>CP124715.1:101900000-104400000 GCA_031232105.1 Capsicum rhomboideum
GGATCAGCTCGAGCTAGGCTTATGCCTCTAGAGCTTCCACCCGTGCTCTTACAAGCAACAACTATGCATTACTTCATTTCTTTACTTTTGAGAGATTGATACGTTGATAGTCATAAAATTATTGGAGCTTTGGAATGTCAGTTCATTATTAAGATACATATGAACAACAACATATGATAACCTGGCATGAGATACTTTGAGATAATTTGAAATGATAAACAAGCTCGGTAACAATGAGGACAATAGATGCTGCCAAAGGATACTGAAAAGAGTAACCTTACATACCTTATCTTCCAAATATGAATACACAACCCTATATGTGAACACAATAATCCAACTCCTTCCTTACATGTTACTCTACAACACAAGTTCACAACGGAGCTCACGTTAACAACTAACTACATTACAAATGCATAAGATGACAATGAGCTACGTGACTGCCATATAACGTTATTTCACCCTCTTACAATTCCATTTATTTCATAACCATACCAACAACACCACAACATATCACACATTAGACAATACATCATAAAGAGATAGTATTTCACACCCAAAGTTATACTTTACACTTCCCCTTCAACACTACGTTACCTTTTCTCCAACAAGTCACTCAATAGCTTTCACAATAACACATTAACAAAAATACATAATTGATACCATTCAAAATACCTCCGGACTACTCCTTTAAAGTCATTCAAAAGGTACCATAAGTTGATAATTGCATCCAAGAAGGGTATAGGGGCTTTGGGGGGTCAAAGAGATGCAAAAACAATAAAAACAGAGTTCTGGACTGACCTGCGAAGCCACCTTCACCTGCAGGTGGATGAGGTGCGTCCAAAAGTGACCATTTTCCTGGTCCAGGGCCACCTGCATTGGCATCTACGCCCGCAGGTGCCCTGCTCGCGATGGCAGGTGTCCGTTTCAGCCTCCAGGGGTCATTTTCGGGTCCTTTTTCGCAATGAATGCTCCATGGTCATAATTAAGCTTCTATTTACATATTTTAGGTTATCTTAGATGCGAACAAACAGCCATGGTTTCACAACGTACATAAACATCACCAAAACTACATTTTTCTTTTAATACGCCACCGGTTCCATGTACAATTTCACAACAAAAATTCCAAATGTTACACACAAAGAGAATTTAGGGACATAACCACACCTTACATGTTGATATTTAATCCATTAAATTCACTTCCTTCAATACCACAAGTCCACTTTCAAGTTTAGAAGGCAAAACCCTTCTTCGATTAAGCAAGAGTAGACTGTTTTACACATAGTGAACTATCCAACACTTTGCCAACATAACCACCATTATTTATACACCATTTTAAGCATATAATATACTAAACACTTACCCAATCTTGAAAAGTGATGATCTTGTCCAAAAGAGATGGTTGCCTTAGGGTTTGTGAGATGAGAGAAATATCTCTTTTTGGTGGAAAAGTCTAGAATTTGGCATGTGTGTTTCATTGAATAAAATCTGATTTTTTGGCCTTTTATAGTCCCCCTTGTCATCCTTAGCCAAATACTTAGTCAATAATTGAGGGTTTACTTGGTCAAAGAAAGAATGGGTCATTTTCCCCATTTGTGCCATGTCTTATGACTTAATTTTGGGCCTTAAATTGAGCCCATTAGCACATGTTGATTCAGCCCACCAAATTTAATGTGTAATACACCAACAATCTCATGTTTAAATAATTCCATGCATGTTACGGTAACCAACTAGGTTTGGAAATGTACGGGGTGTTACATCCTTCGCCCCTTAGAAACATCCGTCCTCAAATGTTAGTGACATCATCCAATTTAAATAAATTCAAGGCTAGGATCATTCTTCATGTTATCATGTACCTGGAATGCTCACATATACTTATTTTTTGTTGCGCCAATTCAGTTTCTTGGATTTTCTCTTTGATTTGAAAAAAATACGGGTACTTAGACTTCATCATTTCTTAGGCTTCCCATATGATTTCTTCTACTTGCTGAGTTCTCCAAAGTACTTTTACGGAAGCTACTTCATTATTTCTTAACCTTATCACTTGTCGATTCAAAATAGCAATAGGTATCTCTTCATAGGTGAGATCCTCCGTAGCTTGTACATCGTTACTGGGAGCAATGGATCTCCTATGCACTTTCGAAGTGTTGAAACATGAAATACTGGATAAACTGTGGAGAGTTCTTGGGCTAGTGCTAATTCATACGCAACTTTCCCAAATCTTCTGACAATTTTATATGGGCCTATATAATGTGGTCTCAACTTTCCTTTCTTTCCAAATCTCATTACCCCTTTCATCGATGACACCTTCAAGAATACCCAATCACCTATCGCAAATTCAAGCCCTCTTCTTCTAACATCAGCATATGACTTGTGTCGACTTTGGGCTATTTTTAGTCGTTGTTGGATTACCTTAACTTTCTCCATAGCTTGATGAACAAGATCTGGCCCAAGTAAAGCAGTTCCACCCGCTTCAAACCATCCAATTGGTGATCTAGACTTTCTTCCGTATAAAGCTTCATAAGGTGCCATTTTGATACTTGAATGATAGCTATTATTGTAGGCAAACTCAATTAGAGGTTGATGATCATCCCAACTACCTTTAAAGTCTAATGTGCAAGCTCGTAGCATAGCTTCAAGTGTTTGTATGGTACATTCAGCTTGTCCATCTGTTTGAGGATGAAAAGCCGTACTCAAACTCACTTGGGCTCCCAAACTTTTCTGAAAAGATTTTCAAAAATGAGCAGTAACTTGAGCTCCCCTGTCTGATATAGTAGAAATTGGAATCCCATGCAATCCTACTATCTCTTTAACATACAACTTTGCTAGTATTCATCTGTATAAGTGGTTTTGACTGGTAGAAAATACGCTGACTTGGTAATCCTGTCAACTATTACCCATATGGAATCAAATTTCCAAAGTTTATGAGGAAAATTTGTGATGAAATCCATGTTAATCATGTCCCACTTCCAGACTGGAAGATTGATACATTGCATGTAACCTTCAGGTTTCTGATGCTCTACTTTTACTTGTTGACAATTTGGACATTGAGCTACAAATTCTGCAATGTTTTTCTTCATATTTCCCCACCAATACATTTCTTTCAAATCATGATACATTTTGGTAGCTCCCGTATGAATAGAATGTTGTGAATGATGTGCCTCCGTCATAATCTGTCTCCTTAATTCATCTCCATTCGGTACACATAATCTACCTTGGCATTGAAGTACTCCCTCTTGCGTAAGGTCAAATGCCTTTATCGAACCTTGCTGTCATTCCTTTTTCATCTTCAATAAAAATAGGATTCGCATATTGCTTTTCCTTCACCTCTACAAATGAAGAGTCTGCTGCATTTTGTGTTATAAGTCTTTTATCTGAAGTTTCAAGAAAATGAACTATCAAGCCTTCTAATTAATGTAGATCCTTGACTATACCTTGTTTTTCCATGAACTGACAATCAGTACTTCCTAGTGCTTTGCGGCTTGACGCATCGGCTGCCGCATTTGCTTTTCCCGGATGGGATATCAATATCATGAACTTTAATAGTTCTAGCCACCTTCGCTGTCTCAAATATAGGTCCTTTTGCTTAAAAACATACTACAAACTTTTATGATTAGTATATACATCAACGTGAACCCCATACAAATAGTGGCGCCATATTTTTAAAGCAAATATCACAACTGCTAACTCAAGATCATGTGTTGGATAATTTCTTTCATGTGTACACAATTGTCTTAAAGCATAAGCTATCACATTGCCGTGCTGCATCAGTACACATCCTAGGCGGATTCCTGAAGCACCACAATATACTGTATACCCCTCTGTACCTACTGGAAGTACCAACACAGGTGTAGAAGTCAATTTATCCATCAGCTCTTGGGAACTCTTCTCACATGTGTCATTTCACTGAAACTTGATTGACTTGTGTGTTAGATTCGTTAAAGGTGCAGCAATAGAAGAAAACCCCTCAACAAATCTTCTATAATAACCTCCCAATCCAAGAAAACTACGAATCTCTGTAGGCGTTGTAGGTCTTCGCCAATTTTTCACCTCTTCAATCTTTTGAGTATCAACCATTATTCCTTCATCCTATACAATGTGACCCAAGAATGCTACGGATTTTAACCAAACTCACATTTAGAGAATTTTGCATATATCTTACGGTCACGAAGAATTCGTAACACCTGTCGTAAGTGATTAGCATGGTCCTCTTGTGATCTTGAGTAAACTAAAATATCATCCATAGAAACTGTCACAAACATGTCTAGAAATGACTTGAACACCCTATTCATTAAACTCATAAAATAGCTGGTGCATTTGTTAGTCCAAATGACCTAACTAAAAATGCATAATGACCATACCGTGTTCGGAAAGCTATCTTGGGTATATCCTTCTCTCCAACCCTTACTTGGTAATAACCCAATCTTAAATTAATCTTTGAGAAATATTTGGCACCCTATAACCGATCAAATAAACCATCAATTCTGGGGAGGAGATATTTGTTCTTAACCATTACTTTATCCAGTTGCCGACAATCAATACACATTCTCAATGTTCCATATTTCTTCCATACAAATAACACTGGTGCACCCCACGGAGACATACTAGTCCTTATGAATCCCTTATCCAACAAGTCTTTTCATTGCTTCTTCAATTCACGCAATTATGTTGGAGCCATTCTATACGGAGGAATAGAGATAGGCTGAGTGCCTAGCATCACATCAATACCAAACTCTACTTCCCATTCTGGAGGTAAACCCAAAAGATCTGCAGGAAATGCCTCAAGAATTTTACTTACCACCAAAACCGATTGAAGAGTTAATGGCTCCACATCAGTATCTTTCACTCTTACTAAGTGACATATGTACCCCTTTGGGTATCATTTTTGTAACACCCCGTAAGTTTCTGAGTCTAATTAATTTCCGTAACATTTCATGAGAGCTTTGATGATTTATGCATTAAAATTTGTGGGCTTAAGTCATTGGGCCCAAATAAAGCCCAATATCAATAAGAAGACATGGCCCAAATGGAAATTCGACCCATTCTTATGTGACCAAGTCAATATACCATGATTGGACCAAATTTTTGGCTAAAAAGGGACCATAGGGTACTATAAAGTGGACTAAAAATCAGATTTTATTTCACAAGACTCACATGCCATTTCTAGAAATTTTCCAAAATTTCTCTCTACACACACAAACCCTAAGCCTTCATCCCTTTGGCCAAGATCAACTCTTTTCAAGCCTTGGTAAGTATTTATTCTCATGGTTTAATATATTATGTGCATGATAGGGTGCATATATGATGTTGGTTATGTTGGTGATGTATTGAGAATTCACTATGTGTGAAATATTGCATATTTGCTAAATCGGAGGGTGGTTTGTCTTGTAAACTTGACTATGGACTTGTGGTTTTGAAGGGAATGAATTTGGTGGAGTAAATATTGATATGTGGGATGTTATTATGGTTTTACTTTGTTTTATTCTTGTGCATAACGTTTGGAGTTGATATTGTGAAATTGGTTACGGTTTTGGTGTCGTATTGGCCGTGAAGTGTCGTTTTGGTGATGTTATGTGTGTTGTGAGACCATGGATCGTAGTTGGCATGTGAGATGATATGTTAAAATAAGTTTGGTTATGATCATGGACCATTCATTGCATAAAAATACCCCAAAATGACCATTTCGGCAAAAATCGGGCATCCGCCCTCGACAGGGGAGCACCTGCGGGCGCAGGTGCCAATGCAGGTGCCCCTGGAATCTTCCAAGAAGCACCTGCAGGCGCAGTTCATCCACATACGGGCGCAGGTGTCTCCACAACCCAAGGCGAATTGTCAAATTTTGTGTTTTTGCGCCCCGTTGGCCCCCCGAAGCCCCCGTACCCTTCATGGATGAAGTTATCAACTTATGGGACCTCTTGAATGACTTTGACGGAGTATCCCAATGATATTTTGAATACTACCAATTATGGATTGTTGTTCATGAGTGGTTACGAAAGGTGTTGAGATGGGTTGACGACGTAATTGAGATGTAGTGTTAGTGTAGACATGTAAAGGATCAATTTGATACGAAATGACATTTACCTATGATGTATTGGTCAATGTGTGGAATGTTATGGTGGTGTTGACATGTTGATGTGATAAATAACATTGTAAGAAGGTGAAATAACATTCTAAAGTAACTATGTGATTCATGGTCATCTTGTGCACTTGTAAGGTAGTTGGTTGCTAATATAAGCTTCGTTATGTACTTGTGATGTAGAGTGAGACGTAAGGAAAGAGCAGGACTACGGTATTCACATATAGGATTGTATATTCGTATTGAGGAGATAAGGTATGTAAGGTTACTCTTTTTGTATCCTCCTGCAGCATATTGTTCATATTGTCATTGTCTTTGTTCCATTTCGAAATGTTGCAAGGTATCTCATTTCAGGTTGTCATATGTTATTACTCTCATGTTTCTTAATCATGGACCAATCATGACTCAAATGTCTCTTAATCATTGATCTAAATTCCAAAGCTTCCATAATTTTATAATTACTACCAAGTATCAATCTCATGAGCATAAAAGAATGAAGTAATGCATCTATGTATGTGTTCCAATAAAGTTATGATCCCCCAATGCATCAATCTCATAAAAGTAAAAGAGAGAAGTAATGCAATGAAGTAGTGGAAGAAGTAATTCCCTCATGTTTACTTTATATTTTCCCTCATGGTTACTTTATTATTTTCCTTATGGTTACTTTATATTTTATTTATACTTATTGACTGCGGGTGATAGCTTTGGGGGAAAAAGCCAAGCTTGACGCCGAACTTTATTATATTCACTGGATCAAGGGGGAAGCTCAGTGAGGTAAAAGCCAAACTTGATGCCGAACCTGCTTCCTTGTTTTTCGGGTGGTAGCAGGGGGGAAGCTCAGTGGGGCAAAAGCCTAGCTTGATGCCGAACTTGAGACGGTTATATATATATATATATTGACGGTTGCATATTGACGGTTGCATATTGGCGATTATCTATTGATGGTTATGAATATTGATGGTAATGGACATAAAGGAAGAAGAAAGGCAATGAACGTAAGGTACATAATCCCACACATACTAAAAGATGATTGATCCACATTGAATATTCTCCTGAAATCAAGTTCATTGAAGTGTTTAAGTTTCATAAAGTTTCTTATAGCCTTGCATACTCAGTAGATTCTTCGAACTGATGGGAACTTACTTTATTTGCTGCAGGCACAAGTGTTAGTAGATCTCCACAATAGGCTACGAGTCATCCGCGGATCATTGGTGAGCTCCCAGTTGGTTTGGGGCTTTCCGAGTCACATGTGTATATTGTTTTGGTTTTGTATATGTTGTATAAAGAGGGGACTTGTCCTGACTTTCATTTGGTTTTGGTAAATGTCCATGTTAGAGGCTTTCGTAGACATATGTGGTTTATGGATGTAGGAAACAAATGTCCGTTTTGACTTGATGGCCCCAACGACCAAGTTTCCTGAATTCATTTATATATCGTATGTTTCCATGTTCATGTTTTCCGCATAGTGCATAAGGTATCATAAGATTCATATGAGGATATGCATACGAAAGTTCATAAGCAAAGATTGGTTCTCTCGGGCCATATCGGCTTTGGGTGCCAGTCCGGCCCGAATGGGATTTCGGGTCGTGACAAAAGTGGTATTAGAGCAGGTCGTTCTCAGGGTATCTACAAAGCCGTGTCCGAGTAGAGTCTTGTTCATGGATGTGTTGTGCACCACATTTATGAGCAGGAGGCTATGGGGCATTTAGGAGTTGTTTCATTTCTTTACTTCTAGATCGTACAATAGAGCCAGTGTCGTAAGTTAAATTGTATCTGACCATGGGAATTGTTTTTCTTTTTGGTATAGTAAGAAATGCCGATTACAAGGAGAAGCAAGGTAAAAATGAAGAAGCTAGATAGGATTAGTGGAGAAGGACCTAGTAACTTACCACCAGAACGGGTTGACCAAGATGAAGGTGAAAGTGAGTTTGCATCACGGGTTTCTTCCACTTTTCCAGCTCCAGAAGAGCCGAGAAGGAGAGAAGAACCTGTTGAGCCACCTGTTAATGTCACTGACCAATATTTAAGAAATGCAGTATATATGTTGATTCAGCTAATTGCAGCACAAAATCAAGGACAAGGTGGTCCGATGACAAGTAATGGTAGTGAGGCTAGGGCAGCTAGTCAAAGGACGCAGGATTTCCTGAAACTAGGCCCTCCTATATTCACTGGATCGGATCTTAATAAGGACCCGCAAGATTTTATTGATCAAATCAAAAGGGCTTTGGATGTTATGCACATATCTGGTGTAGAAACAGTTGAACTTGCGGCGTATAGATTGAAAGGGGAAGCGATATTATGGTACGAAGATTGGAAACAAGCTAGGGGCTTTGGTACACCCCCAGCTAGCTTGGAAGAATTTAAAATGACACTCCTGGATCACTACCTTCCATATGAGATTCGGGAGGCACGCGCAGACCAGTTTCTAAATCTTCGTCAAGGGAATATGAGTGTTCGGGAATACAGTCTTCAATTTAATTCTTTGGCCAGATATGCTCCCCATGTGGTAGCCACTATGGCTGATAGAGTTCATCGGTATGTGGATCGATTGGATCCATCATTGGTCAGAGACTGTACCATTGCTGCTTTGAACAGAGATATAGATATAGCCCGAATACAGGCTTTTCCACAAAAGATGGAGGATCAGAGGAAGAGAAGAAAGATGCACAAAGCAGAAGAGGGCCATCAAAGAAAGCTATACCTATGGGACAGTACATGGTGTCCCAAGGAGAATTTGGGCCTCGAGATTTTAGTAGACCGCCGAGACCATCACTTTCTTATCCCACACCAGGCACTCAACCCCAGTTCCAAGGGTTTAGAGGCAGTCACGTTGGGCAAAGTAGTGGAAGTCAAGGTTCACAACCAGTGGGGTGTCAAGAGCAAGGAAGTATGAACCAATCGGGGTTCCCTCGCCAGTCGTGTCCACACTGTGGGAAGCTTTATTTAAAGGAATGTCGGTTTGGGACCAATATTTGCTTTTGGTGCGGTATGTACGGGAACATGGTGAGAGATTGCCCAAGAAGGGGCACGGGCATTATTATGCGACCTACGAGGTCAACCGTTCCACCTTCATCTTCGGTTCCTTTCTTAGGCCAAGATGTGCAGCCGGTTGGTCATGGTAGCGGTACTAGAGGAGCAGTCAATACTAGTGTAATACAGGACCGTACTTATGCTCTAGCGGGTCAGCAGAATGTGGAGGCCTATCCTAATGTAGCTACAGGTATATTATCTGTTGTTTTCATAATGTATTTACCTACGTATTGATTGATCTGGGATCTACTTTATCATATGTTATTCCATTGACCGCTACGAAATTGAAAAAAAAACATCAGAAATATTAGTGAGACCATCTGGAGTATTTACACCTGTTGATGAATCTACTATAGTTAAGAAAATACATCGTAACTGTATAGAACTTATTTGTAAGTATGCTACGGTGGATTACCGAGCTAAGAGAGTCCATTTACATTTCCTACAAAAGACCATCCTTGAATGAAGGAGTAGTATTGGCGTATCGAGGGGTAAATTTATTTCATATCTGAAAATAAGGAAAATGATATCCACGGGGATTTATAAGGTCTAGTATGTCCTTTGGGATGCACGAGAATGATGTGTATGGAAGGAAGATGGCACGTTAATTGTGTGCATGGATTATTGGCAACTGAATACGGTGACAATTAGTCCCTCCCTAAATCTGATGATTTCTTTGACAAATTGTAGGGTGTCAAAGGGTTCTCAAGAGTTAACTTGAGATCGGGATATCGACAGGTAAGGGTTAGAGAACAAGATACACCCAAGATAGCTTTTAGAACGCGATAAGGTTACATGAAAGAAACATTGTAAAGAAAAAAAAATTGTAACTTATTGTCCGAATTGTCAATAAGTAAAGATGGAACATTCGAAATTTGGAGGTTATGTGCAATGTAGCCATCCTGCAGTGGGAGTGGGATATGATTAACATGGAAATTTAAAGGTAGTTGGGAGGAACCTCTATCGCTTATTGAATTCAGAGGCTTTGTACGGAAGAGAGGGAAGTTGGCCCGATATAATAAACTATATGAGACTACGTGAAGAGTTAGGTAAGCCGTATATAAACTATCATTACCCCAAGAACTCTTCACAGTTCATTTAGTATTTCATGTTTCGATGCTCTGAAAGTACATATGAGATCCATCTTATGTTGTTTCCATTGAAGACGTGCGAGTTACGGAGGATCCCCCTATGAAGAGATCCCTAATGCTATTTTGAATCGACAAGTGAAAGAGTTAAGGAATAAAGGAGTAAGCTTCCATAGAGGTACTTTGGAGAAATCAACAAGTAGAAGAAATCACATGAGAAGCTGCATAAATGATAAAGTCTAAGTACCCGTATTTATTATAGACCGAAGAGAAAAGCTAAGACGCTGAATTGGAGTAGTAACAAGTAAGTATATATGAGCATTATACGTATGTGACAACATGACAAATGCATTTACACTGAAACTTGTTTGGGTAAGTTGCTACTACTATTAACATTCGAGGACGAATGTTTCTAAGGGGGGAAGGATGTAACACCCCGTAAGTTTCTGAGTCTAATTTATTTCCGTAACATTTATGGAAATAATGAAACATGAGAGCTTTGATGATTTATGCATTAAAATTTGTGGGCGTAAGTCATTGGGCCCAAATGAAGCCCAATATCAATAAGAAGACATGGCCCAAATGAAAATTTGACCCATTCTTGTGTGACCAAGTCAATATACCATGATTGGACCAAATGTTTGGCTAAAAAGGGATCATAGGGGACTATAAAGTGGACTAAAAATCAGATTTTATTTCACAAGACTCACATGCCATTTCTAGAAATTTCCCAAAATTTCTCTCTACACACACAAACCCTAAGCCTTCATCCCTTTGGCCAAGATCAACTCTTTTCAAGCCTTGGTAAGTATTTATTCTCATGGTTTAATATATTATGTGCATGATAGGGTGCATATATGATGTTGGTTATGCTGGTGATGTATTGAGAATTCACTATGTGTGAAATATTGCATGTTTGCTAAATCGAAGGGTGGTTTGTAAACTTGACTATGGACTTGTGGTTTTGAAGGGAATGAATTTGGTGGAGTAAATATTGATATGTGGGATGTGATTATGTTCTTACTTTTTTTTATTCTTGTGCATAACGTTTGGAGTTGATATTGTGAAATTGGTTACGGTTTTGGTGCCGTATTGGCCGTGAAGTGTCGTTTTGGTGATGTTATGTGTGTTGTGAGACCATGGCTGGTAGTTGGAATGTGATATGATCAAAAATATGTTAAAATAAGTTTGGTTATGATCATGGACCATTCATTGCATAAAAATACCCCAAAATGACCATTTCGGCAAAAACCGGGCATCCGCCCTCGACAGGGGAGCACCTGCGGGCGCAGGTGCCAATGCAGGTGCCCCTGGAATCTGCCAAGAAGCACCTGCAGGCGCAGTTCATCCACATGCGGGCGCAGGTGTCTCCACAGCCCAAGGTGAATTATCGAATTTTGTGTTTTTGCGCCCCGTTGGCCCCCCGAAGCCCCCGTACCCTTCATGGATGAAGTTATCAACTTATGGGACCTCTTAAATGACTTTGACGGAGTATCCCAATGATATTTTGAATACTACCAATTATGGATTGTTGTTCATGAGTGGTTACGAAAGGTGTTGAGATGGGTTGACGACGTAATTGAGACGTAGTGTTAGTGTAGACATGTAAAGGATCAATTTGATACGAAATGACATTTACCTATGATGTATTGGTCAATGTGTGGAATGTTATGGTGGTGTTGACATGTTGATGTGATAAATAACATTGTAAGAAGGTGAAATGACGTTCTAAAGTAACTATGTGATTCATGGTCATCTTGTGCACTTGTAAGGTAGTTGGTTGCCAATATAAGCTTCGTTATGTACTTGTGATGTAGAATGAGATGTAAGGAATGAGAGGGACTACGATATTCACGTATAGGATTGTATATTTGTATTGAGGAGATAAGGTATGTAAGGTTACTCTTTTTGTATCCTCCTGCAGCATATTGTTCATGTTGTCATTGTCTTTGTTCCATTTCGAAATGTTGCAAGGTATCTCATTTCAGGTTGTCATATGTTATTACTCTCATGTTTCTTAATCATGGACCAATCATGACTCAAATGTCTCTTAATCATTGATTGAAATTCCAAAGCTTCCATAATGTTATAATTACTACCAAGTATCAATCTCATGAGCATAAAAGAATGAAGTAATGCATCTATGTATGTGTTCCAATAAAGTTATGATCCCTCTATGTATGTGTTCCAATAAAGTTATGATCCCCCAATGTATCAATCTCATAAAAGTAAAAGAGAGAAGTAATGCAATGAAGTAATGGAAGAAGTAATTCCCTCATGTTTACTTTATATTTTCCCTCATGGTTACTTTATATTTTCCCTCATGGTTACTTTATTATTTTCCTTATGGTTACTTTATATTTTATTTATACTTATTGAGTGCGGGTGATAGCTTTGGGGGAAAAAGCCAAGCTTGACGCCGAACTTTATTATATTCACTGGATCAAGGGGGAAGCTCAGTGAGGTAAAAGCCAAACTTCGTACTGATGGGAACTTACTTTATTTGCTGCGGGCACAGGTGTTAGTAGATCTCCACAATAGGCTACGAGTCATCCGCGGATCATTGGTGAGCTCCTAGTTGGTTCGGGGCTTTCCGAGTCCCATGTATATATTGTTTTGGTTCTGTATATGTTGTATAAAGAGGGTCTTGTCCCGACTTTCAGTTGGTTTTGGTAAATGTCCATGTTAGAGGCTCTTGTAGACATATGTGGGTTATGGATGTAAGAAACAAATGTCCGTTTTGACTTGATGGCCCCAATGGCCAAGTTTCCTGAATACATTTATATAGCGTATGTGTCCATGTTCATGTTTTCCGCATAGTGCATAAGGTATCATAAGATTCATGCGAGGATATGCATACGAAAGTTCATAAGCAAAGATTGGTTCTCTCGGGCCATATCGGCTTCGGGTGCCAGTCCGGCCCGAATGGGATTTTGGGTCGTGACAATTTTCTTTGCCTTAAGATGGGAAATAACTTTACCTCTCGGTGCTCCTACATTACCCTTCATTTCAAGATCATCCTTTTGGGGAAAACGACAATGTACTTTTTTTTTTAGCTCGACAATCTACCTTGGTATAACAAGAAGCCAACCAATCCACACCCATTATAACATCAAAATCCACCATTTCCAGGTCAATAAGATCAGCCAATGTACCATGATCACAAACATTTACTATGAAATTACGATATATATTCTTTTAGCTACCATAGATTCACCAACTAGTGTAGATTCTTCAAATGGCTTAACTAATAATTCTAGCGTTCTTTCAAAGTTTTTTCTTCCGACAATTAATGGAGTAACATATGATAATGTAGAACCCGGGTCAATCAATGTATATACCTTATGTAAGAATATGAATAATGTACCTCTAAATTAGGAGAAGCCTCCAAATTCTATCGATCCGCTAAGGCATAGGTACGGTTCTGGGTTCCACTAGCACCAACTGTCCCTCTAGAACCTCTGGTACCCCTACCATGACCAACAGACTGTACATCTCGGCCTAAGGAAGGGACCAATGATTATAATGCAACGGTTGATCCCGTAGGTCGTGCTATACCACCCATGCCCCTTTGTGGGCACTCTCTTACCATGTGCCCTAGTACGCCGCAAAAATAGCAAACATTCATTCTAACTTGGCATTCACCTAAATGAAACTTCCCGTAGTACTGGCACAGCTGACGAGAAGACCTCGAGCATTTCATACTTCCTTGTGCTTGATACCTCACTGTCTGTGAATCCTGAATCTCACTTCTTTGCCCAAACTCGTTGCTTCTAAACCCTTGGAATAGAGGGGGAGCATTTGCTATGGAATGAGGAAATGATGGCCTAGGCGTTCTGTGAAAAATCTGAGACCCAAATCCTCCTTGGGACGCCATGAACTGTCCCATGGGTTTAGCCCTCTTTGAAGATCCCCCTTTCAATTCTTGCATCCTTCTCCTTTGCCTCAGATCCTCCATCTGCTACGTAAAAGCTTGTCTTTGAACTTGTGCAACAACTACACGGGTCAATATTTGCACCACACTCATTAAATCCTGCTCAATAGTATTAACAGTTGGTTCTGAAGATACTCCTCTGCTTGTTGGCTTTTCTGTAAATGGAAGAGTAGGAGAAGCCCGCGATGTAAATTCAGTGTCAGCCCCACCTTGACTAGCTTGGTCAGGTGGTGATCTACTCGTTCCTTCTCCGGCAAGTGTATCTACCTACTTACCTTTGCCCCTACCTCGTCTTGTCATCGGCATTTTACTATAACAAAGAAAACCAACTTCAATGGTCAGATATAATTCCACCTACAACATTGGCTCTATTACACGATCTAGAAATGAAGAAAATAAACAACTTCTAAATGTCCCGTATCCTCCTACTTATATATGTGGTGCACAACACATCCATAAGCAATACTCTACTCAAATACGGCTTTGTAGACACCCTTAGGACGACCTGCTCTGATACCACTTTTGTCACGCCTTGAATTCCAACGGGACAGACTAGCACCCGAAACCGGTAAGGCCAGAGAGAACCAATCATCGTTCATGTACATTAGTATGCATGTCACTCAAGGAACATCACTATCACGTATAGATACAACATGCTAATGGCGGAAGTCATGGAAAACAGATGATATATACATATATGAAACTTGGACGTTAGGGCCACCATGTCAAAAGCATACATCCCTTACATTCCTTCATTTGTCCCACAACATCTACAAAGCCTCTACAGATACATAGACATAACCAACCTACAATCGGGACACGTCCCCGCTTTATACAACACCAAAACAAATGTACATAATGACTCGGAAAGCCCCGAGCCAAATGGAGCTCACCAATGATCAACAAATGACCCGCAACCTACTGTGGAGGTCTAATAGCACCTGTGCCTGCAGCAAGTAAGGTAAGCCCCCCAAGGGGTGTCAGTACGAAGAATGTACTGAGTATGTAAGGCCATAAGAAACTGCATGATACATAAGGGCTTCAATGGAACCATATATAAGAGAATAGTCAATATGGATAAACCATAGTTCTGTATGTATTTGGAACCATGTACTTTACATTCATTATTTTCTTTGCTTCTATGTTTATTAATCATTACTTATATCATATCGTACCCAGGCCCCAACTGATCAGTGGGTCATAACGTAACATAACGTTATGTTGGGATCAGCTCAAGCTAGGCTTATACCTCCAGAGCTGCGACCCATAAACCACTATATCAGGTTCGGCTCGAGCTAGGTTCTTACCTCCAAAGCTGCCCCCTGTCAGGTTCGACTTGACCTACGCTTATGCCTCTAGAGCTTCCCCCTGATCCAATAATCTCAGGATCAACTCGAGCAAGGTTTATGCCTCTAGAGCTGCCACCCGTACTCCAATAATCTCGAGATCGGCTCGAGCTAGGCTTATGCCTCTAGAGCTGCCACCCGTGCTCTCACAAACAAAAACTATGCATTACTTCATTTCTTTACTTTTGAGAGATTGATACGGTTATAGTTATAACATTATTGGAGCTTTGAAACGTCATTTCATGATTAAGAGACATATGGACAACAACATATGATAACCTGATATGAGATACTTTGAGACAATTTGAAATAAGAAACAAGCTCGGTAACAATGAGGACAATAGATGCTGCCAAAGGATACTGAAAAGAGTAACCTTACATACCTTATATTACAAATATGAATACAGAACCCTATATGTGAATACAACAATCCAGCTCCTTCCTTACGTGTTACTCAACAACACAAGTTCATAACGGAGCTCACATTAACAACTAACTACATTGCAAATGCATAAGACGACAATGAGCTATGTGACTGCCATATAACGTCATTTCACCCTCTTACAATTCCATTTATTGCATAAACATACCAACAACACCACAACATACCACACATTAGTCAAGACATCATAAAGAGATAGCATTTCACACCCAAAGTTATACTTTACACTTCCCCTTCAACACTACGTTACCTTCTCTCCGTCAAGTCACTCAATAGCTTTCACAATAACACATTAACAACAAAACATAATTGATACGATTCAAAATACCTCCGGACTACTCCTTTAAAGTCATTCAAAAGGTACAATAAATTGATAATTGTATCCAGGAAGGGTATAGGGGCTTTAAGGGTCAAAGAGATGCAAAAACAATCGAAACGGAGTTCTGTACTGACCGGCAAAGCCACCTATGACCGCAGGTAGATGAGGTACATCCGCATTTGACCATTGGACTGGTCCAGGGCCACCTGCATTGGCATCTGTTCCCTCAGGTGCCCAGCCCGCGAGGACGGGTGTTCGATTCAGCCTCCAAGGGTAACTTTCGGGTCCTTTCTTGCAATGAATGGTCCATGGTCATAATTAAGATTCTCTTTAGATATTTTAGGTTATCTTAGATTCCAACGAACAGCCATAGTTTGGCAACATACATAAACATCACCAAAACTATATTTTTCTTTCAATACGCCACCGGTTCCATGTACAATTTCACAACAACAATTCCAAATGTTACACACAAAGAGAAAGAAAGTTAGGGACATAAAAACACCTTACATGTTGATATTTAATCCATTAAATTCACTTCCTTCAAGACCACAAGTCCACTTTCAAGTTTAAAAGGCAAAACCCTTCTCCGATTAAGCAAGAGTAGACTGTTTTACACATAGTGAACTATCCAACACTTTGCCAACATAACTACCATGATTTATACACCATATTAGGCATATAATATATTAAACCATAAGAGTAAATACTTACCCAAGCTTGAAAAGTGATGATCTTGTCCAAAAGAGATGGTTGCCTTAGGGTTTATGAGATGAGAGAAATATCTCTTTTTGGTGGAAAAGTCCAGAATTAGGCATGTGTGTTTCATTGAATAAAATCTGATTTTTTTGGCCTTTTATAGTCCCTCATGTCATCATTATCCAAACACTTAGTCAATAATTGAGGGTTTACTTGGTCAAAGAAAGAATGGGTCATTTTCCCCATTTGGGCCATGTCTTATGACTTAATTTTGGGCCTTAAATTGAGCCCATTAGCAAATGTTAATTCATCTAACCAAATTTAATGTGTAATACACCAACAATCTCATGTTTAAATAATTCCATGCATGTTACGGTAACCAACTAGGTTCGGAAATGTACGGGGTGTTACAACAGTAATAAAGAGTCATGTGAGACATCAATAATATTAATCTAAGCCCCTCTCTCAAGCGTCACAATAATGTTAAAGGAAAATAATGCTCAAATAAGGCAAATTATATCAATTTAGGCCTCTGCTCAAGCATCATGATAATATTAAAGGAAAATAATGCTCAAATGAGGTCAATACCAACCCCTGCACGGACATCATAATAATAATAACCTCTCAAGTCAATAATAATATTCACATAAGCCCCCACATGGGCAACATGATAAGAGAATGATCCCAAAATATGAATCTCACGATTAAATCCCCAACCCATAGCATACTTTACAGAAATGGCTAACTACCCAACTCGGTCAGAATAAAATTAAGCCATAACCTACATCAAAAAGCCAGAACACGAGCCTGGACCCTTTAACTAGGAGCTTTTCCTTTGAGTGAGGCCTCAGAATGAACCCAATATTTCAAAAATGTAATCTATACATCCAAAGGAATTTAATGATACTCATCTTAGCTACTTTTATTTCAGGTCCAAAAATAGTTTAAAAATTGACCCCAAAGAAAAAGGGTAAAACTAGAATATTATTAAAGAATCAACTTTTACTTCAAGGATTCTAAATATGAAAATCCTTGAAAAATAAGTTGAAATCAATCTTGAAATTAAATAAAGACCATTTTCTCACTTTACCGGGTAAAACCCCAAAAATCCAAGTTTTGAAGATAAAAAACATGATTTAATCAAAGAAAAATGAACAAAAGTAGTTTTAGAAGCTTACCCAAATTCAAGTTGATGAAAACCGCCTTTACAATTTCTTAAAATCATGATCTCCAAGCTCACAAAATGGTGAAGAAGAGCAAGAATCATGAAAAAGAACTATTTATACAGTTCTGTGAATAGTACCTCGCAATTGCATCTCCCTCCTCATGATCGCGAGGGTCAACATTTGACCGATACTAAATTGTTCATCACAATCATGGAGCTGGACTTCACGATCGGGATGAGCAACCCAACACGATCCGTTACATAACTTTTCATGATCGTGGTGACCTAACTCGCGATCGCGATGATCAATTTTATCAAGGCCCAAAATCACGATACATGACCATATAACTGTGATGAAAGTCCTGATGCTGCACCAGATAACAATAAACCAGCTAACAAAATAGTTTAAAATCCTTCAAACGGACCTATTGGGATTCATTCATGACTCCCAAAAAATAAAATAATAACTCTGCTAGGCTAATTTCGATGTTTTGGACTCAATGTAACCATAGGATTTATCAAAAGAGGTCATTATAAACAAGTTAACCCCCGGGACCTCCTTAAGCTAAATTTAACTCGTTTATCATCTAAGAGGTCAAAACACAATATAAAGGCTTAAAACCCAAACTAACCATACTATTAACCCAAAATTAATATTAAGATCTAATGAAACAGCTATCTGATGCTCGAATCTTGAAATATTGACTAACGTGAAACTATTTACTTTCAAGGCCAATCAAAGCCTCAAACTCACTTAAATCACTCCTGAATGCTTCAAAGACAGTGTCAACCATCTCCACAATTCATAAATGACATAAAGAAACTACGAGGAAGGGAAAAAAGGACAAGATATAGAAAAAGCTAAAAATCACAATAAGAATTATTACATTATCCCACTAATTGTACCATTCCAGGTTATAAACTATTATTCTAATACATAGAATTCCATACGTATAGTCCTTTCATTGCTAAATAATTAATTATACAAGAGGCTTTACTTTTGAATATTTGTATGTACAATTGGAGGACAAAGGCAGGGATAATAAGCTATACAGGCTAGCCAAGGTTAGAGAGAGGAGGTATCGAGATCTAAACTAAAAGAATTACATTAAGGATGAGGAAAGCAAAGTGCTGGTGGAGGAGTCACTCATTAGGAAGAGATAATGCTTCTATAAAATCTTGAATAAGGAGAGGGACAAAGATGTTATGTTAGGAGACCCGGAGCATACTGAGAGGCATCCTAATTTTTAGTATTGTAGATTATAATAGCTGAGGAGCTTAAGGGTGTTATTTATAGGATATGTAAAGTGAGTGTGATCATAATAGATGAGATTCTAGAGAAATTTTGAGAGAATCCATACAAGATAGGTATGGCATAATAGACAAAGTTAATTAATGTCATTTTTAAGAAGAATTTTTAAAAAAAATAGAAGTGGAGCATGATGATCCCACAATACAAGAACAAATTTGACATTCAAAATTGCAACAATTATAGGGGTATCAAGCTGCTAAGCCATGCAATGTTGGTTATTGAATGGGTGATGGACACAAGTGTAAGGATCAAAGGGAATGTATATTTCTAAAATTAGTTCAAGTTCATGTTGATGTATTCTACTACAAAAAGCATTTCTTCTTTTAAGAATAATGTTGGAGTAGTATAAGAAGAGGAAGAAGGGATTTCACATGGTATTTATTGATTTAGGAAATCATATGACAAAGTAGCGAGGAAGGTTTTATAGAAGTGCTTGGAGGACAGCGGCATACTTGTGGCCTACACTAGGATGATTAAGGACATGTATGATGGAGGCTAGACTCGGTTAAAGACAATGTGGGGGGGGGGGGGACTCAAAGCACTTTTTAGTTATGATAGAGTTACACCAAGGATCATCTCTTAGCCTATTTTTATTTTCTTTGATGCATGAATTGGCGTGGTAGATCTAAGGTAAATTACCAAGGTGTATGCAATTTACAAATGACATAATTTTGATTAACTAGATGTGCGACATAGTTAATGCTAAGTTAGTGATTTGGTGACAAATAATAGAGTCTTAGGGTTTAAGTTGAGCAGCCCAAGATAGAATACATAGAGTGCAAGTTCAATGATATAAAGCATGAGGCTGGCATGGAAGTGAAGATATCTATTTCATCCAAATGAAATGGAAGTTTCAAGTATCTTAAGTGCTACAAATTTATTATTGCTTGTTGTGTGTGAGTTTTTCTATTTCTGTCATAATTTCCTCCTTGATTATATATGTGTATTTAAAAAGATAAGTTGAATTATGTTGTAGTAATATTTTCAATTCTATCACTACTTCTTAGTATTGATATTCTATATGTCGCTGAAAAGAGTTATCATTTACAAAGATCTTTATTTTCTTGTGAGAGTCTCAATTTCAGAGCTCTTATATTGGTATATAAAGGGATTACTAAATTAATTAAGAATGAAGTAAATGTGAAATGATTAAATGTGATAAGACAATGAAATTTTTTATTTTATGACATTTTGATGTTGAATCAAAAAAGATTTTCCTTCTTTTGAAAGTACGTATATATCAAAGATTATCAAAGATTCATTTATAATATAATCTTTATCCTACTTACTACTGCTTAATTTTGCCTTTTATCTTTTGTCCCTCATAGTATTTAGCAATGTGTATTGATAAGAATTATACTACTTTAAATTTATTTGGTTGATCAAATAAGAAATTAATTAGGTTAATGAAACTAGTGCAAGTGTAATGACCCACCTAGTCATTTTCTTATTTTCCTGTAATTTTGTTATTTCAACCTTTCCTATAGTTTTATATAGTGTTTGTGGTCTGTAGGGATGAATGGTTTGGTTCCTAGGGTGTTTGGTTGGGTTTTAGTTGAGGTTTTCCATTTTGAAGCTTTTAAACTGAAAGAGCTTAAATTTTGCCCACATTTTTGGATAACAGACTCGAAAGGAAAATCTGACAGTTCTGTTAGCTTTGAAAGGTGGATTTTGGATTAAGGGCACCATTGATTCTAGTACTGAGGCTCTCAGATTTATTTTGGG
This sequence comes from Capsicum rhomboideum, assembly GCA_031232105.1. Lineage (NCBI taxonomy): Eukaryota > Viridiplantae > Streptophyta > Magnoliopsida > Solanales > Solanaceae > Capsicum > Capsicum rhomboideum. The sequence continues at coordinate 101,921,134 of CP124715.1, forward strand.
TACTTTGTTGGATTTTTAATTAATTTTGTAAAGTGTTGTCTTTGGTCAATATTTCTTTAAGGTGACCTTTGTAGGTCATTTTGTTGATTATATTGAGTCTAAAATGCCATTTCTAGTTAGGTATTCATGAGAATCTGAATGAATTTTGAGGGTATGTTCAGGACTTGAATTATTAGTCTTAAGTTGTTAGTACAGTTGTATCTGGTACCCTAAAAAAATGATGGTCATACCAGCAATAGTTTATAACATCAGAGGGCCATCATTTTTTTTGGCCTTCTCTGCTATTTATGTACTGCTTTTGTGATTTTTTTTGTGCTTTAGTGGGTCCATTTCTTAATGGCTTCCGCTTCTGCAAAAGATCCAATATTTTAGCAGTATCACGCCTTTGATAAATCCTCCATAGAAGCAACAATCATTGGGTATTTTAAGACACTATCTTCTTCACTTGTTCTTTTTATGTCCAAAAGCTTTTGAAATCTTGGCCGAGGGAGATTTTCAACAATTGTTAGAGAATTCACCAAGTAAGCTTATGACCTTCTCCATTATGTTTTCTTGCTCTTCCCAACTTAATTTTCGCTTATAAGTTGTAATTTGGGTCTTGTCATCCTTGGTGTTTCTTCCATTAAAGTGAACTTTCTGGACCAATTGAGGTTTAAATAGAGTCCTATTTTTACCCACCTCTAGGACATGGATTCTTTACCCTTGGAGAAAGGTAATTGTGATGGAAAATTCCAGTTATGTTGGTTGACCTCAGGGGTTAATCTTTATATGATTTTTGGCCCGAATTAAAAATTGTTTATATGGGTATCATAATTCTCGTGCTTCCATATAGATTATGAATTGGATAGACTGGTAGCAATCTGAGGTATTGCAAAAGGGAAAGGCTTCTGTGTGGTGCTCTAAGATTTGTTAGTTGATTTAGAGGTAGGTTTGAATTTTCTTTCCTTTAGACTTAGCTTAGATAGACCATATATGGTATAAATTTCAAGTTGTTTAAGGGAAATTGCTACTTAGGGATAGGTTTATTTTGAATTCCTAAATTATTGGCATGTTTTGTAGACTTTAGAGTAGTATCATCACTTGAGCCTTTGTTTTAGGATGCTTATTTAGTATTAGGCTTAGATTAGGGATCCTTAGTTTAGGTTTGAAGTAGGATTTCATAGTAGATTAGGGTTTGAGTTGTTAGCTTATGATTGTGATGTAGTTTATCTTTTGTACTTTCCTATTCATTGAGATTGTGTGGCCTATGGACGACATTTGTGTTGTACCAGAGCTTTCGGTGGATCATGGTTGTGGTGTGGGTATATATGCCCTATTTCGTGCATATATTTCTATGTATATATGTATATCTCTATGTTGCATACATATCCATTCATTCATTAATATGAATAATGGTGGACTTGAGAAAGAATACATTTTTTTTATTTTGAAATGAAATTGTACATCTTTTATAAATACATGTGGGGTAAGTCTTTGGATCGTTCCACCCTTTCTACTCCAACCGAGATAAGATTCTAGTCCTTTTTTACTGGTTTTACTTTATTGTTATGTCAAAGAAAAGATTTTGGGTGGTCTGATGTAAGATTTTGGGTTTCACTACATTTGTCACATACTGTATTGGATCACCCCATACATCATAGCATCATATATATATATATATATATTTTACATGAATGTATATTATTTATTTATGTTTTGTACTATAGACAATTGAGACTTTTCTGCATACAGGTTTACCCTTATTATAATTTATATCATATAATTATTCTCATGAGATCACTCGGCCCATGATGCCTACTAAGTACCTGTGTTTATCCTCACTCTATACTTGTGCATCCTTTTTGTTATGCAGAGACGAATACTAGTCACCCATATTGATCCCACTCTATTACAGATGCGTTGATCGAACTTGTAGTGATATCTTAGCGGTCAGAGGCTTATCTATTTCATTTTTGTACCTATTATCTACATTTTGTATGTTTTGGACAGATATATATTAGTCTATTGCTACTATTGTGTTTTTAGTGGCTTTTGTATGGGTGACACTAAGTTCTGGGATTGGTATTTTGAGTATTTTGTCTCGTTTTAGTTCTCATAGGCCTACTTTTTGTATTTTATATCTGTATATATATAGTGGCCGATTATTTATGTTTTCTCTTTCTTTACTATTTATGGCTATAGGACCTGGCTTACATACTGGGGTTATAGTAGGTTCCATCATGGCCTAATTTATCTCATGATAGTATTGTATCAAAGCTATAGGTTTGCAGGTTTTACTGGTGTAAGAGCAAGTGCCTAGTAGAGTCTCACAGATTGGAATAATAACATCTTTATCCTATCTTCGGGAGGCTATAAGCCATTTTTAGGGAAATTATGTCCTTTCAATCCGTATGCATTCTTATTTTTAACATCTTCTAAATCACATTTGTTACATTCTTTCTCAAATAGTTAGAATGAGGTCGTTAACGGGTGAGGGTGAGGCTTCTATGCCTTTTTATGGCCCTAGCTAGGGGTCAAGGTAGGGGTTGACCTAGAGGTCAAGGTTGAGCACAAACTACTACACCAATTAGGGGTCAAGGTAGAGCACTATCACTACAACTAGAGATTGAGGTAGAGGACTTACCATATCAGCCAAAGAGTCTAGGGCTAGCCTAGGCTTTACAAAAATTCATGGCCATGCCAGTTCTTAGGAAATTATGGTCAGTATATTGAGCTATTTGGAGTGTATGTCATATGCTGATATTTTGTATGGTACTCCAAGTGGTTCTTAAGTCAGAGATGAGGCTTAGCATTAGCTTAAGTAGCTGCATAGGATGTTCATATTCTAGGAGCACAACCTGCTAATGTGGCTCCCTATTTAGAGGTTTTGCCAGTATCAATTGTTACTCAGCCTATCACAGCAAGGATAGTGATGTCGATAGAGCAGGAAAAGATGTTTCATTATTTATCAAATTTGGGCCTCCTAGATTTGCTGGTGCTTCAAAGGAGGACAACTATAAGTTTTAACGAGCTATTAGGAGAGGTTGCATAACCTCTAGTTTGTTAAGTAGCATGGGGTTGACTATACTATATTTTATATGGTGGGGTTATCCAAGTAGTAATGGAGAGCATATATTAGTGTAGACCAGCTAGCTCACCTATGATGACTTGGGTGTAGTTTTTTAAGCTCTGAGGCTTTCTTGGAGAAGTGTGTTCCTATATCATGTGAAAGAGGTTAAGGGATGAGTTTGCTGATCTAAAATAGGGTTTTATGTCTATTTCTAAATATGAGATCAGATTTCAAAAGGTGGGTAGGCATACTTTTATGATTCTTCTGATAGGGAATGAGAGAATTTGAAGGTTTGTTAGAGGTCTGAGTGTGCCACTTCATATGGAAATAAAGCATCTAGTATTTGTTAGGGGTATATTTCTTTAGGTTGTTGACCATGCAAGGACAATAGAGGGGATACGTCACGAGGCCCATAGGGGCTACGATAAGAGGGCTCGCTATCAGGGTAGTTTCAGTGGTTCATTATCTAGAGATAGGGGTTTTCCTAGTAAAGATCATCATCATTTCCAGCCTAGTTGGCCCGTTTAGCTAATGTTACTGACTACAGATGGCGGGTATTCGAGTTATACTAAACAGGAAGGACAAAGCTTACCTTAGACTTCATAGGGTTAACATTCTGGGTATTTATGTCGTGGTGGCCATTTTGGTTTGTTGGGGTTGTCAGACCAAGTAATGTACAACAGGGGGTGCTTCAAGTTTGATTAGTTTGGCATTTTTCTAAGGAGTGTCCTAGGATCTTACAAGGAAGGTAGAATGGTTATCAAGTTTAGCCCCTCAAGGATATATTTCCACCAGCTAGAGGTAGCATGCAGGGTAGTAAGGTTGATCGTCAGGTTTCTAGAGGAATTTATCAGTCGGGTCATGCAGTTGTTCGTATGGGTACTTAGTTTGATGGTAGACATGGTGTAACACCCCGTACATTTTCTAACCTAATTGATTGTCTTAACACTTATGGAATTATTTTAACTTGAGATGGTTGGTGTATTATGCATTAATTTTTGTTGGGCTGAATTACTATATTCTAATGGGTTCAATAAAGGCCCAACATTAAGCAAAAGACATGGCCCAAATGGAAAAAATGACCCATTCAACCTTTGACCAAGTAAACATATCATTTATGACCAAGTGGTTGCCTAAGGATGACCATAATGTACTATATAAGGCAAACAAATCAGATTTTTATTCAACAAAACACACATGTCTCATTCTAGAATTTTCCACAACATATTTTCTCTTCATCCAAACCCTAAGCAACTAGTCTCTTTGGACAAAATCATCTCTTTGCAAGCTTTGGTAAGTGCTTACTCTTATGGTTTAGTATATTATATGCATGAGAGGGTGTATAAATCATGTTGGTTATGTTGACAATGTGTTGAGCAGTCCACTATGGGTAAACCAATCTACTTTTGCTTAATCAATAAAAGGTTTTGCATTCTAAACTTGAAAGTGGACTTGTGGTCTTGAAGGAAGTGAATTTTATGGATTAAATGTCAACATGTATGGTGTGGTTATGTCCCTAACTTTGTTTCTCTTTGTGTATAACTTTTGGAATTGTTGTTGTGAAATTGTGCATGAAATTGGTGGCGTACTGAAAGGAAAATTTAGTTTTGAGATGTTCATGTGTGTTATGAAACCATGATTGTTCGTTGGCATCCAAGTTAACCTAAAATATGAAAAGAGAAGCTTACTTATGGCCATGGACCATTTATTACAAAAAAGGACCCAAAAGAGACTCATTTTGGCCGAACTGGGAATCCGCCTTCGCGAATAGGGCACCTGCGGGCACAGATGCCAACACAGGTGGCCCTAGACAAGGCTAGATGGGCACATGCAGTTGTACCTCACCCACCTTCCGGCGCAGGTGGCTCCACAGGTCATTCCAGAATTTTGTTTTGTTTGTTTTTTCTTCTCTTTGACCCCCCAAGGCCCCTATACCCTTTTTGAATGCAATCATAAACTTATGGTACCATTTGAATGGCCCTAGGGGGTAGTCTGGAGGCATTTGAATTGTGTAAATTATGAATTGTTATTTTATGTGTTATGGTGAAAGGTATTGAGATGACTTGATGGAGTAAATGTGACTTGGTGTTAATGAGGAAGTGTAAAGTATAAACTTGGTGTGAAATGCTATCGGTTTATGATGTCTTGGTTGATGTGTGGCATGTTCTGGTGTTGTTGGTATGGTAATGCAGTGAATTGTATTGTGGAGGGTGAAATGATGCTATGTGGCAGTCATGTAGCTCATTGTCGTCTTATGCACTTGTAATGTAGTTAGTTGTTAACGTGAGATCCGTTATGTACTTGTGTTGTAGAGTAACACGTAAGGAAGGAGCTGGATTATTGTATTCACATATAGGATTGTGTATTCATATTGGGAGGATAAGGTATGTAAGGTTTCTCTTTTCTGTATTCTTTGGCAGCTCATATTGATCTCATTGTTACCGAACTTGTTTCTACTCTGAAATGTTCTAAAGTATCTCATTTCAGGTTTGTTAGCAATTGTTAGTCACATGTCTCTTATTCATTGACTATTGTTCCACAGCTCCAATAATGTTATAATCACCAACGTATCAATCCTACAAAAGTAAAGGAATGAAGTAATGCATATATGGTTTATTGTTAAGAATCGGGGCAGCTCAAAAGGGGCACATAAGCCTAGCTAGAGCCGACCCTGAGATTATTAGATCAGGGGGAAGCTCAATAGGGTCTAAGCCTAGCTCAAGACAAACCTGACAGTGGACTGCTCAAAGGGGCACATACGCCTAGCTCGAGACGAACCTGCTATATTAATTTATGCTATGCTATGTTATGTTATGTTATGTTATGTTATGTTATGACCCACTGATCAGTTAGGTCCCGGGTACGGTATGAATGATGAATGATAATGATGATGAACAAAAAAGCAAAGAAAGTAATGAATTTAATGTACATGGTTCCACATATACAGAACGGTGGTTTATCTATATTGTTTATTCACTTGTATTTGATTCCATTGAAGTTCCTATGTTTCATGCAGTTTCTTATATCCTTACTTACTTTGTACATTCTTCGTACTGACGTCCCTTGGGGGACTTACGTTACTTGTTGCAGGCACAGGTGCTAGTAGACCTCCACAGTAGGATACGAGTCATCTGCAGACTGTTGGTGAGCTCCAGGTTGATTCGGGGCTTTTTGAGTCACATGTGTACATTTGTTTTGGTACTATGTAAATGTTGTATAAAGCGGGGACTTGTCCAGACTTTAGGCTTGCTTCTGTATCTGTTAGAGGCTTTGTAGACTTTTTGGGACAAATAAAGGAATGTATGGAATGTATGTCCATTTTGATGTGGTGGACCTAACGGCCAAGTTTCATATCTATATGAATATCTTTCCATGACGTCCGTCTTTGACATCTTGTATCTTTCTGACAGAATGTGGTTCATTTAGCGACGTGCATATGAATGAAGGTTGGTTCTCTTGGGCCTTAACGTCTTTGGGTGCCAGTCCACCCCAATGGGATTTGGGGTGTGACAAAAGTGGTATCAGAGCAGGTCATCCTAGGGTGTCTACAAAGTCGTGTCAGAGTAGAGTCTTGCTTATGGATGTGTTGTGCACCACATTTATAAGTAGGAGGCTACAGGACATTTAAGAGTTGTTTCTTTTCTTCATTTTCTAGATCATGCAATAGAGCCAAATTTATAGGTGGAATCATATCCGACCATTGAAATTGGTCTTCTTTGTTATGGTAAAATGCCGATTACAAGACGAGGTAGGGGCAAAGGTAAGAAGGTGGACATGCTGGCTGGAGAAGGAACTAGTAAATCACCACCTGACCAAGCTAGTCAAGTGGGGATGAAACAAAATTTGCATCGCAGGCTTCTTCTATTTTTTTAGCTCCAGAACAGCCGAGAAGAAGCGAAGAACCTGCCGAACCACCTGTTAATACTACTGAGCAGGATTTAAGGAATGCAGTGCATATGTTGACTCAGATAGTCGCTACACAAAATCAAGGACCCATTGGTCCAGCTTTTTCACGGTAGATAAGGCAAAGGAGAAGGGCGCAAGAATTTGGAAAAGTTTTGTCAAAGAGGGCTAGACCTATGGGACATTTCATGGCATCCCAAGGAGAATTTAGGTCTCGGGTTTTTAATCGACCACCTAGACCATCATTTTCTTACCCTACAGCAAGTACTTCACCCCAATTTTAAGGGTTTAGAGGCGGCCCCATGGGGTAGAGTAGTGGAATGCGGGGTTCACAGACAGCAGGATCTTCCCGTCAGCCATGTCAGCACTGCGGAAGGTTTCATTTTGGTGCATGTCAGGTTGGGATGAATGTTTGCTATTTGTGTGGGATGTCGGGGCACATGAGGAGAGAGTGTCCACAGAGGGGTACGGGTAGTATTGCGCGACCTACGGGATCAAACGATGCATCATCATCATCGGTCCCTTCCTTAGGCTGAGATGTACAGCCTGCTGGTCGTGGTAGGGGTGCCAGAGGTATAGCCAGTTCTAGTGGAGTCCAGAACCGTACCTATACCTTAGTGGATCGACAGAACTTGGAGTCTTCTTCTGATGTGGCTACAGGTACATTATCCATATTTTCGCATAATGTATATGCATTTATTGATTCGGGTTCTACATATACCCAAGACAGCTTTCCGAACACGGTACGGTCATTATGAATTCCTAGTTATGTCATTTGGACTAACACATGCACCAGCAATTTTTATGGATTCTATGAATAGGGTGTTCAAGCCATTTTTAGATATATTCGTGACCGTGTTTATCGATGATAATTTGGTTTATTCAAGATCATGCTAATCACTTACGGCAAGTGTAACAGATTTTTTGTGACCGTAAGTTATATGCAAAGTTCTCTAAGTGTGAATTTTGGTTAAAATCTGTAGCATTCTTGGGTCATATTGTGTTAGGTGAAGGAATAAGGGTGGCTACACAAAAGATAGAAGCGGTAAAGAATTGGCCAAGACCTACCACGTCTACAGAGATTCGTAGTTTTCTTGGATTGGCAGGTTATTATAGAAGGTTTGTTGAAGGGTTTTATTCCATTGCTGCACCTTTAAAAAAGCTAACACATAAGGCCACCAAGTTTCAGTGGAATGATGCTTGTGAGAAGAGTTTCCAAGAGCTGAAACATAAATTGATATCTACACCTATATTGGTATTTCCGAAAGGTACAGAAGGGTATGTGGACTATTGTGATGCTTCGAGAGTTGGCCTAGGATGTGTATTGATGCAGCACGGTAATGTAATAGCTTATGCCTCAACACAGTTACTACCACATAAGAGGAATTATCCAACACATGATCTTGAGCTAGCATCCATGATATTTTCTTTAAAGATATGGCGCCACTACTTGTATGGGGTTCATGTTGTTATATATACTGATCACAAGAGTTTGCAATCTATCTTTAAGTAGAAGGACCTAAATTTGAGGCAGCGAAGGTTGCTAAAACTATTAAAAGATTATGATATTGATATCCTATATCATCCTAGAAAAGTAAATATGGTAGCAGATGTATTAAGCCGTGAGGAAAGAGGAGGCACTAGTGGCCAGTTGACGAAAAAGCAAGGTATAGTCAAGGATTTACATCAACTAGCCAACTTGGGAGTTCGCCTTCTTGAATCTTCAGACGAAAGGGTTATTGTGAAAAATGCGGCAGAATCTTCATTAGTAGCTGAGGTGAAAGAGAAGCAGTATGCGGATCCTATGTTATTGCAACTGAAAGAGAATGTACAACAAGGTTTGACGAAGGAATTTGATTTTACGCAAGAGGGAGTGCTTCAGTGCCAAAGTTGATTGTGTGTACCGGATGTGGATAAGCTAAGGAAACGGATTATGATAGAGGCACATCATTCACGGTATTCTATTCATCCGGGAGCCACCAAAAATGTACCATGATTTGAAGGAAATGTATTGGTGGGGTAACATGAAGAAGAACATTGCAGAATTCGTAGCCCAACGTCCAAATTGTCAACAAGTCAAAGTAGAGCATCAGAAACCTGGAGGTTATATGCAATGTATAAATCTTCCAGTTTGGAAGTAGGACATGATTAACATGGATTTCATCATAGGTTTGCCTCGTACCTTGCGAAAATTTGGTTCCATATGGGTAATAGTTGACAGGCTTACCAATTCAGCGCATTTCCTACCTGTCAAAACCACTTATACAACTGAAGATTATGCACGGTTGTATGTAAAGGAGATAGTGCGACTACATGGAATTCCAATCTCTATTATATCAAACAGGGGAGCTCAATTTACTACACACTTTTGGAAATCTTTCTAGAAGAGTTTGGGAACCCAAGTGAATTTAAGTACGACTTTTCATGCCCTGACAGATGGACAAGCAAAACGTACTATTCAAACACTTGAAGATATGCTACGAGCTTGCACATTGGATTTTAAAGGTAGTTGGGATGATCATCTATCGCTTTTTGAATTTGCCTAAAATAATAGCTATCATTCAAGTATCAAAATGGCACCTTATGAAGCTTTATATGAAAGGAAGTGTAGATCACCAATTGGATGGCTTGAAGTGGGTGAAACTGCTTTGTTTGGGCCAGATCTTGTTCATCAAGATATGGTGAAAGTTAAGGTGATACAACAGAGGCTACAAATGGCCCAAAGTCAACACAAGTCATATGCCGATGTTAGAAGAAGGGGGCTAGAATTTGCCATAAGTGATTGGGTATTCTTGAAAGTGTTAATAATGAAAGGGGTAGTGAGATTTGGAAAGAAAGGAAAGTTTAGTCCACGTTATATAGGGCCATATGAGATTACCCAAAGATTTGGTCTAGTTGTGTATGAATTAGCACAACGCCAAGAACTCTCCACAGTCCATCCAGTGTTTCATGTTTCAATGCTTCGAAAGTGCATAGGAGATCTATCTCGCATTGCTCCCACTGAAGATGTACAAGTTACGGAAAATCTCACATATGAGGAAGTACATATTGCTATCTTGGATCGACAAGTGAGGAGCTTAAGGAATAAAGAAGTAGCTTCCGTAAAGGTACTTTGGAGAAATCAGCAGGTAGAAGAGATCACATGGGAAGCTGAAGAAATGATGTAGTCTAAGTACCTGCATTTGTTTCAAACGGAAAAGAAAGTTCAAGATGCGGGATTGGAGCAATAACAAGTAAGTATCTCTAAGTATTATGTGTACTAGACTTGAATTTGTTTAAATTGGATAATGTTACTAACATTTGAGGACGGATGTTTCTAAGGGGGGAAGGATGTAACAGCCCATACATTTACGAACCTAATTGATTGTCTTAACACTTATGGAATTATTTTAACTTGAGATGGTTGGTGTATTAAGCATTAATTTTTGTTGGGATGAATTACTATATGCTTAATGGGCTCAATAAAGGCCCAAAATTAAGCAAAAGACATGGCCCAAATGGAAAAAATGACCCATTCCACACTTGACCAAGTAAACATATTATTTATGACCAAGTGGTTGGCTAAGGATGACCATAATGGACTATATAAGGAAAAAAATCATATTTTTATTCAACAAAACACACATGTATCATTCTAGAATTTTCCACAAGATATTTTCTCTTCATCCAAACCCTAAGAAACTAGTCTCTTTGGACAAGATCATCTCGTTGCAAGCTTTGGTAAGTGTTTACTCTTATAGTTTAATATATTATATGCACGAGAGGGTGTATAAATCATGATGGTTATGTTGACAAAGTGTTGAGTAGTCCACTATGGTAATCGGTAAAGGGTTTTGCCTTCTAAACTTGAAAGTGGAATTGTGGTCTTGAAGGAAGTGAATTTTATGGATTAAATGTCAACATTTATGGTGTGGTTATGTCCCTAACTTGCTTTATCTTTGTGTATAACTTTTGGAATTGTTGTTGTGAAATTGTGCATGAAATTGGTGGCGTACTGAAAGGAAAATATAGTTTTGAGATGTTCATGTGTGTTGTGATACCATGATTGTTCGTTGGCATCCAAGTTAACCTAAAATATGAAAAGAGAAGCTTACTTATGGCCATGGACCATTTATTACAAACAAGGACCCAAAAGAGACTCATTTTGGTCGAACTGGGCATCCGCCTTTGTGGATAGGGAACCTGCGGGTGCAGATGCCAAAGCAGGTGGCCCTAGACAAGGCCAGATGGGCACCTAAGGCCGTACCTCACCCACCTGTCGGCACAGGTGGCTCCACAGGTCATTCCAAAATTTTGTTTTGTGTGTTTTTGCTTCTCTTTGACCCCCCAAGGCCCCTATACCCTTTTTGCATTCAATCATCAACTTTTGATACCATTTGAATGGCCCTAGGGGGTAGTCCGGATGTATTTTGAATTGTATCAATTATGAATTTTTGTTTTATGTGTTATGGTTAAAGGTATTGAGATGACTTGATGGAGTAAATGTGACGTGGTGTTAATAAGAAAGTGTAAAGTATAAACTTGGTGTGAAATGCTATCGGTTTATGATTCTTGGTTGATGTGTGGAATGTTGTGGTTTTGTTGGTATGGTAATGCAGTGAATTGTATTGTGGAGAGTGAAATGACGTTATGTGGCAGTCATGTAGCTCATTGTCATCTTATGCACTTGTAATGTAGTTAGTTGGTAACATGAGCTCCGTTATGTACTTGTGTTATAGAGTAACACGTAAGGAAGAAGCTGGATTATGTATTCACTTATAGGATTGTGTATTCATATTGGAAGGATAAAGTATGTAAGGTTTCTCTTTTCTGTATTCTTTGGCAGCTCCTATTGATCTCATTATTACCGAACTTGTTTCTACTCTGAAATGTTCTAAAATATCTCATTTCAGGTTTGTTAGAAATTTTTAGTCCCATGTATCTTATTCATTGACTATTGTTCCACAGCTCCAATAATGTTATAACCACCAATGTATCAATCCAACAAAAGTAAAGGAATGAAGTAATGCATATATGGTTTATTGTTGAGAACCGGGGCAGCTCCAAAGGGGCACATAAGCCTAGCTATAGCAGACCCCAAGATTATTGATTCAGGGGGCAGATCTATAGGGCATAAGCCTAGCTCGAGACAAACCTGACAGGGGACTGCTCAAAGGGGCACATAAGCCTAGCTCGAGATGAACCTGCTTTATTGATTTATGTTATGTTATGTTATGTTATGACCAACTGGTCAGTTGGGGCTCGGGTACGATATGAATGATGAATGATAATGATGATGAACGTAAAAGCAAAGAAAGTAATGAATGTAATGTACATGGTTCCACATACATAGAACGATGATTTATCTATATTGTTTATTCACTTGTATTTGATTTCATTGAAGTTCCTATATTTCATGCAGTTTCTTATAGCCTTACATACTCAGTACATTATTCGTACTGACGTCCCTTAGGGAACTTACCTTACTTGATGCAGGCACAGGTGCTAGTAGACCTCCACAGTAGGATACATGTCATCTGCAGACTGTTGGTGAGCTCCTGGTTGATTTGGGGATTTTCGAGTCATATGTGTACATTTGTTTTGGTACTATGTAAATGTTGTATAAAGCGGGGACTTGTCCCAACTTTATGCTTGGGTCTGTATCTGTTAGAGGCTTTGTAGACATTATGGGACAAATGGAGGAATGTATGTCCATTTTGACGTGGTTGCCCTAACCGACAAGTTTCATATCTATATGAATATCTTTCCATGATGTCCGTATTTGACATCTTCTATCTGTCTGACAGAATGTGGTTCATTTAACGATGTGGATATGAATAAAGGTTGGTTCTTTCGGGCCTTAACGGCTTCGGGTGCCAGTCCGCCCCAATGGGATTTGGCGTGTGACACATGGTCATCTTTGTGCTTTTCCTAGTAGGCCAGAAACTGAGAATTTAGAGGCGGTCATCATAAGTACTATTTCATTTTATGATTAGCTAGCTTTTGCATTGTTTGATATGGGGTCTACCTAGTTATATGTATCTGCCTACTTTGCTACTTATTTGGATTTGTTATGTGAGCTTTTTTCCTATGCCTAGATGATTCTTTAGTAGTGAATCAGCTATATAGATCTTGTGTTGTGACCATTTTGGGGTATAACACCTAGGCAGATCTTGTTATCCTTAACATGGTAGATTTTTATGTGATTCTGGGCATGGATTGAATGTCTCTCTATTATATGATTTAGGATTAATTTATAAGTTGTTACTTTGGTTAAGCCTGGCATCCCTCAGATAATGCTATAGGGTACATATAGCCATGTGCCTAGGGGTATTATATCATTTGTGCTGGCAAGGTGGTTGATATAGGGTGGGTGTTTAACTTATCTAGCGCATATTCGGGACACTAGTGATGACACTCCTTCACTTGAGTCCGTTCCTGTGGTTAGTGAACTTGCAGATGTATTTCCTACATATTTACTTGGTCTTCTGCTCGATCATGATATTGACATCAACATTGGTGTTGAGCCAGGTACTCGACCCATTTTTGTTCTGCCATATTAGATGGCACGAGTAGAGTTGAGAAATTTAAAGAAGCAACTTAATGATCTTTTAAGGAAGGGTTTTATTAGGCCTAGTATATCTATATGAGGTGCTCCTATTCTTTTTGTAAAGAAGAATGCTCGGTGTTTATGCTTATGTATTGACCATCGATAGCTGAATAAGGTGACTATTAAGAACAAGTATTGTATGTTGCATATTATTGACTCATTTGACCAACTTTAGGTGCGGTAGTGTTTTCTAAGATAGAGTTAAGAACAGGCTACCATTATTTGAGTATCTAGGCAGCTGATGTTCCTATGACCACCTTTTGGACTCGTTATGGACATTATGAGTACTAGGTTATGTATTTTTTCTTGACCAATGGCCCGACATCATTTATGGAGTTGATGAATGAAATATTCTTACATTATTTATTCATTTGTGATTGTCTTCATCGATGAGATCTTAGTCTACTCAAGCAGTTGGAGGAGCATGAGCAATATTTCAGAGTTGTACTTTGGACTTTGAGAGATCAACGGTTGTAAGCAAAGTTCTGAAAGTATTAGTTCTGGCTTGAGTTGGTGGCATTCTTTAGTTATGTGGTTTCCAAGGATAGGATTATGGTGGATCGAGTGAAGATTGAGGCAATTCATGATTAGGCTAGGCCTAGTTCTCCTACCAAGGTTTAGAGTTTCATCGTGTTAGTATGCTACTATAGATGGTTTGTGGAGGGATTTTCTTTGATTGCGGTGCCGTTGACTAGATTAACACAGAAGAATATCCTTTTCCAGTGGTCTAACGAGTGCCAGACAGGCTTTTTAAAGTTCAAGACCTTATTGACTTCACCTCTAATTTTGACTTTTCTTGTTGTCAAGAATTTACTATGTATTGTGATACTTCTAGAGTCATCTTGGGTTTTGTGTTAATGCACCAAGGCAGTGTTATTGTATATACGTCCAGACAGTTGAAGGGTCGAGAGAAGAACTACCCCACTCATAACTTTTAATTCGTGGCAGTAGTCTTTATATTGAATATTTAGAGGCACTATCTATATGGGGTTCATTATAAGATCTTCACCGACCATCGTATCCTACAACACATCTTCAGTAAGAAGGACATTAATCTAAGATAGCACAGGCGGTTAGAGTTGTTTAAGGTCTATGACACTTTGATTATCTATCATTCAGGTAGGGAAAATATAGTAGCAGATGCCTTGAGCTAGAAGGTGGTAAGTATGTGGAGTTTAGTTTTCCTTGTAGCTGAGGAGCAACTTTTGGCTTTGGACATTCAATCCTTAGCCAACCAATTTATTTGCCTTGATATTTCTAAGTCCGAGTGGATTCTTACTTGAGTAGAGGCTAGGTCTATGCTATTGGAGCATATTCGGACACAACAGAATGAGAATGTGAAGTTTAGGGTGATTCAAGGTAAGGTGCTGAGGGAAGAGGCTAGAAAGGCGACCTCAAATCTAAAAGGTGTATTAAGGATCGAGGGTTGTATTTTTGTTCCTAGGGTCGGAGATTTGGTTAGGCTTATTTTTTAGGAGGTCCAATATTCTAGGTATTCAATTCATCCGGGGGAAGTGAAGATGTATAGAGACTTGAGACAACATTACTGGTGGTGTAGGATGAAGAGAGATATTGCATAGTTTATGTCTCAGTGCTTAAACTGTTAGCAGGTGAAGTATGAGATCTTAAGACCAGGTGGTTTGACTCAGAGGTTGTCCATTCCAGAGTGGAAGTGGGAGTGGATAGTTGCGGACTTTGTGGTAGGCTTGCCACATACTTTTTGGAGGTTTGTTTCTATTTGGGTCATTGTGGATAGGTTTACCAATTCTACTCATTTTTTGTCACCTTCACATATCCCACAGTTCAGACAGGTTTGCTTAGATCTACATTCGGGAAATCGTCCATTTCCATGAGGTGTTGGTTTCTACTATTTTTACCGTGGTATTCAGTTCACATCATGTTTTTGGAAATTGATTTAGAGGGAGTTAGGTACCCGAGTTGATCGTAGCATAAATTTTCACCTGTAGATCAATAGTCAGTCTAAGTGGACCATTTAGGTTCTTAAGGATATACTTCTAGTATGTTTTATTAATTTCAGGGGTTAGTAGGATAAATTTTTAGCCTTGTAAGAGTTCCCGTATAATAACAAGTACCATTAAAGTATTCAAATATCTCTATGTGAGGAATTGGATAGTAGAAGGTGTAGGTCTCCAATGGGTTAGTTTGATGCATTGGAGGTTAGGCCTGGGGGTACCGACCTGTTGCATGATTCTATGGAGAGGTACAGATGATTCAGGAGAGGCTTCGTATAATTCAGAGCAGGTAGAGGAGTTATGCCAATCGAAGAGTTTAAGACTTGGAATTTATGGTTGGGAATAGAGTGTTTCTTCAAGTATCACCCATGAAGGGCGTGATGATGTTAGGGAAGAAGGGCAAGCTTAGCCCTAGGTTTATCTGTCGTTTTGAGATCCTGAATCATATTGGTGATGCGGCTTATGCGTTTGCTTTACCTCAAGCTCTTTTAGGTTTTCACCCTATGTTCCAATTGTCCATGTTGAGTCAGTACATTCAAGATAAGTCTTACAGTACATTCAAGATAAGTCTTACATGCTTCAGTGGGATTTAGTTCGTTTAGATGAGACTTTAGCTTTTGAGGAGGAGCGTATGGTTATTTTGGATAGGTAGTCCCAAAAATAGAGATCTAAGAATATTTTGTTGGTGAAAGTTTAGTGGAGGAATCATCCTGTCGAGGAGGCTGATTGGGAGATTAAATTGGACATGTGGACCAGATATCTACTTCTTTTTTAGCAGTCAGGTACCTTCTAACCTTTAAGTTTTGAGGATAAAAGTCCTTTTTAGTAGTGGATGATGTAATGACCCTCCTGATCATTTTCATAATTTTTGCAAGTTTTCTTCACTTTAACCTTTCACATAGTTTATGTACAGTATTTGTGGTTTACAAGAATGGGTTGTTCAATTCTCGGGGAGTTCAGTTGAGTGTTTGGTTGATTTTTTTAGTTTTAGAGCTTTTCCATTGAAAGAGGACTTGGGTCAACATTCTTTGAAAACGGGCTCAAATAAGAAATTTGTCAGTTCCATTAGCTTTGGGATGTGGAATTGGGTTAGGGGACCATCGGTTTGGGTCCCCAGTCTTTCAAATTCATTTTTGGTGCTTGGTTGGATTTTTGAGAGTTTTAGGAAAGTGTTGAATTCAGTTAAAATTTGATCGATACGACCTTTGTTTGTCATTTTTTAAATTCTATTAAGTCTATAATGTTTGTTCTAGTTGTATGGCATGTTTGATTTGCATTTACAAGACCCTAAACATATTTTGAGGGTACATTCTGGACATAGACTATTGGTGAAAACTACTAGTACAGCCGCCTTGTGGGGCTTGTACCACTTCTATGGAGTTGCTCCTATAGTGGGCTAGCTGTACCAGCGATGGGGAGGTGACATCATGGCTGGTCTCTCCTGTAAACCATTTTTCACTCCCGTAGAGCATCTTCCGCACTTATAGAGGTAGCCTACTCCTGCTGAGGGTGTACTGTGCAACTAACATTGCTCTTGCGGAGTTTTATCACTATTGCAGGCCTTCTCCAACATAACTTTCCTTGCTTCAGCGGGGTCTTGGGGCCATAAGTGGTCTCCATACCTACGGAGGATCCTCGCTTCTGAGGCAAATCTTTCACCGGAGCAATGATCACCAGTGCAATCTTTCACCGCTTAATTTCTGCCTTTAATTCGTGAATTGGGTTCTTAAATTCTTGGTTTTTCTTCCACTAAAGTAAACTTTTCGAACTAATTGAAGTCCAATAGAGTCCTATCATCTCCTAACTTTCAGGCATGGATTTTTTATCCTTTGGAGAAGGTAATTTTGCTAGAAAATTCTGGTTTCTCATCGTTAACAAAGTTAACAAATATACCCCTATATTTGATGGAATCCCCCAAATCAATCAAAATAACCCAATTTCAACAAAATAACCCATTTCTCATATTTAACCTGATCCAAAACCCATCTAACTAAAATATGCTCTACTTTCTTCATATATCTATTGAACAAATAGCGGTCATGGCCTTTCATGATTGAAAGTTGATCTTTGAATCACTTGACATTTCCACCGGCAAAACATGTAATAGCTATTATTATGACCCAAAAGAAAATCCTTCTTGAATTTGTCCAAATTTTATATTTTCTATCCAAGTTGTACTTTTCCCTTATTAACTGAAATCCATCCACCATTACCAACAAACTTTTTCACCCCCCAATGTTCCTCTTCCTCAATCTCCATATAAACCCCTTATTTCCATCTTCTTTATTGTTCCTTTTTATATGTTGGCCACTTCTTTCAAAGATCAACTTTCAATCATGGAAGATTATGGCTGATGCTAATTGTTCAATGCGATATGTGAAGAAAATAGAACATATTTTAGTTTGATGGATTTTGGATCATGTTAAATATAAGGAATATGTTATTTTATTAAAATTGGGTTATTTTGATTGTTTTGGGGGATTCCATCAAAATTAGGGGTCTATTTGTTAACTTTGTTAACGGTGAGGCTATATTTGGTCCAATAGTTTAACCAGGGGAAAACTTAGCTAATAAACATATGTAGGTGGGTATTTTTTTTAATCTTTTTCCCTAAAATATATTATTGTGGTGTGCTATAGATTGCTGGGTCTTTTCTGCCTGCAAGTTTATCCTTATTGTAGTTTATATTGTATATTTGTTCTCCTGAGCTCGATCAACTTACGATGCATATTGAGTAACTGCATTTTGGTATCCATGCTACACTTATGCATATCTTTTTGATGCATAGTTGAGTACTATCCACCCTCGTTGATTCCACCATCAAGGACACATTGACTGGACTTACACTGAGCCTTTGGCATTTGAAGGCTTATCCATTACCTTCTTGTATATACTATCTATATTTTGTACCTGTTGGACATATATGTATTATTCTAGTGGTACTTTGTATATTTAGTGCCTTTTGTACGGGTGACACCGAGTTTGGGGATGGGTATTTTTTCTATTTTTTTCTCCTTTCATTTCTTGTGGGCTTGTTTTGTGTATTTTATATTTGTATGAATATATAGTGGCTCATTATTCCTATTTTTTCTTTCTTTACTATATATGGCCATGGGATCTAGCTTAACTTCTAATTTTTTAATCGAAAACTGATTCTACCACCTTTAAACTCAGTCCAAGGTAAGATTCCGGTCCATTTTTAGTATAGGTATTTATTTATTTAATTGCTACATCTGAGGTAAGATGCGAAGCAGCCCGAGGTAAGATTCTGAGTGTTTGCATTACATTGGCCATATTCTTCACTACATTGTCTCATATTACACTATATCTCCCATGTGTGTGTGTGTGTGATAAATATATATTATTTCTATTATTTTTCATTTGTTTCTGTTACCCTTAAATTACTTTCTTAGTTTACTTTTATAAATTACCTTACATGTATTTAGTATTATATTCTATCTTTTGAGCTCAATTGGCCTATGATGTCTACTGCGTATCTAATGTTTTAATACTCATATTTCACTTTTACATCTTTTTACCTGATGCAGATCCTAGTATGAGTCTTTTCAACTGATTCTACTTGTTTAGGAGCTTTTTCTTGGAGTTGTAGTGAGCACTTGGCATCTAGATGCTTACTTATCTCCTTCTGATACCGAGTCATCTGTATTTTGTATATCCTTCACAAACTTATATTTCTATAGCACACATTTCAATACTTAATGGCTCTTGTACCGGTTACACTTGGTCTGGGGTTGTTTATATTTTTATTTTGTCTTGCATGTATCTTTAGGGACCCATTTTATATATTTGGTACCTAATATGTATATATATCTATACTTGGATGCCTCTTTGGCTCCTTTTAGATGTTTTATTTGCTTTGTTGTTACATTCAATGTATGCCTTGGGATTCGACTGACCTGTTGGATGGTTATATTAGGTTCACTCATGGGTCAATTTAGGTGGTGACAATATGGTATCAGAGCCTAGGTTCACCGATATTGGTGGTACAAGAGGAAATATCTTTTAGAGTCCCGCAGAACGGTACAATAACATTTGTATCCTATCTTTAGGAGGCTATAAGACATTCTTACAGAAGTTTCTTCTTTTGAATTCTTAATCCTGCGCCCGTATCCTAATTAATTCCCAGGGATCTAGATTATTTAACTCTTTTGCAGATGGTTAAGATGAGATCTATAGGGGAAACGGTGAGGCCCTTGTGCCTGCAGCTAGGGCTCCTGATAGAGATCGTGGTAAAGGTCAACCCCAATTCGAGGCCGAGCATAAGCTACAACACCAGCTTGAGGCCAGCCATAGAGCCTTCACCAGAGCCTGAGTTGGATTGAGAGACACTGATAAAGGATCTACCACCATTGCAGGCAAAGAGTTAGGGACCAGCCTAGACTCAACCTAGATTTTGTCACGCCTCGAATTCCAATAGGGAGGACTGGCACCCGAAGTCGCTAAGGCCGGAGAGAACCAATCTTCATTCATGTACACTCATATGCATGTTACTATCTCATATATATACAAGATGCTAATGGAAGAATTCATGGAAAACATATGATATATATATATGAAACTTGGCCGTTAGGGCCACCTTATCAAACGCATACATTTATTACATTTCCTTCATTTGTCTCACAACGTCTACAAAGCCTCTACAGATACATAGACATAACCAACCTAAAGTCGGGATAAGTCCCTGCTTTATACAACATTTGCATAATACCAAAATAAGTGTACACAAGTGACTCGAAAAGACCCGAACCAACTGGAGCTCACCAATGATCTGCAAATGACCCACAACCTACTGTGGAGGTCTACTAGCACCTGTGCCTGCAACAAGTAAGGTAAGTCCCCCAAGGGACGTCAGTACGAAGAATTTACTGAGTATATAAGGCCATAAGGAACTGCATAAGATATAAGGACTTCAATGAAATCAAGTACAAGTGGGTGGACAATATAGATTAACCACCGTAATATACATGTGTGGAGTCGTATACATTGTATTTGTTTCTTTCATTCTCGTTCATATCATTATCATAATCATTCATAAAATATAGTTCATGTAATATCATTCATGTAATCATTACGGATCGCCTCTAGCTAGGCTTTCGCCCCTTTGAGTTGCCAGTCGTTCAGGATCGCCTATAGCTAGGCTTACGCCCCTTCAAGTTGCCACCCGTTCCCAATAATCCTTTGGATTGCCTCTAGCTAGGATTATGCCCCTTTGAGTTGCCACCCGTACTCAATATTCATTCGAGATCTCCCCTAGCTAGGCTTTTTCCCCTTTGGGTTGCCACCCGTACTCAACATGTATGCATTACTTCAATTGTTTTTGGTTATAAGAGTGAAACGTTGGTGGTTGATACATTATTGGAACTTTGGAACGTAACATTATTAGAACTTTAGAACAATGTCCACAATTATGTGACACATGAATAACAATTGGCCATTGAATAAGAAATATGTGAATAACAATATATGACAACCTGAAATGAGATACCTTAGAACACTTCAGAATGGAACAAGTACAATGACAATGTGAACAATATGTGTTGTAGAATAATATGGAAAGAGTAATATTACATACCTTATCTTACCAATATGAATACACAATCCTATATGTGAATACAACACTCCAGCTCCTTCCTTACAGTTACTCTATATCCCAAGTACATAATGGAGCTCACGTTAACAACTAACTACAGTACGAGTGCATAAAATGATAATGAGCTATGTGAGTGTGATATAGCATCATTTCGTCCTTCTATAGTACAACTCACTGAATTACCATACCAACAACACCACAACATTCTACACATCACCAAGACATCATAAACCAATAACATTTCACACCAAATTTATCCTTTACACTTCTTCATTAACACTACGTCACAATTACTCCATCAAGTTATCTTAATGCCTTTCACAATAACACATTAACAACAATCCATAATTGATATAATCCAACATGGCTCCGAACGACCCCTTAAAGCCATTCAAAACGTACCATAAGTTGATAATTACATCCAAGAAGGGTATAGGGGTCTTTGGGGATTAAAGAGAGAAAAAAACATGCAAAATGGAATTCTGGAGTGGGATGTGGAGCCACCTTCACCCGCAGGTGGATGACATGCGGCCGCAGGTGCCCCTCTGTCCTTGTCCAGAGCCACCTGCGTTGGCATCTGTGGCCGCAGATGCTCCGAACGCGAGGGCGGTGCCCGTTTCAGCCTCTAAGGGTCATTTTAGGGTCCTTTTTTGTAATAAATGGTCCATGGCCATAATTAAGCTTCTCCTTTCATATTTTAGGTCACTTGGATGCCAACAAACAATCATGGTTTTACAACAGACATGAACATCACCAAAACTACATTTTCCTTTCAATACGTCACCAATTCCATGCACAATTTTGTAACAACAATTCCAAATGTCATACACAAAGAGAAAGTAAGTTAAGGTCATAAAAACATCATAAATTTTTATATTTAATCCACCAAATTCACTTCCTTCAATACCACAAGTCCACTTTCGAGTTTAGAAGGCAAAATCCTTCACCGATTAAGCAAAAGTAGACTGTTTTACACATAGTGAATTGTCCAACACTTTTCCAACATAACCAACATGATTATACACCATATTAAGAATATAATATACTTAATCATAAGAATAAACAGTCACCAAAGCTTGTAAAGGGGTGATCTTGTCCAAAGAGCATAGTTGCTTAGGGTTTGGAAAAGACTTGAAATATCTTGAGAAAAGTCTAGATTTGGCATGTGTATTGATATGAATAAAAATATGATTTTTTTGTGCTTTATATAGTCCTTTTATTCATCCTTATCCAACATTAAATGTGTGTTTACTTGGTCAACATGAGGAATGGGTCATTTCCATTTTGGGCCATGTCCTCCTTACTAATTTTAGGCCTCATTTGAGCCCAATGGCACAAGATTAATTTAGCCCAACAAATTTAATGTGCAATACCTCCACAGTCTCATGTTTAAATAATTCCATGAATTTTATGGTAATCAACTAGGTTTGGAGATGTACGGGGTGTTACATCCTTCCCCCCCTTAAAAACATTCGTCCTCGAATGTTAGTGACATTATCCAATTTAAACAAATTTAAGTCTAGGATCATTCTTCATGTTATCATATATATACATAATGCTTATAGATACTTACTTTTTATTTCTCCGATCCCGCATCTTGAACTTTCTCTTTCATTTGAAACAAATGAGGGTACTTGGACTTCATCATTTCCTCAGCTTTCCATGTGATCTCTTCTACTTGCTGATTTCTCCAAAGTATCTTTACGGAAGCTACTTCTTTATTCCTTAATCTCTTCATATGTCGATCCAAAATAGCAATAGGTATCTCTTCATAGGTTATATCCTCTGTAACTTGTACATCTTCAATGGGAGCAATATGAGATGGATCTCCTATGCACTTTCGAAGCATCGAAACATGAAACACTGGATGAACTGTGGAGAGTTCTTGGGGTAGTTCCAATTCATACGCAACTTGGCCAAATCTTTGGACAATTTTATATGGCCCTATATTACGTGGACTTAACTTTCCTTTCTTTCCAAATCTCATTACCCCTTTCATTGGTGATACCTTCAAGAATACCCAATTACCTATGGAAAATTAGAGCCCTCTCCTTCTAATATCAGCATATGACATGTGTCAACTTTGGGCCGTTTGTAGTCACTGTTGGACCACTTTAACTTTCTCCAAAGCTTGATGAACAAGATCTGGCCCAAGTAAAGCAGTTTTACGCGCTTCAAACCATCTAATTGGTGATCTATACTTTCTTCCATATAAAGCTTCATAAGGTGCCATTTTGATACTTGAATGATAGCTATTGTTGTAGGCAAATTCAATAAGAGATAGATGATCATCCCAACTACCTTTAAAGTACAATGTGCAAGCTCGTAGCATATATTCAAGTGCTTGGATAGTACGTTCTTCTTGTCCATCCATCTGAGGATTAAAAGTCATACTTAAATTTACTTGGGTTCCCAAACTCTTCTGAAAAGATCTCTAAAAATGTGCAGTAAATTGAGCTCCCCTATCTGATATAATAGAGAGTGAAATCCCATGTAATCGCACTATCTCTTTAACATATAACCTTGCATAATCTTCAGCTGCATAAGTGGTCTTGACTGGCAGGGGGAGTGCTGACTTAATAAGCCTGTCAACTATTACCCAGATGGAATCAAATTTTCGCAGTGTATGAGGCAAACCTGTGATAAAATCCATGTTAATCATGTCCCACTTCCAGACTGGAAGATTGATACATTGCATATAACCTCCAGGTTTCTGATGCTCTACTTTTACTTGTTGACAATTTGGACATTGAGCTATAAATTCTGCAATGTTCTTCTTCATGTTACCCCACCAATACATTTCTTTCAAATCGTGGTACATTTTGGTAGCTCCCGGATGAATAGAATACCGTGAATGATGTGCCTCTGTCAAAATTCGTTTCCTTAGCTCAACTATATTTGGTACACACAATCTACCTTGGCACTGAAGTACTCCCTCTTTCGTAAGATCAAATGCCTTTGTCAGACCCTGTTGTACATTCTACTTCAGCTGCAATAAAATGAAATTCGCATACTGCTTCTCTTTCACCTCAGCTACTAATGAAGATTCTGCTGCATTTTGCACAATAACCCCTTCATCTGGAGATTCAAGAAGATGAACTCCCAAGCTGGCTAGTTGATATAGATCCTTGATGATATCTTGCTTTTCCGTCAACTGGCCATTCGTGCTTTCTATTTCTTTGCGACTCAATGCATCAGCTACCATATTTGCTTGCCCTGGATGATATAAGATATCGATATCATAGTCTTTTAAGAGTTCCAGCCACCTTCGCTGCCTCAAATTGAGTTCCTTCTGCTTAAAGATATATTGCAAACTTTTATGATCAGTAAATATGTCAACATGAACCCCATACAAATAATGATGCCATATCTTTAAGGCAAATATCACAGTTGCTATCTCAATGTCATGTGTTGGATAATTCCTCTCATGTGGTCGTAACTGTCTTGAGGCATAAGCTATCACATTACCATGCTGCATCAATACACATCCTAGGCCAACTACAAAAGCATCACAATATACTGCATACCCTTCTGTGCCTTCGGGAAGTACTAATACGGTTGTGGAAGTAAATTTATCTTTTAACTCTTGGAAACTTTTCTCACATGCATCATTCCACTAAAACTTGATTGCCTTGTGTGTTAGCTTCGTTAAAGGTGCAGCAATGGAAGAAAACCCTTCAACAAATCTTCGATAATAGCCTGCCAACCCAAGGAAGCTATGAATTTCCATAGGCGTCATAGGCCTTGGCCAATTCTTCACCGCTTCTATCTATTGAGTATCAACCATTATTCCTTCATCCGACACAATGTGACCTAAGAATGCTACAGATTTTAACCAAAATTCACATTTAGAGAACTTTACATTTAACTTACGATCTCGAATAATCTGTAACACCTATCGTAAGTGATTAGCATGGTCCTCTTGTGATCTTGAATAAACCATAAAATCATCTATAAACACGGTCACGAATACATCCAAGAATGGCTTGAACACCCTATTCATCAAATCCATGAAAATATCTGGTGCATTTGTTAATCCAAATGACATAACTAAGAATTCATAGTGGGCATACCGTGTTCGGAAAGCTGTCTTGGGTATATCTTTTTCTCTAACCCTAACTTGATGGTAACCTGATCTCAAGTCAATCTTTGAAAAACATTTGGCACACTGTAACTGATCAAACAAATCATTAATTCTGGGGAGGGGATATTTGTTCTTGATCGTTACCTTATTCAATTGCTGATAGTCAATACACATTCTCAACGTGCCATCTTTCTTCAGTACAAATAATATTGGTGCACCCCACGGGGACATGCTAGGCCTTATGAATCCCTTGTCCAGCGAATCTTTTAATTGCTCCTTTAATTCTCGTAACTCTGTTGGGGCCATTCTATATGGAGGAATAGAGATAGGCTGAGTGCCTGGCATCACATCAATACCAAACTCTACTTCCAATTCTGGAGGTAAACCTGGAAGATCTTCAGAAAATACATCAAGGAATTCATTTACTACTGGAATCGATTGCAGAGTTGGTGGTTCCACATCAGTATCTTTCACTCTTAATAAGTGACATATGTACCCCTTGGATATCATTTTTCTAGCCTTAATATAGGAAATAAATTTTCCTCTCTGTGCCCCTACATTACCCTTCTATTCAAGAACATTCGTTTGTGGAAAATGAAAATGTACTTTCTTAGCTCGGCAATCTACCATGGCATAATAAGAAGCCAACCAATCCATACCCATTATGACATCAAAATCCACCATTTCAGTTCAATTAGATCAGCTAACGTATCATGATTACACACAGTTGCTATACAATTATGATATACTCTTTTTGCAACAATAGATTCACCAAATGGTGCAGATACTTCAATTAGCTTAACTAATAATTCTAGTATTCTTTCAAATTTCACAGTAATCAATGGAGTAACATATGATAGGGTAGAGCCGGATCAATCAATGCATATACATTATGTGAAAATATGGATAATGTACATGTAACTAAATCAGGAGAAGCCTCTGAATTCTGTCAGTCCACTAGAGCATAGGTGCGATTTTGGGCTCCACTGGAACTAACTGCTCCTCTGGCACCTCTACCACGCCTAGTAGGCTGCACTCCTCTACCTAGGGAAGGAACCGATGATGATGATGCAACGATTGATTTCGTAGGTCGTTCTATACCACCCATGCCCCTTTGTGGGCACTCTCTCAACATATGCCCTAGCACGCCGCAAAAATAGCAAACATTCATTCTAACTCGACATTCACCTAAATGAGACTTCCCACAGTGCTGACACGGCTATCGAGAAAATCATGTTGTCTGTGATCCTCAAACCACATTGCTTCGCCTAACAAACTGCCTCTAGACCCTCAAAATTGAGATTGAGTGCCTGCTGTGGAATAAAAAAATGATGGTCTAGGCGGTCTATTAAAATTCCGAGTCCTAAACTCTCCTTGGGATGCCATGACCTGTCCTATGGATCTAGCCCTCTTTGACGGCCCTCCTTCAAATTCTTGTATCCTTCTCCATTGCCTCTGATCCTCTATTTTCTGTGCAAAAGCCTGTATTCTGGCTATATCTATATCTCTATTTAACGCAGCAATGGTGCAGTCCCTTACCAAATATGGCTCCGATCTATCCACATATCCATAGTGGCTACTATATTAGGAGAATACTGAGCCAAAGAATTAAATCGCAGACTCTATTCTCTGACACTCATATTCCCTTGATGAAGATTTAAAAACTGATCCACACGAGCCTCTCGATTCTCATATGGGAGATAATGATCAAGGAATGTCATTTTGAATTCCTCCTAACTAGCTGGAATTACACCAATACCCCTAGATCGTTTCCAATCTTCGTACCATAATATAGCATTGCCTTTTAGTCTATATGTTGTAAGCTCCAGTGTTTCTATACCAGTCACATGCATAACATCTAGAGCCCTTTGAATTTGGTCCACGAAGTCCTGTGGATCTGCATTCAGATCTGACCTAGTGAATATGGGAGGATCTGATTTCAAAAAATCTTGTGTCCGCCGACTAGCTACTCTAGTCGCTCCATCCTCACTTGTCATTAGACCAACTTGTCCTTGACCATATGTGTATGTGAGGCAAAGAGAGTTGGAGTTTGAGATTGGTGATTGGGTATTCTTGAAAGTTTCTCCTATGAAGGGAGTAATGAGGTTTGGAAAGAAAGGTATGCTCAGTCCTCGTTACATTGGACTGTGTCAGATTTTGAGAAAGTTTGGTAGTGTTGCTTAGGAGCTAGACTTGCCCACGAGTTTGGCATTGGTTCATCCCGTGTTTCATGTGTCTATGCTTAAGAAGTATCTGGGTGACCATTCTCTTGTGATTCCCGTAGAGAACATTAGTGTGGACGACTCTTTGTCTTATGAGGAAATTCCTATAGAGATTTTAGATAGGTAAGTCCGAAAGTTGAGAACCAAGGAAATAGCTTCAGTTAAGGTGTTGTGGAGGAATCAAAAGGTGGAGGAGGCAACTAGGGAAGTCGAAGAAGACATGAGGACTAGATATCCCTTCTTGTTTCCGACTCCGAGTGATGTCATTTTAGGTACTAACGCTATACTCATCATTTATCTTATAACTTCATGTCCTTCAAGTTTAATGCAATCTCTTTAGTCAATATAAATATTTCCCTAATCATCATTCGGGGATGAATGATCCCACGGGGGGATATTGTAACACCACAAAATTTTAGAACCTTCAAGCACCCATAAATTTATATGAATTTAGGCTGAAAAATTTGGGTTTCAGGCTTCCATGAGTTGGATCCACGGTTAGTGGAAGTGTTCCACGATCTGTAGAAAGGTTTCCACCATCAGTGGAAACTTTTCTTATTTCTATGAATCGTCGACTAGTTCCACGACATGTAGATCAAGTCACGAACCTGGAAGTAGAAAAATTCATCTGATTTCTAAGACTTGGATCCATGAGTCATGAACTGTTTCCACTACCCGGAGATCAAGTCGTGGGCCTGATTCTAAGAAATTTTTTAGGGTCATCCTGGGTGCATTTTGTATTTTCTCCTATGAGATCCGACCCTTTCACACTTAAAACACCTTTCGAGCGATCAGTTACATTTATTTTGAAGAGGAATATGATTATAAATCCTTTTCTCCTCCACCAAAATATTTAAAGAAGCAAGAACATCTAGGGTTCAAGATTCAAGGCTCAAATTCCAGCTTTCCCAAATTCTTTCCATCAAAAGGCATGTTTGAACGCTCCCTATTTCAATTACTATTCTAAATTTGTGAATATTATTTATTATGTATGTTATGATAGTGATTTGAAACTAGGGTTGGGGATTTTGTTATTTAAAGCTTGATATGAAATTTCCCATTTTCTTTATGAATAATGATTCAATCTTTAATTGGGGGTTTTAAGACTAAATTAGCTATTTTAAAACAATGAACTATTATGTCTTGAAGTTTGAATGTTAACTTGATATATGTTGAGCCATGATTTCTAGTCTCTAGAAAGTTTTGAAATTTCATAAGGAATATAAGTGTTTTCCCCGTTCTTTATATCATTGAAGGTATGGTGTTATTCAAAGGGTTTGAGATTTTTATGGAAATTTCAATTATGATTATATTTATGATTTTTAAAGGCGGGGTTTTGGAGTCAAAAGATATTTAATAAAAGTTATTTGGCATGATGAGTGACTTGCAAGGTCTTGATATGACTATACAAAAAATATGAATGCCTTAATAAATGACTCCATGAGTTAATGCAATGCAAAATGTTTTAATTGAGCTTAAAGAGAATTATGTAGTTCACCAAGAAGGTGTAGTCCTTGTGACCAACACTGGAAACTGTGTTTGCTGACGTGGGGAGGTCTTGTCCTGAAAAATGAATGACCATTGTACACTTTCCTTGAGATGTTGTATATATCTATGATTTTGTTATGATTAGGCCAACTATGTTATCTCAGTTTATGCGGAACACATGAACTGAGGCACCTCCAGTTGGGGAGTACTTGACCCATATTGCCTGTGGGTTACTAAATGTCAGTGTAACTACATAGTTCAGAACTAAAGGATTTTAAATGATTAATTTTATTTATGTCCCAAATGTTTTCTATTTCGTACTTCCTTTATGACGGACATTTGTTTTGATGCTTTTCGAATTACTATTATTATTATATTATCTCAACTATTTTGGATTCCTTTTCCTCGGGTCGCATGCCAGTACTCATTGTACTGACCGTCCCCGAATGCTATATCTTTTTATGATGTAGGTTCCGCACTACTTACCTGAGATTCTGCCCTATATTAGGATACATTCAGAGTTGCATCTATCCTATTGTGAGCCATCCATCTGTCGAAAGGCATATGTCTTAGACTTATTTTCAGTTGAATTCAGACTATTTGGGTTTTCTGGTATTTTCGGGGCCATGTCCTGGCTAGAATTTCTATTCATAATGTTAGAGGTTTTGTTGACTCAAGTTGGTTATTGTTTTGATTTTACATTCTATGATTTTGGACTTTAGTTATCTTTCAGTTGAACCTCTTATTTTATGAGTCTATTTTCCGCATTTTTATTATGACTATGCTTATGATGTAATGCTAAGGGGCCTTCTTGGACCATCATTGGTTCTCGAAGCCCGTAACGGCTAGGGACTCAGTTCGGGTCGTGACAATTGATAATCGAGATTTGTGGTTGTTCATCTTATTCTTTGTAAGTTCATAATTATGCTTTCTTTCCAGAATTATTTTTGTGTTCTTGTGATCATGAGTAGCTAAACACCACAACTAGGGTTGTAGGATCCATGACAGATTAATGAAGTAGAATTCAAAGTATGATTTGATTTTCAAATGGTGTTTGGGTGTGTATTTTTGTTCTCTTCAGTTTTATTACTTTTGGGTTGATGCATACTTTAGAACTCACCTTATCTTTACTCTAGATGAAAGGAGTAAAAGATTGGAAAAGGGAATAAACAACAGAGATTTGGAGCTACCAATCTTTAATGAATATCTTGAGTTGATAATCTGAGAAAGCTAAGATTGGGATCTAAGATAGGGGTTAGTAGTGCAAAACTCAGGAAACGAGAAAATGTACTTGAGGATAGTCATCTAATATGGGCATAAAGCCATTTAGGTGAACATAACCTATTGATTCTACATGACGAGCACCATGAGAGATCACTAGTAAGACAAACCTATGGAGTAATGAAGCTATGGGGCACACAATGCTAGTGTCTCTCTCATATTGATTACAAGCTCAACGAAATAAATACATGTTGCTATTTGAAGTCATAAATCCAAATCCCCCCAATTACTAGAAATTGTTTAATGATTGTTTAGATAGACATATTGGTCGATATTTTGACCTATTCCTCATGGGATTAACCCAAACCTAGTTGGGTTCTATATTTGATCAACGACCGCTTTATACTTTTTTTGAAGGTATAATTTAGGCGACATCAAATTTTGACATCATCGTCGGGGAATACGGTTACGGAGTTGGTAGATTGTGTTTGTCTGACTATTGGTTATTGTTTCCTAATTTTACTTTTTTGGTTATCTCTAGGGTGCACATCGGTACATGCCCAATAATTAGAGTCAAGGAAATCCCCTGATTCCACTTGATCCTAAAATTGAGAAGACCCTGAGAGCTAGAAGAAGAATGGTTAGTGAAGGAGTTCATAATGAGGGAGTTCTGCACCAAGGGGTGCAGAACCAAGGACTTTACAAGATTGCATAAAATTCCACTGCCCATCTGGTCAATGAAAAAAATGCAAAACAAAAAGCTGCCAGACAGACAGTACTCAAAGAAAGGGGTAGATAAGCAGCATCGCAAGACTTGATTCCATGGTTCACAGATTTTTTCCAATTATTTGGTAAGTGATGTGGCGCCTGAGGAGTTATCATTTCAATAAAGAAAGAATTTTATGTATGATGTAAGGAAATTCTTTTGGGATGAGCCATACTTGTTCCAAATTTGTGCAGATGGACTGATTCGTAGTTGTGTTCTGGAGATAGAGATGATGAGTATTATAGAGGCATATCATTCTTCCCAGTTGGGGGACATCATAAATGTGTGGACATTTTTCATAAAATCATGCAATGTGGGTACTACTTTCCCACCATTCATAAAGACGCACCTGACTACGCCAGATATTATGACCAATCCCAAAGACAAAGAAAAATCTCATGAAGGCAAGAGCTCTCAATGGCCCTAATGCTGGAGCTTGAGCTATTTGGCATATGGGGTATTCACTTTATATTCTCATTTGTGAGCACGTATGGTATGAAGTACATTTTGGTTGCTTTGGACTATGTTTCAAAATAGGTGAAGGCGGTTGCAGTTCCAAATAATAAAGGGAAGAGTGTGACAACATTTTTAAGGAAGAACATATTTTCCAGATTCGGTACGCCAAGGGCAATCATCAGTGATGGAGGTTCATATTTTTAAAATCGTAAGTTCAAAGCCTTGCTTGAAAAATATGGAGTGAACATAAGAGGGCAACCCCCTACCATCCATAATGAAATGGGTAAGTTGAATTCTCCAATCGGGAGATCAAGTCCATTATGGTGAAGACTATGAATGCCAATAGAATAGACTAGGCTAGAAAGTTGGATGATGCATTATGGGCCTACTAAATAGTATTTAGGACTCCTTTTGGTGCTTTGCCATATCATCTAGTGTTTGAAAAAGCATGCCACTTGCCTGTTGAACCATAAGGCATTATAGGCACTAGAGAGGTTAAATCTGGAATGTAGTGATGCGGCGAAGCTGAGACTTGAGCAGTAAAATGAGATGGACAAATTCTGTCTTAGAGAATATGAAATTTTATCTTTATACAAAGAGAAGATGAAGTCATACCATGACCCGAGGATCGAGAAGAGAGAATTCACTTCTGGCGATATAGTCCTATTATTTAAGTCAAAGCTAAAACTATTTCCTGTCAAGTTGAGATCAAGATAGAGGGGAACTTATCGAGTGGTGACGATGTTCCTTTATGGTGCTATAGAGCTTGAAAATAATGAGGGCTTGATGTTTAAGGTGAATTGACAAAGGGTGAAGCATTACCTCAGTGATGTTGACGAGGTCAAGATGTTATGCGATGCGGTTCTTTGTGATGTCATAGTAACCAAGAACACTTGAGTCATGTCGCGATGTTAAATCAAGCACTGCATGGGAGGCAACCAATGGGTTGGTTTTGGTGATGTCTGATTAGCCAAATTAGCCATGTCGTGCCACGACGTTAAATCAAAAGCACTACTTAGGAGGTAACCTAATAATTTTGTACTTATTTTAATTTTCCATTTATAGGGTAACATGTGTTAAAGTGTGCAGGGATAATGCATAAAAGAACTTAGGATATGGAATAAAAGCAGAAACCACGAGCTTAATGGATGACCATTAGAAGAACCAATGAACATGGTTTCTGTCGTCAACATGAAGTCCATAGAATTGATTTTAAGGAGGTGGTCCAACAATTGTACACCAACAATTATTCCATGAAAGAACAATCATGGTATCCATCTTCTGACTAAACTCCTAAAAACCAACTTTCAGGAATTGGAACTAACGAGCTTAATGAACAATCATCGCAACATACAATGATCGTCCTTAAGATTCATTGGTTCCCAAGTTAGTTTTCTTAACCTCCTAGAAATGATGGGATACTACAATTATTGTATTACTCAACGATCCTAGGGATGAGCCGTCTGTTGGGTCCATATATAAATTTTAAAATCAAACCCGACCCAACCTGACTCTCTTTAAAATTCCTAACTCATCTACCCTAAGACCCAATATAATTATACTCCTATTCAAAGATAAATTTTGACCCTCACAACTGCATGATTACAACAACCAACAAAGCATAAACTCGATTTCTTCAAAAAGTTCAGGTGATTTCCATTGGTTTGGACTAGACTTTTTTCTTTTCAAAAACTCAAGATTATCAAATACTTGCATTCATAGATAAAGTAAGTTGTTTCACTTTTTTAACTTTATCATGATTAATGGTGGATGAAACAATTAGAGATAGGGTTTACTTTACCTTATGCCTTTGTTGCATTACTCTAACTGAGTTTTGAGGGAGTTTAAATTAGATCTATAGAATAGTTGATTTGATTAACTATTTTAATCAATGGGAGTGATAAAGGGGAAGTATGAGTAGCCCTCTTTTGTGTCAAAATAGGATCAAAGTATGAGATTTAAACTATTTTAAGATGGTGCACACCCAACGTTGTAACCATCGATCGTTGTTTTTATGAACGATCATTGGTTGGATCATTATGGATGCAAAATGTAAGGTTGTAGGAAGCCATCAAATGGGACTTCCAATGATCGTTGTTTCTACCAATGTGTCCTTGGTAGTCTTCATCTAATGGGAATACCTTAGGATATCTGAGAGGGTTTTCCAACGACCCAAAAGATGATCTTCCTTTCCTATAATGACCGTCCTATTGATGATCTGTAGGCACTATTTTTAGCACTGACTTATGAAATTGTGACTAATTGGTTCTTCCACAGGTACTATAGAACCAAAGGTAAATAAGAAGCAACAAGACAAGGCTGGCCGTAATGAGATAGCAAAGAAGCGGGCACTAAAAGCCCAAACTTTAGCCTTGAAGACCGAATCAGATGAATTTAGTGGCTTAGAGGTCGAATAATCCACAAGAAGTGTCGTTACCAACACGAACCTTGAATCACTGGATTGAAAGAAACAAATTCCAAGGCCATACAATCCATAATATTGGTGTCTGTAGCACTCTTATTGAGCCTCCACAGTCTGAACAGGGAGGTCAAACTTCAAATTTGAATAAGGGTAAGCCAGAGGTTGCGGAGGCTACTGATGAGGGTTCTTCTGAGGATGATGAGTAGGCACATGGATCCGCCTGAGTCTTCGTTAGAGCTGCGGCTGAGCATACGCCTCCAATAGAGGCAAATCCAAGGTAATAGGGTGTTCCATAGTCTCCAGTCTGCTAGAATGATGGTGT
This sequence comes from Capsicum rhomboideum, assembly GCA_031232105.1. Taxonomy (NCBI): domain Eukaryota; kingdom Viridiplantae; phylum Streptophyta; class Magnoliopsida; order Solanales; family Solanaceae; genus Capsicum; species Capsicum rhomboideum. The sequence continues at coordinate 101,955,240 of CP124715.1, forward strand.
GTCCCTCAATATCTAAGGGAATGTCAAAAAGAGCATACAATAAGAGCCCCTAATGCTTCCTAGGGAACTTCAAAGGGTGCCTGAACTGAACTGATTCCTTGAGAAGTACAAGTTGGGCTGGTTGACAAAGCATTTGGGTAACTACAGTGCTAAAAAGGTATGTGAGTTCTATGCTAATTATACTGCCACACTAAAGAACATGACTCCTTTGAGAAAGCTGAAAGATATGAGAAATCAACCCCAATTGGATGTGGTGTTGGTATAAAGCGAGGAGATTGACATCTTAGAGAAGGCCATAGCCAGCATTCAATTTGGTAATGATTTTGTGCCACTAGCTGAAACCTTGGAATTTGACTACTGAATAGCAGACTTGAAAAAGGTGAAGTAGCTGAGTTTAGAGGTTAAGTTGATGCACTACAGGTGGTTGGATTTCCATATAGTCGAGGCTAAGGAAGAAGGTTAATGGGTCAATGGCACAGCGATCTTCAAGCACACATAGAACTTCTTTGCTAAATCCCGGTGGTCTATAGTCAGGCACTGCATTGAACTTACGGGAAATGATAATGTGCTGAGTGCTAACAAGGTAGGGGTGGTTGAATTCTTTTTAGCTGAGATAGAGTTAACCATTCTGTGGATGATTGCAGATGAAATTTGAGAGTAAGTTCTTATGTTTCATAGAACTCTGCCATTAGTTAGTCATGTGTCCAAGTTGTGTTGGAACTCTAGTGTGTCGTCCATACCTGCTGTTGACAGATTTACCAGGCCACCTAAAGTAGCTGGCATTGAATTGATAAAGGATTACATGAATCCAGTTGCCCAAGCTAGAGGTCCAATACCAGATTTGGCCCCACAAAAAGCTATGGGGGATGCCCCCTGGTCACACTATAGATATTCTGGCTACTGAAGTCGGTGCCACATCTTTATCTTCCCAGTTTTCCATAGTTTCTTTGGGTGTACTTCAGCCTATTCCCACAGACTATGCTTTGGTATTAAAAGATTAGATTGAAAAAAAGCTTAGAAGGTTGGCCATCTCTGAAGCAAGGATTGAAAAATTAGAGCAAGGGGTCAAAACCTTTATGGAGGATGAGAAAAAGAGTGCGGTGTGGGGTATACAGGAAGGGTTCGATAACTTTAAAACTCGATGATAAATAAGTTGGACAGTGTTTAGGCTCTTAATTTTAATATGGTCATAGCTGAGCTTGCCTTACGTAGTTATGAAGTGCCTCACCGAGAGACAATTTCTGATAGTGTAGCATTGTCTCATGCTATTATTAAAGAGGTATTTGATATTAAGGTCCCAGAATTCTACACCCAATCCCTACTATATGGGTTCAAGGGTAAAGAAGTGGATGATACAGGAGATCAAACACAACCCTATAAGAAGAGAAAGAGAAAAGATAAGGAAGGGAAAAAAAAGGTAGTTGTTGAGAGGTAGAGGTCCTCTGCGGTGCATATATCATAGAGGAGTGAGGTCCAGGATGATGTTATTTCCACTATTATTAAGAGTGGAGGGAGTACATATACTGCCCCCATGATATCATCTTTGAGTGAACCATCCAACACAGGTGCCAACTTGATTTTGAGTGCCACGACCACCACTTAGGCCATGAGTTGAGAGAATGGAGGGGGTGCATCTGTGACTTCTACTGATCAGTCTGATATAGACGTCTAGTGCGCCACAGGTATGTCCTTACCCTAGTTTTAAATTTTTTCATATTTTGTTCATTGAGGATATTTCACAATTTATTAGTTAGAGGTTGGGGTATTCCAACGTTTGAGGGTTTTTGTTGTCGTGTTTCTTTTACCTCGAATGCACAATCTAGTTACAACTGGCATGCTTAGGAGTTTACTTATGTTTTTACTTTGATTTTTATATTGTTTGTGTCACTAGGAGAGAAATGGGAGAACTTTGCCCATAAAAAATAAAAAGAGTATGCAACCTGTGTTTTTAAATTTGGTGTTTAAATGATACCCCTCCTGAATTTTTATGTTGTGTTGTGTATTAACTTTGGACTATATCCATTGTGTATCTCGTTATGGCATTAGGATTATGGATGTGACAACCAAAGCCTATCTTTGCATGAACTGGAGAGGTAGTTAATTGCCAGCATAACCCTAAGCCATGTGTGTGTAAGGTACTTACTTAGTTCGGTGTATGCGTCCAATCTAGAACATGCCTGGTTAGTATTGCCAAGGTTATAGAATAATGGGTTAGGAAAGAATCATAGGCCATTGTTGAATAGTCCACTCTGAGCCTAAAAGCCCTACCAAATGAAATGTGATATACCTTGATCCCAATTTTGAGCCAAAATAGACCTTTTTCTTGAACTAGCCCATTCACCTTCCTAATTAAATTACAATGAACCTTATTTGGACCTGGTCCCTCCTTTGACACTAAGCACCTCAACTCAGGTAAATCATCTAAGTAGAGGATGACTATCATAGGGATGCATAAAGGAAATTGGATATATAGAAGAAGTTAGTAAAGAAAAAAAGGGTTGAGGTGTGGTATTGTATGAAAAGAAAGAAAAAAAAAGTAAAATGAATGAAGTTTGAAAAGCAAAAAAAAATAAAACAAAAGAAAAATATAAAATAGAAAAGTACAAAAAGAAACTGCACCCGAAGTCTAAAAGTTAAAAAGGAGGAAAAAATAAATAACTAGGGTTGAAAAATGGAGACAAAAGTAGTGTAATGCCAAGAAAGATTGGGTCACTTAGTCCATATTTACTATACCCATCCCTGAGCCTACCTTACAACACAATAAAGTCCTATAGTGATCCTAAACCAATTGTCCAAAAAACTAAGGCATAGAATATTAGGGCATGCCTATGGTATTCCATGCGCACAGTCAAAAATTCTTTGTGAGAGTGAGTTCTTCGAGTTAGTACTCATTTTGAGGTTCAGTGTGTTGAAATCTATTATTTATTGTGAGAGTATGGGACTTTTTTTATGTGAGGGCTTAGGGGTTACAAGGGCGGTTGCTATTTATTTAGGTAGTGTCATTTGTATATGTGCTAGGTTGTCTGTTGATAATGTAACGCCATTACTTAATCCCTTTGTGTCATGGTTAGTGGTTTGTATACACACAACTATTTTTGTTTTGATTGTGTTGGAGGGGGTTGAAAATGGTTAAGGTACATGCGTGCTAAATCTAATTTTTGGTAATATGACTGTCGTAGGACTCCTAGGTTTCTCTTAGTTAAGAATTAGATATTTTGTTATTTTGTTTAGTTTTGTTTTGTTCGCCCGAAGACATACAAATGTTCTAAGTTGAGGGTGTTTGACTTATGACACTTTTGATTCTTAAAACAAGGTAAATTTGCTAGTTTAAAGGAATGTTTTTGTAGGTATGATATGTTTTTTATGGTATTTGCAGGTTAAACAAGTCCGTAGAAGTGAAGTACACAAATTGGGACTTAAGGGCATCAAATGAGCTGTCGAACGATCATTGTATTTGACAACAGTTGTCCTTTGCTATCATTGGATAAAGAAAAGAAGGTGGAAAAGGACGAACTACAGATGAGAGGTCCCATGATCGTTGGAGGAATCAACTACCTCATTTTGAAGATCATGGGATGGTAATCCTGGAAAAGTGAAAATCCAAGGTAGAAATAACGAGAGGATTGAATGATCTTCCCTTGAAACAATGAGTTATTCCTTAGCATCATCCCAACAAACACCTAAAAGTTATCAAAAAGGCATTATCTAGCAACGAGCATAAGGAACAATCTTGGGATCAAACCACGCTTGTCCTATCCTTCGTCTGAGGCGCCGACTCTAAAAATCTTATTTTGTTAAGGATAGGTTTCCTTTATGTCTATAAATACTCCTAATAGGTTTATTGTTTCATTTTACATTCTATTACTATTTTCAAGGCATATTGTTATTCTTAAGATTTGTAAACACTGATTTTAGGGTTTTGATTGATAATCAAGATTTGTGATTTTTTATCTTATTCTTTGTAAGTTAATAATTATGCTTTCTTTCAATAATTATTGTTGTGTTCTTACAATCATGAGTAGCTAAACACCACGACTAGGGTTGTGGGAACCATGAAAGATTAACAAATTAGGAGTCAAAGTACAAATTGATTCTCGAAGGGTGCTTGGGCATGTATTATTGTTCTCTTCATTTTGATTGCTTTCTAAAGGATGTATATGTTAGAACTTGCCTTATTTTTACTCAAGATTAAAGAAGGGGTAACGAATGGGAAAGGGAATAAATAGCAGAGATTTATATCTATTAACCTTCAATGAATAGCTTGAGTCGATAATCTGAGAAAGCTAAAACTGGGATCCAAGATAGGGGTTAGTAATGCAAAACTCAGGAGATGAGAAAGAGTACTTAAGGATAGTCATCTAATAGGGGAGTAAAGTCGTTTAGATGAACATAACCTATCGATTTTGCATGCCAAGCACCATGAGAGATCACTAGTATGAGAAACCTACAGAGTTATAAAGTTATGGGGAACACAGTCCTAGTGCCTCTATCATATTGATTACAAATTCAACAAAATCAACAATTTTTACTATTTAAAGTCATAAATCCAAATCCCCCTAATTACTAGAAATTTTTTAGTGATGGTTTAGATAGACACATTAATAGATTTTTTGACCTATTTCTCATATGATCGACCCCAAGCCAGTTGGGTTCTATATTTGATCAATGAATTTTTTATAGTTTTATTGGAGGTGTTATTTGGGCAACAACATCAGACATAGAGTTCTGATTATACCGACAAAACATGAGCCGGTGCGTAGATTTGTCAAAGGGTTGAGATTGTAGCTTCATTTAGATACTGAGCACATAATGTCTTTTGGGTGTACATTTTTTGATACGATTGACCATTCGCGTAATATTAAAGGGATAAATCACGAGGCCTACAAAAGTGGCAATAAGAGGTCCCACTATCAAAGTGGTTCATAATACAGAGGTAGGAGTTTTCCTAGTCAAGGTTATCAGCAGCAGTAGTATGTTCAGCCTAGAAGGCATGTTTAGGCCACACTTCAAATCACAGATAGTGGTTAATTGGGTTATAGTGTTCATAGTAGTTAGAACTCCTAGTTGGCCTTTAAGGGGTTCACAGTCAGGATATGTGGGATATGTTGGCCATTTAGGTTCACTAGGGTTTTTACATAAGTCTATGGCCGGTAGAGGATGTTTTTGTATAGTAATTTTGAGCACTTTGCTAGGGATTGCCCCAAGCTCAGACAAGGCAGGCAGCGGGTTCAGGATCCTAATGTTTTATTACCACTGGCCAGAGGTGGTGAAAAAGGTAGTAGGGGTGTTCCCTAGGGTGATAAAAGTGGAGCTCATCCAGGTAGAGCAGGTGGTCGCTTGGGTACTCAGTTTGAGGATAGACATAGTCACTTATATATATTTTTGAGTAAGCCAAAGGTAGTGAACTCGAATTCCATCATCACCGATACGATCTTTGTTTGTCATTATCTAGATTTTGTGTTATTTAATCTGGGTTCTACATATTTGTATATGTTTGCCTACTTTGTTACTCGTCTGGATTTGTCTAGTAAACTTTTGCATGTGCCTATGTATGTAGCTACTCCCATAGGCAATTCTTTAGTAGTTAATTAGGGGTATAGGTCATGTGTGGTAACTATTGGGGAGTATGTAACTTTAGTAGAACTGGTTATTTTAGATATGGTTGATTTTGATATGATTTTGGACATAGAATAGTTTTCCTCTTATTATGTGGTCTTGGGTTGCTTTGACATGATTGTTACTTTAGCCACATCTAGTATCCCTCTAGTTGAGTGGTATATCATTAATAGTCATGTCTCAAGAGGGATTATCTCTTATATTTAGGCAATATCATTAGTAGTGAAGGGGTGTTCGTCTTATCTTTCTTATGTTCATAATTTTAACACCGACACTCCTTCACTTGGGCCAGTATCTGTGGTTTGTGAGTTTTCTAACGTACCTTCTACTAATTTTCCTGGTCTTTATCTGAACGTGAAATTGATTTTGGTATTGATATTCAGCTGGGCACCCAGCCTAATTTTTTTCACCATATCGTATGGCTCCAACTAAACTAAATGAGATTAAGGAGAAGTTTTAGGATCTTCTGAAAAAGGGTTTAATTTGGCCTAGTATATCTTTGTTAACTATTAAGAATATGTTTCTAATGTTACATATTGATGACATGTTTGATCTGCTTCAGGGTGCAGTAGTGTTTTCTATGATTGATTTGATCTGGATACCATCAATTGCGGATTAGGGTACCGCACATACCTAAGACTGGCTTTAGGACTCGCTATGGCCACTATAAGTTCTTAGTCATGTCCTTTGGTTTAACCAATACCCTAACAACATTCTTGAACTTGATGAACCATGTTTTTAGATCATATATGGACTCCTTAGTGATTGTATTCATTGATAAAATTTTAGTCTACTCGATGAGTAGGGAGGAGTATGAGGAGCATTTAAGGGTTATGCTCCAAACTTTGAAAGATCAATTACTTTATACTAAATTCTTGAAGTGTCCGTTTTGGCTTGAGTCTGTAGCATTGATTATTGAAGACTCAGTGAAGATTGAGGAAGTTTGTGATTGGGCTAGGCCAATTTCTCCTACTAAAGTTCACAGTTTTATCTGATTAGTAGGTTCCTAAAGACGGTTTTTGGAGGGATTTTCTTCCATTACAGTGCCATTGACTAGGCTGACTAGGAAGGATGTCCCATTATAGTGGTCCAATATATGTAAGCCAAGCTTTCTGAAGCTCAAGGCCTTATTCACTTTAGTTCTATTTTAGACTTTTTCTATTAAGGGTCAGGGGTACTGTTTATTGTGATGCTTCTGGTATTGGTTTGGATTGTCTATTCAATAAGTAGGGTAGAGTTGTAGCATATGCTTTAAGGCAATTGGAGTTGTATAAATTTGACTATCCCACTAATGTCTTGGAGCTAGCGGGGGAGTTTTTGTGCTTAATATTTAGAGACACTATCTTTATGGTGTGCATTGTGAGATATTCACTGACCATCATATCCTATAGTACATTCTCACCCAGAAGGACCTTAATTCTAGGTAGCGTAGGTTGATGAAGGTTCTTAAGGACTATGGCATCTCTATTCTACTATCTGGGTAAGGAAAATATGGTAACTGATCCCTTGAGCCAAAAGTCGGTGAGTATGGAGAGTATAAATTTCCTTTTAATTTGGGAATTGGACATCCATTTCTTAGACAATAGGTTAGTCCGACTTGATATTTTTGACCCTATGAGGATTCTTGTCGTGTTGAGCTTGGTCCATGTTGTTGGAGTAGCTTTGGGATCAATAATTTGAGGATGGTAGGATAAGGATGATTTGAGATAGGATACTGAGGGGAAAGGCTAGGAAGGTTGCTTTAGATATTAAGGGTGTTTTGAGAATTGAGGGCCATAGCTGTGTTCCTAGAGTTGGAGATCTGATTAGGGTGATCTCTAAAGAGGCTCATTTTTTTATATATTCTAGTTATCAAGGGTGGCTAAGATGTACCGGGACTAGACGCAGCATTATTGGTGGTGTAAGATGAAGAGGGATATAGCTGACTTTGTATCTTAGTGCTTAAACTATAGTAGGTGAAGTTTAAGTATTTGAGACCTTGTGGATTGACTTAGAGGTTATCCCTTCTTGAGTTTAAGTGGAAATGGGTAGCTATGGACTTTGTGATTGGTTTGTCATGTATGTTTTAGGGTTTTTACTCTATTTGGGTCATCATTGATCGATTGACCAACTCTGCTCACTTCCTACCTATTTAGTCTTCCTACAATTTGGACAGGTTAGGCAAGATTTATGTTCTGGAGATAGTCCATTTGCATGGGGTTCCAAGTCCATTTGGATGGTGTGCTAGTTTCTATCACTTTCAATCGTGGTACTGAATTCACATCATAATTCTAGAGGTTATTTTATAAGGAGTTAGACACCTAAGTTGATCTTAGTACAACTTTTCTCCCTCAGATTAATAGTCAGTTTGAGCACGATATTTAGATCCTGAAGAACATATTACGAGCCTATGTTATTGATTTTGGAGGTCAGTGGGACCAACTTCTAGCTTGGGTAGAATTTACTTATAATAACAGCTACCATTCAAGTATCCAGATTGCTGTATTTATGATGTTATATGGTAGGCGATATAGATATTTGGTTAGGTAGTTTGATGATTTTGAGGTTAGGCCATGGGGTATGGACCTTGTATATGATTCTATGGATTGGGTTTGGGTGATTCAAGATAGGTTGTGTGCAAGTTAGAATAGGTAAAACTGTTATGATGACTGTAGGCTTTAAGCCTTGGAGTTTGGAGTTGGTGACTTGGTGTATTTACAGGTATCACCCATGAAGGGCATGATGAGGCTCGGGAGGAAGGGCAAGCTTAACCTCATGTGTATCAGTCTATTTGAGATTCTATAATAGGTTGGTGATGTGGTGTATGAGTTAGCCTTGCCTCCAGATTTCTCAGGTATTCATCCTATTTTTCATGTATTTATGTTACGGTGGTATATTCTGGACTCTCACATACAGTCTGATTTAGTTCAGTTTGATGGTAGTTTGACATTTGAGGAGTATCCAGTTGCTATTTTGGATAGAGATTTCAAGAGATAGAGGCCTAGAGAGATTCTTGTGGTTAAGGTCTAGTGTAGGAACCATCCAGTCAAGATGGATACTGATGTGTCGTGGACGTATGACACTGTTGAAATTTAAAACAAGGGAAATATGATAGTCCAAAGGAACATTTATATGGATATGATGTGCTCTTATAGAATTTACAGGTTAAACTAGTCTGGAGAAGTAAAGTGAAGAAAATAGGACTCAGGTGCATCAGACGAGCCATTCAACAATTATTGGATCTAACAGCGGTTGTCCGATGCACCCGTTGGTTGAAATAGAGAAGGAAAATTATGACAAGCTTCATATGACGCATCCCTCCATCATCCTAAGATACAATAGCCGTTGAATCAATCGTGAGAGAAAAGTCTAGAAATAGTGAAAACCCAATGTGGCAACAACGATAGGATACCACGGTCATTCTTAGAAAGGACGAGCTCGTCCTGATGATCATTGTTATTCTATTATTATTGTTGTTAATTATATTGGATCCTTGAGTGGTCTGGACTAAGGGTATAAAGGAATGGCATATATTCTGTTATTGTCTACTTATTTGTATACTTGAGACAATGTGTAAGTTATTAATGTTGAGTCATAGTTCTTGACTTGGTTAATGATTGGTAGTCATGGTCTTGACTTGGTTTATTGGCTATATTGATTCACATTTGACTCAATTATTTGGTGTTAGTGGAAACATGCTAAATGGTTTATAATTGAGGTAAAGATAATTGTTAGGTGTTCATGTTTGTATGTATTTACAATTAGTTGCCTATGTGGTTACATTATATGGGTATTGCCGTTATATTGTGAATAGTCCTAAAGCATGATTACTTCAGAGCTGAACTGATTGATTTTTAAGGGTTGAAATTCATTGTAGTTATGTAATGTTGAGTTCATGATTAAGTGAGTGTTAAATGCATAACTAGAATTGACAAAATTGTTGAAAGATAGTGCATTAGAGTTGAATGTGGTGTAGAAGTTGACTTGAAGGTTAGTGAGAATGGAAAAACATATGGGAGGTAACGAATTATGGGAAGAAGGTTGTATAATATGAACTCTTAAGGTGCATGTTTCCATTTGGATATTTATGTGGTGTTTATATGATTTAATTTGGGTCTACCGATGATACTTATTTGTACGTGTTATTTTTACTGATTCTACTCTTGTTATACCCTTTTTTGGGCTATAGTCTGGTTGTAGGATCAATTGATGGTTCTTGCTTGATATGGGAGAGATCTCCAGTAGCTTCTATCCCTTATCTCTTACGGTGGAAGCTGGGTCATATGTATTTTCTAAATTCCCTTGTACTAGCTCTTGTACCTATTTAGACTGATCTTTGGGGTAGAGTATTTCCTTTTGTATTCAAGAAATTGTAACCAGGTTTGTAGTAAATGGAAAAATTATTGGTTCTTTTTATGACTTCTGCATGATTTCAAATTGGGTGCTAAGGGTTCTCCTATCTAGGTGGATTCGAGTAAGTGCCCATACAATCCAGTTAGTTTGGTCCTGACAAAAGGCATATGGATTACTGCAATTATTACTAGTAAAATTATTAAAAGGGTAATTAGGTGCTTCTCTCAATGATTTATGGTTCATAGGTGTAGGGTGTAAGGCCATATACCTTGTGTCAAAGAGTTTAGAGTTGTGAAGGAATTAAGAAAAAACAGAAAAAGTTCATATATTGGAGAATTTGATGTATTCAAAATTTTATAAAGTTCTATCATATTTCTGTGTTTGGTACTAGTTGACAAATATGAATAAACGAGACATCAAATATAAATCATCAGTGAGAGTTAAATATTTATGTAAATTTCAACCATTGAGTTAAGGAATGAAAATCCTAGGTGGAACATTCATGAATAAAAGATGCAATGGGTTGGTACAGACATATGAAGAGCTCTAGTGACTTTGTGAAGATTTTGAGTCTGTATTAGGTAACTATCAGTAATATATTATTAATCATGCATTTTCTACTAGGCTGACTTGTTCATGTTATGCCAGGAGGCTTATAGAGGTATTAATGGAAATACTTAGAGTTATACATGTTTATTGAGGTCTTCAAGTGGGATTTTATATTAACTTTTTGAGGAAAACTACACGGACAATTATAAAGAGTTACCTGGATATTTTGTGTTCATGAAGCATAGATGCATATGATATAGGGAGTTTTTATGGTGATCAATTGTTTTCTAAAGATTTGGCATGCAAATTTGTTTAGTGAAGTAGTGGGAAAAGTATGGCATTTGAATATTGCAGCAAGTATAGCATCCTCGATCTTTCTCAACCTGTCAATCTGCTCATCAACCTGTATCTCAACGTGAGACTCATATTGTATACTAACCTGGTCTTTCTCCTCAAAGTAACCCTCGATCTCAATATGATCGATATCATCATCTGATTCATGATCATTCACATCTACCTTCTCCCGCTTAACTGTTGGATCCTCATCACGAACAGGTACATGAGCTAGGTCTAGTGTCTCAGAAGTAGCTCCCCATAAGTGTGTCTGGTCTGGGAAGTGTAGCTCATCAATATGCTTTCGAAGGGAAGCTAGCTTCTCCTGTAATGTTGTCACTACCTCGGGCACTGTAGGCTGCTGAGGAGACCACAACTCATCTAATTTCCTACCAAACATCACAGGGTCTAATGAATAACCCATAACTCCTTATGTATTGGATCCATTACAGCTTTCACGATACCAACAATCAATCAAGGAATCTCTCTCTGAATTGGACGACCTTGCATTGCCCAAATAGGCTAAGTTCCCCATCTGGACAATGTCAGTTTGAGTCACTAGAGCCCTAGATGTGCCTAGAATAGAGGATAAGCAAGGGATTATAGGGCTGGACAACTGATAAGAGAGACCTGTGGAAGGCACTGCTTGGGGAGGAGCTGAAGTAGTAGGAGTGGGCTGGTTGGCACCATTATTAATAGAATCAAGAGAAATTGTTGGGGAATCTTCCGCCCAAACTTTCTTCTTTTTCATTTCCTGCACAATCTCAAGGCGAGTGATATCAACAGTAGAGGTGGAGAAATACTCACAATCTTTTTTCTTATTAAAAAAGACTCGAGCATATAGGCAAAGCTCAGTGATAAACATGGAAAAGAAAGGGAGATATTCTTTTATTAGGCCTGATGAGCAATATTTGGAGCAATAAACATAGCCAGATTAAGCCTCTCCTTCACCATGATTGTGCCTATAAGCACCTCCCGCGGGTGCACCAGAATAGATTTTGTGATGGAAATATGTTATTGCACACAAAACTGAGCCAATAATGAGCTTTCATGCTTATATCACTTTTCTCTATCAGAGTTCCTGAAGCAATCCATTTAGGCATTTCATTACTATGTAAAGGGACTATCCATTCTCAAATATCATCAACACTGCGCAAAGCACAGGTGGCAAAGTAATGATGTGAATCAAGCTTGTCACCACAGACTTCATTAATTGTGGCACCATCACACTTAACATTGACACCCCTGACCTTCACTACATCACAACTTTCTTGAGTTTTGCCATTCCGTAGCTTCTCTGGTAACAATTTCTCGTAGGTTGCATAAAATGCTCATACCTAGTTTTACACATAGGGTTTCAATGGCTAAGTGAATTGTTCAAAATTGTGATACCGAATGACTTCTAACAGCTGAGGGTGTTTGGCTTCTATCACCTTAAGGCTCAATCTCTTCTTGTCAATGATTGTTCTTTGATTGGAAATTTTGAGCCGATTTAGGAATCTACAACCTCCATGGGGATGGGGTGGCAGTTTTGCTACAACATTGGAGGGTTGGTCCACTCTCATCTTCTTTAAAGGAGCATCTTCAGGAGTAAGCAGTAGCTTATGAATGGGTTTTATGTCCCCCTCCTTTGAGGAATTAATTTTATACCTCTCAAACTTTAAGCTATGCTCAGAGCTTTCATCCTCATTTACCTGTGCCTTGGAACGACTCTCTTCAACTATTTTCCTTTTATGCACTTTTTTCGTGTTAAACCCTTCCTTAATTTTCAATGCTTTTGAAAGCTTTGACTTAGGAGGAGGAGATCCTGCTTATTTCTTTGCTATATGCTTGTTGTGAGTCACATATGCACATAAGAGTAGCAGTGGGCTCAGCCAAAGTTAGCAAAACAATGCACAATAATTTTTCAAGAATAGCATTGCCGAACAAATTGGCGCATCGCCAATCAACTTGGCGATGCAAAGTGCTATCGCCAATTTACACAGAAATAGTTACGGTAATCGGTGAAGGAAAGTGGGAATTTTGTAATACATCGAAGGATTCAGCAATACTCCCTAAGCATCACCGAATCACCACAGCATTGCCAAATCTCACCTTGATTAGCCTAGCCTTCTGTAACTATTAACGTTATGGGAAGCACTTCAATGATGCACCGCATGGTTCAGCGCATTGTCGAACTTCTCAATCCTTTGCTGATAGACATCTTCCCAGACTCGATCGCGATTTTCAAGCCACTTCAATGGAAATTTTTGATCCATTTGGCCATGGGTGCTCAAACTTTCCCAGGTTTCAAAATTTAACCCACACAACAAATGATTTTTCCCTTTAGAACAATGTCACCCAATCTATCATTGTGCAAAATCAGTCGATTTCAAGTTGAACCAATTATAATTTCAACTATTTTGACACTCATTTAATGTATAAATTATCCATAGTGCAAACATGACCAACGTTCAACATTTAGAAACCAATATTTTTTCTTTTATAACTTAATTCTATTCTAACAAGATTTTGATTTCAAAGCAAGAAAGACTTAACAATATCGCACCCATCATTAACAAACAAGCAAAACAACACATTCTATCAACATTGTGCACATATTTAATCAATTAAAAATTAACTTTAAGTGCAAATCAATTTTGAAACTTTAAAGTTAAGAGAACAAGACCAATAAGGGAGCTAGAGATATGAGCATTTACAGTGGAACTCGTGCTCGTATGGTGGTGATGGATTGAGAAAAAAATATGAGTGTGTGAGTGTTTGAATGTGTCAATTTCAGAGAGTGAAGAAAAAGAGGGAATGGGGAGATAGAAAAGTTTGAATAAAAACTAAAGGTCTCAAGACACTGAAAGGTCAAGGGTCAAGAAGTCAAACTATCATCTCTTAACTCAACCAATTCGGCGATTCTTTTCCATCGTGGAATGCATCGGTGGTTTATCAATTTGGGGTTCAGTCACCGAACGTAACAGTTTTAAAAGCCAAAGGCCCTCTTTTTGGTGAAGCACTTCGTAGATGGTCAATCCTTTTCATAACTTATTGGCGATTCACCAATTTGTACTTACCATCGCAGAATTGGAAAGTTCATTTGAGATTGGGAAATCTATTCGGTGAGGGACTTCAGTGATGTACTGATGAGGTCGGCGCATCACCAAAGCCTCCTCACTGGAGCTTTGGGCATGATCTACTAAATTTTTCTTCTTCAACCGGTGTTATGCCATGTTTCCCATATTCCAACTCCATCACATACCTACACAAATCAACACATGTTATTCAAAACAACAAAAATAAACTTGGGTTACCTCCCAAGAAGCGCCTTAGTTGTTGTTGTGGCACAACAATGTTCTTCATTGGTCATGCATCATCAAGGTAAAGAACCTCCAAGAAATCCACTTCAGGTGACATCCCATAATAATGTTTAACTCTTTGTCCATTCACAGTGAACCAGGATCCTGTGTCATCTTCCAATTCTATCGCTCCACTAGGAAACCATTGAACCATTTTGAAGGGACCCCACTATCGAGTTTTGAGCTTACCTAGAAACAATCTAAACCTTGTGTTAAACACTAGGACATCATCATCACTCTTGAACTCCCTTTTTAGAATCTTGGCATTATGTCATCTCTTCATGTGCTCCTTGTAGAAAGTGGAACTCTCATAAGCTCTTAAGTGGAATTCATCGATCTCTTGAAGTTGTTCCACCCTTGATTTTGAGGCATCCTCCTAATTCATATTCAACTTGAGCAAGGCCTACAATGTCTTCTATTCTAATTCAACGGGGAGGTGAAAAGCCTTGCCAAACAATAATTGATATGGTGACATGCCAGTGGGAGTTTTGAACGTAGTTCTATATGCCCACAAAGCATCTTCAAGTTTTTCGGCCCAATCCGTCCTACTCACATTCATGATTTTAGAAAAATACTTTTTATCTCAAGTTTGGACACTTTTACTAGCTTATTAGCTTGAGGGTGGTATGGAGAAGCCACCTTATGCTTTACTCTATATTTAGCAAGCAAAAACCCAAAAGATTAATTATAAAAATGAGAACCCCCATCACTTATGATAGCATGGGGTGTCCCAAACTGGATGAAAATATACCTCATCAAGAATTAAGTGACACTCTTTATTTCATTATTTTACAAGGCGATAGCCTCGACCCATTTGGAAACATAATCAACCACTACCAAGATGTAGTGGTTTCCATATAAGCTCACAAAGGGTCCTATAAAGTCCAACCCCCATATATCAAACAACTTCACACCCACACTCGTCTTCAAGGGAATTTTATGTCTTTTTGAAATACCAACTTGCCTTTGGCATTGCTCACATGTCCATACTAACTCGTGGGCATCACAATAGAAGGTTGGATAGTAAAATCCACTTTGGAGATCCTTTGCAGTTGTACGCACACCACTATGATGACCACCAATCGGTGATGAATGACATGCTTCAAGAGTAGACCTCATCTAATTATCCATATCACATTAACGGGTCACTCCATACTCACACTCTCTAAAGAGATATGGTTCATCCCAATAATACCTTTTCACATCATGGAGGAACTATTTCTTTTCATAATAGTTCAAATCATTGGGGAGCACCTCACTTACCACATAGTTCGTAAAATCCACATACCATGGTATCATACTCCCCTTTAGTGCCATGATGTGATCATCAATAATCATGTCATCAATCTCAATCTCACCTCTGTTTTCTTTATTTTACTCAAGGCAGGATAGGTGATCCGCTACTTGGTTTTCACGTCCCTTTTGATCCCTAACTTCAAAATCAAACTCTTGAGATAGCAATATCAACCTAATCAACTGAGGCTTCGCATTCTTTTTAGCCATTCAGTACCTAAGGTTTGCAAGATTAGTGTGCATAATTACTTTTGTGCCTAATAAATAGGCACATAATTTCTCAAAAGCATAGACTACGGCAAGTAACTCTTGCTCCATAACCATATAATTTAATTGTGTATCATACAAGAACTTGATAGCATAGTAAATGGTATGAAAAAGCTTATCTTTTATTTTTCCTTACACCTCTTCTAAGGTAAAGCCACTTGCATCACACATTAATTCAAAGGGTTATGACAAATTTAGGACTACAGTGATGGGAGCCGACACGAGACTCTCCATGAGGCAATTGAATGCCTTCTCACATTTACTATCAAACTAAAAAATTTCTTCCTTTTCAAGAAGCTTACATATAGGATGCGCTATCTTGGAGAAATCTTTGATGAAACGTCTATAAAAACCAGCATGCCTGAGAAAATTTTGAACACCTTTCATAGAGATCAGAGGGGGTATCTTGGCAATGACTTCTATTTTAGCTTGAACAACTTGAATTCCTTAACCTAAGATTTTATACATAAGCACGATGCCCTCCTTTACCATAAAATAGCACTTTTCCTAATTACAAGATTAGTTTTAACACATTGTTCAAGCACCTTGCACAAGTGTTCGAGACATGATTCAAAAGTATCACTAATAATGAAAAAATCACCCATATGGACCTCCATATTATCCTCTACCATATCTAAAAAGATTGATAGCATGAACCTTTGAAAAGTGGAGGGTGCATTGCATAGCCCAAAGGGCATGCTCTTGAAGGCAAATGGCCCAAATGGAGAGTCTCTCATATTTATGCATTTCCTACATTTCTTGTACTTGACAGGAGTCCTCTATTTTTAGGTGTTTAGTTTTCTAGGTTTCCTTCTAGTTTTAGGGATGAGTGGACTAGCCTTAGTAGGCTAGTCGACTTATGAACTACCATAGGTTTTGAGGTAACTTTTATGTCCGGCTCCTTGTATTTTCTGCTTTTTTTTATTTATAATAAGGCTTGGGAGTGTGCGGCTCAACCTCTGGCGTACTCTAGCCCCATTTGTTTAGTAAAAAAATGTACCGTATGGATATGTGAAGGTAGTTTTCTCTTTATCTTTGGGTGCGATACAAATTTGGTTATAACCAGAGTATCTATTTATGAAACAATACCACCTCTTTCTGCTAACTGATCAAGCATTGATCTATAAATGCCATGGGAAAGTGGTCCTTCTCCATCCATGAATTCAACTTCCAGTAGTCAATGCATACTCTCCAACCTATCACTGGTCTTATGGGAATAAGCTCATTATTTTCGTTAGGAACCATCGTGATTCCTCTCTTTTTGGAATGGATTGAACTAGGCTTACCCATGTGCTATCCGAGATCGAATACACAACGCCCGCGTTTAACCACTTGATTGTCTCCTTTTTCACCACTTCTTGCATTGGAGGATTTATCCTCCATTGATGCTCAACAATCGGTACACAATTGAGTTTTAACTTTATCTTGTGAGTATAAATATCGGGAGTAATCCCAATAATATCCACAACAGTCCACCTGATAGCCCAAATGAATTTTCTCATAATCTACTTTAATGCTTCCACTTGCCATGGCAACAAATCTCTTGCAATAATAATGGGTAAAATATTTCCCTCCCCTAAAAAGACAAAGCAAAGGTGTGGTAGCAATGGTTTGAGGTTGAGTTGTGGTTTATCCATAATAGAAGGCTTTGTGAGAGGAGTCTCTCGATTCTTCAAATCAAGATCTAATTTACACTGGTTCTTGGTGTAAGAGACAAGACCCTTCAATGAAGCTACAACTTCATCATACTCTTTAAACTCTTCACTTTCATAATTCCACAAGACTCCCGCTAGTGGCTGACTAATAAAATCTACTTCTATAGCATTGACCACTTAATCATCAATTATGTCGATCACGGAGATCACTTGTAAATCCTTTGGTTGCTTCATGGACTAACACATATTAAAAGTTACCTCTTACTTATTCACTCAAAATGTTATCTCTCCACATTTCACGTCAACTAATTCCCTCCTGGTAGCATGGAAAGGCCTACCAAAGATAATGGGGACTGCATAGTCTATCTCACAATCTAGAATCACAAAGTCAGCAGATGAATTTGTCAACCCGAACAAGCACATCATATGAAATTCCTACTAGTATTTTAATAGAAAAATTCACCATTAAGAGCCTCATGGTTTTGGGACTCAGGGAACCCAACCCCAACTTCTTGAAGATTACTAAAGGCATCAAGTTTATACTTTCCTCTAAGTCGCACAATGCTTTGTCAAATTGATACACCCCAATGGTGCAAGGAATAGTGAATGCACCATGGTCTTCTTTCTTGACCACCATATGGCTAGATATGATAGTGCTACAACTATGTGAGATCTCTACCATTTCGAAGTCCATTGTTCTTTTCTTTGTCACCAAGTCCTTCATAAACTTGGCATACTCGGGCATCTCTGGTAAAGCATCCAACAAAGGAATGTTCACTGATAAGTTACTAAATTTTGAGAGGAACTTATTAAACTTTGTATCATCCTCCTTCTTTTTAATCCTTTGAGGGAATGGTGGAGGGATCCTGATGTGTTGCTTTGAGACAACCGGACTCTCCTCCAATTTTGAAACATTACCATCAACCGCCTTTGGTATTTCTTTTCCTTCAACCTTCTCTTCCACTTCATCCATTTTCTCAGTATTTGGCTCATTTGAAAGAGGGATCTTATCATCTAACTTGTTAAGTCGCTTTATCTTTTCACTCACTTGATCTTCAATTCCCCTCTCATTGGGGTCATTATCAATCTCTCCTTATCCCACAATCTCTATCACAATCTCGATCTCTCCAAACATAGTTTTTTCAATCACGGTCCCTTTCTATCAAACCTTGACTCCTACCTTGCCTTTGATAGGTAGGTCTGGAACAACCCATTTGGTTCGACAAGTACCAAATTTCTTCATCAAGAGGCTCCTCATCATCATCTTCATATGCTTTAGTCCCCTTTGTAACTATGACATTGACCGCCTTTGGAGTTGCACCCATTATATGTTTTGTAAGTAGATCCAATTGTGTCATTACTTTAGCCATATTATCGCCTCTCTCCTTATCCTTTTTCCTTTGCTCTTGGCTCACATAAAATGTGGTGGGAGCCCCCACGGCTACCTTTGTATCTCATTTGTTACATGCTCTACTTTTCTTTGTAACTTGGACTAATAACTCTGAAGCAACTCTAAAGGTTTGTTAAATCAAAGATCCTCCAGTCGTATTATCCGCTACACTCTTTTTTAATTGATCCAATACTCTATAAAAATATTTAGAGAAGCATCGTATATGGAACTTCATGGTTTAGGCATTGTACCAATTTTTTATTGAACCTAACCATGCCTCCTGTAATGGTTCACCACTCAATAACTGTAAGTTAATGATCTTATCCATTAATTGCAGTATATGGGATGGTGGAAAGAATCGGTCTAGAAAAGCTTCCTTCATCTCAGCTCAAAATGTTATAGACCCCGTGTATAACTCCTGCAACCAAAATATCACATCACCCATCAATGAGAATGGAAAAATCCTCAACAAGACGGATTGTTGTGAGATATGAGCACTATCGAATAGATTGCAAACATCTATGAAGTTTTTAAATTGCAGGTTTGCATCTTCGTGAGCTTGACCACCAAATAGGCCCTTCATGTAAAGTAAGTGAAGCATCTTGTGATATAAAACACTTCATTACCCTTTACGGGTGGGATGTGAATTGTACTTGCCCTTCTGGCATCCCTATCACGCCCCGAAGTCCAACAAGGCGTGATTGGCACCCGAAGCCGATATGGCCCAAGAGAACCAATCTTTGCTCATGAACCTTCGTATACATATCCTCGTATGAACCTTATTATACCCCATGCAACTATGCGGGAGACATGAATCATGGAAATATATGCTATAAATATATATATACAAACTTGGCCGTTGGAGCCATCACGTCGAAATGAACGTACATCTTACATCCATATACCCACATATGTCTACAAAAGCCTCTAACTGATGCATTTACAAGACCATCTAAAAGTCGGGACAAGTCCCCGCTTTATCTTTTCAACATCAAAACAAATGTACAACTGTGATAACTCCCGAAGCAACTGGGCTCACCAAAGATCCGCAACTAACTGTCAACTTACTGTCTTTTTTACAAATCTACTAGTGCCTGCACCTGCAACATGTAAGGTAAGTTCCCCGAGGGGGTCAGTACGAAGAATGTACTGAGTATGTAAGGCTCATAAGAAATAGCATCATACATGAGAGTGTCAATTGAATAAAATAGGAGAGAATAGTCAATATGGATAAACCATCATTTTATATAATATCTTTTATAATTACTCTCCTTCAAGGGAAATTACCTTCACTCAAGAGACTTGCCTCCAATAGATTCTTCTATATGCAAGAGATTCTCTCTTACTTCTATATTCATTACCACTATTGTTCATCTAAGAATAACATTCATCCACATACATCCACTCTAGTGGTGGGGTAACAATATAACATACATCTACTCTATTGGGGGGTTAATAATATAACATACATCCACTCTATTAACGTACATCCAGTCTATTGACCTACATCCACTCTATTGGTGGTTTAACCTACATCCACTCTCATGGTGGGGCAACATACATCCAATCTATTAAATTACATCAACTCTATTGGTGGTTTAACCTACATCCACACTCATGGTGGGGCAACATACATCCACTCTATTAACGTACATCCACTCTATTGGTGGTTTAACCTACATCCACTCTCATGGTGGGGCAACATACATCCACTCTATTAACGTACATCCACTCTATTGGTGGTTTAACCTACATCCACTCTCATGGTGGGGCAACATACATCCACTCTATGGTGGGAGAACATACATCCACTCTATGGTGGGAGAACATACATCCACTCTGTGGTGGGAGAACATACATCCACTCTATGGTGGGAGAACATACATCCACTTTGTGGTGGGAGAACATACATGGGAGAGATTGATATATCAACTTATGAGAGATTAATACATAAAGGATCATGACACTAGTTAAAACACACAAATATGCTTTACCTTACTCTTATACTTCATGAGATTAACACCTTAACTTATGAGGGATAGATACATTAGCTCGCACTTTACCTCCTTCACTATTCTTATGAGATCTTATATAAGTAAGTATATGATACCGGGCCTCCACCTTTGGTGGGCTATAATAAATAACAAAGCCTAATATTGGGATTATTCCATCTTGAACCTATAACCTTTACTTAGTTATGAGAATGACACGCTAAAGACCATGGCATTAAATCACACACTTATATACACATCTCACTTCACTCCTTTACTTCATGAGTTTGACATCCTTACTTATGAGGACTAATTATACTAACTTACACATCACCTCTCTTATTACTCTTATGAGATTGGTACTTCTACTTGAGAAAGATTGGTACAAGGATGACCATCATACTATAGGACTTTGGAACATGACATGATTGGAAATGCTTTTCAAGAATAAATAGATTCTCTTATGTTATTACTCTCTTGAGTTAGTTCTTTTAGGAATTACAACATTATAACACCTTTGGAACTTCAAGCAATGAATAAGAGATAAGTGAATCATAATTCATCTAAGAATAGGGCACATATTAATAACAATATATGTTACCCTGAATTGATATACTTCAAGCCTCTCAGAATTGAAACAAGCCCCATGTCAATAGGAACAATATGTTGTAGAAGGCTATGGAAAGAGTAACCTTACATACCTTGTATTCTTAATATGAATACACAATCTTAGATGCGTATACAATAGTCCCGCTCCTTCTTTATGTGTCACTCTACAACACAAATACATAACGGAATTCACATTAACCACCAACTACCTTACAAATGCATGTAACGTCAATGAGTTACATGTTTGCCTTTAAACATGCCATTTCCCCTTGACAAAACCATTGATGAAATTATTATTCCAAAAATCCCACAATATTCCCAACATTGACCAATACATGATAATCAATACATTTCACCACAACACTTCTCCTTTACACTTTCTTATCCACACCATATCACAAATAATCCATCAATTCACCTTAATACACTTCATAGCACATATCGGCCAAAATCCCATAATTTACTCTTATAGAAAAATAACAAGTTTAATAACAAAATCACACCATACATGTTCATATTTTATCCATACCATGCTCTTTCATCAAAGTCACAAGTCATAATTCAAGCTTGAATCTCATGGATCACAAATCTTATATAAAAACACAAAGTACCATGTTCAACACTTCCAAGCATAACCAACATGATTTACATACTCTCCCATGCATATAATATATTAATCTATAACAATAATCACTTACCCAAGCTTGAAAAATGATGATCTTGCTCCAAAAGTGGGCTTTGTGTTCTTAGGGTTTGAGAGAAAAATAGATGAGAAATATTTAGAAAGCATGACAGTTTGCAATGAATAAAATCTGATGTTTTGGTCCCTTTTATAAGCGTTAAGTCCATCCTTAACTATTGAATGTGGTATTCTTGAAGGTCAAGGCAAGAATGGGTCTTTTGACCCATGTTTTCTTCTCATTTTGGGCCTCTTGTTGGGCCCAGTTCACTTAACCCAATAAAATCAATAATTTATCATGTTTAAATCATCTCATACATGTTACAACAATATTCCCACTCACGCTATTCATATCCGTAGCCTCAATTCCAAAAACAAGCAATTCTAGCCAAGTATGGCTTATTTTGACTACAAGGGTAAAATCGTCAGTTTGATGCCAAATTCGTTCTATAGTAATTTCATCATACCATTATAATACTTCACTCATTCCATGTATATGCTCATGGTTGTAGAAAAAACGTGGCAAAAATTGGCTCAATACGTCCCCGGGTACCCTTGGGACTTAAGAAAAATTCCAACTTTGAAAAGTGGCCAAAACCAGCGTGGCACGCCCTTGGGCGCGCCATCTTGCTCCTCTAGACTAAAAATTTTATCCCAGAGCGGCGTGGCACGCCCTCTAGCGCACCCCACACTTAAATTTTTTGAAAATTTCATTTTTCGACTTTTCTTCGTGGGTTTGGTTAGATACTTCAAGTCCTATTCTTTAACTTAATTCTTACCCTTAATATCCTTTGTTTAGAGGTTCTCTTAGACTCATTTTGAACCCCACAAATGCTCCATGAAAATCTCAAAACACCTCCTACGCAAGGTTAATCACATGTACAAGCCAAATTTCAATTTTCTCATCACTAACATTACAAATTACATACCCATGGCATCTCGACACCTAAGTAATCATCATTCAACGTCGTCACATTGGGTTAGGAAGGTATGGGGTGTTACATTCTCCCCTCCTTAGAAACATTCGTCCTCAAATGTTAACGATGTCACTTCATTTACAACAAATGCATCTCTATAGTAGCATACGTACACATAAACACGTAAGGCTCATGGATATTTACTTAGTATTGGTCCATCTCCACATTTTGAACCTTTTTGTCCGTTTGAAACAAATGTGGGTACGTCAATTTCATCGACTTGTTGATTTCTCCTAAGAATTCTTACAAAAAGTACGTCCTTACTTATTAGCCTTTTTCACTTGTCGGTCTAGAATAACAATAGCTATCGTTTCCTAGTGAGATCCTCCGAACTTTATATCTTTCCAATGGGAACAATATGAAAGGAAACTCTTATACATTTTCACCAATTTCACATGGCATGTTGTATAGATTCAAATTTGTTTCCTTCTTTCTGAATTCCATTATACCTTTCATAAGTAACACTTTTAAGCATACTTAATCATCTATGATCACAAACATCTACTATACCATTATGATATGTTCCTTTAACTAGTCCATTGACTTAACTAATAACCCCAGTGTCCCATTAGATTTGTAGTAGCTGATGGGGTAACATACGATAGGGTAGAGCTCAGATCAGTCAATACATATACTTCATGTAAACATTTAGTAATATACCTAAATACCTGTACCCCCATCAGGAGATGCCTCCGCATCCGGCTGGTCCACTAAAGCATAGGTGCGATTCTGAGTTCTACTGGGATTGTCTACTCCTCTGGCATCTCTACCACAACCAGCAGACTGTACACCAGCTGTCGATGCCACATCGGCTGATCCGGCAGGCCGTGTCATACTATTCGTGGGCCTATGTGGGCATTCTCTCATCATGTGTCTTGGCCTACTACATACAAAGCAAACATTTGTATCAAACTGGCATTCACCTGCATGAAATCTCCCACAGCGCGGGCACAACTGATGAGAATATCTCGTCGCCTGTGATCCATGAATCCTACTACTCTATTCAGATCGACCACCTCTAGACCCCCGGGATTGAGAATGAGCACCTGCTGTGAAATAAGAGGATGAGGGTCTAGGCGGTAACATTCGAGATCCAGATTCTCCTGGGGACACCATAGACTGCCCCATAGGTCTAGCCCTTTGTTATGGCCCTTGCTCAGATTTCTGCGTCCTTCTTCTTTGCCTTTGGTCCTCCATTTTTTGTGTAAAGGCCTGTATTCTAGCTATGTCCATATCTTGATTTAAGGCAGCAATAGCGCAGTCTCGTACCAAATAAGGCTCCAATCTGTCCACATATCGATGGACTCTATCTTCCATAGTGGCTACCACATTTGGAGCATATCTAGCCAAGGAATTAAACTGCAAACTGTATTCCCTAACATTCATATTTCCTTGACGCAAATGGAGAAATTGGTCTGTACGTGCCTCCCGGATCTCATATGGGAGGTAATGATCAAGGAATGCCATTTTAAATTCTTCCCAATCAGCTGGGAGTGCATCAATACCCCTTGATCTTTTCCAGTCCTCATACCACAAGATAGCCTCGCCCTTCAGTCTATAAGCTGCTAGCTCAACTGTTTTTACACCTGTTACGTGCATCACCTCTAGTGCTCTTTGAACTTGGTCCACGAAATCCTATGGATCTGCTTTCGGATCTGACCCTGTGAATATGAGAGGGTCTAATTTTAGAAAGTCCTGTGTACGCCGACTAGCTGGTCTAGCCGCGTCATCTTCATTTACCATTGGACCAGCTCATCCCTGGGTTTGTGCAGCCACTAACTGTGTCAACATATGTACTGCATTTCTTAAATCTTGATCTGTGGCATTCATTGGTGGTTCTGCGGGTACTTCTCTACCTCTTGGCTCTTCTGGAGCTTGAAAGGTCGAAGAAGACCGCGATGCAATTTCAGCGTCAGTTCCACCTTGACTAACTTGGTCAGGTGGTAATATACTCATTCCTTCTTCAGCAGGCACATCCACCTGCTTCCCTTTACCTCTACCTCTTCTCGTGATTGGTATGTTTACTATACAAAAGAAAAACAATCACCATGGTCAGCTACAATTAAACTTACAACACTGGCTCTATTGCACGATCTAGAAGTGAAGAAAGGAAACAACATCCTAAATGCCCCGTAGCCTCCTACTTATAAATGTGGTGCACAACACATTGATAAGTAAGACTCTACTCAGACATGTCTTTGTAGACACCCTTAGACCGACCTGTTTTGATACAACTTTTGTCACGCCCCGAAGTCCAACGAGGCGTGATTGGCACCCGAAGCCGATATGGCCTGAGAGAACCAATCTTTGCTCATGAACCTTCGTATATGTATCCTCGTATGGACCTTATTATACCTCATACAACTATACGGGAGACATGAATCATGGAAACATATGCTATAAATATATATATATAAACTTGGCCTTTGGAGCCTATCACGTCGAAATGAACGTACATCTTACATCCATATACCTACATATGTTTACAAAAGCCTCTAACTGATGCAGTTACAAGACCATCTAAAAGTCGGGACAAGTCCCCGTTTTATCTTTACAACATCAAAACAAATGTACAACTGTGATAAGTCCCGAAGCAATTGGGGCTCACCAAGGATCCACAACTAACTGTCAACTTACTGTCTTTTTACAAATCTACTAGTGCCTGCACCTGCAACATGTAAGGTAAGTTCCCCAAGAGGGTCAGTACGAAGAATGTACTGAGTATGTAAGGCTCATAAGAAATAGCATCATACATGAGAATGTCAATAGAATAAAATAGGAGAGAATAGTCAATATAGATAAACCATCATTTTATATAATATCTTTTATAATTACTCTCCTTCAAGGGAAATTACCTTCACTCAAGAGACTTGCCTCCAATAGATTCTTCTATATGCAAGAGATTCTCCCTTACTTCTATATTTATTAGCACTATTGTTCATCTAAGAATAATATTCATCCACATACATCCACTCTAGTGGTGGGGTAATAATATAACATACATCTACTCTATTGGGGGTTAATAATATTACGTACATCCACTCTATTAACATACATCCACTCTATTGACGTACATCCACTCTATTGGTGGTTTAACCTACATCCACTCTCATGGTGGGGCAACATACATCAACTCTATTAACGTACATCCACTCTATTGGTGGTTTAACCTACATCCACTCTCATGGAGGGGCAACATACATCCACTCTATTAACGTACATCCACTCTATTGGTGATTTAACCTACATCCACTCTCATGGTGGGGCAACATGCATCCACTCTATTAACGTACATCCACTCTATTGGTGGTTTAACCTACATCCACTCTCATGGTGGGGAAACATACATCCATTCTATGGTGGGAGAACATACATCCACTCTATGGTGGGAGAACATACATCCACTCTATGGTGGGAGAACATACATCCACTTTCTAGTGGGAGAACATACATCCACTCTGTAGTGGGAGAACATACATCCACTCTATGATGGGAGAACATACATCCACTCTATGGTCGGAGAACATACATCCACTCTGTGGTGGGAGAACATACATCCACTCTATGGTGGGAGAACATACATGGGAGAGATTGATATATCAACTTATGAGAGATTAATACATTAAGGATCATGACACTAATTGAAACACACAAATATGCTTTACCTTACTCTTATACTTCATGAGATTAACAACTTAACTTATGAGGGATAGATACATTAGCTCACACTTTACCTTCTTCACTATTCTTAAGAGATCTTATATAGGTAAGTATATGATACCGGGCCTCCACCTTTGGTGGGCTATAATAAATAACAAAGCCTAATATTGGGATTATTCAATATTGAACTTATACCCTTTACTTAGTTATGAGAATGACATGCTAAAGATCATGGCATTAAAGCACACACTTATATACACATCTCACTTCACTCCTTTACTTCATGAGTTTGACATCCTTACTTAGGAGGACTAATTATACTAACTTGCATATCACCTCTCTTATTACTCTTATGAGATTGGTACTTCTACTTGGGAAAGATTGGTACAAGGATGATCATCATACTATAGGACTTTGGAACATTACATGATTGGAAAATGCTTTTCAAGAATAAATAGATTCTCTTATGTTATTACTCTCTTGAGGTAGTTCTTTTAGGAATTACAACATTATAACATCTTTGGAACTTCAAGCAATGAATAAGAGATAAGTGAATCATAATTCATCTAAGAATAGGGCACATATGAATAACAATATACGTTACCGTGAATTGATATACTTCATGCCTCTCGGAATTGAAACAAGCCCCATGTCAATAGGAACAATATGTTATAGAAGGATATGGAAAGAGTAACCTTACATACCTTGTATTCTTAATACGAATACATAATCTTAGACGCGTATACAATAGTCCCGCTCCTTCTTTATGTGTCACTCTACAACACAAATACATAACAGAATTCACATTAACCACCAACTACCTTACAAATGCATGTAACGTCAATGAGTTACATGTTTGCCTTTAAACATGCCATTTCCCCTTGACAAAACCATTGATGAAATTATTATTCCAAAAATCCCACAATATTCCCAACATTGACCAATACATGATAATCAATACATTTCACCACAACACTTCTCCTTTACACTTTCTTATCCACACCATATCACAAATAATCCATCAATTTACCTTAATACACTTCATAGCACATACCGGCCAAAATCCCATAATTTACTCTTATAGAAAAATAACAAGTTTAATAACAAAATCACACCATACATGTTCATATTTTATCCATACCATGCTCTTTCATCAAAGTCACAAGTCATAATTCAAGCTTGAATCTCATGGATCACAAATCTTATATAAAAACACAAAGTACCATGTTCAACACTTCCAAGCATAACCAACATGATTTAAATACTCTCCCATGCATATAATATATTAATATATAACAATAATCACTTACCCAAGCTTGAAAAATGATGATCTTGCTCCAAAAGTGGGCCTTGAGTTCTTAGGGTTTGAGAGAAAAATAGATGAGAAATATCTAGAAAGCATGAGAGTTTCCAATGAATAAAATATGATTTTTTGTTCCCTTTTATAAGCCTTAAGTCCATCCTTAGCTATTGAATGTGGTATTCTAGAAGGTCAAGGCAAGAATGGGTCTTTTGACCTATTTTGGCCCATGTTTTCTTCTCATTTTGGGCCTCTTGTTGGGCCCAATTCACTTATCCCAATAAAATCAATAATTTCTTGTGTTTAAATCATCTTATAAGTGTTACAACAATATTCCCACTCACGCTATTCATATCCGTAGCCTCAATTCCAAAAACAAGCAATTCTAGCCACGTATGGCTTATTTTGACTACAAGGGTAAAATCATCATTTTGATGCCAAATTCATTCTCGAGTAATTTCATCATACCATTATAATACTTCACTCATTCCATGTATATGCTCATGGTTGTATAAGAAACATGGCAAAAATCGGCTCAATACGTCCCCGGGCACCCTTGGGACTTAAGAAAAATTTCAACTTTGAAAAGTGGCCAAAACCAGCGTGGTACGCCCTTTGTTGTGCCAGATTGCTGCCTATGGACTAAAAATTTTAGCCCAGAGCGGCGTGGCACGCCCTCTAGCGCGCCCCACACTTAAATTTTTTGAAAATTTTGTTTTTCGACTTTTCTTTGCGGGTTTGGTTAGATACTTCAAGTCCTATTCTTTAACTTAATTCTTACCCTTAATATCCTTTGTTTAGAGTTTCTCTTAGCCTCATTTTGAACCCCACAAATTCTCCATGAAAATCGCAAAACACCTCCTACGCAAGGTTAATCACATGTACAAAGCCAAATTTCAATTTTCTCATCACTAACATTACAAATTACATACCCATGGCATCTCGACACCTAAGTAATCATCGTTCAACGTTGTCACATTGGGTTAGGAAGGTACGGGGTTTTACAATCCCCTAGGTGATCCTCATCATCAAAATGTCCATCAAAGGAGACGACATCGCTACTATTTAGACTCATTTCATCATGTAGGCATAGATTTTCCTCTGAATAAGACAAAATCAACAAATAAGGTAAATTTTACACTACGACTAAAAACGGTAACTTATAACACTACAAAGAAGGAATGCTATATTTCATTCCCCAGCAATGACGCCATTTTTTATAACAATTAAATACACCTTAAAAATGAATGTGCGCGATCGTTAGCAATACTTTTGCCCAACTTAGGAGTCGGGTCCAATTCCATAGGGAATGAGAGAAATAGCTTCACTCTCAAGTATCACAAGTGACTATGAGTTGGTACGTAATGCTTAAAATTATACAAAAAAAGTAGAAATGGGGGTTTAATGTAACACAATTTTGTATTCAAGTTATCAAGTTCAATGTTTTTTTGCCAAAATAAACACTAGAGGATGTAATCAATAAGTAGAGGTACTTGGGGTTATGCCTTTTTAAGAGTGATTATATGTGTGGTTAAGCGAGAGTTTCCCTAAAATTCAATTGCTTGTCATGACTAGGCTTGGTATTTGGTATTTGAGGTAATCTTTCAATCTACCACCAAATTTTGTAAGGGTTTCTTTCAAACACTCATACGTACATAATGCCAAGCAACCAATAGCCTCAAATTAGATAGTCTATTTCTAGCACTAGCTATTAAATGAAAATCTCTTAAGTCTTTGTCAACTAAATTTCTCTACCCATAACTTCTCTTTCAAGCAAGACAAGGGATCTAAGCATGACTAAAGTGTGCAACCTCAATTGTTAATGTTGAAACATAGAGATTTAGCTAAAATCACAACATTCAATTAAATATAAAGGTAAATAATCACTACCCACACAATAATACACACTCAATAATGGCCTGGGCCTAAACTTTAGAAAAAAGGCCTCGAATACCAATTCTGACAGTCTCATTAGCTCTAGAACATTGAGTTTAGGATAGCAAGATCCCTGTTCCTTGTAACGATCAAAAATGTCATTACGCTGAAATAAGAGGTAGAAACTGCACCTAGACTTTGCTTAGTGAAATTTTGAGGAATTCAGGGCATGTCTAGTATAGGGTTATTTCTAAAGGTGTGATGGTCAAAACAAATATGGTGTTAATATGGTTCATAATAGCAGGGTTCAACGTGATAATTAGATTGCCAATGAGTATAGAAAGTAATACCAACTTTCAACACCAGAAATAGAGTTATAGTTCTCCGAGGCCTTCTTTGAGAAGTATATGCCTCGCTGCTTACACGAGTGTTAGATGGATCAGTTTTTAGGATTGGAGCAGGGTATGATGTTGGTTGGTGAGCATGAGGTAAGATTTCATGAGTTATCTAGGCATGCCACTATGATTCTACCGACTTAGTATGAGTGGATTCGATATTTTGATAGAGGGTTGAGACTTCCACTTTGCATGGCTTCTCAGAGTTTGGTTGTTGTGGGAAGATATTTCATGGATATTGTTAAATATGCCTAAACTATGAAGGAGATGTAATGTGAGGCCGAAGGGGACAGTGATAAGTGGTCTCATCAGTAGGGCAGTTATAGGGGGAGCCACAACAGCTTACAGTTCAGAGGAAGAGATTTTCAACGTAGGTACCCCCAGCATTAGTCCTATCAGCATCAAGGTCAGTCTAGTAGGTCCATTCAGGCATCGCTTAAACTTTTAGATGGGGGTCAGCCCGACTATAGTGGTTAGTTGTCGAGGGGTGCACAGTTAGAGACTTCAAGTTGAGGTGGCCATTTCTGATCAGTTGGACCTTCTAGACTGGGTAGAGTGCCTGGGGCATGATTTGATTGTAGTATTATGGGCCATTTCACTAGTGAATGTCCCCGACGTGGGATGATTGAGCCTTCAGCATAAATTACTCTATCAATAAAATTAGTAATACCTCCAGCCAAGGGTGGTGTGTAGGGTCATAGAGGTGTTCCCTAGGGTTTTAGAAGAGGTCCTCAGGCAGGTCAAATAGGAGGTCGATTAAGGCACCCAGTCTGGAGGTAGATAGGGTCACTTATATATTATTCCTGGTAGGTCAAAGGTTGAGGCTTTGGATGTTGTGATCACAAGTACAATTTTACTATGCCATCAACCAGCTTCTGCTTTATTTGATCATGACTCCACATATTCATATGTTTTTGCTTATTATGCACCACGGTTGGAGTTGTCTTGGAAGCCTTTATCTATGCCTTTGGATGTAGCTACTCCCGTGGGTAATTTTTTAGTAGTAGATCATATGTATAGATTATGTATGGTGACTGTTCGGGAGAATGACATTCAGTCTTACCTTGTTGTATTAGATATGGTGGATTTCAATATTATTTTGGGCGTGGACTAGTTATCCCTTATTATACTATCTTAGATTACTTTGCCAAGATCGTTACCTTAGCCATGACTAGTATACCCTAAGTTGTATGGCAGGGTTCTTTTTGCCATACGTTGATAGGGATTATTTCTTATATTTGGGATAGGATATTGATATCGAAGGGTTACGTGTCTTATCATTCTTATGTTCATGATATTAACATTGGGAGTCATTTGCTTGACTCTGTTTCTATAGTCTGTGAGTTCCCTGATGTATTTTCTACCGACCTGCCTGACCTTTGTCCTAAGCGTGACACTGAGTTTGCTATTGATATTGAGTGGGGCACCTAACCTATCCCTATGTGACCATACCGTATGGCTCTTGTCGAGCTAAAGGAGCTAAAAATTTAGCTTTAGGATCTTTTGGGCAAGGGTTTTATTAGGCTCAGTATCCCACATTGGGGTGATCCTATTCTGTTCATAAAGAAGAAGGATTGTTCCATGCATATGTGTATCGATTACAAGCAGCTGAATAAGGTGACGGTGAAGAATAAGTATCTTATACCTCATATCGATGATCTATTTGACCAGCTTCAAGGTGCGACAATGTTTTCTAAGATTGATTTAAGGTCTGGTTACCATCTGTTGAGGATTCAAGTTGAGGACATCCCTAAGATAGCCTTCAGGACTCCCTACAGCCATTACGAGTTCCTAGTGATGTCTTTTGGGTTGACCAATGCCCCACCTGCATTCATGGACTTTATGAACTGCTTTTTCAGGCCTTATTTGGACTCCATCATGATTGTATTTATTGATGATATCCTTTTTCATTCTAGGAGTAGGGAGGAGCATGAGCAGCATTTGAGGCTGTGTTCTACACTTTGAAAGATTATAGGATTTATGCCAAATTCTCAACATGCGACTTTTGGCTTGAGTCTTTAGCTTTATTCAAGCACGTGTTGTCCAAGGAATGAATTATGGTGGAACTATTAAAGATTGAGCCTATTCGTGATTGGGCTAGGCCTACCTCTCCAACTGAGGTTTGAATTTTTATTGGGTTAGCAGGCTAAAACATGCGGTTTGTTGAGAGATTTACTATTGTTGCAGTGCCTATGACTAGATTGACTAGGAAAGAGGCTCCATTCTAGTGGTCTGATAGTTGTGAGGCGTGCTTTCTTAAGATCAAAGACTTGCTCACTTCAGTTTCTATATTGACTCTTCCAGTTGAGGGCAAGGGGTTTACTATTTATTGTGATACTTTTGGCATTGGTTTATGGTGTGTTCTGATATAGCAGGACCAAGTTATTGCATGTATGTCGAGGCAGCTGAAGGTGCATAAGTGCAACTACCCCACTCATGACTTAGAGTTAGCGATAATCGATTTTATGCTTAAGATTTTGAGGCATTACTTGTATGGTGTTCGCTGTGAGATTTTCACTGATCATTATAGTCTTTAATATATTATGACTCGGAGGGAGAATAATTTGAGATAATGCAGGTGGATTGAGTTGTTGAATGACTATAATCTCTCTATTCTATATTATCCAGGCAAGACGAATGTGGTAGTGGACGCCTTGAGCCGAAAGGCAGTGAGTATGGGTAGCTTAGCCTTTATTTCAGTTTTGGAGCGACCGTTGGCCTTAGACATTCAGTCCTTAGCCAACCTAATGGTTTGACTTGATATTTCAAACCCCTAGATGATTTTTACTAGTGTTGAGGCTAGGTCTACTTTGTTAGAACAGATTTGAGGCTAGTAGATTGAGGATAGTAAGTTATGTGGAATTCGAGATAAGCTGTTGAGGGGTGAGTCCAGGAGGGCAACCTAAGATTCTAATGGCATTCTTAGATTTGATGATCAGATTTGTGTTCTGAGGGTAGGAAACTTAATTCAGTTGATTCTTTGGAAGGCTCATACATCCAGATATTTTATTCACCTCGGGACAGCTAATATGTATAAAGATTTGAGGCAGCATTACTGGTGGAGCAATATGTGGAGAGATATAGCAAATTTTATGGCTCGATACCCATGTTGTCAGTAGGTAGAGGCTGAGCATCTAAGATGCGGTGGATTGCTTTGGAGGCTACCCATTCCTAAGTAGAATAGGAGTGGATTACTATAGATTTTATAGGTGGTTTTCCTCGCACTTCTCATGGTTCTGTTAGCATTTGGGTCATCATGGATCGATTGTCCAAGTCTGCCCATGAGAGGTAGTTCACCTTCACGGGGTGCCCGTGTTTATTATTTCAAATAAAAGGCTCTCAATTCACTTCCAGCTTCTAGAGGGAATTTCAGGAAGAGTTGGGTACCTAGGTGGATCTTAGCATCACTTTTCACCCCCAGACTAATGGAAAGTAAAAGTGGGCTATTAAGGTTTTGGAGGATATGCTCCGTGCGTGTGTGATGGACTTTCTTGGTCAGTGGGAGAAGTTTTTTGCCTTAGCGGAGTTTGCCTATATTAACAAGTACCATTTGAGTATCCAAATAGCACCATTCAAGGCTTTGTATGGTAGGCATTATCAATCTCTTATTGGTTGGGTTGAGACTTCAAAGGTTAGGCCCCGTGGTACTAATTTACTTCGTGAGTCTTTAGATAGAGTTTGGGTGATTCAGGATAGGCTATGGGTAGCTTAGAGTAGG
Organism: Capsicum rhomboideum; assembly: GCA_031232105.1. NCBI lineage: Eukaryota > Viridiplantae > Streptophyta > Magnoliopsida > Solanales > Solanaceae > Capsicum > Capsicum rhomboideum. The sequence goes on from CP124715.1 coordinate 101,989,223, forward strand.
CAGAAGAGTTATACTAACCATAGGCTTTGATTGAGAGTTGGTGATCGGTTCTTTCTTTAGGTATCACCAATGAAAGGTGTGATAAGGTTTGGGAGAAGGGCCAAGCTCAGCCCTAGGTATTTTGACCATTTGAGATCCTTTGGACAGTTGGGGATGTAGATTATAAGTTGGCTTTTCTCCAACCTTTTCAGCCATCCATTCCATGTATTTATGTTGCGGTGTTATATTCCAAATGAGTCTCACGTACTTTGATGGGGCTTAGTTTAGTTGGATGAGAGGTTAACCTTTGTTTAGGAGCCAGTATCTATCCTAGCCATAGATGTCAGATGACTGCATTCCAGAGATATTCATGTGGTTAAGGTTTAGTATAGGCACCATCCAGTTGAGGAGGCTACCTGGGAGACCGAGCGTGAGATGTTGACCCAGTATCCCTACCTGTTTGAGCCTTCAGGTACTTTCTAATTCTTTACTTTCACGGACGAAAGTTCTTTTAGTAGTGAATGTTGTAATGACCCTCCAGGTCATTTCTCCTATTTTCATGCTTTTTCTGTGTTTATAGCTTTCCTATAGCTGGTCCAAGTCATTTATGACTTGCAGGGACTGACAGTTTGGTTACCGAGTAGTTTGTTTGGTTTCTTAGAGTCGTTTCCCTATTTTGGAGCATTTGCTGTTAAGAAAAGGGGCTCAGGCCTAAACTTCAGGTAAATGGCCTCGAATGCCAGTTCTGACAATCTAATTAGCTCTAGACATTGATTTTAGACTAGCAGGACCCTTCTTTCAGGTCCCCAGGCTTCTAGACTCTTTTTGGGCTATTAGGTGGATTTTGGCTAAAATAGACCCTTGAGTGTGGGACTCACTTTTTATCGAAATGACCTAGTATAGAAATTTTGATGGTGTCATTGAGTCTGAAATACCAAATTTGGTAGGGTCACATAGTTCGTTTGCGTTCACGAGATTCTGAATGAATCTTGAGGGCCCAGTTGGAATAATTCCAACTTGTTAAGTTGTTGGTGCTGATGCACCTGGCGCAGGCCAAAAATGGCCTTCGCGTTCGCTTGGCCATGATTGTGAAGTTCAAGGATTTTGATCTCCATATTTGTGGGCCAGTCTTCGCGTTTAGTAAGAGGAGTCCTGCCAAGCCGGTCCAGGCTTCTTCTTTGTGACCGCGGTGGACCGGCTGTATTCACGAAGGTATGTCCGGGCAATCTCCCACATTCGTGATAGGGGTACCGCATTCGCGAAGGACCCCTGACTATTTATAAAGCTGGTTCCATTATTTTCAGCTAAATTTTGAGTCCCCAAATCACCGTTAAAGTTCATGTGAGTTCAAAAATTATGGCAAATGGAATTATAGGAGCAGGGATTGAGTTGGCAGCTTCGTTATGATCATTTTCTTGTCATTTTTTTCATATGTTTCCGGTTAATTCCTAGTTTAATTCTCCAATTAATTCTAAATTTTGAGATTATATTTGGAGCTATTTTAGTACTGATTTGGGCTTGGATTTTGCCCAATTTTGGGGCAAATGATCCTTGAGCTAAGAGGGATACCGTGATACTTTCAATTTTTTAATTTTTCAAGTGGGCTGCCCCATGTGGAATTTTTAGTCTGATTTCTGACCTGGGACATATATACATAATATGGGTATTGATTTTCTCGTCTTGACGTGTAGAACCTTATTTAGATAGTATGGCAGTGGTCGAAGGATTCTTGCAAGGGAAAAGCTCTAGAATAGAGTTTATACGTGCTTTTTGGCGGCGTCCAAGTAGGCTAAGCATACATTTTTTCTAGACTGTGCTTCATTATAGTATTAATATAATATTGCGCTAGCTATGTGTGGGTACTTATGGCTTCGCTATTATTTTAGCATTTATTCAATAATTTAGTCGGTTAGGAGCCTTTTCGGTAGAATTTGGCCCTGTCTTCACTTATACTAGTTTATGATTATCCCTTAGAACTAGTCTTAGTATAGTTAGTGCCTAGGGATGGGATTAAAAAGCCTTAGACTAGGTTTAGGTAGGTTCTTTCCTTAGATGGGGTTTTCGGGACTGTTAGTGGGCCCCACCAGCCCTTCTTTAAGGTAGAATGCCAAGGACAACTCCTTGTTTACTTGAATGAACTCTATTCATTAACTTACGCTAAATCTTAAATTTTGGAATGACTTAGTCCTTTCCATAAGCACTATTTAGCTTTGTTGCCCAGGTAGGTTAGTATTTGGTCATAAATCACACCCTTCGGCTTAGTGATTAGGACCCGTATCGCCTTAAAAGACTTGACTGCCTGATCTTGGGGTTTATAGTTAGTTGAACTTAAGGGATTCAATATTCCTAGATTAGTACTACTTTTTAACTTATTTATCAGTTCCGGTTCGAGTTCGGCATCTAGCAATTTTACTAATATTTATCAGTTCTAGTTCTAGTCCGGTATTTTACTGTTATAATATTAATCTCAAGTTCCGATTTGAGTCCAAAATTTATGATATTTACTAATATTGATTTGGAATGGAAAATCTGGTAAGGACCAATAAGTCTTAAGATTTTGACCAGAAGGGAGTTTCATGTATGCAAATCACATGATGGCTCGTATTTTGTTTATTATTATTGTTATTGCATCTTTATAATAATTTTACTCTTTGTTTGTATCCACCATGCTTATGGGGGATGTGTTGGGTTATTTTCTTCTTGTTTGTGCCTTCTGGCCTTATATGTTCCCAGTTAGGTTATAGTTAGACTTTATTTTCCTTTTTCGAGTTACCTATCTCATATATATCGCATCTGTTTAGTATGGTCTATTATTTCTATTTATTCCCTTTATTCTGACTTTATATTATATTCTCGCACTTTATTTATGCTTTAAATGTAATTTAGATCAGTCGTATGATGCCTATTGAGTACCCATTATTTTGGTACTCATACTGCACTTCTGCATCTTTTCCCTGATGCAGATCTGAGTACGAGTCACTGCCACTGATGTTATTCTCGAATCTTGTTGTTATTAAGATATAGGGTAAATGTATTGAGTCCAGAGCTAATCCTTCTCCTTCTGCTACTGTTGGATAGTTTTTTTGTATATTCTGAGACTATGTTGTATATTTGGCATTGTTTAGTACTCTCGTGGCTCTTGTACTAACCTTACTAGGTCGTAGGGGGGAGGGGGAACTAATTTTGTTTATTTTTTTCTCCTCCCTCTGTTGTGTAGTATGCTCAGATTTATATATCGCTGCTTATAGTTGTTCGTATTTCCATTATATGTCTATTCCTTTTTTATTTTCTTATCTTCTGTCGGTTAGCCTGTTACTTGCCGATTTGGGCTATGGTTTGGCTTACCTACTGGTGGGTTAAAGTAGGTTCCATCATGACTCGAGAAATTGGATCGTGACAAAGAATTATACATAGCATCTCAAATTAATACTCAACCTAATTTCAACATTTGACCCTCCCCTTGGTCCACTTCTGCTTAACGTTATTTCATAGATCACCCAAACTATTACCTCTTAATATTATGCTTATGATGTCCCACGACAACCCACTTAGGTATCCATAAGACATCAAACGTTCTCTCTAGTACCTTCGACAACCTTTCTTGTTCTCCTCTTATTACATATATCTCCTTATTCATACAAGTACACCTACGTAATAACACAAGCAGCGTTAAGACACAACATAATAAATTTCATAACAATTATTATTCACGAGTAAGGAGGGAGACCCATGACTCCTCTAACACCACAACATAAAACATACTAGTTTACCTCATCACTTAACAAACCCACAAGAGTGAACTCATGCTACTTCTATTGGACACAACATTTATACAAGCAATTAAACAATCAATTATGAATGATATGAAACAATGCATCATGACCATCAACTCGATACTGAAAATTGTACACACATACTAAGGGATCTTATATGCCTAATAGTAATGACCTACAGGGGAAGATCTCAGTCCATGTACCGTACCAGTATGGTACCCGACTCCTCAAATATCAATCTGTAAGTAACATATACCAGCGTAGTACCAGACCCTCCAAATATCACAATATGTGAACATCTCAACTAATATCAACAAGAATATGATTAAGTGCACCAAATATGTCATTACACAAATTATCTAGACACTTTGTCATATTCAGGGTTTATCATTTCATGAATTCAATCAATCACCAAGTCAATTCACCAATCATAAGTACATCCAAAGCTCAATTCACAATTATTCATCTCATGGATAGGCGCGGAAATCAAATTAAGTCTATAACTACAATTTAACTACATCAATGTTTATTTATCAACCTAGTACCCTTCAACACACGACCATCCTCGTATACCCAAGAATACTTAATAGTCCGATATGATGTCACCCTTAACCTATGAACAACTTACTTAGCCAGTTATTAACAAATACAACTGACACGTCTTTACCGTTTCTTTCTACAACTTCATACCATACTCAACTCACTTCAAGCATGTGATTAACCTTACCCTAACTCTATGGATTATTATATTCCCTTTCCTTATCAAACACAATAACATTTTTCTAATCTACAATTGGGCCAAACCCTGACAACATTATTACATCAATTTATGTTTAGCCATAAGACAACCCAAACTTTCACTATTTTGCACTCATTTTCAAACCCTTTCATGATTATATCACTACTCGACTCTCATAATTCACAAGATAACCATAAGTTTAGTCATTAATTGCTAACTAATACAACAATAATCTTATTACACACATTGAATAGAAATATTGTGCCCTTTCCACCCTTCCCAAGATGTTTATCCAATCAGAATCCATGTATGTAGGCCTAAACATGATATCTCCCATTAAAACAATAGGCAACACTTACAACTATCCCAAAGTTTACTAAAACTTAACCATATCCTATCTCATTTGTCGAGCTCTATTATTTAGAGTACGTGAATTCGAGTTCCTTGATTTTGAGGGATGGATTTGATGGAAAAATCACTAGAGAGAGCTTGGAGATGCATCACTCAAGTGTTAGCCTCCTTGTTCTCATATATTTTTCCTTGGAAAATAGCCCCAAAGTGTCTTTGGGGAGAGGCTGCTGAAGTAGAAACAAGCAAGAAAAATAAAGGGTTTCTCACTTGGGCTTACTGCCTATGCGCTGCTATAACGGCCCAGGGCTTGCTATCTGTCACGACCCAATATTTGAGTCATGATGGCGCCTACCGTAACCCACCAATAGGAAAGCCAAACCCTAGCCCGAAACGACAAGCAACAGGCTAACGGGCGGAATCTCAAAAACTAGAGATGAAGTGAAAGTAATCATACTCATAAACATACTAGAAATATAAAGACAAATAGAACCAAAATAAACCCATACCGAGACTGAGAAAGAAGAGGACAATATATATATAGACAAGAACCCCTCCCAAGACCTGGTGAGGTCGGTACAAGAGCCACTACTAGACGTGTCCAGAATACAAAACAGAAACCAAATATATATAACAAGTACAACAGTCTTGAGTGCAAAAGACTATATAGTAGAGATGGAGTAGGATCTGCCTCGAACTTCAGTAAGCTCACCCTGCTCTGAAGTCAGTGCTGAGAAGAGTGTCACGTCAAAACCATCGGCTAGTGCCTGGATCAGAATAGGGGAAAAAGATGCAGAAGTACAGTATGAGTACCGGGGCAACGGGTACTCAGTAGGCATCATCGGCCGACTGAGCTCAAAGTAATATAAGCAAGCTAAAATGCGAGGCTGCATGCTAAGTCCGGGGTATAAGTAATAAATACATAAGTAACTGCCGAGACGTGTAGATATGCTTAGGAAATAAATTAATGTGATACCGAATGATCGAGTAAATAAATGCATAAGTAAACACACAAGTCAAACATAACCTATCTGGGCCCCCATAAACTCGATAGGCACAAGAAAGAAAATAATAACACAGCCTAGCCCCCATAAATTGGTGAGACACACAAGAATAGTAAATGCATAGTCACCAGTGTCTCAAAGCTGTATCATTGTCCAGTAACCACAGTACCCAGTACCAAAATTCTCCAATCATATCATAACCAGATGTCGGACTCGAACCGAAACTCATAATAATCAATGGCTGAACTCGAATCGGAACTCATAATAATCAGTGGCCGGACTCGAACCGAAACTCAAAATAATCAGTACCCATATATCTGAATCAGTGGCCGGACTCGAACCGAAACTCATAATAATCAGTGGCTGGACTCGAATCGAAACTCATAATAAGCAGTACCCATCATATCTGAATCAGTGGACGGACTCAAACTGATACTCATAATAATCTGTAACCAAGTGATAGAGTAGTGCCAGAATCCACACAAACACAAGTAAACGGGGACATACTGGCCCTAGAACGAACCCAAAACATAAATAAAGGAGCTAACCCACCAAGTAGTACAAGTCAATCTCGGGATCCTTCCAAGTAAACTATCTACTATAAACAATACAAGTCTGGTTATACATTATAAGTCATGGCAAGGATGGTCCGCATTCTAAGTAAAACAGGCCGACCCTGATCAAATACGGTGATATAAGGAACTAACAAGGCTAAACAGGCCAATCGGATATAATCGGGGTGACTCAATCCCTTCACAACCCTAACAGGTCATACTAGGTCTTAACTAATCCCAAAGATGTCAAAGTTCTGCCAAGTCGACAAGAAGGGTAACGGGGCCGGCTACCGGGTCCCAAAAACCAGGTCTGGTTATACTTGTCTAAGTCTGGGCTGAGTATGTCTAAGCCTGGACTAAGGTCAAACAATAACATTCCCAGACTATCAATAACAACAACAATACTATCCGACCCCAAATAAGTCATCTGTGGTGTACCACGAGGATAACGGGCCTGGAATATATCCGAATAGCCCTATCTGGCCTAGAAGGCCTAAATCACAGCAAACCAGCACAACCAAGTCTATAATACCAGCCTGCAACACCAGCACAATAGCATACATATATCACACATAAGCCCAATCTAAGTGCAAAGGAAGGTAAACCTAGCCTACCTGGATGCCACTGCAACCCTGCCAAAGTTACCAGCAATATAGGAGCCTTCCCCTTTCGAGAGGCCTCTGACTGCTGTCAAGCTACCAAAATAATAAACTACATGTCAAAATATGACTATTGATACCCATATTGCATTAATTCAGAAAATGTCCGAACAGTCCACTGGGACCCGCTTGCGATATCGTAAAACTAAAACTGTCACAGTGTCCTAAATAACTCTGTGACCAATAGTCACAACAGATGCTATCCAATCAGAGCTCATATTAATCTCTAAATAAGCACCAACAACCACTAAATAACAATTCAAATATGCAATTTTAAGCTAAAATTAACCGGAAAGACTTACGATATAAAGACGCTATACTATCAACCATGTGATCCCCGAGCTTGAATAACTTGATGTAGATAATTAATTTCTTTGAAATGACGAGATATCCTAACAAGATTCTATATGCTCTTTAACGTGAATGCATAAAAACATATATATATACATACAGATGTTGGTAAAGTGCTTGTAAAAGAAATGCATGCAAAAGAAATGAATTTAGGAATGCCTTAGTACTTATTACATGCTGATCTTGGAAAGCACCCACTAAGTGCATGCACTTACTCTAATCAAAAGGTGTAGTTGACAAGTGGCAAGTCTCACCTATTGCCAAAGATTGTTGTACAAATTTATCCACTCTCACGTGGATTATATACCCATTACATAGGTACTCGGATATTGCATAGGTTCGTGGTAAAATAAATATAACTTTTTGAATATACCATAATTAATAGAAAATTATTTCTAACAAAACCTGTATAAAATAAAATATTATTTTAACATATTTAAATTCACTATCTCCGCTTAAATTATTAATAAATTATAAAACTATTATAAAATAGTATAGATATATCATAACTAAAGAATATTATAAATTTCAAAAACATTTTCGAAAGGTAATTAACTATGTCATTTTACCAAATTTAAATTTAATTTAATATTTTTGCAACGTGCTTGATAATAATAATATTCTCAAACGAACTGCCCGAAAACTGAACTGTCAGTCTCAGCAAGTCATAAATAACTTGGGGCAGTTATAGAAAAGCTCTAAACACCGAGAATGCATGAAAATGAGGAAAAATGATCGGGAAGGTCATTACAACATCCACTACTAAAAGGACTTTCGTCTGTGAAAGTCAAAAGTAAGCGCATACCTGAAGACGTGAACAAGTAAGGATACTGAGCTCGCATATCACGCTCAAGCTCCCAAGTGGCCTCCTCAACCGGATGGTGATGCCATTGTACCTTAACCACTGGAATGTCCCGGGAGTGTAACCGTCTGACATCTCTGGCTAAAATGGACACAGGCTCCTCCACAAATGTTAACTTATCGTCTAATTGAGCTGAGTCCCATCGAAGCACATGCGACTCATTCGAAATGTATTGTCGCAGCATAGAAATATGAAACACTGGGTGGATAGTTGAAAATGCCGGAGGTAAAGCTAGCACATAAGCCACCTCTCCAACTGTCCGCAAAATCTCAAAGGGTCCAATATATCTGGGGCTAAGCTTACCCTTCCTACAAAACCGCATCACGCCCTTCATGGGCGATACTCGTAAGAAGACCCTATCACCCACCCTGAATTTCAATGGATGATGTCTACAGTCAGCATAACTCCTCTGTCTACTCTGAGCTGTCCACAGCCTATCTTGAATCACTCAAACTTGGTCCAAAGATTCTCAAAGCAAATTTGTGCCACGAGGACTGACTTCTGAAGTTTCGAACCAGCCAACTGGAGATCGACACCGTCTGCCATATAAAGCCTCAAATGGAGACATTTGAATGCTAGAATGAAAGCTATTATTATACGCGAACTCTGCTAAAGGCAAGAATTGATCCCATTGACCCCCAAAGTCTAACACAAAAGCGAGGAGCATATCCTCCAATACCTGAATAGTTCGTTCAGACTGCCCGTCGATTTGAGGATGAAATGCAGCACTAAGGTCCACTTGAGTACCCAACTCTTCCTGGAAAGTTCACCAAAAATTAGAGGTAAACTGAGACCCTCTGTCTGAGATAATAGATACTGGCACTCCATGTAGGTGAACCACCTCCTGAATATATACACGAGCCAATCTCTCAACACTGTAGGAGACTCGAACAGGGATAAAGTGCGCGGAATTAGTCAACCGATCTACAATAACCCAAATACTATCAAAGCCACGAGAGGTGCGAGGTAACCCACAAACAAAATCCATGGTGACTCATTCCCACTTCCACTCGGGGATGGGTAATTGCTGAAGTAAACCACCGGGTCTCTGATGCTCGGCCTTTACCTACTGACAACAGAGGCATCGAGCTATAAACCCTGCTATATCTCTCCGCATACTGCTCCACTAATAGTGCTGCCTTAGATCCCGACACATCTTAGCTGTCCCAGGGTGAATAGAATACCTAGAGCTATGCGCCTCGTGCAAAATCAACTGAATCAAATCTCCAACCCTCGGAACACAAATACGGTCGTCAAAACTTAAAACACCATCAGAACCCAAGGTAGCTCTCTCAGACTTACCCTTCAATACCTGATCTCGAATGCTACGGAGACCGCTATCCTCAAACTGACGACTCTGAATATGTTCCAGCAAAGTAGATCTTGCACCAACACAAGCGATAACCCTCCCGGGGTCAGAAATATCCAAATGCACCATCGAGTTAGCTAAGGACTAAATGTCCAAAGCCAACGGTTGCTAAGAGACTGGAATGAAGGCTAAGCTACCCATACTCATTGTCTTCCGACTTAAGGCGTCCACTACCAAATTCGCCTTGCCCGGATGATAGAGAATAGAGATATCATAGTCCTTCGGCAACTCAATCCACCTGCGTTACCTCGAATTAAGATCCCTCTGATTCATAATATGTTAAAGACTACGGTGGTCTGTAAAGATCTCACAATGAACACCATAGAGATAATGCCTCCAAATTCGTAGTGCAAACACAACCGCTGCTAACTCTAAATTATGAGTGGGATAGCTACGCTCGTGCACCTTTAGCTGCCTCTATGCATAAGCAATGACACGACCCCGCTGCATTAGAACACATCCCAAACTAATACCAGACGTATCACAATACACGGTGAAACCCTCGCCCTCAACTGGAAGAGTCAACACAGGGGTAGAAGTAAGTCGATCTTTAAGCTTCAGAAAGCTTTCCTCACAATCCTCAGACCACTGAAACGGAACCTCCTTCCTGGTCAGTCTGGTCATAGGAGATGTAATAGACGAGAAGCCCTCAACAAATTGCCTGTAGTACCCTGCCAACCCAACAAAACTGCGAACTTCAGTAGGTGATGTGGGCCTAGCCCAACCTCGAATAGCCTCGATCTTCGCTGGGTCTACCATGATACCGTGTATGGTTACAACATGCCCTAAGAAAGCTACAAACTCAAGCTAGAACTCACACTTTGAGAACTTGGCATAAAGTCGATGAGCTCTCAAAGTGTGGAGCACAACCCTCAAATGTTGCTCATGATCCTAACTGCTCTTTGAATAAACCAAGATATCTTCAATAAACACAATCACATAGGAGTCCAAGTATGGCCTGAATACATGATTCATTAAGTCCATGAAAGCTGCTGGGGCATTAGTCAACCCAAAAGACATCACCAGGAACTCATAATGGTCGTACCGAGTCCCAAAGGCTGTCTTTGGGATGTCCTCAGCCCCAACTCTCAACTGATGGTATCCAAATCTCAAGTCTATCTTCAAGATTACTGCTGCACCCTGAAGTTGATCAAATAAATCATCGATACAAGGCATAGAATACTTATTCTTCAGCGTCACCCTATTTAGCTGTCAGTAATCGATACACATTCACATAGACTCATCCTTCTTCTTTACAAACAGAACTGGAGCACCCCATGGAGACAGACTGGGCCTGATAAAACCTTTCCCCAAAAGATCCTCAAGCTGACTACTCAACTCTCTCAACTCAGCAGGATCCATATGATAAGGAGCTATAGAAATAGGTCGGGTGCCCGGCTCGAGGTCAATAATGAACTATATATCATGCTCAGGAGGAAGGCCAGGCAGGTCAGTCAGGAATACATCAGAAAACTCACGGACAATAGGGACGGAGTCAAGCGATGGACTCTTAATACTAGCATCCCGAATATAAGCAAGGAATGAATCACATCCCCTCGACATCAATCTACAAGCCCGAACATATGAAATAATCCCTGTCGGTGTGCGGCTAACAGAACCCTGCCACACCACCGAGGGTACGCCAGGCATGGATCAGGTCACGGTCTTGGCAAAGCAATCCAAGACTGCATGATGGAAAGACAACCAGTCTATGCCCAGAATCACATCAAAGTCTACCATGGCCAATACAATAAAATCAACTCGAATCTCAAACTCCCGAATAGTCACCAGACAAGATCTATATACCCGATCCACTACTAAGGAATCACCAACGGGGGTAGATACACATAAGGGTATCGATAAGAACTCAGAACATAAACCCAAGCGTGGTGCATAATAAGTAGATACATAAGAAAACGTGGATCCAGGATCAAATAATACAGAAGCTAGCTGGTGGCATATGGAAATCATACCTGTAATCACCGCATCTGAAGCCTCAGCCTCCGGCCTAGCCGGTACGACATACAACTGACGCTGGCTACCACTAGTCTGAGCACCGACCTGGCTACCAGTCCGATCTCCCTGCGCTCTACCATAAAATCCCTGGGGACCACCCCGATGACCCTGTGCACCATCTCTGCCTTCTAGCGGTATAGCTCTGATGGGCTGTGTAGTCTGAACTGAAGGCTCAATCGCCCTGCGCTGAGGAAACTCTCTCACAAAATGACTGACAACCCCACAAGTTTAACATGCTCCTAGCTCCCTACTCGACCTAGAAAATCTGACTGATCCGGTATGACCACCTCTAGCCAATTAACTAGACTGACCACGTCCCTGAGGCTGAGTAACAGAACAACTATAGACGGGCTGACCCCTATCAAAAATCTGCTAGGCTGACTGTATGGGCCTACTAGGCTGACCCTGTCGTTGAAAGGACTGATGCTGCTGCTGTGGATACCTACCCTGAAACTGGAAACCACGACCTCTGAACTGCAAACCACTATGGCTCCCAGTGAAACTACCTTGGACATGAGGTCTCTTATTGCTGCCCCCTTAGGCCTCACGATCCATCTCCTCAATAGAGTATACATGCTCAATAATCTCTGCGAATGACTTTCCTGAAGTCACTAAACTCTGGGTAGCCCTGCGGAGTGGCAATCTCAGTCCCCTGACAAAACATCTAACTCTTTCATACTCATCAGGCAAAATAGAAGTAGCATACCTAGCAAGATCATGAAACCTCGCCTCATACTCGGCAATAGATAATGAACCCTGAGTCAATCTGGAGAACTCATCCCTGAGCCGGTCCCACATAGTGCGGGGCATATACTTTCCCAAGAAAATCTTGGAGAACGGGGTCTAGGTAACCAGTGGAGATCTCGCTGGTCTGGAATCAAGATATCCCCTCCACCATCTCCTCACTGCAGTATCAAACTGATATTCCATGAAATCAACACCACGAGACTGTACCAATCCCAAATTCCTCTATCTATCCTCGCAGCTGGACAAGAACTCATATGCATCCTCTCCTGAAGTACCAGCAAATCTAGGTGGAGCTAATCTAAGGAAATGACTCAACGTCTTCTTCTCCTCGATAGACATAACTGGCAGAGCTACTACCGGCTGTGGAACTACCGGTACAGGCGGAACCTCTACTCTAGGTTCTGCAGCTGCAGGCTGCGCACCAATACCAACTCTATGTACTGCTGGCTGGGCTCCCTCAGTTGATGGTACTCCAACTAATCCCAGCAACTACACCAAAGTATGTCGGAACACTGAAGCATCAATAAATCCAGGTGGAGCCTGGGCTGCTCCCTGGCCCACCGGCTGCTGTGGCGACGGAACATCTGGAGCTATAACGGGATCGGGTGACTGATCCCTAGCATGACCTAGGCCTAGGGCTGATACTCTGCACTACCCCAGACCTCTGGGTCGACCTCATCCCCTAACAGGAGCCCTCGCTGCAGGCTCGGGGTCCCGACTCTTGGCTCTCATACTATGCGTCCTTGCCATCTGCGTAAAGAGTGAACCAAATGAAGATCAGAAACCAACATAGACTTAACGCACGGACATGAGTCAAGAAAATGAGAGACTCCCCTAAGAATGCTCTGTAGCCTCCCGAGGATAGGATACAAGCGTCCCCGCACCGATCCGCAGGACTTTACTACACACTGGCTCATGTACCAACACTACCCGTACAACCTAGGCTCTGATACCAAGCTGTCACGACCCAATATTTTAGTCATGATGGCGCCTACCTTAACGCACCAATAGGCAAGCCAAACCCTAGCCCAGAGCGACAAGCAACAGGTTAACGGACGAAATCTCAAAAACTAGAGATGAAGTGGAAGTAATCATACTCATAAACATACTAGAAATATAAAGACAAATAGAACCAACATAAACCCATACCGAGACTGAGAAAGAAGATGAAAATATATATAGACAAGAACCCCTCCCAAGACCTGGTGAGGTCGGTACAAGAGCCACTACTAGACATGTACAGAATACAAAAAAAAAACCAAATATATATAACAAGTACAATAGTCTTGAGTGCAAAAGACTATACAGTAGAGATGGAGTAGGATCTACCTCGAACGTCAGTAAGCTCACCCTGCTCCGGAGTCAGTGCTGAGAAGAGTTTCATGTCAAAACCGTTGGCTAGTACCTGGATCTACATAGGGGAAAAAGATACAGAAGTACAGTATGAGTACCGAGGCAACGGGTAATCAGTAGGCATCATCGGCTGACTGAGCTCAAAGTAATATAAGCAAGCTAAAATGTGAGGGTGCATGCTAAGTCTGGGGTATAAGTAATAAATACATAAGTAACTGCCGAGGCGTGTAGATATGCTTAGGAAATAAATAAATGTGATACCGAATGATCGAGTAAATAAATGCATAAGTAAACACACAAGTCAAACATAACCTATCTGGGCCCCCATAAACCCGATAGGCACACGAAAGAAAACAATAACCCAGCCTAGCCCCCATAAACCGGCGGGACACACATGAATAGTAAATGCATAGTCACCAGTGTCTCAAAGTTGTATCAGTGTCCAGTAACCACAGTACCCAGTACCAAAACTCTCCAATCATATCATAACCAGGTGCCGGACTCGAACCTGAACTCATAACAATAAGTGGCTGGACTCGAACCAAAACTCATAATAATCAGTGGTCGGACGCGAACTGGAACTCATAATAATCAGTAGCCATAATATCTGAATCAGTGGCCGGACTCAAACCGGAACTCATAATAATCAGTGGCCGGACTCGAACCGAAGCTCATAATAATCAGTACCCATCATATCTGAATCTACACAAACACAAGTAAACGGGGACATACCGGCCCCAGAACGAACCCGAAACATAAATAAAGGAGCCAACCCACCACGTACTACAAGTCAATCTCGGGATCCTTCCCGGTCAACTAGCTACTATAAAAAATACAAGTCTGGGTATACATTATAAGTCATGGCAAGGTTGGTCCGCATTCTAAGTCAAACCAGCCGACCCCGATCAAATACGATGCTATCAGGAACTAACAAGGCTAAACAGGCCAATCGGGTATAATCAAGGTGACTCAATCTCGTCACAACCCTAACAGGTCATACTAGGTCTTAACTAAGCCCAAAGATGTCAAAGTTCTGCCAAGTCGACAAGAAAGGTAACGGGGCCCGCTATCGGGTCCCAAAAACCAGGTCTGGTTATACTTGTCTAAGTCTGGGCTGAGTCGGTATATGCCTGGACTAAGGTCAAACAATAACATTCCTAGACTATCAACAACAACAACAATACTATCTGACCCCAAATAGGTCATCCGTGGTGTACCACAAGGATAACGGGCCTGGAATATATCCGAATAGCCCTACCCGGCTTAGAAGGCCTAAATCATAGCACAACCAAGTCTGTAATACCATCCTGCAACACCAGCACAATAGCATACATATATCACACATAAGCCCAATCTAAGTGCAAAGGAAGGTAAACCTAGCCTACCTAGACGCCACTGCAAGCCTGCCAAAGTAACCAGCTATATAGGAGTCTTCCCCTTTCGAGAGGCCTCTGACTGCTGCCAAGATACCAAAATAATATACTACATGTCAAAACATGACTATTGATACCCATATTGCATTAATTCAGATAATATTCGAACAGTCCATTGGGACCCGCTTGCGATATCGTAAAACTAAAATCATCACAGTATCCTAAATAACTCTGTGACTAATAGTCACACATATGCCATCCAATCAGAGCTCATATTAAGCTCTAAATAAGCACCAACAACCACTAAATAACAATTCAAATACGCAATTTTAAGCTAAAATTAACCGAAAAGACTTGCGATATAAAGACGCTATACTATCAACCACGCGATCCCCGAGCTTGAATAACTTGATGTAGATAATTAATTTCTTTTAAGTGAAGAGATATCCTAACAAGATTCTATATGCTCTTTAACGTGAATGCATAAAAACATATCTATACATACAGATGTTGGTAAAGTGCTTGTAGAAGAAATGCATGCAAAAGAAATGAATTTAGGAATGCCTTAGTACTTATTACATGTTGATCCTGGAAAGCACCCACTAAGTGCATGCACTTACACTAATTAAAAGGTGTAGTTGACAAGTGGCAAGTCTCACCTATTGCCAAAGATTGTTGCACAAATTTATCCACTCTCACGTGGATTATATACCCATTACACAGGTACTCGGATATTGCATAGGTTCGTGGTAAAATAAATATAACCTTTTGAATATACCATAATTAATAGAAAATTATTTCTAACAAAACCTCTATAAAATAAAAATATTATTTTAGCATATTTAAATTCACTATCGCCACTTAAATTATTAATAAATTCTAAAACTATTAAAAAATAGTATAGATATATCATAACTAAAGAATTTTATAAATTTCAAAAATATTTTCGAAAGGTAATTAACTATGTCATTTTACCAAATATAAATTTAATTTAATATTTTCCCAACTTGCTTGATAATAATAATATTCTCAAACGAACTGCCCGAAAACTGAACTGTCAGTCCCAGCAAGTCATAAATAACTTGGGGCAGTTATAGAAAAGCTCTAAACACTGAGAACGCATGAAAATGAGGAAAAATGACCGGGAAGGTCATTACACTATCGCAGTACCGTTATGACGGCTCAAAGACCGTTGTAGCGGTGCTTAGGTAGTAAATCTAGGCCCCTTTATGCCATGCTCCAAAAACATTTAAACATGTACCAATACGTACCCTAGCTAGACCCTGAGTCGATATAATATTATAAATAAAATGTTTTAAGTTAAGATAATATTTTAGTAATGACGAAATGGGTTGTTACAGTATATACCAATTTACCATCCATTCTTCCCCAAACAGGCATAGAAAGATGAAGCGAGATCCTTTCAAAAGGAGGTAATTAATGACTCGATGTTTACTACACTACTCCTAATATCACGATCACTCGAATGACATAATCATTCTAAGTTAATTCTTACAAGGATTAATTCATGAATTCTCGTACACTAGTAGTTAGGGAAACACTTCACTACCCTAGTTAATTAATACATCTCATCATGCTCAAAGAAGGAAAAATATCATAATTAATACATGATACCGCATGAAAATGAGACACGTATGGTGACTTATAGGTGGCCACTGTACCATCCAAGAGGCCATTACAGTGGCACCACTATTTAAAATAGGAGAAAAGGTTTCCCTCCCTTCATTTCAACTTCACATTCTTACAATTCAAAGTTCTCCTCATCCAACATCTCCTTTCATCCAATTTTAAAGGTAAACTCTAAATCTTTACTCTATTACGTTGATCACTACTTCTTATCATGAATATAAAGTAGAAATAGATGAAGAATCAAACCCCCAAAGTTAGGTTCTTGGGTATGGCTTGATTTATTTCTTGTGAGATGAATTTTGTTAGCATTCTAGTCTTTCTTACTTTTCCAATGCCCTTATAGCATTGTAGGCATAGGATTTATGAATTTCATGAGAGTTTTGAACTCAGAAATTGAAGGGGTAGATGAACGGTTACCCCATCAAATAGTTTGAGCCTATTAGGCTTGATTTTTAGTGTAAATCTCTTGAAAAAACAACTTAGAATAGATCTATGGTACTATACATTGCCTAATCTATGGTAGAAATTAAGGAAACAATACAAATACATAAAAAATGAGTTTTTGGGGTTGGGGTCACCTTGAGTATTAAGGTACAACTACAGCGGTCCGACATCCATTGCAGTACTGAAATAGCAGGTAACACTACTATAGTGATACTATTGTAGTTGACCCTTTCATAATGGTGACACAGCTATAACGGTCGAGGTACTGCTATAGAGGTCCCTAGGCAGTGACTAACTGGGGCAATTTTGAGATTTTTCAAAACTTTTTCCATCCGTTTATCCCTTTCTTTTTAAGACCAGTTTTTCACACTTAACATACAGGACATCAACTAATGAATATTTTCTCTCTTTAGAAGATACAAATACAAACATGGATGCCAATCTCAATGTTCTCCCTGCCTATGAAAAGTTTGTCAAGACTCACTATAAGCAGTGCATCTTAGACTTAAAGATCAAGGGATTCACTCACGAACGTGTATTCGTGATATACATGGTGGAGGAGACGTATAAGTTCTATGCCTTGCTATATGAGCTCGGGTGGGGTCCTCTGGTATAGCCGACTAGTTCTTACAATAAAGAGTGGGTGAGAGAGTTCTATGCTAACCTTCCTACGGTGAAGTGGGACTCTCCTAACCCCATCATCTAGTTGCGTGGCATGGATGTCTCGATTGGGGATGAGGTTGTAAATTAGGTGCTAGGGCTACTGAGTCACTTAAATGAGCCTTTCGTGTCATAGGAGAAAGAGATTAATACTGAATGGATGGCTTAAATGTTGTTGAATCCAAACAAGATTGCTTTTTCATCCTGGGTCCACACTTTTAAGGCCATCATGAGTGCCAATTTTAATGTCGAGTCCTGACGGTGGTAGAATTTTTCTCATAGGATCGTCCCTCCTCAAATGTGACTGACTGACCTACTAGTTGGCCCTTGTGATTTCTTATTTGTTGGATAAGGTGAGTCTCAATATGGGATAGAAGATAGTAGGGGAGTGGAAGGCTTTCTACAACCAGCCGAAGGATATGTTTCTGCCTTCACTGATCATAGAGTTGTGCCAGTGGGCCCATGTACCAGATGAGGTGGAAGATGAATGGTGTCCATGCGATCAAGACTTCAACCCATTGAGGGTGAAGGGCCATCAGTCAAGGAGCAATAAAAAAATGAAAATTAGCATGGATAAGGAGAGCAACTAGCCCCAAAGATTGGAGTTTAGGGACTATTCATCCATGACCATCAGGGCCTTACCAGCAATTGGAGTCAGACTGGATATAGTGAAGGAGTTTCTTTTGTGTAAGCACATGCCTCCAGTGGGATCCACCTTCTCCAGTACCACAACGAGTCCCCTTAACTTTGGTGCTACTTATGCTTCCTTGGCTCGGGCCTATGTAGAGATCTGGAAGGACATGGATGCAGAGAAGAAGAAAAGGCATTCCCGGGACTAATTTTTTTTCAGGGTATGGAAAGGCATGTGAATTCCTGCAAAGATACATTCTTTGAACAAGAAGGCTCCTAAGGTTCGGGCCTCAGATGCACATGAGTTTTCTTTCTTGAGCGGACTCGACAAGGATGGTTTCGATGCATCAAGTCTTGAGGATTATATGGAGAGCTAGACCCTGGCATGGCATTCCCCACCCCTCCCCTATTTATTTAGATATTGTTGGTTTTCTTGCCCCTATGTAGGCTTTTGGTAGACATCGTTATTTTATCACATTTTTGGTTAATTTTAACACTGTTCTTGGTATTTTTTTTGTGTCATTGGTGGCATCTTAGAAAAGTGGCCTTCTTTGTAGGCCTGCACTCTTATATAATCATTTTTAGTATCAACAAATGACATTTAAATTAAAGAATTCATAGAAAGGGTTGAGGAATGCAGGACTAGGTAACTCAATACCTTGTGACCGCTATAGCGGTCCCATCCGTCACTACTGTGGTACCGCTATTGCGATGATGTGGGTCGTTGTAGCAGTCCCAGCAGTTGGGGCATAGCTGTTATAGCAGCTATAGACCACTATAGTGGTCCTACTACAGTGACATCCCCCCTCCACTACAGTAACACATAACCAGTAACTGGGGGAATTTTTTTGTCTTTTCCCCTTTTTTTACTATGCAACCATGCCGACCTGAGATCTTTGTGGTTCCAACTTTGCCCAGGTCAAATAAAACTACTCACTACCGAATTTCTCTATGATGACTATAAATTAGGACATACCTTAACTGATCACTTAAAAATAAATACTCCACTCGTCACCTTACCACATACCCCCCAACAAGTTCTCATTTATAATACAACACCAAAAACAGTCAACACCTGATTCCATCACATCAATTTCATTTTGAAATTATATCAACTCACTTAGTCAAAAACAAACACCATTAGGAGCACAAAATAGCAACACTCAATCAAACCGAGGGCAATCAATACTAAAATACCACACCTATGCCTCCTATTTGTCTACACCAGCTACAAGCAACTATTTTCAGTTTCCAAATGCCATTGAGATACCAATTTGTGACCAACTATGTTCCAATTGCGACTATGGAGATACCGATTGGAATTGTCTATATTCCAACTGTGAACTCATCAAGATACTGAATGGAATCAACTAGATTCAAATGAAGGTTATTGAGATACCAATTGGAATTTTCTAGCTACTAATTAGGATGAACCCAAATAGACAACAAACCGAGGTAGCATGATAGGAAAGAAAAAAAAGGAATAACTCCTAGATGCCTCATAGCTCCCTAAGGATTTGATGTGGATGTTTACACACCAATCCTCGGGACTCTACTCGATATTTCTCTTGTATTTTTTAGACTGATAACCTAGCACTCTAATACAAACTATCACAACCTAAAGTACGGGATCGTGCAGGCACCTACTCTACTCTAGCTAGATAGGAGAACCCTTACCACCAACCCAGACATGTGGAAATAATCACAATATTTTTAAGCAATAACTCAATAAAGTTAAACAAAATCCTTTACAGCTTTAGTAAATAAACACTACACAAGACTTAGTCTATACATGTACAAGAGCTCTAAACCAATAAACACAAAACAAAGACACAACTCCCAACGTAGGAATAGGATGAGCAGAAGTTGATAGTGAATACTTGTTGTACCAAATGAGAAACCATAACTGATCCTGCAATATTTCAATATCCCAAAAAGGGGATATAGCAAAAGTAGTATCAGTACAGCCATATATATTGGTAGGCATCATCAGTCAACTAGGGTTTGAAACAAATAACATCATATACCTTTGACAACTTCTTTAATTCTCCCCTTTGTACATTTATCTCTTTATTTACTCAAGTTTACCTAGGGCAACTACATAAAGATGGTTAAGACATAACCTAGGAAATTTCACAATAGTTATTATCCACAAGTAAGAGGGAAACCTATGACTCATCTAACACTAGAACATAAAACATACCAACTTACATCATCACTTAACCAACTCACAAGACTGGATTCATGCTACATCTATTGGACACAAAACTTATACAATTAATTAAACAATTAGCGAATGTACGATATGAATCAATGCATCACGACCATCAACTTGATCATGAAAAGTGTACACATATACTAAGGGATATTTTATGCCCAATAGTCATGATTTGCAGGGGACGAGCTCAGTTCATGTACTATACCGGTATGGTACCTTACCCTCTGAATATCACAATATGTGAACATCTCAACTAATATCAATGAGAATATGATGAAGTGCACTAATTAGGCCCATAATTTATCTTGACACTTAGTCAAATTCAAAGTTCATCATTTCATGAATGTAATCAAATACCTAGTCAATTAACTAATCTCAAGTATACCCAAAAGCTAGTACACAATTATTCAAATCATGGATAGGCACGGAAATCAAATTAAGTCTATGACTATAATTTAACTACACTAATGTTTATTTATCAACCCATTACCCTTCAACACACAACCATCCCTATATGCCCAAGAATACCTAATAGTCCTCCGATAAGATGTCACCCTTAACCTACGAAAAACTTACCTAGCCAATTAATAACAAACATAACCTATGCATCATTACCATTTCATACAACAACTTTGTACCTTACTCAACACACTTCTAGCACATGATTAAGCTTACCCTAACTCCAAGAATTATGATATCATCTCCCCTTATCAAACAAAATTCCACTATACCAATCTATAATTGGGATAAACCCTCACAACATCATTACACCAATTTACGTTCACCCATAAGGAAACTACCCCAACTTTTACCATTTTACACCCTTTTTCATACCTTTTCTATTATTTATGATTATTTGACTCCTATAGTTTACAAGATAACCATGAGTATTGTTGTTAATTTCTAACTACTAAAACAATAATCTTATTACATACGTTGAATAGCAATATTGTGCCTCTTCTGCCCTTCTCAGGATGTTTATCCAATAACACTCTATGCCCGTAGGTCTAAACATGATATCTCCCAATAAAACTATACTCTGCACACACAACTAACCTAAATACTACTACAAATAAAGCATAACCTACCTTATTTACCAAGCTGCTGCATTTGGAGGGCGTGATTCTGAGTTTCTTGATTTTGGGGGATGGATTTGATGGAATAATCGCTAAGGAGCACTTGGAGATGCATCACTCAAGTGTTACCCTCTTGTTCCCATATATTTTTCCTTAAAAAATAGCTCCAAGGCATTTTTAAGGTGAGGCTGTTGAAGTAGAAACAAGTAGGAAAAATAAAAGGTTTCCTGACTGGGCTTACTACCTAGGCACCACTAAAGGTACAACTATGACGGCTAAGGGACTGCTATAGCGGTTCTTAGGCAGTAAGCTTGGACCCCTTTTTTCCTTGCTTTGAAAATTTTCAAACGCATACTAAGGCTTACCCCGACTCGACCTTGACTTGATATAATATTAGAAATCGAATCTTTTAAGTGTAGAAGTTTTTTTTATAACAATGGAATGGGTCGTTGCAAAAAGTGTTAGTGATTTAATCATAAGGAAGATTTTTGAATTTTTTAGATTTTTTTTTGACATTTTGGAAGCTAAAAAAACTCCTATTGAGAAATTTAGGATGAATATTTTCTCAAACAAATATTGGGTATGTGTTTCTACCATTATTTCATTTATTTTCAAAGGATACCCATTACGTCTTCGTGCTTTGATTTAAAAAGTTATAATTTGATCCCCAAAGAAAAGATATTGAAAATTATTGGTTTGATGATTGATTTGTGATTGTATTTCATTGATTTTTAAAAGTTAAGATCCTTTTGTTATGGGTAACCCAATTTTGGCATCAAGTTTCTGACTTGTCCATTATTTCATCATTTAAAACTATACATGAGCATGAAAATTGGGGGGGTTTGGACTTTTAAGAAATTTTATTTTGATTATTATAGGGTCGATTAGAACTCCATTTTCAACGAAATTTCAAATTTGGATTCATTAGCTTATGGGTAAACTAATTTTTAAAGAAATTTTTTGTTTTCCCCATAGGGGTTTGGGGTTAAAATTTGGATTGATTTTATGGGCCAAAAACAGAAGTATGTCAATATGGGTGTCTACAGACTTATATACTCATCTAGACTACATGTTTGACCAGATTGGTATTGTTTGGAGGTGTTGTGCAAGTCAAATCCATAATTTGTCTATTGGACTCTAATTAAGACAAGTTGAGACTTTATTTAACTTTTATGAAGTGCTAGTATGTTATTTAGCTGAATAAAGGGGTAATGAATAATAGCGGTCTTGTATAAATAAGATGCCAAGAAATTACAATGGCATCATTACCATGATATAGATAATTGGAGATTTTCTTCCTGGTCTAATGAGCTCTATGATTATGTGAGCCTAATTTCCAGTATCGACACAATCCATATAAACCTACCAAATTAGGAGATCCACACCTAGTCTAATAGTCAAAAACATTAACCATGACAAAGTGTCACATTATATATAGCTTTTCAAAAAACTCTATCCAGAATAGGTAGAAAACTACTCAATCACACTTTAATATCCATATAAGTACAGGTCAAGAAAATAAGGATGATGATATGAATTCAAGTGATGCATATGAATGTACTTGTATACACCCGCTGCATTGTATAGCTAGCTAGGACCCAAGGGGAATTCTTGAGGTTCATATACTAGGTAGGCGTGCCCTTATTTTCCATATAATTTTGGATAGATGTGTCGTCCAATACATATTATAATGGATAAGCATGCCCTCTGATCCATAGAATATCAATAATAATATTAGGCAAGTGTGCCCTCCAATCCATATGAAATACAATTTATGATGTGTAGGTATCAACTCTGATCACATAAACAACAAGTATGATTCCAAACAGTGCATTGCATATGATAAGCCAAATCAATAATCAAGTCAAGTTCACCTCTTTTGGTTTTCACAATCACATAGACTTTATTTTCATGCCTTAATTAACCAGAATCTCAGTTTTTCATCAAATGTTACTATAAATCAACTCAAGTCCTCAAATAATAGTACAATAATCAAGTAGTATGTTCAAAAATTCACTTTAGAATATATTCACATTAAATATGCTAAAGAATAGAGAAAATAGCCCAAATAGTCAATTAATTACTTTAACTCTTCAAGTAACACTGGTACACAAATAGATAGAAGTCATCTCACCCATACGAGACCTTATATCTCCATTACTCCCCTTAGAAATAATTAGCACATAAGCACTTTAAGAAAGAGTCAAGGAAAGTCTCAACTTGCCTTAAAGAAAGTTTGAAAAGTCAAACCAAAGCTTTATCTTTCCATAGAGCCTATGAAAGATCCCAATCTAATCAAATACTTATTATACATACAAAAACAAAATCATAGGCTTCTATATTACTATACTCATATTCTAGGTCCAAAAATTCAATACAAAAGTGAACCTTAAGAAATTTTATTTACAAATCACGTTACTCAAAACATAAAAAACTCAAATATGAAATTTCAATGGAGTTAAATTCAACCTTCAAATCATCAAAATACCATTTCTTAACTTTACCTCATAATACCCAACTTTCCCAATTTTTAAACTATGATTTGAAGATGAAATCATAAATAAATTTTGGAGAATTTGTAAATATAGTGTAAGAATCATACTCAAAGATGAATCCTTAAAAAATACCTTTTATATATCCCAATAATAAGTTCCCTAGTTTCAAAAATTGAGTT
Organism: Capsicum rhomboideum; assembly: GCA_031232105.1. Classification (NCBI taxonomy): domain Eukaryota; kingdom Viridiplantae; phylum Streptophyta; class Magnoliopsida; order Solanales; family Solanaceae; genus Capsicum; species Capsicum rhomboideum. Next base: position 102,013,702 of record CP124715.1, read on the forward strand.
ATGGGGTTTTAGTTTGAAAATGGAAATTTTAATATGTCCCAGCGAGATCCTTCATAGCAAACACAAGGAGCCATTCATGATTGCGGCCATCCAAGTCAGACCACCATCACAAACATGACTAGTCCATCGTGAATGTGATGAACAAAGTTAAACCAAATCGGACCTGACCATGATGCTCTTTACAATCATGATCTTCCCTCCACAATTGTGATGCAGGAGCCTTTCCCTTCTTTTTGAATGTGAAATAATGATCTCAAATTCAAAGAAGGAAATTCCTGGGACCATCAACAGCAAAAACCAGCAATAAAGTCCAAACCAAATATCTTCAAACAAACCCCAAACTTTGTTCAGAACCCCATGAAAATAGACCAACTATGCTACTAGACTAAAAATGACATTTCCAACTCAATGAAATGATTAAAGCACTGAATAGAGATTGTATTCATCGAATGATGACTGGAGTCATATTATGTCTTAAACTTCCAACTTTACAACCAACTACTCAAAATCCATCAAAATGCCTCAGTACCTAAACCAAAGATCATACTAACTCAAAAATAACATTCTAGAGCTAATAGAACTATTGGAATTCCATACGACCTTATTACCATCAAATATTGACTTTGGTCAACCAAACTAAATTCTAAACCTTCCAAAATAAAAAACTTGCATGATTCTCAACTGACAAATTCAAGAACTGTGTCACCCACATACACAGACCACAAATAACATAAAGTAACTTTGGGGAGGAGTAAAATTATCAAAAAATGTATCAAAGATGAAAAAAACACTATAGGGATTGTTACATCATCCATCACTAAAATACACACTCGTCCTTGAATGTAAGGATAAGGAAGGTACCTAAACTGTCAAAGAATTAGAGATATCTACTTTGCATGTCCAACTCTGTCTCCCAAGTGGCTTCTTTCGGTGGCCGATACTTCTGCTAAAATTTCACTGAAGTTATTTCCTTAGATCTCAACTTCCAAACTTGTATATCCAAAATTGCCATGGCCTCATCCTCAAATATTATATTCTGATCCAAATTTGTTGAATCCCACTGAATCACATGCGAACCATCAGAATGATACTTCTTCAACATCGAGATATGGAAAACTAATGCATTGGTGAAATACCCAGAGTAAAGCCAACTCCTAGGAAACCTCTCTAATGTGTTGAAGGATCTTAAAAGGATCTACAAACCTTAGGCTAACCTTTTCCTTCCTCCCAAATCTCATCACACCATTCATGGGTGATACCTTGAACAAAACCCACTCACCAACCATGAACTCTAAGTCATAAACTCTCTAATCTGGATAACTCTCCTGCCTACAAATATCAAAAGTTGGTCTCAAATCAACTTTACTCTATCCATAGAATCTCTCACCAAGTCTGTACCCCATCACCTAAATTTAAATGAATCTAGCCAACCAACTAGAATCTACACTTCCTTCTATAAAATGCCTCAAATGGTGTCATCTGGATGTTGGAATGATAATTATTATTATATGCAAACTCTATCAAAGGAAAAAATTGGTTCCACTGACCATCAAAGTTGATCACACAAGCTAGAAGCATGTCCTCCCACACATAAATAGTCTGTTCTGACTGACCATCTATCTGGGGATGAAAAGTTGTATTAATTACTAACTAAGTGCCAATTCTTGCTGCATAGAACTCCAAAAATGCTATGATTTCTTTGAACCACTTTAGGGTGTTTTTAAAGATTGATTTGAAATTCGTTTATCATAATATGAAGAATCAGTTATGGTCATTATGAATCTTTTGTCATATCTTTTGGGCCTACCAATGCACCGACAACATTTATAATGTTGAGGAATATTGTATTCAGACCCTACATAGATTCCTTTATTATTATTTTAATTAAAGTTATCATGATTATAATCAAAATGGGGAGGATCATGCGAGGCATTTGAAAGTTGCACATTGATTTTGAAAAATGAGCTAATGTGCACTGAATTCTCAATGTTTAATTTTTAGTTTAGTTTCATGGAGGTATTGGGGACACCTAGTAAGGATGATAATTTGTGCCCAGTCCTAGGCATCCTCTAAGCCATACCTCATCTGCTGATAATTCCAACAACAAAGCACATACTCCACAATGTCTTTCTTTATCCTACATCACCAATAGTGACATTCCAAACTGATGAGCCATGGTTACATGGCACTTTCGATGCTTAAAACAAGGAAAATATGCAATAACTTGGGTGTATTTGGTTGGTATGATGTGTTTTCTATCCTACATTATAGGAAAACAGGTTTTGAAGGCAAAATGATCAAAAAGGAAGAATCACGCCCGAGAACAAAGTATCTGAAGACGAAAAAACAAGGATCTGCACCAGAGAGTGACCCAAGACAGTACTCACGTGCCGTGAAGTCCACTCACTTGATGTGAGTGGCTGTCGTGAGTCATCTTCAGAGGATGCAATGTTGTCTAATTTCCACGACAGGCAGTCACGTGGCGTGACTAGGTGGCGTGAGTCAAATTCTAAAGATGTCTATTTGAGCCTGATTTCCATAACAATCACCTACGTGGTGTGACTTGGTTCCATGACACCAAGTCACGATACCGTGGAAAATTGTCGACTCTATTTTCCTATTTTATTTAGGATAGGATTAGCCTTGTATCTATAAATACCCATATATTGTCCTATGTGCAGGAGTTAGTCAGTACATTATTTTGAGATAGTTTGTCATTATTTTGAGTGCAGACACCTTATTATTTTGTAATCTTGGAACACCGATTCTAGGGTATTATTAATCATTGAGATTTCAATTTTTCTTCATTAATGTGAGTTTACAATTATGTTTTCATCCTTGAAATCTTATTGTGCTCTTGCGAACATGAGTAGCTAAACTCACCATCTAGGGTTGTGTGAACCATGAGGAATTAACGAAATGGATTAAGTTCAAAGCAAATCATGAACTGGTGTGAATGCATGTATTGTTATTTTCTTCATTGTGATTGATCTTCTAACAGTTGCAAATGTTAGAAACTCGCCTATATTCTAGAATTGCTCGAGAGAGAGGTAAAGATTGGGAAAAGGTAATAAAAACAGAGATTTGAAGCTATCAACCTTCATCTAATAACTTGAGCGTTAGCGGGAATAGTTATCTGAGATCCAAGACAAGGGTTAGTAGTACGACACTCGGAGAACGAGAGGAGAAGAGTGAAATTTGTCAAACCAGGCCGAGAGACGTTTAGATAAACATATCTTGTCAGATTTTACATGTAACAGAGCGGGACAGTTTGGCCAACAGTAATAATCGGTAGAGTTAAGGAATCATTAGGGATCACAGTCCTAGTGTATTTCTCATATTGACTACAACTTCTATAATCAGAAATCATTATCGTTATTACTTACTTACAAAAAAACCCCAGTTTTACTTACATACCAGTTACTCATACTAGCATTCTACATACTTCGACCTATTCTCTGTGGGATCGACCCCAATCTAGTTGGTTTCTATATTTGATACAGCGACTGCATTATACTTTTTTAGAGGTATATTTTAGGCAACATCAAATTTTATCACCTTTGTCGGGGAATACGGTTACGGAGTTGATCAGTTTACTTGTTGGAGTTGATTGGTTTTATTGTTCTATACTTTTAAGGGCATATGCCAGAGTATGCCCAATACTAGGAGTCAAGGAAATCCTCTGATTCCACTTGATCTTGAAATAGAGAGGACTATAAGAGCTAATAGAAAAATGGTGAATACTGACGGAGTTCAGGAACCCACAGCTGTGGAAGACCTTCATAACCAATCGATTCAGCCAGTTGGTCATAAAACAACGGATCAAACTATCGCTCGATTGACACAGGAAGAGCACGCTAGGCAAGCTACTCTTAGACAAGCAGAAAGAGATAATCGAGCAATGTAAGAAACAGCACAGCTTCTGGCTGATACTGAAGAGCAAAAAGATGACTGAGAGCGCAACCAAGACCATATGTGCCAGGTTTTGATGATCCAGAAGAAGAAGATGTGGCCTATTTTGAGCTAATAGAGATTGGTGCCATTATTCCACCAGAGTTACCTCAGGGCACTAAGTTTGACATTACCAGTGCCATGATTCATCTGCTAAACTAGAAAGGTGTGTTCACCGGTCTTCCTACTGATGATCCAAACATGCACGTGATGAATTTTGTGGGGGTCTGCACTTCATATAATTTTCCAGGAGTTGACCACGAGGCTATTCGATTGATATTGTTTCCATTCTCTTTAACATAAGAAGCAATATTATGGTTGGCCGAGTTACCACGAGGGTCCATCACTACTTGGGAAGAATTGAAAAATCAATTTTTGGAGAGGTTTTTCCCACCTTCCAAGATACTGCAGCTAAAGGATGAGATTTAAACCTTCAAATAATTACATGCTGAGGCACTATACGAGATATGGTTAAGGTTTAAAAAGAAGTTGCAGAATGCGCAAAATCTTAGGATGAGTGGTAGGAATTTATTAAAATTTTCTACAGGGCGTTGAATGCAAATACTAAGGCTATAGCAGATACAATCATTAGTGGAGCATTCATGAGTTTTAGATGGGAATAAGCTTCTGAGATTTTAGATTATATCACTATGACCAACTGAGGGTGGCATACTCGGGAAGTAGATACACTTGCTGGTACGTACGCTATTGGAGTATCAGCAGCACAACGGGCTTTGGATGAATTGGTAGCTTAAGAAGTCGCATAATTGAGGACAGAAATTGGTTTATTAGCTAAACAGATTGCGGCCAGAGATGTTGAGAAGGTGTATGCCGTAGGTGCACAAGGCAAAACACCTAGGCATGATGATAGTGAATCTAATGAAGAGGCTAAGTATTTGGATCGAGAAGTGGTGGGTTTTTGAGCCAAGGGCCAAGGGTCTAATCAAGACTCTTGGAACTCGAGGCAAGGAAATCAAGGTCGGAATTACTATAGAGACAGTTACAACAAGTCAGGATATAGAGATAGAGAACGAGATTATGACGGTGATTGTAGGACGAAAGATAATTATAAAGAGAAGAGTGGCGTATATGTTCCACCAGAAAACCGCGATGCTGACTCTACAAATTCAATAATGGAATCCCTTCTCAATAAAATGGTGAAAGGTTCAGAGAGTCAAGAACAGTGCTTGAAGGAGATTAGGTCAGACATCGCAGGAATAAGTCAGAAAGTAGAATCCCATTCGAATGCTATTAAACAGTTGGAGAAATAGTTCTGGCAAATATCTATGTCATTGAACCAACGTCAGCCAGGTACCCTTTCAAGAAACACCGTCCAAAATCTAAAGAATGATAGTCATTGTCTGGCCATTACTACTAGAAGCGAAAAATGCACAACTGATCCATCTATACCTGTGCATAGTGGTAAGACAAGTGAGCTGATGATTGTTGATATAGAAACTGAGATAGAGCCAGATAATTCAAAGATCGAAACAGTTCCACATCCTCATGATACTGGCAAAAAGGCAAAATCTGAAAAGACTCGGGAAAAGGAGGTCCCATAAAAGTTGAAAACTATCCCACGACCTCCTTTGCCCTTTCCTCAAAGATTAAAGAAGAAGGTTGAGGAAGGAAAATATCAGAAGTTTATTACAATGTTGAAAGATCTATATGTAAACATCCCTCTTGTTGAGGCATTGGAGAAGATGTCGGGTTATGCGAATCTCATGAAAGACTTGGTGACAAAGAAGAGAACTGTTAGTTTTGAGCCGGCAGATAACTTACATCATCGTAGTGCAGTTGCTTCGCGTTCCCTATTTTAAAAGAAGAAGGATCCAGGACTTTTCACAATTCCTTGTACTATCGGGTCTTACAACTTTGCTAAAGCACTTTATGATTTGGGTGCTAGCATTAACTTAATGCCGTTAGCCGTTTTCAAGCAGTTGGGGTTGGGAGCACCAAAACCAACCTCTATGAGACTTCTCATGGCAGATCGGATTGTGAAAAAAATGGTGGCCATTTTGTATGATGTTTTGGTAAAAGTTACATCTTTCATATTTTTGGCTGACTTTGTGATCCTAGATTGTGAAGTAGATTTCGAGGTTCCTATCATATTGGGAAGACCATTCCTTGCCACTGGTCGTGCATTGGTCGATATGGAAATAGGGCGGATAAAATTCAGGTTAAATGATGAACATGTCACTTTCAATGTTTGTCGTTTCATGAAGCAACCGAGACACATGCAGGTGATTTCCATGATAGATGCAGTTGAGGAGAATGAAATAGTTGTGTCTATTGAAGAAAGATTGGGTGTAGAAGGTCTTGCAGTTGTGATTATGAATTTTGATAGTTATGGGATTGAGGAATAAGATGATATGGTTGGTGCACTCACTGGTAAGAGAGCATACACTTATGCTCCAAAGAAACTTGATCTCAATTTGAAGAATAGGGTGACCCCACCAGCTCGTCCTTCTATTGAGGAACCTCCAGTTTTAGAGCTTAAGGCTCTTCCAGCTCACATTCGCTATATATTTTTGGGAGCCAACAACACTTTGCCTATGATTATTTCTGCTAAATTGGTGGAGTGGCAAGTAGAGGCTCTGGTTTCAGTATTGAGGAGATTTAAGAGGGCCATTGGTTGGTCCATTACTGATATTATAGGAATTCCACTCGGTATTTACACGAACAAAATTCAATTTAATCCTGAGTGCATACCGAGCATTGAGCACCAACATTTTCTAAACCCACCTATGCAAGAGGTTGTCAAGAAAGAGATCATCAAGTGGTTAGATGCAGGAGTGGTTTGCCTTATTGCTGATAGCAAGTGGGTAAGCCCAGTTCAGTGTGTGCCAAAGAAGGGAGGAATCACGGTGGTTCCAAACGACAAGAATAAGTTAATCCCAATGAGGCCAGTTACTGGATGGAGATTTTGCATGGATTATTGAAAGCTAAATTCTTGTACAAAGAAATATCATTTTCCTATGTCCTTCATAGATCAGATGTTAGACCGTCTTGCTGGTAGAGGATGGTATTATTTTCTTGACGGCTATTCGGGATATAATCAGATTTTCATTGCTCCCGAAGACCAAGATAAGACCACTTTCACTTGTCCATATGGGACATTCACATTTAAAAGGATGCCTTTCAATTTATGTAATACACCATCCACTTTCCAACGTTGCATGATGTCTATTTTCTCCGACATGGTGGAAGACACTATTGAGGTTTTTATGGATGATTTTTTTGTTGTGGGAGACTTGTTTGATGATTGCTTGGCACACCTTGCTACTGAGCTACAAAGATGCGAGGAGTGCAACTTAGTGCTAAATTGGGAAAAATATCATTTTATGGTCAATGAGGGTATCGTATAGGGCATCTGATTTCAAAGAAAGGTATTGAAGTTGATAAGGCAAAGATAGAGGTGATCAAAAAGTTACCTCCACCCATTTCGGCGAAAGGAATTCAAAGTTTCTTGGGACATACAGGATTTTATAGAAGATTCATCAAGGATTTCTCTAAGATTGCACATCCTTTATGTAAACCTTTGTAGAAAGAGGTGAAGTTTATGTTCGATGAGGCATGTCTAAAAGCATTTGAGTGTCTAAAAGAAAAGTTGATTTCAGCCCCTATCATTGTTTCACCAGATTGGATGATGCCTTTGGAGGTTATGTGTGATGCTAGCAGGGTGGCTTTGGGTGCAGTCCTTGGGCAAAGATGAGAGAAGATATTACATTCGATATACTATGCTAGCAAAGTGATTAATCTAGCTCAGAAGAATTACACTGTGACTGAGCAAGAGTTGTTGGCGGTGGTCTTTGCTTTTGAGAAATTTCACTCTTATTTGATTGGCACAAAGGTAATTGTAAATACAGATCATGCAACACTTTGATATATTATGTCGAAGAAGGATGATAAGCCAAGGTTGATTCGGTGGGTACTTCTATTACAAAAATTTGACTTTGAAGTCAAGGACCGAAAGGGAACCGAGAATCAAGTTGTTGACCATCTATCATGCCATGAGGAGGAGGCCATGCTTAAGTTAAGGGATGATCTTGAGATTGATGATACTTTTCTAGATGAGCAAGTACTGGCAGCATCAATAGACTTAATCCCTTGGTTTGCTGATTTTGCCAACTTTTTGGCAAGTGATTTAGTTTCGAAAGATATGTTGTATCAGCAGAGAAAGAAATTCATGCATGAGGTGAGAAAATTCTTTTGGGATAAGCCGTATTTATTTAGGGTGTGTGCAGATGACATGATTAGAAGATGTATTCCAGAGGTCGAGATGATGAGTATTTTGGAAGCATGTCATTCATCTCTAGTTGGGGGTCATCATGGAGGTGCACGCACTGCCCATAAAATCTTACAATATGGGTACTATTGGCCCAGTATTTACAAAGATGCTCATGATTATACTCGAGCTTGTTACCAATTTCAAAGTCAAGGGAATATCTCACGCATACACGAACTTCCCATAACAACTATACTTGTGCTTGAATTGTTTGACATGTGGGGAATTGACTTTATGGGCCCTTTTGTGAGGTCACATGGGATGAAATATATTTTGGTAGATGTCGACTATGTTTCTCAGTGGGTGGAGGCAGTTGCGCTTCCTAATAACGAAGGGAGAAGTGTCACGGCATTTTTGAAGAAGAACATATTTTCGTTGGTACAGCCCGAGTTATCATTAGTGATTGAGGATCCCACTTCTCCAATTGTCTGTTCAAGGCCCTGCTTGAAAAATATAGTGTTAAACATAAGGTGGCAACGCCTTACCATCCTCAGACAAGCGGGCAAGTGGAGGTGTCAAATCGTGAGATCAAGTTTATTTTTGCAAAATCGGTGAATGCCAATAGGACTGATTGGGATCGAAGATTGGATGATGCATTATGGGCATATCAAACTGCTTTCAAGATGCTAATTGGTGCATCACCATATTAGTTAGTTTTTGGAAAATCTTTCCATTTGCCTATCGAACTTGAACATAAGGCTTTATGGGCTTTGAAAAGGCTGAGTTTAGATTGGAGTGAAGCGGCTAAATTGAGACTTGAGTAGATGAATGAGATGGATGAATTTCGTATCCAGGCTTATAGAAGTTCAGCAATATATAAAGAGAAGATGAAATTATATCATGATCGATGCATTGAGAAACGCGAGTTCACCCGGGAGATTTGGTGCTACTTTATAACTCCAAGCTTTGGTTGTTTGCTGCAAAGTTAAAGTCCAAATAGTCTGGACTATTCACGGTGGTCAGGGTATTCCCACATGGAGCAATTGAGCTAAAAGGAGCTGATAATGTTCTATTCAAGGTAAATGGGCAGCGTGTAAAGCATTATGTGGGAATCACGGAAGAAATAAGGACATATGAGGAGCTTGAGCTTGATGAAGTCTAAGTAGTCAAGCTACCCATGTCGTGCCGCGACGATGAATTAGGCGCTTCATGAGAGGTAACCCATGGGCTGGTTGGTGAAGTCTGAGTATCCAAGTCAGCCATGTCATGTCGCGACATTAAATCAGGCGCTACTTGGGAGGCAACCCAAGATCTGATGATTTTGTGATCTGAGCATTGGAAGACACCTTAGCTGAAATTCAAAAGATAATACCTGCAGAATTCGACCCACAATTGGGTTACCCATGTGATGTAGGTGGACCCACATCACGTGAGTGGTGCCGTGGAAACCAGAGAAAATGTTGGTCCTTCTGAATATCACCTACGACAGGGTACCCACATGACATAGGTATTTCAACGTCACGTGATTAATATCATGGAAATCAGAGGCAATTTATACTTGCAGGATTAGAGCTACACCATAGACCCACATGACGTGAGTACAACCCACCTCACGTGGGTGGTGCCGTTAAAAGCAGAAACACCAGGTACCCGATACCCGACCCGACCTGATCCAACTCTTCATATATTTTGATATATCCCTCAAATCTGACCCAACTCCCATTACAAATCCTCCTTCTCTACTCTGAATCCTAATCATAAACCCTAATTCCATCAATTCACCCATTTCTCATACCTTTACCCCAAAATTCTTACATTCACAAAAGATAAATTTCAAATTCCAACAAACCCTCACCGCCGAAATTCGCAATTACCCAAAATTTGACCCCCAAACTTAAAATCCAACCCACCCAAACCCGATTTCCAACCTACATGACCCAAATACTCAAAACCCAACCCCAATACCAAAAATCCAACCCAAACCCGACACCATGCCCCCCAAACCAAACCCCAAACGTGACTACCTTGATTCTTCATCAAGAATTCAAACCAAAAATTCAGAATTACTGACCCAATTGCGTGATGAACCGTCAGATTCAGGAAAAAATGGGTCTGAGGAGGTTTTTGATATTGGCACTGATGATACTACACTAGTGCCTCATACCACGAGGTTACAAACTTGGGAACAAGTTATTGCCTGGGCTGCACTTCAGCCCATTCCATAGTCTGTCGAGCCGGTTGTTCCTAATCAGTCTTCCGAGTCCACTCCCCAGTCTGAAGAGGGGGTGGATGATTAGATATCAGGCTCTGCGGATGATACTACAGGATAGGGTACTTCTGCGGCAGAGCCTACAATATCAATTTTGGGCACTGGTCAATAGAGTGCCCCGACTACCTCACAGAGAAGGGATATCCAACGATGGTGTGTTTAGGGCATGCAGGAATTTTATGACAGGGATGCTGAGCTTACTGAGTGGGGAGTGTGTAGAAGAAGTATTATGGAGGATCCCTAATATCGGCGTGAGGAGTAAAGGTATTTCATGATATTTGGACTGTGTTTGAGCAGTATAGGTTTGGTTAGATGGCGGAGCCTCCTGGTCTCTATAACTCAGAATTGGTTCAAGAATTTTATGTATCCTATGTTGCGTCTGTTGATTTGAGTACACCTGTTGGGCAGCGGTACCGGGACCAACCACTATACTTTGGTTTGGGGGACCAGAGTCGATATATCTGAGTAGACCATCCATCGATTCTTGTTTGGTGCAGACCATCCTTTGCCATCTATGACTACTAAGTTTGATCACTATATGGAGACTGTCAGAAATTGGATTAAAATGCAGGATGCTGATTAGAAGTTGGAGTTGATGAGGTGGATTGCTGGTTATATAGCCGAGGACGGTGTTGAGGCTAGTTGGGTGACTGGGAAGTTGGATATAAAGAAGTCCACACTTTATTTTGTCGGTAGGTTTTGGTGGTCGGTTGTTAGGCATCGGTTGGGCCCACTAATACTGATAATTCACTCACCTTGGACCGGGTTGTGGTGGTAACTAGCATCCTTGCAAGTTATGATATTCATATAGCCAGGTATATTCTTAGGGAGATTTTTGAGCTTGCCTTTCGATACCATACCAATATCCCTTTTCCCTGTTTGATTCAGAGTCTGTGTGATTGAGCGGGTGTGGTTAGGCTACCTACCATCGATCACTATATTGAGGTGACCCGCATAGCAGATATTGGGTTGATGCAGCAACGGGGACCTATCCCCAGTGTTCTATGAAGGTCTCAGCCTTTCGGGTCATCAGGAGCAGTCCTTTTTGAAGGGCCTGGAGATAGAGACTAGTCGGTGAACACCCCTATCCCTATTTCTATACCGGTGAGCGTTCATGATACTGTTCATGCACATGCTGAGGGCAAAGGCCCGATTGACGATGAGGTACCCGGCACTACAGCACCACCGCCTCCTTCTGGTATGGTTTCAGTTTTGAGGGATTTCCCGCAGCAGCTGGTTGATAGGAAGACACAGATGTTTGAGAGGCAGGCCCATTCAGAGGCACAGATGGCTAAGTTGGTATCCCAGCTTAAGCCATGGGTTAGGACCACAGTGGAGGCCTATGTATCTTTGTCTATGGATAAATTCATGAGAGAGTTGCATGGTCGGATTGATAGCTTTGAGGTGCGGATGGCCACTAGGGAGGGTTCGGCACAGAATCCTGGTATGTCAGCATTGACATAGGAGGTAGCTGCATTGAGAGAGGAGGTCCGAGCTTTGGCACTGACCAGTGCCCCTATTAATCCACCTATGCCTGTTCAGGCTTTGATGTGGCCAGTTTTCGAGGTGGATTTGATTGCAGATGAGGAGCCTCCTATTGATAGAGGGAAACGTCCACACAGTCCGGAGGAGTATGTGGATAGTGGTGATGAGTTTGAGGGTGATATCCAGAGAATGGTTAAGGCCTCTAGGGTGGAGTACCATTCTAGTCAGATAGCTGAGGAGCAGAGGGCACGAGGTACATCCTCTAGTAAGGCAGAGCATATTAGAGAGACCACAGAGCATACTGATGATCCCGCTATGGGAGGGCCCACTTTCGGTGCTTAGGGTGTCATAGGTATGTCTTCACCCCTTGCATTTATTATATTGATAGCTGTGCACTGAGGGCAGTGCACCATTGTTAGTTGGGGGTGGGGGTGTACCACCACTTGGGGTTTTTTGTTGTCGTGTTTATTTTCCCCTGAAGGTGCTATCATATTAGAACCGGCTTGTTTAGGTTTTTATTTATAGTATTTATGTGTTTTCTTGTTGAATTAGGAGAAAATTAAGGAAACCATAGCACAGTCCAGTTTTGAACAAGTTATGTTGGTTTATTGTTTAAAGGATACCCTCCTGAAATTTGATTTTTAAAATGGTGTGTGCAGTATGTTAGTTGTGACAGCTATTGGATCTTGTTATGGCATTAGAATTATAGACAAAATAATTGTAGCTAGCATTGCATGAACCCAGATAGGTAGTTGTTGCTAATGTAACCTTGTGCTATGTGTGTGTGAGGTCATTACTTAGTCGACTTTGTGTGCGATCCAGAACTTACCCAGTTAGTCTTGCCTAGGTTAGAGGATAGTGGCTAGGAAAGGATCATAGGCCGTTTTTGAATAAGTCCACTTGTAGCCTAAATACCCGACCAAATGATATAAAAATCCTTTGATCCCAATTTTGAGCCTTAATTGACTTGTTTCTTTCATTAGCCTATTCACCTTCCCATTTTGACTTATAATGAACCTGTCTTAGCCCTAGTCCCTCCTTGGACATTGTGTACCTCAACTCAGGCAAATCGCTTAAGTTGAGGGTGGCTATCATAGGGGTGCGTAAATTGATTTGGGTATGAAGAAGGGGTTGGTAAAAGAAAAAGAGAGAAAACAGATTTGGCTGTGAAGAAAAAGAAAAAATAAAGTGAAATGAATAGAAATTGAAAGAAAAAAAATAGAAAAGAGAAAATTGTGTTGTGAAAGTGAAGAAAATCACACCCGAACATCGAAAAATAAATGAAGGAGAATAAGGGAGAATAAATAAGCTTTGTTGAAAAGTGGAGACAAATATAGTGTAGTGTCAAGGAGGGTTAAGTCACCATATTCATATGTATCATACCCGTCCCCAAGCCTACATTACAAGCCGATTAAAGTCCTATAGTGATCCTAGTCCAACTGTCCGAAAAGCTAAGGCATAGAAAATAAGGGCAAGCCTATGGTATTTCATGCACACTGTTTGAACTTCTTTGTGAGAGAGAGTGTTTTGATCGAGTCCCTAATTTGAGATTCATTCGTATACTGTGAGTGTATGGAACTTCTTTGTTGTGAGAGTACATGGGTTGCATTGTTAGCTGTTATTTGATTCGGATATTGACATTTGCATATATGCTTAGTTGTTTGTTCATAATTTGATGCCATCACTTGATCCCTTCTATGTCACGATAATATGTTTCATGTATACATACCGTGGTTTTGATTTGTAAATAGGAGGGGTCAAAAGAGTTTTGAGGTCAAAAGCAATGAGTCGACTGTCGTAGGTCCCTTAGGTTTCTCTTAGTTAAGCATCGTATATGTTTGTTTTATCTTGTTTGCCTGAGGACATGCAAATGTTCTAAGTTGAGGGTGTTGATGAGCCATGGTCACATGGCACTTTCGATGCTTAAAACAACGAAAATATGTAATAACTTAGGTGTATTTGGTTGGTATGATGTGTTTTCTGTTCTACATTGTAGGAAAATAGGTTTTGAAGGAAAAATGATCAAAAAGGAAGAATCACGCCCGAGAACGAAGTATCTGAAGATGAAAGAACAAGGATCTGCACCAGAGAGTGACCCACGACAGTACTCACGTGCCGTGAAGTCCACTCACGTGACGTGAGTGGCTGTCGTGAGTCATCTTTAGATGATGCAATGTTGTCTGATTTCCACGGCAGGCAGTCGTGTGGCGTCACTAAACTCACGTGGTGTGACTAGGTGGCGTGAGTCAACTTCTGAAGATGTCTATTTGAGCCTGATTTCCATGACACTCACCTACGTGGCGTGACTTAGTTCCACGACACCAAGTCACGATACCGTGGAAAATTATCGACTTTGTTCTCCTGTTTTGTTTAGGATAGGATTAGCCTTGTATCTATAAATACCCATGTATTGTCCTATGTGCAGGAGTTAGTCAGTACATTATTTTGAGATAGTTTGTCATTATTTTGAGTTCAGGAAAACCTTATTATTTTGTAATCTTGGAACATCGATTCTAGGGTTTTATTCATCATTGAGATTTCAGGTTTTCTTCATTATGGTAAGTTTAAAATTATGTTTTCATCCTTGAAATCTTATTGTGCTCTTGCGAACATGAGTAGCTAAACTCATCAGCCAGGGTTGTGTGAACCATGAGGAATTAACAAAACGGGTTAAGTGCAAAGCAATTCTGAACCGGTGTAAATGCATGTATTGTTATTTTCTTCATTGTGATTGATCTTCTAACGGTTGCAAACATTAGAAACTCATCTGTATTCTAGACTTGCTCGAGAGAGAGGTAGATATTGGGAAAAGGAAATAACAAAAGAGATTTGAAGCTATCAACCTTCATCTAATAACTTAAGCCTTAGCGGGAATAGTTATCTGAGATCCAAGACAAGGGTTAGTAATGCGACACTCGGAGATCAAGAGGGTTAGTAATGCGACACTCGGAGATCAAGAGGAGAAGAGTGAAATTCATCTAACCAAGGTCGAGAGACGTTTAGCTAAACATATCTTGTAAGATTTTGCATGCAACACAACGGGATAGTTTTGCCAGCACCAATAACCGGTAGAGTTAAGGAATCATTGGGGATCATAGTCCTAGTGTATTTCTCATATTGACTACAACTTCTATGATAAAAAATCGTTACCGTTATTACTTACTTACAAAAAACCCCCAGTTTTACTTACATACCAGTTACTCAGACTAGCATTCTACATACTTCGACATATTTTCTGTGGGATCGACCCCAACCTAGTTGAGTTCTATATTTGATACAGTGACCGCATTATACTTTTCTAGAGTTATATTTTGGGCGACATCACAAATCATGATACATCTGCTCTGATCTCAGAAGTCCAGGTGTTTAGGATATCCAATTTAAATTGGAATTTGATTTTAAAAGAAAAGGTGCCTTTATTTTCTTCCAAACAAATGACTTAACTCATTATGAAAAAAAATTTAGTTAGGATATATTGTTTATATTATGTTATAAGAGTCTTTACAATTTATTGATACTTTAACCGAGATAGTAAGTTTAGTTATGTCGAGTAATTGTTATTATATAAGGTAGGCTTTATTTGAAGTGATTTTTCAGTAATTGTAATATATGAAAAAGGTTATATTTATTGTACCACGAACATAAGAAACACTTGAATACATATGAGACATGCATCCCATCCAAATAAATGAGTTATCCATAGTGTGCTATGGAAAATTTGACATCCACATGGAGGTGGAAGAGGGTGACATCAACAGATGTTATTTAAGAAAGGTCCATAGCTCAATAATCTTTTTATTCCACCAATAACAAATCAGGTAGTAAGTAACACCGAGTATATAAGAATGGAAGGAAAAAGGGAAATGCGTTAACTGCTACTACTCATTAGTTTACCAAAGTAAGGATTTTTCTTAATCTTTTGAGTGTCAATAGTCCATATCAATATATACTACACACCAATTTTGCCCAATTCTGATGAATCCAATTATAGAATGGAATACACCTCTTTCTATCATTAACATACCTTGCAAGCTATCTATATATGTTTCAACTTTTACAAATCAAATATGAAGCTTTCAGAGAGAGTCAATTGATGCAAAAATTTACACTAGAAAGAAAATCAACATATCTATATTAAGTTATTTGAGGTCAAATTCAAGGTATTTAAAGGATATTTCCTTCTCTTTATGGTATGATTTCCTAATTTCAAGAATTTCTCATAGAACTTCAAATTATATTGTTCAAAATTTCTTTGAAATAGTCACACCTTTTTGGGAACTCATACTCAATTAGCATTCATATCATGCTTAATCAAAAAGTAGAGAAAGGTATAAAATCTAGTCATAAGGATAGTTCATATGAGATTAAAGACTATAATCGAGGAAATATCAGAGGTTTAGATATAAGATAAGGTATATGTATGTGCTAAAAATAGCAAAAGCTACCAAGTTAGTAATTATATTTGTAAGTAGTTATTACAAGGAGAGTTATTTAGGCAAACCATAGTAAGTAGGTATAGAAGTTTACTTTATTATAGTTGGTACAGATATACGAGTAGGGGTTGTATAGGATGCTTGAGATCAAAGGAAAGTTATGTTAAGGCAATTATTATTCTTTGAATGTTACTTTATAGCCCAAGGTGCTATAAGGGTAGCTTACTATTGATGAATGACTCGTAGTCATAGTTCTTCATGTTAGTTAATTGAGTAGATTACTACATCCTTGTTAGAACTCTTATTCCTTTGTTAAGCATTCAAGCTCTAGATATGAATTAGACTTGATTATAGATAGCATATAGTATAAGTCTATTTGTGTTTCTTTGAGCTATTTACTTGTCAGTCTATCGCTTATGAGTTTGAACTGGCAACTACGAACACAACGAGTCTTATGTGCTCAAGTTATTCAGAGCATGTGGCTAGCTAGTTATTCAGATCCTTTGGGGTAATTGCTTACTAAGAGCCTTCAGATTAACCAGTCATTCTGAGCTAGTGGGCTAGATAGATACAGAGCCTATGGGCTAGACAAATATAGATATATGAGCCTTATGTACCCAGATACAGATACATAAGCCTTGTGTGCCCAGATACATATATACAGTTGCCTTCAGGGCTATACAGATATATATTTTCCTTTGGTCAATACAGATATACAGTTTCCTTTAGGTCTATACAGATATATAATTACCTTCGGGGTTATATAGATATACAGTTGTCTTTGAGGCTATACAAATATAGTTTCCTTCAGGCTATAAAGCTATATAGTTGCCTTTAAGGCCAAATAGATATATAAAGCCTATGGGCTATCCAATTACATTAATCTTATGGCCCAGACAATTATATAGATGGCCAAAGTACCAAGTGGGTTACAATAGTGTTATATAGATTGATTGCGCAACTAATGGGCTTATGGGGGCCCGAGAAGGTGGTATTAACTATTATTTGTACCTACTAAGCTTATGAAGGCCTGGTCAGGTTATCTTTTGATTATTGTTGTATGATTTATGTCAAGAACTATTAGGTTGTATTATGATTATTCTCAACTATTCTTTTCGAGTATGTTTGGTAATTGATGACAACATATTAGCTCAGTTTAGTAAAGTTGACTGTGGATTCTATTATGGTTTTAAGGGTTAAGCCATGAGTAGGTAAGTAGACTCTAGCTAACCAATGACTCTCTATCATTGCAACAACCCTATTTATTGTTATGGTATAGCTTAGCATGCCAAAATTTAGGTTAAGATTCTCCTAGGATGAAGCATTAAAAATTTTAGGCTAGGCTTATCTTGGATGAATTCCAAGTGTATTGTGGTCTAGGTAAATCCAACAATGGATAGGTTTATGGCGATGTGATTTGAAATCTTAATGTGATAGCTAAGAGGTTAAGGAGTTTGAAGAAACTTTCATAATTGAATTTGGGTTAGTAGAACTCTGGATATAGCATTTGACGTAAAGGGGTTAGTTTGGGATGTCAAAATCTAGGAATGTATTGTAAAATTGCCCAAAAATTAGAACTATCAGAGTTACTTCCTCGCCTATGTTGCTATAGCAGGAGGTAGGATGCCACCCTAGGCACGCTATAGCTGGGAGCCAACATTAGTCAATCCCACTATAGTGGGTAGATCCTGCTATGGTGAGTTCGCTATAGCGAGAATTGGGCTATTGTAGTGGTCTTCGTGCAGCAAAATACATCTTTGGATTTATATGTTATATTTTATCCAAAAACATTCAGAGGTCATTAGGAGGCGATTTTGGGCTATTTCTTCAATTTTTCTTGAATTACACTATTGAGGTAAGTAATTTCATCAATCTAACCTATGCTTAATCCCCAAATCCTTAGAATCATCGTAGGTTGATTGTGGTGGGATGAAGGGTTTAACCCTAGGTTTGATAAATTGACTTGGTATGCTTGAAAGGGGATTTGAATTTCTTGTTAATGGTTTAGAAGCATTAAATTAAGTATTGTAAACTAGAATTTGATCTCTTAATCATAATGTATGGAATATTTGGGTGGAATAAAGGTTAGAAAAAACCAAGAGAAGTAGAATTGTTCATGAACTTGACATTAGGGTCATGGAATTAAGCTAAATACTTAGAATTTTTAGAATATTTGTTGAATTGTGTCCTATATGGTGGTTGTAGATCGAAATAAAGCTTTAGCTTCATGAAAAGGAAATGGTCAAGTTTGTTAGAGCATTGCAGGGCTTGGATTGAAGTAGGTAATGGTCGAATTGGAGTTAAAAACTTAATTTGGTTTATGTTTCTATGTTAACTGCCTATTTGTCTACTTGTTGTAATGCATGCTATTTAATGTTGACTTGTTGGATAATTTTACAAGATGTTTGATCACCTGAAATGAGATTATATAAAAAAAAACTTATTTAAAATGCAAGTGTGGTTGAATTATCTCATTATGTGATTGCACATGTTATGATATGGGTTGATATTGTGAGATGAACTGGTAAAGGTTGATCACCACTGAATTATTAAACTTTTGGGGATTATAAAAGTAGGGACGTCGGAGTAAGGATGGTATAACACTTGGTTTGGGATAAGGGTTACAGACATTAATTGTTTGGGTTATTTGGTACATGGACTGAGCTTGTCCCCTGCAGCTCATGGCTAGTAGGCATTTATAAGATCCTTAGCATGTGTATACATGGTATTAGACAGTTTGATGGTTCCTGAGTGAATCAGGTTATATTGTTATTGTTATTTTGGTTCCTTGAGTGAACGGGGTTATATTGTTATTATTATTCTGGTTCAATGAGTGAATCGGGTTATATTGTTGTTGTTATTTTGGTTCCTTGAGTGAATCAGATTATATAGTTGTTGTTATTTAGATCCATGTGTGGTCCGGGCTATTGATATACTTGAACTGAGTTAATATTGTTGAAGTTCTATAAAGATGTAACTGTGACAAAGTTGAGTTATCTACTAATGAGTCATGGTAATTGACTTGATTGAATATTTGTACTTATACTATGCTTTCCTTGTTCACTTGATTAATTGTTACGGAAGACTATAAGGAAAGACTAAGTGAAGGTATAATTTCTAGTGTTACATGGTTGGTCTTATTTACGAATCGTTGGTTATGTGTTCACATTTATTAAGTTAAGTTAATCTATGAGCTTACCAGTAGATAGTGGTTTTGTACTTATACTACCTTGTGCTCTTCTTTTTGTTGAGTGCAGAGCATATTCTAGCACCTTTAATGACACCTCATCTATATACAGTGACTGATTTCCAATCAAAGGAAGAGTTGTATCTTTCGAGCAGCCATGGGTCTTCTTGCACTATGTTTTTTTCTACTTGTTTTAGACACGGACAGTTTAGTTATTGCTAGTGTTTCGAGTTGTCCATGCAGATTGTTTTGTTTAGATGTTTTGGTATGATGACCTTTAGTTTTTGGCGACGTCTTAAATGTTTTGATGTTATTCCTCATTATTTCATTTTACAACTACTTTGCATATTGATATTATTATAGACTTGTCTTTTTTTGCATTAAAAATGACTAGCTGTTGGTAGTGGTTATTCGGGTTAGATGGTTCTCCCATTGAAGGGTTAGAATGGACGCCCTTCATTACTAGGTTTGGGTCATGACAAAGTTGGCATTAGAGCCCTAGGTTCATTTCTTATTACACCAAAACGTGGCTAATAGAGTCTTGCGAAATGGTATGTAGAAGTCTGTACTTTTCTTTGAGAGGCTACAGGACTTTAGGAAAACTTTGCTTTCTTTCTTGTTTAGTGCTATGACTTGATTCTAATGGGAATCTGGCGATCCAAATTGGTATATTACCTCTTTAATCTATTGTTTCATAAATGGTGAATATAAGAGTAAATAGAGTTAGTACAGGAGCTCCCACACCAGCAATTCCAGCTGCAGAACTCGCCGACAGAGGAGATGGATGGGGTAGGGGAAGATAAAGATGTATAGAAACACCCGCCAGGGGTGGAGCCTGGGATACAACTAATCCATCCTGATAGATATTTGAGACACCTCCCTCACCTGAGGATCATTATGTTGAGGTTATAAATGAAGAGATCCCAAAAAAGGAGGGGCCTGTGCCAGTTTCTAAAGGTACAACCCCTCCCCAATTATCTTCTGAGCTGATTCATTAGGTCCTCAGTTTTCTGAGTATGTTGGCCAGTATTGGGCCATGCCTATAATGCTTATTCACCAGTATCTGGTGGTAAAACATATTGCTACTGTGTCCCTAGGATAAATAAGCTATCTGAGATAGAAGTTTTCCCTCATTCGGTACTGGTTCCTATTATGACTGAGACTGAACATGGTATATTGAGTATGTTTTTGAAGATAAAACCCCCATCCTTCCTTGGTTCTTAGTCATTGGATGCCTTTGAGTTTATTGTAAACTGTTATGAGAGGTTGCATAAGATGGGTATTATGGAGCAGCATGGTGTTGAATTTGTGACCTTCTAACTGCAGGATGATGCTAAGTAGTAGTGGAGGGCATATGTGGAATGTCAGTCTTCAGCTTTACCTCTATTGACATGGACTAAATTCCACACTATGTTTCTTGAGAAGTATCTTCCTTACACCTAGCATGACGAGAAGAAGGATGGGTTTTTCGCCCTTGAGTAGGGCAATATGACTGTTGCAACCTATAAGGCTAAGTTCTATGTCTTATCTAGATATGCCACCTAGTTGCTTGATATTGAAGAGGAGTGGATTTGCCTATGATGTGTCAGACTTTGTAAATAAAGTAGAAGGAGTCAAACAGGTTGGGCATGCAAAGATGGTAGCGAAGAAAGCCTGAAATACGGCTAACTTTAATGGATCTTACTCCCAAGGCCATGGTTCTCAGTCCTACCCAGCAAGTCCAATACAATTATCTCTACCAGTATCTATATAGGGTCTATCAAGGAGAACTTAGCAGGCTTTAGGTGTAGGAAGCCAAGTGGCTTCATATTCTTCTTCTAGTCGGCCTTCATTGGATTGAGCTTGTTTTACTTATGGCGATGTTGGGCATTTTAAGAGGAATTGTCCTAATAGTAAGCATTTAGGTTTTTAGGGTCACCAACATTCCAGAGTAATGATTATACTCGATTGAGGTAGTAGTGGAAATGGTAGAGGTTCTTCACTGGGTAGGTGTGGTGGTTATCAGGGTGGCGTGGTGGTAATCGGGGTTGTAGTAAAGCAAGTAGAGGTAGTGCATAGCCTGCTAGAGAGGTGCTCAAATTGATGAAAGATCCCATTGTTATGCCTTTCCAGGGAAATCCAAGGTGGAGGCTTCTGATGCAGTCATTACAGGTACTATTCTTGTTTGTGATGGGATAGCTGCGCTTTTGTTTGATCTAGGTTCTACTTATTCGTATGTGTCTATTAAATTTTTCTTGGGTTTAGACATTGTTTGTGATATACTTGACTCACCTGTGTATATATACTCTAGTTGAAGACTCTGTGGTACTGACTCAAGTATATCGTGCTTGCTCTGTGATGTTTATGTGCTTTCATGCTTAGGTAAATTTGGTGATCCTGGATATGTTAGATTTTGATATCATCTTGGTTATGACTTGGTTTTTCCCATATCATGTTATTCTACATTGTAACTCTAATACTGCGACCTTAGACATTCCAAGGATGGATAAGTTAGAATAGGAAGGTGTTTATAAGTTTGGCCCAGTGAAAATAATTTCCTTCATTTGTGCTAAGAAACTAGTGGGGAAGGGATGTTTGGCCTTCTTAGGACATCTTCGGGACACTAGTGCAGAGGTTCCTTTTATTGCGTCAGTTCTAGTAGTGTCTAAATTTCAAAAGTTATTTCCCACTGATTTTCCTGGTATGCCTCCGGATTGGGACATTAACTTTTGCAGTGATTTGGAGCTGGGCACTCAGCCAATCTTTATTCCTCCATATAGGATGGCTTTGGCTGAGTTAAGAGAGCTTAATAATTAGTCGTAGGAGTTGCTTAATAAGAGATACATTCATCCTAGTGTTTCGCCTTGGGGTTCTCCAGTGTTGTATCTTAAGAAAACAAATGGTAGCATTAGAATGTGCATAGATTATCGACAGTTGAATAAGGTGACCATCCAGAACAAGTACCTATTGCCAGAAGAGATGATTTATTTTACCAGTTTCAGAGTGCTTCAATATTTTCCAAGATAGATTTGAGGTCATGGTATCACCAGTTGAAGATCCGATCTGAGGATATTCCCAAAACAGCTTTCAGGACTCATTATGGGTATTACAAATTCATACTAATGTCCTTTGGGTTGACTAATGTGTCGGCAGCATTCATGAGTTTGATGGATGGTATATTTAAATCTTTCTTAGATTCATTTGTTATTGAATTTATTGTTGACATTTTGGTTTACTTTAAGAGTAAGGAGGAGCATGCAGGACATTTGCGCATATTCGTAGGTATTTTGAAGGAGAAGCAGTTTTATGCTAAATTCTCTAAGTGCGAGTTTTGGATGTCATCGGTGTCCTTTTTGGGACAGGTGGTTTCTGAAAAGGGGGTGATAGTAGATCCCCAAAAGATTGATAATGTTAAGAGTTGGGCTAGGCCTAACTCTGCGACTGAAGTTTGGAGTTTTGTGGGTCTTGCTAGCTATTATGGAGAGTTGTCGGGAACTTTGCCTCCATTGCTACACACTTGACAAGACTAACACAGAAAGAGGTACCATTTTTATGGTTTGATAAGTGCAAGGAGAGCTTTAAAGAGTTACCGTTTTTTTGGTTTGATAAGTGCAAGGAGAGCTTTCAAAATCTCAAGTGTCTTTTGACCAAAGCTCTCATTCTTCATTTTCCCATTGAAGGTAAGGATTTTATGGTGTTTTGTGATGCTTCACGTTTTGCTAGGGTGTTATGTTGATGCAGGATAGAAATGTGATAGCCTATACTTCAAGGAAATTAAGGCCTCATGAGAAGAATTATCCAACTCATGACTTGGAACTGGCAAGAGTGATTTTTGCACTTAGATATAGAGACACTACCTTTATGGTGTTAAGTGTGTGGTTTTCACAGATCATTGCAGCTTAACACATGTTTTCACTTAGAAGGATTTGAATCTGAGGCAGAGGTGGTGGATGGAGTTACTAAAAAATTATGATGTGACCATCCAGTACCATTCAGGAAAGGTAAATGTGGTGGCATACGCATTGAGCAGAAAATCTATAAGCATGGGCAGTTTAGCTAGTTTGAGAGTGACAAGTTGACCGTTCCCTAGAGTGGTCCAAACTCTAGCAATGCGGATTATTTAGTTTAGGGTATCTCAAAAGGGTGGAGTGTTGGCTAGTGTTGAGGTAAGGTCAATATTCCTTGATCAAATCAAGGATAAGAAATTCAAAGATACAAAGTTGAACAAAATTCAAAACAAGGTGGTATATGGTAAGATCGGGGACGCTATAGTTGATACTTATGGCGTATTAAGGGTGAGGGAGTTGTGTCTGCCTCGTGTTGATGTTGTAATTCCTAGTTTTCTTATAGAAGTTCATGGTTTATTATATTATATACATCACGGTGCAACCAAGATGTGTCATGACTTGATACCGCTCTATTGGTATCCCTGAATGAAGAGGGATATAGTAGAGTATGTGGCCAATTGTCAGAATTTCCAGTAGATGAAATATGAACATCAAAGGCCTATAGTTTGGCTTAAAGGATTCCAATTCCTGAGTGGAAGTAGGAGAGAATTGCTACAGATTTTGTGGTGGGTCTTTCTAAGACCTTGGGATAGTATGACTCAATTTGGGTCATTATTGACAAACTAACAAAATCTGCTCATTTCATTCTGGTTAAAGTGAACTACAACTCGAAGAAGTTAGCCAAGATTTATGATAAAGAGGTTGTAAGATTGCATGGGGTGCCAGTATCCATCATACTCGATAGAGGTACGAAGTTTACCTCTAAATTTTTGGCACAAATTACATGAGAAGTTGGATGCAAAACTTGATCTTAGTACTTCATTTCATCCTCAGACCGACGGATAATCTGAGAGGACCATTCAGTTGCTTGAGGACATGCTACAAGCATGTGTTGCTAACTTTAGGGGTCATTGGAATCAGTTCTTGCCATTGTGTGAATTCTTATACAACAATAGTTATCACTCTAGCATTAACATAGCCCCATTTGAAGTTCTTTATGGGATAAGATATAGATGACTCATAGGTTGGTTTGAGGTGGGTGATGTGAAATCTTTGGGTACAGACTTGGTAAAGGAAGCTTAAGAGAAGGTGAGGTTCATTTAGGATAAGTTGTTGGCAGCCCAAAGCCAACAAAAGGAATACACCGATCATAAGGTAAGAGACATGTACTTTAAGCCGGGCGAGCATAAATTACTGAAGGTGCCTCCCATAAAGGGAGTGACGCAGTTTGGTAAGAGGGGCAATCTTAGCCCTAGGTATATCGATCTGTTCAAAATTCCAAATGATGTGGGTCTAGTGTCTTACAGACTTGCATTTTCTCCAAGCTTGTCAGGAGTCCATCAGGTGCTTCATGTCTCTATGCTTAAGAAATACCATAGGGATAGCGATTATATAATTCATTGGAACTCTAAATTACTCAACAAGAACCATTCTTACGAATAGGAACCAATAGCAGTTCTTGATCAAGATGTTTAGAAGTTGAGGACCAAGGAGATTAGATCCGTGAAATTCCAGTGGAAACACCATCTTATTGAGGAGGCCACTTGGGAAACTATGTTGGAGATGCGCAATAAGTACCCTTTCTATTTTGAGTATTTAGGCACTTCCCTTGTTACTTTTCTCTCATTTTTCTTGATTTATCATTTGGTGATGAATAATGGGTAAATTCATATTTGTTATAATGACCCTTTCCATCGTTACGGTATAGCTTAGCATGCAAAAATTTGAGTTATGATTTTCCCCGGATGAGGCGTTAGAAATTTTAGGCTAGGCTAGTCTTGGACGAATTTCAAATATATTGTAGTCAAGGTAAATATAGTAATGGATAGGTTGATAACTATGTGATTTGAGACCATGATAACTATGTGATTTGAGACCATAATTTGATAGCTATGAGGTTAAGTAGTTCATAGAAACTTTTGAAATTGAATTTGGGTTAGTAGAACTCCTGATATAGCATTTGACGTAAAGGAATTAGTTTGGGATGTCAAAATTTTGGAGTCTGTTGTAAAATTGGCCAAGAACTGGGACTACAAAGTTACTGCCTCGCCTATGCCGCTATAGCAGGAAGCAGGCTGCTACCACGGGTTTACTATAGTGGGAATTTTCTTGCTATAGCAAGAGTCAACATCGATCAGTCCCACTATAGCGAGCAGATCCTGCTATAGCGAGAATTGGACCGTTATAGCAGGCTATGCATAGTAAAATGCAATTTTTGGACTTAAACATTACTTTTCATCCAAAACATTCAGAGGTCATTGGGAGGCAGTTTTGGGTGATTTTCTTCAATTTTTCTTGAATTCCACTATTGAGGTAATTCATTCCATCAATCTAACCTATATTTAATCTCCAAATCCTTAGAATCATTGTAGGTTGATTGTGGTTGGCATGGAGGGTTTAACCCTAGGTTTGATAATTTGATTTGGTATGCTTGAATAGGGATTGGAATTGCTTGTTAATGGTTTAGAAGAATGAAATTAAATATTCTAAACTAGAATTTGACCTCTTAATCATAATGTATGAAAATTTTGGGTGGAATAAAGGGTAGAAAAAACCCTAGAGAAGTGGAAATGTTTATGAACTTAACTTAGGGTCATGGAAATAAGTTAAATACCTATAATTGTTAGAATATTTGTTGAATTGTGTTCTATATGTTGGTTGTTGACCGAAATCAAGTCAAAGCTTCAAGAAAAGGCAAGGATCAAGTTTGTTAGAGCATTGCGGGGCTTGGATTGAGGTAGGTGATGGTTTAATTTGATTTAAAAACATAATTTGGTTTATCTGTGTGATACGCCCGAATTACACCTCCTTAAAGAAGCATAAGCAGTCATTGTCAAATATATAAGCCAACAAAGTTTGGGGTCAAATCCCACAATGAATATGGTGAACACCAAGTCTTTTGTGAGTTACATGACTTTTAGTATATAATTTCCATAAAAGGGGGGGCTTGTAGAAATGTCTAGTATCGATATCCAATTTGTTATAAGTAACAATTGTCAAACAAGCCTTGTGTTCACCATGGCATCATAACACATTTCGGGTTGATAACGGTAATAGAGTCTTCTAATACAAGTGATGTAAGATAATTGATTTCTAATATGCGTCTGAATGTACCTCAACCTTATTAAATAACTGTCACTTTAATTATTTCAAACTTGAAGTAATGAAATAGGAAACTCAATTTTAGCCTCAAGTTGGTTAATCTTGTTATAGAATTACCCATTAAACAAAAGTTAAAAACTCTGAATCCTTATTATTAACCTTTTTCCCGATTTTAACCTCTTTTCTCAAGCAAGTTAAACCTAAGGCTTGTTCTAATGTTTGTAACCATTAGAGGGCGATTAAGATGAAAGGGTTAGCAATAGATACACAAATACTAGTTGAATCTAAATTGAAATCAACCTTGGAGATGTTATTTAGCCATGGATAGTTGTGGGGTTTTCGACACTCATCATCTAAGAAGAAAACATGATATTTGAAAACATAAATAAAAGATACCCCTTTAATAGATGAATTTAAAATCAACCTGCCTTCCAAAAATAATCCAAAGTCGCTCAAAATTAAGAGAATATAAATACAAGAGTCAATATTGTTCAAAGTAACGTAAGATGCGATAAAAAGACCTAGTAGTAACTATTTATAGTACATGTAAACTTAAATTCAAAATAAAACTCAGAGTTGACCCACTCATTAGTGATGATAGAGCTGATGGCCTATCACTCAACTGACGACTCGTCAGTATGGGTCATCACTTGGAGCCCAATTGGCTGGTTTCTATTTTAGGTTGACGAGATGGGTGACGGATCATCACATGGTTGATGGCTAATCATCTTGGGTAGTCACTCAATTTACGTTAACTTTCTAATCTGTTAACCCTGACGAGATAGGTGATGAGTCATGACAAGGTTGACATCTCAACACTTTGGCCTTCCCTGCTCTTTTTTAGCTCAGTTTCCTTTGTTTGCTACTTATTGCCTTTTTCTGTATAGTAAAGGTGAAAACAATTAAAAATAACACGAGTTGCTTCAGAACTTACAATTATTCCTTGATGAAAGCCTCAAATGTGTCGTCAAAATACTGACACATCAACACCCTCAACATAGAACATTTCCTTGTCCTCAAACAACTAATCAACATCACACTATGTGAACAGTAAGATTCCAAGGAATAACATAGAAGTCATACTCATTACACTCGACTCCATCAGTTTAAAACAAACTAAAATACATGGACTATTTATCAACTAACCAACAAGGATCCATAATTGGCATTACGATACAAATCAGTAACATTGCATATGCAAATAGTAGTCAACCTAAAAACTAGTAGTTAATAGTGCTATCCACATGCCCTCACCAAAAAAAAGTCCCACACACAAGATATCAAATTAATTAGGGATAGAAATCAAATCTCTAACTCTCACAATGAATTTGAAACAATGCACACACGATGCCATAGGCTTTCCCTTACTATTCAACTTCAGTTCTTCAAAAGGTTTACCAGGATCACTATAGGACTTTTCTAGTCTTGTATTGAAGGCTTGGGTGTAGGTAGGATACATTTGGAGATTGTTGAATCAGCCCTCCTTAACATCTACATACTATTATTTCCACTTACGGCCAATCATTCTGTCCTTATTAACCTTTTTCCACCACTTTATTTTTATTCATGGGTGGAACAATTCTTTTGATTCGACTTTCTCTTTTTCTTTCTTTTTCTATCTCTTTTTTTTATTTTTTTCATTCTTTTTCTTTTCCTTTCAAGTGTTCACACCCACTAGTTTTTCTTTATCCATACTCAATATTTTCATACCCCATTTCATTTATCATCCACCTCTACAGTAGCCACCCTCAACTTAGGCAATTTTCCTGAGTTGAGCTACACGATGTCTATGAAAGGACTAGGGCCAAACAGAGGTTGGAAGATAAAATAGGGAAAGTGAACGGTTGTTGAATAAAACATGGTCAAATCATCTCAACATAGGGATCAAGAGATTTATTCACATTATTTGGACAGTCTTTTTAGGCTAAGTGAACTAGATTCAAACAAGGTCTATGATCCTTTCCTGACAAACCAACTTACAACCTAATCAGGCAAGTTTTAGATGCATATACAGAGTAACAAAAGGGAAAAATAAGCTCACACACTAGAGGAGGCTCCCACCGCTCGAGCCCGCAATGCTTCTTCTTGTGGTTTTTGGGCCACTTTTTCTTGCTTTCTTTCTTCTTTCAAATCTCTCCTTACTTGCTTTCTACTTCTTTTCTCAGCCTTTTCTGGATCATCTTTGTCTCTTTTGTTCCTCTTACTTTTGCCTTTGCTTTGAGAGGCTTACCTGTCATATCATTTAAGGTTTCTTCTTCCTCCTCTAGCCAAAACTAAGGTGTTGTCCCATAAGTGGTTAAGAAAACTCAAAAAAATGCCAAAAAAAATAAAAGCAATAACGAAAAGAAGATGGGCCCATGTACTCAAGTAAAATAGGTGGAAAAAGAGGTAAAAAAACAACAAAAGATCATGTGAAATCGATGGAAAGAGAGGTAAAAGGCAACACATGTCACCTCCTTATTTGAAAACACGGGCCTCCAGCAGTGAATGTGGAGAAGGATGATTTCCTTCATCGCGATCGCCAGGAGAGAGCCACGATAGTAAAGAATAAATGAGGTCGGGTTGAGCCTTCTTCGCGAACGCGACGAAGCTGTCGTGAATGCAAAGCCTTGGGTTTGAATGCAAAGGCCATTTAGTTGTCCTAGTCATCAATGACCCTTGCAATCTTGAGGTAGGGTCGGCGGCCACAAGGCACTATTCATGAAATAATATAAATACCTCATTTTTACGATTTTACTTTATTTTTGGACTTCCAAGCTTTGGAAAAGGCAATTTTTTGCGGGTTTATTCATTTTATTTTGTATGGTTAACCTCTAGACTCATATTCACATTATTCTCCATTGATTATATCTTTAAAAACACCTTTGAATCATAACTTTTAATTGAAATTTTGAGGTTTTTACCGGTAAAGCTTTAAAATGGTTTTTCTTCTATTTGGACCTCATTATTAACTCATTTTCGCGTGGGTTTTCAACTGTAGACTCCTATAATCTTGGGTTCTAAAATAACATTCTGGTTTTACCCCTTTCATTTTTGAATCCATTTTTTGAGTCCGTTTTGGATCTGTTTAAAATATGGTCAATATAGGTATGATTGGCTTTCTTTTAATGTGTAGATGCTATATTTGTATGTTTTAGTTGATTCCGAGACCTTTTGAAAGTGGAAGGTTATATGTTGAAGGACTTTAGGCTTGAATTTCATCATTTTGAGATAGGTTATGGCTTAACTTCCTTTAGATTAAGCTGGGTTGTTAATAAATAAGTAAAGCATGCTATGGGTTGGGGAGAATAACTATGGGAATGGTATTTTGAGATTATTATTACTTTTGTGTGCCCGTGTGGGGGCTTATATTCTTTTTTTATTGATTGGTGATATTATGTATTGCATGTTGCTCGAGTGAGGGCTTTATTTGACATCATTGGCCTTATTTGTGTATTTAAATACCTTTTTTTTTAGATTGATTCCCGTGCAGGCGTTTGAATTATTATTATAGTCTTTATTGAGCATCAATTGCCTTTATCATGATAGGAATACTGGAGTTAGGGGTTGATATGATATTAATGATGTCTTACATGCATATTTATTCTGATGGTGCATAATTTGAGTTGATATCATGAATTGTGGACATATTGAGTTGATTTCTAGGCTCACTAATACACATATTAAATGAATTGGATATCCTCATACAGATTTTATTGTGAGCATTACATCCTCATTCTATACATATATATGCATCAGATATCGGTACCATTGAGGAACACTATTTTTGAAAGAAAATGAGATATTTTTATAAAAACCTTCTCTGTGAACACGAGCCATAGAAGTGGGTTAAGATATGAGATTTGAGCTATGTATATGGGTTGCAAACACCCCCATGGGTCCTATCTTGGGAGCTGCGAGCTCGGTAGGTATATACAAAAAGTCATGCGATTACTTTAACTATTCATCTTATCATCGTTGCATTGCTTATGAATATTCCATGGTTTCTTTACTTTTTTTTACGTGTATTTAGTTTCCTTATACTTTTCTTGTATATATGTGCTGCTTCGTTTAAGTATTTTTATTAGAACTGTTAGTGGAGACGGTGTGAGCTACCATTTTGGAACTTTTCTACTTGCAGGTGACGTTGTCATAGTATTATTTTACTTGTATTATTTTCTACTTTACTCAGTCGGCCTATGATATCTAATGAGGACAAGTGGACCGTACTCACTTCTACTATGCCCTTTTAGTACAGATCCTAGTTTGAGCATGACTTGCGGTGGATGATCATTCTTTTCAGAGACTGTGATGGGGGTATTGTGTTGCTTTAGGGACTAGAGTTGACTTCCAGACCTTCTCTTACCTTTACTTGTTTTTGGAGACAGTTGTTTTTGGAGACAGACATTGTACCTTTTCTGTATTTGGATGATGTATTAGATGCTCTACACTTATGACACCACATTTTAGGGATTTTATGTTATTTCTTTTAGAATTCTACTTTATTTGTGTTTTGTGTTGGCCTTACTTCATTCCAGAAGTCTTGCCTTATTATTATTGTTCTTGTTGAGAATTTATTTCCTTTTTTAGTGATTGGGTTACTTATCAAGGCTGGACTGTGATAAGTTCCATCATGACCTAGTTTTTGGGTCGTGATAAATTAATATCAGAGCACTAGGTTCACATGTCTCATAAGTGTAAGAGCAGGATATCTAGTAGATTCAGCAGGATATCTAGTAGATTCTTGCGGATCAGTAAGTAGATGTCTGTATCTATCCTCGAGAGACTATAAGATATCTTTAGGAAAAACCCCTCTAATTTAGTTCTTTATCATGCAGATTGTCATACCCAATGTTCAAAACTTGTACACCATTCTTTTTTGTGCAGATGGTGTGGACTAAGTCCAAAGATTCTAGGGATGCTAACCCGGCATCGTATATAGGAGTTTCGATCTAAGGACGAGTCAGGGGTGTGGATGACCTAGAGGTAGAGGACGGGCATGAGGATCTACCCCATTCAGAGGACATTCTACGGAGGCCTCTCCTGAGCCTGAGATTTAGTATGTTAGAGATAATTATCAGACAAGGGGTACGGGGC
Organism: Capsicum rhomboideum; assembly: GCA_031232105.1. Lineage (NCBI taxonomy): Eukaryota > Viridiplantae > Streptophyta > Magnoliopsida > Solanales > Solanaceae > Capsicum > Capsicum rhomboideum. The sequence continues at coordinate 102,045,419 of CP124715.1, forward strand.
CAATTCAGGTACCACAGAGTTTAATTAACACTCCAGTGCTTCAGGATTTGTTAGTTTTCCTTTTGAGTCTCTTGGATAGTGTTCCTTTGAGTTTACCTAGTGTTCCTTAAACTTTGTGTGGTGGTTTTCTATCTCCGTCATCTGCTTATGGTATTCCTGCTTTTGGGGTACAACTATCATCTGTGTTACCCCCATATATGGATTCATTGCCTACCAGACATGCTATTCCTCTGGTTACTTTGGGTACAATGATATTTTTTGATGATCAGAAGAGGTTCAAGAGGTTTATTCGCTTGGATCCACCCAAGTTTAGTAGTGTTATTAGCGAGGATGCCGATGTGTTTCTGACTGATTGCCTGGAGAATTTTCATAATCTTGGATCCCTTGAGTCTCATGGAATTGCTTATACTACCTATCAGTTGATGAATATGGCTAGGGATTAGCAGAGGTTGCTTGCAAGTTGTAGGCCTTTGGGTTTGCCTTCTATGACTTGGACTCAGTTTTTTGAGGCTTTCTTAGAGATATTTATACCGTATAGCTTCAGAGGTCAGATGAAGGATGAGTTTGACCATCTGGAGAAGGGCTCCATGTCTATTACCAAGTATGAGGCACATTTCCATGCTCTATTAAGATATTCAGCTGCTAGCATCTCCACCGAGTCTAAGAGGATTCAGAAGGTTGTGATGGGGTTAGATGGTTCATATCAGTTTGCTACAACCCAGATGGTAGTTTTAGGGGCTTCCTTGTAGAGTATTATTGAGCATGCCATGATGATCTAGTCTATTATCCAAGCTACTCAGGGAGGCACCAAGAAGGTGCGCTGTTAGAGTGAGTTTAGTTTACACACCTCTCAAGGTAGAGAGACTTCTCTAGTAGGGGTTCTCATGGTTTTCATGGTAGTCTAGTTCAGGCAACTTTGCAGGGATCAGATGGTACACCTTCAGGTTCTGTAGCTTCTATTAGCCAGGTACCAAGTCATGTGAGTGGAGGTTACAAGTTCGATCCTTCAGGCCAAGGTGGCTGTTCTAATTCATCTATGCCTCCTCATGTTGAGTCAGGCCATAGATGATGTTTTGTATGTGATGAGTTTGGCTATGTGGCTAAGAATTGCCCTCGGCATTTGTTTGGACCTACTCAGTAGGGATCTCACCTTCAACTTTGCCCTAATCTAATTTTTGTAGTGAAAGGTGGTTCACAGAGTGGTAGAGGTGGCGTTAGTGGTGTTTGAGATAGAGGTAGGGGATCTTGTGGTAGTGGATGTAGGGTTGCTCAGTCTGGGAGTGGAATTGGTTAGTATTATGCTGTACCTGGGAGACCCAAGGCAGAGGCCTCTAATTCAGTTACTACAAGTATTATCCTGATTTGCTATAGATATACTTCTATGGTATTTTACCTTGGGTCTAAATTCTCTTATGTGTCTACATATTTTGGTTCTGATTTTGATGTTGTATGTAAGCCCCTTGCTATGCCTCTTGATGTATCCACCCTCGTAGGAGAATTTTTAGTTGTTGATCGGGTGTACGGGTCTGGTATGATTACCTTTGCAGGGCGTGAGACTTGGGTAGACTTGATTCTCCTAGATATGGTTGACTTTTATGCTATTCTGCGTATGGATAGGCTAGCTCCCTATCATGCTATTTTGGATTATTATGCCAAGACCATGACCTCAGCTACGTCGGGTGTGTCGAAAATAGCTTGGAAGGATATGCTTAATTTGGGTCCGAAGGGAGCTATATCTTTTCTACGTGTTCGTCGCATGGTAGAAAGGGGGTTTTTGTCTTATTTGGCTCATGTTGGTGATACTACTATTGCCTCACCAGCTCCTATGGATTCTGTTTGGGTTGTTTGCGAGTTCATGGATATGTTTTCTGCAGATTTTCCTGGTATTCCTCCGGATCGTGATATCAATTTTGTTATTGATGTGGAGTCAGGCAACAAGCCCATTTCTATTTCCCTTTATAGGATGACTCCAGCAGATTTGAAGGAACAGGTATAGGATTTGTTGAGTAAGGGGTTCATTTGACCTAGTGTATCCCCTTGGGGTGCTCCTGTCTTGTTTGTGAAGAAGAAGGATGATTCTATGTACATGTGTATTGATTATCGATAGTTGAACAAGGTGATAGTTAATAATAAGTATCTCTTTCTCGTATTGATGAATTATTTGATCAACTTTAAGGTTCTTTGATGTTTTCTAAGATTTATTTGAGATCTAGGTATCACCAGTTGATGAATATAGCTTCGAATGTCTCAAAGACGTCTTTTCAGAATAGATATGGTCATTATGAGTTTTTCGTCATGTCTTTTGGGTTGATCAATGCCCCAGCAGCATTCATGGTGTTGATGAACTGGGTATTACAATCATATCTCGACTCTTTTGTGATTGTATTTATAGACGATATCATGGTTTATTACAAAAATGAGGTCGATCATGTGAGATACTTGAAGACTGTACTTCAGAGACTGCATGATGAAAAGTTGTATGCTTAAGTTCTCCAAGTATGAGTTTTGGTTGGATTGTGTCTCTTTCTTCGATTATGTGGTAACTAAGAATGGTATTATGATTGAACAAGCCAAGATAGCAGCAATTCGTTATTGGGCTAGACCTATTTTTCCTACTAATAGTTGGAGTTTTGTTGGCTTGTAGGTTATTATCGAGGGTTTCTAATCTATTGCAACTCTTTTGACCAAGTTGACTCAGAAAAAGGTTGTATTTTAGTGGTCGAATACTTGTGAGGCGAGCTTCCAAAAGCTCAAGGAGTTGTTGACTTCGGCTCCTATCTTGACTTTGCCCAAGGAGGGCGTAGGTTTTATCGTGTTTTGTGATGCTTCTGGTATGGGTCATGGTGTAGTATTGATGCAGGAGGGTAAGGAGATTGCTTATGCTTCTCATCAGTTAAAGCCCTATGAGAAGAATTTTTCTACCCATGATTTGGAGTTTTCCGTGGTTGTATTTGTGTTGAAGTTGTGGAGGCATTAATTATATGGATTCTGTTGTGAGATTTTCTCGGATCATCTTAGCCTTCAGTACTTCTTTATCGAGTGATATCTTAATATAAGACAGCGACATTGGCTTGAGTTGCTTAAGGATTATGATCTCACTATTCTTTATCATCCAGGTAAGGCTAATGTGGTTGTGGATGCCTTGAGTCAGACGATGACAAGTATGGGGAGTTTAGATCATCTTTTGACTCAGGAGCAACCTTTAGCCTTGGAGGTTTATTCTTTAGCTAACTGGATGGTTAGGCTTGATATTTCAACACCCAGATGTATTTTAGCCTTTGTTGATGCTAGATTTTCCTTCATGGAGCAGATTCGAGCTCACCAGTTGGAAGATGATAGTCTGAAGGTGATTCGAGAAAAGGTGTTAAGTGGCAAGACTAAGGCGGAATCTCTTTATTTTGATGGTGTTTTGAGGATTGGTGGAGGAATACATGTGTAGAGAGTTGGTGGATGAGTGAGATTGATTTGAAGGAGGCATATTATTCAAAAAATTTCATCCAATGAGGGGTGACCAAGATGTATCATAATTTGAAGCAGCATTACTCATGGGGTGGTGTGAAGAAGGATGTGGCAGACTTCATGGCTTGTTGCTTGTGTTGTCAGCAGGTGAAGGCCAAGCATTAGAGACCGAGTAGTTTGCTTCATAGATTACCCATTCCTGAGTGAAAGTGGGAGTAGATCACTATAGATTTCGTGAGTGGGTTGTCTGGTACTTCTCGCAGGTCTGACAGCATTTGGTTCATCATGGATTGATTGTCCAAATTGGCTTATTTTATCCCTATCCAGGTTTCCTTCTGTACCTAGAGATTAGCTCACATCTATGTTCGTAAGATAGTTCATCTTCATGGGGTACCCGTGTCTATTAGTTCCTATAGAGGCTCAGTGTTCACTTTTAGCATCTGGAGGACGTTTCAGGAGGAGTTGGGTACTTAGGTTGACCTTAGCACAACTTTCCACCCCCATACCAATGAACAGTCGGAATGGACCATTCAGGTTTTGGAGGATACACTCCATGCATGTGCTATGGACTTCGGAGGTCAGTGGGAGTAACATTTAACCTTGGTAGAGTATGCTTATAATAATAGCTACCATTCGAGTATTGAGATTGAACCTTTTGAGGCATCATATAGTAGGCATTGCCGCTCTCCGATTGTTTGGTTTAAGACTTTCGAGGATAATCCCCATAGTACCGACTTGCTTCACAAGTATTTGGATAGAGTTCAGGTGAAGTAGGATAGGCTACGGGCAACCCTGAGTAGGCAAAAGAGTTATGTTAACTGCAAACTTTGTGCCTTACTGTTTGGGATTGGTGATCAGATTTTCCTTAGTATGTCTCCCATGAAGGTCGTGATGAGTTTCAGAAAGAGAGGAAAGCTTAGTCTGAGTTACATTAGACCTTTTGAGATTCTTTGGACAGTTGAGGAGGTTGGTTATAAGTTGGCCTTACCTCCAGACTTTTTATCTATTCATCCAGTCTTTCATGTATCCATGTTTCGACATTATATTCCTAATGGGTCTCATGTCCTTCGTTGGGACTCGATTCAGTTGGATGAGAGGTTGACCTTTGTTGAGGAGCCAGTCTCCATTTTAGCCAGGAATGTTAGATGGTTGCATTTTAGAGATATTCCTGTAGTTAAGGTTTAGTGGAGACACCGTTCTATTAAGTAGGCTACTTGGGAGGTCGAGTCTGATATGCTTAGTAGTTACCCTCAACTCTTTACTGATTCAGGCATTTCCTTATCTTTTAGTTTGAGAACAAACTAGAGTCTTAGTGGTGGATACTGTAAGGACCTAATTTGTGAAATCTTACTTTTTATGTATTTTGACCATTTTCCCCTTTCCCGTAGTTGCTACATGTTGATTTTGAGATGTGTGGATGATTGGTACGGTTCTCGGTGTGATCGAGAATAATTTGGGTGAGTTTGTGTTTATTGGAGGCTTTGAAAACTCTATAGTTGACTTTGGTCAACATTTGATGTTCTGAATGTGGGTTGGTGATTTGGACAGTTTCATTAGATCTGAAATGTCAAATTAGAGTTAGTAAGCGGTTGGTTCAGGTTCGGGACCTTTATTTTGCATTTTGACCCTTCGTTTGAAAAATTGCCTAAAAGGGTTCTTGAGGGTTAATTTATTGAAAACAATCTTTTTTTGAAAATCTAATATCACCATTGAGTGCAGAATGTCGAAAATAGCCTGGTAACATATATGGTTTGATTTGGTGGAGTCCCGAACAAATCTCGAGGATTCGATCAGAGTCTTTGGAAACCATGCAAATTAGCATATATGCAGATATCTGGTGCAAGTCACCTCTTTCTTTGTGAACGTGGGCCTCCAAATGCAAACATGGAAAACGATGATTTCCTTCATCGAGATCGTGAGGAGGGAGCCGCGATCACGAAAACCAAATGGGGTCTGTTGGAGCCTTCTTCGCGAATGCGATGAGGCTGTTAGGTGAAGGCCTAATTCATCAGCCTTCGTGAAAGTAAAGCCTTGGCCATGAATGTGAAGGCCATATAGTTGGCCTGGTCATCATTGACCCTCGCGATCGTGAGGTGGGGTCCATGATGACGAGGCACTGTTCACAAAACAATATAAATACCTCATTTTCGCAATTTTACTCCATTTTTGACCTCCAAGCTATGGGAAAGGCAATTATCAAGGGTTTTTTCATCATGTTTCATGTGCATAACCTCTAAACTCATATTCCCATTATTCCCCATTAATTATATCTTCGAAAACACCTTTTAATCATGATTTTTAATTGGAATTGAGGTTTTTACTGGTAAAGCTTAAAAATGGTTTTTCTTTGATTTTGACCTTGTTTTTAACTCGTTTTTGCATGGGTTTTCAACTCTAGACTCCTATAACCTTGGTGAATGTATTTCTAAAATAAAATTCTAGTTTTACCCTTTTTATTTTCAAACTCATTTTTCTAGTCCGTTTTGGACCCATCTTAAATATGGTCAATATGGGTATGGTTTTCTTTATTTTAATGTGTAGATGCTAAATTTGTATGTTTTAGTTGATTCTAAGATAGTTTAAAAGGGTAAGGAACCATGTTGAAGGACTTTAGACTCAAACTTTGTCATTTTGATGTAGGTTGTGGCTTAACTTCATTCAGATTAAGTAGGGTAGTAAATAAATAAGTAAAGCATGCTATGAGGTGGGGAGAATAACCATGGGAATGGTATTTTGAGATTATTTTCACTGTTGTGTGCCCGTGTGGGGGCTTATATTCTTATTATTGTTGATTGGAGATATTATATATTGCGTGTTGCCCGAGTGGGGGTTTTATTTGAAATCATTGGCCTTATTTGTGCATTTAAATGTCTTTATTCTAGATATGATGCCCGTGTGGGGGCTTGAATTGTTATTATAGGCCTTATTGAGCATCGTCTGCCTTTATCATGATAGAAATACTCGAGTTAGGGATTGATATGATATTAATGATGTCTTATATGCATATTTATTTCGATGGTGCCTTATTTGATTTGATATCATGAATTGTGGACATATTGAGCTGATTTATGTGCTTACTTATATACTTATTGAATGGATTAGATATCCTCATATTGATTTGATTGTGAGCATTACAGCCTCATTCCATACATATACATTCATGAGATATCAGTACCATTGAGAAACACTATTTTTGAAATAAAATGAGATATTTTTATAAAAACCTTCTGCGTGAACAGTAGCCAGAGAGGTGGGTTGATATTGGAGATTTGAGATATAGTATATGAGTTGTAAACCCTCCATGGGTCCTATCTTGGGAGCTGCGAGCTCGGTAGGTTTATACGAAAAGTCATGCGATGACTTTCACTATTCATCTCATCACCATTGCATTGTATTGCATATGCGTCTTTCATGGTTCCTTTACTTGTCTTGATGTATATTTAGTTTTCATATACTTTTCTTGTATAACTGTGCTGCTTTGTTTAATTATTTTTATTAAAACTTTTAGTGAAGACGGTGTGAGATACCATTTGGAACTTTTCTGCTTGCAGGTGACATGCTCATAGTGTTATTTTACTTATATTATTTTCTACTTTGCTAGGTCGACCTATGATATCTACTGAGTACAAGTGAACCGTACTCACTCCTAGTGTACCCTTTCGGTGTAGATCCTAGTACGAGTATGACTAACTGTTGCTACTCGTGTTTTTCATAAACTGTGATAGAGGTACTGGGTTACTTTAGGGACCATAGTTGACTTTCAAACCTCATCTTACCTTTACTATGTCTTTTACTTATTTTTGGAGACAAAATTGTACTTTTTCTATATTTGGATGATGTATTAGATTCTCTACACTTATGACACCACATTTTGGGGATTTTATATTATTTCTTTCAGACTTTTGCTTTATTAATGTTTTGTGTTGGCCTGACTTCGTTCTAGAAGTCTCGCCTTATTATTATTGTTCTTGTTGAGAATTTCTTTCCCTTTTTTAGTGATTGGCTTACTTATCAAGGCTGGGCCACGATAAGTGTCATCATGACCTAGTTTTTGGGTAGTGACAAATTGGTATTAGAGCGCCAGGTTCACCGGTCTCATAAGTGTAAGAGTAGGATGTCTAGTAAAGTTTTGCAGATTGGTACGTAGACGTCCATATCTAACTTTGAGAGGCTATAAGATATCTTTAGGAAAAACTCCTCTAATTTGGTTCCTTATAGTACGGGTTGCTCATACCCAATGTTCTAAACTTGTACTTCATTCTGTTCTACGCAGATGGCAAGGACTAGGTCTAGAGATGCTAAGGATACTAAGCCGGCACCCGATATTAGAGCTCAAGTCTGAGGATGAGGTAGGGGTCATGGTTGACCCAGAGGTAGAGGACGGGCACGAGGAGCTGCCCCAGTCAGAGGACGCGCTAGGGAGGCCTCTCTAGAGCCTAAGGTCAAGTATGCTAGAGATGATTATCAGACAGGGGATGTGGGTCCAGCTCAGGTTTCACTGAGTTTAGTTGACACTCCAGTTGTTCAGGATTTGTTGGTTCACCATTTGTGTAACTTGGATGGTGTTCCTTTAAGTGTACCTAGTGTTCCTCAGACTTCGAGTGGTATTCCACTATTTGTACCGACATCTGCTTATGGTATTCCTTCTTTTAGGGTATAGCCATCATTTGTGTTACCTCTACGTGTGGATTCATTACCTACCAGACTTACTACTTCTTTGGTTACTTCAGGTACAGTGATGTCTTATGATGATAAGAAGAGTTCTGAAAGGTTTATTTGCTTGGGTCATCACAAGTTCAGTGGTGTTATTGGCAAGGACGCCTATGAGTTTCTGACTCTTTGCCAGGAGAAGTTACATAATTTTGGATCCCTTGAGTCTCATGGAGTTGCTTATACGACCTATCAGTTGACGAATATGGCCAGGGATTGGTGGAGGTCACTTGCCTATTGTAGGCCTTTGGGTTAGCCTACTATGACTTGGACTCAATTTTTTGAGTCCTTATTGGAGAGATTTGTATCGTATAGCTTGAGAGATTATATGAGGGATGAGTTTAACCATCTGGAGTAGGGATCCATGTCTATTGCCGAGTATGAGGCACGTTATCATGCTCTATCTAGGTTTCCAGCTACTACCATCTCCACCGAGTCTTAGAGGATATGGAAGTTTGTGAAGAAGTTAGATGGTTCATATCAGTTGGTTACAGCCCAGATGGTAGTTTCAGGGGCTTTTTTCCAGAGTATTATTGAGCACGCCAAGATGACTGAGTCTATTATCTAGGCTACCCACAGAGGCATTAAGAAGGTACATTGTTAGAGCGAGTTTAGTAGACACGCTTCTCGAGGTAAGGACTTCTCTATTAGGGTTTTTCATGGTTATCATGGTAGGCTAGTTATAGCCACATTGCAAGGATTATGTGGTCGACCTTCAGTTTCTACAACTTCTAGTAGCCAGGTATCAGGTCATGCAAGTGGAGGTTCCAGGTTTGGTTTTTCAGGCCAAGGTGGTGGTTTTAGTTCATTTGTATCTCCTCAGATTAAGTCTGGCCATAGAGGATGTTTTGTATGTGATGAGTTTGGACACGTGGCCAAGGATTGCTCTCGACATGTGTTTGGACCTACTCAGGAGGGATCTCAGCTTTAGCTTTACCCTACTCAGATTTTTATAGTGAGATGTAGTTCACAGAGTGGTAGATGTGGTGGTAGAGGTAGAGGAGCTCATGGTAGTGGACGTGGGGTTGCTCAGTCTGGGAGCAGATATGGTCAGTGTTATGCTATACTTGGGAGACCCAAGGCAGAGGCCTCTGATGTAGTTATTATTGGTATCATCCCAGTTTGCTACAGATCTGCTTCTATGTTATTTGACCCTGGGTCTACATTCTCCTATTTGTCTATGTATTTTACTTTTGGTTTTGATGCAGCATGTGAGCCCCTTCCTATGCCTCTTCATGTTTTTACCCCCATAGGAGATTTTTTAGTGGTGGATCGGGTGTACCAATCTTGTGTGATTACCTTTATGGGACATGAGACTTAGGTAGACTTAATTCTCCTAGATATGGTATACTTTGATGTTCTTCTAGGTATGGATTGGTTAGCTCCTTATCATGCCATTTTGGAATCTTATGCCAAGACTGTGACATTAGCTATGCTAGGTGTGTTGAGAATAGCTTGGAAGGGTACGCTTAATTTGAGTCCGAAGGGAGTTATATCTTCTCTACGTGCTTATCGTATGGTAAAAAGGGGGTATTTGTCTTATTTGGCACATGTTTGTGATACTAACTCCTATGGATTCTGTTTCGGTTGTTCGCGAGTCTATGGATATGTTTCCGACAGATTTGTCTGGTATACCTTTAGATTGTGATATAGATTTTGCTATTGATATGGAGCCGAGCACCAAGCCTATTTTTATTTCCCCTTATAGGATGGCTCTGATAGAGTTAAAGGAGTTGAAGGAAAAGTTAGATGATTTGTTGAGTAAGGGGTTCATAAGACCCAGTGTATCCCCTTAGGGTGCTCCTATCTTGTTTGTGAAGAAGAAAAATGGTTCTATACGCATGTGTATTGATTTACTATTAGTTGAATAAGGTGATAGTTAAGAACAAGTATCCTCTTCCTCGTATTAATAATTTGCTTGATCAGCTTCAGGGTGCTTTGGTGTTTTTTAAGATTGAATTGAGATCCGAGTATCTCCAGTTGAAGATTAGAGCTTCGAATGTCTCAATGACGGCTTTTCAGACTCGATACGGTCATTATGAGTTTTTGGTAATGTATTTTGTGTTGACCAATTCCCCAGTAACATTCATAGAGTTGATGAACCAAGTATTTCAACTGTATCTTAACTCCTTTGTGATTATATTTACAGATGATATCTTGGTTTATTCAAAGAATAGGGTTGATCATGTGAGACACTTGAGGACTGTACTTCAGAGACTGCGTGATGAGAAGTTGTATTCTAAGCTCTCCATGTGTGAGTTTTTGTTGGATTCTGTCTCTTTCTTAGGTCATGTGGTAACTAAGGATGGCATTATGGTTGATCCGGCTAAGATAGTGGCAAGTTGTGATTGGTCTAGACCTACTTCTCCTATCGAGATTTGGAGTTTCATTAGTTTAGTGGGTTATTATTGGTTTTTTGTAGAGGGTTTCTCATCTATTGTAGTTCCTTTGACCAAATTGACTCAGTGGAAGGTTGTATTTTAGTGGTCGGATGGTTATGAGGCGAGCTTCCAAAAGCTCAAAGTGTTGTTGACTTCGGCTCCTATCTTGACTTTGCCAAAGGAGCGTGTGGGTTTTACTTTGTTTTGTGATACTTCTGGTGTGGGTTTAGGTTCTTTGTTGATGCAGGAGGGTAAGGTGATTGCTTAAGCTTCTCGTCAGTTGAATCCCCATGAAGAGAATTATCCTACCTATGATTTGAAGTTGGTTGCGGTTATGTTTGTGTTGAAGTTGTGGAGGCAATACTTGTATGGAGTCTGTTTGGAGATTTTCTCAAATCATCGTAGCCTTCAGCACTTCTTCACCTAGCTAGATCCTAATATGAGACAGTGTCATTAGCTTGAGTTGCTTAAGGATTATGATCTCACTATTCTTTATCATCCGAGTAAGCCTAATATTGTTACGGATTCCTTGAGCCACAAGATGACTAGTATGGGAAATGTAGCTCATATATTGACTCAAGAGTGACCTTTAGCCTTAGAGGTTTAGTCTTTAGCTAACCTGATGGTCAGGCTTGATATATCAACGCCCGGACGTGTTTTAGCTTTTAATAATGCTAGAGATTTCTTGATAGAGCAGATTCGAGCTCACCAGTTGGATGATGATAGTTTAAGGGTAATTCTATATAGGGTGTTGAGTGGCGAGGCTGAAGGGGCATATCTTGATTCTAATGGTGTTTTGAGGATTGGTGGCTTAGTGTGTGTGCCGAGAGTTGGTAGATAGGTGAGATTGATTTTGGAGGAGGCACATTGTTTTAGATACTCCATCCATCTAGGGGTGACCAAGATGTATCATGATTTGAAGTAAAATTACTGGTGGGGTGGTATGAAAAAGGATATGGCGGACTTCGTACCTCGTTGCTTGTGTTGCCAGCAGGTGAAGGCCAAGAATCATAAATTGGGTCATTTGCTTCAGAGATTACCTATTTCTGAGTGGAAGTAGGAGCGGATCACTATGGATTTTGTGAGTGGGTTGCCTTTTACTTCTCGCGGGTCTGACAGTATTTGGGTTATCGCAGATCGATTGACCAAATCAGCTCATTTCATCCTTATCTAGGTTTTCTTCAGTGTTGAGAGATTTTCTCGCATCTATGTTCGTGAGATAGTTCGTCTTCATGGGGTACCCATGTCTATTATTTCCAATAGAGGCTCAGTGTGCACTTCTATCTTTTGGAAGACATTTCAGAAAGAGTTGGGTACTCAGGTTGACCTTAGCACAACTTTCAACCCTCAGACTAATGGACAATTGGAGCGGACCATTTAGGCTTTAGAGGATATTTTTTGGGCATGTGTTATAGATTTCGGAGGTCAATGGGAGCAGCAGTTAGCTTTGTCAAAGTTTGCTTATAATAATAGCTACCATTCGAGTATTGAGATGGAACCTTTTGAGGCATTATATGATAAGCGTTGTCACTCTCCTATTGGTTGGTTTGAGACTTTCGAGGATAGACCACGTGGTACCGACTTGCTTCGAGAGTCTTTGGGTAGAGTTTAGGTGATTTAGGATAGGCTTCGGGCAGCACAGAGTAGGCAAAAGAGTTATGTCGACCGCAGACTTTGTACCTTGAAGTTCAGGATTATTGATCTGGTTTTCCTTCGTGTATTACCCATGAAGAGCGTGATGAGGTACGGACAGAGGGGAAAGCTTAGTACAAGGTTCGTTGGACCTTTTGAGATTCTTCGGACAGTTGGGGAGGTTGCTTATGAGTTGGCCTTACCTCCAAACTTTTCAGCTGTTCATCTAATCTGTCATGTATACATGTTTCGACGTTATGTTCCAAATGAGTCATACATGCTTCGTTGAGACTCCATTCAGTTGGATGAGAGGTTGACCTTTGTTGAGGAGCCAGTCTCCATTTTAGCCAGGGATGTTAGATGCTTGCGCTCTAGAGATATTCCTATAGTTAAGGTTCAGTGGAGACACCATTCTATTGAGGAGGATACTTGGATGGTTACCCTTAGTTCTTTACCAATTCTGGTATTTCCTTACCTTTTAGTTTGAGGACGAACTAGAGTCGTAGTGGTGGATACTATAAGGACCTGATTTGTGAAATCTTGCTTTTTATATGGTTTGGCTAATTTGCACTCCCCTATAGTTGCTAAATGTTTATTTTAAGATGTGGGGATATTTGGCATGATTTCCGGTGCGATCGGGAATTATTGGATGAGTTTGTTGTTTTAGAGGCTTTGAAAACTCTATTGTTGACTTTGGTCAACAATCAATGTTCTGAGTGTCGGTTGGTGATTTGGATAGTTCCATTAGATTTGGAATGTCAAATTTGGATTAGTAGAGGGGTTGGTTCAGGTTCGGGGCCTTTATTTTACATTTCGACCCTTCATTTGAAAAAATAACTGAAAGGGGTCTCGATGGTTAATTTATTGAAAACAATCACTTTTCAAAAATCTGACATAGCCATTGAGTCAGGAACGAATCCCAAGGGTCCATTCAGAGACTTTGGAAACCATGCAAATCAGCATATTTGTTGATATCTGGTGCAGGTCACCTCCTTCTTTGCGAATGTAGAGAAGGATGATTTCGTTCATGGTGACTACGAGGAGGGAGCTGCAATCGCGAACAACAAATGGGGTAGGGTCGAGCCTTCTTCGCGAACGCGATGAGGCTGCTGCGAATGCTAAGGCCTGATTCATCAGTCTTCGCGAATGTGAAGCCTTGGCTGTGAATGCGAAGGCCATTTAGTTGGCCTGGTCAGGGTTGACCCGCGATTGCAAGGTACTATTCACAGAACAACATAACTACATCATTTTCGTGATTTTACTCTATTTTTTGACCTCCAAGCTTCGGCAAAGGTAAATTTCGAGGGTGTCTTTATTGTGTTTCCTGTGGTAACCTCTAAACTCATATTCCCATTATTCTCCATTGATTTTATCTTCAAAAACACCTGTTAATCATAATTTTTAATTAGGATTTTGAGGGTTTTACCGGTAAAGCTTAAAAATGGTTTTTCTCCGATTCTGACCTTGTTTTTAGGGCAATAAGGTCAAATAAAAACCCCACTCAAGCAACACGTGATATATAATATCACCAATCAACAACAACAACAATATAAACCCCCACACCGGCACATAACAGCAATAATAATCTCGAAATACCATTCCTATAATTATTCTCCCCAACCCATAGCATGCTATACTTATTTATTAACTACCTAGCTCAATCTGAAGGAAGTTAAGCCATAATCTACCTCGAAATAAGGAAATTTGAGCCTAAATCCCATCAACACAGTGTTTTCCCCTTTCAAACCGTCTCTAAATCAACCAAAACATACAAATATAGCATCTACGCATTAAAAGAAAGCCAACCATATCCATATTGGCCATATTTAAGATGGGTCCAAAACAGACTCAAAAAATGAGTTCAAAAATGAAAGGGGTAAAACCAGAATTTTACTTTAGAAATATATTTTCCAAGGTTATAGGAGTCTACAGTTGAAAACCCACACAAAAATGAGTTAAAAATGAGGTCCAAATAAAAAACAATTTTTAAACTTTACATTTTTAAACTTTACCGGTAAAAACCTCAAAATCCCAATTAAAATTCATGATCAAAAGGTATTTTCGAAGATATAATCAATGAGGAATATGAGAATATGAGTTTAGAGGTTACCCATACGAAACACAATGAAGAAACCCTCGAAAATCACCTTTTCCGAAGCTTGGAGGTCAAAAACTGGAGTAAAATCACAAAAATAAGGTATTTATACTATTTTGTGAATAGTGCCGCGCGATCGCGGATCCCACCTCGAGATCGGGAGGGTCAACGCTGACCAAGCCAACTAAATGACCTTCGCATTCACAGTCAAGGCTTCGCACTCATAAAGGCTGATAAATCAAGTCTTCGCGAATGCTCGCATTCGCGACAGCCTCATTACGTTGGCGAAGAAGGCTCAACCCGACCTCCTTTGTTTTTCGCGATTACGATTGCGATGAAGGAAATCATCCTTTTCCACATTCTTGGTTGGAGGACCGCGTTCATGGAGAAGGAGGTGACCTGCACTAGATATCAGCAAATATGTTGATTTGCATGGTTTCAAAAGTCTCCGAATGGACCCTCGAGATTCATTTGGGACTTCACCAAAACTAACCAAATAAGCTACCAGGCTATTTTCAATGTTCCAGACTTAATGGCGGTGTCAAATTTTTGAAAATATATTGTTTTCAATAAATTAACCTTAGGGACCCTTTTTAGGAAATTTTTCAAATAAATGGTCGAAATAAAAAAATAAAGGTCCCGAACTTGAACCAACCTCGCTACTAACCCAAATTTGACATTTCAGATCTAATGGAACTATCCAAATCACCGACCGACACTCAGAACAACAACTACTGACCAAATTCAACTATAGAGTTTTCAAAGCCTCTAAAAACCACAAACTCACCCAAATAATTCCCTATCGCACCAAGAATCGTGCCAACCATCCCCACATCTCAAAATCAACATGTAGCAACTACGGAAAGAAAAAATGGTCAAAACACATAAAAAGCAAGATTTCACAAATCAAGTCCTTCCAGTATCCAACACTAAGACGCTAGTTCACCCTCGAACTAAAAGGTAAGGAAAAATACCTGAATCAGTAAAGAGCTGAGGGTAACTTCTAAGCATATCAAACTCGACCTCTCAAGTAGCCTCCTCAATTGAATGGTGTCTTCACTGATCCTTAATTATAGGAATATCTCTAGTACGCAATCGTCTAACATCCCTGGCAAAAATAGAGACTGGCTCCTCAACAAAGGTCAACCTCTCATCCAACTGAATCGAGTCCCAACGAAGTACGTGAGACTCATTCGGAATATAACATCGAAGTATGAATACATGAAAGACTGGATGAATAGCTGAAAAGTCTGAAATTAAGGCCAATTCATAAGTAACCTCCCCAACTATTCGCGGAATCTCAAAAGGTCCAATGTACCCCAGACTAAGCTTGCCTCTCTTTGCGAACCTCATCAAGCCCTTCATGGGTGACATAGGAAGGAAAACACGATCACCAATCCTGAACTTTGAGGCACAAAGTCTACGGCCGACATAACTCTTTTGACTACTTTGGGTTGTCCGAATCCTATCCCGAATCACTCAAACTCTATCCAAAGACTAGCGAAACATGTTGGAACCACGGGGTCTATCCTCGGAAGTATCAAACCAACCAATTGAAGAGCAACAACGCCTACCATATAATGCCTCAAAATGTGCCATCTCAGTAGTCGAATGGTAGTTATTATTATAAGCAAACTCTGCCAAGGTTAAATATTGCTCCCACTGACCTCCAAAGTCCATAACACATGTGCGGAGCATATCCTCCCAAACGTGAATGGTACGCTCTGACTGTCCCTAGGTCTGGGGATGGAAAGTTGTGCTAAGGTAAACCTAAATACCCAACTCCTCCTGAAATTTCCTCTAGAAGCTAGAAGTGAACACTGAGCCTCTATAAAAAATAATAGACATGGGTACCCCATGAAGACAAAAAATCTCATAAAAATAGATACGAGTGAATCTCTCGGTACTGAAGAAAACTTGAATAGGGATAAAATAAGCTGATTTGGTTAATTAATCCATGATGATCCAAATACTGTTACACCTGTGAGAAGTATGAGGCAACCCACTCACAAAATCCATAGTGATTTGCTCCCACTTCTAGTCAGGAATGGATAATCTCTGAAGCAAACCACCCAGTTTCTGATGCTCGGCATTCACCTGCTGACAACATAAGCAACGAGTTATGAAGTCCACTATATCCTTCTTCATACCACCCCACCAGTAATGTTGCTTCAAATCACGATACATCTTGGTCACATCTAGATAGATGGAGTATCTAGAACAATGCGCCTCCTCCAAAATCAATCTCACCCATCCACCAACTCTTGGCAAACACACTCGGCCACCAATCCTAAAAACAACATCAAAATCAAGAGATGCTGCCTTAGTCTCGCAACTCAATACCTTATCTTGAATCACCCTCAAACTATCATCATCCAACTGGTGAGCTCGAATATGCTCCATCAAGGAAGATCTAGCATCAACAAAGGCTAAAACGTATCTGGGTATTAAAATATCAAGCCTAACCATCTGGTTAGCTAAAGACTGAACCTCTAAGGCTAAAGGTCACTCCTTAGTCAAGAGATAAGCTAAACTGGCCACACTAGTCGTCTTTCGGCTCAAGGCATTCGCAACTACATTAGCCTTACCCAGATGATTAAAAATAGTGAGATTATAATCCTTAAGCAACTCAAGCTAGCGCTGCTGTCTCATATTAATATCTTGATGGGTGAAGAAGTACTGAAGGCTAGAATGATCCATGAAAATCTTACTACGGACACCATACAAGTAATGCCTCCACAACTTCAACACAAACACAACCGCGGCCAACTCCAAATCATGGGTAGGATAATTCTTCTCATGGGGCTTCAACTGATGAGAAGAATAAGCAATCACCTTAACCTCTTGGGTCAACACTGCACCTAAACCCACACCAGAAGCATCATAAAACACGATAAAATGCACGCCCTCCTTGGGCAAAGTCAAGATAGGAGCCAAAGTCAACAACTCCTTGAGCTTTTGGAAGCTCTCCTCACAAGCATCCGACTACTGAAATACAACCTTTTTCTGAGTCAACATGGCCAAAAGTGTTGTAATAGACAAGAAACCCTTTACAAAACACCGATAATAACCCGCCAAACCAACGAAACTCTGAATCTTGGTAGGAGAAGTAGGTCTAGCCCATTCACGAATTGTCGCTATCTTACCGGGATTAATCATAATACCATTCTTAGTTACCACATGACCCAAGAAAGAGACAGAATCCAACCAAAACTCACACTTGAAAAACTTAGCATGCAACTTCTCATCATGCAGTCTCTACAGTATAGTCCTCAAGTGTCTCTCATGATCGGCCTTATTCTTAGAAAAAACAAAGATATTATCTATAAATATAATCATAAAGGAGTTAAGATATGGTCCAAATACAACTCCATGAACACTGTTGGGGCATTCTTCAACCCAAAAGACATGGCCAAAAACTCATAATGACCGTATCGAGTCAAAAAAGCCATTTTTAGGACATTTGAATATCTAATCTTCAACTGGTGATACTCAGATCTCAAATCAATCATAGAAAACACAGAACCACCTTGAAGATGATCAAACAAATCATCAATACAAGGAAGAGGATACTTTTTCTTAACTGTCACCTTGTTCAACTGTCGGTAATCAATACACATGCGCATAGAATCATCCTTCTTCTTTACAAACAAGACAGAAAAACCCCAAGGAGATACACTAGGTCTAATAAAACCCTTACTCAAAAACTCTTGTAACTATTCCTTCAACTCTACCGGAGCTATCCTATAAGGGAAAATGGAAATGGGTTTGGTGCCTGGCTCCACATCAATAGCAAAATCGATATCACGATCCGAAGGTATGCCATGGAAATCTATTAGAAACATATCCATGAACTCGCGAACAATCCGAACAAAATCCATAGGAGGTAGTGAGGCCACACTAGTATCACGAACATGAGCCAAATAAGAGAAACACTCTCATTTCTACCATGCGACGAGCACGTAGAAAAGATATAACTCATTTTGGACCCAAATTAAGCATACCCTTCCAAGTTATTCTCGGCATACCCCGCATAGCTAAGGTCACGGTCTTGGCATAATAATCTAAAATGGCATGAGAGGGAGTTAACCAATCCATACCAAGAATAACATCAAATTCTACCATATCTAGGAAAATCAAGTCTACCTAAGTCTCACGCCCCATAAAGGTATTCACACAAGATCGGTACACCCGATCCACCACTAAAGAATCTCCTACGGGGGTAGATACATGAAGAGGCATAACAAGGGGCTCAAACGCGGCATCAAAAGAAGAAGAAAAGTATGTAGACACATACACAAAAGCAGATCTGTAGCAAACCAGGTTAATACCTGTAATAACTGCATCAGAGGCCTCTGCCTTGGGTCTCTGATGTGCCGTGGTTTCATGGCACTTTCGATGCTTAAAACAAGGAAAATATGCAATAACTTGGGTGTATTTTGTTGGTATGATGTGGTTTCTATCCTACTTTGCAGGAAAATAGGGTTTGAAGGCAAAATAATCAAAAAGGAAGAATCAAGCCAGAGAACGAAGTGTCTGAAGATGAAAGAAAAATAATCTGCACCAGAGAGGGACCCACGACACGACTCACATGCCGTGAAGACCATTCACGTGATGTGAGTGGCTGGCGTGAGTCCACTTCAGAGATCAAGACAGGGTCTGATTTCCACGCCAGCCAGTCAAGTGGCGTTACTGTCACTCATGTGGTGTGGGTTGATGGCGTGACTCAACTTCTGAAGATGTCCAATTGAGCCTGATTTCCACGACACCAACCTACGTGGTGTGACTTGGTTCCACTATACCAAGTCATGATACCGTGGAAGTTTTTGACTCTGTTCTCCTATTTTGATTTGGATAGGATTAGTTTTGTATCTATAAATACCCCTGTATAGTCCTATGTGCGAGATTTATTGAGTACATTGTTGTGAGAGCTATTTCATATTATTTTTGAGTTTATAAACATATTCTTGGTTTTGTATTAAAAAAACCCTAGGTTGAGTTTTATTGATAATTGAGATTTCAGTTCTTCTACATTATTGTGAGTGTGCAATTATGTTTTCATCCCTGAATTCTTCTTGTGCTCTTACAATTATGAGTAGCTAAACCCATCAACTAGGGTTGTGTGAAAAATAAAGAATTAATGAATTCGATTAAGTGCAAAGCAACTCTGAACCATTGTGAATGCATGTATTGGTATTTCCTTCGCTTTGATTGCTTTCTAATGGTTGCAAATGTTAAAAACTCGCCTATACTCTAGAATTGCTCTAGAGCGAATTAGAGAATACGAAAAGGAGATAACAACAGAGATTTGAAGCTATCAACCTTCATCTAATAACTTGAGCCTTAGCGAGAATAGTTATCTGAGGTCCAGGATAAGGATTAGTAGTGCGACACTCGGAGACTGAGGGGAGAAGAGTGAAATTCATCTAACCAAGGTCGAGAGACGTTTAGATGAACATATCTTGTCAGATTTTGCATGCCACATAGCGGGACAGTTTTGTTAGCACAAGTAATCGGTGGAGTTAAGGAATCATTAGGGATCACAGTCCTGGTGTATTTCTCTCATTGTCTACAAACTCGATATAACTAGCAATTGTTACTGTCACTTTTTATTCACAAAACCCCCCCACTTTTACTTACGATCCAATTATTCCATCTAGTATTCTAAGCAAACTTCAACCTATTCCCTGTGGGATCGACCCCAACCTTGGTTGGGTTCTATATTTGACAGCGATCGCTTTATACTTCTTAGGAGGCATATTTTGGACGACATCAAATTTTAGTGTTGTTGTCGGGGAATACGGTTACGGAGTTGATTAGTACTGGTTAGAGTTGATAAATTTTGTTGTTACATACTTTTGAGGGTACACGCCGGTGTATGCCTAATATTAAGAGTCAAGGAAATCCCCTGATTCCTCTTGATGTTGAAATTGAAAGAACTCTGAGAGCTAATCAAAGAATGGTAAACACTGACGAATTTCAGGATCCCGCAGCTGCGAGAGACATTCATGAAACAGCGGATCAAACTACTACTCGATTGACACGAGAAGAGCATGTTAGACAAGCTACTCTTAGACAAGCAGAGAGAGATAATCGAGCTATGCAAGAAGAAGCACAGCGTTTGGCTGATGCTGAAGAGCAACAAAGACGATTGAGAGAACAACCGAGACCATATGTGCCTATTTATGATGATCCTGAAGAAGAAGATGTGGCCTACTTCGAGCCAATAGAGACCGGTGCCATCATTCCACCAGAGTTACCTCCGGGCACTAAGTTTGACATTACTAGTGCCATGATCCATTTGATAAACTTGAAGGGTGTGTTCACCGGTCTTCCTACTGATGATCCAAACATGCACGTGATGAATTTTGTGGAGGTCTGCACGTCGTAAAATCTGCCTGGAGTTGACCAAGAGGCTATTCGGTTGAGGTTGTTTCCATTCTCTCTAACAGAAGAAGCTACTTTGTGGTTGGCCGAGTTGCCACGAGATTCTATCACTACTTGGCAAGAATTGAGAAATCAATTTTTGGAAAGATTTTTCCCACCTTCCAGGATACTGCAGTTGAAGGACGAGATTTATAATTTCAGATAGCTTTATTCTGAAGCACTCTATGAGACATGGCTGAGGTTAAAGAAGAAGCTGCAGAATGTGCCAAATCACAGGATGATTGGTAGAAATTTATTTGAAATCTTCTACAGGGCTTTGAATGCCAACACAAAGGCGGTAGCAGATAAGATCACTGGTGGAGCATTCATGAGTTTGAGATGGGAATGAGCTTCGAAGATATTAGATTGTGTCACTAATACCAACCGAGGATGGCATACTCGAGAGGCAGAAACACCTGCTGGCACATATGCTATTGGAGCTTCAGCAGCTCAAAGGGCTTTGGACGAATCTGTAGCTCAAGAACTCGCTCACGTAAGGACAGAAATTGGTCTTTTGGCTAAACAAATTGCGACCAGAGATGCTGAGAAGCTGTATGCTGTAGGTGTACAAGGTAAGTCATCTAGACATGATGATAGTGAGTCTGATAAAGAGGCTAAGTACCTAGATCGAGAAGTGGCGGGTTTCCTAGCCAAGGGCCAAGGGTCTAATCAAGACTCTTGGAACTCGAGGCAAGGGAATCAAGGTCGGAACTACTATGGAGACAATTATAATAAATCAGGATATAGAGATAGAGAACGAGATCGTGACGGTGATTGGAGGCGAAAGGATGATTATAGAGAGAAGAATGGTCTTTAGGTACCACCAGGTAGCCGTGATGCTGAGTCTGAAAATTCAAGGATCGAAGACCTTCTACATAAAATGGTTACGAGGTTAGAAAGCCAAGAAAACTGTCTTAAAGAGATTAAGCCAGACATTTTGGGAATAAGTCAGAAGGTTGAATATCACTCAACTGCCATCAAACAGTTGGAGCAACAGTTCGGGTAGTTATTGGTGGCATTAAACTAGCATCAACCAGGTACCCTTCCAAGTAATACCGTCCAAAATCTGAAAAATGATGCTCATTGTATGGCTATCACAACAAGAAGTGAAATGACTCTCATTGAGGCACCCAATCAAGTTGAGGGTGTTCATGCTCCACTGGAATAGCAGACTAAGGCCACGAAAAAGGTAAAGGAAGCCCTACAGAAGTATGTTCCATTTCCAAGACCTCCTCCACCTTTCCCTCAACGTCTCAAGAAGAAGGTGAATCAAAATAAAATTGTTAGTGTGGAGATCATGAAAGAGGTGGAAAAGCCTCAAACTGATGAAAACAAGGTAAATGCTGAAACTAAGAAAGAAAAAAAACCCCACAAGTGCTAACCCCCATTCCTAGGCGGCTACCTTCATTCCCTCAGCGGTTGAAGAAGAAGAAGGAGGATGAGAAATTTCAAAAGTTCATGTCCATATTGAAGCAACTTTCTATAAACATCCCATTGGTGGAAGCGCTGGAATAGATGCCGGGTTATGCAAAGTTTATGAAAGACTTGGACACGAAAAAAAGAACTGTTAGTTATGAGTCTGTGGATAATTTGCACCATTGTAGTGCAATTGCATCCCATTCTCTTGTGCAAAAAAAAGATGATCCAGGTGCCTTCACAGTTCCATGCACAATTGGGTCAGTTCACTTCGCCAGAGCTTTGTATGACCTAGGTGCGAGCATTAACTTGATACCGCTGGTAGTATTCGAGAAATTAGGTTTGGGAGCCCCCGAGCCAACAAATATGCAATTATTAATGGCAGATCGTATGATCAAGAAGCCTGTGGGCATAATATGTGATGTGTTGGTCAAGGTTGAAAATTTCATCTTTCCTACTAACTTTGTTGTCTTGGACTGTGAGGTCGATTTTGAGATGCCCATAATTTTAGGAAGACCATTTTTATCCACCGGCATAGAATTGGTAGATATGGAGTGGGGTGAGCTGAAATTCAAGCTGGATAATAAGGAAGTCACATTCAATGTTTGCAGAACTATGAAGCAGCCAAAGGACATCAGGGTGGTTTCGAAAATAAATATTTTCGATGACCCTGGAGGACAACCCAGTGGGGATCTTGATGAAGTCTGAGTAATCAAGATACTCGCGTCGTGCCGCGACGTTAAATCAGGCGCTGCTTGGGAGGCAACCCAAGGTGTCTTACTATTCCTACATTTGTTTTGATTTTTGTTATTTGGATCGATATTAGACCCATGCACCTAGGGTGCCACAGGTATGTTTCTAACTTCCTTGTTTTATTTTTGTCTAATGCATTGGGGACAATGCATGCTTATTTGGTGGGGGCAGAGGTACTTGTATGTCCTCTTGGGGGTTTTTGTTGCCGTGTTTCTTTTCCCTTAAGTGTATCATAGTAGAACTGGCATGTTTAGGTTTATATTTATATTATTTATGTGTTTTTATGTTTAATTAGGAGAAAAATAGGGGAACTTTAGTGCAGTCTAGTTTTGAAAAAAAAAATTGCTTTTTGAATGTTAAGTGCCCTCCTGAAATTTTTTTATTTTTGAAGTATGTGTGTGTAGCATGTTTATTTGTGACAGCTGTTGGATCTTGTTATGGCACTAGAATTATAGACAAATAACTGTAGCTAGCATTGCATGAACCGGATAGGTAGTAGTTGATAATACAACCCTGTGTTATGTGTGTGTGAGGTCATTAATTAGTTAACTTTGTGTGTGCGATCCAAAACTTGCCCGGTTAGTCTTGCCTAGGTTAGAGAATAGTGATTAGGAAAGGATCATAGGCCGTTTTTGAATAAGTCCACTTTTAGCCTAAATGCCAGACCAAATGAATAAGTATCCCTTGATCCCGATTTTGAGCCTTAATTGACCTATTTCTTTCATTAGCCTATTCACCTTCCCATTTTAATTACAATGAACCTGTCTTGGCCCTAGTCCCTCCTTGGATACTATGTTCCTCAACTCAGGCAAATCACCTAAGTTGAGGGTGGATATTATAGGGGTTCGTAGATTGAGTTGGGTATGAAGAAGAGGTTAATAAAAGAAAAAGAGAAAACAGGTTTGGGTGTGAAGAAAAAGAAGAAAAAAATAAAGTGAAAAGAAGAGAAATTGCAAAGAAGAAGAAGAAAAAAAAAAGAGAAGAGAAAATTATGTTTTGAAAGTGAAGAAAGTCACACCCAAAATCTGAAAATAAAAGAAAGGATAATAAGGGAGAATAAAAATAAGAAAGGTTGGAAGTTGGAGCCAAAAATAGTGTAGTGTCAAGGAAGGTTGAGTCACCATATCCATATGTACCATACCCGTCCCCAAGCCTACATTACAAGCCAAGTAAAGTCCTATAGTGATCCTAGTCCAACTGTCCAAAAACTAAGGCGTAGAAAATAAGGGCAAGTCTATGGTATTTCATGCACACTGTCTGAACTTCTTTGTGAGAGTGAGTGTTTTGAACTAGTCCTTACTTTGATATTCATCAGTATACTGTGAGTGGATGGGACTTTTTTGATTGTGAGAGTACATGGGTTGCATTATTAGGTGCTATTTGTTCGAAAAATGTAGTTTGCATATATGCTTAGTTGTTTGTGCATAATCTGGTGCCATCACTTGATCCCTTCTGTGTCATGATAATATGTTGCCTGTATACACACTTTGGTTTTGATTTGCAAATAGGAGAGGTCGAAAAAGTTTTGTGCCAAAGGCAATGAGTCGACTTTCATAGGTCCCTTAGGTTTCTCCTGATCAAGCATCGTTTATGTCTGTTATTGTTTTGTTCGCCTGAGGATATGTAAACGTTCTAAGTTGAGGGTGTTGATGTGTCGTGGTTTCATGGCACTTTCGATGCTTAAAACAAGGATAATATGTAATAACTTAGGTGTATTTTGTTGGTATGATGTGGTTTCTTTCCTACTTTGCAGGAAAACAGGGTTTGAAGGCAAAATGATCAAAAAGGAAGAATCAAACCCAAGAACGAAGTGTCTGAAGATGGAAGAAAAAGAATCTACACCAGAGAGGGACCCACGACACCACTCACATGCCGTGAAGAACACTCACATGACGTGAGTGGCTGGCGTGAGTCCACTTTAGAGATCAAGACAGGGTCTGATTTCCACGCCAGCCAGTCACGTGGCGTGACTGTCACTCACGTGGCATGGGTTGATGGAGTGACTCAACTTCTGAAGAAGTCCAATTGAGCCTCATTTCCATGACACCAACCTACGTGGCGTGACTTGGTTCCATGACACCAAGTCACAATACCGTGGAAGTTGCCGACTCTGTTCTCCTATTTTGATTTGGATAGGATTAGCTTTGTATCTATAAATACCCCTGTATAGTCCTATGTGTGAGAATTATTGAGTACATTGTTTTGAGAGCTATTTCATATTGTTTTTGAGTTTATAAACATATTCTTGGTTTTGTAGTTAAAAAACCCTAGTTCAAATTTTATTGATAATTGAGATTTCAGTTCTTCTTCATTATTGTGAGTATGCAATTATGTTTTCATCCCTGAATTCTTCTTATGTTCTCACAATTATGAGTAGCTAAACCCATCAACTAGGGTTGTGTGAACCATGAGGAATTAACGAATCTGATTAAGTTCAAAGCAACTCTGAACCGCTGTGAATGCATGTATTGGTATTTCCTTCGCTTTGATTGCTTTCTAACGGTTGCAAACGTTAGAAACTCGCCTGTATTCTAGACTTGCTCGAGAGAGAGGTAGAGACTGGGAAAAGGAGATAACAACAGAGATTTGAAGCTATCAACCTTCATCTAATAACTTGAGCCTTAGCGAGAATAGTTATCTGAGGTTCAGGACAAGGATTAGTAGTGCGACACTCGGAGACCGAGAGGAGAAGAGTAAAATTCATCTAACCACGGTCGAGAGACATTTAGATGAACATATCTTGTCAGATTTTGCATGCCACATAGCGGGACGGTTTTGTTAGCACAAGTAATCGGTGGAGTTAAGGAATCATTGGGGATCACAGTCCTAGTGTATTTCTCTCATTGTCTACAAACTCGATATAACTAGCAATTGTTAATGTCACTTTTTATTCACAAAACCCCCCCAGTTTTACTTACGATCCAATTATTCCATCTAGTATTCTAAGCAAACTTCAATCTATTCCCTATGGGATCGACCCCAACCTTGGTTGGGTTCTATATTTGACAGCGACCGTTTTATACTTCTTAGGAGGCATATTTTAGGCGACATCAGTCTCCCAGGTATAGCATAACACTGACCACGTCCGCTCCCAGACTGAGCAACCCCATATCCACTACCATGAGCTCTCCTACCTCTACCTCGAGCACCTCTAGCACTATTTCTACCACTTTGTGAACAACCTCTTACTGCAAAAATTGGAGTGGGGCAACACTGAAGCTAAGATCCCTATTAAGTAGGTCAAAACACACGCCGAGGGAAATCCTTGGCCACATGGACAAACTCCTCCCATACTAAACATCCTGTATTGCCTGACTCAATCTGTGGAGGTACGGATGAACTAGAACGATGACCCTGGCCTGAAGAACGAAACCTAGAACCTCCACTCGGATGACCTGATACCTGACTATCAGAAGCTGCAGAACCTGAAGGTCTACCACCTGATCCCTGCAAAGCGGCCTAAACTTCCCTAACATGATAACTATGGAAACCCCTACTAGATAAGTCTATACCTTGGGAGATGTGTCCACTAAACTAGACCTGACGATGCACCTTTTTGATGCCTCCCTGAGTACCCTAGATAATAGACTCGGTCATCTTGGCGTGATCAATAATACACTGTAAGAAAGCCCCTAAAACTACCATTCAGATTGTAACTAACTAAAATAAACCATCTAGCCCCTTCACAAACTTCTGAATCCTCTTAGACTCGGTGGACATGCTAGTAGCTGAATATCTGGATAGAGCATAGAAATGTGCCTCATACTCGGCAATAGACATAGAGCCCTGCTCCAGATGGTCGAACTCATCCCTTATCTAATCTCTCAAGCTATACGGTACAAATCTCTCCAATAAGGCCTCAGAAAACTGAGCCCAAGTCATAGTAGGCGAACCCAAAGGTCTAAAACTGGCAAGCAACCTCCACCAATCCCTGGCCACATTCGTCAATTGATAGGTAGTATAAGCAACTCCATGAGACTCAAGGGATCCTAGATTATGTAACTTCTCCTGGCAATCAGTCAGAAACTCATAGGCATCCTCACCAATAGCACCATTGAACTTTGGTGGATCAAAGCGAATGTACTCGAAGTAACCAGAGGAATAGTAAGTTTGGTGGGCAATGAATCCACACATGGGGGTAACACAGATGATGGTTGTACCCCAAAAGCATGAATACCATAAGTAGACGCTAATACAGACAGTGAAACACCACTCGAAGTCTAAGGAAAACTAGGTATACTCAAAGTAACATCATCCAAGGGACTCAAAAGGCGAACCAACAAATCCTAAAGCACTGGAGTGTCAACTGAACTCTGTGGGACCTGAGTTGGCCATGCACCCTCTGTCTCATAATCATTTCTAACATACTCAACCTCAGACTCAGGAGAGTCCTCTCCAGCACGTCTTCTAACTGGGGTCGCTCCTCATGTCCGTCCTCTACCTCTAAGTTATCCACGACCCCTGCCTTCTCCTTAGACCGGAGCTCCCATAACAGGTGTCGGCACAGTATTCCTAGCATCTCTGGACTTAGTCCTCACCATCTGCGCAGAAGAGAATGGAGTACATGTTTAGAACATTGGGTATGAACAACCTGCACAATAAGGAACCAAATTAAAAGAATTTTTCCTAAAGATATCTTATAGCCTCTCGAAGATAGATAAAGACGTCTACGTACCGATCCACGAGACTCTACTAGACATCCTACTCTTACACTTATGAGATCGGTGAACTTGGCGCTTTCATACCAATTTGTCACGACCCAAAAACTAGGTCATGATGGCACTTATCACGGCCCAGCCTTGAAAAGTAAGTCAATCACTAAAAAAGGAAAGAAATTCTCAACAAGAATAATAATAATAGGGTGAGACTTCTAGAGCGAAGTCAGGCCAACACAAAACATAAATAAAGTAAAAGTCTGAAAGAAATAACATAAAATCCCCAAAATGTGGTGTCATAAGTGTAGAGCATCTAATACATCATACGAATACAGGAAAGGTACAATGTTTGTCTCCGAAAATAAGTAAGGACATAATAAAGGTAAGAGTAGGTCCGAAAGTCAAACTCTGGTCCCTAGAGCAACCCAGTAGCTCGATCACAGTCTCTGAAAATTACGTTCAGCCATCGCAAGCCATACTCGAACTAGGATCTACACCGAAAGGACACAGTAGGAGTGAGTATGGTCCACTTGTACTCAATAGATATCATAGGCCGACTGAACAAACTAGAAAATAATACAAGTAAAATAACACTATGAGCACGTCACCTGCAAGCAGAAAAGTTCCCAAACGGTAGCTCAGCTGCACTAATTGTTCTAATAAAAATGCTAAAACGAAGCAGTATAGATATACATGAAAAGTAAACGAAAACTATATGCACGTCAAGACAAGTAATGGAACCATGAAAGATGCATATGCAATGCAATGCAATGATAATAGGATGACTAGTGAAAGTCATCGCATGACTTTCTGTATATACCTACCGAGCTTGCAACTCCCAAGATAGGACCCATGGGGTGTTCGC
The DNA here is from genome assembly GCA_031232105.1 of Capsicum rhomboideum. NCBI lineage: Eukaryota > Viridiplantae > Streptophyta > Magnoliopsida > Solanales > Solanaceae > Capsicum > Capsicum rhomboideum. The sequence continues at coordinate 102,073,811 of CP124715.1, forward strand.
AACCCATATACTATCTCAATTCTCAAATCTCAACCCACCTCTCCAACTCATGCTCACGGAGAAGGTTTTTATAAAAATGTCTTATTTTCTTTCAAAAACAGTGTTCCTCAATGGTACCGATATCGCATCAATGTATATTTATGGAATGAGGATGTAATGCTCACAATCAAATCTATATGAGGATATCTAATTCATTTCAAACGTATATAAGTAAGCCCATAAATCAACTCAAATGAGGCACTATCAGAATAAATATACATGTAAGACATCATTAATATCATATCAACCCCTAACTCGGGCAGTTCTATCATGATAAAGGTAACTGATGCTCAATAAGGTCTATAATAACAATTCAAACCCCCGCAGGGGCATCATATCTAGAATAAAGGTATTTAAATGCACAAATAAGGCCAATGATGTCAAATAAAGCTCCCACTAGGGCAACACGCAATATATTCTATCACTAATCAACAACAAGAAGAATATAAGCCCCACACAAGCACACAACAATAATAATAATCTCAAAATACCATTCCCATAGTTATTCTCCCCAACCCATAGCATGTTTTACTTATTTATTTATTACCCAGCTCAATCTGAAGGAAGTTAAGCCATAACCTACCACAAAACGACAAAATTCGAGCCTAAAGTCCTTCAACACAGAACTTTCCCCTTTCGAACGGTATCAGAATCAACTAAAACATACAAATTTAGCATCTACGCATTAAAAGAAAGTCATACCCATATCGACCATATTTAAGACGGGTCCAAAACGGACTCGAAAAATGAGTTCAAAAATGAAAGGGGTAAAATCAGAATTTTATTTTAGAAATACATTCCCTAAGGTTATAGGAGTTTACAGTTGAAAACCCACGCGAAAATGAGTGAAAAACAAAATCCAAATCGAAGAAAAATCATTTTTAAGCTTTACCGGTAAAAACCTCAAAATCTCAATTAAAAATCATGATTAAAAGGTATTTTCGAAGATATATCAATGGGAAATAATTGAAATATGAGTTTAGAGGTTACCCACACAAAAACCGATGAAGAAACCCTCAAAAATTATCTTTCCCGAAGCTAAGAGGTCCAAAAATAGAGTAAAATCGCAAAAATGAGGTATTTATACTGTTAGTGAACAGTACCTCATGATTGTGAAACCCAACTCGCGATCGTAAGGGTCAACTCTGACCAGGCCAACTAAATGGACATCACGTTCGCGACAGGCTCATCGCGTTCACGAAGAAGCCTCGACCCTACCCCATTTGTTCTTCTTGATCGCGGCTCCCTCCTCGTGATCGCGATGAAGGTAATCATCCTTGTTCACATTCGTGAAGAAGGAGGTGACCTGCACCAGATATAAACAAATATGCTGATTTGCATGGTTTCCAAAGTCTCCAAATAGACCCACGAGATTCGTTCGGGATTCCACCGAAACAACCCATATATGCTACCAGGCTATTTTCAACATTCCGGACTCAATGGCAACGTTAAATTTTCAAAAAAAGATTATTTTCAATAAATTAACCCGGGACCCCTTTTAGGCAATTTTTCAAACGAAGGGTCGAACTGCAAAATAAAGGTCCCGAACTTGAACCAACCCCGTTACTAACCCAAATTCGACATTTTGGATCTAATGGAACTATCCAAATCACCAACCGACACTCAGAACATCGAATGTTGACCGAAGTCAACTATAGAGTTTTCAAAGCCTCTAAAAATCTCAAACTCACCCAAATCATTCCCGATAGCACCGGAAACCGTGCCAACCATCCCCACATCTTAAAATCAACATGTAGCAACTACGAGGAAGGGCAAAGTGATCAAAACACATAAAAAGCAAGATTTCACAAATCGGGTCCTTATAGTCCAACAGTGTGGAGGTAGAAGAACGTTTGTTGTCCAAGTGTTGCCTGCTTCCAGCCTCCTATACATTGTACTAATAAGAATTATTTTTATGTCCTAACTAAATATTGGTTATATTTCAGGAAAATCGTCGATAAGTATCATTTTTTATTTGCCAACATTAATGTAAATGTCAAAATGTTCCTATCACTGAAATTTATGACATTTGAAGAAATACGAGTAAAATAAATTTCATGAAATTATGATTTTGTGATATTGATGTGAAAAAATTAACATCTGAAAATTCTCGTCGTATCTTTAATTTCTTGTAGTGCACAATATAATATTTTAGGTCCTCCACTCCTCGCTCATTCATTTGTATACGTACTTTAATGCACGGGTAACACACAAGTATAAATAATACTACTAAGGCAACAGTAAAATACTCCCTTATCTTACATTACTTGTCACATTTCCTTTTCAAGTGTTAAATTACATAAATCTCAATCAATATTTTAATATATATATTTTTTTCTATGTTGATATTAGAAAATTGCAACTTATAGTACTTTTCATGTAGATTTTGAATATTTAAATTTTGATTTTAAAATATTAAATTAATTTAATTCAGTTTACCTCTGAAGACTAATCAAAAACAAAACATGACAAGCATTTTTCTGTCGGAGGGAGTATATAGTACTCACTAATTAATGGGTAAGAAACAACATCATCAAATTAAATTAAACTTAATCAACGATCAAAATAAGGATAGGGGCGGAGCCAAGTAGGAGTAAGGGGGTTCATATTCGGGGGAAATTATATTGTATACTTAAGGTTAAAATAGTAGATGTTGAATTTCTTTAATTTTTTTTGTATGTTTGCCTCTTCATATTTTGAACCCACATAGTGAAAATCTTGGCTCCGGACAGTACAACCATTATACGACAAATATAAATATGGACACCATCAAGATAGAAGAGGATGGGAGATCAATGAAATAGTATTGGCACTTCTTTGTCGGATGAAGATGAAAATGACTCACTTCTTCAATGAGCCTGAAAGTAGAATGAAATCTAGCTAGGAGCGATCGATCTTTACCAGTCGTACTTTCTTAGATATTCTTCTTAGAGGGACTTCTTAGATATTCTTAGATATATATATATATATACACACACATACATACTTGTACAATATTGATATGTATGTTCTAATTAATATAATAAAATAAAATATGGCACTTATATCAAGAAAATATATATATAGTCTGGCATGCCAAAAGATTTTCGTCAATTATTTTAAACGACGACACGGAAATGCATATTCAAAATCCATAATACAACTACAAAGGATAAAACAATCCTTATGAAACTGAAACATACAACAAAATGACATCTTAAAACCCTCACCCCTCGAGTAAGCAGACGGAGGCATTAGTGTGAAGTGGATGCAACTGGAGAGCTGGTTTGTCCCTCAAACATGGTCTTAGCATTTTGCTTCTTCACATATTTTCTTGCCCAGACATGCTTCCCATTGATGTTGTACTTAGCTTTTCCACCCTCTACAATAGTTTCAAGGGCAGCAGGAGAGCGAGTCACAAGCCGCGCATACAGTGCTTGCTCCTCCTCAGTAACCTCTTGCATGTAAACGGCTTCAACATCCTCCCCAAATTTCCTACCGCACAATTAAAAATATAATAAAATTAAGGTCATCATGAAACATCCTTATCTTGCAAAAATAGGAAATGAGTTGCTATGCTATATACAAACCTTTGTCCATTTCCTTGAATTATCATTTTAGATAATTTATCTAACAAAGAAATTAGCCTTATCATATTGAATTAGAAAGCTAGGCAATTGAATTTCTAGGCATATCCTGATATGCAAATTAGGAAAGGAGTTGCTATGCTATATACAAACCTTTGTCCATTTCCTTGAATTATCATTTTAGATAATTTATCTAACAAAGAAATTAGCCTTATCATATTGAATTAGAAAGCTAGGCAATTGCCTTTCTTGGCATATCCTGATATGCAAATTAGGAAAGGAGTTGCTATGCTATATACAAACCTTAGTCCATTTCCTTGAATTATCACTAGATAATTTATCAACTAGCAAAGAAATTAGTCTAATCAAATTGAATTTATTAAAAAATTATCAACTAACAAAGAAATTAGAATTATCATGTTGAATTCGCAAGCTAGGCAATTGGCTCTTATCGAAATGAAAAGGGCCACCTTGCATTTCTAGGCATATCTGATGTGCAAATTTGTTTAGGACGGAATCACCCTTAATAGAAGCATTTTTAGCCAATTTATCAGCCACTTGATTGACTTCTCTAAAACAATAAATAGCACTTGCTTAGTTCATGATTTGTGATGTATCATCAGAGATCTCATCTACTATAGCGAATTAAGACAAGTAACCTTCTATAGCGAATTAAACAATTGCATTAATAGTTTAAACACATTAGTGAATATAAGTTAAGTTCTTAATAAATACTCCTTCATGTGGGAAGAGGTTTAATTTGGCGTAACCTAAAATGTAAATGATGAGGGAGAGAACATGTTGCTTTGCCTCTTTACGATTAGTTCAGTGGAATGGTTGTAGTACTCATTTTATTACAAGGATGCGCTAAAATAGGTATTTATAGTGAACCACAACTGTTCTTTATTATTTGAGAGATCAATTAAACTTAAAAAAGGGTTGTATGTTCCAACCAAATTAATGGGTTCTTTGTGATGTTATAGGGAGATCAATTCCAAATTACATGATTGACATTTTATGTTCTAAACTAGAGTTCAAAAAGAGGGAAAATTCGTATTGAAATTCATATAAGTACCAAAAAATAAATAAATGAAAAGATAATAAGGGGAAATTAAACAAAATCAGAAGAGGGCAGAGGGTACCTAGTGAAGAAATCCTTGACTTCAGTTTCAGTTATTGGATAGCCTTTGGAGAAAGTCAAGAACACAGTCCTATCATCAGGAGCAACATCTTTCTCTTCTTTGACAACATTAAAAATATTCAAGTTGTTCTGAAAAAATTCAGTAAGATTATTCCTGTACATAGCCTGTGGTGCTTGGGGATCAACAAAGTCAGGATGATAATTATGAGGACCAGGCACCATTTGAGGAAGAAAAATTCCACTTCCACTGGAAGAAGCATGAGAAAAATTAAGTCCATTATAAGGTATAGAAGGTGGCAACAAATTCATGGCGGATCCTCCAAGATAAGGTGGCATATATTGTACCATTTGATTTGGAACAACATAAGGCATACCTAAAACTATCCCACCACTGGTGCCGGCACCGACACCAGCACTCGGTACTTGGCTAGGGTTCATTGGCACCATTCTAGTAGCCGCTCTTGCTATTTCTTCTATGTTCGATGCACCACCAAGGACATGGCTAGGGTTCATTGGCACCATTCTAGTAGCCGCTCTTGCTATTTCTTCTATGTTCGATGCACCACCAAGGACATGGCTAGGGTTCATTGGCACCATTCTTGTAGCCGCCCTTGCCATTTCTTCTATGTTCGATGCACCACCAAGGACATGGCTAGGGTTCATTGGCACCATTCTAGTAGCTGCCCTTGCTATTTCTTCTATGTTCGATGCACCACCAAGGACATGGCTAGAGTTCATTGGCACCATTGTAGTAGCCGCCCTTGCCATTTCTTCTATGTTCGATGCACCACCAAGGACATGGCTAGGGTTTATTGGCACCATTCTAGTAGCCGCCCTTGCCATTTCTTCTATGTTAGATGAACCACTAAGGACAAGGTTAGGGTTAAAATTTGACATCATTCCACTACTGCTAAGGCTTCCTATTTCTTCGATCTTGTTCTCCTTAGGTATCATCGATTCTAGAAAAATACCACTACCACTAGCACCAATTGGGAAATGATAATGACTAGGGTTGTTGATAATTGGCACCCTCCCTATATCATGATCTATGTTCACAACATTTGGTGATGGTACCAAACTTGCCCCAGTAAAATCATTTGGCTGTTGCACTACTAGCATATCATCGAAAGCCCTAAGACAAATCATCTTAAGGGCGTAGGTGACACCACGAATTACTCTTGCTCGGATCTCATGAAAGTATCTGAGGGTGAAATAATTGCGCTTCAACATGTGTGGAATCAAGAGAATCTCACAAGAATTATTTCCAGTGAAATTGTCCTCCTCCGCACATTTTAGGCACCTTAAGGCTTCGTCCATGACCTCGTTAAGCAATGGGGATGGAACATCATAAAGGTTCATCACAAAGAACGAGTCCCTTGCAACTCGTTCAAGCCACTGGAGGAATGCCATGGCTTTCATAGATTCAGTAGGGTCACGGCCTAGAATGTTGATCAATTTCCCGTAAAGTCTTCGATCAACAGTGTGAAATCGTTTTAAATCTTCATCTGAGACTGGTGGGTAAAGATCATCATATAAAGAGGGAAGTGAAGGAGAAATGAGATCCATTAATGAACTAATTAGATTTTTGTTTGCCCTTTTCCTTTTCTTTTACCTTTTCCTCAAAAAGATTTTGGGTGCACAGAGATGAAGGGGTACTATTAAATTTATATTGGTTGCGTTTGACGAAGAAGTAACATTTTGAAGAGGCGCCATAACTGAGAATAAGAGAAAATTTAAATCAGATTTTGTGTAATCTGGGTTTGGATTTTTAAACGGTTACATATTTATGTCCAAATGTTTTTTACGTACTTACTATTTATGGCTTACTGTCTCAGTCAACATTACTGGGACACTGATTTTTATTTTCTTATTATCTCCATTTAATATTCTTTTCTTTTTAATTTAATGCTACTTCGTCCATTTATTGTATATTATTTTAATAGATGTTTATTTTTATTTTTCCGGTTTAAAAAATTAAGAGATAATTGTCACTAATGTCTAATTTACCCTTACTATCTGCTATAGTTATTTTCTAAATCATTGAATTTATTATATTTTAAAAGTTATATAGTAAAATTATCATTCTAATTATTATTCTATAAAGAATATGCTAAGTCAATATTGGCAAGTAAAAATATATGCAAGAAGTAAAATTGTTACACTTTCGTTTACAAATAAAATGTAGTTTTATGTATCATGAATAATCTTCTTTATTAGCACTGTACCAAACAAATTACTCCCTCCGTTCCATTTTAGTTGGTCATTTTTTATTTTATACGGTACTTAAGAAATCATAAATAAGATGGTTAATTTTACTAATGTACCCTTCATTAATATTTATGGATACCAAGATCATTTACAGAAAATATACTAACATTAATTTGTTTAGGCTTCCAAAGAATATTAATTGTAGGGGTAAAATGAAATTTTTTTCATTAGTTTTGTCTTGATTTAGTAAGTGCACAAGTAACTTGGGACATGTACAGTAAAGTGACCAACTAAAATGGAACGGATTAATGAAAGCAGAAAGTGATAAGAACATTATTATTACTTTCAGACTTCTTACATTTAATGGATATACTTTCTCCGTTTCAAAAGGAATGACCTAGTTTGACTTGGCACGGAGTTTAAGAAAATAAAGAAGACTTTTGAATTTTGTGGTTCTATATTAAAGTTATGGCAAATGTACCAAAATGCCCTTGAATCTTGTGGTGTTAACCATGCCATGTGGAAAGTTGAAATTAAAGTATTACCAAAAAAGGAAAGGGATCATTCTTTTTGAAACGGATTAAAAAGGAAAGTAGGTCATTCTTTTTTAAACGGAGCGAGTATTTATTTATGTTGAGTTTAAGTAGTAAATTGATTATGTTGTCAAAATAAAAAAAAGTACTCTCCGTGCCTTTTTAATTGGTTATATAGTACTAAAAATAGTTGTTTCTAGATATTTTCTTCGTCCATTTTTGGTACTTGATTATTATATTAAAAATAATTATCTAGTTGTATTTGTCTAATTTAAAAAATCAAGAGATGATTAACCATTTTGTGTCTATTTTATCATTGTTATTAAATATTATAATTGTTTCTCAATATTTAGATGACTTACAATAAGTAGGGATAGTATAGTAAAATTACGCTTTTATTTATTGTTTCTTACGGGGTGTGCTAAGTCAAACGTGTACAAGTAAAGATGGACGGAGGAAGTACTTGTCAATTTAAAATATCAAGAGAGAATAAATTATTTTTTCCAACTTTATCCTTAATATTAATTATTCTAGAATTAAGAGGCTCACAAATAAATAAAGATTAAATAATTAATAAGGGATATGTTAGTCAAATTACACTCTTAATTATTTTTTTCTTAAGGGTTATACAAACTCTTATCCTGACAACTAAATGGGAATGGACGAAGTAGTAAATTGTTTATGGTATACGCAGATCTTCGAATATAAATATATAGCTTATAATTTATTTAATTTTACAACAATGGCAAACCCAGTGTAGTCCCGTAATTTAATTTTACACATAAGTTTATTACGAGATCTTCAAAAATAAATATATTTTTATGTATAGGTAATAATTTAATTTTACATATAAGTTTATTACTTTCTTTGAACAGGTGTAGTAAGTAGATAATTAAATTATTTACCTATTTAATTTAAAACTATTGAGATTGCATCCTATCACCTAAAATAGTCATCCCTTTTAGATTGCAATTACTTATATGATACCATCTATAAGTGATGAAATGGATCTAGCCCAAGTGATTAGCTAGCAAGTACGGTAATATAATCCCAAACTGGGAGAGGTATTAGGTATCTTATTAGAGGGAAAGAGTGTAGGAGTGCAAATAGAATCAAATGAAGGGAGGGTTATCACCAAAGATATTTTTCTACTAGTGAATTCGTCATAAAAAAATGTTAAGATGTCAATAATTTTATTAAATATAGTATAGATAGAAGAAAATGTATAACTGATTTCATAGAGGAAAATATTTGGTTAATAGTCAGCAACTTGCAGCAAAGTCATAAGTTACTATTTTGAACCAAAAAATTAGACTTATGGAAATTATAAATTCATATAAAATACAAACTAAAGAAGAATCATAGAGAGATCATATGAAAAAAATAAATGAAGAAGAAAATAATGCAACATCAATCTTACAACCTTAATCATTGAAAAATAGAAGGAAGAAAATACAAAATCAATACAAAATTTTCCGAGCTCTTATCAACATCCTTTCGTACAAGTCGATCACCATTCAATATAACTTTCATCTTATTTTTCTAGTCAAACTATAGCATGAATGTAATAATGTAGTATATATAATAATATAACAACATAACTACTTCAAATATGAAGTAAAGGAGATAACCTTAAGTAGGGTGTCAAAAAATAAACATCCTTTCGTACAAGTCGATCACCATTCAATATAACTTTCATCTTATTTTTCTAGTCAAACTAAAGCATGAATGTAATAATGTAGTATATATAATAATATAACAACATAACTACTTCAAATATGAAGTAAAGGAGATAACCTTAAGTAGGGTGTCAAAAAATAAAAATATATTATAAATTTAGGGAAACTTACCTAAATTTACCATGTTTGAAAATATTTATAATTTATAGTTATATAATTTTAATACATGCATAATTCACTTTTAATACATAGTGTAGATTTTTTACCAAAATAAACATAATATGTTTAAGACACTTATAATACATCAACATTGTATGCATAATTCACTTTTAGTACATAGTGTAATACATCTATATTGCATGCATAATTCATTTTTAATGCATAGTGCATTTGTAGGGTTCTAGCCTTGTTCTTATTATGTCTATTATGTTTATGTTTTGATGATTGACAAACCTTATCACTAGAACCTGGTCCATCAATGTCTGATTATTACTCATGTTCAGCTGTTTGCCTAATCTAGTGGAAGGACTAGTTACGTGAACTGGTGTCCCAGTGTGCAGCTTTATAGTTGCACGCATTTGTCTTATGTGCTAGTTGTCTAGTACTTTTCTGGACAATGTCAGCACGTTATTGGGACAGTGGTCCTTTCTAATATCCACCAATAAGGAAGCTTCTCTCCCAATGCTCATCATATATATGCATCATTCACCAAGAGAGAAGCTCAAGCTTTTGCATAAAATCAAAAGGAATTTTCTCAAGCAAAGGCCTTACCGTACCCAATAGTGCAAAACTTAACAATTTAGAAACTATTTTGCTCATAGTAATATATGCTTCTTCTTTCTAGGTTGTTTGAGATTTTGTTTTGATCTTAAATTTGTAAACTCACGTCTCATTCTAGAGATTTTAGTGAGTAGTCTGTTTAGCCTTGTTCGTTCTGATTTGAGTTGTTTGGTAGCTAGAGGTAGCTAATGGAGAGTTCACTGTAGACGTATTGTGAGAGTGTGTTGCAATAGGTTTATTGCAAGGTTGTAGGAATTAGGAGGTTAATTTCTAGGTTGTAATCATTGAAGATTGCTTAGACTTTTAGTGAAATTTGTTGGTAAAATTCTACTGGGGTAGGTCATAGTTGTTTTTCCCTTGAGTAAGGAGGTTTTCATGTAAACATCAGTTGTCATTTACTTTCTTGTTGCTTTCATTGTGTTCTTGACTGTTCATTTCCTCATACGGGGACCTGATTACCAAATCAAGTGTTAGGTATAGTGGTGGACTCTTATAAACCATCAAGTGGTATCAGAGCAATACTTTCTATAAGGTTAACACCTAGGAAAGATCATGTTGAAGATGGCAGCTCCACCCAGTCTCGAGAAAGGATAATCAACTACTCGACCTCCGAGGTTCAATGGGCAATTCTATAGTTGGTGGAAGATTAGAATGCATGATTTTATCTTGGCTGAGGATAGTAAATTATGGGTTGTTGTCTGTGATGGTCCCTATGTTCCAATAGAAGCAGCTAAAGAAAGAGATACCTCTCACACTGTCCCTAAAAGTAGAAAGAAATATATTGAAGTGGATCGAAAAAGGATTGAGAAGAATTACAAATCAAAGAAACACTACTAGAAAATCATCATTTTTCGACAGCTGTTGTAGTCAGAAAGTAGACTGCAAATAAAAGTTTCCAACACCTTTCCGACTGAATTCGGGAAGTCAGCAAATGACTAGTCGAAAAAAGGTTTCCAACTACTGTAGTCGGAAATTTTTCGACTATTGCAGGCGGTAAATGAAAAATAAGTACGGCCATACAAATTGTAGTTTTCCAACAACAGTAATCGGGAAACTAATAAAAAATTATTTAAACTACTTGTGCCGACATATTTAAATCATTAATTTTATTTATTCTTTTTACTACTCAACAAACACTACAAAGACAAGAATCAGTGAGTTTATCAAAATCCATTAAATGCATACTAAAATGAAGGAAAACAGATTTTAAAGTGAGTAGTCTACAGACTTCAGACTTAACACATAATAATAACTGAAAAGGTAGAAAAAACAAGGCTTGATATAAAAGCAACGATAACTTAAAAGGTAAACAACAATTCAATCCTCTTCATTTGATTCATAGTCACTCATCAATTCTTCCTCATTGGTTGTTTCATTTTCATTGAGAAAATCTACCTCACTTATTTTATTTTCATCAAGAAACTCTTCCTCGCTTGATTCATATTCATCAGCTGGGTTTTCCTCCTCATTTTCCCTGGATGTTCCTTTTCTATAATCATCAACATTTAATCCAAGTTCAAAAGAATCAAATTCTTCATAGAGGCCTTCGCTATGCTGTAATTCACCTGCAAATTCATCATCCACCCTTTCATCAACACTTGAAATGTCATTCTGGTATGCTACATCTAACACATCCTTTACTTCAACTCTACCCACGATCTTTGTTTTTATAATTATCCGGTATGTGGACTTATTCTTGCAAAGAGGATAATTAGTATAATACACTTGTTTCACATTTTGTGCAATGATAAATAGATCATAGAGTCCATACTCCCTTGTATGCTTAATTTCAACTATTTTGTACTGCGGGTGTACCTTTTTACCTGACCTAGGTGTTGGATTATACCACTTACACCGAAAGAGTACCAATTTTTTCTTCAGCCAACTAACAAGATGCTCGAGTTCTAAAATCTCTTAAGGCACACCATAATAATCAACATCACCATCACCTTTCACCCACACCCCACTATTATTAGTCTTTTTTCCCTTAGACCACTCTTCTGTATGAAATCTGTACCCATTGACAGAGTACTTAGAATATGTTCTGATATTATGATCAGCCCCCAAGCTATATCACGTAAAAATTGGCCATTTTCATCATAATTATTTGAATTATGAACCTATATAAAGTTTAAGAAAAAATTGAATTTAAAAAATATATATTATTAGACACTAGTGTAAATCATGTTAAATATTAAGTAATACTTACATATTCTCTAAACCACTCTGAAAACATAGGATAAATAGCAACAACCCTGTGTATAGCCACAAAGTAATTGTCTGACAAAGTTACAACTTTCATTAGTTAAAGCGAAGATGTATCTTATATGATTCTTGCTAATATAAATATACTCACTTATAAAAAGGTTGGACCTGAGAGCAATTTAATAATACATGTGTTGTAGCTAACTTAAGCTCCATCTCATTCAAATATTGGTTTGGATTAAGTTTTAGACTTCTTTTACCTGGTTGATTAAATATATAAAAGGGTGGTGCTGAAGAATCAGTATTGCCTCCATCATCATATCGATTAGGTCGATTTCTCAAACATGGCACATCATTTTTGAAATAATAAGAACAAAAATGAGAGGTTTATCTATCAAAAAAATGAGAGGTTTCTCTATCCAAATAAGCCTCACATATCGATTCCTCAATTCGATATCTATTTTTCATGGTCCGCTTACACTTATCAATAATCCTGAATTGTATGATCTTTAGTTGATATAATGTTTAATTAAAACACAAATGGTAAATGATTAAAAATCATTACCTCTCATAGAGATACATCCATCTACACTGAACATGCCCTCCAAGTTATGCTTCTCGCACAAGATGAATTGGAAGATGCTATATAACATCAAAAAATCCAGGAGGGAAAATTTTTGCAAGCTTATTTAAGGTTAACCAAATATTTCTATCCATCAAAGCTAGGTTCTCCTCCCTCAATGTGTTAGAATATAAATCTTTTAAAAAAAATAAGCTTATCTTTGTTATGGGCTTCCATATTCTATCGAGCAATGCATAAAATGCAATAGGCATCAAAGATTCCATGAAAATGTGAAAATCATGACTCTTCATAGACGTCAATTTCCCTTCTTTCATATCAATACACCTGGATAAGTTTGATGCATAACCATCTGGCATTCTTAAATTCTTAACCCAATCACAAATCTCTCTCCTCTCATCCAAAGTGAATGTACAACTGGTTTTTGGCTTTTGAATCTTGTCATTAAAGTGTGTCAGGTACAATTCACTTTGTCTGCAATACTCCTTTAAGTCCATCCTGGCCTTCAAATTATCCTTTGTCTTGTTACTGATATCCATCATGGTATTAAATAAATTGTCAAAAAAGTTTTTCTCAATATGCATTACATCCAAATTATGTGACATAAGATTATCCTTCCAATAATATAACTCCCAGAATATGCTTTGTTTTGTCTAGTTATGTATAACATCATAACCAGGTATCCTAGACGGTGGAGACTCTGTAACTTTAGGCAAATTCTTGATCCTAGCCCAAATTTCTTCTCATGAAAAGGTTGGTGGTGGCTCTTCAAAGTCAGTTTGGTTCTTCATAAATGCACTAGTATTTCTCCTAAACTCATGTTGCATTGGAAAATCGATGATGACAGTCAAACCATGAGTTCTTACCTCCACATTTCAAAGTGAATGCTTTTGTGTTTTCCATACAACAAGGGCAAGCTAACTTGCCTGTAGTCGACCATCTGGACAACTTTCCATAAGCAGAAAAATCATTTATAGTCCACATCAAAGCAGCACGTAATCCAAAGTTTTGTTTGTTGATACATCATATGCTTCCACACCTTCATGCCATAATATGTTCAACTCATCAATCAATGATTGTATATATACATTAATCAAACTTTTTGGATTGCGAGGACCTGGAACAATGCAATTTAGAAACAAATATGGGCTTACACAACTCAAGCGGGAGATTATAAGGTGTAACAAACACTGGCTAACATGAATATGGTATAGCAGAGACACTAAATGGAGTGAATCCAACAGTAGATAATCCCAACCTAATGTTGGTTCACTAGCAAAGTCTGGATACACTCTATCAAAATGCTTCCATGCTTCTCCATCTAATGGATGACATAGAACACCAGGTGGTCTTTTATGTTCATGATGCCATGTCATGTAAGAAGCAGAGCTCATTGATGTATACAACCTCTTTAACCATGGTATAAGGAGTAAGTAATGTATTCATTTTACTGGAACCTTCTTTCATTTAGCATTTGTGACTTCCTTATAATGAGGATGGTTACAAAATTTGTACTATTCTAAAGCAGCAACATCCTTATAGAATAACATATAACCTTTCTCGTAACAATCAATCTTCTCTGATGAAAGACCAAACTTGGAAACCAACTTCTTCGCTGTATAGTAATCTTTGGTTAAGTCAAGTTTATTTGGATTAAGTTCATTCATAAGACCAATGATCGAATCCATACCCACTTGAGAAATAGAATAATATGATTTAATACTTAGTAATCTAACTGCAACAGATAACTTGAAATGCATTGACCCTTCATATAGTGGATGACTAGCTTTCTTTAATTGCTTACAGAAGCACTTAGCCTCATCATTCACTTTGAGCCCCTGAGTGTGTCCTGAAAGTATCCCTAACCATCTTACTATATCGACAGTTTTCAACATTATTCTTCGCTCTGGGACTATCCTCACCACCAAACGAATTCTGAAAACCATAATCACCAACACCAGCATTAGTCTCTCCATGAACTATCCATACATAATAATGTTTCATAAATCCATGCTTAAGAAGATGAAATTCAACATCATCTGGTCCCAATAACATGGCACACTCGCATTTCTCACAAGGGCACCTAATTGTCCCTTTCTTAAGAAAATCAACAACTGTCATCGCCTTAGTAATAAATCCCGCAACCCATTCTTTATACTCCTCCCTCAAGCCCGAACGATTAGGAGATGTCAATTATACATCCCACTATGATGTGAAGGTTCCATCTACATACAAAGAAAAAATTAGAAATTGAGAAAAATTCCACTAATAAGTTATATTCTTATAAAAAGTTTCGATATCTGCCTCATTCTTTTATTTAGTTGTACTTCACATTGTTGCCAATAAAGATAAAGAAAGAAGGAAAAATCAGTAATCTTCGACAATAGCACAAATGAATAGTATCATCTTATTTATCAAATAATGCATAAAACAAAGGGAAAGTAACAATAGTTCAAAGATTTTCAACAGACACTAAATAATTCATCATATTCTATGAGTATAAAGTATTTCCATAAAAGAAAAATCATAATAATTTCTCCAATAATGCACAAGTGTTTGACAATGAGAATGATTTTTAGTGGCTTTTATAAGCAGTCTTCTCTTGAGTGAAGGTACATGGCATCTTTCATGCTTCCAAGCTTAAAAGGAAAACTTTTTTACAACTTGCGCAATAATCTCTCTCTCTAGCAAATTCAAAGATCTTTAGATTCAAAGTAGTTATTCAATATAGTTCAGGTAAAAAAACAAAGGGCAAACGTGGTCCAGAGTTTTTAGAAGCTTGAGTTTTTCAACTTCTATACAAATTGCCACTAACATTTGTAATCCAGGTAATGTCCAATAGGTCCTCTCATGTCTATATATTGATTCATTGTATCAACTTACATATGCAGAAAGTTAATGTAGAATATTATTTTAGCTAGTATTTTTTCAAATGCAACCAATAGACATAAATAAAAATAAAAATTAAAAATTCAATACAACTCTATCAATAAACCTTATTTCTGAGAGCAAAAGATACCCTCCTTAGGTCATATCACTATATATAATAATACCTGGATCACAGAAGATATTAATTGTGCCGCCTAGCTGCTTCAAGAAACTTACTATCTATCACATAAAAGTAATTATAAGAAGAAAAAAATAAAAGAGGAAAGAAATTAAAAAGGAAATAATGATAGCTACTTCAATAAATCTTAATTCAAAGAGGAGAAGAATTTAATTTGACATAAAAAAAAATTTAGTAGTAGATAGTGGTGACAATTTATACCCATATTCACTTAATTACCCACAAATTTATTGGAAATAGACTCCATAGTGCTCCTTAAGGTCCCTACTAAGGTATCGGAAGTTCCACTCCCATGGAATATTAGGGGTCGTTTGGTGGAGTGTATTAAAAAAAAATGCATGCATTAACTTTGTGTATTATTAATACCTTATTTGGTACATTTTTTCATCCTATGTATTACTAATATTTGCATTAGTTATACACTCTATTGTGTATTAAGGAGTGTATTACTAATGCATGAAAATCCTTGGTATTAGTAATGCAATGGATTCTAATGCGTGCATTAGTATGGTTAAAGTCACAATTGTCCCTCAAAATCTTTTTTATATCCTTTCCATCATATCTATGCAGGGTATTTTTATAAAAAATAATTTATTTTAGAAATTATGCAATTCATGTTATTTTTAATACCTTAAACCAAATGTTGCATAAGAAAAAAACAAGCATAACTAATGCAATCATAACTAACACAAACATTACTAGTACAAGCATTACTAATACACCATATTTTGCACTATTCTTATACACTCTACCAAATGACCCCTTAGAGTGATAGTAGAGGATATATGGTATATACCAAACCTATGTCGAGTTCATATCCTGGCGGAGTAGAATTTAACTATCACATTTTTTTTGGTTAAAATCGGGCATGAAGCCCATTTTATTAAAAAAATTCTATCAATATGTACAAAGAAAGGTGTCAAGTCCAAGAGTGACCCGACCCAAAAATAATAACAACAAAAAAATCAGACAACTATCCGTTTGAATAGCCTCAATTAGGAAGCTTCTAGTCACCTCCTTTGCATCTCCATGGCTTCTATCTGTTTCTCTTCATTTCTCTTCTCCGATCAACTTTACCAATGAAGGATCCATACATAAATAGCTCTATATAGCTATGATGAGCTTGTCTCTAAGCTGATTGAACTATTTTAGCTACTGCAAATAAAACTGCTTATCTTTCATGCCAAAGTTGTTGTATCATCTACTTTTGTGATATCACGACCATACTATCCAAGCTTCATAAAATTAATTGAATAAGGCATGAAAGGGAGCATTCTTATCCGGTATTTTGAGGATTGAAATCTGAAATGTGTAGTTGAGCTTTAGGTGTATTTCACTTTATGTATTTAAAAATCTCACAAATGACATGAAATCGTCCCAATTGAAGACTTCTCCATCTCAACTAACCCCAGATCTATGCCTCTTATACCCAGATAAGTATCACATATCTTCCTCCTTATGTATATATACCTGATTATGGTTGTTAATTTCACCTCCCTTCTTCTTTCTTGACAGGTTGAGCTCAACAAGGAACTAATACCACTGCCTAAGAAATTGGAAGATGAGTTTCTATTCTAGCCACATCAAGTAAGTGAGTTACATGAATCTCAATCTATGATTTTTCAAACATTTTCTATGTTATCTTGTTGTTGTTGTTGCTTACCTCCTCGATCTATTGTTTAATGTCTTTCTTGTTGGCTCAAGTTCTTCTGATAATTAAATCACTAACTGTATTTACCCTACCTCATTCTTAAAATCCCTATTTTGGAATTTTTTAATCCCGAGATTACGGACTTGGCATTTATCCATGTTTAATAGTAATTTTGCTTCTCTTGGTAAGTCCTGAAATGTGGAATAGATTAGTCTATCAGTACCTGCAAAAAAGAAAACTTGATTAGCAATAAAATCAGCCACCTTATTGTCTTCTCTGAATGTATGTTCCACTACCACCTCCACCTCCTTTATTAGGGTATGAATCCTTCTTATTTCCATTGCAACACCCCAAGGTGTTTCCCAAGGCCGATCCAGAATATACTTCACAGAGACAGAATCTGTTTCTAAAATCAGTGGTAACAGATTATAATCTAAGCAGTACTCTAAAACAATTCTCAATGCCATCACTTCTTCCACTAAACTGTTAGTATCCCCTATCCTTCTACCTTCAGCATAAACCAAATTACCCTGGTCATCTCTTATACAGAAATCACAAGAGCTAAGACTATGGCTATCCTTTGAGACCCCATCAAAATTGCATTTGTAGTATCCCATGCTAGACAGTTTCTAACATACCATAGTACACCCAATTCTGGGTGTGTAACCATGCAGAAATCTTATTAAATCAGGCCAAATACCAGGAATATGTTTAAGCCATAGAAAAGAAACTTGGCTAAATACACTAAGTTCCTGGTAATTACCCATCTCATACTCTAGTTGACATCCTACCTCCATGTTTAACCATATTTCTTCTCTTCCATATTTTCCACAAGATAAGCATAGGAACAAATTTAAAGATAGGATTGAGCTTTGCATTGGTAGATGCATTCCACCATTTAAATACATTGTCCTTGACTTGCAAAAAAGGACCACTATCCATGCAAAAGTTTCAAAATAAATCCATATACTGTTAAATATGTTACACTTCATAAATAAGTGTTCAACTAATTCTTGAACCCCATCCTCACAAGAACAGCATAAAGCAGCATCACATATCCTATTTCTGATAAGGATTTCTCCTACAGGCAACCTTTTTCTCCATAATCTCTATAAGAAAAAGGACACCTTAAAAGGTATCCTTTTCATCCAG
The DNA here is from genome assembly GCA_031232105.1 of Capsicum rhomboideum. Taxonomy (NCBI): domain Eukaryota; kingdom Viridiplantae; phylum Streptophyta; class Magnoliopsida; order Solanales; family Solanaceae; genus Capsicum; species Capsicum rhomboideum. The sequence goes on from CP124715.1 coordinate 102,092,412, forward strand.
ATTCTCTTAAAAATCAGCACACTCTCTTCTTTCTCTCTTAAATAATCCCAAGTAGAACCCACACTAAATTTCCCAAAAGCATTTAACCTTCACCTTGCCTTGTCCCACTGTTCAGCTTCTTCATTACACTTCACATTTTGAATAACACAACTGCACACTTCATCACCAAAATTCAGCTCCATTAAGTCAGCATTCCATCCACCATTTGAGAAACATTGACTCACCTCTTTGGTTGTTTCTAACAAAACCAATAGACAAGTAGTAATGAAGGGCAACCAATTGTGTCCAATTATCATACCAGACACTTGAATATCCACATTTGGGTTCCCACTATATCTGTTGATCAAACATATTCTTGGCCTCAAGCATATGCTTCCATGTTAATGAACCTCCCCTACATTTCACCAATTGTGGTCTCACCTTCTTGCAATACTTGTTCCACATATAGTTAGTCCATAAAGATTTTTGTGTTCTAAAAATCCACCACAATTTTGCAAACAGGGCTATAGACACATCAAATAATGATCTAAAACCCAACCTTCCTTTATGTTTAGGACTGCAAATATCATTCCAAGCCACCTAATATTTCTTTCTACCACTTCTCTAAAGTTTCATAAAAATCTAGCAAAGATTCTATGTAGGTCATGAATAACACATTTTGGAGGGTTAATTACAGATAATAAATAAATGGGGATACTACTCAAAACATTATTAATTAAAACTGCCTTACCACTAAAAGATAGCATCTTTCCCTTCCATGCTTGTAACTTATTATGCACTTTCTTTATTAAATCTACAAAATGCACCTTTCTCTTTTTTCATGCCCAATTGGGCATCCTAAGTACATCAAAGGGAACTTTCCTCTATTAAAGCTAGTATATTCTTCCACCTCCTTGATGTGAGCATTAGCAGTCTTGTAATAAACAAAAAGGCACTCTTGTCTCTATTAATCTTCTGTCCACACTGGTCTTCTTAGTCTCTAAGAATATCCATTATTAAATTTAATGATTTTCCATTAGCAGAAGCAAAAATGATGGTATCATCAGCATATGCTAGATGATTAATATTTTCACTTCATTTTGGCATACCAAAACTCATATAATCTGCATCCAAAAACAAAGAATTAAGAGCTCTAGATAACACCTCTGCAGATAGAATAAATTAAGCTGGTGATCAAGGATCCCCTTATTTTAGTACCCTTGTAGAATGAAAGAATCCATGGGCCTGATCATTTATTAGGATTAAATACTAGTTGTTAGCCACTAGTCTCCAAATCTTATCCACCACTCCTATATCAAAACCCATCTTTTCAAGTACTTTCATCAAAAAGGTCTAATCTACCCTATCATAAGCCTTATTCATACCAAGCTTAATCACCACATCTGTAGGCTTTCCTCTTATCCTGATATCAGAGTTAATCTCTTATGCTAAAAGTATATTTCCAATGATGCTCTTACCTTTCAGAAAACCTTACTGGTTTTTTGTAATAAGAGTAGGAAGTAGTTCTTCAAATCTGCCATGTAACACTCTTGAAACTACTTTATTAAGGAAATTACTCAGACTAATTGGTCTCATAGCTAAAAAAGATTGTATGATATCTTTTTTAGGCAATAAAACTAAATTAGTGTGAGTGATGGACTTGGGAAGAGTATTTCCCTCAAAGAAAGTAGTCACAACCTTATAAACATCATCTCCAACGATATCGAAGCAACATTGAAAGAAGTGGTCAGTAAACCCATCCATGCCACAAGCACTGTCACCATTCAATTCAAACACTACCTTGTTAACTTCTTCCCTCGTGGGCATAACATTAATAGCTCTATTGGACTTCTCAAAAACTAGTCCAGGGATATGCTTCAGCAATGAAATATCACCTTCTCTCTAAGTCCCTGTAAATTATTCTTGATAAAAGATAGAGCTGCATCAGTCACCTGTTCAACACCATCCATCCATTGGATTGATTCCCACAAGAAAGTAACAAAGGTGCATGATATAAACCAATCCTTGCTAAATGAGCTGACTCTACCAAACCAAAGAAGCCCAGAAAAGATTGATTCACCAAGAACCTATCTAATCTTTTGGAAATGCACTCACTGTCGATTCCACCAAATAAAAGGACTGACTTTGAAGTTGATGTCAACTAGATCACAGGAATTCACACAAAAAGCAAAATCCTCAAAGAATAGTTATGCAAGAAAACTGCTCAACCTAGATAAGTATATAGGTACTCAAAACATAAGAATCATAATTCTAGATAGGGAGTTCGAAATAGGGAGAACATGAGATTACACGGGAAGACACACACAACCTCAACATTAATTTTTTTTTCATTTTGTAGATAGAGAAACATTCACCTAAATAGAATCAGTACTCAAAACATGAAACCTAGAAAAATGAATGAAAATTAACTACCAAGAACCCTAATCTAATCTCTACTTATGTTATACTAACTATAGATTTGGGGTTTTCATTACTAGAAAATGCCCCAAATCTGTACTATGATTTCATGTCTATGAGAACCCCAATATGAATAGTTAAAGGAAGTTGAAAACAATCGCTAAGATTTCATAACTTGAGAGAACCCATGTACAGATCTTTACCTCTTTGCTATCTGTACTATTAATGATTTTGTGGGGTTACTTCATCTTAAGCTCCTGCCAACGAAAAGTGAAGAGTAGTAAAGATTTCAAAAAATGAGTAAAGTGAATTAAGTGAAGAGTAGTAAAGATTTCAAAAATCAGCAAGTGAATTAAGGCAAGGAGATTTTACCAGTGCCAAAGAGAGTGCAGAGAAAAAAGGGACAAAACCAAAAGCCCTAAAAAATAGAACGTGATACCTTATTTAAAACGAAAGGTCAATTTCTGACTACTGTCGTCAGAAACAAAATTATAAAAATTATTTAATTATTTTTAAAAGCTTTTCGACTACAACTGTTCGTTAAATTTAATCTAATATTAATAATTTATCTTAAGCTTTTTAGTGTATATTAGAATATTCTTACTAATAATTTATATAAATTATTTTTTACATAGTCCGAGTACGGTAGTCAGAAAATTATAATAGAATTAATTAATTTTTTAAAATATTTCGACGAAGGATGTCGGGAACTTTGGTCAAAATCATGTTGACTATTTTCTCCGACTTCTGTAGTCAGAATATTTTTTTCCCAAAATTTCCCGCCAAATATTACGATTGCAATTGTCGAAAATTTATTTAACAAAAAAAAAAACTAAAAGACATAATTTCCGACTACTGTAGTTGGAAATTTTGCAATTGCTTTTGGTAGTCAGAATTGGTAGTCTGGAAAATGCGAGTTTCTAGTAGTGAAAATCCTTGTTTGCAGGATATAACCTGATGAGTACAATTGGTCTCTGATTGTTAATCTGCTAAGGAGATATGGGAAGGTTTGTAAAATGCTCATGAGGGAACAAGTCAAGTAAAGCAATCAAAGATTGATATGCTTACTACTCAGTACGAGTTGTTCAAGATGAGTTAAGGTCAATCCATTTATGACATGCATACTCGATTCACATCCATTGTGAATGAACTCAAGTGCTTAGAAAAAAATATTCAAATGCACAAGTTGGTCAGGAAAATCTTGTGTAACAACCTATTACGTGAAATTTTTCTTTTTATTTATTTTGACCATTTTTTCCTTCCCTGTAGTTGCTACATATTGATTTTGAGGTGTGGGAATGGCTGGCACATTTTTTGAGGCATTCAGGAGTGATTTGGGAGAGTTCAAGACTAGTTGAAGATTTAAAAGTCATTAGTTTGACTTTGGTCGACATTTAGTGTTTTGAGTGCCGGATGGGAATTTGGAAAGTTCCCATTAGATCCGAAATGTCAAATTTGGATTAGTAGCAGGGTTGGTTTGAGTTCAAAACCTTTAATTTGCATTTCGACCCTTATTTCAAAAACTAGTAAATAATGCCTAAATAGGGTCCCAAGAGTTAATTTGTTGAAAACAGTCTCCTTTCAAAAATCCAATGTTTTCATTGAGTCCGAAACGGCGAGAATAGCCAAGTAGCATTTATGGTTTATTCCAGTGGTGCCCAAAAGAATCCCGAGGGTCCGTTTGGAGATATTTCTTCACTTTGAAAATCTGCTGGTGCAACATTTTCTAGTGCATCAGGCCCTTCATCATGATTATGTGGTCACATGTCGTGATTGCGGGCCTAAATGACAGCCTACATTGCGATTATGTGGTGGTGGTATCGCAACGCGATGGATTAATCGGTGGATCGGGTTAGATTGACTCATCGCGATCGCGAGGCCCAACTTTATGACCGTGATGACCAATTAAATTGCTGAACAATGTTGACCTTTGCATTTGCAAGTGGGGGTCCGCAATCGTGAGGTACTGTTCACAAAACATTATAAATACCCCATTTGCAATTTTTGCTCCATTTTTGGACCTCCAAGCTTCGAGAAAAGCGATTTTAATAGGGTTTCATCATTTTCATGTAGGTAACTCTAAACTCATCTTTCCATTATTTCCTATTGATTATGCCTTCAAAAATACCTTTTAATCTCGATTTTGAAATAGATTTTTGGGGTTTTGTCGGTAAAGCTTAAAAATGGTTTTATTTTATTTGGACCTAGTTTTTAAGTCATTTTTGCATGGGTTTTCAACTGTAAACTCCTATAACCTTGGAGAATATGTTTCTAATATAAAATTGTGGTTTTACCCCCTTTGTTTTTGAACCCATTTTTTGACCCATTTTGGACCATCTTAAATTTAGTCGATATGGGTATCGTTAGCTTTCTTTTAATGCGTAAATGTTATATTTGTCTATTTTAGTTGATTTCAAGAACATTCGAATGGGAAAGGCTCCGTCTTGAAGGGCATTAGGCTTGGATTTTTACGTTTCAATATAGGTTATGGCTTAACTTTCTTCAAATTGGGTTGGACAGTTAATAAATAAGTAAAGCATGCTATGGATTTGGGAAAATAACTATGGGAATTGTATTTTGAGACTATTATTCTTGTTGTGTGCCTGTGAGGGGGTCTATATTCTTAATGTTGTTGACTGTGACTTCATATATTGCGTGCTGCCCATATAGGGGCTTTATCTGACATCATTGGCCTTATTTGTGCATTTAAATGTCTTTATTCTTAATGTGATGCCCGTGTTGGGTCTTAAATAGATATTATAAGCCTTATTGAGCATTATTTGCCTTTATCATGATATAAATACCCGAGTTATGGGTTGAAATGATATTAATGATGTCCTACATGCATATTTATTCCCATGGTGCCAAACTAGAACTAATATCATGAATTATTGAAATATTGAGTTGATTTCTAGGCTCACTTATACACATATTGAATGGATCTGTTATCTTCATAGTGATTTTATTGTGAGCATTATATCCTCATTCCATACATATACATTGAGTAGATATCGGTACTATTGAGGAACAATATTTTCAAAGAAAATGATATATTGTCATAAAAACCTTAATCTATGAACACAAGACAGAGAGATGGGTTGAGATGGGTTGAGATTTTGAGATAGTATACGGGTTCCGAACCCCCATGGGTCCTATTTTGGGAGCAGTGATTCTCGATATGTGTATACAGAAAGTCATGCAATGATTTTCAACAATTCACTTCATCATTCATTGCATTGGATTTGCATATGCATCTTTTGTGGTTCATTTATGTGTTTCTTGACAAGTAATCAGCTTTTATGTACCTTCGTGTATACCTGCTTCTATTTGACTACGTATATATATTAGAATTATTAGTGGATATGGCGTGAGCTACCGTTTGGGAACTTTTATGTTTGCAAGTGACGTGCTCATAGTATTTATTTACTTGTATTATTGTCTTCTTTTCTCAGTCTGCCTATGATACCTACTGAGTATATGTGGACCGTACTCACTCCTACTATGCCCTTTCGATACAGATCCTAGTACGAGGCACAATAGCTAAGTTCGTGCTTTTTAGAGTTGGTGATCGAGGTACTGGCATACTCTTGGGTTCCAGAGTTGACTTCAAACCTTTTCTTATCCATCTAGATATATTTTCTTACTTTTAAAGCTAGATATTCATATTTTTCGTATTTCCTGAGTTGTATTTAGGTGCTCTACACTTATGACACTAGATGTTAGGGGTTTTATGGTATTTATTTCAGACTTCCGCTATGTTTGTACATGTGTTGACCTCACTTCATTCTAGAAGTCTCATTTATTCCCATTTTTAGATATTTCTTTTAAATTTTCTCTCTTTTTGGGTGATTGAAATATCTACCAAGACTGGGTCAGGTAGATGCCATCATGACCTCAACTTTTGGGTCATGCCAAATTAGTATCAGAGCACCAGGTTCATTGATCTCATAAGTGTAAGAGCAGGATGTCTAGTAGCATCTCACGGATCCGTCTATCTTCGAGAGGCTATAAGATGTATTTAGGAAAAACTTATCTAATTTGATTTCTAATCATGTGGGTTGCTCATACCCAACTATCTAAACTTGTATTCCATTCTTTTTTGCGCAGATGGTGAGGACTAGATCCAGGGATGCTAGGTATGCTGAGCCGGTACCTAATGAGGAATTGAAGGCTAAAGTGTCAAGCTTTTCAAACGATTGTGTACAAGGAAAGGAGAAAGCCAGTACGGCTCAGGCTGATCCTGAGACTAAACTTAGTAAAGTCACTCTTGATCTTGAAGCCTCACTATATCATGACAAACACCTTGAAAAAGAGTTAGTTGAAACAAAAAAGGAGCTTAAAAGATCTTTTCAGTGGATTGCTTCATCAGAAATTATTGCTACCATGAATAATTTGAAGTCAAATGTCACGACCCGAAATCCCATTCTGGACGGACTGGCACCCGAAGCCGATATGCCCCAAGAGAACCAATCTTTGCTCATGTACATTCGTATGCCTCTACTCGTATGAATCTTATTAGATCTCATGCAACTATGCGGAAGTCATGAACATGGAAACATATGACATATATACGTTTATAAAACTTGGCCGTTAGGGCCATCAAGTCAAAACGGACATTCATCTATTACATTCATAGCCCACATATGTCTACAAAAGCCTCTAACAGATGCATCTACAAGACCAACTTAAAGTCGGGCCAAGTCCCCGCTTTATACAATATTTACAACATCAAAACAACTGTACAACTGTGACTCGAAAAGTCCCGAAGCAACTGGGGCTCACCAAAGATCCGCAAATAACTGTCCACCTACTGTGGAGGTCTACTAATGCCTGTACCTGCAACATGTAAGGTAAGTCCCCCGAGGGGGTCAGTACAAAGAATGTACCGAGTATGCAAGGCTTATAAGAATTGTATCATACATAATAAAAACAACAACAATGGAGTCAATATAAGAGAAATAGTCAATGGGAATAAATTCTTTTTCTGTAGGTGAGGAACCATGTGTATATTTCTTTTGTCATTGTCATTTATGATTAATCTTTCATATCCTTATTATTCATATACTATCCTCCACATACCCCTTTATTCTAGAGAGTTACCTTTACTCAAGAAACTTGCCCCTAAGAGATTCCTTATTTTTAAGAGGTTCTTTATATGTAAGAGATTCTTTCTTGCTTATATGCTCATCACCATTTTTCTACATCTACTTGGTTAGTAGGTTGTAAATTAACATGCATTCACCTTATCGGTGGGTTAACATACATCCACGCTATTGGTGGGTTAACATACATCCACTCTTTTGGTGGGTTATACATACATCCACTCTTTTGGTGGGTTAACATACATCCACTCTTTGGGTGGGTTAACATACATCCACTCTCATGGTGGGTTAACATACATCCACTCGCTTGGTGGGTTAACATACATCCACTCTCATGGTGGGTTAACATACATCCACTCTCATGGTGGGTTATAATATATTTACATACCTTTCTTCATTTCTTACTTGAGAGAGATTGAGTTATTCAAACTTGGAACATAACATTCTCGAAACTTGGAGTTCTAATACATACACACTTTTATGATACATTGAGGATCGTGATACTAGTGGAAACATACATATATACTTTACCTCATTTCTTTACTTTCAAGAGATTGACACCTTTAATAGTGAGGGATGGATATGTTAATTCGAACATTACCCCTTCATTATTCTAGAGAGATCTTATATAAGTAAGTATATAATACCGGGCCTCCACCTTTAGTGGGCTATAGTAAATAACATAGCATAATATTGGGATTATTCCATCTTGAACTTATACCCTTTAGATTGAGATCCATACTCAATGAAACATCTAGCAACCATGCGTGCATTACTTCCTTACAATCTTATACCCTTTACATAGTTATGAGAGTGACACATTAAAGATCATGACATTAATTGAAGCACACACACTTATATATATTACTTCACTCCTTTACCTCATAAGATTGATACCCTTACTTGTGAGAGATTGGTACAAACATAATCATAATATTATTAGACTTTGGAACATGACATGATTGGAAAAATGCTTTTCAAGCGTTACTAGATTCTCATACATTATTCCCTTTTTGAGATAGTTCTCTGAGAAATTACAGCGTTATGACATCTTTGGAACTTCGGGCAATGAATAAGAGATAAGTGAATCATCATTCATCTAGGAATAGGATACATATGAATAACAATATACGTCAACTTGAATTTGATATACTTTAAGCCTCTCGGAATTGAAACAAGCCCAATGTCAATGTGAACAATATGTTGCAGAAGGATACGGAAAAAGGAACCTTACATACCTTGTATTCTCAATATGATTACGCAATCTTAAATGTGCATACAATAGTCCCTCTCCTTCCTTATGTCTCACTCTACAACACAAGTACATAACGGAATTTACATTAACCACCAACTACCTTACAATGGCATATAACGACAATGAGTTACATGTTTGGCTTTAACATGTCATTTCCCCCTTGACAATACCATTTATGAAATTATCATACCAATAATCCCACTGTCACACCCCGAATCCCAACGAGGCGTGATTGGCACCCGAAGCCGATATGGCCCGAGAGAACCAATCTTTGCTCACGAACACTCGTACGCATAATCTTGAGTGAATAACACACTGTTTCATGTAATTGATGAAATATTAAAATGCCATGCATATACATATATAACACTTGGCCTTTGGGACCATTACATCGCACTGAACGTACATATCTTACATCCATGTACCCACTTATGTCTACAAAAGCCTCTAACAGATGCATTTGCCAAACCAACTAAAAGTTGGGACAAGTCCCCGCTTTATACTATATGTACAACATCACAATAGATATACGACTGTGACTCAGGAAGCTCCGAACCAAGTGGAGCTCACCAAAACTCTGCAATTGATCCACAGTCTACTGAGGAGGTCTACTAATGCCTGCACCTGCAACATGTAAGATAAGTCCCCAAGAGGGTCAGTACGAAGAATGTACTGAGTATGTAAGGCCATAAGAAAACTGCATCAATACATGAGAATTTCAATGGAAATAATCATAAGAGAAACTCTATATGTGAAACCATGTACCTTTCTATTATTATTACCTTCGATCATTCAAACATATCCTTATCATACATATGATAACTTTCATTCAATAGATTCTTCCTTTGCTTAACATTTATTATCATTATGATTAGTCATTCAACATACATCCACTCTTTCGGTGGGTTAACATACATCCACTCTATGGTGGGCAATAACATACATCCACTCTTTGGTGGGCAATAACATACATCCACTCTTTGGTGGGCAATGACATACATCTACTCCATGGGTAGGCCAACATACATCCACTCTATGGTGGGTTAATAACATACATCTACTCCATGGGTAGGGTTAACATTACATAACATTGCTTTCTTTTCTTTCATTATTCTTTACTTCATTTCTCTTTCTTTTATACAATGAGTGATACCTTGATGATAGAAGCATTCGTGAAACTTGTAACACGATATACATTACTTCACATCTTTACTCTTGTAAGATTGGTATCTTTACTTGTGAGGGATAAATACATTAACTTGTACATTACTTCTTTCATTACTTTTGAGAGATTGATACTTTTGCTTATGAGAGATTAGAACAATGATAGTCACAACTTTCTTTGAAGCTTTGGATCAACAACCAATGAATGAGGAACATGAGATTAAACGTTATCGGAAACATAGCCTTCGTGGCAACATGACATTATTGGAACCATTGGACAATAATAAATGCACAAGATTCATGAGTATAACCACTATTGAAACTTTGGAACATAACCTTACTAGGCTTTTGAAACATTACCAATGAATATGAGACATGTGTATAACTCTATTGGAACTTGGACTCATAACATGATTGGAATAATGCTATTCACCTAAACAAGCTCTCTTTACCTCATCGCTCTTGTTGGGATAATTCTCTTAGGATCTACAACAATGACAACTTAAGAATTACCGCCCACAATTGAAAGACAATTGGATCATAATTCATCTAAGAATAATACACCTATGAATACCAATATATATCAACCTTTATTCATCTAAGAATAATACACCTATGAATACCAATATATATCAACCTTCATTGGTATACTATAGATCCCCCTTGGAATAGAACACTTTTGAAATCTTAGGATAATAATCACTAAACACGATACATGTGGATATCAACTGCTCACCAACCTGAGATGCAATACCTTAGAACATTTGAAACTCTTGACATATTAGCCAATGAATGCGAGTTAACCAATGGTCATAAGTCAATTAATGAACATAAGTCAACCAATGAACATGGGTCATATGATTCACCATTGACCAATGAATAAGGAACATTTGAGTAACTCTAGCCAACTATCGGATATGGAATACCTTAGGGTATTTCGGAATCGAATGAGTACCATGACAATGTGAACACCATACGTTGCAGAAGGAAATAGAAGAGTAACCTTACATACCTTTACTTCCAAGTATGAGTACACAAGTCTATATATGAACACAACAGTCCAGCTTCTTCCTTATGTTTCACTCTACAATACAAGTCCACAATGGAACTCTCGTTAACAATTATTTACCGTACAAGTGTACAAAACGACAATGAACCATATGAATGCTATATAGCTTCATTTCACTCCTTAAAATACAACTCACTGCATCATCATGTCAATAATACCATAACATTACACTCATTGACCAAGATTTCATACAACAATAGCATTTCGCATCACACTTACCCTTTATGCCTTCTCATTTTCATCCCGTCACATTTACGCTTATCAATTTGCCTCATAACCACATATGAACAACCATCCACATTTAATACAGTCCAACATACCTTCACACGACACTTTAAAGTCATTAAAACGACATCACAAGTTGATAATTACATTCATGAAGGGTATAGGGGTTTCGGGGGGCCAAAGTGATGCAAAAACAAGCAATTCGGAGTTCTGGGCCGATCCGCTAAGCCACCTGCGCCCATAGGTGGATGACCTGCGTCCGTAGGTGACCTTTGGCAGTAGCCAGAGGCACCTGCATTGGCACCTGCTCCCGCAGGTGCTTCGTCTGCGAGGGCGGGTGCCCGTTTTGGTCCGAAATGGTCTTTTTGGGGTCTTTTTATGCAATGAATGGTCCATGATCATAACCAAACTTAGTTTAACATATTCTTGATCATATAACATGCCAACAACCAGCCATGGTCTCAAAACACACATAACATCACCAAAACGACACTTTACGGCCAATCCGCCACCAAGACCATAACCAATTTCACAATAGAAATTCCAAATATTATACACCATGACCAAACAAGGGGAGACTATAATCACATCTCACATGACAATATTGAACCCATAAAATTCATTTTCTTCAAGATCACAAGCCCATGTTCAAGTTTACAAGGCAAAATCATCCTCCGATTTAGCAAACACGCAATATTACACACATAGTGAATTCTCAATACATCACCAACATAACCAACATCATATATGCACCCTCTCATGCACATAATATATTAAACCATGAGAATAAATACTTACCAAGACTTGAAAAGAGTTGATCTTGGCCAAAGGGATGAAGGCCTAGGGTTTATGTGTAGAGAGAAATTTTTGGGAAATTTCTAGAAAAAGCATGAGAGTTCCAAATGAGCTAAAATCTGATTTTTGGCTCTATTTATAGCCCCTCACTAATAATCCTTATCCATACACTTAGTGGGTCACTTGGTCAATGAAAGAGCAATAAAAGCATGGGTCAAATTTCCATTTGGGCAATGTCTTCTTATTAATTTGGGCCTCATTTGGCCCAATGACCCATGACTCATTAATACCCAACAATTTAATGTGTAATTCATCAAGTCTCTCATATTTTACTAATTCGACAAATGTAAACGTGGTCATATGGGTTCGGAAACGTACGGGGTGTTACACCCACAATAGTCCATACATTGACCAATACATGATAACCAACAACATGTCACACCAAGTTCATACTTTCCACTCTTCACCACCACAACTTCACAATTATTCCATCAAATCACCTCAATACACCTCATATCAACAAATCGACCAATCCCATAATTTACACTTATAGAAAAATAACAATTTTAATAACATAATCACACCATACATGTTGATATTTCATCCATACCATGCTCTTTCATCAAAACAACAAGTCATTTTTCAAGTTTAAATTCCATAGATGCCACATCCTTACAAAAACACAAAGTGCCATGTTCAACACTTCCAAGCATAACCAACATGATTTACATAATCTCTCAACATATAATATGTTAAAACATAAGAATAATTACTTACCCAAGCTTGAAATATGATGATGTTGCTCCAAGAAGTGCCTTAGGGTTTTGAGAGCAAAAGAGGTTTTCTTGGAATTGTCTAGAAAAAGATAGAAAAGCATGTGTGTTTTTCACGAATAAAAATCAGATTTTGGCCCTTTATATAAGCCCTCAATTCCATCCTTAGACACACTTATAGCATTTAATGCTATATCTAGAAGGTCAAGGGAAGAATGGGTCATTTGACCCATTTTGGCCCATGTCCTCTTTCTCATTTTGGGCCTCTTTTGAGCCTAATTCACTTGATCCAACAAAATCAATAATTTCTCACGTTTAATTCATTTCATACGCGTTACAAAGATATTCCCACTCACGGGATTTATATTCGTAGCCTCAATCTAAAACAAGCGATTCTAGCCACGTATGGCTTATTTTGACCACAAGGGTAAAATCATCATTTTGATACCAAATTCGTTCACGAGTAATTTTACAATACCAATATAATACTTAAATTATTTCATGTATATGCTCGTGTTTGTAGAACAAACGTGGAAAAAATCGGCCCGGTACGTCCCCGGGCACCCTTGGGACTTAGAAAAATTTTCAACTTTTGAAAGGTGGACACAACCAGCCTGGCACGCCCTTGGGCGCACCACTTTGATGCCTGTGGGATAAAAATTTTAGTCCAGAGTGGCCTGGCACGCCCTCTAGCGCGCCCCACCCTTAGTTTTTCAAAAAAAAAATAATTCCGTTTTTCGACTTTTCTTCGCGGATTTGGTTAGATACTTCAAGTTCTATTCTTTAACTTACTTCTTACCTTTAATATACTTTGTTTGTAGGTCCTTCAAGCCTCATTTTAACCCCACAAATGTTCCATGAAGTCACAAAACACCTCCTACGCAAGTCTAATTACCTGTACGAGGCCCAATATCAATTTTCTCATCACTAACATTACAAAATACATACTCATGGCATATCGACACCTAAGTAACCATTGTTCAACATAGTCACATAGGGTTGGGAAGGTATGGGGTATTACATCAAACTCTGGTCATCTTGGTTCTCAAGGGAACAAGAATCCTTACAATCCTCATAGTAAGTACATATTTATTCTTGACAATTGGTTATGCACTTATTGTGGTCAAAATGGAAAAGCTTTAGTGCCATTTCCTTTTCAATGATAGAAGAATAAATCAAAATTATGTTGAATCCATCAGAGACTCAAAGGGACAAGGTCCCTCAAGGAAGAAGCTACTCATATTACCAGCCTGGACTAGAAGAACTCGCATTCATCCATTTTTAAATACTAAGGGACCCAAGCTCATTTGGGTTTCCAAAATCAAGAATTGATTTGATAGAGAGGTCGGGGTGAGAGAAAATATCCAAATGGGACAAAAAGAAGTGCTTAGTTAATGGTTTCTTTAAGCATGAGATTAGCTTATTTTTAAATCTTCTCTCACTCATGATAGCCATGAAGATTATGTGTCTTCTAAATTAATAAGGGGGTGATCTATCATTGAAGAAGGTATGTGGAACAATAGGCTGAGTATCATATTTTTCTACTTGACAGATTTGGCCTGTATGAAGGACCTAGTATGTTTGTGAATTGTCAAATGAAAAGTTCATAAAGAAAAGAGGCACATGCTTGTGACTTCTGAAGACTACTCAAGGTTCTGAGTAGCTCATGTTTTCACTATAAGAAGAAATCAACAGCTGAGATTGAGTATAAGGATAATATGCTTCAGAGATGGCTCAATGAACTGAGTAAAATTCAATTTGAAGGGAGCATGCATGAACTCTTGTCAAAAGGGGAGGATTTTTGAGTCTTTAATTCCTCTCAAGATATCTAAACTAAAACAAGTTGACAAGTTTTTAAAGTAAGATGAAGGGAAGCTTAATTCAATCTCATATTCTTCTGGTACACATTTATGAAAAAGTCATATTTGAGTAAGGTTGGAACACAAAGTTCTTGGATTATTCTAAAACAGAGACCTGATCCTCTTCTCAGGTTAGTGTTCTTGTTTCTACATGTTGATTATCAACTATGCACTTATGTCAGAACATTTTTTTAAAAAAAAATAATGTCGCCTTTTGTCTCTCTATGATCATTTTTCTTTTCTCTTCAAAAGTAGAGGACATGTGGCAAACCTTTTTCCTGATACAAAAATCCTCATCGTCTATCTACTTTTCGTCCCTTCCAGTGCATATACTCTCTCCTCAATCCTTTTTGTACCCTACCTTTAAAACAGACTTGATGACTTAAACCCTTTCCTAAAATCCTTCTCCTGAGTCATCTAAAAAAGATCCTATTTTTTTTCCTCTCCATGGAAAGAAATTCCACCCCCATATTCCTACTAAAGTCAGCCACAGAGTTCTTTCAAAATTCTTGTCTAGTTAAAACTAGTTTCGTACTCTCTCAGTCTTTCAAATACTCAGCTATATCTGAAACATCCTCCTCTCCCTCATTATGTTCTCATAACTTCAACCTTGCTTCAGTATCTGAAATGAAACTTGATTCATTGAGTGGAGATATTAAAGTGGTGAAGATTGAAAATGACTCTGAAATGTCTTGTCATCATAAAGTAGAAGAGGATAGTTCTGTCAAAAGTCAATTCATCAGGAACATCTCTAAAATCTCTATAAAATCTGATAAGAGCAACACTGCCTTCTCTGAAGTAAATAATTCCAAGGAACTCGGTAAGGGACTAGGTGTCTTTGTTGTCCAAAAGGGAACAACTTCTGTCCAAGAAAGAAAAGAAAAGGTTCATACACGAGCTCATGAGTACTATGCTATCCCAGATAGTGATACATTACTATTAACAAAATTATTTGAAACTATCTCTGCCAAAAGAAGGGATAGACCTTTTGTGCTTCCTGTTTACTATTAACAAAATTATTTGAAACTATCTCTGCCAAAAGAAGGGATAGACCTTTTGTGCTTCCTGTTTACTTTATGATAGCTCTCATTAGGTGTGTAGGAAAGATAAACAAAAGACTTCAAGTTGGCAGTAAAGGATTGGAGCAGGTATCAATGGAAGAGAGAATTAGTCCCCTGAAGAGAAAAGATATTGTGACATTCGAAATGAAACTATGCTCTTTGGAAGAGTATTTGATCCTACTATTGCAACCAGGTTTGGGATGAGTTTCCTCATTGCTCTTATTGATGCTCAACCATGGATGCATTTGTTTGACTCTACAGGTATTGTATATGACAGTGAGGTTAAATACTTCTATAATGATTTGATGTTTACAGAAAAGGAATTGCCACATAATGCCACTGTCAATGAAATCAAGTTCACTTTGATACCTTACTGCTTGGAGAGATTCTTGGTGTGCCTACTTTTGGTATAAATACTGTGAAAGAAAAGTATGCTTTAGAGACTTTCCTTGAGAATATTGCCAAATCAAAGCGACTATTGGGGAGCTTTTGATTGCTCAAAAAAGATATAAAGCCTGAATTTCAACTTCTTTTTGAACTGGTTAGCAAGGTGCTACTTTCACGAGATGAAGGTCGATCATGTGATTTTATACCAGATCTTTTTCTAATAGAAGCACTTAACTCGTGCACTCTAATGAGTCTGCCTAAAATCATGATTGAGATTATTAAGATCTATAAGTTGAAGGAAGTCAATCATGGTTTGGGCTATGGATTTCTCCTCACAAAAGTTTTTGATCACTTTGGGATAAAACCAAGATCTGGTTCCCGTACTATTAGAGGAAAGATGAAAGAATTCACACTCACTACCCCTGCAGAGTGAGTGTGCTAAAAAAAAGGAGTTGGTCCCAAGTCTGCAGTATCAAATCTCATTACTGCTCAGAAAGTGAGTAACCTGAAGATAAATGAGTTGTAAACCATGGTTGCAAAAAAGAAAAATGAGATTGAAGCACTAAAAGCTCAACTGACTAAAGTCATAGAAGGAATTGATCTTACACCAGGTGTCTCAAATCAAACTAAGATGGAGATTACTCAGCTAAAAGAAGAGCATGCACATCTTAAGAATAAGAATGCTCAGTTGAAAATCAAGAATGAGGCATTGATTGATGATAATCGCGTTGTTATGAAATGCTTTGACCACCTCTTTTATAGTTGTCTCTTTACTTTTCATCCTAGTTGATTCCCTCTATTGGTCCCTTCACTCCATGTTTTTTATCTTCCTCTTATTTTGAACCCTCTATTGGTGCCTTCACTCCATGTTTTTTACCTTCCTCTTATTTTGAAACTAGTGCATGATTAATTTTTTTTTTGTAGAACTTGAACACTAACTTGTCTAATGATTCTATATGTTTGCTATGAATGTGTTCTTATCCTTATCCTTGTTGTGATTTCTTATGATTTCTTATGTCTTGGAGATTCCTTTTTAATTATGCCAAAAGGAGGAAGATTAGTGAAAAGGGGGAACTGATTGTGAGCTGTCTAGTAAAAAAAAGGAACTGGTAAGGGAAATGGTGAAAAGGGGAACTTGAAAAAGGGACCTGGTGAAAGGGGGAACTTGAAAAAAAAAATTGGTGGGTGATTGTGAACACTGGTGACAGGGGGAACTAGTACTAGGTGTTGTCTTGCATGGTGACAGGGGGAACTAGAAACAGTTGCAAGTTGCATATGCTGCAAAAAGTTATATGTTTCTCATCATCAAAATAAGGGAAAATGTTGGGTTCTAGCCTTGTTCTTATTATGTCAATATGTTTATGTTTTGATGATTGACAAACCTCATCGCTGAAACCTGGTCTATGCAATGTCTGATTATTACTCATGTTAAGCTGTTTACCTTTCCTAGTGGAAGGACCAGTTATGTGGACTGGTGTCCCAGTGCACAGTTTGGTAGTTGCACGCATTTATCTTATGTGCCAGCTGTCTAGTACTTTCTGGATAATGTCAGCCCTTTAGTGGGACAAATTTTTAGTGGTCCTTTCTAGCATCCACCAATGAGGAAGCTTCTCTCCCAATGTTCATCATATATATGCATCTTTCACCAAGAGTGAAGCTTAAGCTTTTGCACAAAATCAAAAGAAATTTTCTCAAGCAAAGACCTCACCCGATATTGCAAGACTCAATAATTTAGAAACTCTTTTGCTCATAGTGATATATGTTTTCTTGTTTTTAGGTTGTTTGAGGTTTTTTTTTGATTTTATAATTGTAAACTCACATCTCATTCTAGAGATTTCAGTAAGTAGTCTGTTTAGCCTTGTTCGTTCAGATTTGAGTTGTTTGGTAGTTAGAGGTAGCTAATGGAGAGTTCACAGTAGACGTATAGGTGAATTCCTAGGTTGTAATCATTGAAGGTTGCTCAGACTTTTAGTTAAGGTTATTGGTGAAATCCTACTAGGGTAGGTCGTGGTCTTTTCTCCTTTGAGCTAGGAGCTTTTCATGTAAACACCAGCTACCATTTACTTTCTTGTTGCTTTCATTGTGTTCTTTATTGTTCATCAATTTCCTCATATGGGGACCTGGTACCAAATCAGGTCTTAGGTACAGTGGTGGACTCTTACGAACCATCAGTATTTTTTTTACCAAAACAAATATACTACATTTTAATAAACTTCTAATACATATGTATTGCATACATAATTCACTTTTAATACATAGTACAATTATTATATATGGTAAATATTTTCAAATATGGTATATCTAGGTAATAAATAAAAAGTACATTTAAAAGCAATAAATATTTTATAAAAAGTACTCAAATATGTAATTTTTCCTTAAATTTACAATACCTAATGCTCAAAAAGGGCGACTATTTTTTTTCTAAAGGGCTAAAAATTATAGCAATTGATTAATTGATATTACATTCAAAATATGTATGTATACATGTACACAGAGTATTCATTGCAGCACCAGCGGAAATAGGACTTCATTACCAAAAGCTTGAATTAAAGGGCAGAAAACACAGATAAAAAGTAACCATATCCGAGAAAACACTAAAGAGAATCCATATTGGCAAAATGGAAATAAAGATCATGTTTTACATTAAAGAATATAATGAATGGTTAATAGACATATTTATTCTTGTATACTTAAAAAAAGAGAGAAATAGAAAGCATTTTCAAAATAATAAGAAAAAGTAAATAGAATTCTTAGCCAAAGATTTAATAAAGATAGAAAACTCTAGAATCTCAAGACATTATTGTGAAGATTTTAATATTATTTAAAGCTTAAAATAAAGTACTTGTAATTGAAAATTCATTAAAAAAATTATATTAGACATTTTACGGAAGGAAAAGGCAAAAACAAAATTGGCTATTGAGAGGACAACATTAAAAAGTGATTTTGCTTGTTTGAGCCCATGCGTGCATACACATACACATATATATTTTTCGTACTTTTAAAAAGCATCTTACATTTAAACTTTTATTTACTATTCTGTTATAAAGTAATATAGCAAAAACAAGAATAATAAGAGAGAGAAGAAAGAGCTTCTTATTTCTTTTGGGATTGAGGGATGAATTACAATGAAGAGAAACCCCTCTATTTATAGGGGAGAATGCTCCTAAATTTTCTCCAAAAGATGGACATTTAATTTCTTGATAGATATTTACTATATCTTGATAGATATTCACTCTATCTTCTTAGACATTCACTATAAATTAAATACATTTATAACACTCCTCCTTGAATATCTAATTGATAGATAATGTGTCTCGTTAAAACCTTACTAAAAAAATCCAGTGGAAAAAAATCTAGTGAAAAAAAAAGAGAACACATCTCTAATATATGCATTTAGCTACCTCACTAAAAACCTTACAAGAAAAATCCAGTGGGAGAAAACTTTGAAAGGAAAAAGTGTACGTATAAACTCCCCCTGATGAGAACATCAATTCAATAGTTTGAATCTTCGCATTCCAATCTTGTTCATCATCTTCTTGAAAGTTGTAGTTGGTAGACACTTTGTGAATAAATCAACTATATTATGATCACTCAAACGAATTTGTTGCACGTTGATATCACCATTCTTTTGAAGCTCATATATGTAGAAAAGTTTTGGCGAAATGTGCTTCATTCTATATCCTTTTATGAATTCTCCCTCTAGTTGGGTCATGCATGTTGCATTATCTTCATATAAGATTGTGGGTATTTTCTCATATTTCAAATCATATTTTTCTCGAATGAGATGTAACATTGACCTTTGTCATGACCCTTGCACTGAAATTTAGAATTTTTTGTGTTTTGACCATTTTGCCCCTCCCCGTGATTGCATTATCTTATTTATGAGTTGTGGGAGCGGTTGGCACAGCCCCCGATGCATTCGGGAGTATTTTATTTGAGTTGTAGTTTTGAGTTTCCTTAAAAGAATAGGTTTGACTTCGGTCAATATTTTGTGATCCGAGTCTCGGATGAGGATTATAATAGTTTCATTAGAT
Source organism: Capsicum rhomboideum (assembly GCA_031232105.1). NCBI lineage: Eukaryota > Viridiplantae > Streptophyta > Magnoliopsida > Solanales > Solanaceae > Capsicum > Capsicum rhomboideum. Next base: position 102,112,533 of record CP124715.1, read on the forward strand.
ATGGAACGTCGATTTTGGGTTAGTAATGGGGTTGGTTCGGGTTTATAACCTTTATTTTATATTTCGATTCTCCATTTGAAAAATAGAATATTTTGGCCTAAAGGGGTCCCAGGGGTTGATTTGTTGTGAACAACGAATTTTTTGGCCTAAAGGGGTCCCAGAGGTTAATTTGTTGTAAACAACCTTTTTTTGTAAATCCGTTAATTCCATTAGATCCAGAACGTATTTTATGATCAATTCGCACTATTGGTTCATCTTCTTAGGGTTCTGGATGAGTTCCAGGGTCAAAAATAATTTTTTTGAAATTGCTGGTTGTTGGTCAATAGTTGACCGCGGTCAACGGTCAATGATGGTCAACGTGCGGTCAACCTTGCTGAAAATAGCCAATTTCTGGATTTTATTCCCTTTTACTCATTTTTACCATTTTTATCATATTGAGAGCTCAGGAGGGAGATTTTGTGGAAGATTTTTTGCATAAGTTCATGTGGGCAAGTTCCTAGCTCAATTTTAAATCATTTCCTACCAACTTTATCATCTAAATTCTTTTAAATCAAAGATTTCAGAAGAGGATTTTTGGGGTTTTCCCCCAAATTAAAATTTTGGTATTTCTTTGATTTGAGCTTCGATTCTTCCTCGTTTTTGCTTAGGTTTTCACCCATAGAGTCTTTATCACTTGACGATTATGATTTTCAAATAAAATTCCATTTTTACCCTTTTTGATTTTCGACAGATTTTTGAGGGTTTTGCCAGTAAAGCTTGAAAATGGTATGGGGAATGTGTTTCTAAAATAAAAATTTGATTTTACCCCTTTCATTTTCGAACCCATTTTTGGGGTCCGTCTTAAATAGGACTAATGTGGGTATCATTAGCTTCCTTTTAACTTGTAGATGACATGTTGACTAGATTGGGCACATTTGGTGTTGATTCGAGAGAGTTGGGCTTTCAATTGAGGTTTTGGACTGTGTTTGAGCTTGCAAAATCTTTACTCAAGGCAAGTTGAGATGTACCTTGACTTTTTCCAAAGTGTTTATGTGTTGTATGTGTGTTTGTTTGTATATTGTGATTCGTTTAGGATTGGGGGTCCCGCTTAGATGAAATGACAAGAATAGCCTTGATTAGGTAGTATTACTACTTGTAACTATCCTTAGAGTAGAATCTAGATAGATAACTTAGTGATCTTGAATAATTGATATTGGATGCCTAATTTAGAGCTTGAATCGTATTAATTAGACTTTGACATAATGATTGAGGTTTTAGTGACTTTTTAAGGGATAATTATGTTATTATCGTTATTTGATGGAATGATTGAGGTTTAAAGGATACCTAGAGTATGAATACACTTGTAATAGTTAGTGAAGCTTAATGTATGGAACAAGCTAGGTTTGGGTAGTCCGCAATTTATTGTTATTGAGATTGTTGTTTATTTTGTGTTGCCTATGTGGGGCTTATGTGAATATATTTATGCACTTGAGTAATTATTTATGATCATGTACGAGTGGGGGATTATATGCATATTGATTTTTTTTATTTGAGAGGATATATTATTGTGATGCCCGATTTGGGGCTTGACTTGATGTTATTGGTCATGTTTGTGCATTAAATGCCTTATCTATTATTGTGTCGCCCGAGTGGGGGCTTGACTTGTCATCATAGGCCTTATCTGTGCATTAAAATGTCGTATCTATTATTGTGTCACCCGAGTGGGGGCTTGACTTGACATTGTAGGCCTTATCTGAGCATTTGATTGCATTATCATTATAGTGATGCCCGAGTAAGGGGTTAGAAATGATAATATTGATGACTACATGACTATTTATTTAGGTGGTGTCAAGTGGAAACTAATTTCATGAATTATTGATACATTGAGTTAATTCTGAGCTCACTTATACACATATTGAATGGATTTTAATCTTCATACTAATTGGTTGTGAGAATTACATCCTTATATCACGCCTGCATATTCATGAGACATTGGTACCACTGAAGCATTCTGATTTTTGTAAGAAAATGTGATACTTTATAAAATGCCTATACCGAGGGATGTGCCGGTAAGGTTGATTTGAGATATGAGATTGAGATTATATGAGTATATAGGTTGCGAACCCCCATGGGTCCTACCTGGTAGCTGCGATCTCGGTGGGTGTATAGAAAAACTTATGCCATAACTTTCAAACATTCATCATCATCCCATTATTATCACTATATTGCATTGCATCATTTGCATTGCATTACCTTCCTTAGTTTGGTTTGATACTGGGTTAGTATTTACTTTTGTATTGTAATACCGTCATAGAACCTTGTTTCTGATATTGTGTTTGAGCATTCATTTCACTTTATTTCATTATCTTATTTCATTGTTGTTTGGTTGAGAGGTTGAGGAATTATGAGACTTGGGGTATGATGGTGGCTTGATCAAAAGATAGATGGGTAGCACCGTTTGCTAGTATGAGATACACCCTTATATACATACACTTTCCCTATTGTTATCCCATAGTATTGGTTAATAATAATTGATTAAGCCTGTTATAACGTATTTATAATTCATCTTCATAAATGACTTCCCTTGTTGAATATAAATGAATAGTGTTGACTCACTTGGATTAGAGTGCGGTGTGCCTACCCTATATTTGATATACCTATTGACCATTGTGTTAGGTTACCCTGATAGGATAAAGTACTATGATTTAGCAAGGTATAGGTTGTTCAGGATACCTTGGGTAGTTGGGGTGGTGGTTCTCATCATCTCTTTGGATTAGTATCGATTATCGAATATGCTTGCTGAATATATGTGGTTTTGTACTCACTCTTGCTTCTCTTTCCTTTTTTTGTTTTCATCACCCCGTGCAGGTGATGTGCCACAGATTTACGGCACTTAAGACGCTTAAAACAAGGGATAGTTGCAAGTGTAAGGGTACTTTTTGTGGATTTAATGTGTTTGTTGAGTGTTTGCAGGCCTGAAGGACTCAGAGAAGAATAAGGTGAAAACTTGACAAAAAAGGGAATCACACGAGACATGTCACGATCGTGGGTAGGCTATCGTTGGATTGAACCAGAGATTCTATACTCTGGAGTTCATTAGACGACTCGATTACATGATCGTAGGATCATGTCACTATCGTACCTTGAGATCGTGACATGTAGGAGAAGTTAACCTGTAAGTGTCAATTGTTGTAGGATCAGACGATGGATCCCACGATCATGATTTGATTGCATAATCATACAGTGTGATCGTAGGAAGCAAATCCACATTGGAAGAGTTGCATGACTTTTAGCACAAGGATCAGATGAAAGGAAGTCACGATCGTGGTTTCAACCCACGATCCTATGTTCTTCTCGTCCGAGGCAGCCGACACCAGTTTCCTGTTTTGTTTAGGATAGGATTTGTTAAGTCTATAAATACTCTTTTAGGGTTATTTTTACGTGTTAGACATTATTATTTTTCTATAACACTGTTTTGTGGGATTCCAAGGTACTTTCTTGGGATTTTATGAATATTGGTTTTTACGGTTTTAATTAAAATGAGATTTCAGAGTTTATTCATTCTTGTATGCTTCAATTAATGTTTTCATTCATGAATGATTATTTTGTTTATACAATTATGAGTAGCTAAACCCCATAACTAGGGTTGTGGGAACCATAGTGGATTAACGAAGTAGAGTTTGAAATACAACGTGTTTTGCAATGGGTATTTGGGCAAGTACTGTTGTTTCTTATGAATTGATTGCTTTCTGACAAGTGCATATATTCGGTCTCATCTTGTCTCTACCCTAGACTATAGCAACGGTATTAGGATAGGACTAATGATTCAATAACAAGACTCAGAGTTATCTTCATTTAATTAGCTTTGAGTCGTGATACGAGAAAGGCAGTATTGGGATCATTGATAGGGGGCAACATAGCAACACTTATGATGCATTAACCTTTGTGTTTGAGGATAGTCGTCTACAAGGGGCATAACATAATCGATTAGATGATACTTAGCCTATCGATTCTTCTTGCTGGATACCTGAAAAAACACCAAGTACTTAGAACCTATGAAGTTATGAACTTATTGGGGAACACAATCCTAGTGCTTTTCTCATCTTGATTTCAACCTCAGCAAACGATTACTAGTTTACTTTATAAAACCCCCTTTTACTTATTTGCTTATTTACCAAGTAACTCAAACAAACAAAGTTGATTGGATTTTGACCTATTCCTCATAGGGATCGACCCCAATCTCAGTTGGGTTTTATATTTGAACAGCGATCACTTTATACTTTCTTAGAGGTGTAATTTGGACGATATCAAATTTTGGCACCATTGCCAGGGAGTACAGTTACGGAGTTGATTTATTTTGCTTGTTGGAGTTGATTTGTTGCGGTTACTTCAGTTACTTTTCTGACTTTCTAAGGGCACATACCGGTGTATGCCCAACACTCGAAGTCAAGGTAACCCCCTGATTCCACTTAACCAAGAAATTGAAAGGACTCTAAGGAATAATCGAAGAATGGTAAATAACGACGGAGTTCAAGATCCCGCAGCTGTAGGTGACAATCATAATCAGCCACCACTTAATCCAGCTGGTCAGGAGACTGCGAAATAAATAACTACTAGGTTGATGGCTAATGAGATTGTGAGACAAGCAGCTGCTAGACAAGAAGACAGAGACCGTTTAGCAATGCAAGAGGCAGTGCAACATCTTGTTGTACTTGAGGAAAGACAAAGAAGACCAAGAGTGTAATAGCCCCTGATCTATGAGGTGTTAGAAGAAGATTTAGGATATTTGGAGCTGGTGGAGACTGGTACCATTATCCCACCTGAATTGCCTGAAGGAACTAAGTTTGATATTACGAGTGCTATGATTCACCTCTTGAACTTAAAAAGGGTGTTTGCTGGCCTCCCTACTAATGATGCGAACATGCATGTGATGAATTTCGTGGGAATCTCTACTTCATACAATTTACCTAGAGTGAGTCAAGAGGCAATTCAATTGAGGTTATTTCCATTCTCTCTTATAGGGGAAGCGACTTTATGGTTAGTTGAATTATCACGAGGTTCTATTACCAATTAGCAAGAGTTGAGAAATCAATTTCTAGAACGATTCTTTCCGCCGTCTAGGATGTTGTAATTAAAAGATAAGATCTATAACTTCAGATAGCTACATTCAGAGGCACTTTATGAAAAATGGTTGAGGTTCAAGAAGAGGTTGCAGAATATTCCAAACCATAGAATGAGTGGTAGGAATCTACTTGAGATATTCTACAGTGCTTTGAATGCAAATACTAAGGCTATAGCTGACACAATCACTAGAGGTACATTTATGAGTTTGTGCTGGGAGCACGCATCAAAGATTCAATATCGGATCATTAAAACAAACCGAGGTTGGAATACTCGGGAGATAGATAGACCCGAGGGTACATATGCTATTGGAGCTTCGATACAACAGAGGGCATTGGATGAATCTGTGGCTCAAGAGGTAGTACAACTGAGAATGAAAATTGGCTTGCTAGTTAAATAGATTTTAGCTGGAGGTGTGGAAAAGATTAATGTTGTGGGTACATAAGGCAGAGAACCTAGGTATGAAGAATCTGATTCTGAAAAGGAGGCGAAGTACTTAGATTGAGAAGTTGTGGGTTTTCGAATCAAGGGCCAAGGGTCTAATCAAAACAATTGGAACTCGAGGAAAGGGAATCATGGTCGGAACTATTATGGAGACAATCATAACAAATTCGGGTATAGAGATAAAGACAGAGATCATAATGATGATTGGAGGCAAAAGGATGATTATAAGGACAAGAGTGGCTTGTATGTTCCACTGGGGAACCCTGATACTGAGTTTAGAAATTCAAGGATGAAAGCCATGCTTGCAAAACTTGTTAAAGGGTCGGAGAATCAAGAAAATTGCCTTAAGGAGATTACAGTAGACATTTCAGGGATAAGCCAAAAGGTGGAATCTCATGCGACCGCCATTAAACAATTGGAGCAGCAATTTGGATAGATGTCTACCACCATAAATCAGCATCAACCAGGCACTCTTCCGAGTAACACCGTCCAAAATCCCAAAAACGACGGTCATTCCTTAGTTATAACTACTCAAAGTGGTAAGACTACTATTGATCCACCAACAACTATAGTACTTGATGATGAGCCTGTATTACTTGATGATGAGAATAAGAATGAAACTCAAAACTTGGTGGTTCAAGACAAAGCAACTCAAGAGCCTAGAGTTGTCAAAAAAGAGGTTAAGTCTGATAAAGGGAAGGTGAAAGAGGCCTTTGAAGTATTAAAGCCTATTCCATGACCTCCCCCTCCATTTCCACCAAGGTTGAACAAGAAAGCTGGAGAGGGAAAATATCAAAATTTCATTTCAATGTTGAAGGAATTATCAGTAAATATCCCTCTTTTGGTAAAGGTTGCGTCTTTCATTTTTCCAGCTGATTTTGTGATTTTCAACTGTGAAGTTGATTTTAAAGTTCCTATTATGTTGGGACGGACATTCCTTGCTACCGTTCGTGCATTAGTTGATATGAAAATGAGGCAGATGAAGTTTACACTGAATGAAGAATAAGTTACTTTCAATGTATGCCGATCCATGAAGCAACCAAAAGATATGCGTGTAATCCCTGTGATAGATACGGTCGACGAGGATGATTTGGTCTCTCCTATTGAAGAGAGATTAGGGTTGAAGCACTTGCAGCCGTGATCATGAACTTTGATAGTAATGGTATCGATGAGTATGATGAGACAGTAAAAATACTTGTTGGTAGGGGTTCCTACACTTATTCGACAAAGAAGCTTGATCTTGATATGAAGAATAGAGTGACCCCACCGGCTCATCTTTCTATAGAGGAGTCTCCCATCTTAGAACTTAAGGCTCTTCCTTCCCATCTACATTATTCTTTCTTAGGAACCAATAACACATTTTCGGTTATTATTCTAGCAGGCTTGTTAGAGTGGCAAGTTGAGGCCTTGGTTTATGTGTTGCAGAGATTTAAGCGAGCTATTAGATGGACTATTGCTGATATCATTAGGATTTCACCTGGAATTTGCACACACAAAATCCAGCTCGAGTCGGATTGTATACCTAGCATTGAGCATCAATGTTATCTGAATCCACCCATGTAAGAGGTTGTGACACAATAGATCATTAAGTGGTTAGATGTAGGTGTGGTTTACCTTATCACAGATAACAAGTGGGTGAGCCCGGTCCAATGTGTGCCAAAAAAGGGTAGGATCATTGTGGTTCCAAAATAGAAAAATGAGTTAATCCCAATGAGGCCGGTTACCAGATAGAAAGTTTGTATGGATTATCGAAAGTTGAACTCTTGGATTGAGAAGGACTGTTATTCTATGCCTTTTAAAGACCAAATGATAAACCGTCTTGCTGGTTGAGGATGGTTGTCACGCCCCGAATCCCATCGAGACATGATTGGCACCCATAGCCGATAAGGCCTGAGAGAACCAACCCTTGCCTATGTTCAATTATATGCATAACATAAGCATCACCACCATTACGAGAGAACTTGAAAGACGAATAACAGAAAACATGGGACATATATATATACATATGAAACTTGGCCGTTGATGCCATCCAGTCAACACAACATATGCCTTTTACACTGATACACCCACATTCGTCTACAAAAGCCTCTAACAAGAGCATTGACCAAAATGAACCATAAGTCGGGACAAGTCCCCGCTTTACACAATATGTACATCACCAAAACATATATACACCCTGACTCGGAGAAGCCCCGAATTAACTGGAGCTCACCAATGATCTGCAACGACTGGCAACCTACTGTGGAGGCCTACTAGTGCCTGCGCCTGCAGCAAGTAAGGTAAATTCCCCAAGAGGGGTCAGTACGAAATAAGTACTGAGTATGCAAGGCTCAGATGAAACTGTACAATACATGAATATTTCAATGAACTCAAAACATATGAATAATCAATGTGAATAAGTCACCATTTTGCATTTTAGGCAACCATGTGTATTGCTTTCATCACTTTCATTATTTTCTTTACATTCAATGCTTGCTTGTCAATACATATGTCAAAATGTACCCGGGCCCCGACAGATCAGTGGGTCTTTACATATCATATCATCATGTTGGGATCGGGTCGAGCTAGGCTTATGCCCCTAGACTTGCCACCCATAAATCAATACATCGGGATCGAGTCGAGATAGGTTTATGCCCCTAGACTTGCCACCCATAAATCAATACATCGGGATCGATTCGAGCTAGGTTATGCCCCTAGACTTGCCACCCATACTTGAACATTGACCATATATGCATTACTTTGTTCATTACTTTGAGATTGGTACTTTGATAGTCATAACATCACTTAAAACTTTGGATCATAACATTGTTGGAAGCTTTGAATCATTAACCAATGAGTGAGAGGCATGTGAATAAACATCATGAGGAATATAACATTAGTAGCACCATGAAACCATTGGAACCATTGGACAATAATCCATGAACAAGGGACATGAGTATAATCACTATTTGAGCTTTTGGAACATTAACCATGAATATGAGACATGAGATTCACAAATGATCAAAGAGTAGGAAATTTATAACAATGACCATTGCTAACCGGATATGGAATACCTTAGCAAATTTTGGGATAGGACTAGTGACATGTCAATGTGAACACTATTTTCCGCAGAAAGATACGGACAAAGTAACCTTACATACCTTGGATTCGCAATACGTATATATAATCCTTGAGGTGCATACAATAGTCCCGCTCCTTCTTTATGTGTCACTCTACAACACAAATATATAACGGAATTCACATTAACCATCAACTACTCTTCAAATGCATGTAACCTCAATGAGTCACATATTTACCCTTAAACATGCCATTTCCCCTTGACAAAACCATTGATAAAATTATTATTCCAAAAATTCCATAATATTCCCAATATTGACCAATACATGATAATTGATACATTTCACCACAACACTTCTCCTTTACACTTTCTTATCCATAACACATCAAAAATAACCCATCAAATTACCTTAATACAACTCATAACACATATCGGCCAAAATCCCACAATTTCCACTTATAGACAAGAACAAGTTTAATACCAAAAATAACACCATACATGTTCATATTTTTTCCATACCATGCTCTTTCATCAAAGGCACAAGTCCTAATTCAAGTTCAAATCACCAAGATAGCACATCTTTTACCAAAAGCAAAAATACACTATTCACCATCTTGCCAACACAACTATCATAATATACATAATCTCCCATGCATATAATACGTTAATCCATGAGAATAAATACTTACCAAGGCTTGTAATAGGATGATCTTGTCCAAGGAGTCCAAAGGAATATTTTGCTTTAGGGTTTGGAACTTAAAGAAATGTTGGAGAAAATATCTTAAAGGCATGAGAGCTTTGAATGATTAAAAATATGATCTTGGGGCCTTTATATAGACCCCAAGTCATACTTAGCCATTTTTTTGGCATTTAATGTGGTCAAAGTGGAAGAATGGGTCTTTTTTCCCTTTGGGCCAAGTCTTTTAATTTCATTTTGGGCCTAACTTTGGGCGCAATAACACATATCCATGTAACCCATAAAATTTCATTTGTTATTCACCATATATATCATGTTTACATAATTCCATAATGTCACGACAATATTCTCTTAAGAGATTCTCATTCGTCATCTTGATCGCAAAAATAGGAACTATAGTCGCCCTTGGCTTCATTAGACATTTTGGATCACTATTCATGTTTCATGATTTGATCATGTAGGAGTATGTAGGAGTGTATTGAAGTGTTTGAAGCTTTAACAATGCTCAAATAACTCCAAAGAACCAAAAGAAACCATCCAAGAAGCGTCGTAGAATCGCGTTACAAAATGAGTCCGGAAAGGCATAATGTTTGTGCCTTGCGCCACTAGCTGCAAAGCAAGCTGTAGCGCAAGAAATGAGACCTCTCTGAATTCAGGTGGCTTGCGCCACACCCCTGAAACAGGGTAGTGGCGCAATTTTGAGCACCTTGCTGAATTTTTCGGCCACTTCTCCGATACTTGCATATCGTCCAATACCTTATCAAAACACTACAAAATACTTACTTAGTGATCTTAATCATCAAGTAAACATGAATCCAAGTCACCAAATGAGGTTATAATGTGTATGGGGTATCACCCAAATGCTTCAAGAAATCACAAAACACCTCCTACGAAAGTCTAATCGCACATATTAAGTCCGATATCAAATGTTTCACCAATGACACTATAAAACACATACTCATGGCATCTCAACACCTAGGTAAGAATTATTCAATGTCGTCAAGTAGGGTTGGGAATGTACGGGGTGTCACATTCTACTCAGACACGGCTTTGTAGACACCCTTAGACCGACCTGCTCTGATACCACTTTTGTCACTCCCCGAATCCCATCGAGACATGATTGGCACCCGTAGCCGATAAGGCCCGAGATAACCAACCCTTGCCTATGTTCAATTATATGCATAACATAAGCATCACCACCATTACGAGAGAACTTGAAAGACGAATAACAGAAAATATGGGACATATATATATACATATGAAACTTGGCCGTTGAGGCCATCCAATCAACACAACATATGCCTTTTACACTGATACACCCACATTCGTCTACAAAAGCCTCTAACAAGAGCATTGACCAAAATGAACCATAAGTCGGGACAAGTCCCCGCTTTACACAATATGTACATCACCAAAACATATATGCACCCTGACTCGGAGAAGCCCCGAATTAACTGGAGCTCACCAATGATCTGCAACGACTGGCAACCTACTGTGGAGGCCTACTAGTGCCTGCGCCTGCAGCAAGTAAGGTAAATTCCCCAAGAGGGGTCAGTACGAAATAAGTACTGAGTATGCAAGGCTCAGATGAAAATGTACAATACATGAATATTTCAATGAACTCAAAACATATGAATAATCAATGTGAATATGTCACCATTTTGCATTTTGGGCAACCATGTGTATTGCTTTCATCACTTTCATTATTTTCTTTACATTCAATGCTTGCTTGTTAATACATATGTCATAATGTACCCGGGCCCTGACTGATCAGTGGGTCTTTACATATCATATCATCATTTTGGGATCGGGTTGAGCTAGGCTTATGCCCCTAGACCTGCCACCCATAAATCAATGCATCGGGATCGAGTCGAGCTAGGCTTATGCCCCTAGACTTGCCACCCATAAATCAATACATCGGGATCGAGTCGAGCTAGGCTTATGCCCCTAGACTTTCCACCCATAAATCAATACATCGAGATTGAGTCGAGCTAGGCTTATGCCCCTAGACTTGCTACCCATACTTGATCATTGACCACATATGCATTAGCTTGTTCATTACTTTGAGATTAGTACTTTGATAGTCATAACATCACTTGAAACTTTGGATCAGAACATTATTGGAAGCTTTGAATCATTAACCAATGAGTGAGAGGCATGTGAATAAACATCATGAGGAATATAACATTAGTAGCACCATGACATAATTTGAACCATTGGACAATTATCCATGAACAAGGGACATGAGTATAATCACTATTTGAGCTTTTGGAACATTAACCATGAATATGAGACATGAGATTCACAAATGATCAAAGAGTAGGAAATTTATAACAATGACCATTGCTAACTGGATATGGAATACCTTAGCATATTTTGGGATAGGACTAGTGACATGTCAATGTGAACACTATTTTTCGCAGAAAGATACGGACAAAGTAACCTTACATACCTTGGATTTGCAATACGAATATATAATCCTAGAGGTGCATACAATAGTCCCGCTCCTTATTTATGTGTCACTCTACAACACAAATATATAACGGAATTCACATTAACCATCAACTACTCTTCAAATGCATGTAACATCAATGAGTCACATATTTGCCCTTAAACATGTCATTTCCCCTTGACAAAACCATTGATAAAATTATTATTCCAAAAATTCCATAATATTTCCAACATTGACCAATACATGATAATTGATACATTTCACCACAACACTTCTCCTTTACACTTTCTTATCCATAACACATCAAAAATAACCCATCAAATGACCTTAATACAACTCATAACACATATCGGCCAAAATCCCACAATTTCCACTTATAGACAAGAACAAGTTTACTACTAAAAATAACACCATACATGTTCATATTTTGTCCATACCATGCTCTTTCATCAAAGGCACAATTCCTAATTCAAGTTCAAATCACCAAGATAGCACATCTTTTACCAAAAGCAAAAATACACTATTCACCATCTTGCCAACACAACTATCGTAATATAAATAATCTCCCATGCATATAATATGTTAATCCATGAGAATAAATACTTACCAAGGCTTGGAATAGGATGATCTTGTCCAAGGAGTCCAAAGGAATATTTTGCTTTAGGGTTTGGAACTTAAAGAAATGTTGGAGAAAATATCTTAAAGGCATGAGAGCTTTGAATGATTAAAAATATGATCTTGGGGCCTTTATATAGACCCCAAGTCATACTTACCCATTTCTTTGGCATTTAATGTGGTCAAAGTGGAAGAATGGGTCTTTTTGCCCTTTGGGCCAAGTCTTTTAATTTCATTTTGGGCCTAACTTTGGGCGCAATAACACATATCCATGTAACCCATAAAATTTCATGTATTATTCACCATATATATCATGTTTACATAATTCCATAATGTCACGACAATATTCTCTTAAGAGATTCTCATTCGTCGTCTCGATCGCAAAAATAGGAATTCTAGTCGCCCTTGGCTTCATTAGACATTTTGGATCACTATTCATGTTTCATGATTTGATCATGTAGGAGTATGTAGGAGTGTATTGAAGTGTTTGAAGCTTTAACAATGCTCAAATAACTCCAAAGAACCAAAAGAAACCATCCAAGAAGCGTCGTAGAATCGCGTTACAAAATGAGTCCGGAAAGGCATAATGTTTGTGCCTTGCGCCACTAGCTGCAAAGCAAGCTGTAGCGCAAGAAATGAGACCTCTCTGAATTCAGGTGGCTTGCGCCACACCCCTGAAACAGGGTAGTGGCGCAATTTTGAGCACCTTGCTGAATTTTTCGGCCACTTCTCCGATACTTGCATATCGTCCAATACCTTATCAAAACACTACAAAATACTTACTTAGTGATCTTAATCATCAAGTAAACATGAATCCAAGTCACCAAATGAGGTTAGAATGTGTACGGGGTATCACCCAAATGCTTCAATAAATCACAAAACACCTCCTACGAAGGTCTAATCGCACATATTAAGTCCGATATCAAATGTTTCACCAATGAGAGCTTGTGAGAGTGTTCTACGCAAACTATGCCGCAACCCTAAAAAATATGTCTCTCTCCAGCAAGGACAAGGATATGAAGAAGCAGCCCTGGTTAGACAGGATAATGGTGCGGGAGAGGGAAGGTAATATTTTGGTTGAGGCTATTTTTAGGGTATTATTCTAAGTAGATTTTACACCTCCTATAGAGACTCCAGAGTATGATTAGTGGATGTTGGAATTGAAGAAGGTTAAAAAGTTGTCCGTCAAGGAAAAAATAATGCACTTCACTTGGCTGGAGGGACATATTGATGAGGCCGACGTAAATGCCTCTTGGGCGAATGGGGCATATGTTACAAAGAAGAGTCTCAATTTTGCCGCCAAGGCATGGTGGTCCATAGTGAGGCACAAGATATCACCCACAACAAATGATAACACATTGGGTATAACTAATACTTGTTTGGTAGCTCATTTATAGTAGGGTTGGAGTTGAACATTCTGTGCATTATTGAGCAAGAGATTAAAGATCGAGCCTTAAAGAGCAGCTCCACCCTCCAGTTCCCATGTTTGGATACTCAGTAGATATAAAATATGGAGGTGCCACAAATTCCTATAGTGGATAAATTCCTTCAGCCCACTAAGACTGCAGATCTGGCCATGATAAAAGACATGCGTAACCCAGAAGCCCTAATTAAAGGTTTAAGGGATCCCGAAGGTAGGAGTGGATGCTTTGAGTGGTGATATACCGACAGTTTTAGATACAGGTCCTTCACATTCTTCCATACCATCAGGTTCTCAGCCTAGGACATTGGTTTCGACAGGGTACACTTTGATTTCATCAGCTTAGTTGGAGGAGATTCTTTAGAATCAAGTCTTACACGATGCTCGAATCCAAAACTTGGAAGTAGAGGTCAAGACCCATGTTACTGATGAGATTCAGGAGGTTTTATGAGTGGTGAAAACACGGATGAACAGCATGGAGGGTTGACTCATGACTTGAATTGATGCAGTCCAGCCGCCTGCCATGGTTTCTATCCAGACAGAGTTGATCGAGTTGAAGAAAGCAGTCCAGACCTTAGCTGCAAGACTTGACATGACACCTCCACCTACACCACCACCTTTGACTTTCACGACATCTATTCAGATGGATATTGCCTCATAAGTCACCCCGTTCTACAATCCTCCCGCTCTACAAATTGATCTAGAAAATGATGAGGAGAAGGATGGAGGTCTTGAGCCTAAGAAGAGGCCGAGGGAGGATGTGTCTGAATAGGGTAAGAAGAGAGAAAGATCTGGAAAAAAGAAAAGAAGAAAGAAGAGAGTTACTGAGAATACCTCTAAGGGAGTTATTTTGGAGGGTGAAACTACGGGAGGGGGTTCAGAGACGGCCCCTGTATCTATTCCTTTCAGTGCCTCGACCACCATTGGGGCCAACATTAATTTGTGTGCCCCTACCACCAGTGGGACCTATGAGACTGCAAGGGTACCCAGTCGCATCCCCACGTGACCCTAGTTCCACCAGTGCCTAGAGCACCCCAGGTATGCCTTTTACCCTAGTTTTATTTTTTATATGATTTCGTGCAATGGGGACATTGCATGATTTCAAAATTGGAGGTGGGGGTATACTACAGTCGAGAGTTTTTGTTGCCATGTTTCTTTTCCCTTGGCTAAGCTATCATAGTTAGAACCTATTTTTATATATTTTTTTAATTATGGTGTATTGTGTTTAGTCATTGTAGTGTAACTTTGAGTAATAAAAGAGAACTTTGGTACAGTCTAGCTGAATTAAGCATGCTTACATGTTTTGAAATTATTTTAAATAATACCCCTCCAAATTTATTTATTTTTTGTGATGTAGTGTTTGCATAGCATGCACTGTACTGAAATTATTGTTAGGATCTAGATATGGCATTAGGATTGTAAATAGGATAACCTGACCATCCTTGCATAAACTGAATAGGTAGAAACTTAGATAAAAAGCCCCGAGCCATGAGTGAGTGAGATGTATTACATAGTCGGTGTGTGTGTGCGATCTAGAACTTCCCCGGTTAGTCTCGCCAAAAGCTATAGGATTAAAGGTTAGGAAAGGATTATAAATCGTCTTTGAATTAGTCTACTTTAGCCTAAATGACCTGCCAAACGAAGTGTATCCCTTGAACCCAATTGTTGAGCCTTAGACTATTTCTTGGAACTACCCATGACACCTTCCCATTTTTACAATGAACCTTATTTGGCCCTGGTCCCTCTTTGGGCACTTTGCACCTCAACTCGGGCAAATCGCCTAAGTTGAGGGTGGCTATTGTATAGGGGTGCGTAAAAATTGGGCATGAAGTTTAAGTAGTGAAAAAAAAAGAAAAAGGAAGTGGGCGCAGTAAGAAAAAACTAAAATAATTAATAGTTGTGAAAGGTGTAAAATAAAGCTGCACCCGAGGTACGAAAAAAATAAAATGAAATAAATGGAGGAAAGGGAGGTAAATAAAGAAGAGGAGGAAAAATGGAACCAAAAATAATGGAGTGCCAAGGAGGATTGAGTTACTTTACCCAAATGTATCATACCCGTCCCCAAGCCTACATTACAAGCCTAGAAATACCTATAGTGGTCCCAACCCGACATTCAAAAGCTGAGGCATAGAAAATAAGTGCAAGCCTATGGTATCAAAACGCGCACAACCAAACTTTTTTTTTAAAGTAAGAGATTTGATTAAGTCCTGGTGTAGATTTCATAAAATATACCGAGTTATTAGGGACTTGTTTGTAGTGAGGGCATAGGGGCTATAATCTAGTTGTTTCTTGTGGAGGTAATGTATTGGTCAGTGTGTTAGATTGCCTAGTTTCAATGTACTGTCATATCCTGATCCCGTTGTGTTTTAGTACATGTATATTACATACACTGCATTGGTTGTTTTTTATGAGAACGGAGGGCGTTGAACATTTGTATTGGTTTGCATGTATATTTTAAGGCAGTTGACTACCATGGTGACCTTTATTTTACTCTAGGTTAAGCGTCTTAGATTGGTTAGGATTTTGTTTGCCCGAGGAGATATAAATGTTCTAAGTTGAGGGTGTTGATGTGCAACAGATTTATGGCACTTAAGACCCTTAAAACAAGGGATAGTTACAAGTTTAAGGGTACATTTTATGGATTAAATGTGTTTGTTGAGTGTTTCCAGGCCTAAAGGACTCAGAGAAGAATAACGTGAAAACTAGACAAAAAGGGGAATCAGACGGGCCATGTCACGATCATGGGTTCAAACCAAGATCATGGGTAGGCTATCGTAGGATTAAACCAGAGATGTCATACTCAAGAATCCATTATACGACTTGATTTCATGATCGTAAGATCATGTCATGATTGTACCTTAAGATTGTGACATGTAGGAGAAGTTAACCTGTAGGAGTCAAGTGTAGTAGGATTAAATGATGGATCCCACGATCGTGAGTTGATTGCATAATCGTACAATATGATCGTGGGAAGCTGATGCGCCATGATTTCATGACACTTTCGATGCTTAAAACAAGGAAATTATGCAATAACTTGGGTATGTTTGGTAGGAATGATGTGTTTTATGTTCTATATTGCAGGAGAATAGGTTTTGGAGGCAAAATGATCAACAAGGAAGAATCATGCTTGAAAATGGAGTAACTGAAGATGAAACAACCAGGTTCTGCACCAAAGGAGTGACCCACGACAGGACCCACGTCACCTGAGTCAACCTACGTGGAATGGGTATGCACCATAGGTTGAATCCTGCAGCTAGTTAAAGCAACCTGATTTCCACGACAGGACCCATGTGGCGTGACTTGGTTCCACGACACCAAGTCACGATACCGTGGAAAGTTGCCGACTCTATTTTCCTGTTTTGTTTAGGATAGGATTTATGTTGTATCTATAAATACCCCTGTATTGTCCTATGTTCAAGAGTTAGTCAGTACATTATTTTGAAACATATTCCTAGTATTTTGAGCGAACAAACACATTATTGATTTTATAATCTTGGAGCACCAGTTCTAGGATTTTTATAAATATTGAGATTTCAGAGTTTTCTTCATTATCGTGAGTTTACAATTATATTTTCATCTTCGAATTCTTCTTGTGTTTTTGAATAATGAGCAGCTAAACCCTTTAACTAGGGTTATGTGACCCATGAGTACTTAACGAAACTGGTTAAGTGCAAAGCAATTCTAAACCGGTGTGACTCCATGTATTGTTATTACCTTCGTTATAATTGATCTTCTAATGGTTGCAAACGTTAGAAACTCGCCTGTATTCTAAACTTGCTTGAGAGAGAGGTGGAGATTGGGAAAAGAAAATAACAAGAGAGATTTGATGCTATCAACCTTCATCTAATAACTTAATCCGTAATAAAGATAGTTATTTGAGATCCAGGACAACGGTTAGTAGTGCGACACTCGAAGACCGAGAGGAGAAGAGTTAAATTCGTCGAACCAAGGTCGAGAGACGTATAGATGAACATATCTTGTTAGATTTTGCATGCAATGCAGCGGGACAGTTTTACCAAGCACAAACAATCGGTGAAGTTAAGGAATCATTGGGGATCATAGTCCTAGTGCGTTTCTCATATTGATTACAAATTTGAAAACCAAAAATTGTTACTGTTACTATTTGTTTACCAAGAAAATCCCCCAGTTTTACTTACTTGCGAATTACTCAGACTAGCATTCGACAAACTTACGTCCTATTTCCTCGTGGGATCGACCCCAACCTAGTTGGGTTCTATATTTGATACAATGACCGCATTATACTTTTTTAAAGGTATATTTTGGGCGACATCAAATTTTGGCGCCGTTGCCGGGAAAGTACGGTTATGAAAGTTGAGTAGCTTGTTGTTCGAGTTGATTGGTTTTATTTTTCTATATTTTTAAGGGCACACACCGGTGTATGCCCAATATAAGGAGTCAAGGAAATCCCCTGATTTCGCTTGATCTTGAGATAGAAAGAACACTGAGAACAAATAGAAGAATGGTGAACACAGACGGAGTTCAGGATCCCACAGCCACGGGAGACATTCATAACCAACCAATTCAGCTAGTTGGTCATGAAATAGCGGACCAAACTACCGCTTGATTGACATGGGAAGAGCAAGTTAGGCAAGCTGCTCTTAGGCAAGCAGATAGAGATAATCGAGCTATGCAAGAAGCAGCACAGCATCTGCCTGATGCTGAAGAGAGGAAAAGAAGAATGAGGGTGCACCATGCACCTCAGAGACCATATGTGCCAGTTTTTGATGATCTAGAAGAAAAGGATGTGGCTTATTTTGAGCTGGTAGAGACTGGTGCCATTATTCCACCAGAATTACCTCATGGCACTAAGTTTGATATTACAAGTGCTATGATCCACCTGCTTAACTTGAAAGGTGTATTCACTAGTCTTCCTACAGATGATCCAAACATGCATGTGATGAACTTTGTGGGGGTCTGCACTTCATAAAATTTGCCTGGAGTGGACCAAGAGGCTATTTGGTTAAGATTGTTTTCGTTCTCTTTAACAGGAGAAACGACTTTGTAGTTGGCTAAATTACCATGAGGCTCCATTACTACTTGGCAAAAGTTGAGAAATCAATTTCTGAAGAGATTTTTTCTACCCTCCAAGATGCTGCAGTTGAAGGATGAGATTTACAACTTTAGACAACTACATTCTGAAGCACTTTATGAGACATGGCTAAGATTTAAGAAGAAGCTGCAGAATGTTCCAAATCATAGGATGAGTGGTAGGAGTTTACTGGAAATCTTCTACAGGGCTTTAAACACAAATACCAAGGCTGTTGCTGATACTATCACTGGCGGAGCATTTATGATTCTGAGTTGGGATCAAGGTTCAGAGATTTTAGATCATATCACTAAGACCAATCGAGGATGGGACACTCGGAAGGCAGACACATCTGCTGGGACATATGCTATTGGAGCATCAGTAGCACAACGGGATTTAGATGAATCTGTAGCTCAAGAGGTTGCACAACTGAGAAAAGAAATTGGTTTGCTAGCCAAATAGATTGCAGCTAGAGATGCTGAAAAGGTGCATGCCCTAAGTGTACAACGTAAAGCACCTGAGCATGACGATTATGAATCTGATTAGGAAGCTAAGTACTTTGATCAAGAAATGACTGGTTTCCAAGCCAAGGGACAAGGGTCTAATCAAGACTCTTAGAACTCGAGGCAAGGAAATCAAGGTCGGAACTATTATAGAGACAATTACAACAGTTCAGGATATAGAGACAGAGAACGAGATCGTGATGGAGACTGGAGATGAAAAAATGATTACAAAGAGAAAAGTAGTACTTATGTTTCACCAGGGAGCCGTGATGCTGACTATGGAAATTCACGAATGGAAACCCTTCTTACCAAATTAGTTAAAGGATAAGAAAACCAAGAAAATTGCTTGAAGGAAATTAGGGCAGACATTTTGGGAATAAGTCAGAAAGTTGAATCTCACTCAACTGCCATAAAATAGTTGGAGCAACAGTTCAGGCAGATATCGGTGGCATTGAATCAACATCAACCAGGAACCCTTTCGAGCAACACCATTTAAAATATGAAAAATGATGGTCATTGTTTAGCCATTACTACAAGAAGTGGAAAGAGCACAACTAACCCATCTATTCATGTGGATAATGGTAAGAAAGATGAGCCAGTGGTGGTCGATGAAGAGGTTGAGATGGATCCAGGAAATTTAGCAGTAGACGACAGTATTACTAAGGAAGTTGAATCTGAAAAGAGGCAGGAAAAGGAGGTTCCACAATTGTTGAAAACTATCCCACGACCTCCTCTTCCCTTTCCTCAAAGATTAAAAAGGAAGGGTGAGGAAGGTAAATACCATAAATTCATTATAATATTGAAAGAGCTATCGGTAAATATCCCTTTTGTTGAGGCATTGGAGCAGATGCTAGGTTATGCTAAGTTCATGAAAGACTTGGTGACAAAGAAGAGAACTGTCAGTTTTGAGCCAGCAACTAACTTACATCATTATAGCGCAGTTGCTTCACGTTCCCTAGTAGAAAAGAAAGAGGATCCAGGAGCTTTCACAATTCTGTATACTATCGGGTCTTGTAACTTTGCAAAGGCACTATGTGATGTGGGTGCTAGCATTAACTTAATGTCGCTAGACATTTTCAAGCAGTTGGGGTTGGGAGCACCAAAATCAATTTGTATGAGGCTTCTTATGGCAGATAGAATTGTGAAAAAAACGATGGGCATTCTGTATGATGTTTTGGTAAAAGTTGCATCTTTTATCTTTCCAACTGACTTTGTGATTCTAGATTGTGCAGTTGATTTCGAGGTTCCTAGCATCCTGTGGAGACCATTCCTTGCCACTGGCTGTGCATTGGTTGACATGGAAACTGGGCAGATGAAATTCAGGTTAAATGATGAGCATGTTATTTTCAATGTTTGTCATTCCATGAAGCAATATAAGGGTGATTTATGTAATCGATGCGCTTGAGAAAAGTTACTTCGTCATTCTAATTGAAGAAAGGTTAGGGTTAGAAGCACTTGCAACAGTGATTATGAATTTTGATAGTGATGAGATTTAGGAGTACAATAAGATAGTTGGTGTGCTTGCTGGTAGGGGATCATTCATATATGCTCTAAAGAAACACGATCTTGATCTGAAGAATAGGGTAACACCACCAGTTAGCCCTTCTGTTGAGGAGCCTCCAGTATTAGAGCTTAAGGCTCTTCCGTCTCACCTTCGCTACGCATTTTTGGGAGCTAATAACACCTTGCCCATAATCATTCTTGCTGAGTTAGAAAGATGGCAAGAAGAAGCTCTAGTTTTGGTATTGAAGAAATTTAAGAGGGCCATTGGTTGGTCCATTGTTGATATTATAGGGATTCCACCCGGCATTTGCACTTATAAGATCCAGCTTGTTCCTGAGTGTATACCACGCATTGAAAACTAACATCATTTGAACCCACCTATGCAGGAAGTTGTGAAGAAAGAAATTATCAAGTGGCTAGATGCAGGTGTGGTTTACCCCATTGCAGATAGCAAGTGGGTAAGCCCAGTTCAGTGTGTGCCAAAGAAGAGAGGAATCACTGTAATTCCAAATGATAAAAATGAATTGATCCCAATAAGGCCAATAACCGGATGGAAAGTTTAAATGGATTATCGAAAGATAAATTCTTGGATCGAGAAGGACCATTTTCCTATGCCCTTCATGGACCAGATATTAGACCGCCTTGCTGGTAGAGGATGGTATTTCCTCGATGGTTATTCGGGTTATAATCAGATTTTCATCACTCTCAAAGACCAAGAGAAGACCACTTTCACTTGTCCATATGGGACGTTTGCGTTTAAAAGGATGCCTTTCGAATTATGTAATGCACTGGTAACTTTTCTGTCACGACCAGAAATCCCATTCGGGCAGGACTGGCACCCGAAGCCGATATGGCTCGAGAGAACCAATCTTTGCTCTTGAAAATTCGTATGCATATCATTGTATGAATCTTATTAAGCCTTATGCAACTATGCAGAAAACATGAACATGGAAACATATGCTATATCTATATATAAAACTTGGCCGTTGAGGCCATCACGTCTAACTGAGCGTACATATCTTACATCAATATACCAACATATGTCTACAAAACCCTCTACTAGATGTATCAACAAGATCAACTTAAAGTCGGGACAAGTCCCCGCTTTATACAATATTTACAATGCCAAAACAAATATACAACTATGACCCAGAAAGCTCCGAACCAAGTGGAGCTCACCAAAACTCTGCAAATGATCCCCAGTCTACAGAGGAGGTCTACTAATGCCTGCACCTGCAACATGTAAGTTAAGTCCCCCGAGGGGGTCAGTACGAAGAATGTACTGAGTATGTAAGGCTCATGAAAAAAATATCATCATACGTGAGAATATCAATAGAATAAAAATACAAGAGAATAGTCAATGTGGATAAACCATCATTTTATATAATATCTTTTATAATTTCTCTACTTCAAGGGAAATTACCTTCACTCAAGAGACTTGCCTCTACCCGACTCTTCTATACCCAAGAGATTCTTTCTTGCTTCTATATTCATTACCACTATTGCTCATCTACTTGGGTAGAAATAATAACACTCATCCACTCTAATGGTGGGGTAGGGAATGAATAATATAACGTACATCCACTCTATTGGTGGTTTAACCCACATCCACTCTATTAACGTAACCTACATCCACTCTCATGGTGGGAGAACATACATCCACTCTATGGTGGGAGAACATTCATCCACTATCATGGTGGGGAAACATACATCCACTCTATGGTGGGGCAACATACATCCACTCTCATGGTGGGGCAACATACATCCACTCTCATGGTGGGGTAACATACATCCACTCTATGGTGGGGCAACATACATCCACTCTCATGGTGGGGCAACATACATCCACTCTTATGGTGGGGCAACATACATGGGAGAGATTGATATACTAACTTATGAGGGGTTGATACATTAAGGATCATGACACTATGTGAAACACACAAATATATTACCTCACTCTTACACTTCATGAGAGTAACACCTTAACTTGTGAGGGATAGATACATTAGCTCGCACTTTACCTCCTCCACTATTCTTATGAGATCTTATATAAGTAAGTATATGATACCGGACCTCCACCTTGGGTAGGCTATAATACATGACATATCACAATATTGGGATTATTCCATATTGAACTTATACTCTCTAGAATGTGATCTATACTCAATGAAACATATAGCAACCATGTGCGTTACCTCTTTACAATCTTATACCCTCTACTTAGTTATGAGAGTGATACGCTAAAGATCATGGCATTAAAGCACACACTTATATACACACCTCACTTCATTCCTTTACCTCATGAGATTGACAACTTCACTTATGAGGAATAATTATACTAACTTGCACATCACCTCTCTTATTACTCTTATGAGATTGGTACTTCTACTTATGAATGATTGGTACAAGGATAATCATCATACTATAGGACTTTGGAATAAGACATGATTGGAATAATGCTATTCAAACTAAACAAGCTCTCTTTACCTCATTACTCTCGTTGAGATAGTTCTCTTAGAAATTACAACTTCATGACATCTTTGGAACTTCAATCAATGATCAAGAGATAAATGAACCATAAGTCATCTAAGAATAGGACACATATGAATAACAATAAAGGTCACCCTGAATTGATATACTTCAAGCCTCTCGGAATTGAAACAAGTCCAATGTCAATATGAACAACATGTTACAGAAGGATACGGAAAAAGGAACCTTACATACCTTGTATTCTTAATGCGAATACACAATCTTAGACGCGTATAAAATAGTCCCACTCCTTCTTTGTGTATCACTCTACAACAAAAATACATAACGAAATTCACATTAACCACTAACTACCTTACAAATGCATGTAACGTCAATGAGTTACATGTTTGCCTTTAAACATTCTATTTCCCCTTGACAAAACCATTGAAGAAATTATTATTCCAAAAATCCCACAATATTCCCAACATTGACCAATACATGATAATCAATACATTTCACCATAACACTTCTCCTTTACACTTTCTTATCCACACCACATCACCAATAATCCATCAACTTACCTTAATACACCTCATAGCATATATCGGCCAAAATCCCACAATTTACACTTATAGAAAAATAACAAGTTTAATAACCAAAATCACACCGTACACATTCATATTTTATCCATACCATGATCTTTCATCAAAGGCACAAGTCATAATTCAAGCTTGAATCTCATGGATTTCACATCTTTCATAAAAGACACAAAGTACCACGTCCACCATTTCCAAGCATAACCAACTTGATATACATAATCTCCCATGCATATAATATGTTAAAGTACAATAATAATCACTTACCCAAGCTTGAAAGATGATGATCTTGTCCAAAAATGCCTTAGGGTTTGAAGAACTTGAGAAAGGTCTTGTGGAAATATTGTAGAAATGTCTAGAATGGCATGTGCCCCTTTGAGATTAAAAATCTGATTTTTGGCCACCTTTTATAGCCTCTTAAACTTCATCCTTAGCCATTAATTCCAACATTGACAAGTCAAGGCAAGAATGGGTCATTTTGATCCATTGGGCCTTTCATGTCTTGTTTAATTTGGTCTCAAATTAGGCCCAATAGCCCACATCATCCTAACTCACCAACATCAATGTGTAATCCATCATATATGCGTTACAACAATATTCCCACTCACGAGATTTATATTTGTATCCTCAATCCCAAAAACAAGTGATTCTAGCCACGTATGGCCTATTTGGACCCAAAGGGTAATTGACGCCAAATTCGTTCTTGAGTAATTTCATCATACCAATATTATACTTTACTCATTTCATGTATATTCTCATGGTTGTAGAAGAAGCGTAGCAAAAATCGGCTCGGTACGTCCCCGGGCACCCTTGGGACTTAGAAAAATTCCAACTTTTGAAAAATGGGCAAAACCACCCTGGCACGCCCTTGGGTGTGCCCCAAAACTACCTGTGGACTGAAAATTTTGGCCAGAAGTGGCCCGGCACGCCCCCGGGCGCGCCTGACCCTTAAAATTTTTTTTTTCTTTTTTTGCTCTCAAAACTAAGGTAAACATGTATGGGGTGTTACATTTTCAACGTTGCATGATGTATATTTTTTCTGACATGGTGGAAGACACTATTGAGGTATTTATGGATGATTTTTCTGTTGTAGGAGACTCTTTTAATGATTGCTTGTCTCACTTTGCTAAGGTATTGCAAAGATGCGAGGAGTGCAACTTGGTGCTAAATTGGGAGAAATGTCACTTTATGGTCAAAGAAGGTATTATGATTAGGCATCGAATCTAAAAGAAGGGTATCGAACTAGAAAAAGCAAAGATTGAGGTGATTGAAAAATTACCCCCACATATTTTTGTAAAAGGGATTCAAAGTTTTTTAGGTCATGCTGCCTTTTATAGAAGATTCATCAAGGATTTCTCTAAGATTATACATCCGATATGCAAACTTTTGGAGAAAGAGGTAAAGTTCGTGTTTGATGAGGCATGCCTAAAAGCTTTCGAGTGTATAAAAGTGAAATTGACTTCAGCCCCCATTATTGTCTCACCAAATTGGACGATGCCGTTTGAAGTTATGTGTGATGCTAGTGGAATAGCCTTGGGTGTTATTCTTGGCCAAAGATGAGAGAAGATTTTACATCTAATTTACTATGCTATCAAAGCACTTAATCCAGGTCAAAAGAACTACACTGTGACTGATCAAGAGTTGTTGGCAGTGGTCTTCACTTTCAAGAAATTTCGTTCTTACTTCATTGGAACAAAGGTAATTGTGCATACATACCATGCAACACTTCGGTATCTTATGTTGGAGAAGGATGCTAAGCCAAGATTGATTTGGTGGGTGCTTCTACTGCAAGAATTTGATTTTGAAGTCAAGGATCGAAAGGGAACTGAGAATTAGGTCGCTGACCATCTATCACGCCTTGAGGAGGAAGCCATGCTTAAATTAAGGGATGATCTTGATATTAATGATACTTTTCCAGATGAGAAAGTGCTGGCAGCATCACAAGACTTAATCTCTTGGTTTGCAGATTTTGCCAACTTTTTGGCAAGTGAGCTAGTCCTAGAAGAAATGTCGTATCAACAGAGAAAGAGATTCATGCATGAGGTGAGAAAGTTCTTCTGGGATGAACCTTATTTGTTTAGGGTGTGTGCAGATGGTATAATTAGAAGATGTATTCCAGAGGTCGAAATGATGAGTATTTTTGAAGCATGTCATTTATCTCCAGTTGGGGGTCATCATGGAGGTGCGAGGACTGCTCATAAGGTCTTACAATGCGGGTATTATTGTCCTACCATCTATAAAGACGCTCATGACTATGCTCGGGCTTGTGACCAATGCCAAAGACAAGGGAATATCTCACGCAGACATGAACTTCCTATGACACCTATCCTTGAGCTTGAAATTGTTTGATATATGGGGAATTGATTTTATGGGCCCATTTGTGAGCTCACATTGGATTAAATACATTTTGGTAGTTGTCGACTATGTTTCTAAGTGGGTGGAGGCAATTGCGCTTCCCAATAATGAAGGAAGTAGTGTCACGACATTCTTGAAAAAGAACATATTTTCACGATTTGGTACACCCCGAGTAATCATTAGTGATGAAGGATCCCACTTCTGCAATTGGCAGTTCAAAACCCTACTTGAAAAATATGGTTTCAAACATAGGGTGGCCACACCTTACCACCCTCAGACAAGCGGGCAAGTTGAGGTGTCAAATCGTGAGATTAAGTCTATTTTGGCAAAGACGGTGAACGCTAATAGAACTGATTGGTCAAGAAGATTGGATGATGCTTTATGGGCTTATCGAACTGCATTCAAGACACCTATTGGTGCATCTCCATATCAGCTGGTTTTTTATAAATCATGCTACTTGTCGGTCGAACTTGAACAAAAAGCATTATGGGCATTGAAGAGGTTGAATCTGGAATGGAGTGACGTGGCTAAATTGAGGTCAGATCAGATGGATGAATTTCGTCTACGGGCTTATGAAAGTTCAGCACTTTATAAAGAAAAGATAAAACTGTATCATGACCGTAAGATTGAATGATGAGAGTTTCATCCGGGAGATTTGGTGCTGCTCTATAACTCCAGGCTTCGCCTTTTTCCTGGAAAACTGCGGTCTAAATGGTTTGGACCATTCACTGTTGTTAGGGTATTCCCGCATGGAGCAATTGAGCTGAAAGGTGAAGATAATTTTTTATTCAAGGTCAATGGGCAGTGTGTAAAGCACTATGTGGGAATCACGGAAGAGATAAGGACGTGTGAGGAGCTTAGTCTTGATGAAGTTTGATTATCAAGTTAGCCATGTCGTGCCGCAACGTTAAATCAGGCTCTTCTTGGGAGGCAACCCATGGGTGGGTTGGTGAAGTTTGAGTATCCAATTTAGCCATGTCGTGCTGCGACACTAAATCAGGCGATGCTTAGGAGGCAATCGAAGGTCTAAGTTGATTGTGATCTGACTATAGAGGATGTGAAAGATAAGTTGGCTGGAATTTAAATTATTGATCTGAAAATGTCAGTACAACCTACGACAGTGGTTTACGTGTCGTAACTCCATCCACGTGATGTGGGTTTGAACCGTGAAAGTCAAAGTAAATTGTTCACATGCAGAACCCAACCCACGCCAGGGACCCACGTGACATGGGTCAACCCACGTGGCATGGGTCGGTATCATAAAAGTCAGGGAGTATCTGTGATTGCAGAACCTGACCCACGATAGGGACCCACATGATGTGGGTTAACCTACGTGACGTGGGTCAACCCATATGGAGTGGGTCGGTACCATGAGATGCATACCCAGAATTAATTGGCAAGATCCGACCCGAACCAACTCCAATTTATTTCGGTCCAATATACACCCAACCTCAAATCCGACTTAAACCTTCACAAATCCAACTCCTAACATAAACCCTATTGGTAAAAACACATCAATTCATCAAATTCCACATACTAAATTCGAAATTCATCAAATCCCAACCACCATTTAGCCCAGAATCCCTAAATTTTTGAAACCCAAATCTGCCCCATCCTGAATCTGACCCAAAATCAACCAGAATTTGACCCAGAACCAACCCAAAACTGACCCAAAACCGATCCATTTATGTTAACAATGCCGCCCAAATCAAACTTGAAATGTGGAGACATGGGTTCCTCTTCAAGAATTCGCACTAAAACCCCTAAATTTACGACTAGGTTGCGTGATGAACCTTTGGGGTCCAATAAAAGTGGGTTCGAAGAGTTATACGAGCTTGCTGCTGATGATTTTACATTGGTATCTCATACCACGAGGCTACAAACTAGGGCACAAGCTACTGCCCAAACCGCACTTCAGCCTATTTCTCAACCTGCCAAGCCGGCTGCTTCTGATAAGTCTTCTAATTCCGCCCCCAGTCTAAAGAGGGGGAGGATGCTTCGGCAACCGGTGATGAACAGGAAGTTGATGTATCTAGTTCTGAGGAGAACGCTGAGGGAACGGATGATGCTGAGGTTGATGTATCTGAGTCTGAGGAAAATGCTACAGGTTCGGATAATTCTGCGGTTGAGGCGACAGCATCTATTTCTGGCACTGGTGGGCGAAATTCCACGACTTCCTCACAGAGAAGGGAAAACAAAAAATGGTGTGTTCAGGGTATGAGGGACTTTTATGACAGGGATGAAACTTATTGAGCGGGGCATACTGAGGAGCCCCGGTATTGGCTAGAGGAGTTAAAGGCACTACCCGACATTAAGGTAGTGTTTGATCATTATGGATTTGGGTGGATGACGGAGCCTCCTGGTCACTATAGCCCAGAGTTGGTCCACGAGTTTTATGCTTCCTATGCTGCATCTATTGAGTTGATCACACCTATTGAGCAGTGGTATTGGTACCAACCACCATTGACTCACATTTTGGTTTGGGAGACCAAAGTAGATATCTCTAAGCAGACCATCCACAAATTCTTGTTTGGTGCTGAATGTCTATTTCCAGCCACGACTGCTGAGTTTGATCACCATATAGAGACTGTCAGAAATAGGACTAAAATATGGGACGCCGATCAGCGGTTGGAGTTACTACGGTGGATTGCGGGGTATATAGCAGAGGCTAGTGTAGATGCTAGTTGGGTAACTGGGAAGCTGGACATCAAGAAGTCCACGCTTTACTTTGCAGGCCAATTTTGGTGGTCAGTTGTTAGGCACCTTTTGGGTCCCACTAATGCTGATAATTCACTCACTTTGGACTGAGCTATTTTGGTAGCGAGCATCATCGCCGGATATGACATCAACATCACCTGTTACATCATTAGGGAGATCCATGAGCGTGCCTTTAGAGATTTTACCAGCATCCTTTTCCCTTGTCTGATTCAGGGTCTATATGATAGTGTTGGTATGGTTAAGATGCCTGCAGTAGATCATTATATCGAGGTGACCCGCATTGCAGATATTGGGTTGATGCAGCAGCGGGGATCACACCCAGTTTTTCCATGGAGGTCTCGACCTCTCGTCTCATCAGGAGTAGCCCTTTTTGAAGGGCCAGGAGATAGAGAGAAGTCGGTGAGTACCCCAGTATGGATAAGTATACTTGAGATAGTGCATGCACCTGCTGAGGGCACAGGCTTGGTGATTGACGATGAGGTTAAAGGCACTACAGCACCACCGCCCCCTCTAGTATAACTTCAATCTCGAGGTACTTTCTGTAGCAGTTGGTTGATAGACAGACATAGATGTTTGAGAGGTAGGTTCATACTGAGGCCCAGATGGCTAAGTTGGTATCCCAGCTTAAGTCATGAGTTAGGACCACGGTAGAGGCTGCAGAGGCTAGAGTGGAGTCCTGTATGACTATGACTATAGATAGATTTATGAGAGATCTGCATGGGAGGATTGATAGCTTTGAGACACGGATGGCCACCCAGATGAGTTCGAAATAGATTTCTGATATGCCAGGATTGACATAGGAGGTAGCTACATTGAGGGAGGAGGTTAGAGCTTTGGCACCGAGCAGCACTCCTGTTCTTCCACCTATGCCAATTTTGGCCCAGATGAGGCCGATTTTTGAGGTGGATTTGTTTGCTGACAAGGAGCCTCCTATTAATAGAGGCAAGAGACC
Organism: Capsicum rhomboideum; assembly: GCA_031232105.1. Classification (NCBI taxonomy): domain Eukaryota; kingdom Viridiplantae; phylum Streptophyta; class Magnoliopsida; order Solanales; family Solanaceae; genus Capsicum; species Capsicum rhomboideum. The sequence continues at coordinate 102,142,462 of CP124715.1, forward strand.
ACGTAGTCCGGAGGATCAGGCTGATAGTGGTGATGAGTTCGAGGGTGATTTCTGGAGAGTGATTAAGGCCTCTAGAGTAGAGTACCATGCCAGTCAGATTACTCAAGAGGAGAGGGCATGGGGTGCATCCTCTAGTCAGGTACCTCCTTCATCGGACGCACCTAGCAGAGAGTCCAGAGAGCATGCTGATGATCCCACTATAGGCAGGCCCACATCCGACGCCTAGGGCACTGCAGGTATGTCTTCACTCCCTTACACTTATTCTATTTATAGTTGTACACTAGGGGCAGTGCACTATTTTTTAGTTGGGGTGGGGGTATACCACCACTTAGTGTTTTTTGTTATCGTGTTTCTTTTCCCCTAAGTGTGCTACTATAGTAGAACTGGCATGTTTAGGTTTTTAGGTTGTTATTTATAGTATTTATGCATTTGCATGATTAATTAGGAGAAAAATAGGGGAACCTTGGTGCAGTCCTAAATTTTTTTATTTTAACGTATGTGTGTAGCATGTTAGTTTGTGACAGCTATTGGAGCTTGTTATGGCATTAGTATTATAGGTAGAATAACTATAGCTAGCGTTGTATGAACTGGATAGGTAGTAGTTGACAGTGTAACCTTGTGCTATGTGTGTGTGAGGTCATTAGCGAGTTCATTTTGTGTGTGTGATCCAGAACTTGCTCTGTTAGTCTTGTCTAGGTTAGAGGATAGTGGTTAGGAAATGATCATAGGCCATTTTTTAATAAGTCCACTTTTAGTCTAAATGCCCGACCAAATGAAATAAAAATCCCTTGATCCCGACTTTGAGCCTTAAGTAACCTATTTCTGTCATAGCCTATTCACCTTCCCATTTTGATTTGCAATGAACCTGTCTTGGCCCTGTTCCCCTATTGGACATCGTGTACCTCAACTCAGGCAAATAGCTTAAGTTGAGGGTGGCTATTATAGGGGTGTGTAATTTAACTTGGGTATGAAGAAGGGGTTAGAAGAAGATAAAGAGAACAAAATTGGGTGTGAAGAAAAAATAAGTGTGTTGTGAAATTATGAAGAAAATGACACCCAAAATCTGAAAATAAATGAAGGAGAATAAGGGAGAATAAAATGAGAATGATTGGAAAGTTGAGCCAAAAATAGTGTAGAGTCAAGGAGGGTTGAGTCACCATATCCATATGTACCATACCCGTCCCTAAGCCTACATTACAAGTCAATGAAAATCCTATAGTGATCCTAGTCCAACTATCCGAAAAACTAAGGCATAGAAAATAAGGGCAAGCCTATGGTATTTCACGCACATTGTTTGAACTTCTTTGTGAGAGAGAGTGTTTTGACCCAGTCCCTGCTTTGATATTCATTAGTATACTATGAGTGTATGGGACTTCTTTGTTGTGAGAGTATATGGATTACATTGATAGCTGCTATTTGTTCGAATAATGTCATTTGCATATATGCTAAGTTATTTGTTCATAATCTAATGCCTTCACTTGATCCCTTCTATGTCATGATAATATGTTGCATGGATACGCACTGAAGTTTTGATTTGCAAGTAGGAGGTCAGAAAAGTTTTGAGGTCAAAAGCAATGAGTCGACTGTCGTAGGTCTCTTAGGTTTCTCTTACTTAAGCATCAATCGTGTTTATTTTGTTTTGTTCGCTTGAGGACATGCAAACGTTCTAAGTTGAGGGTGTTGATGCACCATGATTTCATGACACTTTCGATGCTTAAAACAAGGAAATTATGCAATAACTTGGGTATGTTTGGTAGGTATGATGTGTTTTCTGTTCTATATTGCAGGAGAATAGGTTTTGGAGGCAAAATGATCAACAAGGAAGAATCATGCTCAAAAATGGAGTATCTGAAGATGAAAGAACCAGGTCCTGCACTAGAGGAGTGACCCACGATAGGACCCACGTCACATGAGTCAACCTACGTGGTGTGGGTATTTGTCGTAGGTTGACTCCTGCAGCTAGTTGAAGCAACCTGATTTCCATAACAGAACCCACGTGGTGTGACTTAGTTCCACGACACCAAGTCACGATACCATGGAAAGTTGTCGACTCTATTTTCCTGTTTTATTTAGGATAGGATTCATCTTGTATCTATAAATACCCCTGTATTATCCTATGTTCAAGAGTTAGTCAGTACATTATTTTGAAACATATTCCCAGTATTTTGAGCCAACAAACACATTATTGATTTTGTAATTTTGGAGCACCAGTTCTAGGATTTTTATTAATATTGAGATTTCAGAGTTTTCTTCATTATCGTGAGTTTACAATTATGTTTTCATCTTCGAATTCTTCTTGTGTTCCTGCGATAATGAGCAGCTAAACCCTTTAACTAGGGTTGTGTTAACCATGCGTAGTTAACAAAACTGGTTAAGTGCAAAGCAATTCTGAACCAGTGTGACTGCATGTAATGTTATTACCTTCGCTATAATTGATCTTCTAATGGTTGCAAATGTTAGAAACTCACCTATATTCTAAACTTGCTCGAGAGAGAGGTGGAGATTGGGAAAAGGGAATAACAACAGAGATTTAAAGCTATCAACCTTCATCTAATAACTTGAGTCATGACAGGGATAGTTATCTGAGATCTAAGACAAGGGTTAGTAATGCGGCATGAGTTCTATATTTGATACAACGGCCGCATTATACTTTTCTGAAGGTATATTTTGGGTGACATCAGAAGCAGATCAAGATTTGAAGAGTTGTAGGAATTTTAGCACAAGGATCAGACGAAAGTAAGTCACGATCGTGGTTTAAACCCACGATAGTATGTTCTTCTCATCCGAGGCAGCCGACACCAGTTTTCTATTTTGTTTAGGATTGGATTTGTTAAGTCTATAAATACTCTTTTAGGGTTATTTTTATGTGTTAGACATTATTGTTATTCTATAACACTATTTTTTGGAATTTCAAGGCACTTTCTTGGGATTTTATGAATATTGGTTTTTACGATTTTAATTAAAGTGAGATTTTGGAATTTATTCATTATTGTATGCTTCAATTAATATTTTCATTCATGAATCATTTTTTTGTTCATACAATCATGAGTAACCAAACCGCATAACTAGGGTTATAGGAACCATAGCGGATTAACGAAGTAGAGTTCAAAGTACAAGGTGTCTTGCGAAGGGTATTAGGGCAAGTATTGTTGTTTCTTCTGAATTGATTGCTTTCTGAAAAGTGCATTTGGGACTCATCCTGTCTCTACCCTGGACTGTAGCAAGGTTAGTAGTATTGGACTAGCGATTCAATAACAAGACTGACTAGCAATTCAATAACAAGACTCGGAGTTATCTTTGTTTAATCAGCCTTGAGTCGTGATACGGTAAAGGCTGTATTGGGATCATTGATAAGGGGAAACATAGCAACACTCATGATGCATTAACCTTTGTGCTTGAGGGTAGTCATCTTCTATAAGAGGCATAACATATTCGGTTAGACTATACTTAGCCTATCGATTATGCTTGTTGGATACCTAAAAAGAACACCAAGTATGAAGAACCTATGAAGTTATGAAGTTATTGGGGAACACAATCCTAGTGCTTTTCTAATCTTGATTTCAACCTCAGCTAACGATTACTAGTTTTCTTTATAAAAAACCCCTTTTACTTATTTTCTTATTTACCAAGCAAATCAAACAAACAAAGTTGATTGGATTTTGACCGATTCCTCGTGGGATCGACCCTAACCTCAGTTGGGTTCTATATTTGAACAGATACCGCTTTATTCTTTCTTAGAGGTGTAATTTGGGTAACATCAGCAGGTGTTGGATCGAGTAACTGCTTGTAGATTATTTTCTTCCTGTATTGATGGTGCAGAGATCGAGGTCGTGCTAGTGGACCCCAAGATTACCCAAATATCTCTTTATTTATCTTATGCTTATCCATATTTCAGATACTTTAGCTATTATTATCAATCTATATTTAGAGGTTTGTACTGGTGACAGCCAAACCTAGAATGTATCTCGTATATATATATATATATATATATATATATATATATATATATATTCTATTGGGATTCTTCTGTTTCCACTTTTGATTCACTTTAATCCTTGTTCCTTGGATTGGGTTAGGCTTACTTGTCCGGAGGGTGCAACAAGTGCCATCACGTACCTTTTTTTGGGTCGTGACAAATTGGTATCATATCCCCAGGTTCATTAGTTTTATTAGTACAAGTCCAGTTTAGTAAAGGTTTGGGAATTGGTGCGGAGAAGTCCATTATCTATGTTCGAGAGGCTACATAACTTAAGGAGAATTCCATTTTTTTATTCTATTTTGTGCATTCATAGCTTTGTATAACTAAGAATCTCTTATTCACTCTCTTACAGATGGTGAGCACGCATTCTTTCTTAGCAAAAAATTCAAAGCCCGTGCCTTCGATGTGCGGAAAGAGTAGGGTTCGAACCAGAGGTCGGATCGGGATATCCAGACCAGTTAGAGGTTAGGTTAGAGTTGCCTCTTTAAGTTCTAGGGTTGCTAGTAGTGGTAGTTCTAGTGAGCTAGAGGGGTTGAGGCCAGTTCAGACACCACCCGTGACCATACCTATGCTTGAGGATTGTTTGTTTTGAGTGTTGGGCTTTTTACAGAGGGTGGGATTCAGTATGCTACTTCGGGGCATCAGACTCTAGATGCTCTTATCTTGATTCAGTATGCTACTTCAGGGCATCAGACTCTAGATGCACATGTAAATCCTATGGTTTCTCCTAGTGTTGATGAGATATTACCAGGGATTGCTCAATCAATAGTGAATTTACCCTTTATGTCCATCGAAGGACATATTAGATTTGTATAGTTCATGAGGATAGATCCACTCCTATTCGATGGAGATCCTAGGTTTGATGCTTGCATGTTCTTACTTGGTTGTCGTGAAAGGTTACATAGGTTGGGTTTGGTGGATTCTAATGGAGTATACTTCATTTTCTTTCAGCTCTTCGAGCCAGCTAGACAGTGGTAGAGGACCTTTGTAGAGGGTAGACCAGTTAGATCACCTTTTTTTTTATGGGATCACTTTGCGTAAGTGTTCTTATAGGAGTTTGTGTGGAGATATAAGAGGCTGGTAGGCTAGAGAGACCAGGGATTTGATGATCATAGATATATGCATGATGGAGGCCAGGATTTTCATGGTTATGCTTGGAGAGGGTTAGATCAGGGTGGTCATTCGGGTTTTTCAGGCCTAGTTCTACAGGTTCTGACTTTTTGGGTTACTTCTTATGTGAGGATCTTGGGCACTATATAAGGGATCGCCCATAGGTTAGATAGAGAGATGCTTCACTTGGTGCCTTCATGGACTTCTTTCATCGCATATTTGGTCTTGCTCAACCTAGGTATCTTTAATAATAATGACAATTCATTAGGGTGAGAAAGCAAGCCAGTGGCAGCATGGGGAGATTTTCTCTTTTTTCTAGTCTGATTTAGAGGGTCCATTTAAGTGTTTTTAAATACTATAAATACCCCTTCTAGGTCATATTTAGCTAGGGGGGAACATTGTGGTGGGAAAGAGTAAGGGCAAAAACTCAATTCCTTTTTATAGGGTTATGGCTATAGTATAAACATTGTATTCTTTATATAGATTGTTATTGCGGATTCTACCAATACATTTTGTTCTCTTAATCTTGTGCTTTCTATTCTATTGACTTAGCTATTAATAGGAAAAACAAATAATTTCTAGAGGAACTCAAGAGACAGAGACTAGAAATAAATGTGGGTTATGGGGAGTAGAATGCATTTACAAATGGATTTGAGGTGAGGATGGAGATGTATCCAGTTTTCTCTACTTGGCTCAAATACAAGAGGTGTAACGACCCGTACCATCATTACTGAAAAGAATTGGTAAAACATAAGAATCTTTAATTGTTCATATGTGTTAAGATCGTTGCTTTGTTTGGGAGTGCATTAGATATGAACTAAGGTCAAACGAAACCTCCAGCACAAAATTTGAGTTGAAAATGTCCTTACTGATTGAGTTTTGCTAAAAGTTTTTACAAGGATCAACTTCAACGAGCACCCCTACTAGAATATAAAAGGGTATGTCTCCCCAGACCTACCAAATTAAAGGTATTTGAGTCTTCTTTCCAACGACACCGACCGTTTATTTATTCAATTTTGGAGTATACAGTTATGGGTGTTTTACTAAAAGGTGTTCAAGCTAAAAAAATGAGACCCGTTGTAGCGACCAAAGGTCCGCTGTAGCTAGTATGCTATAGGGAGTCTAGGTCTATTACAAAGGCCAATGATAATATTTTATGTCTATATTACCGGGTTTTAGGTCATAAACTCAATAACTTCATTCCAAAGCCCTAGAGGAGCAATTTCCAAAGGCTAGGGTGAAAATTCTTTGCGAAGGTAAGATTATTTCTCCCTTTTAATATCGATTAATCAGTTCTTCTTGTTGAATTATTAGAATGGGAAATTATGGTGAAATTCTTGGGGGTTAGAACCCTAAGTTCATAATATTATTGGGCAAACCAATAGGTAGGTGTATTATCACCTAGATTACTCTTATATTGTAAACTTACACTTCCTAGCATGAATTGGTTGTTCTAAATATGAATTTTGGTGGTTAGAAACCATGAGTTAAATAAAGATGGGACCTTTAGCATTAAAACTCCATTAAGTAAGATAATGTGAGTAAGATAGAACTAGTTAATAGCTATTTGACCCTTGGGTGATAATTATAGACCATGAATAAGGTTAGAATTAGGGGGTTTGAACTCCCAAAGTGTTTATTTGAAGAGTAACTGATTAATTACTCTTGTAATTGCTTGATTATTAGATGATAGGATGTTCTGAGGCATTAAGAAAGGGAAAGACCATCCATGGTGTGGCTTGCTTGATCTAAGATCTTTAGTCAAGGTAGGTTATGGTATATGAGTAGTAGACTATGGTTAGTAATCGTATGCATAATATAGAATTGAGGAGAGAATTATGATTAGGCCTACGGGCATGACATTGGGATGGATAAAACATGGAATCCAAGTGAAAGAGATCTAATTATAAATTGATACGTTGTTGTATGAATCCCTTGATGGGTGTTTTATTTTTGTATGACTTACTTGATGAATTACAAGGTGAATATATGATTGTGGGTAACATAAAGGAATTGTGTGAGCTCGTAATCTATAAAACTCATTTTTAATACATTAAAAAGGGTGAGTTCGCTATTATGCGTGGTTTGATTGTAGGATATTCTTGCTGAAAGATAATTATGAGAAATGATCATGATAAAAGTATGTGGTGTCCTAACTTGAGAACCTAAAGTCAAGTTTGGCTTAGTGTTAGGAAATAATAGGTTTAAAGGTGCCTAACTAAAGTGAGAATTATAAGTAAAATAGAGTCGAATGGTTGAATAATCGACTAATGAAATAATGTCTTGAACCTAGTAATGACTTGAATGTAAGGGTTACTATTTAGTAACTGAATTCACCAGTCTTGATGTAAATAAAAGAGGATTGGATTAGTGAATAAACTTATGTATATTTAATTAGAGTGTAGACTCGATTTGATTGATAATGCTTATATGAATAAGCTATTGATTGGTCTTCAGATATAATTGTAATTGATGAATATAGTTGGTAATACTAATATGAATAAGCTATTGATTGGTCTTTGGATATACTTGTATTTAGTGATAGTTGATTGTTGATACTTGAATGACTTGAATTGTAATTATAAGGTGTGCTAATAAATGTAGTACAATGTGATGAATCCTGAGAGATTGGTTAATTCATAAAATACATGTAATTTGATTATTGAGAATCAGATGCCACAAGCCGGTACAAATTTTAATCATTGATGTGGTTGTTGAGGATTGGGTGCCATGAGTTGGTATGGATATATATTTATGTGATTTTTTATGATAGATTAGGTACCACGAGCTGGTACAGTACATGGACGAAGTTGGTCCCCTACAGGTTATGACTATTGGGCAGATAAGTCCCCTTAGAATATATGTATAGATGTTAGTAGATGTTGTGATTATTGTGATTGATATTGTGAAATTTAGAGTGTTGGGTACCACGCCAGTAAATGTTACTTATTTATTGATATTTTGGATAGTTGGGTACCACGCTGGTATGGTACATGGATGAAATTGGTCCCCTGCAGGTCATGATAATTGGGCAGATAAGTCTCTTTAGTATGTATGTACAGATTTGAGAGGATGTTTTGAAGGTTGTGATGCATTGTACATATCTTGAGTCATTTAATGGTTTATTTGAATGCATAAAGTATTATAGTGAATCAAGGAGCATTAGACTACTCTTGTGAGACAATTAAGTGAGGAATGGTTTGGTGTGGTTTACACTTGTGGTATTTAGAGGAGCCATAGACCCCTCTCCTTTATTGTTGAACTTATACTTGTGATTGTAGTTGTGAAATTAGTGAAAGGGTAAAGGTTGGTCTTGTTGAGGTTATTGGTTGTTTAATTGGTTATCTATGGATGGTAATTTGTTGGTTTAAATTACTTGTTATGTTTTGATTACTAATTTACTCATATTTGATTTATATTTAAGTGTGGTAGTGCTTATCTATTAGTTGAGATATTTTATGAGTTGTGTGACTTTTACCCCTTGATAATCACTATGACATTGCCTTAATTTGATAAAAGGATAGAAGAATTATGGTTAAGTAAGTGGGGACATTGTGGCCACTACCGGCTTATAGAGTTAATTATGGAGTTAATACTCGCTATGTATGCGAGGTGTTAATATTAAGAAACATAGGTTAATCCTTGAGTTGGAGTTATGAGGAGTTGTCTTGTTAGATAATGTTCACAGATTTGGTGAGGAATTAGAATTATTAGACGAAATTTGGATTGTTCGCTCGTAACTAAATTTGTCAAACCAAGCTAATAATAAATAATTGGTTGCTACTAGGAAGATGAAGTATGGGAATGGAAATTGTGAACTTAGTGTTGAACTACTCTATGAAATTGTCATACTTTTCTTCTGTGATTTATGTATGATGTTTATGTTATCTAACCATGGTCGACCAATGATGCCTGCTAGTACTTGTGGTGTACTGATACTACTCTTATTGTATCCCCTTTTTGGAATATAGATATATTGCAGGTTGATTAGGAGTTTCTTGTGTGGAGCTGCAGTTATTCAACATTAATTTTTGCACCTCTTTTCAATAGAAGTTGTGTCTTTTCTTATTGTCGTTCTTATCATAGAAACTCTTGTACATGTCTAAACTAGGTCTTGGGTAATGTTGTGAGTTGTTGATTATGTATATAAATGCTTGTAAAGAATTTTGGTTTATGATTGCATCGACTTACATATTTGAATTGCTTAACTACAATAAGGCTTTTTACTTGAATTTCCGCATAATAATTGGTTAAGTGGTAAGGATTCTCCTATCTTGTTAGAATAGAGTAGGTTTTTGTGTGATCCCATTTGGGTTGTAACATTGGAATCAGAGCATTAGGTTATCGGTCTCACTAGTGCAATAGCAAATGTCGAGTAGAGTCCTATGGATTGAATGAAAATAATCATCTGCTAATAGTATCCTTGAGTTATGGTAGAAATGAATTGCTAAGGCTTGTGAACTAAGTGAACTTGATTATGATTGATGACCTTAGTTGTAGGGTCAATTGAGGAACTATAGTTACTATATGTGCTTATGCGTATTCATACCCCTCTTATTTTTTCATCATAATTATTGGTTGTTATTGCTCATTGAGTTAATTGTGAAATTCATATTCTTATTGTGCCAATGGGAAATGGTTTCGGCGAGTGTTATTGTGCTAATGGGAAATGGTTTCAGTGAGTGTTATTGTGAGTTTTTGTATGGTTAGAGCGAGAATAATGATTTAATATGTCCACTTGGTGACTTGCATGTCCTTGATGTTTAGACATTTATTTCATGTTGGCGATTTACCTGTCCGCATGATTATGGATTTAATTGGTATTAACTTAATAAATATGGTATGCGTTCAGTGAATATATGTAATTGACTTGATCTAATCTCAACTCAAATAGACTGATGTGAGTTGTAGTGAAGAATTTATTTGTTAATAAACTCATAGTTGTGTGTTTGATGGTGTTGTACTTGAGATGATTTATTCTTATGTGTTGACAATTGAGGTGTGAAACAGAGTTATAACATAGATGTCCCAAGGAGAAAACATGGTGTAGCATTTGAGGGTTTGATGGTTGTATTATGATAGTCGAGGGACTAGTATCCCATAGATACTTTCAAAATGAAAATCAGATTCATAGAACCCCGATTATGGCATTTGTCCCAATAGGATAAATTTGAGTTGTCATATTTCCAAGTGTATGTTGTGAAGTGGAGGAAATCAGGAAGTTCCCTCCAGTTTTTTCCAGTCACCGCTGTAGCAGACCCCTCAGTATTGTAGCGGTCGATGAGGTTCCATTTGGGACCACTATAGCGGGCCTCTGCTCGCCACAGAGGGACCACTATAGCGAGCAACTGGTCTCCACAACGAGATTGTTGTTGCGTTCATCGGTAGTTAAATTGCCTGATTCCCAATTTTAGACCTTATTTGTTCCCTAAGTTGGAAAATCATGAGAGAAATAATTTAATTCGTGTGTAAATATTTGATTCTGCACCTTTTTTATTTGAAAGGTCTCGATAGAGAGGCCAAGTATAAAATGTTTAGTTAATAAATAAGAATAAGTGGGGCAGGTAAAGGTGCATTATAAGCAACCCTAAAAGTAATGTCCTTCTAATTTTGACCTCTTACTCTCCTTCACCCAATGTCCATTAGGGGATAAATGATTGGTAAATTGGTATCTTATATTACAAGTGTAACACCCCGTACATTTCCGACCCTACTTGATTGATGATCTAGGGCGTATTTATATGCCTTATAGCCAACTTTGAACCATGTTTACCTTAGTTTTGAGAGCAATAAGTATGTATTTTGTATTGTTTTTGATGGACTACTGATATTGTGCTAATTTCGCAAAGAAAAGTCAAAGAAAGGATAAAAATCAGAGTTTAAGTGTCAGGCGCGCCAGGCAGCATGCCAGACCGCTTTTGACAGATTTTTTTTTGGCATGGGCAGCAGAGGGGCGCGCCAGGTAGCGTGCCAAGCCCTTTTTGCCAAATTTTTTCTCCGACCACCAGTCTATCAATAGGGCTCTTGGGTTATTGTATCATTAATCCATCTTGGTAGGACTACTCTTGGGCGATTTTGGCATCCAACTTAGGGTTAATTCTTCTTCCTTTTTATTTTTATTTCTTTTTTTTTATAATTTATGTTAAATTAAGCCAAGAGTGGCTAAAATCGGTTATTCTTGGGGTTGAGGTTACGAACATGAATCTCGTGAGTTGAATATTGTCTTAACATTTATGGAATTCTTTAATCATGAGACAGTTGGTGGATCATGCATTAAATTTGGTGGGCTGAATTAGCATGTACTAATGGGCTCAATTTAAGGCCCAAACTTAAGTCATAAGACATGGCCCAAATGGGGCAAATGATCCATTCTTGTGTTGACCAAGTAAACATGGCATTTAATGACCAAGAATTGGCTAAGGATGACTTGAGGGGCAATATAAAGGCACAAAATCAGATTTTTATTCTTTACAACACACATGCCATTTCTAGACATTTCCAGGATATTTCTTTTATCTCTCAAACCCTAAACCATCACTCCCTCGGACAAGATCATCACTTTGTAAGCTTGGGTAAGTGTTTATTCTTGTGATTTAATATATTATATGCATGAGATATTGTGTAGATCATGATGGTTATGTCTAAAAGTGTTGAGTATTGCACTTTTGCTTTTTGCTAAAAGAGATGTGTCATCTATGTGACTTGAACTTGAAAGGAGACTTGAGGTTTTGATAGAAGTGAATGGTGTGGATGAAATATCAACCCGTAAGATGTGGTTATGTCCTTAACTTGGTTTTTCTATGTGTATAACTTGTGGGATTGTTGCTATGAAACATATTAAGGTGACTTGATGGAGTAGTTGTGATGTAGCGTTAATGAGGAAGCGTAATGGATAAACTTGGTGTGAAGTGCTATTGGTTTATGATGTCTTGGTCAATGTGTGGAATGTTGTGGTATTGTTGGTATGACCATGCCGTGAATTGTATTGTAAAGGGGGAAATGACGTTATAAGGAAATCATGTAACTCATTGTCTTCTTATGCACTTGTAAGGTAGTTCGTTGTTAACGTGAGCTCCGTTATGTACTTGTGTTGTAGAGTAAAACATAAGGAAGGAGCTGGATTATTGTATTCACATATAGGACTGTGTATTCCTATTGGGTAGAAAAGGTATGCAAGGTTACTCTCTCTGTATCCTTCTGCAACACATAATGTTCACATTGACATTGTACTTGTTCCATTCCGAAATGTCCAAAGGTATTGTCATATAGTATTACTCACAGAACCAATTGTGATTCACATGTCTCATGTTCATTGACTAATGTTTCAAAGTTTCAATAATGTACAATCACCAATGTATCACTCTTCTAATGAACGAAAGACGTAATATATAATTGTTTGAGTATTCTTGGGTGGCATCCCAGGGGTGGAAGAACACCTAGCATGGGTCAATCCCAACATCATGGGTGGTATCCCAGGGGTTAAAATACCTAGCATGGGTCGATCCCAATATCATGGGTGGTATCCCAGGGGCGACAAAAAATTCTAGCATAGGTCGATCCCAATATCACAGTAGCATCCCAGGGGCGACAGAAAAGCCTAGCATGGGTCAATCCTGATTTGTATATATATGAGGACCGCATGCCAGGGGTTAAAATACCTATCATGGTTCATCCTCTTTTACCACTGATCAGTTGGTCATTACAAGTTCTTAATGCAAAGAAGGATAAAGTTAAGTAATGAACGAGAATGATGAATGAACGTAAAGGCAAAGAAAGTAATGAATATAACGTACAATATTGACTATTCTCTTATATTCGATTCCATTTATGTTCTCATGTATGATGCAGTTTCTTATAGCCTTACATACTCATTACATTCTTCGTACTGACGTCCCTTGGGGGACTTACCTTACTTGCTACAGGCACAGGGGCTAGTAGACCTCCACAGTAGGTTACGGATCATTTGTCGATCATTGGTGAGCTACAGTTGGTTCGGGGCTTTTCGAGTTACATGTGTACTTTGGTTTTGGTACTATGAAAACGTTGTATAAAGCGGGGACTTCTCCTGACTTTAAGGTGGTTATGTATATGTATCTGTTAGAGGCTTTGTAGATGTACGTGGGAAGATGAATGAAAGAATGTATGTTTTTGACATAGTGGCCCTAACGGCCAAGTTTCATATATATATATATATCATATGTTTTCCATGACTTTCGCCATTGGTAATTTGTATCTAAATGAGGTAGATTTTTGTTCTTTTAGTGACATGCATATGAGTGTACATGAATGAAGATTGGTTCTCTCAGGCCTTAACGACTTCGGGTGCCAGCCCGCCCCGTTGGAATCCGAGGCGTGACAAAAGTGTTATTAGGGCAGGTCGTCCTAAGGGTGTCTACAAAGCCGTGTCTGAGTAGAGTCTTGCTTATGGATGTGTTGTGCACCACATTTATAAGTAGGAGGCTACGGGACATTTAGGAGTTGTTTCGTTTCTTCATTTCTAGATCGTACAATAGAGCCAATGTTGTAAGTGGAATCGTATCTGACCGTTGGAATTGGTTTTCTTATTTATAGTGAAATACCGATTACAAGATGAGGTAGAGGCAAAGGTAAGAAGGTAGATATGCTTGCCGGAGAAGGAAAGAGTAAATCACCACCTGACCAAACTAGTCAAGGTGGGGCTGACGCTGAGTTTGCATCGCGGGCTACTTTTACTTTTCCAGCTCCAGAAGATCCAAGAGGTAGAGAAGTACCTGCATAAATGCCTATGAATGCCACTGAACAGGATTTAAGAAATGCAGTGCATATGTTAACTCAGATAGTTGTTGCACAAACTCAGGGACCAGCTGGTCCAACGACAAGTGAGGATGACGCGGCTAGAGTAGCTAGTCGGTGGACACAGGATTTTTTGAAATTAGACCCTCCCACGTTCACCGGGTCATACCCTAAAGCAGATCCACAAGACTTCGTGGACCAAATTCAAAGGGATCTAGATGTTATGCACGTGACTGGTGTAGAAACAGTTGAGCTTGCAGCCTATAGATTGAAAGGAGAAGTTATATTGTGGTATGAAGATTGGAAATGATCTAGGGGTATTGGTGCAATTCCAGCCAGTTAGGAGGAATTCAAAACGGTATTTCTTGATCACTACCTCCGATATGAGATCCGGGAGGCACGTACAAACCAATTTCTAAATATTCGTCAAGGGAATATGAGTGTCAGAGAATGCTATCTGTAGTTTAATTCGTTGGATCGATATGCTATGAATGTAGTAGCCTCAATGATAGATAGATTCCATCGATATGTGGGCAGATTGGAGTCATATTTGGTAAGGGACTGCACTATCTCTGCGTTGAACAGAGAATGCGGTATGTCGGGGCACATGATGAGAGAATTCCCACAAAGGGGCACGGGTAGTATAGCACGACCTACGGGATCCACCGTTGCATCATAATCATCGGTTCCTTCCCTAGGTAGAGGAGTGTAGCCTATTGGATGTGGTAGAGGTGCTAGAGGAGAAGCTAGTTCCAGTGGAGCCCAGAATCGCACTTATGCTCTAGTAGACCGACAGAGTTCGGGGGCTTCTCCTGATGTAGTCACAGGTACATTATCCATATTTTCGTATAATGTATATGCATTGATTGACCCAAGTTCTACATTGTCATATGTTACTCCATTGGTTGCTGCAAAATTTGAAAGAACACCGGAATTATTAATTAAGCCAATTGAAGTATCTACACCAGTTGGTGAATCTATTATTGCAAATAGATTATATCATAATTGTGTAGTAATTATGTGTAATCATGATACGTTGGTTGATCTTATTGAATTGGAAATGGTGGATTTCGATGCTATAATGGGTATGGATTGGTTGGCTTCTTGTTATGCCAGGATGGATTGCCGGGTTAAGAAAGTACATTTTCATTTTCCACAAACGAATGTTCTTGAATGGAAGGGTAATGTAAGGGCACCGAGAGGAAAATTTATTTCCTATCTTAAAGCAAGGAAAATAATAGCCAAGGGGTACATATGTCACTTAGTAAGAGTGAAAGATACTGAGGTGGAACCCCTAACTCCTCAATCGGTTCCAGTGGTCAATGAATTCCTTGATGTATTTCCTGAAGATCTTCCAAGTTTGCCTCCAGATCGGGAAGTAGAGTTTGGTATTGATATGATGCCAGGCACTCAACCTATCTCTATTCCTCCGTATAGAATGACTCCAGTAGAATTGCGTGAATTGAAGGAGCAATTAAAAGACTTGCTGGAAAAGGGATTTATCAGCCTAGTATATCCCCGTGGGGTGCACCAGTATTATTTGTACGAAAGAAAGACAGCACATTGAGAATGTACATTGACTATAGGAAATCAAATAAAGTAACGATCAAGAACAAATATACCCTTCCCAGAATTGACGAATTGCTTGATCAGTTACAGGGTGCCAAATGTTTTTCAAAGATTGACTTGAGATCTGGTTACCATCAAGTCAGAGTTAGAGAAAAAGATATTCCGAACACGGTATGGCCATTATGAATTTTTAGTTATGTCGTCTGGACTAACAAATGCACCAACTGTTTTCATGGATTTGATGAATAGGGTGTTTAAGCCATTTCTAGACGTGTTCGTGACGGTGTTTATAGATGACATCCTGGTTTATTCAAGATCACAAAAGGACCATGCTAATCAGTTACGGCAGGTGTTACAAATTCTTCGTGAGCACAAGTTGTATGCAAAGTTCTGTAAATGTGAATTTTGGTTACAATCCGTAGCATTCTTGGGTCACATTGTGTCAAATGAAGGAATTTCGGTTGATACATAAAAGATTGAAGCGGTGAAAAATTGGCCACGGCCTACGACGCCCATAAAAATTCGTAGCTTCCTTGGGTTGGCAGGTTATTATCGAAGGTTTGTTGAAGGGTTTTCTTCGATTGCTACACCTTTAACGAAGCTAACATACAAGGCAATCAAGTTTCAGTGGAATGATGCATGTGAGAAAAGTTTCTAAGAGCTGAAAGATAAATTAACTTCCACACCCGTATTAGTACTTTCGGAAGGGTATGCAGTATATTATGATGCGTCCGGAGTTGGACTAGGATGTGTATTGATGCAGTATGGTAATATAATAGCATATGCCTCACGACAGTTGCGGCCAAACAAGAGAAACTATCCCACACATGATCTTGAGTTAGCAGTTGTTGTATTTGCTTTAAAGATATGGCACCATTATTTGTATGGAGTTCATGTTGACATCTACACTTATCTCAAAAGTTTGCAATATATCTTTAAGCAGAAGGATTTAAATCTGAGGCAGCAGAGGTGGCTTGAGCCATTGAAAGACTATGATATTGATATCCTATATCATCTAGGAAAAGCAAATATGGTAGCCGATGCGTTAAGCCGCAAGGTAATAGGAGGCACTAGTGTCCAGTTGACGGAAAAGCAAGACTTAGTCAAGGGTCTACATCAACTAGCCAGCTTGGGGGTCCATCTTCTCGAATCCTCAGATGAAGGGGTTATTGTGCAAAATGCAGCAGAATCTTTATTAATAGCTGAAGTGAAAGAGAAGCAGTATGTGGATTCTATTTTATTCCAGGTGAAGGACAATGTACAATAGGGTCTGACTAAGGCATTTGATCTTACACAGGAAGAAGTACTTCAATGCTAAAGGTAGATTATGTGGACCAGATATAGATGAGCTGAGGAGACGAATTATGACAGAGGCGCATCATTCACGATATTCTATTCATCCGGAAGCCACCAAAATGAACCATGACTTGAAAGAAATGTATTGGTGGGGAAACATGAAGAAGAACATTGCAGAATTCGTAGCTTAATGTCCAAATTATCAACAAGTAAAAGTAGAGAATCAGAAACCTGGAAGTTATATGCAATGTATCAATCTTCCAGTCTGGAAATGGGACATGATTAATATGGATTTCATCACAGGTTTGCCTCGTACACTGTGGAAATTTGATTCAATATGGGTAATAGTTGACAGGCTTAACAAGTCAGCGCATTTTCCACCAGTCAAGACCACCTATACAGCTGAAGATTATGCAAGGTTGTATGTTAAAGAGATAGTGCGATTACATGGAATTCCGATCTCCATTATATCAGATAGGGGAGCTTAATTTACTGCATATTTTTGGAGATCTTTTCAGAAGAGCTTGGGTACACAAGTGAATCTGAGTACAACTTTTCATCCTCAGACAGATGGACAAGCAGAAAGTACTATCCAAACACTTGAAGATATGCTATGAGCGTGCACGTTGGACTTTAAAGGTAGTTGGGATGGTCATCTACCTCTTATTGAATTTGCTTACAATAATAGCTATCATTCAAGTATCAAAATGGCACCTTATGAAGCTTTATACGGAAGGAAGTGTAGATCACCAATTGGATGGTTTGAAGTGGGTGAAACTGCTTTACTTGGGCCAGATCTTGTACATCAAGCTATGGAAAAAGTTAAAGTGATTCAACAGCGGCTACAAACAGTCCAAAGTCGACACAAGTCCTATGCTGATGTTAGGAGAAGAGGGTTCGAATTTGCAATAGGTGATTGGGTATTCTTGAAGGTGTCACCGATGAAAGGGGTAATGCGATTTGGAAAGAAAGGGAAGTTGAGTCCCCGGAATATAGGGCCATATGAAATTGTCCGAAGATTTGGGCAAGTTGCGTATGAATTAGCATTACCCCAAGAACTCTCCACAGTTCATTCAGTATTTCATGTTTCGATGCTTCGAAAGTGTAAAGGAGATCCATCTCGTAGCGCTTCCATTGAAGTTGTACAAGTTACGGAGGATCTCACCTATGAAGAGATACCTATTGCTTTTCTGGATAGACAGGTGAAGAGGTTAAGGAATAAAGTCGTAGTTTCCGTAAAGGTACTTTGGAGAAATCAGCAAATAGAAAAGATCACATGGGAAGCTGAAGACATGATGAAGTCAAAGTACATGTATTTGTTTCACACAGAAGAAAAAGTTCAAAGTTCGGAAGGGGAGCAATAACAAGTAAGTATCTATAAGCATTATGTGTATATGTATATATGCTAACATAAAGGTGCATTTGTAGTAAATGGGAAGATGTTATGAACATTCGAGGATAAATGTTTCTAAGGAGGGAAGGATGTAACACCCCGTACATATCCGACCCAATTTGATTGATGATCTATGGCGTATTTATATGCCTTATTGACAACTTTGAACCATGTTTACCTTAGTTTTGAGAGCAATAAGTACGTATTTTGTATTGTTTTTGATGGACTATTGATATTATGTTAATGTCCACAAAGAAAAGTCAAAGAAAGGAAGAAAATCAGAGTTTAAGTGTCAGGTGTGCCAGGCAGTGTGCCAGGCCGCTTTTGACAGATTTTTTTTAGCATGGACAGCAGAGGGGCGCGCCAGGTAGCGTGTCGGGCCGCAATTTGCCAAATGTTTTATCCGACAACCTGTCTATCAATAGGGCTCTTAGGTTATTTATCATTAGTCCATCTTGGTAGGACTACTCTTGGGCAATTTGGCATCCAAATTAAGGTTAATTCTTCTTTCTTTTTATTTTTATTTCTTTTTTTTATAATTTATGTTAAATTAAGCCATGAGTGGCTAAAATCGCTTATTCTTGGCGTTGAGGTTACGAATATGAATCTCGTGAGTTGAATATTGTCTTAACATTTATGGAATTCTTTAAAAATGAGATACTTGGTGGATCCTGCATTAAATTTGATGGGCTGAATTAGCATGTGCTAATGGGCTCAATTTAAGGCCCAAACTTAAGTCAAAATATATGGCCCAAATGGGGAAAATGACCCATTACTGCGTTGACCAAGTAAACATGGCATTTAATGACCAAGAATTAACTAAGGATGACTTTTGAGGGGCTATATAAAGGCACAAAATTAGATTTTTATTCATTACAACACGCATGCCATTTCTAGACATTTCCAAGATATTTCTTTTATCTCTCAAACCCTAAGCCGTCACTCCCTTGGACAAGATCATCACTTTGTAATCTTGGGTAAGTGTGTATTCTTGTGATTTAATATATTATATGCATGAGAGATTGTGTAGATCATGATGGGTATGTCAAAAGGTGTTGAGTAGTGCACTTTTGCTTTTTGCTAAAAGAGATGTGTCATCTATGTGACTTGAACTTGAAAGAAGACTTGAGGTTTTGATGAAAGTGAATGGTGTGGATGAAATATCAACCCATAAGATGTGGTTATGTCCTTAACTTTCTTTTTATATGTGTATAACTTGTGGGATTGTTGTTATGAAACATATTAAGGTGACTGGATGGAGTAGTTGTGATGTAGCGTTAATGAGGAAGCGTAAAAGATAAACTTGGTGTGAAGTGCTATTGGTTTATGATGTCTTGGTCAATGTGTGGAATGTTGTGGTATTATTGGTATGACCATGCCGTGAATTGTATTGTAAAGGGGGAAATGACGTTATAGGGAAATCATGTAACTCATTGTCGTCTTATGCACTTGTAAGGTAGTTTGTTGTTAACGTGAGCTCCGTTAAGTACTTGTCTTGTAGAGTAAAACTTAAGGAAGGAGCTGTATTATTGTATTCACATATAGGACTGTGTATTCATATTTGGAAGATAAGGTATGTAAGGTTACTCTCTCCGTATCCTTCTGCAGCATATAATGTTCATATTGACATTGTACTTGTTCCATTCCGAAATGTCCAAAGGTATTGTCATATAGTATTACTCACAGAACCAATTGTGATTCACATGTCTCATGTTCATTGACTAATGTTTCTAATTTCCAATAATGTACAATCACCAATGTATCACTCTTCTAATGAACGAAAGACGTAATATATAATTGTTTGAGTATTCTTGGGTGGCATCGCAGGGGTGGAAGAAACAGCTAGCATAGGTCAATCCCAATTTCATGGGTGGTATCCCAGGGGTTAAAATACCTAGCAAGGGTCGATCCCAATATCTTGGGTGGTATCCCAGGGGCGACAAAAAAGCCTAGCATGGGTCGATCCCAATATCACAGTAGCATCCCAGGGGCGACAGAAAAGCCTAGCATGGGTCAATCCTGATTTGTATATATGAGGACCTCATCCCAGGGGTTAAAATACCTAGCATGGGTCATCCTCTTTTACCACTGATCAGTTGGTCATTACAAATTCTTAATGCAAAGAAGGATAAAGTTAAGTAATGAACGATAATGATGAATGAATGTAAAGGCAAAGAAAGTAATGAATATAATGTACATGGTTCCTCTCATACATAACGATGGTTTATCCATATTGACTATTCTCTTAGATTTGCTTTCATTGATGTTCTCATGTATGATGCAGTTTCTTATAGCCTTACATACTCAGTACATTCTTCGTACTGACGTCCTTTGGGGGACTTACCTTATTGTTGTAGGCACAGGTGCTAGTAGACATCCACATTAGGTTGCAGATCATTTTTCGATCATTGGTGAGCTCTAATTGGTTCGGGGCTTTTCGAGTTACATGTGTACATTGGTTTTGGTACTATATAAACGTTGTATAAAGCAGGGAATTATCCCGACTTTAGGGCGGTTATGTATATGTATCTCTTAGATGCTTCATAGATGTACGTGGGAAGATGAATAAAAGAATGTATGCTTTTGACATGGTGGCCCTAACGGCCAAGTTTCATATATATCATATGTTTTCCATGACTTCTGCCATTGGTACTTTGTATCTAAATGAGGTAGAGTGTTGTTATTTTAGTGACATGCATATCAGTGTACATGAATGAAGATTGGTTCTCTCGGGCCTTAACGGCTTCGGGTGCCAGTCCGCCCCATTGGAATTTGAGGCGTGACAAAAGTTGTATCAAAGCAGGTCGTCCTAAGGGTGTCTACAAAGTCGTGTCTGAGTAGAGTCTTGCTTATGGATGTATTATGCACCACATTTATAAGTAGGAGGCTACGAGACATTTAAGAGTTGTTTCGTTTATTCATTTCTAGATCATGCAATAGAGCCAATGTTGTAAGTGGAATCGTATCTGCCGTTGGAATTGGTTTTCTTGTTTATAGTAAAATGCTAATTACAAGATGAGGTAGAGGCAAAGGTAAGCAGGTAGATATGCTTGCCGGAGAAGGAATGAGTAAATCACCACCTGACCAAGCTTGTCTAGGTGGGGCTGACGTTGAGTTTGCATCGCGGGCTTCTTCTACTTTTCTAGCTCCAGAAGAGCTAAGAGGTAGAGAAGTACCTGCAAAACCGCCTATGAATGCCACTGAACAGGATTTAAGAAATGCAGTACATATGTTGACTCAGATAGTTGCTGCACAAACTCAGGGATGAGCTGGTCCAACGATAAGTGAGTATGACCCGGCTAGAGTAGCTTGTCGGCGGACACAGGATTTTCTAAAATTAGACCCTCCCACGTTCACCGGGTCAGATCCGAAAGCAGATCCACAGGACTTCATGGACCAAATTCAAAGGGCTCTAGATGTTATGCACGTGACAGGTGTAGAAATAGTTGAGCTTGCAGCCTATAAATTGAAAGGAGAAGCTATATTATGTTATGAAGATTAGAAACGATCTAGGGGCATTGGTGTAATTTCATCCAGTATGGAGGAATTCCAAATGGCCTTTCTTGATCACTACCTCCCATATGAGATCCGGGAGGAACGTGCAGACCAGTTTCTAAATATTCATCAAGGGAATATGAGTGTCAAAGAATGCGGTCTGCAGTTTAATTATTTGGCTCAATATGCTCCGAATGTAGTAGCCACAATGACAGACAGAGTCCATCGATTTGTGGTCAGATTGGAGCCATATTTGGTAAGGGACTGCACTATTGCTGCGTTGAGCAGAGATATGGATATAGCTAGAATACAAGCTTTTGCACAGAAGTTGGAGAACTAGAGGCAAATAAGAAAGGTACAAAAATTTAAACGAGGCCTGTCAAAGAGGGCTAGACCTATGGGACAGTCTATGGTGTCCCAAGGAGAATCTAGGCCTCAAATTTTTCCTAGACCGCCTAGACCATCATTTTCTTCCCCTACAGCAGGTACTTCATCCTAATTTCGGGGATTTAGAGGCAGCTATTTTGGGTAGAGTAGTAGGCTTCAAGGTTCCCAGACAACAGGATTTTCTCGTTAGCCATATCAGCCCTACGGAAGGTATCATTTAGGTAAATATCGGTTGGGGGCAAATGGTTGTTTTTGGTGTGGTATGTCAGGGCACATGATGAGAGAATGCCCATAAAGGGGCACGGGTGGTATAGCACGACCTACGGGATCCACCGTTGCATCATAATCATTGGTTCCTTCTTTAGGCAGATGAGTGCAGCCCATTGGGCGTGGTAGAGGTACTAGAGGAGCAGCTAGTTCCAGTGGAGCCCAGAATCGCACCTATGCTCTAGTGGATCGGCAGAATTCGGAGGCTTCTCCTGATGTAGTCACAGGTACATTATCCATATTTTCGTATAATGTATATGCATTGATTGACTCGGGTTCAACATATTCATATGTTACTCCATTGATTGCTGCAAAATTTGAAAGAACACTGGAATTATTAATTAAGCCAATTGAAGTATCTACACCAGTTGGTGAATCTATTATTGCAAACAGAGTCTACGGTAATTGTGTAGTAACTATGTGTAATCATGATACGTTGGCTGGTCTTATTTAACTGGAAATGGTGGATTTCGATATTATAATGGGTATGGATTGGTTGGATTCTTGTTATGCCAGGATGGATTGTCGGGTTAAGAAAGTACATTTTCATTTTCCATAAACGAATGTTCTTGATTGGAAGGGTAATGTAGGGGCACCGAGAGGAAAATTTATTTCCTATCTTAAAGCAAGGAAAATGATAGCCAAGGGGTACATATGTCACTTAGTAAGAGTGAAAGATACTGATGTGGAACCCCTAACTCCTCAGTCTGTTCCAGTGGTCAATGAATTCCTTGATGTATTTCCTGAAGATCTTCCAGGTTTGCCTCCAGAATGGGAAGTAGAGTTTGGTATTGATGTGATGCCAGGCACTCAACCTATCTCTATTCCTCCGTATAGAATGGCTCCAGCAGAATTACGTTAATTGAAGGAGTAATTAAAATTCTTGATGGACAAGGGATTCATCAGGCCTAGTATGTCCCCATGGGGTGCACCGGTATTATTTGTACGGAAGAAAGACGACACATTGAGAATGTACGTTGACTATAAGCAATTGAATAAAGTAACGATCAAGAACAAATATCCCCTCCCCAGAATTGATGATTTGTTTGATCAGTTATAGGGTGCCAAATGTTTTTCAAAGATTGACTTGAGATCTGGTTACCATCAAGTCAGAGTTAGAGAAAAAGATATTCCGAACACGATATGGCCATTATGAATTTTTAGTTATGTCGTTTGGACTAACAAATGCACCAGCTATTTTAATGGATTTGATGAATAGGGTGTTTAAGCCATTTCTAGACGTGTTCGTGACGGTGTTTATAGATGACATCTTGGTTTATTCAAGATCACAAGAGGACCATGCTAATCACTTACAGCAGGTGTTACAAATTCTTCGTGAGCATAAGTTGTATGTAAAGTTCTCTAAATGTGAATTTTGGTTACAATCCATAGCATTCTTGGGTAACATTGTGTCAAATAAAGGAATTCATGTTGATATGCAAAAGATTGAAACGGTGAAAAATTGGCCACGGCCTACGACACCCACAGAAATTCGTAGCTTCCTTGGGTTGGCAGGTTATTATCGAAGGTTTGTTGAAGGGTTTTCTTCGATTGCTACACCTTTAACGAAGCTAACATACAAGGCAATCAAGTTTAAGTGGAATGATGCATGTGAGAAAAGTTTCCAAGAGCTGAAAGATAAATTAACTTCCACACCCGCATTAGTACTTCCGGAAGGCACAGAAGGGTATGCAGTATATTGTGATGCGTCCGTAGTTGGCCTAGGATGTGTATTGATCCAGCACGGTAATGCAATAGCATATGCCTTACGATAGTTGCGTCCACACGAGAGAAACTATCCCACACATGATCTTGAGTTAGTAGCTGTGGTATTTTCTTTAAAGATATGGTGCCATTATTTGTATAGAGTTCATGTTGACATCTACACTGATCACAAAAGTTAGCAATATATCTTTAAGCAGAAGGATTTAAATCTGAGGCAGTGGAGGTGGCTTGTGCTATGGAAAGACTATGATATTGATATCCTATATCATCCAGGAAAAGCAAATGTGGTAGCCGATGCGTTAAGCCGCAAGGCAATAGGAGGCACTAGTGGCCAGTTGACGGAAAAGCAAGACTTAGTTAAGGATCTATATCAACTAGCCAGCTTGGGGGTCCGTCTTATTGAATCCTCAGATGAAGGGGTTATTGTGCAAAATGCAGCAGAATTTTTATTAATAGCTGAAGTGAAAGAGAAGCAGTATGCGGATTCGATTTTATTGCAGCTGAAGGAGAATGTACAACAGGGTGTGACTAAGGAATTTGATCTTACACAGGAAGAAGTACTTCAATGCTAAGGTAGATTATGTGTACAAGATGTAGATGAGCTGAGGAGACGAATCATGACAAAGGTGCATCATTCACGATATTCTATTCATCCGGGAGACACCAAAATGTACCATGACTTGAAAGAAATGTATTGGTGGGGAAACATGAATAAGAACATTGCAGAATTTGTAGCTCAATATCCAAATTGTCAACAAGTAAAAGTAGAGCATCAGAAACCTGGAGGTTACATGCAATGTATCAATATTCCAGTCTGGAAATGGGACATGATTAATATGGATTTCATTACATGTTTGCCTCGTACACTAAGGAAAAATTTGAGTCCATATGGGTAATAGTTGACAGGCTTACCAAGTGAGCGCATTTTCTACCAGTCAAGACCACCTATACGGCTGAAGATTATGCAAGGTTGTATGTTAAAGAAATAGTGTGATTGCATAGAATTCCGATCTCCATTATATTAGACAGGGGAGCTCAATTTACTGCACATTTTTGAAGATCTTTTTAGAAGAGCTTAGGTACACAAGTGAATCTGAGTACGACTTTTCATCCTTAGACAGATGGACAAGCAGAACGTACTATCCAAACACTTAAAGATATGCTACGAGCGTGCACGTTAGACTTTAAAGGTAGTTGGGATGATCATCTACCTCTTATTGAATTTGCTTACAATAATTGCTATCATTAAAGTATCAAAATGGCACCTTATGATGCTTTATACGGAAGGAAGTGTAGATCACCAATTGGATGGTTTGAAGCGGGTGAAACTGCTTTACTTGGGCCAGATCTTGTACATCAAGCTATGGAAAAAGTTAAAGTGATTCAACAGCGGCTATAAACGGCCCAAAGTCGACACAAGTCCTAGCTGATGTTAGGAGAAGAGGGCTCGAATTCGCCATAGGTGATTGGGTATTCTTGAAGGTGTCACCGATGAAAGGGTTAATGCGATTTGGAAAGAAAGGGAAGTTGAGTCCCCGTTATATAGGGCCATATGAAATTTTCCAAAGATTTGGGCAAGTTGCATATGAATTAGCATTACCCAAAGAACTCTCCACAGTTCATCCAGTATTTCATGTTTTGATGCTTCGAAAGTGCATAGGAGATCCATCTTGTATCGCTCTCATTGAAGATGTACAAGTTACGGAGGATCTCACCTATGAAGAGATACCTATTGCTATTCTGGATAGACAAGTGAAGAGGTTAAGGAATAAAGACGTAGTTTCCGTAAAGGTACTTTGGAGAAATCAGCAAGTAGAAGAGATCACATGGGAAGCTGAAGACATGATGAAGTCAAAGTACCCGTATTTATTTCACAAGAAAGAAAAAGTTCAAAGTGCGGAAGGGGAGCTATAACAAGTAAGTATCAATAAGCATTTTGTGTATATGTATATATGCTAAAATAAAAGTGCATTTGTTTTAAATGGGAATATTTTATGAACATTCAAGGACGAATGTTTCTAAGGGGGGAAAGATGTAACACCCCGTACAATTTCGACCCTACTTGATTGATGATCTAGGGCGTATTTATATGCCTTATTGCCAACTTTGAACCATGTTTACATTAGTTTTGAGAGCAATAAGTACGTATTTTGTATTGTTTTTGATGGACTATTGATATTATGCTAATGTCGGCAAAGAAAAGTCAAAGAAAGGAAGAAAATTGGAGTTTAAGTGTCAGGCACGCCAGGCAGTGTGCCGGGCCGCTTTTGACAGAACCTTTTTTGGCATGGGCAGCAGAGGGGCGCGCCAGGTAGCGTACCGGGCCGCTTTTGACAGAATTATTTTTGGCATGGGCAGAAGAGGGGCGCGCCAGGTAGCGTTTTGGGCCGCTTTTTGCTAAATTTTTTCTCCGACCACCAGTCTATCAATAGGGCTCTTGGGTTATTGTATCATTAATCCATCTTGGTAGGACTACTCTTGGGCGATTTTGGCATCCAAATTAGGGTTAATTCTTCTTCCTTTTTATTTTTATTTCTTTTTTATATATATAATTTATGTTAAATTAAGCCATGAGTGGATAAAATCGTTTATTCTTGGGGTTGAGATTACGAACATGAATCTCGTGAGTTGAATATTGTCTTAACATTTATGAAATTCTTTAAACACAAGATAGTTGGTGGATCATGCATTAAATTTGGTGGGATGAATTAGCATATGATAATGGGCTCAATTTAAGGCCCAAACTTAAGTCAAAAGACATGGCCCAAATAGGGCAAATGACCCATTCTTGTGTTGACCAAGTAAACATGTAATTTAATGACCAATAATTGGCTAAGGATTACTTGAGGGGCTATATAAAGGCACAAAATCAGATTTTTATTCATTACAACACACATGCCATTTCTAGACATTTCCAAGATATTTCTTTTATCTCTCAAACCCTAAGCCATCACTCCTTTGGACAAGATCATCACTTTGTAATCTTGGGTAAGTGGTTATTCTTGTGATTTAATATATTATATGTATGAGAGATTGTATAGATCAAGTGTGGAATGTTTTGGTATTGTTGGAATGACCATGCTGTGAATTGTATTGTAAAGGGGGAAATGACGTTATAGGGAAATCATGTAACTCATTGTCATCTTATGAACTTGTAAGGTAGTTCGTTGTTAACGTGAGCTCCGTTATGTACTTGTGTTGTAGATTAAAACGTAAGAAAGGAGATGGATTATTGTATTCACATATAGGACTGTGTATTCATATTGGGAAGATAAGGTATGTAAGGTTACTTTCTCTGAATCCTTCTGCAGCACATAATGTTCACATTTACATTGTACTTGTTCCATTCCGAAATGTCCAAAGGTATTTTCATATAGTAACCAATTATGATTCACATGTATCATGTTCATTGACTAATGTTTCAAAGTTCCAAGAATGTAAAATCACCAGTGTATCACTCTTCTAATAAACGAAAGACGTAATATATAATTGCTTGAGTATTCTTGGGTGGCATCCCAGGGGTGGAAGAAACAGCTAGCATGGGTCAATCCCAATTTCATGGGTGGTATCCCAGGGGTTAAAATGCCTAGCATGGGTTGATCCCAATATCATGGGTGGTATCCCAAGGGCGACAGAAAAGCCTAGCATGGGTCGATCCCAATATCACAGTAGCATTCCAGGGGCGACAGAAAAGCCTAGCATAGGTCAATCTTGATTTGTATATATATGAGGACCGCATCCCAGGGGTTAAAATACCTAGCATGGGTCATCCTCTTTTACCACTGATCAGTTGGTCATTACAAGTTCTTAATGCAAAGAATGATAAAGTTAAGTAATGAACGAGAATGATGAATGAACGTAAAGGCAAAGAAAGTAATTAATATAATGTACATGGTTCCTCTCATACAGAATGATGGTTTATCCGTATTGACTATTCTCTTATATTTGATTCCATTGATGTTCTCATGTATGATGCAGTTTCTTATAGCCTTACATACTCAGTACATTCATCGTACTGACGTCCCTTGGGGGACTTACCTTACTTGCTGCAGGCACAGGTTCTAGTAGACCTCCACAGTAGGTTGCGGTTCATTTGCCGATCATTGGTGAGCTCCAGTTGGTTCGGGACTTTCTGAGTTACATGTGTACATTGGTTTTGGTACTATGTAAACGTTGTATAAAGCGGGGAGTTGTCGCGACTTTAGGGTGGTTATGTACATGTATCTGTTAGAGGCTTGTAGAAGTATGTGGGAAGATGAATAAAAGAATGTATGCTTTTGACATGGTGGCCCTAACGGCCAAGTTTCATATATATCATATGTTTTCCATGAATTTCGCCATTGGTAATTTTTATCTAAATGAGGTAGAGTGTTGTTCTTTTAGTGACATGAATATGAGTGTACATGAATGAAGATTGGTTCTTTCGGGCCTTAACAGCTTCGGGTGCCAGTCCGCCCCTTTGGTATAACACCCCGTACATTTCCGAACCCATGAGACTACCTTAACATTTATGGAATTATTTAAACATGAGATGGTTGGTTAATTATGCATTAATTTTGTTGGGCTAAATTAATTTTGTACCATTGGGCTCAAGTGAGGCCCAAAAAAAAAATGGAGCAAAAAACATGGCCCCAAAAGGGAATATGATCCATTCTAAGGTTGACCAAGCAAATATAGCATTTATTGTCCATAGTGTGGCTAAGTATGACTTGAGGGACTATATAATTCAAGTAAAATTAGATTTTTATTCAAAACAATACACATTCCAAGTCTAGACTTTTCTAAAGATATTTCATTACTCTTCCAAACCCTAAGCAACTATTCTCTTTGGGCAAGATCACTCTTTTGCAAGCTTTGGTAAGTGTTTAATCTCATGGTTTCATATATAATATGCTTAATATGGTGTATCAATCATGTTGGTTATGTTGGCAAAGTGTTGGATGGTTCACTATGTGCAAAACAATTTATTTTTGCTTAATCGGTGAAGGGTTTTGCCTTCTAAACTTGAAGGAAGACTTGTGTTCTTGAAGGAAGTGAGTTTGATGGATTAAATTTCAACATGTATGATGTGGTTATGTCCTTAACTTTCTTTCTTTATGTGTATAACTTGTGGGATTGTTGTTATGAAATTAGTCATGGAATTAGTGGTGTATTGGGAGGAAAATGTGGTTTTGGTGATGTTCATGTGTGTTGTGAAACCATGATGGTTTGTTGGCATCCAAGTGAACTAAAATATGAAAGGAAAAGCTTAATGATGTCCATGGACCATTTATTATATAAAAAAAAGACCCTAAAATGACCCCTGGAGGCTGAAACGGGCATCCACCCTCGCGTATGGAGCACCTGCGAGCGCAGATGCCAACACAGGTGGCTCTGGACAAGGCCAGAGGGGCACCTGCGGCCGTATGTCATCCACCTACGGGCGCAGGTGGCTCCACAGCCCAGTACAGAATTTCATTTTGTATGTTTTTGTCTCTCTTTGATCCCCGAAGGCCCCTATACCCTTTTTGGATGTAATTATCAACTTATGATTCCTATTGAATGACTTTAAGGGGTTCGTTTAGAAGCATGTTGGATTATATCAATTATGTATTGTTTTTAATATGTTGTTACGAAAGGTATTGAGGTGACTTGAATAATTTTGACGTAGTGTTAATGAGGAAGCATAAAGGGAAAACTTGGTGTGAAATGCTATTGGTTTATGATGTCTGGGTCAATGTGTGGAATGTTATGGTGTTGTTGGTATGGTATGCAGTGGATTGTATTGTAAAGGGTGAAATGACGTTATATGGCAGTCAAGTAGCTCATTGTCGTCTTGTGCACTTGTAAGGTAGTTAGTTGTTAACGTGAGCTCCGTTATGAACTTGTGTTGTAGAGTAACACGTAAGGAAGGAGCTGGATTGTTGTATTCACCTATAGGACTGTGTATTCATATTGGGAAGATAAGGTATGTAGGGTTACTTTGTCTGTATCCTTCTGCAGCACCCATTGTTCACATTGTCATTTCACTTATTTCTATTTCGAAATGTCTTAACGTATCTCATTTCAGGTTGGTTAGCAAATGTTATTCATATGTCTCTTATTTATTGTATAATGTTACAAAGTTCCACTAACATAAAACCGCCAACGTATCACTCTTATAACAAAAGAATTGAAGTAATGCATACTTGTTGAGTACGGGTGGCAACCCAAGGGGCAAAAGCCTAGATAGGGGCGATCCCGAATGAATGTTGAGTACGGGTGGAAACTCGAAGGGGAATAAGCCTAGATAGAGGCTATCCCAAAGGATTATTTGGAATGGGTGGCAACTCGAAGGGGCATAAGCCTAGCTAGAGGCGATCCCGAACGGGTGGCAACTCAAAGGGGCGGAAGCCTAGCTAGAGGCGATCCCGAATGATCCTATGAATGATATTATATGAACGATGTTATATGATTGATTGTGATAATGATATGAACGAAAAATGAAAGAAATAAATGCAATGTAAATGACTCCATACTTGTATATTATGGTGGCTACTCTATATTGTCCACCCACTTGTACTTGATTTCATTGAAGTCCTTATATCTTATGCAGTTACTTATGGCCTTACATACTCAGTAAATTCTTTGTACTGACGTCCCTTGGGGACCTTTCCTTACTTGCTGCAGGCACAGGTGCTAGTAGACCTCCATAATAGGTTGCGGGTCATCCACGGAATATTGGTGAGCTCCAGTTGGATCGGGGCTTTCTGAGTCGCATGTGTACACTTGTTTTGGTATTATGTACATATTGTATAAAGCGGGGATTTGTATCGACTTTAGGTTGGTTTTGTTTATGTATCTATAGAGTCTTTGTAGACGTTGTGAGACAATGAAGGCAAGTGTGTCCAGTTTGACTTGATAGTCCTAACGGCTAAGTTTCATATATATCATATGTTCTCCATGACTTTCGCCATTGGTATCTCGTATTTACATGAGATAGAATGTTGTTAACCCAGAGACATGCATATGAGTGTACATGAATGAAGGTTGGTTCTCTCGAGCCTTAACGGCTTCGGGTGCCAGTCCGCCTCGTTGGAATTTGAGGCGTGACAAAAGTGGTATCAGAGCAGGTCGTCCTAGGGTGTCTACAAAGCCATGTCCGATGTAGAGTCTTGCTTATGGATGTGTTGTGCACCACATGTATAAGTAGGAGGCTACGGGACTTTTAGGAGTAGTTTATTTTCTTTGTTTCTTAGATCGTGCATTAGAACCATATTTGTAGGTAGAATCATATCTGACCATTGTAATTGGTTTTCTTTGTTATAGTAAAATATTGATTACAAGACGAGGTAGAGGCAAAGGTAAGAAGGTAGACATGCCTGTCGGAGAAGGAATGAGTAAATCACCACCTGATCATACTAGTCAAGGTGGGGCTGACGCTGAGTTTGCATCGCGGGCTTCTTCTACCTTTCTAGCTCCAGAAGAGCCGAGAAGGAGAGAACAACCTGTCGAACTACCTGTTAATGCTATAGAGCAAGATCTCAGAAATGCGGTGCAAATGTTGACCCGTATAGTTGCTACACAAACTCAAGGACAAGTTGGTCCAATGACAAGTAAGGATGGCGCTGCTAGAGCAGCTAGTCGGCGGACACAAGATTTTCTGAAATTAGATCCTCCCACATTCACTGGGATAGATACGAATGCAGACCCACAGGACTTCGTGAACCAAATTCAAAGGGCTCTAGAGGTTATGCATGTGACTGGCATAGAAACAGTAGAACTTGCGGCATATAGATTAAAAGGAGAAGCTATATTGTGGCATGAAGATTGGAAACGATCGAGGGGTATTGGCGCAAATCCAACTAATTGGGAAGAATTTAAAGCGACATTCCTTGATTACTATCTTACATATGAGGTCCGAGAGGCTCGTACGGACCAATTTTTAAATCTTCACCAAGGGAATATGAGTGTCAGAGAGTACAGTATACAATTTAACTCTTTGGCTAGGTATGCTCCAAATATGGTAGCTACTATGGCCGACAGAGTTCATCGGTACGTGGACAGATTGGAGCCATATTTTGTAAGGGACTGTACCATTGCTTCCTTGAACAGAGATATGGATATCGCTAGAATACAAGCCTTTGCACAGAAAATGAAGGATCAAAGGCAAATAACAAGGACACAAGAAGTTGAAGGAGGGCCTTATAAAAGGGTAAGATCTACGGGATAGGTCATGGCGTCACAAGGAGAGTTTACGCCTCAAAATTTTAATAGACCGCCTAGACCATCATTTTCTTATTCCATAGCAGGAACTCAATCTCAATTTCGAGGGTTTAGAGGCAGCCATTTTAGGTAGAGCAGTGTGGTCCAAGGTTCACAAATGGCTGGATTATCTCGCCAACCGTGTTAGCACTGTGGGAAGTCTCATTTAGGTGAATGTCGGGTTGGAATGAATGTTTTCTATTTTTGCGGCGTGCCAGGGCACATGGTGAGAGAGTGCCCACAAAGGGGCATGGGTGGTATAGCACGACCTATGGGATCAACTGTTGCATGATCATCATCGGTTCCTTACCTAGGTAGAGGAGTATAGCCTATTGGGCGTGGTAGAGGTGCTAGAGGAGCAGCTAGTTCTAGTGGAACCCAGAATCGCACCTATGCTCTAGTGGATCGGCAGAATTCGGAGGCTTCGCCTGATGTAGTTACAAGTACATTATCCATATTTTCACATAATGTATATGCATTGATTGATACGGGTTCCACATTAGCATATGTTACTCTATTGATTGCTGTGAAATTTGAAAGAACACCAGAATTATTAATTCAGTCAATTGAAGTATCTACACCAATTGGTGGATCTATTGTTGCAAAAAGAGTATATCATAATTGTGTAGCAACTGTGTGTGATCATGATACGTTGGCTGATCTCATTGAACTGGAAATGGTCGATTTTGATGTCATAATGGGTATGGATTGGTTGGCCTCTTGTTATGCCACGATAGATTGTCGATCTAAGAAGTTACATTTTCATTTTACACAAACGAATGTTCTTGAATGGAAGGGTAATGTAAAGCACCGAGAGGAAAATTTATTTCCTATCTTAAAGCAAGGAAAATGATAGCCAAGGGGTACATCTGTCACTTAGTAAGAGTGAAAGATACTGATGTGGAACCACTAACTTCTCAGTCGGTTCCAGTGGTCAATGAATTCCTCGATGTATTTTCTGAGGATCTTCCAGGTTTGCCTCAGGAATGGGAAGTAGAGTTTGGTATTGATGTAATTTCAGGCTCTCAGCCTATCTCTATTCCCCCGTATAGAATGGCTCCAGCAGAATTACGAGAATTGAAGGAGCATGTCACGCCCCGAATCCCATCGAGACATGATTGGTACCCATAGCCGATAAGGCTCGAGAGAACCAACCTTTGCCTATGTTCATTCGTATGCATATCTTCGTATGAACCTTATTAAACCTTATGTAACTATGCGGAAAACATGAACATGGAAACATATGTTATGTACATATTTAGGAAACTTAGTCGTTGGGGCCTTCACATCAAACGAACATTTATCTTTTACATTCATAACCCATATATGTCTACAAAAGCCTCTAACAGATGCATACTAACAGTCGGGACAAGTCCCCGCTTTATACTACCTTTACAACATCAACACAACTGTACACCTATGACTCGGAAAGTCCCGAAGCAACTGGGGCTCACCAAAGATCCGCAATGTCAACCTACAATGGAGGTCTACTAGTGCCTGCACCTGCAATATGTAAGGTAGTTCCCCCGAGAGGGTAAGTACGAAAAATGTACTGAGTATGTAAGGCTCATACGAAATTCATCATACATAATAACAACAATAATAGAATCAATATAAGGAAATAGAAATGTGAATAAACTCTCTTTCTGTATGTGGGATACCATGTACATTACGTTCTTTACTTTCTCTTGTCTTCATCTTTTATTCATCTTTATTGTTCTACCCATGCTAGGCTATTCTGTCGCCCCTGGGATGAGATTAACCCATGCTAGGTACTTTGACCCCTGGGATGTTATGTGAACCCATGCTAGGCTTTCGTGTCGCCCCTGGGATGTCACTAACCCATGCTAGGCTTATCGCCCCTGGATGTCATATTAACCCATGCTAGGCTTTCGTGTCGCCCCTGGGATGTACCGTCATAACCCATGCTAGGCTTTTATATCGCCCCTGGGATGTATCAGGATCGACCCATGCTAGGCTTTTATATCGCCCCTAGGATACCACCCATATTATTAGGATCGACCCATGCTAGGTCTTTTAACCCCTGGGATACCACCCATGATTACTTCTTAATTATGCATCTTTTATTTCTCTTGTTATGAGTACTTCCATTCTTAAGAGTGATACAATAAGGATCATGACATAATTGGAATCACACATATATATATTACTTCTTCACTCTTGTACTTCATGAGATTGACATCCTTCACTTATGAGGAATAGATATATTAACTTGCGCATCACCTCTCTTATTACTTTTACAAGATTGGCATTTTTACTTGTGAGGAATTGGTACCACCATAATTACAAAATTATAAGACTTTGGAACATCATTGGGAACACGTATATACATTACTTCATTCCTTACTTATGAGGGATTCATACATTCACTTATGAGAGATTTCTAGACGCACTTATAAGAGATTGGTACAACCATGGTCATGACACTATTAGAAACACACAAATATTACTCCACTTCTTACCTTCATGAGATCAACACCTTACCTTGTGAGGGATAGGTATATTAGCTCGTATATCACCTCTTCACTACTCTTATGAGATCTTATCTAAGTAAGCATAGGATATCGGGCCTCCACCTTTGGGGGGATACAATAACTAACATAGCACAATATAGGGATTTTCTATATTGAACTTATACCCTTTAGAATGTGATCCATACTTAATGAAACATATAGTAACCAAGCACCTTACTTCTTTACAATCTTATACCCTTTACCTAGTTATGAGAGTGACACACTAGAGATCATGACATTAAAGCACACACTTATATACACATCTCACTTCAGTCCTTTCCTTCAAGAGATTGGTACACGGATAATCATCATACCATAGGCTTTGGAACATGACATGATTGGAAAATGCTATTCAAGATCAAATAGATTCTCTTGCATCTTACTCTCTTGGGATAGTTCTTTTAAGAAATTACCACGTTCTGACATCTTAGGAAATTCAATCAATGAACAAGGGATAAGTGAATCATAATTCATCTAAGAATAGGGTACATATGAATAACAATATACGTCACCCTGAATTGATGTACTTCAAGCCTCTCGAAATTGAAACAAGCCCAATGTCAATAGGAACAATATGTTGTAGAAGGATACGTAAAGAGTAACCTTACATACCTTGTGTTCTCAATACGATTCTACAATATTAAGTGTGCATACAATAGTCCCGCTCCGTCCTTGTGTTCCGCTCTACAACACAAGTTCATAATGAAACCAACATTAACCACCAATTACCTTACAATGGCATACAATAACAATAAGTCACATGTTTAGCTTTAACATGTCATTTCCCCCTTGACAATACCATTTATGAAATCATCATACCAATAATCCCACAATATTCCATACATTGACCAACACATGATAAACAATAGCATGTCACACCAAGCTCATATTTTACACTTTTCCATCACCACCACATCACAAGTATTCCATCAAATTACTTTAATACACCTCACAACAACAAATCGGCCAAACTCTCATAATTTACACTTATAGAAAAATAACAAGTTTGGGACCATAATAACACCATACATGTTGTTATTTTATCCATACCATGCTTTTTCATCAAGACCACAAGTCATAATCCAAGTTACAATCCCATGGCTTTCACATCATTTACCAAAACACAAAACACCATATTCAACACTTCCAAGCATAACCAACATGATATACATAATCTCTCATTCTCATAATATGTTAAAGTACAAGAATAATCACTTACCCAAGCTTGTAAAATGGTGATCTTGCTCCAAAAAGTGCCTTAGGGTTTGAGAGCCCAAAAGGGTGTTCTTGAAAAGTCTAGAGAAAAAGATAGAAAAGCATGTGTCTTTTGTGGATAAAAAAAATCTGATTTGTGCCCCTTTTATAGAGCCTTTAAGTCCTCTTTATCCACCTTTCTCAATTATTGATTAGTCAAAAGAAGAATGGGTCATTTGACCCATTCTTGGCCCATGTCTTTTGCCTTATTTTGGGCCTCTTTTGAGCCCAATTTACTTAACCCAATAAAATCAATAATTCCTCATTTTTAATTCATTACATATGTGTTACGACAATATTCCCACTCACGCTATTCATATCCATGGCCTCAATCCCAAAAACAAATGATTCTAGCCATGTATGGCTCATTTGGACCAAAAGGGTAAAACCGTCATTTTGACGCCAAATTCATTCTCGAGTAATTTTATCATACCAATATAATATCTTACTCATTTCATGTATATTCTCATGGTTGTAGAAGAAACGTGGCAAAAATTGACTCAATACGTCCCCGGGCACCCTTGGGACTTAAGAAAAATTCCAACTTTTGAAAAAATGGAAAACCCAAGGTGGAACGCCCCTGGGCGCACCAACTTAATGCCTATGGGAAAAATATTTTAGCCCATAGAGGCGTGGCATGGTCCCAAACACGCCCCTTACTTAGTTTTTTTGAAAATTCCATTTTTCGACTTCTCTTTGCGGGTTTGGTTAGATACTTCAAGTCCTATTCTTTAGATCACTTCTTAACCTTAATATACTTTGTTTAGAGGTACTCTTAGCCTTATTTTGAACCCCACAACTGTGCCATAAAACTCACAAAACAACTCTTATGAAGGGCTAATCATATGTATGAAGCCAAATTTCAATTTCCTCAACATTAACATTACCAAATGCATACTTATAGCTCTCGACACCTAAGTATACATTGTTCAATGTCGTCACATAGGGTTAGGAAGGTACGGGGTGTTACAGAGTAATTAAAAGACTTGCTGGACAAAGGGTTCATAAGGCCTAGTATATCCTCGTGGGGTGCACCAGTATTATTCGTAAGGAAGAAAGATGGCACATTGAGAATGTGTATTTACTATCGGCAATTCAATAAGGTAACGATCAAGAACAAATATCCCCTCCCCAGAATTGACGATTTGTTTGATCAGTTACAGGGTACCAAATGTTTTTCAAAGATTTACTTGAGATCGGGCTACCATCAAGTCAGGGTTAGAGAAACAGATATACCCAATACAGCTTTTCGAACACGGTATGGCCATTATGAATTTTTTGTTATGTCATTTGGACTTACAAATGCACCAGCTATTTTCATGGATTTGATGAATAGGGTGTTTAAGACATTTCTAGGCGTATTCGTGACGGTGTTTATAGATGACATCCTGGTTTATTCAAGATCACAAGAGGACCATGCTAATCACTTATGGCAGGTGTTACAAATTCTTCATGAGCGTAAGTTGTATGCAAAGTTCTCTAAATGTGAATTTTGGTAAAATCCATAGCATTCTTGGGTCACATTGTGTCAGATGAAGGGATAAGAGTTAATACACAAAAGATAGA
This sequence comes from Capsicum rhomboideum, assembly GCA_031232105.1. Lineage (NCBI taxonomy): Eukaryota > Viridiplantae > Streptophyta > Magnoliopsida > Solanales > Solanaceae > Capsicum > Capsicum rhomboideum. Next base: position 102,180,032 of record CP124715.1, read on the forward strand.
GGCGGTGAAGAATTGGCCAAGACCTACGATGCCTACAGAAATTCATAGCTTCCTTGGGTTGGCAGGTTATTACAGAAGATTTGTTGAAGGGTTTTCATCCATTGCGGCACCTTTAACAAAGCTTACACACAAGGCAATCAAGTTTCAATGGAATGATGCGTGTGAGAAAAGTTTCCAAGAGCTGAAAGATAAATTAACTTCCACACCCGTATTAGTACTTTCGAAAGGCACCGAAGGTTATGCAGTATATTGTGATTCTTCCGGAGTTGGCCTAGGGTGTGTATTGATGCAGCACGGTAATGTAATAGCGTATGCCTCAAGACAGTTGCGACCACATGAGAGAAATTATCCCACACATGATCTTGAGTTAGCAGCTGTGGTATTTGCTTTAAAGATATGGCGCCATTATTTTTATGAAGTTCATGTTGACATCTACACTAATCACAAAAGTTTGCAATATATCTTTAAGCAGAAGGATTTAAATCTGAGGCACCGGAGGTGGCTTGAGCTATTAAAAGACTATGATATTGATATCCTATACCATCCAGGAAAAGCAAATGTGGTAGTCGATGCATTAAGCCGCAAGGCAATAGGAGGCACTAGTGGCCGGTTGACGGAAAAGCAAGACTTAGTCAAGGATCTACATCAACTAGCCAGCTTGGGGGTCCGTCTTCTTGAATCCTCAGATGAAGGGGTTATTGTGCAAAATGCGGCAGAATCTTTATTAATAGCTGAAGTGAAAGAGAAGAAGCTTACGGATCCTATGTTATTGCAGTTGAAAGAAAATGTACAACAGGGTTTGACAAAGGCCTTTGATCTTACGCAAGAAGGAGTACTTCAGTGCTAAGGTAGATTATGTGTACCGGATGTAGATGAGCTGAGGAGACAAATTATGACAGAGACACATCATTCACGGTATTCGATTCATCCGGGAGCCACCAAAATGTACCATGACTTGAAAGAAATGTATTGGTGGGGAAACATGAAGAAGAACATTGCAGAATTTGTAGCTTAATGCCCGAATTGTCAACATGTAAAAGTAGAGCATCAGAAACCTGGAGGTTACATGCAATGTATCAATCTTCCAGTCTGGAAATGGGACATGATTAATATGTATTTTATCACAATTTTTCCTCCTACACTGCATCAATTTGATTCCATATGGGTAATAGTTGATAGGCTTACCAAGTCAGCACATTTTCTACCAGTCAAGACCACCTATACAGCTGAAGATTATGCAAGGTTGTATGTTAAAGAGATAGTGTGATTACATGGAATTCTGATCTCCATTATATCAGACAGGCGAGCTCAATTTACTGCACATTTTTGGAAATCTTTTCAGAAGAGCTTGGGTACACAAGTGAATCTGAGTACGTGTCACGCCCAAAATCCCATTGAGGAGGATTGGCACCCGTAGCCGATAAGGCCCGAGAGAACCAAGCTTTGCTTATATTCGTTCGTATGCATGACATAAGAAATACCACTACCATGTAAGAACATAAAAGGCTAATAACGGAAATCATGGGACATATGATATATATACACATATGCGAAACTTGGCCGTTGAGGCCATCAAGTCAAATATATCATGTATCATCTTACATTCATACTCCCACATACATCTACAAAAGCCTCTAACAGATATAATTACAAGACCAACTAAAAGTCGGGACAAGCCCCCGCTTTATACAACATGTACAATACCAAAACACATGTACAACTGTGAATCGGAGAAGCCCCAAACTAACTAGAGCTCACCAATGGTCCGCAAATAACTGGAAACCTACTGTGGAGGCCTACTAGCACCTGCGCCTACAGCAAGTAAGGTAAGTCCCACAAGGGACGTCAGTACGAAGAATGTACTGAGTATGTAAGGATCCTAAGAAACAGTATGTTATGTAAATACGTCAATAAACTCAAATACAAGTGAATACTTAATATGTATAAGTTAAATTCTGTATGTTGGAAACCATGTACATTGCTTTCATTACTTTCTTTGCTTCTTTACTTCTATACTTATTCATCATCACTTGTGTCACTATGTACCCGGGCCCCGACTGATCAGTGGGTCTTTACATAACATAACGTTATGTTGGGATCGGCTCGAGCTAGTCTTATTCCTCTAGAGCTACCACCCATGAATCAATATATCGGGCTCGGCTCGAGCTAGGTTATTACCTCCAGAGCTGCCACCCATAAACCAACATATAAGGTTCGGCTTGAGCTAGGTTATTACCTCCAGAGCTACCCCTTGTCAGGATCGGTCCGAGCTAGGCTTACGCCTCTAGGACTGACCCCTGATCCAATAATCTCGGGATTGGCTTGAGCTAGGCATTTCGCCCCCAAAGCTACCACCCATACTCAATCATTAACCACATATGCATTAATTGAGTTCTTTACTTTTTGAGAGATTGAGATACATTGATAGTCATAACATTATTGGAACTTGAAACATTAACCAATGAATAAGAGATATATGAGTAAACACGATTGGAACTTTGGAAAACAACATTATTGGGCCTTTGGGACATTAGTCAATGACCATGAGACATGTGAATCACAATTGATTAATGAGTATTAAACATGTGATAATGACAATTGATAATCGGATATAGGATAACATAGCACATTTCGGGATAGGACAAGTGTAATATCAAAGTGAATACTATGTGTTGCAGAAGGATACGGACAAAGTAACCTTACATACCTTCCCTTCCAAGTATGAATACACAAGCCTATATATGAACACAATAGTCCATATCCTTCCTTATGTTTCACTCTACAACACAAATACATAACGGAGTTTACATTAACCACCAACTACCTTACAAAGGCATATGACGACAATGAGTTACATGTGTGCCTTTAAAATTTCATTTCCTTCTCTACAATACCATTTACGGCATTTCCATACAAAAAATACCCCAATCATGCCATACATTGACCAAAACATCATATACCAATAGCATTTCACAACAAAGTTTCTCCTTTACACTTTCTCATTCACACCATATCATAATTAATCCATCAAATCACCTTAATACACTTCATAGCAACATATCGGCCAAAATCCCATAATTTACACTTATAGAAAAATAACAAGTTTAATAACATAATCACACCATACATGTTGTTATTTCATCCATAACATGCTCTTTCATCAAAACCACAAGTCATCTTTCAAGTTTAAATTCCATAGATGACACATCTTTTACAAAAACACAAAGTGCCATGTTCAACACTTCCAAGCATAACCAACATGATCTACATAATCTCTCATACATATAACATGTTAAACCATAATATTAAACACTTACCCAAGCTTGAAAAACGATGATCTTGCTCCAGGAGATGACTCAGGGTTTTGAGAGCTAAATGGGTTTTCTTGGAATTGTCTAGAAAAGCATAGACAAACATGTGTGTTTGTAATGAATGAAATCAGATTTTTGGCCCTTTATATAAGCCCTCAATTCATCCTTAGCCACTCTTTATAGCATTAATTGCCATGTCTAGAAGGTCAATGGAAAAATGGGTCATTTGACCCATTTGGCCCATGTCTTTTTCCTTATTTTAGGCCTTTATTGAGCCCAATTCACTTAATCCAATAAAATCAATAATTTCTCATGTTTAAATGAATTCATACGTGTTAAGACAATATTCCCACTCACGCGATTTATATTCATAGCCTCAATCCCAAAAATAAGTGATTCTAGCCATGTATGGCTTATATTGACCGAAAGGGTAAAAACATCATTTGGATGCCAAATTCGTACACAAATAATATTATCAAAATGGAATGCCAATATAATACTTCAATTATCCCACAATTATCCCATGTATAGGCTCGTGGTTGTAGAAGAAATGTGGCAAAAAGCGGCCCGGTACGCCCCCGGGCACCCTTGGGACTTAGAAAAAATTTCAACATTTGAGAGGTGTACAGAAGCAGCCTGGCACGCCCTTCGGCGCGCCAACTTGCTGCCTTTGCCCCAAAAAATTTGGGCAAGAAGCGGCCTTGCACGCCCTCTGGCGCGCCTGGCCCCCCTTTTTTTTTGAAAATTTTCGTTCTTCGACTTTTCTTTGCGAATTTAGTTAGATACTTCAAATCCTATTCTTTACCTTACTTCTTACCTTTAATATCCTTTGTTTGGAGGTCCTCCAAGCCTCATTTGTAACCCCACAAATGCTCCAAAAAGTCACAAAACACCTCCTACGAAGGTCCAATCACATGTACGAGGCCCAATATCAATTATCCCATCGATAACATTACAAAATACATACTTAGGGCTCTCGACACCTAAATAAACATTGTTCAACGTCGTCAAGTAGGGTTGGGAAGGTACGGGGTGTTACATTCTTCCCCCCTTGGAAACATTCATCCTCGAATGTTAACAACATCATTTTAATTACAACAAATGCATCTCTATATTAGCATATATATATAGACACTCAATACTCATAGATACTTACTTGTTATTGGTTCACTTCCGCACTTTGAACTTTTTCCTCTATTTGAAACAAATGGGGGTACTTGGATTTCATCATTTCTTCAGCTTCCCATGCGATCTCCTCTACTTGTTGATTTCTCCAAAGTACCTTTATGGAAGCTATGTCTTTATTCCTCAACCGCTTCACTTGTCTATCCAGAATAGCAATAGGCATCTATTCATAAGTGAGATCCTCCGTAACTTGGACATCCTCAATGGGAACAATACGAGATGGATCCCCTATGCACTTTCAAATCATCGAAACATGGAATACTGGATGGACTGAGGAGAGTTCTTGGGGTAGTTTCAATTCATATGCGACTTGCCCAAATCTTCTAATAATTTCATATGGGCCTATATAACGTGGACTCAATTTTCCTTTCTTCCCGAACCGCATTACCCTTTTCATTGGTGACACCTTCAAAAATACCCAATCGCCTATGGCAAATTCGAGCCCTCTTCTTCTAACATCAGCATATGACTTATGGCGAATTTGGGTCGTTTGTAGCTGCTGTTGGATTACTTTAACTTTCTCCTTAGCCTGATGAACAAGATCTGGCCCAAGTAAAGCAGTTTCACCCGCTTCAAACCACCCAATTGGTGATCTACATTTTCTTCGGTACAAAGCTGCATAAGGTGCCATCTTGATACTTGAATGATAGCTATTGTTGTAGGCAAATTCAATAAGAGGCAAATGGTCATCCCAACTGCCTTGAAAATCCAATGTGCAAGCTCGTAGCATATCCTCAAGTGTTTGAATAGTACGCTCCGCTTGTCCATCTGTCTGAGGGTGGAAGGCCGTACTCAAGTTCACCTGTTTACCCAAACTCTGCTGAAAAGATCTCCAAAAATGCACAGTAAACTGAGCTCCCCTGCCTGATATAATGGAGATCGGAATCCCATGTAACCGCACTATTTCTTTAACATACAATCTGGCATAATCCTCAGCAGTATAGGTGGTCTTGACTGGTATGAAATGCGCTGACTTGGTAAGCCTGTCCACTATAACCCATATAGAATCAAATTTTCGCAGTGTACGAGGCAAACCTGTGATGAAATCCATATTAATCATATCCCATTTCCAGACTAGAAGATTGATACATTGCATGTAACCTCCTAGTTTCTGATGCTCTACTTTCACTTGTTGACAATTCGTGCATTGAGCGACGAATTCTGCAATGTCCTTTTTCATATTTACCCACCAATACACTTCTCTCAAATCATGGTACATTTTAGTAGCACCCGGATGAATAGAATAGCGCGAGTGATGTGCCTCAGTCATAATTCATTTCCTCAGCTCATCTACATCCGGTACACATAATCTTCCTTGGCATTAAAGTACCCCTTCTTGTGTAAGATCAAAGACCGCAGTTAGACCTTGTTGTACATTCTCTTTCAGCTGCAATAACATAGAATCTGCAAACTGTTTCTCTTTCACTTCAGCTATTAGTAAAGACTCAGTGGCATTTTGTACAATAACTCCATCATCTGAGGATTCAAGAAGAAGAACCCCCAAACTGGCTAATTGATGCAGATCTTTGATTATCTCTTGCTTTTCAGTCAACTGGCCACTAGTGCTTGCTACCGCCTTGCGGCTCAATGCATCAGCTACCATATTTGCTTTGCCTGGATGATAGAGAATATCAATATCATAGTCTTTTAAGAGCTACAACCACCTTCGTTGCCTCAAATTGAGTTCCTTCTGCTTAAAGCTATATTGCAAACTTTTGTGATCCGTATGGATATCAACATGAACTCCATATAAATAATGACGCCATATCTTTAAAGCAAAAACCACCACTGCTAATTCAAGATCATGTGTGGGATAATTTTTCTCATGTGGCCACAACTGTCGTGAGGCATATGCTATGACATTATCGTGCTGCATCAATACACATCCGAGGCCAACCCCGAAAGCATCACAATATACTGCATAACCTTCGGTGCCTTCGGGAAGTACTAAAACTGGTGTGAAGGTTAATTTATCTTTCAACTCTTGGAAGCTTTTCTCACACGCATCATTCCACTAAAATTTAACTGCCTTCTGTGTAAGCTTTGTTAGCGGTGCAGCAATGGAGGAAAAACCTTCCACAAATCTTTGATAATAACCTGCCAATCCAAGAAAACTACGAATCTTTGTGGGTGTCATAGGTCTTGGCCAATTTTTCACCGCTTCAATCTTCTGTATATCAACCTGTATCCCTTCATCTGACATAATGTGCCCAAGAATGCGACTGATTTTAACAAAAACTCACATTTGGAGAACTTTACATACAACTTACGCTCACGAAGAATCTGTAACACCTGTCGTAAGTGATTAGCATGGTCCTCTGGTGATCTTGAATAAACCAGGATGTCATCTATAAATATCGTCACGAACACGTCTAGAAATGGCTTAAACACCCTATTCATCAAATCCATGAACACAGCCGGTGCATTTGTTAGTCCAAATGACATAACTAAGAATTCATAATGGTCATACTGTTTTCGAAAAGATGTCTTGGGTACATCTTCTTCTCTAACTCTGACTTGATGGTAGCCCGATCTCAAGTCGATTTTTGAAAAACACTTGGCACCCTGTAACTGATCAAACAAATTATCAATTCTGGGAGGGGATATTTGTTCTTGATCGTTACCTTGTTCAATTGTCGATAGTCGATGCACATTCTTAATGTACCATCTTTCTTTCGTACAAATAATATCGGCGCACCCCATGGGGACATACTAGGCCTGACGAAGCCCTTGTCCAGCAAATCTTTCAACTGCTCCTTCAATTCACGCAATTCTGCTGGAGCCATTCTATATGGAGGAATAGAGATAGGTTGAGTGCCTGGAATCACATCAATGCCAAACTCTGCTTCCAGTTCTGGGGGTAATCCTGGAAGATCCTCTGGAAATACATCTAGAAATTCATTGACCACTGGAACCGACTGTGGAGTTAGTGGTTCCACTTCATTATCTTTCACTCGTACTAAGTGACATATGTACCCCTTGGCAATCATTTTCCTTGCCTTCAAATAGGAAATAAATCTTCCTCTTGGTGCCCCCACCTTACCCTGCCATTCAAGAACATTTTCCTGCGGGAAAAAAAAATGCACCTTCTTGGCCCGGCAATCTAATGTGGCATAACAAGAAGCCAACCAATCCATCCCCATTATCACATCAAAATCCACCATGTCTAGTTTGATGAGGTTGGCCAATGTATCATGACCACACACAGTTACCACACAATTACGATATACTCTTTTTGCATCAATATATTGACAAACCGGTGTAGACACTTCAATTGACTTAATTAATAATTCTGGTGCCTTTGTGAATTTCGCAGCAATCAATGGAGTAACATTGGACAATGTAGAACCCGAGTCAATCAATGTATATACATTATATGAAAAAATGGATAATGTACCTGTGACAACATCAGGAGAAGTCTCCGAATTCTGTCGGTCCACTAAAGCATAAGTGCGATTCTGGACCCCACTAGTACTGGCTGGCCCTCTGGAACCTCTACCCAGACCTGCTGACTGCACACCTCGGCCTAAAGAAGGAATCGATAATGATGACACAACAGCTGATCCCACAGGTCGTGCTATACGACCCATGCTCCTCTGAGGACACTCTTTCATCATGTGTCCCATCATGCCACACCAGAAGCAAGCATTTGTCCCCAACCGGCATGTACCTACATGAATATGCCCGCAGTGCTGACACTGCTGTCGAGGAAATCCTGCTGCCTGTGATCCGTGAACTCCACTACTCTGCCCAGATGGACCATCTCTAAACCCTCGAAATTGAAAGTGAGCACCTGCTGTGGAATAGGAGGATGATGGTCTAGGCGGTCTAGAAAACATCTGAGGCCTAGATCCTCAATGGGACACCATAGACTGTCCCATAGGTCTAGCCCTTTTGGACTGTCCTCTGTCAAATTCATGTACCCTTCTTCTCTGTCTTTGATCTTTCATTTTCTGGGCGAAGGCTTGTATTCTAGCTATGTCCATTTCCTTGTTCAAGGCAGCAATGGTGCAATCCCTTACTAAATATGGTTCTAATCTGTCCACATATCGATGGACTCTGTCTGTCATTGTGGCTACCACATTTGGAGTATATCTAGTCAGGGAATTAAACTGCAAACTGTACTCTCTAATGCTCATATTTCCTTGACGGAGATTTAGAAATTGATCTACAAGTGCCTCCCAAACCTCATATGGGAGGTAATGATCAAGGAATGCCATTTTAAATTCTTCCCAACCAGCGGGAAGTGCATCTATACCCCTCGATCTTTTCCAATTTTCATAACACAATATCGCTTCCCCTTTTAATCTATAGGCCGCGAGTTCAACTGTTTCAACACCTGTCACGTGCATAACTTCTAGAGCCCTCTGGATTTGATCCACGAACTCCTGTGGATCTGCTTTCGAATCTGACCTAGTGAATATAGGAGGTTCCAGTTTCAGAAAATCTTGTGTTCTGCGACTCGCCACTCTAGCCGCATCATCCTCATTTGTCGTTGGACCTACTCGTCCTTGACTTTGTGCCGCAACTAATTGAGTCAACATATGTACTACAATCTTAAATCTTGGTCTGTGGCATTCATTGGTAGTTCTGTGGGTACTTCTCTACCGATTGGCTCTTCTGGAGCTGGAAAAGTAGAAGAAGTCTGCGATGCAACCTCAGCGTCAGCCCCACTTTGACTAGCTTGGTCAGGTGGTGATTTACTCGTGCCTTCTCCGGCAGGCATATCTACCTGCTTACCTTTACCTCTACCTCTTTTTGTGATTGGCATTTTACTATACCAAAGAAAAATAATTACCATGGTCAGATACAATTCAACTTACAACACTGGCTCTCTTGCACGATCTAGAACTGAAGGAAGGAAACGACTCCTAAATGTCCCGTAGCCTCCTACTTATAAATGTGGTGCACAACACATCGATAAGTAAGACTCTACTAAGACACGGCTTTGTAGAAACACTTAGAACGACATCCTCTGATACCTCTTTTGTCACACCCCAAATCCCATTGAGGCAGATTGGCACCCGTAGTTGATAAGGCCCGAGAGAACCAGGCTTTGCTTATATTCATTCATATGCATGACATAAGAAATACCACTACCATGTAAGAACATAAGAGGATAATAACGAAAATCATAGGACATGTGATATATATATACATATGTGAAGCTTGGCCATTGAGGCCATCAAGTCAAAAACGTCATGTATCATCTTAGATTCATACTCCCACATATGTTTACAAAAGCCTCTAACAGATGCAATTACAATACCAACTGAAAGTCGGGACAAGCCCCCGATTTATACAACATGGACAATATCAAAACACATGTACAACTGTGACTCGAAGAAGCCCCGAACTAACTGGAGCTCACCAATGGTCCGCAAACAACTGACAACCTACTGTGGAGGCCTACTAGCACCTGCGCCAGCAGCAAGTAAGGTAAGTCCCACAAGGGACGTCAGTACGAAGAATGTACTGAGTATGTAAGGCTCATAAGCAATTGTATGATATGTAAATACGTCAATGAACTCAAATACAAGTGAATACTTAATATGGATAAGTTAATATTTTGTATGTTGGAAACCATGTACATTGATTTCTTACTTTCTTTGCTTCTTTACTTCTATGCTTATTCATCAACACTTGTGTCACTGTGTACCCGGGCCCCGACTGATCAGTAGGTCTTTTCATAACATAACATTATGTTGGGATCGGCTCGAGCTAGGCTTATGCCTCTAGAACTACCACCCATGAATCAACATATCGGGCTCGGCTCGAGCTAGGTTATTACCTCCAGAGCTGCTACCCATAAACCAACATATCAGGTTCGGCTCGAGCTAGGTTATTACCTCCAGAGCTACCCCCTGTCAGGATCGTTTCGATCTAGGCTTACGCCTCTAGGACTGCCCCCTGATCCAATAATCACGGGATTGGCTTGAGCTAGGCACTTCGCTCCCAAAGCTACCACCCATACTCAATCATTAACCACATATGCATTACTTCAGTTCTTTACTTTTTGAGAGATTGAGATACATTGATAGTCATAACATTATTGGAACTTGAAACACTAACCAATGAATAAAAGACATATGAGTAAACACGATTGGAACTTTGGAAAACAACATTATTGGGCCTTTGGGACATTAGTCAATGACCATGATACATGTGAATCACAATTGATCAATGAGTAGGAAACATGTCATAATGATAATTGATAACCGGATATAGGATACCTTACCACATTTCGGGATAGGACAACTGTAATGTCAAAGTGAATACTATGTGCTGCAGAAGGATACGGACAAAGTAACCTTACATACCTTCCCTTCTAAGTATGAATACACAAGCCTATATATGAACACAATAGTCCATCTCCTTCCTTATGTTTCACTCTACAACACAAATACATAACGGAGTTTACATTAACCACCAACTACCTTACAAATGCATATGACGACAATGAGTTACATGTGTGCCTTTAAAATGTCATTTCCTTCTCTACAATACCATTTACGGCATTGTCATACCAAAAATACCCAAATCATGCCATACATTGACCACAACATCATATACCAATAGCATTTCAAAACAAAGTTTCTCCTTTACACTTTCTCATTCACACCATATCACAATTAATCCATCAAATCACTTTAATACACTTCATAGCAACATATCGGCCAAAATCCCATAATTTACACTTATAGAAAAATAACAAGTTTAATAACATAATCACACCATACATGTTGATATTTCATCCATACCATGCCCTTTCATCAAAACCACAAGTCATCTTTTAAGTTTAAATTCCATAGATGACACATCTTTTACAAAAACACAAAGTTCCATGTTCAACACTTCCAAGCATAACCAACATGATCTACATAATATCTCATACATATAACATGTTAAACCATAATGTTAAACACTTACCCAAGCTTGAAAAATGATGATCTTGCTCCAAGAGGTGACTCAGGGTTTTGAGAGCTAAATGGGTTTTCTTGGAATTGTCTAGAAAAGCATAGACAAACATGTGTGTTTGTAATGAATGAAATCAGATTTTTGGCCCTTTATATAAGCCCTCAATTCATCCTTAGCCACTCTTTATAGCATTAATTGCCATGTCTAGAAGGTCAATGGAAAAATGGGTCATTTGACCCATTTGGCCCATGTCTTTTTCCTTATTTTGGACCTTTATTGAGCCCAATTCACTTAATCCAATAAAATCAATAATTTCTCATGTTTAAATCATTTCATACATGTTACGACAATATTCCCACTCACGTGATTTATATTCATAGCCTCAATACCTAAAACAAGTAATTCTAGCCACGTGTGGCTTATTTTGATCGAAAGGGTAAAAACGTCATTTGGATGCCAAATTTGTCCACGAATAATCTTATAAAAATGGAATTCCAATATAATACTTCAATTATCCCACAATTATCCCATGTATAGGCTCGTGGTTGTAGTATAAATGTGGCAAAAAGCGGCCCGGTACGCCCCCGGGCACCCTTGGGACTTAGAAAAAATTTCAACATTTGAGAGGTGTGCACAAGTAGCCTGGAACGCCCTTGGGTGCTCCACCTTTCTGCCTGTGCCCAAAAATTTCTGGCAAGAAGCGGCCTGGCACGCCCTCTGGCACGGCTGGCCCCCTTTGTTTTTGAAAATTTTCGTACTTCGACTTTTCTTTGCGGATTTAGTTAGATACTTCAAATCCTATTCTTTACCTTACTTCTTACCTTTAATATCCTTTGTTTGGAGGTCCTCCAAGCCTCATTTTTAACCCCACAAATGCTCCACAAAGTCACAAAACACCTCCTACGAAGGTCTAATCATATGTACGAGGCCCAATATCAATTATCCCATCGATAACATTACAAAATACACAATTAGGGCTCTCGACACCTAAGTAAACATTGTTGAACGTCTTCAAGTAGGGTTGGGAAGGTACGGGGTGTTACAGTACAGGTTTTTATCCTCAGACAGATGGACAAGCAGAACGTACTATTCAAATACTTGAAGATATGCTACGAGAGTGCATGTTGGACTTTAAAGGTAGTTGGGATGATCATCTACCTCTTATTAAATTTTCTTACAATAATAGCTATCATTCAAGTATCAAAATGGTACCTTATGAAGCTTTATACAGAAGGAAGTGTAGATCACCAATTGGATGGTTTGAAGCGGGTGAAACTGCTTTACTTGGGCCAGATCTTGTACATCAAGCTATGGAAAAAGTTAAAGTGATTCAACAGCGGTTAAAAACGGCCCAAAGTCTACACAAGTCCTATGCTGATTTTAGGAGAAGAGGGCTCGAATTTTTCGTAGGTGATTGGGTATTCTTGAAGGTGTCACCGATGAAAGGGGTAATACGATGAAGTTGAGTCCCCATTATATAGGGCCATATGAAATTGTCCAAAGATTTGGGCAAGTTGCTTATGAATTAGCATTACCCCAAGAACTCTCCACAGTTCATCCAGTATTTCATATTTCGATGCTTCGAAAGTGCATAGGAGATTCATCTCGTATCGCTCCCATTGAAGATACACAAGTTACGGAGGATCTCGCCTATGGCATTCAATTGACCTAACATATCAACATGTATGATGTGGTTATATCCATAACTTGCTTTCTTTATGTGTATAACTTGTGGGATTGTTGTTATGAAATTGGTCATGGAATTAGTAGTGTATTGAGAGGAAAATATGGTTTTGGTAATGTTCATGTGTGTTGTGAAACCATGATGGTTTGTTAGCATCCAAGTGACCTAACATATGAAAGGAAACGCTTAATTATGGCCATGGATCATTTATTACAAAAAAGACCCTAAAATGACCCTTGGAGGCTGAAACAGGCATCCGCCCTCGCGTCTGGAGCCCCTGTGGGCGCAGATACCAACGCAGGTGGCTCTGGAAAAGGACAGAGGGGCACCTTTGGCTGCATGCCATCCACCTGCGGGTGCAGGTGGCTCCACATCCCAGTCCAGAATTTTATTTTGTATGTTTTTGTCACTCTTTGATCCCCAAAGGCCCCTATACCCTTTTTAGATGTAATTATCAACTTATGATACCTATTGAATGACTTTAAGGAGGTCGTTTGGAAGCATGTAGGATTATATCAATTATGGATTGTTGTTAATATGTTGTTACGAAAGGTATTGAGGTGACTTGATGGAATAATTTTGACGTAGTGTTAATGGAAAAGCGTAAAGGGTAAACTTGGTGGGAAATGCTATTGGTTTATGATGTCTGGGTCAACGTGTGGAATGTTATGGTGTTGTTGGTATGGTAATGCAGTGGATTGTATTGTAAAGGGTGAAATGACGTTATATGGCAGTCATGTAGCTCATTCTCGTCTTGTGCACTTGTAAGGTAGTTAGTTGTTAACGTGAGCTCCGTTATGAACTTGTGTTGTAGAGTAACACATAAGGAAGGAGCTGGATTATTTTATTCACATATAGGACTGTGTATTCATATTGGGAAGATAAGGTATGTAAGGTTACTTTGTCTGTATCCTTCTGCAGCACCCATTGTTCACATTGTTATTTCACTTATTTCTATTTCGAAATGTCTTAATGTATCTTATTTCAGGTTGGTTAGCAAATGTTATTCATATGTCTCTTATTCATTGAATAATGTTACAAAGTTCCACTAACGTACAACCGCCAACGTATCACTCTTATAACAAAAGAATTGAAGTAATGCATACTTATTGAGTACGGGTGGCAACCCAAGGGGGCAAAAGCCTAGCTAGGGGCGATCTCGAATGAATATTGAGTACGGGTGGCAACTCAAAGGGGAGTAAGCCTAGCAAGAGGTTATCCCAAAGGATTATTGGGAATGGGTGGCAACTCGAAAGGGCATAAGCCTAGCTAGAGGCGATCCCGAACGTGTGGCAACTCAAAAGGGCAGAAGCCTAGCTAGAGGCGATCCCGAATGATCCTATGAATGATATTATATGAACGATATTATATGAATGATTGTGATAATGATATGAATGAAAAATGAAAGAAATAAATGCAATGTACACGACTCCACACTTGTATATTATGGTGGCTAATCTATATTGTCCACCCACTTGTACTTGATTTCATTGAAGTCCTTATATCTTATGCAGTTACTTATGGCCTTACATACTTAGTACATTTTTTGTACCGACATCCCTTGGGGACCTTTCCTTACTTTTTGTAGGCACAGGTGCTAGTATACCTCCACAGTAGGTTGCGGGTAATCCACGAAATATTGGTGAGCTCTAGTTAGATCGGGGCTTTTCAAGTCGCATGTGTACACTTGTTTTGGTATTATGTACATATTGTATAAAGCGGGTACTTGTCCCGACTTTAGGTTGGTTTTGTTTATGTATCTATAGAGGCTTTGTAGACGTTGTGAGACAATGAAGGCAAGTATGTCCAAGTTGACTTGATGGCCCTAACGACCAAGTTTCATATATATCATATGTTCTCCACGACTTTTGGCATTAGTATCTTGTATTTACATGAGATAGAATGTTGTTAAGCCAGAGACATTCATATGAGTGTACATGAATGAAGGTTGGTTCTCTTGAGCCTTAACGACTTCGGGTGCCAGTCTGCCTCGTTGAAATTCGAGGCGTGACAAAAGTGGTGTCAGAACAGGTCGTCCAAGGGTGTCTACAAAGCTGTGTCCGATGTAGAGTATTGCTTATGGATGTGTTGTGCACCACATGTATAAGTAGGAGGCTACGGTTTATTTAGGAGTTGTTTCTTTTCTTCGTTTCTTAGATCGTGCATTAGAACCACATTTGTAGGTGGAATCATATCTGACCATTGTAATTGGTTTTCTTTGTTATAGTAAAATGCCGATTACAAGATGAGGTAGAGGCAAAGGTAAGCAGGTAGATATGCCTGCCGGAGAAGGAATGAGTAAATCACCACCTGATCATGCTAGTCAAGGTGGGGCTGACGCTGAGTTTGCATCGCGGGCTTCTTCTACCTGAGAAGAACCTGTCGAACCACCTGTTAAAGCTACCGAGCAAGATCTCAGAAATGTGGTGCAAATGTTGACCCGTATAGTTGCTGCACAAACTCAAGGACAAGTTAGTCCAATGACAAGTGAGGATGGCGTTGCTAGAGCAGCTAGTTGGAGGACATAGGATTTTCTGAAATTAGATCCTCACACATTCACTGGGACAGATCCGAATGTAGACCCACAGGACTTCGTAGACCAAATTCAAAGGGCTCTAGTTATGCATGTGACTGGTATAGAAATAGTGTAACTTGCGGCATATATATTGAAAGGAGAAGCTATATTGTGGTATGAAGATTGGAAACGATCGAGGGGTATTGGCGCAAATCCAGCTAATTGGGAAGAATTTAAAGCGGCATTCCTTGATCACTATCCTCTATATGAGGTCCGAGAGGCTCGTGCAGACCAATTTTTAAATCTTCGCCAAGGAATTATGAGTGTCAGAGAGTACAGTCTATGGTTTAATTCTTTGGCTAGGTATGCTCCGAATGTGGTAGCTACTATGGCCGACAGAGTTCATCGGTACGTGGACAGATTGGAGCCATATTTGGTAAGGGACTGTACCATTGCTGCCTTGAACAGAGATATGGATATCGCTAGAATACAAGCCTTTACACAGAAAATGGAGGATCAAAGGCAAAGAAGAATGACACAAGAAGTTGAAGGAGGGCCATCTAAAAGGGTAAGATCTACGGAACAGGTCATGGAGTCCCAAGGAGAGTTTAGGCCTCGAAATTTAATAGACCGCCTAGACCATCATTTCCTTATTCCACAGCATGTACTCAATCTCAATTTTGAGGCTTTAGAGGCAGCCATTTTGGGCAAAGCAGTGTGGTTAGAGGTTCACAAACGGCAGGATTTTCTCACCAACCGTATCAGCACTGTGGGAAGTCTCATTTAGGTGAATGCTGGGTTGGAATGAATGTTTGCTATTTTTACGGCATGCCAGGGCACATAGTGAGAGAGTTCCCATAAAGGGGCATGGGTGGTATAGCACGACCAACGGGATCAACCATTGCATGATAATCATCGGTTCCTTCCCTAGAAAGAGGAGTGCAGCCTACTGGGCGTGGTAGAGGTGCTAGAGGAGCATCTAGTTCCATTGAAACCCAGAATCGCACCTATGCTCTAGTGGACTAGCAGAATTTGAAGGTTTCTCCTGATGTAGTTTAGGTACATTATCCATATTTTCACATAATGTATATGCATTGATTGATCCGAGTTCCACATTATCATATGTTACTCCATTGATTGCTGTGAAATTTGAAAGTACACCAGAATTAATAATTCAGTCAATTGAAGTATCTACACCAGTTGGTGGATCTATTATTGTAAAAAGAGTATATCGTAATTGTGTAGTAACTGTGTGTGATCATGATACATTGGCTGATCTCATTGAACTGGAAATGGTGGATTTTGATGTCATAATAGGTATGGATTGGTTGGCCTCTTGTTATGCCACGATAGATTGCCGAGCTAAGAAGTTACATTTTCATTTTCCACAAACGAATGTTCTTGAATGGAAGGGTAATGTAGGGACACCGAGAGGAAAATTTATTTCATATCTTAAAGCAAGGAAAATGATAGCCAAGGGGTACATCTGTCACTTAGTAAGAGTGAAAGATACTGATGTGGAACCACTAACTCCTCAGTCGGTTCCAGTGGTCAATGAATTCCTCGATGTATTTTCTGAGGATCTTCCAGGTTTACCTTCGGAACGGGAAGTAGAGTTTGGTATTGATGTAATTTCAGGCACTCAGCCTATCTCTATTCCCCCGTATAAAATGGCACAAGCAGAATTGCAAGAATTGAAGGAGCAATTAAAAGACTTGCTGGACAAAGGGTTCATAAGGCCTAGTATGTCCTCGTGGGGTGCACCAGTATTATTTGTACGGAAGAAAGATGGCACATTGAGAATGTGTATTGACTATCGACAATTCAATAAGGTAACGATCAAGAACAAATATCCCCTCCCCAGAATTGATGATTTGTTTGATCAGTTACAGAGTGCCAAATATTTTTCAAAGATAGACTTGAGATCGGGCTACCATCAAGTCAGGGTTAGAGAAACAGATATACCCAAGACAGCTTTCCGAAAACGGTATGGCCATTATGAATTTTTAGTTATGTCATTTGGACTAACAAATGCATCAGTTGTTTTCATGGATTTGATGAATAGGGTGTTTAAGCCATTTCTAAACGTGTTCGTGACGGTGTTGATAGATGACATCCTGGTTTATTCAAGATCACAAGAGGACCATGCTAATCACTTACGGTAGTTGTTACAAATTCTTCGTGAGTGTAAGTTGTACGCAAAGTTCTCTAAATGTGAAATTTTGTTAAAACTCATAGCATTCTTGGGTCATATTGTGTCAGATGAAGGGATAAGAGTTAATACACAAAAGATAAAGGCGGTGAAGAATTGGCCAAGACCTACGATGCCTATGAAAATTCGTAGCTTTCTTGGGTTGGCAGGTTATTACAGAAGATTTGTTGAAGGGTTTTCGTCCATTGCAGCACCTTTAACAAAGCTTACACACAAGGCAATAAAGTTTCAGTGGAATAATGCGTGTGAGAAAAGTTTCCAAGAGCTGAAAGATAAATTAACTTCCACACCCGTATTAGTACATTTGAAAGGCATCGAAGGTTATGCAGTATATTGTGATGCTTATGGAGTTCGCCTAGGGTGTGTATTGATGCAGCACGGTAATGTAATAGCGTACACCTTAAGACAGTTGTGGCCACATGAGAGAAATTATCCCACACATGATCTTGATTTAGCAGCTGTGGTATTTGCTTTAAAGATATGGTGCCATTATTTGTATTGAGTTCATGTTGACATCTACACTGATCACAAAAGTTTGCAATATATCTTCAAGCAGAAGGATTTAAATCTAAGGCACCGGAGGTGGCTTGAGCTATTGAAAGACTATGATATTGATATCCTATACCATCCAGGAAAAGCAAATGTGGTAGCCGATGTATTAAGCTGCAAGGAAATAGGAGGCACTAGTGGCCGGTTGACGGAAAAGCAAGACTTAGTCAAGGATCGACATCAACTACCCAGCTTGGGGGTCCGTCTTCTTGAATCCTCAGATGAAGGGGTTATTGTGCAAAATGCGGCAGAATCTTTATTAATAGCTGAAGTTAAAGAGAAGCAGCTTGCGGATCCTATGTTATTGCAGTTGAAAGAGAATGTACAACAGAGTTTGACAAAGGCCTTTGATCTTACGCAAGAAGGAGTACTTCAGTGCTAAGGTAGATTATGTGTACCGGATGTAGACGAGATGAGGAGACAAATTATGACAGAGACACATCATTCATGGTATTCGATTCATCCGGGAGCCACCAAAATGTACCATGACTTGAGAGAAATGTATTGGTGGGGAAACATGAAGAAGAACTTTGCAAAATTTAAAGCTCAATGCCCGAATTGTCAACATGTAAAAGTAGAGCATCAGAAACCTGGAGGTTACATGCAATGTATCAATTTTCCAGTCTAGAAATGGGACATGATTAATATGGATTTTATCACAGGTTTGCCTCGTACACTGTAAAAATTTGATTCCATATGGGTAATAGTTGACAGGATTACCAAGTCAGCGCATTTTCTACCAGTCAAGACCACCTATACAGCTGAAGATTATGCAAGGTTGTATGTTAAAGAGATAGTATGATTACATGGAATTCCAATCTCCATTATTTCAGACATGGGAGCTCAATTTACTACACATTTTTAGAGATCTTTTCAGAAGAGCTTGGGTACACAAGTTAATCTGAGTACGGCTTTTCATCTTCAGACAGATGGACAAGCAGCACGTACTATCCAAACACTTGAAGATATGCTACGAGCGTGCACGTTGGACTTTAAAGGTAGTTGGGATGATCATCTACCTTTTATTGAATTTGCTTACAATAATAGCTATCATTAAAGTATCAAAATGGCACCTTTTGAAGCTTTATACGGAAGGAAGTGTAGATCACCAACTGGATGGATTGAAGGGGGTGAAACTGCTTTACTTGGGCCAGATCTTGTACATCAAGCTATGGAAAAAGTTAAAGTGATTCAACAGTGGATACAAATGGCCCAAAGTCGACACAAGTCCTATGCTGATGTTAGGAGAAGAGGGCTCGAATTTGCCATAGGTGATTGGGTATTTTTGAAGGTGTCACCGATGAAAGGGGTAATGCGATTTGAAAAGAAAGGTAAGTTGAGTCCCCGTTATATAGGGCCATATGAAATTCTCCAAATATTTGGGCAAGTTTCGTATGAATTAGCATTACCCCAAGAACTCTCCAGAGTTCATCCAGTATTTCATGTTTCGATGCTTCGAAAGTGCATAGGAGATCCATCTCGTATCGCTCCCATTGAATATGTACAAGTTATGGAGGATCTCACCTATGGAATACAAGTGACCTAACACATCAACATGTATGATGTGGTTATGTCCTTAACTTACTTTCTTTACGTGTATAACTTGTGGGATTGTTGTTATGAAATTGGTCATGGAATTAGTGGTGTATTTAGAGAAAAATATGGTTTTGGTGATGTTCATGTGTATTATTAAACCATGATGGTTCGTTGGCATCCATGTGACCTAACATATGAAAAGAAAAGCTTAATTATGGCCATCGATCATTTATTACAAAAAAGACCCTAAAATGACCCCTAGAGGCTGAAATGGGCATCCGCCCTCGCGTCTGGAGCACCTGAGGGCACAGATGCCAATGAAGGTGGCTCTGGACAAGGACAGAGGGGCACCTGTAGCCGCATGTCATCCACCTGCGGGCGCAGGTGGCTCCACAGCCCAGTCCAAAATTTCATTTTGTATGTTTTTGTCTCTCTTTGATCCCCGAAGGCCCCTATACCCTTTTTGGATGTAATTATCAACTTATGATACCTATTGAATGACTTTAAGGGGGTATTTTGGAAGCATGTTGGATTATATCAATTATGGATTGTTGTTAATATGTTGTTACGAAAGGTATTGAGGTGACATAATGGAATAATAGTGACTTAGTGTTAATGAGGAAGCGTAAAGGGTAAACTTGGTGTGAAATGTTATTGGTTTATGATATCTGGGTCAATGTGTGGAATGTTATGGTGTTGTTGGTATGGTAATGCAGTGGATTGCAATGTAAAGGGTGAAATGAAGTTATGTGGCAGTCATGTAGCTCATTGTTATCTTGTGCACTTGAAAGATAGTTAGTTGTTAACGTGAGCTCTGTTATGAACTTGTGTTGTAGAGTAACATGTAAGGAAGAAGATAGATTATTGTATTCACATATAGGACTGTGTATTCATATTGGGAAGATAAGGTATGTAAGGTTACTTTGTCTGTATCCTTCTGCGGCACCCATTGTTCACATTGTCATTTCACTTATTTCTATTTCGAAATGTCTTAACGTATCTCATTTCAGGTTGGTTAGCAAATGTTTTTCACATGTCTCTTATTCATTGACTAATTTTACCAAGTTCCACTAACGTACAACCGCCAACGTATCACTCTTATAAAAAAAGAATTAAAGTAATGCATACTTGTTGAGTACGGGTGGCAACCCAAGGGGGCAAAAGCCTAGCTAGGGGCGATCCCGAATGAATGTTGAGTATGGGTGGCAACTAAAAGGGGCATAATCCTAGCTAGAGGAGATCCCAAAGGATTATTAGGAATGGTTGGCAACTCGAAGGGGCATAAGCCTGGCTAGAGGCGATCCCGAACAGGTGGCAACTCAAAGGGGCGAAACCTAGCTAGAGGCTTTCCCGAATGATCCTATGAATGATATTATATGAATGATGTTATATGAATGATTGTGATAATGATATGAATGAAAAATTAAAGAAATAAATGCAATGTACACGACTCCACACTTGTATATTATTGTGGCTAATCTATATTGTCCACCCACTTGTACTTGATTTCATTGAAGTCCTTATATCTTATGCAGTTACTTATGGCCTTACATACTCAGTACATTCTCTGTACTGACGTCCCTTGGGGGCCTTTCCTTACTTTCTGCAGGCACAGGTGCTAGTAGACCTCCATAGTAGGTTACGGGTCATCCATGGAATATCGATGAGCTCCAGTTGGCTCGGGGCTTTTTGAGTCGCATGTGTACACTTGTTTTGGTATTATGTACATGTTGTATAAAGCGGTGACTTGTCCCGAATTTAGGTTGGTTATTTTTATGTATCTATAGAGGCTTTGTAGACGTTGTGAGACAATGAAGGCAAGTATGTCCAGTTTGACTCGATGGCCCTAACGACCAAGTTTCATATATATCATATGTTCTCCACGACTTTTGGCATTATTATCTTGTATTTACATGAGATAGAATGTTGTTAACCCAGAGACATGCATATGAGTGTACATGGATGAAAGTTGGTTCTCTCGAGCCTTAACGGTTTTGGGTGCCAGTCCGCGCCATTGGAATTTGAGGCGTGACAGTTGGAATCCAAGGCGTGACAACAACCCATTCTAACGTTACTAAAAAATGGTAAAAACATAAGAATTTTTAATTTTTCATAGGTGTTAGGATCATTTCTTTAATGTGGGAGTGCATTAGATATGAATCAAAGTCATCCGGAACCCCTAGCATAAAGTTGTATTGAAAATGCCCTTATCGATTGAGTTTTGATATAAGTTTTTACTACGGTCAACTTCAAATGAGCAGTCCTCCTAGAATATAAAGAGTTACGCAGCCCAAAACCTTTCTTCGAGTTTTCTTTCCAATACTACCAACAGTTTGTTAATCTGATTCCGTAATAAAATGTTATGGGTGTTTTACTAAAAGATGTACATGCTAAAAAGATGAGACCCATTGTAACGAACATAGGCCCTCTTTAGCGATTTTAAGTCTGTTACAGTGGCTAACAATAGTTTTTCATGTCTATCTTACTAGGTTTTAGGTCATAAACTCAAAAACTTTGTTCCAGCATCTTAGAGAGGGATTATCCAAAGGTTAGGGTGAAAATTCTTCATTGAGGTAAGATTATTACTTTCTTTTAACATCGATTAATCCGTTCTTCTTGTAGAATCATTAGAATATGGGATTGTGGTTTTATTAGGGGTTAGAACTTTGGGTTCATAAAATTATGGGGAAAACCCATGGGTAGGTGTAATATCACCTAGATTACTTCTAGATTGTAAACTAACACTTCCTAGCACGAATTGATTGTTCTAAAACATGAATTTTGGTGATTCAAAACCTTGAGTTCAATAAAGATGGATATTTAGCATTAAAACTCCATTTATTGAGATAATGTGAGTATGATAGAACTAGTTAATAGCTAATTGACCTCTGGTGATGATTATAAATTGTGAATAAGGGTATAATTAGTAGGTTTGAATTCCCAAAGTGTTTATTTAAAGAGTAATTGATTAATTTCTTGATTATTAGATGATTAGATGTTTTGAGGCATCAAGGAAGGGAAAGACCATTCGTGGTGTGGCTTGCTTGTTCAAAGATTTTTGGTCAAGGTAGGTTATGGTATATGAGTAGTAGACTATGGTTAGTAATCATATGCATAATATAGAATTGATGGGAGAATCATGATTAGGCCTACGAGCACAACGTTAGGATGGATAAATATGGAATTTAAGTAAAAGAGATCTAATTGTGTGTTGATACGTTGTCGTATGAATCCCTTGATTGGTGTTTTGTGTTTTTACGACTTAACTTGATGAATTACAAGATGAATATGTGAATATGGGTAGTAATAGAGGAATTGTGTGAGCTTGTAATCTATAAAACTCATCTTTAATAACTTAAAAAGGGTGAATTTGCTATTGTACGTGGTTTGACTCTGGGATATTCTTGATGAAAGATAGTTATGAGAATTGATCATGATAAGAGGATGTGGTGTCATAACTTAAGAACCTAAAGTCAAGTTTGGCAAAGTGTTAGGAAGTGATAAGTATAAAGGTGCCTAACTAAAGCGAATATTGTAACTTGAATAGAGTCGAATGGTTGAATAATTGGCTAAAACAATAGTGTCTTGAACCTAGTAATGATTTGAATGCAAGGGTTACTATTTAGTAACTAAATTCACTGGTCTCGATGTGAATAAAAAATAATTGAATTAGTGAATGAACTTGTGTATGGTGAATTAGAGTTTAGAATTGATTTGGTTGATAATGCTTACATAAATAAGTTGTTGACTGGTCTTTGAACATACTTCTAATTTATGAGTATGGTTGGTAATGCTTGTATGAATAAGTTGTTGATTGGTCTTTGGACATACTTGTATTTGGTGATAGTTGATTGTTGATACTTGAATGACTTGAATTGTGATTATAATTTGTGCTAATAAATGTAGTACACAATGATGAACCCTGAGAGATTGTTTAATTCATAAAATACATATAATGTGATTGTTGAGGATCGAGTGCCACAAGTCGGTATGGATTTGGTTATTGATGTGGTTGTTGAGGATCAAGTACCACGTGTCGGTCTGGATACAGATATTTATATGATTGTTTATATTGGATTGAGTACCACAAGCCGGTACATGGATGTAGTTGGTGCCTTGTAGGTTATGACTATTGGGCAGATAAATACCCTTAGTATGTATATACAGATGTGAGTAGGTGTCGTGATTGATATTGTGATATTCAGAGTGTCGAGTACCGTGCTGGTACATGTTACTTACTTATTGATATTTTTTAGGGTCGGGTACCATGCCAGTATGGTACATGGACGAAGCTAGTCTCCTACAGGTCATGACTATTGGGCAGATAAGTCCCCTTAATATGTGTGTACAGATTTTTGAGAGGAGGTCATGAAGTTTATGATGCATTGTACATATCTTGAGTCATTTGATGGTTTATTTAAATGCATATAATTATTGTAGTGAATCGAGGAGAATTAGACTACTCTTGTGAGATGATTAAGTGGTGAATGATTTTGTGTGATTTACACTTGTGGTATTTAAAGGAGTCATACACCCCTTCCCTTTGTTTTTGAACTTATGCTTTTGGTTATAATTGTGAAATCAGTGATAGGGTGAAGGTTGGTCTTGTTGAGGTTATTGATTATTTAAGTGGTTATCTATGGATAGTAATTTATTGGTTGAAATTACTTATTATGTGTTGATTACTAATTTATTCATATTTGATTTATGTTTAAGTGTGCTAGTGCTTATCTGTTAGTTGAAATATTTTATGAGTTGTGTGACTTTTACACCTTGATAATTTTTGTGATGTTACCTTAGTTTTATAAAAGGGTAGAAAAATCATCGTTAAGCTTGTGAGGACATTATGGGCACTACCAAATTATAGAGTTGATTATGGAGTTAGTACTCATTGTGCATTTGTGGCGTCAATATTAAGAAACATAGGTTAATCCTTGAGTTGGAGTTATGAGGAGTTGTCTTGTTAGACAATGTCAACAGATATGGTGAGGAATCAAAATTGCTAGACTAAATTTGGATTGTTCGCTCATAAATAAATTGGTCAAACTAAGCTAATAAGATATAATCGAAAGCTACTAGGAAGGTGAAGTGTGGGAATGGAAATTATGAACTTGGTGTTGAACTACTATATAAAATTGTCATGCTTTCTTTCTGTGATTTTTATATGATGTTTGTATGATCTAACCTTGTTGACCGATAATGCTGCT
This sequence comes from Capsicum rhomboideum, assembly GCA_031232105.1. NCBI lineage: Eukaryota > Viridiplantae > Streptophyta > Magnoliopsida > Solanales > Solanaceae > Capsicum > Capsicum rhomboideum. The sequence goes on from CP124715.1 coordinate 102,205,149, forward strand.
AGTACTTGTGGTACTGATAATACTCGTGCAAGATCCCGTTTTTAGGATATAGATATGTTGCAAGTTGATTAGGAGTTTCTTATGTGGAGTGGCGGTCATTCAGCATCAACGTTTGAACCTCTTTTCCATGGAAGTTGTGTCTTTTCTTATGTTGTTCTCATCGTAGAAGCTCTTGTACATGACTAGACAAGGTCTTGTGTAATGTTGTAAGTTATTGATCATGTATATAAATGCTTGTAAATATTTTCGGTTTATGATTACGTAGACTTACATATTTGGATTGCTTAACTACAATAAGGTTTTTTACTTAAATTTCTGCATAATAAGGTGGTAAGTGTTCTCTTATCTAGTTAGAATATAGTAGGTGCCTACACGATCCCGTAATTTGGGTCGTGACAAGAGGATAAATGAATGCATTCATATTATTTGACTTTCACCACTCAATGATGTAGTTAGAAGGTTAATCTAGGTTGTCGGTTAGTGGATCAACAGATCATGACCATAATATTAACCTTGTGAGTCAACAATTCAGCAGATATCTAAAATAAACTTATTAATTATATGAGGCACGATGAAAGTACAAAAGTGTCATAACCCTAGGTCTTAACTTCTCCGTGAACAACCTTCACGATATTTATTCTTAATTACTTTCTTGCTTTAGTTATAACAAGAACTATAGATAGTAAACCGAACGTTGAGATTTTATAGCTTGAGTAGATAATTAGATATAGTTTAGTTTGGTAGACAGTTAATTATAAGTCTTTGTGGGTTTGACTTCCGATTGCTTGCAATCACTAAATTACTTGACGACCCCATACATTTTTGTGTACTTTGGGTGGCAACAAATTTTTGGCACAGTTACTGAGGAATTAGAAATTAATTATTTATCTAGATTAGGCTTTTTCTTTTTATTTATTCACGTTTTTATTTTATTTTATTTTTGTATATTATATTTTTAGTAGAATTTCTTTTATCATTCTTGACATGGCATCATGAAATTTTAATTGGTTGAATAATGGGTATACTTATTATGGCGATCCTTGTTTGAATTATGGAGGACTCCACTTGTGGCAACACTATCATAATATTTTTGAGAAGGGACTGTGTTCACCTCCCTAGTCCTTTGAGTGGAATACTTGTAATATATGTCGTGGTCAAAATGACCATTGGAATGATTGTTCTAACTCTTAATCCCATCCCTCGAGCTTCTATTATGATCCTCATGTTGTTCATGATAATGGTTGGCGTAATGAAAGGATTGGAGAAACATTGACAGAAACTTTTAATCTGAAGAAGCAGTTAGAGAAAAGTTATGCACGGACAGAAAGGCTAGCAAAACAGACAAAAGCTTTGAAAAGGATTAGTGCTACAGACTTAGCTAATATCTAGGAAGAACCTCAAATAAATGAAGAGAGTGAGTTCCGGCAAGTAGAGAGTTGCGATGAAAAAGAAATAGTGAGTCAATGTTGGCTCGAGGAATAAGCTCAACAAATAAAATTTCATGGATTTATCCTGGATGGTCTTTCATACATGGAAAAATAATTCAATGAATTAGACAAGATGTAGAGAAATTTGGCTCATATATTCATAACATGTAGGCTCACTTGAATAAAAAGATTGAAGTGTTTGATTCTCAACCACCAATCTTTGTGGATACTGACCAATTTGTGGAGCAGAAAAAAGAAATCCAATCATTCTACCACATTTTTTATAGATGATGTTGTTGTTGAAAATGGTACACTAGAATAATGTGAAAAAAGGGGAAGACATTATTTGTGAAGAATCTAGTGTGTGCGAATATGGGGATGTAAGGTTGAGAGTAATTTCAAATTTGGAGCGCATTGTACTTCACTCAAATAAGTTCTCAAAATAATGTGAGGATGGTGGCGTGTATCCACATGAACTGATGAAAGAGTCAAAGATGAATAAAGTACTTACATCCTCGAAGTTGTTGTGACATACATAATTACATTCCCTTTCTGAAGGCCAAGAAGTATAGTTGACTATACACTTAGCCTAATTCTATTTAGCCTAATTCTATTTGTACCTCCACACCTGGAGCATAGTCACAAGCTTGAAGCTAATTTGGGGTACAAACCATAAGTTTGAGGTGAAGAAAAAAGTTGATTGCATCGTGCTGTAATGTTTAGACTTTTGTTGGGAGGCAACCCAACTCTACTTATATATTTTTTTTTTATTTTTTTAATTATTATTTTTGTAGTTTTTTGATAGAAATATGATCATGGAATTAAAGCCCTTGGAACGATGTAGAAGTGAGTTAAATGATTGGAATTTAGTGTGGAGTGCCCGCATGAAGAATCACATATCGGAGAAGTCTGAGTATTCTATGTCATAAACTACTAATGTGTAACACCCTAAAACTATTCCATAACTAAAACCTAGACCTAGCTCAGAAAAACCACCTTAACAATCAATGTTCCAAACCAATACAACTCAAACCACGAGCCGTGATATCTACCTACGAGTCTCGTAGGATGTCTATCCAATTTTAGCAGTCATTTAAAATAGTCTTTTTCCCAATCCCACAACATATCAACTACCAATAACTATAAGTATAGTAAGAGTATTGGATGTGATTTAAGGTCATAAGAAGTCTCTAACACAAAGTTGAGTCGAAAACTCCTCTCTACTGACTAAGTTCTAGTGTAAGATTCTACTAGGGTCAACTTTTAAATGTCATTACTACTAGTGTATGAAGAGTTAGGTGGCATAATACCCACCAAATTAAAGGTACTTGAATCTTATTTCCAACTTCATCGATCATTTGTCAATCCAATTTTGGACTAAAAAGTTAAGGACATTTAAGTGGAGCACTGTCAAAGTTGTCGTGACCACGACTCAACAGAACAAGACATTGGTTGAAGTAATGAGTCATTCCCAGATTCTTTCGTACTATCCAGAGAAGTGTCCAAAAGGTTCTAATCACGAATTGTACCATGAATCATGTTTTCAAGCGACGACTCATATCTAGCACCAGCAACTTTCCATGCAATTTTTAAAGGGTTGTTTGGTATTTTCCTATTCTTTTAACCCCTATACTACATCGTTTTGAATCTTTTATAGGTGATTAAAGGGAAATCAGTCTACTTATCCCTCATTAACATCATAAAACTCACAACTATCATAAAAGAAAAAATTCAAGTCGCTCTCTCAAGCAAGAACCTAGGCTTCATCTTCAAGCTCAAATCCTCCAAACTTTAGTTCTAAAATATTATGTAACCAGATATGTGGCTATTCAATAAGAGTTTCCTTTCACCTTTATGCCTAAAAACTAGCTTTAAATTATAAATTTTAGTTATGATTTTATGAACTCATGATTTAGGGTTCACATCTAATTGTGCTAGTATCAACGGTTAGTTTAGGACCAGTTGTGGTTCTAAGCACCGTGTTATGTCCAGGGTGTAGACTCCATTCGTGAAAAACTTGGTATCAGAGCATAAATTTTAAGTGTCCTAGGGTGTCTATGAAGTTGAGTTTATTAGAGTCTCGCGGAACAGTACAGAGACATATGTACTTTTCTTCGAAAGGCTAGGAAATGTTTTGCTTCTTTCATACTCTAGATCATATAGCAGAGCAAATAGCTATTCTCTACAAAATATATGCAGATTTGAGTATTGCTCTGTTTTAGCTAATTATGTCTTATTTTTGAGGTAATAAAATAATCAAGCTTAAATTCTTACTGATAAAGTTTTCTCAGACAGGGCCTTCACACAGTTATGAGACTGCACAAGGGGTTAAGAGGAGCCCTCTAGCACTTTTAAGTTTAGTGGTTAAAAATAATTCACTCTTGTTCATGTGAATCGTGTGTTAAGACAAAGTCAGATGTGCTCTCAGATCCCTTCTCAAAACCTCATAGTAGATGATCCTTAAGGAAGAGTTTTGAATTTCAGAAGGAAAGGTGTGTACCCAGGATATTGTGATACTTTATAAGATTTTAAGTTAGTAAGCATTAGAGTTCCATGTTAGTATCCTTGAGTTGCTAAGTGTGGGAAGGCTAAGTATATATTTAGATAGATGGTATTAAGTCTCTTAGTATGGGTTTTTTTTTCAGTATCTCAAATGGTTATGGTTATGGACCTAGAGGTGTGATATCAGTAGACTATGAAGAAAAGTCAGATTATGAGGTATTAGGAAAATTGGTTATGTTTGTTAGTAAAGTTTAAGTTATAGTATGATGATGATAGAGGCTAGAGAAAGTTAAGAGTTGTATCTCAGAAGGAAATACTAGCAGTGGATTTACACTGGATATTGTCTTTCAAGGGGAGTTTAGTATTCATGTGTATAGTTATACCTCGACCGCTAAACTAAAGTGATTACAGTTCAGTTTAGATTTTATTGAAGAGGTCCGCAAACTTAGAGTGATGGCTTTTGATCTAAAAGGGAGATGATTGTGTCGACCCAACCGGTCATGATTGGCACCCACCCTAACCTATGGCGGGAGAACCATACTAAACTCAACCCTTACTAACTCAAGTGTCACTTTTACATTCACCTTATATTAAACCTCAATTTAAACAAGTGCAAAAGAGTGTTTATTCAATAACTTAAATTAACTATCAAACCAACATCAATATCCAAAACTAATAGAGTGCAGAAACCTCTATTTATTACATCCCCAAGAACTAAAGTCACCGTACAAGAACAACTAAGAAATGTCTAAATAGATAGCTAAGAGAATATCCAATAATGAAATAACAAGAAATGTCTTAGTCCCAAAAAAAAGGACATGAACAATGATAAGAAGATCCAAAAGGCTGCTCGGTCATGGTGCTCACCCTTGAAACTGAATCTGTTACTGCTAGCTAAAGGCGAGGTCTTATCTCAAATGCCAGAACATGTTTTGCACTCAACAAAAGAAGAGCACAGATAGCATTAGTACAATAACACGTACTGGTAGGCATCATAGGTCAACACAACCCGACACCATACGAATAAGTAAATCAACTAGATGTAAAGTGATCATCACAAAACTTATAATCAAAGGCAGTCAATCAATTATGCAATTCACTTTAGGGAGAATACAAGCTCATAATCATGAATGTGTACACTTAGTCAAATTCGGCGACAAGTTTCACAAAATAAGATCATTACTGAACATTCAAAACATGTGAATGAATGTATGAATGCAAGATGTGAACATCGCCTCTTTATCTTCTCAATCTCATCAACATCATCAACACTCATCATGAACATCATGATTTCCTCTTCCTCATCATCAACAACATCATCACCATTATCATTATCATTTCACCACATTCTCAACACCAATGTATATGAACATGCAATATAGTTAATAATCATAAGTCACGCTCGAAAGACATCACAAGTACTTAATTTACAAATAAGCACAGAGTCAAGCAAGTCTAATTTCTACAATAAACCGTAACCTACTTGAAATCCTTGATCAAAGTCACCTTTAAACCACACGTTTGCATTTTCCTTCTAGTTAAACTTATTCTTGATATATAACAACAGGAACACACACCCATTTCAATAATTCATCCCTTTTCAACTACTAGGAATCCATACCCACTGATTTTAACCATAAAACTCACCCAATTTTATTATCTTAGGATTTTCCATCCTTTAAACCTCATGAACCCTATTTGAATTTGCATGAACAATCATAATTCTACACCCATTAGTATTTTTTAACAACTTAGGATCATCATTTATTGATTTTACACTCATTCCCACCACTCTACCTCAATTTCATGAACTAGGTTTAAACCCTAAATTTCACCACAATCTTTTTCGAGTGATTTCCCAAGTTTCTGTGAAGTAATTCAAGTTTAGAATGTAACAACTTACCTCTAAAAATAAAAAACTCTAAAATCCCTCAGAAAATTATCTTCCCCAGAGCTCCTTTACATTTTCCAGAAAGTGGGGGATGAAAAAGGTTTTTTGATTTTTAAAACTGTCAAATTCTGCGTATTACCGTTGTAGAAGTTAACTTACCATTGTTGTGGTACCACTGTAGCAGTTTACGTCTTAAAATAGAGGTTCGCTATGATGGTACCTGTTTCCACTACAGTGGTTACATTTTCTGCTACAGTGGTTTGAGGCAAAAACTCAAGACCTCTCTTCAGTTATGCTCATTTTACAATACAATTCACAAGTTATGACCTCGCGAACCAACTCCTCCATGGTAAACTCTATAACATAAGTGTTATAACTCTGTTTCAGGTGCCGAAAGTTGCTACGGCTTCCTAAACTTGTTATCTATCTAATTATCATATCAAACATCGCTACCAACAATCATATTATTACCAAATTTTGTTTGGCTAACACACTCTCTAAAATTATCCAATCCTAAACTAGCCCTGAATTTCTTAAAAATCGATTAAGAGAGTTCTAAGTGCAAATTTTACCCCCCTATTTCATTGTAACAAATATTTGGATTGTTATAATGATAGGATAAAGAACCAAGTCAGATTTTGAGATTTTAGCAGTAATGCTAATGAGTTCTAGAACAGAGCCAGGGGGAGACAGATACTTGATCCATTCTTATCTCAATATATTCCTTGTACTTTAATTGTTACAACACTCTACTCATGCCTTGCATGTTAGCGACATGATCATAACTCATATTCATGCACTTCATATAAATGTATATTCATTCCTAGTTCCTAGTATGGGGAGTAATAACTTACTCAGTAGTCTGAATAATACTCCATGAATCTATAAATTCCAGTCCCATGTCATGCAGCTCATGAATCATGCACTCATATTTTATAGTATGTTCAGTCTCATTTACTCATGATACATCCTTAGTGACTAGTTAAATCATACTACGTCATGTATGATGTCAGATCAGATCTCTTGAACAAAGTTTGTTCATACTATATTTTACTCTTTAGGCCACAGTTGAGTGACAAATTTATGAAAATTCTTAAGTCAAGATTTCACATCATCCCTCTTATTCTAGATCTTTATGTTCTAGTCCTTCAGTGACCCTTCTTATGCATTGATGGTGATGTCAATGACAGTTGAATAATAGGCTTGAATTATTTTTTAATATACCTACAGATAATGACTTTTGGTGGTTAGGAACTCTTTGATTAGAACTTAAGGTTGATTGTTTAAGGCAGCAAGAGAAAGTGTATTTTGAGGATGATTTCTCCTGGTGGATATAGAATGTAAATTCCCATAGTTAAGAACAGACTAATCATTTTAATGGTAGTGCATTATATCTCCGAGTTAAGCTTGAACAGAGTAAGAGCGTACAACAAGACATAGCCTTTAGCAGCCATATATAGTTGTCACGACCCAAAATCCCATTCGGGTCGGACTGGCACCTAGAGCCTATAAGGCCCGAGAGAACCAATCTGTACACATGCCCAATCATATGCATACCGTAAGAATCATCACCAACTCGTAAAGACATAAGATGCTAAGTGCGAAAATCATGGAACATTATATATATATATATAAGAGACTTGGCTGTTAGGGCCATCAAACCAAAATGAGCATACATATCTTACATTATGTTCCCACATAAGTCTACAAAGCCTCTACAGATACATAGCTATGACAAACCTAGAGTCGGGATAACACCCCGCTCTATACTCATATACAATACCAAAATACATGTACATAGCAACTCAGAAAGCCCCAAACCAACTGGAGCTCACCAAAAGTCGGCAAAAGGCCTGCAACCTACTGTGGATGTCTACTAGTACCTGCGTCTGCAGCAAGTAAGGTAAATCCCCCAAGAGGGGTTAGTACGGAGAATGTACTGAGTATGTAAGGCCAGATAAAATTGTCATAAATACATCAATAGAATCAAAATGTAATAGGATAGTCAATATGAATAACACATCGATTTGTATATGTAGAACCATTTAGCTTACATAAATTAAGTTCTTCTCTTTATTGTTTATTCATCATCGCTCATATCACAATGTACCCGAGCCCCAATTGATCAGTGGGTCTTAACATAACATAACGTTATGTTAGGATCGGCTCGAGCTAGGACTTTGCCTCTAGAGCTACCACTCATATCAATATATCGGGATCGGCTCGAGCTAGGTTATTACCTCTAGAGCTGCCACCCATACCAACATATCAGGTTTGGTTGGAGCTAGGTTATTACCCCTAGAGCTGCCCTCTGTCAGGATTGGTTTGAGCTAGGCTTATGCCCCTAGGACTGCCCCCTGATCCAACAATCTCGGGATCGGCTTAAGCTAGGCATTTTGCCCCCAAAGCTACCACCCATACTTTATCATTGACCACCAACAGATATGAATTACTTTATTTATTACTTTGAGATTGATACAATCAGTTATGAGAGATTGACGTATATATATATATATAGTCACAACATTATTGGAAGCTTGAGAACACAACATTATTGGGACTTTTGGAGCATGTCCATAATTATGCAACTCATGAACAACCATGACTAATGAATGAGAAATATGTGACTTAACAATATATAACATTATTGAAACCATTAGACACAAGTCAATGAACAAAAGGTATGTGTATAACCACTATTGGCACTTTGGAACATAACCTTTTTGGGCTTTTGGAACATTAACCAACGAATATGAGACATACAATTCCCAATTGTTCAATGAGTAGGAAATATGTGATAATAACCACTGCTATCCGGATATAGAATACCTTAGCACATTTCGGGATGGTACAAATGTAATGTCAATGTGAATACTATTTGCCGTAGAAAGATACGGACAGAGTAACCTTACATACCTTGTATTCTCAATACGGATATGCAATCCTAGATGTGCATACACTAGTCCCGCTCCTTCTTTATGTGTCACTCTACAACACAAATATATAACGGAATTCACATTAACCACCAACTACCTTACAAATGCATATAACGTCAATGAGTTACATGTTTGCCTTTAATCATGCCATTTCCCCTTGACAAAACCATTGATGAAATTACTATCCCAAAAATCCCACAATATTCCCAACATTGACCAATACATGATAATCAATACATTTCATCACATCACTTCTCCTTTACACTTTCTTATCCACACCACACCACAAATAATTCATCAAATTACCTTAATACACCTCATAGCACATATCGGACAAAATCCCACAATTTACACTTATAGAAAAATAACAAGTTTAATAACAAATTCACACCATACATGTTCATATTTTATCCATACCATGCTCTTTCATCAAAGTCACAAGTCATAATTCAAGCTTGAATCCCATGGATCACAAATCTTATATAAAAACACAAGATACCATGTCCAACACTTCCAAGCATAACCAACATGATTTACATACTCTCCCATGCATATAATATATTAATCCATAACAATAATCACTTACCCAAGCTTGAGAAATGATGATCTTGCTCCAAAAGTTGTCTTTGAGCATTTAGGGTTTGAGAGATATGCTTGAGAAAATATCTAAAAGGAATGAGAGTTCCAAATGAATAAAATATGATTTTTGGGTCTTTATATATCCCTTGGGGTCATCCTTAGCCATTCTTGGCATTTAATTCTAGTTTGGCTTTGGTCAATGGAAGAATGGGTCATTGGCCCATGTTTTCTTTATCATTTTGGCCCATTTATTGAGCCCAATTAACCTAACACAATAAAATCAATAATTTATCATGTTTAATTCATTCCATATGCGTTACTATAATATTCCCACTCATTCCATTCATACCCATAGCCTCACTTCCAAAAACAAGCAATTCTAGCCACGTATGGCCTATTTTGATCAAAAGGGTAAAATCGTCATTTTGATGCTAAATTTGTTCTCGAGTAATTTTATCATACTAATATAATACTTCACTCATTTCATGTATATGCTCATGTTTTTAGAAGAAACGTGGCAAAAATCGGCTCAATACGTCCCCGGGCACCCTTGGGAGTTAAGAAAAATTCCAACTTCGAAAAGTGGCCAAAACCAGCGTGGCACGCCCTTAGGCACACCAGTTTGCTGCCTATGGACTAAAAATTTTATCCCAGAGTGGCGTGGTACGCCCCCTAGCTCTCCCCACACTTAGTTTTTCAAAAAATTCCATTTTTCGACTTTTCTTCGCTTGTTTGGTTAGATACTTCAAGTCCTATTCTTTAAATTCTTAGCCTTAATATACTTTGTTTAGAGGTCCTCTTAGCCCCATTTTTAACCCCACAAGTTCTCCACTAAGGAGTCATTTGGTAGGAGGTATAAGGGATAATTAATCCCGGGATTAATGTAAAGATGAGCTAATCCCATGTTTGGTTGGAACAAAATGCAAGGGATAGCTCATCCCGGGATTAGTTATCCCGGGATTGTAGTGTTTTTCTTATCCCTTCTTGAGGGTGGGTTAACTAATCCTGGGATAGCTAATCCCGGGATTAATAATCCCTGGATAACATGTTTTCCAACCAAACGACCCCTAAAATCACAAAACACCTCCTACGAAGGGCTAATCACATGTACGAGGCCAAATTTCAATTTTCTCCTCATTAACATTACCAAATATGTACTTATAGCTCTCGACACCTAAGTAAACATTATTTAATGTCATCAATTAGGGTTGGGAAAGTACGGGGTGTTACATTCTTCCCCCCTTAGGAACATTCATCCTCGAATGTTAGTAACATCGCCTCATGTACATCCCATGCATCTCTATCTTAACATATATACGCATATACACATAATATTTATTGATACTTCCTTGTTATTGTCCTAACTCCACACCTTGCACTTTCTCCCCCGTTTGAAGTAGTCATGGGTACTTTGGCATCATCAGTACTTTGGCTCCCTACGTGATTCGGTTTCTTCTCTGTACTTTTACCAAAGCTATATTTCATAAGTGACATCCCGCATAGCTTGTACATTTAATAAAATAATGGATCTCAGCATATGAATTGTTTTAGCTTGTAGCTACTGTCGTACCATATTAACTTTCTCTATAGCGTGGTGACAAAATCTAGCCCCAAATAAGGCAGTTCCACTCGATTCCAATCACCCAATAGTTGATTTAAACTTTCTTTTATAGAAACCTTCGTAAAGTACCATCTTGATACTTGAACAATAGCTATCATGCTAAGCACATTCAATAAGGGGTAGATGATCATCCCAACTACCTTTTAAGTCTCTCATACAGGCTCGTAGTATACCTTCAAGTGTTTAGATAGTATACTTTGTTTGTCCGCTCGTCTGAGGGTGACAAAATGTATTCAAATTCATTTATGTCCCAACCTTTTCTGACAAGACATGTCCAAAAATATGTAGTAAGTCGAGCTCCCTTGCCTGATGTAATAGAGTTCGAAACTTCGTATAGTTGTACCTTCTCTTTAATATACAACCTCGCATATTCTTCGGCCATGTAGGTGGTTTTGAAAGGCAACATGTGTGACGTGTAGGTAAACCTGTCAGCTATTTCTCATATGGAATCGAATTCCTAAAATATATGAGACAACCCTTATGTGTATGAGGCAAACTTGCAATAAAATCCATGTTAACCATGTCTTCTTTTAACTGGAAAATATATACATGGCTTGTACCCTCCAGGTTTCTGGTGCTCTACTATTACCTATTGACAATTTGGTCAAGGAGCTACAAATTCTATAATGTTCTTCTTCTTAATATTGCCTCACCAATGCCTTCTTACCAAACCATGGTACCTTTTGGTTTCCCTCGAATAAAATAGAATACCATGAATGATGTGCTTCGATTATAATTCATTTCCTTAGTTCATCTATATTTTGTATACCCTCTCCACCTTGATGTTGAAATATTCCCTTTTGCGTAAGGTCAAATTTCATCAAACCTTGTGGTACGTTCTTTTTGCCGAACTAACATGGGATTCGCATGTTGCTTTTCCTTCACATCTACGAATGAAGACCTTATCGCATTTTGCGCTATAACCCTTTGATATGGAGTTTCAAGTAAATGCACTACCAACCTATTTAATCAATATGTAGATCCTCAACTATACTTTGTGCCCCCATGAACCGACCATTAGTACTTCCTAGTGCTTTGTGGCTTAACGCATCGACCACCGCATTTACTCTTCTCGAATGTGATCTCAGTATCTTATCTTAATCTCTTACTAATTTGAGTCATCTTCCCTACCTCAGATTTAAGTCCCTCTACTTTAAGATATATGCAAACTCTTATGATCGATATTTATATATCAATATGAACCCTAAGTAGTGGTGTCGTATCTTTCAAATAACTATCACAACTTGTTATCTCAAAATCATGTGTGAGATAATCTCTCTCATATGGCTACAACTGTCGTGAGGCATACACTGTCATCTTATCATGTTGCATTAACCCCATATCCGAGGTCAACCCCGGGAGTATCACAATACAATTGCATGACTTTTGTGGCTTCGAGAAATACTAAAACTGGTGTAGAAATTAATTTATCTTTCAGCTCTTGGAAACTTTGCTCACATGCATCTTTCTACTGAAACTTAATTGTCTTGTGTGTAAACTCTCTCCCTTTTTTTTTTCACCATTTCTATCTGTTGCGTACCGACCTATATTCCTTCATCCTATAAAATATAACCCAAGAACGCTATGGATATAACCAAAATTCACATTTAGAAACCTTCTATAACACTTACTGCACATGATTAGTGTGGTCCTCTTGCGGTCTCGAATAAACCAGAATATTATCCCTGAACACGGTCACAAATACATCCAAGAATAGTTTGAACACCCTATTCGTCCAATCCATAACAACAGTTGGTACATTGTTAGTCCCACTACCACAACTAAGAATCACAATAGTCATACTGTGTTCGGAAGGCTGCCTTGGGTACATCTTTGTTTCTAACTCTGACTTGGTGATAACCCGATCTCAAGTCAATCTTTGTCAATATGTGACACCTTGTGATTGGTTGACTAGATCGTCAATTCTAGGGAAGGAATATTTGTTCTTGATTGTTACCTTATGCAGTTGCCAATAGTCAATACACGTTTTCAAGTACCATTTCATTTTTTTTATTTCCATAACTCTGCTAGAGCCATTTTATACGGAGGAAGAGAGATAGGCGGAATGCCTAGAATCATATCAATGCTAAACTCTACTTCCCGTTCCAGGGTAAGCCTGGAAATTCTTCAGGAATTATATCAAGAAAGTGATTGACCACCGGAACCTGTTGAGGACTTGGTGGTTTCACATCAATCTCTTTCTCTCGGACTAACTGACATATATACCCCTTGGCTATCACTTTCGTTGCTTTAAGATAGAAAATAAAATTTCCCTGGGTGCCCCCCCATATTACCCTTGCACGCAGGAACATGTTCTTATAGACAATGAAAATATACCTTTTTAGCCCGGCAATTCACCGTGGCATAACAAGAAACCAACCAATCCATCCCCATTATAACATCAACATCCACCATTTTCAATTCAATAAGATCAACCAACGTATCATAACCACACACAGTTACCACACAATCATGATGCACTCTTCTAGCTACGATAAATTCACCTTTTGGTGTAGATTCCCCAAATAGGTTAACTAAAAATTCTGGTGTCCTTTCACAAAATTTTTCTTTTCAACCATCAATGGAGTAACATATGATAGGGTAAAATCCAAATCAATCAATATAAATACGTAAAGTGAAAAGACAGATAATATACCTATCACGTCATCAGGAAAAGCCTCAAATTTCTGTCGATCTCCCACGGTGTGGGTACGACCCTGAATGCTACCAGAACTAGCTGCCCTCCTAGCACCTATGCCATGACCAGCAGGTTGTACATTTGATCATGATAATGCAATAGCAGCCACCGTAGGCCGTGTCACACCACCCATACCTTTTTGTGGGAACTCTCTCATCATGTGCCCTAGCATGCCACACCAAAAGCAAACATTTATTCCCAATCGGCATTCACCTCCATGAAACCTCCCGCAGCGCTGGCACAATCGACGATAAAACCTCGGGTGATTTCTACTTCCTTGTGCTTGATACCCCACTGTCCGTAAACCCTGTATCTCACCTCCTTGCCCAAACTGGTTGCTTCTAAACCCTTGGAATGGAGGAGGAGTATTTGTTGCAGAATGGGGAAATGATGGCCTAGGCAGTTGGTATAAAACCCGGGGCCCAAATCATTCTACGGATGCCATAACCTATCCCATGGGTTTAACTCTTTTTGACGATCCTACTTCCAATTCCTGCATCTTTATCCTTTGTCTTTGTCCCTCCTTTTGCTGCACTAGAGTTTGTCTTTGAGCTTGTGCAGCAACCACACGGGTCAATATTTGTACCGCACTCATCAAATCCTGCTCAATAGTATTAACGGGCAGTTCTGAAGATACTTCTCTTCTTCTCAGCTCTCCTAGGGCTGGGAAAGTAGATGAAACCCGTGATGCAAATTCAGTATCAGCTCAACCTTGACTAGCTTGGTCAGGTGGTGGTCTACTCGATCATTCTTTGGCAAGCGTAACAACCTGCTTACCCTTGCCTTTACTTCTCCTTGTAATCGATAGTTTCTATATTAAAGAAAACCAATCAACATGGTCAGATATGATCTAACTTACAACACTGGCTCTATTGCACGATCTAGGAATGAAGAAAAAAAAACAACACCCTAAATGTCCCGTAGCCTCCTACTTATAAATGTGGTGCACAACACATCGATAAGTAAGACTCTACTCATACACGGCTTAGTAGACACCCTTAGAACGACCTGCTCTGATACCACTTTTGTCACGACCCAAAATCCCATTCGGGTCGAATTGGCAAGGCCCGAGAGAACCAATCTGTACTCATGCCCAATCGTATGCATACCGTAAGAATCATCACCAACTAGTAAAGACATAAGATGCTAAGTGCGAAAATCATGGAATATTATATATATATAAGAGACTTGGCAGTTAGGGCCATCAAACCAAAATGAGAATACATATCTTACATTCTGTTACCACATAAGTCTACAAAGCCTCTACAGATACATAGCTATGACAAACCTAGATTCGGGACAACACCCCACTCTATACTCATATACAATACCAAAATATATATACATAGCAACTCAGAAAGCCCCGAACCAACTGGAGCTCACCAAAAGTCAGCAAAAGGCCTGCTACCTACTGTGGAGGTCTACGAGTATCTGTGCCTACCGCAAGTAAGGTAAATCCCCCAAGAGGGGTCAGTACGGAGAATGTACTGAGTATATAAGGCCAGATGAAATTGTCATAAATACATCAATAGAATCAAAATGTAATAGGATAGTCAATATGAATAACACATCGATTTGCATATGTGGAACCATATAGCTTACATAAATTAAGTTCTTCTCTTTATTGTTTATTCCTCATCGCTCATATCATAACGTACTCGGGCCCCCACTGATCAGTGGGTCTTAACATAACATAACGTTATGTTGGGATCGGCTCGAGCTAGGACTTTGCCACTAGAGCTACCACCCATATCAATATATCGGGATCGGCTCGAGCTAGGTTATTACCTCTAGAGCTGCCACCCATACCAACATATCAGGTTTGGCTCGAGCTAGGTTATTACCCCTAGATCTACCCCCTGTCAGGATCATTTCGAGCTAGGCTTATGCCCCTAGGACTGCCCCCTGATCCAACAATCTCGGGATCGGCTTAAGCTAGGCATTTTGCCCCCAAAGCTACCACCCATACTTGATCATTGACCACCAACAGATATGAATTACTATATTTATTACTTTGAGATTAATACAATCAGTTATGAGAGATTGACGTATATATATATATAGTCACAACATTATTGGAAGCTTGAGACCACAACATTATTAGGACTTTTGGAGCATGTCCATAATTATGCAACTCATGAACAACCATAACTAATGAATGAGAAATATGTGACTTAACAATATATAACATTATTGAAACCATTAGACACAAGTCAATGAACAAGAGGTATGTGTATAACCACTATTGGCACTTTGGAACATAACCTTTTTGGGCTTTTGGAACATTAACCAACGAATATGAGACATACAATTCCCAATTGTTCAATGAGTAGGAAATATATGATAATAACCATTGCTAGCCAGATATAGAATACCTTAGCACATTTTGGGATGGTACAAATGTAATGTCAATGTGAATACTATTTGCCATAGAAAGATACGGACAGAGTAATCTTACATACCTTGTATTCTCAATACGGATATGCAATCCTATATGTGCATACAATAGTCCCGCTCCTTCTTTATGTGTCACTCTATAACACAAATATATAACGAAATTCACATTAACCACCAACTACCTTACAAATGCATATAACGTCAATGAGTTGCATGTTTGCCTTTAATCATGCCATTTCCCCTTGACAAAACTATTGATGAAATTATTATCCCAAAAATCCCACAATATTCCCAACATTGACCAATACATGATAATCAATACATTTCACCACAAAACTTCTCCTTTAAACTTTCTTATCCACATCACACCACAAATAATCCATCAAATTACCTTAATACACCTCATAGTACATATCGGGCAAAATACCACAATTTACACTTATAGAAAAATAACAAGTTTAATAACAAAGTCACACCATACATGTTCATATTTTATCCATACCATGCTCTTTCATCAAAGTCACAAGACATAATTCAAGCTTGAATCCCATGGATCACAAATCTTATATAAAAACACAAGATACCATGTCCAACACTTCCAAGCATAACCAACATGATTTACATACTCTCCCATGCATATAATATATTAATCCATAACAATAATCATTTACCCAAGCTTGATAAATGATGATCTTGCTCCAAAAGTTGTCTTTGAGCCTTTAGGGTTTGAGAGATATGCTTGAGAAAATATCTAAAAGGAATGAGAGTTACAACTGAATAAAATCTGATTTTTGGGTCTTTATGTATCCCTTGGGGTCATCCTTAGCCATTCTTGGCATTTAATGCTAGTTTGGCTTTGGTCAATGGAAGAATGGGTCATTTGACCTTTTCTTGGCCCATGTTTTCTTTATCATTTTGACCCATTTATTGAGCCCAATTCACCTAACCCAATAAAATACTTAATTTCTCATGTTTAATTCATTGCATACGCGTTACGACAATATTCCCACTCATTCCATTCATACTCGTAGCCTCACTTCCAAAAATAAGCGATTCTAGCCACGTATGGCCTATTTTGACCAAAAGGGTAAAATCGTCATTTTGATGCTAAATTCGTTCTCGAGTAATTTTATCATACCAATATAATACTTCACTCATTTCATGTATATGCTCATGGTTGTGGAAGAAATGTGGCAAAAATCGGCTCAATACGTCCCCGGGCACCCTTAGGACTTAAGAAAAATTCCAACTTTGAAAAGTGGCCAAAACCAGCGTGGTGCGCCCAAGCTTGCTGCCTCTGGACTAAAAATTTTATCCCAGAGTGGCGTGGCATTCCCCCTAGCGCGCCCCACACTTAGTTTTTCAAAAAATTTCATTTTTCGACTTTGCTTCGCGGGTTTGGTTAGATACTTCAAGTCCTATTCTTTAACTTACTTCTTAGCCTTAATATACTTTGTTTAGAGGTCCTCTTCACCCTATTTTGAACCCCATAAGATCTCCAAAAAAATCACAAAACACCTCCTACGAAGGGCTAATCACATGTACGAGGCCAAATTGCAATTTTCTCCTCATTAACATTACCAAATACATACTTATAGCTCTCGACACCTAAGTAAACATTATTTAATGTCGTCAAGTAGGGTTGGGAAAGTACGGGGTGTTACAGTAGTGTACCCTTAAGAGGGTTAGAAGTTTCAGCTAGTTAAGTGTAGTATTTTAATAAGAAGGATCATGGTGGAGAAATATTGCCAAGTTGGAAAGTTATCAATCGCACTGCGTAAGGCATAGTAGTTCTATTCTTACTTTTGGCCCAAGATACTCTTGTTTCATGATATACAACTTCACACCAAATATGTCTTATGTTCAACTCTAAGTCATTCCTAATCTATGAGCTCAGATCAGCAGACTAAGATGCTCAGACCATGTTAGAATCTTTATTCAGATATCATACTCAGATTATGCCGTTGAGTTATTCCCCCTAATGTTATTAGAACTTCTAAAAAGGAGTGTTGGAGGAAGTAGATATTCCTTTTTCAGTGACTCTTAGAAATTTTCACTTTGTTATATATCACTTTGCAGTTCTATGTGTACGTTTGTGTCATGAATGCTTTAGTTGAGTTATAAACTCTCAATATAAATTAGTCCTTGTAGCTAACAATTTAGTTCAGAGAATCTAATAGACAGTTCTAGTAGTTTCCCATACTTCCTTCTAGTCTTACTCTCCTAGGTTTCATATTTATGCCTATTCCATATGGTTCCTTATGTGCATTCGTGCTATGTGTAAATTCAGTTGAGTATTTACTCATAGTCTAAAACAGTCCCAACCATGATAGATATCCAAATTTAGAAATCAGTTATCATGTCAGTTATCCAGTTTCAGAAATCAGTCAGACAATACTAGTAAGTTCCCTCATTTTTACTCCAGCCTTAGTCTTCATTCGAGGATGAATGATCCCAAGGGGGAGGTATTATAATACCCCAAAACTTTGCCATGAATAAAACCAAGATCTAGCTTAGAAAAACCAGCTTAACAATCAATATCCCAGACCAATACGACTCAGACCACGAGTCATGGTATTTACCTATGAGTCACAGTATGACTAGTAGGATGCCTATCTAATTTTAGCAGTCACTTAAAATAGTCTTTTTCCCAATCCCACAATATATCAACTACCAAGTACTATAACTATAAGTATAATAAGAGTATTAGATATTATTTAAGGTCATAAGAATTCCCTAACACAAAGTTGAGTCAAAAACTCCTCTACCAACTAAGTTCTAGTGTAAGATTCTACTAGGGTCAATTTTAAATGATCATTACTCCTAGTATATAAATAGTTAGATGGTGTCACACCCCGAAGTCCAACGAGGTGTGATTGGCACCCGAAGCCGATATGGCCCGAGAGAACCAATCTTTGCTCATGAACCTTCGTATACGTATCCTCGTATGAACCTTATTATACCTCATGCAACTATGCGGGAGACATGAATCATGGAAACATATGCTATAAATATATATATACAAACTTGGTCGTTGGAGCCATCACATCGAAATGAACGTACATCTTACATCCATATACCCACATATGTCTACAAAAGCCTCTAATTGATGCATTTACAAGACCATCTAAAAGTCGGGACAAGTCTCCGCTTTATCTTTACAACATCAAAACAAATGTACAACTGTGATAAGTCCCGAAGCAACTGGGGCTCACCAAAGATCCGCAACTAACTGTCAACTTACTGTCTTTTTACAAATCTACTAGTGCCTGCACCTGCAACATGTAAAGTAAGTCCCCCGAGGGGGTCAGTACGAAGAATGTACTGAGTATGTAAGGCTCATAAGAAATAGCATCATACATGAGAATGTCAATAGAATAAAATAGGAGAGAATAGTCAATATGGATAAGCCATCATTTTATATAATATCTTTTATAACTACTCTCCTTCAAGGGAAATTACCTTCACTCAAGAGACTTGCCTCCAATAGATTCTTCTATATGCAAGAGATGCTCTCTTACTTCTATATTCATTACCACTATTGTTCATCTAAGAATAACATTCATCCACATACATCCACTCTAGTGGTGGGGTAACAATATAACATACATCTACTCTAATGAGGGGTTAATAATATAATGTACATCCACTCTATTAATGTACATCCACTCTATTGACGTACATCCACTCTATTGGTGGTTTAACCTACATCCACTCTATTGGTGGGGCAACATACATCCACTCTATTAATGTACATCCACTCTATTGGTGGTTTAACCTACATCCACTCTCATGGTGGGGCAACATACATCCACTCTATTAACGTACATCCACTCTATTGGTGGTTTAACCTACATCCACTCTCATGGTGGGGCAACATACATCTACTCTATGGTGGGAGAACATACATCCACTCTATGGTGGGAAAACATACATCCACTCTATGGTGGGAGAACATACATCCACTCTATGGTGGGATAACATACATCCACTCTATTGTGGAAAAACATACATCCACTCTATGGTGGGAGAACATACATCCACTCTATGGTTGGGGAACATACATCCACTCTATGGTGGGGGGAATAATGACGGGATCGACCCATGCTAGGTGTTCTTTTCACCCCTGGGCTGCCACTCGAGAATTCTTATCAATTAAATCTCTTCTTATTCTTATTGTTCTTGGAAAAGGTTGATTTATTCACTTATAAGAGATTGATATACTCACTTATGAGAGATTGATACATCTAGGATCGTGATACTATTGGAAACACACACACTTTACTTCATTCCTTAACTTCATGAGATTATCACCTTAACTAGTGAGGGATAGATATATTAGCTCGTACTTTACCCCTTCGCTACTCTTATGAGATTAGTACTTCTACTTGTGAGAGATTGGTACAAACATAATTATAACAATATTATTGAATTTGGAAACATAACATGATTGGAAATACTACTCAAGCATAAATAGATGCTCTTATGTTATTACTCTCTTGAGGTAGTTCTTTGAGGAATTATAACATTATAACATCTTTGGAACTTTAAGCAATGAATAAGAGATAAGTGAATCATAATTCATCTAATAATAGGGCACATATGAATAACAATATACGTTACCCTGAATTGATATACTTCAAGCCTCTCGGAATTGAAACAAGCCCAATGTCAATAGGAACAATATGTTGTAGAAGGATATGGAAAGAGTAACCTTACATACCTTTTATTCTTAATACGAATACACAATCGTAGATGCGTATACAATAGTCCCGCTCCTTCTTTATGTGTCACTCTACAACACAAATACATAACGGAATTCACATTAACCACCAACTACCTTACAAATGCATGTAACGTCAATGAGTTACATGTTTGCCTTTAAACATGCCATTTCCCCTTGAAAAAACCATTGATGAAATTATTATTCCAAAAATCCCACAATATTCCCAACATTGACCAATACATGATAATCAATACATTTCACCACAACACTTCTCCTTTACACTTTCTTATCCACACCATATCACAAATAATCCATCAATTCACCTTAATACACTTCATAACACATATCGGCCAAAATCCCATAATTTACTCTTATAGAAAAATAACAAGTTTAATAACAAAATCACACCATACATGTTCATATTCTATCCATACCATGCTCTTTCATCAAAGTCACAAGTCATAATTCAAGCTTGAATCTCATGGATCACAAATCTTATATAAAAACACAAAGTACCATGGTCAACACTTCCAAGCATAACCAACATGATTTACATACTCTCCCATGCATATAATATATTAATCTATAACAATAATCACTTACCCAAGCTTGAAAAATGATGATCTTGCTCCAAAAGTGGGCTTTGAGTTCTTAGGGTTTGAGAGAAAAATAGATGAGAAATATCTAGAAAGCATGAGAGTTTCCAATGAATAAATCTGATTTTTTGGTCCCTTTTATAAGCCTTAAGTCCATCCTTATCCATTGAATGTGGTATTCTAGAAGGTCAAGGCAAGAATGGGTCTTTTGACCCATTTTGGCCCATGTTTTCTTCTCATTTTGGACCTCTTGTTGGGCCCAATTCACTTAACCCAATAAAATCAATAATTTCTTGTGTTTAAATCATCTCATACATGTTACAACAATATTCCCACTCACTCTATTCATATCCGTAGCCTCAATTCCAAAAAAAGCAATTCTAGCCACATATGGCTTATTTTGACTACAAGGGTAAAATCGTCATTTTGATGCCAAATTCGTTCTCGAGTAATTTCGTCATAACATTATAATACTTCACTCATTACATGTATATGCTCATGGTTGTAGAAGAAATGTGGCAAAAATCGGCTCAATACGTCCCCGGGCACCTTGGGACTTAAGAAAAATTCCAACTTTGAAAAGTGGCCAAAACCAGCGTGGCACGCCCTTGGGCGCGCCAGCTTGCTGCCTCTGGACTAAAAATTTTAGCCCAGAGCGGCGTGGCACACCCTCTAGCGCGCCCCACACTTAAAATTTTTGAAAATTTCATTTTTCAACTTTTCTTCGCGGGTTTGGTTAGATACTTCAAGTCTTATTATTTAACTTACTTCTTACCCTTAATATCCTTTGTTTAGAGGTTCTCTTAGACTCATTTTGAACCCCACAAATGCTCCATGAAAATCGCAAAACACCTCCTACGCAAGGTTAATCACATGTACAAAGCCAAATTTCAATTTTCTCATCACTAACATTACAAATTACATACCCATGGCATCTTGACACTTAAGTAATCATCGTTCAACGTCGTCACATTGGGTTAGGAAGGTACGGGGTGTTACAGATGGCCTACTACCCACCAAATTAAAGATATTTTAATCTTCTTTCGAACTCTACTAATGGTTTATCAATTCAATTTTGGAACAAAATGTTATGGACATTTTAGTGGAGCACTATCAAAGCTATTAGCGACCACGACTCAACAGAATGAGTAATTGGTTAAAGTATTGAGTCATTCCCAGACTCATTCAGACTATCAAGAGAAGTGTAAAAAAGGTTAAGAAACCGCGAATTGGGCCACGAATCATGGCCCTAAGCCACAACTCGTGACATGAGTCATGGTATCTGGCACCAGCAACTTTCCATGTGATTTTTAAAGGGTTGTTTGTTTTTTTCCTACTTTTTTAAACCCTATACTTCGTTGTTTTAACTCTTTTAGAGGGTATTAAAAAGAAATTAGTTTACTTATCCCTCATTAACATCATAAAACTCCCAACCATCAGAAAAGAAGTGATTCAAGTGTGCCTCTCAAGCAAGAACCTAGGTTTCATCTTCAAGCTCAATTCCTCCAAACTTTAGTTCAAGAATATTATGTAATAGGGTATGTGAGTATTCAATAAGGTATTATTTTCACCCTTATCCCCAAAACATAGTTTTAAATTATGAATTTCAGTTATAATTTTATGAACTCATGATCTAGGGCTCACATCCAATTATGCCTAATTTTCAAAATTTAGTTCCCTCATGTAATTTTATGATAATGATCTCCATTAAAAGTTAATATGTAGAATTTACATGGGTTTAACTTAGTTATTTTAATATTTGAAGAAGTATGCATGTTTTACAAACTTCAGCTTATTTTAGAACGAATTATACATGATTTAATGGATTTTGGTCTATTTTAGTATGACATGGCATGTTGTGAATACATGATCCCAAAATTCAGTAAATTTCGCATGACTAGTTCCAGTATTTCAAAAACTTTAGTAAAACAGTAATTTGAACTAGTTCATGCTCTATTTTTAGACATCTATTTTCAACTATTTATGAGAAAACAATACATGATTTTGGGATTAGAATTAAGCACCGAGAAGATGTTTGTTCAGTCAACCCAAGTCCCGAACTATGTGCCACCATAGGTTAAGGGGTACTCACCAGTTGAGAGTGTCTCTCTTCGCTTGAATGGGCTCATAAGTGAATTCACGTTAGTCATTATTCTTAGCCTTAGAAAAGTAAAGAACACCCTTCCAACTAGGGTTACAGGTTGGACTCCATGTTGCTACATGGTTTAAGTTGGTTAAAAGAACCTCCCATAAAAATAGTTTTACATAGTTATTGTACTTGACCCCTAACTTTACTAATTTTGAGATTTTTAAGTTATACATTCTCAGTTAAATCATACAAAATATTTATGCTTCTACAGCTTTCTAGTGTTTGAAATGTTTAAGATCATGATTCAAAGATTGTTTTATGTCTCACATTTTTTAGTATAGACATGATTTAATTCATATCCCGGCAAATGATTTATGTCCTCGGTTTTAAAAGCATGATTTAGTAGTTTTTATGATTATTGCATATCTTACATGCTTAGTATATTCAATGTACTGACCATATACTATCCCCACGCTATATTGTTTCATAATATAGGTATCAGTGCTAGCTCATAGGATCATGGCCAGGCAGATCACAGCTTCCAGTCAGCAAGTGATGAGTTCTCGGGAGCTCTAGTCAGTAATAGTCATAGTGTTCCATTCTGTTCATATGTATTGATTAGAGATAGATGGGGCTCATTTCATGGCTACCTATATTCAATATTAGTAAAGACTTCATAGACAGTCAGTCAAATTTATATTCATTTTGTTTTTCAGTTTCTTCATGATACAGTTGTTGTATGAAACTTTTAGTTTTTTAGAGAACTCTTAGTTTTGCCTATTTTATCATGTTTAAGCTCCAGCATAGTGTTGTCAATATCTATTTTATAGTTTATATATTTCAGTCCAGTTTCTCATGAATTATGCCAGTATTAAGAGTTAGTGTGGGACCACTTGTGGTTTTAAGTACCGTGTTACATCTAGGGTGTAGACTCGAGTTGTGACATAATGCTTTGGCCTTTATCCTTGAATGATTTATGTTATGCGTTGAGCATAGTGCATAATAAGTGTGGGGTGGGAAAATCACTTGGTTATTTTTGCGATTCTATTTAAGTAGCTATGTTAATGTGTCGTGCTAATAGTCAGTGTTATTAGTGCACGTCTTGATTTTTGTTTTTGTTTCTTTTCTAAGGGAGTCTTTTGAACCATAGTTTATTTCTTTAGTTTTTAGGATAAACACGAGTAACCCAATTTCCTTAAAATTCTAGATGCTTAAATCTAGATATGGTAAGACAATGTTAGGTAACTCTCTTAAAAGCATTGTGCATAAAGGTAGATATATCCTATTTTAGACGCGTAGGCTCTAAGATTGACTCTAGATGAATAAAAGGAGCTTAAAAATGTTCATTAAATTTCAATTTTATTGTTAGGTAAAGAGTTGATAGTGAGCCGGTTTACTCATTTATGTGCCATTGTGTGGTGAGATTTTGCATATTCCATTATGTAGATATCTAAAACTTATCCAGTCAGTGTGCAAAGTGAAACAAAGTGTGCATTTGTAGATATGACTAAGAAATTTCTTTATTAAGCTGATTTGTATCTATATTTTTACCTACCCTTCTATTATCCATAGTTAACCACTTTTAGCTTATTTAATCTGTTTCTTTGGATAGTCACTTAATTAGCCTTTTTTCTTTGTGATTAGTCTCTAATTAGTTTAATCAAAAAAAATTCTAGTGCACTTTAGAGTTAAGACATAAAATAAAGGGAGGGGATGGAAAAGAAATATAAATTGGTGCAGAAAAAAAAAATAGCTACAAGGGTGCCCTTGTATAAAATTTAGTCATTGTAGTAAGGTGAGCAAAAATTTGAAAAGTGAAAAATAAAATATCAAAATTGCTCCTTGCTAACAATGTATGAAAATAGAGCGAGTGCTTAGAGATAAGGGAAGATGAAAAAAAAAAAGTCTAAAGAAAAAGTTGAAATTGGTAGCAATAAGGAAAAAGAGCAGAATAGATTGAAGTAAAAGTCTTAAAGTGCATAGGAAGAGTAGTCACTATTCTGGCCAAATAATTTTGATACCTCCCTTAGACGACATTACAATCTTCAAATTTCATTTGATCCTATGTTTCTATCACTTTTTTTACTAGAGTGTTACACTAAGGAAAAGATTATGGTATATCTTATATGAATGTGCATTCTTTTATAAGAGTGAATGTTATTGTTTTATTCATATGCTGCAGAAATTCTGATATGTTTTAAATATGTGATGAGGATTTCTCTTAAAAAGTGAGGGTACATAGTTGATGTAAACTTGGTGATCTATTCAATTTATTTGCTTGATGATATGATTGTAATTTGTCCTATGCATAGTGTTGAGGAGTCGGTTCTAGATGTACGTCCTCTTGATAGAATTGTATTATTTTGAAATGTTGAACGCACTTCGTATGAGAGTTGCTTGCATGTTTAAAATATTTTGTCAATCTAGGTAAAGTAACCTATTGATCGTGCATATTAGAGTGGAGGCTATGTTAAAGTATTTAGTGGTTGTTTGAGGATGAACAAAGAGTAAAGTGTGGGGTTGTGATGTAAAGATAATATACACTCTTTTTCACTAATATTTGCCCATATTTATGCTTTGTTTTGAGGAAAATGTAGCTTAATACTATTGATTTATGCCTAATTCCATATTTTAGCACTTATGTAAGATATTTTATGCAATTTAGGTGAAAAGAGCTATAATCAAATTAAGTTGGACCAAAAATAATAGGATTTCATGAAGTAAAATCCAATTAAATCTAGAGGGTCATGGAATGAGTCCTAAGGTAAAGGGAGGTCGAAAATCCAAGCTAAATCTAGAGGATCATGGAATGAGTCCCAAGGCCAAGGGAGGTTGAGTTTTACCTCCTTCTGAAGTTTACACCCTGCAGAGAAAAATCCAAGACAAGCAAATATAGCTCGTGGCGCGAGCCCTATGGGTAAATAAATGCCTCTCATTCTACGAGGCAACATGGAAAAAATTTCTCTTTTCCCTAGTCTATCTTGAAGAGTCTTTTTAGGTGTCTTAAAATACTATAAGAACCTCTTCTAGGTCGTTTTTAGTTTGGGAGGAACAGTGTGGAGGCAAAGAGTAAGGGTAAAAACTGAATTCTCTATTGTTAATTATTTATCTCTTTCTTTAGCAATTTTTCTTTTCCGTACTTGAATTAAAGCTTTGTAATTCCTCTTTCTAGGGTTGTGGCTATAGTATGAATTTTGTATTCTTTATATAGATTGTTATTTTTGATTCTATTATTATGTTTTATTCTTTTAATCTTATGCTTACTATTCTATTGCTTAGCTATCAATATGATAAGCAGATAATTTCTAAAGGAACTCGAGAGACGGAGGCTAGGAATAGAATGTGGTTTAAGGGGATAGAATGTATCTGACGATGGATTTGAGATGAGTATGGATATGTATCTAGCTTTCCCAACTTGACTCAAATACAAAAAGATAGATAAATGCATTCAGATTAGTTTGACTATCCCCGATCAACGATGGGATTGTGTGACTAATTTGAACACTAATCTCAAGGCAAATTAAGTTATAAAGGAAGTAAGGGTGTTTTTATGTGATACATTAAGAAATGAAATGATTACGTGTTCATGAAACTGCAAGATAGTGGTAATGTAACTGAATTCAAATAAAGAAATGTCACATTATAGAGAATAGATATGTAATAATCCTCATGGTGGCTTTTAGCTTTTCTGTATTTTGACTATTTTTCGCTTCCTTATTGTTGCTTTATATCATTTATGAGTTGTTGGAATGGTTGGCGCGGTCATCAAAGTATTCGGGAGTTATTTATATGAGTTTGAGATTTTGAGTAGACTTTAAAGTAATCTAGTTGACTTCGGTCGACATTTTGTGATCCGGTGTCAGATGGTGATTCTGTTAGTTCTAGTATATTCAAAATGTTAATTTTGGGTTAGTAGGGTGGTTTGTTCAGATTTTGAGGCTCTACTATGATTTTTGAGTGTTTGAGCAAAAATTTAGTGTATTTGGCCTTAAGAGGTTCCTGGGGTGAAAATTATTGATAAAAATCTCTTTTGGTAAATCTGATGGTTTCATTGAGTCTGAAACATCGAAATTAGTCTAGTAGCACTATAGAGTTATTTTTGTAGGGTCCCAAACAAATCGTGAGGGTTCAATTGAGATATTTTCTTGTCCAATTTCACTGTTGATGCAGTTTACTGGAGTAGCAACTAGTCCTTTATTGAGATCATACGGCCACTTATCGCGATTGCAAGGCTTGACAAGATTACTCATCATGATCGCAAGGTGGGGCACCATAATCACGAGGAGTTAGCTGGCCGGAGATTATGCATTGCGGTCACAAGGCCCATTTCCACAATTGTGATGACCAAACTTGTTGCGGTCAAATATTGACCCTCGCGATCACATGGTGGGTGTCACGATCGCGAGGCACTATTCACCAAAACAGTATATAAATCTCATTTTTTTTTGCATTTTAACTCTATTTTCAAGCTTGGGGAACATGGTTTTGGGCAATTTCAAGAGGATTTTTCATCAAACTTGATTTGGGTAAGCTTCTAAACCTATTTTTAATCATTACCCATTGATTATATTATAAAATCTGGATTTTAAACTTGAAATTTTTGGTTTTTTCCTGATAAAGTGAAAAATAAGTGTTTTGATGATTTCTAACCCGATCTCAAATCTGTTTTCGATGGGATTTTAAATTTAGAATTCTTAAAGTATGGATAGTATAATTTTTTATTAAAATTCCAGATTTACCCTTTTATATTTGAAGTCGATTTTTGAAGTGATCTTTTGGACCCGGAACCAAAGTATGCCAGAATTTACTTTTGATAGATTGGAAGCATTCTGAAGCCACTAGAAAGGAAAAAGCTTCTTGTTAAGGGGTTCAGGCTTGTGCTTAGCTTTCAAGGTTGATTATGGATTAACTTTCTTCATATCGGGATGGGTAAATAACAATTTATGTAAAGTATATTATGGGCTGGGGACTTTATCATTGTTTTCATTTTTGAATCATTATTTGTATCTTGTTGCCCGTGGGGGGGGGATTGTGTAAACCTTATTATTAATTTAGGGATTGTTATTATTGAGATGCTCGTGTGGGGGCTGTTGTTGGTCTTGTCTGAATATTATCTGTTCTTTATTATTATTGTGATGCTTGTGTGGGGGCTTGGATGGATATCATTGATGTCTTCTATGATTCTTTACTATTTGTTTTCATGAGAGGGGTTATATCATGACTTATTGAGATTTGGGTGATTTGAATTCATTAATGCCATTATTGAGTTGATTATTGCATGTTGCTAATTTTGCTATAGTCATGCATGTCCATTCATCCCTCATTTTTATGAAACTGATATTATTATGGAACTTCAATTTCTTTGAGAAAGAAAATGTACCATTTTATAAAATGTCTTAGCTGAAGAAAGTGTCAACAAGGTTGATTGATGAGATCGTGATTACTATATGGGTTGTGACCGCCCCCACATAGGTCCTCTCCAGGGAGCTTAGGCTCAGAGGGTGTATACGAGGTGAACATTTGAGCATTGTATACATATCATATTCTTGTGTTGTATTACTTTCCATCTCTTTTATGTGAATGATACTATGAATTGGACTTCTTTGTATGTGGTGTTGATATCCTTATATTGTTGTTGAGATTGTATTATTATATTGCTAGGAGTTGTATGGCTTGAGGCATTAGGACTTTTCAATTTACAGGGCAGATGCATTACTCGTATTTTACTTTACTTGTTTAGTTTTTAATTTTGCTTGGTCAGCCTCTGATGCCTACTGAGTATAAGTAGATCGTACTCACTCCTACTTTTTTGTACCCTTTTTGGTGCAGATCCTAGTTCAAGTGCTACCCATAGATCATGATTCAGTGTAGCTTTGGGATTTCAAAGTTAGAGTTAGCTCCCTATCTAGAGCATTTTTCCCAAATTCATATAGTTCTCTTATGTCTTTACTTTATTTCAGAGACAGATATTATGTATTCATACTTTATGTCATTTTTAGAGTTGCTCTTGCTTATGACACTGGATCTTTAGGGATTAGAGTTGTATTATTCAGATATTTGCCTTGTTATTGTATTTGCTTGACTTTATTCTGAAGCCCCATATTTTGCTTATTA
The DNA here is from genome assembly GCA_031232105.1 of Capsicum rhomboideum. Lineage (NCBI taxonomy): Eukaryota > Viridiplantae > Streptophyta > Magnoliopsida > Solanales > Solanaceae > Capsicum > Capsicum rhomboideum. The sequence continues at coordinate 102,234,725 of CP124715.1, forward strand.
TATACCTTCTTTGTATGATCTATTCTCTTTTGGTATTGGGCTTACCTACCAAGGTTGGATCGAGGTAGGTGTCATAATGACCTCAACTTTTGGGTCATGAAAAACTGGTATTAGAGTGCTAGGTTCACTAGTCGCATGATCAAAGAGTAAAATGTCTAATAGTGTCCCGCGGATTGATACATTAACATTCGTATCTATCTTCGAGAAGCTATTGGACGTTTTTAGAAAAATTCTCTAATTTTATTCCTTATCATGCATGTTGTTCATACTAAATATTCTAAATTTGTATCTCACTCTTTATGCATAGATGGTGTGAACTCGATCAGGATTTATTGGTGATACTGAGCTAGCACATGTTATAGTGGCCCCAATCAGGGGATGAGGCAGGGAACGTGGCCCAAATCATGGTAGAGGCTGAGCACGAGGAGCGACTCAGGCTAGAGAGCGAGCTAGAGTGGCCTCTCTTGAGCCAGTGATTGATCATGTTGAGGTGGCCTATCAGCCAAAGGGTGAGGGACCTTCCTAAGACCTTCAGGGTTTCATTGCTACTCCAGTGTTATAGGACATTCTGATTTAGCTTTGAAGCCACTTGAATGGCATCTCTTAGACAGGTACTCTACCAGTATGCCAGATGGTTCACAAATGAAAAAGGGCATTCAGCCACAAGTGTAGGTTCCTATTCATGGTTTTCAAACTATTGGGGAATAGCCGAATATCGTTGTGGCCCCACATATTGAGGTGTTACCTACCAAACTTGATGTAGTTCTTTATTCTAGTGATGTTTGCTGATAAGCAGAAGAAGTTTGAGAGTTTTATAAGATTGGCCCCTCCCAAGTATAGTGGTGTTATTGGTGAGGATGCATATGAGTTCTTGGTAAGTTGTCCAGAGAGGTTGCATAACCTTGATTTGTTTGAGTCTCATAGTGTTGATTACACTACCTTCTAGTTGTCTGATATGGCTAAACAGTGGTGGAGATCTTTTGTTGGTTGTAGGCTAATATGTTCCCCTCCTTTGACTTGGACCTAGTTTTCAGATATTTTCCTTGAGAGTTTTGTGCCTTTAGCATGAGGGACAAGCTGAGAGATAAGTTTAATGACTTGGATCTGGGCTTCATAATTGTTGCTGAGTATGAGGCTCATTTCCATACTTTGTCTAGGTATGCTATGGCTAGTATCTCCACAGAGACTAAGGGGATTAGAAAGTTTGTGAAGGGGTTGTGTACTTTTATTCAGTTGGTAATGACTCAATTAGTGACTATAGGTGGATCCTTTTAGAGTTTTGTGGATCATGTAAAAAGAGTTGAGAGTGTCCGCCAGAGTGCTCAGGGTAGCGGTTGTAAGAGGTCACATCGATAGGGCGGTTTCAGTGGTCATTCATCTTGAGGTAGTATTCTTCATGGTTACCATAGTAGATTAATTCAAGCAGTGTTGCAGGGTTTTGATAGTGGGTTTGTGGGTCTTGAGTGGCCAGATATCAGGTCATGCTGGTCGATGGTCTCATTCTGGTTCTTTGGTTATACTGGGCATTTCGCTTCTTCTAGGCCTTCGCAGTATGATTCGTCTAGCAGAGGATGTTATGTGTGTGATAAGCTTGACCACATAGCTAGAGATTGTCCCAGATATGTGTCAAGTCTTTCCCCATAGAGTTTACAACTTTATCTTTGTCTAGCACTAACATTTTTGGTCAGTGGGGGAGCACAAGGCAGTAGAGGTAGATTTTGGGGTACCAAGGGTGGAGCTCAGGGAGCTCGTGGTAGTGGAAGAGAAGTTTCTCAATCTGGTAGTGGTTCTGAGCATGCTATGCTTTTCCCTAGATACTTGAGGCAGACCCTCTGATGTTGTGATCATAGGTATCATCCCGATTTGTCATCTTCCTGCTTCTGTGTTGTTTGACCCTGGGTCCACATTCTCTTATGTATCTATATATTTTGCTTCTGGCATCAATTTTATGAGTGAGCCCTTTGCCATGCCCACTCATGTTTCTACCCCCATCGATGATTCCTTAGTGGTGGATCGGGTATACTAATCATGTGTAGTGACTCTTTTGGGTCATGAGACTTGGGTAGATTTCATCATTCTTGATATGATCTATTTTGATGTTATATTAGGTATGGATTGGTTATCTCCTTATCATGCAATTTTGGATTATTATTCCAAGAATGTTTCCTTAGTTATGCCTGATACACCGAGGTTAGAGTGGAAGGTTACTCCTAGTTCATGTCTAAAAAGGGGCATAACTTTTCTTTGTGCTCGTCGCATAATGGAAAAGAGGTGTCTTTCTTATTTAGCTTATGTCCGCGATACCTATGTTGATTTACCACCTCCTTTGGATTCTGTGAGAGTTGTTAGGGAGTTCATGGATGTATTTCCTATGAGCTTTCCTGATGTTCCTACGTATAGGGATATCAATTTTGTTATTGATGTGGAGCCAAGAACTAAGCCCATTTCTATTTCTCCTTATAGAATGGCCCAGAAAAAATTGAAGGAATTGAAGGAGCAGTTGCAAGATTTGTTGAGTAAGGGTTTCATTCGGTCGAGTGTCTCACCTTGGGGTGCTCCTGTCTTGTTTGTAAAGAAGAAATATGGGACCATGAGTATGTTCATTGATTATCAGCAATTGAACAAAGTGATTAGCAAGAACAAGTGTCCTCTATCATGTATCAATGATTTGTTTGATCAGCTTCAGGATGCTATGGTGTTTTATAAGATTGACTTGCGGTCTGGGTACTATCAGCTAAGGACTAGAGCTTCAAATATTTCAAAGACAACTTTCAGGTAGTGGTATGGACACTATGTGTTTTTGGTTATGTCTTTTGGGCTGACCAATGCTCTGGAAGCATTTATGAAGTTGATGAATAGGGTGTTTTTGGCCTTATCTTGATTTTTTTGTGATTGTGTTCATCGATGATATCTTGGTTTATTTCAAGAATAAGGCTGAGCATGTGAGGCATTTGAGGATCATACTTCAGAGATTAAGGGATGAGCAGTTGTATGCCAAGTTCTCCAAGTGTGAGTTTTGGTTGGATTCTATTTCTTTATTAGGTCATATGGTGACCAAAAAAAGTATCATGGTCAATCCGGCCAAGGTGACGGTGGTACGGGATTAGGCTAGGCCTACTTCCCCTATCGAGATTTGAAGTTTTGTTGGGTTAGCTCTACTATTAGCGGTTTGTAGAGGGCTTCTCTTTCATTGTGGTATCTTTGACTAAGTTGACTCACAAAAAGGTTTGTTTTCTAATGGTCGGACGAGTATGAGAGGAGCTTTCAAAAGCTCAAGGAGTTGTTTACTTTGGCTCCTATCTTGACTTTGCCTGAGGAGGGCGTAGGTTTCACAGTATTTTATGATGCTTTCGAAGTTGGCTTGGGTTGTGTGTTGATTCAAAATGGTAAGGTTATAGCTTATGCTTCTCGACAGTTGAAGGTCCATGAGAAGAACTACCCTACTCATGATTTGGAGTTAGCGGCGGTTATGTTCATGATGAAGTTGTGGCGCCACTATTTGAATGGATTCCATTGTGAGATTTTCACCGATCATCATAACCTTCAGTATTTCTTCAGTCAGCAAGATCTTAATATGAGGCAACGTAGATGGTTGGAGTTGCTTAAGGATTATGATCTCACTATTCTTTATCATCCGGGCAAGGCTAATGTGGTAGCGGATGCCTTAAGCCGGAAAGTGGAGAGCATGGGGAGTTTGGCTTATTTTTTGGTGGAGGTGCGACCTTTGGCCTTAGACATTCAGTCTTTGGTCAACCAGTTGATTTGACTTGATATTTCAGTACCTGAGCATGTTTTAGATTGTGTTGAGGCTAGATCCTCATTGATAGAGCAGATTCAAGCTCGGCAGTTTGATGATGAGAAGTGATGTGAGGTCAAAATTACATATGTTTAGTCATTATTTGCTTCACATTTAGTATTCTTATTTGTTCTTTTTTAGCATTGATTTTATGGATTATGCTTAATATTATATATTTATGGGTAAGATTAAATTGGTGTGAAGATGATGAAATGTGGAGCAAAAACGAATTAAAAACGAGAAATCATATAAGGAAATCAAGCAGACAACTTCATGGATTAAATAGAATATTTTATTAATATTTCTATAAAGTCAGTATTCAAGCCAAATTGAAAGTGAGAAACATGCTAGGACATGTGTCCAAGTTTAAAGACACCAAAGAATCGTGAGCAGCGAAGCACCATACAGTTCATCCAAGTTAGATTAGGTTTTGATTTTTCCAGTTCATTTTTTACTCAGTTAATTTATTTGAGGGTTTTTCCTACACCTATGAATATTCCACAAACATAATTTTTACATAACTTTTAACCTAGGGAGAGCTAGGAGCAACCGTGGAGGCCGGAGAAATTTGGTTTATTCTTTTCTTCACCATATTTATTTATTTTTATGCACTCTATAGCCTAAGAAAAGTATTACATTAGTCTTGGGTTTTTGGAGATTATTCATACATTGATTCTTGAGTATTAAGTTTTCTTTGATGACTCAAAATTGTGGATTTCTTCTACTTATTTTGTAAGTTTATGATTATGAATTCTTTTACAAATTTCGATTGTGATCTTATTAGCATAAGTACCTAAATTCCATAACTAGGATTGTGGGAACCATGATGAATTAACACAGTAGGTTAAAGTACTTAGTGATTCTTGAATGGTCTTTATGCATGTATTGTTCTTCCCTTCGTATTGATTTCTTTCTAACGGTGGCCGACATTAGAACTCGTCTTAATCCTTACTTGCTGGATCAAAGGGGTAACGAATGGGAAAAAGAACTAATAACAAAGATTTGAGGCTATTAACCCTCATCTAATATGTTGAGTCTTTTCAAGGGATATCTAATCTGAGATCAAGGAGAAGAGTTAGTATAGCAAACACTCATAGACTAACTAGGTGACTGAGTGATATTCATCTAGATTAGGGACCAACCTTTTAGGTGAACCTAACTTACCGATTTTGCATGCTAAGCACTGGGATAGATGTAACACCCCGTACCTTCCTAACCCAATGTGATGACGATGAACAATGTATACTTGAGTGTCGAGAGCCACACGAATGTATTTTGTAATGATATTGACAAGAAAATTGAAATTTGGCCTTGTACATATGCTTAACCTTGCGTAGAAGGTGTTTTGCGATCTTTATGGAGCATTTGTCGGGTTCAAAACGAGGCTAAGAGGACCTCTAAACAAAGTATGTTAAGGTTAAGAAGTAAGTGAAAGAATAGGATTTGAAGTATCTAACCAAACCCGCGAAGAAAAGTCGAAAAATGAAATTTTCGAAAAATTTAAGGGAAGGGCGCATTGGGTAGCGTGCCACGCCGCTCTGGGCTGAAATTTTCAGTCCAGAGTCAGTAAAGGGGCGCGCCAGGCAGCGTGCCACGCCACCCCTGCGCACCTTTCAAAAGTTGAAAATTTTGTTTAAGTCCCAAGGGTTCCCGGGGACGTATTGAGCCGATTTTTGCCACGATTATTCTACAACCATGAGAATATACATGAAATGAGTGAAATATTATATTGGTATGATAAAATTACTCGAGAACGAATTTGGCATCAAAATGACGATTTTACCCTTTTGGTCAAAATGGGTCATACGTGGCTAGAATCACTTGGTTTTTTGATGGCGGCTACGGATATGAATAGAATGAGTGAGAATATTATTGTAATACGTATGAGACGACTTAAACACGTGAAATTATTAATGTTTTTTGGGTTAAGTGAATTGGGCCCAAAAATGGAAAGAAGACATGGCCCATATGGGGGAAATTTGACCCATTCTTGCAAAAACTTCTAGAACACCACATGGCATGCCATAGAGTGGCTAAGCATGGACTTGAGAGCCTATATAAAGGGCAAAAATGCTGATTTTATTCATTTGGAAAACACATGCCTTTGTAAATATTTTTCAACCCTTTTTTTTTTCTCTCAAACCCTAAGAGGTCAAAGCTAACCTTTGGAGCAAGATCAACATCTTCCAAGCCTAGGTAAGTGATTATTGTCATGGATTAATATATTATATGCATGGGAGAGTATGTGAATCTTGTTGGTTATGCTTGAAAGAGTTGAGCATAGTACTTTGGGTATTTGTACAAGATGTGCCATCCATGAGATTTGAACTTGAATTAGGACTTGTGCCTTTGATGAAAGATCATGGTATGGATAAAATATGAACGTCTATGGTGTTATTTTTGTTGTTAACCTTGTTCTTGTCTATAAGTGTAGATTGTGGGATTTTGGCCGATATGTGCTATGAAGTGTATTAAGGTGAATTGATGGATTATTTGTGATGTGGTATGGATAAGGAGGTGTAAAAGAGAATTGTTATGGTGAAATGCAATGATTATTATGTATTGGTCAATGTTGGGAATATTGGAGGATTTTTGGAATAATGATGTTATCAATGGTTTTGTCAAGGGGAAATGACATGTTTCAAAGCAAACATGTACCCCATTGATGTTATATGCATTTGTGAAGTAGTTGTGGTTAATGTGAATTCCGTTATGTATTTGTGTTGTAGAGTGACACATAAAGAAGGAGCAAGACTATTGTATGCACATCTAGGACTGTATATCCGTATTGAGGGTACAAGGTATGTAAGGTTACTCTGTCCGTATCTTTTTGCGGCAAATAGTATCCACATTGCTATTTCACTAGTCCTATCCCAAAATGTGCTAAGGTATCCTATATCCGTTTATCAATAGTCATTGTCATATCTTTCCTACTCATGGATCATTTGTGAGTCTCATGTCTCATTATTATGGTTAATGTTCCAAAAGCTCAAACAAGGTTATGGTCCAATGTTCCAATAGTGGTTATGCTCATGTATCTTGATATGAATGATTGTCCAATGGTTCCAATGGTGACATGTTTCCAATAATGTTTATTCACATGTCTTCTATTTTGATTATGGTTCCAAGTTTCCAAACATGCTATGTCACATGAATATGTCAATCTCTCACAAGTGAATGTACCAATCTCATATGTCTCTCACTCATTGACTAATGATCCAAAGTTTCAAGTGATGTTATGACTATCAAAATACCAATCTCAAAGTAAAGAACAAAGTAATGCAAATGTGTTCAATGATCAAGTATGGGTGGCAAGTCTAGGGGCATAAGCCTAGCTCGACTCGATCCCGATGTAATGATTTATGGGTGGCAAGTCTAGGGGCGCAAGCCTAGCTCGACTCGATCCCGATGTGTTGATTTATGGGTGGCAAGTCTAGGGGCATAAGCCTAGCTCGACTCGATCCCGATGCAGTGCTTTATGGGTGGCAGGTCTTAGGGGCATAAGCCTAGCTCGACCCTATCCCAACATGACGATAAGTCATGGAAAGACCCACTGATCAGTAGGGGCCCGGGTACATTGTGACATATGTAATGACATTGAAGTAAAGAAGCATGAAAGCGATGAAATCAATGAAAGTAATACACATGGGTTCCAAAGTGCAAAATGGCTACTTATTCATCTGATTATGCATATGCATTTGAGTTCCATTGAGTTCATTGAACTATTCATGTGTTGTATAGTTTCATTTGAGCCTTACATACTCAGTACATTCTTCGTACTAACCCCTTTTGGGGAACTTACCTTACATGCTGCAGGCACAGGAGTTAGTAGATCTCCTCAGTAAGTGGCGAGATTTCCGCAGATTGTTGGTGAGCTCCAGTTTCTTCAGGGCTTCCCAAGTCAAATGTGTATAGTAGATGTTGGAATTTGTAAACATTGTATAGACATGGTCATGTATCTATTAGAGGCTTTGTAGACATATGTGGGGTATCATGAGGTAAAAGATGTACGTGCATTTTGACGAAATGGCCCTAACGTCTAAATTGCATATATATTACATATGATGTCATGCCTTCCGCTATTGATATTTAATTACATGAAAGAAGATGATATTCATACGCGAACATACATATGAGAGTACATGAGCAAGAGCAAAGATTGGTTCTCTCGGGCCTTATCGGCTTCGGGTGCCAATCACGTCCCGATGGGAATTCGGGTCGTGACAAAAAGTGGTATCAGAGCAGTTCGTTCTAAGGGTGTCTACAAAGCCGTGTCTGAGTAGAGTCTTGCTTATGGATGTGTTGCGCGCCACATTTATAAGCAGGAGGCTACGGGACATTTAGGAGTTGTTTCTTTTCTTCACTTCTAGATCGTGCAATAGAGCCAAAGTTGTAGGTGGACACATATGTACGTATTGACATTGGTTTTCTTTTGTATAATCAACTGCTGAGTCTCAGACAAGATAAAGACAGAGGTGAGCAGGTTGATATGCCTGCCGAAGAAGAAATGAGTAAATCACCACTTGACCAAGTTAGTCAAGGTAAAGCTGATATGGAAATTGTTATACGGGTCTCTCGTAGCCAAAATATAGAGGAGTACCTGCAGAACCATCTATAAATGTCACTGAACAGGATTTAAGAAATGTAGTGCATATGTTGACTCAGATAGTTATTGCACAATGTCACGGGCGAGTTGGCCTGATGACGAGTAATGATGGTGCAGCTAGGGTAGCTAGTCATCAAACACAGGATTTTCAGAAATCATACCCTCCTACGTTCACCGGGTCGGATTTGAATGAAGACCCATAGAACTTTATGAACTAAGTTAAAAAGGGTTCTAGATGTTATGCATATGATTGATCTACTGATGTATTTTCAGATAGTTGGGAGGAATGTAAAATGGCATTCTGTGACTAGTACCTCCCATGTGAGGTCAGAAAAGCTTATGTGGACCAATTGTTAAGAAAAAAAAAAAATTGCCAAAGGGCTATAAGTGTCAGAAAGTATAGTTTTTAGTGTCATAATTTGACTAGATATGCTCCAAACGTGATAACTGTTATGACCGATAGAGTGCATCAGTATAGAGACAGATGGATTGTACAATGGATATAGGCATTTTGCACACAATAATGAAAGACCAGAGGCACCAAAAAAGGACACAACTATTTGACAAAGGTTCGTTAAAGATGGCTAGATCTATGAGGACAGTTCATGGCGTCCCAAGGAGAATTGAGGTCTTGGATGATTGGCAGACCGCCTAAATCATTATTTCTTTAATCTATAGTAAATGTTCTACCTCGATCCCAAGGGTTTAGAGACAGTCGGTTTGGCAAAGAAGTGAGATTCATGATTCATGGACAATGGGGTATCAAGCATAAGAACGAAGAAGGTAGAGACCAAATGTCGGTTGGGGCCAAATGTTATTATTGGTGTGATATGTCGGGTCACAAAAGGAGACTTCTCCTGGTGAAGCTACATGTACCGTACACGTAGTGATTGACCCATAGAGCATATGGTATTTTGTTAATTGCTGAAAAGTGAAAAGAACACCAAAATGACCAGTTGGTGAACCTATTGTAAGTAAAAGAGTATATCATAAGTGCATAGTCATTAATTGTGGTCGTGAGATACTGGTTGATCTTATTGAGTTATAAAGGGGTTATGCCATAGTAGATGGCCGAACTAAGAAGTTCTATTCTCATTATCCCCAAAGGAATATTTTGAATGGCCAGGAAAATGTTTTCCCCATCTCACGGCAAAGAAAAGGATACTCTAAGGGATACATATGCCACTTAGGAACGATATTAATGCGAAGCCCCCATCTTTTTAATTAGTCCGGGTGGTAAATGAATTCTCAGATGTATAAGTTGGTATGAATGTGACGTCAGGTACTCGGCCTATTTTTATTTTCATCATATAGCATGGCCTCTTCATATAGGATGGACTGGTAGAGTTACGAGAATGACAGGAGAAAGTAAAAGACGTGTTGAATAAGGGATTCATAAGGCCTAGTACTACCCCTTGGGGTGTATCAGTGTCACTAGTACAAAAAAAAAAATAATAACATGGCCTATTGAGAATGTGTGTATACTATTGGTAATTGGATAAGAATAGTTTCCCCCCAGAGTTGATGATTTGTTTGATCAGTTACGGGATAAATGATAATGAATGATGATGAAATAAAAAGGAAAATATATGAACGATGATGATATACCCAAGGCAGCATTACAAACATGGTATGCTTATAAGTCTTAGTATGTCAATTGGGCTAGAGAATGCACCTGTAGGGTTATAGATTAATGAATAGGGCGTTCAGGACACTTGTAAATGTGCGTGTGTCCATATTCGGTGATGGTATTCAAAAAAAAAAAATCACAAGAGGACTATGCATTGTATAGGATGAAGAGATGAAAGTTGTCACACAAAAGATAGAAATGGTGAATAATTGGCGCAGGCCTACGATGCTTACAGAGATCCATCGATTTCTTGGGTTGATTGATCATTATATGAGAATTGTGGAAGGATCTCCTTCTATCCCTACACCCTTAACAAAGCCTATATACAGGGCAATCAAGTTCCAGTAGAATGATGCCTTGGAGAAAAGTTTTCAAGAGTTGAAAGGTAAAGTAACTTCCACATCCGTTGTAAGTGCCTTCTGAAGGCATAAGAATGTTATGCAATGTATGGTAATGCTTCCGGGGTTGGACTCGGATGTATATTGATGTATCATGATAAGGTAATAGCGTATGCATCACGACAGTTGCGGCCACATGAGAATACAAATGATTACTAAACACATGACCCTGAAGTAGCAGCAGTGATATTTGATTTAACGTCATGGTGTCACTATTTGTAAGGGATTTATGTTGATATATATTCTGGATGTGAGACAATGTAATATATTGTTAAGCCGAAAGACTTAATCTGAGGTAGCGAAGGTGGCTTGAAATCTTAAAGATGAGGACATTGGTATCCTATATCATTTGGGAAAAGCAAATGGGGTAGTTGATACATTAAACTGCAAGGTAGTAGGAAGTATGAATGGACAGCTCACAGAAAAGAAAGATATAGTCAGGAAATCTATATTAATGAGGCAATATGGGGTTTTGTTTCTTGAAACTCCAGAGGAAAGAATTATAGTGTCAAATGTGGTAAGATTTTCATTGATATTGGAGATAAAGGGAAAAGCAATATGTAAATGCCATTTTTAGTTCAAGTGAAAAAAAAAATATGTACAGCAAAGTCGATGAGAGTATTTGAGCAAACACAAGGGGGAGTACTTTAACGCCAACGTAGATTGTATGTACTGGGTATAGATGAGTTAAGGAAATAAATTACGACAGAAGAACATCGTTCATGGTAGTTGTTTGTTCGAAAACAACCAAAATACACCATGGTGTAGCAGAGATGTGTTGGTAAGAATATATGAGAAGCACATTGTAGAATTTGTATTTCAATGTCCAAGCGGTCACTGACGAACAGTATGGCATCAAAAGTCTGTATGTTTTATGCAATATGTTACCCTCCCAGTTTGGAAGTGGAACATGAATAACATGGAATTAATTAAAGAGTTGTCTCGTACATTGCGAAGGTTGATTCCATATAAATAATCATGAACTGGCTTACCAAGTCAACATATTTCCTACCAGTTAGGACCACCGATACAGATGAACGGTATGCAAAATTGTAGGTTACGGAGATCGTATGATTACATGAGACTCCACTCACTATTATATCACACAGGGGGCTCACTTTATTGCACAGTGTGGGTAAGTCTTTCCAGTAAAGCATGAGTACACAGATAAATGTAAGTATGGCTGGTCATCCTTAAATGGATGGACGAACAGAATGTATTATACGAACATGTGAAGATATGTCACGAGTTTGTACGTTGGACTTTAAAGGTAGTGGGGATGAATATCGATCGTCTAATGAAATTGCTACAATAAAGATATCAAAAGGTACCTTACGAAGGTTTATATAAAAGGACATATAAAATCATCCATTGGATGGGTTATGGATGATGAAATTTTGCGTTGCCCAGGTCAAATTTTATTCATCAAGCTATAGAGAAAGTGAAGGTGATATAAAAGTAGCTACAAATGGCCCAAAGTCGGTATAAATCATATGCCGATATTAGAAGTTGATAGTGTCACCAATGGAAAAAGATAATGAGATTCGGAAAGGAAGAGGAGTTGTCCAAAGATTTGGGCAACTTGCGTACCTATTAGCACTAGTCCAGGAATTCTTCACAGTCCATTTCGTATGCTCCGAAAGTGTATCGGAGAGTATATAGTATCGTTGCCAATGGAAAGGTACAAATTTCAGAGGATCTCACACGTACAAAGGTACATCGAGAAGTGAAAGAATCAAGAAAAGCAAACGTAGCTTCCGTAGGGGCACTATTGGAGAACCTAGTACATCGAAGAAATCACAAGGGAAATCGAAGCATTAATGACATCTAAGTACTTGTACTTGTGATACATGGAAGGAAAATTTCAAGATACAGATTTGGAGTTATAAGTCTTTACAAGTGTTAAGTGTGTATATTATGATATAGAGCATTCACTTTGACTTAAGTGTTGCAATGAGACAGTATTACTAACATTCGAGGACGAATGTTCCTAAGGGGGGAAGAATGTAACACCCCGTACCTTCCTAACCCAATGTGATGATGATGAACAATGTATACTTGAGTGTCGAGAGCCACACGAATGTATTTTGTAATGATATTGACAAGAAAATTGAAATTTGGCCTTGTACATATGCTTAACCTTGCGTAGAAGGTGTTTTGCGATCTTTATGGAGCATTTGTCGGGTTCAAAACGAGGCTAAGAGGACCTCTAAACAAAGTATGTTAAGGTTAAGAAGTAAGTAAAAGAATAGGATTTGAAGTATCTAACCAAACCCGCGAAGAAAAGTCGAAAAATGAAATTTTCGAAAAATTTAAGGGAAGGGCGCGTTGGGTAGTGTGCCACGCCACTCTGGGCTGAAATTTTCAGTCCAGAGGCAGTAAAGGGGCGCGCCAGGCAGCATGCCACGCCGCCCCTGCGCACCTTTCAAAAGTTGAAAATTTTGTTCAAGTCCCAAGGGTTCCCGGGGACGTATTGAGCCGATTTTTACCACGATTCTTCTACAACCATGAGAATATACATGAAATGAGTGAAATATTATATTGGTGTGATAAAATTACTCGAGAACGAATTTGGCGTCAAAATGACGATTTTACCCTTTTGGTCAAAATGGGTCATACGTGGCTAGAATCACTTGGTTTTTGGATGGCGGCTACGGATATGAATAGAATGAGTGAGAATATTATTGTAATACGTATGAGATGACTTAAACACGTGAAATTATTAATGTTTTTTGGGTTAAGTGAATTGGGCCCAAAAATGGAAAGAAGACATGGCCCATATGGGGGAAATTGACCCATTCTTGCAAAAACTTCTAGAACACCACATGGCATGCCATAGAGTGGCTAAGCATGGACTTGAGAGCCTATATAAAGGGCAAAAATGCTGATTTTATTCATTTGGAAAACACATGCCTTTGTAAATATTTTTCAACCCTTTTTTTTTTCTCTCAAACCCTAAGAGGTCAAAGCTAACCTTTGGAGCAAGATCAACATCTTCCAAGCCTAGGTAAGTGATTATTGTCATTGATTAATAAATTATATTCATGGGAGAGTATGTGAATCGTGTTGGTTATGCTTGAAAGAGTTGAGCATAGTACTTTGGGTATTTGTACAAGATGTGCCATCCATGAGATTTGAACTTGAATTAGGACTTGTGCCTTTGATGAAAGATCATGGTATGAATAAAATTTGAACATCTATGGTGTTATTTTTGTTGTTAACCTTGTTCTTGTCTATAAGTGTAGATTGTGGGATTTTGGCCGATATGTGCTATGAAGTGTATTAAGGTGAATTGATGGATTATTTGTGATGTGGTATGGATAAGGAGGTGTAAAAGAGAATTGTTATGGTGAAATGCAATGATTATTATGTATTGGTCAATGTTGGGAATATTGGAGGATTTTTGGAATAATGATGTTATCAATGGTTTTGTCAAGGGGAAATGACATATTTCAAAGCAAACATGTACCCCATTGATGTTATATGCATTTGTGAAGTAGTTGTGGTTAATGTGAATTCCGTTATGTATTTGTGTTGTAGAGTGACACATAAAGAAGGAGCGGGACTATTGTATGCACATCTAGGACTTTATATCCGTATTGAGGGTACAAGGTATGTAAGGTTACTCTGTCCGTATCTTTTTGCGGCAAATAGTATCCACATTGCTATTTCACTAGTCCTATCCCAAAATGTGCTAAGGTATCCTATATCCGTTTATCAATAGTCATTGTCATATCTTTCCTACTCATGGATCATTTGTGAGTCTCATGTCTCATTATTATGGTTAATGTTCCAAAAGCTCAAACAAGGTTATGGTCCAATGTTCCAATAGTGGTTATGCTCATGTATCTTGATATGAATGATTGTCCAATGGTTCCAATGGTAACATGTTTCCAATAATGTTTATTCACATGTCTTCTATTTTGATTATGGTTCCAAGTTTCCAAACATGCTATGTCACATGAATATGTCAATCTCTCACAAGTGAATGTACCAATCTCATATGTCTCTCACTCATTGACTAATGATCCAAAGTTTCAAGTGATGTTATGACTATCAAAATACCAATCTCAAAGTAAAGAACAAAGTAATGCAAATGTGGTCAATGATCAAGTATGGGTGGCAAGTCTAGGGGCATAAGCCTAGCTCGACTCGATCCCGATGTAATGATTTATGGGTGGCAAGTCTAGGGGCGCAAGCCTAGCTCGACTCGATCCCGATGTAATGATTTATGGGTGGCAAGTCTAGGGGCGCAAGCCTAGCTCGACTCGATCCCGATGTGTTGATTTATGGGTGGCAAGTCTAGGGGCATAAGCCTAGCTCGACTCGATCCCGATGCAGTGCTTTATGGGTGGCAGGTCTTAGGGGCATAAGCCTAGCTCGACCCGATCCCAACATGACGATAAGTCATGGAAAGACCCACTGATCAGTAGGGGCCCGGGTACATTGTGACATATGTAATGACATTGAAGTAAAGAAGCATGAAAGCGATGAAATCAATGAAAGTAATACACATGGGTTCCAAAGTGCAAAATGGTTACTTATTCATCTGATTATGCATATGCATTTGAGTTCCATTGAGTTCATTGAACTATTCATGTGTTGTATAGTTTCATTTGAGCCTTACATACTCAGTACATTCTTCGTACTGACCCCTTTTGGGGAACTTACCTTACATGCTGCAGGCACACGAGTTAGTAGATCTCCTCAGTAAGTGGCGAGATTTTCGCAGATTGTTGGTGAGCTCCAGTTGCTTCGGGGCTTCCCAAGTCAAATGTGTATAGTAGATGTTGGAATTTGTAAACATTGTATAGACATGGTCATGTATCTATTAGAGGCTTTGTAGACATATGTGGGGTATCATGAGGTAAAAGATGTACGTGCATTTTGACGAAATGGCCCTAACGGCTAAATTGCATATATATTACATATGATGTCATGCCTTCCGCTATTGATATTTAATTACATGAAAGAAGATGATATTCATACGCGAACATACATATGAGAGTACATGAGCAAGAGCAAAGATTGGTTCTCTCGGGCCTTATTGGCTTCGGGTGCCAATCACGTCCCGATGGGAATTCGGGTCGTGACAATAGATCACTAGTATGCGATGCTTACTGAGTTATGAAATTAGGAGGAACACAATCCTAGTCCATTCTCATTGATTGTCACAACATAAACTGATAACTGATTACTTGTTACTAGAATTTGAAAATTACTTACTTGTTCTTTTAAAATCCCCCTTTGGAAATAATAGATTAGTAGTTACAATAACTGCATTGACCTTGCTTCTATATTTGATCAATGGTTGTGTTATACTTCATTACGAGGTGTCATTTGGGTGACATAAAATTTTGACGCCATTGATGGGGAATACGATTAAGGATTAGTTCAATTATGTTTATTTGACTACTAGTCCTTATTTCCTGTCTTACTTTTTTTTAATTCTTTTGATATTACGGATCGTTTCAGGGAACTGATAGATTGATTTGAAAATCTCTCTGAGAACATTCATATGCGTGGATACGTTTCATAGAAAATAGAATTGAGCTTAATGAAGCGATTGATATATTTGGCATGGATATTGAAGTTGTGAGTGCAGTGGTTGATGAGTATAACGCCCAACAATTTAGTTATGAGTTGTGTGAGGCTAAAAAAGTACTTATAAGCCAAATGGAGGAGCTAAAATTTGAGGGCCAATTACTTGACCATACTTTTATTGATATTGTCACTATTGAGAAAAATACACTAAAGTTATCTGAGGAAGTAGATAGTAATATTTTTAAAGACTCTAGTGTGTGTGAACATGAGAATGTAAATAATAAGACAATTCATGAGTTAGGGCGTATTGGACCTCATTCCAATCATTTTTCTACACTGTGTTTAGATAGTATTATTAATCGAGTCATTTGAGCCTATGGAAGAGTGTAAAAAGATGGAAAAATATGTCTATATTCTTGAATTTGTTGTACCAAAATCAAAAAATTACATTCCTCACTTAAGGGCTAAGAATTGTAACATACGACCTCTATTGCTTGGTTTCTTTAATTTTATACCACCGTCCCTTGAGCATAGTAGAAAATTAGAAAAGAAATTAGGGGAGTAATTCATAGCCTCAAAGTGGAAGAAAAGTGGTGAAGCTGATGGAGTCGTGTCATGACATTAAATCGGGCGCTTGTTGGGAGGCAACCAATTAGTAGTGTAACTTCTTCTTTTTTATAGCGTCACATTTTTTTGTTATGTTTTATTTTTATAGATTTAGGGGAAGTTTGATTACCCTAATTTGAAGCTAAGGTGCATGTTTGAGCTTAAGTGTAGAGTGCGCACGATCCTTGATAAAAATTAAAGAAATATGCTGCTAGCTAGGCCCTACAGGGCCTCAGGGAATATCTTTAACCCTCGTTTTACTTTTTGTGTTGCTTTGGGGAGAAAGCATGATTTTAAGTATAGGGTGGATATCTTTCGATATTTGTTAAGGGTGACGTATGTTATACGATTTTCTTTTATTAATTTATTTTTAGTTGAAAAAATAAAAATAAAAAAATTGAAAAAGTCCAAAAATACAAAAAAAAAAAAAAAAAACTTCTGTTCTTTAGATTAGAATAGTTTTTATTGGTTTTTATCATTTTAGTCTTTAGTAGAGCGTACTTCACCCACCCCTTGTTTTTTTCGGTTCTTTTCCGAAAGGG
Source organism: Capsicum rhomboideum (assembly GCA_031232105.1). Taxonomy (NCBI): domain Eukaryota; kingdom Viridiplantae; phylum Streptophyta; class Magnoliopsida; order Solanales; family Solanaceae; genus Capsicum; species Capsicum rhomboideum. Next base: position 102,251,847 of record CP124715.1, read on the forward strand.
GGCCTTTGAACCGGATAACTTTTTTTAGGAGTAATTTTTATTTTTAATTTTTAGGAGTAATTTTTTTAATTTTTTTATTTTTAAGAGTATTTTTATTTTTTAATTTTCTAGGAGAGAAAAGAAAAAACCTTTTTGATTTATTTGATACTAGCAATCTAGGCCTGTTGAGTAGTACTTTTCTCTGAGTGCTTGAGTATAGAAATAAAATAGCAGATTTTTGACATTTAGGATCATGGTTGTGACTTGGTATATAGCATATTCTTATTTTATATTTTGTTTTGACTCTATCTGTCTTAGAAGTGAAATTGATTCATCTTGATTGATACTTGTGCTATGTGTGGTGAGGATTTTTTGCATATATTCCATATTGCATCTTAGTCTAGAATTAGCCCTGCATGTTATTGAAGCGAAATAAAAGTGTTGCTCTGTTTAGAAGGTGAAAATAGGCCTTCTTTGATTTATCTTGTGAATTTTAGTCTATTAGATATCATATCATTAGTTAACCTCTTTGGGCTTGTAACCTTTCTTTTGGTAGCCGTATTTTTACCTTGATTCATTTTTTGAATCATTAATTTTAGCACCTTGTTTTCTTGAGCACTATAGCATAGACTGTGTTAAAATTGTTAAATCTGAAGAAAAAAGGATGGTTGAGTGTAAAAGGTAACCAATGATAGCTCTACAAAGTGATGAAAAGGCCCTCTTTGAGAGAATGGGCATGAAAAAAAATTGATTGTCAAATTTTTTTTTTGAAGCATTCTTGATTTGATGAGAATAACTAGTGAAAATAATTATTGAAGAGAGGGCTGAAAAAACAAATAAAGAGGAGAAAGTAATGGGTAGTGAAGTTTAAAAAGTGCAAGGTGCTTAGGGAAGTGTAAGTCACTATTATATAATTTTCCTACCCGTCTCCTAGCCAATATTACAACCAGTTAAACTCCTATTTGATTTTATTCGAGCATACTTAATTAGTGGAGATGTACATGATGGATAAGCTTATGGTTCTTTGTGCATACATGTGAATTCTTTTGTGAGTGTGAGAGTTGTTCTTTAATGATAAGTCCTTAAATTATGTTCTATCTTTTGAATTGAGCGTGTAGACTATTTCTTCTTATGAGGACACTTGTTTCATGATAGATAGGTGAAGTTATTAGGTTTCTTTTCTATAATAATAGGTGTGACAGCTTAAATTTGATGAGCTAGGGTCCGTCTTTGAGGTTAGAAAGTTAGAGGTTGTTGTTTGCTTGTATTTCTTGCATAATGATCGGGAAGGGTACATGATGTTGTGAATTGCTATATGGTCTAATTATTTGTATCAACCAAAGTGGTAGCGTTTCTAGACTTAATTAATTATGATTAGACTTAATGCTTGCTTGAGGACGAGCAAAAGTCTAAGTCTGGAGTGTTAATGTGAGGCCAAAATTACATTTATTTAGTCATTGTTTGCCTCACATTTTGTATTTTTGTTTGTCCTTTTTGAGCACTGATTTTATGGATTATGCTTAGTATTATACTTTTATGTGTAAGATTAAATTGATGTGAACATGATGAAATTTAGAGCGACTCTTTTCTCTCAAGCCTTAAAAACTAGGGTTTCTTCTTCAAGCTTCAAGATCAAAGCTTTATAAGAAATCCTTCACTCCAGGGATGTGGGGTTTCATCATTGGGTATCCTTTCACCCATTGAGTACCTAATAACACAGAATTCTTAGTTTTAATAAAGATTAGAGATAGGGTTTCACTCATATTATGATTCCCTTTATGATTTCAGTTCTCTTATGAGATTTACAGTAGTTCATTATGCATTGTTTTAGTTATATATATATATATACATATACATACATACATATATATACATACATACATACTTATATATATATATATATATATATATATATATATATATATATATTGGCATATTATGAACACACAATACCCTTGCATTATTGAAAACACTATGATTAAAATAGTTAGCCTCAGTTTCAGCATATTCATAGCTAATCAAATTTTTAGAGTACTTTCAGATGAAGTACTCTGAAAGTATGCATTGTTATGAACTATATATATATATATATATATATATATATATATATATATATATATATATATATATATATATATATATATATATATATGCATGTTATGAACACACGATACCCTTGCATTATTGAAAATAATATGTTTAAAATAGTTAGCCTTAGTTTCAGCATATTCACAGCTAATCCAATTTCCAGAGTACTTTCAGATGAAGTATCTTCTGATATAGATTTTAGTAAATCAATTTTAAAAGAGCTAAAGGTATAATCATTATGGGAGTAGTACTCAGCACCAAGTTGGACTAGGTTTCAGCACACCCAAGTTCCAAAACTACATGCCACAGTAGTATTATTTAGCCCTATCAGATGGGCATCAGTTTAGTGATCATGCCAGCCATGTCTCTAGACCCTGGCAAGGTATATTGGTCTCTTTTGATGGGATGTATACATCGGACTCCATGTTTATCTCACGTAGTTTATGTTGGTTAACATGCTCTCCCTCAGTTATAGATTCAGACTTAGTCTTGTACATGACCCTCAGTTTAATTTACTTTATTTTAAAATATTACTTTCCAGACTTATCATTCACCATTCAGTTTATAGATGCTTTAGTAGGGTGATTGTACTTCAGTCCAGGTATGCATTCAGTTTTGCTTTTTCAGTATTTAGTATTCTCCAATATGCTTAGTATTTATAGTTGCATACCTCACATGCTCAGTACATTCAAAGTACTTACCGCATACTTTCTTTTGCGCTATATTGTATTATAATATAGGCTCATACGTTCAGCATCCAGCTCGCGGTTAGCACAATCCCGCACTCATCTCAGCAGTGGTGTGTGGCGAGTCCTCATTATTTGAGGGCGAGACTTATTTCTTTATTTTAGTTATTTATCTTTCAGATAGTTAGGGTTAGCTGGGGGCTTGTCCCAGTAGCTCATCTTTTAGTAGAGGCTTTCAGACAGACAGACTAGTATTTCAGCTTTATGATATTTCAAATTTTATCCATTGGATTAGTATTCTATATTTATTCAGTTGACTTCCGCATTCAATAGCTATGTTTTATTATTTTCAGTACTCTTAGTGTCATGCCAGGCTATGGGTTAGCTTGGGGTCCCTTGTGCCTCTAAGCACCATTTTATGGCTAGAGTGTAGTCTTGAGTCGTGACACTAGGGAGAGCTAGGAGCCGTCTTGGAGGTTGGAGAAAATTGATTTATTCTTTTCTTCTCCATATTTATTTATTTTTGTGCAGTCTATAGCCTTAGCAAAGTATTACATTATTTTGTTTTACATTGTTCTTGGGGTTTTAGAGATTATTCATACATTGATATTTGAGTATTAAGTTTCCTTTGATAATTCAAGATTTTGGATTTCTCCTACTTATTTCGTAAGTTTATGACTATGAATTCTTCTACAAATTTTGATTATGATATTATGAACATGAATAACCAAATCCCATAACTAGGGTTGTGGGAATTATGATGAATTAACAAAGTAAGTTAAAGTATTTAGTGATTCTTGAACATTCTTCATGCATGTATTGTTCTTCCCTTTATATTGATTGCTTTTTAATAGTGGCCAACCTTAGAACTCACCTTCATTCGTACTTGTTGGATCAAAAGGTTAACGAATGGGAAAAGGGATTAACAACCAATATTTGAGTCTATCAACTCTCAGCTAATTGCTTGAACCTTGTCCAAGGATAGATAATCTGAGATTAATGGTAAGGGTTAGTAAAGCAAACACTCATAGACTGACTAGGTGATTGAGTGATATTTATCTATATCGGGGACCAATTGTTTAGGTGAACTTAACTTACCTATTTTTCATGCTAAGCGCCATGATAGATCACTAGTACTCTATGCTTACTGAGTTATGAAATCGTGACGAATACAATCCTTGTCCATTCTCACTGATTGTCACAACATAAATTGACAACCAATTACTTATTACTACAATTTGCAAACTTTTTACTTGTTCTTTTAAAATCTCTCTTTGGAAATAAAAGATAAATAGTTACAATAATTGCACTAACCTAGCTTCTAGCCATATTCCCTATGGGATAAACCCCAATCTTGGTTGGGTTCTATATTTGATCAACGACCACATTATACTTCGTTATGAGGTGTAATTTGGGTGACATCAAGAAGTTCAGAGTGATTCATGATAAAGTGTTGAGCGGCAAGGCAAAAGCGGCATTTCTTGATCTCGAGGGTGTTTTAAGGATCAGTGGTCGTGTTTGTGTGCCAATGGTTGGTGACTTGATTGGATGATCTTGGAGAAGGCTCACAATTTGAGGTATTCTATCCATTCAAGAGCATCTAAGATGTAGCATTACTGGAAGCAACATTATTAGTGGTGTAGAATGAAGAAAGATGTTGTGGAGTTTATTGCCAAGTGTCTTAATTGCCAGCAAATTAAGTATGTACATCAACGACCAAGTGGTACGATACAACAGATGTCTGTCCCAAAGTGTAAATAGGAGTGGATTACTATGGACATCACGGTTGGTCTACCCCCAACTTTAAGGAAGTTTGATTCCATTCGGGTGATTGTGGATAGGTTGACCCAATTAGTATACTTTGTACCTGTGAAGGTAAATTATAATGCAGATAAGTTGATCAAGATCTATATTTGAGAGATTGTTCAGTTATATGGCATGCCTATCTCCATTATTTCTGATAGAAGTACTCAGTTTACCTTGAATTTTTATAGTTCTATTCGGAGTGAGTTGGAGACCCAGCTTGAGATGAGCATGGAATTCACCCTCATATGGATGGCTAGTCAAATCAGACTATTCAGGTGTAAGAGAACATGCTTTGAGCGTGTGTTATGGATTTTGGTGGTCATTAGGAACAGTTTTTCCATTAGCAAAGTTTGCCTACAACAATAGTTACCATTCAAGCATTCAGATGGCGCCTTTTGAGGCTTTGTATGGAAGGATATATAGATCCCCTATGGGATGGTTTGATTCTTTTGAGGTTAGGTCTTGGGGCACTGACTTGTCGAGAAACTCGATGGATCGAGTGAAATTGATTTAGAGAGGCTTGTGGCTGCCTAGAATAGTTAGAAAGTTATGTCGATCGATGGGTTCATGATGTGGTGTTCATGATTGGCGAGTGAGTTTTGTTGAAGGTACCACCCATGAAGGGTGTGATGAGATTCAGAAAGAAAAGGAAGCTTAGTTTGAGGTGCATTAGACCTTTTGAGATTCTTGAGAAAGTTGGAGATGTGGCTTATAGGTTGGATTTACCTCCAAACCTATCAACTATGCATATGGTATTTCATGTTTTGATGTTGAAGCGACATCGTCATGATGATTCTCATGTGATCCGCTGTGATTCAGTTGCTTTAGACCGTGATTTGACCTTCTAGGAAAAGCCTATTGCTATTTTGGATAGGCAAACTAGAAAGTTGAGATCCAAGAATATTGACTTTGTGAAAGTTCAATGGAGACATCGCTTGATTGAAGAGGCTACATGGTAGGTTAATTCCAATATAAGGAGCATATACCCCCAGCTTTTTATGGGTTTAGTTACTTCCCTTGCTTTTTTTGTTTGAGGACAAACGCGTGTTTTAGTGGTGGATAATGTAACAACCCTCTTGGTGGTTTTTAGCTTTTTCTATTTTTTGACCATTTTTTCCTTCTCAATTGTTGCTTTATATCATTTATGAGTTTTGGAGATAGTTGGCACGATCCCTAAAGCATTGGAGTGATTTGTTTGAGTTTGAGGTTTTGAGTAGACATTAAAGTGATATAGTTGATTCTGGTCAATATTTTATGATCTGAGGGTTGGATGGTTATTCTGTTAGTTCCATTAGATTCAAAATGTTGATTTTAGGTTAGTATGGTAATTGGTTTGAGATCCGAGGCTGTATTATGAGTTGTGAGTATTTAAGCAAGAAACTAGTTTATTTGGCCTTAAGGGGTTCTCAGGGTGAAACTTGTTGATAACGATCTCTTTTGGTGAATCCAATGATTCTATTGAGTCTGGAACATTGAAATTAGCCCAGTAACACCATCGGTTATTTCTGTGGGGTCCCGAACAAATTTTGAGGGTTCAATTGGGACATTTTCTTATCTAATTTCACTACTGGTGCAGTTTACTAGTGTAGCATGTGGTCCTTCATCACAATTGTGTGGCCATGTATCGCAATCACAAGGGTTGACCAGATTACTCATCGTGATTGCGAGGTAGGGAACCGCGATCGTGAGGAGTTAGTTGGGTTGGGTCGTGTTATGCATCACGGAGACAAGGCCCATTCCCGTGATCGCAATGACAAAACTTGTTGTGGTTAAACATTGACTCTCAATATTATGTGGTGGGCGTTACAATCACGAGGCATTATTCACCAGAACAGTATATAAACCCTATTTTCACCATTTTCATGCTTGGGGATCACGGTTTTGAACGATTTCAAGAGGGTTTTTCATTAAACTTGATTTGGGTAAGCTTCTAAACCTATTTTTAATCATTACCCATTGATTATATTGCAAAATCATCTTCAAAACTTGGATTGTAAACTTGAGATTTTGGGTTCTACCCAGAAAGTAAAAATAAGTATTTGGATGATTTCTAACCTGATTTCAACTTAGTATTCAATGGGATTTCAGATTTAGAACTCTTAAATTATGGGTAATATGATTCTATATTAAAATTCCAGATTTATCTCTTTATTTTTAGGGTTAATTTTCAAAGTGATTTTTTACCTAGAACCAAAGTATGCCAATACGGGTATCAATAGACTCCTAGTTACGTATAGAATTTGTTTTTAATAGATTGGGAGCATTCTGAAGCCACTTATAAGGGAAAGACTTTTTGTTGAAGGGTTCAAGCTTGTGTGTTGGCTTTCGAGGTAGGTTATGGCTTAACTTTCTTCAAACTAAGATGGGTAGATTACCATTAATGTAAAATATGTTATGGGTTAGGGACTTTATTATTATTTCCATCTTTTGAAATCATTATTACTATCGTGTTGCCTGCGTGGGGGCTTGTGTGAATCTTATTATTGATTTGGGGGATTGTTATTACGGAGATGCCTGTGTAGGGGTTGGTATTGGTATTGTTTGAGCATTATGTGTTCCTTATTATTGTTGTGATGCCCCTGTGGGCTCTTGGATGGATATCATTAATATCTTCTATGATTCTTTATTATTGTTGCCATGAGATGTCTTATATCATGAATTATTGAGATTTGAGTGATTTGAGATCATCCATGCCATTGTTGAGCTGATTATTGCATGTTGTTGATTTTGCTATGATCATGCATACTCATCATCACTCATTTTTATGAAATTGATATAATTATGGAACTTGGATTTCTTTGTGAAAGAAAATGTACCATTTTATAAAATGCCTTAGCCGAGGAAAGTGCTGACAAGGTTGATTGATGAGATCGTGATAAGTATATGGGTTACGAACATTTGAGCATTGCATACACATCATATTCTTATGTGTACCACTTTCCATATTTTTTATGTGAATGTTACTGTGAATTGGACTTCTATGTATGTGGTGTTGATATCCTTATACTGTTGTTGAGATTGTACTATCATACTGTTAGGAGTTGTATGGCCTGAGCCGTTGAGACTTTTCTATTTCCAAGGCGGATGCTTAACTCGTAGGTTACTTTACTTGTTTAGTTGTCTATTTTGCTTACTCAATATATGATGCTTACTGAGTACAAGTGGACCACACTCACTCTTACTTTTCTGTACCCTTTTAGTGCAGATCCTAGTTTGAGTACTACGCATGGATCGTGATTTCGTATAGCTTTGGGATTTAGAATTTAGGCTGAGCTCCCCATCCTGAGAATGTTTCCCGGCTTCATCTAGTTCTCTTATGTCTTTACTTTATTTCAGACACAAATATAATGTATTTGTACTTTATGTCAGTTTTAGAGTTGTTCTTGCTCATGACACTAAATATTTTCGGATTGGATTTGTATTATTCAGATATTTACCTTGTTATCATATTTGCTTTACTTTATTCTAAAGTCTCGTGTTTTGCTTATTATATACATTCTTTTCGTGATCTATTCTCTTTTGGTGTTGGATTAACCTACCAAGGTTGGATCAGGGTAGGGGTAGGTGTCATCATGACTTTGGCTTTTGGGTCATGACAGAATAATCCAAGAAGGGCGAGATAAGTTAAGACTAGTATCCTTATGAAATTAAAGACCTACATCAAATAGGATCTCTTCACTCAAGTGAGAGAATTGTGACTGTTAAACTACTATTTTGAGCACCAAAAATGCTAAATATCATTGTAAAAATCAAATACATTGATATTAAATTTAATTTTGAGATGACATGATTTCAAGCAAAGAACTAAATGTAAAATACATATGCACAAATGGTTGCAGATTCATTGACTCAATCAGATCCTAGAGATGCACACTTTTGTTCATGCAAGCTCTCAAGGACTATGTGCCCTTTAATATAGAGTCATTAAATTTTGATTTATTTTTTCTCGAGGTTCATAATAATTATTTTCTTAAAAATCAAAATAAGTTTGATTTGCATAAACTTATTATTTTTGTATACATTCTTACTGTGAATTTTTATTTTATATTTATATTAGGGAAAATTATGCAGAATGTCAGCCCACTACAATTATTTACAAGTAAAATTGCCCAACTTTACAAAAATTACCCAAAATGACCCATGTTGTATATTTTCTGTAATAAAATATATTTATTATCAATTCTCTCTTATACACTACTTCATCTCTCTCTAAGCTTTTTTTTTTTTTTTCAACATTTCACTGCACCATTATTTGCTAAATTAATCATTTGTCTCATAATACCAAATCTGATTGCCTGTTTTTGTGTTCATATTTTTATACTCCTAGCAGTTAATGTTTACTCATTATGTTGACCTCCTCGGTTACTCTGTTAGCACTGATATTTATGGTTTTAGGTCAATAGCCAAACTTTTGACTTCAACCCAAGATAATTTCAGAGTAAATCAAATTTAATGACCCACCCACCCACCCACCCAACCCGATAAAATTTATGTTGGAGTGATTAGTAGTAGTAATTGGGGAGTCAAAGTTATTCTTCTTTGATTATGGAATACTTGAAGTATTAGTATGATTTATATATTCTTTTTATATAATTTTCAAATATGTAAGATATATAACATTCAAATTCACACAAAAATCTTAAGTACTTTGTCCATCTTAATCAAAACCGTGCCACATAAAATAGAACAGAATGAATAATTTATCTTTAGGAAATAAAATGTAGATATTATAAAAATTACACGAATATATATAAGTAGCAACATTTTATTATTATTTTTAAAAAAAAATTACATTAGCAATTCATAGTGTTTGAACCCTCCACCTCTATCTGAAATTCAAGGAGCTTAATTATGGTTAGCTTGCCCTCAACCCCAAGTAGCACTTATTTTAACATTTTGATTATTATTATTATGTTGAAACCTACTCCATTTTAAAATATTACTTAATTAAAGTATATCTCACTTGATTAGAATATTGAAACAATTAATTAGGTGAGGGTAGTGCATTGATCTTGCATGGGGTTCGTGGTCATTTCAGTAACCCCCACAGCTGGTAGAGTCAGACTCTGCCCCTCTTTTTTATCCTATTAACCCTTCCCCCCCTCTTCATACTCCTCTTTACTCTATTTCTTACCCAACAAATCATTCTCTTTCTACATAACTATTTTTACATCATATATACATGTTTATACATCATTTATACAATATCGATACATTACATAATTATTTATACAATTTCGATACATGTTTATACACTATTTATACAATATCGCTAAACGTTTATACGCTATTTATACAATGCCGATACACGTTTATGCACTATTTATACAATATCGATACATTACATATACACTGCATAACTATTTATGCAATATCGATACATTATATATACACTACATAATTATTTATTCATCATATATACATGTTTATACACCATGTATACAATATTGATACATGAAAAAAAAATTGCACGGAAAATGTTTGAAAAAAAAAGAGCAAAAATAATTTTTTTTTAAAAAAAAATTAACGCTTAAAAAAAAAAAAGAAAAAAAAAAGAAGCATAAATGGCCTTGGGCCAAATTGAACTTTGTTGAGCTCATGACCCTTTTGGCTATTTTTTCTGTAAATGAAAAGTGGACTACTTTTTTTGTAAATATTTTATTTTTCTGTATATAATTGAAATTTTCCCTTTATATTATGGGATGATTCTAATACGTTATTTGATATTATTAAAAAGTATTTTGGGTAGTCAGAGGTCAACCTTTGCACACCGGTGACCAACTCCATCAATTTAGTGTTGATGGAAGATGAGACAGGATTTTAAGAAAATTATTTGCATGATAATTTGAAATCACATGACTTAAGAATCTCTAGCGCCACACAAGGAATGATAAAAGTCATTTTAGTGTTTCATGGTGAAAATAAGTTTCACCTAATTTATCTTGAGAGCCAGCTATGAGTTCATGTTTTATTGAGTAAATCAAGAAACTCAGTTCAAATGCTTATGTTACCTGAATATAATATGTACAACGTAGTCTTATTAGATAAAGACTTATGATCCATGGAAAAGGAAAAAATAATGCAGCACATGTTTCATACCATGTATGTAAATGTCGATCAAAAGGGTTAACATAATTTTTATCTCAATTTTTTATTGTGTGAGACCGTATTGAGTACCCTCAAGACTCTAATTAGTGTCTTGAAACTTGGTTCAATGTTAGCTATCTAGCATGCTACCAACTGACCATGAGAGACTCTATTTTACGGAACATGATTATAAAGCGAGTTCGATACAAGTTGAGAGACCCGTGAGAAGAAGAAGAAGATCATTGGTGGAATCTTATTGATTAAATTGTGATGTATCAATGTGATTCAAAAGATCTAGGGCACTGAGCATACGTCTTATTTCAAGCGGTAGATCCCAAAGATGAATTTATGAATTAACTAATATAAAAAAAAAGAATTGTTGAAAACACCCCCAAACTTAGCACGAAGTATTACTTAAGTCCTTGAACTATACTGATCTAAGGTGTATTTATACGCCCTATTGCCGACTTCGACACATGTTTACATTAGTTTTGAGAGCAATAAGTATGTATTTTGTATTGTTTTTATGGAATATTTGATATTGTGCTAACAAATGTAATTAGACCCTTGTAGGTGGAATTTGCGACTAATTGGAGCGTTTTTGGAGTGGAAAGTGAGGCTTGAAGGATTTACGAGCAAAGAATCTTCAATATAAGAGACAAACCAAAGATTTGGACTTGAAGAATCCAACCAAATCCGCAAAGAAAAGTCGAAGAAGGAAGAAAATCGGATTTTAAGTGAGGGGCGCGCCCAGGGGCGTGCCGGGCCGCTTCTGACAGAAATTTTGCTTAGATGGAAAGCAGAGGGGCGCGCCCAGGGGCGTGCCGGGTAGCTCATGCACCACCTTTCAAGGGCAGAAATTCGGCTAAGTCCCAAGCGCGCCCAAGGGCGTGTCGGGCCGCTTTTTGCCAAATTTCTTCTCCAAATTCTAGTCTATAAATAGGACTCTTGGGTTATTGTATCATGATTCCATCATTGTTAGACTACTTTGGGGCGTTTTTGGCATTGAAATTAGGGTTCATACTTCTTCTTTTCATCTTTTATTTATTTGTATGAATTTTTATCAATTTATGATGTTAATTCAAGTTATGAGTGGCTAAAATCCTTCATTCTTGGGGCTGAAGCTACGAACATGAATCTCGTGAGTTGAATATTATTGGTTTTTGCTGAAGTTTATCAATTAATGGTTATTCTTATATTCTTGATTTTACTATTTTAATGCTTAATTACCATTGAAATAAATCTATTGTCTTGAGAGGAGCTCGAGAGAGAAATTGTGAGATAGAATGGGGAATATAAGGAGCGTGATATTTACTCGAGAAAGAGATTCCAAGAGATTGATATGCGGTTAGGACCGAGAGGTACCTAATTCGCCGCGCTTGTTCAAATACGGGAAGATAGCTTAAAGGCGTTAGAATAGGTTAAATCTATCCCCGCTCAATGATGTAGTTATGTTTCCAATTTCTAATAGAAGGTTATAGTTTGGAGACAAATATAATCATATTATCAACCTCGTGATCAATAACCACGACAGACAGCTCAATTTGCTTGAACCATTAATATTCATGCGCTCGAGATGATGTTCGGGATGCCTTGACCCTGGGAATTCAACTTGCCATTGTATATATCCCAAGTTAATCATGTTAGTTTAGTTCATAGTTATTTTATACTTTAAAACCATCATATCTCTACATTCCACCGCTTAAATAAATAATCAAGAACTAGTTTAGTCTAGTGAATAGTTAAACGACAAGTCCCTGTGGGTTCGACATCCGGCTCGAAAGGGACACTTTATTACTTGAACGATCACGTACACTTTCGTGTATAGATGGGTCACAACAAGTTTTTGGCGCCGTTGTCGGGAACTTCGGTTTTAATTATTTATCTAGATTGGACTTTTTCTTTTTATTTGTTTGAGTTGTATATAATTTATTTTTGTACAAAGTTTTGTTTACTTTTCTACCACTCTTGTTGATATGTCAGCCTGGGATAGATGGTCATTGAATGATGAAAATTTTTGTTGTTTTTGTGGAGGACCACACTTGGATGGTAATTGTCATGATGTTCAAGAGAGAGGGTTGTGCGCACCTGCCCAATCTTTTGAATTGAATAGATGTCAGATGTGTGGTGGTCAGGATAGCCATGGAAGTGATTGTCCAAACTATTATTCCCCTCCCCTGAACCCCTATTATGATCAGTCTGTTGTTTGTGATGTTGGCAGGGCTAATGGAGCTAATGAGGCAGAACATGAGGCTCACTTTATGGATATGTTGAAGCGAGTAATGGAGCTGCAGACTCAACAAATGGAAGACATACAGAGAATAAGGGAAGCCACCGAGAAAATACAGTCCCAAGTCACAAAGTTACAGGCTAGGGCTGAAACTTGTGTTGATCAGCAAGTTACAGTCTTATCAAAGGAACCCCAGATTGATGATGAAAGGGAGACATTAGTAGAAAAAAGTTGTGATGAAGACAGCATAGTGAGCCAGGAACTGCTAATGGAGCAAGCACAACAATTAAAATTCATGAGTATCTCCGCGATAGTCTCACAACTATGGCAACCCAATTTAAAGGGGGGAGAGATGAGCTTATTTCAGAGATAGATTAATTTTTCTTAGATATCCGTGACTTGAATGTTCAGTTGATGAAAAATATTGAGATGTTTGATGTCCAATCACCAATAGTTGCAGAGACTAGCCATTCTGTGGAGAAAGAAGAAGAATATCAACAATTCGACTATCTTTCTTTGATTGAGACTGACGTTGAGAGGGAGTATAAATGTGAGCATGTTGCAGCTAGTGCAAGTGGAAAAGTGGGACGTATTGGATCTCATTCAAATCATTTTTCTACATTATGTTTAGATGATGACAAGTATTTTGAGTCATCTGAACTAGTGGAGGATTGTGTAGATGAGAAACAAGAATCCTATATTCTTAAATTTGCACCAGACAAGCAACAAAACAACATGCCTCACCTTAGGGCTAAGCGATTTAACATGCACCATCCATCACTTGGTCTCTTCATATGTGCACCACCACCCTATGAGCGAAGCAAAAAGATGGATGCGATATTGGGGGTGAAATTTATATCCTCAAGATGGAGGAAAAAGTTGATGGTTCGTGCCACGACGTTAAATTAGGCGCTTGTGGGAGGCACCCCAACGTTTAGTAAGTAGTTTTTTTTTTTTTATTAGTGTCACATTTGTTTTTGTTTTGGTTTGTTTTGTTTTGCAGATTAGGGGGAGTTTGAGTACCTAAAATCTAAGCTAAGAAGCATTGCAAAAACTAAGTGGGGGGTCCTTCGGACCTCTTTGATGGATAAGATGCTACTAGCTAAGCCTAGAGGCCTCAGGGAGTATTTCTCTTTCTTTATTCTTTGAGTTATACTTTGGGGACAAAGTATGATTTTAAGTGTAGGGTGGAAAATCTTCCGATTTGGTTAGGGTGGAGTGTGCTATAGGAGTCTTTTGGTTATTTGTTTTTTGCTTATGTTGCTAAAAATTTGAAAAATACAAAAATATTTTCTTTTAGTAATTTTTAGTTTTATTTAGGAGCATACTTCATCCACCCCTCGGTTTTTCTTTTCGGTTCTTTTCTGAGGGGAAGCCCTTTGAACCCAGTATCCTTTTTATTTTTAGGAGTAATTTTAAAATTTTAGAGATGCTCTAATCAGATGCTACGCATGATTGCATGATGCAAGTTGGTTTTGAATGTTGAAGCATGTGTAGTGAATTAAATGACTATTGTTGAGACACCTAGGCTTATTTGTTTGACTCTTTTGTGATGTTGGCTTAATGTTGAATTCTTGCTATTGCTTGGTTGAGAGTCTATAGGGATTCGTCTTGATTTAGACATATGCCATATGTGAGTGAGGTTTTTGTTATATTCCATATGCATATTGATGTCTAGAACTTGCCCGGTGTGTTTGCAAAGCGAAATAAAGGTGTTGAGTTTAGGAGATGATATAGGCATTTCTTTGATAGCCACTTTTATACCTACTTTATCTACCCTTTTTGCATGATCTTAGTTAGCCCTGTTGAGCCTTTAGCCTATTCTTTGGTAGCCTTATATGAAGCTTAATCCTTTTCTTTCAATTAACCGTAATTTGATCCAAAAATGCTAAGCGCTTTAGTTGAGAAATTAAGATGTTAAGGAGTATCAAAATTGAAGAAGGAAAAAGTGAAGTTGAAGCCCCAAGTAAATAGCTTTTGGTGTGTGAAAAATTTTATGTGTTGTTGGTAGGGAGTAATGTAATGAAAAGAAAAATTGACAAAAGAAGTGAATCATGTGTTGATAGCAAATACTCCTTGTCTAATATGTGTAAGCTAGCTTAAAGAGATAGGGCAAAACAAAAGAGAGTTGGAAATACAAAAGTGGTGTAAAATAGGTTTGTTGGAGGTGATCTTAATGTAAATTGTAGCGTATTAAAGCGCTTAGGGAAGATAGTCACTATTCTTGACCAAATAGTTCCTACCTATTCCTTAGCCTACATTATAACCCTTAAAGTCCTACTTGATCTTGAGCTTTGACATTCTGATACTAGTGGGGTACTACACTAAGGGCAAGCTTATGGTTCATCTTATGTGACATGTGAATTCTTTGTGAGAGTGAGCGGAATTTGATTCTTACACACATTATTGTGATAAATTGGATATCTGTGAGTGAATGTGGGTGACTCTCTTGTGGTGAGGGCACATGTTTGATGATAGATAGGTGACTTATATGATCACTTTGTTGAGTAATGTGCATGAGTTGGCAAACTTGGTAGAGTCAATTCGTGAGGCTAGGAAGTTTTGAAGTAGTATTCATGTGTTTCAAGTTGTAATATAACGTGCCGAATGTAGAGCTTGCTATTTATGTGGTCGTTGTAGTGCTAGCTTGAGTGTCTTAGTTGCAGTAGTAATTATAAAGTCTTCCTTGATTGTGATTGATGTGAAGATTTGTTCGAGGACGAACAAAGGTTTAAGTGTGGGGTCCCAAACTTACCACGAATTATTACTTAAGTCCTTGAACTATACCTAGTATTAGACACACCCCAAAACTTGACTAAATAAATTTAAAAACACCCCTAAGATGCCACATGGCATAATAAGTGGTCTCAAACTCTTGTGGGATCGTAAACTACTTGAAAATAATGTCACATAAGCATTAAATAATAAGACTTTTAAAACTTTTTTGTTTAATTTTCATCACACCTTGACTGCTACCACAACCCTTCTTTTTCCTATTTAAGTTTATCTCCATTAAAACACACCCCTAGTTTGAACTTAAACTTTTTGTTCCATCTTATTTAATTGCTAAATTTCTTAACCTAAATTATTTTGATAACTATACTTTGTAGATGTGGATTTCTAGAAGCGTATAAAATTTCATGGTAAGATGATAATCTCGGAAGGAGATTTAATTAGAACTGCCCACACTAAATAAACCACAAATCAAAATGAAGGGAGATTATTATCTATTCTTTTATCAAAGATTTTTAGGCTAAAACTTTCAAAGGGTTATGTTAGGAAATTCTTTGAGAATTATGTGGAGGACAGGAAGAGTTCTAGAGATATGAAGGGGTGATTTCATTGAATAGGGTTATTTTAGTTGGTTTGTTTTTTGAATGCCTTTTTTCTTTTCTTTTTAGCTTTAAATATCTACGTGGATGCTACATAAATAACACATCAGCAGACAAGTTCAGCTGAACGGTGAGTGAACTTACGTTAGTTGGATATGGTTACATGGAGGTGTTTTTAAATTCATCTAGTCAAGTGTAGGAGTATTTTTAATACTAGGTATAGTTCGGAGACTAAAGTAATAATTTGCATTAAGTTTGGAGGTGTTTTAAAAACTTCACTCAAAAAAATAAAAAGAAAATAAATAATAAACAATTAACCAGATAAAGAGCATATTTTTACGTAATCAATGTGATGACATCGATTTAGGATTATGGATTAGCTAACAATCATGTAGAGCAATTAATTTCATCGACTGGCTTAATGTATCTAGTTGTTGATTTATGGGGTTAATGATATAATTATAGTTTCTAGAGCCTCTAATCCTATATTCACATGTACTTCTATGTCTATATTCCTATTATTAAGAATGAACCCGTTATTGCTTCTCCCATTTTGTAACCAAGTAAGACGATCTAGGTGTATTCCTATTCTAGCCACAAATCATTTTTTTATTTTACAATGACAATATGAATTTATCTTAAAGTAAAGAATTCAAAATAGTAAGCTCAAGAATATAAGAAAAACTAATATGATAATATTCACAAATCGAATCAGGTGTAACGATTCTTTTCGTTGTTACGGTGTTGATTAGCATGCAAAAATTCGGATAAATTTACCCCAGATGATAATTTTGAAATATCAAGCTAGGCTAGGTTTGAATAAATTTTGGGTGTTCTGTGTCCTAGATAATTTTGGTGATTGGTGGTGTAGCGTTTTATGGATTTAAGATGATATTGTGTTAGCCAAGAAGTTTAGTTGTCCATAGAAACTTTTGGAACAATAATCGGGTTAGTAAAATTCCGGTTATAGCGTTTGACATAAAGGGGTTTATTCATAATGTCAAAATACGAGGAGTGTATTGTGAAATTGACCAGACCTATGAATCATCTTGAGTTTCTGTCTCAAAGCCGCTATAGTGGGTATGAGGGCCATTGCAGCGATCCTGCTATGGTCGGATATAGGTTGCTACAACGGAAGTCTAGGTTTGACCAAGCTACTGCAGTAGGCAATTTCTGCTGTAGTGATGCTGTTGTAGTGGTAAGCAGGCTACTATGGTGGGATTTACACAGTAAATATTAATTTTCTCTGAGTTTAGATGTTATTTTACTAAAAAATCTCAAGGGTCGACTTAGGGCAATAAAAGGGTGATTTTCTGAGTTCTTGGCCTTTTCCTATCATCAAGGTAAGATCATTCCACCAATCTAACGTGATTTTTAATCCTTTAATCCCTAGAATCACTAGATTATGTTCATGGTGAAGATAGTGAATTTGACCTAGGTTGAATAATCTGGTGTGAATTAACTATGGATGGTATAGAATCACTTGTTAAAGACTTTAGATTGTTAAATTATGCTTCCCAAGGTAGAGATTATCACAATAATCCTAAGCTAAGAGGAATTTAAATGGAATAAAAAGATAGAAAACCCTACAACAATGAAATAGCTCATGAACATGGGTTAAAAATAATGAAATTAGTCTTATAATGCCTAGATTGATGAATAAATGGATGAATTATGCTTTATTTGTTGTTTTAGACCAAGATCAAGCTGAGGTAGTAAGAAAGGGCAAAACTCAAGTGAATTAGGGCATTATGAGGCTTGATTCGAGGTAGGTTATGGGTTGAATTAGAGTTTAGACTCAGTTTTATTGTATATGCGCTTGTTAACTGATTATTTATTTGCATTGTTTCAAGTCATGCTTGTAAATGATGCTAAATAATCGATTACATAATGCAAGTGTTGGTTAATAATGGACTTACTATAGAATTTGTACTTATGACTAGTACATAGTTATTGTTGTGAATTGATTGATGCTAAATCTATGGCTTGTGATTGAATTGGTGGATTCAAGTGGTATAAGGGTGGCGATGTGGGAATATGGGTGGCATAAAGCTGGTTTAGGATAAGGGTGGCAAGGGACCTAGTGTCTAGTATGATTGGTACATGGATTGAGTTCTGCTGGTGGACAAACATAAGTTCCATAGAATGTGTGTACACTGTGATTTGGAGAGCTTGACATTTTCCTGAGTGGATCGCGTATTATCTATTGTGTATTACTTTTGGGTTCCTTGGGTGAATCATTATACTGATATTACTTTGATTTCCTTTTGTGGACTCGTTCATTGACTTAATATTATTTATTAGTACTTCATGTGATCTGTTTTCTTAAGGTTTGACGAGAAAATGACATTTTTTCATGATGTAAATGGAAACTGATTTGACTATGTTACTCTTGTTTGTTGTCACTGAAATGAGCATTAGCATGCATAACTGGGGTCATTGTTACTTCATTGGCTTTGTTGATATTAATAGGCATGTTGTTATAGCTGGTTTGAATTACATACTTTAATCGACATGTTTTCTACTTGTTTATAAATATTTAGTTAAGTGTTCATATTGGTTAAGTTGAGTTAGCCTATGATACCTACCAGTACATAGTGGTTTTGTACTGATACTACCCTGTACTATTTTTTTGTTGATTGCAAATCATATTTCAGTAACTTCTACGAGACCCAATTTGTAGGTGACACAGCATGTTCCTGATCCAAGGGTGAGTATTCATTCTCTAGGCTGTAATAGATCATTCAGACTTGATCTTGTCCTTAGTTCGGATAGTGACTCTTTATTTTATTATTGTTTGTTTTCTAGGTTATATCCATAGACTTATTTATTTAGAATTCTGGTATGATGACTTTTAGTTTCTGTGGAATGTTTAGACGATGTTATTTTCCGCACTAGTATTGGATGTTTAAAGTATTAACTTTTAGTAATGAATTATGTTTGTTTTAAAAACTGGTTAAGCAAATGATTTTGATTTCGGATTAGATGGTTCTCCCATCAGAGGGTTAGTGTAGGTTCCACTCATGACGGGGTGGGTCATGACAAGATTGGTATCAAAGCCCAAGGTTCTTTGATCTCATCATACCAAAATGAATCTAGTAGAGTCTTGCGGAACAGGGTACACATACCTTTGTTCTTTTCTTCGAGAGGCTACAGAACTTAGGAAAAACTTCATGTTATGACTTAATTCCAATTGGTATCTAGTGTTCCAAATTGGTATCTAACATTCTTCATTCTATTTCTCACAGATGGTGAGAATAATATCTAACGGTGCCAGGGTAGAGGTTCCTGAGCCTATTGCTCCAAGAGGGAGGAGAGGAGGTAGGGCAGCACCCACCAGAAGTGGGGCCCAGACTGCAGAAAACCAAGCTAGATAGAGGTCAGAGTCACCTCCACCACCCGAGCATAATCATGAAGAGGTAGTGAATGATGAGGTACCAGTGCATGAGAATGCAGCACCAGCCCAGGAAGGTGCATCCCCTATTCAGATGTCCTTAGAGTTGATACAACAAATCTTGGGTTTCTTGAGTGGGCTGGCGGTACTGGGGTAATGCCTGCAGGTCCTGTTTACTAACAGGCAGGGAAATAACATGTTGCCATAGTAGCCCTATAGATGGATGAGCTTTTAGAGATGGATGTTTTTCCCCATCTAATATTGGGTCTGGTAATGACCAAATATGAACATGAGTTGTTGTCACGCCTCAAATCCCATTGGGGCGGAAATGGCACCCGAAGCCGTTAAGGCCCGAGAGAACCAAACTTCGTTCATATGCATATCATTAAATGAACCACACAAGGATGTCAAAGACGGAATCGTGGGAAGACATTTCAATAAATATGAGACTTGGCCATTAGGGTCGCAACGTCAAAAAGGAGAATACACTTCTACATTTGACTTTACCATAGTCTACAAAGCCTCTAAAAGATGTACATAACCAAAACTAAGGTCGGGACAAGTCCCCGTCTTATACCACTACTGCACAGTACCAAAAAAAATATACAATGACTCGGAAAGCTCCGAAGTAACCTGGAGCTCACCAAAAATTTGTGGATGACTCGTATTCTACTGTGGAGGTCTACTAGCACCTGTGCCTGCAACAAGTAAGGTAAGTCCCCCAAGGGACATCATTACAAAGAATGTACTGAGTATGTAAGGCCATAAATAATCACATGATATATAAGAATGTCAATGAAATCAAGTACAAGTGAATAATCAATATGGATAACCCGTCCTTCTGTATGTGTGGAACCGTGTACATTACGTTTATTACTTTCCTTTATGTTCATTCATTCATCAATATCATTCTGTAATATCAATCATATACCTTCATTCATATAATATACCCGGGCCCAACTGATCAGTGGGAAATAACATAATAATCGGGATCGACCCATGCTAGGCTTGCCCCTGAGATACCACTCGTAGTATTGGGATCGACCCATGCAGGTATTCTTTTCACCCCATGAGATACCACCCATAGTATTGGGATCAACCCATGCAGGTGTTCTTTTCACCCCATGAGATACCACCCGTGAAAAACATACACAATTACGCATTACTTCATTCTTTAGCTATAAGAGTGATATATTGTTGGTTACAACATTATTGGAACTTTAGAACGTAACATGGTTGGAACTTTGGAACAGTGTCCACAATTATGTGAAACATGGATACAATTGGTCATTGGATAAGGAACATGTGAATAACAATATATTACAACCTACAATGAGATACCTTGACACGTTTCGGAATAGAACAAGTACAATGACGATGTGAAAAATATGCGCTGCAGAAGGATACGGAAAGAGTAACCTTACATACCTTATCCTTCCCAACACATGAATACAATGATTAAGATCTTTCCTTATGTGTTACTCTACAACACAAGTACATAATGGAGCGAACATTAACGGCTAGCTATATTACAAGTTCATAAGACGGTAAGTAGGTGCTTAACGGAAAGTAAGAACCGTCCAACCTCCAAAACACATGGTGCATCACTCCACCTTTAGTTACACCACCAAATAATACTATTCCACCACATTACACTATAACTTACTGCTTTCTCAAAACAACACCACCAAATCAGTCCACATACCACCAAAACAGTCCACACATCAACGTAGACATCACAAACCGATAGGATTTTACACCAAATTTCTACTTTACATTTCCGCCTCAATACAACTCCACATATTTATTCCATCAATTCACATAAATACCTTCCACAACAATATACCAAAAACATCCCACACAATTTTAGAATTCACTTTAACATAACAAGAAAGTATTCTTTCTTTCACTACGCCAAACGTTCCATGTACAATTACGTAAAAACATTTCCATCAAGCCACACACAAAAGCAAAGAATTAGGGACAGAACCACACTTAAATATACTGAAATTTAGTCCATATAATTCAATTCCTTCAAGGCCTTAAACCCCTTTTCAAGTTTTAACCACAAAAAGGCAAATCCTTTAGCCGAAAGCAAAAGTGGACTGCCACTTAAAAAGTGGACTGCCCTATGCCTTTTAACCATAACCAACATGTTTACAACCATATATCATGAATTTATTACATTAATATACAAGGGTAAACACTTACCAAGGCTTTCAAGTGGAAGATTTGTCCCAAAAGTCCTTAGGAAAATTAGGGTGGCTAGGGTTTGAGAGAGGAAAAATATTTGATTGCAAGATCTGATTATTTTTTTTCAAGTGTTTTGTGGTGAATAAGAGCTGAAATTCAGACTTATATAGCCCCTCTAGAACCTTCTCTTATAGTCCATCCTTAGCCAATTAATTGGTCAAAAGATGACATGTTTACTTGGTCAATTATGAATGGATCATTTCCCCTTTTGGGCCATGTCTTACTACTTAATTTTGGGCCTCAATTAGTTCCATAAACTTGCCTATAAATTCAGCCCAAAATATTTAATACATGATTCACTTACCATCTTTAGTTTACACACTTCCATCGACGCTAAGGTCGTTGCATGAGTTCAAAAATATACGAGGTGTTACAGTTGTTGTGTAAGTTCTTTAAAATAAAGCCTCAGTCTTTCTTAATACTGAAATAGAAAGTGTTTTTGAGTTCATTATGGTTTTTCATGAACGATTGCATAAGATGGGTATAGAAGAGCAGTAAGAGGTGGAGTTCGTGACTTTCCAATTACAAGGGGATGTCACGCTGTGGTGGAGAGCATATGTTGAGTGTAGATCTTCTTTGTTGCCTCCATTGACTTGGACCCAATTCCATATCGTGTTTTAGAGAAGTATGTGCCACGCATTTTATGTGATAGTAAAAGAGATGAGTTTCTCACCCTAGAGGAGGGTAACATGTCTGCTGCAGCCTATGAGGCCAAGTTTAATACCCTATCTAGATTTGTTACTCAGATTCTAGATGGAAAAGCGGATCTGCCTCTTTGTAAAAGGTTTGAACACTAACCTTCAGATGACTTCTTTGGGTAAAACTTTTCAAGAAATAGTAGACTTTACGAAAAAAGTGGAGGGGGTAAGTCAGGAAGGGTATGAAAAGATGGTTGGGGAAAAAGCCCAAAATACGGGAAACTTTAGTGGTTCATACTCCAAAGGCCACAGTTCCCAGGCTTACCCTACCCGTCCTATTCAGTCAACCTTGCTAGTTTTGAGAAAATGTTTATTAGGGACCATTCATCAGTCTTCGGGTGTAGGTAGTCAGGTGGCTTCTTACTCTTCTGCTCGTCAGCCTTTCTTAGATTGCGCATGTTATGATTGTGGTGGGATTAGACACTTAAAAAGAAATTGTCCTAATGTCAGATAGTCAGCTTCTAGGGTTAGCAGAAATTGTCCAGTTCCTTAGTTTTAGTTGGTAGAGGGGATCGAAGAAATACTAGGGATTATCCACAGGATGGGCATGGAGGTTATCAGGTAGGTCGAGATAGTAATAGAGGAGGTGGCAATACCATTAGAGGTGGTGTACAGCCGACTAAGGGAGTCGCTCAGATTGATGATAGGGCGCACTATTATGCCTACTTGAGCAAATTTGAGGCTGAGGCATAGGATGTGATTATCACAGGTACCATTCCTATATGTGACTCGATGGCTTCAATTTTATTTGATCTAGTTTCTACCTTTTCATATGTATCTATTAGATTTGCTTTAGGATTGAATATAGTATATCACATGTTTGATGCGCCTATTCATGTGTCTATTTCGGTTGGGGATTCCGTTATAGTAACCCATGTTTATTGTGCTTGTTCTATAGTGTTTATGGGTTTTTAGGCTTGGTTTGACCTGGTTATATTAGATATGCTAGACTTTGATATTATTCTTGATATGACTTGATTGTCTCCTAATCATGCCATTTTAAACTGTAATACCAAGACAGTAACTTTAGTTATACCAGGGATGGATAGGCTAGAGTGGGAGGGTATCTGTAAACCTGGTCGCGTGAAACTCATTTCTTTTATTTGTGCCAAGAAGTTAGTAGGAAAGAGGTGTCAGCTTTCTTAGCTCATCTTCAGTACACTAGTGCAGAAGTCCCATCTCTCGAGTCGGTTCCTATACGGTGTGAGTTTCATGAAGTATTTCTTATTGATTTGCTTGGTATTCCTCTGAATCAGGATATTGATTTCTGTATTGACTTAGAGTTAGGCACTTGTCCCATTTCTATCCTCCATAGAGGATGGCTCCGGCCAAGTTAAGAGAGCTTAAGGCTCAATTGCTGGAGTTGCTTGATAAAGGTTTTATTCATCATAGTGCTTCATCGTGGGGTGCTCCAATTTTATTTATTAAGAAAAAAGATGGTAGTCCTCGAATGTACATAGATTACCGGTAACTGAATAAGGTTACCTACTATAATAAGTACCCATTGCCAAGGATAGATGACTTATTTTATTAGTTATAGGGTGCTTAGTATTCTCTAAGATAGATCTAAGGTCGGGGTACCATCAGTTGAAAATTCGGCCTAAAGATATTCTTAAGAACATCTTTAAGACTAGTTACGGGCATTATGAGTTCTTGGTGATGTCATTTGGGTTCACTAATGCACCACAACCTTTATGAGTTTAATAAATGGCATTTTAAGTCCTTCTTGGATTTTTTGTTATAGTGTTTATTGATGATATTTTGGTGTACTGTAAGAGTAAGAAAGAGCATAAAGGGTATTTACATATTGTTTTGGATGTGTTGAAGGAGAAGAAACTTTATGCAAAATTCTCCCAAGTGTGAATTCTGGATGTCTTCTATGTCATTCTTGGGGCGTGTTATTTCTAAAAAGGGGTGATGGTAAACCCTTAAAAGATCGAGGCAATTAAGAATTAGGCTAGGCCCACTAAAGTGATAGAAGTTCATAGTTTGTGGGTTTGCCTAGCTACTACTGTAGATTTGTTAAGAGCTTTGCTTCAATTGCTACTCACTTGACAAGATTGACTTAGAGGAGGTATCTTTTGTTTGGTATGATAAATGTGAAGAGAGCTTCCAAAAGCTCAAGTCTTTTCTAACCACAACTCTTATTCTTACCTTGCTTGTTGAAGGTAAAGATTTTATAGTATTTTGTGATGCTTCACATTCTGGTTTGGGTGTTGTATTAATGTAGGATAAGAATGTGATTGCCTATGCTTCAAGGCAATTAAAAGTTCATGAGAGGAACTATCCAACTCATGTCTTAGAGCTAGCAGTTATAGTCTTTGCACTTAAAATATGGAGGCACTACTGAAATAGGATGAAGTGAGAGGTGTTCACTAATCATCATAACTTGCAGCATGTGTTCACTCAGAAAGACTTGAATCTGAGACAACGGTGATAGATGGAGTTGTTGAAAGATTGTGATGTTACCATCCAATACCATCCAGGAAAGGCCAATATAGTGGCAGATACATTGAGCAGGAAACCTGTAAGTATGGGAAGCTTGGCTTGTTTGAGTGTTACAAAGCGTCTATTAGCTAGGTTAAGTATGAACATCAGAAGCCTGCAGGTCTACTTCAGAGAATGCCTATTCTAGAGTGGAAATGGGAGAGAATTGCCATGGACTTTGGGGTAGGTCTCCCTAAGACCTTAGGGCAGTATGACTCCATTTGGGTTATTATTGATAAGCTAACCAAGTCCGTGCATTTTGTTCTAGTCAAGGTAGGGTACAATTCAGAGAAGTTAGCCAAGTTCTACATTAAAGATACCTTGTGATTGCATGGAGCTCCAGTCTCCATCATATCTGATAGAGGTATGCAGTTTACCCTAAAATTTGGTACAAGTTCCATGAGGAGTTAGGAACTAGGTTAGATCTCAATACTGCCTTCCGTCCTCAGACTGACAATGGTCTGAAAAGACAATTCAAGTTTTGGAAGACATGCTTTAGGCATGTGTGGCTGACTTTGGGGGTCATTGGGATCAATTTCTATCATTATACAAATTTTCACACAACAATAGTTATTAGTCCAGTATCGACATAGCTCCATTTGAGGCTCTATATGGGAGGAGATGTAGATCTCATATAGGTTGATTTGAGATGGGTGACGTGAAGCCTTTATGATGCAAATTGAGATAGCAAGATTGATAGCAAAAGTGTCGATGTGAACTATCTTGAATACAGAATCTTTCAATCACCCCCAAAGAATTTAAAGTGTCATAGAAGGATCATAAAAAGAGCGTAAGAGCATTTAAAGTCCATAACATGCTCAAATGGATCTACAAGGAAAGTGGTGATAACCAAGGAGATCATAAAGGGCTCAAGTGACTATCATTTTTATAATTTGGTCATATTTATAATTTGACTATTTTTGCAAGACTAGTATAAATAGTCCTAAGTGTTCCATATTAGGGTTAGTTAGAGATTGAATATTGAGTGCCTCCTCTGTGAGCTTAGGGTTTGCCCTTTTATCTCTTCATGAACCGCTTCTTGGATTCTGGGTAAGAATTCCATGGTATGAGTTCATTTTCTTCTCCCATGGTTTAATCTATTAATTAAATGTATATTCAATTGTTGGATTGACCTTTCTTTCTTCTAATTTCTATTCTCCCTAATCTAATTTCATTCTTTACTTGCTAATCCTTTGATTTCATCTCTATTTTATTTGTTTTGTTCATCTTTGGTGTATCATTTTACATCAATTGGTATCATAGCAAGGCTACAGAATTGTTCCTACATTTGTTAATCCTTGACTTGCATCTTTTGAAAATAAAAAAAATCAAAAAAGAAAATAAAATCGAACCCAAAAATTGATGAAATTTTCAAATGGGTATTATTGGGTTTTGTTGAAAATAATCTAAAGTGCTTGCATATCAAATTTGGGAGCATTTGAAGGTGATTTGGAGTTGATTTTGCTCATTCCCCCGCCCCCCCCCCCACCCCACCCCCAATTTTTGCACTCAAAAAAATCTGCACTATTTAAAGTGCGAAAATTGAATTTTTGAGCTCTTTTGTGCAAATTTTGGCACCATGGGATCAAAGGATGAATTTGGAGTCAATTTTGAGTTCCAAAAATGGGCTATTTTCTTGTGTGAATTTCATAAAAATTTTGAACTTTGAGTTGATTCCTTGCTTCAAAAACTATTGGGTGGTGCATAAAGTGCTCTATATTGATTAGGTAAAATTGATTGGAGTTGGGCCTTGATAGATTTGATCAATTGTGATGACTATGATTGACTTTCTTGTTGATTCTAGATTCTACTATCACTCATAACTAATCTTTGATAATATTTTAGGATACTTGTTCTTATCCTTTGTATTAGTAATTATGTGCTTAAATTTATTTCGTGCTAATTATTTCTTGCTTTTCTCTTTATTCTCTTTGTGAATTTCTTGATTCAAGTCCGTTAGTTTTATTGTGCTTCTTTGTTTAACCATAAACTCCACTCCGAACCAATGATTGGATGCTTACTTTGAGTTGATTGAGTTGTTGGTTCTTGAAGAGATTTGAGGAAATTTTCTTGAGAGGAAAGAGGCGAGAGTTGGTGAGATTAATTGAGTGAGGTCTAAAAGCCTTGACCTTGAGTGTATACATGAGAGATGAGTGATACACGTGAGAGAGTGAATTTGTGAGGTACTTTGACTTTATTTCTACTTCTTTTTGATTGCAAGCATGTCTTCCATAGCTTCGGGTGATTTTTGTGATGATGATTTTGAAGATAATGGTTATGAGGATAATGAGAGTTACTATGATGAAGAATGTGAATATGAAGATTCTTATGCTTTCAAGAATGACTTTGAAAATGATGGTGCTTCAAGGTATGACTCTTCCACATACTCTTCTTGTGATGAATCTTATAGTGAGGAAAGTGATTATGGGCTTGATGATGATAATGAGGAAACTCCTAGGGAATATTCTTGTTCATCTTCTTGTTATGGTTCTAATTTTAAACATGTGAATGGTAGTAGTTCTTATGTTTGTTTTGTTGGAGGAGGAGGTGGTAGATCTTTCACAAAAAAAGTGAGACAAAATGTGAATAGATATACTACTTATGGTAGAAAGGTAGTGCATTGGTCTAATGATGATTTGAATGCTTTGATAAATGGAGATCATTTTGTTGAACACCATGAGTGTGATGAAGCATGCATTGACTAATTTTTGGAAGAAAGAAAGAACATTTTTCATATTTATGGTAAAATTGAAGGACTTTATGGTGCCATTATCATACATAACAAGAGTTCCATAAATATTGCTGATTCAAGCATTGTTGAGCACTTAAAGTTGAAGACTAGAAAACATCCTCAACCATATGGATTGTCATGGTCAAATGAAAAAGGAACTTTAGATATCACAAAATAAGTTTTAGTGAAGTTCCAACTTGGCAAGTTTCATGATGAAGTACTATGTGATGTTATCCCAATGAAAGCTTGTCATTTTTTACTTGGAAGATCTTGGATAATTGAAAAAGAAGCTACTTTTGATAAAAAAGACTAGCAAGTGTTGTGTCAACCTAAGAGGTTAAGAGTATTTCTTTGTGTCATCTACACTTTTGAAGGTGAAAGAAAGATATTTGGAGTTGCTAAGATTGATAAGAAGAAAGGAAAATCTTGAGAAAAAAGATGTCATTGCTAAAGAGAAAAATATGAAGATGAGAGTTGATGATTCTCAAAATGTAAAGTTCAAAGTTGAAGTGAAGAGTCATCCTAATCCTTCAAAAGAAATTTTTGGGTCTTGACCAATGTTAAATAAGCTTGAGAAAGAAAAGATTGAGAGAAGTAAGGAAGTGACAAATGGCAACTCAAGAGTGGAAAAAGGAGAGCTTGAGTTGAGGATAGTGAGTGAGTTGCCACAAAAAAAAAGAGTTGTATATGAAAATGAAAAGAATGAAAAGAAAGAGGAAAAGAAACTTGAGAAAAGTGAAGAAAAAGAGAGTTTGAGAGAGCTTGTCTCTTTTTTTAACTCTAATACTAATTCTTCTTTTCCTAGTTGTAATGTCTCTTTGTAGATATGTTTGAAAATGAAGGCATGAAGCAAACAGTAATGAAGAGTTTTCCATCGTTGAAGATTCAAGAGTTGGTGGAGACACTCACTACTTCTTCAAGTGTCCAAGTGAGCCTAAATGATAAACACAAAGGTAAAGAAGGAATTTTAGGAGCATTTCAAGGTAAAATGGCTAACTCTAATACTTTATTTCCTTTAAATGAGCTTGAAGAAAATTTTAGTTTAAGTGAAAGTTATTCTTATTTTGAGCAAAATGATTTTTTGCTTTGTGACAAATGTGATGTTGAATGTGGTAGTCAAGCACTAGTTGAAGTTACTTGTGCAAATCATTGTGATGATTCTTTTGAGTTTAATGTATTTGTAACTAGTGTTCATACTTGTGATGAATATGGAGGATTAAAAAGAGATTCTTTGACTACATGTTATGTGGATTATGAATATTTCTTATATAAAAAGAATGCTCTTGTTGTTGATAATGGTGTTGAGGAGTCACTCCAAGATAAGCTTGAATTTAAGGAATGTGATTCTTTTGAAATTGATTGTGATAGCCGTCTTTCTTGTGTTGATATGCCATTAGTTGAGGGAACTTGTGAATTATTTGGTAAACCTCAAGTTAGTGTTGAAAATATTGTCAGTTATTTTGGAAAGAATGAGGATTTTGAATATGACACTCCACCTTTGTTTGATGAAGATGCAAATGAAACTTATGATTCTACTTTGATTTTATTTGATGAAATTCATGATGTTTGTGGATGTGTGTCTTGTTGAAGGTAGTGGTGACTTATTGCATCTTGATTTTAGTCCACTAGTTGAGTTAAAGTGTGAAACCAAACTTGTTGATTCTTATGAGCTTAAATTGTTGTCAACTAATGATGTGCAAATTAATGAGTTTGAGGGTCAAACAAGAGATTCTTGGAGTGTGCATAGTATTTTTGATCTTATCTCTTATTTCACCCATAGAGATCATATCATGGCTAATCTTGTGAAGGATGACATTTGTCTTTTTGAGAATGAATTTATATGCTTTAATTCTTCATTGCATATTGATTTTTCTCTCTTTAAAGATAATGTTTTGTTTGAAGATAACATAACCAACAATGATAAACATAGTGATGTTTGTGGTGAAATTGATGAAGTAGAAATTTTTAAAGGCTACAAGGTATATAGTAATCCACTATGCAATGCAATGTGGGAAGAAAATGATGAGCCTACACATGAAAGTGAATTGATTGATGCTAGTCTTGGTATTAATTTCTTTACTTATGCTACTCATCTTTTTGAAGACTCATTCTTGTTGGATTATGCATCTTTCTTTCTTAAAATATGATGACAAGTCATTTAATGATTGGTGTGGTCTAGTTAAAGAGTTTAATTTGACTCCATTTTGGGGTGATAATTTCTTATTGATGTTTTTGGAGATGCTTATAGTGATTCTTGATGTTCTTAGAGGATTAAAGTTTGTTTTTGATCCCGGGGATGCTTCTAGTAGAATTGACAATGCTTTGAAGGATTATGATAATTTTTGTCTAGTTGTTGTTTCCTCCTTTATTTTGCAAGATTTGAATTCGAGGATGAATTCTTTTCAAGAAGGGGAGAATGATGCAAATCGAGATAGCAAGATTGATAGCAAAAGTACCGATGTGAACTATCTTGAATAGGGAAGCTGTCAATCACCCCCAAAGAATTTAAAGTGTCATGGAAGGATCATAAAAAGAGTGTTTAAAGTCCATAACATGCTCAAATGGATTTACAATAAAAGTGGTGATAACCAATGAGATCATAAAAGGCTCAAGTGACTATCATTTTTATAATTTGATCATATTTGTAATTTGACTATTTTTGCAAGACTAGTATAAATAGTCCTAAGTGTTCCATATTAGGGTTAGCTAGAGACTGAATATTGAGTGCCTCCTTTGTGAGCTTAGGGTTTGCCCTTTTATCTCTTCATGAACCTTTTCTTGGATTCTTGGTAAGAATTTCATGGTATGAGTTCATTCTCTTCTCCCATGGTTTAATCTATTGATTAAATGTATATTTAATTATTGGATTGACCTTTCTTTCTTCTAATTTCTATTCTCCCTAATCTAATTTCACTCTTTACTTGCTAATCCTTTGGTTTTATCTCTATTTTATTTGTTGTGTTTATCTTTGGTGTATCATTTTACATCACTTTAGGCACTAATTTGTTAAGGGAGTCACAAGAGAAGGTGAGGTTTATTCAGGGGAAGTCATTAGCAGCTCAAAGTTGATAAAAAAGAGTATGCAGATCATAAAGCGGGGGACATATTCTTCAATAAAGATGAACGTGTATTACATATGGTTTCACCTATGAAGGGAGTAATATGGTTTGGCAAACGGGGCAAGCTTAGCCGCAGATACATCGGTCCATTTGAGATTCTTGAGGAGATAGGTCTGGCAGTGAGAATAGATATATTTTACATCCCAGAGGGGCTATAATTGGGGATACCATTGCTTCTGGTACAGAAGTTCCTATAAAAATGGGAAATGCCCTACCTTTGAGTGCGGTTTGAACTATAGATTTACGTAATTGGAACTAACCAATTAGGTTTACGACGAAACCTAGAAATCGATCACTAATCCAATTTGAGTACCTCTTGTATTGCCTCCGAGTTTGGTAAGAGTACCTCAGGTATTCCATGTTGCTATGCTGAAGAAATACAATAGAAATGGCAATTATATTATTTATTGAGACTCAGTGTTACTAGATAAGAATCCATCTAACGAGGAGGAACCGGTTGTTATACTTGATAGGGATGTCTAGAAGTTGAGGAAGAAAGAGATAAAGTCTGTGAAAGTCTACTGGAAGAACCGTCCTATTGAGGAGTCCACTTGGGAGACTAAAGTGGATATGCATAGCAAGTAACCATACTTATTTTATGATTCAAGTACTATCCTTGTTAGATTTCCTTTTTTCTTTCATTATAATCATTCATGGATGAATGATGGATAAATTGGTATCTAATGTAATGATCCTTTCCGTTACTACGGTGTTGATTAGCATGCAAGAATTTGGGTTAAGTTTTCCAAAATGAAAATTTTAAAATTTCGGGTTTCGCTAGGTTCATATGAATTTTAGGTGTTGTGTAGTCTAGATAATTCTAGTAAATGGTGATGTAGTATTTCATGGATTTAAGATGATATTATGGTAGCCAAGAGGTTTAGTAGTCCATAGAATCTTTCAAAACGATAATCAAGTTAGTAGAATTCTGGTTATAGCACTTGACATAAAGGGGTTTATTCATAATATTGAAATCCAGGGAGTGTATTGTTAAATGGACCAGACCTGGGAATCATCCCTAGTTTCTGCCTTAAAGCTGCTAGAGCAGGAATAAGGGTCGTTACAGTGATCCTGCTATGGTGGGATATGGGCCACGGCAATGGAAGTTCGGGTTTGACAAGGTCGGTACAACAGGCGATTTCTACTACAGCGGGAAGCAGGCTGCTATGGCGGGTTTTACATAGTAAATATCAGTTTTCTCTGAGTTTAGATGTTATTTCATCAAAACTCTCAAGGTCGACTTAGGGTAAGAGAAGGGTGATTTTCTGAGTTCTTGGCCTTTTCCTATCATCAAGGCAAGATCATTCCACCAATCTAATGTGATTTTTACTACTTTAATCCCTAGAATCACTAGATTATGTTCATGGTGGAGATAGTGAATCTGACCTAGGTTGAACGATCTGGTGTGAATTGACTATGGGTGGTTTAGAATCACTTGTTAATGAATTTGGATTGTTAAATTATGCTTCCCAAGGTAGAGATTGTCAAAATAATCCTAAGCTATAGGGAATTTTAATGGAATAAAAGGGTGGAAAACCTTAGAATGGTGAAGTTGCCCATGAACATGGGTTAAAAATAATGAATTTAGGTTTATAATGCCTAGGATTGATGATTAAATGGTTGAATTATGGTTTATTTATTGTTTTAGATCGAGATAAAGTTGAGGTTGCACGAAAGGGAAAACCTCAAGTGAATTAGGGCATTGCGAGGCTTGATTCGAGGTAGGTTATTGTTGAATTAGAGTTTAAACTTAGTTTGATTGTATATATGCTCGTTAATTGATTATTTTCTTGCATAGTTTCAAGTCATGCTTGTAGATGATGCTAAATGATTGATTATATAATGCAAGTGTTAGTTAATAATGGACTTACTATAGAATTTGTACTTATGATTAGTACATGGTTATTGTTGTGAATTGATTGATACTAAATGTACGACTTGTGATTGAATTGATGGATTCAAGTAGTATAGGGGTGGAGATGTGGAAACAAGGATGGCATAACACTGGTTTGGGATAAGGGTGGCAAGACACCTAGTGTCCAATGTGATTGGTACATGGACTAAGCTCGTCCCCTGCAAGTCATGGCTAGTGGACAACCATAAGTCCCACTGCATGTGTGTACACCGTGATTTAGAGAGTTTGACGATTCCCTGAGTGAATCAAATATTTTCTACTATGTATTACTTTTGGGTTCCTTGTGTGAATCATTATGTTGATATTACTTTGGTTTCCTTGTGTGGACTGGTTCATTGACTTAATATTATTTATTAGTACTTGGTGTGAATTGTTTTCTTGAGGTTTGACGAGATAATGATGTTTTCATGATGTAAATGGCAACCAATTTAGCTGTAAGTTATTCTTGTTTTTTGGCACTGAATTGAGCATTAACATGCATAACTAAGGTAATTGTTACTTTATTGACTTGGTTGTTATTAACATGCATATTGTTGTAGTTGGTTTGAATTACATAATTTAATCGACATGCTTGCTAATTGCTTACAAATATTTGGTTAAGTGTTCATATAGGTTAAGTTGAGTCGGCCTATGATACCTACCAGTACATAGTGGTTTTATACTGATACAACCCTATACTCTTCTTTTATTGAGTGTAGAGCATATTTCAGTGGCTTCTACGAGACCTTATTTGTAGGTGACATGCAAGTTCATGATCCAAGGGTGAGCATTCATTTTCTGGGCTGCCATGGATCATTCAAACTTGGTCTTATCCTTAGTTCGGGCAGTGACTCTTTATTTTATTATTGTTGGTTTTATGGGTTGTACCCGTAGACTTGTTTTGTTAGAATTCTGGTAGGATGACTTTGTTTCTAGGAATGTTTAGACAATGTTATTTTCTACACTAGTATTGGATGTTTAAAGTATTAACTTTTTAGTAATGAATTGTGTTTGTTTTAAAAATTGGTTCTAATGATTTTGATTTCTGTTTAGATGGTTCTTCCACCGGATGGTTAGTATGGGTGCCACTCATGATGGGTTGGGTTGTGACATCAGGAGTCTACTATAATAATCATGAAGTGTAACACCTCGGATTCCAAACCTATGAATACTCAGCGTTCAGCATGAAAACTCAAAGTCTGAGACTTAAAATCTCAGGCCAGTACTGCACATTGTACGAGTCATACAATGAAACCACGAGTCTTACCATGAATAGTGGTATGTTGTCCCAAGTCCACCAGTCATCCTGTCAAACGTACAAATCGTACAATTAAAATATAGGTATACTATGATCAAGAGAAGTGTCACCAGGAGATGAAAAACTCCAAGTGACCACGAGTGTGAGTGCGAATTGTACTCTGGACCATGACTCGTGACTCGAGTCGTGGTGTCCTGAACCAGCAAACTACACATTTTTAAAGGGCAATTTGGTCATTTCCCTATCTTTCAACCCTATACTATGTCGTTCAGCATCTTTTAGGGGGTTTTATCAGGCTTAAACATCCATTACTCCTAATTCCTACACTAAAACTCCTAAGTCAGACAAAAGGATCTCTTAGAAGACAAGTCTAGGGTTCATCCTTCAAGCTTCCACATCTAAAGTTCTAGCCCAGATTCTTCTGTCATCAGGTATGTGGGATCTTCAATGAGAGTTTCCTTTCACTCTCATGTCCTTTTTTAAGAAACTTTATTATGAATTTCATGATTTCAAATTTTTGATTATGGTTTTAGTAAGTTGTTTTATTGATAAAGTTCTCATTTAAACAAGTACGCATGATTTTAATAGCATCATTTCAATTCATATGCTCGAACCATGATTTCACACAAATTTATTATGATTTAGCTTCACAGACTCAAAATTTAGTATGACTAGTTCCATGATCACAGAATTTAGTAAAAACAGTTATTTGAACTAAGTGTCACGCTTTATTTTCAGATAGAAAGTTTTATCTAGCTATGAGCGTATAATACATACATTATTATTTTGGGAGCAGTATTTAGCACAAAGAGGATAGGGGTTCAGAGAACTCAAGTCCCAAAACTATGTTGTCATTATAGGATTAGTGTTGCTCTGCCAATTAGGTCAACTCTTTGGCTCAAAGGGCCCAGTAGTGGATCCATATCCGTCAGGTTCTATATCCTTGGCAAGGTATAAGGCACCCTCCCAAGCTAGTCAAGGTGGGGCAGACTCTGAGTTTGCATCGCGGGCTTCTTCTACTTTTCCAGCTCTAGAAGACCCGAGAAGGAGAGAAGAACCTGCAGAACCACCTGTTAATGCGACTGAGCAAGATCTCAGAAATGCGGT
Organism: Capsicum rhomboideum; assembly: GCA_031232105.1. Lineage (NCBI taxonomy): Eukaryota > Viridiplantae > Streptophyta > Magnoliopsida > Solanales > Solanaceae > Capsicum > Capsicum rhomboideum. The sequence continues at coordinate 102,286,996 of CP124715.1, forward strand.
GCAAATGCTAACTCAGATAGTTGTTACACGAAGTCAAGGACGAGCTGGTCCAACAACAAGGGATGATGGTGCGGCTAGAGCAGCTAGTCGGCGTACACAGGACTTTCTGATTGGTCCAACAACAAGTGATGATGGTGTGGCTAGAGCAGCTAGTTGGCGGACACAGGACTTTCTGAAATTGGACCCTCCCACATTCACTGGGTCAGATCTGAATGAAGATCCACAAGACTTTATAGATCAAATTCAAAGGGCTCTAGATCTTATGCATGTGACTGGTATAGAAATAGTTGAACTTGCAGCCTATAGATTGAAAGGTGAAGTTATATTGTGATATGAAGATTGGAAGAAATCTCGTGGTATTGGGGCAAATCCACCTAATTGGGAAGAATTTAAAGCGGCATTCCTTGATCACTATCTTCCCTATGAGATTCGAGAGGCTCGTGCGGATAAGTTCTTAAATCTCCATTAAGGGAATCTGAGTGTCAGAGAATACAGTCTGCAGTTTAATTCTTTGGCTCGATATGCTCCTAATGTAGTAGCCACAATGACAGACAGAGTTCAACGATATGTGGACAGGTTGGAGCCATATTTGGTAAGGGACTGCACTATTGCCGCTTTAAATAGAGATATGGATATAGCTAGAATTCAAGCTTTCGCACAAAAGATGGAGGACCAAAGACAAAGAAGAAGGGTACACGAATCTGAACGAGGGTCGTCAAAGAGGGTTAGACCTATGGGACAGTCTATGGCGTCCCAAGGAGAATATAGACCTCGAATGTTTCTTAGACCACCTAGACCATTATTCTCTTATTCCACAGCAGGCACTCAATCTTAATTCGAGGGTTTAGAGGTAGCCATGTTGGGCAGAGTAGTAGGATTTGAGGTTCGCAGACCGCTGGATTTTCTCGTCAGCCGTGTCAGCACTGTGGACAGATTCATTTAGGTGAATGTCGGCTTGGGACAAATGTTTTCTTTTGGTGTGGTATGACAGGGCATATGATGAGAGACTGCCCACGAAGAGGCTTGGGTGATCTTCCCGGTTTGCCTCCAGAACGGGAAGTAGAGTTTGGCATTGATGTGATTCCAGGCACTCAGCCTATCTCTATTCCCCCGTATAGAATGGCACCAGCAGAATTGCGTGAATTGAAGGAGCAATTGAAAGACTTGCTGGAAAAGGGCTTCATCGGGCCTAGTATATCCCCGTGGGGTGCACCAGTATTATTTGTATGGAAGAAAGATGGCACATTGAGAATGTGCATTGACTATCGGTAATTGAATAAGGTAACACTCAAGAACAAGTATCCCCTTCCCAGAATTGATGATTTATTTGATCAGTTACAGGGTGCTAGATGTTTTTCAAAGATTGACTTGAGATCGGGCTACCATCAAGTCAGAGTTAGAGAAAAAGATATACCCAAGACAGCTTTCCGAATACGGTATGGCCATTATGAATTTTTAGTTATGTCATTTGGACTAACAAATGCACCAGTTGTGTTCATAGATTTGATGAATAGGGTGTTTAAGCCATTTCTAGACATATTCGTGACGGTATTTATAGATGACATCCTGGTTTATTCATAGTCACAAGAGGACCATGCTAATCACTTACGACAAGTGTTACAAATTCTTCGTGAGCATAAGTTGGATGCAAAGTTCTCTAAATGTGAATTTTGGTTGAAATCCGTAGCATTCTTGGGTCACATTGTATCAGATGAAGGGATAAGGGTTGATACACAAAAGATTGAAGCGGTGAAATATTGGCCAAGGCCTACGACACTTACGAAAATTTGTAGCTTCCTTGGGTTGGCAGGTTATTATCGAATGTTTGTTGAAGGGTTTTCTTCTATTGCTGCACCCTTAACGAAGCTTACACACAAGGCAATCAAATTTCAGTGGAATGATGCATATGAGAAAAGTTTCCAAGATCTAAAAGATAAATTGACTTCTACACAGATGTTGGTACTTTCGGAAGGCACAGAGGGGTATGCTGCACATTGTGATGCTTTCGAAGTTAGTCTACGATATTGATGCAGCACGGTAATGTAATCGTGTATGCCTCACAACAGTTGCAACCACATGAGAGAAACTATCCCACCCATGATCTTGAGTTAGCAGCTGTGGTATTTGCTTTAAAGATATGGCGCCATTATTTGTATGGAGTTCATGTTGATATCTATACTGATCACAAAAGTTTGCAATATATCTTTAAGTAGAAGGATTTAAATCTGAGGCAGCGGAGGTGGCTTGAGCTATTGAAAGATTATGATATTGATATCCTATATCATCTAGGAAAAGCAAATGTGGTAGATGATGCGTTGAGCCGCAAGGCAATGGGAGGTACTAGTGGCCAGTTGACGGAAAAGCAAGACTTAGTCAAATATCAACATCAATTAGCCAGCTTGGGGGTTTGTCTTCTTGAATCCTCAGATGAAGGGGTTATTGTACAAAATACGACAGAATCTTTATTAATAGCTTAAGTGAAAGAGAAATAGTTTGTGGATCCTATGATATTGCAGCTAAAAGAGAATGTACAACAGGGTTTAACAAAGGCATTTAATCTGACGCAGGAAGGAGTACTTCAGTGCCAAGGTAGATTATGTGTACCGAATGTAGATGAGCTGAGGAGACGCATTATGACAGAGGCGTATCATTCACGATATTCTGTTCATCCGGGAGCTACCAAAATGTACCATGATTTAAAAGAAGTGTATTGGTGGGGAAACATGAAGAAGAACATTGCAGAATTTGTAGCTCAATGCCCAAATTGTCAACAAGTAAAGGTAGAGCATTAGAAACCTGGAGGTTACATGCAATGTATCAATCTTCCAGTCTGGAAATGGGACATGATTAATATGGACTTCATCACAGGTTTGCCTCGTACACTGCGGAAATTTGATTCCATATGGGTCATAGTTGACAGGCTGACCAAATCAGTGCATTTCCTACCAGTCCAGACCACCTGTACAGCTGAGGAGTATGCAAGGTTCTATGTTAAAGAAATAGTACGGTTACAAGGAATTTCGGTCTCCATTATATCAAACAGGGAAGCTCAATTTACTGCGCATTTTTGGAGATCGTTTTAGAAGAGCTTGGGTACACAAGTGAGTCTGAGTACGGCATTCAATCCTCAGACAGATTGACTAGCAGAACGTACTATCCAGACGCTTGAAGATATGCTACGAGCTTGCACGTTAGATTTTCAAGGCAGTTGGGATGACCATTTGCCTCTTATTGAATTTGCTTACAACAATAGCTATCATTCAAGAATCAAAATGGCACCTTATGAAGCTTTATACGGAAGAAAGTATAGATCACCGATTGGATGGTTTGAAGTAGGTGAGACTGTTTTACTTGGATCAGATCTTGTTCACCAAGCTATGGAGAAAGTTAAAGTGATCCAACAGCGGCTACAAATGGCCCAAAGTCGACACAAGTCATATGCTGATGTTAGAAGAAGAGTGCTCGAATTTTCCATAGGTGATTGGGTATTCTTGAAGGTGTCACCGATGAATGGGGTAATGAGATTTGGAAAGAAAGGGAAGTTGACTCCCCGGTATATAGGGCCATATGAAATTGTCCGAAGATTTGGGCAAGTCGCGTATGAATTAGCATTACCTCAAGAACTCTCCACAGTTCATCCGGTATTTCATGTTTTGATGCTTTGAAAGTGCATAACAGATCCATATCGTTTTGCTCTTATTGACGATGTACAAGTTACGGAGGATCTTACCTATGAAGAGATACCTATTGCTATTCTGGATAGGCAAGTGTAGAGGTTAAGGAATAAAAACGTAGCTTGCGTAAAGGTACTTTGGAGGAACCAACAAGTAGAAGAGATCACACGGGAAGCTGAAGAAATGATGAAGTCCAAGTACCCTCATTTGTTCCAAGGGAAAGAAAAAGTTCAAGATACGAGATCGGAACAATGAAAAGTAAGTATTTATAAGCATTAAATATATATATATGATAACATGACGAATGATCCTAGACTTGCCATTGTTTAAATTGAATAATGTCACTAACATTCGAGGACGAATGTTTCTAAGGGGGGAAGGATGTAACACCCCGTACATTTCTGAACCTATGAGACTACCTTAACATTTATGGAATTATTTAAACATGAGAGGGTTGGTAAATTATGCATTAATTTGTTGGGCTTAAATGAATCATGTGCTATTGGTCTCAAATGAGGCCCAAAAGTCATATAAAAAACATGGCCCAACAATGGAAATGACCCATTCTTGTGTTTGACCAAGCAAGCATGCATTTAATGTGGCTAAGGATGACCATTAAGTACTATATAAATCAAGGAAAAATCATATTTTATTCATATCAATACACATGTTATTTCTAGACTTTTCTCAAATATTTCTCATCTCACACAAACCTTAAGCCTTCATTCCTTTGGACAACATCACTCTCTTGAAAGCTTTGGTAAGTGTTTACTTTCATGGTTTAATATGATATGCTTATGATGGTGCATAAATCATGTTGGTTATGTTGGCAAAGTGTTGGACAGTTCACTATGTGTAAAACTGTCTATTTTTGCAATCGGAAAAGGGTTTTGCCTTGTAAACTTGAACATGGACTTGTGGTCTTGAAGGAAGTGAACTTGATGGATTAAATATCAACATTTAAGATGTGATTATATCCTTAACTTGTTTTATCCTTGTACATAATGTTTGGAATTGTTATTGCAAAATTGTGCATGGACTTGGTGGTGTATTGAAAGAAAAATATGGTTTTGGTGATGTTCATGTGTGTTGTGAAACCATGGTTGATTTTTGGCATCCAAGTTGACCTAAAATATGTAAAGGGGAGCTTATTCGTGGCCATGGACCATTTATTACAAAAAAGGACCTAAAAGAGACCCTTTTTGGCTGAAACGGGCATCCGCCCTCGCATCTGGAGCACCTGCGGGCGCAGATGCCAACGCGGGTGGCTCTGTACAAGGGCATAGGAGAACCTGCGGCCACATTTCAATCACCTTCGGGCGCAGGTGGCTTCGCAGGTCAACCCAGAATTTCGTTTTGTATGTTTTTGTCTCTCTTTGATCTCCAAAAGCCCCTATATCCTTTTTGGATGTAATTATCAACTTATGATACCTTTTTAATGACTTTAAGGGGTCGTTTGGAGGCATGTTGGATTATATCAATTATGGATTGTTGTTAATGTGTTGTTATGAGGTGACTTGATGGAGTAATTGTGACGTAATGATAATGAGGAAGCGTAAAGGGTAAACGTGGTGTGAAATGCTATTGGTTTATGATGTTTTGGTCAATGTGTGGAATGCTATGGAATTGTTGGTATGGTAATGCAGTGGATTGTACTTTAAAGGGTGAAATGACGTTATATGGCAGTCATATAGCTTGTAAGGTAACTAGTTGTTAATGTGAGCTTCGTTATGAACTTGTGTTGTAGAGTAGCACGTAAAGAAGGAGCTGGATTATTGTATTCACCCATAGGACTGTGTATTCATATTGGGGAGATAAGGTAAGTAAGGTTACTCTTTCCATATCCTTCTGCAGCATATAGTGTTCACCTTGTTATTGTACTTGTTCATTTCCGAAATGTTCTAAGGTATCTCATTTTAGGTTATCATCTATTGTTACTCACATATACCTTATTCGTGATCTATTGTTACTCATGTGTCACATAACTGTGGACATGGCTCCAAAGTTCCAATAATGTTACATTCAAAAGTTCCAATAATGACATTACCATCGAATGAACTATTTCAAAGATTAAAGAAGTGATGTAATTAAGTCTCTATTCTTGGGTGGTATCCCATGGGTTAAAATACCTAGCATGGGTCGATCCCAATATCTCGGGTGGTATCCCAGGCGTGAAAATAACACCTAGCATGGGTCAATCCCGCCACTACGGGTGGTATCCCAGGGGCAAAATAAAAGCCTAGCATGGGTCGATCCCGAATAATTATTGATTACCCACTGATCAGCTTGGGGCCCGGGCATTATATGAATAAAGGAATGAGTGATGGACGAATGAATGAGCGTAAAAGCAAGGAAAGTAATCAATGTAATGTACATGGTTCCACACATACAGAATGGTGACTTATCCATATTGGTTATTCACTTGTATTTGATTCCATTGAAGTATTTATGTATCATACAGCTTCTTATGGCCTCACATAGTCAGTACATTCTTCGTACTGACGTCCCTTGGGGGACTTCCCTTACTTGCTACAGGCACAGGTACTAGTAGACCTCCACAGTAAGCTGCGGGTCATCTATTGATCATTGGTGAGCTCCAGTTGGTTCGGGGCTTTCCGAGTCACAGCTATACATTTGTTTTGGTATTGTAAATGTTGTATAAAGTGGGGACTTGTCCCGACTTTAATTTGGTTTAGTGTACGCATCTGTTAGAGGCTTTGTAGACGTATGTGGGAATATGAATGTAAGGGATGTATGTACATTTTAACTTGGTGGCCCTAACGGCCGAGTTTCTTACATGTATATATCACATGTTTCCATGACTTCCGCTAGTAGCATCTTGTATCTATATATGATGGTGGTGTTTTGTGAATGACATGCATATGAATGGACATAGATAAAGATTGGTTCTCTCGGGCCTTATCGGCTTTGGGTGTCAGTCCGCCCCGTTGGAATACAAGGCGTGACAAAAGTGTTATCAGAGCAGGTCGTCCTAAGGGTGTCTACAAAGCCGTGTCTGAGTAGAGTCTTGCTTATGGATGTGTTGTGCACCACATTTATAAGTAGGAGGCTACGGGACATTTAGGAGTTGTTTCTTTTCTTCATTTCTAGATCGTGCAATAGAGCCAATGTTGCAAGTGGAATCGTATCTGACCATTGGAATTGGTTTTCTTGTTTATAGTAAAATGTCGATTACAAGACGAGGTAGAGGTAAAGGTAAGCAAGTAGATATACTTGCTGGAGAAGGAACAAGTAGATCACCACTTGACCAAGCTAGTCAAGGTGGGGCTGACGCTGAGTTTGCATCGCGGGCTTCTTCTACTTTTCCAGCTCCAGAAGAGCCGAGAAGGAGAGAAGAACCTGCAGAACCACCTGTTAATGCTACTGAGCAAGATCTCAGAAATGCGGTGCAAATTTTGACTCAGATAGTTGCTGCACAAAGTCAAGGACGAGCTGGTCCAACAATAAGTGATGATGGTGCGGCTAAAGCAGCTAGTCGGCGGACACAGGACTTTCTGAAATTAGACCCTCCCACATTCACTGGGTCAGATCTGAATGAAGATCCACAAGACTTTATAGATCAAATTCAAAGGGCTCTAGATGTTATGCATGTGACTGGTATAGAAACAGTTGAACTTACGGCCTATAGATTGAAAGGTAAAGCTATATTATGGTGTGAAGATTGGAAGAAATCTTGTGATATTGGGGCAAATCCACCAAATTGGGAAGAATTTAAAGCGGCATTCCTTGATCATTATCTTTCCTATGAGATCCGAGAGGCTCGTGCGGATCAGTTCTTAAATCTCCATCAAGGGAATCTGAGTGTCAGAGAATACAGTCTGCAGTTTAATTCTTTGGCTCGATATGCTCTGAATGTAGTAGCCACAATGACAGACAGATTTCATCGATATGTGGACAGGTTGGAGCCATATTTGGTAAGGGACTGCACTATTGCCGCTTTAAATAGAGATATGGATATAGCTAGAATTCAGGCTTTCGCACAAAAGATGGAGGACCAAAGGCAAAGAAGAAGGGTACACGAATCTGAATGAGGGTCGTCAAAGAGGGTTAGACCTATGGGACAGTCTATGGCGTCCCAAGGAGAATCTAGACCTCGGATGTTTCCTAGACCATCTAGACCATCATTCTCTTATTCCACAGCAGGTACTCAATCTCAATTCTGAGGGTTTAGAGGCAGCCATATAGGGAAGAGTTGTGGGATTCAAGGTTCGCAGACCGCTGGATTTTCTCGTCAGCTGTGTCAGCACTGTGGACAGTTTCATTTAGGTGAATGTCGGCTTGGGACAAATATTTGCTTTTGGTGTGGTATGACGGGGCATATGATGAGAGACTGCCCACGAAGAGGCTTGGGTAGTGTGGCACGACCTGCGGGATCAACCGTTGCATCATCATCATTAGTTCCTCCCTTAGGTAGAGGTGTATAGCCTGCGGGTCGTGGTAGAGGTACCAGAAGAGCAGCCAGTCCCAGTGGAACCTAGAATCGCACCTATGCTCTAGTGGACTGGCAGAATTCGGAGGCCTCTCCTGATGTAGTCGCAGGTACATTATCCATATTTTTGTATAATGTATATGCATTGATTGATCCGGGTTCTACATTGTCATATGTTACTCTATTGATTGATGCGAAATTTGAAAGAACACCGGAACTATTAACTAAGTCAATTGATACGCAAAAGATTGAAGCAGTGAAAAATTGCCCAAGGCCTACGACACCTACGGAAATTCGTAGCTTCCTTGGGTTGGAAGGTTATTATCGAAGGTTTGTTGAAGGGTTTTCTTCTATTGCTGCACACTTAACGAAGCTTACACACAAGGCAGTCAAATTTCAGTGGAATGATGCATGTGAGAAAAGTTTCCAAGAGCTGAAAGATAAATTGACTTCTACACCGGTGTTGGTACTTTCGAAAGGCACAGAGGGGTATGCTGTATATTGTGATGCTTTCGGAGTTGGTCTAGGGTGTGTATTGATGCAGCACAGTAATGTAATCGTGTATGCCTCACAACAGTTGCGACCAAATGAGAGAAACTATCCCACCCATGATCTTAAGTTAGCAGCTGTGGTATTTGCTTTAAAGATATGGCGCCATTATTTGTATGGAGTTCATGTTGATATCTATACTGATCTTAAAAGTTTGCAATATATCTTTAAGCAAAAGGATTTAAATCTAAGGCAGCGGAGGTGGCTTGAGCCATTGAAAGACTATGATATTGGTAACCTATATCATCTAGGAAAAGCAAATGTGGTAGTTGATGCGTTGAGACGCAAGGCAATGGGAGGTACTAGTGGCCAGTTGACGGAAAAGCAAGACTTAGTCAAATATCTACATCAATTAGCCAGCTTGGGAGTTCGTCTTCTTGAATCCTCAGATGAAGGGGTTATTATACAAAATGCGGCAGAATCTTTATTAATAGTTGAAGTGAAAGAGAAACAGTTTGCGGATCCTATGATATTGTAGCTAAAAGAGAATGTACAACAGCGTTTAACAAAGGCATTGAATTTGACGCAGGAAGGAGTACTTCAGTGCCAAGGTAGATTATGTGTACCGGATATAGATGAGCTGAGGAGACGCATTATGACAGAGGCGCATCATTCACGATATTCTATTCATCCGGGAGCTACCAAATGTACCATGATTTAAAAGAAGTGTATTGGTGGCGAAACATGAAGAAGAACATTGCAGAATTTGTAGCTCAATGCCCAAATTGTCAACAAGTAAAGGTAGAGCATCAGAAACCTGGAGGTTACATGCAATGTATCAATCTTCCAGTCTGGAAATGGGACATAATTAATATGGACTTAGTCACAGGTTTGCCTCGTACACTGCGGAAATTTGATTCCATATGGGTCATAGTTGACAGGCTTACCAAATCAGCGCATTTCCTACCAGTCAAGACCACCTGTATAGCCGAGGAGTATGCAAGGTTCTCTGTTAAAAAAATAGTGCGGTTACATGGAATTCTGGTCTCCATTATATCAGACAGGGGAGCTCAATTTACTGCACATTTTTGGACATCATTTCAGAAGAGTTTGGGTACACAGGTGAATTTGAGTATGATTTTCCATCTTCAGACAGATTGACAAGCAGAACGTACTATCCAAACACTTGAAGATATGCTACGAGCTTGCACGTTAGATTTTCAAGGTAGTTGGGATGACCATTTGCCTCTTATTGAATTTGCTTACAACAATAGCTATCATTCAAGTATCAAAATGGCACATTATGAAGCTTTATACGGAAGGAAGTGTAGATCACCGATTGGATGGTTTGAAGTAGGTGCGACTGCTTTACTTGGACCAGATCTTGTTCACCAAGCTATGGAGAAAGTTAAAGTGATCCAACAGCGGCTACAAATGGCCCAAAGTCGACACAAGTCATATGCTAATGTTAGAAGAAGAGGGCTCAAATTTGCCATAGGTGATTGGGTATTCTTGAAGGTGTCACCGATGAATGGGGTAATGAGATTTGGAAAGAAAGGGAAGTTGAGTCCCTGGTATATAAGGCCATATGAAATTGTCCGAAGATTTAGGCAAGTCGCGTATGAATTAGCATTACCTCAAGAACTCTCCACAGTTCATCCGGTATTTCATGTTTTGATGCTTCGAAAGTGCATAAGAGATCCATCTCATTTTGCTCCCATGGATGATGTACAAGTTACGGAGGATCTTACCTATGAAGAAATACCTATTTCTATTCTGGATAGGCAAGTGAAGAGGTTAAGGAATAAAAACGTAGCTTCCGTAAAGGTACTTTGGAGGAACCAACAAGTAGAAGAGATCACATGGGAAGCTGAAGAAATGATGAAGTCCAAGTACCCTTATTTGTTCCAAGGGTAAGAAAAAGTTCAAGATACGAGATCGAATCTATGACAAGTAAGTATTTATATGCATTAAATGTATATATATATATATATGATAACATGACGAATGATCCTAGACTTGCCATTGTTTAAATTTAATAATGTCACAAACATTCGAGGATGAATGTTTCTAAGGGGGGAAAGATGTAACACCCCGTACATTTCTGAACCTATGAGACTACCTTAACTTTATGGAATTATTTAAACATGAGAGGGTTGGTGAATTATGCATTAATTTGTTGGGCTTAAATGAATCATGTGCTATTGGGCTCAATTGAGGCCCAAAAATCATATAAAAGACATGGCCCAACAATAGAAATGACCTATTCTTGTGTTTGACCAAGCAAGCATGCATTTAATGTGGCTAAGGATGACCATTAAGTACTATATAAAGCAAGGAAAAATCAGATTTTATTCATATCAATACACATGTCATTTCTAGACTTTTCTCAAATATTTCTCATCTCACACAAACCCTAAGCCTTCATTCCTTTGGACAAGATCACTCTCTTGCAAGCTTTGGTAAGTGTTTACTTTCATGGTTTAATATTTTATATTCTTAAGATGGTGCATAAATCAGGTTGGTTATGTTGGCAAAGTGTTGGACAGTTCACTATGTGTAAAACTGTCTATTTTTGCAATCGAAAAAGGATTTTGCCTTGTAAACTTGAACATGGACTTGTGGTCTTGAAGAAAGTGAACTTTATGGATTAAATATCAACATTTACGATGTGATTATATCCTTAACTTGTTTTATCCTTGTACATAATGTTTGGAATTGTTATTGCAAAATTGTGCATGGACTTGGTGGTGTATTGAAAGAAAAATGTGGTTTTGGTGATGTTCATGTGTGTTGTGAAACCATGGTTGATTTTTGGCATCCAAGTTGACCTAAAATATGTAAAGGGAAGCTTATTCATGGCCATGGAGAATTTATTACAAAAAAGGACCTAAAAGAGACCCTTTTTGGCTGAAACGGGCATCCGCCCTCGCGTCTGGAGCACCTGCGGGCGCATATGCCAATGCAGGTGGCTCTATACAAGGCTAGAGGAGAACCTGCGGCCGCATGTCAACCACCTGCGGGCGCAGGTGGCTTCGCAGGTCAATCGAGAATCTCGTTTTGTATGTTTTTGTCTCTCTTTGATCCCCGAAGGCCCCTATACCCTTTTTGGATGTAATTATCAACTTATAATACCTTTTTAATGACTTTAAGGGGTCGTTTGGAGGCATGTTAGATTATATCAATTATGGATTGTTGTTAATGTGTTGTTATGAGGTGACTTGATGGAGTAATTGTGACGTAATGATAATGAGGAAGCGTAAAGGGTAAACGTGGTGTGAAATGCTATTGGTTTATGATGTCTTGGTCAATAATGTTACATAATCTTGGACATGGTTCCAAAGCTCCAATAATGTTACATTCAAAAGTTCTAATAATGACATGACCATCGAATGAACTATTTAAAAGATTAAAGAAGTGATGTAATTAAGTCTCTATTCTTGGGTGGTATCCTAGGGGTTAAAATACCTAGCATGGGTCGATCCCAATATCTCGGGTGGTATCCCAGGGGTGAAAAGAACACCTAACATGGGTCAATCCCGCCACTACGGGTGGTATCCCAGGGACAAAAAAAAAGCCTAGCATGGGTCGATCCCGAATAATTGTTGATTACCCACTGATCAGCTTGGGGCCTGGGCATTATATGAATGAAGGAATGAGTGATGGAAGAATGAATGAGTGTAAAAGCAAGGAAAGTAATCAATGTAATGTACATGGTTCCACACATACAGAATGGTGACTTATCCATATTGGTTATTCACTTGTATTTGATTCCATTGAAGTATTTATGTGTCATACAACTTCTTATGGACTTACATAGTCAGTACATTCTTCGTACTGACGTCCCTTTGGGGACTTCCCTTACTTGCTACAGGCACAGGTACTAGTAGACCTCCACAGTAAGCTGCGGGTCATCTACTGATCATTGGTGAGCTCCAGTTGGTTCGGGGCTTTCCGAGTCACAGCTGTACATTTGTTTTGGTATTGTAAATGTTGTATAAAGCGGGGAATTGTCCCGACTTTAAGTTGGTTTAGTGTATGCATCTGTTAGAGGCTTTGTAGACGTATGTGTGAATATGAATGTAAGGGATGTATGTCCATTTTGACTTGGTGGCCCTAACGGCCAAGTTTCTTATATGTATATATCACATGTTTCCATGACTTCCGCTATTAGCATCTTGTATCTATATGTGATGGTGGTGCTTCGTGAATGACATGCATATGAATGGATATAGATGAAGATTGGTTCTCTCGGGCCTTATCGGCTTCGGATGTCAGTCCGCCCCGTTGGAATACGAGGCGTGAGATATATACCACCATGGGTGTTGGAAGACAAAAAAAACTTACACGCATCGGGTGTATACACCCAACTAATAAATAAATGACACTTATCATATTATTTAAATATAAATATTAATACTTAACCATAGTTAACCATGTTACTTTATAACTTTATCATCATATTATTACTTTATAAATTTATCATCATATTTATTTACTTTATAAATTTATCATCATATTTATTTACTTTACTTCTATTTCCCCTTTAATATCTTAATGTCACTTATTTTTTCTATTTTCATTAGAAATTTATTTTTCGTATTTTGCTTATTTTTCTAGAGAAAATATTTTGATCAACCAAACATTAAAATATTTTCCTCTATATCATACACACCTTTAAGTTCAAACTCCTTGGCCATAAACTGGGATAGAGGAAAAATTACTCTTGACAAATTGTTAACAAGTCCAGAGTCAAAAGAATCACCTTTTTTGAGGTAAATAGAAAATAGGACACGTGATTTCTTTTTCAATATCCTAGTTGCTACTCCACATCAGTTGCTTCAATGATACTAAGACTTTTTTTTTTTAAAATGTAGGCCACAATTCACGTTTCTTGTATTTGTTTCACAAAGTTAACCACGAAAAAAGAAGTAAAATTTATAGGTAAGGTAAACATCAATATAACTACATAGTAGATGAACAAGATTCAAGTTCATATCAAAACTAACACCTGCAGCATTCTCAACAAGAATCCACATCTGCTTCTCGATAAGAGCAACAAGCTTACAGTCTTCTTCCTCTCCTACCACCCTTTCAGCGAGCAGTGGCTGAGTCAGAATTTTCACTAAGTTGTGTCCTTGAGCAAATTGTTTAAGACATTGTCAAAGCTGAGGCATTCAAAATCTTTATTATGTACAAATTCATCATTAATTTCTTCCACTATAGGTGTCTCAACTTTAAGATCTAGAACAAATTTCTCGAATTGCACTCCAAAGTGTCTCAACTGGACGCCAAAAATATTGCTCCAATTTTCTCAAGCGAAGCATATTTAGCGTACAATGACTGCCTCAAATTTCAAGCTGAAAGTGAGCAAATGCTAACATGTAGCATTAACATGTAGTAAAGTTCAGCCTGGGGTTCAGAATTAAACATACTAACTAGCCGAAGGGGGTTCAACTTTTACTATATGTACATAAAAAATAATTTTAATCATGTATAAATAGTATAATTTTGAACCCCCTTGCCCAAAGGTGTCTCCGCCCTTGCCAACGAGTGCTATCAGTAGGAATTGGAGTCACATCCTCTATAGGACCAATTTTCATTCTTGAACGAGCCTCAGACAGACCGAGCAACACTAAAACAAGATCTCACTCTCTCACAAATTCAGAGAATACTAAGGCATTGTAGTCAACTTTTATTATCTAAAAGTAGTACCAAAACACCATCCTTACACTGTAGGTTCTTTCTTGCACAAGTACTAGTTGTCACATACTTTATTACCCATCCAAACATGGGACAATTATCTAGAAACAAGCATTAAAAAGAAAGAACATAATTTTGGTTATGTTGTTGGTTATTAACCAACAAAGCAACCAAAAGTTTTCAAAAAAAAAAATAGGCAACAAAAGAAGTTAAGAATGTTTTACGAATGTGCAAACCTAATAGCTAAAAATCAAAAGACTAGATTCTCTTATCAAAATGTCTCCAAATCATAGTATCACATCATTCTCCAAGCTCGAATTTTATTTTCTAATCCACTACTTTCATCCTGATCTCCACGTACTTGCAGATGATTGCTACACAAATAAAAAATAAATAAGAGTAAAAATTCAAATACTACAAACTTTCTATACAAAATGGCATCGTTAAGTACCTATTTAGTACTGTCAAAACCTTGTAACAAGGTTAAAAATGAGACATTAGAATTATTCAATTCCAAGTCAAAAGTAGAATCCTAACAAAAATACAAATTCAAGATAAATGGATAATATGAATAATTGTTTAGCATAAAAAAATTATATTGAAAGCAGAATAAAAGAAAACTAACTTGCAAATTAACTTCTGATAAAGGAGGTGTTGCTTGACGAGTAATGTATACATTGTTTTCAAACATACTTTGTATTGGAGGTGCAACAACATTTTGAGATTTCTCTATAATCAAACAAAACTAATTAGATTATTACAAAAGTATATTACCAAATGAAGACTACATAGTACTTACCAGTTGTCCCATGAGTCGGTTGAGTAGCTTTTCGTTTTTTATATTTCTCCCAATAATTTTGGACACGCTCTTTTCGAACACCTGGTGTGTTTACATAAAGAGGATCCAATACCTTGTCTTCCATATTTTTCTTACCATTTTTTGTTGAAAGATGGACGGTAGTGGTGTCCAATTTTCCTAGATAATCTTCTAATTCATCTGAAGCATTTTTGAGATGTCTCTGAAAAATATCTCGACACTCTACATTAGATTTGCTAAGATACACAAGATTATAACAAGTCTTCATCACACCGTTAGTGTAAACAATCTCATATGATTTTGAATTTTCATTGCTAGAACAACTCTTACTTGGCAAATCGCTTATCCTTTTCCTCACATCCTTAGTCCATCTCTTCAAAATATATTTCTCGGGGATTTTTTTATGTTAGAAGTAAAAATTAGTAGACAATGTGAACATAAAATACTCATAGATTCAAACTTCTTACAAGTACATGTCATATGTAAAGTTATGGAATCAAACTCCACAAACCAACTCTTGCATGAATTATGCATCCTTACTTCATATTTGGACACTTAACCATGATAATATACTTGTGCCTCAATAAAACATACCCCAACTCTTTTGAGAAACTCTTTCTCGAACATGTTATAGATCTTGTGAATATAAACAGTAGAAACCTGAGTCAATATTGGACTATCTTTTACAACAAGAGTAGGCCTGAAGTCTTCATGTTCTTCACTAAGCCGCCACTTATTTACTGCATTTTTCTCATAGTTAGTGATAAATATGTACAAATAAGTGCTCAAGTCACCAAGTCCATTCAATACATGATTAGTACTTTCACTTCGAGATGAGGCTTTCAATCCAGCACTAAATACATCATTATTAAAAGTCGTGGACCATATGTGTCGAATATTATAAGGATTCTTCAACCATTTATGCTTTTCTATGTTGTACATTGTAAGCATCATCTGCCAGGTTTCTTTAAATTCGACAATAGAATCACAATTTGACATGCACTTATTAAAAAGCTTAAAAAAAACCTTTATCATTCTTAAGTGATCCCAAATGAGATGGGGCATTCTGGGAGATGTGCCATTGACACAATCTATGTCTAGTTCCAGGTATCACTTCTCTAATGCCAATTGTCATTCCTTGAGCTTGATCAGTTATGATAGTTCGGGGAGTGATCCCTCCCATTGACTTTAAAAATGTAGAGAATAACCATTTGAAAGATTCTGCCGACTCATCAGACAAAAAAGCATATCCAAAAATTATATTCTGCCAATAATGATTTATTCCAATAAATGGTAAACAAATCATACGATACTTATTTGTTCGATATGTAGTATCAAAAGTAATGACATCATCAAATATATCATAGTCAATTCTAGATCGACCATCCCTCTAAAAAAAGTTAGCAATACGTCCTTTAGGATCAAGTTGAACATCCCAATAAAAAAAAGTATCATTCGCTTGTCTATTATAAAAAAGTATCATTCGCTTGTCTATTATCAAATTCATCAATAACACTTTGAGCATCTCTAGCTTCCACCTTAGATTTCATCAACTGGTGTATAAAATTAAAACAATCTTTCTTTGAATAGCCTAAAACATCAGCCCCTCCAGTTTCTTCTATCAAGTAAGAATAAGTTGCAGTTGGCTTTATACCAGCATTAACCATGTTTTCAATAACTAACTTTTTGGTTTTAGTTATCGAATAAGCTGATCTTAGCAAGTGTCCCTTTTTTGGAAAAGCCATCTCATGGTTATGCTCCATAACAGATCTATCCACCATGAAAGGGTTATTAGGATTTTGACGCTTAAAGCTTATCATTGCAGGACAATGATCACGTGTCTATATGACTGCAAGATGCCTTATTGGATTTTCTTAACTTTTCTTCTTTTTCTCCGTACCTATAACATACGAAACGTTTTTCTCTAACCACTGAACTACCTTGAAGATAATATTGTTTATCCTTTCGTACACCAAAACCTTTGGAATGTGCATATTCACAATATAAGGTATAAGCTTCTTCCTCGTCTTTCATAATTTAATTTTTCATTTTCCCTTGTAATTCAATCATGCCATCTTCCTCAACTTCATCTTGCATTTTTTTCTCGTCCTCATCTTCCGCGTTAATATCTTTTAATAATTCTTCGTCACTCTCAACATTATTTGTTTTATCAGAAGTTGACATTCTGATATTTCAAACCAGAAGAAAAGAATGAGAATTCGCCACAACGCTGGAAAGGAATGAAGAAATAAAGGTAGATGGCGGCAATCCTTAGAATGATGGCGGCAGTTGTGCTATGCTATTGGGTCATGAGGTTTAGTTTCCTTCCTTTTTTCAATTATTTAGTGCTTTTCGGTTATTGAATTTCCCTTCAGTTTTTAATTGTTTAATTTCTTGGTTAAAAGTGTTAGCTTTAATTTACTTTCTTTTTTAATTGTTTAGTTTCGTGCTTGGGTTGTTGAATTTCCCTACATTTTTTAATTATTTAATTTCTCAGCTAAAAGTAGGACTCTAAACTTTAGTTATTTTCCATGATTAACTTAACTGAGTTGGTGTATATACCCGGTGCGTGTAAGTTTTTACCATGATAAGACACGTACTAAAACCTAGAAACGACTAGGGTTAGAGTTAATTATTTGGATCAATTAAAGGAATTTTTAGATTGTGGATAAAAGGAATTCATCTGCTTCCTGAGGATTCTCGGTGACCGATAACATGAGTCGTGGTTGCTACAGATCCATTTCTTTAAAAATTCATAAGTCTCCTAAACTAGTATTTACAATTTAAATACTATATATACATAGATAAATAATTTTCTTATGACGTTTCTAGTAATTGTAATTTTTTTTTTTTTACAATTACAAAGATATCATCAGTTCGCGTTCCACCACGTTTGCTAGATTTGCTAGGTTTTCTTTTTTCATCAAAAGGAATTTACTTTACTGCATAGACATGAGAGTTTTTCTTCTGCAATTATTCTTTCTTTCCACATCTTTACCTCTTTCATAGAAAATCAAAAAAGAAGGAAAAAAAAAGAAAATGTAATATTAATAGTATTATGCTTTTTTTTTGATAGCAGAATCGTAACTAACAATTGTACTATCTTATATATATATATATAAGAATAAGCACACATCAGGTCAACATGCATGCTGTTTTTTTTGGGACATTTTAGTCATTTTAGTTATAATAGAGTAATATCATTGGGCCTAAGAGAATTTACTGTAGATGTTATAGTTATATTTTTAAGTGCCTGGACTAAAATGCCCTCTGCTTATGTCATCCTCCACCACCCTACTCTTCCCCCTCCCGCACATAATAGCCCAATCCAAGTTAATTTCCTCACTTCTCCAACCTTCCTCACTGTTTTTTCCCTATGTGTTTTTCGAAGAATATAAAATTATCTTTTTTCAAGTTTAAGATTTAAATAATTTGCTAATTAAATTCTTACAAATTCTGTCAAATTTTTAAAAAATACTATAGTAAGTCATTGCATAGTTGTGTACTTTGTGCCATTTAAACATTTCAATTAAAGTTTAGATATATAGACTAATGTAAGTTTGATTATCTTGAAGGTTAATCAAATCAAAATTTGATCAAGATAGTCAATTATAGTAGATCGATCACTTCATATTTCATGTTATCAACTTATGCTTGATAGTAATTAATAATTTCTATTATTCTGATGTCCCAAATAGTTAAAAAAAAGAAGAGAAGAGTATCCTTTAATTTGCATATGAACCTTCTTAAAATAATTAATAAATTTGATGAAACAAATTATATGAGAAAATTTTAGTTTTCTCAAGCTTTATTTTTGTAGTTGCACTAATAAGGTGAGGTTTTAAGTGCATAATATTAACTACTCTAACTGAAATTAACAGACAATGGTACCATACTGAAACATACTTTGCTATAAACATGCATATCTTAGTGCATGAATAAACATATTTTCGTTATTCTTTTCAGTTTTTTTTACATCGTCAAAAAAATTAACAAAATTGTTATAGTGATCCTACTTGATTCATATACGAAATGAAATTTGCATGTTGAACCCGTGCTCACTTTCCCATCTAGTGGTACTATATTAGTGCATGAATATACACTGATGATCTCATTACTGTAAAAGAAAATGGGAGAAATAGTATTCTAACCTTTTATATTATTATTTTTTATTTTATGTTCATTTTATGAGAGATTTTTAATTTTACTCCTAAAAAATGTTCATTTTACATATAAGAAATCTTAAAAGGCCATTTACTTCTATTCAAATTATAAAAAGACAAGAAATTTCATTTACTCAAAAAAAAAAACCTTTATAAATGGCTTTCTACGTATTAAGGAGCTTCCTTTTTTCTTCTTTTTGTCATAAATGAAAGAGGAAAAAAAAGATTAGGCCTTGTGCGTAAAAATAGGTTCTTCCCTACCATCTCCTGCCGTTGGATCTATTAACATATAGACTAATGTAAGTTTGATTATCTTGAAGGTTAATCAAATCAAAATTTGATCAAGATAGTCAATTATAGTAGATCGATCACTTCATATTTCATGTTATCAACTTATGCTTGATAGTAATTAATAATTTCTATTATTCTGATGTCCCAAATAGTTAAAAAAAAGAAGAGAAGAGTATCCTTTAATTTGCATATGAACCTTCTTAAAATAATTAATAAATTTGATGAAACAAATTATATGAGAAAATTTTAGTTTTCACAAGCTTTATTTTTGTAGTTGCACTAATAAGGTGAGGTTTTAAGTGCATAATATTAACTACTCTAACTAAAATTAACAGACAATGGTACCATACTGAAACATACTTTGCTATAAACATGCTTATCTTAGTGCATGAATAAACATATTTTCGTTATCCTTTTCAGTTTTTTTTTAATCGTCAAAAAAATTTGTATGTTGAACCTGTGCTCACTTTCCCATCTAGTGGTACTATATAAGTGCATGAATATACACTGATGATCTCATTACTGTAAAAGAAAATGGGAGAAATAGTATTCTAACCTTTTATATTATTTTTTTATTTTATGTTTATTTTATGAGAGATTTTTAATTTTACTCCTAAAAAATGTTCATTTTATATATAAGAAATTTTAAGAGGCCATTTACTTCTATTCAAATTATAAAAAGGTAAGAAATTTCATTTACTCTTTAAAAAAAAAAAAAAAAAAACTTTATAAATGGTTTTGTACGTATTAAGGAGCTTCCTTTTTTTTTTTTTTTTTTTTCTTTTTGTCATAAATGAAAGAGAAAAAAAAAGACTAGGCCTTGTGCGTAAAAATAGGTTCTTCCCTACCACCTCCTGCCGTTGGATCTATGTGTTAATAATCACTGTGAAAGCACATAGGCGCAGAAAAGCCATTAAAGCGAAGCATCCATTTTCCGCCAAATACAAACTCCTCCCTCCTTTCTCAAACGATACTGAACAAAAAGCAACAAAATATTCTCTGTTTGATCAACCATAAAGTTAGGGTTCCGGAAGAGTGAGGATGGCGGAGCCAGCAAATTCAGGAGGTGGCGGAAGCCATGAGAGTGGGGGCGACCCAAGTCCTCAGTCCAATCTGCGAGAACAGGACAGGTACCTACCGATCGCTAATATTGGACGTATAATGAAGAAAGCATTGCCTGCTAATGGAAAGATCGCTAAGGATTCTAAGGACACTGTTCAGGAATGTGTATCTGAGTTCATTAGTTTCATCACTAGCGAGTAAGCTTCTTTTTTCTCTTTATTCAATTCCTAACTCCTCTAATTATTCAGTCTCCTATTCTATATGCTGAAACTGAGGAATGCGAATTTTATAGTACGTTTATACTAAATCATAAAGATCGCTTTGTCAACTGAGGTTTTGTGGCATTGTACTAGGTAAGTTTCAAACTTTAAACTGTATGTTTAGAGGTCTATATAATCTGGGTAATTTCTCATTTCAAGAAATATTGTTGGAATTCCTTTTAGGCTCAGATGGTTACATCTTTTTTTGTTTCTTAGAGTTACAAAGTTTTGTGGTGTTTCTCCTATTTTTTTTTTTTCGAAATTTTATATACATGACAAAGATAGCCTTTTAAACGATTTCTCCTTTAAGAACATCAATAGAATGTCTTTTTGGTGTTCTTTCCATAGCTCTTAACAAAGAAGGAGGGAAGGTAATAGCTTACTTAAATGAAATCTGGTTATGACTCTTCCATGAGTTACCAGACAACCGAAGATCCCCGCTGGTAATCCCATTGCACTCTTCCCTGACAGCTGTCGTTCCTTTATTAAATCCTTTTTCACTGTTCCTGCCTGTCACCTCCTTAATGATTAGCAATAGCAGCAAATTGATCACGGCATTTATGAGGCAGGAGAATCACGGACACGTGGTCACCTTCTGGTCCTTAAGGGGAGAAAGAACACAGTGAACGATGTGTTGGCAATTAGTAGACAAGGGAATCATAAATGCATGGTGTCCTTAGTGGGGTAGGTCATCTTTATTTTTTTGAAAACCTTGGGGTAGGTCATCTTTAGTAAAGGGAAAGATTATGGGAAAAGAGGATTTGACTATAAGAGAGGTGGAATAGAGTGACCTGCCACTTTAATGATGCTCTCGAGAGAAACATGAAAAAATGGGAGGACAAAAATAGTAGTTCTTGGAGCTATGAAACAGCAGGGGTGGAGGAAGGCAAAAATAAAATGTAAAGAGGTGGCCTGGCAGCATGTTATCAACCACTCTGTATGGTGAATCCATGAAAAAGAAAGATGTGCTGTCTGGGACAATTCTTCCCCATGCTCACTAAAGAAAATTTGGAGCGCAGCTTTGTCGGTGACTTTATTGTTTCTACATATGACATTTCTTAGAATGGAATATAGTTGAACCCAAAGAAGAATAACTTTCGGTTGGTGAGTAAAAAAAAGAGCTATTGTGAACAAGCCCTTAGTTCTTTGTTTGTCTGTTTTTCGTAGTAAATATTCCCAATAGTAGAAGGTAATCCACTGCTGCACTTTTGCCTGTGATCTTGCAGAGTTGCTCTGTGCATTGTTATTCAAGTGATCTTGCCATACCGAGTTGTTTATCCCTGCTTGGATCTTCACACTGCAGTCCCTTTGCTAAAAGTAGAAGTCCTGTTTCCTATTTTACCTTTCTTTGACAAGGTTACTTGTCCTAATTATGTCATTCCTATGGTTGGGGTATTTTCCTTTTACTGTTAGGTATCGTATATGCTCACGGGCTATGTCATTTGCAACATGATATTTACTCTTCTTAAAAAGTATTGATGTAGCTAAGATCTTATGGCTGATATTGTTTTACTGTTATTTCTTTTTCTGGATCATTCAGGTTAAATATTAGATGTTGTTTTACCAGTTTCAAAAAAAGTTGTATATTAGATGTAGATGTCTTTGATAGTACCAATTTCAAAAAAAGAAAGATGTAGATGTCTTTATATAAATACATGGAAAGACGTTGCCGATGTTTAATGCATGAGAAGTTAGAATTCAAATATATCTGTTGGTACTTGTGTAGAAGTGGAAGACATGTTACCTTGTTAAATGTTTGTTGTTAGAGGTTGGACTTCTATACATATAGATACTGAGATTTTGTAGCATGATGACACGCGGAAGTAACAACCACTCTCATTGCATGTTTCAAATGTGTTCTCTTTTATTTTATAGAGCTAGTGACAAGTGTCAGAAAGAGAAGAGAAAGACGATCAATGGAGATGATTTACTATCAGCCCTGGCTACCTTAGGATTTGAGGACTACATTGAACCACTCAAGGTCTATTTGACTAGGTACAGAGAGGTAACTGCAGTTCTTCATATCCTTAATGTTTTTGGGACTGGTTTCTCGTATGAACAGCTCTATTTTCTCAATTTTATGTTCTATTAGGCTTCCTCATCATTTGGTTTGCGAGTGAATTGATAAGAGAATATATGGACTAGTGCATTTGCCAATTGCCATATTCTATATGTTGCACTGTGTATTTTTGGTTTATATGGATTTCACTTTTGTAGTTTCAAGATTTTGTATTCAACCATATTTTATCTTATAATCAACTAAGTACATGTTGTTTCTATGGTTCCTGGACAACTTCCTCTGCTGGGTTGCACTGGTCAATGAATGGTGTTTTAGATGGAGGTACACATAATTTTCCACAATGATTTCGTTGTTCTCTCTGATTTTTCATTGAAAATGTATTGTAATTTGAAACTGATATCAGGGAGATGCCAAGGGTTCTGCAAGGGTTGGAGATGCATCGGTTAGAAAAGATATAGTTGGAAGTCAGCTTGAGTCCAATACGCAGGTAACATGGTTACATTTTCTTCTATTCCTTCTTTTGCTCATTTGGTTCACCGTGTGGTAGTTCTTTTGACCTCGAAAGATTAAGTTACTTGGATATTATTTAGTAAGACACCTAATATTTCTTTTGGAAATTGACAGTTCATGTATGAAGGTTCTTTTGCACAAGGCTTAGACTATGGAAACTCCCAAATATGAATTTTAAGTAAGTTTTTCTCTTTCCCTAAAAGTCTTATTCTAATGATGTGCTTTTCATCTTTAAATGTTTTACGGTCAGCTGCTCTCTTTTAGTAAATTCACCCCCTCATGTCATGACTTGGTAGGATCTCTTTTGCGTTTTGTGAAACATTTTCTTTATCAGGTAATAAACGTTTTGTTGCTCTGTTGCATCCAGGGGATGCTATAATTTTTAGAAAGTAACATTGAATCCTATATAAATAAAACTTAAAAGAGCCAACAAATTTTCAATACTGATTAACATTATTTCCATCACAATGATTGCTCCAGCCAAACAGATTCACAAAGCAACTAGCCTTCATGGAAGAAATGGTAGCTGGAACTCCCTCGAAGTATCTTTGGTCCTTCCCTTCTATGATGTCCAAAAAATAGAGTTTTTGATGGATTGTCAAAGCCTTCTTCTCTATCTTTGCACTTTGCCTTATGTGACACTTACAAAAATAAGAAGCAATTAACTCCCTTATATTATTCAAGTAAAAAATTTGTGGAGATGTCAAAGGACTGTTGTTTCCAGAAATCCGATAATATAATAAAATTGACCTTGACATTTTTTCTTTTGAGGGGTTTTTGGGTTGGGTAGGGGGAAGGGACAAAGAGTGGATAGACAAGTAGGGGAAGCTTCAATTATCAAAAATCCTCAGTTGCCTACCTATGTTTCATAGACTTGTGATACCTACAACTAGTGAACTTTGAAATGGGTACTAATTAATTCACGATCTAAGAATAACGATCCAAGGCTTTGTTGATTAGACCCTTAAAAATCCACGGAACCGTGTCAATATAGACAATTTGGTGTGCATGTGGGATCGACATTCAACGTATCTTGGGTGCTTTGACAACACCTACGGCCAAGAAGTATAGGTTGATTAGGTATTTGTTTTGCCTTTTGGTTTATGTCCTATATATCTTCACATATTTACTAGAACACTATGCGATGCATTTATATGAGCTAACTTAGGAATAAAATACCAAGTGTTTACAATGAATTTCATTACATTAGTTTTATTTTAATAGCTTCAATTAGTTGTCAAAATGTATTCTTATATATGTCATAATATACATTTATTCAGTGGTGGAATCTAGGGGGTTCGAAAAATAAATAAGAAGTAACGCCTGAAGGTTAAATGATGATAAATCGTGTCGGGTGGAGAGAAGCGGGGCGGGGCAAAGGACAAAATTAATCTTAACCGCTAAATGTAATTCGCCTTGTCATACTTTAGTTAAACATTTTTCCTACGTTTGCCCTGCTTTATCAAGCCCTACATAAATCTTGCGTTTTTTTTAAGTGTTTTATTCTATTTTGAACATTTTATTTTTTTTCTTCTAAAGTACTGCTCCTTTAATCATATATGAGCTTTGAAAATTTATACTCCGTACTATATATGTATATGTATAATATACATATTATATTTTCACGTTTATAAATTTTTTCTATATACTTAAAAAGTATATCTATAAGTTTTTCTGAATGGAAATTGTACTCTTTCCATGAATTTCCTTATTTTAAGAATTATTAATCATTATTTCTATTTAATGAACGAGGAATAGCTCTAAATTAATTACCAAATAAAAATTCATTACCGAATAAAAATTCTCTAATTTTTAGTACTGAAAAATAAGAACTTTGTATAATCTTTTAATAATGGAAAGAAATAATGGAAAGAAATCATGGGCCGGGATGAGGGAAAGAAATTGTGGGCCGGGGAACAGTGAAGCTTAAAAAAAGGGAACAACAAGCAAGCTAATGGGAATCGAATCAGCAACCATCGTGAATTCCTAAACCCCCTTAACCATTGAGCTGCGCATTTCAATTGTGACAAGGGGGTTCATTTCTATTATATATTTACGTAAACCGAAATTTTAACCCTACATATACACTGTAATTTTTCGGCGAAGGGGGTTCGACCCCCTCCCGCCCACCTAGCTCCGCCCCTGCATTTATTGGTTGTCTTGACACCTGTACCCGTACTCCTATTCCTATCCCTGTACGAAGGATTCAGGTGATGACAAATCCAACTTCTAGATCTGCACTCCCGGAATTGTATTTGAGCAACATAGGGGAAAGGGGTTTAATATTTAAACTAAAACTTGGTTCACCAAAGCCCTAATTTGCTGACGAGGCTTTCCTCTTCATTCTTTTTCATACCCTTCATTTTCTGTCTATCTTTTACACACATTAATTTCAGAACATGAAGACACTGACATGTGACTTAGGAACACACACAACATACTTACAATTTTATCACAAACACAAAAAGGAAATACTAGAGCTTTTCTTCAAAGAGTGACATTCTTAAGCTCTGTAAATGGCCGGTACTATACCAAGGAGCTTGTTATGCCAGAAATCCATAGACTTCAAACTAGATTAACCAGCTTCGGCATATTAGACCCAGAAATCTCATCGACTTGAAGGAAAAGGTATCCAAGTTCTGAAGCTTTGCTATCTCTAATGGAATCTAGCCGGATAATTTACAATTAACAGGCATCAAGCCAGATTAGTTGCTGTAAGTTCACTATTTTTGGGTGGTATATTCAACCAGAGAAAGTATAGTATCTGGTATAGAGTTTCCAAAGCCTCCTGAGATTTTCGATCTCTGGTGATATCTCGCCATCAAACTCATTTTTAGAAAACTCGAGGCACTGTCACCCCAATAGGCACAATTTGCACATACTTCAGGTGTTCAATAGTTCGCTTTCGTCTAAACGAAATTTTTTGTCAAGTTCAATTGGCTATCTCAGTACTTTTCCTTTTAAGTTCCTTGTTGGCTTCATAAAATTATTTGTATAGAGGATTGGGTGTCTTTCGGAGAGTAACATATTTTGTAGGTTTCTCCATTTTTGCTACATCACTTGTATGCGGCCATGTTGGCCTTGTTATTATTAATGAAATACTTTACCTGATAAAAAAAGAATTAGAGAGACAAACCATTAAGATTGGGATTTCTTGGTAAAGAAAGATTGTGTGACATGGATACATATCTCACTTCAATCAATCGGCTGACCTACCCAATCAATGATGAGATTCTCAATAAATGTGATCAAATTTTAAAGTTTGTATTGTCAATGAATACAATGGACTCTTACTGAATGCAGGGTAAATCAATATTAGCGTGTAGTTGAGTGGCCTGAGTGCGTTAGGCCAGTCAAGAAGAAGCTAAATCAAGAGATTGAACTATAGATAAAGGATCAGTGGATGAGAGGGGTAGATCTACCCAATTGGACTGATAACGGATGGTCCCTGCCAACTGCTTATCTCTCTTCCTCAGATTCTATTCATGACCGACTATCCCTCTTTTAGAGAGGGAATCACTTGCTGGATTGAGCCCAAGGGTAGGTTGATCGGCCTAGTGTTGGATTGAATGAACACTCAACTGTGTCATCACTGCAGCGATGGATGTCCAACCTTTATATCTCTTCTTTCTCAGTAAAGGCGGGTAAATGAAAGTCCGAAGGCTAATCCGGCAACTGCCGACTAGAAGGCGCCTAAAATTAGCAAGGGCACTCCTGGTCTGACAAGCCACGTGAACCCTACCGCCATAGCTTGACTTTACTAAACAAGCTAGACAGATTCTTTCTATTTTATTAGTCAAGCGCTAACGAGCTGTCCAGACCTTGCAGGAAGCTTATATCAACCTTTTTTTTTGATAACGAGGAAGCTTCTATCAACCTTATCAGCATATATAGTAACAATAGTTAGGATCAGATGCAGAATAGGATTCTTTTGTTAGTACTGCTTTTCTTATTTTAGCTAGTTCCTATTTTGAACATGATGTAGGTACATTTGATATTGTTTTTGATTATATTAATAAGATTATCAGTAGGCTCAATGCCTATTGGTCTATATGTTCAAAAAAGGAAAAGCTCACACTAATGACTTCTTATCTCACCCATTTATGTATGTGGTAGGATGGGGAATAGTATCTGGTACATCTGCCCAACTTTTAGCAGGGTATTGGTACTTCGAAGGATCCACATAATGTACCATGCACGTCTTATACCTGTTAAATCGAGTAAGTTGAGGAAAATGAAGAGCCTAGGTAACATAGGTAGTGTTTCTTATCCTAATCTATTGCACCATCACAAGGACCTTAACAACTCTTTCCTTTTATTGTTATGACAGAAATCTATTTAGAAGTCAGAACCAACCCTTTGGGCCAATCTCAGCCTTCAGAAATTGGGGATGATGTGCCCTTCCTTCCTTCCTTCTCCACTTAATTACTGGACTTAGTTTACTGGGAACGGGGTTCGAACTTGTGACCTAAGACATTAGTCCCTCAGCCTTTGCCAATTGAGTTAACCCAGGAGGCAGGACCTTTTTCTTAAACCCTTCCATAGGAGCTCATATCTTTTACTCCCTTGGTGACTCGAACCCACAACCTTAGGGTTGGACGTGGAGGGTGCTTATTATCTGAGCAACCCCCTCTTGTCGGGGCAGGACCTTAACAACTCCTCCTATTTGTATTATCCTTTGAAGTTGAAGTGGAAACATAGAGATGAAGGTGAAATAAAAGAATGAGTTGAAGTTAAAGTACAGATTCTTCATGGATAGAAAAGTGCCCCCTTATTTTTGTGTGTGTGGGTGGGTGGTGGTGGTGGTGGTAAAAGGGTCTTTTTCTTAAGGGGTAGTTTGGTTGCTGGTTAGGAGGTGAGTTATTCATGTATTAGAATCTGCATAACTTGTATCGTGTTTGGTATAGCTATGTATAAAATTCAGGTCACCAAATACGATGTTTGCTTACCAGTCTACAATCCCGCATAACTAAAACATGTACAGGTTATGAGTCAATTTTTGTATTATTTTATGCAGGGTAGAAGATAGAATAACTAAAGCTCCCAGGCACAATACCCCAGAGAATGACCTAAAAGAAAGTTTTGGAAGTACGTCCCTAGTCAAGTGATCATTCCGATCACCGGACCTCTCTCTTTCTTCTTTTAGTCATCTTTTGAGTTCAATGGACAATAGCATTTATTTTGCGGTGGGTTTTAAATCTTATGATGTTGCAAGAACACGCGGGACAGCAGAAAAATGGTATTAATGGGCAGAGAGAAGTAACAACTTTATGAGAAGAACAACTTTCAGCAGGCACACAATGGTTTGGATCTGTCGGATCTTGAGAGAGGCATCTAAGGCGGATGGAAATGTGTTAAGGAGATGGAAGAGAAGAAACAGGCTAATCCAAGATTTTCTGTTCGAAAATTAGAACATATTTGGTAGGTATATTAGTATCGTTAATGTACAAGATAGGAGGAAGTCAGTAATTATCATCCCATAGTTGAGGTTCAATTCAGGGTGGATTTTCATAGCTGACAAGCTGGGGAGGTTCATTAATAGCCAAGGACAGAAGGAGAGTTTGGTTAAACTGAGAATGGCCAAGAAGAATATTAAATATGCAGAGGCAGTTAAGAGCATTAAGTGGTTCAGTAGGGAGGAGAATGGAGTCAATGCTTGTCCCACATTGAAGGAGTGGGGAATTTTATGCATTAATGAAGAATCAGATTCCCAGAGTGAAATCCTCAATAGATGCACTGTGGGTACTTTCTCTGAGAATGCTTCTAACAACCCTATACTTCAGAAATCAGAAGATAGGTGTGCAATGTTTGGAAGCAAACACATGGATTGAATGAGTATGAAATGGGCAACAACAACTTTCTCTTTGAGTTTGCTTTCAAAGCTACAACAGAATAGGTGATGAAAGGGGAATAGGTAATAGGTATATGGTAAAAAACCCATTGTATTAGTGGTGGCTTAACTAGACAATTTCAGGGGAAAAGAGGGATTAGGCAGGGGGATCCTATGTCCCCCTACCTTTTTGTGTTGGCTATGGAATACCTCCAAAGAGAGCTGAATGTACTCCAACATAACAAGAACTTTTAGTTCCATCCTAGGTGTAAGAGGCTGAATGTGACACACATATGTTTTGCTGATGATTTGCTGCTGTTCTGCAAAGCTGATATGACCTCCATCCAGCTATTACAGGGGGCTTTTCAAAGATTTTCTGCAGTGTCAGGGCTACAGGCCAATAATGAGAAAAGTTCAATATTCATGTCTGGGGTTAAACCTGCACTGAAACAGTCTATTCTAAACTTTTTAGTTTACATTGAAGGAGAAATACCTTTCAAGTGCTTGGGGGTACCTGTCTCATCCAAGAAGTTAACTGTAGCTCAGTGCATGCCTTTGGTAGAGAAGATCACGGAAAGAATAAGATGTTGGTCTGCAAAACAGCTATCCTATGCTGATCGTTTGCAATTGATTAAAGCTGTAATTTTTGGAATGCAAACATACTGGGCACAGATCTTTGTGCTGCCAAAAAGAATTGTGAAAATGGTTGACAATCTTTGCAGAGTGTACTCATGGACAGGGTCTACTATTAGCTCCAAGAAGGCTCTTGTTTCCTGGGAAAAATTGTGCCTTCCAAGAGCTGCTGGAGGACAAAATATACTGAATTTGAACTTGTGGAACAAAGCAGCGATTCTGAAGTTGCTTTGGGCTATTCCTGAAAAGAAGGATTGTTTATGGATTAGATGGGTGAATGCTTACTATTTGAAGAATATGTTTGTGGAACTCTGTGATATCCCCTTGAATGCTACATGGGTAGTAAGGAAAGTGTTGGAGTCTAGAAAGTATCTTGAGGCTATAGCTCAGCCTGGAGATTTAGGAAGTAAACTGACTTCAGTTGTGGTAAATGGCAGGTTTTCTATAAAGAAGATGTACCTTAGTCTAATGCCTACTTTCTCAAAAGTCCCTTGGAAGAACATCGCCCTACAACAGAATGTTCATCCCAAGCATAAATTTTTATTATGGCTTGCAGCTTGGAAAAGATTAGCAACTGCTGAAAGATTGTTGAAGTTTGGTATCCATGTCCCACCTGATTGTGTGTTCTGTACTGGAAATGCTGAGGACTTCCACCATCTCTTCTTTGAGTGTCCAGTGAGCAAGGCATTATGGGGAAGATTACTTCAGTGGCTGGGATTTACCAGGGTGATTGGGAGCTGGCAACAAGAACTGGAGTGGGTTAATTCCTGGACAAGGAAGAAGACAGGTAAAGGTGCAATAATCAGCTGTGTCTTTGCTATGGGGATATACATCATATGGAGGGAAAGGAATGGTATTCGATTCCAAAAGGGTCAGTTCCACAGTGATAGAGTTTGCAAAGAGATTGCATTGCACATCCATGTTCGAGGAGGGGAACTTCCCAAATGGAAGGACACTTTGCAGCTGTTGAACAGACTTCCTTAGCTAGCAGGATTACTACACTGTAGCGATGTTTAGATATGTTTTTTTGATGTGTCTGAGAGAGGTCTAGATGGTTTTTTTTGGTTCTGTAACTTAGAGAAGTAAGCGGTCAGCTCTTACTTAGTTTGTATTGTTACTTTTGGTATTAATGAAAATACTGGTTTTTACCACCAAAAAAAAAAAAAAAAACCCATTGTAAACTTCCATGGTGAAACCCAACAGTTGGGTCCTTACATCAAGATGAGAAACCAGAAGCAATTTGGGCAAGAATTACCAGTATTCCATTGCATCTGTGGTCCCAAAGAGTTTTCAAGGCAATCAGAGACTACTGTGGAGGTTGGGTATTGACGGAAGCGAAAACACAGTTGCACAATCATCTAAATGGGCTAAAGTTAGGGTTCGCGGCGATAATAGCAATATCCTGAATGAAGTTACTCTTGTAAGCAGCGGAATCCTTTTCACAACCCAAATATGGGTCGAACCGACGAGATTCATCCCCAGCGAAGGAGAAAGAAGGCTAATACATAGCAGATATCGAGGCTTGATGCAAAGGATAAGGGGGTGGGGGAATACGAATGCAGCAGAAAAGGTACTGAAGCAGGCACGTGCGTCGTTAGTATCATTTAATGGCATATTGGACCCAGGAGTGAATATGGGCTTATCAGAGTTGGGCCAAATACATGTGGTCAATGCTTAACAGGAGCTGCTGGCCCATCCAACTCCATTAAGGAGGCATGTGAGAAACAACTGGGGCAGCGATTTAATTATAAGATGGAGTCTCAAGCTGCAACATCTCTTAAAAATCTGAAAGTCCTGGCTTCTAAATTTCATGAATTCTATAAACAGTGGGAAGAAAACACAGACGCGTCGCAGGCTATTGTGGGTGCTACTACTGAGATAACAACAACATCATACCCAGTGAAATCCCACAAGTGAGGTCTGGGGAGGGTAAAGTGTACGCAGACCTTACCACTACCTTGGAGAGGTAGAGAGGCTCCAAAAGAACCTCGACTCAAGTGCAGCAAATTCAGATACAAAGAAGAAGGAAACAATGAAGAAATTAATGTAACAAACAAGGGAACAGTGCAAAGTCTACAAGAACAACAAACTAGTGTGATACCACAGTTATCAGCTCCACCTCAACATCTACGGCTAAGTCCTAAACTACCATACCACAGTTAGTATACAACAAACACCCACAAGCGTAAACCCTCGAAAAGCAAGATACTACTCCTACCCGGCTAACCTTCTACTCTAATACATGTCCTCCACACCCTCCTATCTAAGGTCATGTCTTCGGGAATCTGAAGTTGCGCCATGTCCTGTCTAATCACCTCTCCCCAATACTTCCTTGGTATACCTCTACCTCTCCTTGTACCTACTACATCCAACCTCTCGCACCTCCTCATTGGGGCATCTGCACCTCGCCTCTTCACATTTCCAAACCACCGCAATCTCGCTTCCCTCATCTTGCCCACCACGGAAAACACTCCCACCTTATTTCAAATAACCTCATTCGTAATCCTATTGCACCTAGTGTGCCCACACATCCTCATCTCGACAACATGCATCTTCTGAACATGGAAGTTTTTGACTGACCAACACTCTGCCCCATACAACAACGCGGTCTAACCACCACTTTATAAAACTTACTTTTAATCAGAACTTGGAGAAGGAAGAAATGGAATGATGATTTCTTTCACTTCCAAAATGTTAAAAAAATAAATAAGGAAAAGAATGGCCTCTGGGGCTTAGTACAAGTGGGAAAAGCTAAGGGACTTGTGACCAAGGTCAGAGGTTTTAGTCCTGCGCCATGTGAACTAAGTCTGGTATATAAGTGGTATAGGGTAGAGGGCGGGCCACAATGCCACTTGTTTTCCTTACTTTCATTGAGGAAGTCATTTTCCTTATTTTTGATGAGCTTGTTTTCCTAATGAAAATGTTTTCCAAAATATTTAACCAACAACCGAACACAAGAAATAGGAAAACATTTTCTCCATACCAAACACACCCGTAGTCAAAACACCTAAGATAAGTTGATCAAATTCGATGTAGACCCCCACACCTATACCCACAACCAAATCGAACATGGATGCAACAAGGATTTTGAAGGATCCAAGCAACATAGCTCCAATGGACCTCAATTGATCTCAAGCTTCTTCCAGCTCTTGTCATATAGTTATTTATTCTTCTCAAAATTTGCTAGTTCTTGGGTTTCTTTTCGAATTTCCATATTACATGAACGTCAGCATTTGCGGCACTCTTGAGGCTTGATTGTTCTAAGATTCATTCAAATTTCCATATTTCTCCTTGTAGCTTGTTCAGTTTCTAATCACACTATTTATTTGTTCATGGAGGATGAATAATAACTTTGGATGCATACCAAAGAAAAGCTGAATACATAGGTGACCCCTTAAAACACTTTTTTTTTTTTTTTTCCAATTTGACGCATAAACCAAGTATAGTACCTATTGAACACTTGAAGTGAAGACAAATTGTGTCAATTACACACACTTCTTACATGGCACACCGTGATACCACTTTTGAGGGTGTGAAAATTCTTTGTTCAATTTTGGTGTGAAAATTCTTTGTTCAATTTTTTCTTCAATCTACTTATCTTCTGCCGCCGTATATTAACCATCATAGCCGCTGCAAACCACCTCCAATCCACCGCTACCATAACTCCACCACCGTGGAAACTACCTCTATTAGTCTCCCGCCCAGGTCCTCTTCCACTTTGCGGCATCACCACCACCGCGAAGCCTAAGTTGAAACTAAAACCCAAATGAAAGCCCACACCTTCACCATCTAAGTTCACGTCCATAGAAACCCACACTAGTTATCATCTCCAATAACCCCTCAATAACCCATAAGATTCTCAAAATTTTGTAACAATGCCGGAGGCAAAAGATAGAATATCTAGGCCCAAGGACCTAATGGGCATCTATAGTCTTCGACGGAGGACAATTGTAAGCTGTGATGAAGGTGGTATTGTGATTTTTGGGGATGAACAAGTGGACAGGGCTACTAGAGCACCTTTCCAATCAGGGACTACAATGGTGACACAATGCGTTTGGGTGCCCCTAATAAGGGGCTCTGTTGATTTCCGTCACTGTTTTCTTTTTCTTTTTGACTTTTGTTTTTCTCTCGGTGATGTGTTTTTTTCTTATTGGTCTTACTTTCCATGTCGCCAACGAGTGATATACACGCTTCAGTTTGTTTGGAGCTGCAAAATGTGTCTGATTGACACAATATGTATTCGCTTTAGGTGTTCAATAAGTACTAATCTTGATTTGGTTGTCAAACTGAAAAAAATTGGCAATTACAAGGCTGCTCATATATTCAGTCAAAAATAAAAAAGACTTCCGAAGCATGCCATTATAGCATCAAGCTTGCCTTGATATGTTTTGTGACATGCTTGCCCTCACTTGTGCAATTTTAAACACTTCTACTGCATATCTTCTTTATATGAAGTTTTTAGTTGTAAATGTGTAAGTTTTCCAAACTTTCCCTCTCTTTGTTTGGTGACGTAACATTTTCACCTTATTCCTTATTTTAGATAACTTTTCCTGGAAGAAGAACAAAACCAACATTGTACTTCCAATTTTTCCATAATAAATACCTTAGCCTGCCAATCTTAATTATCTTTAACTATGACCAGATGGTATCTTACCATCATGCACAAACACAAACTTGAACTTAAAATATCACCATCTGCACCAACTTCCAACTGGTTATTCACGTGCTTTAATTGTAGGCCTAGAAGTGATGATGGGCATTCTTGTGTGGAACTGTGTTTGGAGAGCCCCCTTATTGTGATTGCAGGATTAAGATTTGGGTGTGTAAATACTCTACAGTTTTTGGTTCTGCATGTGGTCTTTCTGAGGAGCTTTGAAAGATATTAAGAAAAGGCTGCCTGAAATGCAATTTCTTTGGAAACTGATCAGAAATTAGGAAATGAATATCTTTTAGAGAAAGGAAAAAATGAGACTATTGCCTTTTAAGAGTGTCGATTGAGATGTATGCTCTGAAAGTTTGACACAAATCCTTTCTTGTCATTTTTGCAGAACAGTGATTAGTCTTTCGCTGGTACAGAGGCCAGAGTATCTTCTCGTTTCTCTTCTTGCTGATCTCTGTATTAAACTGTTCAACAGCAATGTTGATACTTGTTAGAGAGGACTAGACACCTAAAGGATTCCTACTAATTTCTCGATCAACTTCTGCAAATATTTTGTTTGCTATACTTTTATTTTAATTTTCTTCCGCTCTGTACATACTGTTTGGTTTTGAAGGTCACGTAGAACAAACCATCTATTTGTAGTTTGTACAGCACCTAAGTGCCCAAACATTCAGATCTGTTTTATTCCTCTAGTGTTTTTTCATATTATTTTTCCAAAAAGAATGTTGTATGGATTTTCTACTATTTGCACCTATTCAAAACGTCTTCCTCCCTTCCCCTTGCCGCAAGATTCCTCCTTAGATGTGTCGTCAAAATTTGGAAAATACTTGTTTGTGGGGAGGTATGAGATTCTATCAGGCCCACGGCGACCCAAGACCAAAAATAGGGAAAAGTACACTGAATAGACCAAAAAATTAAAGAATTTACATCCAAGTGCCCCCTCCCATACTAATTTTCTAACTACCCGTGCGGCTAAAAAAATTATGCGCGATACCCCCCAAAAGAGGAAAAGCGGGCAACATTCGTTTGTGTCGTAAACTAAGTCAAAAAAGGTTGCGCTTTTTTTTTTCTTTCCAATTCAACATTTTCAGTTCTACGTTCTTTTTTTCTTATTTCTCTAGATTTTGTACTTTACTTTTTGTGTTATTTATCATTCTTTATTTAAATATAAAAATAATTATAGTGGCTAATATTTTTTGACTAAAGAAATATATAAAAATAAATAATTAGATTACAAGAAGAAGTAACTAAAAAAATATTAAATTTACTAATTTATTTAATAAAATTTAAATTAATAGAGATATATATTTTTTTTTTATTTTTGATTAGATTATTTTATTTTGTATCATTTCTTTTTAAAATTAAAAGAATATAAAAAAGATATTATCTAACTATTTTTAGACTGATAAAAATAAAAATAAAAATAATAATAAATAAATCACAACATTAAATAATTAAGAATAACTAAGGAGTGTCCTATCGAAGGACTAGAACAAACCTCTTGGATACCATCACAATATATAATATACTGTGATGGTATCATTGAGAACTGAAGCAGACCTTAATGTGGCAGTATATGGATATACCGTGATGGTATCATGGAGAATTGAGAAGTGTCTTATTGAAGGATTGAAGTAGTCGTTCATGATACCATATCGTATATAGATATACTGTGATGGTATATGGAGTATTGTCTCATTTAAGGACTAAAGTAGCCATCCATTGATACCATGACAATACATAGATATACTGTGATGGTATCATGGAGGTCTCAATGAAGGATTGAAGCAGACATCAATGATACCATGATAGTATATAGATATACTATGATGGTATCATCACGGACTGAAGCAAATTTGAGTGATACCATATCAGTATATATACCGTGATGGTATCATAGAGGTCTGCCTAAGGGATTAAAGTAAACATCAATAATACCATAACAATATATAGATATACTGTGATGGTATCATGGAGGTCTCACTGAAGGATTGAAGTAGATATCAATGATACTATATCAGTATATATACACTGTGATGGTATCAAGGAGGTCTGACTAAAGGATTGAAGCAACATCAATGATATCATAGTAATATATAGATATACTGTGATGGTATTAGGGAAGTTTCACTAAGGAATGAAGCATGCATCAATGATACCATAATAATATATAGATATACTATGATGGTATCATCACAGACTAAAGCAAACCCCAATAATACCATATCAATATATATATATATATATATATATATATATATTATGATGGTATAATGGAGGTTTGACTGAAGGATTGAAGCAGACATTAATGATACCATAACGGTATATATATATACTGTGATGGTATCATGGAGGTCCCACTAAGGATTAAAGTAGACATCAATGATACCATGACATTATATAGATATACTGTTATATGATATCATTACAGACTAAAACAAACCCCAATGATATTGTCACACCCCTAAATCCCATTGAGGCGTGATTGGCACCCGAAGCCGATATGGCCCGAGAGAACCAATCTTTGCTCATGAACATTCGTATGCATAACCTCGAATGAATAACATACTGTCTCATGTAATTGATGAAATGTAAAATGTCATACATATACATATATAAAACTTGGCCGTTGGGGCCATCACGTCGCACTGAACGTACATCTGTTACATTCATATACCCACATATGTCTACAAAAGCCTCTAAATACATACACGACCAATTCATAACGTCTACAACATCAAAACCAATGTACAACTTTGACTCGGAAAGCCCCGATCCAACTGGAGCTCACCAAAGATCTGCAAATACCGTCAACCTACTGTGGAGGTCTACTAATGCCTGCACCTGCAACATGTAAGGTAAGTTCCCCAAGAGGGGTCAGTACGGAATAAGTACTGAGTATGTAAGGCTCAAATGAAACTGTACAATACATGAATATTTCAATGAACTCGAAACAGATAAATATTTCAATGTGAATAAGTCACCATCTTGCATTTTGGAAACCATGTATATTGCTTTCATTACTTCCTTTGCTTTCTTTACTTCAATGCTTACTTGTCAATACATGTGTCACAATGTACCCGGGCCCCTACTGATCAGTGGGTCTTTACATAACATATCGTTATGTTGGGATCGGCTCGAGCTAGGCTTATGCCCCTAGAGCTGCCACCCATAAATCAATGCATCGGGATCGGCTCGAGCTAGGCTTATGCCCCTAGAGTTGCCACCCATAAATCAATACATATCAGGTTCGGCTCGAGCTAGGTTTTCACCCCCAGAGCTGCCCCCTGTCAGGTTCGGCTTGAGCTAGGCTTTCGCCCCTAAAGCTGCCCCCCTGATCCAATAATATCGGGATCGGCTTGAGCTAGGCATTTTGCCCCTAAAGCTGCCACCCGTGCTCAATCATTAACCACATATGCATTACTTTGTCTATTACTTTGAGGTTGATACTTTGAGATTGATATCTTTACTTGTGAGAGATTGGTACATTCACTTGTACATTACTTCTTTCATTACTTTTGAGAGATTGATACTGTGCTTATGAGAGACTGGTACAATGATAATCACAACTGTATTTGAAGCTTTGGATCAATAATCAATGAGTGAGAGATATGCGAATAAACATTATTGGAACATAGCCTCCATGGAAACATAACACTGTTGGAACTATTGGACAATGATCAATGAAGAAGACACATGAGTATAACCACTATTGAAACCTTGGAACATAACCTCATCGGACTTTTAGAACATTACTAGTGAATATGAGACATGCATATTTGGAACTTGGACTCATGTCATGATTGGAATAATGCTATTCAACTAAACAAGCCCTCTTGACCTCATTACTCTCGTTGAGATAGTTCTCTTATGATCACTAAATACGATACATGTGGATATCAACTGTTCACCAACCTGAAATGCAATACCTTAGAACATTTGGAACTCTCGACATTTTAGCCAATGAACATGAGTCAACCAATGGACATGAGTCAATCAATGAACACGAGTCAACCAATAAACATGAGTCATATGATTCACCATTGACCAATGAGTAAGAAACATATGAGTAACTCTAGCCAACTATCGGATACGGAATACCTTAGAGCATTCCGGAATCGAATGAGTACTATGAGAATGTGAACACTATATGCTGCAGAAGGATATAGAAGAGTAACCTTACATACCTTTACTTCCAAGTACGAGTACACAAGTCTATATATGAACACAACAGTTCAGCTTCTTCCTTATGTTTCACTCTACAATACAAGTCCACAATGAAACTCTTGTTAACGATCATTTACCGTACAAGCGTACAAAACGACAATGAACTATATGACCGCCATATAACTTCATTTCACTCCTTACAATACAACTCACTGCATTATCATACCAACAACACCTTAACATTACACACATTGACCAAGATTTCGTATAACAATAGCATTTCGCATCACACTTACCCTTTATGCCTTCTCATTTCCATTCCGTCACATTTACGCTTATCAATTTGCCTCATAACAACATATGAACAACCATCCACATTTAATACAGTCCAACATGCCTTCATACGACACTTTAAGGTTATTAAAACGACATCACAAGTTGATAATTACATCCATGAAGGGTATAGGGGTTTCGGGGGGCCAAAGGGATGCAAAAAAAAGCAATTCGGAGTTCTGGGCCGATCCGCTAAGCCACCTGCGCCCGGAGGTGGATGACCTGCGTCCTCAGGTGACCTTTGGCAGTAGCCAGAGGCACCTGCGTTGGCACCTGCGCCCGCATGTGCTTCGTCTGCGAGGGCGGGTGCCCGTTTCGGCCAAAAAGGGTCTCTTTTGGGTCTTTTTATGCAATGAATGGTCCATGATCATAACCAAACTTATTTTGACATATTTTTGATCATCTTAAACACCAATATTCAGCCATGGTCTCACAACACACATAACAACACCAAAACGACACTTTACGGTCAATACATCACCAAAACCATAACCAATTTCACAATAGAAATTCCAAACATTATACACCATGAAAAAATAAGGAAATGCTATAATCACATCTCACGTGTCAATATTAACTCCATCATGTTCACTTCCTTCAAGACCACAAGTCCATGTTCAAGTTTACAAGGCAAAGCCATTCTCCGATTTAGCAAACATGTAACTTTACACACATAGTGAACTTCTCAATATTCCACCAACATACCCAACATCATATACACCATCTCTCATGCACATAACATATTAAATCATAAGCATAAACACTTACCAAGGTGTGCAAGATGATGATTTTGGCCAAAAGGATGAGAGCTTAGGGTTTGGTTGAAGAGAGAAATATTGTGGAAAATTCTAGACAAAGCATGGGTGTCCAATGAATGAAAAATCTGATTTCTCATGCTTTATATAGGCCCTCAAGTCTCTTCTTATCCAATCCTCACATTAAATATCATGTTTGAATGGGTCAAATGGAAGAATGGATCTTTTTCTCCATTTGGGCCATGCATTTGGGCTTAAATTTAGCCCATTTGCTTATATTAATTTGGCCCAACAAATTCATGTACAAATCCTCTAAAATCTCATGCATGTTTAATTAATTCCATGTATATCACGGGAATCAATTTGGTTCGGAAATCTACGGGGTGTTACACCTCCTTCGAAGGTCTAATCCCATGTACTAGGCCCAATATCCATTACCCCATCAATAACATTACAAAATACATACTTTTGGCTCTCGACACTTAAGTAAACATTGTTCAACGTCGTCAAGTAGGGTTTGGTAGGTACGGGGTGTTACAGATATCATGTCAGTATATATATACTGTGATGGTATCATGAAGGTCTGATTGAAGGATTGAAGCAGACATCAATGATACCATGATGATATATAGATATACTGTGATGGTATCATGCAGGTCCCACTAAGGATTGAAGCAGACATCAATGATACCATGACAATATAAATATACTGTGATGACATCATTATGAACTAAAGAAAATAAAATAAAAGGGAATCAAATAAAATGACAAAAGAAAAAAAATAAATAAAACAAAAAAATAAAAATAAAAAAGGAACAAAAATATGAAATTAGTTTGTGGTGAAAAAATAAAGAGTATTATGATTTGAGAAAAAAAAGAATGAAAATGGAGAAAAAAAAATAAAGAATAAAAAAATAAACAAAAAAAAGAGAAAAAAAACAGAATAAGAAATAAAGAAATTAAAAAACAAAGAGAAAATAAAAAATAAAATACGCAAAAATAAAAGGGACCAATAAAGAAAAAAATAAAAGAATAAAAGCAAGAAAAAAAGAAAAAAAGTAGAGGAAAAAAAATACAGAATAAAGAAATAAAAGGAAAAAAAGAGAAAAGAAACAAGAAATAAAGAAATTGAAATACAAAGAGAAAATTAAAAAAAAAATATACAAAAATAAAAGGAACCAATAATAAAAAAAAAGATAAAAATAAAAGCAGGAGAAAAGGAAAAAAGAAGAAGTAGAGAAATAAATAAATAAATAAAGAAATAAACGAGAAAAAAGAAAGAAAAAAAGAAGAAAAAAGGAGTATATAAAATAAAAATTGAGTGTAAATTGGATTGTGGTGTAAAAATAAAATAAATAAGAAAATAATTTTACGAAAAAATTAAATGAAGAAAGAAGCATTAAAAAAAAAAAGGAAACGAGAAAGAAAAAAGAAAAAAAGAAAAGAAGTAGAGAAATAAAAAAGAAAAGAATTAAAAGGGAGATAAATAACTAAAGCTACAAGGGAATGGAACATTTTATGTAATTAGTTAGAGGAATATTTTATGTAAAGGGACATTTAGTTGTAAATAGTTTGTTTCTATGGGGCATTGATGTACTTTCCTCCCAGAAATATGGCGACGGTTTCACTTCTTTGTTTAACTTGTACAATTTTTTTCTTTTTCAGAAAATCCGATTGATACTCAAAAGTATTAGGTAACTTCGGACAAAATTATTTCAACTCTGTTTGCCGTTTTTTGGCTCCTTAATTGTAAAATAATATTTCCTCCTTAATTTATATGACATCATTTGACTTGACACAATTTAAAAAAAGGAAGTCTTGAAATTTGTGGTCTAAAACAAACCTTAGACATTGATGTGTCTATAAGTTACAAGTTTTATGAGGCCTGCACAGATTCAACATAAAATTAAAGTTATATTTAAAAAATATAATTTATATTATATTTTTTACTTTATAATTAACATAATCTAACGTCTGATATGTTAAACATGTTTTGTTGATAAGTTCCATAACTATTAAAGTTTGTAATCACATAATTGGATATTTTTAAATAAAAATTTATTTGTGCGAAAGAAAGTATTATTGGAGAATTATAATATATCAAAAAACCACGAGTAATTCAATATTTTATAAAATAGCATGATTTAAAATAGGTTAATAATTATAAGAAAAAATTATGTAAAAGTGCATCCAATAATGTTACATTACAAAATATAGTCCACTGTACATTACAATACCAAAAACGGCCAATTGTAAGGACCAAAATATTACTTTCCAATCTTTAGGCCAATGTTCATTTAACATCTAGTTGTTAAACTGGAATATAGAATAAGATGAACAATGAATTATCGACCAATTTCCCAAACTTCATTCATTCAAATTTCAATGGTACATGAGTTAGCAGTGTCGTTTAAGGGACAACTGCAAATCATTTTGAGAATAATTTGTCTGTAGTTTGAATTGGAGCCAATGTGTTTAAAATCTGTAGCCCAACTCCAACGAATTTTTTGGAAGTTCATCTATTATTGAAGTTCTAAGCTTCAAAATTTGAAAATCAAATTTTCGTAAATAAGCTCTGTTCCAAGTGGGTATGATTGCAAAAGATCAGTTATGTATTGAGGAGCCAAAATCTGAAGTTTTGGATGATTTGGTGTAATTTTGAGGTGTTTTTGAATGAATTTGGTGCTTGGATTCTTGGAAGAAGACGAAGTTCGTTATTTTGTTACATTTGTATACTGCTTGTATATTGTTGTACATACCATATAGTCTTTTTATTTTGATGATTTTCTTGTTCCTCTTCACTTTATACGCACTTCTACAGTGCAAATACATTGTTTAAACAACATTATTTAAACATTATATTTAAATATATATATATATTTGTATAATTATGTATATTATTGAATAATTGTATATATAATATTATGCAATATAATAAAAAGACTATATTGTACATACAACAATGTACAATACAGTATACAAATATATACACTGTTGTACAAAAAAAATAGACTTCATCTTCTTCCTCGTATTCAAACATCAAATTCATCCAAAAATACCTCAAAACTACACCAAATCATCCAAAATTTTAAATTTGGGCTCCTCAATATATAGTGTAAACATAGTTTTGGCTACGAAAATGTAAAGTATATTTGCTAGTTGTACTTTTGTATAATTATCCTTAATTATAATTCGTCAAAGATCATAAATAGAAAAATATTGATATTTTTATGAATTTGTGGATATGTAATTTCTTAGTTATAGATAGAATTAAATTTATTTTAATATTTATTGAGTTTTAGTTTCACTCATAATTTCATGTGGCAAGAGTTTTTGCAAAATTCATTTTTTTCATCTAATGCAGCAAAATATTTCAATGACTTCAAGTATATATAGGAATAGTTACAACCTTAATTTTGAGCCTTTACACGAATTAACTTAATAGTGATTTATAAGGATATTAAATAATATTAAATTACTTTAATAGTTATTCCATTCGATCCATTTACTTATCGTGTTTATTTTTCACACCCCCTTAGAAAAATATTCTTTTCGTTCTATTTTAATTATTGGTTTATCTTTTTTCATGTCCACTAAGAAAAACAATAAAGACAATGTACTATTTATTATTTATTAAGTTATCCTATTTATTATATATTTTTGAAGAATTGAACAATATTAAAAGAACTATAAGGGTGTAGTTGAAAATTATTGCAAACTTTAATTTTGTATTAAAAGTTATTTGAAAATTACTCTTTTGAGCTTAAGTGATTGTTAATTTAAAATGAAGGGAGTTTTAATTAAAAGGTAATATATTAAGTGGCAAGAAGAGACCAATTACAAACAGACAAGCCAACTTCAAATCTGAACTTCCTTCCCACGAGATCTTGGTACGATCGTGACTTCGAGGCACGGTCGTGGGAAGCCACCGTCTGATCTTCTTCACTCAACATCTACAACACTGTTTCCAAGTCCTCTTCCCATGATCAGATTGTACGATCGTAACATCAATGTACGATCGTGGGAATCTTTCGTCTAATTAGCAACTGAGAGTCATTCCTCTGAATCAATCCACGATGACATGGTACGACCGTGGTCAGATCCCACGATCGTGAAACATTCTCGTCTGATGCATCTAAGTCCAAAAACATGCACTTTCTTTCTCCAAACATGTTTGACCTGCAAATACCCAAAAACACATTATATCCACATAGAAATACCCTCGTACTTGCAAGTATCCATTATTTTAAGCGTCGAAAGTGCCGTAAGTTCACGGTACATAAACACCCTCAACTTAGATTGTTTGCATGTCTTAGGCAACCAAAACCAACTAAACTACGACGACGCTTAACCAAGGAAAACACCAAGAGTACTACGGCAATCAAATTTACACAAAACCATTTTAAGCATGCATTAACCAAAAATACGTTCAACACCCTCCAAGACCATCAAAACAAATGTTGTGTGTACACAAACCACTCACC
Source organism: Capsicum rhomboideum (assembly GCA_031232105.1). NCBI lineage: Eukaryota > Viridiplantae > Streptophyta > Magnoliopsida > Solanales > Solanaceae > Capsicum > Capsicum rhomboideum. The sequence continues at coordinate 102,331,297 of CP124715.1, forward strand.
ATAAAACAAAGACATCAAGAAATGCCATTACATTATCAACAGACAACCCAACACTCAAACTGATGACACTACCCGAACATGCAACAACCTACAATACATCCCTATGCCCTTACATCAAAGAAGTCCCTAACACTCGGCATGTTCACAAACATCAAGACCCTGACTGAAACAAATCACTCACACTCACAAAAAAGTCAGGCAGTGTGCGTTTGATACCATAGGCTTGCCCTTATTGTCTACGTCTTAGTTTCCAGATAGGTGGATTAGGATCACTATAGGACTTTTATTAACTTGAAATGTAGGCTCGGGGATGGGTATGATATATATGGGTAAAGTGACTCGTTCCTTCTTGGCACTACACTATTTCTTGCTCCACTTTCCTACTTTCTTTATTTTTCTCCCTTTTTCAACTTTTCGGACCTCGGGTGTAGTTTCTTCTCATTCTCTCTTTTTTTCTCTTTTTTCTCAAACTTTTCTTTTTCCATTTTTTTTCTAATTTTTTTACATTTTCACCCTATTTTCTTTTCTTTTCCGCACAATACTGCACCTGAGTCCCTTTTTCATTTTACTAACTTTTTCTGCATACCCAAACTTTTTCACGCACCCCTATGATAGTCACCCTCAACTTAGGCAATTTGCCTGAGTTGAGATGCATAGTTTCCAAGGAGGGACCAGGTCCAAAGCAGGATCATTGTAAACATTTGGGAAGGTGAATAAGCTAGTCCAAAGAAAAGGTCTATTTAGGCTCAAACTTCGGGATCAAGGGATATCAATTTATTGGGTAGCTTTTAGGCTTTTAGTGGACTAAATCTAAAATGGCCTATGATCCTTTACTAACCTCCTATCCTACGACTTTAGCGAGACTAATCGGGCAAGTTCTAGATCGCACACACACGCCGACTAGGTAAATCCTCACACACACTTGTCTTAAGGCTACACACATAGTTACTACTTATCAGTTTCATGCATTGTTACGCTACGGTTATCACGCTAATAATCTTAATGCTATTATGAGATCCAAACATTGGTCATAGTTTAGGTAAGAACATATCACAACACCAAACAACAAAATTTTAAGGAGGGGCATCATTTAAACATTTAAAACACTTTGCATGCACCTTTTATTTCGACTGCTCCTATTCTTCTCTTAGTTACAACATAACACAACAATACCTAAACAAGCCGGTTCTAACTAGATAGTACAACCAAGGGAAAAGAAATACGATAACAAAAACCCTCGACTGTGGTACACCCCCACCCCCAACTTAGAAATTATGAAAAACACAGAAAATGTAAAAACTAGGGTTAGGGACATACTTATGGAGCACTAGAATCCTGTCGTACTCTGATCAGTAGGGGTCACAGATAGAATCCCTTCATGCTCTGCAACTCCCGAGGTACTCTAAGAAAAGTGGGAACCAGTGGCGGCCGGTGCACTTAGTGGTGTCATCACGGGAGCAATTTAAGTACTCCCTCAACTCTGAACAACCACCTCAACAGTAGGTGGGATCTCAAAACCCTTCGAAATATATGCCTCAGAGGTCTACTCACTCACTTTCTCTTTCCTTTTTCACCCTTCCTTATCCTTCTTCTTTTCTTCCTTGTCCTTTTTCTGTCTCTTTCTATGGGGCTGTAAATCATTGCTTGTCTCATCCACATCCATGTCATCACCCCCAACTATCGAGTCTTGGGTATAAAAGTCCAGCACCAAAGAATCCACATTCACAACAAACTCCTCTAAATATGGAATCGATGGAGGTAAAGGTGGCACAACCTGTACAGTCCTCTTGGTCAACTCCTTTACTGCTTCCTTTAAGTTATCCAAATCCTTCGTGATCATGGTCAAGTTGGAAGCCTATACCTCCACTAGTATAGCCATCATTTGACTATCAAATCTGTCAAAATAGGTCTGAACACCCCGTATAGCTTTCTTAATTTCATCCTCCACAAAGGGCTTCACCCCTACTTCCAACTTCTTGATCCGTGAGTCATGTAGTGCCTGATTTCTCATGAGATTATCTAGGAGACCTATAGGAATCAAAATGTAACCCACAAGTACTGACTGAATAGCACCCGAGGATGCTCTGTGCTGCTAGGTAGAGGAAGAAGTAGCACCGGCCTCAGAAGTCAGTATCTCACTAACTGGAGCACCTCCCTCTGTATCCTGTAGAGGTACATTTGGAAATGGACCCCAAGTTGGAGCTGTCGGGTTCCTCAAGTCCTTAATCAAAGCAATATCTACACTCTTCATTAGTTGGATAAATCTATTAACTGCCGAAATAGATGGCACCTGTGAATTCTTCAGTAGATGAGTAATCAAACATGGGAATGGTAAAGTGGTGCTAAACTGAAGTACCCTATCCTGAATCTCTTCCGCAATGATTTTTGAAATGTTCATCTCCAACTCTAACATGAATGCTACTACTAGGCCTGCATTGGCTGCACCAAGTGTATTGCCATTAGCTATTGGTGCAATGCGATGTCTCATGATAGACCACTAGGCTTTGCTAGTAAATTTCAAGGTACGCTTGTAAATCATCAAACTATTTACCCAAACTGCTTTCTCCCCAGCCTCTGCAATGTGATCTGCCAACTACTTATAGTGCATTAGCTTGTCATCCATACTTAACTTTTTCACCCTTCTCAAATCTATCATCCGAAAGTCATACTCTGTAGTCTCTTCAGTTGGCTCAAAAGTGTTTCCAAACAGGGTTTGAGAGATAGCCTTGACAGAAATGTCTATCTCTTTACCCCCTACTAGTATCATTTCCAAATGAGGCTTCTTTATCATGTCTTTTTGTTTGTCGGAGGGAGTCATGTCCTTGATCAGTTTCGCATAATTGTCATAGAACTCCCTCACCATCTCTGGGTTGTAGTTTTAGAGTGATCTAGTCATCCACCCCAACTCATACTTTTTAAACACCCGAATCAACTCCGAAACTTTCTGTAGTAACTCAGGCAAGATTCGGGGCTCCTCTTGAATGCTCCACTTTTTGTTCCCTCTGTTGTCCAGTGAAACCCCATCAATATAGTAATCTTAGGAGTTTGGCACACTCCATTGCCTCGGGTCTACACCCCTTTGAGGCAAGTCTGCAGTAGGTCCCTCAGAGGATTTGGGGTTGGATTTTTCCTCCTCCTCTGAGGAACTTATCTCTTCAGCATCAGCTCCAGGCTCACCCTTATCTGGGTTTGAGTTGTAACCTCCCTCTTGAGACTGAGAAAGTTTAACAGGGGTAGCCGCGGGCACCAAAGCAACATATATAGTCTCCTTGACCTTAGTTTTTTCAATTTCCTTAGCCTTGGCCCTAGTGGTTTGAGGAGTAAGTTGGTCATCGGTAGCACTTTCAAAATATTTGACCTCAGAACCACTGGTCTCTTCAGATTCACTAGACAAGACCAAAGGCACGTCTTTTGGTGTCTATTTCTTAGCTATATTTTTATGGATGACCTCTTTTTACATCTGCTTGAGTGGTTTTGGATCCATAGTACCTGTACGGATAAAAGTTAGTCCCAGAAAGAATTAAAATAGTGTGCATTTTACTCAAACATATGATCCTTCCTATGATCATGGTGTGAAGGTACGATCAAACTTTGATCGTAAGAATTTTCCCCTAAAAGTACTAGGGGTTATCATATCAGACGATCACATACCACGATAAAACTTGCATGACTTCTTGGTATAGGAGCCAAGACCAGTCAAAGAAGTCAAGACCTCATCATACTCTTCAATTTCTTCCTTTCCATAATTCCACAAGACACCGACTAGTAGATCACTAATGCAATCTACTTCCATAGCATCGTTCACTTCATCATCAACTATGTCAATTACGGAGATCACTTGCAAGTCCTTTGGTTGCTTCATGGACTTGCACACATTGAAAGACACCTCTTCATTATTCATTCTAAACTTCATCTCTCCACATTCCACATCAACTAATTCCCTCCCAGTAGCAAGGAAAGGTCTACTAAGGATAATTGGAACTTCATAGTCAATCTCACAATCTAGGATCAGAAATTCGGTGGGAAATATAAATTTGTCAACCTGAACAAGCACATCATATAAAATTCCCAACGGTCCTTTGATGGGCCGATCCACCATTAAGCGCCTCATAGTTGTGGGCCTCGGAGATTGAACCCTAGTTTCTTAAATATAGCTAGAGGTATCAAGTTTATACTTGCCCCTAAGTCTCACAATGCTTTACCAAATTGATACACCCTAATGGTGCAAGAAATAGTGAATGCACCGAGGTCTTCTTTCTTGACCACTATATGGCTAGACACGATAGCGCTACAACTATGTAAGATCTCCACCATTTCGAAGTTCATTGTTCTTTTCTTTGTCACCAAGTCCTTCATGAACTTGGCATACCTGGGCATCTCTTGCAAGGCTTCCAACAAAGGAATGTTCACCGATAAGTTGTTAAATTTTGAGAGGAACTTCTTGAACTTTGTATAATCCTCCTTCTTCTTGAGTCTTTGAGGGAATGCTGGAGGGATCTTGATTTACTACTTTGAAACAACCGGACTTTCCTCCAATTTTAAGACATTATCATCAACCGCTTGAGGCATCTCTTCACTTTCAACCTTCTCTTTCACTTCATCTGGCTTCTCAACATTTGGCTCATTTGGAATAGGGACTTCATCATTCGACTTGTCAAGCCGCTTTCTCTTTCCGCTCACTTGTTCTTTAACTCCCCTCTTATTGGGGTCATCATCAAGATTCACAACATTATCACCCAGAGTCCTACCACTGCTAGTGACAATTACCATTCAATAACTATTATTTTTTGGATTCTCTACGGTGTCACTAGGTAAACCACCCTTTTGCCTTGTGTTTAGTTGAGCCAAAATTTGGCCCAATTGAGTTCAAGTTGCTTGATTGAGGATGAATGCAAGGTGACCATTTGATTGAGTTACAAAAAGTCACTTTTAATCTCCCTTAACATCTTGTCACTCCCTTCACCCCTATAAGAATACTAGCAAGCATATCTTTTTTCTTATAACTTTCTGGGTCCACGGTGGTGGTCTCTTTACCTTTTTGCCTATTATAAGGAGGGATAAATCTATCATGGTCTCTCCCAATTGAGTTCAAGTTGCTTGATTGAGGATGAATGCAAGGTGACCATTTGATTGAGTTACAAAAAGTCACTTTTAATCTCCCTTAACATCTTGTCACTCCCTTCACCCCTATAAGAATACTAGCAAGCACATCTTTTTTCTTATAACTTTCTGGGTCCACGGTGGTGATCTCTTTACCTTTTTGCCTATTATAAGGAGGGATAAATCTATCATGGTCATGCTCTTTATCTCTCCAATCACGATCCCTATATCTCTCCTTATCCCTCCAATCTTTCCAATCACGGTCCCTTTCCTTTCAACCTTGATTCCCGCCTTGCCTTTGATAGGTAGGTTGGGACGCCCCCGTTTGGTTAGACAAGCACCAAATTTCTTCATCAAAATACTCCACATCATCATCTTCATATACTTTAGTCCCCTTTGTAACTATGTCATTGACCGCCATTTGAGTTGTACCTATTACATGTTTTGTGAGGATATCCAATTGTGTCATTACTTTAGCCATGTTTTCATCTCTCTCCTCATCCTTCTTTCTTTTCTCTTAGCTCACATAAGATGTGGAGAGATACCCCATGGCCACCTCAGTATCTCGTGTGTGCTATGCTCTATTTTTTTTTGTTACTTGGTCCAATAACTCCAAAGCTACTCTGGCCACATTATCCGCTATCGTCTTGTTCAATTGGTCTAATGCTCTATAAAATATTTGGAGAAGCATCTTAGAAATTCATGGTTTGGGAATTGTATCAACTTCTTATTGAACCTTAACCATGCTTCATGCAATGGCTCATCACTCAATTGCCGGAAGTTTGTGATCTTGTCCCTCAACTGGAGCATGCGGGATGGTAGAAAGAATCGGTCTAGAAAAGCTTCCATCAACTCAGTACAAGATGTTATAGATTCCACGGGTAATTCATGTAACCATAACACCACATCACCCGTCAACGAGAATGAAAAGAGCCTCAACCAGCTGGACTCTTGTGAGATATGAGCAATGTCAAACGGAGTGCAAATATCTATAAAGTTCTTTAAGTGGAGATTTGCATCCTTGTAATCTTGACAACCAAATAGGCCCTTCATTTGGAGTAACTGAAGCATCACACTTGTGACATGAAACACTCCATTACCCTCCACGGGTGGGATGCAAATTGCTCTTGCCCTTCCGACATCCCTTAGGTGATTTTTATCATCAAGATGTCCATAAAAGGAGGCGAATCTCTACCATTTTGACTCATTGTGTCGTGAAGCCTTAGATTATCCTCTAAACAAGACAAAAACAACAAATAAAGTAACGTTTAAACTATGGATAATAAAAGTAACATATAACACTACAATAAATGAATGCTATATGTCATTCCCCGGCAACAACGCCATTTTTGATAACGCTCAATTACACCCAAGAAAAGGATGCACGCGGTAGTAATATATTTTACCCAACAATAGAGTTGAGGTCGATCGCACAAGGAATAATGTGACTAGTGATCGAGAGAGTAAGAAATAAAAGCAACTCACTAAAATCCGAACAAAGGATACAAAATGTTTTTGGGGATTTTCAATAATAAAATGTAACACGGATAGAACGAACTAGAATATGAATAAGTTGATCAATGGCTATCTCAACGATGGGAGATAAGGGAAATGATACAGGAAATTAACTCTATCTATGATCCATCATATTCAATTAACTACTCATAATTTAATCACGAATTTAGCAAATTAGCCTTGAATTCAAAATCACCCACTAACGTCTTTCGACCATTGAGGGTTTAGTCCTCACTTGTTCTTTCAAACCAAGGTAAGAAACATGAATCATAAAACCAACTTTTGGCTAAGCTAGGATTTTCCTATGTGTAGCTTAAATCCATAAGATGCGTAATACGCCCCAAATTGCGCTAAATTAATCTTTCCCATCTCGATTAACTCTTTCAAGCATAATCAAAGTTAATGGACGAGTTTTTGGGTTAGCTACTCCCTTCGTAAATCAAGTGAAGCAATAAATTAATTTAGACAAGCAAAACCAATTCATAAATCAATAATAATCAATTAATACAAAAGTATAAGATAAAATCAAAACCCAAATTCAAAACATAAATATTGCATTATCTCTAACTACAATATCATAGTATGAACTTATCTATACTTAAATATTCAATACAAAGTAAGGAAATGAAGAAAGTTTTAAGAAATATTCACTATAAAGCTTTCAAATCTTTAGTCCAAGGGTGTTGAGTCAAGAACCCTAGCCTCCAAAGTTGAGAAATATGCCAAAAATGTGCTTGGAATTGCTTGGATTCAGTTTTAGGTGATTTGGGGTCGAATAGTGTGAAATTCTAGCCTTGCCCTTGAAATCTTCCCCGATGACGACTAAAGCGCTTAATTGGCCACTAAAGCAGTCACGTTGACTTTGACTGGACCGCTAAAGAGGCATTTCCCTGAGTTGACCAGACCGCTAAAGCGGTCACATTGGCTGCTAAATCGGCTTTGACTTAGTTGACTGGACTGCTAAAACGGTCAAGGTGGCCACTAAAGCACCTTTGAATTGGGTTTGACTGGTCCGCTAAAGAGCACTTCAGGCCACTTTAGCAGTACCTGAGGGTAGTTTCTGAGATTTGCTTCCGGTTCTTTTTTGTCAGCTCTTTTTCTTCTCATTTCCACTTCTTTTCATCAAAACCCCTTGTCAACCAAAAATACCTAAAATAAACAACATTCAAAGGATAATTAGCCTCATATAATAGGTTAACAACACAAAATTATAATAAAAGAGATACAAATAAGTGGAAAAATTGCCACTTTTCACTAATATATTTTGATTTCCATGATCATTCAGAAGTTCCATTTTTTTTGCTTTCTAGGGAATATTTTATTAATAGAAAGAAATGTGTTTAGATAGTATAGGAACGAAGTAAAGTACATAGTAGTAGGACAGAAATTCTTAAAGATTAACCAATATATTAAGGAACTAAACTTGTGGTTTCATTCCTTGTTAAGTATAAGTTAGGCTACATTGCAAGCAAATAGTGTAATAACAAGGGTGAGGTAGCCATTGTTTTGCGGTAGTGAAACAAAATATCTGCCACACTAATACTTTCTCTGTAGATGTGACTGAGAACTAGATCAGACAGCTTGTCTAGAAGTTGAATTGTGAATATGGAAACTAGTAAAAGAAAACTATTGTTTGGTTTTGACTGAGACTTAAGTTCTCTTATAAGAAATTTTAAACCCTCCTACCTAACTTAATTTAGGAAAAGATAGTTGTAATGAACCTCTAGGTAATTTTCACTGTTCTCAAGCATTTTCAGTGTTTCAAGTTTTTCTATAGCTTCTAAAAGTCATTTTTGACTTACTGGGATAGGTTGTTTGGTTCTTGGGTTGTTCGTTTAAGTTTTAAGCTAATTTCCCTATTTTGGTTCTTTTGAGGTTGAGAACCTTTACTTCGGTCAAAACTTCTAGTAAACAACCTCGAATGAGAATTCTGACAGTTTCATTTGTCCTAGAATGTGGCTTTTAGGTTAGGGAGACCTTTGGTTTAGATCCCGAGGCTTCTAGACTCATTTTGGGCTATTGGGTGATTTTTAGTTAAAATGGAAAGAATGGGATTAGGGCCTACATTTCATCAAAACAACCTTGATTAGGAATTTTATTAATTCTATTAAGTCCGGAATGCTGTTTAAGTTAGGATATCATATTTTGTTTGCGTGCAAATGGTCCTGAATGAATCCCAAGGACCCGTTCTGAGAATTTCCAACTTGGATTAGTGCACAACCCTGGTGCAACCATATTTGTGGCATGGTTAAAACTTTTAAAGAAGCCACTTAAGCAGTTGAGAAGCTATTTTTGTGAAAGCCTCTTAAGGGGTTGATGAGCCTCTTTTGTAGAGGTAGCTAATATCAGCTTCTTTCGATTAAGCGGGAAAACCTCCACTTTCTAGGAGGTACGCATGAGCAGTGACCTTAACTTTTGTAGAGGTAAGCTTGAGCAGTGACCTCTGCTTAAGCGAAAGGTTTGTCGCTTAAACGACTACCACTTTTGCGGTCAAATTTCTAGCTTAAAGTTCTTAATTTTCTTTAACCTTGTAGGACTATTTTGAGCCCCTATTTGGGCTCCAATACTTCTCAACCTTTGACCATGTGATCCTTGTCCCATGAGGTACATAATTGTGGGTTCAATTTTTTAATTCCATAAGTGGGCCCCCCAAGTGATATTTGACTCGATTTTCAGCTTGGAGTGTTAATTTGCAATATGGGTATTGTTTTTTCTTGTGTTGATGTATAGATTGATATTTTAATTGTGTGGTAGTAGTTGGAGGCTTCTCAAAAGGGAAAAAGCTTCAGTTTAGTGGTTGAGAGCACGTTGTTCGGCCTCTAGGTAGGTCACGACTTACCTACTCTTAGACTTGGCTTGTTTGAGGTATATGTATGACGATTTGCTAATTGTGGTTGGGACATTGTGATTTGACATACTTTAATTAGGTATTTATGATTCTATTCATTTACTTAGTAGCCTTACGGTAGAATTTCATCGATAATCCTTAGTTTAGGTAGTTACCTCTCTTTTGGGATTTTTTTATGTGACTTGGTCGCCTTAGGTTGTTATTGGAAACTTTAGTCTAGGTTCGTGTAGTTGCTTGCTTTAGGTCAGGTTCCTCGGGAATTTTTAGCTATAATATGGTTTTCGTAAGGTAGTTTGCTTTAGGATAGTGTCCTTTATATAGTGAGATAGTCCCGATTTATAGTGGTACTTGTGAGCAGTCTTAACATTGGTTGATCAGTTGATTTATTTACTTAATAATGATTTTTATTGTTGTATATTCATGGTATATTGGTGACTTGGCCTAAAAATACTATTTTTGGTTTAAATGGACTTGACGAGCTTTGTATTGGATTTTGGATTTCAAAAAGGAAAAATGACTATTTTAGCCCCGATTCGATTCTGAAAACCTGACATTACTGATTATTACTTAGAAGAATAGGTTCAATTCTAGGCAGGGTAAATGGTTATAGCGAGTCCCCCAAGGGTCTTGCGTTTACTATCCATAGATGTTGGATGAGGAGTATATGATATCGTTGGACATGACATTTATTTCATATTGCATTTCGTGACATCCATTCATCCTTAACTATTCTTATGTATTGGTTGAAGTTAGTATTATTTGTTGCGTGTATCCATCATGCTTATGGGGGAAAGTTGGGTTATATTACCTGTTGTTTATTCTTTCTGGGATTTTGAGGGACCTATTAAGTTATAAATAGGTTATTATTATGATGCATGCATTTCGAGGTAACTTACTTACAGTTCTCTTATTTTCTAGATTTTACCTACTATTCTCTTTTTGGCCTTTATATTCTTAACCTTAGCATATATTTGCATTTTATTGTACTTGTATCTTATCTAAGCTCAGTAGGACTGTGATGCCTATTGAGTACCGTGTGTTTTGGTACTTATACTACACTTTTGTATCTTTTTTCCTTATATAGATCCTATGATAAGTTGGCATTTCGCCAACTTTTTAGTCTCTTTTAGCTTGAATTATTGTCTTGATTTCTTTGGTTCGATGCACATCTTATGTTAAAGTACTCACTTGTGTAGGTAGTTGATGAACTTGAGGATGAGCTAGCTTTACGAGTCAAAAAGAGCGTAAGAATGAAGAAAAAGAACTTAGGATGATGCTTGGAAGGAAGATAAGGATTGGTGTGGTCATATGCTCCAACAGTTTGCCATATGACCCCATATTTGAAGGGGGATCTCAACACACAGAAGAGCTGAATGAACTTCCCTGACATGCGTGGCCACACACACCAGGGCATGTGCTCCAACATGTCAAAGGCGTATATGGCAAGGCAGCGAGTCTGAAAAAGGGCACAAGCTTGACATGCGCACATGGCCACATGCGCTGGTATGTGCGGCAACATGTGCCAGACACGGTGGCATTTTCATAATTATCTGTTATGTGTTTTTCCAGCTATAAAAGGGATATTTCAGATCTGAAACTTTATCTTTTGTCATTTTTAAAGTCTAAAGCTTGTAATTGAAACCCTAGAGTGGGATTTTAGTACTTTTACTTGATTTTTTACTTGGAATTTGGAATTTCTCTTGAGATATTTGAATTCTATGGCGGAATTTAATGAGAATATAAGTACATTTCCTTCTTCTCTTGTTATGAGTAGCTAAATTCCCAACTCTGGGTTATACATGATTGAGTTATGATTTGTGAGTGGGTTGGACCCATTTTCCTAGATAATTGTTGAGAATTTAGTCGTTACTCTATGATTTAACCTAAGACTAGAGGTTGCAAACTCTAGTTTTGCTTAGAACCCTTTTCTTCCTTGACAAAAAGGATATGGGTGAGGAGTAGTGATTGATAATAGCTTAATTTTATCATTTAATTGTAGATCCTAGATAGAAGGCTACTAATTGAGGTATGTGGTTGGTTACAAGGAAACATGTATGAGGTGTTTGAAAGAACCCACATATGAAATTTCAATATTTTCTTGAAAGATTGACGTTAAAACCTATAACATAGCCTATCTGCAACATTTAGTTGAATTTAGGCAAATTAGTACTTACTCATGCATATATTCGCACTCATGAGGGTATAACCCTAAGTCTCTCTTACTCTTGATTACACACATTAGATTTCACTTTTGCAAATCAAATTTCAAAATTAACTATTTGAACACGAAATTGATTGAACAAACCCCCCATTTTACTTTATTGCATTATTTCTAGCATTGCATGCCAAATGATAGTCACTTGTGACACTTGAGGTGAAACTATCACCTTCATTCCCTGTGGAATCAACCCCGACTCCATGTTGGGTAAAAATTATATTACTAACGACCGCATATATCTAAAGGTGTATCTTTAGCATTATAAAAAATGGCGCCATTGCCGGGGAGCGATTTGGCGTATTGAGTTAGTTTGGAATTTTATCTTACTTGCTTTGATTCAAACTTGTGAATATGTGTTTGTGATTTTCTTTTGTTTCTTGTGCTAATTAGATTTTTGTTTTTGTTATACTTGTTACAATGGCATCATGGAATGAAAATGAGTTTGGTGGTTGCACATCTTATCTTGATGATCCACGTCCATATTGTGGAGTGCCTCACTTTTGGCAGGATTGTAGAAATACGCCCGGGAGAGAGGTGTGTGCACCAGCTCGATTCTATAGGGAGTATGATTATTACTTGTGTGGTGGTCGAGATGGACATTGGAGTGATTGTCCCAATCACTGTGGCCTCTCCCCTAGTTATGCTAACGAAAATGCTAGTTGTTCTTGTGAGTTTGATAGGTATCATAATGTGGCAAAGGATGAGCAACGTGCCAGACACAAAGGTGTTGAAGCAATACTTCAAACTATCTTGGACCGGGTGAATATAATGGGTGAGGATATACATCTCTTGCACCAATCCATAGCGGCATTTTGAAAGGAATATGAAAAGAGGAAAAACCTTGTAAAAATGCCAATCTCTCAAATGCCATAGATTTACCCAATTCTCAAAATGAAGTGGTTGAAGAAGAGGTTTCAAGTCATTGAGTTGAGCCAAAAATGAGTGATGACTTATACAAATTACAAAAGTGAAGAAGTGGCTCAACTTGAAGATGAAGAAGAATAAAATGATGATGAAGAAATCTTGCATTCTCCACGAAAACAAGTTGAAGAGATATTCAAAAAGCACATTGAAAAAGACTGAAAAATGTAGGAAATTCTTGGCTAAATGATGGGACCTAGTCCAATATGGTGATGATAAAGTTTTCCAAAACATCAATTTTTCCATGGGTGGATATTTGCAAGCGGTGATTGAGTCCCAAAATGTAGAAACTCATGACAAGGATGAAATTGGGAGCCAAGAGTGGCTATTGAATCAAGATTAACAACTTAGAGTCCATGAGGGTCAACTTGATAAAATTTTGCTAATAATGTATGAATCTCTCAAATTTCATGTTGAGCAATGTCAAGTGTGGATTCAAATTAAAATGGCTACCCGAGAATTAGAAACCAAATTAAATGCAAAATTTGAGGCATGTGATGTTCAATGTCAAATGGTTATGAATAATGTTGTTGAGATGGTTTCCAATAAAGATGTGGGTGAGATTGATTTTAAGAATCTCTTGGTGATTTGTCAATCAACTAAGTAAAAAATAATGAAAGATGCTGAAATTGAAGAAGTGATACGAGAGCTGCAAGAAAAAGCCAATCAAATTCTTTGTGAAGACTCTAGTTTATTTCAGGGTGTCAAGAAAGATGCAAATTTGGAAATAGAGAGGCTTAAACCTAATTCCTACTATTTTTCAACATTGTGCTTGGTAGATGTGATGAAAATTGAAATAACAGGGCAAATGGAGAATTTTGGAGATAAGGGACAAAGTCCCTTCATTTTGGAGTTTGTCATCTTAAGAGGGAAAAATGACGTCCCTCACTTGAAGGCCAAGAAGTGCAAGATGCGGTGTCTAACAAGTGGCCTATTGATTTTCTTACTAATGCCCAATGAGCCTAAACAAAATTTTGATGTGAAGTTGGGTAAAAGATTCAAGTCTTCAAAATGGAGAGATAGAGTTGTTCTCGTTGCTTCCTTACCTTTATCCAACAAGCTTCATCAAAATCTTATTGTAAAATTGGGCAAAAGATTAAAATCCTCAGAGTGGAGACATAAATGGTAAGGTTGTTTGCGTTGTGTCGTGATGTTAAATCAAGTGCTTGATGGGAGGCAACCCATCATTTCCAAAAATTTTACATTTACTTTTGAAATTTTAAGTTTTAGAATAACTTAGGATTTTATTTTTGACTAATCCACACAATTTTAGAGTTTTTGAAAGTGATTTGAACAGGTTTGGATGCAAAATTTGAGTTGGAATGAAGGTCGGGATGGGTTGTAATTTCTTGAAAATGGGAGTTTGAATAATTTTTTGAGGTGTTCGAATCACCAAACTCAGTGGCGTATCGCAAAAGTGGAAGGGTCTACCGCCAAAATTGACAGAATTATCCCATGTATGAGAAATCTCAGATATCACTAAAGTGGTCACAAGGCCTCTAAAGCAAAGGGCGCTAAAATGGCCAGTGGTCCGCTTAAGCGGCAGTCAAAAAAGAAGTCAAGGCCGCTAAAGTGGTTGGTCAAAGGGAAAGACTGCTAAAGTAGTCATAAGTGCGCTAAAGCAGCACATGCCGTTCAAAATACCCTTGGGTAAAGTGAAAAGGTGCAAAACTCTAACTAAATTTTTGTTTTTTTCCCTTCTCTCAAAATTTCTCTCCACGTCAACTCTCATCGCCAAATCCAGGTATGTTTTGCATACTTTCTCGCTCCTAGGTTGGTAATTTGCTTGATGTGTTTCCACTTCTCAACTTTTTCCTCCCATTGTTTAGGGTATAATTTAGGTTTGGATTTTGGTTCTTTGAGCTAAAATTGTATGTAGATCTTGGTAGAACATGAATAGGAATGGGAATCTTATTGGTTGAATCATGGGGAATGAAAATGATTGAGAAAAATAGTGTGTCCACCAAGTGTTTGATGTGTGTTCATGCAAATCTTGTAGTTTAATGGTGGAATTTTCGTGAAATAATAAGAAAAATTGGATTGTATTGCATATCTTGTTGGGTATAAACTATATGGTTGGTATTGCATACAAAAAATGGTTGAAACATTGGAATTTGGGTTTGTTGGGGATGGCGGGTTCGCTAAAGCGGCATCCCACCACTAAAGCAGGGCCCACTAAAGTGGGAACTGCTAAAGCGGTGGCTGCTAAAGCAACCCTTGACCTCTAAAGCGGTACCTGAGGCCTGTTTTTTCCAGGTTCTAAAAATTGAAACTTGATGTTTGTGTCCCAAACTGATTCTTAACTCATTTCTTTGGATTTTATCACTCACATTGCATTGTTTTACATACTAATCTTGCGCGTTCATGCTTGTGTAATATTGTTAGGTTTCAAAAAAAGCCAAGAATAGAGCAAAATCACTAGTTGATTGATGAAGTGGAGGTTGGAGAAGAGTATGATCAAACCCGCTTCCGCTCTCTTGAGTGTCATAACACATACTATGCAGACTTTGCTTGAAAGAAGTTATTCCCTAAGAGGGGGATTTCACTTGATCTGGTCTCTGAGACTCTCCTTGAATTATACGAAAGGTTGGAGAATTCAGGCTAGATTTGCTTTTTAGCTAAACCATGAAAGGCCAACAAGCAATAGGTAAAGGAATTCTATGCCAATCTTAAGTCTATTAATCTAAACAATTAGGTGAGAAGAATTAGAGGGAAAACAATCAATTTTGAGGCTGAAGTGATCAATGGAATCCATGGGCTTCCAAACCCTGACCCCTCTGATTTCACGGTGAAAGTTTATGCCCTGGGTAGTTGGCTGGTGACGAAGCTTTGTCCAGGAATAAATGTATCTTGGGGTGTTACAAAAGCAGGGATCACGGTTAAAGAGTTCACGACTGAGGCAAGAAATTAGATCTCAATCATTTGTAGCCGAGTTTTACCATACAGTAACACATTCATTGTCCCTTTGATGAGGTCCCAGATGGTAGCTTGCACTTTCGACAACATTCGGGTAAATGTTGGTCACATATTCATTCTAAAGATGAAGAAGTATAAGGTACAAGATAGTTCGACTCTCATGTTTCCTTCATTTTTTACTGAGTTATAGAGATGGGCAAGGGTAGATGAGTTCCCGAAAGATACTTGGATTGATCAAACAACACCGATCTTTCCATTGAAGAAGCGTGGTGAAGGTAACGTCACCAAAAGAAAAGGAAGATTGATTCAAAAAATTTACCTCAGGTGGAGACTGATTCTTGTAGGCCATCGGCTACAGGACCATTTGAGATACTGATAGATGAACTTAGTATGGTTAGGGAGTTAATGACTAGACTCCCTACCGGTCCAGGTGAGACATCTGAGGGGCCTACCACTTATATCCCCAAAAAAGATTTTGACAAGTTTTTGGAGGACTAGAAGAGTTAGGGAACCCATCTCTCGAGATTAGAGAAGGCATACACTGATCTAGCCAAGTCATTTGGAGAGTTGCAGGAGTCTCACACTAAGATAAAGATGAGAGAGAAGAATAAAGACAATTTTTTCACGCGGATGTGGAAAGTTGTGAAAGGGTTGTAGAAGGTCTTAAAGTCTAAGGATCCACTTCCCTCTTCGAGGATAAAGGAGGATAACGATGTTCCCACATAGTGGTTTGACGATGATGATGTTGATGCTGAGGGTGCGGATAATGATGAGACTGAGAGTGATAGGAGTGCATGATGCGGATTCTGGGAGCCCTGTTTATCTCTTTATACCTTGATGTTATGCGGTAAGTACACTATAATTTCTTTAGTTGAGAGTGGTTTTTTTTGATACTTATGCTCTTTTCGATCTTGGATTTGTATTTTGTTCTATTCTGATGCATTTTTCTAAAAGGGAGCCTTGGAGTAATAGGAAAAGTTTCTGCCATGTGACCAGGAGGTCACGAGTTCAAGCCTTGGTAACAGACTCTGGCAGAAATGCAAGGTAAGGTTACGTACAATATACCCTCTTGGTGGGGCCTTTCCCTGAAAAACACGCATAGCAGTAACTTTAGTGCATCGGGCTGCCCTTTTTCTGATGTATTTTTTCCCTTGTCAGTCTTGACTATTATTTTGTACTTTATTGTGTGCCCTCACCAGGCTTGGCATTATTGTACCCTTTTTGGGCTTTTCTTTCTTATATGGATTTTTTTGTGTGCCCTTGCTGGGCTCAATCTATTTGGTGATGGATGTTATGCGCCCTTGACGGGCTTGAGATTAATCATGATTTTGTTGGATTAGTCATTTCTCTTGTTTTTATTTTTAGATTGGTTTCTTTAGAATGTTAACTTTTTGTAGTTTTTCTTTTGATATTTTTTCTGGGCAACCTTTTCCCAATGATAAATTGAGTGACGACATTCTTAAGGAAAAATCGTCATTTTTGGGTGTTGGTGTCATATGTGCAGGGGAAGTCTTAGTACCTGTCACGCCTCGAATTCCCAAGGGGCGGACTGGCACCCGAAGCCCTTATGGCCCGAGAGAACCAATCTTCATTCATGTACATTCATATGCATGTCTCTATATGAATATCGTTCTATCTCTTGTAACAATAAGATACCAATAGCGGAAGTCATGGCAAACATATGCTATATATGAAACTTGGCCGTTAGGGCCATCAAGTCAAAATGGACATATATTTCTTACATCCCTTCATCTGTCCCATAACATCTACAAAGCCTTTAACAGATACCTGTACATAACCATCCTATAGTCGGGACAAGTCCCCGCTTTATACAAAATCTACAATACCAAAACAAATGTACATATGTGACTCGAAAAGCCCCGAACCAACTGGAGCTCACTAAAGATCTCAAATGACCCGCAACCTACTGTGGAGGTATACTAGCACCTGTGCCTACAACAAGTAAGGTAAGTCCCCTAAGGGACGTCAGTACGAAGAATGTACTGAGTATGTAAGGCTATAAGAAACTTCATCATACATAAGAACTTCAATGGAATCAAATATAAGAGAATAATCAATATGGATAAACCATCGCTCTGTGTATTTGGTATCATGTATATTGCTTTCATTACTTTCTTTGCTTCTTTGCTTCTATGTTCATTCATCATCACTTGTGTCATATCATACCCGGCCCCCAACTGATTAGTGGGTCTTAACATAATATAACATTATGTTGGGATCGGCCCAAGCTAGGCTTATGCCTCTAGAGCTGCCACCCATAAATCAATATATCAGGTTCGGCTCGAGCTAGGTTCTTACCTCTAGAGCTGCCACCCATAAACCAATATATCAGGTTCGGCTCGAGCTAGGTTCTTACCTCTAGAGCTGCCCCCTGTCAGGTTCGACCCGAGATAGGCTTATGCCCCTAGAGCTGCCCCCTGATCCAATAATCTCAGGATTGGCTCAAGCTAGGCTTATGCCTTTAGAGCTGCCACCCATACTCTCACAACCAACAACTTTGCATTACTTTATTTCTTTACTTTTGAGAGATTGATATGTTGATATTCATAACATTATTGGAGCTTTGGAACATCAGTCCATGATTAAGAGACATATGAATAACAATTGATCCACTAATAAGGAACACATGAATCACAATACATGACAACCTGAAATGAGATGCCTTAGAACATTTAGGAATGGAACAAGTACAATGACAATGTGAACAATATGTGCTGCAGAAGGATGCGGAAAGAGTAACCTTACATACCTTATCTTCCCAATATGAATACACAGTCCTATATGTGAATACAATAATCCAGCTCCTTCCTTACGTGTTACTCTACAACATAAGTTCATAACGGAGCTCACGTTAACAACTAGCTACTTTACAAGTGCATAAGACGACAATGAGTTACATGATTGCCCTATAATGTCATTTCACCATTTACAATACAATTCACTGCATTACCATCCCAACAATACCATAACATTCCACACATTGACCAAGACATCATAAACCAATAGTATTTCATACCAAGTTTACCCTTTACGCTTCCTCATTAACACTACGTCACAATTATTCTATCAAGTCACCTCAATACCTTTCATAACAACATATGAACAAAAATAAATAATTGATATAATCCAACATGCCCCCAAACGACCCCTTAAAGTCATTCAAAAGGTATCATAAGTTGATAATTGCATATAAAAAGGGTATAGGGGCCTTCAGGGATCAAAGAGAGACAAAAACATGCAAAATGAAGTTCTGGGCTGACCTGCGAAGACACCTGCACCTGAAGGTGGTTGAGGTGCAGCTGCAGGTGACCCTTGGCCTTGTCCAGGGCCACCTGCATTGGCATCTGCGCCCGCAGGTGCCCTGTCTGCGAGGGCGGGTGCCCGTTTCTGCCAAAAAGGGTCTCTTTTGGGTCCTTTTTTGTAATAAATGGTCTAAGCCCATAAGTAAGCTTCTCTTTACATATTTTATGTCACTTGGATGCCAAATAACCATCATGGTTTCACAACACACATGAACATCACCAAGAACACATTTTCCTTTCAATACACCACTAATTCCATGACCAATTTCATAACAACAATCCCACAAGTTATACACATAAATAAAGCAAGTTAAGAACATAAGCACATCTTACATTTTGATATTTAATCCATCAAACTCACTTACTTCAAGACCACAAGTCCACTTTTAAGTTTAGAAGGCAAAACCCTTCACCGATTAAGCAAAAGTACACTGTTTTATACATAGTGAACTGCCAACACTTTTCCAACATAACCAACATGATTTATACACCATATTAAGCATATTATATACTAAACTATAAGAGTAAACACTTACCAAAGCTTGCAAGAGAGTGATCTTGTCCAAAGGAGTGATGACTTAGGGTTTGTGTGAGATGAGAAATATCTTTGAAATTTTTAGAAATGGCATGCGTGTTAAAATGAATAAAAATCTGATTTTTTATGCTTTATATAGTCCTTGTAGTCATCCTTATCCATATTAAATGTGTGCTTACTTGGTCAATGCCAAGAATGGGTCATTTTCATTTGGGCCATGCCTTTTTGCTTCATTTTGGGCCTCATTTGAGCCCCAAATCACAAGATTAAATTCATCCCATCAAATTTAATGTATAATACCTCCACAATCTCATGTTTAAATAATTTCATCAATGTTACAGTAATTAAATAGGTTAAAAAATGTACGAGGTGTTACGGTACATAGCCACTGTAATTTGGGGTTATGATTGTCATTATGGTGACGTTGAATAACTAAGTGATATGGTAAATTCTGAGTAGCCGTGGCATTATTGCCCTTGTTGGAGTCGAAATGTGGGAGTGTGGCTTGTTTGGTGCTAATAGAGTTAGTCATGCATTGTGAAATGTTGAAATGAGCATACCCCTCCAAATTTTTTTGTAAAAAACAAGTGCATGGAAGTGAATGATGTTTGTGACAACACTTTGACTCTTTTTGTGACTCCTTACTCATTAGATTGTGATATTGTAAAAAATGACTCCTTTTGTGCTTTTTTAGGAAATAAAATCGATCCTTATAGAATAGTTTGCACGTCATGTGTGGTGAGATCTTATTGAATAATTCTTGTGCTTACTTATGTCATCTAGAACTTTCCCGATAGGTCTTTCATGCTATACTTTATTGTGTTTGGGTGTAGAAATGAGCTTAGGCCTTCTTTGTGACTTTTGAGAACCTCCTTAGCCTTAAAAGCCTAGCCGTGCACATTTTCTATCACTAGTTACCCCATTTGAGCCTATTACCTTTTCTTTGGAAACCACATTACAAGCCTTGGAACCATTTTGAAATTAGACCTCTCTTGAACCCTACCCTATTTAAACTTAGAAATTCCAACTTGAGGTTAAGAGCCTATGTTGGGGGTGGTGGAACTTGAAAGAGGTCATCATGCATTGTGGTTTTGTAAGTGAGTGCCTTATGAAAAAAATCAATGATTGAATGATAAGTTTGAATAAAGCAATGAAAAGAAAATAAAAGAAAAAGAAAAAGTTGTTAATAAGTGGGTGAACTAGAATGAAAAGGAAAGACACTTGTGTTGTGTGGAAAAGAAGAGACAAATGCTCAAAGTTTGGATTGTAAAGTGTTTTGTAGAGTTCAAGGAGGGTTTTCTCACTTTTATCCTAAATACTTATCCTATCCTTCCCTAATCCTACATTACAAGCTAGAAAAAGTCCTTCGGGATCTCCAACCGATGCTTTTGAGTTAGTGGCGATTGAAAATAAGGACAAGCCTATGGTATGATGCTTGTTTGCAATGGAAATTATTTATTGAGTGTGAGTGTTTGTGCATTTTTCCCTTGTGTAAGTGTTGTAAATATTGTGAGTTTTGGGACTTTCTTTCTTGTGAGGGCATGTGAACTAGGATAGATTGTGACATTGATAAATTCTAAAAATGAGTCAAGGAAGAATGTTGGTTGACTAGTGGTTTTGATTCACTTTTTGAGAATTTGTTGTTGTTATTTGATCATTCTTGAAATTCCATTATGCTCTCAAAGGTGTGTTTGATTTTGAGAGAGTTGCATGGGTAAGACTCACGTGCTTGTTGACTAATTGTTAGTACCAACCAAAGTCATAGTCATTGTGCCTATTTGATAATGTGAAGTGAAAGTGGTGATGTTGATTTTTGAGCTTAGATTAATAGCCTCATTGAGATTTGATTGTGTGTTGCTTGAGGACTAGCAAAGTCTTTAAATTGGGGGTGTTGATAAGTGGTGATTTTACCACTTATTTGTATCTCTTTTCTTATGATTTTGTGTTGTTAACCTATAATATAAGGATAATTATCCTTTGAATAGTGTTTATTTCAAGTATTTTTGGTTGACAAGGAGTTTTGTTCGAAAGAAGTGGAAATGAGAAGAAAAAGAGCTGAAAAGAAGGATCCGAAAGTAAATCTCAGAAACTGCCCTCAGGTACTGTTAAAGCGGCCTGAGGTGTGCTTTAGCGCGGTCAAACCCAAGTCAAAGCTGCTTTAGTGGCCACCTTGACCGCTTTAGTGGTCTAGTCAACCAAGTCAATGTCGCTTTAGTGGTCAATGTGACCGCTAACCACTTTAGCGGTCTGGTCAGCTTAGGTCAATGCCGCTTTAGTGGCCATTATGACCGCTTTAGTAGTCCAGTCAAAGTCAACATGACCGCTTTAGCGGACAATTGAGTGCTTTAGCGGTCATCAGGTTAGATTATAAGGACAAGGCTGGAATTTCACACTCTTTGACCCCAAGCTGAATCCAAGCCATTCCAAGCACATCTTTGACATAGTTTTTAACTTTGGAGGTAAGGGTTCTTGACCCAACACCCTTGGAGTGAAGAATTGGAAGCTTTGTAGTGAATATTTCTTAATACTTTCTTCATCTCCTTGCTTTGTATTGAATATTTGGGTGTAGATAAGTTTATACTTTGATATTGTAGTTAGAGATAATGCAATGTTTATGTTTTGAATATGGGTTTTGATTCTATCTTATGGTTTTGTATCAATTGATTATTCTTGATTTATGAAGGGTTTGCTTGGCTAAATTAATCTCTTGCTTCACTTGATTTTCGAAGGGAGTAGCTAACCCAAGGACTCGTCCATTTACTTTGATTAAGCCAGAAAGCATTAATCGAGGTTGGGAAAGATTAATTTAGCGCGATTTAGGACGTATGACCCATCTTATGGAATTGAGCTAGACATAGGAAAATCCTAGCATATCCAAAAGTTGGTTTTGTGATTCATGCTTCTTAGCTTGGTTTGAAAGAACAAGTGAGGACTAAACCCTCAATGGTCGAAAGACGTTAGTGGGTGATTTTGAATCCAAGGCAAATTTGCTAAATCTTTGACTAAATTATAAGTAGTTAATTGAATATGAGGGATCATTGATAGAGTTGATTCCCCATATCATTTCCCTTGTCTCCCATCGTTGTGAAAACCATTGATCAACTTGTTCATATGATAATTCATTCTATCCATGTTACGTTTTATTATTGAAAATATTCAAAAACATTTTATATCCTTTATTCGTATTTTAGTGGTGTACTTTTATTCCTTACTCTCTCGATCGCTAGTCACATTGTTCCTCATGGTATCAACCCCGACTCTATTATTAGGTAAAATGTATTACTAATGACATCCTTTTCTTGGGTGTAATTGAGCGTTATCAATTAGCAACAATATTATCCAACAGAGGAAACCGTTAAATTCATAAACTAGTAGTGGGGACTGAGGAAATGATTTAATCAATTGCAATCAAATTAATAGAAGCTGGAGATCACAACAATAACTTAACAACAATGAAAAACATTACTTCAACAAATAACAAATCACAACTCAACTTGTCCTCATGTGGTTGAATACCTGGAATCATAACACTTTGTTGACAAAGAAAAGAAATTGAAGGGGAAGAATGATTCTCGCACCAGCCTTTAAACTTAAATGAAAGGAGAAGATGGAGACAATTAAGAGGAAGAAAATTGAGCCAACAAATGTTGAGAAAAAATTTGTAATCAGTTTATTTTTATTCTCCAAAACTGTAACTTTTAACTATCCAAAAAGGAATGGGACAAAACTCATATATTGCAGCCACTAATACATTAAAAAAAACAAGAAGCCACAACAAAATAAATAGTATAGGTGACAGAATAAATGAATCATTAAACCCATAGATAAACCAGTAAATCATTAGGAAAACAACCAATGCAATATGAATCTGTCTCATACTCAAGAACAAATAATTAAATCATACATCAAATTTGTGAAATAATATAGTTTAAGAGAGACTATGATTAGGTCCAGTAGCCACAAAACTGTGTTATATTTCTTGATTAATCCCAGTAAATTCCTTAACCGAGAAAAAAAACTTACTTAATCTTACTTGATGAAATAAGCAGAGTGAGTATAATATGAATTTTCTTCAAGCTATTGATAGAATACTAGATTAACAAATATGATAGAAAGAAACTTACAGGGCTATAATCTCAAAAGAGATCTATCTAGAAACACAGATAAACAGAAAAAGAAAATCTACGGACATATAGAGATAGAAACAGAGAAGATAGCATTAAGCATAAAATTTTGAGCGGAGAAATTTGCATGCCTGAAGATTGAGATTAGGTTTGTGAGAAGTTGCTGATGTGACTTGTGAGCCTGTTATGGAAATAAATTAATTTTTTAATTAGGTCTAAGTTAGTAGGAGTAATTTTTAATCAGGCAGGAGAGGTTTTTATTTTCAACAAGGCGGGAGTTTTTTAATTACATGGGAAAATTTTTATAATGGAAAGAGAAATAAGTTAAGGTTTTAGCATCTGTTTTTTTTGAATAGCAACTAAATATATACTTATTGCTTTCCAATATGCATTAGCCATTGATATTTTGGCTTCCATGAATGTAATAGTGGCAATAAGCTTATCAATAATTTTTGCTAAAGTCCTATGTTGTAGTGGTGACTTTTCATGAAAGATAACACTTATTTTTGCCATGGTTCAAGTTTAGGCAGTTATATTGTGAGAGATGATGATGTTCACCAGAAGTAAATATTTTTGGGTGGGATACATAGACCTCGCGGGTCCCTATTAGGTCCCACCTTGTAGTATGACACTATGGAAGGGATTTATATTGATAGGATCATTAACCATTGTATTGCATTGAACATTTCTATATTTTGGTTTGCTATGTTATTTGAAATGTTGATTCTTTTCTATATATAGGATTACTTAAATATTTTTTATGAGATATAGTAACTACTTAAGCTCAGGGGACCTATGATGCCCACATAGTATTAGTGGTTTGTACTCACTCTACTTTTTTTGTATCTTTTCTGATGTAGATCCTGGTGCCAGTCTCCAGCGTGGTTCCTAACTCATTCATGGTCATTGTTGATCCGACTTGTGTTGAGCTTATTATATCTGGAGATTTGTTCTATTTCTTTCTATATTTTTGACTCTTTCTTTATAGTTTGGTCAGTGATATACTAAATTCAGCACTTCTTTCCCTTTTTATTTTAGAAGGCTCTCATATACTTGACATTGATGATACTTTTGTCTCATTTATGAATATTTAAATATTTTGAAGTATTTTATCATGTATAAGCCTATTTCTATATTTATTTATGTTTCGCTATTGTATAAGGGTTGGCTTACCTGCCAAGGGATTTATGGTGGTGCCATCATGTTTCCAAATTTTTAAATCATGACACTTTGGTATCAGAGTACTACATTCACTAGTCTCACGAGTAGAAGAGCATCTATCTATTAGAGTTCATGGATCAATACAATGATGTTCGTATCTATCTTTGAAAGGCTATGAGATAGTTTTAGGAAAATTCTATTCTTTAATACCTTATCATGTTAAACTAGTTATCTCTAGAGTTTTCTATACATCATGTTTAATTCTCTAACAAATGATGAGGATGAGATCATCTATGATAGGAGATGATGCACTCACACCTATTTCTAAGGTCCTACTATGTTATCGAGGTAGAGGTAGAAGCTATGGTAGAGTTAGGGCAAGAACTACTTTACCATCTTGAGGTCATTTGAGAGAAGCATTCTTTGAGCCTAAGATTAAGATTGAGGTTATGGATTTATAAGTCGAGGGTTTGGGGCTAGCCTACATGCCACAGGGCTTTGTAGTAACTCTAGTGCTACAGAATACCATAGTTCACATTTTGAGTATCTTAGAGGATATATATTAGATGGGAGATCTATCTGTCACTCTTGATATTTCTCAAACTAAATTAGGGGATTAAGCTCTAGATCAAATATTAGTTCAGGGATTTTAGACACTCGGGGTACAACTAGGTACTATTATGGCTTCTCGCATGGATGCATTGCAACTATCCCTTGTTGCTCTGCCAATTGTGGCTAGGCCGATGATAACCGTTAAGAAGTAAATGATATTTAATCACTTTGTTAGGATAGGTTCTCCCCATTATATAAGTGCTCCGAGGGAGGATGTTTATGAGTTTTTGGATAGTTATTAAGATAGGTTGCATAATCTTGATTTAGTTAAATTATATGGTGTGAACTATGCTATCTTCTATATGGTAGGATAGACTAAGAAGTAGTGGAGGTCTTACCTTGATTACAGACCAACTGGGTCGCTTCTAATGATATAGACCTGGTTTTCTAAGACTTTCATAGGGAAGTACGCATGTCACAACATGAGAGAGGATTTGAGGGATTTATTTAATGATCTTTAGTATGCTACTACGACTATTACTATGTTGGTAAAAGGTTCTATGCCATAGATTGGCATATTATGATGAGTTTTCTTACGGAGTAGGATAGGATTAGTGTCACACCCCGAATTCCAACGAGGCGTGATTGGCACCCGAAGCCGATATGGCCCGAGAAAACCAATCTTTGCTCATGAACACTCATACGCATAATATCGAATGAATAACACACTATTTCATGTCATTGATGAAATATTAAAATGCCATGCATATACATATATAACACTTGGCCTTTGGGACCATTACTTCGCACTGAACGTACATATCTTACATCCATGTACCCACATATGTCTACAAAAGCCTCTAAATACATACACGACCAATTCATAACGTCTACAACACCAAAACCCATTTACAACTTTGACTCAGAGAAGCCCCGAATTAGCTGGAGCTCACCAATGAACCGCTAACAACTGGCAATCTACTGTGTAGGCCTACTGAGGAGGTCTACTAATGCCTGCACCTGCACATGTAAGGTAAGTCCCCCGAGGGGGTCAGTACAAAGAATGTACTGAATATGTAAGGCTCATAAGAAATAACAGCATACATGAGAATGACAATAGAACACAATATGAGAGAATAGGCAATGTGGAAACATGTATTTTGCTTCTATCATCGTCATGTTAAATCACTCATGAATACTTGATTATGCATATCATACCTTTCCTCCAAGAGAAGTTTCCATAACTCAATAGATCCTTTCTTACTTCTATGCTCATCACCATTGCTAGTCATCTACTTAGGTGGTAGGTTATAAAATAACATGCATCTACTATTCAAGAAACAAATGAGATAATAATAATAATATAACGTACATTCATCCAATTAACGTACATACAATTCTATTGGTGATTTAACCTACATCCACTCTCATGGTGGGTTAGCATACATCCACTCTCATGGTGGGTTAACGTACATCCACTCTCATGGTGGGTTATCATACATCCACTCCATGGTGGGTTAATATACATCCACTCTCATGGTGGGTCAACATACATCCACTCTCATGGTGGGTTAACATACATCCACTCTATTGAGTAGGTCAACATAACATAACATTGCTTTCTTTTCTTTCCTTATTCTTTACTTCATTTCCCTACCTTGATGATAGAAACATTCTTGAAACTTGAAACACAAATATGCTTTTCCTTGTTTCCTTTCCTTCAAGAGATTAACACCTTACCTTGTGAGGGATAGTCATACTAACTCGCACTTTTACTCCTTCACTAATCTTATGAAATCGTATATGAGTAAGCATGAGACACCGAGCCTTTACCTTTGGTGGCTATTGTAGATAAACAAGCATAATCTTGGAATTATTCCATATTGAACTTATACTCTCTAGAATATGATCCATACTCAATGCGACATATAGTCACCATACCCACTACTTCTTTGCAGTCTTATGCCCTTTACATAGTTATGAGAATGACACATTAGAGATCATAACATTACGAGAACACACTTATATATATTACTTTACTCCTTTACCTAAAGAGATTGACATCTCTCACATCTCTTAGCACTCTTAAGAGATTGGTACTAACACAACCATAATATTACTAGACTTTGGAACAGGACTTATGGAGCAATGCTATTCAAACTAAACAAGCTCTCTTCATTTCAACACACCTGTCAGGATAGTTCTCTTAGCATTTACAACCTCATGATAGTTTAGGAACTTTGGTCAATTAATAAGAGACAAGTGAATCCTCATTCGTCTACGAATAGGACACGAATAGGGTACAAGTGAATAACAAGATGTATCAATCGTACCTGACACTCTATAGAACCCTCATGGAATGTAACACTTTTGGAATCGTAGGATAACGATCCATATTAACTAATGAACATGAGTCATACAATTCGCCACTGACCAATGAGTAAGGAACATATGAGTAACACTAGTCAACTATCGGATACGGAATACCTTAGAGTATTTCGGAATCGAATGAGTATTATGACAATGTGAGCACCATATGCTGCAGAAGGACATAGGAGAGAAACCTTACATACCTTCACTTCCAAATATGAATATACAAGCTTATGTATGAACACAGTAGTCCAGTTTCTTCCTTACGTCTCACTCTACAATACAAGTTCATATCGGAATTTACATTAGCATCTATTTATTATAAGGCGTACAAGACGACAATGAACCATGTGCCTACTATATAACGTCATGTTACACCCCCTTACAATACAATCCACTGCATTTCCATAGCAACAACACCATAACATGACCCACATTGACCAAGATTTCATACAACAATAGCATTTCACATCACACTTACCCTTTATGCCTTCTCATTTCCATTCCGTCACATTTACGCTTATCAATTTGCTTCATAAAAACATATGAACAACGATCCACATTTAATACAGTCCAATATGCCTTCATACTACACTTTAAAGTCATTAAAACAACATCACAAGTTCATAATTCCATCCAAAAAGGGTATCGGGGCTTTCGGGGATCAACTAGAGACGAGAACACACAAAACGAGTTCTGGACCTGACCTGTGCTGCCACCTGCACATGCAGGTGGCTGAGATACGCGCGCAGGTGCCCTCCAGCAGCAGCCAGAGGCATCTGCGATGGCATCTGCGCACGCAGGTGCCTCCGTCTGCGGGGGCGGATGCCCGTTTTGTCCGAAATGGCTTCTTTTTGGGTCTTTTAATGCCATGAATGGTCCATGATCATAACCAAACTCATTTTCACATATTTTTGACCATCTAGCAGGTCAACTACCAGCCATGATCTCACAACACACATACAACACCCAAAACCACACTTTACGGCCAATATACTACCCAAAACCATAGCCAATTTCTCAATAGAAGTTCCAAACACTATATACAAGTATACAACAATTCAAGACTATAATCACATCTCATATATCAATATTGAATCCATCGAGTTCATTTCCTTCAAGGCCACAAGTGCATATTCAAGTTTACAAGACAAGTCATCCTCCGATTTGGCAGACATATAACATGTCACACCTTGTGAACTTCCCAATACTTCATCAACATAACCAACATAATATAAACCATGTGTTATGCATAAAATATATTAAATCACTATTATAAACACTTACCAAGTCTTGTACAAAATGATCTTGATCAAGGAGTGCCTTAGAGTTCTTTGAGAGACAAAAAGAAATATGTGGAAAAGTCTAGAAACACATGAGAGACTAAGGATGATAAAAATCTGATTTTTTTCTCTATATATAGTCCCTCCAAGTCTCTTTTATCCCTTCCTTGCATTAAATGCAATGGTTGAGTTGGTCAAATGGACAAATTGGAAGAATGGGTCAAAATTATGTGTTTGGGCCATGTCTTCTTTATGTTTTTGGGCTTCAATTAAGGTCCAATGATGCAAGACTTCTTGATGTCCACAATTTAATACATAATTCATCAATTCTCTCATGTTTTCATATTTCCACAAATGTACACGTAGTCATATAGGTTCGACAACATACGGGGTATTACACTTCCCACAAAGTTCTAATCCCATGTACTAAGCCCAATATCAATTCTCCCATTACGAACATTACAAAATTCATACTTTGTACTCTCGACACTCGCGTAACCATTGTTCAACGTCGTCGCATAGGGTTTCGTAGGTACGGGGTGTTACAATTAGGATGTTTATAAAGGGGTTAATTACTCCTTTCCATTTGGATATCAACCATTTGATGACTATTGAGTCTACTTTTCTGTAGGTTATTAATCATGTGAAGATCATTGAGTGGATTTGTTATCGTAACTATGGAGGAAACAACAAGAGGCTTCGTAGACACGGTACTTTTAGTGGTTCATTATCTCATAAGGGACTTTTTAAATAGGGGACATCATTACCAAACTACTAGGCAAGTTCATGCAGAATTATAAACTTCTGATGGTGGTTATTTTTTATATAGTTATCACGGCATCCAAAGTTTAGTACAAATGTGTAGCGATTCTTATTCTAAGTTTATTAGTTACAGTGGACACTCTAGTTCATCTAGGACATCTCATCAGCCTTTGATCGATAACGGATGCTATGAGTGTGGAGAGTTTGGACATTTTTCTTAAGCATGTCTTAGATATAAGCAGGGTAGGACACAAAAGAGATCTCAGGTGTATACCCATCATGAACTAACACTATAAGATAGACAAGGTGCATAAAGTGGTTAATATGGTTCTCATATTGCTAAGGGTGGAGCTCAAATAGGTTGTAGGGTTAGTCATAGATGCACATAGTCTTAGGGAAAATGTGGCCATTGTTATGCTTTTCTAGGTAGACTAGAGGCCAAGGCTTCAGATGAAGTCATTAAAGGTTCTATCTTAGTTTTCCAATTGTCAGCTTCAATGTAACTATACATGTTTCTACCCCCGTAGGTAATTCATTGTTAGTTGATCGGGTGTATTTATCTAGTGTTGTGACCTTATTGGGGTATAATATATGGGTGGATATTATTATTCTTGATATGGTGGACTTCAATGCAATTTTAGGTATGGATTAGTTTTCTCCCTATCATGATATCTTGGATTGTCATACTAAGACTATTACTTTAGTTGTGTCTGGTATTCCTCATTTGGTGTGGAAGGGAATGGTTAGCCATGCAGCAAAGAAGGTGATTTTATTTTTGACAACAAAAAGATTGTAAAGAAAGGGTGTTTGGCTTACTTAGAAAACATTTGAGATACTAGTGTTGACACTCCCTCACTTGAGTCAGTTCCTATGATGAGTGAGTTTATGGAGGTTTTTCTTGTAGTCCTTCTAAGTATTCCACTAGATTGCAACGTTAATTTTGGCATTGATCTAGAGTTGGGCACTCATC
This sequence comes from Capsicum rhomboideum, assembly GCA_031232105.1. NCBI lineage: Eukaryota > Viridiplantae > Streptophyta > Magnoliopsida > Solanales > Solanaceae > Capsicum > Capsicum rhomboideum. The sequence goes on from CP124715.1 coordinate 102,361,895, forward strand.
CAATTTCAAATCCACCCTATTGGGTGACACCAACACAGTTAAAGGAATTAAAGGAGAAATTGTCAAATATGTATTGATTATTAGTAGTTGGAAAAAGTGACTATCAAGAATAAGTATTTGATACCATGTATTGATAATATTTTTTTGACAGGGTGTTTTAATGTTTTCAAAAATTGACTTTAGATTGGCTATCATTAGTTGAAGATAAAGGTTTTATAAATTTCTAAGACTACTTTTGGGCCTCGTTATGGCTACTATGAGTTCGTTATCATGTCTTTTGGGTTGGATAATGATAATAGTAGTTGATGGATAGGGTACATTGACCCTATTTAAATTTATTTGTGATTGTGTTTATTGATGATATATTGATATACTCTAGGAGTAGGGAGGAGCACAAGAAGCACCTGAGGATTATGCTTCTTATCTTGAAGGATAATTAGTTGCTTGCAAAGTTCTGCAAATGTGAGTTTTGGTTTGAGTTTACAGTGTTCCTAGGCTATGTTGTGTCTAAGGATGGGATTATGGTAGATCAAAATAAGATTGAGAATGTTTGAGATTGGTCATAGCCACTCCACCTACTAATATTTAGAGCTTTATTCAGTTAGCTGGTTATTATAGACAGTTCATGGAAGGGTTTTATTCAGTTGCATCTCCTTTAACTAAGTTGACAAAGAAAAATATGGTTTTCCAGTGGTTTGATGAGTTTGAAGCAAGTTTCCAAAAGCTTAAAACTTTATTGACTTCAGCTCTAATTTTGACTTTACCAATAAAGGGTAAGGGCTTTACTGTTTATTATGATGCTTTTGAAATTAGAGCTGAAGTCAACAAGGCAATATTATTGATATGCTTCTAGGCAGTTAAAGAATCATACGAAGAACTACCCTACTTATGACTTGGTGTTGGCAGCAATAATCTTTGCTTTGAAGATTTGGAGTTGTTACCGTTATGGTGTTCATTGTGATATCTTCATAAACGATTTCACTCTACAGTATATCTTTGACTAGAAGGATCTCAATTTAAGGTAGCATTTGTGGTTTGAGTTGCTTAAGGACTATGACTGATGATTCTTTATCACAAGGGCATGCTAATGTGGTAGCAGATGCCTTTAGTAAGAAGGTAGTGAGTATGGATAGCTTTACATTGTAACAAGTTAAGGAGCATCCTTTGGCTTTAGGCATTTAGTCCATAGCCAACCAATTCGTAAGACTCAATATTTGCAAGCTTGGGAGAGTTCTTTCTTGTGTAAAGGCCCAGTTTACGCTTTTGGAGAAGATTGAGCCTCAATAGTTTGAGGATAAAACGTTGAAGTTGATTCAAGATAAAGTATTATGGGTGAAGCTAGTGTGGTAGTGTTGCATCTAGAAGGTGTTTAGAGGATTGAGGGTCATGTTTTCTTTTCTACAGTGGGTTACTTTATTAAATGTATTATGGAGGAGGCTCATAGTTCCAAGTATTCTATTTACTCAGAGGAAGTGAAGATGTATCATGACTTGAAGTAACACTATTAGTGATGTAGGATGGAGATAAATATCATGGAGTATGTATCTAAGTGATTGAATTTTCAAGTGAAGTATGAGCACAAAAGACCATATAGGATGATTCAGAAGATGTCTATACCTGAGTAGAAGTGGGCATTGATAGTTATGGACTTCATAGTAGGCTTAGCATAGACTTTGAGTAAATTTGATGTTATTTGAGGCATAGTGAATAGACTAAACAAATTTTTTCGCTTTATACCAATTCAAACAACAGATAATTCAAAAAGACTGGCTCAGATTTATATCTAGGAAATATTTCTACTGTACACAGTGCATATTTCCATTATATCAGTTAAAGCTCATCTTTGAGGTCGATGCAGAAGGAATTGGGTACCTGAATTAAGCTTAGTACAACATTTTACTTCTAGACCGATGATCAATCAAAGAAGACGATCCAGGTCTAAATTATCGAATTAAGCATTAGGACTATGTAACAAGTGCAACCCGTTTGACATTCATAATATTCCACAAGAGTCCATCCATTTGAGGTTGTTCCCATTTTCTTTGATGGGTGAAGTGGTATTATGGTTGCGAGAGTTTCATGATGGCTCTATTATATCTTGGGTTGAATTGAAGGAAGCCTTCCTAAATCGATTCTTCACGCCATCTCGCATGTTTTACTTAAGAAATGAAATCACAAACTTCTAGCAAGCAAGTGGTGAGCCATTGCATGAAGTATGGTTGAGGTTTAGTAAGAAATTGCTACATTTCCCTAATTATAAATTTCCAGATAAAATGATTCTTCAAATATTCTATAGGTCATTAGACCAATTGAACATAACCGTGGCTGGTAACTTAGCCGGTGGGTCGTTGATCAATTAAATGTTTGGAGTTGCCACGTGGTTGTTGGATCAAATGATGAAGTAAATTAGAGCATGGCACACACTAGATACTAAGGTGTCCGTGAGGTCTCCTTACGAGTCTTATGTGAGCCAAGAACAAAGAAAAAAGAATGAGGAGAGAGATAAAAACATGGCCAAAGTAATGACACAATTGGATTTCCTTACAAAACATGCCATGGGTTCAACTTCAAAAGAGGTCATTGTCATAGATTCAAAGGGAAATAGAGCAAATTAGGATGACGATGCCAAGTCACTTGATGATGAAATTCGTGTCTTATTGAACCAAATAGGGGTTCTCGACCTACCAACTAAAGGCAAGGCGAGAATCAAGGTTGGATGAATAGAGATTGGAAGGACCGAGATAGGAGGAACCACGATTGAGATCATGATCTAGATTAGAGGGATAAAAAGAGAGAAAGGGACTATGATTAGAGAGACAAAGAGCGTGACTATGATAGATACATCCCTCCACATGATAAACAAAGTGGTAAAGAAGCTACCTTCATTGAACTGAAAAGTTAAAAGAAAGAGGATGTGCTTGCTTGTATTCTTATGGGGTTGAAGAGAGTGACAAAATTATAAGAGAGATAAAGAGTGACTTTTTGCAACTAAATCAAAAAGTCAGTTCACATTCGGCCTCAATCAAGCAAATCAAAACTCAATTGCTCACTTAAACACTAGACAAAAGGTAGGTCTCCCTAGTAACACCATGGTGAATCCTAAAAATAATGGTCATTTCTTGGAAATTATAACTAGGAGTGGTAGGACTCTCGGTAATGATGTAGTGAATCTAGATAAAGACCCTAATGAAAGGGGAGTTGAAGAGCAATTGAGTGGAAAGAGAAAAAGGCTAGACAAGTTGAATGATAAAGTTCCTATTCCCAATGAGCCAAATGTTGAAAACCGAAAGAAGTGGAAGTAAGGGTTAAGAATGAAGAAAGTCAACCAAAGGTTGATGACAATGTCTCAAAACCAGGGGAAAGTTCAGTTTCTCCAAATCCATCAATCAAAATACCTCCTGTATTTCCACAAAGGTTCAAGAAGAAGGATGATGACACCAAGTTCAATAAGTTTCTCTTCAAATTTAGCAACTTATTGGTGAACATTCCTTTGGTTGGAGCTTTACTTAAAATGCCCGGTTATCCCAAGTTCATGAAGGACTTGGTGAAAAAGAAAAGAAATATGGACTTTGAAATGGTAGAGATCTCACATAGTCGTAGATCTATAATGTTGAGTAATATGGTGGTCAAAAAAGAGGACCCCTGTGAATTCACTATCCTTTGCACCATTAGGGTGTATCAATTTGGCAAGGCTTTGTGTGACTAAGGGGTAAGTATAAACTTAATGCCTCTAGCTATATTTAAGAAGTTGGCTCTATAATGTCGAGTAATATGGTGGTCAAGAAAGAGGACCCTTGTGAATTCACTATCCTTTGCACCATTAGGATGTTTCAATTTGGCAAGGCTTTGTGCAACTAAGGGGTAAGTATAAACTTAATGCCTCTAGCTATATTTAAGAAGCTTGGGCTGGGAGCTCCAAAGTCCATAACCATGAAACTCTTAATGGTGGATCGGCTTATTAAAAGGTTGGAGGGAATCCTATCTGTTATTCTACTTCAGGTCGCCAAATTCATATTTTCCACCGACTTTGTGATCCTTAATTGTGATATAGACTACGAAGTGACAATCATTATTGGTAGGCCTTTCCTTGCTACTAAAAGTGCATTAGCAGAAGTGGAATGTTGAGAATTAAAGTTTACAATGAACAACAAAGAGGTGACTTTCAATGTGTGCAAGTCCATAAAGCAACCAAAAGACTTGCCAGTTATGTCAGTGATTGATATGATTGATGATGAGGTGGCCAATTCTATGGAGGTAGATTTCATTAGTGAGCCACTAGCGGGAGTTATGTGAATTATGTAAGTAAGGACATTGAAGAGTATGATGAGGTCGTGGAATCCTTGATGGGTCTTGGGTCTTACACCAATAATCCATGCAAATTAGACCTTGACTTGAAAAATTGAGAGAATCCTCCTTCCAAGCCTTCAATTGAGGAGCCACCGCAACTTGAGCTTAAACCATTACCACCACATCTTTGCTATGTAGTTTTAGGGGAAGGTAACACCTTACCAATTATTATTGTGAGATATGTTGCTATGGAAAATATAAGCGTTGAAGTCGGTTGTGAGAAAATTTATTCAGGCCATTAGGTGGACTATTGCGGATGTTAGTGAGATTGCTCTCGATATTTTTACTCATAAGATAAAGTTGGAGCCTAATTGTGTGCCGAGTGTTGAGCATCAATGGAGTCTAAACCCTTCGATGCAAGAAGTGGTGAAAAAGGAGATAATCAAGTAGTTAGATGCAAGCGTCGTGTATCTAATCTAGGATAGAATAATAACACTCAAGATACACTTCTAAATGTATGCGATCATTAGCAATGTAATTTTTACCCATCTTGGAGTCAGGGTCAATTCCATAGGGAATGAGGGCGATAGCTTCACCCTCAAGTGTTACAAGTGACTATGAACTGGCACATAATACTAGAAATAATGCAATAAAGTAAAATGGGGGGTTTGTTCAATCGATTTTGTGTTCAAATAGTTAATTTCAAACTTTGATTTGCAAAAGTGAAATCTAAAGATTGTAATCAAGAGTAAGAGAGACTTGGGGTTATGCCCTCATGACTGTGAATATATGCATAGGTAAGTACCAATTTTCCTAAATTTAGCTAATTATTGTGGATAGGCAAAGTTATAGGTTTTAACATCAATTTTTCAATAAAACATTGAAATTTCATATGTGGGTTCTTTCGAACACCTCATACATGTTTCCTTGTAACCAACCAAATACCTTAATTATTAGCCTTATGTCTAATATATACTATTAAATGAAAAAAATTAAGTTATTGTCAATCACTACTCCTCACCCTTATCCCCTTTGTTAAGGATGAAAAGGGTTTTAAGCAAAACTAGAGTTTGAAACCTCTAATCTTAGGTTAAATCATGGAGTAATGAATAAATCCTCAACAAATTATTAATTATCTAGGAAAATGGGTACAACCCACACTCAAATCACAACTCAATCATGCATAACCCCAAGTTGGGTATTTAGCTACTCATAATAAGAGAAGAAGGAAATATACCTATATTCTCATTAAATTCCACCCTAGAATACAAATATTTCAAGAGAAATTCCAAATTCCAAGCAAGAAATCAAGCACAAGTACTAAAATCCCACTCTAGGGTTTCAATTACAAGGTTTAGACTTCAAAAAATGGCAAAAGATAATGTTTCAGATTTGAAAAATCCCTTTGTTGCTTGAAAAATGCATAACAAATAATTATGAAAATGTCACCACATCTGGCACATATAGGAGCACATGCTGGCGCATCTGGTGACATGCCCCTGTATATAGGTCCATATCTCAGGATGTCTTCTTTCAGTGAATCTATCAGCTAAGATGCCCCCTCACATGTTGGCGCACATGTTAAGATCCTGGAGCATATGCCATCGCATATGGCAAAATTTTGGAAAATATGGCAAGATACTGGAGCATACGGCGAGATGCTGGAGCACATGGCCACACATATCCCTGTCTTCTTTCCATACATCATTCTAGGTCTCTTTTCTTCTTATTTCCACTACTTTTATTAAAACTCTTTATAAACCTAAAGTACCTAAAATAAATACCATTCAAAGGAAAATTAGCCTTATATTATGAATTAACGAGACAAAGGCATAAGCAAAGAGATAAAAATACGTGGTAAAATCACCACTTATCATAGATCATCAGTAAGCCCGATTCAATGTATCCTGAAGAAAAAGTGAGTTAAGGTGGTTCCTAGTGAAAAAAATAAGCTTATCCCCGTGAGACCGGTTACAAGTTGGAGAGACTGCATGGATTATCATAAACTCAATTCATGGATCGAAAAAGGACCACTTCCTCACGCAATTCATGGATCAAATACTTGATCATTTGGAGGGGCGGGGTTGGTATTATTTCTTAGATGGGTAGTACAGTTATAAGCAAATTTGCTTCATACTTGAGGACCAAGAGAAGACTGCCTTTACATGTCCATATGGTACTTTTTCCTTCAAGCGCATGCCCTTTTAGTTATGGAATGCACCCACCACTTTCCAAAGGTGTATGTTATCGATCTTTTCTGATATGGTGGAGGATACTATGGAGGTATTTATCGATGAATTTTCCATTATGGGTGACATCTTTGAATCATGTCTTGAGCACTGGGCAAGGTGCTTGAATGATGTGTTGAAACTAATCTTGTGATGAATTGGGAAAAGTGTCATTTTATGGTAAAGGAGAGAATTGTACTTGTGCATAATATCTTGGGTCAAGGTATTCAAGTTTAACAAGCTAAAGTTAAAGTTATTGCAAAGTTACTGTCACGCCTCGAATTTCAACAGGGCGGACTGGCACCCGAAGCCGTTAAGGCTCGAGAGAACCAATCTTCATTCATGTATACTCCTATGCGTCACTAAAAGAACAACACTCTATCTTATTTAGCTACAAGTTACCAATGGCGGAAGTCATGGACAACATATGATATATATAAAACTTGGCCGTTAGGGCCATCAAGTCAAAATGGTCACACATTCCTTACGTTCTGTCATTCGTCCCACAACGTCTGCAAAAGCCTCTAACAGATACATAACCAATCCTAAAGTCGGGACAAGTCCCCGCTTTATACACCATTTGTTACACAGTACCAAAATAATGTACACATGACTCGAAAAGCCCTGAATCAAACTGGAGCTCACCAATAATTCGTAGATAATTCACAGCCTACTGTGAAGGTCTACTAGCACCTGTTCCTGCAGCAAGTAAGGTAAGTCCCCCAAGGGACATCAGTACGAAGAATGTACTGAGTATGTAAGGCTGTAAGAAACTGCATGATACAGAAGTACTTTAATGGAATCAAATAAAAGTGAGTATTCAATATGGATAAACCTCCGTTCTGTATATGTGGAACCATGTACATTGCTTTCGTTATTTTCCTTTTCGATCATTCGTTCATATCATTATCATTCAGATATTATCATTCATATATACTTTCATTCAAATGATATACTTTCTTTGCTTTTACCTTTATCCTTATTACCATTCATTCAGCTGATCAGTGGGCTATATATCATTCATCCAGCTGATCAGTGGGCTATAGTACAATCATCCACCTTATCAGTGGGCTATAGTACAATCATCCACCTTATCAGTGGGCTATAACATAACATAATATAATGTAATATATCAACAATCATCCACTTTATCGGTGGGCCATAATATAATATAACATAAAATATCAATAATTATCCACCTTATCGGTGGGCCATAATATAATATAGATACATTACTTCATTTCTTTACTTTTGTGAGATTGATACATTGGTCGTTGTAACATCATTATTGGAACTTGAGTTAATATTGTTGGAACTTTGGAACAATGTCCCCAGTTATGTGACACATGAATAACAATTGGTCAATGAATAAGAAACATGTGAATAACAATATATGACAACCTGAAATGAGATACCTTTGAACATTTCGGAATGGAACAAGTACAATGTCAATGTGAACAATATATGTTGCAGAAGGATACGAATAGAGTAACCTTACTTACCTTATCTTCTCAATATAAATATACAGTCCTAAATGTGATTACAATAATCCAGCTCCTTCCTTACGTTTTACTCTACAACACAAGTACATAACGGAACTCACGTTAACAACTAACTACATTACAAGTGCATAAGACGACAATGAGTTACATGACTGCCATAAAACGTCATTTCACCCTTTATAATACCATTTACTGCATTACCATACCAACAATACCACAACATGCCACACATCAACCAAGACATCATAAACCAATAGCATTTCACACCAAATTTATACTTTACACTTCCTCATTAACACCACGTCGCATTTACTCCATCAAGTCATCTCCATAGCTTTCACAATAACACATCAAAGACAATCCATAATTGATACCATTAAAAATACCTCTAGGCCACTCCTTTAAAATCATTTAAAAGGTAGCATAAGTTGATAATTGCATCCAAGAAGGTATAGGGGCCTTGGGGGTCAAAGAGAAGCAAAAACAATCAAAACGAAGTTCTAGGCTCACCTGCGAAGCCACTTGCACCCAAAAGTGGGTGAGTTGCGTCCACAGGTGACCATTGTCCTGGTCCAGGTCCACCTGAGTTGGCATCTGCTCCCGCAGGTGCCCTGCCCGCGAGGGCGGGTGCCCATTTCAGCCTCCAGGGTTCATTTTTGGGTCCTTTTTCACAACGAATGGTCCATGGTCATAAGTAAGCTTATATTTACATATTTTAGGTTAAATTGGATGCCAATGAACAGCCATGGTTTCACAACGCACATAAACATCACCAAATTACATTCTTCTTTCAATACACCACCAATTCCATGCACAATTTTCACAACAACAATTCCAAATGTTATACACAAAGAGAAATCAAGTTAGGGAAATAAACACATCATACATGTTAATATTTAATCCATTAATTTCACTTCCTTCAAGATCACAAGTCCACTTTCAAGTTTATAAGGCAAAACCCTTTACCGATTAAGCAAACATAGACTGTTTCACACATAGTGGACTGTCTAACACTTTTACAACATAACCAACATGATTTATACACCCTATCATGCATATAATATATTAAATCACAATATTAAACACTTACCCAAGCTTTAAAAGTGATGATCTTGTCCACAAAAGATGGTTGCCTTAGGGTTTGAGAGTAGAGAGAAAAATATCTTTTTGGTGGAAAAGTCTAGAATTTGGCATGTGTGTTTTGTGGATTAAAATCTGATTTTTGTGCATTTATATAGTCCCTTTAAGTCATCCTTATCCAAATTTTGTTCAATAATTGAGGGTTTACTTTGGTCAAAGCAAGAATGGATCATTTACCCATTTTGGGCCATGTCTTTTGCTCAATTATTGGGCCTTTATTGAGACCATTAACACATGATTAGTTTAGCCCAATAACTTCCATGAATAATATACCATCTATCACAACTTAATTAATTCCATGAACATTAGGGTAGTCACGCGAGTTCAGAAATGTACGGGGTGTTATAGTTACCCCCTCCAATCTCCGTGAAAGGTGTTTAAAGTTTCCTTGGGCATGTCGACTTCTATTGAAGGTTCATCAAAGATTTATCCAAGATTGTTTATGCAATGTGTTAACTTCTTTAAAAGGAAGAAAAATTCAACTTTAATGGTGATTGTGTGAGGTTGTTCAATTTCCTAAAAGAGAAACTTTTATCGGCTCCCATCATTATGGCCCCAAATTAGGCACTTTCTTTTGAAATGATGTGCAATGCAAGTGGTTTGGAATTGGGTGCGGTGTTAGGCCAGAGGAAGAACAAGATTTTTCATCCAATATACTATGCTAGCAAGTCCTTGAATGATGCACATAAAAATTATACGGTTACGGAGCAAGAGTTGCTGGCCGTAGTCTATGCTTTTGAAAAATTATGTGATTATTTGTTGGGCATGAAAGTTATTGTGCATATCGACCATGCGTCTCTTTGGTATTTGATGGGTTAAAGGAAGGCCAATCCTCAATTGATTTGGTGGATCTTGCTACTTCAAGAGTTTGATTTGGTGGCCATGGATTATGTGATGAAATGGGTGGAAGTAATTGTTTTTCCTAACAATGAGACCAAGAGTGTCACATTCTTCTTGAACAAACACAAATTCACAAGGTTTGGAACTCCCCGAGCAATTCTTAGTGACGGAGGCTCTCACTTTTGTAATCGGGTGTTTTGTGCTTTACTTTATAAGAATGGGGTGAAGCATAAGGTAGCTACCCCATACCATCACCAATAAATTGGCCAAGTGGAAGTTTCAAATTGAGAAACTAAAGCAATCTTGGAGAAAATCGTGAATGTGGGACGTACTAATTGGGCTAGGCAATTAGAATATGCTCTTTAAGCGTACCGAATAGCTTTTAAAATGCCTATTGGTATGTCTCCCTATCAACTTATGTTTGGGAAAGTTTGTCACCTAATGGTGGAGTTAGAACATCGAGCTCTTTGGGATTTGAATAAGATTAATATGGATTGGGAAGAGGCCTCCAAGTCTAAAGTGGAGCAAATACAAGAGTTGGAGGAATTTCATCTTCGGGTGTATGAGAGCTCAAATTTTTACAAAGAGAAAATGAAAAGGTGGCATGATTCCAAGATATTAAAGAGAGAGTTTTGTGTGGGAGATGAGGTTTTACTCTTCATTTCAAGGTGGAAACTCTTCATGGGGAAACTTAAGTCTAAGTGGTCGGGCCCTTTCATGGTGGTAAATATGTATCCTAGTGGTGCAGTTGAATTGGAAGACCAGGAGAAGAGGAGGTTCATGGTGAATGGTCAAATTTTGAAACACTTCTATGTTTGTGGGCTCAGAGCTACCCTAGTGGAGGTGCTCTATTTCAAAGATATTGCTTGAAAAGGGACAACGTCGTGCCACAACAATAACTAAGGCACTTTATGGGAGGCAACCCAAGTTTTAAATTTTGTTGAATGGTGTAGGTGTGTGATAGAGTTGGAATGTGGAAAACAAAGTTGGAATAGAAAAATGTGGGAGATCGTGACCAAAGCTCTAGGCAAGAGGCTTTGGTGATTCACTGAATCCATTGGCGTATCGCTGAATCCCTTCACCAAAATTGATCTCCCAAGGTTGCTTAACTATGAGATTTAGAGATAATCTACAACATTTAGTGTATCACCAATGATTTTGGAGATGGACCAAACCATCGCCAACCTGGTTCGCGACAAAGAAAGTCCAAGATGTAAATACTGTTAAAATTGGAGATGACTTGCTAATTCGGCATATCACCAACAGCTTCAGCGATGCTATGTATATAGAAAAAATGAGTCTCGTGTTAAAGCATGATGGTTTGACTTTCTTTGACCCTTGACTTTTCAATTTCTTTTGACCCTTGGTATTATTCAAACCTTTTCCCATTCCCTATTTCCTTCTATTCTATCACTTAACCCACTCTACAAGAACACACAAACACACTCAAATATTTCTCACTTTCACATCTATGCAGTTTCATCACCACCACTATCATCATTCACTCACCTGATTCACGCACCACTATTTTTCCTATCTTCTCCTTTTCGATTGCTCTCTAGATCTTAAGTTTAGCGTTTGAATTTTGGTTTAAATCTCATTTGGTTGCTATTGCTTGTGGTTATATGTCATTTATGGTGTTAAATTTTGTTTTTTCTTGAATTATCATGCTGGGTAGGCTTGATTGAGCGTATTATGCTTTAAAATTGGGATTTTTGTTGAATTTGTATTTTAAGTTGGTGGGTTGTGAAATTAGGGTCCACCTGAGCATTAATCGTCAATATATGGTTTAGGGTTTGATTTTTGTTGAAATGGGAATCAAATTTGTTGGGTTTAATAGAACTTTAATATGAAATCAAATAATTTTGTCCAATGATCGATTAGGTGACATCGTTCTTAAGGGTAAAATCATTGATTTGTTGGTTTATTTGTGAAACCTGGGGAAGTTTGAGTACCCATGGTCACTGGGATCTGATATCGCCATCAAAATGGCTTAAAAACTTGAAAAAATAGAAATCATTGAAATCTTGGGGACAATGACCTTTGGCAATGGGTTAACCCCTTCGGCGATGCACCAAACTTTGTGGCGGATCACCAAAGTGCTCTCCATATCGCCAAAAGTCATAGTGGATTAGGCTATTCAAGGTAATGTTTTGGCGATGCCTCAGTAGTTCGGCCATGTTTAGGGAGTATCGTCGAACTCGTCGGCATATTGCCGATACCCTATTTTCCTTTGCCAAATCTTGTGTTCCTGACTGTTATATTCGGTGATAGCCAACAAGCATCGCCAAATCCATTGGCTTATCACCAAACCTAACTACCCTTCACCAATCATTCCTTTCTTCACTGTTCCATTTAGCGATGGGGGTTATGTATCAGCAAACCCTTCTATGATCCACCGAATTAGTTTGGCAATACATACCTGGGAACTTTTCTGTGTGTTCTTGCTAACTTTGGCCTAGTGCATTGCTTCTCTTATTTGTAGCTATTCCTAGAAACAAGCGTTTAGCCAAAAAACAAATCTGTTCTCCTCGTCCTACATCTAAGGTTTTAAAAGGGATAAAAATTATGAATAAATCACAAAAGAAAAGCATGGTTTACAAAAAAAAAGGGTTGAGGATACTAGAAGTAAGGCTTATATTGTTGAAGAGCAGAGATCAGATCATAGTTATAACTCCGAGAGATATAATCTTAATTCCTCAGAGGAGGGCAACTCCACTCCCATTCATGCACAACTCAGAACTCCAAAAGCTGCTCATTTGAAGAAGAAAAGGGTTGAACAACCCCCTCCTGCTGCAGCAAACCCTCACCCTCACGAGGGTTATCAGTTTCTCAACAGCTTCAAAGTACTCGAGAAGCATACAATTATTGAAGAGAAATGCACTGAAGAGTTGGAAGGAAAACACCCTAAGAGCATTATCACACTTGGTCAAATTCAAGTTCATTATTTCATGTAAATAACGATTATTCTTTAACACACAAAATCACAAGCATGACTAAGGGCCAATCAAAAACTTATAATTCAGGCCATATCAATCCATACTCATCAATTACAGTATGTCCAAAGAACAATCCACGACTTATTAAAGTAAGCATTATCAAGTCATTTTCATCAAATTCAAGTACTCACTTAGGGATTGTACATTCAATCAAATAGAGTCTAACTCAAGTTAAACATTCATAAATTCATTCACTAATCTGATACTTCTTTATTTCTATTGAGACCGATAAATTCTACTATTATATAGTAACCCTTAAATTCAAACCATTATTAGGTTAATACCATACTCCATCAGCCAACCATTCAACCATTCACCTTATAATTCTAACTTTAGTCATACACCTTTATACATCTTACTTCTTAACCCTTAGCCTAACTTCACCTTAGGTTCTTAAGACATGATACCACATTTTCCTCATAGGAACAATACTCCTAATAATATTACAACAGGAATATCACACATTCAAGACATTTCCAACCTCTACTTTACCCCTTTTTATGGTATTTAGGCCGAATCATTAGATTATAAGCTCACACAATCTCCTTATCATTATCTGTATTCACATAATTCACATTATAATCCATGATAGAGTCATACAAACACAAAACACATTATATTCCATGATAGAGTCATACAAACACAAAGCACCCATCGAGGATTCATACATTAACACATCAAAACATAATTAGGTTTTTATTATATTAATTCCATATTTTATACATCCAAACACCGTGCCCGCCGGACAAATTATGATTTCTCCCATCAACTCTATATAATGAATACGATTTCTAATCACAGTCTACTACTCATAAACTATAACGTACTAGGGTGCCAAGCTGCTGCAAGAAGTAAGATATTCCACAGATGATCTTCCTTTTTCTTCACATTTCCAAATGATAAATAATCTAATAAACAAGCAATTATAAGAGTAATTAATCAAATACTCTTCAAACAAATACTTCGGGAATTCAAACCCACTAGTTCTACCTTTATTCACGGTTTACAAGATTATCCAAGGATCAATTAACCTACGAAAGATAAATGAGACCCTTTTTAAATACGAGAAATTCTTTAATCATAAATCACTTCTATTTAGTAAATTTGATAAGTAAAAGCAATATGCAAAATAATAACCAGTGATCCCCTAGAACCTAATCTAAATAAGTATAAGAGCACTAAACAAGGAGCAAAAATGTCTAGGACACAACTTCCATGTTTGAGTAAAAAGACAGGAGCTATTGGAGAGTGATCACAGTCGCTTCTATCGAAATCCTAACTGACTTGCAACATGTCTATACCCCCAAAATAAAGTATAGTAAGTGTAGTATTAGCACAACCACACTTACTAGCAGGTATCATCAGTCAACTAGGGTTAGAAACAAATAACAATAATAATAAATAGGAAGGCAATCATGACATCAAGTAAAGTTCCATTTACTTAATCCCTTTCTCATACAATGGTTGGCATGTTGTCTTTTGTATTTTTGTGACCTACTTGTAATTTAACATTTTTATGTATCTTTGTCCTTTGACAATTAAGCCTTTCATTAGATCTTCTAAGTCTTGCCTGTTTCTTTTAAAACTCTTCCTATGGTTCGACATTTGTCACTATCTTGACCCTTTACTACACTCCCTTCAATTACAAATAATACTACGATATCAACTATTCTAGCATGCTATAACGACTGGACCGGATCACCTATTTATCCATCTTACCTATCAAACTCGAAACACAACCAATTACTAACATAATCCTTTACCCAATAAGTTTATAGATATACAATACATAACTTACAATTAATGACACCCAGGTACAGATATAACACTTCACATCAACAAGGATACAAGTACCTGATTACATCTTTGAAACTTATGCAAACTATTCAACAAGGCTCATCCCAACATATAAATACATATATAAATATACATTCAATTGCATATGATGAAATGCACGTACGCAAAATGTACATATCATCTCATTTATCATCTCATCCTCACAATCAATATCACCTCATCAACATCAACAACATCATCTCATCATCAATATCATAATAATATCATCTCAACATCATTTTGACATGATCACAATATCATCGTTACTATCATCTCAATATCATCAATAATACCATCTCAACATCATCACCACATTAATCATCAATATTAGGCTCATATCATATGCCAATGCAAGGTGTATTCAACAATCACAAGTAAGGTAAAAAATGAACCACAAACTCCAAATTCACATATAAGCATAGAGTCTAGAAAGTTACCATTAACTAGCCCCTTCGTACTGAAGACTATTCAAAAACCTAACTCGTATGTTAGAATTCATAAATGCATCTATAAATTTATATGAAAACACATAGAATTCGGGCCCTAAGAGACATATGCACATACCTCAGGTCATTATTCATACCCTTCCTAGCCACTCTAATCTCGGATACTATGCTTACTTCTCAATTCCTTCCCTCTATACTTTGACTATACCCAAGTCACTAAGAATAACAACACACAACATAGTACGCACCCCTATTGTCTTATTCTTTATGATTTTTACCCTAATAGCCTTCAAAACTCTGTTGAACTTCTATGAACACACAAAAGCATACTCTGGACCTAATTCAAACAATTACGTTCATAGTCACCCTAACCCTTCCACAAACTCATAAATACCCTAACTTCTACTGTCCTACCTCTAGTTCATACATCACTTATACCAATAAACAATTAAAAAAGCAAATAGTTTAATATCATATCATGCAAATCATAATTTCATTATCCTAGGTCGGTTATCATTCCATCCATCAAAACTCCGTGCCTGAAGGCCTAAGGCATTAAATCTCCTGATATTACTATTATATTTATGTGAATCTAGCCCTAGTCTACTATAATTAACCATAACCTACCTCGTAGATGAATTAAGCTACTATGAAGAGTGGAGAGTTATCCCGCATACACATGGCCTCTTTTCGTGTCAAAAACTCATCGAGTATGCCTTGATGTTTCTCTCATAAATTATGGCCTTTGAAACCTCGTTCTCTAGGTGTTAGGTTTGCTCTAGGTGTTTTTGGAGGAAGTGGACGACTTAAGGAGGCTATATAAAAGAAGGATTTTAAAATAAACTCGAGCTAGCTGCTTTTCGAGTACCACTGCAGCAGTTGACTTACCACTACATTGGTGGGTAGCAGGACAAACCATTTCTTTTTATTTTTCCATCCAATTATGTTGGTCCCACTTTTCTCCATGAAATAATTTCTATTACATCTGAAAAAGGACTTTCTTCATTGCAAAATTTTTTTAGGATGGTTTTTTACATAACGGCCATTTGGATTGTGACGTTAACTCATGCAACAAAGAAGCACACAAAATAACCTTACAAAAATTTTGCCAACACATCCAAATTTGTCTAGTGATAGCCTATCTATGCCTATTTATAGGCCATAATAATGTCATATGCCAGGCACATTCCTAGCACCTGCCAAGCACATGACTTTATCTACAACCAATTGACATCTCTAACTAATAGGCATAATTTAAATTTAATTTTTAAATTAAAATTACAACAACAACCAAGTTTGTCACATATTCAAGGTGGTTGTTATTTCCCAATTCCTAGCATGTGCAAGGCACACGTCTTTTGCTAGCACACTCTTGGCAGCACTTGTACAAATTTTGCACCACGACGCTGGGCTTCTGTGCACGCGCCCATGCCACTGTATTTTCAGCACCCAAACCACCTTATCATTCCATGTCAACTCTGATTGCCTTGCGTTAGCCATGTAAGCACAATATGACTTGTCTTAGTCTTAGTCATATTTAGCCTTGATCTGTCTTAGCTTGCACAACCCTTGTAATGCCTTAGCCATGCTACTGTCAAGGTCTTGCCATACCCTGCCGATATGTGTCATGCCTACTCACATGCCCATGTCAGTAGACTAGCCTCAAGTGAACTTGATCTTAACCAAAGTCAGTGGGTTATGGCTAGGTTCATCATGTCAATCCTTAGCCATCCCTGAGCTGCTCAAACTATTAAGCTGAGGATCTATCAAACATCCCTCACCAGCTGAGCTTCTCATCCTTGATGAGGAAGAATCTATGTTGTAATGACCCATAATGTTGTTACGCTGAAATAAGGAATAAAACCTCAACCTAGTTCTTCCTTAGATCAACATTTGGAAATTTATGGCTAGCCTAGTTTTAGGTGTATTTTGAGTGTGCGGTAGTCTAGGAAAATTCTATAGTTATTAGACTTTAAATTGAAAATTTTGAGTGGATATTGTATTAGAGTACAAGTTAAGAAAGTCGTAGAAACTTTCGGTGCATAAAAAAGGTTAGTAGAACTCCAGGTATAACAGCTACCGTGAAAGGGTCAGTTTGTAATGTCAAAAATTGAGAAGTGTGTTATGAAATGGACAGACCTGGATATAAATCTTGAGCTACTAGTTTGGTGTTGCTGCAGTGACAGAAGTGTCATTGCAGCGACAGAATTGTCATCACAGTGGTAGACCATTTTGGCATAGGTGTTGCTGCAGCGACAAAAAATGTAGAAAAATTAGTTTTAAGTCAGAAACAATGTTTTCATTCCTATTTTTCTAAAAAATCATTACAAGGCTAAGCTAAGGTGATTTTGCACCAATTTGGGGGTTTTCCATCTTTAAGGTAAGGTTCTTTTTCTCTTCAATCATGAAATAAATCCCTTAGATACTTAGAGTTGCAAGAATCGTACCTTAGTAGAAATTGATAATTACCCTAAGTTCCTGAATTCATAGAAATTGGTAGGGAATGATTGTATTTCAGTTGTTATTGATCCTAGAGTGTTAGAAAACACTTCTTATGGTAGAATTCATCCTTATAAGCTTAAAATATAGAGAATTTAAGGTGATTAAAGGGTAGAAAACCTTAGAATGATGAACTAGGCCAAGTTCACAGGTTGAAATTGATGTGCATGGGTTTATAATGAATAGAAGTGTGAATTGTTATGTTAAAACATGTATATTTGTTGCTTATAGATAAAGAACGTTCGGAAATTGAAAGAAAAGGCAAGATTATGGCTAAATAGTGTTTTTCGCTAAGGAATTGAGGTAGGTTATAGTTTAATGGTAGTATAGACTTGATTTAACTCTGTGCTTAGCTTTCAGGCATTACTTGTGATTGATGAATGTTATCATGCATTGAGCATAGTATTTGAGATGATATTGAGATATTGTTGGATCAGGTGTCATACCAATACTATTATTAGATCGAGTACAACGTTGGTACTAGTACATGGACTGAGCTAGTCCCTTACAGGTCATAGCTGAGGGTCCTTGCTGACCCTAATATGTGAGTATATCTTGAATGCATGCAATCATCATTTCATTTACACATACACTATGATGACTACTTTTAAAAGAATTTGCCTGTGATTCCTGTATTTAGTTGAGTTAAGGTGTTATGACTATCATTTGTTTGTCAACTAATTATGAGTTGTGTCTTGATTTCTTTTTCACCGGCATTTCATTTGCTTATTTATATGGTGTTGGGTTAAGTCTGCCGATGATGCCTACCAATACTTAGTAGTCGTACTGATACTACTTGAACTTTTCTTTTTGTTGAGTGTGAAGTGTGTTCCAGAATTTAAAGCGAGACCTTAGATGTAGTTTGTGACTCTATTATCGATTCAAGGGTGAGCACCATGTACGGGCAACCATTGGATCATCTTTACTTTATTCATGTCCTTTGTTTTGGGACAGTGACATTTCTTTTTATTTAGTATTCAATTATGTTAGACCTTGTTTTGGATAATTTTAGAGTTCTTGTACGGTGACTTTTGGGTCCCAGGGATTGTAATTATTAGAGATACTTCTGCACTCTCGTTTGATTTTGGTATTGGTAAGTTAGTAATAAAATCATTTTATTAATATTGTGTTTAGTAAGCTAGATGGTAATTAAATGATGCAGATTTATACAAGTCCTTTGGTAGTTGGTTGAGGTTTTGGTTAGATAGTTCTCCTATTGTAGAGTTAGGTTGGGTGCCACTCATGAACGATTGGGTCAAAACATATGTATGCCTTGACTTCCTCTTTGAAATGCCATAATGATGGTCCTTTCTCCCAAGTAGCATCACACACTTTCTTGCCCTTCCATTGAATTGGATATCCTGTCTGCCTATTTTTCTTGCGTTGTCCCAAAGTCCTATGATCCAAGATCTTTTAAATCTCCTCTTCATATAGCTGCCACACAACAGGAGGAACACGTCAGGATGGTGACCTTGCTGGATCTTTAGCATCTTCATGAAATGTCTTTAGAAAGCTTACATGGAAATTAGGATGGATCTTTAGCCTTTTTGGCAGATTCAACCAACAAGCTACTTCACTCACTCGTTCTATCACTTCAAAGGTCTATCATACTTTGAAATCACCCATGATCAATTGTCTTGCTGGTGAATTTCTTCCATATTTGGGGAGTAAGCTTCAGCAACACATTGTCACAAACCTAGAATTCTAAAGCACACCAATATTTGTTTGCATACTTCTTTATTCGCTTTGCTTCTTTCCTTAAACTGTCTTGTGCTTCATTTAGCACCTCTTGCTTGTCTCACACATACTTGTGAGCAGCAGGACACTTTCCTTATATTCTTAACATAGAGACTTCCACCGGCGTGTTAGGCTGCATGCCCAACACTAGTTCAAATTGACTCTTTTAAGTTGCTAACGGCCTATGCAGATTATAGCAAAACTGTGCACTGTTTAACAATTTCACTCAATTCCTCTAACTTACAATCACATATTGCCTAAAATATTCTTCAAGCATATGATTGATTCTTCTGTTCTATTCATCTGTTTGTAGATGATTTGTAGTTTGAATTTTGTAAATGATTTGTAGTTTGAATTTCATTTCAGTGCCAATCATGTTGAACAATGCAGTCCAAACTGTGAACCGAATATCTTGATCACTCACAATATCTAGTTTAACCACAAAGCTTTTCACAACATAGTTGTAGAATAATTCAGCAGCTATATCTAAAGAACAAGTAGTAGGAGCTGTAATGAAAGTAGCATACTTTGAAAACATATCAACCACAACCATGATCGAAGCTTTGCCATCAACCTTTGGAAACCCACTAATAAAATCCATATAAACAGAAGCCCATAGACTCCACAACAGGTAGATGATGCATCAACCTAGCTTTCTTCCCTTTTCCAGTCTTATCAAGTTGGCACACAAGACAAGACTTCACATAGGCTTTAATGTCATCTTACATTTCTATCCAGAAATAATTTCTAGACAACAGTTTCATCATCCTTCCAACACTCGGATGACTAACATATAAAATATCATGTGTTATTTTTAGGAATTTTCGATGCAACCCATCACTTTGAGGTACAATGATTCTCCCTCTTAAAATACAACAGATCATCCTCGATCCAATATTGACTAGCAGTCCCCTCTTTTACTTGATCCATCAATTTCACATACAATGAATCATAGATAGAGCTAAACTTGATCTTACCTAAAAAATCAGATTCAAGTCTAGTGAGTGCATAAACTGCATCAGATACCTTTTTGCGAGTCCACACATCAACAATTTTGTTTTGTTTGCCTGGTTTGTGTATCCAAAATAAAGTCATATTCAGCAAAGAATTTTTTCCATCGGGCCTGCTTCAGACTAAATTTCAGTTGATTTTTGAAGTACTCATCAGCCATATTATCCATCTCAACAACAAACTTCATTCCCAACAAATACACCTGCCATATTTAAAGACAATCGAGGACAACCACCATTTCTTTTTCTTGAGAAGATTCAGTTTTCTTCTCCAAAATGCTACCTGATGATTCTTTTGCACAACACCAGTGACTGCATAATTAGACTCATCAATGTGAACTTCAAACGATAAATAAGAATCAAGCAACCACAATATTAGTTCAAAAGCATTGGCCTTCTTCAAAGACTTGAAAAACTTGTCACTTGAATCTTACCAAACCCACTTAACATTCTTCTTCAACAAATCTGTCAATAGGGCAGCCTTTTTTGAATAGCCAGTAATGAACTTCTGATAATAGTTTTCTAAGTGCAAAAAAAATCTCAATTCTTTAACCCCACTTAATGCCTCCTAATCAACAATAGCCTTCACTTTCTTAGGGTCCATCTACACTGGTTTTCACTAACCAAATGGCCTAGAAATTTGATCTCATGACAAGTACACTGGCATTTTTCCAAAATGATACACTCTAAGTTGTTTCAACATCGTTCTTAAATATAACAATGATCTTCTAGTGTGCTACTATAAATGACTATATCATCTATGTAAATAACTATAAAGTCATCAAGTACTTGTAAAAAACATTATTCATAAAGTTATAGAAAGTAGCCTAGGCATTAGTAAGCACAAATGACATTGCAAGGAACTCATAGCTACCATATCTAGTTACACAAGTGGTTTTCGGGGAAACCCCCTCAGCTATGCACACTTGCCAATATCCAGACCTTAAGTCTAGCTTAGAAAAGAAACTAGCCTTAGAGAGCCTATCCATCAAGTTTTGAACCAGCAGCACCAGATACTTGTTCTTTGAAGTCACTTTGTTCGATGCAAGATAGTCAACACATATTCGTATACTTCCATCCTGCTTCTTTTAGAATAGAATGTGGGCACCAAGGGAACTTTTGAAGGTTGGATTAGTTCGGCCACAAGCAATTCAGAAAATGCTTCCTTAATTCTGCTAACTCCAATAGAGACATTTTATAAGGAGTGTGTGGGTGGTACTGATCCAGGAATCAATTCAATATTGTGATCAATTTCCTCTGTGGAGGAAACTCTTTAGGCAATTTTGGTGGCATCATATCCTTGAATTTGGCCAGCAACTTAGAAACACTGTCTGAATCGTCAATTTACACATCAGGCTTCACTTTAATCAAGGAAGCAAGATAAGTAGTCTCACCCCTCTTCAAGCCTTTTTCAAAAGCTGTAGCAGACAATATTACAGGAATTCTAGAGTGCTTTCTCTTCTTTCCCTTGTGAAAGGATTGAATAACTTTCATAAATTTGGGATTATTTTCCCTTATGAACATGAAACCATCCTAGTAAGGAATTAGAGCAACCTTGAATTTCCTCATAAAATCAATCCCAAGAAGAAGATTGAAGTCATCAAACAACACCATAGTCAAGTTGTGCATTCCAGTCCAACGCCCTATTTTCAGTGGGACATCCAGGGTCATGCCATAGCCTGGCTATACTATAGAATTTACAGCCTTCATTCTTATTACACAGTTAGTCACCTTCAAACCATACGCCTGAATGATTTTTGAGGGCCACAAAAGTATGAGTAGCACCTGTATCCACCATTGTCACCACACTCTTTTACCTAATTTTTAAGTCAATAGATATTAATGTACCAAAGGCAACTGATAGATCTTCAATACTTTCAGTAGTATTTATCAAGGCAATCTTTCTAGCAGCATCATCTTTCTTTTTCTCTAGCACATTCATGCTAGAAACCATATTGAACAAACGTAGTGGGTTGACATAGGCAGCGATTTCCTATCTCTTGCCTTGTTTCTCCTCTTCAGTAAGAAGAGCATTGATCTTCTCTTGCTTTGGACAGTTCCTTACTTGATGCCCTAGTTTTTGACAAGTCCAGCAAAATTTTTCACTCTCCTGCTTTCCTTAATTAGATGGTACAGTGTCTATTTTTTACCTGCCTTTTTCATTTCCTTCTTGCCTTTGGTTGTCCTTTTTCCTGTCTCTGCCATTTTCCTTTTTCTTTGTTTTAAAAGGAGTAGGGTCAGGGGCAACACTGTTAGAATAAAAATTAATCAATGCATCTGCCACTATAACGGCACTAGATAGATCTTCAACTTTCTGCCAACACAGTTCATTTTGTGCCTTTCTTCATTATAGAAATGAAACGGTGCAACTTATCTTCATCAGACATGTTCTTAATAACAAGAATCAAAGACGAAAATTCCTTCACATAGTCCCGAATTGAACCAACTTGTTTTAACAACTTCAATCCATCCCTAGTAACCCAAGATGAATTGCTAGGTATAAACTTTTCACAAACTACATCCCTTAGGTTTTTCCACATATCAAACTTGGGTCTGCCAGCACTTCTATCATCAGCATTATTTATACGCCACCACAACACTGTATCTTTCCTAAAATAGCATACTGTCATGGTTAGTTTATCATTTGCAAGCATATGAGCAGTAGCAAAATATTGCTTCAAGTCCCATAAATTTTTTTCTAGTTCCTTAACACCCCAAATGAGATCAAAGTACTTTGGTTCTAGGTTCTTAATTTTGGTATGTTCTTCATTACCACGAGATGAACCAACAACAACCCAACAAATAACCAGAACCTCAACTTTAAGATATTCATTTTCCTTCAATAGCCCTTAATTTGTGTACTCACAGTCTAACTAAAAGTGAAAAGACAAGCCAACTGTATTTACAGTAGCATGATAACTCATCAGTTCTATGTTAATGCCATGGATTTGTGTCATGAAATCAACCAGTATGTCTGTGTATTCTGTCAGTCCAATAATGGCCTCCGTACATGCAACTCACTATAGTTAGTTTTGTCAATCATCACAATATAAAATTTTGATACCAATTGTTATGAGGTTAAATTTTTCTTGTCAGATCCCCACACGACAACAACGCACTTTGGCTTCAGCCCTTACATTTTACTTCAACACTTACTTTGCCTAGCCTTACAAAATAAAATAGACACAAGCATATATAGGAATCGCTTCCCAAGTTTATATTTAACTCTTGCCATAAAGAATCACGTAAAATAGCCTTACAAAAATTTAGCCAACACAGCCAAATCTGGCTTGTAACAACGTGTGTGTGAATATTTATAGGCCACAACACTATCACATGCCAAGTGCATGCCCAACATCTACTTAGCACATGACTTTATTTATAACTAGTTGACATCCCCAACTGATAGACATAATTTAAAGTCAAATACAAAATGCTAATTACAATAATAACAAAGTCTGCCATATGTCCAAGGTGGTTATAATTGCCCAACTACCAGCATGTGTAAGGTAACACCCAGTGCCATCATACTCTTGGTAGCACTTGTGCCAATTTTATACCATGGCCTTGGACATCTATGCATGCGCCCATGCCACTGCATTGTCAGCACCTAAGATGCCTTGTCTTTCCATATCAACTTTGATTATCTTTCCTTTACCAAATCACCTCAACATGACTTGTCTTAGGCTTAATCAGCCTTAGCCTTGATATGCTTTAGTTTGCCCAGCCCTTGTGATACTTTATCTACACCTTGTATGCCTTATACATGCCACTGCCAAGGTTTTGCTATACCTTGCTGACATGTACCATGCCCTACTAACATGCCCATTTTAGTTGATTAGCCTAAGTGAACTTGATCATAACCGAAGTCATTGGGCCATGGCTAGGTTTATCATGTAAATCCTCAGCCATGCCTGAACGACCCAAGCCATCAAGTTGAGGATCTAACAATGTGGCTAGTTAACCTATTAGGCCATAGGGTTGATAATTTATATAATTTTGACCTGTATAATTTTCTCCCTTGGAAGTCCCACTATATGATTGCATAATCGATATGTGGTCTGCATACTAAGTAGTCATCATCACAAAAAATCCTAGCAAGTTTTGAATTCCAGAAGTTAGTTATACAGTCTTATCAACCTGTTTTGTAGGCCGTATAATAGTTATGTGATCGCATATAGGTATCACATGACCTAACAAAGGACTTATAGTTGAGGAAATTTGGGACCATTAGTGTGGTCTCTTGAATTGTTATGCAAATCACATAATAGTTTACAGTCAGTTTTTTAATTGGAAAAAGGGATCCCGGTGGTAATTTTATAAGATTTGAACCCCTTAATTATGAACCTATAAAAGGCAATCCGTGAATTTTGAACAAAGGGATAGTTTCATTTTAGAGTGTTTTCGAAGATTCTTTATGTGGGTAGGTTCCTAACCTTTATTTTTGGTAATTCCCCCGAGTTCACTGCAAATTTCATTGGGTAATAGTGATTTTGAACTTGGAAACCAGGGATTTTGTAAGCCGTATAATAGTTATGTGATCACATATAGGTATCACATGACCTAACAAAGGACTTATAGTTGAGGAAATTTGGGACCATTTGTATGGTCTCTTGAATTGTTATGCAAATCACATACTAGTTTATAGTCAGTTTTTTATTGCAAAAAGGGATCCCGATGGTTATTTTATAAGATTTGAACCCCTTAATTATGAACCAATAAAAGGTAATCCTTGAATCTTGAACAAAGGGATAGTTTAATTTTAGAGTGTTTTTAAAGATTCTTTATGTGGGTAGGTTCCTAACCTTTATTTTTGGTAATTCCCCCTAGTTCCCTGCAAATTTCATTGGGTAATAGTGATTTTGAACTTGGAAATTCAGGGATTTTGGAAGAAGTTAACGAAATGATAAATTAATGATTCAAAGGTCAATTTTGACTCCACTTTTTTATGAGATTTCATATTTAAACTCGGATTATGAGTAATGTGATTTTTTTACTAAGATTCTTGTTTTGACTTTGTGGACTTGGAGCTAACTGTTGGGTTGCCTTTTTATTCCCATAATAGAAGCATAGCATTATAGGTATCTATGGTTTCATATTCTCATGTAGAATCTATATTTGAGAAAATTGGGTTCGTTTAGAGAGTATTCAAAAGGATAAAGCTTTGGTTTAATTATTCAAACTTCCTTTAAGGCAAATTGAGACTTTTTCCGTCACTCTTTTAAAGTACTTATATTTTAGTTGCTTGTATGGGGAGTATAAGGGAAAGTGGGTCCCGTATAGACAAGATAAAAAGTATCTATGTAGGTACTGATGTATTAAAAAAGGGTAAAAGTAGAATTAAGGACTTGCTTTAGATATTCCCTATTCTTAGTTATTGGATTGTGACATGAAAAGTAAATAAGTGATTCTATAGGGCTTAATAGGTGTTGATATTAATGTTATACCCTCTTATGAACAAGATTTGAATTGTTTGAGCTAGATTTATGAATTTTAGGCTTGTCGTTGATGTTGTTGAGTTGAGTATGGCCTTGTGAGTATGGATTTGAGATATTTGTTTTGTACCTTATTATTGTTTTATGTGAATACTCACTCATAATTATATCATGGCTCTATGAATATACTATTTTATGAAAGATTGATTTGAAATGACTTGCATATCCGAAGGGATTGTGTTCTGGGTAGATTTTACTGATTTTGACTTGCATGCTGAATGAGAAATTATTATGGATTGGACCATATGTAACGACCCAAGGTATTATTATGGTGAAGTGGGTAACATTCCAGCTAGCCTTTCCATAGACTAAATTTGTGGAATTCAGGGCTAGCCTAGTTTTTGGACCAATTTTGGGTATTGTGTAGGCTAGGGAAATCTGGTGATTTTTGGTGGATTAGCTGTAAGGTTTGATTTGATTTTGTGTTAGATGATGAGTTTAGGAATTCCTAGAAATTTCCAAAGCAGAAAATGGGTTAGTAGAACTTTGGTTATAGCAATTTTTGTGAAAAGGTTAGTACACAATGTCAAAATTAGGGAAGTGTGTTGTAAAATGGTCATATCTTGGAACCAAGCCCTAGTTTCTTTCTAAGTACCACTGCAACGTTAGAAGTGTTGCTGTAGTAGTGTCATCACAGTGAAGGAGAGGGCATCCACCATGGAGGGATAATTTGGCCTAGGCACAACTACAATGATAGAAGTGTCATTGCAGTGGCGACACTGCAGCAACAAACCTATTGTTTTAATACCTAAAATCTGATACTTAACATTTTCATCATAAAACATTTATTTTTTGACCTAAGGCTAAGGAAGGGTTATTTTCTTCATTCCTAGGGATTTTCCATCATTGAGGTACGTAGAATTATAGGGATCATAGTAATGGTAGAAAGTATGTAGTTTAGCCCTAGGTTGATGAACTGGTAGGAGTTGGTTGTGAATGACTTTGATTAACTTGTTATTGATTCTAGGTTATTGGAATTCACTTTCTAGTGTAGAATTCTTCCTTGTAATCATGACATATGGAGAATTCAAAGATATTAAAAGGTAGAAAACCCTAGACTGATGAACTAACTTAAGTTAATATGTTAAAGTCAATGGGTTTGGGTTTGTAATGCCTAGTAATAGGGAATGATGTATGTCATTCTCATTTGATATTTATAGACTAAGAATGAGCAAAACTTGCGAGAAAGGGCAAAGCTTTGGCTAACTAATGCATTTGGATGATGATACGGGTAGGTTATGGTTTGAAAGTAGTTGCAGACTTGATTTGACTCAATGGTTATATTTAAGTTAGATGATTGTGATTAGCCTTCGGGTATGCTTGTGGTTGTTGGTTGTTGATGATGTTAAACATTTAGCCAAAATGATTGATTTGAAGGTTTAAGTGTTGGTGTGTGAAATATGAACTTTAATGTTGATATTATTGTACTTTAAGCATTTTATTAATGTTTTCATCTATTTTGTGGATGTAAGGATTGGGTGTCACACACAAAAAAAGATTGGGTGTCATACCGGCGTAGATTGATATTAGCATTGGGCATCATGCCAGTATGGTACATGGACTGAACTCGTCCCCTACAGGTCATGACTAAGGGTCCTTGCAAGTCGTACTATGTATGTATACTATTTTTGTCATGCATTCATTGGTTGCATTACACATGTGGTTGTTTACTTGATTATTGTTGACTGGATTGCCTAAGTGTAAAAGATTGATATGAATAACTTTAAAACCATTAATAAGAAGAGGATAGTTAGTGGTTTTGTAAGTTGACGTGATTATGAATATGAATTGAAATGTTAGTTGATTATGAGTTGTGTCATGATCGTTTCTTGCTTTTTTTTACTTATTTATTTGTATGTTGGTGAGTTAGTTTGGTCTATGATGCCTACCAGTACATTGTGGTTGTACTGATACTACTGGTTCTCTGTCTTTGGTTGATCGTAGGGCATGGTCCAACGTTTGAGATGAGACCTCAACTTTAGCTTAGGATCAACAGCTTTGATTCAAGGGTGAGCACCATGTTTGGGCAACCATTTGAATCTTACACTTGCTCATTGATGAGTTGGCAAATTACAACTTATTTGGACTAAAAATGGAAAGAAATAAAGTCTTCAATACTAATTTGAATGAGCTTTAATGTTAATTTGGTTTAATTTTAAGTTTAAGGCAAAGAAGTGGTTTAAAGAGCAAAAAGAAACAAAAAGATGGAAGATTAGAGCTAAAAGTATGCAAGGGATGCTTGAGACTTTGCCAAACCTTCCTGCACATCGCCAAAAGGTTGAATACATCACCAATTACAACAGTTCAGGCTAGGTCCAAGTTTGACTAATTGGCGATGAGCAAATAAGTTTGGCGTATCACCGAACAATTAAGTGAAGCATATATCCATCGCCAAAACTAACAGGTGCTAACCCCTGGAGTTTAAGTTCAATAACAATTTGGCAAATCTTGGTCATTTTAACGTATTCCTAAAGTGTTCGGTGATGACACATTCCTCAGCCAATTTAGATGCAGTGGCAACTCTATAATTTTGAAAGCCTATTTTTGCTGAAGCTATTTAAGCCTTTGTGGCAGCTTGGAACCTCATATTTTGTCATATCTTGAATCTAACGCTTATAATTGAAACCCTAGTTGAATTCTTAGTTACCTGTTGCTAGTTTCTTGCTTATGAATTTGGAATTTCTTTGGAATTATTTGGATTCTTTGGCAGATTTGAATGAGAATATAAGGTATATCTCTTTTTCTATTGTTATGAGTAGCTAATTTCCTAAGTTTGGAGTTATACCTTATTGAGAGTTGATTATTGTGTGGATAGTGATTATTTACCTTTTTATTTGATTGAATCTTATGATTTTAGCTAAATCTCTATGTTTCAACTCAAGAATTGAGATTGCAAATTCTATTCATGCTTAGATCTCTTGTCGTGCTTGAAAGAGAAGACAAGGGTGGAGAGATTTAGTCGACAAAAACTTGAGAACTTCTCACTTAATAACTAGTTCTAGAAATAGACTAACTAGTTTGAGGTCATTGGTTGCTTGGTATTGTATATATACGGGTGTTTGAAAGAAACCCATATGAAATTTGGCGGTAGATTGAAAGTTACCTCCAATATCTAAGACAAAGCCTAGTCATAGCTATCAATTGAATTTTAGGTGCATTTTCACTTACCCACGCTTATAATCACTCTTAAGAGGGCATAACCCCAAGTGCTTTTACCTATCGATTACATCCTCTAGCATTCATTTTGACAATCCGAAGTCGAAATTGATAATTTGAACACAAAATATTTTTGAATTAATCCCCCATTTGCTTTATCATATTATTTTTAACATTGTGTGCAAACATTTAGTCACTTACAACACTCGAAGGTTAACCTATCTCCTTCATTCCTTGTGGAATCGACCCGGACTCTATATTGGATAAAAATTATATTGCTAGTGCCTCATACATCTTAAGGTATATCTTGAGCGTTATCAAAATGGCGTCGTTGCCGGGGAATGAAACGTAGCGTTCATTTATTATAGTGTTATAAGGTACTTTTGATAGACGTAGTGTAAACTTTACTCTATTTGTTGTTTATTTCTTGTTTAGCTGATAATCTAAGAGTTCACGACACGATGAGTCAACATGGTAGTGACACCACTACCTTTGATGGGCAACTTAAAGATAAATATCACCTAGGGGATGCCGGAAGGGCAAGCGCAATTTGCATCCCACCTGCAAAGGGTAATGAAGTATTTCTTGTTACAATTGTGATGCTCCACTTACTCCAAATGAAGGGATTATTCGATGGTCAAGCTAACGAGGATGCAAACCTCTACTTGAAGAACTTTATAGATGTTTGCAACCCGTTCAACATTGCTCATATCCCACAAGAGTCCATCCGATTGAGGCTATTTCCATTCTCATTCATGGGTGATGTGGTATTGTGGTTACGGGAATTTCCTGAGGGCTATCTAACATCTTGGGTTGAATTGATGGAAGCCTTTCTAGACCAGTTCTTCCCACCATCCCTCATGCTCCAATTAAGGGATGGGATCACAAACTCTGGCAAATGAGTGGTGAGCCATTGCATGAAGCATGGTTAAGGTTCAATAAGAAGTTTCTACAACGCCCAAACCATGAAGTGCCGGATAAAATGCTTCTTCAAATCTTCTATAGATCATTAGACCAATAGATCAAAATGGTAGTGGATAATGCAGACGAAGGATCATGGAATAAATAAACTTTTGGAGTTGCTTTGGGTTATTGGACCAAGTGAAAAAGAAAAGTAGAGCATGGCACACACGAGATACCAAGGTGGCCATGGGGGATCCCTCCGCATCTTATATGAGACAAGATCAAAGAAAGAAGGATGAAGAGAGAGATGAAAACATGTCCAAAGTAATAACAGAATTATATCTCCTCGCAAACCATGTAATGGGTACATCTCCAAAGGCGGTCAATGACATAGTTTCAAAGGGGACTAAAGCATATGAAGATGATGATGCGGAGTCACTTGATGAAGAAATTTGGTTCTTGTCAAACCAAACGGGGTGTTCTCAACCTACCTATCAAAGGCAAGGCGGGAATCAAGGTAGGATGGAAAATTATCATGATTGACCATGATTGGAGGGATGAAAATCGTGATAGATATTGGAGGGATAAGGAAAGAGATAGGGATTGCAATTAGATAGACAAAGATTGCGACCATGATAGATA
Source organism: Capsicum rhomboideum (assembly GCA_031232105.1). NCBI lineage: Eukaryota > Viridiplantae > Streptophyta > Magnoliopsida > Solanales > Solanaceae > Capsicum > Capsicum rhomboideum. The sequence goes on from CP124715.1 coordinate 102,392,615, forward strand.
TATCCCTCCTCATGATAGGAAAAAAGGTAAAGAGACTGCCACCGTGGACTTGGAAAGTTATAAGAAAGAAGATGTGATTTCTCATATCCTTATGGGGGTCGAGAAAAGTGACAAAATGTTAAGAGAGATAAAGAGTGACTTTTTATAACTCAATCAAATGGTCACCTCACATTCGGCCTCCATCAAGCAACTTGAACCATAATTAGGCCAAATCTTAGCTCATCTAAACACAAGGCAAAAATGTGGTTTACCTAGTGACACCATGGAAAATCCAAATAATGATGCCCACATCATAGTAATTGTCACTAGGAATGGTAGTACTCTTAGTAATGATGTTATAAATCTTGATAAAGACCCTAATGAGAGGGGGTTGAAGAACACGTGAGCGAAAAGAGAAAATGGCTTGATAAGTCAAATAATGAAGTCCCTATTAAAAATAATACAAATGTTGAGAAGCAGGAAGAAGTGGAAGAAAGGGTTATAAGTGAAGAGATACCACAAGTGGTTGATGATAATGTCTCAAAACCAGAGGAAAGTTTGGTTTTCTTATAGCTGAAAATTAAAATACCTCCACCATTTCCATAAAGGCCTGAGAAGAAGGAAGATGATACAAAGCTTAAGAAGTTCCTCTCAAAATTTAGCAACTTTTCGGTGAACATTCCTTTGTTGGAAGCCTTGCAAAAGATGCCCAGGTATGCCAAGTTCATGAAGGACCCAGTGACTAAGAAAAGAACCAGGGACTTCAAAATGGTGGAGATATCACATAGTTGTGGAGCTATCATGCCAAGCCATATAGTGGTGAAGAACAAGACCCAGTGCATTCACTATTCCTTGCACCATCGGGCTATATTAATTTGGCAAAGCATTATGCGACTTAGGGGTAAGTATAAACTTGATACCTCTAAGTATATTAAAGAAATTGGAGTTGGGTGCTCCAAGGCCCATAACCATAAACTCTTAATGGCGGATCGGTCCATTAAACGACTGGTGGGAATTCTATATGATGTGCTTGTTTGAATAAAAAAATTCATATTTCCCATTGACTTTGTGATCCTTGATTGTGAGATTGACTATGAAGTTCCAATAATTCTCAGTAGACCTTTCCTAGCTACCGAGAGAGAATTGGTTGATGTGAAGTGTGGCAAAATAAAGTTTATGGTGAATAATAAAGAGGTGATATTTAATGTGTGCAAGTCCCTGAAGAAACCAAAGGACTTGCAAGTGATTTTCATTATTGTCATGATTGATGATAAGGTGGACGATGCTATGGAGGTGGATTTTATTAGTGAGCCACCAGCGGGAGTGTTGTGGAATTATAGAAGTGAAGAGGTTGAGGAGTATGATGAGGTTGTGGCTTCATTGATGGGTTTTGGTTCCAACACCAAGAACCCATGTAAATTAAATCTTGACTTGAAGAATTGAGAGAGTCCTCCCGTGAAGCCTTCAATTGTGGAGCCACCACAATTTGAGCTCAGTCTATTACCACAGTACCTTCGCTATATCTCTTTGGGGAAAGGTAACACCTTACCTATTATTATTGTGGGAGACTTGTTTTCATGTCAAGTCGAAGAATTAGAGTCAGTTGTGAAAAAATATATTAAGACCATTGGGTAGACTATTGCGGATATTATTGGGATTACTCCCAATATTTGTACTCACAAGATAAAGTTGGAGCCTAATTATGTACCGAGTGTTGAACATCAATGGAGTTTAAATCCTCAAATGTAAGAGGTTGTTAAAAAGGAGATAATCAAGTAGTTAGATACAAGCGACGTGTATCCGATCTCGAATAGCACATGGGTGTATCAGTTTTAATACATCCCAAAGAAAGAAGGAATCATGATGGTTCCTAATAAAAATAATGAGCTTATTCCCATGAGACCAGTGATGGGGTAGAGAGTATGTAATGTATGGATTATCATAAATTGAACTCTTGTACGGAAAAAGAGCACTTCCCCATGTCATTTATGGATCAAATGCTTAATCAGTTACCAGACGGAGGTAGGTATTATTTCTTAGATAGGTACTCCAGTTATAACAAAATTTGCATTGCACCCGAGGATCAAGAGAATACTACCTTCACATGTCCATATGGTACTTTTGCCTTTAAGCGCATGTCTTTTATGTTATGTAATGCACCCATAACTTTTCAAAGGTTCATGCTATAGATCTTTTTAAATATGGTGGAGGACACTATGGAGGTCTTTATGGATGATTTTTCCTTTGTGGGTGACACCTTTAAATCATGTCTTGAACACTTGGGCAAGGTACTTGAACGATGTGTTGAAAATAATCTTGTGTTGAATTAGTAAAAGTGCCATTTTTTGGTAAAGAAGGGTATTGTTCTTAGGCATAAGATCTTGGGTCAAGGTAATCAAGTTGACCAAGCTAAAGTTGAAGTCATTGCCAAGATACCCTCTCCAATCTCTGTGAAAAGAGTTCGAAGCTTTCTTAGGCACACCGATTTCTATAGATGGTTTATCAAGGACTTCTTCAAAATAGCTCATCCTATGTGTAATATTCTTGAGAAGGAAGAAAAATATGAGTTTGATGGTGATTGTGTAAGGTCATTCAATTGCCTCAAGGAAAGTTTTATGTCGGCTCCTATCATTGTGGCCTTGAATTGGTCACAACCTTTTGAATTGATATGTGATGCAAGTGGCCTCACATTGGGTGTAGTATTAGGCCAAAGGAAGGACAGGCTATTCCATCCTATCATTATGTTAGCAAGTCTTTGAACGATGCACAACGAAATTATATGGTTATGGAGCAAGAGTTTCTTGTCATAGTCTATGCTTTTGAGAAGTTTTGTACCTACTTGTTGGGCATGAAAGTTGATGTGCACATCGATCATGCAGCCCTTAGGTACTTGATGGCTAAAAAAGAGGCAAAACCTCAGTTGATTAGCTGGATCTTACTACTTTAAGAGTTTGATTTTGAAGTTATGGATCAAAAAGGATGTAAAAACCAAGTGGCTGACCACCTATCCTGCCTCGATTCTAATAATGAAAAGTGGGGTGAAATTAAGATTGATAACACGTTTCCTTATGAGCTTTTCATGGATCTTAAGGGCAGTATGCTACCATGGTATACTAATTTTGCAAATTATGTGGTAAGTGGGTTTCTCTCCGATGACTTAAACCATTACCAAAGGAAATGATTTTTTCGTGATGTGAAATGGTATTATTAGGATGAACCCTATCTCTTTAGGGAGTGTGTAGACAGAGTGATACATTGTTGTGTTATAGAGGATGAAATAAGGCCTATTCTTGAGTTGTACCTTTCATCACCAATTGGTGGTGACCAAGGTGATGTACGTACAACTGTAAACGTCCTCCAAAGTGGATTTTATTAGCCAACTTTGTATGGTGATGCCCATGAGTTAGTGCAGGCATGTGAGAAATACCAAAGGCAAGGTGGGATCTAAAAAAGGCACAAAATGCCCTTGCAACTGGGTGTAGATATGGATTTATTTGATGAATGAGGGTTGGACTTCATGGGACCCTTCATGAGCTAGTATGGGAATTGTTACATCTTGGTAGTAGTTGATTAAGTTTCCAAATGGGTTGAGGCCATTTCTTTGCAAAATAATGAAGCTAAGAGTGTTACTCAATCCTTGAAGATGTACATTTTTACCCATTTTAGGACATCCCATGCTATCATAAGCAATGGGGGTTCTCATTTTTGTAATCGATCGTTTGGTTCTTTGCTTGCTAAATATGTAGTGAAGCATAATGTGGATTCTCCATACCATCCTCAAGTCAATAGGCTAGCATACGTGTCCAATCGGGAGATAAAAAGTATTTTGGCAAAAATTGTGAACTCTGGTAGAATGGATTAGCCCCGAAAACTTGATAATGCTTTGTGGGTCTATAGAACCACTTTCAAAACTCCCATTGGCATGTCATATCAATTTGTGTTTGTCAAGGCTTGTCACCTTCCCATTGAATTAGAACACAAGGCATTATGGCCTTTGCGTAAGTTGAATATGAATTGGAAAGATGCATCCAAATCAAGGGTGGAACAACTTCACAAGATCGATGAATTCCACTTAAGAGCTTATGAGAATTTCACGCTCTACAAGGAGAATAAAGAGATGTCATGATTCCAAAATTCTAAAAAGAGATTTCAAGAGTGGTGATGATGTCCTAGTGTTCAACTCAAGGTATAAGTTGTTTCTAGGTAAGCTCAAAACTAGATGGTTGGGTCCTTTCAAGGTGGTTCAATGTTTTTCTAGCGGATTTATGGTATTGGAGAATGACATTGGATCCCGATTTGCGGTAAATGATCAATGAGTTAAACTTTATCATGGGATGTCATCAAAAATGGATTTCTTAGAGGTGCTCTACCTTGATGATGTGTGATTCAGGAAGAATAAAGTCGTGCCACAATGATAACTTAAGAGCTTTTTCGGAGGCAACCCAAGTTTATTTTGTTGTTTTGAATAACGTGTGTTGATTGGTGCAGGTATGTGATGGAGTTGAAATATGGCAAGAACGTCATAATACAAGTCAGAGAAGAAAAATTTGGAAGATCATACACCAAACTCCAGAGAATAGGATTTGGTGATGTGCCAATCCCATTAGTGAATCACTGAAGCCCTTCGCTGAAATAGATCTCCCAACCTTCTTGAACTATGAAAATCAACGATAGTGATTTACCATTCGGCATATCGCCGAATACTTTGGCGAAGGGACAACCATCCCCAAATTGGCTAGCCATTTAGGAGATCCTAAGGGTTGAAATTTGTTAAGATTGGCGATAACACTGTAAATCAGCGTATTGCCAATGAGTTCAGTGATGGAATTGTATTGCTGAATTAGGCTGTGTTTTGATTTTCTCTGACCCTTTATTTTTTATTTTCTTTTGACTCTTAGTATTATTCAAACATATCCCCATTCCTCATTTCCCTTTTTCATTTCACTCTTTCAAATCAGCAAACAAATACACGCACACACTAATCATCTCTCTCACACCAAAATTGCTACGAACACACCACCACCAACTCTTACCATGGTACCTGCCAGAGTTGCGCAATACCTCTCTGTCTCTCTCTCTTTCTTATTGATTTCATTTTAAGTTCTCAAGGATAGAGTCCAATTTGTACTTTGATTTAATATTTGGTTATTTGTATATGTGCGTAGTTGTGATTGAGTTGTTGTTCATGTTTCTCGTTACTTTATTGTTTCAAAATAGGATTTCATTAAATTGAAGTTAAATTGTTGAAAGTAGGGGACTTAATGCTTAAAATCTGTTCATGCTTGCATTGTGGACTAGTTGTTAAAATAGGTGTTAAAAATTGTTGAATTTTAGTTGGTTGAATATGAAATTGACTGATCTTTTCTAATGATAGATTGGGTAGGGCAAAATCATCATATTGTGATTTAATTGTGAAAACCTGGGAAAGTTTGAGTACCCATTGTTATTGGAATCGAAAATTGCCATTAAAGTGGCTTGAAAGATGTGAAAGTTAACTTGGGAAAGATGACTATCATTGATAGGTTGAGCACTTTGGTTATGCACCGAAATACATGGCGCATCGCTGAAGTACTCCCCATATCTCCTAAAGTCAAAGTGGGATGGACTATTCAAGGTGAGATTCGGTAATGCTCAAGAAGTATCGCCAAACCCTTTAGCATATCACCGAACCCCCAGTTTTCTTTGCCAATCACTCCCATTCTTTCTATTTTAATTGGCGATAGACATTTGCATCACCGAACTATTTGGCGATGCACCAATTCATTCGGTGATGCTATCTTGGGAAATTACTTGTTTTGTTTTTCTAACTTTGGCCTTGTCCATTACTTCTCTTATGTATAGATATAGTCCGCCCCAAATACGTTGCTAAAAAGTATACCCGTTCTCCTTCTCCAACATCAAGTCTTACTAAGGGTGTGAAAATCAGTGAATAATCTCAACCGAAAGAGTTTACAAACAAAAAAGGGTGGATGGAAATGTAAGCAAAGCACCAATAGATGAGGAGGAAAGCTTGGAACATAGTTCAAATTAAGAGAGGTATAACTTTGGTTCTTAGGAAGAGGGGAACACTACACCTATTCATGAACCATTGCCTACTCCTGTGGCTGCTCCACCAAAGAAGAAGAGGGTAGAACAACCCTCTAATACTGCATCAAGGCCTCTACCCCATCCTCAAGGAGGTCACAGGTTCCTCAATTGGCTCAAGGTTCCCGAATAGAGAATAATCATTAAAGAGTAAAGATTGAGCCTTGATGGCCTAGAAGGAAAACATCCTAGGGTGTTAGATGTCATCCGGTATCACAAGTTTGAATAGTTCACTCAATTTTTGAAGCTGTATGTTGAGACTTGGATACGGGAATTTTATGCAGCTTATGAGAAATTATTGCCTGAAAAGAGGAGGAAGGGTAAACCTTAAGAAACTTGGGATGTACTAAAGGTGAGGGATGTGAATGTTAAGTGTGATCGGGCAACAATTAATGTAGTCTATAAAGATACAATTGATTCACATCATTTCTTTGCTACACGTGCTTTGAGAAACATTGATGATCTTCAGTATTAGCTAGCCTATTTGCTTAGTGATGAGACTACTACATGGATTACTTAGGTAACCCCAATCGCGAAAAGTAATATAAGCTTGGAAGTTTGGTTTTGGTTAAGTTTCACATGCAGCAACATCTTCCTTTCTCAAAATGAATCAATTCTTGTGCACCCGCAGGAAGTACTTGTAGGCATGATTATGGTAAAAGATAGGCTCAATCTGGCCATGCTCATTGCCCCAGACATTGCTCATCGAGCCCAACAAAAGTAAACTTCCCTTGATTTCTCGTGTTTGATCATAGAGCTTTGCCACCGTATAGAGTTTCCCTTTGATAAAAAGAAAAATTGTGAGTATTTACCCACCTCTACTATTTATATTTCTAACCTTGAGACTGTACAGGAAGTAAAAATCAAGAAAGCTTGGGTAGATGATTCCCCAGTAATTGACCTTTGTTCTCTTAATAGTGGTGCCAACCAGCCCACTCCTACTACTATAGCTCCTCCTCTACCTAGTTTATCTACAACTCTTTCTCCTTCAGTTCCCTCCACAGGTCCCTCTACTCAACCTATCGGACCCACTGTTGCTGGCCCTCACCTATCCACTACTCTGGGCACATCGAGGTCCCCGTTAACTCAGACTAACATTATCTGGATGGGAAAGTTAGCCTATTTTTGTGATGCAAGGTCCTCTAAATTAGAGAGGGAGATGCATCAGATAATAGATAATGTGGTGAAAGCCATAATGGTACCTATTCATAATGAGTTACATGGCATTTGAGAGACCCTGCGCATTTATGGTACCACGTTGGACGAGTTGAGTGCTCCACGACCTGCAGTTCCTGATGGTGTACTACAGAAGATGCAGGACAAGCTAGCTTCCCTATGAAAGCATATGAATGAGCTTTGGTTCCTTGATTTGACACATTTATGGGGAGCTTCATCTAAGACATCAGCTCTATCACCTATTTATGAGGATATCCAGGTAGCTGAGGAGGAAGAGGTAGACGAGGAGGACCACCCTTTGGATGACGAGGAGATTGATGAGGCCCAGATTAAGGGTTACTTTGAGGAACAGGGCCATATTGTATACAGGTAGATGCAAATGAAAACTTGCAAGCAAGATATTGGGCTATTTTGGAGGCTACCTTAGTGTAGTCCATGACAGAGACTACTTAGATTGGGACTAATGGGTCCACACCTGCTGATCAGAGTGCTAGTATAGAGGAGGCCATGGAGATAGTTCTTGTCCTACCAGATCCACCCCTACAGACCACTTCTAGAGCTGAGCCAGGCACAGATGCCTAGACATAGGCCACTTCTATGAGCCAGTCACCACTGTGGGCCTAGCCATGCTTAGGGGGACCCTTACTTTTATTCTCCTTTATTTATTTTAGTCCAATTGCATTGAGGACAATGCCTACTTTAGAGTTAGGTATGGGGTGTTTATTTGATATGGATCGGTAATATTTAGTTATTGATATTTGGTTCTTCTGATACTCTATATTAGATATTCTATTTATTTTAGTGTGTGGTTATGATTGTGATTTGGATATTATTTTCAATATTTCATTTGGATTGTAACATTTTAGATTTGGTATTTTGGATTTCATTGAGTTTATGACGTGTGATGTTTCATTGTTATTTCTTTACTTTATATTTTTAGCTTTGGAGTTCGCAGTAAGTTGCAAATAAAATTTCTTTTTGGCATGCGTACTTAAGAGAAAAGTGTGCTAGCAATAGAACACTTTGACTCAAATAGCACTCTTAGGGATATGTTTCACATAGTCAACTCTTAAGACTGATGAATCATTGTGCATTGCTCCATTTTTCAAAATGTGCCCCTTTTTAAAATTTTTATTTCGTTTAGTTTAACTAGTTAGACGCTTTTTGTTTGTGAACACCCGCATATTATTTTGACTACTTGAGTACTTTATTCAATACGTGCTATATGCGATTGAGTGCCATGTGTGGGTGAGAATTTTTCTTGATCTTGCTCATTGAGTCCTCCTAGAACTGGCCCGATTGCTCTAATTCTAAAGCACAGAGTGTGCAATGTTGGAGAAGTGATCTTAGTCCATTGATCAAGAGTGAACCTCCAATTTGACCAAAATAGCCACCCATTGTGAGTTGAGTGACAAATTTTGTCCCTAATTCGAGCCTTGGAACTCTTTTTCTTGGATAACCTCATTACAAGCCAAACCCCTTTTTTCAAAATCCCCTTTTTTGAACCTAACCCTTCTTGAAGCATTTAGGTGAGACCAAAAACCAACTTACGCCGAAATCCTAAGTTGGGGGTGGTAAAGATCCCATGTGGAATTTTTAATCGAAAGTTCATGAATTTTAGGACCAATCACTTTGCCCCTCCTATTTATCCTAGTATTCCTCATGAATGGTAAAAAAAAGGAGAAAAGAGAAAAAAAAGCATGAAAAAAGTTTCAAAAAAGGGTTGCAATTGTGTTAGCGTGTTAATAAGAAGTTTTTGTGTTGAAAGTATAGGAGGGGGAAGATAACATGAAAACCTTTGAGAATTGGTCCTTGGAATTTCTTAAGAAGTAATCTTTGGGAAATAAGTGTAATTGAGGCCTTCGTAGATGCTTCAAGGGGGTTAGATTCAATATAACCTTCACCTTCCCTACCTTACCCGTTGGCTATGCTACAATCCAAAACAAGACCTTAGTGATCTCCAAAGTATCACACTTGTATGTGGTGAAGTGGAGCTTATGGTCAAGCCTATGGTGTGGTTCTCACGTGTATGATAATCTTTTGGAGTGTAAGTGATTCTTGATAGCCCTTTGTTTTAATGTTGATTTTTTCTTGAGAGAAAGTACTTCTTTGGGTAAGGGCACTTGATTGCAATACTTGATCACTTTTTGATCTTGGTTGGAGTCTTTGAGCATGTGCGTAGTGTGGTAACATTTAGTCTACATTTGAGGCTTGTTTTTCACAATATGAGCGTTTGATAGGTGACACTTGTGCGATTATTTTGAAAACCAAGAGGGTAAGGTGTTTTGACAAAAAAACAATGTGTCTAAGCTTCCAAGTAGTACCATTTTTAGGCATTGTTGATTTGGTTGTGTGTGCATTGATTTACTCAAAGATGAGCAAATATTTAAGCTAGGGGTGTTGATTAGTCTGTAAATTACGACTTATTTGGCCTAACAATGGTAAGAAATTAAGTCCTCAATGCTAATTTAAATGAAGTTTAATGTTGATTTGATTTAATTTCAGGGTTAAGGCCAAAAAGTGGATAAAAGAGTAAAAAGAAGAAAAAAGATGAAAGATTGGAGCTAAAAGTACGCAGGAGCATCGCAAGGAATTATTGGTGCATCACTAAAACCTCCTGTGCATCACCAAAAGGTTGCTTCCATTGCTAATTACAACAGTTTGGGCTAGGTCCAAGTTTGACTAAACGACAATGAGCAAAGAAGTTTGGCGTATTGCCGAACGGATTGGCGAAGCACATATCCATCGCCAAAAGTAACATATTCCAACTCCTAGAGTTCAAGTTCAATGCCAATTTGGCGAATCTTGGTCACTTCGGCGTATCGCCGAAGTGTTTGGTGATGATACGTTCTTCAGTCGATTTGGACGCGGTAGCAATTCTGTAATTTTGAAGCCTATTTTTTGCTAAAGCTATTTAAGCCTTTTTGGCACCTTGGAACCCTATCTTTTGTCATATCTTGAATGAAAAGCTTGTAATTAAAACCCTAGTTGGAATCTTAGTTACTTATTGCTAGTTTCTTGTTTTTGAATTTTGAATTTCTATCAAAATATTTGAATTCTATGGCAGATTTGAATTAGAATATAGGTATATCTCCTTTTTCTCTTGTTATGAGTAGCTAATTTACCAAGCTTGGGGTTATGCATTATTGAGTGTTGATTATTGTGTGGATAGTGATTATTTATCTTTTTATTTGATTGATTGTTATGATTTTAGCTAAATCTCTATGTTTCAACTTATGAATTAAGGTTGCAAACTCTATTCATATTTAGATCTCTTGTCTTTCTTGAAAGAGAAGACAAGGGTGGAGAAATTTAGTTGACAAAGACTTGAGAACTTCTCTCTTAATAGCTAGTGCTAGAAATAGACTAACTAATTTGAGGTCATTGGTTGCTTAGTATTGTATACATATGGGTGTTTGAAAGAAACCCATATGAAATTTGGTGGTAGATTGAAAGATTACCTCCAATATCTAAGACTAAGCCTAGTCATAACTATCAATTGAATTTTAGGTGCATTTTCACTTACCCATGCTTATAATCACTCTTAAGAGGCATAACCCTAAGTGCTTTTACCTATCGATTACATCCTCTAGAATTTATTTTGACAACCCAAAGTTGAAATTGATAATTTGAACACAAAATCATTTTGAATTAATCCACTATTTACTTTATCGCATTATTTTTTACATTGCGCGCAAACACTTAGTCACTTACAACACTCGAAGGTGAACCTATCGCCTTCATTCCCTGTGGAAATAACCACGACTCTAAGTTGGATAAAATTTTTATTGCTAGTGACTGCATACATCTTGAGGTGTATCTTGAGCGCTATCACTCATGTATTTTATTCCATACAATGACTTTATCTATTGATTTTAGTATTTTGGATTATGATTTTAGACTTGTTTTCGACTAGTAGTTCTTGTATGGTGACTTTTGGGTCCCAGGGGATGTAATAGTTTAGAGATACTTCTGAACTTTTGTTAATTATTTAGGTTATTAGATATATTAGAACTGATAGTTTGCTTTACATGTTTTAAGTTAATAAATGGTATGTTGGTTTAGTAAATGTTTTAAGTGTAATATTTAATGGTTTAGCTAAAGGTTGGGCTGGATTGGTTCTCCCACTATAGAGTTAGGGTGGGTACCACTAACGACCAATTGGGTTGTGTTAAAGATGGTATCAGAGCACTGGGTTTAATGTTTGTTTGCTAAACTTCTCTCTCTTGCTCTTCTCTTCTGAAGGGATGGGTACTTCGGTCCCTTAGGTTGGAGTAGTGGGGTAAGGAAAGATTATGCAAGGCAAGTGTTCTTGTTGTGATTCCAATATGGATGAATACTTATTTAGTTAGAGCAGCCACTGTAGCTGAAGGAGAAGCACCTAAACCAACTGCTGGTGCCGTGTTTTGGGTATAGTTCAATTGAGAGAAAGGGCCAGAAAAGAAGGACAAAGGACAACACCCATCATAGATGGAGCCCAAGCAACTAGAGGACCAGCTAGGCAACTATCACCATCCCCTCCCTCAGAGCAGGCTGCTCCAGACTTAGTCTAGGATTAGAAAGTAGTAGTTGCGGAAGAAGAGGTTCCAGTCCCAGAAAATATTATGCATATGCAGGGTGGTGCAGCTCAGGTGCCTATGTCCTCAGAGTTGATCCAACAGGTGTTGGGATTTTTGAGCGGTTTAGCTAGCACTGGTGCTACTCAAATAGTTCTTTCCTTCCAGCCTCTAATTTTGTAGCATGTCTTTGCTGTAGCACCTCGGATAGATGAAGCTTTAAGACTGGAGTCTTTCCTAGTTAGGTATTGGGCCTGGTTATGACAAGTGATGAGCATGATTTATTCTGTATGTTTTTAAAAATGAAACCTCCAGTGTTTTAAGGTATTGGGTTAGAGGATGCTTATGAGTTTTTGATTGACTGTCATGAGTATCTGCTCAAGATGAGGATTGTGGAGAGATATGGAGTGAAATTTGTGATTTTTCAGTTGTAGGGAGAGGAAAATCAATGATGGAGATCCTTTGTTAAGTGTAGGTATACTTTACCTCCACTAAATTTATCTCGATATTAGGCTATATTTCTTGACTTATATGTTCCCTGTACTTTGTAGGATAGGAAGAAAGATGAGTTCTTGATTCTTGAGAAGGGTCATATGTCAGTGGCAGAATATGAGGCTAAATTTAATGCTTTGTCTCAATATGTTTTGAAATTGGTATTAACCGAGGAGGAGAGCATCAGATTTTTTATAATGGATTTGAACACAGGTCTTCAAGTGTCTGCACTTCAAATGAACTCTTTTGGGAAAACATTTTAGGAGATGGTAGAATTTGTTAAGAAAGTAGAAGGGGTGAAGAAATAAAGTAGTGTTAGAGTAGAGGAGAATAGAGCCCAAAAATTGGGTCATTTCAGTGGTTCTTACTCGCAAGGATGTGGTTCATAGAGTTAGTCTGCTCAGCCAATTCATTCAGTGATGCCTGTGTCACGGGGTCCTATCAGGAGTCAGTCATCAACCCTCATGGACATATACTTATACACCTTTAGAATCTTTATCCCAGTGGCCTGCTTTAGACTATAGATGTTATGAGTAAGGAAGAGTAGGTCACATTCAAAGTTATTACCTTAATTTTATGTCTGCAGGTCAGTTGACTCAGTAGCCAGCTTCCAGAGCTTTAGTTCTAGTAGGTCGTAGTGAGGGAGGACATAGTAGAGGTCATCCACAAGGTGGGCATGGTGGTCACAATACTTGTAGAGGTGGCTAACAAGCCAAATGTTGTGGAGGATAGGTTGGTCAGGGTGGCATGCAAGCTAGTAGAGGTGGTGGTCAGGGTGGTGCTAAGGCTCAACTATATGCACTTCCAGGTCATCCTGAAGCTGAGGTTTCTGATACTGTGATCATAGGTACCATTCTTGTCTATGATCATATGGCTTCTATGTTATTTGATCTAGGGTCTACTTTTTCTTATATGTTTGTGAAGTTTCCTTTGGGTAGGAATTTAGTTTGTGAAATTCTTGATACACGCATGTATGTATGTATACCGATTGGGGTTTCTGCGTATGTTGATCAGGTTTATCGGGCTTGTCCTGTAGTGTTTATGAGGAATAAAACTTTAGCAGACTTAGTGATTTTAGACATGAAAGATTTTGATATTATTTTAGAGATGAGCTGGTTGTCTTCTTACCATGTTGTCCTTGATTGTTATACTAAAACTGTCAGTGTAGCTATGCCCGAGATAGAGAGGTTAGAGTGGGAGGGTATTTATAAGCCTGCTTCCTTGGGAATTGTTTTTGCTATTCGTGCCCAAAAGCTAGTTAAGAGGGGTTGTCGGGCATTTCTAGCCCATCTTTGGCATGATAGTATAGTCGTCCCTCTTATTGCTTCAGTTTTGGTAGTGTGTGAATTTCTAGAGGCCTTTCCTGATGATCTTTCTTGGATGCCACCTGATTGCGACATCGACTTCTGTATAGACATAGAGCTAGGCAATCGCCCTACTTCCATTCCTCTTTATAGGATGGCACCGACAGAGTTAAGGGAACTAAAATCTCACTTGCAAAAATTGTTGTGGAAAGGTTTTATCCATCCTAGAACTTCTCCGTGGGGTGCTTCTGTCCTTTTTGTTAAGAAGAAAAATAGTAGTATGTGAATGTGCATAGACAACCGACAGTTGAACAAGGTGACAATTCGTAATAAGTATCCTTTGCCTAGGATAGATTACTTGTTCGACCAGTTACAGGGTGTCGCAGTGTTTTCTAAATTTATTTAAGGTCGGGTTATCATCATCTTAAGATTCTTTTAAAGGACATCCCAAAGACTGCATTTCAAACTCGTTGTGGCCATTATGAGTTCTTGGTGATGTCTTTTGGTTTGACCAACTCTCCAGCCACCTTTTTGGGTTTGATGAATGGGTTATTCAAACCTTATTTGGATTCATTCATAACTGTTTTCATTGATGCCATCTTGGTCTACTCTAAGAGTAATGGGAAGCATGAAGCTCACTTGGGTATCATGTTGGGCCTGCTTAAGGAGAAACAACTTTATGCTAAGTATTTCAAGTGTGAATTTTGGTTGTCTTTAGTGTCCTTCTTGGAGCACGTGATATCTAAAGAAGGGGTTATGGCAGACCTGTAGAAGATTGAGGCTATTAAAATATGGCCAGATCGACTAATGTGATAGAGATTTATAGTTTTATAGGGTTTGCCATCTATTATTATCTGTTTGTTAAAGGGTTTGCAGAAATTGCTTTGCATAAGACCCATTTGACTCAGAAGCAAGTACATTTTATATGGAATGATGAATATGAGGAGAGCTTTCAATAGTTCAAGACTTTGTTAACCTCAACTCCCATTCTTACCTTGCCAGTGAAAGAAAAATATTTTATTGTGTATTGTGATACTTTACGTTCTGGTTTGGGTGCTATTTTGATGCAGGACAAGAATGTAATTGCCTATGCCTTGAGGTAGTTGAAAGTGCATGAGAAGAACTACCCCACCCACTATTTAGAGTTGGTAGCATTGGTGTTTGCTCTCAAAATTTGGAGGCATTATCTCTATGGCGTTAAATGTGAGGTGTTCATGGACCACTGCATCTTACGATATGTTTTTTATCAGAAAGATTAAAATTTGAGGCAGAAAAGGTGGATGGAGTTACTCAAAGACTATGATATTTTGATTCTTCATCATTTGGCCAAGGCCAATGTGGTAGCAGATGCTTTGAGTTGGAAGCCTGTGAGTATGGGAAATTTGGCGCAGTTGGAGGTGTCGAGACGTTCGTTGGCTAGGAAGGGGAAAACCTTAGCTAACAGTTTCATGAGATTACAGGTAAATGATAGAGGTACTCAGTTCACATTGCACTTTTGGAATTCTATGCAGCAAGAATTAGGCACTCAGTTAGAAGTGAGTATCACTGATAGATGGTCAGTCAGAATGAACTACTTAGGTATTAGAGGATATGCTACGAGCTTGTGTGATTAACTTTGGTGGTCAGTAGGACCAATCCTTTCCTTTAGCAGAGTTTGCCTACAACAACACTACCACAACAATATTCTAATGGCACCATTCGAGGTTTTATATGAGAGGAAGTATAGATCTCTGGTGGTTTTGTAAGATTTCTTTGAGGTTAGACCATGGAGCACCAGTTTGTTAAGGGATTCTATGGATAGGGTGAAATTGATACAGAACCATCTTTTGACAACCCACAGTAGGTAGAAGAGTTTTGTGGATAGGGGAGTTTATGACTTGGCGTTCATGGTTGGTGAGTGGTTTTTATCTAAGGCTTCACTCATGAAGGTTTTGATGAGGTTTAGGAAGATGGGCATGCTTAGTTCAAGGTTTATTTGTCCATTTAAGGTTCTCCGACATGTTAGGATGTGGTATATGAGTTGGTTTTACATTCTAGTCTTTTTGTTGTGAATCCAATTTTTCATGTCTCGATGTTGAAGAAGTATCATTCTGATAATTCTCATGTGATTTAGGAGATTCAATAGATTTGGATCATAACCTAACTTTTAAGGAGGAGCCCACAACATTTTGGATAAACAGACTAAGAAGTGAGATCTAAGGATATAGCTTCAGAGAAGATTTAGTGGAATCATCATCCGATTAAGAAGTTTTCACGCCTCGAATTCCAATGGGGCGGACTGGCACTCGAAGCCGTTAAGGCCCTAGAGAACCAATCTTCATTCATGTACACTCATATGCATGTCACTAAAATACCAACATTCTACCTCATTTAAATACAAATTACCAATGGCGGAAGTCATGGAAAACATATGATATATATGAAACTTGGCCATTGGGGACATCAAGTCAAAAGCATACATTCCTTACATTTTCATTTGCCCCACAACATCTACAAAGCCTCTACAGATACATAGACATAACCAACCTATAGTCGGGACCAAGTCCTTGCTTTATACAACATTTACAACACCACAATACCAAAACATATGTACATAGTGACTCGGAAAGCCCCAAACCAACTAGAGCTCACCAATGATCTGCAACCTACTAAGGAGGTCTACTAGTACCTGTGCCTGCAACAAGTAAGGTAAGTCCCCCAAGGGACGTCAGTACGAAGAATGTACTCAGTATGTAAGGCTATAAGAAACTGCATGATACATAAGAACTTCAATGGAATCAAATACAAATGAATAATTAATATGGATAAACCACCATTCTGTATGTGTGGAACCGTGTACATTACGTTCATTACTTTCTTTGCTTTTACGTTCATTCATTCCTTAATCCTTCATTCATCATTCATTCATATATTGCCCGGGCCCCAAGCTGATCAGTGGGTCATAACAATAATCAATCGAGATCGACCCATGCTAGGCTTTCCTTTTGCCCCTGGGATACCACCCGTAGTTGTGGGATCGACCCATGATAGGTGTTCTTTTCCACCCCTGGGATAACACTCGAGATATTGGGATTGACCCATGCTAGGTATTTTAACCCCTGGGATACCCCCTAAGAATAAAGACTTTTATTACATCACTTCTTTAATCTTTGAGATAGTTCATTCGGTGGTCATAACATTATTGAAACTTTAGAACGTAACATTATTGAAACTTTGGAACCATGTCCACAATTATGTGACACATGAATAACAATTGGTCAATGAATAAGAAACATGTGAACAACAATATATGACAACCTGAAATGAGATACCTTTGAACAATTCAGAATGGGACAAGTACAATGACAATGTGAACAATATGTGCTGGAGAAGGATACAGAAAGAGTAACCTTACATACCTTATCTTACCAAAATGAATACACAGTCCTATATATGAATACAATAATCCAGATCCTTCCTTACGTTTTACTCTACAACACAAGTACATAACGGAGCTCATTTTAACAACTAACTACCTTACAAGTGCATAAGACGATAATGAGTTACATGATTGCCCTATAACGTCATTTTACCTTTACAATACCATTCACGGAATTTTCATACCAACAATACCACAACTTTAAACACATTGACCAAGACATCATAAACCAATAACATTTCACACCAAGTTTATCCTTTACGCTTCCTTATTAACACTACGTCACAATTACTCCATCAAGTCACCTCAATACATTTCATAACAACAATCCCACAAGTTATACACATAGAAAAAGAAAGTTAAGGACATAACCACACCATACATGTTGATATTTCATCCACACCATTCACTTCCATCAAAACCTCAAGTCTCCTTTCAAGTTCAAGTCACATAGATGACACATCTTTTAGCAAAAAGCAAAAGTGCACCACTCATCACCTTTAGACATAACCATCATGATCTATACAATCCCTCATGCATATAATATATTAAACCATAAGATTAAACACTTAACAATACTTGCAAAGAGATGATCTTGTCCCAAGAGATGGTTGCCTTAGGGTTTGAGAGTAGAGAGAAAAGTGTAGAAAAATCTAGAAATGGCATGTGAATTGTAATGAATAAAAAATGTGATTTTGACCCTTTATATAGTCCCTCAAGTCATCCTTAGCCAATTCTTGGTCATTAAATGCCATGTTTACTTGGTCAACACAAGAATGGGTCATTTGCCCCAATGTCTTTTGTTTGATTTTTGGGCCTAAAGTGAGCCCAATAGCACAAGATTAATTTAGCCCAACAAATTTAATACATGATCCATCACTATCTCATGCTTAAAGAATTCCATAATTGTGAAGACAATATTCAACTCACGAGATTCATGTTCGTAGCCTCATCCCCAAGAATAAGCGATTTTATCCACTCATGGCTTAATTTATCATAAATTGATAAAAATTATAAAAAAAGAAATAAAATAAAAAGGAAGAAGAACTAACCCTTATTTGGATGCCAAAATCATCCAAGAGTAGTCCCACCAAGATGTAATAATGATACAATAACCCAAGAGCCCTATTTAGAGACTAGTGGTCGGAGAAGAAATTTGGCAAAAAGCGGCCTGGCACGCTACCTGGCGCGCCCCTCTGCTGCCCATGTCATAAAAGTTTCTGTCAAAAGCGGCCCGGCAAGCTGCCTGGCGCGCCTGACCATAAAAATTTGATTTTCTTCCTTTCTTCGACTTTTCTTTGCGGACATTAGCACAATATCAATAGTCCATCAAAAACAATATAAAATACGTACTTATTGCTCTCAAAACCAAGGTAAACATGGTTCAAAGTTGGCAATAAGGCATATAAATACGCCCTAGATCACCAAGCAAGTAGGGTCGAAAAGGTACGGGGTGTTACAGAAGTCTATATGGGAGATAGAGTCAGACATGTGGAGTAGATATCCCCTCATTTTGTTAGTTCATGTGCCTTATTTATCTCTACATTCTAGGACAAATGTGTATTTTAGTAGTGGATGTTTAAGAAGTTTATATGGGAGATAGAGTCAAACATGTGGAGTATATATCCCTTCCTTTTGTTAGTTCACGTGCCTTCTTTATCTCTACATTCTAGGACAAAGTGTATTTTAGTAGTGGATGATGTGACAACCCTTATTGTGATTTTTTCCTTATAATATTTTTATAACAATTTTATCCCTCCTCATAGTTTCTTAGAGATTTATGAGTTATAGATGTGGCTGGTTCAGTTATCGGGACATCGGGTTGAGAATTATGCATTTTTTGAACTTTTGAAATTTTACATCCAAAAGTCCTATTATGTGACTGCACATCCAATGTATGGTTAGCATAATTGGAAATCATCACATAGAATATCCCAACAAGTTTTGAATTACGTAAGTCATCTATGTGGTCTCATCGACCTATTTTGTTGACTGCATAACGGTTATACGATCGCATAAGGGCATCACATCATTGGATAAAGGATCTAAACCCAAGGAAATTTTGCACCATTTTTACGGTCTCTTTACCTATTGTGTGGACCACATATTGATTTTGTGCTCGATTTTGGAGTGCGAAAAGGGAACCCGGTGGATTTTATGATTTTTGAACCCTACAATTGTGAACCTATAAAAGGCAATCCTAGACTTTGAACAAAGGGATAGTCCAATTTTAGAGTGTTCATAAGATTTTTGTGAGGGTAAGTTCCTAACCTTTATTTTTCGTAATTCCCCACTAATCCCCTACTAATTTCACTAGGTAGTTGTGATTCTGAACTTGGAAATTTGGGAATTTTGGGGAAAAGTTAATGAAATTATAAATTGATGATTTTAAGGTCAATTTTGATTAAATTTTTTATCAGATTTTAGATATGAACTCCTTAGATTATGCATAACGTGATGTTCAGAGAGTATTTGGAAGGGTAAAGCTTTGGTTTAAATATTCAGACTTCCTTTAAGAAAAGCTGAGACTTTCTATAACTCATTCTCAAAGTGCTTATGTGTTAGTTGTTCATATAGGAAAAAGGGTTCCCGTATAGACGAGATGATAAGCATCTATGCAGCTAGTACTATATTAAAAAGGGCTAAAATGGAATTAATACCATTTTTTAGATATTCCCATATTCTTAATTGTTGGATTGTGATGTGAAAAGTGAATAAGTGATTCTATCATACTTGATGGGTGTTGGTATTGATGGTATACACTGATATGAATGAGATTTAAATCATCTGAGCTTGATTGATGAATTTTGGACTTGTAGCCTGTAACACCATCCCGAGAACCTAGAATACTATTAGAACCATGCTTCAAGTACATGTAGAACCAAACATCATGTTTGGTAGTATGAGAAAGTGATTTAGCCATGTATTAAGGCCACAAGTAACTCCTAGCTCATTGCCAAGTTGAAACCTTCCTTACCGATTGATTTCTTGGGAAAAATCTTTCTATAATCAACTTCAAATGGGAATAACTCCTAGATTCTACTGTATTTTTTTATCTCAAGACACACCAAATGAAAGATCTTTGAATCTTCTTTCAAAATCATCCAATTACTGGTTAATAAGATTTTGAAGCTAAGAGTTATGACCATTTTAGTGAAGCACTGTCCTGTAGTGAGATACCACAAACCAAGGTACGACTGTGGTTATATAGTACAACTGTACCATGTCTTCGTCTGCATGAAACATCCCCAAAAACCTGCAAGTTGAAAAATATACCTCCCAACCATGAGAGGATCCAACAATCTTGGTTAGAAACAAAGATTATTGGTATGATCTTGGTTCACAAAGTACGTTTTGTCTTGGACTTTCAACTATAGACCAAGGTACGATCATGGGAGGGTCCCACCAGTCATACCATGGCTCGTATGATGGAGACCAAAGAAGCCTTAAATCCATCCTACAACCCACGAGCACCACTCACGATCATAGGTGTGTCCCACAATCGTGGGATGGTCCATCCGTCACAATTCTATAGATTTTCAGTTACGTTTTTTTGAGGGGCTTTCAAGTTTTTCCCAATATTTAAACCCCTAAAATACGTCGTTTAGACTATCCTAAGGCTAAATAATAAGCCTAAATTACCCTAAGTCCCTCATTACTAAATAATTCAACACTTAGAGAGAAAACATGTAATTTCATTCTCCAAATTAAAGCAAGAACTAGCGTTCTACAATCTCAAGCTCCAAATTCAAAGGATTCATCAAGGTTTTCACTCTCAGGTATGTGGGTTTTCATCATTGGGTTTTCTTTCACCCATTGAGTCTTGAAGTGAATTCAAATTCTCAGTTTAAAACATTCAGCAAGTTATGGTTTCCATGAAAATTATGAAATTCCTCTATGTCTCAGTGTCTTGCTTTGATTAAGCCATGAATATATGTTTCCCATAAATTACAGTGGTTGTACATTCACATAGTTATGAATTCTCTATATGTTGATAAATTCCTGATTTCGGGTTTAAGCTATGAAATTCCTTATCACGTTCAGATTATATAATTGTCATGATTAGTTTCATTCTTCAGTGATGGCGGGTTATGAACACCTGATGACCTAGGATATCATTCATTTTCAATTGAATACTTAGTCCTTCAGTTTTCATGAACTAGAATGCCTTTAGATAAAGTACTAATCTTTCAATTTCAAAACATTATTATTGTTGAGAACTTCAGTATATCAAGTAGTAATTAGCACCAAGAGGACATGGGTTTAGATAACCCAAGCCCAAACTATGTGCCCACATAGGTTAAAGGGGTCCTCAGTAGTTGACAGTGTCTCCCTTGCCCTTAATGGGCTCACGAGTGAATTCACGACAGTCATGGTTCATACAAGGCAAGGTATAGAACACCCCTCCCAACTTGGGTTACAAGTTGGATTCCATGTTGCTCACATGATCTATATCAATTACAATAAATCCCATAGTCAGACTTAGACTTCGCATGGCCTTGTATTCAATTTATTCAGTATATTATGATTTAACTTGTTAGTTATTTGGTCATTGCATCAGTTCACAGATTTCAGTCCCATGTTTAGTCTATCATGTCTCTTTATGCACGTTCATTTTATATAGTGTAGTGCTCTCACATGCTTAATACATTCAAAGTACTGACCACATACCTTCCTTTGTACTATATTGCCTTATATTATAGGTTCAAACGTTCAGCACCCCGATCGCGGTTAGCTCGATTCAGCATCATTTTAGCAGTAGTATTTTGGTGATTCCTAATCCTTTGAGGACTAGTTATCTGAAATAGGTCAACATAAGTGTGAATGAGCATTCTTTCAAGCTTACTCAACTTTCAAAGTATGCTCCGACAATGGTTGTTGATATAAGGGCCTGCATAAGAAAGCTTGTGTCAGGTGTTTCTGAGGATGTGGTTAAGGAGTGTAGAATTGCAATGTTGGTCAAGGAGATGGACAACTCCCAGTTGATGGTTCATTCTCAATAGTTTGAGGAGGATAAGATGAAGGAAAAGGAAAGGGAGAATAATAAGAGAGCTAGAGCAAGAACTTTAATTATTGTTAGCAAAAGTCAGGTGGTGGAGGTCACTCTCAATTTCAGTAGAGGTATTCAACCCCAGCGCCATCATCTGCCAGTGTTCCATCTGCCAGGCCCAGGCAAGATCAGAAAGGTAGAGCATCAAGCTCTAACTCACATTATAGTGCATCCAGTGGTCGTACTTTCCCAAGTTGTAATACGTGTGGGAAAAACCATCCTGAAGAATGTTTGATAGGTAAGGATGGTGGTTTGTTTATGGGAAACAAGGTCACATACTTTGAGATTGTCCTTCAACAAAGAGAGGTAATATCGGTAGACGCGCTCAGGCTACCTCTTCTACAGTTCTAGCCGGTCGCCCGACTCAGTAGGGTGCCTTATCTAGTGCAGCTGGCGGATAGTGTTAGAATAGGTTTTATTCCCTTCAAACTCGATAGAATCAGGAGGGTTCTCTTGATGTAGTAATTGGTACGTTGCAAGTGTTTCATATTGATGTCTTTGTATTGTTAGATCTCGAAGCCACACTTTCCTTCATGACTCCTTATATAGCAGTAGACTTCAGTGTCAATACCAAAATCCTCTCAGAACCCTTCTCAATCTCTACTCGTGTTGGTGATTCAGTCATAGCCAAACAGGTACATGAAAATTGCCAGTCACAGTTTCCTAAAAAGTCACCTCAAATGACTATGTAGAGTTAGACATAACAAATTTTGATGTCATTCTTGGCATGGATTAGATACACGCCTACTATGCCTCAACTGATTGTAGAAATAGAGTAGTCCAATTTTAGTTTCCAAATGAGCCAGCTCTAGAGTGGAAGTGTAGTACCTCAGTGTCTATAGGTCGGTTTGTCTCTTACCTTAAGGATAGAAAAATAATTTCCAAAGGGTACATTTATTATATTTTTTGAGTTTTGGATTCAAAGTCCGAGACCCTAACTCTTCAATCAATTCTAGTGGTTAATGAGTTTCTAGAAATGTTTCTAGAAGATCAGCCCAGAGTTCTTCCCAAGTGGGAAATTGACATTGGAATAGACCGCCTTTCAGATACCCAACCTATCTCAATTCCACCCTACAAAATGGCTCAAGCTGAGCTTAAGAAATTGAAGGAACAGTTGAAAGATCTTTTACACAAAAGTTTTATCAGGCCCAACATCTCTCCATGGGGTACTCCATTTCTTTTCATGTGCAAGAAAGATGGTTCTCACAGAATGTGCATCGACTACTGTTAGTTGAACAAAGTTACAATCAAGAATAAGTATCCCATTCCTAGGATTGATGACCTGTTCGTCTAACTTCAGGGTGCCAATTTCTTCTCTAATATATACCTCAGATCCAGCTATCATCAGCTCAGAGTCAGAGAACGTGACATGTCAAAGACAACCTTCAGAACTTTGTATGGTCACTTTGAATTTATGTTGTGTATTTTGGACTAACGAATACTCTGTAGATTTTATGGACTTGATGAACAAGGTGTTCAAGCATTACATGGACATGTTCATCATTGTCTTTATTGATGACATCCTTGTTTATTCTTGGAGTGAGGATGAGCATGTAGACCATTTGAGGATTGTCTTACAGACTCTTAATGATCACCAGTTATTCGCTAAGTTTAACAAGTGTGAATTCTGGTTGAAATTAGTAGCATTCCTTTGTCATATCATTTTTGGCGAGGCCATTCAGGTTGATCCTTAAAAGAATGAAGTAGTTATGAATTGGCCTAAACCCATCTCTCCATCTGATATCAAGAGTTTCTTGGGTTTAGATTGTTAATGTATGTGGTTTTTTGAGGGATTTTCCTCTATTTCTTCCCCTATGTTCAAATTAACTCAGAAGAAAGTCAAGTTTTTGTGGTTGATTCTTGTAAGAAGAGTTCTCAGTAGTTGAAGACCCGACTCAACTCTACTCCAGTTTTGACTCTACTCCAGTTTTCAAAGTATGCTCCGACAATGGTTGTAGATTTCAGGGCCTGCATAAGCAAGCTTGTGTCAGGTGTTTCTGAGGATGTGGTTAAGGAGTGTAGAATTGCAATGTTGGTCAAGGAGATGGACATCTCCCAGTTGATGGTTCATTCTCAATAGTTTGAGGATGATAAGATTAAGGAAAAGGAAAGGGAGAATAATAAGAGAGCAAGAGCAAAAACTTTAATTATTGTCAGCAAAAGTCAGGTGGTGGAGGTCACTCTCAATTTCAGTAGAGGTATTCAGCCCCAGCGCCATCATCTACCAGTGTTCCATCTCCCAGGCCCAGGCAAGATCAGAAAGGTAGAGCGTCAGGCTCTAACTCACATTATAGTGCATCCAGTGGTCGTACTTTCCCAAGTTGTAATACCTGTGGGAAAAACCATCCTGAAGAATGTTTGATAGGTAAGGATGGTGGTTTGTTTATGGGAAACAAGGTCACATACTTTGAGATTGTCCTTCAACAAAGAGAGGTAATATCGGTAGACGCGCTCAGGCTACCTCTTCTACAGTTCTAGCCGGTCGCCCGACTCAGTAGGGTGCCTTATCTAGTGCAGCTGGCGGATAGTGTTAGAATAGGTTTTATTCCCTTCAAACTCGATAGAATCAGGAGGGTTCTCTTGATGTAGTAATTGGTACGTTGCAAGTGTTTCATATTGATGTCTTTGTGTTGTTAGATCTCGAAGCCACACTTTCCTTCATGACTCCTTATATAGCAGTAGACTTCAGTGTCAATACCAAAATCCTCTCAGAACCCTTCTCAATCTCTACTCGTGTTGGTGATTCAGTCATAACCAAACAGGTATATGAAAATTGCCAGTCACAGTTTCCTAAAAAGTCACCTCAAATGACTATGTAGAGTTAGACATAACAAATTTTTATGTCATTCTTGGCATGGATTAGATACACTCCTGCTATGCCTCAATTGATCGTAGAAATAGAGTAGTCCAATTTTAGTTTCCAAATGAGCCAGCACTAGAGTGGAAGTGTAGTACCTCAGTGTCTATAGGTCGGTTTGTCTCTTACCTTAAGGATAGAAAAATAATTTCCAAAGGGTACATTTATTATATTTTTTGAGTTAAGGATTCAAAGTCCGATACCCTAACTCTTCAGTCAATTCTAGTGGTTAATGAGTTTCTAGAAATGTTTCTAGAAGATCAACCCAGAGTTCTTCCCAAGTGGGAAATTGACATTGGAATAGACCGCCTTTCAGATACCCAACCTATCTCAATTCCACCCTATAAAATGGCTCAAGCTGAGCTTAAGAAATTAAAGGAACAGTTGAAAGATCTTTTACACAAAAGTTTTACCAGGCCCAACATCTCTCCATGGGGTACTCCATTTCTTTTCATGTGCAAGAAAGATGGTTCTCACAGAATGTGCATCGACTACTGTTAGTTGAACAAAGTTACAATCAAGAATAAGTATCCCATTCCTAGGATTGATGACCTGTTCGTCTAACTTCAGGGAGCTAATTTCTTCTCTAAGATATACCTCAGATCCAGCTATCATCAGCTCAGAGTCAGAGAACGTGACATGTCAAAGAAAACCTTGAGAACTTAGTGTGGTCACTTTGAATTTATGTTGTGTATTTTGGACTAACGAATACTCCTGTAGATTTTATGGACTTGATGAACAAGGTGTTCAAGCATTACATGGACATGTTCATCATCATCTTTATTGATGACATCCTTGTTTATTCTTGGAGTGAGGATGAGCATGCAGACCATTTGAGGATTGTCTTACAGACTCTTAATGATCGCCAGTTATTCGCTAAGTTTAACAAGTGTGAATTCTGGTTGAAATTAGTAGCATTCCTTTGTCATATCAATTTTGGCGAGGCCATTCAGGTTGATCCTTAAAAGAATGAAGTAGTTATGAATTGGCCTAAACCCATCTCTCCATCTGATATCAAGAGTTTCTTGGGTTTAGATTGTTAATGTATGTGGTTTTTTGAGGGATTTTCCTCTATTGCTTCCCCTATGTTCAAATTAACTCAGAAGAAAGTCAAGTTTTAGTGTTTGATTCTTGTAAGAAGAGTTCTCAGTAGTTGAACACCCGACTCAACTCTACTCCAGTTTTGACTCTACTCCAGTTTTCAAAGTATGCTCCGACAATGGTTGTTGATTTCAGGGCCTGCATAAGCAAGCTTGTGTCAGGTGTTTCTGAGGATGTGGTTTAGGAGTGTAGAATTGCAATGTTGGTTAAGGAGATGGACATCTCCCAGTTGATGGTTCATTCTCAATAGTTTGAGGATGATAAGATTAAGGAAAAGGAAAGGGAGAATAATAAGAGAGCAAGAGCAAAAACTTTAATTATTGTCAGCAAAAGTCAGGTGGTGGAGGTCACTCTCAATTTCAGTAGAGGTATTCAGCCCCAGCGCCATCATCTACCAGTGTTCCATCTCCCAGGCCCAGGCAAGATCAGAAAGGTAGAGCGTCAGGCTCTAACTCACATTATAGTGCATCCAGTGGTCGTACATTCCCAAGTTGTAATACCTGTGGGAAAAACCATCCTGAAGAATGTTTGATAGGTAAGGATGGTGGTTTGTTTATGGGAAACAAGGTCACATACTTTGAGATTGTCCTTCAACAAAGAGAGGTAATATCGGTGGACTCGCTCAGGCTACCTCTTCTACAGTTCTAGCCGGTCGCCCGACTCAGTAGGGTGCCTTATCTAGTGTAGCTGGCGGATAGTGTTAGAATAGGTTTTATTCCCTTCAAACTCGATAGAATCAGGAGGGTTCTCTTGATGTAGTAATTGGTACGTTGCAAGTGTTTCATATTGATGTCTTTGTGTTGTTAGATCTCGAAGCCACACTTTCCTTCATGACTCCTTATATAGCAGTAGACTTCAGTGTCAATACCAAAATCCTCTCAGAACCCTTCTCAATCTCTACTCGTGTTGGTGATTCAGTCATAGCAAAACAGGTTTATGAAAATTACCAGTCACAGTTTCCTAAAAAGTCACCTCAAATGACTATGTAGAGTTAGACATAACAAATTTTTATGTCATTCTTGGCATGGATTAGATACACTCCTGCTATGCCTCAATTGATCGTAGAAATAGAGTAGTCCAATTTTAGTTTCCCAATGAGCCAGCTCTAGAGTGGAAGTGTAGTACCTCAGTGTCTATAGGTCGGTGTGTCTCTTACCTTAAGGATAGAAAAATAATTTCCAAAGGGTACATTTATTATATTTTTTTGAGTTAAGGATTCAAAGTCCGATACCTTAACTCTTCAGTCAATTCTAGTGGTTAATGAGTTTCTAGAAATGTTTCTAGAAGATCAGCCCAGAGTTTTTCCCAAGTGGGAAATTGACATTGGAATAGACCGCCTTTCAGATACCCAACCTATCTCAATTCCACCCTACAGAATGGCTCAAGATGAGCTTAAGAAATTGAAGGAATAGTTGAAAGATATTTTACACAAAGGTTTTATCAGGCCCAACATCTCTCCATGGGGTACTCCATTTCTTTTCATGTGCAAGAAAGATGGTTCTCACAGAATGTGCATCGACTACTGTTAGTTGAACAAAGTTACAATCAAGAATAAGTATCCCATTCCTAGGATTGATGACCTGTTCGTCTAACTTCAGGGTGCCAATTTCTTCTCTAAGATATACCTCAGATCCAGCTATCATCAGCTCAGAGTCAGAGAACGTGACATGTCAAAGACAACCTTCAGAACTTAGTGTGGTCACTTTGAATTTATGTTGTGTATTTTGGACTAACGAATACTCTGTAGATTTTATGGACTTGATGAACAGGGTGTTCAAGCATTACATGGACATGTTCATCATCATCTTTATTGATGACATCCTTGTTTATTCTTGGAGTGAGGATGAGCATGCAGACCATTTGAGGATTGTCTTACAGACTCTCAATGATCGCCAGTTATTCGCTAAGTTTAACAAGTGTGAATTCTGGTTGAAATTAGTAGCATTCCTTGGTCATATCATTTTTGGCGAGGCCATTCAGGTTGATCCTTAAAAGAATGAAGTAGTTAGGAATTGGCCTAAACCCATCTCTCCATATAATATCAAGAGTTTCTTGGGTTTAGATTGTTAATGCATGTGGTTTTTTGAGGGATTTTCCTCTATTACTTCCCCTATGTTCAAATTAACCTAGAAGAAAGTCAAGTTTTAGTGGTTTGATTCTTGTAAGAAGAGTTCTCAGTAGTTGAAGACCCGACTCAACTCTACTCCAGTTTTGACTCTACTAGAGGGTTCGAATGGGTTTGTGGTTTATTGTGATGCTTCCAAAATTGGCCTTGGTTTTGTGTTGATGAAAACTTTTAAGGTTATAGCATATGCCGCTAGACAGCAAAAGCATCATAAGAAAAAATTACCTGACTCAAGATCTCGAGTTGGCAATAGTGGTTTTTGCCTTAAAGATTTGGAGGAATTATCTTTATGGGGTTCATGTACATGTGTTTATGGATCATAAGAGCCTTTAGTATATTTTCAGTCAGAAAGATAAAATTCTTTGTCAGAGGAGATAGCTAGAGTTAGTGAAGGACTATGATATGAAGGTCCTGTACCATCTGGGTAAAGCCAATATTATGGTTGATGCTCTTAGTAGGTTGTCTATGAGAAGTGTATGATATGAAGGTCCTGTACCATCTGGGTAAAGCCAATATTATGGTTGATGCTCTTAGTAGGTTGTCTATGAGAAGTGTTGCTCATGTAAAGGATGAGGAAAAAGAGTTAGTTTGCAAGATTCACTGTCTTGCTAGACTGGGAGTTAAGTTAGTTGATTCAGTCGAAGGTAATAGCTTGGTTCAGAATGGTTCAAAATCTTTGTTGATAGCTAAGGTAAAAGAAAAGCAAGATAGTGATCCTATTTTTCTTAAGTTAAAGAAAGTTGTCCAGGGAAAGAAAGTTGAGGGTTTTTCCGAAGGAGGAGATAGTGTTCTTCATTGTCAGGGAAGACTTTGTGTTCCAGATGTGGATAACTTAAGATAGAGGATGCTAACTGAAGCTCACAGTTCTTGGTATTCTATTGACCTAGGAGCCACTAAGATGTACCGTGATCTACGAGAAGTCTGTTGGTGGAACGTCATAAAGTAGGATATCACAGAATTTATAGCTAAGTGTCCAAAGTGCCAGCAGGTTAAGGTTGAGCACCAGAGACCTGGTGGCATGATTCAAGATATTCTCATTCCTACGTGGAAGTGAGAAGTGGTTAACATGGACTTCATTACAGGTTTTTCTTGTACTCACCAACAACCTGATTCTATTTGGGTTATCATGGACAACATGACTAAGTCAGCCCATTTCTTGTTGGTTAACACTTCAGATTCAGCCAAGGATTATGCTAGACTTTATCTTAGGAAGTTGGTAAAATTTCATGGAGTCTCTTTTACTATTATCTCAGATAGGGGTACTCATTTTACCTCTCAGTTTTAGAAGGCATTTCAGAAGGGTCTTGGTACCCAATTTCATCTTAGTACAACTTTTCATCCGTAGACAAATGGTCAGAGAGCAGACCATTCAAACTTTAAAGGATATATTGAGAACGTGTGTGATCAATTTCAAGGGTCCTTGGTATAATCACTTGTCGTTCATTGAGTTCGCCTGTGATAACAGTTATCACTCCAGTATTCAGATGGCCCCGTTCGAAGAACTTTATGGTAGGAGGTGTATATCTACTATTGGGTGGTTCGAGGTTGGTAAAGCTACTTTGATAGGGACTCATTTTGTAACACCCCGTACATTTCTGAGTCTAGCTAACTACCGTAACATTTATGGGAAAATGGAAACATGAGAGATTTGATGAATTATGTATTGAATTGTGGGCATTTAAAAGTCTTGTACAATTGGGCCCTAAATGAGGCCCAAATATCATGAGAAAGACATGGCCCAAAAGAGATTTTTGACCCATTCTTCCAATTTGTTCCATTTGACCAAATCAACCCTTGCATTTAATTCTAAGGAAGAGATAAGAGAGACTTTAGGGACTATATAAAGAGAGAAAAATCAGATTTTTATTACCATTGAACTCTCATGCCCTTTTCTAACTTTTCCACATTTTTCTCTCAAATAGACAAACCCTAAGCTCTCATCTCCTTGTGGCCAAAATCATAAACTTGTAAGACTTGGTAAGTGTTTCTTATGATGGTTTAATATATTTTATGCATGAGAGATGGTTTATATTATGTTGGTTATGTTGGTGGAGTATTGAGAAGTTCACAAGGTGTGAAATGTTACATGTTTGTTAAATCGGAGATGCACTTGTGGTCTTGAAGGAAATGAACTTGGTGGAGTAAATATTGACATGTGATATGTGATTATAGTCTTACTTTGTTTTATTATTGTGCATAACGTTTGGAATTGTTGTTGTGATGTTGGTTACGGATTTGGTGACGTATTGACTGTAAGGTGTAGTTTTGAGTGTTGTTATGTGTGTTGTGAGACCATGTCTGAATGTTGGTACTCAAGATGATAAAAAATATGTCAAAATAAGTTTGGTTATGATTATGGACCATTCATGGCATTAAAAGACCCAAAAGAGGCCATTTCGGACCAAAACGGGCATCCGCCCCCGCAGACGAGGGCATCTGCCGGCCCAGATGCCAACGCAGATGCCCCTAGAATTTTCCAGAGGCCATCTGTGCACGTACCTCAACCACCTGCCGGCATAGGTGGAAACGCAGGTCAGCCCAGTTTTCCGTTTTGTATGTTTTCGCATCGAGCCGACCCCCGAAGGCCCCTATACCCTTTTTGTATGTACTTATCAACTTGTGATGTCATTTTAATGACTTTAAAGTATCGCATGGAGGTGTGTTGGACTGTATTAAGTATGTATGGTTTTTCATATATTGTTATAAAGGAGTAATTGTGACGGAATGGTAAAGAGAAAAGCGTAAAGGGTAAGTGTGGTATGTAATGCTAGCGATGTATGATCTTTTGATCAATGTGCGTAATGTTGTGGTATTGTTGATATGATAAGGCCTTGGATTGTATTGTAAGGAGTGACATGACGTTATACGACAGTCATATAGTTCATTATCGCCTTGTACTCCTGTATAGTGACTAGTTGCTAATGTAAGTTCCGGTATGAACTTGTATTGTAGAGTAAGACATAAGGAAGAAGCTGGACTATTGTGTTCATACATAGGCTTGTGTATTCATACTTGGAAGTTAAGGTATGTAAGGTTACTTTGTCCGTATCTTTCTGCAGCATATAGAATTCACATTGGCGTTACACTTGTCCTATTCCAAAATATGTTAAGGTATACTATTCCCGGTTACCAATGGTTATTATCACAAGTTTCCTATTCATTGATCAATTATGAATCACATGTCTCCTATTCATTGATAATGTTCCAAAAGCTCAATATGGTTGTGTTCCAAAGTTCCAATATTGTTTATGCTTACGTATCTTGTTCATTGATTCCAATAAGGTGATGTTTCAAAAATGTGTACATGTTTCTCACTCATTAGTTAATGATCCAAAGCTTCAAATTAAAGTATGACTATCATTGTAAAAATCTCAAAGTAATGAATAAAGTAATGCATATGTGGTTAATGATCAAGTATGGGTGGCAGCTTTGGGGGCAAAATGCCTAGCTTAAGCCGATCCCAAGATTGTTGGATCAGGGGGCAGTCCTAGAGGCATAAGCCTAGCTCGGACCAAACTTGACAGGGGGCAGATCTAAAGGTATAAACCTAGCTCGAGATTAACCTGATATGTTGGTTTATGGGTGGCAGCTCTAGAGGTAATAACCTAGCTCGAGCCGAACCTAATGCTTTGATTCATAGGGTGGCATCTCTAGGGGCATAAGCCTAGCTCGAGCCGATCCCAACATAACGATATGTTATGTTAAAACCCACTGTTCAGTCGGGGCCCGGGTATCACAAGTCACAGGCAAAGATGAATAATCATTAAAGCAAAGATATAAAGAAAGTAATGAAAGCAATATACATGGTTCCCAAAGTTCAGTATTGTGACTTATCCATATTGATCATTCATTTGTATTTGAGTTCATTGACATATTTGCTTATCATACAAGTTTCTTATGGCCTTACATACTCAGTACATTCTTCGTACTGACCCCTCTTGTGGGATTTACCTTACTTGCTGTAGGCGCAGGTACTAGTAGGCCTCCACAGTAGGTTGCCAGTTGTTGCAGATCATTGGTGAGCTCCAGTTAGTTCGAGGCTTCTCCGAGTCGTAGTTGTACATATGTTTTGATGTTGTACATGTTGTATAGTTCGGGGACTTGTCTCAACTTTTAGTTTATTTTGGTCAATGCATTTGTTAGAGGCTTTTGTAGACGGATGTGGGTGTATAAATGAAAAAGGTTCATGTCGTTTTTGACTTGATGGCCCCAACGGCCAAGTTTCATATATGTATATATGTCATATGTTCCATGGATTTCGTTGTTAGCATTATAAGCCCTTACGTGATAAGAGTGTTTCTGATGGTATGCATATGAATGAACATAAGCACAGTTTGGTTCTCTCGGGCCTTATCGGCTACGGGTGCCAATCATGTCTCGATGGGATTCGGGGCGTGACACATTTAGTCCACAGGTGATAGAGAATTTTAAGTTGATTAGAGAAAGGCTGAAAATAGCTCAGAGTTGTCAGAAATTCTATACAGATGTGAGGAGAAGGGAACTTGAGTTTGCTATTAGTGATTTTGTCTACTTAAAAGTTTCAACCATGAAAGGGGTGAAGAGATTTGGAAAGAAGGGAAAGCTCAGTCCCCTCTATGTTGGTACTTATAAGATTGTGGGTCGCTTTGGCAATATAGCCTACGAGTTAGATTTGCCTGCAGACTTAGCATCAATGCATCCAATTTTTCATATGTCTTTGTTAAAGAAATACATTGGTGATCCCGCATTGATTGTTACTTTAGATAGTGTGGGGGTGAATGATAGTCTCTCTAACGAAGAAGTTCTATTTAAGATCCTTGAACATTAGGTTTTTAAGTTAAGGAATACGAAGGTCGCTTCGGTAAAAGTTCTTTTGCGGAATCAGTTAGTTGAGAGAGCTACTTGGGAAGTAGAGGCAGATATGAACACCAAATACCCCCATCTTTTATCTTTGAATCCAGTTCTAGTTTGAGGTAATAGTTTCCCCTTAATTAATTCTTTCCGTCTCATATCACTCAGTTATTTTCATGTCATAGCATGCATTTATGAGTTCAGTTCAACCTATGTTTCAGTACAGACTCAGTTATCATGTCAGTATTCAATTCTTAGAAATTCAGTATGTTGGGATTGAATCTCTTTCCTTTTCTTTTCATCTTAGATAGTTTTCATTCGGGGACGAATGACACCATGAGGGAGATATTGTAACACCCCAAAAATCAAGACTAAGATTCGAACCATGCTTCATGTACATGTAGAACCAAACTTCATGTTTTGGTAGTATGAGATGTGATTTAGATATGCATTAAGGCCACAAGTAACTCCTAGCTCATAGCCAAGTCTAAACCTTCCTTATCAGTTGATTTCTTGGGAAGAATCGTTCTATAGTCAACTTAAAATGAGCATAACTCCTAGATTCTGATGTTTTTTTGAGCGGGTTGATTCATGATCTGCATACCTAATGAGAAATTATTCCGAGTGGGTATATAGACCTCACAATTCCCTCATGTGTCCCAGCCAGCTATACAAGGCAGCGGGTGTATACTGTAGCATATATTGTATCCTATTGTATTTATCTCATTATTTCCATTTGATTGGCTTTGTTGTTGTTGTATACCGTCATTGGTGAATTGGTGATATTGTTATTGATTGAAAAATTATGGACTTGGACAGTGTTATTTGACTTATTATTGCTTTTATCTACTAGCCTCAGTGTGGCCATCCTATTTACAGGTGTTTCAAAAATTATAGTAGTAGCGGCGGTTTAGATGGTTCTCGCCATCACTTAGAATTACGGTCATTCAATGATGCTATTGATTATACATATTTTAGTACTCACACTTATTTATTTTCTACATTTTATGTGCAAGTACTGAGTTGGTGGTGCCCGAACATTAATTCTATGGTCTTTTGGTGATTACATCCCAGAGATTTGCGAGGTAGCGGTTGTTGATGAGATGGCATTTTGTGAGACATTTAGCCTAAAAATTATAAGAAATCAATGTCCTAAATGCCATTTTGAGCTTGTTTTAATGTTAGTTTTTGTTTTTTTCAAGGTTGAAGCCAAAAGATCACCAAAAGTGCTTGAAGAAGGCAAAAGAAGAAAAAAGATGGAGAGAAAAAGGTAAAAAGAGAAGTGGCATTACCAAAAAGCCCAACTTATCCCCAAAGTGAAGGTATCATCGCCAAATTTAGCAGATAGATGAGCTCATATAGAAAGAAGTTTGGCAAGTGAAGTGAAGTTCTATGACTCGCTGAAGAGTTCAACGATGATGAGGTTCCATCACCAAACTCAATGGAACTCAACACTGAAGCTCAAGGAATTGATGATAATTTGATGATGCTATACATATTCAGTGCATCGCCGATGAGTTTGGCAATATGACTCAGATCGCCAAACTGATGCAATGGCATTTTTGTATATGTTTTGTCCATGTTTGCTTTAGCTATAAATAGGATTTTTTTTTTACTTCAAACCCTATCTTTTTGCCTTTTTCGAGATTCAAAAAGTTGTAGTCAAACCCTTAAGTTTGGGATTAGGTTTTATATTATTTTCTATATTGGATTTAAGGACCAATCGTGGATTATTCAATCTAATGACGGAGTTGAATGAGCATTTTGGTATAATCTCTTTATCTTCTATTATGCGTCGCTAATTTTCCCAACTTAGGGGTGTGTGATGATTGGGTTGTGATAAGTGAATGTGTAGAAACTATTTACCTTCCTAATGATTATGTAGTGTGGGTTTAGCTAATACTTCATATTTTCATTAATAATTAGAGGTTGCAAACTATAATTTAGCTTAGATCCCTTATTTTTCTTGTGAATGGGAATAAGGGTGAGAAGTGTTAGTAGGGAAAGAATTGATTTATGTCATTTAATGGTGACTCTTAGAGATACATTTACTTATTTGATGAATTGGATTGATTTTGCTAACATACACATTGGGGTTTGAGAAAACCCCATGTGATATTTGGTGTCTAATTGAGAAATTGGCGTCGATACCTATACACTAGTCTACCCACAACTCTAATTGAATCTAGGCAAATATTATTTACCATGCATGAAATCACTTCCCATGATAGCACACCCTTAAATCATCCTCAACATTTATTACAACTTCGAAAAATCTTCTTGTGCAATTTATTTTTACTAAATTAATTACAACGTTGAAAGTGTTTTTAAAACCCCTCCCCATTTTACATTTATTATTTTAAACTAATACGTGTAAACATTAAGTGAATTAACTACACTTTAAGGTGAACTTTACAAATTCATTCCCTGTGGATCGACCTCGACTTTAATGTTGGGTTAAAAAATATTGACAACGACCGCATACACTTTTTAAGAGTGTAATTGAGTGTTATCAATAATGGCATCATTACCGGGAAACAATTTGGTGTATTTAGTTAGTTTGGAATTTGAGCTTACTTGCTTTGATTCAAATGTAACACCCCGTACGTTTACTTAGATGACGAGATCCATAAGTATGTATTTTGTAATGTTATTGATGAGATAATTGATTTTGTCCCTCGTACATTCGATTAGACCTTCGTAGGTGGTGTTTTGTGATTTTGTGGAGCATCTGTGGGGTTAAAATGAGGCTTGGAGGACCTCTAAACAAAGGATATTAAGGAAAGAAGTAAGTTAAAGAATAGAACTTGAAGTATCTAACCAAATCCGCAAAGAAAAGTCGAAGAACAAAATTTTTCAAAAAAATTGGGACAGGCGCGCCAGAGGACGTGCCAGGCCGCTAATTGCCCAAAATTTTTGGGCACAGGCAGCAAGGTGGCGCGCCCAAGGGCGTTCCAGGCTGCTTGTGCGCACCTTTCAAATGTTGGAAATTTTTATAAGTCCCAATGGTGCCCGGGGGCGTACCGGACCGCTTTTTGCCACATTCCTTCTACAACCACGAGCCTATACATGGGATAATTGAAATATTGGCATTCCATTTTGATAAGATTATTTGTGGACGAATTTGGCATCCAAATGACGTTTTTATCCTTTCGGTCAAAATAAGCCATACGTGGCTAGAATCACTTGTTTTAGGGATTGAAGCTACGAATATAAATCGTGTTAGTGGGAATATTGTCGTAACAAGTATGAAATGATTTAAAGATGAGAAATTATTGATTTTATTGGATTAAGTGAATTGGGCTCAATAAAGGCCCAAAACAAGAAAAAAGACATGGGCCAAATGGGTCAAATGATCCATTCTTCCATTGACCTTCTAGACATAACATTAAATGCCAAGAATTGGCTAAGGATCACATGAGGGCCTATATATAAAGGCACAAAGCTGATTTTTATTCAATCAAAACTCTCATGCCTTTTAGATAAAATACAAGATATTTCTCTCAAACCCTAAGAACCTTAAATCATCTCTTGGAGCAAGATCATCATTTTTTAGGGTTGGGTAAGTATTTAATCTTATGGTTTAACATATTATATGTATGAGAGATCATGTAGATCATGTTGGTTATGCTTGGAAGTGTTGAACATGGCACTTTGTGCTTTTGTAAAAGATGTGTCATCTATGGAATTTAAACTTGAAAGATGACTTGTGGTTTTAATGAAAGAGCATGGTATGGATGAAATATTAACATGTATGGTGTGATTATGTTATTAAACTTGTTATTTTTCTATAAGTGTAAGTTATGGGATTTTGGCTGATATGTGCGATGAGGTGTATTAAGGTGACTTGATGGATTAATTGTGATATGGTGTGAATGAGAAAGTATAAAGGAGAAGCTTTGTTGTGAAATGCTATTGGTATATGATGTTGTGGTCAATGTATGGCATGATTGGGGTATTGTTGGTATGACAATGCCGTAAATGGTATTTTAGAGAAGGAAATGACATTTTTAAAGGCAAACATGTAACTCATTGACGTCATATGCATTTGTAAGGTAGTTGATGGTTAATGTAAACTCCGTTATGTATTTGTGTTGTAGAGTGCAACATAAGGAAGGAGCGGGACTATTGTATGCACATCTAATATTGTATATTCGTATTGAGAATACAAGGTATGTAAGGTTACTCTTTCCGTATCTTTCTGCAGCATATAGTATTCACTTTGACATTACACTTGTCCTATCCCGAAATGTGCGAAGGTATCCTATATCCGGTTATCAATTGTCATTATAACATGTTTCCTACTCATTGATCAATTGTGATTCACGTGTCTCATATTCATTGACTAATGTTCCAAAACCCCAATAAGGTTGTGTTCCAATGTTCCAATAGTGGTTATACACATGTCTCTTATTCATTGATTATTGTTCCAATGGTTCCAACAATGTTATGTTTCCAATAATATTGTGACTATCATTGGATCAATCTCAAAGGTAAAGAATAAAGTAATGCATACATGTGGTTACTGATTGAGTATGGGTGGTAGCTTTAGGGGCGAATGCCTAGCTCAAGCCGATCCCAAGATTATTGGATCAGGGGGCAGTCCTAGAGGCATAAGCCTAGATTGGACCGAGCCTGACAGGGGGCAGCTCTAGGGGTAATAACCTAGCTCGAGCCAAACGTGACACACTAATTTATGGGTGGTAGCTCTAGGGGTAAAAACCTAGCTCGAGCCGAACCCGATATATAGATTCATAGGGTGGCAGCTCTAGTGGCATAAGCCTAGCTCGAGCCGATCCCAACATAACGTTATGTTATGTAACCCACTGATCAGTCGGGGCCCGGGTATCACAAATCACAGGTACAGATAAATGAACATTGAAGCAAAGAAGCAAAGAAAGTATTGAAAGTAAAGTACATGATTCCAAACACACAGATTGATGGTTTATCCATATTCTCCAATCTATTACATTTGTTTCCATTGATGTTCATATTTATGATACAATTGTTTATGGCCTTACATACCCAGTACATTCTTTGTACTGACCCTCTTGGTGGGGATTTACATTACTTGCTATAGGCGCAGGTTCTAGTAGAGCTCCACAGTAGGTTGCAGGACATTCACAGCTTTTGGTGAGCTCCAATTGTTCGGGACTTTTTCGAGTCACAGTTGTACATGTGTTTTTTTATATATTGTATAAAGCGGGGACTTGTCCCAACTTTTAGTTGGTCTTGTAATGGTATCTATTGGAGGCTTTTGTATGTGGGAGTATGAATGTAAGATGATCCATGATGTTTTTGACTTGATGGCCTCAATGGCCAAGTTTTGCATATGTGTACACATCACATGTTCCATGATTTCTATTATTAGCCTTTTATGTTCTTACATGGTAGTGGTATTTCTTATGTCATACATACGAATGAATATAAGCAAAGCTTGGTTCTCTCGGGCCTTATCGGCGACGGGTGCCAATCAGCCTCGTTGGAACTCGAGGCGTGACAAAAGTGGTATCTGAGCAGGTTGGTCTAAGGGTGTCTAAAAAGCCGTGTCTGAGTAGAGTCTTACTTATTAATGTGTTGTGCACCACATTTATAAGTAGGAGGCTATGGGACATTTAGGATTCATTTCTTTCCTTCAGTTCTAGATCGTGCAATAGAGCCAGTGTTGTAAGTTGAATTGTATCTGACTAGTGGAATTGATTTTCTTTGATATAGTAACAATGCCGATCACAAGAAGAGGTAGATATGCCTGCTGCTGGAGAAGGAATGAGTAGATTACCACCTGACCAAGCTAGTCAAGGTAGAGCAAATGCTCAAATTTTATCGCGGTCTTCTTCTACTTTTCCAGCTCTGAAAGAGCCAATCGGTGGAGAAGCACCCGCAAAACCACCAATGAATGCCACAGACCAGGATTTAAGAAATGCAGTACATATGTTGACTCAGATAGTTGCGGTACAAAGTCAAGGATGAGATGGTCCAACGACAACTGAGGATGATGCGGCTAGAGTGGTGAGTCGCAGAACACAGGATTTTCTAAAACTGGACCCTCCTATATTCACTGGGTCAGATCCGAAAGCAGATCCACAAGACTTCGTGGATCAAATCCAGAGGGCTCTATAAGTTATGCACGTGACATGAGTTGAAACAGTTGAACTCGCGGCCTATAGATTAAAAGGAGAAGCGATATTGTGGTTTGAAGACTGGAAAAGATCGAGGGGTATAGATGCACTTCCCGATGGTTGGGAAGAATTTAAAATGGCATTCCTTGACCATTACCTCCCATATGAGGTTCGGGAGGCACGTGTAGATCAGTTTCTAAATCTCCGTCAAGGAAATCTGAGCGTTAGAGAGTACAGTTTGAAGTTTAATTCCCTGGCTAGATATGCTCCAAATTTGATAGCCACAATGACAGACAGAGTCCATCAATACATGGACAGATTAGAACCATATTTGGTAAGGGATTGCACTATTGTTGACTTGAACAAGGATATAGACATAGCTAGAATACAAGCCTTCGCCCAGAAAATGGAAAATCAAAGACAGAGAAGAAGGGAACATGAATCTGACCGAAGACAGTCCAAAAGGGCTAGACCTATGGGACAATCTATGATGTCCCATGAAGGATCTAGGCCTCAAAAGTTTCCTAGACCACCTAGACCATCATTATCCTATTCCACAGTAGGTGCTCACTCTCAATTTTGAGGGTTTAGAGGTGGCCCATCTAGGCAGAGTAGTGGAGTTCACGGGTCATAGGTAGTAGGATTTTCTCGACAGCAGTATCAGCACTGTGTATTCATGCAGGTACATGCTGGTTGGGGACAAATGCTTGCTTCTGGTGCGGCATGATGGGACACATGATGAAAGAGTGTCCCTAGAGGAGCATGAGTGGTATAGCACGACCTGCGGGATCAGCTGTTGTGTCATCATCATCAGTTCCTTCTTTAGGCCGAGGTGTGCAGTCAGCAGGTCAAGGTAGAGCTGCCAGAGGAGCAGCCAGTACTAGTGGGGTCCAGAATCGCACTTATGCTTTAGTGGACCGACAAAATTTAGAGGCTTCTCCTGATGTCGTCACAGGTACATTATCCATATTTTAATATAATGTATATGCACTGATTGACCCAGGTTCTACATTGTCCTATGTTACTCCATTGATTGATGCAAAATTTGCAAAGGCACCAGAATTATTAATTAAATCAATTGAAGTGTCTACACTGGTTGGTGAATATATTGTTGCAAAAAAAGTATATCGTAATTATGTGGTAACTATGTGTGGTCATGATACACTTGCCGATCTCATCGAACTAGACATGATGGATTTTGATATGATAACGGGGATGGATTGGTTGGCTTCTTGTTATGCCACGGTAGATTGCCGGGCCAAGAAGGTGCATTTTTGTTTTCCGCAGGAAAATTTTCTTGAATGGCAGGGTAATGTGGGGACACCAAGATGAAAATTTATTTCCTATTTGAAAGCAAGGAAAATGATTGCCAAGGGGTACATATGTCACTTAGTATGACTGAAAGATAATGATGTGGAGCCACTAACTCCGCAGTCGGTTCCAGTGGTCAATGAATTTCTTGATGTATTTCCAGAGGATCTTCCAGGCTTACCCCCAGAATGGGAAATAGAGTTTGGCATTGATGTGATTCCAGGCACTCAGCCTATCTCTATTCCTCCATATAGAATGGCCCCAGCAGAATTGCATGAATTGAAAGAGCAGTTGAAGGATTTGCTGGGCAAGGGCTTCATCAGGCCTAGTATGTCCCCGTGGGGTGCACCGGTACTATTTGTATGGAAGAAAGGTGGCACGTTGAGAATGTACATTGACTATCGGCAATTGAATAA
This sequence comes from Capsicum rhomboideum, assembly GCA_031232105.1. NCBI lineage: Eukaryota > Viridiplantae > Streptophyta > Magnoliopsida > Solanales > Solanaceae > Capsicum > Capsicum rhomboideum. The sequence continues at coordinate 102,433,433 of CP124715.1, forward strand.
GGTAAGGATCAAGAACAAATATCCCCTCCCTAGAATTGATGATTTGTTTGATTAGTTACAGGGTGCCAAGTGCTTTTCAAAGATTGACTTGAGGTCGGGTTACCACCAAGTCAGGGTTAGAGAAGAAGATGTACCCAAGACAGCTTTCCGAACACGGTATGGCCATTATGAATTTTTAGTTATGTCATTTGGACTAACAAATGCACCAGCTGTGTTCATGGATTTGATGAATAAGGTGTTTAAGTCATTTCTAGACGTGTTCATGATGGTATTTAGAGATGACATCCTGGTTTATTCAAGATCACTAGAGGACCATGCTAATCACTTACGGTAGGTGTTACAGATTCTCCGCGAACGTAAGTTGTATGCAAAGTTCTCCAAGTGTGAGTTTTGGTTAAAATCAGTCGCATTCTTGGGTCACATTATGTCAGATGAAGGGATACAAGTTGATACATAGAAGATTGAAGCAGTGAAAAATTGGCCAAGACCTACGACACCCACAGAGATTCGTAGTTTTTTTAGACTGGTAGGTTATTATCAAAGATTTGTCGAAGGTTTATCCTCCATTGCTGCACCGTTAACAAAGCTTACACATAAGCAGTTAAATTTTAGTGGAATGATGCGTGTGAGAAAAGCTTCCAAGAGTTGAAAGATAAATTAACCTCCACACCAATTTTAGTACTTCCCGAAGGCACCGAAGGTTATGCAGTGTATTGTGATGCTTTCGAGGTTGGACTCGGATATGTATTGATGCAGCACGATAATGTCATAGCATATGCCTCAGGACAGTTGCGGCCACATGAGAAAAATTATCCCACACATGATCTTGAATTAGCAGCGGTGGTTTTTGCTTTAAAGATATGACATCATTATTTGTATGGAGTTCATGTTGATATCTACACTGATCACAAGAGTTTGCAATATCTCTTCAAGCAGAAGGAACTCAATTTGAGGCAACGAAGGTGGTTAGAGCTCTTAAAAGACTATGATATTGATATTCTCTATCATCCAGGCAAAGTAAATGTGGTAGCTGACGCATTGAGCCGCAAGGCAATAGGGGGTACTAGTGGACAATTGACAAAAAAACAGGGTTTAGTCAAAGATTTACATCAATTAGCCAGTTTGGGGGTTCGTCTTCTTGAATCCTCAGATGATAGAGTTATTGTGCAAAATGCAGCGGAGTCCTCCTTAATAGCGGAAGTAAAAGAGAAGCAGTTTGCGGATTCTATGTTATTACAACTGAAAGAGAATGTACAAAAGGGTGTAACTACGACCTTTGATCTTACACAAGAAGGGGTACGTTCAATGCCAGGGAAGATTATGTGTACCGGATGTAGATGAGCTGAGGAAACGAATTATGACTGAGGCGCATCACTCACTCTATTCTATTCATCCGGGTGCTACTAAAATATACCATGATTTAAAAAAAGTGTATTGGTGGGGAAATATGAAGAAGAATATTGCAGAATTTGTAGCTCAATGCCCGAATTGTCAACAAGTGAAAGTAGAACATCAGAAACCAGGAGGTTACATGCAATGTATCAATCTTCCAGTCTGGAAATGGGATATGATTAACATGGATTTTATCACAAGTTTTCCTCGTACACTGTGGAAATTTGATTCTATATGGGTCATAGTTGACAGGTTGACCAAGTCCGCACATTTCCTACCAGTCAGAACCACCTATACAGCTCAGGATTATGCAAGGTTATATGTTAAAGAAATAGTGCGGTTACATGGGATTTCGATCTCCATTATATCAGACAGGGGAGCTCATTTTACTATGCATTTTTGGAGATTTTTTCAGCAGAGTTTGGGTACATAGGTGAACATGAGTACAACTTTCCATCCTCAGACAGATGAACAAGCAGAATGTACTATTCAAACACTTGAAGATATGCTACGAGCTTGTGTGTTAGATTTTCAAGGTAGTTGGGATGACCATTTGCCTCTTATTGAATTTGCTTACAACAATAGCTATCATTAAAGTATTAAAATGGCACCTTATGAAGCTTTGAACGAAAGGAAATGTAGATCACCAATTGGATGGTTTGAAGCAGGTGAAACTGCTTTACTAGGGCCAGATCTTGTTCATCAGGATATGGAGAAAGTTAAAGTGATCCAACAGTGGCTACAAATGGCCCAGAGTCGACACAAGTCATATGCTTATGTTAGAAGAAGAGGGTTCGAATTTGCCATAGGTGATTGGGTATTCTTGAAGGTATCGCCGATGAAAGGAGTAATGCGAATCCGAAAGAAAGGAAAATTGAGTCCACGTTATATAGGTCCATACAAAATCATTAGAAGATTTGGGCAAGTTGCATATGAATTGAAACTACCCCAAGAACTCTCCTCAGTCCATCCAGTATTCCATGTTTCGATGCTTCAAATATGCATAGGAGATCCATCTCGTATTGTTCCTGTTGAAGATGTCTGAGTTACGGAGGATCTTACTTATAAAGAGGTACCCATTGCTATTTTAGATCGAGAAGTAAAGAGGTTGAGAAATAAAGACATAGCTTCCGTAAAAGTACATTGGAGAAATAAACAAGTAGAGGAGATCACATGGGAAGCTGAGGAAATGATGAAATCCAAGTACCCCCATCTATTTGAAATGGATGAAAGATTTCAAAGTGCGTAAGTGGAGCAATAAAAAGTAATTATCTATGAGCTTTAAGTGTTTTTGTATATGTATGCTAATATAGAGATGCATTTGTTGTAATTGAAGTGATATTATTAACATTCGAGGACGAATGTTCCTAAGGGGGGAAGAATGTAACACCCCGTACCTTCCCAATCCTACTTGACGACGTTGAACGATGTTTACTTAGGTGACGAGGGCCATAAGTATGTATTTCATAATGTTATTGATGAGATAATTGATGTTAGCCCTCGTACATTCGATTAAACCTTCGTAGGTGGTGTTTTGTGATTTTGTGGAGCATTTGTGGGGTTAAAAATGAGGCTTGGAGGACCTCTAAACAAAGGATATTAAAGGTATGAAGTAAGTTAAAGAATAGAACTTGAAGTATCTAACCAAATCCGCAAAGAAAAGTCGAAGAACAAAATTTTTAAAAAATATTGGGCCAGGCGCGCCAGAGGGCATGCCAAGCCGCTAATTGCCCAAAATTTTTGGGCACAGGCAGCAAGGTGGCGCACCCAAGGGCGTTCCAGGCTGCTTGTGCGCACCATTCAAATGTTGGAAATTTTTCTAAGTCCAAAGGGTACCCGGGGGCATACCGGGCCACTTTTTACCACATTCCTTCTACAACCACGAGCCTATACATGGGATAATTGAAATATTGGAATTCCATTTTGATAAGATTATTTGTGGACGAATTTGGCATCCAAATGATGTTTTTACCCTTTCGGTCAAAATAAGCCATACGTGGCTAGAATCACTTGTTTTTGGGATTGAGGTAATGAATATAAATCGTGTTAGTGGGAATATTGTCGTAACACGTATGAAATGATTTAAAGATGAGAAATTATTGATTTTATTGGATTAAGTGAATTGGGCTCAATAAAGGCCCAAAACAAGGAAAAAGACATGGGCCAAATGGGTCAAATGACCCATTCTTCCATTGACCTTCTAGACATAGCATTAAATGCCAAGAATTGGCTAAGGATCACATGAGGGCGTATATATAAAGGCACAAAGCTGATTTTTATTCAATCAAAACTCTCATGCCTTTTAGATAAAATACAAGATATTTCTCTCAAACCCTAAGAACCTTAAATCATCTCTTGGAGCAAGATCATCATTTTTCAGGCTTGGGTAAGTGTTTAATCTTATGGTTTAACATATTATATGGATGAGAGATCATGTAGATCATGTTGGTTATGCTTAGAAGTGTTGAACATGGCACTTTGTGTTTTTGTAAAAGATGTGTCATCTATGGAATTTAAACTTGAAAAATGACTTGTGGTTTTAATGAAAGAGCATGGTATGGATGAAATATCAACATGTATGGTGTGATTATTTTATTAAACTTGTTATTTTTCTACAAATGTAAGTTATGGGATTTTGGATGATATGTGCTATGAGGTGTATTAAGGTGACTTGATGGATTAATTGTGATATGGTGTGAATGAGAAAGTATAAAGGAGAAGCTTTGTTGTGAAATGCTACTGGTATATGATTTTGTGGTCAATGTATGGCATGATTGGGGTATTGTTGGTATGGAAATGCCGTAAATGGTATTGTAGAGAAGGAAATGACATTTTTAAAGGCAAACATGTAACTCATTGACGTCATATGCATTTGTAAGGTAGTTGATGGTTAATGTAAACTCCGTTATGTATTTGTGTTGTAGAGTGAAACATAAGGAAGGAGCGGGACTATTGTATGCACATCTAAGATTGTATATTCGTATTGAGAATACAAGGTATGTAAGGTTACTCTGTCCGTATCTTTCTACAACACATAGTATTCACTTTGACATTACACTTGTCCTATCCCGAAATGTGCTAAGGTATCCTATATCCGATTATCAATTATCATTATCACATGTTTCCTACTCATTGATCAATTGTGATTCACATGTCTCATATTCATTGACTAATGTTCCAAAAGCCCAATAAGGTTGTGTTCAAAAGTTCCAATAGTGGTTATACATATGTCTCTTATTCATTCATTATTGTTCCAATGGTTCCAACAATGTTATGTTTCCAATAATATTATGACTATCATTGTATCAATCTCAAAGGTAAATAATAAATTAATGCATACATGTTAATAATTGAGTATGGGTGGTAGCTTTGGAGGCGAATGCCTAGCTCAAGCCGATCTCAAGATTATTGGATCAGGGGGTAGTCTTAGAGGCATAAGCCTAGCTCATACCGAACCTGACAGGGGCAGGTCTAGGGGTAATAATCTAGCTCGAGTCGAACCTGACACACTGATTTATGGGTGGTAGCTCCATGGGTAAAAACCTAGCTCGAGCCGAACCCGATATATAGATTCATAGGGTGGCAGCTCTAGAGGCATAAGCCTAGCTCATGCCGATCCCAACATAAAATTATGTTATGTAACCCACTGATCAGTCAGGGCCTGGATATCACAGATCACAGGTAAAGATGAATGAACATTGAAGCAAAGAAGCAAAGAAAGTATTGAAAGTAAAGTACATGATTCCAAACACACAGATTGATGGTTTATCCATATTCTCCAATCTATTACATTTGTTTCCATTGATGTTCATATGTATGATACAGTTGTTTATGGCCTTACATACTCAGTACATTCTTTGTACTAACCCCCTTGGGGGGTATTTACCTTACTTTCTATAGGCGCAGGTTCTAGTAGAGCTCCACAGTAGGTTGCAGGACATTCACAGCTTTTGGTGAGCTCCAGTTGTTCGGGGCTTTTCCGAGTCACAGTTGTACATGTGTTTTTGTATTGTACATATTGTATAAAGCAGGGACTTGTCCCAACTTTTAGTTGGTCTTGTAATGGTATCAGTAAGAGTCTTTTGTAGACGTATGTGGGAGTATGAATGTAAGATGATACATAACGTTTTTGACTTGATGGCCTTAACGGCCAAGTTTTGCATATGTGTACACATCACATGTTCCATGATTTCCGTTATTAGCCTTTTATGTTCTTACATGGTAGTGGTATTTCTTATGTAATGCATATGAATGAATATAAGCAAAGCTTGGTTCTCTCGGGCCTTATTGGCTACGGGTGCCAATCCGCCTCGTTGGAACTCGGGGCGTCGGTCTAAGGGTGTCTACAAAGTCGTGTCTAAGTAGAGTCTTACTTATCAATGTGTTGTGCACCATATTTATAAGTAGGAGGCTACGGGAAATTTAGGATTCATTTCTTTCCTTCAGTTCTGGATCGTCCAATAGAGCCAGTGTTGTAAGTTGAATTGTATCTGGCCAGTGGAATTGATTTTCTTTGAAATAGTAGCAATGCCAAACACAAGAAGAGGTAGAGGCAAAGGTAAGCAGGTAGATATGCCTGCTGGAGAAGGAATGAGTAGATTAACACTTGACCAAGCTAGTCAAGGTGGAGCAAATGCTGAAATTTCATCGCGGTCTTCTTCTACTTTTCTAGCTCCGGAAGAGCCAATCGGTGGAGAAGCACCCGAAGAATCACCAATGAATGCCACAGACCAGGATTTAAGAAATGCAGTACATATGTTGACTCAGATAGTTGCGGCACAAAGTCAAGGACGAGCTGGTCCAACGACAACTAAGGATGATGCGGCTAGAGTGGCGAGTCGCAGAACACAAGATTTTCTAAAACTGGACCCTCTTATATTCACTAGGTCAGATCCGAAAGCAGATCCACAAGACTTTGTGGATCAAATCCAGAGGGCTCTAGAAGTTATACACGTGGCAGGTGTTGAAACAGTTGAACTCGCGGCCTATATATTAAAAGGGGAGGCGATATTATGGTATGAAGACTGGAAAAGATTGAGGGGTATAGATGCACTTCCCGCTGGTTGGGAAGAATTTAAAATTACATTCCTTGACCATTACTTCCCATATGAGGTTCTAAAGGCACGTGCAGATCAGTTTCTAAATCTTCGTCAAGGAAATTTGAGTGTTAGATAGTACAGTTTACAGTTTAATTCCCTGGCTAGATAAGCTCCAAATGTGGTAGCCACAATGACAGACAGAGTCCATCGATATGTGGACAGATTAGAACCATATTGGGTAAGGGATTGCACTATTGCTGCCTTGAACAAGGATATGGACATAACTAGAATACAAGCCTTCGCCCAAAAATTGGAAGATCAAAGACAGAGAAGAAGGCCACATGAATTTGACCGAGGACAGTCCAAAAGGGCTAGACCTATGGGACAATCTATGATGTCCCATGAAGGATCTAGGCCTCGGATGTTTCCTAGACTGCCTAGACCATCATTCTCCTATTCTACAGCAGGTGCTCACTCTCAATTCCGAGGGTTTAGAGGTGGTCCATCTGGGCAGAGTAGTAGAGTTCACGGGTCACAGGTAGCAGGATTTCCTCGACAGCAGTGTCAGCACTGCGGGCATATTCATGCAGGTACATGCCAGTTGGGGACAAATGCTTGCTTCTGGTGTGACATGACAGGACACATGATGAAAGAGTGTCCCCAAAAAAGTATGAGTGGTATAGCACGACCTGCGGGATCAGCTGTTGCATCATCATCATCGGTTCCTTCTTTAGGTCAAGGTGTGCAGTCAGCATGTCGGGGTAGAGGTGCCAGAGGAGCAGCCAGTACTAGTGGGGTCCAGAATTGCACTTATGCTTTAGTGGACCAACAAAATTCGGAGGCTCCTCATGATGTCATCACAGGTACATTATCCATAATTTCATATAATGTATATGCACTAATTTACCCAGGTTCTACATTGTCCTATGTTACTCCGTTGATTGCTGCAAAATTTACAAAGGCACAAGAATTATTAATTAAACCAATTGAAGTGTCTACACCGGTTGGTGAATATATTATTACAAAAAGAGTATATCATAATTGTATGGTAACTGTGTGTGGTCATAATACACTTGCCAATCTTATCGAACTAGACATGGTGGATTTTGATGTGATAATGGGGATGGATTGGTTGGCTTCTTGTTATGCCACGGTAGATTGCCGGTTCAAGAAGGTGCATTTTTGTTTTCCGCAGGAAAATGTTCTTGAATGGCAGGGTAATGTGGGGACACCAAGAGGAAAATTTAATTCCTATTTGAAAGCAAGGAAAATGGTTGCCAAGGGGTACATATGTCACTTAGTACAAGTGAAAGATAATGATGTGGAGCCACTAACTCCGCAGTCGGTTCCAGTATTCAATGATCCCACACATGATCTTGAATTAGCAGCGGTGGTTTTTGCTTTAAAGATGTGGCGTCATTATTTGTATGGAGTTCATGTTGATATCTACATTGATCACAAGAGTTTGCAATATCTCTTCAAGCAGAAGGAACTCAATTTGAGGCAACGAAGGTGGTTAGAGCTCTTAAAAGACTATGATATTAATATTCTCTATCATCCAGGCAAATCAAATGTGGTAGCTGACGCATTGAGCCGCAAGGCAATAGGGGGTACTAGTGGACAATTGACAAAAAACCAGGGTTTAGTCAAAGATTTACATCAATTAGCCAGTTTGGGGGTTCGTCTTCTTGAATCCTCAGATGATAGAGTTATTGTGCAAAATGCAGCGGAGTCCTCCTTAATAGCGGAAGTAAAAGAGAAGCAGTTTGCGGATTCTATGTTATTACAACTGAAAGAGAATGTACAACAGGGTGTAACTACGACCTTTGATCTTACACAAGAAGGGGTACGTTCAATGCCAGGGAAGATTATGTGTACCGGATGTAGATGAGCTGAGGAAACGAATTATGACTGAGGCGCATCACTCGCTCTATTCTATTCATCCGGGTGCTACTAAAATGTACCATGATTTAAAAAAAGTGTATTGGTGGGGAAATATGAAGAAGAATATTGCAGAATTTGTAGCTCAATGCTCGAATTGTCAACAAGTGAAAGTAGAGCATCAGAAACAAGGAGGTTACATGCAATGTATCAATCTTCCAGTCTGGAAATGGGATATGATTAACATGGATTTTATCACAGGTTTTCCTTGTACGCTGTGGAAATTTGATTCTATATGGGTCATAGTTGACAGGTTGACCAAGTCCGCACATTCCCTACCAGTCAGAACCACCTATACAACTCAGGATTATACAAGATTGTATATTAAAAAGATAGTGCGGTTACATGGGATTCCGATCTCCATTATATCAGACAGGGGAACTCAGTTTACTGTGCATTTTTGGAGATTTTTTCAGCAGAGTTTTGGTACATAGGTGAACTTGAGTACAGCTTTCCATCCTCAGACAAATGGACAAGCAGAACGTACTATTCAAACACTTGAAGATATGCTCCGAGCTTGCGTGTTAGATTTTCAAGGTAGTTGGGATGACCATTTGCCTCTTATTGAATTTGCTTACAATAATAGCTATCATTAAAGTATTAAAATGGCACCTTATGAAGCTTTGTACTGAAGGAAATGTAGATCACCAATTGGATGGTTTGAAGCAGGTGAAACTGCTTTACTAGGGCTAGATCTTGTTCATCAGGCTATGGAGAAAGTTAAAGTGATCCAACAGCGGCTATAAACGGCCCAGAGTCGACACAAGTCATATGCTGATGTTAGAAGAAGAGGGCTCGAATTCACCATAGGTGATTGGGTATTCTTGAAGGTATCGCCAATGAAATGAGTAATGCGATTCAGAAATAAAGGAAAATTGAGTCCACGTTATATAGGCCCATACAAAATCATTAGAAGATTTTGGCAAGTTGCATATGAATTGAACCTACCCCAAGAACTCTCCTCAGTCCATCCAGTATTCCATGTTTCGATGCTTCGAAAGTGCATAAGAGATCCATCTCGTATTGTTCCCATTGAAGATTTCCAAGTTACGGAGGATCTTACTTATGAAGAGGTACCCATTGCTATTTTAGATCGACAAGTAAAGAGGTTGAGAAATAAAGACATATCTTTCGTAAAAGTCCATTGGAGAAATCAACAAGTAGAGGAGATCGCATGGGAAGCTGAGGAAATGATGAAATCCAAGTACCCCCATCTATTTCAAATGGACGAAAGAGTTCAAACTGCGGAAGTGGAGCAATAAAAAGTAAGTATCTATGAGCTTTAAGTGTTCATGTATATGTATACTAATATAGAGATGCATTTGTTGTAATTGAAGCGATATTGTTAACATTCGAGGACGAATGTTCCTAAGGGGGGAAGAATGTAACACCTCGTACCTTCCCAACCCTACTTGACGACGTTGAATGATGTTTACTTAGGTGACGAGAGCCATAAGTATGTATTTTGTAATGTTATTGATGAGATAATTGATGTTGGCCCTCGTACATTCGATTAGACCTTCGTAGGTGGTGTTTTTTGATTTTGTGGAGCATTTGTGGGGTTAAAAACGAGGCTTGGAGGACCTCTAAACAAAGGATATTAAAGGTAAGAAGTAAATTAAAGAATAGAACATGAAGTATCTAACCAAATCCGCAAAGAAAAGTCGAAGAACAAAATTTTTCAAAAAAATTGGGCCAGTCGCGCTAGAGGGCATACCAGGACGCTAATTGCCCAAAATTTTTGGGCACAGGAAGCAAGGTGGCGCGCCCAAGGGCGTGTCAGGCCGCTTGTGCGCACCTTTCAAATGTTGGTAATTTTTCTCAGTCCCAAGAATCCCCGGGGGCGTACCGGGCCACTTTTTGCCACATTCCTTGTACAACCACGAGCCTATACATGGGATAATTGAAATATTGGCATTCCATTTTGATAAGATTATTTGTGGACGAATTTACCATCCAAATGACATTTTTACCCTTTCGATCGAAATAAGCCATACGTGGCTAGAATCACTTATTTTTGGGATTGAGGCGACGAATATAAATCGTGTGAGTGGGAAAATTGTCGTAACACTTATGAAATGATTTAAACATGAGAAATTATTGATTTTATTGGATTAAGTGAATTGGGCTCAATAAAGGCCCAAAACAAGGAAAAAGACATGGGCCAAATGGGTCAAATGATCCATTCTTCCATTGGCCTTCTAGACATAGCATTAAATGCCAAGAATTGGCTAAGGATCACATCAGGGCCTATATATAAAGGCAAAAAGCTGATTTTTATTCAATCAAAACTCTCATGCCTTTTTGATAAAATACAAGATATTTCTCTCAAACCCTAAGAACCTTAAATCATCTCTTGGAGCAAGATCATCATTTTTCAGGCTTGGGTAAGTGTTTAATCTTATGGTTTAACATATTATATGGATGAGAGATCATGTAGATCATGTTGGTTATGCTTAGAAGTGTTGAACATGGCACTTTGTGTTTTTGTAAAAGATGTGTCATCTATGGAATTTAAACTTGAAAAATGACTTGTGGTTTTAATGAAAGAGCATGGTATGGATGAAATATCAACATGTATGGTGTGATTATTTTATTAAACTTGTTATTTTTCTACAAGTGTAAGTTATGGGATTTTGGATGATATGTGCTATGAGGTGTATTAAGGTGACTTGATGGATTAATTGTGATATGGTGTGAATGAGAAAGTATAAAGGAGAAGCTTTGTTGTGAAATGCTACTGGTATATGATTTTGTGGTCAATGTATGGCATGATTGGGGTATTGTTGGTATGGAAATGCCGTAAATGGTATTGTAGAGAAGGAAATGACATTTTTAAAGGCAAACATGTAACTCATTGACGTCATATGCATTTGTAAGGTAGTTGATGGTTAATGTAAACTCCGTTATGTATTTGTGTTGTAGAGTGAAACATAAGGAAGGAGCTGGACTATTGTATGCACATCTAAGATTGTATATTCGTATTGAGAATACAAGGTATTTAAGGTTACTTTGTCTGTATCTTTCTGCAGCACATAGTATTCACTTTGACATTACACTTGTCCTATCCCGAAATGTGCTAAGGTATCCTATATTCGGTTATCAATTATCATTATCACATGTTTCCTACTCATTGATCAATTGTGATTCACATGTCTCATATTCATTGACTAATGTTCCAAAAGCCCAATAAGGTTGTGTTCCAAAGTTCCAATAGTGGTTATACACATGTCTCTTATTCATTGATTATTGTTCCAATGGTTCCAACAATGTTATGTTTCCAATAATATTGTGACTATCATTGTATCAATCTCAAAGGTAAAGAATAAAGTAATGCATACATGTGGTTAATGATTGAGTATGGGTGGTAGCTTTGGGGGCGAATGCCTAGATCAAGCCGATCCCAAGACTATTGGATCAAGGGGCAGTCCTAGAGGCATAAGCCTAGCTCGGACCGAACCTGACAGGGGGCATCTCTAGGGGTAATAACCTAGCTCGAGCGGAACCTAACACACTGATTTATGGGTGGTAGCTCTAGGGGTAAAAATCTAGCTCGAGCCGAACTCGATATATAGATTCATAGGGTTACAGCTCTAGAGGTATAAACCTAGCTCGAGCTGATACCAACATAACGTTATGTTATGTAACTTACTGATCAGTCGGGGCCTGGGTATCACAGATCACAGGTAAAGATGAATGAACATTGAAGCAAAGAAGCAAAAAAAGTATTGGAAGTGAAGTACATGATTCCAAACACACAGATTGATGGTTTATCCATATTCTCCAATCTATTACATTTGTTTCCATTGATGTTCATATGTATGATACAGTTGTTTATGGCCTTACATACTAAGTACATTCTTCGTACTGACCCCTTTGGGGGGTATTTACCTTACTTGCTCAGGCGCAGGTTCTAGTAGACCTCCACAGTAGGTTGCAGGACATTCACAGCTTTTAGTGAGCTCCAGTTGTTCGGGGCTTTTCTGAGTCACAGTTGTACATGTGTTTTGGTATTGTACATATTGTATAATGCGGGGACTTGTCCCGACTTTTAGTTGGTCTTGTAATGGTATCTATTAGAGGCTTTTGTAGACGTATGTGGGTGTATGAATGTAAGATGATACATGACGTTTTTGACTTGATGGCCTCAACGACCAAGTTTCGCATATGTGTACACATCACATGTTCCATGATTTTCGTTATTAGCCTTTTATGTTCTTACATGGTAGTGGTATTTCTTATGTCATGCATATGAATGAATATAAGCAAAGCTTAGTTCTATCGAGCCTTATCGGCTACGGGTGGCAATCCGCCTCGTTGGAACTCAGGGCGTGACATCAAATTTGTGAATATGTATTTGTGATGTTCTTTTATTTCTTGTGTGAGTTAGATTTTTATTTTGTTTTACTTGTTACTATGGCATCTTGGGATAAAATGAGTTTGGTGGTTGCAAGTTGTATATTTATGACCCTTGTTCGTATTGTGGAGGACCCTACTTTTGGAAAAATTGTTAAAATGCTTGAGAGAGAGGTTATGTGCACCATATCAATCCTATGTTGAATCTACTTGTTTTGATCGTGGTATTCAAGGTGGACATTGTGACAATTGTGATAATGAATTTTCCCTTCCCCAAGTTCTAATGAATTTTCTAGTTGTGCTTTTGATATTGATATGAACAATTACATAGAAGGGAAGAACAAAGAGCCGGTCATGAAGGCATTCAAGAAATTCTTCAAACTCTCTTAGATCAAGTAACTAAAGTGGGTGAGGAGGTACCTCTCATACATCAATCCATAGTGTCATCTAGAATGGGACGTGAAAGAGAAGAAGACCCTTGTGAAAATGCCTCCCAAAATGAAGAAAAACGTGACAAAATAGAATTTGTGAGCCAAGAGTGGCTCTTGAACCAAGCTCAACAACTTTAAGCCTATGGGAAACAACATGAGGGAATCTCCCTAATGAACGATGAATTCTTCAAAATACATGTTGAGCGATGTCAAGAAGTAATCCAACTTCAACTTGCTATCAATGATTTGAAGGGTAATGTGAATGCAAATATTGGGGCATGTGATGCTTGTTTCAAATGGACAAGGATAATGGTTTTGAGTTGAGTTCCAAAGAAAAAGTGGTCGAGATCGATATTCATGAAGTATTGGTGATTTGTCAACCAACCGAGCCCAAAATCTTTCAAGATGCGGAAATTGATGAAATAATACTAGAATTGCAAGAAAAAGTCAATCAAATAAATTTTTAGGACTCTAGTTTATTTGGGGGTGAGGATGTAAACAAAGGTGCAAATTCATAAACAGAGAGGCTTGGATTGCATTCCAACCATTTTTCAATATTAGTTTTGGTTGATGAGATGGAAATTGCAACAACCCAGCCTTTGGAGAATTTTGGAGATGAGGGACAAAGTCCTGATATTTTGGAGTTAATCATATTGAGGAGACAGAATAACATTCCTCACTTGAAGGCCAAGAAATGTAAAATGCGATGTTTGAGAGGTGGCCTATTGATTTTCTTACCATTGCATAATGAGCCTCAACAGAATTATGATATAAAGTTGGGTAAAAGATTCAAATCCTCCAGATGGACAGATAGAGTTGGCCTCATTGCTTCCTTACCTTTGCCCCACAACCATCATTTTCAAAAATATTGAATTTATTTTTGAAACTTTGATTTTTGGAATAGCTTAAGATTTCATTGTTGACTAATCCACAAAGTTTCCAAATTTTTGAAAGTAGTTTGAATAGGTTTGGATGAAATTTTTTTATTTATAATGAAGTTTGAGTTGTACGACTATGAAAATAGGACTTGGAACACTTTACAGGAGTGTTTAGATTTCCAAACTTAGTGGCGGATTGCAAAAGGTGAAAGGCTCATAGCTGAATTGAATAGTGACTTCCCAGGTCTAAGCCCCCTATTAAGCATCGCTATCGCGTGGAAGCTAAACGCGATTGCTAGGAACTAAAATTTCAGTAACCTTTATGATCGTGATGCCAAATGCCTCGATCATGATGGTTTATGATATTTTAATTCTCTATGATTGTGGGGTAATCTTCAAGATCATGAGACATTGTATTCATGTCAGTAAAAGTCCAAGGGTCATTTAAACCTTTTTACTCTTTTCCAATTAATTTTTCCCATTCCCATACCCTAAACGTTTTTCAAGAAATCAACCAAAATTCTCTACATCTCTCTTAAGTTCATACCCATTCTTCATCTCATCATCATTAAGGTACGTGTCTCATCTCTTGCCTGATTTTGTCGCTCCTTCCATCGTCAAAACAACTTGATTTCAGCTTTAAGATTTTGATTGTGTCTTTATACAAAGTTGGGTGTGTTTTAACTAAAATTATTGGGTAAGATCTGGTTTTGATCGTTGAGTGATTAGTTATGCCAAAATTTTGGGCAAGATGTGCTTAATTATTCTGAAAATAGGGGGGAAAAATTGATGCCCAGAGCATGCTCGATAAAATGCCCAAATAAATTCTGGGTTGGGGAATAAAATGACCTTTGCAGCCAAAGAGTTGCGATTGTGATGAACAAAATGATCTATAAAAATGATTATTTCTTGGAGATCGCGAGGAAGAATATCGCGATCTCAATGAAGAAAATTTAGTAGTCCTAAAATAGTAGCTCTTCCCAGCTCTGTCAGGCACCCGTTTCACCTATTTCTTTGGCCTAAATATGCTCTAATACATTGCTTTACGTACCTATACAATTGTTTGACATGGTTGCTTCATTTGTAGGTACTTTAATCTTCAAAATGGCCTCATCATCAAACAACCGTGTGTAAGAAAATGTTGACCAAGTGGTTGAAGATGAGTACTATACTCAAAAAGTATTTGTATCATTGAAATGCTACCGACTGTATAATCACCTCATAGAAAATAACTTCACTCAAGAAAGAGGCATCTTGTTGGAGAGGCCTGAAGCTAAATGGGAAAATATTTATAGGAGATTGATAACAACCAGATGGATGTGTTTTTTCAAAGAGACAAAAAAGGCCAACTTCACAATCGTAAGGGAATTCTATGTCAATGCCACTGAAATCGACTTTGCTAATGACTTGGTTGTCACTGTTGCAAGCAAGTTTGGTATGATTCTGAAGTGATCAATGATCACTACAACCTTCCAAATACCAACAATGGTGTATATAAATCAAGGGCAAGTGACATGGGACTGGAGTGGTAGGTGAAGAATTTGCATGGTGGACATATGTCAGAGTGGATCGTAACGAATGTGCGGGTTGAATCTTCTGAGTTCACCACTAAAGCCGAATCTTGGCTATCTATTATTTGTCATTGGATCATCCCTTCAACGAATGAGACAAATGTGTCACTTGAGCGAGCCCATATCATTTGTCCCACCATGGAGGGACTTCAAGTGAATGTTGGCGTGCATATTATGCAATAGATCTAGGAGGTTGTGCTAGAAAGGTCCAACATCTTTTTTCCCATCCTTGATCAAACATTTATGCTACAATGTTGGGGTTAAAAAGAAGGATGGTGATCATGAGAAGGGTGATAAAAATTAATCCATCCTTTGAAGAAAAAGGGAGTTGGGAATTCACAAAAGAAAAGGAACATTGATGTGGCATCACAAGCATTTGGTACCTTCATCAAGGCTAGTGAGAGGTTTGACCCAGCTACATCTTCAGAGTCCATTGGACCACTTTAGATTGGACCCCCCACGCTCAGACACATCTCCAGTCAGGTGTGTTTTCCTAGAAAATGGTTTGACTTTAATCAAATTAAAAAAAAAAACTTATGAAATTTCCAAATTCAACAAAAAACAGAGTCTCCACTTAATTTATTTAGAAAAATCAAGAAAACCTTTGAAAAATCTTTAAAGACTTAAAACAGAAAAAATCTTTAAAAAATAAGAAATTAGAATAAGTGGTTCCTATTAATACTCATGGAAGGTTGTTAAGGCATCAAGAGTATCCGCTTACTTGCGGTTGTCCGGTCTATTTAAAACTAACTTTTATGACTAACTTTTGAAGAAAGTGGCAATTGATTTAATTAAATTTGTAAAAAATAATTTGAGTAATGACAACAACTTAATGGAAAAGTGAGAGACTATATGGACAATTTTGGAAGGAAAACAATGACGAATTGTCCATTTTCAGAAACTTTTCTTAAAAAAGATGAGTTTGCCAAGTCAATTGGAAAGTCCAAGTTCCATTTCTTTAAACTAAGTCAAACTTGATTTAATAAAATTTGGGAACACTAAAGGGAATTCAACTAAGTTATAAAAATGTTAGTGTTAGGCAAATAACAAAAAGATAATATATTTTAAAGTAGAGAAAATTAAAGAATCTAGGCTCTTGGCCCAAATCAATCTAAATAATCCCTATCCTAGTCTAATTTCTTTGGGCTTTGGCCCATGATTCAACTGTCATTCTTATGAGTTTCAACCCGTCTTTTGTTGCTGCTACCAAGTATTATAGGTTTGAACCCATTTCTTTGGCCTCTTCAGTTTGTACAGCTTTCACGCCCTGGTATACTAACTATTGGAACGTATATCAACATGTCTGGGCTTAAATCAACATCAACTTGAAGGAAGATTGGATTCGGCTCGATGACAATGCAGGGGAAAGATCTAATATTGGACCAGAGGTAATCCATGCAAAGAAAGAAACAAAGATTAATTAGAACTGAATCACAAATCGATAGAAAAGATACAGTTCGTGACGATAATGAAAATCACAAAATATGAATCATTCCATGGCTCCAAAACCAAATGCAAACCGTTTACTATTCTCTAGTTCAAACAGGTTGCAGCAAGAACCAATCTATTAACCTCTACTTACCACTTCCAAATTTTCCAATGAATTACTGGACAACCTATTTTGACATGGATAGATCAAATTCTAGGAAGATTAATCATTAAAATAGCATAGAACTTTGGAGTAAATGGGACAATATTTTAAACACTTAACCGATACAATTACCAAACGTACGACCAGATAATAAACAAGACAAAGCTGATGTGATTTATGAAATGCCTAGGCTTATAAGCTAATTGTAGTCCTCCAAACAAAACCTTTTACTCATGATTAAACCAAACTGGAGAAGAGACTACTTAGCTAGTACTAGTATGAACATATTTACACAAAATCGGGAAGGGAAAAAACCAAACTAGACATCTCAAAATGGCCAGGCGAACAAAACTTTAGTGAAAAGTTCAGAGCTATAAGAAACTATGAAGGATTCCCAACAAAAAATATAAGATCGGTCGTAATGGGTCATAAAGGGACCTAGTGTGGTTCACGAAAGCTTTATAGAAATGAGCTAGTAGAAGCCATAGACATACGAGAATTTTAATCCAATCAAGCCACAAGAAAAGTAATAAAGGAATAACACCATGGGAACTCGCATGTTTATACAAAGCTTCCATCATGTCTTACCATAAAAACAATATTTAAGCCCCACCAGATTTTAATCAATGGGGAGCAAAGAAGGTGAGGGGGAAAATAGAGAAAATGGAAAGCTTGGGGATTATTCTACTTATGCACAAAAAGAAATAAGACAACCAAAATAGTCCTTAAGAACTAAAATAAACATGAATCCTAGACTACATAGAAAATGCAAAGAAAAATAAGTAAAGTCAAGGACATGTAGTTCATCATTTAGCAAGAAAATCAGTCAAGTAACTTGTATCGCTACAAGTCAAAACTAAACACAATGAGCAATATTCAAGCTTAAAATAATGGGTTAACAACTGAAATGAGAGATATCAAAACAATAAACGGAGACTACAACAAGAAAACATTTGAGCTAAAACAGTAAACTACAAGCTGAACAAGAAACATCGAGCCAAGACAGTGAGCTAAAAAAAGAAAACTAAAGCAAGAGACATTAAAGAAAATAGTGGATTTAAAAAGTTAAAAAAATGAAGCTAAAACAATGAACCAAATGATTACGACAGAGATTATGACTCAACGGAACAAGATATCAATCACGAAAAACTAATGGCCTTTGAAGCCTCTACAACACATAATTCCATCATTCTCGCCTAGTGCGTGATTTCAACAATGACCAAAAATAATATGTTATGAACAAACACCATTAACAGTAAACTAAAAGTGCGAGAAAATGGGGTGTTTATCTTTTTTGGGGTAGCAAATCGAAACTCAAACTATTATCGGAAAGCTTTTGCCGCCATCGGAACACCACTAGTAATCAGAATTCTAGGCTCAAAGGAGTCTTACAAGAATTCCAAAAGAAAATTAACTAAAGGGAAATCCTCTTTCAATTTAGAAATCCCAATTTTTTGCTTAAAGGTTTTTCTTAACCTTCAAGACTTTTGCTCAATATTTTTTCACCTCCAAGACTTGGAATTCTTAGCTTCAATAGTAGGGTATTTATAGAAAGGAATTAGGGTCGAATTTTTGGTTTTTGTTGATGTGGGAGTGGGTATTTTGAGGGGTATTTCGGAATTTCACTAAAGGTTTTTGAGTTGGGATAAGGATGAGCTCGAATGAGCTGTATTTGATATGAATTTGGGATTTTTATATGAATTTTGATATTAAGGAAGCCAATAGAATTGGGAAAATGAAAATATCCCTCAAGAGCCAATGAAATTCGTACTAGTATGTACGAATTTGACCTTGGATTCCTGGATTTGAAAGGAATAATCCCCATTGAAATTCCACCTAGGTAGATTCTAAAGCTTTACATATTTAGGTACAAGAAATCACGGGCTAATCACGTGTTCTTGTACAAAATCAAGAGCAAAGCAAGGGAACTGAGGCGGTGTGAAGGGAATTGGGGTTTTGAAGGTTAGGGTTATTGAGCTCTTGGAGCTGCTGATGTTGTTATCGATATTGTTTATTGTTGATATTATTTGTTGTTGTTATTTATGTTGTGTTAAATGAAGAAAGAGATGAATAATATGGGTGAGTTGGGCCGGTGCGGGGTGGTTTAGTGGAGTGGGCTGGGGAGGATGATAATTAGGGAATGGGGTAAGAATAAGCTATTAGTTAAATAACCAATAGGCTATGATTTTATTCAATTTTATTTAAGATCTAGCGAAATTGAAATTCAATTGGCCAATTGTATTGCAATTGCGGCCAATTTGATTTCAATTAGAACCAAATCTAATAAATTGACTAAATTTAGTCAAAATTAAAATAAACTAACATCCGATTGAATCTCGAGCCTCTTGATTTAATGAAATCAAAAAAATATTTCCTCGAATGCTTTATTTTTACGGTGAAATATATTTAGACCAAGATTTTTCCTGTCTGAACAAATGAAGAGTCATGATTTAGAGCCGATTTTTGACAAAACATTTATTTGAATAACAAAACTATACGGTATCATACATTTAAATACGAGAATGTATAAATAGTACCAAAAATGACAAAATTTCACTGAAAAATTATTTTAGAAAATCCGTTATTCGGGTGAAACAAATACTATGAATTCATTTAAAATCAAAGCAGCTCAAGGATTAAATTTATTAGTGGAAGGAAAAAATTAAGTTTCAAAGACTTCCCCATGCCTTTGGTTAGGGTAAATGCAAGTAACCTAAGGTAAAAGAAGTTTGACGGTCCTAATATTGTCAGACCACAGATTCATTACTTGAAGGCGGTTGATTTGTGCACAAATTTCAGGAAATTATGGCTAGACCCTAGTATCGGGTTTCCTACATAGCTCAAGTTACATGAGAATTCAGGCCATTTGAAGTTCATAATGCTTGATTTTAAGCACGATTCCCAAAGAATTCACAACCTATTCCTATTTTGAATTTTTAAAGAAATCAAAAAGCTGGGGAATAAGGGGATTGGGGTTTTGGAATGTAGTTGAGTTTTCAATATAGATCCAAGCCCTATATATCCCAATATTTAAGGAATCAAGCTGCTTGTAGTTTGACTAGATCGGTAGAAAAGGTAGTCTTTTATTCTAAGACGACCTTTGGCTTGGGATGAGTGATGAATATTTGAGATAGGGAGAAAAGATTTGTATTTATCTCAATTACAAAATGTGGAGCCTTCGCATCCTTAGGTAAGATTTTACCTGGACATAGTCTCCAAAGTTCGAGGTGTATCGTCACTCAAATTTGAAGGAAAGAGAAAGTTACCTTTGATTTAAGTTTAGAAATACCCCGAAAGTGAAACTAAAACCGAAATGACTTCTAGTAGGGTGTGGTTTAATGGTGGTGTCACTCATACTTTAGCTTGCTTCCAAAGAGTTTGATATTCCTCTCAGAACTATGTCCTTATTTAATGCTAAGAAAAATTCCACGTTGTGCTACGATCTTTTTGGAGTCGTCTGCGATTTTGGTTTGAGATTTTCCTATTTCTCGGATGCTCTCAAAGAAAACCTTAAACAAGATTGTTAGTAGTAAAATTAATTCATGCGGAGAGATAATGTCTTTACCTTAACTCCACATTATGCTATGTCCCTCTTGGCGCAACATTCATCATACTCTACGTATGATATTTTTTTTAACAAATTTATTGACCCCCTTTGTCTTCTTAGGCGATTTTTATGGGATAAACTTGTGATTTTGGTTTGATAATTTCATCCTCTTGGGTTTCTTGACAAAATTCTAAACAAGAATGTTAGTAGAAAACATAATTCCCAAAGAATAGATAGTTCTTTCACCATACCTTCGTGTGGAATGATTTATGAAAAAGTGATGTCATCCTCTCTTTTAACGGTTTTGGAAGATAACAACTTTTGCAATAGTGGACACAACAACCCTTTTGGTTGTTAGATATGATGGTCCCTTTGGCGATTAAACAATTTTTTAAAATGGGGTGGTTCTCTTGGACATCGACGACATTCTGAATAGAACGGTTCCTACAACCGTTTGATCATATAGCATTGGTTAATTCTTGAACATCATCCGACTTTGGATA
Source organism: Capsicum rhomboideum (assembly GCA_031232105.1). Taxonomy (NCBI): domain Eukaryota; kingdom Viridiplantae; phylum Streptophyta; class Magnoliopsida; order Solanales; family Solanaceae; genus Capsicum; species Capsicum rhomboideum. The sequence goes on from CP124715.1 coordinate 102,454,682, forward strand.
AAAGATGGGTTATAGACATTTTTTGGCCTGTCCAACTATAATAGGGTGGGCTGCCTGATGGCCCTGTCGGCAATGATATGCAACGGATATGCGATGAATATGTAATGAATATAGATATGAGTATGAATATGGATATGATTTAGAATATGCAATGGACATATAACTAATATGCAAAGGATATGAATCTGTAATGGAGATGAATATGCAATGGCCCTCTTGGCATAGCCCTTTTGGCAATGATATAAATATGTGTGACTATGAATATATATGAATATGTATGAATATAACTATGCAATGTCCCTCTAGAAAATGATATGAAATGCATGCAATATGATTATGACATGGCCCTCTCGCTATGAAATGAAATGTATGCAATATGCAATGGCCCTCTGGCAATGATATGAAATGTATGAATATGCAATGGCCCTCTCAATAATAAAATGAAATATATGCAATATGAATATGCAATGGCCCTCTTGGAAATGATATGAAATGTATGCAATATGCATATGTAATGTCCCTCTCGACAATGAAATGAAATGTATGCAATATGAATATGCAATGGCTCTCTAGGAATAATACATCAGCATCCTCCGATTTTGATGCGACTTGTGATATCCTTGATGCAAAACTCCTCCACCTCTGAGCTATATTAGATTTCATGCCCTAATACCCTCGACACCGGACTCCTCTTCCTCTGTGCTATATTAGATATAATGGGTCTTCGGTTGCACATCAGCCTCCTTTGGTGTTGATGCAACTTAGAGATATCCTCGATGCCAGACTCCTCCACCTCTCTGCTATATTGGATATCATACCTTCATACCCACAACATCAGACTCCTCCGCCTCTGTACTATATTGGATATAATGGGTCTTTGGTTGCACATCAACATCCTTTAGTTTTGATGCGATTTTTGAATACCTTTTTTGATGTCAGCCTCCTCCGATTTTGACGTAATACAAATATCAAGGCCCTCTTGGAAAAAGTAAATATGCGATGACCTATGAGTACCTGCACTTGGAGCACACAATTAGTAGACATATTGCTACATTAGCTAGAGATAACAATAGCAACAACATACCAGTGTTGATCTAGAGAAGGCGTAAGACAAAGTCCCCAGTGAGGTCCTATAGAGGTGTTTGGAGGATAAAGATGTGCCTGTGGTGTACGCTAGGTCAATTCAGTACATGTAAGACGGAGCTAAGACTCATGTAAGGACGGTAGGAGGAGATTCAGAGCACTTTTCTCTTTTGACAGGGTTGCACTAGGGATTGACTCTTAGTGCATTTTTATTCACCTTGGTGATGGATGTATTGAAGCGGCATACTCAAGAGGAGGTGCCTTGGTGTATGTTATTTGCTGATGATGTAGTGCTAATTGATGAGATCTGGGAAGGATTTAATGATAAGTTGGAGATTTGGAGACAAACCCTGGAGCCTAAAAGGTTTAGGTTAAGCGGGAACAAGATAGAGTACTTGGAATATAAGTTTAGTGATTTGAAGCATGAGGATGATGTGGTAGTGAAGCTGGATTCTCAGGCCATTCAGAAGAGAAATAGTTTTGAAGTATCTTGGGTCTATGATTCAGAGGAATAAACAAATTGATGAGGATGTCACACACCTTATTGGTATAGGGTAGTTTAAATAGAGTCTTACCTCGAGAGTCTTGTGTGATAAGAAGGTGCCTCCTAAGCTTAAAGGTAAATTCTACAGAGTTACAGTCCAACCGGCTATGTTGTTAGAGTGGAGTGTTGGCCAATTAAAAAATTTGAAGATGGCAGAGATGAGGATGTTGAGATGGATGTGTGGACTCACTAGGAGAGATAAGGTTAGGAATAATATTATTTTAGAGAAGGTGGGAGTGACTTTGATGGAAAAAATAATACAGGAAGTGAGGTTGAGATGGTTCGGGCATGTGATGAGGAGGGGCATGGATGCCCCAGTATGGAGGTCTGAGAGGCTAGCTATAGATGGTTGGGTAAAGGTAGGCTGAAGAAATATTGGAGGGAGGTGATTAAGTATGACATGGAGCAGTTACAGCTCACGGAGGACATGACCCTTGATAGAAAATTGTAGAGGATGCTAATTAGGGTAGATAGTTAGTGGGTAGGAGTGCGTCCTTACTAGTAGGAAGGAGTGTTTTGTTTGGGGTTGTGCCTGTAGTCATAGTGATATACATATGCCTTCTAGTTTCTTGTTCGCAGTGTTTTGATGATGTTTGTGATTGCGGATAGACAGTTTATAGTAGTTCTCTGTGGGTGTCTTGTTTCTTTTATTATTTAGTGGGTGTTATCCCATTTTGTTGTTTGTTTTTATATTTTTTGTTTGTTATACTATTATTTATCCTGAGCCGGGGATCTATTGAAAACAACCTCCCTACTTTAGTCAAAATTAAAGACAATTTTTGAAAGATCAGTTAAGGAATGGATATCGTCCATTTGTTGCAGATACGTTGGTTCATCAAATAGACACAAATTGATCCATTGGAAACATATATGTTGGCCCATCGGAGGGACAATTGTGTTGGTTCATCGGAGGAACCCATAAAAATATAAGTGTACGTCGGAGGGACAATTGTATTGGTTCGTCAGAGGAACCCATAAATGTACGCATATTCGTCAGAGGGACAATTGTATTGGTTCGTTGGAGCAACCCATAAAATTGTAAGTATGTCCGTTGGAGGGACAAGTGCATTGGTTTATCAGAGGAACCCATAAATGTAAACATGTCCATCAGAGGGACAATTGCATTGGTTCATTGGAGGAACCCATAAATGTAAGCATGTCCGTCGGAGGGAAAATTGCATTGGATTGTTGAAGGAACCCATAAATGTAAGCATGTCCGTCGGAGGGAAAATTACATTGGATTGTTGAAGGAACCCATAAATGTAAGCATGTCCGTTGGAGGGACATTTGCATTGGTTCATTGGAGGAACCCATAAATGTAAGCATGTCCGTCAGAGGGACAATAACATTGGTTCATTGGAGGAACCCATAAATGTAAGCATGTCCATCGGAAGGACACTTACGTTGGTTAGTCGGAGGAACCCATAAAATATAAGTTTGTCCATTGGAGGGACATTTTTTGATTTATTGGTAGGATCTATGGGTCCGTTGAAGGGGTAATGTTATTTTTGAATAGCCTTTTGATTATACTTTGATGGAATTTTTGAAGTTATCCTTAAAAATTCTTCTCAGTTGCATGCTTCAAGGCCAATCACATGTTTGTTGATGGGGAAAATTGACATCTTGTGTAATTTCTGAGCTTTCTCCAAGCATGACACTCGGGTTGAGAATATTTTGTCTCGATCTAAAATCTTGGGTTGCTGGAGAAAATATCTTCTTGTGAATTTTTGATATCCCCTCAAAAATTCTGCCCTAATTCCTGTGACAAAGAGAAACAAAAATCTTATGGGGAACATGACCGAGCCATTACGAAGCCTACGTATCCTGTTGAGCTAGAAATCAAGTCAGACGTAGTTCTAGATTTTTGGTCTAAAATGCGATATAAACATGAATCCCAAAAAGGATAGTCACAAGATTTATCCATTGGTCACATTTTTAGGGAGGATGACCCAAATAAAAAAAGGCAACTTTACTGGGAAAAATAACTTACTTTGATAGATATCAAAGGTGGGCGTCTGCCCATTTTCAAAAATTAAGGGAAGAGAATCAAATCTCGACCGCACTCGGTACCAACTGTTAGTATTGCATATGAATTCTCATTTGCTTCTCTTTTAACTGAGACTGCTTTGAGATAATTCCAATAGCTTTGAGTGGTACCTCAAACACATCTAAGTATCAACAAAATTTGTTTGTCTTGCTTCAAATAAAGGTTTTAAACTACACCTACCCTCATGCTTCAAGTTCCCTCACTGCAAAGAATATCCTATTCCACACCCATTTAAAGTATTTGATTTGAGGACTTTTACAAAGTGCTTTCACACTCAGAAGGATGTTCAAAGCATGTAATTGTGATACCATATGCTTGGCCTTCATGTAAGTCTCTACTAATGTGGGAACGCTTAGAATAAGATTGTGTAGGGATTGTTATCAGCTTGTAATGTCAGCTTACAGATTTGTAGGATATTCATTTGGGATAAGATTAACTTAATCCCTCTTTGAAAATTGCACTGATTTTGTGCTTTTGACATTTGTACACCTTTGGTGCATGATCTTATTTGTTGTCCCTTTCATTTTATATTTTGTTCCAACTTCTTTCGAATTTTTTTTACTTGAGCCTTTTCTCCTTCCATTTTGAGGAGTTTTTTCCTTTTTCTTTTGAAGTTTCTCCCTTTTTTTTGGAGTATTTGCTTTCATTGTTTTTCATTACAACTTCTCCATGTTTTGTGGGGGCTTTTGACTCTTCTTCCTTTTCTTTTGAAGTCATTTTTGAGTTCTTGACTGTAGGGCTTTGCATCTTTTGCCGTTGGCAGCTTCAAACTTGATCTTCATCTTCAATTTACACATTTTTAGTGCACTCAAGGAGGTCGGGCCAAGAGAGGGGTAGTGCAAGTAAGCATTCAGAAGGGTATAGGCTAAGAAGTAGTTGTCCAAAAAATAGGCTTTAGGTTTAAAGTGGGACATGCTAAGGATTAATGTCATTTGGTAGGCATTGAAAGGTACAATCGGGTCAAAGATGGCCTATAATCCTTTCTCAAACCAAGCATTACCCAGGATTTTGCCTCAACAAACATTTATACCAAGTTCTAGATCAATAATGCAATGTAATTGAATTAAATCTAAAAACTCACCACACAATTCACATGAAGCAATAAGGTCAGTTTCATTCTTATCTTAGATGCATGCAAAGAAAATTTTTGAGTGTCACAAAAGTATGATGAGAGGTACCCAAAGAATCTATGGTTCATCGCAAAGTCAGTTCTCTTTATCAAATCAATTATTTTCTTTTCCACCTGCATGTTCCTAACCATGTTGGTACCAACCAAGTCAAAGACATGATCCCAAAAATTTGATTAATTGATTTTTATTTATTTTTATTTTCCCAAAAATTTGATTAATTGGTTTTTATTTATTTATTTGAATAAAAGGTATCGAACCCGAGGAGGGTTGCCTACGTATTTCGCTCTAAAGGATGAGAATCAGGTGTGCATAGTTCGTGCAAATATGATAAAATACATGCACAAAAATAACGTGAAAGTATAGATAAACTCAAAATGGTGCCTCCTAAGCTTGATGTTTTCTGCCGGGATGCGTCTACCGATCATCTGAAGGAATTACCGCAGTCTCTTAGTTGTCTTATAGGGGACCGTTTGTTTTCATTATTTTCACCCATTGAGGTATGACATTGTAGTGGCTACTCCATTATTTGTGAGGACACTCATTGCTTTATGTAAGTGTGGTTTCAAGATTGCTTAAAAAAACCAGGAAATTATGGGGTTTCCCAAACATCTATGAAAATCATATATTGTTGTGACCCATCCTATAAAGAGATAAGAAATGAGTGAAAGTAGGGAAGTCATAAAAATTATAGAATGAAAGGGTATAGTCAAAGGTTGCCCTGATTTGTTTTCCCAGTTGGATATTAGTGCCTCGTATAATTCAAGAGCCAATGTTGCTTCTCCTGAAGTCTAGAGATTCGCATCCTACAAAATTAAAAGGAAAATTATTAGAATCTTTCTAGAATCATAATATTAAAAAGGATTAAAGTTACGCTTTTGGCCAAGAGATTCGTCAAATAGGAGATCCTTGTGCTTCTCCCGCAAATTCTGATGATGATGTTTTCTCCCTTACATCCAAAGAAAACCTTTTATTCTAGGGAAGGGGTTTTGACCTCTATAGGCTTTGAGATTTCAACTCTCTTCATCTGCATAATGCACCTATAAAGAAAAATGATCGGCTTTCATTGTTCCCTGCATTTAAAAAAAGATTCTGCATAATGCCCCTATAAAGAAAAATGATCGGCTTTCATTGTTCCCTGCATTTAAAAAAAGATTCTTAATTTGAGAGGCTAATTATGTTGGCTTTTCCTTGTTGTCCTGTTGCTCCTCCCAGCACTTGGCTTGTAATATAATCTGTCCTTGAATCATAACCTTGGTTGAATTTTCGAGGATCCTCTTTAAAAATTCTGCCCCAGCTTAAAACACAAAGGAACCCTAGAACACCCTTGCATCTTGTGATGTTGCTTTATAGAACTTTGAGATCTTCTTAGAAATTCCTCCTCTGTCCAATATTCAATAGGCTCTTATTTCAACCTTGTACAAAATGTAATTTGTATGGAATTTTTGAGATCTTTTCAAAAATTCTGCCCTAGTTTCTCTTGAGAAGGGAAATGGAAATCTTACGGGGAATATGACCTAAGCCAACATAGCCCGCCTATGTATCTCATTCTTACGAATTCAGTTTCAATGTAGTTCAGGTAAATTAAAATTACAATCAGATGGAAATTAAACCATAATGTGCGATTACAAAGAAATGAAAACAACAAAGTGCGATTACATGAAAAGAAAGCAAAGTGAGATTACAAGGAAACAAAGCAATAATCATAAGTTTGAAAGTCATTAAAAGTGAGACTTCAAGGAAACATCATTATTCTTTGCAACAAGTTATACTGAAGGCCTACTCCCGTGGTCGGGCTGTGGGTTGCTGTTCAATTTGGTGGAGCTTTCATAAGAGGTATCACTTTTTTGTCAATTAGGTGTTGCACTTTGTTCCTGAGGGTGACACACTTCTCGGTATCATGTCCAACTACTCCTGAATGGTAGGCACATCGTTTGTTCAGATCATACCACTTGGTTGAAGTATTCACAGACTTTGCTTTTACTGAATTCAGGATTCTTGTTATTTTTAGCTTTTCATAAAGTTGAGTTAATGGTTCTGCTAGTAGCGTGAAGACTTTGGGAGGCTTACTTTCAAAGCTGGGATGAGGCACATTATTTTGAGGATTTTATGGTGATATCAAAGAATGATATGTTGGATATAGGTTATAGACAGGGCACATCATTTATGGAAATTGACATAGTGGCGAAGTAGGGTAATAAGGGCGTGGAGAATGTTAACCATACTGAACATTATGCTTGTACTGTGACGATTGTCGGTGATATGATGTACCTTCTTGTGTCATTGATCCCATAATCTCTTTTTCTTTTCCCTTTTTATTCTCGAGAGATCCAACTTGAAAGTCCTTTTAAGGTATTTGTAATGTTTCCAGACTTGTTATTTTTCTAGTCTTGAGGCCATCTTTAATTCTTTCCCTACCTTGATAACTTTGTTGAAGGTTTCCACGTCTTCTACAACCAATTGTTTGTAGTAGTCTGAGTTTTGTGCTTGAATGAAATGAGTGATCATCTCTTGTTCATCCATAAGCAGGTGCACCTTAGATGTTTCTTTCCTCCACCTCATAGCATATTCTTCTTTGAAGAGTTCAAAGGCATTTTGCTTGAGCTTATTGATCGAGATTCTAGCATACATGTGACCTTTTGAGCCAAAGGTAGGCCTAACGATTGAACGATGTGTATGCCATTTGTGAAACGTTCCATTGCCCTAAAAATATATTTATACAAATTTATGAATAAACCAAATGGGTATACAGAATGAGGGAAGGAAATGTACAAATAAATATCAGTCCCACGCAGGGGTACAATCCTATCTTAGGCCGTCATGGAAAGTTCTTTAATCTTGGACTTCTTGGAACTCCAAGCACCTTTCGGATGAAGATCTTCAAACCAAGCACCTACCTAAATATTTACTAACCCTGAAGGACAATGGTTCATACACACTAGCATCACATTCTTCAATTAAACAAATAAGGGGTGATTGTCTTTTCGAATCGAGGGCCCTTTTCGACACAAGGTGGTCTCACAAATAGACCCGATATCCCTAGGGTATCGAATCACTTAAGTCAGAATGCATATTCAGCAAGATTTGGTTTCGCTTTATCCTAGTTAACTAAGTGATTTGTTTAAATTGACCGAGAATTCGAAATGGACTTTTCGTGGTAACACACAAAGTGATGGTTGACCGACTCGAATCAACTACTTCACTTGACGGTTCAAAGAAAGTTAAGGTGTTATACGGAAGGGCCGCTGGAGATACCCACATAACCACTCTTTTTCCTAATGCCTAATGATTTGCCAGCAGTGGCAGAATATGTCATGAATGCAATAGTTTATAATTATAAGAATTTAAACAAATAACAAAATAAAGCAATTAAATAAGTTTACTAGTTATATTTGAATAGTTAGTTATATAAAAGTTAGTTTCAAAACATTTGGTTAGAACATAGTTGAATCCCCAGCAGAGTCATCATTTCTATTTTGTGGTAAAATGGTTTGACTTTAATCAATTTCAAAAAACTTATGAAATTTCCAAATTCGACCAAAAACAGAGTCGCCACTTAATTTATTTAGGAAAATCAAGAAAACCTTTGATAAATCTTTAAAGATTTAAAACAGAAAAAATCTTTAAAAAATAAGAAATTCGGGTAAATGGTTCCTATTAATACTCTTGGAAGGTTGTTAAGACATCAAGTGTAACCACTTACTTGTAGTTGTCTGGTCTGTTTAAAACTAACTTTTGAAAAAAGTGGCAAGTAATTTAATTAAATTTGCAAAAAAATCATTTGAGTGATGAAAACAACTTAATGGAAAGATGAGAGACTATATGCACAATTTTGGAAGGAAAACAGTGACGAATTGCCCATTTTCAGAAAAGAACCTTTTCTTAAAGAAGATAGGTTTGCCAAGTCAATTGGAAAGTCCAAGTTCCATTTTTTAAACTAAGTCAAACTTGATTTAATAAAATTTAGTAACTCTAAAGGGAATTTAACTAAGTTATAAAAATGTTAGTGTTAGGCAAATAACAAGCAGATAATAATGATTCAACTGTCATTCTTATGAGTTTCAACTCGTGTCTTGTTACTGCTATCAAGTATTATGGGTTTGAACCCATATCTTTGGCCTCTTTAGTTCATACAACTTTCATGCCCTTGTATACTAACTATTGGAACGTATATCAACCTGTCCAGGCTTAAATCAACGTCAACTTGAAGAAAGATTGGATTCGACCCGATGACGTTGCAAGGGAAAGGCCCCATATTGGACCAGAGGTAATCTATGCAAAGAAAGAAACAAAGATTATTTAGAAATGAATCATAAATCGAAAGAAAAGATATAGTTCCTGATGATAAAGAAAATCACAACATATGAATCATTTCATAAATCCAAAACAAAACTCAAATGGTTTACTATTCTCTAGTATGAACAGGTTGCGGCAAGAACCAATACACGCCTATTGATCTCTACTTACCACTTCCAGATTTTCCAATGGATTACTGGATAACCTATTTTGACATGGATAGATCAAATTCTAGGAAGATTAATCATTAAAACAGCATAGAACTTTGGAGTAAGTGAGATAATATTTTAAACACTTAACTGATACAATTACCAAATGTACAACCAGATGCTAAACAAGACAAATCTGATGTGATTTATGAAATGCCTAGGATTATTAACTAACTGCAGTCCTCCATACAAAAACTTTTACTCATGATTAAACCAAAATAGAGAAGAGACTACTTAGCTAGTACTAGTATGAACATATTTGCACAAAACAAAGAAGGGGAAAAACCAAAATAGACATCTCAAAATGGCCAGGCAAACAAAACTTTAGTGAAAAGTTCAGAGCTATATGAAACTGTGAAGGATTCATAACCAAAAAAACATAAGATCGGCGATAATGGGTCATGAAGGGACCTAGTCTGGTTCAAGAAAGCTTTATAAAAATGAACTAGTAGCAGCCATAGACGAATGAGAATTTTGATCCAATCAAGCCACAGGGAAAGTAATAAAGGAATAACATTATGGGAACTCGCAAGTTTATACAAAACTCACATCATGTCTCACTCTAAAAACAATATTTATGCCCTGCCAGATTTTAATCAACGGGAAGCAAAGGGGTTAAGGGGGAAAATAGAGAAAACAAAAAGCTTGGGAATTGTTCTGCTTATGCACAAAAAGAAATAAAACAACCAAAATAGTCCTTAAGAACTAAAATAAAGATGAATCCTTGACTACATAGAAAATACAAAGAAAAATAAGAACAGTCGAGGACATGTAGTTCATCATTTAGCAAGAAAATTAGTCAAGTAACTTGTATCTCAACAAGTCAAAACTAAACACAATGCGAAATATTCAAGCCTAAAATAATGGGTTAATGACTGAAATGAGAGATATCAAAACAATAAACAGAGACTACAACAAGTAAACATTTGAGCTAAAATAGCAGACTACAAGCTGAACAAGAAACATCAAGCCAAGACAGTGAGCTAAAAAGAGAAAACTAGAGCAAGAGACGTTAAAGAAAACCGTGGATTTAAAAAGTTAAAAAAATAAATCTAAAAGAATGAACTGAACCAACCTATTAAGGCAGAGATTATGACTCAACAGAACAATATAACAATCACAAAAATCCTATGGCCTTTGAAGCCTCTACATCACATAATCCTAGCATTCTCTCCTAGTACGAGATTTCAACAACCACCAAAAATAATGTGTTATGAAGAAACACCATTAACAATAAACTAAAAAAGTGAGAAAAGAGGGTGTTTACCTTTTTGGGGAGAGCAAACCAAAACTCGATCCATTTTTGGAAAGCTCTTACTGCTACCAAAACACCACTAGTAATCGAAATTCTAGGCTCAAAGGAGTCTTACAAGAATTTTGAAAGATAATTAACTAAAGAGAAATCATCTTTCAATTTAGAAATCCCAATTTTTTGCTCAAAGATATTTCTCAACCTTCATCACTTTTGCTCAGAAGTTTTTCACCTACAAGACTTGGAATTCTTAGCTTCAATAGTAGGGTATTTATAGAAAGGGATTAGGGTCGAATTTTTGGTTTCTGTCGATGTGGGAGTGGGTATTTTGGAATTTCACTAAGGGATTTCGAGTTGGGATTAGGATGATATAGAATGAGCTGTATTTTATACGAATTTGGGATTTTTTTGATGAATTTCAAAATTAAGGAAGCCAATAGAATTGGGAAAAATCAAAATATCCCTCAAGAGCCAATGAAATTCGTACTGGTATGTACGAATTCGACCTTGGATTCCCAAATTTGAAGGGAATAATCCCCATTAGAATGCCACCTAGGCATATTCTAGAACTTTACAAATTTGGGTACAAGAAATCATGTGTTAATCACGTGTTCTTGTATGAAATCAAGAGAAAAGCGAGAGAACTGAGGTGGCGTGGAGGAAATTGGGGATTTGAGGGTTAGTTTTCTTGAGCTCTTGGATCTGCTAATGATGTTATTGTTATTGTTTGTTGTTGATATTGTTTGTTGTTGTTGCTTATGTAGACTTAAGTGAAGAAGGAGATGAGTAATATGGGTGAGTTGGGTAGGTGTGGGTCGGTTTGGTGGAGTGGCCTGGGGCGGATGATGATTAGGGAATGGGGTAAGAATAGGCTATTTGTTAAATAACCAAAAGGTTAGGATTTTAATCAATTTTATTTATGATCTAGCGAAATTGAAATTCGATTGTCCAATTATATTGCAATTGCGGCCAATTTGATTTCATTTCCGGCCAAATCTAATAAATTGACTGAATTGAGTCAAAATTGAAATGAACTAACGTCTGATTGAATCCCGAGCTTCTTGATTTAATGAAATAAAATAAATATTTCTCCGAATGCTTTATTTTTAAGGTGAAATATATTTAGACCAAGATTTTCCCTGCCTGAACAAAAGACGAGTCTTGATTTTGAGCCAATTTTTTGTAAAAAACATTTATTTGAATAACAAAACTATACGGTCCCGTACATTTAAATACGAGAATGTTTAATTAGTACCAAAAATGACAAAATTTATCCAAAAAATTATGGGTGAAACAAATACTTTGAATTCATTTAAAATCGAAGCAGCTCAAGGATTAAATTAAATACTGGAGGGAAAAAATTAGGTGTCAACAAGGTGCATAGTATGGATGCACAGATTTAGCAGCTTGTAGCTGGCCTTCCATCATGCCCTAGAGAAAGCTCTTCTATTCATCTATCTGGGATGACCTCATTAGGCACTCCAAATGCACCGACCTTTACCACCTTATCACGTGATCAACAGTATCTCAAGGAGAGGTTGGCAAAAATTAAAAAGGAGGTAGCAAAAACTGAAGGAGAATGAGAGTGAGAAGAGCAAGTTTCTCACCAAGATGATAGGAACACTTCAAAGTTCTGCAGAGTCCAAGATGATGATGATGAGGAGGAGGATGACCTAGTCCTCAAAGGTTCCAGTAGCTCCAGTTCAGATTGACAAACTTCAGGGAGCTCACTCAAACTCTCTTAATGATTTGATGTTATATAGTGGGTACATTGTACTATTTTCTAGTTGGGGGTGGCACCTTGTTTTGTGCTTGGCTTGTGCCATTGTCGGTATTGATTATTGTATTATACTTTATTATGTGCCCTCGCTGGGCTTAATTTATTGATTTTGTTTTATTCTACCCTTGTTGGGATAGGATTTCATTGATGCTATGGATATTGTGTGCCCTTGTCAGGCTTGTTTTGAAATTGATATAGCGTGGATTAGTTGTTTTTATTTGTTTTCATTTTTAGCTTATCTTCTTGTAGTTTGTCTTTTTGTAGTAGTTTTTGAGTAACTATACCAGATGATGAATTGAGTGATGACTTTCTTAAGGGATATTTTGCTTCATTGGGTGTTGGTGTCATTTGTGCAGGGGAAATCTGAGTACCCGTAGCCAATATGAATTGAGATTGTGATCTTATTTTGCCCTTTGGTCATGTGGCTTGCTTGGCACCAACACATTTAAACCTTGGCATGTCAATTTTTAATATTTGAAAAGAAGGAAAATGATTGAAGTAAATGCTCTTGCTTTGACTTTGAGTCCTAAGTATTGGCTCTTTTGTTCACTTATAGCCTTTTTAGGCTAGAAGTGACTTTTTGAATTTATTTATTTTAATTGGGTCTTGGAGATATTTTCTACTTGCGTTTTTATGTGCCATGAGTGGTGAGCTTGTTTTGATAGTTATTTTACATGTCTTGTGGTCTAGAACATGCTCCATATATTTTTAAGGCAAAATTCCAGACTTCACTTGGCTTATAAAATGATGTTAGGCCCTCCTTGGACTATTTTGTGCCTAAAAAAGTTCCTACCCTTGCACATTTATCCTAGTCAATCCTATTGAGCCTTAACCTTTTCTTTGGCAACCAATGTTACTAACTTTACTATTTTTTTCTTAAATTGATCCATCTTTGGATACCCTACCTGCCTAAGTGCTTTGCAAGTGATGTATGGGCTAAAAAGCCCAAGTTGAGAGTGAGTTGCATTGAAAGTGCAAATATAGGATAAAAGCTTAAGTTTGAGGGTGATGGGTGAGAAAGTAGTGATGTGGAAGCTATTTTGAAGGAGATAAAAATGAAATGAAGTGAATGAAATTTTCCTTGATGGTTTTGAAAGTAAAGATCAAAAAGAAAGAAAATGAAGGAAGAATAAAGTTTGTGAATAAAGGGAAGACTCGGTGGTGAATTAAAAAAGGAGAACAAGGATAAAGAAAGTTGTGAAGGAAGTGTGCTTAGTGTTGGAAAATGTAGTGATTAGGGATGTCTTGAGTTACTATTTCCAAAATTGTGCCCCTACCTTAAACAAAAGCCTACATTACAACCCTTAAGTCCTATTTGATTTGGAGCCAAGCGTATCTATATTAGTGGTGAAGTACATGAAGGGAAAGCATATGGTTCCACTTGCAACTTCTTTGTGAGAGTGAGAGTAAATTCTTTCCATGTTTATATCCCAATTTATTTTGTATTGCATATTTGAAGTGTGGGATACTCTCTTGATTGTGAGGGCACATAATGATTTGAGTAAGAAATTATTCCATTTTCCAATTGAGAGGAATGACCAAAAGAAAGTTGTTTTGTGAAAAAGAAGTCAATTTTGAAGCTTTCGGGTCATGACTTGAGTGCTACTTTGATTTAGTTGGTGTTTGAGCTCTTGAAAAAAAATGAATTTTAAGAAGTTGTTGGTGATTCATATGTGTCGGATTAATTGTTGGTACCAAGCAAAGTCATGTTTGTGTGTGTAAAATGGATTATTTGACTTAGAATTATCTTACTGCACTTTTGCATTTTGTCCTTTGGAGAGAAATGGAGTCTTGTATTGGTTGCGGACTAGCAATGATTTAAGTTTAGGGGTGTTGATAATTTTGTATTTTCACCAATTTATCTTATCTTTAAGCCAGGATTTTTCCATGTTTATTTAAGAAAAAGTGCATTTGTCATGGTTTACTTCCTATTTTGTAGGTGTATAAGATATAGAGGTGATCAAGGAAGAAACTAGAAGAAATCAAGTGAAATCGAGGGAAAATAGAGTTGAACAGAAATTTGAAGAACAGGACAAAAATTGTTCATCTCTATAGCGATGAAGAAGGCTCACGATCGTGAGATGATCAAAGTCAAAGCCATGCAATCGCATGGTCAATTAACACAATCACGATCAAATAAAAGTCAACTCATCGCGATCACGTTGGTCAGTGCCACGATAGCGACGAAGAAAAGGTCCAGGCGTCAGGGGCAGTTTCAGAATTTCACATTTTCAGTCCTAATTCACATAAAGCTCAAATTTTGTCTCTTTTTGACTCATCTTTGGCTATTTTCTCAAGAGTGGAGGCTAGGGTTCTTCAACCAACCCCCTTGGAGTGAATATTTGGAAGCTTTGTAGTAATAAATCTCTAAATCCTTTCTTCAACTCCTTTTTTTGTAGAGATTATATTTGGGTGTAGATATTAATTTTGATTTTGAATATTAATTTGGAGACATAACAATATTTGGGTTTTGATTTATGTCATTTGCTTTTGTATTAATTGAATACTCTTTGATTTATGAATGGAATTTGTTTGTCTAAATTAATCTCATGTTTTAATTGTTTTTCCAAAGGGTGTGATCAACCCTAGGACTTGCCCATTTACTTCAATTTGACTTAAAAGAGCTGATTGAGGTTGGAAAAGATTAATTTAGCGTGATTTGTGGCATATGTTCCATCTAATGAAATTGAACTAGAGATAGGAAAATTTCTAGCATAGCCTAAAGTTTGAACTATTTTTGTTATCACTTGGCTAAGATTTGAGAGAATTTAGCTAAGAAATAATCTCTTTTAGTCAAGAGACATTAGTGGATACTTGAGATTCCAAGGCTAGCTTGCTAAATTCATGATTAATTAGTAAATAACTAGTTAAATACAATATATCATTGATAGAATTGATTCCTATTATCAATACCCTTGCCTTCCATCATTTGTGAAAGCCATTGATAAAATTGTCTATTCTATTATTATTTCCATCCTTGTTCGTTTTTGTATTTGACTTATTCCCTTGGTGGGATTGATTATTGTCTTATACTTTATTGTGTGCCCTCCCCGGGCTTGATTTGTTGATTCTATTTTATTGTGCCCTTGTTGGACTGGGATTACTATTGATGCTATGGATATTGTGTGCCCTTGTCGCACTTATTTTGAGATTGATATAGTGTCGATTAGTCATTTTTATTTTTTTTTCATTTATATCTTAGCTTCTTGTAGTTTTTCTTTTTGTAGTAGTTTTTGAGGGACTATTCCCAATGATAACTTGAGTGATGACTTTCTTAAGGGAAAATCGTCGTTTGTTGGGTAATTGGTGTCTAAGATTGGGGATGTTTGAGTACCTATTGTGAAACATGTTTGGAAAAATGCCATTGTTGGCTTGGGTTCGAATTGGGGAAGATGATCTTCTACGGTAATAGGTTGAGAACTCTGGCGATGCGCTAAACTAATTGGCAAATTGACAAAGTGCTCCCCAACTTGTCAAAGTAGACAGTTTAAGAAGGGGAACAGTAGTTCAGTTTGCCAAACTCCATCAAGCATCACCAAACTGTCCGGCAATTCGCCAAACTCTCACTCCAGCTCACCAACCTCAACCCTGAAACAAGGTTTAAACTAATAACCTTGGTGATGGTCCTTTGTGTTCCCAAAATTCTTTGGTGATGTGCCAAAGTAGTTTAGCGATACCAACCGCTACACCCTGTCTTTTCTAACCCTACTTTGGTACATGGTTTCATTCTATATGTAGGTATAGGTAGATAAAAGCACATTGCAGGCAAAAAGAAAGCTCCTCCTAAGTCAAAAGGTAGAAAAGAAAAAGCGGTAACAATTCCAAGATGCTCCAACCCAGAGTAAGCTGTGAAAAGAAAGACAAATTGGCTATTGTTTAGTCCAAAGAAAAAGCTCATGTTTAAGCCAATGAGGGGTCGAATTTTGAGTATATTCATATTGATCTTAGATATCAATTGGCCACCTCTGAGTTTTACAGAGATGAGGAAGGGGGAAGTAATCCTATTTACTCCCCAATACCTACTCATGTGGTTATACCTTCAAAGAGAAAAAGGAATGAACAACACTCCAAAGCAGCCTAAGACCCTCACCCCATGGTGGTTCCCCAGTTATTAAACAAACTCAAGGTTTTAGGAAAGCATACAATACTTGAGGAGTAGAGATTGTGCATAGATGGGTTGTGTGATAGATATCCCCGGATCTTGGATACTATCAAATATTATGATTTTGAGCTTTTTACACAGCACCAACAATCTTATCTGGAAAATTAGGTTTGGGAGTTCTATGAAGCCTATGGTAAATTATTTCCCCCCAAAAGAAAGAAAAACAAGCCTCAACAAATAATGGATAGTGTTACTGTCCAAGGGGTCAAAGTCATATGTGATGAAACAACAATCAACAAGATTTATGGGTGCACGAATACTGAGTATCAATACCTTACTGTGAGAGTACATAAATTTCTTGATGATCTCCGAGGTTGGTTAGCCCCTCTGCTTAGTGAAAGTACACCCCCGTGGATTTTACCGAGGGTTCCAGTTAAAAAGAGAGACGTCATCTTGGAGGCTTGGTATTTGTTGAATTTCATATTTAGTAATCTCATGCCCTTGCAAAACGAGTCTGTTATCCGTCATCCAAAGGAAGTTTTGTTGGGAACTATTATCCGTAAGGAGTGGTTGAACCTGTGTCAGATTATTGCACCAGAGATCTCCCTGTAGGCTCAGTAAAAGCACACATCTATCTCATTTCCATGCCTCATTACAGAGCTTTACCATAGGGCAAAGGTTCCTTCCGAACTAAGAAGGACATTGAGTATACTCCAATCTCCACTTGTGATATCCAAAAAAACTGCTTTACTCCTCTACGTAGTTGTATTATGGTATTTGTGGTCTGCGGGAGTGTTCACTTTAGTCAACATCCATAGAAGTTGAGCTCGTATAAGAATTTCGTCAGCGCAATCAGTTTCGGATAATGTTCCTGAGGCTTTTGGATGAGTTTTGAGTTGTAGTTTCGAAATTTAGAGATAATAAGTTAAAAGTTGACTTCGGTCAACATCCGTTTAATATGACCTTGTTTAGGTGCTTTTATGATTCCATGAGGTCCATAATGTGTTTTACAGGTGGTTTGCACTATTGGTTTGTGTTCGATAGATCTCGGATGAGTTTTGGATACTTGTTTGGAGTTTGGATTTTTCCATTAATGAGTTTTAATAGTTCTACCTGAAGAAAATGAGCTATATTTTGTTTTTGGATAGTACAATTAGATCCATATCTAAATTTTGGAACAAACACAAAAAGAATCGACGCATTTCGAGTTCATATGAGAGAGATATGACCATTTTAGTAAGAATAGTTGTTGTTAGTGCAGCATAGGTCGCTATCACGGACCTTAAGTCACGACTGCGAAGAATCACCACTAAAAACCTTTGTGAACGCAATGCTTTAGTCGCGATTGTTAAGGGTTTGCCACTAAAAATGCCAGCGATTTTATTTAAAGGGCAGATTTCAAGGATTTTGTATTTTTGATATTTTGGGAGCTAGGAAGTTCCAATTGAGGCAATTTTCATCATATAAACATTGGGTATGTTTTTCTACCTTCATTTTATTTATTTTCCAAGAATACCCATTTTATTTTTCATGATTTTGATTCATAAAGTTGAGAATTGAAATTCCAAAGTTAACAAATCAAAAGTTTTTGATTTGAAGATCAATTTCTGATGGGTTTTCGTTGATTTTAGGAACATAAAGTCCTTATAGTATGGAAAACCTATATTTTCATAAATTTATCAAATTATTGATTATTTTCCCATTTTAAACCGCGTATGAACATGTAAATTATAGATTTTGTGCGTAAAGTTTAAAAAATAGTATTTTGATGATTTGAAGGTCGATTTTAACTCTGTTTACAATGAAATTTCATATTTGAACTCCTTAAGTTATGGATAACATAATTTTCAAATAAAATTCTAGTCTTATCTTTGTGGACCTAGGGTCGACTTTTGTGTTGACTTTTTGGACCATTAATAGAAGTATAACAATATGGGTATCAATGGACTTATATTTACATATAGAACTTGTTCTTGATAGATTCGAAGTATATTGAGGCTATTTTGGAAGGAAAGAAGTTTTTGTGGTGGTTCGTGGCGTATTTCTTCAGCTTCGAGGTAGGTTACGACTTAATTATATTCATACTCTGCTAGGCTGGGGACTTCTCGTACAAATAATGCTATGGGTTGGGTGAATTCGTGAATTGGAATATTAAATGAGATGAATTATTGTTTTGTTGCCCGAATTGGGGCTTATATCATTTTAATGACGTGAAAATTGGATCTCTGGCTTGATATTGAAGCTTGTTGCCTTTGTTCATGGGTTAACTATTTATTTTGAGGTATTGGATATATTTGTTGTACCTGGCTAAATATTCATTCACCGTAAGGATCATGGAAATGATGGGAATGGAATAATTGATTTTAGTTTTGATTCGAGTCTAGGAAAGACTTGTTGAAATCACTATTCGAGTCTGGGTAATTGATGTTGATTTTAACCCCAATTCGAGTTTGGACTATTGATACTGATTTTAAGTCCTGGTTCTAGTCTGGGCAAGATATGTGGAAGTTCTAGTTCTGGTTTGGACATGATATATGGATCTCATGAATTATCTATTGATCCCATCTCACAACACACAACTGGACGGAGTGTATATCGGTAGGCATTGACCATTGAATTTCATTACATACTATTGAATAGCACCATTCATTATTATTATTGTGTATCATGGTGATTTTAGTGATTATTGATATTGAACTATTGAGATTTTTCAGCGTAGAGGGTTATTTTAATATTTTTTATTTGATATAGTATCTGCTTAAACTCAATCGGACTATGATGCCTACTGAGTACTAGTGATTGAACTCACTCCTACTTTTCTACATCCTTCTAATGCAGATCTCGGTACTAGTGGACAACGCAACTCTTGATCATGCCTTTTGGTGGTATCCGACGTTATGGTAAGCTCTCCTGACCGGAGATTGTCTCTATTTCAGCTATCTTTATTTCTATCTTTCTTAGTTCTTGGAGAACTTTGTATTTGGTTTGATATTCTGTAGTAGAGTCGTTCATGTACATATTACATCTGAGTCTTGGGTTTTGGATTACTTTGTTCAGTTTCATTTGAGGATGTCTTGAGATATTATTATTAGTTATTTGCATAGATTTCATATTGTTTCCTTTACTTTGAATTTTTTGAGTTGTTGAGTCGAGCTTACCTTCTATAGTTGGGTTGGGGTAGATGCCATCATAACCCTTAGAATTTTGGGTCGTGACAAAATTATGCATATTCAGATGTTAAAACAAATATTCTTAATAATTTAGTATTTAGATTTAGAGACAATATCTTAATCATTCAGACATAAATTCAGAGATTCAAATATAATAATCTTAATACAAACAAATGAGGCATGAAAAGACAACGTAAAGACAACTCTTCAAAGCATAGGAAGAATTAAGCTAGCATTTGGCCATAGATTCCCTTTGGGAAATCAGATTTGAGTGAATTTTGGATTGAAGTATCAACATGTGTTTGACCATAGTTTTTGGAAAATATATTTCACTCTTTTTTAAGAAAAATATAAAAATGTTTTATACCTATAAATTCTAAAAACTATTAAAAATACCTATATAATTTGACACAAAATAATCATTATTATAGTGAACTAGATAATACACTATCCCAAAATCATAAAATCATAATTTAATAAAATGAATAGTAATACAATTACCAGCTATTACAATTAGTAACGAAGACCCATCGATGCAAAAAATAAATAATAACAACAGGAGCAATTGTCTATTCTTTAATATAATATTTTCATATTCTACGAACTATCTCTTTTATGAAAATGTGTTTAATAAGGGATTGGGTAGATAGAATTATAGTTTGAGTCATAGTTAATGAGTTTTTTTTTATAAAATATAAAAAATTGAGGTAGGCTTTAAAATTTTAAAAGAAATCAAAACAATATTTTTTCCCAAAAACAACTTTTTTCTAAATTTTGGAATCTTGGACCTTTTGCTAAAACTTCACAAATTTTATAACCAAACAAATTTTGTCAACTTTTTTTTCAAAAGACTACTTTCAATATATATAGTCAAACGGGTCCTAAATTCTTTCTCCACTTTTGTAAGGCACGTGACTAGAATTCCCTTGTTCAGTTGAAGTGCCATACTGGCCAAGGTCTCGTCAGCTGCACGTGACGAAGGTAACTTCAGTTTTATTTTATAAATATAAACGAAAAAATTAAGATGAGATTTTTTTTTTTTTAGTTTTGGTAGATATTCCTTTTAATATTATATTCCCACACCTTCCCACGACTTGACCATCATTTCTTGCTAGCACGAGCTTTGCCAGCTCTATCCTCATAAAGCCCCTAATTACCCTCGCGTTAAAAATTACAATAGATCTCTTCTTTTGTTTACTTTTTATATTTTAACCTCTACCTACTAGGAGTTCCCACCCCCTCTACTCCCTTGGTGACTCAAATTAGGGGCAGCTCTACCCTATAGAAAAAAAGGCGACCATCTTAGGGCCCCAAATTCGAGGGGCCTCATTTTTTTAGCAATAGTAGATATTATTTATAGAAAAAATAATTTTTTTTATATAAAATAAAAGAATTATTAGAAGAAGTGTGGTATATTTGATGTAGTATGTATCAAAAAAGATTAAATGTATTGATTATATTATTTACTAAAAGAGAATTATTAGAAGAAAGTGATTATATAGTTTTCAAAATAGACTTTATTAAAACAAGTAAATTTTTCTTAAAAAACTTAAGGCCTCTGTTTGATTTTTGCCTTAGACCCCTAACATGCTTGAGTTGCCCCTGATTCGAATTCACAACCTTCGGATTGATAGTAAAGAGTGTTTGTCATCCGAACAACCCGTCTTGTCAATTGCTAATAAAGCATCTTTTATTCTTCTCGATTTATTATTCTAGTGTTTATACCCGAGTAATTTAGATTTACACTCAATATATCACTTAAAATGTGTAAGACATTTTTATCAAAGACATTCTTCATTTACCTGTTCAAACTCGAGATCTCAAATTAAAGAGATAAGAATCGAATCACACTTACGAAGCCATTCATATTACTCTCAGAAAGAAAGCAGGTTTTTGCTCTGACTCTCATGGCTGCCCTTGTTTTTTCTATTAAAATATGAGGCAACGTTCAAAAAAGGGATGAGTAAAAATTAATGCCAACTAAGAGGAAGAGGATATACAGCTAGTAGTAGCATCAACACAAAATGACCCGTTTCTAAGGCCTCCTAATTGCCAATATGCCATGGTTCATTATTCCCTTCCGCTGCCACTCTGTCTTGTCTGTACCCACAATCACTCTCCACCATGGTTGTGCACAATTCGAATGGATTTCAAAAATATTATGGTTTCTTCATTTGGATATGGTTGGTTGTATTTATAATCTGAATCATATTTCCAACCTCTCTCTTTCATTGTCCATTTTATAATATTCTACTCTTTCACTTAAAATTTGTTGTGCAATGTTACTTTGGTTATTTAAGGCCTAATTTTATGATTTTATTACTTTTTATTATATTTGTTCTAAACTTGAAATGAAAATAGTTGTTTATTAAAATTTCAAAATCGAATAATTCGATTTGTATAACTGAATCGAAATAATAAAAAAATGAATTAAACTGAACCTAGAATGGATTGAATTAGGATGAGGATTTCAATAAATCAAAATTTGATTTTAAATCGATGATAGCCAAAATCGAACCGATCCAATTCGTGCACAAGCCTACTATCCACTCCCATCTTTACTCATTAATTTTTTTTCTCTTAGTTCATTTTCACCTCAAGCACTTGAGATTAAAAAACTAGGCTGCATATTTCTTTTAAAGGATAAAGGACTTCCAAATTTCACAAATATAATAGGTTTTTGATTGTTCATTGTGGATTCTGTTCTTTATAGAAACATATAGTTAGATGTTTTTAGATTATATACCCACTTAAATTTGTCGCATTTTATAAGATAGTTATTAAAACTTAGTTAGTGAACATATAAATATTTAAATTTGGCATAAATTTATCATTTAAACACCGTTATACATAAAGCCAAATGCGTGAAAGATGCTGAATTCTTATGCCTTAAATAGACCAATTATTGAAACAGCCTCTTGCAAAAATGCAAAATAAGGTTGTGTACTCTATAACCTTGGGGTTCGGTCTAGGTTCAAAGCTACCCTTGCCTGATGGGGGTCAAGAGACATCCCTTCACCGGAAAATTACATTGTATATGTAGATTAAGTTATAATTTTATAGGTGTACGTAGAAACGTTGACACCCTTGAAACACACTTAAGTTCTAGTGTAATGGATACAGGTTGCAAAATATTTTTAAGGTCGTACAACGATCCTTTCCATCGTTATGGTATAGCTTAGCATGCAAAAATTCCAGTTACGAATCTCCCCAAATGAAATGTTAAAAATTTTAGGCTAGGCTAGTGTTGCACGAATTTCAGGTGTGGTGTGGTCTAGATAATCAGTAATGGATAAGTTGATGATTCTATGATAAAAGATCATAATGTGTTAGCTAAGAGGTTAGGGAGTTCGTATCGAAACTGAATTTGGGTTAGTAGAACTTCGAATATAGTATTTGACATAAAGGAGTTAGTTCGAGAGGTTGAAATCTGGGAGTTTGTTGTAAAATTGGCAAAACTAGGAATTTCTCAAAGTTGCTACCCCGTGTACCCTACAATAGGGGGTGGCAGGCCGCTACCATGACCTCACTATAACGAAAATTTTCCCTCCATAGCGGGAGTCATCTTTAGTCAGCGCAGCTATAGTTGGCAGATCCCACTATAGCGATGCCGTTATAGCGGGCTAAGCGCAGTAAATAGCAGTTTTTGGACTTAAATGTTATTTTCATTTAAAAAATGATCAGAGGTAAGAATAGGGTGATTTTGGATGATTTCCACCATTCCATCGTTAAGGTATGTTAATTCACCTATCTAACTGGATATATGTTCTTCAATCCTTAGAGTCTCTAGGTTATGATCATGGTGGAGGCGACCTAAGTGGATTTTCTTGTGTAAAATAGTGAAAAGAGGTATAAAGCCTTGGATTTTGACTAAGGGTTGATAGGTTTTGATTATTATACTAGAACTCGCTCTTATAGATGTGAAATAGATTGAATTAAAGTAGAATGAAAGATAGAAAACCCTAGAATGAGGGAATAATTCATGAATTTGACCTTATGATTATGGAATTAGGTTATAATACCTAGAACTGTTAGAGCATTGGTTAATTGGTGTTCAATGTGTTGTTTTTAGATCGAAATTAAGCTGAAACTATGAGAAAGGGTAAGGCTCACGTCCGTTAGAGCATTGCAAGGCTTGTATTGAGGTAGGTGATGGTTGAATTGGAGTTAAAACTCAAGTTGATTTTATGTGAGCGTATTAATTGATTATTTGTCTCTTTGTTGCAAGTCATGATAATGTATGTTGAACTTGTTGATTTTAAATTCAAGCTGAAAATTGATAATCTATAATAAGAGTGATAATAAGAACCTTGTTTGATGTAAAAGGCGGTTGTTTTACTTGTTACGTGATTGTACTTGTTTATGACACTGTTTGTTGTTGTGAGATGAACCGGTAAAGGTTGATCATGATTGAATTGATGAATTTCAGGGAGGATAAGGGTGGGGATGTTGGAATAAGGATGGAATAACACTTGGCTTGAGATAAGAGTGGCAGACACTAGTTGTCTGGGTTATTTGATATATGCATTAAGCTCGGCCCCAACAGGTTTTGGCTAGTGGGCGTATATCAAACCCATAGCATGTGTGTACACGATATTTGGAGAGTTTGAAGGCTCCTTGAGTAAATCGAGTTATATTATTATAGTTGTATTGGGGATCATTGTGAGGGCCGATTTCTTGATATTATTTTTGGATCTTTGTGAGATCTGATTTAATTGACAATATGATTGGCTCTTTGTATGGTTTGGGTTATCAATATTGTGCTTGAAATTAGTTATATTCATTGTTGCACGATAATAAAGTATTTTTGGAAAGGGAGAAATTGAGTTGTTTTGGTATGCATTGTAGTTGAATTGAATTGACATCATTTGTTTCAAAGTGATATGTTATTTCTTTACTTGCTTTGTTAGTGTGTAAATTGTGGTGGAAGGACTGCTTAAATGCTTACTTGCTAGATGACATTGTTGCTACTTGTTTACAATATGTTAGTTACTTGTTCACATTGGTTAAGTTGAGTTGGCCTATGACCCTACCAGTACATAGTAGTTTTGTATTGATACTACCATGTGCTCTTCTTTTTATTTACTACAGAGCATATTCCAGCAGCTTCGACGAGTCCTCATTTGTAGAATACAATGCAATTTCTGATCCAAGGGTAAGCATCATCTTTCGAGCATCCATGGATCTCTCCTGCATTTTAATCTTGTCCATTTGTTTTGGACACATACAACTTTAGTTTTCTTATTAGTTTTTCTGGGTTGTACCCATGGATTTGTTAGTTAGATGTTCTGGTACGATGACCTTCAGTTTCTGGAGTAGTTTTTGAGTTAATGTTATTTCTGCCTTTGTGTGAACTATTCAAGATATTGCTTTATTAATAGAATTGGTTTGTTTGCTTTTCAGAACTGTTAAGTGTTGGTGTTGGTTATTTGGGTTAGATGGTTCTCCTACTGAAGGGTTAGTGCAGGTGTCACTCACGGTGGATTTGGGCCGTAACAAAGTTGGTATCATAGCCCTAGGTTCGTTGATCTCATCGTACCAGAATGAGTCTAGTAGATTCTTACGGAATAATAAAGAGACATTTGTACTTTTCTTAGGGAGGCTATAGGACTTTAGGAAACATCACTTTATTTATTCTTTTGTGCTATAACTTGATTCCTATTGGTATCTGATCTCTTTATTCTATTATTTTTAAAGATGGTGATTACAAGATCAAACAGAGTTAGAGCAAGGGCCTTCTGTCATGACCCAATTTCTCAGGTCATGATGGCACCTACTATAACCCACCAATAGGTAAGTCAACTCGTAGTCCGGAATAGCTAGTAATGGACTATTGATAGAAATAAGGAAAACAACAGAATAAATATAATAATAAGGCTAATATAACCCCAAAACCTGGTGGAGCCAGTACAAGAGCTTCTAATACAACATGAGTATAAATGAAATACAGGAAAAGAGTATATATATATACAAGTCGTCTCTGATACAACATAGAGAACAGTCTACAATAAGAGGGAGAGTAGGGATACTCCAAAACATCAGGAGCTCACCCCAAGTCTCCGATCCATAGCTGCTCCGCACGATATACACACATCAACAACAATAACTGGTACTATCACCTGCAGGCTGCAGAAGTGTAGTTTGAGTACCAAACACATGGTACTTAGTAGGCAACGACCGACTGAGCTCCAAAAATAATGTAATCATAAATAACATGAAGGCATGAATGTAACAGTAATTCCAACATGAGTATATCACTAGCCTATATACAAATGAAGAGGAAGGAAGTGTATATATATTAGTATGCAAGGCCAAGGATATATATACAACATGGATAGACCAAGGAAGAAATGGATAAACGGTAATACCATACATATATATATATATATGTATGATACCAAACTGTCATGATCCAATTTCTCAGGTCATGATGACACCTACTTCAACCCACCAGTATATAAGTCATACCATAGCTCGAAACAACGAGTAACGGGATAATAGGTGGAAGAAAAAGAAATAAAAATAAAACAATAATAATATACGACTAAAAGAGGAACACACACATATATATATATAAGCATGCTATACATGAGAGAGAAGAGGAAAAAAATACCAAAATGAATCCTCCAAGACCTGGTAAGGTCAGTACAAGAGCATATAGGGCTAATTCAAAGGTAACTACCTGAGGGAGTCAACCTAACCTCCCAAGGTCCATAGCCAAGTAAAGGGGCTAACACTAGCCTCATCAAGCCTCTACCCAAAAAGGGGTGACTAATCCAGGGATAAACAATATAACTCACCGAGAAGATAAAGGAATCAGGAACGTACCTCCGATCTCAGGTACCAGTCCACAACCAACCTGCCATTAACTGACCATAATAATCAATAATAAAGTAACCGGCTAGTCAGGGTAAACAAGCACCTAACCGGACCTCCATAAGCCCGAAAGGTTCACAAAAATACTCAGCAAAAAGCAACCATAACCTATACCCATACACCCCCCATAAGACCGATAGATACAGGTACCAAACAAATATACTGGTGATAGGCAATGCATATGAATGGATGAATGCAACATAAATTGAAATGTCATAACCATATCGGGGACACCGGACTCGAATCGGTTCCACAATCTCAAGCCATACCCTACCAAGTGTATACACCTCTTCCAGCTCACCTAGCTCGCAAAGGTAGGACCTACGACGACCAAACTTCTCCTATACGACAACTCTCGGACAAAGGGGCCCCCTAGGGGATTTGGGAAATCCATATACATTGTCTAGTCCCGATCCAGGACTTCTAATAAACATCATAATCAATCTACTCCATCCAGGACCTCCAATAAACATCATAATCAATCTACTACATCCAATATTGGAGATATATATATATATATATATATATAGAATCAGTGCACGGACTCGAACCACAACTAAAAGGATATAAATTCATAAATCCATTTCTCGAGATCATGCTCGAGACTAAATAATCATAATCATGTACAAAGGGTCGGAATATCCCTTGACCAAAGTAAATAGTAATGGAAAAGTGAGTGGATAAATAATGGACCAAAATCATCCTCGGTCGAAGTTCTTAAACCTCATTTTTAGTCCCAAGAGCTCATAATCCAGTAAATAAGGTGGTACGATTCCCGTTATAAAATAATCCATATTTAAAGTAAAATCAAGGTTTTGGTTGGAATCGTACCCCTAAGTGAGCATGAATGCACCTAAAAGTATGCATGTCATCACCAGTATCCAAACAATACCACAATAAGCGTCTGTAGTCTAGAATCATGTCCTTTTTAGGGATAAAATACTCACCTGAAGTCCAACTGGCATCGTAACTATGGCCTTGGGCCCAAAATACATAATCGACATAATAATGTCGTATAACTCGGGAAACTATGATAAATGAGGGCATAAAGTCACTAAAGGATTTAATTGGGGAAATACTACCAAATTCACTAAGTCGAATGGTAAACCTTATACTAAAGGATCTTTAATCATCAACTATGGTTATCATTCTTATAATCAAGAGTAATAGGATTCTATGGCCATAACAAGCAACCTATGCTAAGGTTCGGGTCATACTTATACCCCAAATTCCCTAAATAGTCTAAGTCGTGATATACTAGTCATGAGTCCATCCTATGATCCCTACCTAGCATGCAATCTATACCATACACAATCTTATAGAGAAAAGTAGACCGAAGCCTACCTCGATGCCGAACTGTAATTCTTGAAGTGTCCACGAATAGAACAACCTTGCTCCACGATCCCGAATCGATGTCACACTATCAAAATAGCAACCTACACGTCAACACGAGTAAAATGACAAGCATATTACAATATAATACTCCGGGCCTAAAATCGGGTCAATAATGGGCCCGTGGGGCCAGCTAACGGAATCCCAAAATTGAATCCGTCGCGAGGTCCCTAGAAGGACAATGAATGTGTGCTCAAAAGTTAAGCACAAATGGGACACAAATTGAGGTCCAAATCAGTCCCTAAAGATTAGGATTTCAAAGACCTAATTTCTAAGAATTTATAATAAAATGGGTCGGATTCAATGGGCAAAACGATAAATAATAACCAAGGAGTGATCAGCTAACTTACCTTAGCTTTAATGGGTGAATCTCCACTCTTTCTCACTCCTTATGCTCTCAACAATGGGGGGAAAAGGTTGAGAAAATGAGAGAAACTCGGGTGAAGAACGGGATATAAAAGCCCTCAAGTTCCGCTAAAGGGGACACTTGGCTGCTTAAGCGGCTACCGCTAAAGCAGCTACTTCTAAAGCGAACTTTAAACGGTCACCAAAAAAAGGGCTGAGGCCTCTAAAGCGGCACCCCATTGCTTAAGCGACGTCCACTTAAGTGGACAAGGGAGCTCTTAAGTAGTCCTCACCGAAATGGACAAGACCCCTAAAGCGGCTACTGCTAAAGAGGCTCCTTGATTGCTTTAGCGGTCATACCAGATATCAGCTACCAGATTTTACCTAAGTCCAAAATGGACTCCCATCGAGTTCTTGAGATTCATTCGGAACCCCATACGCGCAAACAAACTATGCTACCATACCAAATTCTACATTCTGGACTCAACAGAACCATCAAATTTTCCATTCGAGGTCATTTTGATTAAATGTGGGACCCACACCTATAGTTCCATTTTTCACCAAATCTACCCAATGGCCCAAAACGAGTCCAGAAGCCTCGAGACCCAGACCAAGGGTCCCCTAGCCTAAAATTAACGTTTCGGAGCTAATGGAGCTGTCGAAATTTCCATCTGAGATCGTTTACTAGAAGTTTTGGTCCGAGACCAAATCCTTAACAGCGAAAGCTCCAAAACAGGAAAATGAGTCTAAAACCCAAACGAATTATCGGATAACCGAACCGACATTTTCGATAAGTCACCTCTATGGGAATGCTCGAAATATAGAAATACATGTGATTTCTGAAAAGGGGGTGATGGTAGATCCCCAAAAGATTGATGCTATTAAGAACTGGCTAGGTCTACTTCTGTAACTGAATTTCATAGCTTTGTAGATTTGGCTAGCTATTACCTGGGATTTGTCAAGAATTTTGCCTCCACTACTACTCACTTGACGAGGCTGACTCAGAATCAGGTACCTTTCATTTGGTCTGATAAGAGTGAAGAGAGATTTCAAAAGCTCAAGGCTTTTTTGACCATAGCTCCCATCCTTGCTTTGCCCATTAAAGGTAAGGATTTTATAGTGTTTTGTGATGCTTCATGTTCTGGCTTGGGTGCTGTGTTAATGCAGGGTAAGAATGTAATAGCCTATGCTTTGAGGCAATTGAAGGTTCATAAGAGGAATTATCTCACTCATGACTTGGAGAAGGAAGAGGTGGTTTTTGCACTCAAAATATGGAGACACTGCTTATATAGTATCAAGTGAGAGGTTTTCACAGACCATCGCAGTCTCAACATGTGTTCACTTAGAAGGACTTAAATCTGAGACAGAGGTGGTGGATGGAGTTACAAAAGGATTATGATATTACCATTCAGTATCATCCAGGAAAGGCCAATGTAGTGGCAGATGCGTTGAGCAGGAAATCTACAAGTATGGAAAGTTTAGCCGGTTTAAGAGTAACAAGGCATCCTTTAGCTAGAGAGATTCAATCTATAGAAATATGATTTATGTAGTTCAGGGTGTTTGAGAGGGTGGATCTGTCAGGACCCGATTTCTCAGGTCGTGATGGAACCTACTTTAACGCACCAGTAGGTAAGCTAATCGATAGCCCAAAACGATAAGCAATGGGCTAATAGGTAGAAGATAAAGGGAAATAAGAATAAAATCAACAATGTCAACTAATCAGCAGAAGCAAAGGAGACATACATATATAAAATATTGTACAAGAGAGAGAAAGGAACAAAATATACAAAAGAAATCCCTCCCAAGACATAATAAGGTCGGTACAAGAGTCACTATAACAAAAAAAGAGTACTAGACAGTATCTAAAATATATATATATACACACATAGTAGTCTCGAAAATACAAAAGACTATCACTAAAGATGAATGAGGAGGATCAGCTCTGCACTCTAGAGAGCTCACCCTATCTTCAAATCAGAAGCAAAGCCCGATGATGACATTAGCTGAAGTGGCTCGTACTCAAATCTGCATCAGGGAAAAGATGCAGAAGTGCAGTATAAGTAGAAAACAACGGGTACTCAGTAGGCATCATCGCCCGACTAAGCTCAAATATAGTAAAAGCATAAATAAAGTGGAAGAATGTATGCAAGAGTCAACAGTAAAAGGGCAGAGATGTAAATAATAAGCTATGCTAGGCAAATGAGATAAAGGAAGAAACTAACTCGAGAATGAAAGTAAAGGTCAAACTATAACCTAAATGGAACCCCATAAGGCCAAAAGGAACACACAAGAAGACAATTAACCCTACCGATCCCCCTAAGCCAGGTGGGTGCAAACAAGCAGAAATTTAAAGTAAGAATCATAAATAACAATAATAAATTTATAACAAGCCAAGCAGGACGATATGTGCACTGTATACTCCCCTATCAGCTATAACCCTTAACCTTACCAATCTCAATAACTTTTTGATCCTAGATCCATCTTAAAAGCATATACCGGACTGGAACAAAAACTAGTGGATAATAACAAGAGGCCAGATAAAAAGCTCCAACCTGAAATAGAGGATAATAACAAGAGGCCAAATGATCTATATACAGCTATTGGAAATGATCTATATACAGTTGTTGGAACTCCCAAACCAGAACCATGTACAACTGTCAGAACTCCTAAGAAATAACCATAAAGAAATGCCGGACTCGAACCGAAACTCATAAGTAGCAAATAAACAGAACATGTGATTTCATAAGGAGAAAACCATAACCATGAACCGATGCTGGACACGTACAAAAACTCATATTGATAGCAATAGATCACATGCCGGACTCGAACCAAAACTGATATATATATATATACATATACATAAACATGTATACAACTGTCAGGGGTCTACCGAAAACAACCTCTCTACTTCATCTGAGGTAGTGGTATGGACTGCGTACACTTTACCCTTCCCAGACCCCACTTTGTGGTAATACACTGGGTATGTTATTGTTGTTGTTATTGAAGCATGAATACAACTAGTGGAAATCCAGGGGTTTCAAATCTATCACCAATCCATTTATTCATAAAGTTCAATCTCGAGTGGTTAAATCCACTAAGGCCAGTTGAGTTCCAATTACTAGGTCAAAGAGGTGCGGTCAAGGATCAATTACTAATTTACCCCGGAATAATGAACTAAATAAATGTATAATCGAGTCTAATTCAATCCAAACCCAAGTTAATTGCCTAAGGTAGTAGTCACAAGTCCAACTAAGCCTAAAGGAACATTATTCAAGACATTCTATCTAAAAAGGGTAGTGAGGTCTACTACTGGATCTCGATAACCCAACCTAAGGCAAACACCTACCCAAATTTAGGGTAAGGCTTCCTAATCACTCCCTAAGGTACTATAAGCATTAATTTTAGTGCTAAAGGATAATAATACAATAACCTAAGGGAGAACGAGCCCAAATTCTACCGAAAAGGGGCCATATCTGGCTAAATAGTTCATAAAAATGCTAAAACAATAACAAGGCCCTAAATTCCCACCCCAAGCTAGCACAATACTACACTAGTAATGTAATTAAGAATAGTCTAAAGGAAGAGTAAGCCTAGCCTACCTGGACTTCGTCGAAAGCTCGCCAAATCCTCTATACCAGAGCTTTTAACTTTTGAGAAGCCTCCGACCACTGCCACACTATAAAAAAAATGACATGTATTAAGATAAGATAATTGATACCTATATTGCATATATACATTTCAGGTAAAAAATGAGACTAAAAATCCCATGTGGTGCCTCCTTGCAGAATCACAAAATTAAAACTATCACAGCATCCCTCTTAGCTGAAGGATTATTTACCCCATAATTTGGGCAAAATCTGAGCCCAAATCAGCCTCAAACTAGTCCCACACAAAACAAAGAAATCAAGACCTAAATAGGAGAGTTAATCGAGAAGTTAAGTGGAAACTTACGAGAATACAATGATAAAATGCCCACCAATACGCCCACACGCTAATCCCAGCACTAGAGTACAATTTCCCTCACTGATTTTAAACTCACAAAGGTCTTCAAAATTGGTTTACACTTAGAATAGGAGCTGGAATTTCAAGAAATACAAGTATATATATGTGCTAGCAATGGCCGCTTTAGTGACTAAATGACTGCTAAAGCGGCTAATGGTCACTTTAGCGACCAAGCCTCAGCTGGCCAAGTTTTGCTAAAGTGGTCCAGAGGTGCTTAAGAAGCTTCTGCTAAATCGATGCCAAACCGCTAAATCAGTTGTACCAGATAATTTGGCACTATCCAAATTTGATAAGTCCCAACGGACTCCGACTGGGTGCTCGGGATTGGTTATGCTAACTTACCAAATGCAGCATTCTGGACTCAATGACGCCATCAAAATTTTCATCTGAGGTTGTTTTGATAAAAAAATGGGTCTCATACCCAAGGAGCCATTTTAGCCAAGATCCACCCAATAGCCCAAAATGAGTCTGAAAGCCTTGAGACCTAGACCAAGGATCCCCTACCCTAAAATCAACATTTCGAAGCTGATGAGGCTCTTAGAAATGGCATCCAAAGCCGTTTGACTAAATTTTTGGCTCTAGACCCATTTCTTAACTTCAAAAGCTCTAAAACATGGAAATGGCTCTAAAAACCAAATGAACTGCCCGATAACCGAACTATCAGTCCCAGCAAGTCATAAATGATCTGGGGAAGTTATAGGAAATCTCTAAACACAGCAAAGGTATAAAAATGTATAAAATGACATAGAGGGTCATTACAACATTTACTACTAAAAGGACTTTCATCCACGAAAGTAAAGGATCAAGAAGTACCTAAGGGCTCGAATAGGTAGGGATACTGGGTCTGTATATCACGCTCGATCTCCCAGGTAGAATCCTCTACTGGATAGTTTCACCACTAAACCTTAACCACAGGAATATCTTTGAAGCG
Source organism: Capsicum rhomboideum (assembly GCA_031232105.1). Taxonomy (NCBI): domain Eukaryota; kingdom Viridiplantae; phylum Streptophyta; class Magnoliopsida; order Solanales; family Solanaceae; genus Capsicum; species Capsicum rhomboideum. The sequence goes on from CP124715.1 coordinate 102,487,838, forward strand.
CAACCACTTGACATATCTGGCTAGAATAGATACAGGCTCCTCTATAAAGGTCAACCTCTCATCCAACTTAATCAAGTTCCACCGAAACACATGAGACTCATCCAGAATATAACATCGCAACATAGATACATGAAAAACATAATACGACACTTCTCTAACTGTCTGAAGTATCTCAAAGGGTCTAATATACCTGGGTTGAGCTTGCCCTTCTTCCCAAATCTCATCACACCTTTTATGGGCGATACTCGCAGGAAAACCCAGTCACCAACTCTGAATCACAAGGCACAATGCCTATAGTTGGCATAGATCATTCGCATACTCTAAACTATCTGTAGCCTATCCTGAATCACTCAAACCCAGTCTAAAGACTCACGCAGCAAATCCGTACCATAGGGCCTAACCTCATATGTATCAAACCAACAAACCTGAGATCAACAACGCCTACCATACAATGCCTCGAATGGTGCCAAGTGAATAATTAAATGGTAGCTGTTATTATAGGCAAAATTTGCTAAAGCTAAAACTGATCCCACTGACCTTCAAAGCCCAAAACACGAGCATGAAGCATGCCTTCCAAAACCTAAATAGTCCACTCCAATCGCCAACCAGTATGGGGGGAAAAACGGTGCTAAAATCAACTTGAGTACCTAACTCCTCCTGAAATGTCCTCCAGAAGCTAGAAATAAAATGAGAGCCTCGATCTAAAATAACAGACATGGGCACCCTATAAAGGAGAACCACATCTCAAACATAAATACGGGCCAACTTCTCGGCACTAAAGGGAGTCTGAATAGGGATGAAATGGGCAGACTAAGTCAATCGATCTACGATGACCCAAGTGCTATCAAAACCACCTATAAAATCCATAGTGACCCCCTCCCATTTCCACTAGAGAATAGGTAGCCTTTGAAGCAATCCACCAGGTCTCAGATGCTTGGCCTTCACCTGCTGATAACATAGGAACCAAGCCACAAACTCTGCTGTATCTCTCCGCATGCCAGTCCACCAGTAATACTTCCTTAAATCCCTATGCATCTTAGCTATCCCAGGGTGAATAAAATATCTGGAGCTATGTGCCTCTTAAAGTATTAACTGAATCAAATCTCTGACCCTCGAAACACAAATGCGACCGTTAAATCTCAAAACGCTCTTTAAATCTAAGGTAGCCCTCCTGGACTCACCCCTTAATACCTAATCTTGAATGTTGTAAAGTCTTCTATCCTCAAACTGTCGGCCTTGAATCTGTTCCAACAAGGTAGATCTAGCCTCGACACTAGAAAAAATTCTCCTTGGGTCAGAAATATCAAGTCAAACCATCATGTTGGTTAAGGACTGAATGTCTAGGGACAACGGTCGCTCAAAAACTTAAATGAAAGCCATGCTACCCATACTCACTGCCTTCTGGTACAAGGCATCTGCTACCACATTCACCTTCCTCGGATAGTATAAATAGAGATATAATAGTCCTTATGCAACTCAATCCATCTTCATTGTCTCAAATTAAGCTCCCTATAGGTCATAATGTATTGAATACTATAATGGTTAGTGAAAACTACTAAGGCTAAGCTACCTACACTCACTTCTTTTAGTCTTAAGGCATCCGGTACCACATTTGCCTTGCCCGAATGGTATATAATAGAAATATCATAGTCTTTCAGCAACTCAATCCATCTATGTTGTCTCGAATTAAGCTCCTTCTGGGTCATAATGTACTGAAGACTATGACGGTCAGTAAAGATCTCATAGCGAATACTATACAAGTAATGCCTTCAATCTTAAGCGTGAAAACTATCGCTGCCAACTCCAAATTATAAGTGGGATAGTTGTGCTCGAGCATCTCAGCTGCATTGATGTATATGCAATGACCCAGCCCTACTGCATCAGAACGCATCCCAAACAGACACCAGAAGTATCACAATAAATGGTGAACCCCTCGCCCTCAACTGGTAGAGTCAAGATAGGAGCTTAAGTGAGCAAATCCTTGAGCTTAAGAAAGCTAGCCTCACAGCTATTAGACTACTGAAATGGGACCTTCTTCCTAGTCAGTCTAGTCATAGGGGATGTAATAGTAATAAAACTCTCAACGAACCACCTATAGTGGCCTGCCAACCCAATGAAACAGCGAACCTCAGTTGGAGATGTCGCTCTAGACCAATCATGAATAGCCTCAATCTTGGATGGGTCTACCATAATCCCATCATTAGACACAACGTGACCTAAGAAATCTATAGACTCAAGCCAGAACTCGTACTTTAAGGATTTGGCATAAAGCCTATGATCTCTCAAAGTATGGAGCATAGTCCTCAAATATTGCTCGTGCTCCTCCTTACTCTCGAATAAACAAGGATATCATCGATATAAATGATCACGAAAGAGTCCAAGTAAGGCCTGAAAATATGATTCATTAAGTCCATAAATATTGCTAGAGCATTGGTCAACCCAAAAGACATCACCAGGAACTCGTAATAGTCTTAACAAGTTTTGAAGGTTGTCTTAGGGATGTCCTCAGCCCTAATCCTCAACTGATGGTAACCCAACCACAAATCAATCTTAGAAAACACTGTCGAACCCTGAAGCTGGTCAAATAAATCATCGATGTGAGGCATAGGATACTTACTCTTCACTTTCACCTTATTCAGCTGCCTGTAGTCGATACACGCACGCATGGAAATATATTTCTTATTCTCAAACAGAACTGGGGTACCTCAAGGCAATACACTCGATCTGATTAAACCCTTAACCAGAAGATCCTAAAGCTGAATATTTAGCTCTTTTAGCTCGGTAAGAGCCGTATGGTAAGGAGCCATAGAAATAGGTTTGGTGCCCGGCTTGAGGTCAATAGAAAACTCTATACCACGCTCAGGAGGAAGGCTAGGTAGGTCAGTAAAACATCAGGAAAATCATGAACAATATGAACAGAGTCAACTGAAGGACTCTCAACACTAACATCTCGAACATAAGCAACGAATATGTTACGACCCAAACTACCAAATCGCGAGGGCTCCTAATCTAATCTATTTAGATAGTAGAACCCTTTACCACCCATTCAACATAACATGCAGAAGTCTTTATTAATTAACAGAATACTAATCCTTATTACAACAGATTTATAATAATAAATGCAGAATGAAATCTACCCCTAGGATCTAGTCTAAATAGGTATAAGAGCTGCTAAAGAAGGAATAGTCAAGACACAGTTTCCACCATGAAGGGGAAAATGAGACCTGCTAGATGATCTCTACCCTAACAGTCAAGAAACTAAATAGAAACCTGCAAAAGACTATAACCCAAAATAAGTATAGCAAGAGTAGAATCGGTACAACCATATGCACTAGTAAGCCACATCGATCGACACAAATCAGATTACACAATTATAACATAAACAATCAGAAGAACACTTGCATAATTATGCAACTTTTTATCCCTTCCTAAAGCTTCCTCTAAATCTCGAAACCTCCGAGCCTGACCTCACACTAAAAGCTAACACCACCCCTAAGGAGAATACTACCACATGAACACACCCTAGACCTAAACTAAGAGTCTAGCCAACCACCTAACATACCTGGTAAAGACCCATTTGGCATAAGACTTGCCTTCTGACTTTTCGATAACCAACCCAGCCTACCCCAAGCCGACTTCCATCCCTTTATTTACTAGCCCCGCTTCTCTTAAACAACCCTATTCACACCAGTACCTGGCCACCCAGAATAGTAACATGATAGCTATGGCAAGGAAGAGCGCTTGAGTTGGGTATTCACTGATCCTAAAGTAATATGACATCCAAAGATACTAAGACCCAAACAACTTACCCTTAAGAGTTATAGGAATAGAAACATGTGAATACTCAAGAGAAACACATCAACAATGTTCACCAAGTCAAGTCAAACATGAATAATAATATCTAGCACGTACAATTATACCTTAAAACATACACTGAACAACTCAAGCTCAACCCTAATCACTAAAGGAGTCGAACCTCAATAACTTCCAAGTCAATATACCCTAACTTTAATAATAAGGCATCCAGAGATATTACAAGTACCTTGATGCGCCATGGTTACATGGCACATTAGATGCTTAAAATAAGGAAAATATACAATAACTTGGGTGTATTTTGTTGGTATGATGTAGTTTCTGTCCTACTTTGCAGGAAAACAAGTTTTGAAGGCAACAAATGATCAAAAGGAAGAATCAGGCCTGAGAACGAAGTGTCTGAAGATGAAAGAACAAGAATCTACACCAGAGAGGGAGTCAAGACACCACTCACATGCCGTGAAGACCACTCACGTGACATGAGTGGCTGTCGTGAGTCTACTTCAGAGATCAGTAAATGTTGTCTGATTTCCACAACAGGACTGACGTGGCATGAGTACCACCTACGTGACATGAAAAGGTGGCATGAGTCAACTTCTGAAGATGTCTAATTAAGCCTGATTTCCATGACACTCACCTACATGGAGTGACATGGTCCCACGATTCTAAGTCACGATACCGTGGAAGTTTTTGACTCTGTTCTCCTGTTGTGCTTCGGATAGGATTAGCTTTGTATCTATAAATACCCCTGTATAGTCATATGTGCGGGAGTTAGCCAGTAGATTGTTTTGAGAGATATTTTTTATTGTTTTTGAGTTCATAATCATATTATTGGTTTTGTAATCAAAAACCGTAGATTTGAGTTTTATTCATAATTGAGATTTCAGTTCTGCTTCATTATTGTGAGTGTGCAATTATGTTTTCATCTTTGAATTCTTCTTGTGTTCTTGCAATTATGAGTAGCTAAACTCATCAACTAGGGTTGTGTGAACCATAAGGAATTAACGAAATGGGTTAAGTACAAAGCAATTCTAAACTGCTGTGAATGCATGTATAGGTATTTCCTTTGTTGTGATTGATCGTCTAACGGTTGCAAACTCGCGTGTATTCTAGACTTGCTTGAGAGAGAGGGATAGATTGGGAAAAGGAGATAACAACAGAGATTTGAATCTATCAACGTTCATCTATTAACTTGAGCCTTAGTGGGAATAGTTATCTGAGATCCAGGACAAGGGTTAGTAGTGCGACACTCAGAGACCGAGAGAAGAAGAGTGAAATTTGTCTAACAAAGGTTGAGAGATGTTTAGATGAACATATCTTGTCAGATTTTGCATGCAACATAGTGGGACGGTTTTGTTAGCACAAGTAATCGGTGGAGTTAAGGAATCATTGGGGATCAAAGTCCTAGTGTACTTCTCTCATTGTCTACAAGCTCGATACAGCCAGCAATAGTTACTGTCACTATTTACTCACAAAACCCCCCAGTTTTTACTTATTTGCCAAATACTCAAACAAGAACTTAACCTACTTCCGTCCTATTCCCTATGGGATCGACCCCAACCTAGTTGGGTTGTATATTTGACAGCGACCGTTTTATACTTCTTAGGAGGCATATTTTTGGTGACATTAAATTTTGGTGCTGTTGCCGGGGAATACGGTTACAGAGTTGATTAGTAGTGGTTGGAGTTGATTGGTTTTGTTTTTACATACTTTTGAGGGTACACGCCGGTGTATGCCTAATACTAGGAGTCAAGGCAATCCCCTGATTCCACTTGATCTTGAAATTGAAAGGACTCTAAGGGCTAATTGAAGAATGGTAAATACTGATAGAGCTTAGGATCCCGCAGCTGCGGGAGACATTCATTACCAACTAATTTAGCCAGTTGGTAATGAAATAACGTATCAAACTATCGCTCAATTGACACAAGAAGAGCAAGCTAGGAAAGATGCTCTTAGACAAGCATAAAGATATAATCTAGCTATGCAAGAGGTAGCTCAGTGACAGGCTGAGGCTGAAGAGTGGCAAAGACGACTGAGAGCGCAACCGAGACCATATGTGCCTGTTTATGATGATCCTGAAGAAGAGGATGTGGCGTACTGCGAGCCAATAGACACTGGTGCCAATATTCCACCTGAGTTACCTCCGGGCACTAAGTTTGACATTACCAGTACCATGATTCACCTGCTAAACTTGAAGGGTGTGTTTTTCAGTCTTCCTACTGATGATCCAAACATGCACGTGATAAATTTTGTGGGGGTCTACACTTTATATAATTTGCCTGGAGTTGACCAAGAGGCTATTCGGTTGTGATTGTTTCCATTCTCTTTAACAGGAGAAGCTACTTTATGGTTGGCCGAGTTTCCACGAGGTTCCATTACTACTTGGAAAGAATTGAGAAATCAATTTCTGGAAAGATTCTTTCCACATTCAAATATGCTGCAGTTGAAGGACGAGATTTATAATTTCAGACAACTACATTCTGAAGCACTTTATGAGACATGACTAAGGTTCAAGAAGAAGCTACAGAATGTGCCAAATCACAGGATGAGTGGTAGGAACTTACTTGAAATCTTCTACAGAGCTTTAAATGCCAACACAAAAGCGGTAGCAGATACTATCACTGGTGGAGCATTCAGGAGTATGAGATGGGAACGAGCTTCAAAGATATTAGATCGTATCACTAAGACCAACCGAGGATGGCATACTCGGGAGGCAGAAATGCCTGCTGCCACATATGCTATTGGAGCCTCAGCAGCACAATGGGCTTTGGTCGAATCTGTAGCTCAAGAAGTCACTCAGTTGAGGAAAGAAATTGCTCTTTTGGCTACACAAATTATAGCTAGAGATGCTGAGAAGGTGCATGCTGTAGGTACAAAAGGTAAAATGCCTAGACATGACGATAGTGAATCTGATGAGGAGGCTAAATACTTGGATGGTGAAGTGGTGGGTTTTTAAGCCAAGGGCCAAGGGTCTAATCAAGACTCTTGGAACTCGAGGCAAGGGAATCAAGGTCGGAACTATTATGGAGACAATTATAATAAGCCGGGAAAAAGAGATTGAGAACCAGACCGTGATGGTGATTGGAGACGGAAGGATGATTATAGAGAGAAGAGTGGCCTTTATGTACCACCAGGAAGCCGTGATGATGAGTCTAGAAATTCAAGGATGGAGGCCCTTCTTAATAAACTGGTCAAAGGGTCAGAGAGCCAGGAAAATTTCTTGAAGGAGATTAGGTCAGACATATAATGAATAAGTAAGAAATTGGAGTCTCATTCAACTGCCATTAAACAGTTAGAGAAATAGTTCAGGCAGATATCATTGGCTCTGAATCAACGTTAGCCAGATACACTTCCAAGCAATACTGTCCAAAATCTGAAGAATTATAGCCATTGCCTAGCCATTACTACTAAAAGCGGGAAATGCACGAGACAGATCCACCTATACCTGCCGACAGTGGTAAGACCAATGAGCCGATGATTATTGATGTAGAAACTGAGTTAGAGTGGGATAATTCGAAGGGATAAATAACTCTAGAACATCACGATACTAGCAAAAAGGTGAAATCAGAAAAGAGGTAGGTAAAAAAGTACCACAAGTACTGAAAACTATCCCATGACCTCCTCCTCCTCCTTTTTCTCAAAAGTTGAGAAAGAAGGCTGAGGAAGGCAAATATCAGAAGTTTATTACAATGTTGAAGGAGCTGTTAGTAAATATCCCTCTTGTTGAGGCATTGGAGCAGATGCCAGGTTATGCGAAGTTCATGAAAGACTTGATAACAAAGAAGAGAACTGTTAGTTTTGAGCCAGTAGATAACTTACATCATTGTAGTGCAGTTGCTTCGCATTCCCTAGTTGAAAAGAAGGAGGATCCAGGAGTTTTCACAATTACCTGTACTATTAGGTCCTACAACTTTGCTAAAGCTCTTTGTGATTTGGGTGCTAGCATTAACTTAATGTCGTTAGCCGTTTTCAAGCAGTTGGGGTTGGGAGTACCAAAACCAACCAATATGAGACTTCTCATGGCCGATAGGACTGTGAAAAAGCCAGTGGGCATTCTGTATGATATTTTGGTAAAGGTTGCATCTTTCATATTTCTGGCTAACTTTGTAATCCTACATTATGAAGTTAACTTTGAGGTTCCCATCATATTGGGAAGACCATTCCTTGCCACTGGTCGTGTGATGGTCGACATGGAAATAGGGCAGATGAAATTCAGGTTAAATGATGAACAGGTCACTTTTGATGTTTGTCGTTCCATGAAGTAACCGAAAGATAAGCGGGTGACTTTGGTAATAGATACGGTTGATGATAGTGATGTTGTTGTGTCTATTGAAGAAAGGTTGGGGGTAGAAGCTCTTGCGGCCGTGATTATGAATTTTGATAGCAATGGTATTGAGGAATATAATGAGATGGTTGGTGCACTCACTGGTAAGGGAGCATACACTTATGCTCCAAAGAAACTGGATCTCAATTTGAAGAATAGGGTGACTCCACCAGCTCGTCCATCTATTGAGGAGCCTCCGATTTTGGAGCTTAAGGCTTTTTTGGCTCACCTTCGCTACACATATTTGGGAGCCAACAATACCTTGACTGTGATTATTTCTGCTAAATTAGAGGAGTGGCAAGTAGAGGCTTTGTTTTTAGTATTGTAAAGATTTAAGAGGGTCATTGGTTGGTCCATTGCTGATATTATAGGAATTCCACTCGGCATTTGCACTCACAAAATTCAACTCACTCCTGAGTGCTTACCAAGCATTGAGCATCAACGTCGTCTAAACTCACCAATGCAAGAGGTTGTGAAGAAAGAGATCATTAAGTGGTTAGATGTAGGAGTGGTTTATCCCATTGCTGATAGCAAGTGGGTGAGCCCAGTTCAGTGTGTGCCAAAGAAGGGAGGAATTACTGTGGTTCCAAACTAAAAGAATGAGTTAATCCCAATGAGATCGATTACCAGATGGAGAGTTTGCATGGATTATCAAAAGCTGAATTCCTGGACAGAAAAAGATCATTTTCCTGTGCCCTTCATGGATCAACTATTAGACCGTCTTGTCGGTAGAGGATGGTATTGTTTTCTCAATGGATATTCGGGGTATAATTAGATTTTTATTGCTCCCGAAGACCAAGAGAAGACCACTTTCACTTGTTTGTATGGGACATTCACATTTAAAAGGATACCTTTCGGTCTATGTAATGCACCGACCGCTTTCCAATGTTGCATGATGTCTATTTTCTCCGACATGGTGGAAGACACTATTGAGGTTTTTATGGATGATTTTTCTGTTGTGGGAGACTCATTTGAGGATTGCTTGGCACACCTTGCTAATGTGTTGCAGATATGCGAGGAGTGCAACTTAGTGCTGAATTGGGAAAAATGTCACTTTATGGTCAACGAGGGTATCGTATTGGGGCATAAGATTTCAAAGAAAGGTATTGAGGTTGATAAGGAAAAAATTGAGGTGATTGAAAAGTTACCTCCACCAATCTTCGTGAAAGGTATTTGAAGTTTCTTAGGTCATGTTGGATTTTATAGAAGATTCATCAAGGACTTCTCTAAGATTGCACATCCTTTATGCAAACTTTTGGAGCAAGAGGTGAAGTTCGTGTTCGATGAGGCATGTGTAAGAGCATTTGAGTGTCTTAAAGAGAAGATGGTTTCAACCCCTATTATTGTGTCACCAAATTGGACAATGCCTTTTGAGGTTATGTGTGATGCTAGCGGAGTGGCTTTGGGTGCAGTCCTTGGCCAAAGATGTGAAAAGATGTTACATCTGATTTACTATGCTAGCAAAGTGCTTAATTCAGCTCAAAAGAATTATACTGTGACTGAGTAGAAATTGTTGGCAGTGGTATTTGCTTTTGAGAAATTTAGATCTTACTTGATAGGTACGAAGGTGATTATGCATACAGACCATGCAGCTCTTCGGTATCTTATTTCAAAAAAAGGATGCTAAGCCAAGATTGATTCGGTGGGTACTTCTATTGCAAGAATTTGACTTTGAAGTCAAGGATCGTAAGGGGACCAAAAATCAAGTTGTTGACCATCTATCACGCCTTGAGGAGGAGGCCATGCTTAAATTAAGGGATGATCTTGAGATTGATGATACTTTTACAGATGAGCAGGTATTGGTAGCATCGCATGACTTAATCCCTTGGTTTGCTGATTTTGCCAACTTTTTGGCAAGTGATCTAGTTTCGAAAGAGATGTCATATTAGCAGTGAAAGAAATTCATGCATGAGGTGAGAAAATTCTTCTAGGATGAGCCATAGTTATTTCGGGTATGTGCAGATGGCATGAATCGGAGATGCATTCCATAGGTCGAGATGATGAGTATTTTGGAAGCATGTCATTCGTCTCCAGTTGGGGGTCATCATGGAGGTGCGTGGACTGCTCATAAGATCTTAGAATGTGGGTACTACTGGCCTACCATTTATAAAGATGCTCATGACTATGCTCAAGCTTGTGACCAATGTCAAAGGCAAGGCAATATCTCACGCAGACACGAACTTCCCATGACAACTATACTTGAGCTTGAATTATTTGACGTGGAGAATTGACTTTATAGGCCCTTTGTGAGCTCGCATGGGATGAAATACATCTTGGTAGCTGTCGACTATATTTCTAAGTGGGTGGAGGCAATTGCGCTTCCTAACAACGAAGGAAGAAGTGTCACAACGTTCTCGAAAAAGAACATATTTTCACAATTCGGAACCCCCCGAGTTATTATTAGTGATGGAGGATCCCACTTCTGCAATTGTCTGTTCAAGACCCAGCTTGAAAAATATGGTGTTAAACATAAGGTGGCAACACCTTACCATCCTCAGACAAGCGGGCAAGTTGAGGTGTCAAATCGTGAGATCAAGTCTATTTTGGCAAAAATAGTGAATGCCAATAGGACTGACTGGGCTCGAAGATTAGATGATGCATTATGGGCATATCGAACTACTTTTAAAATGCCAATTGGTGCATCACCATATCAGCTGGTTTTTGGAAAATCTTGCCATTTGCCTATCGAACTTGAACATAAGGCTTTATGAGCTTTGAAAAGGTTGAATTTAGACTGGAGTGAAGCGGCTAAATTGAGACTAAAGCAGATGAATGAGATGGATGAATTTCATTTCGGGCTTATGAAAGTTTAGCAATATATAAAGAGAAGATGAAATTATATCATGATCGTCGAATTGAGAATCGAGAGTTTCACCCGGGAGATTTGGTGCTACTTTATAACTCCAAACTTTGTTTGATTGCTGGAAAATTAAAGTCCAAATGGTCTGGACCATTCAAGGTGGTTAGGGTATTCCCACATGGACCAATTGAGCTACAAGGAAAGAATAATGTTCTATTCAAGGTAAATGGGCAGAGTGTTAAGCATTATGTGGTAATCACGGAAGAAACAAAGACATGTGAGGAACTTGAGCTTGCTGAAGTCTAAGTAGTCAAGCTAGCCATGTCGTACCGCGACGTTAAATCAGGCGCTTCATGGGAGGCAACCCATAGGCTGGTTGGTGAAGTCTAAGTATCCAAGTTAGCCATGTCATGCCGCGACATTAAATAAGGCACTACTTGGGAGGCAACCCACGATCTGAGGATGTTGTGATCTGAGCATTGGAAGAGTGGTTAGCTGAAATTCACAAGATTTACCTGAAAAGATTCAGTGCTACTCACGCCATGCACCTATGTGACGTAGGCACACCCACGTCACGTGAGTGGTTCCGTGTTAATCAGCAAAAAAGTTCATCTTTCTGAATCTTACCTATGATATGGGACCCACGTGACATAGGTAGACCCACGTCATGTGAGTAGTTCCGTGGAAATAAGAAGTTATGGATACTTGCAGGTGTTGATTTACGGTAAGAACCCATGTGACGTGAGTGAAACCCACATCACGTGGGAGGTTTCGTGAAAAGCATACAATTCAGGGTATCTGAGACCCGACCCGACCCGATCCAACTCTTCCTATATTTTGGTATATACTGTAAATCCGACCCAACCCCCATTACAAATTCTCCTTCTCTAATCCAAAGCCTACACATAAATCCTACTTCCATCAAAATAACCAAATTCTCCTACCTTTAATCCAAAATTCTTCCATTCCTCAAAGACCAAGTCCAATTCGAGCAAAACCCTCCCCTCCCAAATCCCTAATTACCCAAAATTTGATCCCCACGGTCCCACACAAACTAAATCTGACCCACCCACTACCAAACCCAACCCCTTGATCCGATAATTGACCCAAACCGATCAAAATACAAAAAAATCTGACCCAAACCCGATACCGTGCCTCCCAAATCAAACCCCAAAAGTGACCACCTTGATTCCTCATCCAGAATTCGTAAAACAAATCTGGAATTACCAACCCATTTTCGTGATGAATCGATTGAATCTGAAAAAGTGGGTTCGTGGAGGAGTTTTATATTGGACATGATGATACTGCATTAGTACCTCATACCACGAGGTTATAGACTCAGGCCCAAGCTGCTGCCCGGGCTGTGCTTCAGCCCATTCCACCTCCTGTAGAGCCGGTTGTTTAGGATCATTCTTTCGAGTCCACCACCCAGTCTGAAGGGGGGGATGCTTTGGAATTGGGCTCTGCGGCGGATTCTACAGGTCAGGGTCCCTCTGCAGCGGAGGCTACAACCTCTATTTTAGGTACTGGTGCACAGAGTGCTCCGACTCTCTCACAAAGTGGGGAGGTTCAGCGGTGGTGTGTTCAGGGAATGCGTACATTTTATGAAAGAGATGTCGGAGGAGTATTATGGAAGAGCCCCGATATAGGCTTGAGGAGTTGAAGGCATTACTGGATATTTGGCCTATGTTTGAGCGGTGTGGATTTGGTTGGATGGCGGAGCCTTCAGGTCGCTATAGCTCGAAAGTGGTCCTAGAATTTTATGCCTCATCTACTGCGTTGGTTGACTTGAGTACACCTATCGGGCAGTGGTACAGGGATCAACCCTTATTGCCACACATTTTGGTTTGAGGTACCCGGGTTGATATATCGGAGCAAACCATCCACCACTTCTTGTTTGGTGCGGATCGTCCACTACCAGCTACGACTGCTGAGTTTGATCACCACATGGAAACTGTCAGAGATCGAATTAAGATACGGGATACAGACCAGAAGTTAGAGCTGCTAAAATGGATTGCAGTGTATATAGTGAAGGACGGTGTGGCTGCGAGTTAGGTGACTGGTAAACTGGATATCAAGAAATCCACACTATATTTTACAGGCAGATTTTGGTGGTCAGTTGTTCGGCATCGGTTGGGTCTAATTAATGCTGACAATTCACTTAGTACTACAGCTCTACTGCCTCCCTTAGTATGGTTTCAGTGTCGAGGGACTTTCTGCAGCAGTTGATTGATAGACAGACGCAGATATTCGAGCGGCAGACCCACACTGAGACCCAGATGGCTAAGTTAGTATCCCATATTAAGCCATGGGTTAGGACCACAGTAGAGGCTGCAGAGGCTAGGGTGGAGGCCTAAATGACTGTGATGATGGATCAGTTTATGAGGGGGATGTATTGTAGGATTGACAACTTTGAGGCACGGATGGCCTCCCGGATGAGTTTCATCCAGGGTCCTGATATGATCAATTTGACACAGGAGGTGGCAGCGTTGAGAGAAGAGGTTAGAGCTTTTGCATCGACCATCACTCCTATTATCCCACCTATGCATGTTCAGGCATCGATGCGACGAGCCTTTGAGGTGGATTTATTTGCCGACGGGGAGCCTCCGATTGATAGAGGCAAAAGACCACGCAGTGCAGAGGACCACGTTGACAGTGATGACGAGTATGAGGGTGATCTTCGAAGAGTGATTAAGGCCTCTATAATAGAGTAACATGCTAGACAGATAGCGGAGGAGCAGAGGGCACGTGGTGCATCCTCCAGTTAGGCACCCCCTCCACCGGATGCACATAGTAGAGAGCCCAGAGGGCAGACTGATGATCCTGATATGGGCGGGCCCACTTCCGGAGCCTAGGGCACCACAGGTATGTCTTCACTCCCTTATATTGTATTGATAGTTGTGTACTGAGGTCAGTGCACCATTATTAGTTGGGGTGGGGGTGTACCACCACTTGGGGGTTTTTGTTGTCGTGTTTCTTTTCCCCCGAGTGTGCTATCATAGTAGAACCGACATGTTTAGGGTATTGTTTATAGTATTTATGTGTTTCTTGTTGAATTAGGAGAAAAATAAGGGAACTGTAGTGCAGTCTAATTTTGAAAAAAATTATGGTTTTTGAATATTAAGGATACCCCTCCTGAAAATTTTTATTTTGAAGTATGTGTGTGTAGCATGTTTATGTATGACAGTTGTTGGACCTTGTTATGGCACTAGGATTATAAACAAGATAACTATAGCCGGCATTGCATGAATCAGATAGGTAGTAGTTGATAATACAACCTTGTGCTATATATGTGTGAGGTCATTACTTGGTTAAATTTGTGTGCGCGATCAAGAACTTGCCCGGTTAGTCTTGCTTAGGTTAGAGGATAGTGGTTAGGAAAGGATCATAGGCCATTTTTTGAATAAGTCCACTTTTATCCTAAATGCCCGACCAAATGAAATAATATCCCTTGATCCCGATTTGGAGCCTAAATTGACCAATTTCTTTCATTAGCCTATTCACCTTCCCATTTTAATCACAATGAACCTGTCTTGACCCTGGTCCCTCCTTGGAAACTGTGTACCTCAACTCAGGCAAATAGCCTAAGTTGAGGGTGGCTATTATAGGGGTGCGTAGATTGATTTGGGTATGAAGAAGGGGGTAATAAAAGAAAAAGAGAAAACAGATTTAGGTGTAAAAATAAAAAAATAAAAAAAAGAGCAAAAAAAATATAAAGTGAAAGAAAAAAAAAGTTGTGTTGTGAAGTTTGAGAAAAATCACACCCAAAATCTTTAAATAAAAGAAAGGAGAATAAGGGAGGATAAAGATAAGAATGGTTGGAAGTTGGTACCAAAAATAGTGTAGTGTCAAGGAGGGTTGAGTCACCATATCCATATATATCATACCCATCCCCAAACCTACATTACAAGCCAAGTAAAGTCCTATAGTGATCCTAGTCCAACTGTCCAAAAACTTAAGGCATAGAAAATAAGGGTAAGCCTATGGTATTTTATGCACACTGTTTGAACTTCTTTGGGAGAGAGAGTGTTTTGACCGAGTCCCTGATTTGAGATTCATTAGCATACTATGAGTGCATGGGACATCTTTGATTGTGAGAGTACATGGGTTGCATTGTTAGCTGCTATTTGTTCGAATAATGTCATTTGCATATATGCTTAGTTGTTTGTTCATAATCTGGTGCCATCACTTGATCCTTTCTATCTCCTGATAATATGCTGCCTGTATACACACTATGGTTTTGATTTACAAATAGGAGGGGTCGGAAAAGTTTTTGTGCCGAAGGTAATAAGTTGACTGCCATAGGTCCCTTAGGTTTCTCTTAGTTACGCATCATATATATCTGTTTTTGTTTTGTTTGCCTGAGGACATGCAAACGTTTTAAGTTAAGGGTGTTGATGTGCCATGGTTACATGGCACATTCGATGCTTAAAACAAGGAAAATATGCAATAACTTGGGTGTATTTGGTTGGTATGATGTGGTTTCTATCATACTTTGCAGGAAAACAGGTTTTGAAGGCAACAAATGATCAAAAGGAAGAATCAAACCCGAGAACAAAGTGTCTGAAGATGAAAGAACAAGAATCTGCACCAGAGAGGGAGTAACGACACCACTCACGTGCCATGAAGACCACTCACATGACGTGAGTGGCTGTCGTGAGTCTACTTCAGAGATCAGTAAATGTTGTCTGATTTCCACGACAAGACTGACATGGTGTGAGTACCACCTATATGACATGAAAATGTGGCGTGAGTCAACTTATGAAGATGTGTAAATGAGCCTGATTTCCATGACACTCACCTATATGGCGTGACTTGGTCCCACGATACCAAGTCACGATACCGTGGAAGTTGTCGACTCTGTTCTCCTGTTCTGCTTAGGATAGGATTAGCTTTTTATCTATAAATACCCCTGTATAGTCTTATGTGCGGGAGTTAGTCAGTACATTGTTTTGAGAGATATTTTCTATTGTTTCTGAGTTCATAATCATATTATTGGTTTTGTAATCAAAAACCCTAGATTTGAGTTTTATTCATAATTGAGATTTCAGTTCTTTTTCATTATTGTGAGTGTTCAATTATGGTTTCATCTTTGAATTCTTCTTGTGTTCTTGCAATTATGAGTAGTTAAACTAATCAACTAGGGTTGTGTGAACCATTAGGAATTAACAAAACGGGTTAAGTGCAAAGCAATTTTGAACTACTGTGAATGAATGTATTGGTATTTCCTTTGTTGTGATTGATCGTCTAATGGTTGCAAACGTTAGAAACTCGCCTATATTCTATACTTGCTCGAGAGAGAGGGATAGATTGGGAAAAGGAGATAACAACAGAGATTTGAAGCTATCAACCTTCATCTAATAACTTGAGCCTTAGAGAAAATAGTTATATGATATCCAGGACAAGGGTTAGTAGTGCGACACTCGGAGACCGAAAGGAGAAGAGTGAAATTCATCTAGCCAAGGTCGAGAGACGTTTAGATGAACATATCTTGTCAGATTTTGCATGCAACATAGCGGGACAGTTTGGTTAGCACAAGTAACCAGTGGAGTTAAGGAATCATTGGGGATCACAGTCCTAGTGTACTTCTCTTATTGTCTACAAACTCGATACAACCAGCAATAGTTACTGTCACTATTTACTCACAAAAACCCCCAGTTTTTACTTATTTGCCAACTACTAAAACAAGAACTTAACCTACTTTCATCCTATTCCCTGTGGGATCGACCCCAACCTAGTTGGGTTCTATATTTGACAACGACCGCTTTATACTTCGTAGGAGGCATATTTTGGGCGACATCAGACCTGAACCACACAAGGATCTCAATAAACATATATCCAACATGTAAGAATAATCCTCAGTTCACTCATGGAACCATCAAACTTATACATACCTTAGTACATACACGTTATGGGTGATACGTCTACCCTTTAGACATGACCTGTAGGGGACAATTACCGTCCATGTACTAAAACCCTAGATATGAATGTCTATAATCCTTAATCCAACCATAACCTGTTAAAACATTTGAAATACCAAAACATTCCACAATTCATAATATAAGGCGAAACAAGTAACAAAGCAAGTAAACAATGAATGGATCACACTCATAAGCATACATTAACCAATCATACTATAAAGTAGTTAATCTGTAAATATAGTACAAGTAGGATTAATTACACCACAATAACCTACCTCACCGGTTAGGAACCTCACAACTTTGCACCCATAAATATAAATCCCGAGGACCATAACAATTTATACCACCTTAAGTACTAAGAAACCTACCCTGCCTCACCTATGGTTATGACTCCTCTCAAGGAATATTGCCCATGAAAAAAAAAATACCCATACATTACCCCCAATCATTTACATAGGATAGGGAATATCAATTCATGGCATACATATAACTCAGCATGACACTTAATACATAAGCAGCCCAAATAACAAACACTACTTGGAATCTAACCTATACCAGTACCCATAACCCCATGCCTGAAGGCCTAAACATGTAATCTTCAATCAATTTACACTATAATCATGCTTTTAAATCTGAGTCTGTGCTACTCAATTAAACCTTAGCTTACCTAGATGTCATCTAGTTGAACAAAGGACGAACCATATGAAATTCTAGCCTATAGTCAATCTCACGAACCTGTTAGTCTCCAGAAATTCATAGGTTTGCACCCATATGCACTCCTTTATCCACATTCTGTGGCTCTAAGGCTTAAGAGGCAGTCTTTAGGGTTATTTGGAGCCTCACCACGTTTCTACATCAGTTAATAGGAATAAAGAAAATAAAACACGACTACAACCTATACTGGTCGAGTAACACTGCTATAGCAATGGGTCTACAACCATAGTTGTATCTCTATAGAAAAATAATTATCTCTATAGCAAAATGACGTCAGCCTGACCCAAGAGTTTAAGTCCCCTAATTTTTAATGCTCAAGGCCCCGTGTACGTTTCAACTAATATGTCGATACTTTTGGGACTCCATACTAACCCCAAGGTGATTTCTAATAATGACAGATTCGGGCGTTACAACAGATACCAATTTACCCACCATTCATCCCCGAACGATAAAAAAAGGAACGGTCCATGTCTAGATACTTGGACTTAACACGTCCCCACTACTAATTAATACTCCTAAAACCTAATTTAGAATTCAAATTACCCAGTAAATTTTATTGAATCACGACCGCTCAAACCCCGATTCATTAAATGCACAAATCAAAACCTAACCACCGATCTCTTCGAAATAGCTCCTTCGTGCCCCCATAAGCATGATGTGACAAAAAAATTTACTCTCCAAAGGCTAAGGAAATAATATCCAAAACTATTTGAACTACAACCATTGGATGGGGTGTTAAAGGATTGAAATTTAAAGGCCTACGAAAACTGAGGAAGGTCCCCTCTATAACAGCTATCACACCGCTATAGCGGTACTGCTATGGCGGTAGGCCCGCCGCTATAATGGTCCTAAGAAGATTATAGAGGGGGTAAATGGTTTCTTTCCTCATTTTTCCTCTCTACTCAAAAATACTCCTCCCCTTCTTCGATCACTACGCTCTTGTTGTCAGAAATGGGTAGCACTTGACTCTCTTTCTCTCTAACACTTCGCCATTCCAGAATTTGTATGCTTTAGGCTAGAATTTACGTTGAAATTGAGAGTTTAGAGTAAATCTAGATTTTTTGTATTTGGGGCTTAGTTGTGTCAAAATTTTAAAGTATGGTTGCTTCCCTAACGTTTATAAAACTTCTATTGCTTTCTGGATGTAAGAAACTGGAAGTTTACGACCTTAATGGATCGAAAACGAAGGGGAATACAAAGGGTCCTTTTTGGAGTTGGAATGGTGATTTGGGAATGATTTAGGAGTTATCATGCCTGAATTTTTGCATATACCAGTTCTAGGATACTGCTGGAACACTGATCTGAGTCCAAAATTTGAAAACGTAAATTTTGAGTCAAGGGGTGCCATTGTTGCACCCCTTGGCTATTGGGAACGATGAAGACCACTATAGCTGTCTTCATTGCTATAGTGGTGAAATTACAGTTATAGCGGAGCCGCTATAGCAGTAGTCATACCACTATAGAGGGAGGCCGCAAGTAGAGGCCTCCCAGTTTTAAAAACTGGAAATTTTTAATTTTTTAAGCTTGATCTCTACTCGATGCACGATGATTCCTAATGAATTCCTTTGGTCAAAAATGTAGGTTATCATATACAATGGTAGGAAACCAAGCTAGCGCTCCCGCCTATGAAAGATTTCCAAATGAGGCTATTCAGGGATGATTTCAGGAGTACTGACGATTGGGGATTCTTTTCAAATGAAGCTTCGATATGACAAAAGTGGAGCAGAAAGCATTAGAGTTCTACAACCAGCTGCAAGAATTTGAGTGGGGTCCGCTAGTGGTAGCTCTCCCCGATGGGGTCATAACTTGGACAAAGGAGTTCTTTGCCATACTCCCTATCGTGCTCTGGGATTCCCCTAGTGTAATGACCTTCCCGGTTATTTCCCTCATTTTCATGTGTTGTCAGCATTTAGAGCTTTTCTATAACTACCCCCAAGTTATTTATGACTTGCTAGGACTGACAGTTCGGTTCCCGGGCAGTTCGTCTGAGAATATTATTTAGACCGAGCACGTTGTAAAATATTAAATTAAATTAAAATTTGGTAAAATGACATAGGTAATTACCTTTTGAAAATATTTTTGAACTTTCTAAAATTCTTATCTATACTATTTTATAATAGTTTTATAACCTATTGATAATTAAAGTGGAGATAGTGAATTTAAATATGTTAAAATAATATTTTTATTTTATCGAGGTTTTAATCAAAATAATTTTCTATTAACTACAGTATATTGAAAATATTATATTTATTTTACCACGAACCTATGCAATACCCGAATATATACATAATGGGATAAAAGTACTTTGTATTGCCAGCTAGTTCCACGTGGATGTGAAAGGTTCATGGGTGGACAACAACCTTTCTCAAAAAGGTTAATAGGCTGCCACTTTCCCTCCTAAACATGCATTTGGTTAGTTCATTATGCATATGTTAATACATGAAAGATATCTTATAGTTAGGCAAATTACTACTGATCTTCCACTCAATTTCAAATACAAACAAAAGTCAAGAAAACTTATTTCTCCAATTTGCTTCAACGTTATAGTAGGTAAACTTTTGCAAGGATGTGCGAACACAATGAAAATTGTCTTAGTGTCATACTTGAATACGTATAGTTACTTTAGGTGGAGTTTGGTGGGAGAAAAATATTTTGACATTATATTTGATCATCATAAAAATAAAATTAATTATCTATTTCAAGCTATTCAAGCTCAGGGATGCGTGGTTGACGTTATTACGGTAAGTTTTGTCGATTTTACGGTATAATTTTATATATTATTGGTGGTGCTGATATGTTGGTTCTGTTTGAGCTATATTTTAAGCTCAAATTGAGAGGTGCTAGTTGTGATTATTGATCACGGGGTGATTTGGGATGCTGTGACGATTTCGGTTTTGCGATTCCGCAAGCGGGCCCCACGTGGGATTTTCGGGCATTTTTTGAACTAATGCAATATGGGTATCAATAGTCATATTTTGACATGTAGTTTATTATTTTGGTAGCTTGGCAGCAGTCAGAAGCCTCTCGAAAGGGGAAAGCTCCTATTTAGCTGGCTTTAGCAGGCGTTCGGCGGCGTCCAGGTAGGCTAGGTTTACCTTCCTTTGCACTTAGATTTGGCTTATGTGTGATATATGTATGCTATTGTGCTAGTGTTGTGGGCTGGTGTTATAAACTTGGTGGTGGTGTTTTGCTGTGATTTAGGCCTTCTAGGCCGGATAGGGCTATTTGGATATATTCTAGGCCCGTTATCCTCGTGGTACACCACAGATGACCTATTTGGGGTCGGATATTGTTGTGTTGATTTCTGGTTGGGGAACGTTATTGTTGGACCTTAGTCCAGGCTTAGGCAGACTTAGACAGGTATAACTAGACTTGGTTTTCGGGCCCCGTTAGTGGGCCCCGTTACCCTTTTGGTCGACTTGTCAGAACTTTGACATCTTTGGGTTTAGTTAAGCCTCTATGACCTGTTAGGGTTCTGATGGGATTGAGTCACCCTGATTATACCCGGTTGGCCTGTTTAGCCTTATTAGTCCTTGATAGCATTGTATTTGACCGGGATCGGCTAGTTTTATTTAGAATACGGACCTACCTTTCCATGACTTATAATGTATACCCAGACTTGTATATACATATTACTTATAGTAGATATTTGACCTAGAAGGACCCCGAGATCGACTTGTAGCATGTTGTGGGGTTAACTTCTGTACCTATAAGCTAGTATTGACTTAGAACTAGGGTGTTCCCCAATTATCTGATATGATATGACATTTGATTCTGTTCTGGTTACTGGCTATAATAAGTTCTGGTTCGAGTCCGGCCACTAATTCAGGTATGATGATTTTGGTTATTGACTATTGGGTGTTCCGGTTCGAGTCCGGCCCCAGATTGTGATACACTATTAGTTCCGGTTTGAGCCCGGCCACTTATTATTATGAGTTCCGATTTGAGTCCGGCATCTGGTTATGATATGGTTGGATAGTTTTGGTACTGGGTACCGTGATTATGATACTGTTGTTCTATGAGTTCCGGTTCGAGTCCGGCAGATATGATATATATGTGGCCTCTTGTTAATACCCACTGCTTCTGGTTCGACTCGGGCTTCTGGCCTCTTGTTATTACCCATTGGTGTCGGTTCAAGCCCGGTGCACTCCTGTTGGTTATTGTGGTTACTGGATGCTAATACTACTTCGAGACACTGGTGACTATGCAATACTATTTTTGTATGTCCCGTCGGTTTATGGGGGCCAGGCTGGGTTATTGTTTTCTTCCGTTTGCCTATCGGGTTTATGGGGGCCCAGATAGGTTATGTTTGACTTGTGTGTTTACATACGCATTTATTTACACAATTATTCGGTATCACATTTATTTATTTCCTAAGCATATCTACACGCCTCGACAGTTACTTATGTATTTGTTACTTATACCACGGACTTAGCATGCACCCTCGCATTTTAGCTTGCTTATATTACTTTGAGCTCAGTCGGCCGATGATGCCTACTGAGTACACGTTGCCCTGGTACTCATACTGCACTTCTTCATCTTTTTCCCCAATGCAGATCTAGGCACTAGTCGATGGTTTTGACGTGACTCTTTTCTCAGCATTGACTCCGGAGCAGGGTGAGCTTACTGACGTCCGAGGCAGATCCTACTCAATCTTCTATTGTATAGTCTATTGCTCCCGAGACTATTGTACTTGTTATACATATTTGGTTTCTGTCTTGTATTTTGGGTATGTTAGTAGTGGCTCCTGTACTGACCTCACCAGGTCTTGGGAAGGGTTCTTGACTTTATATACTGTCCTCTTTCTTCTCATTCTTGGCATATATACATATTCTAATTCTGTCTGTAGCATTATAGCATGTTTATAGATATGGTTACTTCCACTTCTTCTCTGTTTTATGAGATTCCGCCCGTTAGCTCACCGCTTATCGCTCTGGGCTAGGGTTTGGCTTGCCTATTGGTGGGTTACGATAGGCGCCATCATGACTCAAATATTGGGTTGTGACAGCTTGGTATCAGAGCCTAGGTTGTATAGGTAGTGTCGGTACATGGGCCAATGTTTAGTAGAGTCCTGTGGATCGGTGCGGGGATGCCTGTATCCTATCCTCGGAAGGCTATGGATCATTCATAGGGGAGTCTCTCATTTTCTTGACTCATGTCCGTGCGTTAAGTCTATGTTGGTTTCTGATTTTCATTTGGTTTACTCTTTACGTAGATGGTTAGGACGCATGGTCCGAGAGACGAGGGTCAAGACCCCGAGCCTACAACGAGGGCTCCTGTTAGGGTCCGAGGTTGACCCAGAGGTTGGGGGCAGGGCAGAGCAGCAGCCCCAGGCTGAGATCATGCTAGGGATCAGTTGCCCGATCCTATTATAGCTCCAGATGTTTCACCTCCACAGCAGTCGGTGGGCCAGGGAGCAGTCCAGGCTCCACTCAATTTTATTGATGCTTCTTTTCTCCGTGGTATATTACTTCAGTTGTTGGGAATAGTTGGAGGTCCATCAGCCGAGGGAGACCAACCAACAGTACAGGGAGTTGGTGTTGGGGTGCAGCCTGCAGCTACAGCACCCAGAGTTGAGATTTTGCTAGCTCCAGTAGCTCCACAGTCGGTTATAAATCAGCCTGTTATGTCTGTTGATGAGCAGAAGATGTTGGGGCTTTTTTTGAGGTTGACTCCATCGAGATTTGCTGGTACTCCGGGTGAGGATGCATATGAGTTCTTGTCTAGCTGCGAGGATAGACTGAGGAATTTGGGATTGGTACAGTCTCGTGGTGTTGATTTCGTGGCATATCAATTTGATACTGCAGCGAGGAGATAGTGGAGGGGATATCTTGATTCCAGGCCAGCAGGATCTCCGCCGATTACCTGGACCCAGTTCTCTAAAATTTTCTTGGGGAAGTATATGCCCCGTACTATGCGGGAGAAACTCAGGGATGAGTTCTCCAGATTGACTCAGGGTTCATTATCTGTTGTCGAGTATGAGGCGAGGTTTTATGATCTTGCTAGGCATGCTACTTCTATTTTGCCTGATGAGTATGAGAGAGTTAGATGTTTTGTCAGGGGACTGAGATTGCCACTCCGCAGGGCTACCCAGAGTTTAGTGACTTCAGGAAAGTCATTCGTAGAGATTCTTGAGCATGTATACTCTATTGAGGAGATGGATCATGAGGCCCAAAGGGGCAGCGATAAGAGACCTCGTGTTCAGGGTAGTTTCAGTGGGAGCCATAGTCGTTCGTAGTTTAGAGGTCGTGGTTTCCAGTTTCAGGGTAGGTACCTTCAACAGCAACAGCCGTCTTTTTAGCGACAGAGTATGCCCAGTAGGACCGTACAGTCAGCTTTGCAAATATCTGATAGAGGTCATCCCGCCTATAGTGGTTCTGTTAGACAGCCTCAGGGACGTGGCCAGTCCAGTTCATCGACTAGAGGGGGTCATACCGGATCAGCCGGAACTTCTAGGCCGAGTAGGGAGCCACGAGCATGTTATACTTATGGGGTTGTCGGTCATTTCACGCGTGAGTATCCTCAGTGCATGGCGATTGAGCCTTCAGTTCAGACAGTACAACCCCTCAGATCTATACCGCCAGCAGGTAGAGGTGGTGCACAAGGTCCCTAGGGTTCTCGAGGTAGAATGCAGGGAGGTCGGACTGGTAGTCAGGTCGGTGCTTAGACTAGTGGTAGCCAGCGTCAGTTGTATGTTGTACCAGCTAGGCCAGAGGCTGAGCCTTCGGATGCGGTGATTACAGGTACCATTTACGTATGCCATCAGCCAACTTCTGCATTATTTGATCCTGGATCCACGTTTTCTTATGTATCTACATATTATGCACCATGGTTGGGTTTATGTTCTGAGTTATTATCTGTACCCTTATGTGTATCTACCCCCGTTGGTGATTCCTTAGTAGTGGATCGGGTCTATAGATCTTGTCTGGTGACTATTCAGGAGTTTGAGACTCAGGTTGATTTTATTGTATCAGCCATGGTAGACTTTGATGTGATTCTGGGCATGGACTGGTTGTCTTTTCATCATGTAGTCTTGGATTGCTTTGCCAAGACCGTGACCTTAGCCATGCCTGGCGTACCCCAGGTGGTGTGGCAGGGTTCTATTAGTTGCACACCGACAGGGATTATTTCATATGTTCGTGCTCGTAGATTGATATTGAGGGGATATGATTCATTTCTTGCATATGTTCAGGATGCTAGCATTGAGATTCCGTCACTTGACTCCATCCCGGTTGTTCGTGAGTTTCCTGATGTATTCCCGATTGACCTACCCGGCCTTCCTCCCAAGCGTAATATAGAGTTCATTGCTGACCCCGAGCCAGGCACCCGACCTATTTCTATGGCTCCTTATCGTATGGCTCCTGCTGAATTGAGAGAGTTGAGTACTCAGCTCCAGGACCTTCTGGGGAAGGGTTTTATCAAGCCCATTGTGTCTTCATGGGGTGCTCCAGTTCTATTTGTAAAGAAGAAGGATGGATCTATGCGCATGTGTATTGATTAAAGGCAGTTGAATAAGGTAACTGTGAAGAATAAGTATCCTATGCCTCGTATCGATGATTTGTTTGGTCAACTTTAAGGTGCAGCGGTATTCTCAAAAATAGATTTGAGATCTGGATACCATCAGTTGAGAGTTAGGGATGAGGACATCCCAAAGACAGCCTTCGGGACTCGATACGACCATTATGAGTTCCTGGTGATGTCTTTTGGGTTGACTAATGCCCCAGCAGCTTTCATGGATCTGATGAATCGTGTATTCAGGCCATACTTAGACTCCTTTGTGATTGTGTTTATTGACGACATCTTGGTTTATTCGAGGAGTAACGAGGAGCACGAGCAGCATTTGAGGATTGTGCTCCACACTTTGAGAGATCATCGGCTGTATGCCAAGTTCTCAAAATGTGAGTTCTGGCTTGAGTCTGTAGCTTTTTTATGGCATGTTGTGTCCAGATACGGTATCATGGTAGACCCAGTAAAGATTGAGGCTATTCGAGGTTGGGCTAGGCCCACGTCACCTACCGAGGTTCACAATTTTGTTGGGTTGGTAGGATACTACAGGCGATTTATTGAGGGCTTCTCGTCTATTGCATCTCCTATGACCAGACTAACCAGGAAGGAGGTTTTGTTTCAATGGTCTGAGGATTACAAGGTGAGCTTTCTGAAGCTCAAAGATCGACTTACTTCTGCCACTGTGTTGACTCTTCCAGTTGAGGGCGAGGGTTTTACTGTGTATTGTGATGCATCTGGTATTGGTTTGGGATGTGTTCTGATGCAGCAGGGTCGTTTTATTGCTTATGCATCGAGGCAGCTAAAGGTGCACGAGCGTAAATATCCCACTCTTGATTTGGAGTTAGCAGTCGTTGTGTTTGCATTGCGAATTGGGAGACATTATCTCTACGGTGTTCATTGTGAAACCTTTACAGACCACCGCAGTCTTTAGCATATTATGTCTCAGAGGGATCTTAATTCGAGGCAGCGCAGGTGGATTGAGTTATCTCTATTCTCTATCATCCGGGCAAGGCAAATGTGGTAGCGGATGCCTTGAGTCGGAAGGCAGTGAGTATGGGTAGCTTAGCCTTCATTCCTGTCTCTCAGCGACCGTTGGCTTTGGACATTCAGTCCTTAGCTAACTCGATGGTGCGTTTGGATATTTGTGACCCCGGAAGGGTTATCGCTTGTTATGGTGTGAGATCTACTTTGTTGGAGCAGATTCAGAGTCGTCAGTTTGAGGATAGCTTTCTCCGTAGCATTCGAGATCAGGTATTGAAGGGTAAGTCTGAGAGAGCTACCTTGGGTTCTGATGGTGTTTTGAGGTTTGACGACCGTATTTGTGTTCCGAGGGTTGGAGATTTGATTCAGTTGATTTTGCATGAGGCGCACAGTTCTAGATATTCTATTCACCCTGGACAGCTAAGATGTATCAAGATCTAAGGCAGCACTATTGGTGGAGTGGTATGCGGAGAGATATAGCAGGGTTTGTAGCCTGATGCCTTTGTTGTCAGTAGGTAAAGGCCGAACATCAGAGACCCGGTGGTTTACTTCAGCAATTACCCATCCCCGAGTGGAAATGGGAGCGGGTCACTATGGATTTCATTGTTGAATTGCCTCGTACCTCCCGTGGGTTTGATAGTATTTGGGTTATTGTAGATCGGTTGACTAAGTCTGCACACTTTATCCCTGTTCAAGTCTCCTATAGTGCTGAGAGATTAGCTCGTGTATATATTCAGGAGGTGGTTCGCCTACACGGAGTGCCAATATCTATTATCTCAGACCGGGGGTCTCAGTTTACCTCCAATTTCTGGCAGACTTTTCAAGAAGAGTTGGGTACTCAGGTGGACCTTAGCACTGCATTTCATCCTCAAACCGACGGGCAGTCAGAGCGGACTATTCAAGTATTAGAGGATATGCTCCGCGCATGTGTTTTAGATTTTGGGGGTCAGTGGGATCAATTCTTACCTTTAGCCGAGTTCGCGTATAATAATAGCTTCCACTCCAGTATTCAAATGGCTCCGCTTGAGGCTTTATATGGCAGATGGTGTCGATCTCTTGTTGGCTGGTTCGAAACTTCAGAAGTTTGTCCTCGTGGCACAGAGTTGCTCCGAGAATCTTTAGACCGAGTTCGAGTGATTCAGAACAGGTTGCGGACAGCTCAGAGTAGACAGAGGAGCTATGCTGACCGTAGACGTCGTCCGTTGAAATTCAGGGTGGGTGATAGGGTCTTCTTACGAGTATCGCCCATGAAGGGCGTAATGCGGTTTGGTAGGAAGGGTAAGCTTAGCCCCAGATATATTGTACCCTTTGAGATTTTGCGGACAGTTGGAGAGGTGGCTTATGTGTTAGCTTTACCTCCGGCATTTTCAGCTATCCACCTAGTATTTCATGTTTCTATGCTACGACAATATATTCCAGATGAGTCGCATGTGCTTCAGTGGGACTCGGTTCAGTTAGACGAGAAACTAACATTTGTGGAGGAGCCTGTGTCCATTTTAGCCAGAGATGTCAGACGGTTACGCTCCCGGGACATTCCAGTGGTTAAGGTAAGGTGGTGTCACCGTCCGGTTGAAGAGGCTACTTGGGAGCTTGAACGTGATATGCGAGCCCGGTATCCCTACTTGTTCACGTCTTCAGGTATGTGCTTCTTCTTGACTTTCGCGGACGAAAGTCCTTTTAGTAGTGGATATTGTAATGACCTTCCCGATTATTTCCCTCATTTTCGTGTGTTGTCAGCGTTTAGAGCTTTTCTATAACTGCCCCAAGTTATTTATGACTTGCTGGGACTGACAGTTCGGTTTTCGGGCAGTTCGTCTGAGAATATTATTTAGACCGAGCACGTTATAAAATATTAAATTAAATTAAAATTTGGTAAAATGACATAGGTAATTACCTTTTGAAAATATTTTTGAACTTTATAAAATTCTTATCTATACTATTTTATAATAGTTTTATAACCTATTGATAATTAAAGCGGAGATAGTAAATTTAAATATGTTAAAATAATATTTTTATTTTATCGAGGTTTTATTCAAAATAATTTTCTATTAACTACAGTATATTGAAAATATTATATTTATTTTAGCACGAACCTATGCAATACCCGAATATATACATAATGGGATAAAAGTACTTTGTATTGCCAGCTAGTTCCACGTGGATGTGAAAGGTTCATGGGTGGACAACAACCTTTCTCAAAAAGGTTAGTAGGCTGCCACTTGCCCTCCTAAACATGCATTTGGTTAGTTCATTATGCATATGTTAATACATGAAAGATATCTTATAGTTAGGCAAATTACTACTGATCTTCCACTCAATTTCAAATACAAAGAAAAGTCAAGAAAACTTATTTCTCCAATTTGCTTCAACGTTATAGTAGGTAAACTTTTGCAAGGATGTGCGAACACAATGAAAATTGTCTTAGTGTCATACTTGAATACGTATAGTTACTTTAGGTGGAGTTTGGTGGGATAAAAATATTTTGACATTATATTTGATCATCATAAAAATAAAATTAACTATCTACCTCAAGCTATTCAAGCTCGGGGATTGCGTGGTTGACGTTATTACATTAAGTTTTGTCGATTTTACGGTATAATTTTATATATTGTTGGTGGTGCTGATATGTTGGTTCTGTTTGAGCTATATTTTAAGCTCAAATTGAGAGGTGTTAGTTGTGATTATTGATCACGGGGTGATTTGGGATGTTGTGACGGTTTCGATTTTGCGATTTCGCAAGTGGGCGCCACGTGGGATTTTCGGGCATTTTCCGAACTAATGCAATATGGGTATCAATAGTCATATTTTGACATGTAGTTTATTATTTTGGGAGCTTGGCAGCATTCAGAAGCCTCTCGAAAGGGGAAGGCTCCTATTTAGCTGGCTTTAGCAGGCGTTCGGCGGCGTCCAGGTAGGCTAGGTTTACCTTCCTTTGCACTTAGATTGGGCTTATGTGTGATATATGTATGCTATTGTGCTAGTGTTGTGGGCTGGTGTTATAAACTTGGTGGTGGTGTTTTGCTGTGATTTAGGCCTTCTAGGCTGGATAGGGCTATTTGGATATATTCCAGGCCCGTTATCCTCGAGGTACACCACAGATGACCTATTTGGGGTCGGATAGTATTGTTGTGTTGATTTCTGGTTGGGGAACGTTATTGTTGGGCCTTAGTCACGGGTTAGGCAGACTTAGCTCAGACTTAGACAGGTATAACTAGACTTGGTTTTCGGGACCCGTTAGTGGGCCCCGTTACCCTTTTGGTCGACTTGTCAGAACTTTGACATCTTTGGGTTTAGTTAAGCCTCTATGACCTGTTAGGGTTCTGATGGGATTGAGTCACCCCGATTATACCCGGTTGGACTGTTTAGCCTTATTAGTCACTGATAGCAACGTATTTGATCGGAATCGGCTAGTTTGATTTAGAATACGGACCTACCTTTCCATGACTTATAATGTATACCCAGACTTGTATAGACATATTTCTTATAATATATATTTGACCTAGAAGGACCCCAAGATTGACTTGTAGCATGTTGTGGGGTTAGCTTCTGTACCTATAAGCTAGTATTGACTTGGAACTAGGGCGTTCCCTGTTTATCTGATATGATATGACATTTTATTCTGTTCTGGTTACTGGCTATGATAAGTTCTGGTTCGAGTCCGGCCACTGATTCAGGTATGATGATTTTGGTTATTGACTATTGGGAGTTCCGATTCGAGTCCGGCCCTGGATTGTTATACATTATGAGTTCCGATTCGAGTCCGGCCACTGATTATTATGAGTTCCAGTTTGAGTCTGGCATCTGGTTATGATATGATTGGAGAGTTTTGGTACTGGGTACCGTGATTATGATACTATTGTTTTATGAGTTTCGGTTCGAGTCCGGCAGATATGATATATATGTGGCCTCTTGTTATTACCCACTGCTTCCGGTTCGACTCCGGCGTCTGGCCTCTTGCTATTACCCATTGGTGGCGGTTCAAGCCTGGTGCACTCCTGTTGGTTATTGTGTTTACTGGATACTGATACAGATTCGAGACATTGATGACTATGCATTTACTATTTTTGTATGTCCCGCTGGTTTATGGGGGCCAGGCTAGGTTATTATTTTCTTTCGTGTGCCTATTGGGTTTATGGGGCCCCAGGTAGGTTATGTTTGACTTGTGTGTTTACATACGCATTTATTTACTCAATTATTCGGTATCACATTTATTTATTTCCTAAGCATATCTACACGTCCCGGCAGTTACTTATGTATTTGTTACTTATACCCTGGACTTAGCATGCACCCTCGCATTTTATCTTGCTTATATTACTTTGAGCTCAGTCGGCCGATGATGCCTACAGAGTACCCGTTGCCCTGGTACTCATACTGCACTTCTGCATCTTTTTCCCCAATCAGATCTAGGCACTAGTCGACGGTTTTGACGTGACTCTTTTATCAACATTGACTCCGGAGCAGGGTGAGCTTACTGACGTCTGAGGCGCATCCTACTCCACCTTCTAATGTATAGTCTTTTGCTCCGGAGACTATTGTACTTGTTATACATATTTGGTTTCTGTCTTGTATTTTGGGTATGTTAGTTGTGGTTCCTGTACTGACCTCACCAGGTCTTGGGAAGGGTTCTTGACTTTATATACTGTCCTCTTCCTTCTCAGTCTTGACATCTATACATATTCTTATTCTGTCTGTAGCACTATAGCATGTTTATAAATATGGTTACTTCCACTTCTTCTCTGTTTTATGAGATTCCGCCCGTTAGCCCGCCGCTTGTCGCTCTGGGATAGGGTTTGGCTTGCCTAATGGTGGGTTACCATAGGCGCCATCATGACTCAAATATTGGGTCGTGACACCTAGTCCCACTATTCACATTTGAGGAGTGGATATACCCATTGAATCTTGCACCATTAATGAGGTGCTTGGGGTACCCCACATCACTAATGTTGACTACTTGGCCAAGCTAGGGAGATGGACATGGGGTGGCTGAGTGACACAATGATTTTGGAGGAGTTCTAGGATAGGGTATATTGGCTGACTACTGAGGGTGTCACCAGCACCTATTTTTCGATCGACGCTAGGAGGTGGCTGAACTTGGTGACCTAGAGAATTAGTCCGTCAAACAACATTACCAACGTGACCTATCCTCGGGCCTTGGTGTTGGCCTGTGCTATTCGGGGCGTTCAGCTGAACGTGGGGGAGCAGGTTGTGATGGAATGGAAAGACTTCTACATGGGGTCCTAGGAGGGGTCCCTTCTTCCCCAGGCTAGTATCGGACGTATGAAGTAGCACGGGGGTACCAAAGGAGCCTAATGATGTGCTGGCAGAGATGGACATCCCCTTTCACCCTCTTTTGGTGAGAATGCCCTCATCCCAGAAAAGAAAGAAGAGAAAAGCCAGTGAGGTGGAGAGTCACAGGGCCGCAGAGGAGGCCCATGGAGCAGATAAGGATGATAATGATGATGTCGTTACCTCCCAGTCCCAGCCTACGATCCCAAGAAGCCAGTTGGAGGTAGACCTGGCTGCTATTAGAATGACTATAAAGCCGCACCCCTCCCCCGCCCAGGACATTGTAGCACTCCTCAGAGAGCTTAACGAGGAGAGGCAGAAGAGGCGCTCCTGGGATCACCTGCTCCCCCAAATGTGAAAGACCATGAAGGTCATGTTAGGGTGCGTAGTACCCAACCAGGAGCTCCCCGAGATGGAGCCTGAGGATTTGAGGGAGTTTTCTTTCCTGAGTGATGCGGAAGGAGACGACCCTGCCCCAACAGCCCGCAACTGACAGGGTATCTAGCTAGCTTCCTTTTTCCCCTCCTTCTTTATTTCAGATTATTTGGGTTTCCCCCGTTTGGGGTATGTACTAGACATTCCACCTTTTTCCCTTTTTGTTTCCCACACATGGATGTTATTTTTACCCCCACATTAATTAATGATAAGCCCGCTCATATGATATTGATGTTATTTCTCATTAATGCAATGCCCCACACCCTAATGTCGAGAAAAAATCAAGCAAACATGAAGTCAAAAATAGGGGAAGAACAGAGTAGGCTCACTGCCCCGCCTTTACCGCTATAGCGGTGAGCCTTCTGCCATAGCGGTACCACTATAGCAGAGAAATTACTGCTATAATGGTGCTCACGCCGCTGTGGCAGCCTGAACCAGATGCTGCCAAGATTTTCAAAATATTTTCCTATGTTTCCTTCCCCAAATACTTAGTACCCTCAATGCAAACCAAAAAAAACATCAAAACACTGCTAAGTTATTCGGAATGAGTTTTTAACCAATTACAGTCAACCGCAACCTTGCATCACAACACATAGTGCATTTATGAAATTATAAAACACAAGATGACCCCCTTTAAGCTAACCCATCCATTGCGAATACCAACCTTGTTTTCATATCATAAAACTCAGCCTTGTCAACAACAATAATCACGCAATTTCCATGCGTTTTAACTAAACTTAGCAGAGGTTTTCCGGTGTTTAACATCAACCACAAGTAATGTCTTGTATCCCTAAGCACCAGCTTAGACCCTTATAACACTATAAAATAATGGTACAATCATAGTCTAAGGTCTACCTACCACCACTCAGCACATAACAAATCACAACATTCACATAGCATAAACTCAAGGAAATCAAGCAACTACAATGACCACCTATAAAATAAGGGGAAGACAGAATCAACGATCACTTACCTATGCCTTAAATAACATACACCTAACTGCGCATATGAGGACCCCAAGTAGGTCGTCTAGTATATTTACTAGGCTCGGAGGGCCAGATACCAATTGGAACGTTCCCAGTTCCAATTTGTGTCACTTATACCTTTTCTAATGGAGTCAAGTGACATCTACTTGCTTAGCCAAAATACCAATTGGAATCACAAGATACCAATTGAACTCAACCCATACCACAACTGAACAATCGTACAAAAAAAAAGAAGAAAGTGAAATAATTTCTTAGAATGTATCATAGCTCCCCGAAGATTAAATGTGGACATTAACACACCAATCCACAGGACTCTACTCGACATTTTTTTTTGTACTGGGAGACCGGTAGCTAAGGCACTGATACCAAATTATCACAACCTAAACTAACGGATCGTGAGGGCACCTAATATAATCCACCTAGATAGGAGAACCCCTTACCACCCGTTCAATGTAATATGTGAAAATCTTTATTAATTAACAGAATACCAATCCTTATTACAACAGGTTTACAATAATAAATGCAGAATGAAATCTACCCCTAGGACCTAATCAAAATAGGTACAAAAGCTGCTAAAGAGGGAACAGTCAAGACACAGCTTCCACCATTAAGGAAAAAGTTGTAGCTGATGGATGATCTCTACTGTAACTGTCAAGAAACCAAACTGAAACCTACAAAATACTATACCCCAAAAAGGGTATAACAAGAGTAGCGTCAACACAACCATACACACTGGTAAGCGTCATCGATCGACCCAAATTGGATTACACAATTATAACATAAATAATTAGAAGAACACATGCATACTTATGCAACTTATTATCCCTTCCCAAAGCTTCCTCTCTATCCCGAAACCACCAAACCTGACCTCACACTAAAAGCCAATATCACCCCTAAGGAGACTACAACTACACGAACACACCCTAGACCTAAGCTAAGAGTCTATCCATCCACCTAACATACCCAATAAAGACCCATTTGGCACAAGGCCTGGCTCCCAGCTTTCTGGTAACTAGCCCAGCCTACACCAAGCCAACTTTCGTCTCCCTATTTACTAGCCTCGCTTCTATAAAACAACCATATTCATAATAGTACCCGGCCACCTAAAATAGTAACATGATAGCCATGACAAAGAAGAGGGCTTGGGTTGGGTATTCACCGATCCTAAAGTAATATGACGTCCAAAGATACCAGGACCTAAACAACCTACCCTTAAGAGTTATGTGAATAAAAACATGTGGATACTCAAGAGCGACAAATAAAAAATGATCATCAAGTCATGTCAAACATGAATAATATCATCAAGCATACACAATTACACCTTAAGATATACACCGAATAGCCCAAGCCCAACCCTAATCTATTAATGAGTTGGACCTCAATAACTTCCAAGTCACATACCCTAAATTTAACAACAAGGCATCCAAGGATATTACAAGTATCTGAAACGCACAAGGATCTCAATAAACATACATCCAACATGTAAGAATAATCCTCAGTTCACTCATGAAACCATCAAACTTATACATACCTTCATACATACACGCTATGGGTGATGCATCCACCCTCTAGACATGACCTGCAGGGGATAATTACCTTCCATGTACTAAAACCCTAGACATGAATGTCTATAATCCTTAATCCAACCATAACCTGTGAAAACGTCCCAAAAACCAAAAAATTCTACAATTCACTATATAAGCCATACTAAGTCATAAAGCAAGTAAACAATGCATGGATCACACCCATAAGCATACATTGACCAATCACACTACAAAGTAGTCCATATGTACATATAGTACAAGTTGGATTAACTACACTACCATCACCTACCCCACTGGTTAGGAACCTCACCACCTTGCACCCATAAATATAAGCCCGAAGGACCATAACAATTTATACCACCTTAAGTACTAAGGAACCTACCCTACCTCACCTATGGTTATGAATCCTCTGAAGGAATATTGCCCATGTCTAGAAGTTCACCCATACATTACCCCTAATCATGTACATAGGATGGGGAACATCAATTTATGGCATCGCATAACGCAACATGACACTTAATACATAAGCAACCCTCAAAAGAACACTACTTGGATTCTAACCGATACTAACCACCATAACCTCATGCCCGAAGGCCTAAACATGCAATCTCCGGTAAATCTACACTATAATCATGCTTTTAAATTTGAGTCTGTGCTACTTAATTAAACCTTAGATTACCTGGATGTCATCCATCTGAAAGAAGGATGAACCAAGTGATATCCTATCCTGTAGTCGATCTTATGAATGGGTTAGTCCCTAAAAATCTATGGGTTTGCACCCATACGCACTCTTTTCTCCTTATTTTGTGGCTCTAAGGCTTGGGAGTAGCCTTTAGAGTGATTTAGAGCCTTCCCATGTTTCTACAATAGTTAATAAGAAGGAAGAAAATAAAACTTGACTACAACCTATACTGGTCGCGTTATAATTACTTCTATAGCAGAATGACGTCAACGCGACCCAAAAGTTTAAGTCCCCTAATTTTTAATGCTCATGGCCCTGCGTATGTTTCAACTAATGCCACGATAATTCTGAGACTCTTCACTAACCCCAAGGTAATTTCTAATAATGATGGATTCAGTCGTTACATAATGACTCACAACCCCTTGATACTAATATAAGAAATAATCCCTATCGTCGCATGGCTAAAAAATTCCTACCACACAACCGAAGGTATACCAGGTATGGCTAAGGTAATAATCTTAGAAAAGCAATTCTAAATTGTATGATAGGGGGATAACCAGTCCATGCCTAGAATCATATTAAAATCCATCATATCTAACATAATAAGATCAACCTGAGTGTCATACTCCCTAAATGTCACCAAACACGATCTTTCTACCCGATTCACAATTAAAGAATCACCCACGGGAGTAGCTACATGTATTGGCATAGATAAAGGATACCAAGACAACCCCAATTACGGTGCATAATAAGAAGAAATATATAAAAATATGGAGCCCGAATAATATAAATCAGAAGCTGGCTGACAGTATACTTAAATCGTACCTGTGACCACAACATCCAAAGCCTCAGCCTCTGGCTTACCAGGAATAGAATACAAATAACCCTTTTATCCATCAAGCTGGTGTCTGCTCGACCACTTATCCTACTTGCCTGAGGACCACCTATGAAACCCTGAGGACCAACCCTACTACCCTATGTACCACCCCTAAATGGAGGCAGCACTGATCTAATTGGTTGAACAGTCTGTCCTGACGACTCAATCATCCTACGGTGGGCACGCTCTCTAGCAAAGTAGACAATAATACCACACTTATAACATGCCTCGGGCACTCTACTGGATGAGAAGGTCCATCTGACTCGAAATGACCACCTAGGTATGATGACCCTGACTGAACACCTCTCAATGGTTGACTACTGCTCTGACCACTGGAACTACCATAACTAGGCTATCCCCCAAATAAAATCTGAAGCGCTGCCTAAACGGGCCTACTAGGATGACCCTAGTGTTGATAAGATTGACGCTAGGGGTACCTATCCTAAAATACTCATCCTCTAAACTGTGAGCCGTTTTGGCTCCCACTATAAATTCCCTGATAATGGGGTAATTTCTCACTGCCCCCTTGGGCCTCGCGATCCATCTCTTCTATATTGTAGGTGTGATCAACAATATTAGTAAAAGTCTTTCCTAAAGTCACCAAACTCTGATTAATCCTGTGGAGTGGTAGTCTCAACCCTTTAACAAAATACCAAATCCTCTCATACTCTGTTGGCACAATCATGGTGGCATGTATGTCTAGCTCATGAAATATCTCCTCACACTCGACCACGGTCATAGAACCCTACCTCAATCCAGAAAACTTATCCCTAAGGCACTCGCGCATGCTGTTAGGCATGAAATTCTCCAAGAAAGCCTTGGAGAACTGAGTCTAAGATATAGGAGGTGATCCACCTAGCCTGGAATCAGGATAACCTCTTCACCACTGTTGCACTGCTCTGTTAAGCTGATAAGTTATATAGTCCACTCCGTGTGAATCAACCAACCCCAAATTACATTGCCTCATCTCATAAATGGTAAGGAACTCATAAGTATACTCTCCTGGGTCCCCGACAAACCTGGGTGGAGTCAGTCTCAAAAATTAGGCCAGCATCTTCTACTCCTGTGCAGTCTAATTGGTTGGGCTACTGCCGGCTATAGAACTACTGGTACTGGAAGAACCTCTACTCTGGGAGTTGTAACTATAGGATGCACCCCTATACCGAGTCTACCTTGAGCTTCCCCCTAAGTGGATGTTTGTGCCCCATCCATAGGCATACCACCAACTAACCCCGAAAGCTTAACCAATGCATCATGGAGAATCAAAGAAGATATAAACCCAACTGAGGCCCATGATGCCCCTTGGTCCACTTACTGCTATGGCAGTGGAGGCTCTAGTGTTATCTCTCGCTCAAAAGCAATAATATGATCTGGCACTAGCTCTATAACCTAATCTCGCATTGCGGCTGTAGTTCTAGCCTGACCTCTACCTCGGGGTTGACCTCTGTTTCTAACTGAAGCTCTAGCATTAGGCTCAAAGTCCTAATCCTCAGTTGTGTACCCTGTATCCTAGCCATCTGCGAAAGA
This sequence comes from Capsicum rhomboideum, assembly GCA_031232105.1. Taxonomy (NCBI): domain Eukaryota; kingdom Viridiplantae; phylum Streptophyta; class Magnoliopsida; order Solanales; family Solanaceae; genus Capsicum; species Capsicum rhomboideum. The sequence continues at coordinate 102,525,234 of CP124715.1, forward strand.
GTGAAACAAATAAGAAGCCAAAAACTAGTACAGACACAACGCACGGAAGTTTACCAAAAAGATGAGGTTTTTCTAAGAATGTCATGTTGCCTCTCGAAGATAGGATATAGATGTCTCCGTACTGATCCACGGGACTCTACTAAATAATGACTTTTATACCAACGATACATGTGAACTTAGGCTCTGATACCAAGCTATCACGATCCAATTTCTCAGGTCATAATGGCACCTACTTTAACCCCCTTGTAGGTAAGCCAAGCCATAGCCTTAAACAATAAGTAATGGGCTAACGGAGGGAAGGTAAAGGGAAACAAGAATAAAATCAACAATCTCAAATAATCGATGGAAGCAAAGGAGACATACATATATAACATAATGTATAGGAGACAGAAAGGACCAAAATATACAAAAGAAATCCCTCCCAAGACCTGGTAAGGTTGGTACAAGAGTCGTTATAACAAAAAAAAAGTACTAGATAATATCCAAAATAAATATATACACACAGTAGTCTCAGAAATATAAAATACTATCACTAAAGCAGAAGGAGGAGCATCAGCTCAAGACACTAGAAAGCTCACCCCATCTCCAAATCAGAAATAAAGCCTAAGGATGACATCAGCGGTGGTGGCTCATACTAGAATATGCATCTGGAAAAAGATACAGAAGTGCAGTATGAGTACCAAAACAATGGGTACTCAGTAGGTATCATCGGTCGACTGAGATTAAATATTATAGTAAAAGCATAAATAAAGTGCGAGAATGTAAGCTAAAGTCAATGGTAAATGGGCAGAGATATAAATAATAAGCTATGCTAGGAAGATGCTATAAAGGAAGTAAGTAACTCAAGAATGAAAGTAAAGGCCAAATTATAACCTAACTGGATCCCCATAAGCCCAAAAAGCACACAAAAGAAGATCTCTGAATCAGAAGCAATGCCTGAGGATGACGTCAGCAGTGATGGCTCTTACTTAGATATGCATCAGGAAAAAGATGCAGAAGTATAGTATGAGTACCAAAACAATGGGTACTCAGTAGGAATCATCGGTCGACTGAGGTCAAATATAGTAAAAGTATAAATAAAGTGCGAGAATGTAAGCTAGAGTCAATGGTAAATAGGTAGAAATATAAATAATAAGCTATGCTAGGCAAATGCGATAAAGAAAGTAAGTAACTCTAAAATGAAAGTAAAGTCCAAACTATAACCTAACGGACCCCATAAGCCTAAAAGGCACACACAAGAAGACAATTAACCCTATCGAGCCCTCACAAGCCCAGGGGGTGCAAACAAGCAAAAATCTAAAGTAAGAATCATAAATAACGATAATAAACTTATAACAAGACAAGCTAGATGAAATGCGCATTGTATACTTCCCTCTCAGCTACAACCCTTAACCTTACCAATCTCAATAACTTTTTAATCCCAGATCCATAATAAAAGTATATATCGGACTTGAATCGGAGCAAGTGGATAATAAAATGAGGCCAGACACTAGGCTTGAATCGAAAATAGAGGATAATAACAAGAGGCCAAATGATCCATATAAAATTGTTGGAACTCCTAGACCAAAACTATGTATAACTACCAGAACTCCTATGCAATAACCATAAACTGATGTCGGAATCAAATAATAACTCATAAGTAGCAAACCGTAACCAGAACACATAATTTCATAAGGAGAAAACCATAACCATAAACCTATGATGGACTCATATCGGAATTTATAATGATAGCAATAGACCACACGCCGGACTCGAACTGGAAAAAAATAAATATATATATATATATATATACATGAATACAACTAGCAGAAATCCAGGTTTTTCAAACCTATCACCAATCCATTTATTCATAAAGTTTAATCTCAGGCGGTTAAATCCACTAAGGCCAGGCGAATTCCAATTACTAGGTCAAAGAGGTGCGGTCAAGGATTAGTTACTATCTTACCTAGGGAAAAGGAATGAAACAAGTGTTTAATTGAGTTTGAGTCAACCCAAACCCAAGATAATAGCCTAAGGTAGTAGTCACAAGTCCAACTAAGCCTAAAGGAACATTCTTTAAGATATTCTATCTAAAAATGGTAGTGGGGTCCTCTATTGGATTTTGAAAACCCAACCTAAGGCAAACACAAACCCAAATCAAGGCTAAGGCTTCCAAATCCTGAATCAAGGTGCTATAAGCACTAACTCTAGTCCTAAAAGATGATAATACACTAACCTAAGGAAGAATGGACCCAAATTCTACCAAAAGAGGCCTTAACTGGCTAAATAGGGCATAAAAATGCTAAAACAATAGCCGGGCCATAAATTCTCACCCCAAGCTAGTGCAATACTACACTAATATTATAATTAAGCATAGTCTAAAAAAAGGGTAAGCCTAGCCTACTTGAACACCGCCGAAAACTTATCAAACCCTCTATACCAGAGGTTTTCCCTTTCGAGAAGCCTCCGACTGCTACCATGCTATTAAAATAACAATCTATGCATTACAATGAGAAAATAAATACCCATATTAAGTATATACTCTCCGAGTCAAAAACTGGACTAATCATCTCATGTGGGACTCGCTTACGAAATCACAAAATTAAAACCATCACATCATCTCTTTCATCTCAAGGATTATTTGCCCCATAATTTGGGCAAAATTCGAGCCCAAATAAACCTCAAAGCAGTCCCACACCAAAAAAAGAAATCAAGAACTAAATAGGAGAGTTAATCGAGAAATTAAGCAGAAACTTACAAGAATACGATGATAAAGTGCCCACCAATACGCCCCCACACTAATCCCAACACCAAAATACAATTTCCCTCACTGATTTTAAACTCACAATGGTCTTCAATGGTGATTTACACTTAGAATAGGAGATGGAATTTGGAGAAACACAAGCATATTTACGTGCCAGCGATGGCCGCTTTAGCGGCTAAATGACCGCTAAAGCAGTCACCACGAAAGCAACTAATGGTTGCTGTAGCGACCAAGCCTTAGCTGGCCAAACCCTACTAAAGTGGTCTAGAGTTGCTTAAGCAGCTGTCGTTAAAGAGATTCCAAGATGCTAAAGCAGTCTCTTAGGCGTTATAGCGGCTGGACCAGGTAATTTAGCACCAGCCAAATTTGATAAGTCCTAGCGGACTCTGACCGGGTGCTCGAAATTGGTTCAGAATCCCGTAAATGTAAGAAAACTATACTACCATACCAAATTCAACATTATGGACTCAATAACGCTATTGAAATTTCCATCCGAGGTCGTTTCGATAAAAAGTGGTTACCATACCTAAGGAGCCATTTTAGCCAAGATCCATCCAATAGCCCAAAATGAGTCTAAAAGCGTCGGGACCTAAACCAAGGGTCCCCCTAGCCTAAATTCAACATTCTAGAGCTGATGAGACTGTCAAAAATTGTATCCGAGGCCATTTACCTAAATTTTTGCCCTGAGACCCATTCCTTAACTTCAAAAACTCCAAAATAGGAAAATGACTCTAAAAACCAAAAGAACTACTCGGTAACCAAACTGTTAGTCCCATCAAGTTATAAATGACTTGGGGTAGCTGTGGGAAAGCTCTAAATATAGAAAAGGCATGAAAATGTATAAAATGACCTAGAGGGTCATTAGAGAAGTGTTGGCCAGAATTGAGGCAAGGTCAACATTTCTTGATAAGATCAAGGCTAAGCACTTTAAAGATGTGAATTCAAACGATATTAAAAACCAAGTAGTATATGGTGAGGACAATGAAACCATACTTGATTCTAGTGGCGTGTTAAGAGTTAAGGGGCATGTGTGTGTGCCCCGCGTTGATGAGTTGATTCCTAGTTTGCTAGCAGAAGTTTATGGTTCCAGATACTCTATATATCCTTGTGCAACCAAGATGTATTATGACTTGAGAAAGCTCTATTAGTGGCCTCAAATAAAGAGGGATATAGTTGAGTATGTATCCAAATGTCAGAATTGGTTGTAGGTGAAATACGAGCATCAAAAGTCAGTGGGTTTGCTTCAAAGGATGCCTATTCCCGAGAGGAAATAGGAGAGAATTTCTATGGATTTTATGGTGGGTATTCCTAAGACCTTGGGGCAGTATTTTTCAATTTGGTCCATTGTTAACAGTCTAACAAAGTCCATACATTTCATTTCGGCTTAGGTGAATTAAAACTCAGAGAAGTTAGCCAAAATCTATGTTTAAAAGGTTTTGAGATTGCATGGGGTTTCAGTTTCCTTTATATTTGATAGAGGTACACAATTTACCTCTGAGTTTTGGCATAAATTACATGAGAAGTTGGGCACAAAATTAGTATTAGTACCGCTTTTCATCCTCAAATTCATGGGCAGTTTGACAGGACCATTCAGGTGGTTGAAGATATGATTCGAGCATGTGTTGCTTTCTTTGAAGGCCATTGGGAATAATTTCTACCATTGTATAGATTCTCGTACAACAATAGTTAGCACTCTAGCAATGACATGGCCTTATTTAAGGCTCTATATTGGAGGAGATGTAGATCACCTATAGGCTAGTTTGAAGTTGGTGATGTGAAACCTTTGGGCATAGACTTTGTAAAAGAGGCTCAAGAAAAGGTGAGGTTTATTTACGATAAGTTATTGGCAGCCCAAAGCATAAAGAAAGAGTATGTGGATTGCAAGGTAAGAGACATGTTCTTCAAGAAGGGTGAACATGTTCTACTTAAGGTTTCTTCTATGAAGGGAGTCATGCAGTTTGGCAAGAGGGGAAAACTGAGCCCTAGGTATATTGGTCCATTCGAAATTCTTAATGATGTGAGTCCAGTGGCTTACAAACTTGCATTTTCCCCAAGTTTATTGGGAGTCCATCCAGTATTTCATGTCTCTATGCTTAATAAATACCATGCGGATGACGATTACATCATCATTGGGACTCGATATTATTTGAATAGAACCTTTCCTATGAAGAGGAACCGATGGTGATACTTGATTGAGATGTTCGGAAGCTAAGAACCAAAGAGATCTGTGAAAGTCTAGTAGAAACACCGACCTATTGAGGAGGCCACTTGGGAAACTGAGTCAGATATGTGCAACAAGTACCCTCACTTATTTGAGGATTCAGATAATTTTCCTTGTTAGTTTTCCCTTCTTTTCCTTGATTTATAGTTCGGAGACAAACAATGGGTAAATTAGTATCTAATGTAATGATCCTTTTATTCATTATGGTATAGAATATTGTGCAAAAATTTGGGTTAAGATTCCCCCCGAATAAAGTGTTAAAAATTTTAGGCTAGGCTAGTATTAAATGAACTTTAGGTGTGGTGTGGTCTAGATAAATCTATTAATGTATAGGTTGATAATTCCATGATAAGAGATCATAATGTGTTAGCTGAGAAGTTAGGGAGTTCATAGAAACTTTTGGAACTGAATTTGGATAAGTATAACTTTGGATATAGCGTTTGACATAAAGGGGTTAGTTTGGGAGGTTGAAATCTGGGAATGTGTTGTTAAATTTCCATATTTGGGAATTTTCCAGAGTTAATATCTCACCTACCCCACTATAATAGATGATAGGCCTCTACCGTGGTCCTGCGATAGCGGGAGTCAGCTTTAGTCAGAGCTGCTGTAGCGGGTAGATCCCGCTAGAGCGATACCGCTATATAGAGAATCAAGTTGCTATAGCAGGCTAAGGGCGGTAAATAGCAGCTTTTGGACTTAATGTTAATGAGGCATCCAAAATGTGTATTATTAGAGATGTGGACTTTTTTTTTTTCTTCACTAGATTTTTTCCAACTGAGTTCTTTCTAGTAAGGTTTTAACGAGACACATTAACTATCAAATAAAATTTCAAGGGAGAGTATTATAAGTATACTTATATTATAGTGAATGGCTACTTGTATGTTTATTAGGATAAAAGTTAGGAACCCAAACTTTTGGACCAAGTCAACTTTCCCTATAAATAAAAAGGTTTTCCTTTATTGTAATTTACTCTTCAATACAATCCCTCAAGAGAAATAAGAATTACTCTCCCTTATTATTCTTGTCTTTTCTTTATTAGTTCATAACATCATAGTTATTTTTCTACATAAATTGATTTGGATTCATATCTTTCTTTTAAGAAATGAGCTTAAATCCCAAATGTCCATTAGTCTATTAACTATAAAATTAGTGATAAAACTAGAATAAACAACATAAATCCCACTGCTATAGGAGCTAATTACTTCGTCTCCCACTACTTGTCAATATTACTTAATATCCCATTAAAAAGTGAGGTGGATACATTATGATGAGACGGATAAATTGTGGTTTCTGATACATAGACAACTAATTTCAGAAATTAAAATCAATCAAACCTTTAAATATAAGGCATAAATCAAGGAATTAATGAAAACATGTATCATGGTTATATAATTTATTTTATTTTATTTTATTGCTCTTTAAAATAATGAATTCATTAATTTGGTGTATTTTTTATCAATTATATATTATATCCTATATGTATATGGTATCAAAGATACATGTATCTGGTGTTAAAAATGCACGGTTACATTCATCAAAATTTTTCTAGTGTATTTGCTTATATGTATCTAGTATTAATTTTATGTATCTATTTATATGTGTCTATTATTAATTTCATATATCTATTTATATGTATCTAGTATTAATTGGATACTTATATGTATCTAGTGTTAATTTGATATATCAGTACTGATTTCATACATTATATCCAAAATAGATATATCTAATATCAAAGTTATACTACCGAAACTTTAGATACACATATATGTGTATAGGTACGTACTTAGTCGAAGAAGAAGAAGAAAATAAACATGGTATCTAGTATGTGATTTCATGTATCTATTTGTATTTATCCAGTATTAATTTGATGTATCCTGTATCAATCTCATCCAGGATATCCAAAACATGTGTATGTAGTACCAAAGCTGCCCCTGCCAGAACTTTTAATACATATATTGTGTATAGATATGTACTTAGACGACGAAGAAGAAAAAGAAACACTATATTCAATATCAATTTCATCTAGTGTATTCAGTATTAATTATAAATTTCATACAATGTATCCAAAATACATGTATCGAATATAAAATTTCATACATCTTATCAAATTAAAACAACAGGAAAATATAACAGGCCAAAAATTCCCGTGTCAAGCATTACCGGATCTCTGCTAGCAAAACACCACTTGCACTACCCTTGACGGCCGAATCTTTTAGATTGAAGAAATTCTATAATTTGCAAATTAAAGTATCAACAATGGTGGATGAGGAGAAATATCAACATTGGGCAAGATTTGTAGCAAATTGGAAGTTGTGATGGAGGTCGCGACAACCCATCGGTGGTTCTCGTTGGCCAGAGATGGAGAAAACATGGAGGGAGAAGAGAGAAGAATGTGAAAGAGAAAGATGTGAGGAAAAAGGATTGTTACTAGTTAGCGTGATTTGGGGAAGGAAAGAAATTGATTAGATACATGAGTGAGATCTATGACTTTTTTGGTGGAAGAGTAGCGGCGGGTTGTACATTACCGATGTATCTAGTTTTAGAGTGGTCAAATAGTTAATAAGTGGGATATTATGTAATTATTTTAAAGTAGTGTGAAAATAAGCGTAAATGTTAAGGATATTTGGAAATTTATGTAATTTTTCGATAAAACTAATCATGTTCTGATGAGAAGCTATACAAAATATTTAAAATTGAATATAAAAAATATGATATATATATGTATATATATATATATATATATATATATATATGTATATATTTGATTCGGTTTATTTTTAATAAAAAATCAAACCAAATATTATCAATATTTTAAACTTTAAAAATTAAATCAAACTAAACCCAATAAATATTTATTGTTTCAATCGATTTGATTTTCAATTTCGGTCGATTTATGACAAAATCCAAAACAACCGTACTTACTAGCTTCATCACACATAGATATTTAGCTTCATCTAAACATCTAAATATTTAGTATTTATTTTTACATATGCATATAAGGTTTGAGGTAAATGGAGTAAGTTGATTGAATCTACAGTGTCTATTTTAGAGACGTTGAAATAATTATATATCAATTTATTCACATAGAAAAGAAGGTCTGATTCAAGTGGAAGAAGGATTATGCTTGGAGAAGAACTTTAATTATATAACTTTGGGAAAATTGATGGACCATTCAAGTAGAATTAATTTACACTGATTTTGTGTCTGCTCTCCAATGTTTGCTTTGTCTTTCTTGATTGACTGGTCAAACTAGAAAATTTACTCATTTTTCATATTGCCTTTAATATTGCTTACATCTGGCCATGTTGCAATTTCCAGATAAAAAAGTGAACTAAAAGTTATTCTTTGAAGTTGTCATTTCATTTTGTTTTCACGTGGTCTTTTGGGTTATATGGGTAATTCTTTTCTTTTCATGATCGGGCTCTTGTAATGAATTGGCCTAGTCCTTTCGTAAATTCTAGGCCTTGAATCATGATAGAATTAGTATCACAAATCTAGGTCCTTTCTATTGTTTACTCTTTTCTTTTTCCTTCTCTTCTTATTTTTTTTGTTTTCTTAAAGAAAAAAGACTGACCTGGTGGTGTCTGGATTAGCAAAATGTTATTTATTTACATTGAAATTCAAATTATATCCTCAAAATTTTATACTCACTTCATTATCTTGTAACAGATTTTGAGAATCTCTTGACTACTACTGGTCTGTCTATCCTTAGAATTATGGGGGTGAGGGGTTCTATACTTGGACGTATTCACACATGCATAGTAGAATCAACAAAGCTTTGGTGAATCTAGCATGGATGACTATATGGCCTCACCCTTGTGGTTGAGGTCAAGGATCCTCAATTTTCTGATCATGCTCTATTAACTATCACACTGCAAGATCCATAAGTAAGACATGCTAGACCCTTTAGATTCTTGAATTATTTGAGCCAACACAGATATTTCATGGAGATTGCATAGGATACTTGGGCCAAACTAGCGTAGGGAACCTATATGGTAATAGTGTGTAACAAACTGAAGCAGAAGAAGATTGTTATGAAGCAACTCAACCAAAAGAATTCTCAAAATTAGAGCAAAGAATCTTGGAGATTAGAGAACATCTACAAGAGACATACGAGCAACTTAGAGAATCATACCATGATCAAGAACTGTATATGCAAGAGAAAGAATTAAAGAAGGCCTTAGAGAAATGGACTATGGTAGAGGAGAGTATCCTTAGAAAAGTGTCTAGGATACAATGGCTGAAGCTTGTAGATACTAATTTTGCCTTCTTTCATGCGTGTATCAAGAATAGAGTTTTCCAAATCCAGATTATAAGATTTGCTTCAAATCAGGGTGTAGTTGTATAGTCTATAGAAGGACTTGAAGATGTGATTACTAGGTTCTACAAGAAATTTTTGGGTACTTGTACGGATCATTTACCAGTTATCATACCATCTATTATGGTTGTAGGACCTATACTAAACACACAACAACAACTTCAACTATATCCCCTATCACAAAAGATGAGATTCTAATGGCTCTTAAGGATATTGTTGATCTAAAGGCCCCTAGATGTGATGGATTTAATGCATAGTTTTTCATAAAACATGGTCTATTAGTGGAGATGATATCTCAGAAGTTGTGATGCAATTTTTCCAGACTTTATGGAAGTACAATGCTATCAACTGCACTACTGGTGACAATGGTATAAACCCTGTTTCTATTAAGGAATTCCGACCAATCTCGTGTTGTACCTTACTCTTTAAATTGATCTCAAAAGTTTTAACAAAATGACTACAAGGTATGATTGATAGTGTCTACACTGCTTTTGTACCTGGTAGAGTTATCACTGACAACATTCTCTTAAGTCATGAATTAGTTAAAGGGTATAACAGGAAGGGAATCTCTCCTAGATACATGTTGAAGGTTGATTGATATGTAGAAAGCATACGACTCTATTGAAAGGACATTTCTAGATCAAATTTTCATTAGCCTTAATTTACCTACTATATTTTTGAAGTAGGTGATGACATATGTGAGGATAGTTTCTTATTCAATTATCGTAAATGGAAAGCCTACAACGCCCTTTACTGCTAAGAAAGGACTAAGGTAGGGTGACCCTCTATCAATTTGTACAAACTATGGAGTACCTAAGTAGGTTGTTGAGAAAGTAGCAAAAAATCAAGATTTTAACTTCCATCCCAAATGTACAAAACTCAGCCTCATTCAATTGAGGTTTGTAGATGATTCAGAACTATTTTGTAGAGATGATGTGGGGTCTGTCCAAGAATTATATAATCAGTTTAAATGTTTTTCTCAAGCCTCTAGACTTATTGCAAATCAGTCCAAGAGCTTGGTCTATTATGGAGGGGTGTCCCTTAAAACATAACAAGAGATAATGGATATCTTATTCTTTGCAAAGGATGAACTAACCATAAGATATATGGGTGTCCCATCGAGTACCAAAAAGGTGTCTACTATGTAGTGCCAACCTCTCATGAATAATATCAAGGGAAGAATTAAGTCTTAGATTTCTAAATTCCTATCACATGCTCGGAGAGCACAATTTATAATGTCAATCCTTTTCTTCATCCAACTGTTCTGGGCACAAGTCTTTGTTTTGCCAACAAAAGTGGTGAAGTAAATTGAGGCCACATGAACAAGCTTTCTGTGGATTGGGTTAGGGGGCAGAACTATCAAAGAAGGCTCTCATTACATGTAGTACAATCTATCAACCTGAGATAGCAGGTGGTCTAAACATCCTGGATATTGTAGCTTGGAACAAGGCAGCTATTATAAAGCTTTTGTGTAATATTAGCCAGAAAAAAAGATAAGCTATGGGTGAAATAAATTCACTGTTATTATGGTACTAACAAGAATATTTTTCTGACATCCCAAAGCAATCATCTTGGATCGTGCAAAAGATTTTAAAAGCCTCAAAATATGTAGAAGAAGCTGGCTATTGTATGAGTGATCTAAGAGGAATGACTCAGTTCAGTTAAACAGTTTACCTCAAGATCAAAGGGAATTTTCAAATAGTAGAATGGAGGAAATTAATGTAATAACCAAGTTGCTCCCAGATGGATTTTCATAATCAAGTTGGCTGCACACTCTAAAATTTATACTCAGGATAGATTGGCTACTTGGGTAATGGGTATCAATCCTACATGTCCACTATGTGAAGTTTCTGTTGAATGTCACTCCCACTTTTTTTTCTCATGCCTGGTGTCTACTCAGATCTGGCAGAAGATATTGCAATGGATAGGTATCTTTCTATCATGACCTAGAATTCGAGGTCATGATGGCACCTACCCCATCCCAACCCTGGATAAGTAAGCCCAACACCAAAAGAGATAGAGATGCAGAAATAAAATAAATAATACCTAAATATGAGACTTTAAGATAATGTCAGTCCAAATATATATAAACAACTCTGAAACTGAAATAAATAGAACCCTAATCCCAAAATCTATTGTCATGAGTAAAGATCACTTGTAAACTGAAATAGAATCCATAAATACATAACTCTGTCTCTAAAAAGTAAAATAAAGACTAGATATAGAAATGAGTGAGGCTAGAATAGGCTCCGGACGGGGAGCTCACTAGTACTCCAAACAGCCTCAACACAACACGATCTCATGCTCCACAGGTCGTACTCAAAATGGAATCTGCACTAAAAGGGTACAGAAAGTAGGAGTGAGTACAGTTCACTTATACTCAGTAGGCATCATTGGCCGATAAAACAAAGTAGAAAACAAAACATATAAAGAATATTATGAGCATGCTTCCACATGTATACCGAAAAAATTTCAATGGTGGCTCAAACCGTATCTTCTAATAGTATAAATACTATAAGTATAACAATAGTATAAGAATAACTACACACGAATATATAAAAGAAGGCTAAATTACACAACTAGAAAGAGACATAAGAGAAATACAATGCAATGTAATGGTATGACAAGGATGGAATGTCTCAATATTACCTCGTATACACCTTCCGAGCATAAGCTTCCAGGACAGGACCCATGGGGTGTTCACAATCCATCTTCTATCATAATCTCATAAATGAATAGACCATGATATAATCCATCGCATGGCACCAAAGTAATAAAGAGTTATGTAAGACATTAATAATATAAATTCAGGCCCCACTCGGGCATCACAATAATAATAAAGGCAAATAATGCACAAACAAGACCAATACCAGCCCTCTCACGGGCATCACAATAATGATAATCTCTCAAGTCAATAATAATATTCACATAAGCCTCCACACAAGCAAAACTATAAAATAATGACCTAAGCCTCCATACAAGCAAAACTATAAAATAATGATCTCAAAATATGAATATCATGAAAAAATCTCTAACCCATAGCATACTTTACATGAATGGTTAACTACCGAGCCCGGTCTGAAGAAAGTTTAGCCACAACCCACCTCAAAAAGCCAAAACATGAGCTGGGACCTTCAACAAGGAACTTTTTTTTTTTTCGTGCAGTCTCAGAATGAACCCAATCTATCAAAAACAAAATCTACACATCTAGAGGAGCCTAAAATATATATATTAGCTACTATCGTTCCGAGTCCATGAATACTTTTACAATTGACCCTTAAGAAAAAGGGGTAAAATTGGAATTTTAATAAAAAATCATGTTTTCCATACTTCATGGACTCTAATATGAAAACCCATCGAAAAATAAGTTGAAATCGATCTTGAAATCATTGAAAAACAATTTTCTTCCTTTACCGGGTGAAACCCCAAAATTCCAAGTTTAAAATCTAAGTTTTAAAGTTTTTTTGGAGATAAAATCAATGGGTAATGATAGAAATAAGGTTTATATATTTATCCAAGCCAGTTTACAGAAGAACCCTCTAGAAATCACCCAAAATCGAGGTCTGTAGGTCCAATAATGGAGAAAAATAAAGAAAATCGCAAAGGGAAATATTTAAATACTGTTTGGATGAACTGTGGCTTCTTCACGAACGTGGTTGGTCACTCACGTTCATGAAGGTTACCGACCTAGACCTACTGCGATCGTCGTGGCCCAATCGTGAATGTGAAAGTCAACGAACCTAACTCGACCCCGATTTACTCTTTACAAATGCGCCCACCACCTCGCATTTGAGATAACAAAGAGAATTTCTTCTTCGAGAACGTGAAGGGACCCCCACAAACACAAAGAAGGAAATGGACCCACACCAGATTACAACAAATCAGCTAAGGAAATAATTCAAAAATCTTCTGAATAGACCCTCGGGATTCATTCTAGACTCCACAGATATAAACCAATAATGCTACTAGGCTAATTTTGATGCTCTGGACTCAATAGAACCATTAGATTTATCAAAAGATGTTGTTATCATCATGTTAACCCCCGAGACCCCTCTTTTCCTAATTTAACTAGTTCTCATCTAAATTCTTAAAACTAAAAATAAAGACTAGGAACTCGAACCAACTATGCTGCTAACCCAAAATTGAGATTTTGGATCTATTGGAACAGACAAAAAATCACCACCTAACGCTTGGATCACGAAATGTTAATCAAAGTCAAGCCAATTAATTTCAAGGCTACTCAAAACCTCAAACTCACTCAAGTCACTCCCAAATGTTGTAGAGACTATGCCAACCATCAACACAACTCATAAATGGTATATATCAACTATAGGGAAGGGCAAAATAGTCAAAATATAGAAAAGCTGAAAAATCACAAGAAGGGTTATTACATCATCCACTACTAAAACACACATTCGTCCTCGAATGAAAAAGAAAATAAATTACCTGAATTGGTAAAAAACTTATGGTATATACTCTGCCTATCAGACTCAACCTCCCACGTAGCCTTCGTAATTGGGTGATGTCTCCACTAAACCTTCACAAAATCAATATGCTTGGACCTCAACTTCCTAGTCTGTCTATCTAGGATAGCAATAGGCTCCTCCTCAAAAGGGCGACTCATGATCTAATGCAATTGAATCCTACCAGATTAGATGAGTATCATCTGTATGGTATTGCTTCAACATTGAGACATGGAATATCAAATCAACAACTGACAGATATGGAGGCAAAGGTAGTCTATATGCCACATCTCCAAACTTCTCAAGGATGTAAAAAGGTGGAATAAATCTCAAAATAAGCTTCCCTTTTTTCCAAATGTCATTAGACCCTTCATGGATGATACCTTCAACAAAACCTGCTCACCAAGCATGAACGCTACATCAAAAATTCATCAATTGGTATAACTCTTTTGCCTACTCTGGGCAGCCACAAGCCTTTGCTAAATCAACCTCACTCGATCCATCGAGTCTCTAAAAAAATAGTGCCCCAAGGCCTAACCTAAAAAAATCAAACTATCCCATTGGGTATCTACACCTCCGCCCATATCAAACCTTAAAAAGCGCCATTTGAATGTTTAAATGGTAACTGTTGTTATAGGCAAACTCTATTAAGGGTAAGAACTGATCCCAATAGCCACAAAAATCCATAACACACGTTTGGAGCATGTCTTCTAACACCTGAATGGTCTGCTCTAACAAGCCATCCATCTAAGAGTGAAAAGTTATGCTCATCTCAAGATGAGTTTTCAACTCATTCTGAATAGAACTCCAAATATTAGGGGTAAACTGTGAACCTCTTTTTGATATAATAGAGATAGATACACCGTACAATTGAACAATCTCTTGAATATAGATCTTGGACAACTTCTCCATATTATAGTTTACCTTCATGGGTATAAAGTATAATAATTTATTCAACCTATCCACAATCATCCAAATGGAATCAAATTTCTAAAAGTAGGGGGGTAGGCCAACCATAAAGTCCATAGTGATTCTCTCTCATTTCCTCTCTAGAACAAGCATTTTATGCATCATACCACCTGATTGCTAATGCTCATACTTCACTTGTTGGCAATTCCAACACTTGGCTACAAACTCCACAATGTCCTTCTTCATCCCACACCACTAATAGTATTGCTTTAAGTCATGGTATATCTTAGTCGTATGAAAAGAATACTTCAAAAAATGAGCCTCCTTTAAGATCAGTCTTATCCAACAACCAACTCTCAACACACAAACATGACCACCAATCCTCTAAATACCCTCTGGATCAATAGATGCCATCTTGGCCTCACTACTCAACACTCAACACTTTATCATGAATTACCCTCAACTTCTTAACAACAAACTGATGAGCTCGAATCTGCTTCATCAATAAAGATCTAGCCTTAACATATGCCAAAACATGCCCAGGTGTTGAAATATCAAGTCGAACCAACTAGTTAGCCAAAGACTAAACATATAAGGCTAAAGGTTGGTCCTTCATTAAGAGATAAGCTAAACTCCCCATACTCGCTAACTTCTGACACAAGACATATACTACCATATTAGCCTTGTCCAGATGATAAAAAATAGTGAGATTATAATCATTAAGCAACTCTAACCATCTATGTTGTCTCATAATAAGATCTCACTGAGTGAAGAAGTATCGATGTCTACGATAATCAAAGAGAATATCATAATAAACTCCATACACGTAGTGTGACCACATTCAACAAATACAACTGCGACTAACTCCAAATCATGAGTAGAGTAGTTCTTCTCATGGACCTTTAACTATCGAGAAGCATAAGTAATCACCTTACCCTTTTGCATCAACACACCACCCAAGCCAACTTTAGAAGCATCACAAAACATAGTAAAATTGAAGATATGAGCAGAAGATAACAACTCCTTTAGCTTTTAAAAGATCCTCTCACAATTATCCGACCACTGGAAAACAATCTTCTTCTAAGTCAACTTAGTCAAAAGAGCTGTGATAGAAGATAAGCTCTATGCGAATCACCCATAATAGCCTGCTAACCCAATAAAACCCTAAATATTAGTAGGATTTTAATGTAAAATAAGATACAAAAGATAGAGAAATAAAAGATAATCAAGAAATAGAGGGAATATAGAGAAGAAAGGAATAAAAAATCCCATAATTGAAGTAAATTATAGATAAATATAGATTTGTAATTCCCTTAGTAATCCTGTCTAAAATCTCAGAAGCCTGCTCCAAAGTTAAACTCATAATCACTGCACCGGTAATAGTATCTGCTACAGACTTACTTTTCACATTCAAACCTCTGTAGATGATCTCAAGCAAAGTGTGGCCCGATATTTTGTGATTTAGGACATTTTGCAACTTTTTCTTAAACTTTAACCAAGTTTCGTACAATGCTTTTGAATGTAACTGCCTGAAATTATAACTCTAATCTTTTAATTGTAATATTCTGGAAGGTGGGAAAAACTGCTTCAAGAATTATGTCTTCAGCTCTTGCCAATTTGTGATCGACCCGTATGGCAGCTTGGTCAACCATAGAGTGGCTACTCCTGTCAGAGAGAAGGGAAATAACAACAGTCTAACAACATCCTGACTCACACTAGGTAGGTTGCAAAAAGTACAAATCCCTACGAAATTCATCAAATGAAGATTTAAATCAGCAGTATTAAAGCCCATGAACAGTCCCTTTATGGTTAGCAACTGTATCATAGCACTGGTGATATCAAACTTAGTTCCTGGTAGCAATGGTAGTGGAACAATTTCACCTGTTTCGATGCCTCTATAAAATCTAGCTCATCTTCTGCATCATCAAACTGTGAAACATAACGACGGGGAGGTTGTTGCACCCTATTCCTTTTTTGCCTATTTTGTTCCTTAAGTGTGGCCAGACGACCTGCTTCTGGTTTTCTAGCTATTTCTTCCTGTGCTGCCTTCCTGGCAGCTTCTTTTTTTGCATTCTCTTTAACAACCAATCGAGTAGTAGTCTGCTCCAGAGTTTTCTGAAACCCATGAGGATACCATGGTTTTTTCAGAACTTGCTTATATAAACCTCCTTCTTTATGAACTTCATCATTCACTATTCATCTTATAGCTCTTAGAGTCCTTTCAATTTCTGGATTAAGTAAAAGTAGAGGATTTTCTTGACATTGAGTATTGGTCATAAACCATTGTGTGCCCTAGAAATAGCAGAAAAACTTAAATCAGGAAATAAAAACCCACAACCAGACAAATAAAATCTATCAACTCTACAATCGTATTCCTCGACAATGGTGCAAAAATTTGATATCACTTAAATTACTCCTCCAATAAATTATAAAGCGACTGCTGATCAAATATAGAACCCAACTAGATTGGGATCGATCCTATATGGAATAGGCCAAAATCTCTATCAATATGTCTATCTAAGTAGTCAATAAGTAATTTCATGTAAAAAGGTTTTTGTAATTCAGACTTCCAATAGTAATGATTGTTGATTTTAGTTGGTTTGCAATGAATATGAGTAAAGTACTAGGACTGTGTTCTCTATAACTTGATAACTATGTAGGTTCTTCGTACTAGTGATCTCTCTTGGTGCTTGGCATACAAAATTGATAGGTTATGTTCATCTAAACAACTTTACGCCTCTTTTAGATGACTATCCTCAATCACATATTATCATCTGATTAGTTTTGTACTACTAACCCCTATCATAGATCCCAGATTAACTATCCCATTTACCAACTCAATCTATTAAATGGTGGCTGATAGCTCTAAGTCTCATTGTTAATTCCCTTTTCCCATCTGTTACACCTTCTTTCAATGCGAGTAA
Organism: Capsicum rhomboideum; assembly: GCA_031232105.1. Lineage (NCBI taxonomy): Eukaryota > Viridiplantae > Streptophyta > Magnoliopsida > Solanales > Solanaceae > Capsicum > Capsicum rhomboideum. The sequence goes on from CP124715.1 coordinate 102,542,812, forward strand.
GGATAAGGAGAGTTATAATGTTTCACACCATTAAAAACCAATCAAACTGTGCAAACACCCTTCAAGAATCACTTCGTAATTTGACCACTACTTTGTTAATCCATCATGGTTCCCACAACCCCAGTTGTGATGTTTAGCTACTCATGATTGTATGCACACAATAATAATTCTGAGAAGAAATCATGAGTATGAACTTACGAAAAATAAGACGAAAACTCTGAATCTCAGCTTTGAATTAAAACCCTAAAATCGTTGTTTACAACTCTCAAGAACAAGTATGTAACTCAAAAGTAGTAAAACAATGTAAACTAAAACCAAAAACCTATAATAAGTATTTATAGACAAAAAAAAATTCTGGCCTAAGTAAAATAGGATAACAAAGTCAGCAGTGGCGACGGCTCAAGGAACGAGTCGTATGGTATGACGATGACTTGTTGCGTGTCTCAAGGCATTCTTTGAATTCTTTTCTTTAGGTTCTAATGACAACTCTTATGGTCACTTAATGACTCATTGGGTGAATCATAGCCACCGGGTCAGGTTTTGCACCTTTGTAGAATATTGGCCAATTTCACTCGGGTCAGCTCTAGGCAATGACTCGTATATTCTAATGATGACTCGTATGCTGCACTCGTTAACACTGACACCAATTTGTACCTTTGCATGACTTTGATCAATCTTCTTAGTATGACTCACACTTTGACTCGTAGAGTGACCCAACGAGTCATAGGCAATAGTCGTATCCAATATTCAACTTTAATTCGCTATCTTTCTTCACTGTTAATGCAATGGCTTGGGCTACAAATACTGTCTACTCATTTATTTACTCTTGCAATTGTTTTACTCCATGCTATTTATACATTCTTAGAAAATTAAAATTCAACTTAACTCTCTTGAAATATTCATCACTTTTACGAAGGATAATTGGAAACAAAAATTTGGAAAAATTCTAAAGTAGTAGTCCATGTGGGTTCGACGTCCGGCTCGCAAGAGCCACTTTATTACTTGTACGACCGCGTAAACTTGCGTGTGCATTTGGATGAAACAAGTTTTTTGTGCTGTTGCCGAGGACTAAAGAAATTAGTAGTTTTCTGAGTTTTATTTCCACTATTATTAAACAAATGTTGACAACTTGATCTTAGCAGTTGAGATTTTGTAGGTCCAAATTTTACTTCAAGCTGGAAAGGGATGCTAAATTGGTAGAACCGTACCCTGAAATTGAATGAACATTCCTCCAACGTAGAAGAGCAGTCGTTCTTCAATTTCTAATTCAACAACTCCAGCTGGCTGATCCTTTGGAAGTTGTTCCGGCAGAAATGGCAAATGCGAGACCAGTACGAGATGTGGCAATCCCGCTCTCTATAAACATCACCTCTAGCATCCGCAGACCAAATGTGGGAGGTCGATTTGAGCTCAACAAGAACATGGTGAAACTCTTGCACTCCAGCTGGTAATTTACAGGGCTATCTCACGAGGATCTGTAGCATCACTTGTAGAATTTTCTTGAGATTAGTGACACATATATTCTAGCAGGAGTCTTATCTGACTATGTGAGGCTCACACTCTTTCCCTTTTCTTTGTTAGGGAAAACAAAGAGGTGGTTGAAGGCTGAACCACCAAAAACCATCACCACTTGGGATGACTTGGCTATGAAATTTTTGATCCATTTCTTCCCATCGAGAAAGACATTAAAGTTGAGAAGTGAGATCTTGAGCTTCAGACAAATAGTTGGAGAGAATTTGTATCAGGCTTGGGAAAGGTTTAAGTCTATGCTTTGTAATTTCCCACACCACCATCAGACTAATGAAGTTTTGGTGCACACTTTTATTGAGGGACTTGAGCCTAACACAAAAATATTGTTAGCTTCTGCAGCAGATGGTCAGGCTTTAGAAAAAACTTATGATCAACTGTTTGAACTCCTAAATCGTATATCGCAAGGGAATCCATAGTGGAATGCAGATGTTTCATAGAGTACTCCGAAAAAGGTTGCAGGGTTATTAGAAGTTGATCACCTGACATCGATTGTGGTATAAATTTCAGCGTTGTAGAATCAAATGAATAATCAGTTCAGTAAGTTGAATTTGGGAAATCAACAGGCAGTTCCCGTGAATATGGTGAAGCAGACGCAGGTATTTTGTGAGGTTTGTGGCTATGGAGATCATTCAACAGAATCTTGTGCAGCAAATCCAGAATCTATGAACTTTTTTGGTAATGCTCAACGATAAGGTAATCAGAATTTTGGCAATACATATAACACAGGTTGGAGGAATCATCCCAATTTTTCATGGGGTGGAAATCAAGGGAAAAATGTAAATCAGTACAGAGCTCAAGGAGTAAACTAGAATCTTCAGCAACAAAACCAAGGTGTTAATGTTAATACATAATCAAACAATAATGTTTAGGTGATGTCGAAGCAAATTATTGCCGCTCAAGCACAGTTGGCTGCCGATATGAAAAATCAGCAGTTAGCTACAAAGAACCTTGAGGTTCAAATGGGACAACTTGCTGGAGCACAAAATACTAGACCTCAAGGAGGACTGCCAAGTGATATAGAGTTAAATCCCAAACAGGTGAATACAGTCTTAACTCAGAGTGGCAGACAACTTGATGAATTGGAGCCGCGAAAAGAATCAAAAAAGGATATGAGTGGTGGTGAGAAACAAAGTGAGGTGGATAAAGAGGAGAAGGTCGTGCTTTCAAAAATTCATTGAATTATTAAAGCAGGTGCATGTTAATTTGCCTCTTGTTGATGTTTTGCACGAAATCCCTAGGTACGCCAACTATATCAAGGATATTATAGCTAACAAGAGCAGGTTAATAGAATATGCTACTGTAGCACTTACTGATGAGTGCACGTCTCGCATTCAGAACAAACTGCCCACAAAGCTTAAAGATCTAGGTAGTTTCACAATTAAAATCACCATTGGGCAATCAATTAAGGCTAGAGGGTTATGTGACCTTGAGGCTAGCATCAATCTAATGCCCACGTCTTTGTTTAGACAAATGGGATTGGGTAGCCCAAGACCCACAACAGTGATATTGTAGCTTGCTGATCATTCACTGGCAAGGCCATATGGCATAGTCGAAGGTGTATTGGTACAGTTTGGATCACTTATTTTTCCTGTGGACTTCATTATTCTAGACTTCGATGTAGACCCAAGAGTCCCATTTATTTTGGAGCGTCCATTCTTGGCTACTGGTCGTGCATTATAGATGTAGCTTCTGGCCAACTAACCATGAGAGCAGATGATAAAGTGAAAGTCTTTACTATGCACAAAGCTATGAAGCTCCCCGCTGTCTATGAGGAGTTATCTACAATTACGGTTATTGATATTGAATCGGAGATTCCCTTTATCACTTTAAAAGACCCGTTGGAGAGAGCTCTGTTGGTCATGACATTTATGGTGATGCTGAGGTATATGGAATGGTGCAAGTGTTGGATTTAGCAATTATATTCATTCGTAAAGGGTATTTTGAGCCATTGAATAGATATCTTGGACCTCCACCCAAGCCATCTGTGGTGGAACCTCCGAAGTTGGAGATAAAATTATTGTCATTACACCTCAAGTATGCACACTTGGGGAACAATGAAACCTTACATGTTATTTTGTTTGTAGGCTTATCTGATACACAGGTTGGAGAGGTATTGGCTGCGTTGAAAAGAAAAAAGAGAGGAATTGGATGGAAAATGTCGGATATTCAAGGGATAAGCCCAACATATTATATGCATAATATCTGCTTGAAGGAAGGTTTTAAACCACATGTTCAACAATAAAGGAGGCTTAATCCTCCAATAAAAGACGTGGTTAGGAAGAAAGTGATCAAGTGGTTAGATGCAGGGATTGTTTACCCCATTTCAGACAGTAAATAGGTTAGCCTAGTGCAATTTGTTCCCAAAAAGCGTGGCAGGACGGTCATTACCATTGAGAAGAACAAGTTAATCTCAACTCGTACAGTTACTGGTTGGAGGATTTTCATGGATTACCGCAAGCTCAATGAAGTCACTCGCAAGGATCACTATCCTATTCCTTTCATACATCAAATTATAGACAAGCTTACCAAATAGAATATTATTTATTCTTAGATGGTTATTTAGGCTACAATCAGATAGCCATCGCTCTCGAAGATCAAGAGAAGACAACATTCACCTGCCCATATAGTACATATCCGTTCAAACGTATGCATTTTGGGCTTTATAATGCCCCATCTATCTTTCAACATTGCATGATGGCAATTTTTTATGATATGGTAGAGGACTTTATAGAGGTATTTATGGATGAATTTTCTGTTGTTGGTAACTCCTTTGAAGCTTGTTTACAGAACCTTGACAAAGTGCTAGCAAGGTATGAAAAGATGAATCTGGTATTGAATTAGGAGAAGTATCACTTTCTAGTCATGGAAGGCATTTTCCTTGGCCATAAAGTGTCACAGGAGGGTTTGGAGGTTTATCGAGCCAAGGTGGAGGTTATAGAGAAGTTGCCACCCCCGATTTCAGTCAAAGGTGTGAGAAGTTTTCTTGGCCACGCAGGTTTCTATAGGAGATTCATCAAATATTTTTCAAAGGTAGCAAGACCCATGTGCAAGTTTCTTAAAAAGGAGGTAAAATTCCAATTCGACGATGATTGTGTGAAGGCTTTTGAAGCCGTGAAAAAGAAGTTAGTTGAAGACCCGATATTGATAGCTCCTAAATGGGCGTTACCATTTGAATTGATGTGTGATGAAAGTGAAATTGTAGTAGGTGCAGTCTTGGGTCAAAGAAAAGAGAAGGTCTTCCATTCCATAAATTATACAAGCAAGACGCTTGATGCCGCCCCAAAAAACTACACCGTGATCGAAAAAGAGATGCTGGCTCTAGTTTAGGATTTTCATAAATTTTGATCCTATCTTGAGGGAATAAAGGTGTTTGTATATATAGATCATGCAGTCATTAGATACTTGTTCAACAAGAATGATTCGAAACCATGACTCATCAGATGGATTTTACTACTGCAAGAGTTTGATTTAGAAATAAAAGATCGAAGGGGGACTGAAAATAAGGTGGCAGATCACCTATCTATGCTGGAAAGTTGGGAACATATCCTAAAAGAGGGCACTATTCGAGAAGAGTTCCCAGATAAGAAACTCTTGGAAGTACATCATTCAAAGCTACCATGGTACACTGATCTTGTGAATGTGATAGTAAGTGGAGTGTACCCACTAGAAGCAACAAGTCAGCAGCGTAAGCGTCTCCTTTATGATTCTCACTTCTATACTTGGGATGAGCCTTTCTTGTTCAAGAAAGGTTCAGATCAAATGATGAGAAGGTGTTTCTCAGAATGTGAAGTGAGACCAATCTTGGAGAGTTGTCATTCATCTCCCTATGGAGGCCCTCATGATGGTAAGCGGACCTCTCACAAGGTGCTGCAATCGGGATTCTATTGGCCCACTTTGTTCAAGGATGTGGGAAAATTTTTTAAGGAATGTGATCAATACCAGCGTATGGGTTCATTGTCTAGGAGGCATGAGATACCTCAAAATAATATTCTTGTAGTGGAAATTTTTTATGTTTGGGGAATTGACTTCATGGGGCTTTTTCCACCTTTCTATGGCAACACTTACATCCTTGTCACGGTGATTATGTCTTGAAGTGGGTAGAAGCAGCTGCACTACCCACTAATGATGCGAAAGTGGTGATTAAATTTTTCAAGAAGCATATGTTCACATGTTTTGGGACACCAAGAGCTATCATTAGTGATGGAGGCTCCCATTTTATGAATAATTGGTTCCAAAATCTGTTGGCCAAGTATGGGGTGCGTCAAAAGGTTGCTACTACATATCACCCCCAAACAAGTGCCCAAGTGGAGGTGTCGAATCGTGAGGTAAATAATATTTTACAGAAGACGGTGAATGCCCAATGATAGAATTGGGCGGTTAAGCTTGATGATGCCTTATGGGCATATCAGACAGCCTACAAAACTCCTATTGGGACGTCTCCTTATAGGTTAGTATTTAGGAAATCATGCCATTTGTCGGTCGAGTTGAAGCACCAAGCATATTGGCCTATCAAGAAATTCAACTTTGATGCATATTTAGCTGGCTAAAGGAGAATGTTAGAGCTATATGAGCTTGATGAATTTAGGCTTCACGCCTATGAAAAGGCAAAGCTCTATAAGGAGAAGAAAAAAATGTGGCATGACAAATGCATCATCTCACGCACCTTTGAGCCTGGGCAAAATGTACTGTTATTCAATTCAAGGTTGAGGTTATTCCCCGGTAAGTTGAAATCTAAATGGTATGGGCCCTATGAAGTAGTGAGAATGACTGCCCATGGTGCTGTAGAGCTTATGGATAAAGAGAAGGGCACTACATTTCTTGTGAATGGCCAATGAGTGCAGCACTATTGGGGTGAAGATGAGGATCGTAACAGGACGTCCATTGATCTTGCGAATGAATGAAGGAAGTTAGCTGAGTCATGCCACAATATTAAATAAGGCACAACATGAGAGGCAACCCATGAATGTAATGTAATAGTCTAGGATTTTTATTTCCAAATGAAGAAAAACAAAAATACAAAAAGAAGTGTCGAGCCACGACCAAAAATAAGGCACTTGGTGGGAGGCAACCCATCTTGCTAACATAGATTTATCTATTTTACAGGTCTTTCCCATCCCATGGAGGCACCAAGGTTTTTGGTCAAGATATAAAGTTGAGTACATGGCACGCAGTAAAGTTTTGAGCACAAGTACCTAGGGTGCACAACATCGCGAATTCGCGATGCCACTGGATGGGCCTTGCCAGTTAGAACCCGTGTCGTAACCCCCCACCACGCGCTATACAACACATGGTGTACCACTCACCATACACGATCCAACGCGCGGTTCACCCCCACAAATTTTTTTAAAAAATATTAATTTTTAAACTGGGTCAAACCCTACCCAGTTTGTTAAAATAAATACTCCCAAAGCTGAAATTTCCCCATTCCCAACCCTAACTCGTGGCGTACATCCCTTTCTCTCTCAAAATTATGAACAGTATAATACTTCTACCACTCAAATTCTCTTTTCTCTTCCATTAATATTTCAATTTCAAGGTATGTTCTCTTTACTTCTCTATGTTTTCTTAGTTATCTAATGAAATGGGTTTGTTACAGATTCATGCTTTAGTGATATAAATGGTAACTTGGTGTGACCTTGTGTAAACTATTACTTGGGTGATGAACACCATGTTTATCTTTGTTGGGTTTGGTTGGGAATTTTGAATATGACATTATAACTTGATTGTGGGGTGGACTTAGTTATGAATTGTTAAGTTTATGGTAAGAGCAATTGGCACCCATTATTTTGTGCAAATTGTGAATGTGGATGGGCATGGTGTAATTAAATAGTGAAGTGACGAGGATGCACCCACAAAATAATGGAAGAGATGTTGCTTTGGTGGTGGTAAATTATTGTAGTATCTAGTCATTGAAATCAAGGTGGGCAGGTCTACGAACCCACTAATGTGATTGCATGGCTATGCTAACAAACTAAGTGTGGGACCACCAATACCCATACTTAGTGGTGGTTAACCATTTTTGGGTTGAGCTAACATGTCTTTTGGTGTGCTTGAAACAAGACCCATGGAACCTAATATGACTTCAGGAAAAAGAGTAGCTACTTCTTCCCGATAAGGGCAGAATTGGGCTAGAACTGGGCAATCTTCAAGGACTACACAAGCTGCTCTATCTTTAGTACAAGGGGTCAGGAGACGATTTGGTGTGGAGTGGGTTGAAATTAAAGGCGTCCAATGGTACAAGGATAATAAAGAGAGCAGTTATCAACCAACTAAGCGTATAGACAAGGACATCCTGGCAACTCACTGTCCTCAAATATTGGCTCGAATCTGACAATTACAGTTGGATTTTATTTTAAAAGACCAGGGGGAGTGCAACCTGGATTTAGTTTAGGAGTTCTTTGCCAATTGGTTTCCAGATACGCAAGGGAGAAGCATTAAAACACGGGGCCAAGAGGTGAAGCTGGCTGCAGAGACTTTTAATGCATTCTTGAACACTTCAGATGTATATTATTCTAGATTAAAGGATCTGTACATCAGACCCCCGTACCAAGCTATCCGACACACAGTGTGTGGGGCTCGTTCTATAGCATGATAGGGACGTAGTGGGAATAAAGGTATTCATCAAACCCTTAGTTATACTTATTTCGATAAGGATGCATGAATTTAGCTGAGGATTGTAGGGGAATCCTTGATACTCGGGTCGCACTTCACCCATGTTACTCGTGATTGGGTTTGTTTGGTTTATTCTTTGATGACTGGGATTCCGATAAATGTTGGTGTTGTGATTCGCTATGCAATGCACAAACCCAAGTTCATAAGGGCTTTAGATTCATCTTTGGTGGCCTCGTTATGAAATTTATGTTGGATCATGGGGTAGAGGATGACCCTATCGATTCCAAGTCGCCCTATAACTTGAGAGGGGTTGATGTGTCAAAGGTAAAGGAGCTCGATAACACTCATGGGACGGTCTTGACGACTGCTGAGTGGAATGCTAGGGATGATAGTTTTGTGCGACATATTTATGGAACATTGAAGTTGTTATTCACATACGGGGGGAGGTCACCTACTCAAGAGGAGCTACGCCAGTTGGAGTACGACTATCCTATGAACGATTATGCTAAAGCAATATGTCATGTTGGGAAACTCTTTCGAGAATCTATAGATGATGATGTGCCTACCGACGACGAGCACGTGCTTAAAAATTTTGATACAGAGCTTGATTCTGAGAGGGAGGATTCAAAAGAGGGATACGTGAGTCCTGATGTTAATGAGAATGATGACTAGGACAAGAGAGTCCTTTTTTCCCATTCTTTATGTTTATGTGTTTAATTGTGCACTAGGGATAGTGCAATTGTGTAAGTGTGGGGTGGGGGGAAAATATCTCTGGGTTTGGATGTTTAGGTTAGTTGGTTTGTTAGTTTACTTATTTTTTTTGGGTTCCTAGGGTTTTGTTTTTGATACTTTTCCCTAGGATAGTCCCTTTGAACCGATAAGTTTTTTTTTTGGTAAGTATGAGTCATAGTTGTGTACTTTCTTAGTGAAGGATGGATGACGGGCGTCTTAAGAAAAAAATAGTCATGAGTATAGAGTCGAAGAGTGAACCATGTCACTAGGTTGGGATTGAGTGTTTTTGTGAATTGCATGATGGTATAGCTCAAGTATGTTGAATTCAAATGCAAGTTTGAGTAATGTCTTGACTAGTTTGAAATGTTTAGGCTCAATTATATGACTCTTTGGTGACTGTGGCTTGAAATTTGATTTGTGTTATTGCTTGACTTAGAGTCTATAAGGGTCCATCTTGAGTTGAACATGTGCCATGTGTGAGTGAGATTTTTGTTTTATTCCATGTGCATATTGATGTACAGAACTTGCCTGGTGTGTTTGCAAAGCGAAATAAAGAGTGTTGAGTTTAGGAGATGATATAGGCATTTCTTTGATAGCCATGTGTTATACCTAATCTATATACCATTTTTGTATAATCTTAGTTAACCATATTGAGCCTTTAGCCTATTCTTTGGCAGCCTTATATGTAGTTTATTCCCTTTTCTTTCAATTGACCGTAATTTGATCCAAAACACCTAAGCGCTTTAGTTGAAAAATTAAGATGTTAAGGAGTGTGATATTGAAGAAGGAAAATAGTGAAAGTGATGCCTCAAAGAAATAGATTTTGTTGTGTTAAAAAGTTTTATGAGTTGTTGGTAGGGAATAATGTAATAAAAAGAAAAATTGATCAAAAGTGAATCATGTGTTGATAGCAAATACTCTCTGCAAAAAAAATAAATGTGTACACTAGTTTAAAGAAATGGGGCAAAACAAAAGAAAGTTGGGAAGATGATAGTAGTGTAAAATAGGTTGGTTGGAGGTGATCTTAATGTAAATTGTAGTGTATTATAGCACTTAGGTAAGATAGTCACTATTCTTAACCAAATAGTTCCTACCCGTCCCTTAACCTATATTACAACCCTTAAAGTCCTACTTGATCTTGAGCTTTGGCATTCTGATATTAGTGGACTACTACACTAATGTCAATCTTATGGTTCATCTTATGTCACATGTGAATTCTTTGTGAGAGTGAGCAAAATTAGATTCTTACATCCATTCGTGTCTTAAATTGCATACTTGTAAGTGAATATAGGTGACTCTCTTGTTGTACGGACGCATATTTGAAGATAGGTGGACAACTTAGATGATTTCTTTGTGGGTAATGTACATAAGTTTGCCAATGCTAGAGTCTATTCTTGAGGCTAGGTAATTTCAATTGGTCAATACATGTGCTTGGAGAAAAGGTGTTATGAAGAACATAAATCCATACTAATTGTGTAGTTCTGACTTGAGTATCATATTTCAACCTGTGATATTGAGGGCTTTCTTTTGAAGTAATGAGCATAGAGTTGTTCGAGGACGAACAAAGCTTTAAGTGTAGGGTTGTGATCTTGGGTGTATTTATGCACCCAAGTGTCATTATTCATTCGCATTTAGCTTAGTTTTGAGAATAATTTGGTATGCTTGCAAACCATAAGGAGAGATTTAGTGCATTTGTGTGCGAAGTGTGTGTTTATGATGATTCAGATGAATTTGAGTAAAGTTTGGAGTAAAAAGATTAAAAGAAACGTCGGAAAGAAATACTAGTGATTGCACACTTGTGTTATGATTGCTTTAGTCAAATTTGGTGTGCTCTATTGCATTGAGTGGACTTATGTGGGTGTTGAGATGTGCAGTATAGCATTGGATGAGACACAGGGATCAAAATCAAGCCTACATTCAAGTCCCAAGGCGCACGAAAGCTAAGGAAAGGAGCACGCGAAGATTGAAGGCCACCACATACAAGACGAGGGAGGGCTTGAAACTCACCCTCCATCGCTCATGGGATGGCATGTGCAGCGACCCTCATCACGCTGAGATGGTGTGTGCCGTACCTCCCTCTGCGTGATGCCACTAGATTGCACAAGCGTCCATTCTTCACCGTACCTCCTAGCGTAAGCATTGGCATGCGCGACGCGCCTATGCTAAATATAGGCTCAAAGTAAACTTTTACTTGGTTTTAAGTAGGGGCAAATTAGTAAATGCATAGGAATCATGTGGAGCACCTTAAGGACTTCTCAAAGCACTATAAAAGGGGCACTTAGCCACAAATACAAAAAGGGGGATGATTAGGAATTATTGTGAAGAAATTACAAGGTTTCATCAAGGGTTCATCTTCTGTAACTCTTCTACTTATTTTCTTTTTCTTGGTATGAACAAATATTATCATTTTCATATTTTCAAGAGTTATGAGTAGCTAATACCCTTGTTTTGGGGTTATGGCTAGAACATGATTGTGTAGTACTTTGTTTGATTCAATGACAATAGTTTCTCATGCGATTATGCTTTTGTTCTAGAATTTTCTATTGTGATGTTTAACCAACATTATAATATAAGTCTAATTCATACATAAACTAACCATGGGATTGTATGAATAGGATGAAGAACTTAAGGAACAAGTTCATCTCTAGTGTAAGTTAGGGTTGATTTGTAACTAGGATAGACGTATACCTAGGTGCCTTGTTTGGTTATGACGGGATGAGTAGTGAACGCACTTGAATTATGGAATCACATCCCCACTCAACGATGGAGTTATGAGAACTAGTTCAAGTAGACGATTTAGAGGATGATAATTCCCAGATCAACTCTTGGCCCCGAAACCCATAATAAGAGAAATAAAGTTTATTGAATAGAATAATGACTATGCATGATTGTGTCGAATGAACATAGCCGTAGATCTCTCCAAATACTATCTACCCATTTATTTACTCTTGCAATGGTTTTACTTCACACTATTTATACATTCTTAGGAACTTAAAATTCAACATAACTCTCTTGAAATATTCATCAGTTGTACGAAGGATAATTGGAAACAAAAATTTTGAAAAATAATAAAGTAGTAGTTTCTGTGGGTTCGACATCTGGCTCGTAAGAGCCACTTTATTACTTGTACGACTGCGTACACTTGCGTGTGCATTTGGACGTAATAGCCGTTGAGTCAAGAATGTTGAATTTGATAGGGTAGCATAATTCATTTATGTTTGCGGGATTTTGAACAAATCCCGAGGGTCTGATCAAAACTTAGCAAAATTTGTTAAGTTGTTAGTGCAGGCTTCAGCTAGTGCGCCCACTTAAGCGGCCATTTGGTCGCTAAAGTGGACAATGGACCGCTTTAGCGGAAGCCCAGGTGTTCACCTATCACTAAAGAGACTCGAGTATCTCTTTAAAATTTATGATGTGGACATCTTTCCAACTTTCTGGCTAGACTTGTAACCTTGCATTTACTTTAAAGACCGGTTCAAGTCTAGCAACTACTATTGGTATATGGTACTAATTCTTAGTTCAAGTTCAGCATATATGATATTAGAGTGCGGTTCGAGTCCGGCACCTTATGGTTCATTGATGATATTACAGATCTAGTTCATATCCGCTAATGCATGGAAGGAAACGTTTCACGTATATAGGATCAATGGTTGGTTACTTTATACTTACTAGTGTTTATGGTTCTCCTCTTGATTATATCCATTGGGCTTATGGGGGTTTGTTTGGATTAGTCTTCTCTTGTTTACTCCTTCAAGGCTTATGGGAGTCCAATTAGGCTGTAGTTAGCTTGCCTTTCTTTCGATATTATTTATACTTCTATTTATTATCTGTCAGCTGGAATATTATTTTAGGTTTTCCCCTTTTTTCCTTGACTTAGTTTACATTCTCGCATTTTATTTTATTTTTATTATGATATAGCTCAGTAGGTCGATAATGTCTACTGAATACCCGTTGTTTTGGTACTCATACTACACTTATGCATCTTTTTTTGATGCATATTTGAGTACTAGTTGTTGTTGTTGACATTCTATCTAGTTGCTCTTAGGATTTGGAGATAGGTTGAGCTTTCAGAGCCGAAGCTGATCCCATCCCCTTCCTTTATTTTGGATATTCTTTAGTTATTGAGACTTTCTATATATTGATGCTATTCAGTACTCTCATTTTGTATTTAGTGGCTCTTGTACCGACTTTACTAGATCATGGGATATTTCTTTTTTTTCCTCTATTCCATTTGATATTTATGTTGTCGTATTCTTATTTATATTGCTTACAAGCTTATTGTATACTTATTTTCTGGAATTTACTTTACCCTCTATTAATTAGCCCATTACTTGTTGTTACGGGCTACGGCTTGGCTTACCTACTGGCAGGTTAAAGTATTTGCCATCATGATTCCGAATTTAGGTCGTGACAAATTGGTATCAGATCCTAGGTTCACTTGTATTGTTGGTTCAAAATCAAATGTCTAGTAGAGTCCCGCGGATCAGAATGATGACGTCCGTGTCTTATCTTCGGGAGGCTATAGGACATTATTTGAATAATCTCACTTTTTTTTTATTTTGTGCATCGAGTCTGTGTTGGTTTCTAAGATAGTCTGGATGCAAGCTACTTTGACTGACGATGAGGACCCCGAGTCTGCTAATAGGACACCTGCTAGAGGCCGTAGCTGACCTAGAGGTCGCGGCTAGGCTAGAGCTGCAGCTTCAGTTAGAGGTTAGAAAAGGGAGCCTTTACAAAATCCTATTGTTGCTCCTGAGGAAGAAGTAGCTCCACAGGTCCCGCCACCTAAGCCATTGTGGGCCAAGAGGCAGAGCCAATCTCTAATGGGGTTTATTTCTTTGACATCATTCAGAGATGCCTTGGTCCAGTTATTGGGATTAGTTGGTGGTACACCATCTGATGGTGCTCAGTCTATGAATCAGAGTGGTACAGATGTAGTGGCACAGTCTGTAGCAGCAACTCCTAGAGTTATGGTCCCTCCAACGCCGGTAGCCACTCAACCAATTAGGCAGCTTTCTGAGATTGACTCCGCCTAGGTTTTCTGGGGCTTTAGGCGAGGATACATTTGAGTTTTTGATTGCTTGTGAGGATAGGCTATATAATATAGGCCTAATTGAGACTCGTGGGTTGACTACACCACTTTTCAGTTGGATTTGGCAGCTAGACATTAGTGAAGAGGTTATTTTGATTCCAAGCTAGCTGGATCTCCTCCTTTGACATGGACACAATTCTCTGAGGTCTTCCTAGAGAAGTATATGCCTCGCAGTCTTTGTGATTGCCTGAGAAATCAATTTATAAGTTTGGAGCAGGGTTTTATGATCATTCTTGAGTATGAGACACGATTCCATGAGTTGGCCAGACATGCTACTATGATCTTTCCAACCTAGTATAAGTGGATTTGGTGTTTTGTTAGGGGACTGAGACTTCCTTTTTGCATTGCTACTCAGTGTTTGGTTATGCTGGCAGGTCTTTTGTTGAGGTTTGTGATTATGCCAAGACTATGGAGGAGATACATTGCAAGGACCAAGGGGGCAGTGATAAGAGACCATATCATTAGGGTAGTTTCAGTGGGAGCCGTGGTGGCTCACAGTTTAGAGGTAAAGGTTCTCTAGGTAGGTACCTGTAACACCCCATACATTTACGAACCTAGTTGATTGTCGTAACATTCATGGAATTATTTAAACATGAGATTGTTGAGGTAATATACGTTAAATTTGTTGGCCTAAATGAACCTTGTGATATTGGGCTTAATTTAAGGCCCAAAGTGAGGTAAAAGGCATGGCCCAAATGGAGAAATGATCAATTCTACCATTGACCAAGTAAACATAGCATTTATGACTAAGTATGTGGCTAAGTATGACCATGAGGGCCTATATAAAGGCACAAAAATTAGATTTTATTCCACAAAACACACATGCCATTTCTAGAATTTTCCACAATATTCTCTCTTCTCCCACAAACCCTAAGCAACTATCTCTTTGGACAAGATCACTCTTTTTCAAGCCATGGTAAGTGTTTACTCTCATGGTTTAGTATATTATATGCTTAATATGGTGTATAAATCATGTTGGTTATGTTGGCAAAGTGTTGGACAGTCCACTATGTGTAAAACAGTCTACTTTTGCTTAATCGATGAAGGGTTTTGCCCTCTAAACTTGAAAGTGGACTTGTGGTCTTGAAGGAAGTGAACTTGATGGATTAAATATAAACATTTATGATATGGTTATGTCCCTAACTTGATTTCTCTTTGTGTATAACTTTTGGAATTATTGTTGTGAAATTGTGCATGGAATTGGTGACGTATTGAAAGGAAAAGGTAGGTATGGTGATTTTTATGTGCGTTGTGAAACCATGGCTGTTTTTTGGCATCTAATATAACTTAAAATATGAGAAGAGAAGTTTAATTATGACCAAGGACCATTCATTGCGAAAAAGGACCCAAAAATGACCCATGGAGGCTGAAACGGGCATTCGCCTTCGCGGATGGGGCACCTGCGGGCGCAGATGCCAACGCAGGTAACCCTGGACCAGGACAATGGTCACCTCCAGAGGTACCTCACCCACCTGTGGGTGCAGGTGGCTTTGCAGGTCAGCCCAGAACTCTGTTTCGATTGTTTTTGTATCTCTTTGACCCCCCCCGAAACCCCTATACCCTTCTTGGATGCAATTATCAACTTATGGTACCTTTTGAATGACTTTAAAGGAGTATCCCGGAGGTATTTTGAATGGTATCAATTATGGATTGTCGTTCATGTGTTATTGTGAAAGCTATTAAGAGGACTTGATGGAGTAAATATGACGTAGTGTTAATGAGGGAGTGTAAAGTATAAACTTGGTGTGAAATGCTATTGGTTTATGAGGTCTTGGTCAATGTGTGAAATGTTGTGGTGTTGTTGGTATGATAATGCAGTGAGTTGTATTGAAGAAGGATGAAATGACGCTATATAGCAGTCACGTAGCTCATTATCATTTTATGCACTTGTAATTAAATCAGTTGTTAACGTGAGTTCTGTTATGTACTTGTGTTGTAGACTAGCACATAAGGAAGGAGTTGTATTGTTGTATTCAAATATAGAATCATGGTAAGATAAGGTAAGTAAGGTTAATCTTTTCGTATCCTTCTGCAGCATATATTGTTCACATTGACATTGTACTTATTCTATTCCGAAATGTTTAGAGGTATCTCATCTCATGCTGTCATATATTGTCATTCACATGTTTCTTATTCATTGACCTATGGTTATTCATGTGTCACATAATTGTGGACATTGTTCCAAAGTTCCAATAATGTTACGTTCCAAAGTTCCGATAATGTTCCAACCACCAATGTGTCAATCTTATAACAAAAGAACGGAAGTAATGTATCACTCTTATAATGAAAGAAAGAATGAAGTAATGTATAATTGTTTGTATATTCTTGAGTAACATCCCAGGGGCGAAAGAAAAGCCTAGCATGGGTTAATCATATCCGAGGGGTTAAAATACCTAGCATGGGTTAATCTAACATACCAGGGGCGACAGAAAATCCTAGCATGGGTTAATCACATCCCAGGGGTTAAAATACCTAGCATGGGTTAATCTAACATCCCAGGGTTGACAGAAAAGCCTAGCATGGGTTAATCACATCCCAGGGGTTAAAATACCTAGCATGAGTTAATCTCATCCCAGGGGTGACAGAAAAGCCGAGCATGGGTAGAACGATAAGGATGAATGAACGTAAAGGAAAAGAAAGTAACGAATGTAATGTACATGGTTCCACACATATAGAACGGTGGTTTATCCATATTAACTATTCTCTTATATTTGATTCTATTGAAGTACTTATATATAATGCAGTTTCATATAGCCTTACATACTTAGTACATTCTTCATACTGACGTCCCTTGGGGGACTTACCTTACTTGTTGTAGGAATAGGTGCTAATAGACCTCCACAGTAGGCTGTAGATCATCTACGGATTATTGGTGACCTCCAGTTCGGTTTGGGGCTTACCGAGTCACCTGTGTACACTTGTTTTGGTAGCATGCAAATCTTGTATAAAGTGGAGACTTGTCGCGACTTTAGGTTGGTTATGTCTATGTATCTGTAGAGGCTTTGTAGACGTACGTTGTAGGATGAATGAAGAAATGTGAGAAATGTATGTTTTTGACATGGTGGCCCTACCGGCCATGTTTCATACATGTATATATCATATGTTTTCCATGACTTCCACCATTAGCATCTTGTATCTATACGTGATAGTGATGTTCCTTGAGTGACATGCATACGAATGTACATGAATGAAGATTGGTTCTCTCGGGCCTTACCGGCTTTGGGTGCCAGTCCGCCCCATTAGAATTTGAGACGTGACAAAAGTGGTATCAGAGCAGGTCGTCCTAAGGGTGTCTATAAAGTCGTGTCTGTGTAGAGTCTTGCTTATGGATGTATTGCGCACCACATTTATAAGTAGTAGGCTACGGGATATTTAGGAGTTGTTTCTTTTCTTCCTTTCTTAGATCGTGCAGTAGAGCCAATGTTGTACGTGGAATCATATCTGACCATTGAAAGTGGTTTTCTTCTGTATAGTAAAATGCCGATTACAAGACAAGGTAGGGGCAAAGATAAGAAGGTAGAGATGCCTGACAGAGAAGGAACTAGTAAATCACCACCTGACCAAGCTAGTCAGGGTGGGGCTGAAACTAAATTTGCATCACGGGCTTCTTCTACTTTTCCAACTCTAGAAGAGCCGAGAAGGAGAGAAGACCCTACCGAAACACCTATTAATGCTATTGAGTAAGATTTAAGGAATGCGGTGCACCTATTGAATCACATAGTCATTGCACAAAATCAAGGACAAGTTGGTCCAGACTTTGTACAAAAGAGGGGGAATCAAAGGCAAAGGAGAATGACACAAGAATTTGAAAGAGGGTCGTCAAAGAGGGCTAGACTTATGGGACAGTTCATGGCATCCCAAGGATAATTAAGGTCTCAGGTGTTTAACAGAATGCCTAGACCATCATTTTCTCATTCTACAGTACATGCTTTATCGCTACCCCACGAGTTTAGAAGCAACCAATTTGGGCAAAAAAGTGAGATTCAAAATTCACGGATAATGGGGTATCAAGCATGAGGAAGTATGATCCAATCAAGGTCTTCTCGTCATTCGTGTCAGTGCTGTGGAAGGTTTCATCTAGGTGAATGTCGATTGGGGACGAATGATTGCTTTTGGTGTGGTATGTCGGGGCACAAAATGAGAGAGTGTCCACAGAGGGGCACAGGTAGTACGGCGCGACCTACGGGATCAACCATTGCATTATCATCATCAGGTGTACAATCTACAGGATGTGGCAGAGGTTCTAGAGGAACAGTTGGTGCTAGTGGAACCCAGAACCGTACCTATACCTTAGCGGATCGACAGAATTTGGATGCTTCTCCTGATGTAAATACAGGTACATTATTCCTATGTTTACATAAGGTATATGCATTGATTGAACCGTGTTCAACATTATCATATGTTGCCCCATTGATTGCGGAAAAAGTTTAAAGAACACCAGAATTATTAGTTAAGCCATTTGAAGTCTCTACACCAGTTGGTCAATCTATTGTAGTTAAAATAGTATGTCGTAATTGTATAGTAACTGTTTGTGGTTATGATACACTGGTTGATCTTATTGAGTAGGACATGGTAAAGTTTGATGTTATAATGGGTATATATTGGTTGGGTTCTTGTTATGCCACGGCAGGTTGCCGAGCTAAGAAGATGTCACGACTCGAAATCCCATTCGGGCCGGACTGGCACCCGAAGCTGATATGGCCCGAGAGAACCAATCTTTGCTCATGAAACTTTGTATACGTATCCTTGTATGAATCTTATTATACCTCATGCAACTATGCAGAAGACATGAATCATGGAAACATATGCTATCTATATACATATATTTAGGAAACTTAGCCGTTGGGGCCATCAAGTCAAAACAGACATTCGTCTTTTACATATTCGTCTCTTACATCCATATACACACATATGTCTACAAAATCCTCTAACAGATGCATCAACAAGACCAACTTATAGTCGGGAAAAGTCCCCGCTTTATACAACATATACAATATCAAAACAAACATCCAACTATGACTCAGAAAGCTCCGAACCAAGTGGAGCTCACCAAAACTCTGCAAATGATCCCCAGTCTATAGAGGAGGTCTACTAATGCCATCACCTGCAACATGTAAGGTAAGTTCCCCCGAGGGGGTCATTACGAAGAATGTACTGAGTATGCAAGGCTCATAAGAAATTGATCATACATAGTAACAACAACAACGGAGTCAATATAAGAGAAATAGTAATTGTGAATAAACTCTCTTTTTGTATGTGAAGAACCCTGAATATTTCCTCTGTTATTTTAATTTACCATCCTCTATGTACCCCCTTATTCAAGAGAGAGTTACTTTTACTCAAGAGACTTGCCTCCAAGAGATTCTTTACACGCAATAGATTCTTTCTTGCTTTTACGTTCATCATCATTATTATTACAACCTTAATAATTATACAATCATGCAAGGAATATACTCACATTTCTTTTACTACTATCTTAATTACTGTTCACCTAACTAGTTAGTGGTTCATAATATAATACAGAACATCCAGCTGATCAGTGGGCTATAATATAAACCGGACATCCAGCTGATCAGTGGGCTATAATATAAACTGGACATCCAGCTGATCAGTGCGCTCTAATATAAATCGGACATCCACCTGATCAGTGGGCCATAATAAATAAATATAATAATACCATAGCATGATATTGGGATTTTTCCATCCGAGCTTATGCCCTTTTGATTGGATCCATACTCAATGAAATATAAAGCAACCATGCATACATTACTACTAGGCATACTTCTTTCCCTTTTCATTGATGTGAGAATGATTCATTGATGATTGAAACGTTATTGGGAACACATACATATATTACTTCATTCTTCACTTTTCATGAGATTGATTCAATGATAGTCATAACATTATTAGAACTTGGAACATACATTATCGGAATTTGGAGTCATAATATTGTTGGAACTTTGGAATTGTGTCCACCCTCTATTATCTTCCTTCACTCTTGCAACCAACAAACATAGATAACTTAATTTCTTTCTTTTGAGAGATTGGTACTTTTGCTCTTGAGAGATTGATACATTGAGGATCGTGCTACTCTTGGAAACACAAATACTTAACTTCATGAGATCGACTCCTTTACTTATGAGGAATAATTATACTAACTTGCACATCACCTCTCTTATTACTCTTATGAGATTGGTACTTTTACTTATGAAAGATTGGTACAAGGATAATCATCATATTATTGGACTTTAGAACATGACATGATTGGAAAATGCTTTTCAAGGATAAATAGATTCTCTTACATCTTACTTTCTTTAAGATAGTTCTTTTAGAAATTTCATCGTTATGACATTTTTGGAACTTCAATCAAAGAACAAGAGATAAGTGAGTCATCATTCATCTAAGAATAGGGAACATATGAATAACAATATATGTCAACCTGAATTGATTTGCTTCAAGACCCCTCGGAATAGAACAAGTCCAACGTCAATGCGAACAATATGTTGTAGAAGAATACAGAAAGAATAACCTTACATACCTTGTATTTTCAATACGATTCTACAATCTTAGACGTGCATACAATAGTCCCGCTCCTTCCTTATGTTTCACTCTACAACACAAGTACATAACGGAACCAACATTAACCACCAACTACCTTACAATGGCATACAATAACAATGAGTTACATGTTTGGCTTTAACATGCCATTTCCCCCTTGACAATACCATTCACAAAATTATTATACCAATAATTCCACAATATTCCATACATTGACCAATACATGATAACCAATAGCATGTCACACCAAGTTCATACTTTCCACTCCCCATCATCATAACATCACAATTATTCCATCAAATCACTTCAATACACCTCACAACA
This sequence comes from Capsicum rhomboideum, assembly GCA_031232105.1. Classification (NCBI taxonomy): domain Eukaryota; kingdom Viridiplantae; phylum Streptophyta; class Magnoliopsida; order Solanales; family Solanaceae; genus Capsicum; species Capsicum rhomboideum. The sequence goes on from CP124715.1 coordinate 102,563,660, forward strand.
AAAAATCGGCCAAAATCCCATAATTTACACTTATGGAAAAATAAAAAGTTTAGGACCATAATCACACCATACATGTTGATATTTCATCGATACCATGCACTTTCACCAAGACAACAAGTCATCTTTCAAGTTTAAATTCCATAGATGACACATCTTTTACAAAAACACAAAGTGCTATATTCAACACTTCCAAGCATAACCAACATGATCTACATAATATATCATGCATATAATATGTTAATATATAAGCATAAACACTTACCCAAGCTTGGAAAATGGTGATCTTGCTCCAAAGATGACTTAGGGTTTGAAGAGTCCAAAGGGAGCTTTCTTGAGAATTCTAGAAAAAGATAGAAAAGCATGTGTGTTGTTGTGTATTAAAAATCTGATTTTTTCCTCCTTTTATAGACCTTTGAATTCATTCTTAGCCACTCTTGGCATTTAATTCTATGTGTGTCTTAGTCAATGGAAGAATGGGTCATTTGTCCCATTCTTAGCCCATGTTTTCTTCTTCATTTTGGGCCCTTTTTTAGCCCAATTCACTTAACCCAATAAAACCAATAATTTCTCATGTTTAATTCATTTCATACGCATTACGACAATATTCCCACTCACGGGATTTATATTCGTAGCCTCAATTCCAAAAACAAGCAATTCTAGCCATGTATAGCCTATTCTGACCAAAAGGGTAAAATTGTCATTTTGATGCCAAATTCGTTGACGAGTAATTTTACCATGCCAATATAATACTTCACTCCTTTCATGTATATGCTTATGGTTTTAGAAGAAACGTGGAAAAAATCGGCCCAGTACGTCTCCGGGCACCCTTGGGACTTAAGAAAATTTCCAACTTTGAAAAGTGGCCGAAACCAGCCTGGAACGCCCCTGGGCGCGCCAGCTTGATGCCTATGGGCTAAAAATTTTGGCCCAGAGCGGAATGGCACGCCCTCTGGCGCGCCCCAACCTTAATTTTTTTTAAAATTTTGTTTTTCGACTTTTCTTCGCGGGTTTGGTTAGATACTTCAAGTCCTATTCTTTCACTTACTTCTTACCCTTAATATCCTTTGTTTAGAGGTCCTCTTAGACTCATTTTGAACCCCACAAATGCTCCATTAAAATCGCAAAACACCTCCTACGCAAGTTTAATCACATGTACAAGGCCAAATTTTAATTTTCTCATCACTAACATTACAAATTACATACTCATGGTATTTCGACACCTAAGTAACCATTGTTCAACGTCGTCACACTGGGTTGGGAGTATACGGGGTGTTACAGAAGGTACATTTTCATTTTACACAAAAGAATGTTTTTTGAATGGAAGGGTAATGTGGGGGCCCCAAGAGAAAAAATTTATTTCCTATGATACCCAAAGGGGTACATATGTCACTTAGTACGAGTGAAAGATACTGATATGAAGCCACCAACTCTTCAATCGGTTTTGGTGGTAAATGAAATTCTTGAGGTATTTCCTGAGGATCTCCCAGGTTTTCCTCCAGAACAGGAAGTAGAATTTGGTATTGATATGATTCCAGGAACTCAGCCTATCTCTATTCCTCTGTATAGAATGGCTCCAGCAGAATTGCGAGAAGTGAAGGAGCAATTAAAAGATTTGCTTGACAAGAGATTCATAAGGCCAAATATGTCCCCATGTGGTGCACCAGTATTGTTTGTACGAAAGAGAGATGGCACATTGAGAATGTGTATTGACTATCGGCAATTGAATAAGGTAATGATCAAGAACAAATATCCCCTCCCCAGAATTGATGATTTTTTTGATCAGTTACAGGGTGCCAAATGTTTTTCAAAGATTGACTTGAGATAGGGTTACCATCAAGTCAGAGTTAGAGAAAAAGATATACCCAAGACAGCTTTCCGAACATAGTATGGTCATTATGAATTGCTAGTTACGTCATTTAGGCTAACAAATGCACCTGCAATTTTTTTTATATGGATTTGATAGATAGGGTGTTCGAGCCATTTTAAATATGTTCGTGACAGTGTTTATAGATGATATTTTAGTTTACTCAAGATCACAAGAGGACCATGATAATCACTTATGACAGGTGTTCCGGATTCTTCTTGACCGCAAGATATATGCAAAGTTCTCTAACTTTGAGTTTGGTTAAAATCCGTAGCGTTCTTGGGTCATATTGTATAGGATGAAGGACTTAGGGTTGATATACAAAAGAAAGAAGCGGTGAAAAAAAATTGGCTAAGGCCTACGACGCTTACAGAGATTCATAGTTTTCTTGGATTGGTTGGTTACTATAGGAGATTTGTTGAAGGATTTTCTTCTATCTATGCACCCTTAACAAATCTAACACACAAGGCAATCAAGTTTCAGTGGAATGATGCATGTGAGAAGAGTTTCCAAGAGCTGAAAGATAAATTGACTTTTACACCTATATTAGTACTTCTCGAAGGCACAGAAGGGTATGCAGTATATTGTGATGCTTTCGGAGTTGGTGTAGGGTGTGTATTTATACAGCACGATAATGTAATAGCTTATGCCTCACGACAGTTGCGACCATATGAGAGAAACTATCCCACACATGATCTTGAGTTAGAAGCTGTGATATTTGCTTTAAAGATATGGCGCCATTATTTGTATGGGGTTCATGTTGACATCTATATTGACCAGAAGAGTTTACAATATATCTTTAAGCAGAAAGACTTAAATCTGAGGCAGCGAAGGTGGCTGGAACTTTTAAAAGATTATGATATTGATATCTTATATCATCCAGGAAAAGCAAATGTGGTAGATGATGTATTGAGTCGCAAAGCAATAGGAAGCACTAATGGTCAATTGACAGAGAAGCAATGTATAGTCAAAGAACTACATCAACTAGCCAGCTTGGGAGTTCGTCTTCTTGAATCTCCAGATGAAGGGGTTATTATGCAAAATGCAGCAGAATCTTCATTAGTAGCTGAGGTGAAAGGGAAGCAGTATGTGGATCCTATTTTATTTCAGCTAAAAGAGAATGTGCAATGAGGTTTGACGAAGGCATTTGATCTTACACAAGAGGGAGTGCTTCAATGCCAAGGTCGATTATGTGTACCAAATGTAGATGAGCTGAGCAGACGAATTATGATAGAGACACATCATTCACGGTATTCTATTCATCCGAGAGCTACCAAAATGTACCATAATTTAAAGGAAATGTATTGTTGGGGCTATATGAAGAAAAACATTGCAGAATTTGTAGCTCAATGCCCAAATTGTCAACAAGTAAAAGTGGAGCGTCAGAAACCTAGAGGTTATATGCAATGTATCAGTCTTCCAGTCTGGAAATGGGATATGATTAATATGGATTTTATCACAGGTTTGCCTCGTACACTGTGGAAATTTGATTCCATATGGGTAATAGTTGACAAGCTTACCAAGTCAGTGCATTTCCTACCAGTTAAGACCACCTATACAGCTGAAGAGTATGCAAGGTTGTATGTTAAAGAGATAATGCGATTACATGGGATTCCAATTTCCATTATATCAGACAGTGAAGCTCAATTTACTGCACATTTTTGGAGATCTTTTCAGAAGAGCTTGCGTACACAAGTAAATCTGAGTACGGCTTTCCATCCACAGATAGATGGTCAAGCAGAACGTATTATCCAAACACTTGTAGATATGCTATGAGCTTGCATATTGGACTTTAAAGATAGTTGGGATGGTCATTTACCTCTTATTGAATTTGCCTACAATAATAACTGTCATTCACATATCAAAATAGCACCTTACGAAACTTTATATGGAAGGAAGTGTAGATCACCAATTGGATGGTTTGAAGCGGGTAAAACTGCCTTTCTTGGGCCAAATTTTGTTCATCAAGCTATAGAGAGCGTTAAGGTGATACAACAGCAGCTAAAAATGGCCCAAAGTTGACACAAGTCATATGTCAATGTTAGAAGAAGGGAATGAGAATTTTCCATAGGTGACTGGGTATTCTTGAAAGTGTCACCAATGAAAGTGGTAATGAGATTTGGAAAGAAAGAGAAGTTGGCCCTATATAGCGTGCCATATAAGATTGTTCAAAGATTTATTCAAGTCATGTATGAAATTGAAATACCCCAAGAACTATCCACAGTTCATCCAGTATTTTATGTTTCAATGCTTCGAAAGTACATAGGAGATCCATTGCTCCCATTAACGATGTACAAGTTATGGAGGATCTCACATATGAAGAGATACCTATTCCTACTCTGGATTGAAAAGTGATAAGGTTATGAAATAAAGAAGTAGCTTCCGTAAAAGTACTTTGGAGGAATCAGCAAGTAGAAGAAATCACATGGGAAGCTGAAGAAATGATGAAGTCTAAATACCTTTATTTGTTTCAAATGGGAGAGAAAGTTCAAGATGCGAGATTGGAGCAATAACAAGTAATTATTTACAACCATTATGTGTATATGATAACATGAGGAATGATCCTACACTTGAATCTGTTTTAAATTGATAATGTCACTAACAATCTAGGACGAATATTTCTAAGGGGGGAAGGATGTAACACCCCGTACATTTTTGAACCTAGTTGATTACCATAACATACATTGAATTATTTAAACATGATATTTTTGAGATATTATACATTAAATTTGTTGGGCTAATTGAATCTTGTGCTATTGGGCTTAATTTAAGGCCCAAAGTGAGGTAAAAGGCATGGCCCAAATAGAGAAATGATCCATTCTACCATTGACCAAGTAAACATAACATTTATGACTAAGTATGTGGCTAAGGATGACCATGAGGGCCTATATAAAGGCACAAAAATTAGATTTTATTCCACAAAACACACATGCCATTTCTAGAATTTTCCACAATATTCTCTCTTCTCCCACAAACCCTAAGCAACTATCTCTTTGGACAAGATCACTCTTTTGCAAGCCTTGGTAAGTGTTTACTCTCATGGTTTAGTATATTATATGCTTAATATGGTGTATAAATCATGTTGGTTATGTTGGCAAAGTGTTGGACAGTCCACTATGTGTAAAACAGTCTACTTTTGCTTAATCGGTGAAGGGATTTGCCCTCTAAACTTGAAAGTGGACTTGTGGTCTTGAAGGAATTGAACTTGATGTATTAAATATAAACATGTATGATATGGTTATGTCCCTAACTTTATTTCTCTTTGTGTATAACGTTTGGAATTGTTGTTGTGAAATTGTGCATGGAATTGGTGACATATTGAAAGGAAAAAGTAGTTTTGGTGATTTTTATGTGTGTTGTGAAACCATGGAGGTTCTTTGGCATATAATATAACTTAAAATATGAGAAGAGAAGTTTAATTATGACCATGGACCATTCATTACGAAAAAGGACCCGAAAATGCCTAGGGGCTGAAACGGGCATCCGCCTCCACGGATGGGGAACCTGCGAGCGCAGATGCCAGTGCAGGTGACGCTGGACCAGGCCAATGGTCACCTGATGATGCACCTCACCCACCTGCGGGTGCAGCTGGCTTCGCAGGTCAGCCCAGCACTCTATTTCGATTGTTTTTGCATCTCTTTGACCCCCGAAACCCCTATACCCTTCTTGGATGCAATTATCAACTTATGGTACCTTTTGAATGACTTTAAAGGAGTATCCTGGAGGTATTTTGAATGGTATAAATTATGGATTGTCGTTCATGTGTTATTGTGAAAGCTATTGAGAGGACTTGATGGAGTAAATGTGACGTAGTGTTAATGAGGGAGTGTAAAGTATAAACTTGGTGTGAAATACAATTGTTTTATGAGGTCTTGGTCAATGTGTGCAATGTTTTGGTGTTGTTGGTATGATAATGTAGTGAGTTGTATTGAAGAAGGATGAAATGACGCTATATAGCAGTCACGTAGCTCATTATCATTTTATGCACTTGTAATTAAATCAGTTGTTAACATGAGTTATGTTATGTACTTGTGTTGTAGACTAACACATAAGGAAGGAGTTGTATTGTTGTATTCAAATATAGAATCATGGTATTCATATTGGGAATATAAGGTATGTAAGGTTACTCTTTATGTATCCTTCTGCAGCACATATTGTTCACATTGACATTGTACTAGTTCCATTTTGAAATGTTCAGAGGTATCTCATCTCAGGTTGTCATATATTGTCATTCATATGGTTCTTATTCATTGACCAATGGTTATTCATGTGTCACATAATTGTGGACATTGTTCCAAAGTTCCAATAATGTTCCAACCACCAATGTGTCAATCTTATAACAAAAGAGTGGAAGTAATGTATCACTCTTATAATGAAAGAAAGAATGAAGTAATGTATAATTGTTTGTATATTCTTGAGTAACATCCCAGGGGCGACATAAAAGCCTAGCATGGGTTAATCACATCCGAGGGGTTAAAATACCTAGAATGGGTTAATCTAACATCTCAGGGGCGACAGAAAAGCCTAGCATGGGTTAATCACATCCCAGGGGTTAAAATACCTAGCATGGGTTAATCTAACATCCCAAGGGTGACAGAAAAAGCTAGCATGGGTTAATCACATCCCAGGGGTTAAAATACCTAGCATGGGTTAATCTCATCCCAGGGGCGACAAAAAATCCTAACATGGGTAGAACGATAAAGATGAATGAACGTAAAGACAAAGAAAGTAACGAATGTAATGTACATGGTTCCACACATATAGAACGGCGATTTATCCATATTAACTATTCTGTTATATTTGATTCCATTGAAGTACTTATATATAATGCAGTTTCATATAGCCTTACATACTCAGTACATTTTTCGTACTGACATCCCTTGGGGGACTTACCTTACTTGCGGCAGGCACAGGTGCTAGTAGACCTCCACTAGCTTTCTTACCTGACTTTAGGTTGGTTATGTCTATGTATCTGTAGAGGCTTTATAGACATACATTGTAGGATGAATGAAGAAATGTGAGAAATGTATGCTTTGACATGGTGGCCCTAACTGCCAAGTTTCATATATGTATATATCATATGTTTTCCATGACTTCCGCCATTAGCATCTTGTATCTATACGTGATAGTGATGTTCATTGAGTGACATGCATACGAATGTACATGAATGAAGATTGGTTCTCTTGGGCCTTACTGGCTTCGGTTGCCAGTCTGCCCCATTGGAATTTGAGGCGTGACAGTATCCGTTCAGGTAGCACTTCAGATTACTGACGGAGGTCAGGCCAGCTACAGTGATTACCATAACCCAAGAAGTGGCCAGCCTTTGAGAGTTTCATATTCAGGGTCTTCTAGCCGAGATGGCTATTCCAGGTCAGTCGGATTTTTTGGATAGAGCGGAGTGTCTAGGGCTTGCTATAGTTACGGGGTTATTGGTTATTACTCCAAAGAGTGTCCCAGTATGGGATGATTCAGCCTGTTACACAGAGTGTTCAGCCAATCTAATCAGTGCTGTCTTAAGCTATAGGTGGTGCTCAGGGTCGCAGGGATGGTCCCTTGTGTTCTCGAGGAGGTTCTCAGACAGGTAGGATAGGTTGCCAGTCAGGCGCTGGCAGGTGAGGTCATCTGTATGTTGTACCTTGTAGACTAGAGACAGAGTCTTCAAATGTTGTTATTACAGGTAAGATTTCAGTGTGCCGTCAGCCAGCTATTGCATTATTTGATCCAGGATCCACTTATTCATATGTTTTTGCTTATTATGCACCATGTTTAGAGTTGTCTTGGGAGACTTTATGTATGTCATTATGTGTATCTACTCATGTGGGTGATTCTTTAGTAGTGGATCATATTTATAAATCATGTGTTATGACCATTCGAGAGCCGACCTTATTGTGATTCTGGTCATGAACTGTTTATCCCCCTATCATGCGGTCATGGATTACGTTGCTAAAACCATTACCTTAGCCATGCTTGGGATACCCTCTATTATGTGGTAGGGTTCTTTTAGCCATGCATCGACGAAGATTATTTCTTATGTTCGCGCTAGGAGATTGGTATCAAGGGGTTGCGAGGCTTATCTCACTTATGTTTGCGATCTTTGTGCAGAGAGTCCTTCACTTGATTCTGTTCATATTGACTGTGAGTTTTTGATGTTTTCCCTACCGACCTGCATGGCCTTCCTCCTGATCATGATATTATATTTGCTATTGATCTTGAGTCGGGCACCCGACCTATTTCTATGACACCTTATCTTATGGCTCCTGCTGAGCTTAAGGAGATGAATTCTCAAATTTAGGATCTTTTAGGTAAGGGTTTTATTAGGCTGAGTGCATTTTCTGTAGTGCTCGGGTCTTGTTTGTGAAGAAAAAAATGGTTCTATGCATATGTGTATCGACTATAGGCAGCTAAATAAGGTGACCATGAAGAAGAAGTATCCTATCCCTCATATTAATGATTTATTTGACCAGCTTCAGGGTGTAGTAGTGTTCTCTAAGATTGACTTAAGATTCGGTTACCATCAGTTGAGGATTAAGGCTGAGGAAATCCCTAAGACAGCTTTTAGGACTAGATATGGCCATTATAAGTTCTTGGTGATGTCTTTTGGGTTGACCAATACCCCAACAACATTCATAGATCTGATGAATCGTGTGTTCAGGTCCTTCTTGGATTCCTTTGTGATTGTCTTCATTAATGACATCCTTGTGTATTCGAGGAGTAGGGAGTAACACGAGCAGTATTTAAGGATTGTGCTCCAGACTATGAGAGATCATAGGCTTTTTGCCAAATTCTCAATGTATGAGTTTTGGCTCAATTTTGTTATTATCTTAGGACATACGGTGTCTAAGGATTGGATTATAGTGGATCCAGCAAAGATTAAGGCCATTCGTGATTGGGCCAGACTTACATCTCCAACTGAGGTTCATAACTTTATTGGTTTGACATGTTACTATAGGTGGTTTGTTGAGGGTTTTTCTTTTATTACAACACCTATGACCAGATTGAATAGGAAAGAGGCTCCTTTTCATTGGTCCGATGAGTGTGAGTCGATCTTTTGAAAGCTCAAGGACTTGGTCACTTCAGCTCCTCTATTGACTTTTCCTATTGAGGACGAGGGGTTTATAATTTATTATGATGCTTCTGGTGTTATTTTGGGTTGTGTTTTGATGCAGTAGGGTCGAGGCAGCTGAAGGTTCACAAGTATAACTACACCACTCATGATTTAGAGTTGGCAGCAGTAGGTTTTACACTTAAGATTTGGAGGCATTACTTGTGACCATCGTAGTCTTAAGTACATTACGACTCAAAGGGAGCTTAATTCTAGACAGCACAGGTGGATTGAGTTGCTAAATGACTATGATATCTCTATTCTATACCATCTGGGCAAGGCAAATGTAGTAGCGGATGCCTTGGCCGGAAGGCAGTGAGTATGGGTAGCTTGACTTCTATTTCATTTTTGGAGCAGGCGTTAGTATTAGACATCCAGTCTTTAGCCAACTATATGGTTCAACTTGATATTTCAGACTCAAGGAGGAGCCTTGCTAGTGTTGAGGATAGGTCTACCTTATTTGAGCAGATTCAGAGTCACTAGTTAGAGGATAGTAGCCTTTGTGGCATCCATGAACAGGTGTTGAGGGGTGAGTCCAGTCAAGTTACCTTAGATCCAGAGAGTATTCTGAGATATGATGGTTGCATTTTTTCTAAGGGTTGGAGACTTGATTTAGTCAATATTGTGGTAGGCTCATATCTCCAGATATTCTATACACCCTGGGATGGCTAAGATATATAGGGATTTGAGCCAACATTACTGGTGGAGTGGCATGAAGAGAGATGTTGCAGACTTTGTAGCTCGTTGTGTATGTTGTCATCAGTTAAAAGCTGAGCATCAGAGACCTGGTGGCTTGATTCAGAGATTACCCATCCCCGAGTGGAAGTGGGAGTAGATTACCATGGACTTTGTGAGTGGTTTACGTCGTACCTCATTTGGTTCCGACTGTATTTGGGTCATTGTAGATCGGTTGACCAAATCGGCCCATTTTCTCCCTTTTCAGATGTCTTTCAGTGCCGAGAGGTTTGCCCGTAGCTATGCTCATGAGATAGTTTGCTTGCATAGAGTACCCATATCTAATATTTCAGACAGAGGCTCAGTGTCCACTTCTAGATTTTGGAGGGCATTTTAGGAGAAGTTGGGTACTCAGGTTGATCTTAGCACCGCATTCCACCCCCAGACCAACGGTCAATCAGAGCGGACTATTCAGGTTTTTGAGGATATGCTCCGCACATGTGTGATGGACATTGGAGTTCAGTGGGAGCAGCACTTAGCCTTACCTGAGTTTGCTTATAATAACAACTACCATTGGAGTATTGAGATAGCACCATTTGAGGCATTGTATGGTAGGCATTGTCGATCACCTATTGGATGATTTAAGAATTCTGAGGATAGTCCCCATGGTACTGACTTTCTTTGTGAGTCCTTAGATAGGGTGTGGGTGATTCAGGATAGGTTGAGGGCAGCTCAGAGTAGGCAGAAGAGTTACGCTGATCGTAGACTTTGTGCCTTGAAGTTTGAAGTTGGTGACCGAGTCTTCCTTCGAGAATCACCCATGAAGGGCGCGATGAGATTTTGGAGGAGTAATTTGTTAATATTTTAATGAAGGTATTACGCCTAGCTATTGCTATATATTAGGTAATCGTTATCCAAAAGAAATTTTCACAGTTTAATTTTATATGTAGCAGTTAATGCTAAGTAGTAACCTTTTATATTTATCCTAATGGTAATTTAGAATTTTACTAGGTATGCATTAAAGAATACTATATTATTTATATTCTAAATATAAAGCCACTGCCACCGCCTAACTATTTACTTGAATGTCATAGTATATTCCTTCACATTGAAGTAGTTTGCACTTATAATTTAGTGCTGAGCTGCCTAACTTTAGAGAGAAAAAACAAGAAATATTCTGCCAACTGAATTCAACTAAAGACTCCACCTCCATTTCTTTCCTAAATGGATACAAGTTTGTGTGATGGTGGTCAGATCATTAATTTCATAATTACCAAAATGAATACATCTGTTTCTCACAAGAAAATCGACCCACCTTCATGAAGCTTTCTTGATAGGGTCGACCATATGTATAATTCCAGTAATTCATTGGTAAATGCACATTTACCCTATTGAGTAGCCTTTGAATTGTTATTGGTTGTAAAATTGGGCTGAGGAAACTGAGTAGATGGTTTTGGATGTGGTTTCGGAACTTGGATGTCGAGGTATGTAAAGGTTATTCCTTTCTTGTTTTAGCATGCTTCCTTAATATATGTAATTTTTGAGTCTAGTGTGATATCAATGTGTCTATTATTCAAAGTCTCTAAATTGTATTAGTTCCATCCATGTTAAAAACATATATTTGGTGATGTCGATTCTCTGTCAAGTGGAGGAGGTAGGCAATATTATTAACATTAATTTTGGGGTATGTTTTATTGAAGCGTATAAGTTATCTCCATGTAAACTTAATTATTAAAATTTCACCGCTTAAGAATCATATATGCTGCTTAACTTTTATAGAAATCTACTAGAGAGTTTATATACATTTGAAAACATGTATTTGGTGCTAACGACCCCACTTGTCAATTGTATATGTTGCCTAGTATGTTGTTTTGGTAAATGTAAATCTCCTAACAAGTTCTCTAATACATATATATATATATATATATATATATATATATATAGATATAGATATACATATATATATCACCTCTTAACCGACTGTCAGCAATGTTACTTATGGAGAAGCTTTAGTTTATGAGGATTCCATACGTATCATCATTTTAGACCCCAATTCTTATGCTCGTATTATGGATAAATGTAATACATATGAGAGAGTAAAAAAACTTCTTCAACTATTTACTGTAATTATATGATTCAGTAGTTTGTTACCAAATTTATGGGTGCAAATTGTAAAGCAACATATTATCTACTAGAGGTAATTATGGGAGAGATATGTTGGTTAAGTATGTGACAGCGATTAGAAGCTACGAGTCCAAGATTGTATGTGTTAAAATAATTAAGTTATGGTCTGAGTTGTTCTGAGTTAAAGGAATACTTGAGCAGAGTTTCATAGAGCTTCGATAAGGTCAGGTAAAAGTAATGTAAAGGTTATTCTTATTTTTTTAGGCATGATGCAATAGTTTAATAGATTCTAAATCTAGTATGCTACCGAAGAATGCCTCGTAGAGCTTTCAGGTTATGTTGTTTTGACCTATTTAAAATAGTTATCCCTTTTTGAGAACTCATACTTTGTTATCATTGATATCGTGCCTAATCATAAAGAAAAGTAGTAGATAAGCTCTAGTCATGTGAATTGTTCATATGCGATCAAAGGCTATAGTCGAGGAAGTAAGGGTGTTTAGATATGAGATAAGGTCTATGTAAGTTGCTTAAACACGTTTTGGAATTATACAGGGTTTACCAAACTTAGCATATCTCTTTGAGTAGAGCTCCACATTAAGTTTAAACGATATGTTTTGGAAAGCTCACACATCGTTCTACAATTTTATTTTTATGATAAAAGCTGGTTTTACTGTTATGGACTCAAAATAAGGGACGCAAGAGAGGACAAGTTCAGTCTAATTTTTTTAATTTAGAAACCCCTTATGTGCTGCTTCTAGTAATTTGTTGATATCTTTTTGCACAAAATATATCTTTTGGTGATTATGGACTCATTGTGATTCTAAGACATATACCTAAAACTTTCATAAAGGCTTTAAATATTTGTTTTGTAGTTTACATATTTAAAACTAAGTTACAATATTAGACAGTGGGGCTGTCCATGTTTACTGTTTTAAGGATTTAGTATAATTTACACAAACAAGACTTTCTTTTCGTGTTAATCTGGATTTATATCGGCATGTTAGAGTTCCTAGAAATTCAAAGGTTATTTAATTGAGTGTTCAAGGTTTTATATACTCATGCATTAGCTGAGGAACTTGAAATAATTGGTTCGGTTACGATTTCAACTCTTCAAGTTATGGTTAGACTATTTATGTGTTAAAAGACTAAGGTTGGTGTATAATCTTGAACTTGTACTCTTGTTACATGCTGGTGTATTTGAAATGTTATCTTGATACATTTGGTTACCTTCTCGTGTTGGTATTCTTGAAGTTTTGCAAGGCACTTGTTTAACTCTCCCACTTGTACGAATTGCTTGATCACTTTGCATTCTTATTGGGACTTTGTCCTTCTTGTGGCTATGACTTTGTCACTATTGGCATGCCTCGTGATTCAGATTCTTTACCATTTTGACTATGGATTTGTGGTTCGTCTTAATTATGAAAGTTATCCATTTTAAGTACGAACTAGAAAGCCATTTTAATATGGTTCTTGATTCTCTTGATTATTGGTTTTTGACCCTTTTAATACAGGGCTTCAACCCTTATTGATACAAGACTTTGATTCTTTTTGATATATGATTATGCTTGGTGTGATAGCATGATGTACATAATGGGTGATACTTTTTACTTGACCTCTTTTGAATGGTTCTTGGAGCTTTCTCTACACTTGAGTCTTTAAAGATCGAATAAGCCATTTTATAATATAATTCTTGATTTTCTTGATTATTGGGTTTTGGTCCTTCTTGATACAGGGCTTTGACCCTTCTTGACACAAGGCTTTAGACCTTCTCAATATTTGATTATTGGGTTTTGGTCCTTCTTGATACAAGGCTTCGAGGCTTCTTTATATAGGACTTCGGACCTTCTTGATATTTGATTATACTTGGTGCAATGGCATAATATACATATAGGGCGATACTTGTTACTTGACCTCTTTTGAATGGCTCTTGGAGCTTTATCTACACTTGAGTCTTTGAATATCGAATAAGTCATTTTTAAATATATTTTTGATTCTCTTGATTATTAGGTTTTGACCCTTCTTGATATAGGGATTTGACCCTTCTTGATACAGGTTTTCGGTCCTTTTATATATTTTATTACACTTGGTATGATGGTATGACATACATATTGGGTGAAACTTGTTATTTGACCAATTGTAAAATAATCGTATAAACATTCTTGAAACTTAAGTTTATAAATATCGAATTCGATACTTCTGAAATATTAGTATACTTGATTTATGTCTAGCTTATGGGGGTTCGACTAGGATGTTGTTCGATTATTATTGTAGAAAATGTATCAGGGGCTATTAGCTTGTATTGTGACCATTCTAGACTCTCCTTCACGAGTACGTCCAGATCTTGATATTACCTATGATTTCACTTATTTTAGTTAACTATTAATTAGCTATGGTTTAAGGTCTAATTCATGAGAAGGTGGTTACTTTTTGGTCAACCTTGACTCTCCACTCGATTATTTATATTTTTTATGATATCAGATAAGTTATCGATAAATTTAGGGACCGATAAGCATTCTCATATTATCTTTGATCCTTATCTGTATGTACATTCATTACTTCATGATACTTACTCAGTTATTATTTGCCTTACATACTCGGTACATTATTACTAATATCTCCAATGCCTGGGGGACACTGCATTCATGTCTAGAGGTTATCAGGTACACAGTGATCCTCATTACATGCGGTCGAGTTCAGATGATGATTGGTATGCTTTGTTCTTTTCGGAGTTGTTGAGTCTGGGGTCCTCTTCTATTTTGCATAACTGATGGGTATGACAAGGCCTTGTTCCGACTAGTTGTTAGTGGTTATTTATCTTAGAGGCTTGTAGACGTTTGTTGTGGGTATATGTGTCAGTTGTGGCCTTATTGTTAGTTGTATTCTTGGTTTTTGGCCCTCGTGTATATTTTTGATTTATGGGCTGATTTCCTTATAGTTTGTGGTTTCAAGTGACCTTATCAGTCAGCTATATTATTCTCTTGCTTTTATATTTGATTGATTGTTGTCGTCCGAGCCTCGACTTGTCGCAAGTTATGATATTTGGTTGGGTGTTAGTTGGTTTGCTAAGTCAAGTAAGGCATTGGCTACCAGTTGTGCCCCTCCGAGTTTGGGGCATGACACAATTAACATCCTCACGAAAGCCACAAGCTAGGCACTCTTTAGAATTTGGTTCATCACTTTCATCGAGTGCACATGAGTCAACAAGGGATGAATCATTCAATTGAAATTCACCAAATAAAGGATTGTCAAAAAATTTAAAAATTTGACATTCTTTAAACTTAAAAAGGCTATCATCACACTTTTTGTGCTCTATTTCAAGAGTATTACCACAAACATACTTTTGTACTTACAAGATAAAGAATTGTTACAATCAAATTCACTTGCAAAAAGACATTCGTCAATCACATTTTTAGTGTTTCTAGTAGCTAACGTAGAAATATATTCATCTTCATCACAAGAATTGAAGGGAACACCATGTTTTTCCAGATTTGACATAACACTAGCTTGAAACATTTTAAGCTTACAATTTTAGCTCCACAATCATATTCAACTACTGTATGGCCATCATCAATTTGTATATTAACACAAAGTAAAGAATCATCAATATAATCAAAAGATGGTCAAACATTAACGCTCAAGTCACTATCAAGTTCATTTGAAGTAACTAGAGAGTTAGGATTGACCTTTTTACCTTGATGAGCACTTAAAAAACCTTCTTTACCTTGATTTTCTAAAATTAAACTCAGTTGCTCACTTGAAGAAGTAGTCCCAACTTGACTTGCTTCTTTCAATTCTTGAATTTCTTTCCATGTTGAGTCTTTCTTTTTGTGCTCTTCTTCAAGAATACCTACAAAAGAAGCGAAAACACTAGAAGAACAATAATTCAAAAGGGTAGTGTTAGAATAAGAAGACTTCTCACTCACACTCTATTGTTTTTCTCTTATGTCATTTTGTTTTCTCTCACTTGCTTCACTTTTCTTCTTTTCTTTTTGTGACAATTCACTCTCATTTTTCAACTCTGTTTTCTTTTATGCTTTTAGTCACTCACTCACTTCACTCCAAATATCATTTATTTTTCCTCTTTTCAATTGTCACTATTCACTCCCTCACTCCTCTATTTCTTTTCTCTCTCACTCATTTAATTTGGAGTGCAATAGGCTCCAAGGATCCCCTTTGAGTCATTGGGAAGGCTCGTCACATCAAGTTTCAACTTGGCATCACTAGAAGTTCTATAGACTCTACTTTAATTGTTGGATTGAGTTTGTACATCAATCTTCAAGTTAGGAGTTATCACTTCCACTTTCTTGACTTTCTCATTTGTTATTGAAGATTCCTTAATGGCCATAGGAGTTAAGACATGATTTTGTTTCATCGAATTTATAGCAACAAACTTTTTCAAATTTCTATCAAATAAAAATTTATTATGTTTGAACCAAGGAGCTCCTAAATGCACCGACAAGTAGACAAAGGATAGACATCACACCAGATCCCCCCTTGATAGCTCCCATGGTAAACAATGATCTTCACCTTTTTGTGAACCCACCTTCCATCATATTTGTATAGTGAACTTTTTGTATGACAAGGTATATCCAACCATTCAACCAAAGAAGTATGAATGAAGTTGGTATAACACAATTTATCTACACCTAAAGTGCAATCAAATGTGCAATCACACTCATATCCCGCCACAATGACTTTAAATTCAATCAAACTTTTATTAGGCTCATACTTTATTTTTCTTCTACAAGCACCACTATAATAATGACAAACTTTGCAATAACTTTTACTAGAAATAGAATTATAAGATGAAATTCTCCTTTCTCCATTGTCAGCAAAACCTCCATTGTAGCTCCTTGAACCTACATAAGACATAATTAATGCAACAAAAATGGTTAGTAAAATAATGGACCTCACAAGTCGTTTCCTCACGTGTATCACTCAAATGATTGCACTCAATTTTCTTTCCCCATCGTGTATACACTCATATATCACAGACTTTGAGGACCACACTCAAATGATTTCACCACTCAAGCCTTTTTCCACTAATGGGTATCCCTTAATCTCGTCATGGTTCTACAATCTCAAATAAGCTTAAATCAAACTTTCAAGTATCGTTTCAGAGTGGAGTTTATATCGATAAAAAAGAAGGACAAAACACGCTAACGGACTAGGAATGAAATAAACACACAACGAAACTAAAATAGAAAAGTATGAAATAAATTAATATGAAAATACAGACAGAAAAATAACTAGATAACACAAGTAGAACTAATACACAATGTAATCTAGCTAAAAAAATTGACACATAATATGATTTACCCATAAACCAAACAACTCAAATCTAAGAGTTTCGGCAAAAAGATCAGTGAAAACAAGCTCAAAACACCACATTCATCAAATTTATCAAGATCCAAATCAACTCAAACTACAAAATTCTCACTAAAATTCAAACAAGGAAAATGCCCAGTTCTGGACCTAAAATTGACCCAAATTCATCCTTAGATCCCAAAATTAGAACCTAATATAGTTTAGCCATGATCAAAACAACTTAGATCCAAAATGTGGGGTTAAAATTTGCACAAGAAAGCTCAAAAACTTAATTTTTCGCACACTAGAAAGTGCTGAAATTTCAGCTGTGAAAATGGGAGAAAATTTGGAAAAATCAACTTTAAATACTCCCAAATTTGATATTCAAACACATTAAACTATTCGCAACAAAACCTAACAACACCCACTTGAAAATCTCTCCAATTTCATATTCAATTTTTTCAATTTAAAAAAAAATTATCTTTTTTTTAAAATTGAAGAAAACTAAGGATTAAGAATTGTAAGAACAATTCTTCAGCCTAGCTCTGAAACCAATTAATGTAAAACGAGATACAAAACATAGAGAAACAAAAGATAATCAAGAAATGGAGGGAGATAGAGAACGAAAAAATAAGCAATCCCATAATTGAAGTAAATTTGAGACAAATATAGATTTGTAAGTCCCCAATTGAACAAATAATTACATAATTGAATTCAAGGGAGAGAAGAATTAAACTCATACATGAATAATCTTACCAAAAGATAGTCAAGAGAGATCCAATGTAGAGATAAAGGGATAGCCCACAAAACTAACAAAAGAGAATTCAACATAAAAATATTATCACCCTCAAATAATCTCCATCCTATTCTATTTATAGTACTAGGGTTCACTAAGATAAGAAAAGACACAAGTGCCCCTTGTTACATATACATCACACTATGAACAAAATGACCCTAAAACATAATATTAAGCTATTCTTTTATTGGTTCTTGGATTCCATACTCCCTTGAAACACTCCAAGCTTTTGAAGTAAAGTTGAAATCCTTCCAAGAAATAATTACTTTACGAACTTGCATTAGCGTAGTAGGTCTAGCCCAACCATGAACCGCCGCTACCTTGGCCAGATAGACCATAATACCATCCCTGGTCACCACATAACCCAAGAAATAAATAGAATCCAACCAAAACTCCACTTGGAGAACTTGACATAAAACTTCTCATCTCTCAATCTATGAAGTACGGCCCTCTAATGCCTCATGCCTCATTCTTGGAATAAATAAAGATATCATCGATGAACACAATCACAAAAGAATCAAGTAAGGCCGAAACACCCTATTCATCAACTCCATAAATGTTGTTGGGGCATTAGTTAGGCCAAAAGACATAACCAAGAACTCATAATGGCCATACCGCATTTGAATAGATGTCTTTGGAACATCCGAAGCTCTAATCCTTAACCGATAGTAACCAAATCTCAAATCAATCTTAGAAAACACTAAGACAACCTGAAGTTGATCAAACAAATCACTCGTTGCGAGGAAAAGGACACTTGTTCTTGATATTCCCTTTGTTCAATTATTGATAACCAATACACATGTGCATGGATCCATCTTTGTTCTTCACAAATAAGACAGGAGTACCCCAAGGAGAGATACTCAGTCTAATAACCCTTACTCAATAAATCCTATAATTTCTCCTTCAATTATTTCAATCTCATCAGGGTCATTCTATAAGTAGAAACAAAAATGGGTTTAGTACCCGACCCAACATCAATGGAAAAATAAATAACCCTATTCGGAGGCATACCAGGCAAGTTCGTAGGAAACACGTCCATGACTCTCTAACAACTCGCATAGAGTCCAAGGGAGGTGGTGAATCAACACTAATATCACGTACATAGGCTAAATAAGAAAGACACCCCCTTCCTACCATGCGACGAGCACATAGAAAATGTATAACCCCCTTCAAACACGAACTAGGAGTGCCCTTCCACTGTAATCTTAAAACACTTGGAGTAGATAAGGTCATAATCTTGGTGAAATAATTCAAAACCTCATAATAAGGAGCCAACCAATCTATACCCAATAAGAAATCAAATCAACCATATCAAGGATAATCAACTTTACCCAAGTCTTATGCTACAAAAAGGTCACTGCACTCACACATAGCATCAATACCAGTACAAAACATGTAGAAACATAAAAGAATTTATACCCATTAAACAGTACTGAAGTGGGATGATGAAAAACTAGGACGATACATATAATCACTGCATTAGAGGTCTCTACCTCAGTTCTCCCAAACGTTCGCTACCAGACTGAGTTACTCCTCATCCACTACCATAAGCTCTCTGAGCCTCACCTATGGTACCTTTAGAACCAGCTCTACTACCCTATGCACCACCTCTAACTGCTAATATTGGAGTCAAGAAAAACTAAAGCTAAGAACCCTACTAGAGAGGACTAATCACACGCTGGGGATAATTCCTCACTAAGTGTACAAACTCATCATAAACAAAAGATCCCCACTAGAAGAGTCACTCTGAGAAGGCCCAGTAGAACCAGAATGGCCTTTATAACCCGATGAACTAAAATAAGACCCTCAACCTGCATGACCTAATCTCTGACCACTTAAAGTCTTAAATTCCAGAAACCTACTTTCTAAACCCTAAAAAGCTACATGAACTTGTTTGCTATAGTAATCATGAGAACCTCTACCTAAGAAATCCCTACCTCAAGATGAATAACCGCTGAAATCACCTTGACGGCATATCCTCTTGGTATCACTAGTATAAAAACCCTGGTGAATATTCTCAATCATCTTGGGATGACCCATTAAACTTAAAAAAGAACCACCAAAAACTACTAACTGAGTCGTCGCCAACTGGTAATAACTAGTCAAACCCTTAACAAACTTTCTAATCATCTTAGAATCTATAGAAATACTAGTGATGGAATATTACGACAATGTATGAAAGCAAATCTCATATATGGAGTAGACATAGAGCCCTACTCCAAATGATCAAACTTATCTCTCTGTTGGTCCCTCAAAATAAAGGGCACAAACCTCTTTAGAAAAGTCTTTAAAATTTTGGTTTATGTCAAAGGAGGTGAACCTACTGGTCTACAACTGACAAGATGTCTCCACCACTACCTAGCCATATCAATCAACAAGTAGGCAATGTAAGGAACACCATGAGACTCAAGAAAATCGAGGTTATGCAACTTCTCCTAACAACCGATTGAAACTCATAAGCATCCTCACCAATAGCACCACTAAACTTTGAAGGGGCTAATCTGATAAATCTCTTGAACCACATCTGTTCAATTGCAGACATCACAGGACCTGGAGATATAAGAGGAATAATAAGTCTAGCAGATAATGTCTCAACACATGGGGCCACCACAACTGTTGGTTGTGCATCGAGAGTTCGAAAAGCAATAGTAGGAGCCTACCCTGGCGATTGTACACCTCTTGTAGTCTGAGAACCATCTGGTGTACCTAGTAAAATACAAGTTTGCATCCTCTGGTTGATAAGCCACCTTATCATGATCAATCTAAGGCTCAGGAGAGGTAGCTCAAGCTCGTTCTCTTGCCGAAGATGCTCCTCGTGCCCATCCTCTACCTCTATCTCGACTATGACCCCTGCCTCACCCCTTTAATGGGGCTCCAATAGTAAGTACTGGCTCAACATCCTCAATAACTCTAGATCTTTTCCATCTACGCAGAATGAGTGGAACACAAATTTAGAATACTAGCATAAACTACACACACGATAAGAAATCAAATCAAAGAAGTTTTCCTAAAAAGGTTTCATAGATTCACGAAGATAGATACGAACGTCAACACATTGATCTGTAGAACTCTATTAGATATTTTGCTCTTTTACTCATGAAACCGGTGAACCTAGCGCTCTGATACTAATTTGTTATAACCCATATTTTGAGGTCATGATAACCCCATCTCAGCCCTGGGTAGATAAGCCTAATACCAAAAGAGATAGAGATGCAAAAAGAAAATAAATAATACCTAAATACGAGACTTTGAGATAAAGTCAGGCTAAATATATATAAACAACTCTGAAACTAAAATAAATTCAACTTCAATCCCAAAATCTAATGTCATGAGTACAGAGCACTAATAAAGTGACATAGAATCTGAAAATACATAACCCTATCTTTAAAATTTAAAATAAAGAAAAGATATAGAAATGAGGGAGGCTAGAATAGGCTCTAGGTGGGGAGCTCACCAATACTCCAAATAGCTTTATAACAGTACGATCTCATGCTTTGGTTGCACTCAAACTAGAATCTGCACCAAAAGGATACAGAAAGTAGGAGTGAGTATGGTTCACTTATACTTAGTAGGCATCATTGGTTGACCAAGAAAAGAAAAAAACAAAATATATAAAGGATACTATAAGCACGCTTCCACCTGCATACAGAAAAGTTCCCAACGGCAGCTCAAGCCATATCTCCTAATAGTATAAATACTATAACTATGCCAATAATATAAGAATAACTACACATGAATATATAAAATAAGGCTAAATTACACAACTAGAAAGCAACATAAGAGAAATGCAAATGATACAATGCAATGGTATGATAAGGATGGAATGTCTCAATATCACCTCGTATACCCTTCCGGGCATAAGCTTCCAAGATAGGACCCATGGAGGGTTTTCAACCAAAATGCTATCACAATCTCATATCTCAATAAGCCTTACCGACACATCCCTTGGCCAAGGTATTTTATAAAGTATTTCATTTTTTTTAGATCAGTGTTTCTAAGCTATACCAATTTCATAAATATGGATGAATGAAATGAGGATGCATGCTCATAACCAAAATAATATCATGTAATGAATCAACTCAATAATGGTAATAATGAGGTCAATTCTCCTCAAATCTAAATAGATCATGATATAAGTGATCGCATGGCGCCACAATAATAAAGAGTCATGTAATACATCAATAACATTAATTCAGGCCCCCACTCGAGCATCACAACAATAATAAAGGCAAATAATACTCAGATAATATTAATACCATCCCCCTTAAGGGCATCACAATAATAATAATCTCTCAAGTCAATAATAATATTCACATAAGGCTCCACATAGGCAACACAATAAAATAATGATCTCAAAAGATAAATCTCATGATAAAATCTCCAACCCATAACATACTTTATATGAATTGTAAACTAGCTAGTTTGGTCTGAAGAAAGTTAAGCCATAACCTACTTTGAAAGGTCGAAACATGAGTTGGGACCCTTAAAAATGAGCTTTTCCTTTTCTTGTTGTCTTGGAATGAATCCAATATGTCAAAAACATAATCTACATGACAAAAAGAGTCTAATGATTCCCATATTAGCTAATTTCATTTTGGATCCAAAAATACTTGGAAAATCGACCCCGAAGGGAAAAAGGTAAAACAAGAATTTCATTGAAGAATCATACTTCACATACGTTAATGATTCTAAATAATTAAAACCATCAAAAAATATTTTGAAATCGAGCTTGAAATTATTGAAAAACTATTTTCTTCCTTTATCAAGTGAAACCCCAAAATTTTAAGTTTAAAATCAAGTTTTGAATTTTGTTTGAGATAAAATCAATGGGTAATGATAGAAATAGGTTTAGAAACTTATCCAAGCATGTTTGAAGAAGAACCTTTTTAAAATAACCCAAAACTGAGGTCTCTAGGTCTAACAATGGAAAAAATAGATAAAATTACAAAGGGAAATGTCTAAATACTGTTTGGATGAATAGTTGCTTCTTTACAAAAGCTGTAATGACCCTCTAGTTCATTTTCTTCATTTCTGCTCATTTTTTGGCATTTTGTCTTTTCCCATAGTGGCAATAGCTCATTTATGACTTGTTGAAACCATCAGTTCAGTGTTTGGGCAGTTTGTTTGGGTTTTAAGAACATTTTCCTATTTTAGAACAGTGGGTGTGGGGCCCACTTTTTATCAAAATGACCTCAGATGGATATTTTAATGGTTTCGTTGAGTACAGAATGTTGAATTTGGTATGGTATCATAGTTTTATTGCTTGCACGAGGTACTCAATAAATCTCGTGCACCTAATCAGAGTCTGTTAGGACTTCAGTTTTTGCTGGTGCAGCAACACCTTGTGCAGGCCACCCTTCCTCTTCGCATTCACAAGGAGTTGATCGCATTTGTAATGGTCTTCCCTAGTTGTTCATCCTGTTCGTGGATTGTTACTTGCATTCACGATGAATGATTTTCCTATTTGTCATGATCGCGGCAAGGGGTCCTTGCGATCGCGATGGGTAACCCCCTGGCAGTATAAAACCTTGTCTTCCCCAATTTTTTCTTTGTTTTCAAACCCTCATTTAACCATTGTTGGATATTGGAACATGGTAAAATATGGGAAATCATCCTTGAGGCTAAGGTAAGCTAATGCAACACCTCGTGATCATTTTCTATTATTTTTCCCTATCAAATTTCGTTCTTTTCCTTGTAAATTCCTAGAAATTAGTTCTTGAATTCATTAACTTTGTGGGCTGATTTGGGCTTCAATTCGAGCTCCATTTGTGCTCAAATTTTAAGCATGCATTCCTTGTCCTTCAAGGGACCCTTATGATGGATTCAATTTTGAAATTTTATTAGTGGGCCCCACGGGCCTATTCTTGACCTAATTTTTGGCCCAAACTTTTATATTATAATATGGGTCTTGTTTTACTCGTATTAACTTTTAGATTATGTTTTTTATATCATAACATCATTTAAATATTATGGAGTGGAGACGAGCAATTCATGGACAGTTCAAGATTACGATTCAGCTACGAGGTAGGCTATGGTCTACTCTTCTCTATCAGATTATGTATTGTATAGATCACTTGCTAGGTAGGGATTATAGGATAGGTTTATACCTAGTTGTATCATGACTTGACATGTTTAGGGGATTTAGAATAGAAATATAACCTAAACCTTAGCCTAGAATACCCGTTGTGGTTGTAGGATTCTATTACACCCGATGATAGACTTGTTTAACCATAGATTGACATGAAGGATCCTTTAGTATAGGATTTACCATATTACTTAGTGAATTTGATGATATCCCCCGATTAGATCATTCAAGTAGCCTTATGCCCTTGTTTACCTTAGTTTTCAGAATTATGGTGTTGAATTCTTGTTAATTTATTAATTATTAGACCCGAGGCTGTGGTTACAATACCAGTTGGAATCCAGGTTAGTATTCTATTCATTGATGCTTGGACTCTTACATTCATATTGTTTAGATAACGGTGATGGCATGTATACATTTAAACGTATTTACGCTTATTTAGTGGTACAATTCCAGTGAGAACCTTGATTTTACTACTATTTTCTATAAAGAGAT
The DNA here is from genome assembly GCA_031232105.1 of Capsicum rhomboideum. Lineage (NCBI taxonomy): Eukaryota > Viridiplantae > Streptophyta > Magnoliopsida > Solanales > Solanaceae > Capsicum > Capsicum rhomboideum. The sequence continues at coordinate 102,588,105 of CP124715.1, forward strand.
TTATTTTTGCTTTTTCACTTTTAAAATTGATTGGCTTAAAATGAAAGTCATACTACCTTTATTATTTGTTTATGATATTTTAAACCAAACATACTACTTTGGAAACTAAGACCGAGGTAGGTTCCAGTCCATTATTGATCCACTCTTTCTAACACTACTTACTCACTTCAATCGAGGGAGATTCTGACCCTTTCTACATTAATATACCTTTTTAGTCTCAGGCACTAAATTTATGGATATCTACTCATTTAGCATCAGTTCAAGTCCGAGATTCTTATTTCTCTCCGGTACTGGACGGAGTAGATTTGTTATTATGGTTATTGGAAGTTCTGGTTAGTACAATAAAGTATATATAGATGTCCTGAGTCCCCTATGGATTCCTCTATCTAGGGACCACATACCGGAAGAACTGATATTCATAGGTCGTGCCTTGTGAGCTAGCGAGCCGAAAGAGGTGTTTATAATTTTCTACAGTTTAGCTTTCAGTCGATATAATGGTACTGGTTTGCAGTGCATTCATTCGTTCATATGCATTGCCTATCACTAGTATAATTTTTTGGCGCCTATATCAATCGGTCTAATGTGGGTCTGGATAAGTATGGGCTATGGTTGTTGTTTGCTGAGTGATTACGTGTACCTTCCAGGCTTACGGGGGGATCAGTTAGGTTAATATTTGTCTGGGCTATTCGGTTACATTATTTTTTGGTCATCATTGTATAGTTCATGGCAGGTCGATTATGCAATGGTACCGAGGGGCTAGGTACATTCTTGAGTTCTCTTCCTCTTTATTTTGAATACATATTTTTCAATTAGAGTCTATGACTGTGCTAGGGTTGGCTCCCTATTGTTATGGTCCTCGAGATGCTAGGCTAGCTCCCTCAGGTTAGTATCTATATGTTTAGCTTCCTTTATCATATCACTATAATCTCCCTCTATTCCTTATCTATTCTTATTGTATATTACCTCGTTGCCTCATACTACTATTATATAGTCCTTCTTCACTCTTCTCGGTATATCGGTTAGCTACTTATGGTACTATTTTTTCTACCTTTATTACTTGTAATATATAATATTTTATCCTTACCTCTCCCTTAGAATTGTTTTGCTTCTTTTCATAGATATTGTCTAAAATATATATTCCTGCTTTACATGTTCCTTATATCTGCATTATCTTTGGAGCTCAGTCGATCGATACCTACTGAGTACCTTATGTTTGGTACTCATACTACACTTCTACACCCTGCAGATCATAGTACGAGTTCTCTCCACTGACGTGTGCATTGTGCAGATCTGCCATGAACTGGAGACTTAGGGTGAGCTGTTGACGTTCGGAGTTGTTCCTTCTTTCCCTCAATTGTTGGAACAATTTTTATTTTGTATTTCGAAGACAATTCTTTATATATGTATTATACTTACCTTGTACTCTTGTTTTGTTAGAAGCTTTTGTATGGACTTTACCAGGTTTTGGGATTACTTCTCTATATTATTCCCTTTATTGGATTCTTTTTCTGTTGTTTTCTTCTTTTCTCTTAATAGTCCGTTACTTGCTATTCTAGATTATGGGTTGGATTACCTACTTATGGTTTATGGTAGGTGCCATCATGACCTGATAAATTGGGTCATGACATATTAGTATCAGAGCCTAGGTTTACCGGTGTTGTTGGTACAAGATATATGTGCCTAGTAGAGTCCTGTGGATTGGTATGGAGACGGTTGTATCCTATCATCGGGAGGTTGTAGGACATTCTTAAGAAATCCCAATTCTTGACTCCTTATTGTGTATTCATATTTCCATAAACGTCTGAGTACCTATTTGACTCCACTGTTTCTCAGATGGATAGCATGAGGTTGTCGATAGATGCAGATGGGACTTCTGCGCCTGTTTCCAGGGTTTTAGCTTAGAGTTAGGCTAGGGAAATAGAGATTGGCATTGAGAATCATTAGTGTTAGCCAGTGGGCCTAGAACCAGCCCAAGCTCCGGTAGAGTTTGTGACCACCTTAACTTTTTAGGATACCATGTTAGGGATTTTGAGTCTTTTCATGGATACTTCACAGTCAGTGGTGGTGCCCGATACATCGAGTGATTCTCTGGGCTCTATATCAGTTTTAGTGTATGAGATTGGGTTTCTCTAGTGTGCCAGACATACTCTTATGAGTTAGTGGTTCATCAGGTGAACCATCAACCCTAACCAAAATGTCCTCCAAGCTTATTCTTTATGATGGCTCATCATAGGCTTGGTGGTTTGTCAGGTGAACCGTCAACCCAAACCAAAATGTCATCCAAGCTTATTCTTTGTGACTAATGGGTTAGTGGTTCATCCGGTGAACTGTCAAGCCTAACCAGAATATCATCCAAGCTTGTTGTTGGTGACTAATCTCTTGGTGATTCGTCAGGGGCTTAGGGACTAGTCAGGTGAGTTGTCAGACCTTACTAGGTGGGAAATCTTGTGGGCACTTGTACTCTCTTTGGAATATTTCTTAGCATAAACACATATACCTCCTTTTCCTTCTACCCCTTTTGGATCAAACCTTGCTTTTTGAATGTTCTTCTTCAGCAAGACATGAAGATTATGAAGAACACATGAACATTCAAAAGTTGACCATCACTCAAACAAGCTCAGAATTCGATGAAAATTTAAACCCAAACTCCTTTCAACCTCCTGAACAAACCCCAAACATTTGTAAGCCTCAATTTCTACCCAAAATCTTCAGATTTGAGAACCCACCTCTATTTTCTTCAAACTCAAACTCAACAATGGTGGAATACTCAAATCAACTCCAATTAAGCTCAAATTTCATATTTTGACTCACTAGATACCAGAGAATACGATCCTAGTATCAGAATCACAAACAACACTGAAAATCAAAACTCAAAATTCAAAACCCTCAAAAATGTTTTTACTCTACTTTTTTTTGAATTTCTAGATAAAAAAACTCAAGATTGAATTCGTGAGAATGAATTCAAATGCGGCCCTGATACCAACTGATAACGCCCAAACAACGAAAGATGAAGTAAACACAGAAATGAAGGAAAATTGATGGTATCAAAATACAATAAATAAAGGATTGACAGATAGAGATAGATAGATAAACACAAATAAGGAAATCAATTGAAACTAAAGGATATATTAAATTCTAAAACCCTAAATGAATAATACAATGAAATCATCTAAATCTTACGATGACCTTGAGGGAATCATAACGCCCTCGCAACTAACCATTTCTAAACAACAATCAAAAAAAGCTTTTCCAAGTTTTCACACTCTCTCTCAAGACTTCCATAACATCAATATTCATCAAAAACTACTAATGAAAACCTAGGCTTAGCTATTTATAGTCTATTATACAAGTGACTCAAAAGTTTCCCTTGGAACAATTAAAAAGATATTAACAACAAAGGTGGATTTTTTTCGTGTGACTGATCACCTGGTGGTTCGTCAGAGGCTTGGTGATTCATCACTTAATTTGTCACCTTGAGGCAGTAGACTCTTCCCCTTTCTTTCTCTTTTTTGGCTCACCAAATGAGTCGCCAAGGCCTTGGTGGTCCACCAATTGAGCCGTCACAACTAAATATTAGCTCCCTTTTATTTGTTCTTCCTTGGTGAACCACCAAGAGAGCAATCAATACCATGGTGGTTCTCTACATGAACCGTCAAGTTTAGGCAGTAGACTTTTTTGCCCTTCCAAATGCATTCCAAGATCCAAGCTATCATCCACACATGGTATTGCTCCGGTAGGATCTTAAAAAGGGTCCTCCAAACATGTCCTTATGTCCTTAAGATGATCATGTCTTGGATCCCCATGTGTTGACGTCAAAATATAGACCTCAAAGCATTGACGCTGATTTGGCTTGTATCATCTTCTCCATCTTGAAAAAGATTCAATCTTGAATCCAAACATTTCAAAACCATAGAAAAAACAAGCAACCACAATATCCTTAAGGCATGAGGGTTAGTCTTAACAAAATTAATCCAATCACCATGCCAAGTTTGTACACACTTAACATATAACCAAGTGTCCTTTGTGTTTAACATGAAAAACGCATTGAAAAGGTTGCAAAGGAACCAACTATGAAAAATACCAAGAAATAAAGAAACCACAAAGGTCATAATGGCATCAACAGACTGTATTCATTTTAGGAGTCATAAGACACATTTGTTTCATTATTTCTCTAAGAGACCACACCAAAAGTGGTGCCACCAATGGTTAAAAAATTCACAAGAGTTTTCTAGGGTCAAAGATGTGAAAGACCCACATTATATTATCACTCAAACAAGTGGACCAACCAAAGGGTTTCCTACCTCCAAGTAAAATTATTCCAAAACTAGCATGGAGATCATCATAGAAAAAGAGGTAGTATAGAAAGGGATCAAGCATCGAAGTCTCATCAAAGGTGTTACTATCTATTAAAATTCCACTAGGCTCAAGAGATTTAGCAAATATTACACTAAAGGATGGAGTCAAAGCATTTAGGTACACAATACTCTTCATTTCTAAGCAATTCTTGCTCACATATGATGTTGATTCAATATGGTTATGAATAAAATCATATGCAAAAAGGTAATAAAGAAAGGTATCACATAGATCTAATTAATCCAAAGTCTTTTCAAGGGAAAAATCACTCTTTGACCTACAAGTAAAAAAGCCTTGGTCATGAGTGGGAACACACAATGGTGAATTCCCTTGGACCATTTCATTGCTCCCTTTCCTTAAAGAACACTCATCTTTCTTAGAGATTTATCCCTTACACAACATTGGTCCCTTAAGTGTATTATAAATCCTCAAGAAAGACTATCCGTCATAGGGAATAGTACCAACAACTCCAACCAAATCTTGCTTGTCGTCTTGACCAAGCACTAAGTGGGGTGTCTTATAACTACTATAGTCCAACTGGTAACCGGGTTCAAATGGATAGAGTGGATATAGACATGGGTCTAGACAACAATATTTTTCCCCAAAGGTGCCACCAACATAAAAAGATATACTCTCATCACAAGCATAAGTGCTTTCATGGACAAATAGAGAGTAAAGAAATGTGTCACGCAAATTGATTTCATATAAGGTGTCCTTTAGGGAATGTTCGCTACTATGCTCAAGGAAATTGTCAAGAGTATGCTCAAGAATTTGAACACTCAAAGAAGAAGAAATAATTGGAAAGCAAAGACCACCTTTCATTTCTTCATAATCCTTTCCCATAAGAGTACTCTCATCTTCCAAGAAGAGATTTCCTTCTTTAAGAGGAATTTTATCACACCATAGTGGGTTGCTATATAGAGTATAGCCCTCAAGAACAACTACATCATTAATATGATCCACAATACTAGGTAGTTCACTAGGAGTGATTTCATCATCTTCAAACAAGATATTATACTTAAAGAGAGAAGGATCAATCCAAGAAGGAGAATTAGAACATGTAAGTTCATTTGCAAAAAGACAATTATAAAATTTTGAAGAAGTTTCAAACACATGACCATCCTTATAAGCCAAGCAAGTAATAGGATTTTCATTAAAAGGCATGCTCAAAGGGTCAATCCTATTCAAATAATCAACATTATCAACAACATCACTAACTTGAGGTTTACTAATAACATCAAAAACATCCTCAAGTAGAGGACTAGCTTCACTTGCAAGTTTATCAATACCATTTTCACAAGACAATGTACTATCATTCAACACAAAGGCTTTAACACTAGGTGGACTCAAATCGATCTTACAAGAAGAGTAAATTTGGTTATCAATAGGATAAACTAGTATATCCACACTCTCAACATGTACATTATCAACACGAGGAAAAAATCATTAGGCTCACATGTTGATAATCTATCACTCACACTCAATTGGCTACTAGTCACACAATGATCTTTCATATTTAATAAAGTACAAGAGTTAGATTTGTTACCTTGATGTTCTTAAGAAGATTCTTCTTTATCTTGGTGTAAGTTTCCTTTCAAAGTTTTGGAATACTCTTTGTATTTCTTGAGGCATAGGTCCAACTTAATCTCCCAATCTTTTTGATTAGACCCTATGTTTGAAGCTTGTATTCCTCATCCAATTGCAAAATTAGTACTTGAACAAGTGTCCTTACTATGAGAAGGACAAACTAAAAGGTTAGATTGGGTTTGTGGTAACCCCCTCACTTCACTCCTCACAACATCTCTTTTTTTCACTCCTGAGTTACCACTTTGAACTCCCTTATTCCTCTCAATTTTTTGTCTTTCATTTACAATAGATTTGGAGTAAGGACCCAAATTTCTTTGAAGATTGGGAAGGATAGGTGGAAAGAGCTTATTTATACAATGGTCCACTATAATATTAGGCTAATTTTGCTCATTTGGCACTCGATTTCTTTCAAACCAATTGGCACCTAAACACACATGACCAAAGTCCAAGGGAAGTACATCACACAAAACCTCCTCATAGTACCCTTTACAAGTGAAAGAGACCTTCACACTCTTAGTAACCTCATATCCCTCCATGGTATATGGATAATGCTTCGGCAATTGAGATAACATCAAGTAGCTCATTGTAGAAGGAGTGATGTAGTTGGCATAGCACCAATCATCGAGAATAATATTGAACCCTAAAGTTCCATAAATATTAATATTTACTTTAATAATATTTCTTTTTGGATCAACATGATAAAGCTTTGTGTTTCCTTCGAGTATATATTTGACTCTAATGACCCTCTTTAATTCTCTCCGTATTCGAGTAGGCCTTCTTACAAGTTCCCACCAACTCAATGCTAGACCTAAAAGGTGTTTAGTGGCATATGTGGCTTGTTCAACTTCGCTCATATCATAGTCCTTAAAAAACCTATCACATTTCCATTCCCAATCAAGGTAAGCCTCGAGATCACATTATCCTTTGAAGATAGGAAGAGGATTCTAGTAAAATCACGACTCTTATTATATCCTACATATCCACCTTGGTTCCTATTTCTCAATATTTGAGCAATAGAAAAAAGAGGATAAGATGCAGTATCCCTAGACATTGGAATTTCACACTCTCTTCTTCTCATCGGATGACTTCTAGTTGAACTAGCATAACCACTCACACCACTTCGACTAGGATAAGAAGTACCACAAGACCAAGAATACGAATCCTCACTTATCTTATGAACATTCCCTCCATAATTTTTACAAGGTACATAAGAGGAAGTGGTATACCTCTCATTATCTTCATTCTTAGAGCGGGAAGTGAAAGAATATTCACATACGTCATTGTCATCATAAGAATCATCACAAAGTTCCTCATCCTCTCCATATTCACCATAAAAAGTAGAGTCACTATTTACCTCATATTCTTCTCTGGAATAGTAGCTCTCATTCCCACACTGCTCTTGATCATAACTATCTTCATAGCTTTCATAATTACTTTTTCCATCATAGCCATAGCCTTCATCACTATAATCATAAGCTCCCATGTTGTAGTCACATGTATCCGAGGCTACCAATGACAAACTTCCTCATAGCTCCTTTGTACCTACAAGATGAGCAAACAAGGTTAGTAGTAAAAGCTCCTCACCACACTCATAATATTCTAACCTTTTAATACCTAACAATCAGATTGGCTAATGTGTAAGCTTATTTATATGTAGGTGGTACACAAGGTGTCGATTGCTACTCTTGGTTGGAGTGAATTCTTGTTTTTAGAAAGAATGGACTACTCAATAAAAGCAAAAGGGCTAGAATCAAGAAATAATGATGAAGTAAAACTAGAAAAGCATAAAAGAAATAGGATGAAGAAAGAAACAAACTCAAGAACTAATCACAACTAAGTAGGGTGATTACTAGTTGTTAATTAGTGTAAGAATCAAGGAAAAGATGATTAGGAATCACAAAAACAAAATTAGGAATATAAAATGAGCTTACTGATTCTTATTTCACTTGACTGATCAGTTGGTGGTTCGTCAGGGCATTAGTGGTTCATCAGATAAACCATCAACCCTATGTAGAATGTTGATTAAACTTATTGTTTGTGACTGATAGGTTGGTGGTTTCCCATAGGTTTGGTGGTTTTTCAGGTGACCCATCAACCATAACCAGAATGTCGTCCAATCTTATTCTTTGATGGGTTGGTGGTTCATTAGGTGAACCGCTAACCCAAACCAGAAAGTTATCCAAGCTTATTCTTTGTGACTGATGGGTTGGTGGTTCGTCAGGTGAACCATCAAGCCAAACCAGAATGTCGTCCAAGCTTATTGTTGGTGATTGATCACTTGGTGATTTGTCAGGGTCTTAGGGATTATTCAGGTGAGCCGTCACACCTTACCAGGTGGGAGATCTTATGGGCCCTTGTTCTCTTATTTGAATATTCCCTAGAATAAACAAGTACACCTTTTTTTAACCCCTTTTGGATCAAACCTTGCTTTTAGAATTTTCTTCTTTAACAAGACATGAAGATTATGAATAACACATGATCATTCAAAATTTGACCCTCGCTCAAACAATATCAGAATTTGATTTAATTTTAAAACCGAACTTCTTTCAACCTCCTAAACAAACCCCAAATGTTTGCATGACTTAATTTCAACCTGAAATCTTCAAATTTGAGAACCCACCTCTATTTGTCTTCAAACTCAAATTCAACGATGGTGGACTCAAATCATCTTAGATTAAGCTCAAATTTTGTATTTCAACTCACTAGATACTAAAGAATACGATTCTAGTATCGGAAACACAAACAAGACTCAAAATCAAATGTCAAAATTCAAAAACCCTTCAAAACTTTTTTACTCTACTTTTTTTTCTTTTTCTAGATAATAAACAAAAGATTGAATTCGTGGCAATGAATTCAAACGTGGCTCTTATACAAACTGATAACACCCAAACTACGAAAGACAAAGTAAACATGAAATTAAGGAAAATCGATGGATTAAAAATACGGTAAATAAAAGATAGAAAGATAGAGAAAGGCATATAGACACAAACAAGAAAATCAATCAAAACTAAAGGATATATTAAATCCTAAAACCACAAATAAATATTCCAAAGAAAGAACCTAACTCTTACGATGACCTTGAGGGCATCGTAATGCCCTCGCAACCAACCGCTTATAAACAACAATCAACAAAATCTTTTCCAAGTTTTCAAGCACTCTCACAAGAGTTTCATAACATAAATATTCATCAAAAACTAATAATAAAACCCTAGGCTTATCTATTTATAGTCTATTACATAAGTGACCCATAAGTGGCCCTTGAAATAATTAAAAAGATAGCCACAACAAAGGTGTACTTCTTCCTTGTGACTGATCACTTGGTGGTTCATCAGAGGCTTGGTGATTCACCACTTGAGCCATCACCTTGAGGCAGTAGACTATTCCCCTTGCTTCTTCTTTGGTGGTTCGCCAAATAAGATGTCAAGGCCTTGGTAGTCCATTAATTGAGCTGTCATAGCTAAATAGTAGCTCTCTTTTGTTTGTTCTTCCTTGGAAAACCACCAAGTAAGCCTTCAAAGCTTTGGTGGTTCTTCACATAAACCCTCAAGCTTAGGTAGTAGCCTTTATTGCCCTTTTAAATGCATTCCAAATTCCAAGCTATCATCCACACATGGTATTGCTCTGATAGGAGCTCTAAATACGTCCTTGTGTCCTTAAGATGATCATGGCCATGTGATGACTTGGAAATATAGGCCTCAAAGAATTGACACTAATTTGGCTTATATCAATGGTGCATGAATTTATCAGAGGATTAACTTTTTTACCCCGTTTGGCATTAAAGCCTTTCATAGTAGCTGGGTTTACTTTCATTCAGGTTGTTGATCATGCAAGAACTACAAAGAGGGCATGGCTTAAGACATGTATAGGTGGTAGTAAGAGGCCATGTCAGTAGTACAGTGTTAGTGGTATGTCATCTAGAGGTAAGGACCCTTCCAACAGAGGTCATCATCACTTATAACCTATTAGGTCTTCTTAGGTAATTCCTTAGATTATAGGTGACCCTCAAACAGATCACGGTGGCCTCAGTGTATAGAGTTATAGTCAGGTATTATGAGGCTCTAGGTCTAGGTTTTCAAGCTGTGGCGGCTGTTCTAGGTTAGTAGGTACATTGTAATAGAGTGTTCTAGGGGTATGTTATGATTGTGGAGTGGTTATTTATTAGTCTAGGGAATGTCCCATGCGTGACTTGGTGAGCCAGTTGAGGTCAACTCATGTTTCTCACTAGGTTAGAGCTTTAGGGGTTTGTTATGACTATAGAGGGACATGTCATTGGTCCAGAGAGTGTCCCTAGCATGGGATTATTGAGCAGTCAATGCAGTTAGATCAGTCTCTCAGGATTGTGGTACTTTTGATCAGAGGCAGTGCCCGTGGTACTTCAGTTGGTCATTCAAATGCTTAATTTGAAGTCAGATGCATTACTATATTTATTATTGTATGCCTTTGCATAGACTTATGCATATGTGACTACCCCTAATTGATATTTCCTTTTAGTAGTGGATTGAGTGGATCAGTATTGTGCTTGACTTGGGGTGTAGTGCTTGGGTAAATGCCATTTTACTTTGGTATAGTGGCATTGATATGATCCTAGAGTGGTACTGGTTATTTTTTATTTTATTCCACATGCACCTTATCTTGTTGTTATTATTGTGATTGTTTTGAATCTGATTGATTCTTTCTTTATAGACAACTGGATTAGTGTTATCTAGTTAGTACCTCTTTCTTACGATTTTTGTCCATGTAGATTAGAACCTTGGTTGGTTGGTTTTCCCTTCTATCAGTAAGGTTAGATCAGTTGTTGAGAGGGTTATGGGAAGGAAAGTTTGTCCTTCAATGGTTTTATTATGATTCTTTCTTTGGTAATCCTTTTCTATAACCCATTCCTAATGTTTATAAGTCTAGGGTTTGTTATTTTGATTTGTCAGGTTCTTCACCTAGTAGTGTTGATCTTTGTATTGGTGTTGAATTGTGTACTCCATTCTTCTATGATGTGTTTCATGGTCTAGTTTAGTTGAATTTTTTTTTAAATGAGTGAATTCTGTAATTTCTCATTTCGAGATTTATTCGGCTAAGTGTGTGATCTCGTGGGGTGCTTCTGCTTGATGATATGTGCTTGTGTCTCAGTTGTCGGTTACCAAAGTTGGTGTCTTTTGGGAGTTAATATTTGTTTCCATATATTGAGTATTGGTTTGACTAGATTCAAGCAACGATTGTGTTTTTCTAAGTTGCTTGAGATTTGGCTATCATTAGGACTCTTTGCAGTCCTAGTAAGTTCTTAGTTATGTGTAACGATCATCCAAGTCGTTTTGTAAATTTTTCTTATTTTGACTCTTCTCGTAGCTTTTAGACATGATTTATGACTTGCGGGGATGGGTAGTATGAATCTCGAGGTGTCCGGGAGCGATTTATGTTATTGGTTGGGTTCTGGAGTTTTAAGAAAGTTAAGTTGACCATGATCAACTTTTGATCAAGATGGCCTTGGATTAGTGTTTTAATAATTCCAATAGGCTCGAAACATATTTTTTTAGTCAATTTACATATTTGGTTTGTTTCATGGGGTTCTGAATAAATTTTGATGGTCTATTTGAAGTTTTGGGTTATTTTAGACAACTAATGAAATTGGTGGGTAATTAAACTAAATCCACAAACTCATAAACTACCCTGTAACACATGACATGCATTCATGTTAATTAAAATGAGTAGGCTTAACTCCCTTAGGTCACAATAACACAGAAACAAAAGAGAATTCATCGAGGAATTTGAGTTGTGCGGAGTCCACGTCTCGACAGCAATTGAGAGTTGCAGGTGAGTGCTCCAATATTCACTGGTTCATACTTGATACATCATTTATCATAAATCACTACAGACCGTATGACTTTGATTTGGTACATGTATGACTTAATAACAAGAAACATATATTCATTATAATGTAATGATGACAAAAATGATTAAGTAATCATTCGATAATGATGTGAGGATAAAGTTAGACTAAGAAGCAATAGTATTGAATTCTTGGTTTCATTCTTATAAATTCATAATTAGGGTAATTTAATGGCCAATTATGAACTAGTATGATCTTAAGAAGGTTAAGGATGGCTAATGATTGGATTAATTAATGGTTCTAAATTGGGTGAATTAGGAGTAGGCGTGAATGGTGATATTAGCCCTATATGTAAGGATTTTCTTTCCAGTGGTTTTATAAACTACAAACATGTAATTATTTGGTAATGATTACAAATCATTAGGCTACTGGTTGGTTGATATAATGGGTGCATGGGTGGTTTTAATGTATTAGAAAATAGTCCAACACTACTGTTTCATTCTTTTGCTTCAAAATTTGAGAATTTCAATATGACTTTCTTATCGTCTTTGCAATTATAATTTTTGTACAATTTAGGTTTTAAGTTTAGGATTCTTAGAGTAAGAATGCATTAATTGGGAATTTTGTATTTAACTAGATTGGGCTCGTTCAGAGGCGATTCGAGGAGGTAAAGCTTCAATTTGATTCTTCTGATTTTGAATTTACTTCGCAGGTTTTCCTTTAAAGCAAGTTGAGACTTTCTTAGACTCTTTTTCAAAGTATTTATGTTTTAACTATCTGTAATAGGAGTAATGGGAATTGGGGGTCCCGTATAGATGAAGTGATGAGCATCTATGTGGGTACTAGCATTATTTGAAGGGTTAAAATCAGTTAATTAAATATTTTGAACTATTTTTCCCTATTTGCTGGCATGATTGGGTAGATTTACTATTGTAAATAAATTATTGAAAATGCTAGCTAGTGAGATACTCCCGCTTGATAAGTTGAGTTGATTTTGGAATTTATATCTATCTGGTATAAGACAAGAAATGCTTTGCTTAATTTTATTATTGATTTGGGATCAGAGATGCATGCTTGCACATCATGAATTGCATTTTATATGGGGTCAGAGTGCACACATGTACATTATTTTCAATTATTAGGGTCGGAGTGCATGCCTGTACATTATTATCTATTATTAGGGTCGGAGTGCACGCCTACACATTATTATCTATTATTGGGTTGGAGTGCATGCCTGCATAATATTATCTATTATTGGGGTAGGAGTGCATGCCTGACCATTATTATTTATTATTGAGGTCGGAGTGCACCCCTGCAGAATATATTTATTAGGATCGAAGTGCACGCCTGCACAGTATAAAGACCTTGTGAGTCCCCCATGACTCCTAATATTGAAGCCATTTCTCGGTAGGTGTGTACACATATTATGGATTACATTTATTTTTGGTTCAGATTGAGTAAGGTGTATTTGTTAACTTCGTACTATTCGTTGAGCACTTGAATATTTGTTACCTGATTTTACTGTGTTATGGATTTCTTACACTATGTTATGATATCCTTATAACTGTTAGACTTGATCATTATGTGGGATTAGGATGACTTTCCTGAGTGCAAGTTGTATGGTTATTTGGGAGGGTTGACGTGTGTTACTCGTCACCACTTTGAATTAGGGTCGGTCGATGATGCTTACTGAGTACACGTGGTTCTGTACTCACCCTTGATTTGCTTGCACCTTATGTGTAGGTATTGATCCGACTAACTCTAGCATTGATTCCTGTGGTTTCTTCTGTGTTAGCAACTTTACAGATTCGAGGTAGCTGCTATTGATTTCAGAGACTACTGAAATCTCCTCCACCCTTATCTTTATGCATTTTCTGCATTTTGAGATACTCAGACTTTTCTTTGATTTCTGTATTTAGAGGCTTATATGATTGACTACCAAACATGGGATTATCTATATTTTGACTATACTATTCTATTAATCTGCTTTGGAGATTATTCAGATTTTAGGCTTATCTATCGTGATGGGAGTGACAGGTAGCATCACAATCCTAGTTTTTGGTTTGTGAAAGATGGTATCTGAGCCCCAAGATCATTGGTCTCACAAGTACAAGCCAAGTCTAGTAGAGTCTTACGAATCGATGCGGAGATGTCTTTTATCTATCTTTGAGAGACTATATCACTTTAGAAAACTCTATCTGTTGATTCCTTGTCATGCATTCTTGGTGCGATCTAACTTTTAAGACCTCCTTATTCTATTCTCTCACTTGTAGTGAGGATATGTTTCCAATTTGGAATGGCATCATGTGTTTTGGTATATGACCTGGTACTGAGGATGAAGTAGTAGACTAATGAGGAGGTGGTGTAGCCAGATTTAGATTGTATCTATGATTTAGAGATAGATTGATTAAAATTATGGTTTAGATTATACAGTTTGGGGACAGTTGTTTTGGAAAATAATGGTCTGAAGAACTTCGTGATTGTATTATCTTATATGGTTAGTTGTTTAAAAGTGGAAAGAGTACATCTATGGGTTAGAATATACCAGAAATAATAATGATAATTATGAATTGTATGATTAAAGAAATATTCGGGTAAAATACGTGGTAACTTCAAAATCTACAGTTAATGAAGTTTGTCATAGTAAGGATGGATTGCTCAGTGTATGACGAGAATGAGGATGCTTCAATAGGGGTCAGAATTTCTACTACAGTCTTATGGCATGAATGTATCAACAAGGATTTAATAGTTATATGATGGGAAATGCAAATGTAACAATAATTTAATGAAAGCTTAAAGTTATGAAAGATCACTGGGTCGAGTTAGAGGGCAAGTATCTATGCATGAGAAAGGATTTCGTATAATGAGGTTTGAAGTGGTAGAGGATTGGACCAAATGATAGATGATAGAGCTCATTGATATGATTTTTTTGGGAGGCCCGAGGCAGAGTCTTTAGATGTAGTCATTACACGTATCTTCTCAGTTTGTCATTGACCTTATTTGGTATTATTTGATCCTGGTTCTACTTTCTCCTATGTGTCTGCAAACTTTATTTCCAGCCTTGATGTGATGTGTGAGTCTATATCTGTTCCTATTCGTGTTTATAACCCAGTAGGTGATTCCTTAGTGGTGGATCGAGTGTACTAATCCTGTGTTGTTTCTATTTTGGGGTGTGATACCGAGGTAGATTTGATTATCCTCGATATGGTTGATTTTGATGTGGTTTTGGGCGTGGATTGGCTTTCTCCTAAGGCAGTTTCTTTGGGTATGCCTGATCGTCTGAGATTGGAGTGGAGAGATGTTCAGAGTTCATATCCTAAAAAGGTAATTTCGTTTATCCAGGTCCAACGGTTAGTTGAGAAGGGGTGTCTATCATATTTGGCTTATGTTTGTGATACTAGTACAGAGACACCTCCTTTGGAGTTAGTGAAGGTTGCTAGAGAGTTCATAGATGTATTTCCTACCGACCTTCTAGGTGTTCCTCCTGATAGAGACATTGATTTTGGTATTGATTTGAAGCCGAGCACTAAGCCCATTTCGATTCCTCCTTATAGAATGGCACTGGCCGAGCTAAAAGAATTGAAAGACCAGCTTTAGGATTTGTTAAGCAAGGATTTTATTTGACCAAGTGTATCACCTTGGGGTGCTCCGGTGTTATTTGAAAAGAAGAAAGATAGGTCTATGAAGATATGCATTAATTGTAGGTAGTTGAATAAGTTTACAATTAAGAATAAATATCATTTACCGCGTATTGATGACTTGTTTGATCAGCTTAAGGGTGCTTCAGTGTTCTTGAAGATTTATTTGAGGTCAGGATATCATCAGTTGAAGATATGGGCTTCGGACATTCCTAAGACAACTTTTTGGATTAGATATGACCATTATTAGTTCTTAGTTATGTCCTTTGGATTGACTAATGCCCCAGCAGCGTTCATGGAGCTGATGAACAAGGTGTTTTGGCCTTATCCGAATTCATTTGTGATTACGTTCATCAATGACATTCTGGAGTATTCTAAGAGCGAGGTGGATCATGCAAAGCATTTAAGGATCATACTCTAGAGGTTGAGGGATAAGAAGTTATATGCCAAGTTTTTGAAGTGTTAATTTTGGCTCAATTATGTGGTATTCTTGGGACATGTAGTGTCCATGAATGGTATTATGGCCGATCCGACCAAGGTTGAGGAAGTTTGGAATTGGTCACGGCCTACTTCACTTCAGATATTTAGAGTTTTCTTGGGTTGGCAGGCTATTGCAGATGGTTCGTATAGGGTTTCTCTTCCATTGCAGCTCCTATGACTCGGTTGGCTTAGAAGAATGTGGATTTTCAATGGTGGGATAAGTGTAAGGAGAGCTTTTAAAAGCTCAAGTCTCTGTTAACTTCAGCTCCTATCTTGACCCTACTTGTGGAAGATGAGGGCTTTACTATGTTTTGTAAAGCTTCCACTATTGGCTTGGGTGGTGTGTTGATGTAAAAAAATAAGGTAATAGCATATGCATCGAGGTATTTGAAGCCACGTGAGAGGAATTACCCTACCCATGATTTAGATATAGCAGTGGTTGTATTTTTATTGAAGTTGGGGTGGCACAATTTATATGGAGTTTATTGTGAGGTATACGCTGATCATCGCAACCTTCAGTATATCTTCAAACAAAAGGAGTTGAATTTGAGACAGCGTAGGTGGTTGGAGTTGCTGAAAGATTATGATATGAATATCTTATATCACCCGAGAAAGGCTAATGTAGTGTCAGATGCTTTGAGTAGGAAGGCGGTTAGTATGGGTAGTCTTGTATTGTTGAGTGTAAAGGAGCAGCCAAGGAGGTTCAGTGGTTGGCTAACAGTTTCATGCGTATTGATAACTTTGAGTGAGGTAGAGTTCTTGCATGCGTAGAGGCGAGGTGGTTGTTGATGGAGCAAATTTGGGATCATCAGTTTAAGGATGGCAAGTTGTGTATTATTAGAGATAAATTGTTGTGAGGTGAGGCTAATTAGGTGATTTTAGACCAGGAGGGTGTTTTGAGGATTAAGGGGCAGATCTATGTTCCTAGAGTGTGTGATATGACTAGGTCTATTATGGAGGAGGCCCATTATTCATGGTATTCCATTCATCTAGGTGTAGCAAAGATGTATCACGACCTAAAGCAATATTATTGGTAGTGTGGGATGAAGAGAGACATTACAGAGTTTGTAGCTAAGTGTCTGAATTGCTAGCAGGTGAAATATGAGCATCGAAGACCAAGTGGTTTGCTTCAGAAGATGCCCATTCCTTAGTAGAAATGGGAGCGTATCACTATGGATTTCGTAGTTGGGTTGCCTCAGACCTTGGGGAAGTTTGATTCTATTTGGGTGATTGTGGACAGATTGACCAAATCAACCCATTTTGTGCCTGTGAAGATGAACTATAATGCAGAGAAATTAGAGAATATCTACATTCGTGAGATAGTTCGATTACATGGTGTAACACCCCGTACATTTCCGAACCTAATTTATTACTGTAAAATTTATGGAATTATTTAAACATGGTATGGTTGGTGTATTACACATTAATTTTAGTGGGCTGAATTAGTCTTGTGATTATGGGCTCAAATGAGGCCCAAAATTTAAGCAAAAGACATGGCCCAAATGGAAAAATGACCCATTCTACAAGATTGACTAAGTAAACACATTTAATGTTTGGCTAAGGATGACCATGAGGGACTATATAAGGGTTAAAAATCAGATTTTTATTCATTACATCACACTTGCCAATTCTAGATTTTTCCAAAGATATTTCACACCTCTCTCAAACCCTAAGCTACAATTCACTTTGGACAAGATCATCTCTTTGCAAGCCTTGGTAAGTGTTTACCCTTGTATTTTAATGTAATACATGCATGATATATGGTGTGAAACATGTTGGTTATGTTTAAAAAGCATAGGGAAGTCCACTTTTTAAGTGGCAGTCCACCGGTGCTTTCAGCTAAGAATTTTGCTTTTTGTGTTTTAAACTTGAAAAGAGACTTAAGGTCTTGAAGGAATTGAATTATATGGATGAAATTTCAGTATATTAATGTGGGGTTATGTCCCTAATTCGTTCCTGTTGTGTATGGCTTGATGGAAATGTTTATACGTGTTTGTATATGAAACGTTTGGCGTAGTGAAAAGAGAATATTTTCTTGTTATGTTAAAGTGAAATCTGAAACTATGTGGACTGTTTTTGGTACATTGTTGTGGAAGGTAATTATGTGACTTGATGGAATAATTATGTGGAGTTGCATTAAGGTAAAATTGTGAAGTATGAACTTGGTATGAAATCCTATCGGTTTGTAACGTCTATGTTGATGTGCGGACTGTTTTCGTATTGTTGGTGTTGTGAGGCAGTAAATTATATTGTAGGAGGGTGGAATGAAGTTATATGGCAGTAGAAAGTAAGGTGGAGTGATGTACTATGTGTTTGGAATGTTGGACAGATTTTACTTCCCGTTAAGTAACTAATTTTCGTCTTGTGAACTTGTAGTGTAATTAGTTGTTAATGTTAGCTCCATTATGTACTTGTGTTGTAGAGTAATACATAAGGAAGGATCTGAAACATTGTTGTATTCACGTGGTGAGGAGATAAGGTATGTAAGGTTACTCTTTTCCGTATCCTTTGGCCGCACCTATTGTTCTCATTGTTACCGAATTTGTTTCCACTCCAAAAATGTTCTAAAGTATCTCATTCAGGTTTGTTATAAATTGTTATTCACGTTTCTCTTATTCATTGTTTATTGTTCCAAAGTTCCAATAATGTTATAACCACCAATGTATCAATCTCATAACAAAAAAATTAAAGTAATGCATATTTGCTTGAGTACGGGTGGTAGCTCAATGGGGCGAAAGCCTAGCTCGAGACGATCCCGAATGATTATTGGACAGAGGGGGCAGCTCAAAGGGGCGTAAGCCTAGCTAGAGACGAACCTATTTTATTGATTTATGGGTGGCAGCTCAAAGGGGCATAAGGCTAGCTAGAGACGATCCCAATGTTATTTACCACTGATCAGTTGGTCCCGGGCATTATATGATTGATGATTGATATTGATATGAATGTAAAAACAAAGTAATGAAGGCAATGTACATGTTTCCACATATACAGTACGGTGGTTTACCAATATTATCCATTCACTTGTATTTGATTTTATTGAAATTCTTATGTTTCATGCGATTATTTATGGCCTTACATACTCAGTACATTCTTTCGTACTGACGTCCCTTGGGGGACTTAACTTACTTGCTGTAGGCGCAGGAGTTAGTAGACCTTCTCAGTAGGATACGAGTCATCAGCGGACTGTTGGTGAGCTCCAGTTGACTCGGGGTTTTTCGAGTCATTTGTACACACTTGTTTTGGTATTATATAACAGTTGTATAAAGCGGGGACATGTCCCGACTATAGTCATGGTTATGTATCTGTTAGAGGCTTTGTAGACGTTGTAATGTCAAAAGAAGGAATGTCTTACCTTTTTGACGTGGTGGCCCTAAAGGCCAAGTTTCATATCTATTTGAATGTCTTTCCATGATTTCCGTCATTGATATCTTGTATCTATAAGTGACATAGTATTGTTCATTTAGTGACATGCACATGAATGGTCGAGGTCATAGGTTGGTTCTCTCGAGCCTTAACGGCTTCGGGTGCCAGTCCGCCCTAATGGGATTTGAGGCGTGACAAAAGTGGTATCAAAGCGGGTCGTCCTAGAGTGTCTACAAAGCCGTGTATGAGTAGAGTCTTGCATATGGATGTGTTGTGCACCACATCTATATGTAGGAGGCTACGAGACAGTTAAGAGTTATTTCTTTTCTTCATTTTCTAGATCGTGCAATAGAGATAAAGTTGTAGGTGGAATCATATCTGACCATTGAAATTATTTTCTTGTGTTATAGAAAAATGTCAATTGCAAGGAAAAGTAGGGGCAAAATTAAGAAGATAGACAAGATTGCCGAAGAAGGAACTAGTAAACCACCACCTGAACAAGCTAATCAAGGTGGGGCTGAAACTGAGTTTGCAACGCGGGCTTCTTCTACTCTTCTGTTTCTAGAAGAGCCGAGAAGGAGAGAAGTACCTGTAGAACCACCTGTAAATGCTACTGACTAGGATTTAAGGAATGCGGTGCAAATGTTGACTCGTATAGTTGTTGCACAAGCTCAAGGAAAAGTTGGTCCAACTACAAGTAATGATAGTGCAGATAGGGCAGCTAGTCGGTGGACACAGAATTTCCTTAAATTGGATCCTCCCACATTCACCGGATCAAATCTTAATGAAGACCCGCAGGACTTCATGGATCAAATTCAAAGGGCTTTGGATGTTATGCATGTCTCTGTTGTAGAAACAGTTGACCTTGCAGCATACAGATTAAAAGGGGAGGCTATACTATGGTACGAGGATTGGAAACGATCTTGGTGTATCGGTGCACTTCCAGTTGGGGAGAATTCAAAGCTGCATTCCTTGATCACTATCTTCCATATGAGGTTCGAGAGGCTCGTCCAGACCAGTTTTTAAATCTTCATCAGGGAAATATGAGCGTCAGGGAGTATAGTCTTTGGTTTAACTCTTCGGCTAGATACGCTTCTAATGTGGTAGCTACTATGGCCGATAGAGTTCATCGGTATGTGGACAGATTGGATCCATATTTAGTGAGGGATTGTACTATTGCTGCTTTGAATAGAGATATGGATATAGCCAGGATACAAGCTTTTGCATAGAAAATGAAGGATCAGAGGCAAAGGAGAAGGACGTAGGAATTTGAAAGAGGGCAGTCAAAGAGGGCTAAATTTACGGGACAGTTTATGGATTCCCTAGGAGAATTTAGGCCTCGGGTTTTTAATAGACCGCCTAGATAATTATTTTCTTATTCTACAATAGGCACTCCATCTCAATTCTGAGGGTTTAGAGACACTGTGGAAAGCTTCATTTAGGTGAATGTCGGTTTGGTATAAATGTTTGTTTTTGGTGTGGCATGTCGGGGCACATGGTGAGAGAATAGCCACAAAGGGGCACGGGTAGTATGGCGCGACCTACTGGATCAGTTGTATCATCATCATCATCGGTTCCTTCCTCAGGTAGGAGTGTACAGCCTACTGGTCGTGGTAGAGGTGGTAGAGGAGCAGCTAATTCTAGTGGGGTCCTGAATCGTACCTATGCTTTAGCGGATCGGCAGAATTTGGAGGCTTCTCTTGATGTGGTTACAGGTATATTATCCGTATTTTCACATAATGTATATACATTGATTGATCCGGGCTCTACCCTATCATATGTCACTCCATTGATTGCTTAAAATTTTGGAAGAACACCAAAATTACTAGTCAAGTCATTTGAAGTATCTACACCCGTTGGCGAGTCTATTATAGCTAAGAGAGTCTATCGTAATTGCATAGTAACTGTTTGTGATCATGAGACATGGGCTGATCTTATAGTGCTGGAAATGGTAGATTTTGATGTTATAATGGGTATGGATTGGTTGGCTTCTTGTTATCCCATGGTAGATTGCCGAGCTAAGAAGGTACATTTTCATTTTTCACAAAAGACCATCCTTGAATGGAGGGGTAATGTTGGAGCACCGAGAGGTAAATTTATTTCTTATCTTAAGGCAAAGAAAATGATATCCAAGGGGTACATATTCCATCTAGTAAGAGTGCAAGATACCGACGTGAAGCCACCAACTCTTCAATCAGTTACAGTGGTAAATGAATTCCTTGATGTATTTCCTAAAGATCTTCCAAGTTTGCCTCCAGACTCCAAAACGGGAAGTAGAGTTTGGTATTGATGTGATTCTAGGTACTCAGCCTATCTCTATTCCTCCGTATAGAATGGCCCCAATAGAGTTACAAGAATTGAAGAAGCAATTAAAAGACCTGCTGGAAAAGGGATTTATACGGCCTAGTATGTCCTCGTGGGGTGTACCAGTGTTATTCATACGTAAGAAATATGGCACGTTGAGAATGTGTATTGATTATCGGCAACTGAATAAGGTAACATTCAAGAACAAACATCCCCTCCCCAGAATTGATGATTTGTTTGATCAATTACAGGGTGCCAAATGCTTCTCAAAGATTGACTTGAGATCGGGTTATCATCAAGTAAGGGTTAGAGAAAAAGATATACCCAAGACAACTTTTCGAACACGGTATGGTCATTATGAGTTTTAGTCATGTCATTTGGGCTAACAAATCCACCAGCAGTTTTTATGGATTTGATGAATAGGGTGTTCAAGCCATTCTTAGATGTGTTTGTGACAGTGTTTATAGATGATATTCTGGTTTATTCAAGATCACAAGAGGACCATGCTAATCACTTACGGCAGGTATTACAGATTATTCGTGATCGTTAGTTATATGTAAAGTTCTCTAAATGTGAATTTTGGTTAAAATCTGTAGCATTCTTGGGTCATATTGTGTCGGATGAAGGACTAAGGGTTGATACTCAAAAGATAGACGCTATGAAGAACTGGCCAAGACCTACGACACCTACAGAGATTCGTAGTTTCCTTGGGTTGGCATGTTATTATAGAAGATTTGTTGAAGGTTTTTCTTCCATTTTGGCACCGTTAACAAAGCTAACACACAAGGCAACCAAATTCTAGTGGAATGATGCGTGTGAGAAGAGTTTCCAAGACCTGAAGAATAAGTTGACTTCTACACTTGTATTGGTACTTCCAGAAGGCACGGAAGGGTATGCGGTATATTGTGATGCTTTAGGAGTCGGCTTAGGATGTGTATTGATGTAGCACAGTAATGTGATAGCTTATGCCTCAAGACAGTTGCGACCATATGAAAGAAATTATCCAACACATGATCTTGAGCTAGCAACTGTGATATTTGCTTTAAAGATATGGAGTCACTATTTGTATGGGGTTCATGTTGACATATATACTGATCATAAGAGTTTACAGTATATTTTCAAGCAGAAGGATCTAAATTTGAGGCAGCGGAGGTGGCTGGAACTACTAAAAGATTATGATATCGATATCTTATACCATCCGGGAAAAGCAAATATGGTAGACGATGCATTAAGCCACAATGCAATAGGAAGCACTGTTGGCCAGCTCACGGAAAAGCAAGATATAGTCAAAGATCTACATCAGCTAGATAGCTTGGGAGTTTGCCTTCTTGAATCACTAGACGAAGGGGTTATTGTGCAAAATGCAGTAGAATCTTCATTAGTAGCTGCGGTGAAAGAGAAGCAGTATGCGAATCCTATTTTATTACAGCTGAAAGAGAATGTACAACAAGGTTTGACAAAGGCATTTGATCTTACGCAAGAGGGATTGCTTCAGTGACAAAGTAAATTGTGTGTACCTGATGTAGATGAGCTAAGGAGACAGATTATGACAGAGGCGCATCAGTCACGGTATTCTATTCATCCGGGATCCACCAAAATGTATCATGATTTGAAAGAAATGTATTGGTGGGGTAATATGAAGAAGAACATTGCAGAATTTGTAGCTCATTGTCCAAATTGTCAACAAGTAAAAGTAGAGCATCAGAAGCCTGGAGGTTATATGCAATGTATAAATCTTCCAGTCTGGAAGAGGGACATGATCAACCTGGATTTCATCACAGGTTTGCCTCGTACACTTTGGAAATTTGATTCTATATGGGTAATAGTTGACAGGCTTACCAAGTCAGCACACTTCCTACCGGTCAAGACCACTTACACAGCTGAAGATTATACGCGGTTGTATGTTAAAGAGATAGTTCGACTACACGGAATTCTAATCTCTATTACATCAGACAGGGGAGCTCAATTTACTACACACTTTTGGAAGTCTTTTCAGAAGAGTTTGGGAACCCAAGTGAATTTAGGTATGGCTTTTCATCCTCAAACAGATGGACAAGCAGAACATATTATACAAACACTGAAAGATATGCTATGATCTTGCACATTGGACTTTAAAGGTAGTTGGGATGATCATTTATCTCTTATTGAATTTGCCTACAAAAATAGCTATCATTCAAGTATCAAAATGGCGCCTTACGAAGCTTTATATGGAAGAAAGTGTAGATCACCAATTGGATGGTTTGAAGTGGGTGAAACTGCCTTATTTGGGCCAAATATTGTTCACCAAGCTATGGAGAAGGTTAAGGTGATACAACAACACCTACAAACGTCCCAAAGTTGGCACAAAGTGTAGAGTTTGCTATAGGTGATTGGGTATTCTTGAAAGTGTCGCCAACAAAAGGAGTAATGAGATTTGGGAAGAAGGGAAAGTTCAGTCCACGTTATATAGGACCGTATAAGATTGTCTGAAGATTTGGTCAAGTTTCGTATGAATTAGAACTACCCCAAGAACTCTCCACAGTTCATCCAGTGTTTCATATTTCAATGCTTCGGAAGTGCATAGGAGATCCATCCCATATTACTCCCATTGAAGACATACAAGTTACAGAGGATCTCACCTATGAAGAAGTACCTGTTGCTATCTGGATCGACAGGTCAAGTGGTTAAGAAATAAAGAAGTAGCTTCCGTAAAAGTGCTTTCGAGAAATCAACAAGTAGAAGAAATCACATGGGAAGCCGAGGAAATGATGAAGTCTAAGTACCCACATTTATTTCAAATAGAAGAGAAAGTTCAAAATGCGGAATTGGAGCAATAACAAGTAAGTATATATAAGCATTATGTGTATGTGATAATATAAGGAATGAACTTAAACTTGAACTTGTGTAGATTGGATAATGTTACTAACATTCGAGGATGAATGTTCCTAAGGGGGGAAGGATGTAACACCCCGTACATATCCAAACCTAATTGATTACCGTAACATTTATGGAATTATTTAAACATGGGATGGTTTGTGTATTACACATAAATTTTAGTGGCTGAATTAGTCTTGTGATTATGGGCTCAAATGAGGCCCAAAATTTAAGCAAAAGACATGGCCCAAATGGAAAAATTACCCATTCTACAAGATTGACTAAGTAAACACATTTAATTTTTAGCTAAGGATGACCATGAGGGACTACATAAGGGTTAAAAATCAGATTTTTATTCATTACATCACACTTGCCAATTCTAGATTTTTCCAAAGATATTTCACACCTCTCTCAAACCCTAAGCTACAATTCACTTTGGACAAGATCATATATTTGAAATCCTTGGTAAGTGTTTACCCTTTTATATTAATGTAATACATGCATGATATATGGCGGTAAACATGTTGGTTATGTTTAAAAAGCATAGGGCAGTCCACTTTTCAAGTGGCAGTCCACCGGTGCTTTCGGTTAAGAATTTGCCTTTTTTTGGTTTCAACTTGAAAAGGGACTTAAGGTCTTGAAGGAATTGAATTATATGGATGCAATTTCATTACATTAATGTGTGTTTATGTCCCTAATTCGTTCCTCTTGTGTATGGATTGATGGTAATGTTTATACGTGTTTGTATATGAAACGTTTGGCATAGTGAAAAGAGAATACTTTCTTGTTATGTTAAAGTGAAATCTGAAACTATGTGGACTATTTTTGCTATATTTTTGGGGAAGGTAATTATTTGACTTGATGTAATAATTATGTGGAGTTGCATTAAGGTAAAATTGTGAAGTATGAACTTGTTATGAAATCTTATCGGTTTGTAACGTCTATGTTGATGTGCGGACTATTTTCGTATTGTTGGTGTTGTGAGGTAGTAAATTATATTGTAGGAGGGTGGAATGAAGTTATATAGTAGTAGCAAGGAAGGTGGAATGATGTACCATGTGTTTGGAATGTTGGACGGATTTTACTTCCCGTTAAGTAACTAATTGCCGTCTTGTAAACTTGTAGTGCAATTAGTTGTTAATGTTAGCTCCATTATGTAATTGTGTTGTAGAGTAATACATAAGGAAGGAGCTGAAACATTGTTGTATTCACGTGGTGAGGAGATAAGGTATGTAAGGTTACTCTTTTCTATATCCTTTGGCAACACCTATTGTTCTCATTGTTACCGAATTTGTTTCCACTCCAAAAATGTTCTAAAGTATCTCATTTGGGTTTGTTATAAATTGTTATTCACGTTTCTCTTATTCATTGATTATTGTTCCAAAGTTCCAATAATGTTATAACCACCAATGTATTAATGTCATAACAAAAGAATTGAAGTAATGCATATTTGCTTGAGTACGGGTGGTAGCTCAATGGGACAAAAGCCTAGCTCGAGACGATCCCGAATGATTATTGGACAGAGGGGGCATCTCAAAGGGGCGTAAGCCTAGCTAGAGACAAACCTGCTTTATTGATTTATGGGTGGCAGCTCAAAGGGGCATAAGCCTAGCTAGAGACTATCCCAATGTTATTTACCACTGATCAGTTGGTCCCGGGCATTATATGATTGATGATTGATATTGATATGAACGTAAAAAGAAAGTAATGAAGGCAGTGTACATGTTTACACATATACAGTACGGTGGTTTACCAATATTGTCCATTCACTTGTATTTGATTTTATTAAAATTTTTATGTTTCATGCGGTTATTTATGGCCTTACATACTCAGTACATTCTTTCGTACTGACGTCCCTTGGGGGAATTACCTTACTTGTTGTAGGCACAGGAGTTAGTAGACCTTCTCAGTAGGATACGAGTCATCAGCGGACTGTTGGTGAGCTCCAATTGACTCGGGGCTTTCCGAGTCATTTGTACACACTTGTTTTGGTATTATATAACAGTTGTATAAAGCGGGGACTTTTATCGACTATAGGCATGGTTATGTATCTTTTAGAGTCTTTGTAGACGTTGTAATTTCAAATGAAGGAATGTTTTAACTTTTTGATGGGGTGGCCCTAAAGGCCAAGTTTCATATCTATTTGAATGTCTTTCCATGATTTCCGTCATTGATATCTTGTGTCTATAAGTGACATAGTGTTATTCATTTAGTGACATGCACTTGAATGTTCGAGGTCATAGGTCACTTCTCTCGGGCCTTAACGACTTCAGGTGCCAGTCCGCCCCAATGTGATTTGAGGCGTGACACATGGCGTGCCTATTTTTATCATTTCAGATAGAGGTACTCTATTTACTTTAAAATTTTAGAGTACTTTACAGCGGGAGTATAGTACTCAATTGGATATGAGTACAACATTTCATCCACAGACAAATGGCCAGTCAGAGAGGACTATTCAGGTGTTGGAGGATAGGTACGAGCTTGTGTGATGGATTTTGGGGGTCATTGGGATCAATTTTTACCCTTGGTAGAGTTCTCCTATAATAAAAGCTACTATTCTAGTATTCAGATGGCTCCGTTTGAGGCATTGTATGGTAGGAGGTGTAGGTCCCCAGTTAGGTGGTTTGATTCTTTTGAAGTTAGGCCTTGGGGAATCGATTTATTGAGAGATTCGATGGACCAAGTGAGATTGATCCAAGACCTGCTCTTGGCGGCTCAGAGTAGAAAAAAGAGTTATGCTAACATGAGGGTTTGTGACTTAGAGTTCATATAGGGTGAGAGGGTCTTGTTGAAGGTATAACCCATGAAGGTTGTGATGATATTTGGGAAAAAAGTAAAGCTCAGTCAGAGGTTTATTGGCCCTTTTGAGGTTCTTCAGTGGGTTGGCCAGTGGTTTATGAGTTGGCTTTGCCACCGGGTATTTCAATCGTACATCTAATTTTCCATGTTTCTATGTTGAAAATGTACCATTCAGATAATTCGCATGTGATTCAGAGGGACTCAGTGAATTTGGATAAGAATTTGGCACTTAAGGAAGAGCCTATAGTTATTCTAGATAAGCTGGTCAGAAAGTTGAGGTCAAAGGAGATAGCATCAGTGAAAGTACAACGGAGGCATCGTCCCATAATGGAAGACACATAGGAGGTTGAGTCTGACATACGGAGCATATATCCTAATTTTTTTTACAGTCCAGGTACTTTCTTTCTCTTTATGTTTGATGATGAACGTTTATCTTAGTGGTGGATGATGTAATGACCCTCTAAGTCATTTTGTAATATTTTTCTTATTCTGACCCTTCTCATAGCTTTTAGACATGATTTATAACTTGCAGGGATGGGTAGTATGAATCTCGAGGTGTTCGGGAGCGATTTATGTTAATGGTTGTGTTTTGGAGTTTTAAGAAATATAAGTTAACCATGATCAAATTTTGATCAATACGGCCTTGGATTAGTGTTTTAATAATTCCAATAGGCTCGGAATGTGTTTTTTAGTCAATTTACATAGTTGGTTTGTTTCGTGGTGTTTCGAATAAATTTTGAGGGTTTATTTGAAGTTTTGGGTTACGTTAGACAATTAATGAAATTGGTGGGTAATTAGACTGAATCCACAAACTCATAAACTACCCTATAACACATGACCTGTATTCAAGTTAACTAAAATGAGTAGGCTTAACTCCCCTAGGTCACAACAACACAGAAATAAAAGAGAATTCATCGAGGAACTTGAGTTGTGCGGAGTCCACGTCTCGACGGCAATTAGGAGTTGCAGGTGAGTGCTCCAATGTTCACTGGTTCATACTTCATACATAATTTATCATAAATTGCTATATCCCGTATGACTTAGATTTGGTACATGTATGACTTAATAACAAGAAACATATATTCATTATAATGTATTGATGACAAGAATGATTAAGTAATCATTGGATAATGATGTGAGGATAAAGTTAGGCTATGAAGCAGTAGTACGTGAATTCATGGTTTCATTCTTATACTTTCATAATTAGGGTAATTTAATGGCCAATTATGACCTAGAGTGATCTTAAAAAGGTTAAGGATGGCTAATGATTGGATTAATTAATGTTGCTAAATCGCGTGAATTAGGAGTAGGCGTGAATGGTGATTTAGCCCTACATGCAAGGATTTTCTTTCAAGTGCTTTCATAAAATACTAACATGTAATGATTTGGTAATGATTAACAATCATTAGGCTACTGGTTGGTTGATAGAATGGGTGAATGGGTGGTTTCAATATATTAGAAAATAGTCCAAAAGCTACTGTTTCATTATTTTGCTTCAGAATCTAAGAATTTCAATATGATTTTCTTATCTTCTTTTCAATTTTATTTTTGTACAATTTAGGTTTTAAATCTAGGATTGTTAGAGTAAGAATGCATTAATTGGGAATTTTGTATGTGACTAGATTGGGCTTGTTCATAGGCGATTCAGGAGGGTAAAGCTTCCATCTGATTCTTCCAGTTTTGAGTTTATTTTGAAGGTTTTCCATTAAGTCATGTTGACACTTTCTTCGACCTTTTTTCAAAGTGTTTATGCGTTAACTATGTGTAATAAGAGTAATGGGAATTAGGGGTCCCGTATAGGTGAAGTGACTAGCAATAGGTACCAACGTTATTTGAAGGGTTAAAATCAATTATTTGCATGTTTTGAACTATTTTTCCGTATTTGGTAGCGTGATTGGGCAGATTTGCTATTGTAAATAAATTGTTGAAAATGTTAGCTAGTGAGAATACTCCCGCTTGATAAGTTGAGTTGATTTTGGAATTGATATCGATCTGGAATAAGACATGAAATGATTTGCTTAATTATTGTTGATTTGGGATCGGAGTTGCAAGCCTGCACATCATGTATTGCATTTCATATGGGGTCGGAGTGCACTCATGCACATTATTATCCATTATTGGGTTCGGAGTGCATGCTTGCACATTATTATCTATTATTGGGGTTGGAGTGCTCGCCTTCACATTATTATTATTATTGGGGTCGGAGTGCATGCCTGCACATTAATATCTATTATTGGGGTCGGAGTGCACGCCTGCACATTATTATCTATTATTGGGGTTAGAGTGCATGCCTACATAATATATTTATTGGGATCGAAGTGCACGCTTGCACAGTACATAGACCTTGTGAGTACCCCATGGATCCTAATCCCTAAGCCATTGCTCGGTAGGTATGTACACAACATATGTATTGCATTCATTTCTAGTTCAGATTGAGTAAGGTGTATTTGTTAACTTCATACTAATTATTGAGGACTTGAATAATTGTTACCTGATTTTACTGTATTAAGGATTTCTTGGACTGTGTTATGATATCCTTATGACTGTTAGACTTGATTATTATGTGGGATTAGGATGACTTTCCTAAGTGCAGGTTCTATAGTTGTTTTAGAGGGTTGACATGGTGTTACTCGTCACCACTTTGAATTAGGGTCGGTCGACGATGCTTGCTGAGTACACATGGTTTCGTACTCACCCTTGATTTTTCTACACCTTATGTGTAGGTACTGATCTGACTACCTCTGTTATTGATTCCTGTGGTTTCTTCTATGTTAGCATCTTTGGAGATTTGAGGTAGCTGCTATTGATTTCTGAGACTACTGAAATCTCCTCCACCTTTATCTTTATGTATTTTCCGTATTTTGAGATACTAAGACTTTTCTTTGATTTCTATATTTAGAGGATTCTATTAGTGACTACCAGATATGGGATTATCTATATTTTGACTATACTATTCTATTAATCTACTCTTGAGATTATTCAAGTTTTAGGCTAACCTGTCATAGTGGGAGTGACAGGTGCCATCACGATCCTGATTTTTGGGTCATGAAATTACGCCTGGGTGTGTTGTACCCCTGAATGGATGTTTATTTTATTGCTCGCATCTTTAACATGTGGTTTTACTCCATTGTGGTTGTGTTCTTCAGCAATATTTCAATGTTAGCCATAGTTGGAACCATTAGTTATATGCTCAGTTTTTTAAGGTGAGGTTGGTTTGGGTATTTGACATTAGTGAAGTCCTATTAGCTCCAATTGTGACTTTACACTCTTTAGAATGACGGCTTAAAAGTTATGATAGATTTTGGAGTGTGGATGTTTACTGTTCAACAGGATCATTTTGGATAGTTGAGGTTGAGTGGTTCAACTCCAGTATTAAGATTATAGATATGAGTTATGTAACTTAGATCTAGCCCCCACTTTGAGGTTTTGATTTAGTTGAGCATTTGTTGACAAGTTGACTAGGCCTATTTATTACCTATTAGCTCAGTTTTTTTAAGTTCAGGGAGATTGTCTTATGTAGATGTTTGAGAGATGGTTCATTGGCACATGGGCTAGTTTTTACTGCTTCTGACCATTGTTCTCAGTTTTTATTAGAATTTTTATTGTCTACTTAGTGGAAGAAGTGTATGTGAGTTAAGCTTAGCGGGGTTTCACTCATAGTTGGTGGGCATTCTAGAGCAGATCATTCAGTTTTGAGAGATTGTGCTTTAGACTCATGACTGGTTTCGAGGGTCATCGGGACCAGTTAGAGGCTTTGGCAGAGATCACAAAAATTGATCACCAGCAGTTGAGTATTCAAGTAGAACCTTACGAGGAAGGTTCACACATTAGTCCATGTGGATTTTTGGTAGATCAACTTCATTCTATTGAGATTGGTGTGATATGATTAAGTGGATGGGACTCGGATGATGTGAGAGAAGATTTTGTATAGCTCAGAGTAGACAACAGGTTTTGAAAGGCCAGAGAATGTCAGATTTGGAGTTTGGTAGTGGTTTTATGGTTCATGTGTTGGGTTGATTTTTAGCCTGGTTGAATTTTCTCTTAGTTGTGCTCGAGTTGATGTGAGATCAATAAGCTTTAGTTTTAGGCTTACGTACTTCAGTCGAGCTCGATTTAGTTGGAGGCTAGTTGGTTGTTGAGGATGAGTTAGTGCTTCTTTGGAAAGTGAAGTTAGGAGGTGATTAAAAAGGGGATACCTTTAGTGAAATCCCTTGGAAGCATTGCTTGGGTCATAGAGGTTGTTTGGGGAACCTTTTAGGGCATAAAGGCCCAATACCTCATTCTTTTGAGCTTTCGGGTTCTTTCTATCCATTGACTTTCGAGGATGAAAGTTCTTTGAGTAGTGGCTATTGTAATGACCCTCTAGGTTATTTTCTTAGTTTCTGCTCATTTTAGGCATTTCATACCTTCCCATTGTGGTAACAATTCACTTATGATTTGCCGAAACCGTTGGTTTGATTTTTGGGTAGTTCGTTTGGGTTTTAAGCCCATTTCCCTATTTTGGAGTTTTTGAAGTTGAAAAGTTGGTATAGGACCAAAACTCCTAGTAGAAGACCTTGGATGTGAATTTTAATAACACCGTTAGCTTTGGGACATGGATTTTAGGCTAGGGGGACCCTTGGTCGGGGTCTTGAGGCTTCTGGGCTCATTTTGGGCTATTGGTTGGATTTTAGTGAAAAAGGAACAGCAGGTGTGGAGCCCACTTTTTATTGAAATGACCTCGGATGGACATTTCAATGGTTTTGTTGAGTCCAGAATATTGAATTTGGTGTGATAGCATAGTTCGCTTGCATGCACGGGGTACCAAATAAATCCCGAGCACCCAATTGGAGTCCGTTAGGACTTGGGTTTTTGTTGGTGCAGTAGCACCTAGTGCAGGCCACCCTTCTTCTACACGTTAGCACATTCACACGTTCGCGAGGATTTGATCACATTCGTGATGGCCTTCTCCAATTATTCATCCCATTCACGGTTTGTTCGTTGCATTCACGATGAATGATTTTCCTGTTAGTCGCGATAGAGACAAGGGGTCCTCACGATCACGATGGGTAAACCCCTAGCAATATAAAACCTTGTCTTCCCCTAGTTTTTCTTTATTTTTAAAGCCCCATTTCACCATTGTTAGAGATTGGAGCGTCAAAAAATGTAGGGAATCATCCTTGAGGGTAAGGTAACCTAATTCAACACCTCGTGATCATTTTCTATTGTTTTTCCCTGCCAAATTCCGTTCTTTTCCTTGAAAATTTGTAGAAATTAGTTGTTGAATTCCTTAAGTTTGTGGGCTCATTTGGCCTTCGGTTCGAGCTCCATTTGTGCTCAAATTTTTAGCACGCATTCCTTGTTCTTCAAGGGACCTCATGAAGGATTCAATTTTAGAATTTCGTTAGCAGACCCCACGGGCCTATTCTTGATCCAATTTTCAGCCCAAACATTTATATCACAATATGGGTTTTGTTTTACTCATATTAACGTGTAGATTATGATTTGGATTGCAAGATATCATTCAAAGGTCGTGTAGGGGAGACGAGTTATTCGTGGACGGTTCGAGACTGCGGTTCGCCTACAGTCTACTCTTCTCTATGAGATTATGTATTGTATAGATTGCATTCTATGTAGGGATTATACGATAGTTTTATTCCTAGTTGTATCATCACTTGACATGTTTAGGGGATTTAGAATAAAATTGTAACTTAAACCGTAGCCTAGAATATCTGTTATGGTTGTAGGATTTATTACACCTGATTCTAGACTTGTTTAATCATAGATTGACATGAAGGATCTTTTAATATAAGACTTATAGTATTACTTAGTAATTGAATGATATCCCTCGATTAGATCCTTCAAGTAGCCTTATGCCCTTGTTTACCTTAGTTTCCCGAATTATGGTGTTTATATCTTGTTAATTTA
Source organism: Capsicum rhomboideum (assembly GCA_031232105.1). NCBI lineage: Eukaryota > Viridiplantae > Streptophyta > Magnoliopsida > Solanales > Solanaceae > Capsicum > Capsicum rhomboideum. The sequence continues at coordinate 102,621,207 of CP124715.1, forward strand.
TATATTATTAGGCCTGAGGCCATGGTTAGAATATCAGTTGGAAACTAGTTTAGTATTCTATTCTTTAAAAGGACATGGTTTAGTTCTTAGATACTTGGACACTTACATTCATATTATTAGGATACCGGTGATGGCATGCATATATTCAGATGTATTTACGCTTATTTAGTTGTATGATTTTGGTGAGAACCTTGGTTTTACTACTATTTTATAAAAAAGGATTTATTCTCACTTTAAAAAATTGATTCATTTAAAACAGAAGTCGTACCACCTTTATTATTGGATTATGATATTTTAAACCAAACATACTACTTTGGAAACATAGACCGACGCAGGTTCCAGTACGTTATTGATCCACTCTTTTTACCACAACTTACTTAATTCAGTCTAGGGCGTTTCTAACTTTTTCTACATTACTATACCATTTTAGTCTCTAACTCGATCTTGGGCACCAGATTTATGGATATCTACTTCTTTAGCATCGGTTCGAGTCCGAGCATGTATAATCCTCCTTTACATGTTATTAATACTTCCATTATCTTTGGAGTTCAGTTGGCCGACGCCTACTGAGTACCTCTTGTTTGGTACTCATACTACATTTTTGCACCCTGCAGATCATAGTACGAGTTCTCGGTGTTGACGTGTACATCGTGCGGAGCTGCCATGGATTGGATATTTCGGGTGAGCTCTTGCCATCCAGCTTTGTTCCTACTCTCCCATAATTTTTGGAATGATCTTTATTTTATATTTTGGAGACAATTCTGTATATATGTATTATTCTTACCTTGTACTCTTGTTTTGTTAGAAGCTCTTGTACTGGTTTCACCAAGTTATGGGGTTACTTTTCTATATTAGTCCCTTTATTGGATTCTTTTTCCGCTGCTTTCCTTTTTTCTCTCGATTGTCCATTACTTGTTGTTCTGGACTATGGGTTGGCTTACCTACTGGGGGGTAATGGTAGGTGTCATCATGACCTGAGAAATTGAGTCGTGCCAAAAGTGGTCGGTCCCTCGCATTTATGAAGGTTACCAACCCAGAACTACTGCAATTGCAGTGGCTCAGTTGCGGACACAAATGGTAACGAACCCGACCCCCTAACCTGATTTACTCTTTGCAAATGTGGCCACCACCTCACGTTCAAAATGACTAAGAGAATTCCTTCTCTGCAAACATAAAAGGACCCCCGCGAACACAAAGAGACCCCCCAAAACCCAAAGATAGATATGGACCCGTACCAGATTACAACAAATTAGCTAGGAAAATGATCCAAAAATCCTCCAAAGAGACCCACGAGATTTTTTCTAGATCCCACAAAAATAAACCAATAATTATTCCAGGCTAATTTTGATGTTTCGGACTCAATGGAACCATTAGATTTATCAAAAGAGGTTGTTATCAACATGTTAACCCCCGGGACCCCTTTTTGGTTAATTTAACTAGTTTCTCATCTAAATGTTTAAAACTCAAAATAAAAACTCAAAAGTCAGAACCCAAACCAATCATGCTACTAACACATATATTATAGAACAGCCAAATGGATGGACGAGCATCATTTCTATCATACTTAACAAATGAGCTGGTGCAAAAGGAGTGATGACGTAGTGGCTACGATGGTGAACCCATATGTTAGTTCTTATGACTGTAGTTAAGTAGTGGCCTGAAGTGTTTGAGGCAGGTTTGTCTAGCTCTCAGAAGAATTTTAAGTCTTGTACTTATTAGTTCCACTTTGGTAATAAAATTCATTTATTTACCAAAAAATAGTTATACCTTAGTTGTTATTTTTGGGAGAATTAATTTCTAAACTGTATACACATTCTTTCAATTCAACTACAAAAAAATAGCGTTTATTTTAGCAACAAATCGATTTCCATCGCTATTCTAATTATATTTATCACACTTTTGTATGCACTATTGCTATCAAATAATCCATCGTTACCATATCAAATAATTTTTAAAATATTTTATTAGCGATAAAAATACTTATCTGTCGTAATAATCCATTGTTGGCTTATTAAATAATAAAATAATATATTTGATATCTCAATTATACACATTTTGGATACATATTTAGAAAGCTCTCTCCATCTTAGAATGCCCATTGAGAAAGCTTTTCTCCCAAAGTCCTTTGATGAATCCTCCGATGAAACCTCCTATGATAAAACCGACTGCTAACTTCATCTAGCTAGAATCCTTGTTCTCATTTCTCTGCTAATCCCATTTCTCTGCTACAATCGAATATATCTTCACCGGCTAAATCCCATTCCTTTGCTACAATTCTATTTCTCTACTAAGTCCATCATCTAGCTGCTATCTCTTTATCAAAAGGTTTTTTTTCAACCTTTTCAGTGCATGCATAAATATTTTTTCAGATCTACATTTTCAAGGAAACCTATCTCCAATAGTCAAGAAAATTAATTGTGTTCCTTCTTCTTTCTAGATCATATTTTCTTGTGAATTTGAAGAAGTTAAGGTATGTAAGGCTATCCAAAATCTTGAATCTTCTATCCTTTATGTTCAATAAATTCTTTATAATGATCTAGGGCTTGAACTGTTTCCCTTGAATCACTACAAGTCTCCAATTCTTTGATGTCACTCTTGAAGTCTCTTCAATTATGCTTTGATTTCATGAAATTATTAGTGTCTAAATGTCTATGATTCTTGCTATGGACTTGAGAACTCATGAACCCTATGTATTATGAACTTTTTATGAAATTTTAATGGTATCTTGGTGTTAAAAGGGCTAACTTTATTTATTTTCTTGCTCCTTCATAATGACCCAAACTTCTATGATTTCAAATAAATGTTTTAGAGCTATTTTTCCTAAACCTTTTGTGTCATGAACCCTTTTAGTCTATAGATTTAAAAATCTTTTGAACCTTCATGTTTGAAAAGAATTACGATCTCTTCTTCGATGATCTAAAGTTTATCAAATTTGCCTATATTGATTTGATTTATAGAGGTTAAACCTCTTGTCTTGGTTACTCTCACAAAGACATAATTTCTACTAGTTCAAGTATATGTTTTGAATGATTTTTTTCAATCTCTATTTATTATGTCCCTTTTCAAACGATATGAAAAATTCTCACAACCTCCACAATGATGCTTAAACGATGGACCGAATAAAATGTAAATCTTGGTATGACGATACAAATATGATAGGAACTTTTATGTTTAATGGATGGCTGATCAAATGGAGATTAAATGTTTTTAAAAGAAGATTTGAGATATGAACATGAATAAAACATGATCTTAAAGAGAATTAAATATAACGACCCAAATCATTGTTACGCTGAAATAAGGAGTAGAACCTTTGCTAAATTTTTTCTTAGACAATTTTTAAGAAATTCAGGGTTGGCCTAGTATTAGGTGAATTTTAAGGGTGTAAAAGTCTAAGGAAATATGGTACTAATGAGAGCATTGCTAGGTCTGTTTGACTTGATTTTTAGATAGAGCATGAGTTTAGAAAGTCGTTGCAATTTCCAACACATAAAATGGATCAATAGAATGTCGGTTATAGACTTTACCATGAAAGGGTTGGTTTGAAGTGTCGTACTAGGAGGGGTGTGTTTTAAAATAGACCCATTTGAGGAGAGACCCTAAGTTTTTGCCTCAGTACTTCTGCAGTAGTAAAAGAACTGCTGCAGTGGTACCATTACAATGGTAAAAGTACCACTGCAGTGGTAGCCTCATTTCACTGCAAACCGCTGCAGTGGTAACTTTTCCGCCATAGTGATAAAACGTAGTTTCCAGTTTTAAAACCAAAAACACATTTTTCATTCCATTTCTTTGAAAAATGAATCAAGGCTCTGGGAAGATGATTTTCTATAAACTTTTTAGGGTTTTCATCTTCAGAGGTAAGATTCTTTAATATTTTAAACTTGAATTACTTATAAATAAAAATCACTAGAATCATGTTCAAGGTAGAAATTGGGGTTTAATCCTAATTTATGAACTAAACAGAAAATAATGGGAATGGATTTAAAATTAGTTTTTAATGATCCAAGGGTGCTAGAAAACACTATTTGGAGTAGAATTATAGTTGTTCATGCTACATAAAATAGAATTCATGAGGTTTAAAGGGTAGAAAATATTAGGGTGATGAACTAGGGAAAATTTATGGTTGAAATTATTGATTATCAATCGATAATGGTTTGAAAGGATGAAATAATTAAAATGGGCATGTAAACTTGTTGTTATAGATCAAGAACAAATTGAAAGGGAAAGGAAAGGAAAGGCAAGCTTGTGGCCTAAAGGTTATTTCAAGCAAGGAATCGAGGTAGGTTCCAGTTTATTCATAGCAATTATACTTGTTTGACTCTATGTATATACGTAAATTGAATATTTGTATTTGCTTTTGGAAACTACTTGTTGTTATTGACCTCATTTGCATATTCATACATGTTGTAATGAATTGTGATGGTTTTGTAAAGACAAGTTGATGATATTGTCATGGTAAAGAGATTATGATGATGATGATATTGATGATAATGAATTGATGATAATGATGATGATATTGAGATTATTATAAATTGATAGATGTTGATGGTATTGAGATGAGAAAGAGGAGATGTGCATATCTTGCATACATATATTTATAATATGCATTGAATGTACAGTTATAATTATATGTTGTGATGCAACTTGTTAATGAATTTGACTAAGTATAAAAGGTGTAAAAATGAGCTTGTATTCTCCCTGAATCAACATGTCCTAATTGTGCTTGTTTGTCATTAGTTATGAGTTCTATTGTGATCGTTGTTGCATTTATTTGGTTTTCTTATTTGTATGGAATTGAGTTAAGTCGCCCTATGATGCCTACTAGTACTTGTTGATGTACTGATGCTACCTGTGCTCTTCCTTTTGTGGAGTGTAGAGCGTGTTTCAACATTTGAGATGAGACCTCGACTCTATCCAACAGTTTCGGACTTTGATTCAAGGGTGAGCACCATGATCAGGCAACCATTGAATTATCTGACTTTTGTTCATGTCCCTTGTTTTAAGACTAAGACATTTTCATATTTCTTTAGTATTTCTGGATAATTTCATACTTACAGTTTTTTGAATATTCTTATATGTTCTTGTACGGTGACTTCAGGTCCTGGGAATGTAATAGATAGAGGATTTCCTCACTTTTGGTTTGATGATTGTTTAGGTTTGAAAATTTATTTTCTTAAGGAATATTTGGGTTTAGTGACTTTATAACGATAAGGTTGATTAAAAGTAAAATCGATGATTATTGGACTTGGTTAGTGAGGGTTGGGTTAAATGGTTCTCCTGCCATAGTTTTGGGTGGGTGCCAATCATGACCGTTTGATTCGTGACAATGCTGGTATCATAGAATAGGATTTGTAGATCTCGTCGTACAAGAACAATATTGGTAGAGTCTTGCGGAATGGTATGGAGACGTCTGTACTTTTTTTCTTCGAGAGGCTACAGGGCTTTATGAAACTAAATTCCATTCTTTCTTCCTTTCATGCTATTACTTGATTCCAATTGGTATTTGGTGATCCAAATTAGTATCTAACTCCTTCATTCTTGTTTTGCTGATGGTGAATACACGTTCCTATAAAGCAGCAGCAGCAGCCCAACTCTAGCACCAGCAGCAGTACCTGTACCAGCTGCTGAGGTTACAGTTTAGGGAAAACCTCACTTCATGATGCTCCAAAGTTAGCTCAAAATAAGGAGGATGAAAGATTGATTCCTGATAATGAGGTGCCTATAAAAAATTATACAGCCCAAGTACCTATGACTGTAGAACTAATTAATTAAGTGTTGGGATACTAAGGTAGTTTGGCTGGCACAGATGCTACTTCTGTTGTTCCTGCATTCCCATCCCTTGCCTTACAATATGCATTTGTTGTTGCACCTATGATATATGAGGGCTCTGAGACAGGGATGTATCTCTGACAAGTACTTGGACCGGTGATGGCTGATGATGAATATGAACTATTCTGTAAGCTCATGAAAATAAAACCTCCAATGTTTCAGGGTACAGAGTCTGAGGATGCATTCGAGTTTTTCATAAATTGTCATGAAATTCTTCATAAGATGGGTACTATTGAAAGGTACGATATGGAGTTTATTTTTTTCAATTGCAGGTCGAAGGCAAGCAATAGTGGAGGTCATTTATTGAGTGTAGGGTTGCATTAACTCTACTTACTTGGGCATAATTTCAGAATGTATTCCTTGAGAAATATGGTCCTTGCACTTATCGTGACTAGAAGAAGGATGAGTTCTTGAGGTTAGAGTAGGGTGACATGTCTGTGGCAGCCTATGAGGCTAAATTCCAAGCCTTGTCCCATTATGCACTCCAGCTGATCACACTTCATAGGAGGAGAGGATTTGGTACTTTTTAAAGGGTCTGAATTCAGTGTTTCAGATGATTAATTTTTTTGTGGCTGCATCTGGTAAGTTCTTTCAAGATATAGTTAAGTTTACTTAGAAGGTTGAGGCAATTGGGAAATAGGGAGAAGTGAAACCAGAAGAAAAGAAGGCCCGGACCTTTAGCCAGTTCAGTGGTACTTTTTTGAGGGGTCATGATTCTCAGGGTCATTCTTTTCATCCCTATCATTTAGCCATACCTGTGTCTGTAGGGGGCCATCTAGGGTTATTTATCAGCCTTCATGGATGGTCAACTATACACCTTCGTCCTTTCAGTCCTGAGACCTTCTTTGGGCATCAGATTCCTTGAGTGTGGAGGTTTGGGCCACATCAGAAGGTATTGTCCTAATTTCTTATCTGTAAGTTAGTTGACTCAACAACCAGTTTTTATTGCTTCAGTTCCAGTAGTTCATGGTTGTGGAGGAAATGGTAGAGGCCATCCACAAGGTAGGTATGGTGGCCAGGCTGTAGGGAGGGGTGGCTACCAAGCTAACCGAGGTGGAGGGTAGGTTGGTAGAGGTGGTATTTAGGCTGGTAGAGGTAGCAGTCAGGGTTGTGATAGATCCCAACTTTATGTAGTTCTGACTCATCCTAAAGCGAAAGCTTCTGATGTTGTGCTCACAAGTACTATTTTTGTCTGTTATTATTTGGGTTCTGTATTGTTTAATCCTTGGTCCACTTTTTCCTATGTGTATGTGAAATTTTCTTTAGTTTGGGACTTAGACTATGAATTATTTGATACCTCTATATATGTGTCTACACTAGTTGGGGTTTCTGTATATGTTGATCAGGTTAATCAAGTATGTCATATGATGTTTATGGGGTATAAAACTTTGACAGACTTAGTAATTTTAGACATGGAGAAGTTTGATATTATCTTGGGAATGAGTTGGTTGTCTCCTTATCGTGGCATTCTTGATTATTATGCTAAGATTGTCATTGTAATGATGCCTGAGATAGAAAAGTTAGAGTGGGAGGGTACCTCTAAGCCTACTCTTATGAGAATTGTGTCAGCTATTCATGCCCAGAAGTTAGTGAAGAAGCGGTGTACGATGTTTTTAGCCCATCATTGGGAATAAAATTTTGTACCTTCTCCTATAGCTTTGGTCCCAGTTGTGTGTAAATTTATAGAGGTATTTACTGATGACCTTCCTAGTATGCCTCCAGACCTTGAATTTGACATCTGTATAGACTTAGAGCCTGGAACTCGCCCCATCTATATCAGTTCTTATCATATGGCACTAGAAGATTTAAGGGAATTAAAGTCTCAGTTGCGAGAATTGTTAGAGAAGGGATTTATTGGCCTAAGTGTTTCTCCTTAGGATGCTCCCATTTTGTTTGTGAAAAATAAGGATGGCAGTATGCAGATGCGCATAGACTACCATCGGTTGAACAAGGTGACTATTCACAACAAGTATCCTTTTCCTAGGATAGATGATCTGTTCGACCAGTTGTAGTGAGATGTAGTATTCTCTAAAATTAATTTCATGTCAGGTTATCATTAGTTCAAGATTAGGGCAGAGAATTTCCCAAAGACCATTTTTCGAACTCGTTATAGGCATTATGAGTTTTTAGTCATGTATTTTTGGCTTGACCAATGCCCCCACTGCCTTTTATGAGTCTGATGAATAGGGTTTTTAAGTAATTTCTAGATTCTTTGTCATTGTTTTATCGATGACATTCTTGTTTACTCTAAAAATGAAGAAGAGCATAAAGATCATTTGCACACAGTGTTGGGGTTGCTTAAAGAGAAGCAACTATATGCTAAATATTCGAAGTGTGAATTCTAGTTGTCTTCAGTGTCCTTCTTAGGGCGTATGGTATCTAAGGAAGGGGTTATGGTATACCCGCAAAAGTTCAAGATGCTAACAATTGGCCTAGACCAACGAATGTGAAAAAAATTCATAGTTTTGTGAGGTTGGCCAGGTATTACCAACAGTTTGTAAAGGGGTTTTCTGCTACTACTTTAGAAATGACCCCCTGACTCCGAAAGAAGTTCCATTTGTATGGGATGATATATGTGAGGAAAGTTTCCAAATAGTCAAAACTTTGCTAAGTTCAGTCTAAATTCTCACCTTGCCTGTTGAAGGTACGGATTTCATTATGTTTTGTGATGCCCCACGATTGGGTTTAGGTGCTATTTGGATGCAGGGTCAGAATTTTGTTGCATATACATCGAGGCAACTAAGGGCTTATGAGAAAAACTATCCCACCAATGACTTGGAGTTGGCGATTGTGGTCCTTGCTTTGAAGATTTAGAGGCCCTATAGCTATGGGCTGAAGTGTGAAGTATTCACGAACCACCGTTGTTTGCATCATGTGTTCACCCAAAGAGACCTAAACATAAACAGAGAAAATGGATGGAATTGATCTAAGACTATGGCATCTCAATCCTATATCATCCTAGAAAGGCCAATATGGTTGAGGATGTATTTAGCCAAAAGTCGGTAAGTATGGGAAGTTTATCATAGCTGGAGGTGTCGAGGTGCCCATTGGATAAAGAGATAGAATCCTTGGCTAATAATTTTCTCAGATTAATGGTGACTAGTAAGGGAGAAGTGTTAGCCCATATGGAGGTTATGTATACGTTCTTTGTCCAGATCAAAATAAGATAGTTCAAACACAAGAAACTGAGCAACCTTAGAGAAAAAGTGTTGCAAGCTGAGGCTAAAGAGGCCATTCCTTATGATGAAGGAGCATTGAGAATTCTGGGGAGCTTGTTTGTGCCTCATGTGGGTAAATTATTTCCTATTATTCTTGTAGAGGACGACAACTCTAAGTACTTTATACATTCGTGTGCAACCAAAATGTAGAGAGACTTGATAAAACATTAATGGTAGCGAAGAATGAAATGCAACATAGTAGATCTTTTGACCAAGTGTCAGAATTATCAACAGGTTAAGTATGCACATCGAAAACCTAGTGACATATTTCAAAGGATACCCATTCCAGAATAGAAGTGGGAAAGAATCACCATGGAATTTGTGGTGGGTCTTCCTAAGACCTTGAGGAAGTGCAACTCTATATAGGTTATTGTTGATCGGTTGACCAAGTTGGCTTATTTTATCCAGGTAAGGGTGGATTATAATGCGGTTAAGTTGGCCAAGATTTATGTGAAGGAGATTGTAAGGCCCTATGGGGTACCATTTTATATTATTTTAGATAGAGGTACTTAGTTTACCTCCAACTTTTAGAAGAAATTTCAGTCAGAGTTGGGCTCAAGATTAGACCTAACTACAACTTTCCATCCACAGACTTCTGGATAGTGGGATCCAAGTGCTTGAGGATATGCTTTGGGCATGCACAATAGATTTCAACAGTCAATGGTACCAGTACTTACCTTTGTGTAGTTTTCCTATAACAATAGTTACTACTCCATCTTTGACATGGCTCCTTTTGAAGACTTATATGGCAGAAGATGTTAGTCACCGATAGAATGGTTTAATGTATTTGAGGTTATGCCTTAGGGCATGGATATGCTCAATGATTTGATGAAAAAGGTGAGGTTTATACAAGAAAAGCTAGTAATAGCTCAGAGACGATAGAAAGAGTATATGGATAATAAAGTAAGAGATGTAAAGTTTGAGATAGATGAGAATGTGCTTTTGAAAGTGTCACCCATGAAGGGTGTAATGCAATTTGGTAAAAAAGGCAAGTTAAGTCTGAGGTACATCAAACCCTTTAAGGTTTTAAAGGGAGTGGGTTCAGTAGTCTATAACCTGGCCTTACCTCCTAGCTTGTCTGGGGTTCACCTGGTATTTCAAGTATCCATGCTAAAGAAGTACCATGGAGATAGGAATTACATCATCCATTGGGACTCTGAGTTATTTGATAAGGAGTTATCTTATGAAGAGGAACCAATTGCAATATTGGATCAGGATGTGAGAAAATAGAACTAGAATCATCCCATATATAAAGGTTCAATGAAGGAATCATCCAGTTGAGAATGCAACTTGGGAGACAGAGGCAGACATGCACAAGTAGTACCATCACTTGTTCATAGACTCAGGAAAGTACTCTTGCTTTAGTTGTGTTATTTTGGGCTAGTTGTCATTCGGGGATGAACGAGTAGTAAATTAGTATCTAATGTAATGACCCAAATCGTCGTTACGCTTAAATAAGAAGTAGAACCTTCGCTAAATTTTTCCTTAGACAATTTTTAAGAAATGCAGGGTTTGCCTAGTATTAGGTGAATTTTGAGGGAGTAATAGTCTAAAGAAATTTGGTATTAACATGAGCATTGGTGGGGGTGTTTAACTTTATTTTTAGATAGAGGATGAGTTTATGAAGCCGTAGCAACTTTCTGGTCGTAAAATGGATCAATAGAACTCTGGTTATATAGTTTACTATGAAAGAGTTGGTTTGTGATGTCATATTTTGAGAGGTGTATTTAAGGTGAGGCCTCGAGATTCTGCCTTGGGACCAAAGCAGTGGTAAAAAAACTACTACAGCAGTTCTGCTGCAGTGGTAATAGTATTGTCGCAGTAGTAGCCTTATTTCACTATGAACTGTTACAGCGGTAACTTTACTGATGTAGCAGTAACTTTATCATTGCAGTGGTAAAATACAGTTTCTAGTTTTAAAACCAGAAAGACATTTTAATTCCACTTCTCTGAAAAATGAACCAAGGCTCTGGGAAGGTAATTTTCTATAACTTTTTAGGATTTTAGAGGTAAGATTCCTTAACATTCTAAACTTGAGCTACTTCAAAAATTGCTACAAATTGCTATAATCATGTTCATGGTAGAAATTGGAGTTTAACCCTAATTTATGAACTAAACCACAAATTGATGGGAATGGGTGTAAAATAAGTTTTTAATGATCGAAGGGTGTTTGAAAACACTATTGAGTAGAATTATTGTTGTTCATGCTAAATAAAGTAGAATTCATGAGGTTTAAAGGGTAGAAAACCTTAGGGTGATGAACTAGGGCAAATTTATGATTGAAATTGTTGATTATCAATCCCCAATGGTTAGAAAGGATGAAATAATTAAAATGGATATGAAAACTTCTTGTTATAGATCAAGAATAAATTGAAAGAGAAAGGAAAGGCAAGCTTGAGGCCTAAAGGTTATTTTGAGAAGGGAATCGAGGTAGGTTACAACTTATTTGTAGTAATTAGACTTGCTTGACTCTGTGCTTATATGTAAATTGAATATTTGTAATCGCTTTCTGACACTACTTGTGATTATTGACTGCATTTGCATATTCATACATGTTGATGATGATTTGTCATGGTGTTGTAATGATGAGATGATGATATTGATCATGGTAATGAGATCATGATTATGGTGATATTGATAATCATATTGATGATGATGATGATGAGTTGATGATATTGAGATCATTATGAATCAATAGATGTTAATGGTATTGAGATGAGAAAGAGATGATGTACAAATCTTGCATACATATATTCAGCGAATGCATTGAATGTACAGTTATATTTATATGTTGTGATACAACTTTTTAATGAATTTGACTAAGTGTAAAAGGTGTAAATATGAGCTTGTATTCTCCCTGAAGCAAAATGTCATAATTGTGCTTGTTTGTCATTAGTAATGAGTTTTGTTGTGATCATTGTTGCATTTATTTGGTTTGCTTATATGGTTTTGAGTTGAGTTGGCCTATGATGCCTACCAGTACTTGTTGATTTAATGATACTACCTATGCTCTTCTTTTTGTTGAGTACAGAGAGTATTCCCGCATTTGAGACGAGACCTCAACTCTAGCTAGCAGTTCTGAACTTCAATTCATGGGTGAGCACCATGATCAAGAAGCCATTGAATCATCTGACATTTGTTCACGTCCATGGTTTTGGGTCTAAGATATTTTTATATTCCTTTAGTATTTCTGGATAATTTCTTAGTTATAGTTTTTTTGGATATTCTTAGTTGTTCTTATACTGTAACTTTAGGTCCCAGGGATGTAATAGATTGAGGATTTCCACACTCTATTTTAGTTTGATGATTGTTTAGGTTTGAAACTTTATTTCCTTAGTGAATATTTGGGTTCAGTGACTTTATAATGATAAGGTTGAAGAAAGTAAAATTAATGACTATTAGACTTGGTTTGTGAGTGTTGGGTCAAAAAGTTCTCCTGCCATAGTTTTAGGGTGGTTTCCAATCATGACCATTTGGGTCGTGATATTAGATGGTTTATCGAGAAGGTGTGAGTTCTAAAGGGTCATTACCCAAAACCTATGTTTTGCTAATGTAGGGGTAGTTCGCTCTTTAATTGGACGACCTTATGTATCTCCTCTACGATGATGATTTATGTAGTCCTTAATGTTTTTATATACAGAAGGATCTCAATTCATAAGGTAAACATGGATTGGGGCTCAGACGATCAGGTGTTGATCGGACCCACATAGCCCTTGGTGATTTATGTATTAGATATCGGTTGAACCATCTAGTTCAGAAGTAATAATAAATGATGTTAATTATTCCCTTTTCAGTATATGTTTCATATCCTCCTACTCAGTACAGCTTTAGTTTCAGTTTCATGTATGTGACTTATGTCTAAAATGTCCTATATTTCCTCCTTCTATTTATGGTTTAGTTTTATACATGTGTTCTATATTAGGCATTTTCTTCCCAGTTTTACATACCAGTGCATTCAATGTATTGACCATCTTGGATGCTACATCATTTTATCATGTAGGTTCTGAGAGGTACATTTGTGATTTCCGTGTAGCTAGGACTTGACGTATCAGCTAGTGGGGAGCCCTCCACCTTTCGAAAGGCGTGTTTCATCATGATGTCAGACTTACTTCAGTCTTATGGTAGTCAGGGCCTTGTCCCAGCATAGTTTTAGATTCATGATGTCTTAGAGGCTTCGTAGACCTATGTTAAGTCTTTTTAACGGTTTTGGGATTTATTCCATACTTATGATTTCAAAAATATTTAAGCGTTCATGAATTCTATTTCGCTTTCGTAGATTTCCGTATGATTTTATTTAAAGGTGTCTTCTACAATTACCTTTATGCATATTAAATGTTTCTTCCTCTATTTATTAATGAATGCCCATGATATAAGCTAAGTGATTATCTCAGGCCAGTAATGGTTCGGGTGCCTGTTACACTAGGGCCTAGTCTCGGGTCGTGACACTTTATTCATCTCATCATATTTTCTGGATCACATATTCACATGTAACCAACTAATTTTGTCGCTTTTTTTCTTTTTTGTTTTCCTTCAGTTTTGGTTTTTTTACTGAGAGACATAATTGCTTTATTATATTTGGAACTGATAGCTAAAGAAGGTAAGGAGTAACCTATTGCTAAAGGTAATAATCTATTTTGTTAGAATTTTTGTTACAAATTTACATATTGTATACACAAATATTTGAAATAAGCTTAAGTGACTGCTATAATTAGAAATGAAGTCTTTGTTAATTTTTTTTAAATTATAGATGTAAAGTAATCTGCATTCAGCTAATTTTTTAATACTCTGATTGTCCATATAATGCAATTTTTTTACCTCCATAATTTAAAGTCTTAAAAGGTATGAACCTTTTATTGTTGTGATGCAAGCAACTCAAGTGTGTTATGTGTCTTATCCTAGCAAGAAAAAGGACAAGGATGATCGGGTACTTGTATTGAAGGTCGAACCTCGAAATGTTGTTGAATTACCCGATGAGGAAGGGAGGATAACTCCAGAACTGAATGTTCCATTCCAAGTTGAAATAGTTGAAGTCCATGAGATAGACATGAATGTTTCTGTCGATGAAAATATACACTTACATGATCTAAATGGAGATGTGATTGAAATAGATGAAGAAATTGATGATGAATATTATTAGAGCATCAAGAAATTCAAGAAGAATATACAGAAGAAGAGTATGAAACAAAAGAAGAGTATGAAACTGAAGAGGAGTATGAAACTGAGGAGGATGAGGAAGATTTTGAAGAAGAAACAGATAGTGATTAGTACTTAATAAAATTTGTTGTTATATCTTTGTTGTATCTTAAAGTAAAATTCCAACCAGTTTTACAATCCTTCTGTTTCTTATTGATTTGTATCTTACTAGAAATATCTTGCTGCTTGTTTGAAAAAAATTAAGAGGCCCTGCCTCTGCTTGTAAAGTTTTCTGAATTTTGGTCTGATTCTGACTATGATAGTCATAGTTGTTATGAGAAAAATCCCAAAACATCGACTTTAGAAAGACTACCATTCAGGTTCTACTATGATTTATAATGTTTATGTTCCTCCTAAAATTTTGGATTACATGCCTGGCTCATTTGAGGCTAATCTGTTCAAGCTTACTTTATTGTATGCATAAAGAGACAATCATAACTTATTTATGTAGTTTTAATCCTCCAGATTGTTTGCATGTAGTCTTGTTATTAATAGTTGAAATTGCACAATAACAAGTGAAACTGCTGAACTTGATTCTATCTAATGACGCTTATCTTTTTTAGAAATCCTTGAACCATCAACTATTTTAATTATTAAACTGATCTACTAAATATATTTATAGTTTTATAGATATGACTCAAGGTAGAGGTCAAGCTCGCAAAGGTTGTGTTGGCACATCCACAGGCAGGGGTAATTTTTCTACTCATGGAAAAATTCCTTATGTTCTTATCCCCTTAAGGAGTCCTCAATCCTCGGACAGGGGTAATTTTGTTGCTCGTGGAAACATGCTGCCTTATGTTCCTATCCCCTCAAGTAGTCCTCAATCCTCAGGTAGGGGTAATATTGCTGCTTGTGAAAATAAATCTTCTGTTCGTATCCCCTCAAGTAGTCCTTAACTGGGTGGCGCAAGTTCCTCAGGTGGACCGATTGACATCAACCAATTTCTACGATCAAGTCCAAGTATATGCCACCAGTGATACCTATGCAAGCTTCAGGTCATGGTAGTACCTTACCATTCATTTAGAACAATCTCTGGTTATCCCTAATCAAATTAACACAACAGATAGGGGAACATCTTTTCACAATAATGTAAAAGTTGATTAATTTGAGTGTAGCAGTATCAATCGATAGCAGACGCTTGTCACTGTATCTCTCAAAGGGTTAGTCCACGCTAGTCCTATTATCTATTTATATCTTTCTATTGCTATATGGTATGCCCTTAAATATTGTATTCTCCATTTTCAAGGCTCGAACCTTATGGAACATGCTCTAAGTATATATTTCATTCTTTTAAGCATGAACTTGATCCTAGAGGAATCAATTGGAAAAGTGTCACAAACGAGAAGAAAGATTTTTATTTTGGAGAATTCAAGGTGTAATCCATCACAATTGAATTTAGAATATGTATTGACTTTTGCGTATAGGACTAATATAATTATTACTTTATAAAATTATTTCAGAAGGCATTCTAATGGGATTCCTCAATTGATACTATTGTGTGGAGAAATGGGACCATAAGGCAGCAATAAGGTTCAATGATTTTGTTTCTAAAATAAAAACAAAAAAGATGAAGTTGGAAATATTTCAAAGGATGTGTTGAGCTGTTGGAAGACAGTTTATGCAGATCCTAAGAGTGTTGAAAAGTCTAAAATAAATACAAAAAATCATCATGGTGGAAAACAACGTCCCACTGGAACTCACACGGGCGGCTCTATCAGTTTAGGGAGCACCGCAAGAGATTTGTAAGTGTATTTTATATAAAACATATGATTATGTATTTTGTGCTTGAACTTTTAGGAAAGTTTGAAGTGGATGAGTTGGTGTATATCACAATAAGAAGTATCTACAACTTTGTCAACTTTCATTGATAACCACTCTATGATGGTTAAAACCTTTAGAGTCAAATAGATTTACAAGCACTAGATGTATCAATTATGTATCTTCCTAGAGTCTCAGTAGTAAAAATAAAATTATGTTTATAGTTCTATGATGATTGAACTGTAAAATTGGGATTCAAGTATAGTTTGTAACACTTATTTAACTTTAGATGCATGGCCTTCCATTCCTGGTCCTCTATAGAATGAGTGTCTTTGTCAAACTCATCTTCTGACCTGAATGTTATTCAAAGTCTTAGAAATAGTAGGGGTTACAACAACAGCACTAGGAACCTCATCCTTGTTTAAAATCACTGGAATAATTCCAGGATCGGTAGCATCTGTTGTAGTCAAACTTTCAGCATGACTAGTGGAATTTAGGTTCTAATTAGCACAAACAGAGTCAGAAGAAGAGGTCGCATGCCCCTTAAGAACATATTACCTTCCCATTTACTAACCCCATCCTGAGGGATAATAGAATTCTCCTTAACTCTCTCCATAACTCCATTGACTACATTATCAGATCCATCAACTGTAGGGGGTTCAAGGAGGTTGGGAGCGTTAAATTCAATACCTGGTGCCTCTTTTCTTTACACATACTATTTACAGCTTCATTATGCACTGTCTAATGATGTTTGTAGTTTTGAACTTCCTCATTTTTGTTTTATGGAGACCTAGGTCTGTAAACCTTTTGTTGAGTGGTATTGTTTCCCCAATCTCTTTGGGTACTGTTGTCTGGTTCTCTTGCGTTGAAGTTTGGTTATCGTTGTACTCTTGATTTCCTTGCACCCAAGAGTCACTGTTCTTCTTCCTTTCTTCTTGTTCTTTTCTTCTTTTGGCCTCATCATTCTACCTCTTAACAGTACAAGCAATTACCTCTTAACAGTACAAGCAATTAAGGAATGACCTAGAGATGTTGTTTAGATCATTACATACTTTTTTTATAATATAGTCTTATCCAATATATTGAATTGACATTTTGAATTAATAATTTTTATATAGGATGTTGCAAAGGGTCAAGATCAAACACCAAGTGAGTTATATTTACACGTCCACACACATGATCATGATGGAAAATCTTTTGTTGATGAGAGATTCTGAATTGTTCATGTAAGTCATGATTTTATATATGGATTTCATCTCTCTCCCACTATATAAAGGCTTTCTCTTACTTTCACGATTTATATATATCTTTTTTTTTCCTTTTAATGTTTTCTCTCCCACAGTATAAAGCTTTGGAAAGGATAAGTATAATGAACTAAAACATAAATATGACAACAACAATCCCAGGACAGTTCTTGATCAAACCATCAAATTATATGCTAAAAAGAGTCTTACAAACCCATGTACGAGTTAGAACAAGAAAAGCTAATATTTCTTGTGCTCCCTCAAACTTGTTTTTTTATAATCATGGTTATGGAATCAATCCTAAGTTGTGTTTAGGGATCACATAGTTATTGAAGCTTATTTGACTGATTGATTCCTTACTCTACAGTGAAGTGGTGATCTGTTGATTTCACACCTAAGTTTCTTTTGGAAAATTATTGTTTCGGAGGTTGACATTTGCCATAGTTCACGTGCAAAATGGTTTCTCTTTATTGACGTACGAGTGCACTTCTCTCTTAGCTAATAAATGCTTAAGTTATAGTGGAAAAATTGTTATTATGCTGAAGCTTCTATTTTAGATTTTGTAAATCAGTTAGAGTAAAAGAAAACAGAAAGTAGAGAAATATGTTCATTCTTATTTTGTGGTAGTATAAGGTTAAGACGAATATGCAATTAAAGAAATAATCTTGTACTTGTACTAAGTTTCCATATAATATGATATAAATTGATCTATGGAGAGGCCACAACTAGGTAGCTAGATTAACAACTTTAATTATTACTCTTTGAGCTTCCATAGGATATATGCACAACCTGTCGTTATCTGGTTGAATTACATAGGTTTCACTAGCTTTTAAACTTTTTTACAGGAAAAATATGAAGAAATATTATGACAACTAACACAAACTCAGTATAATATTGATCAGTATCAAGTGTATTACGAAGTTACAAGAAGGAGAAAAGTAAAATGGAGTATATTTTCTTGGGTCCGAAGAAAAATTCTACTACAGACCAAATTTTAACTCTTCTACATCTGATGTGTCACCTTCACCTTCAACAATACCATCGAATGTGCTTCCTGGAGTTGGTAATTGATTTAGGGACTCGATTGGTTCCTGCACTGCTTCCTAGATTGGTTGAGTGGGTGAGTGGATTAACTGGAGCACCAATAGTTCCTACTGGTCCAACTATTGGTAACATTGATGATCAGGTTCGGGTCTCGAGTTCTGATGATGATCATAACTCTCCAACCTCACATTAGTAATATGTCAACCTATTTTGTTTGGACTTTATTATCTTGTTTTTGGGTGTTTTCGACTCCACAATATAAGATATGGTGATGATTTGTAGCATATTTTGTTTGGACATTAGTTCCTTCGAATGCCCAATCAACACCGATTGGTAATCGGGATGATACAATTATATGTTATATATTATGGATGTTGTTGTATCTTAATTTATATGAGTATTAGTTATTTTTAATAAAGTAAATTTTATAATTTTGTTGTCACTACTATTTTGCAATGTATTTGGTCTCTTGTGCAGCTATTGAGCAGGGTATATTTATTATTAAAAAAAAATATAAAAAATAAATTGCTGATGTATATTTTTCATAGCTAAAGTAAATATGTAAAATTAAATATTGTGATGAATATGCTACGAAATATTTTTGTCACTAAAATTAAGCGGTAAAAATGTTTAGCGACGGATGTTTTAGTCGCCACTAAGAACCAAACGACAAAACTTTTGATGAAATAGCGACAAAAAAGTAAATGAAGTGACTATTATTTTTGTCACTAACATTGTCAACGCATATATTTCCATCACTATTTATGCGACGAAATCTATTTCGTCGGTAAGGGCTTAGCTACGCGCATTTTCGCAACAGACTTTGATCCATCGCTGATCCATCACTAATTTAGTTTAGCGACGGAATGTGTCTATCGCTAAACACATTTTTTTTTTTATAGTAATTCAATAATTTATAATGCAAGCCATTATTTTGATACTTCAGTTATGTCATGGCAAAAGATACATGTATGATACCAAAAAAATGAAACTAATAATTTGAAAATAAGATAGACTTCATGTTATATATTGGGTTAAAATACGTTGGTAGTATATTTTTTTTTAAAAAAGGGCCAAAATGCCCCTAAACTATTTCAAAGGTCTAAACATATCCTTTGTTTACCTATTTTACTTAAAATACCCCTATGCTCACATTTTTTTCCTTAGTTTTTCCCTTATAACTAAACCTCCTTTTTATTTTTTTAAAAAAATATTTTTATTTTATAAAAAATTATTTCTTATTTTTTATAACTAACATATTAATTAATTATCAAGAGTAGAATTACAAAACAACAAGTGCTAACTCAGTTAGCTAATCCAGATGAGGTTTGACACAGTAACAAAGAATGTACTGGAATTGGAAAAACATCTCCACCCTATCCGCTAGGTGAGACAAACAACCTCACATATGTCAATATGCCAAGAATGAACTAAATTTTGCAATCTAGAAGAGACTCTGGCATAGCAAGCATAGGTGATTTCTCGAGCTACAACTTAACTTCCTTACTTGTATTTTCAAAGATCCTTTTATTCCTTTCTATGCAAATAACATGGAATGTTTCAGCCACAACAATTCTGAAAATTTGAGACGACTGAAACTTACCCTTTCCATCAGCAATTATCAAATCAATTATCTGTGGCCAGGAAGTAGCAGGACAATCCTACTTGTATTTATTGCAATAATCTACTCCAAACTCTCTTAGTGTATACACATTCACCAAATAGATATTCTCGAGACTCTGAATAAGTAGTACTTAGTGAGCAAGTAGGGCCAACATCAATACCCCACTGAATCAACTACGTAAACATAAGCACATCTTGGCCAAGATAACTTCTAGAATTAATGATCTTCCTAACCATCCACCAAGCTTGTTGTGGTGTGAAAGTAGTATCAACAGTCTGTCTTTTTATATAGTAGATCTCAATCCACCTAATTCAAAGTTTGTCTTCCTTATGCAATAAGTCCAAACAATTTTTAGCCACGACTACTTAGTTAATTCCACAAATCTAGACGAATAAGGTTTAGACCCCCTATGAACTTACGAGTACATATTCTATCCTAGGCGACAAGTGCCTTTTTGGAAATAGGGTTAAAACCAGAACACATATAATTTTGACAGTACTCTTCAATGGTTAAATATTTTTTCCTCTTTTTTCTTTTAAAAGAAACAATAAATGCTCGGTATAATTGTTTTAATAATTTTTATTATGTTTCATATTTTTATTGGAAAAAAATTAAAACTTTTCCCCTTTGATTAAACTCGCCCTTACCAACATACCCAACTTTATCATAAAACATACAAATTATTTTATTTGTTCATAACAATTTATTTATTGTTCACCTCAATAGTAATGATAATACATATTATTTTATTTGTTTATTTTTATTTTTCTTGTTGATAACAAATTAATTCCATGAACAAATCAACAATCTTAATATTACTTTTTTTTTTGTTTTTGTGGAGAACAAATAAAATAATTGTATGTTTTATGAAAAAGTTGGGTATATTGGGTTTCAATTTTGTCCAATACGAATATAACATTTAGTAAATAATAATTAAAATAAAATTTACACCTGAGCATGAGACAAATCTAAGCCTCAATTGTCACTTTAAAAATAAAAATAAATAATGAAATAAGAAGTTTGTTAATTTTATGGGCAATAGTGAGCCATAATGGTGAATGGGGGATATTTTCATTAAAATAGATGAATGAAGGGAATATTTAAACCTTTTGATATAGTTCATGGACATTTTTGATACTTTTTCATAATTTTTTCATGCTATCAGTATATAGAAATTAACTCAAGAAATAATAACTAATGAAGCCAACAGTGTAGTTTAACCATAATTTACCGTCAATTTTGGGACAGTTAAATTTGTAGGTGGATCAAGAACACGTATTATGAATTTAGCTTTGAGTTAGTGGCAAGAGTTTACAAGATAACAAATAGACAAAGTAAATGAATCAAACGATAAATAAAACAAGGATCAAGAACAAATCTGAACAACAACGAGGTTCGTGATTCTTTAGCTTTGAGCCACTCATTGCCTCAAATTGTTATATTAATGAGTGTAGCAACAAGGAAAGGGTGAAAAATAACCAAGGTAGTAGAGAAATCTTAAGAACAAAGCTAATGATTTTATTGCTCGTGGATAGAAATGAGCGAAATTGGATTCCTTTACAATGAGTGAGGGGGTGCCTATTTATAGGGTACAAATAATATTATCAGCCAATGGGAGAATGCCACTTTAAACCTGTAGCACAACAACCAATAGACGATGGAGACTTACCGTTAAGCTTTTGGAGGGTGTCAGCCCAATATTGTGTATCTGACGCGGCTCAGTTGAGGGTTGTCAGTGCACTGGACAACCCTGACACACTGTCCTTCAATCTGCCCTTTTTTTCCCGGTCACCATCATTGGTATTCTCAAGCCATTCTTTTCCTTGCCATAGATGATTTTCTCTCATCTCAATTTCATCTTCGAGACAATGCCTATCATGGGATGGTTTCAATCCTAGTCGACCTGAGTCAGCCTAATCTTTATTAAAATTATTTTAGATTATACAGATAGTGCCTTCATCTTTTGAGTGCAGTACTTTATTGCGGGAAAAAGACAAAAAAACAAATGAGACATATTCAGGCAGCACATGAAATTTCATCTGAACTTCCCCATGTTGCCTTGATATTAATACAACCAACCTTATTATGCGTCTAATTTGAATGAAAGCTCCTTTTCCCGTGCAGTTGCTCTTACCTACTCCCTACACTTTATATGTTTATTACCATCGAACTGACATCTCACATAACTTCTTTTGTCCCATTTCAATCTTCAAATTCTACAATATGAAAACTCTTTTTTCCTTAGCTTACTCACCCTTATGTCCACTTTAGTAAAACAACGCCACCCGGCCCCAAGGTCCAAAAATTCCTGAAGTAGGAAAAGACAAACTATTCTCCCCCCCAAGGGATCCCTTGTGGATGACATACTACCCAATCCTTTCAATTTCTCAGAGAATTTTTATATATAGGCGAGCGATGACACCAACACTGAACTGGTCACAGTGCATGAACTAGGTTCATTAGTGAAGAAGGACACTCTCCCTCGGGTGCTCAAGGGTTATGGTTAGGATAATCTGGGGCTTCATATGGAAGACCCCCATCCTACAGGTAGCATTGTTTCTTGGAAACTTGGAAGTTTAATTTTTTATTCGTACCCATTTAGCATGGGCCTCGACAATCTAATTGATGAGAATATTGCTGCCTTGTGCAACAATTTTTAGCTTTTTCTTGGCCAGTTGAATCCCAGAGTATGGTGTATTGTTGCGTGTCTTCGGGCTCTGGCTTCTTCATTGGGTGTTGACTTTACCCTAACCCATCTCCTTTCACTTTATTCACCTCATTTGTTATGAGGGTTAATTTTTAAGTTGATTCTCCAGGCTAGGAAATCGATAAAGAACAAATTAGATAATTTGCAAGACCCAAGATGGACCGACCACTTATGGTTATGTCCCTTGAGGGTCTTACCAGATCCCCTTCAGTGTTCCCTTAGAATACCTATCATAAGTTACTTTCCATTTTATTTCTTTTCTAGCCTGCTTTCCGACTACTTTTTATTTCTCCATTCTCCTTTTGCAACTCTGAGATATTGCGAACCCTTAAGAAACGTAATCTTGGGTAAATCCCAGAGGCTCCATTTTTAGGTGGCTCATATTTTGTACTCCTCCCCTATTAATACTTGTACCTGGACATATTGGTCTAATCGAAACTGATGGAAAGCAAAAAATCACAGTAAAGATTTGTTTTGCCTATGCATAAACCACTCTATCAGCCTCTTTGAAATCAATTCTCATGTTTTTCGTGTTGCAGGGATAAAATTTTGTTCAGTGATCCTCTCTCCATCTACCACGGATCTATCCCTTGCCGGTCAATCTTTCAAGAACCACTCTCACTTTCTATCTAGCGAAGGACTTGATCTTCTGCCCAATGAATCTCTTACCTATTTCATAACTCCAAAGAGGGAAGGAAATGATGTTATCCCTGTGGAAAAAATGAGTGATAGGTCTCTAGGGGAGGCGGCCCTTCCGGAGAAGTCTGGCGGTTCAACAAGTGATACCTCAAGTCAAAGGGTGAGGTCATCCACCACTCCAAAAACTCAATCGACCAGGTTATTCTATATGATGGATAATGATGGGTGGATGAAGGGTCTGCCTTGCGTCCCTTCATTTCCTATCGAGACTATCTCTGGTGGGGTAGTAGATATGGATTGTGTCGTCAAGTAACCTAAAATTTCCCATCCTACTATCCCCAAAGGATTAAGCTCTCAATCCCTGAATCTCTTCCGTTGCTAGGCCATCTAGACACCCTACGAAAACCAACCTTTCTTCTGATCACAATGCATTGCGCTGCTGCACGACAACTTTGATTATCTCAGGTGAGGTGAGCCTCCTCTCGTGATTGCTCAAGGTAGCCAACTATCTAAGTATTGTCATGCCTTCAAAGGGTTGCTACAAGATAAATGGGATATCTAATGAGTGCTTGATAAACAACACCGCCCACTGCTCTACCAGAGTAATTTCCCTTTGTCTTTGCCCAACCTATTCCTCTTGATGTCACGATTTGATTTCTCAGGTCATGATGGCACCTACTTCAACCCACCAGTAGGTAAGCCAAACCATAGCCCGGAATGGTAAGTAACGGGCTAACAGGCAGAAGGTAATGAGATAAGGATACAACTGTAATAATAAATAACTAGAAGAGGAATATATATATATATTCAAAAGTAGGAAGAGGACAAAATACACAAAATGAGTTCCCCAAGACCTGATAAGGTCAGTACAATAGCCATTAAAACAAAAAAGGGTTCTAGACAGTTCCAAAATATACATCATAGTATCAGAATATACAAAATAAGACCATCATGAAAGTAGAAGGAGAAGGATCGGTTTCGGACTCTGAAAGCTTACCCAATCTCTGATTAATAGCACAACTTGAGGTAAGCATCAACGACAGTGACTCATACTAGGGTCTGCATCAAGGAAAAAGATGAAAAAGTGTGGTATGAGTACCGAAACATAGGTACACAGTAGGCATCATAGGTCGACTTACCTCAATTACAGCAAAAGTATAAATAAAATGCAAGTATATAAACTGATGCAGTAAATGAGAGTCCAAATTTAAATAATAGGCTATGCTAAGAAAATGTGGTAACCCAAATGTAAATAACTCAAAAGCAGAAATAAAGGCATAGCTATAACCTAACTGGACCTCCATAATCCTTGAAGGCACACACAAAAAGAAATAAACCCAAACGAGCCTCCATAAGCACGGTGGGTACAAACAATGAGTAAAACTAAAGTAAGGACATGATATAGCAGTAATGAAAGTAAAACGAGCCAAAATGTGTGATATGTGTACCGTATACTCCTCCTTCAGCCATAACCACAAACCTTACTGGTCTCCACCAAATTCAAGAGCAGTAATATAATGATAATAAATGCCAGAATCAAAGCGGAACTAGTGAATAATAACAATATAGAAGATGTCAGGCTCAAATCAAAACTAATGAATAATAACAGTATATAAGATGCCAAATTCGAATCGAAACTAATAAATAATAAACAATATGCCAGATGTCGGACTCAAAACCAGAACTCATAAGTAATCCATTCATAGAAATATAACAAGATTATGATTGTTCCCTAGTTCATCAAGTCATTAGTCCCATTTTAGAAGCCAAATCATTAAAGGAGAACCAAATTCTATTTATTAAGTCTAAAGTTACGATTTGAGGTCATTATACTAATCAGGCAAGGGTATCAAAGTTAACAGGCTTATAGGTAACGATTAAGGAAACCCAATCCCAAATGGCAGTCTATCTAAGATATTCTATAACCAAAATAAGTCTAAAAGGACATTATTCTACAACAACCTATCTTAAAAAGGGCGATAAGCCCTCTACAAGTCCAGAAAACCCAACCTAAGGAAATCACCTATAAGGATTCACAATCCTGCCCCATTGTCCTAAATAGCCTAAGTCTAATCCTAAAGGATAAGCAAATACTATCCTAAGGGAAACGAGGCAAGAATCTAGTCTAAAAGACCCCTAATCGGCTAAAAATAGTTAGAAAATGCCAAATGAATATTCAGGCCATAAGAACCCATCCATAACTAGCACAATATCACACTAATATTATAAAAAAGTAAAGTATAGGAGAAGGGTAAGCCTAGCCTACCTGGATGCTGCCAAAAGCATGCAAAAAAGTCTCCACAATAGAGCTTTTCCCTTATAAGAAGCCTCTGACTGCTGCAACGCAATCAAAATAATATTCTACACGTTAAGACGAGAAAATCGATACCCATATTGAAAATTTACACTTTAGATTAGAAATTGGGCTAAAAATCAAATAGTGGGCCCCACTAATGGAATCTAGAATTGAGTCTGTCATTAGGTCCCTCTCATCACAAGGATTACTTGCCCTAAAACTAAGCGTGATTCGAGTGCAATAACAGTCTCAACAATAAATAAGAAGAACAATAATTAATTAGAGAATTAAATGGAGATTTAAGCAGGGAACTTAAGAGATATTAACGAGGAAAAGATCAATCTAACATTCCTAACTCCAATTTATCAATTCTCACAAATTTCCAAGATCCCAAGGTCAAGAATGGTGGAAAAACACTTAGAATTTTATGCTGAAAATGAAGGGGGCATAAATATATATACAACACTCAGCAGTGGACGCTTAAGCGGTCACCACTAAAGCGGCCACTGCCCGTAAGAGACTCCTGCCAGGCTGGTCAACTACTACTAAAGTGGTCTCCAAGCCGCTTAAGTGGTTGTACCAGCAACTTGACACCAGAATTTTTGCTAAAACTAAACAGACTCTGATCGGGTACTCGGGAGTCATTCGGGACCCTGTGCATGCAAACAAACTATGATACCCTACCAAATTCAACATTTCGGACTAAAGGGAACCATTAAAATTCCCATCCAATGTCATTTCAACAGAATGTGGGCCCCACACCCAAGGTTTTAATTTTCACCAAAATCCACCCAATAGCCCAAAATGAGTTTTGAAGCCTCAGAACCCGGACCAAGGGTTCCCCTAGCCTAAAATCAACATCTCGAAGCTAATGGAGGTCTTTTACCAGAAGTTTCGTCTAGAGACCATTTTCTCAACTTCAAAATATCTAAAACAGGGAATGGCTTTAAAAACCAAACGAACTGTTCAATAATCAAACTGTCAGTCCTAGTAATTCATAAATGACTTGGGGCAGTTATGTGAAGGGACTAAACATAGAAAAAGAACAAGAAAGCCAAAAATAACCTAGAGGGTCATTACAACTTCTACTACTAAAAGGATTTTTATCTGCGAAAGTAAAAGAGTTTAAGAAGTACCTGAAGGATCGAACAGGTGAGGATACTCAGTCTGTATGTCATGTTTGGTCTCCCAGGTAGCCCTTGACTAGACGGTGTCTTTACTAAACCTTAACCACAGGAATATCTCTGGAATGCTACCATCAGACATATCTACCTAGAATAGATACTGGCTCTTCTACGAAGGTCAACCTATCTTCCAATATGACCGAGTCCCACTAAAGTATGTGAGACTCATCTAGAATATAGCATTGACACATGAAACATAGGATGAATAGATGAAAAGGGTGGAGGCAAGGGACCCCATAAGCGACCTCCTTAGTTGTTCGAAGGATCTCAAATGGCCCGAAATACCTAAGGCTGAGCTTTCCCTTTCTCCCAAACCTCATCACTCCCTTCATGGGAAAAGCCTATGGTCAGCATAACTCTTTTGCTTGCACTGAGCTACTCGTAGCTTATCCTGAATAACTCGAACTCTGTCTCGTGACTCTCGAAGAAAGTCAGTACCTCATGGTCTAGCCTCTGAAGTCTCAAATTAACCAACTAGATATCAATATAGCCTACCATATAATACCTCAAATGGTGTCATCTAAATGCTCGAGTATCTATTATTGTAGCAAAACTCTGCTAAGGCTAAAAACTGCTCCAGCTGACCTCTAAAGACCATGGCACATGCTCGCAGCATATCCTCTAGAATATGAATAGTCTGTTTCAGCTGTCCATCAGTCTAGGGATGAAAAGTTATGATAAGGTCGACCTGGGTGCCTAACTCCTCCTGAAAAGCCCTCTAAAAACTAGAGGTGAACTAGGAACCCCTATCAGAAAAATTAGAAAATGGCACTCCGTAAAGGTGAATCACCTCTCGAACATAAATCTGACCCAACATCTTGGCACTGTAGGAAGACTGAATAAGTATGAAATGGGTAGACTTGGTCAACAAATCTACGATAACCCAAATGCTATCAAAACTATGGGAAGTATGAGGGAAACCACCCATGAAGTCCATAGTAATCTGCTCTTGCTTCCAGTCAAAAATAGGTAGCCTCTGAAGTAAACCACCTGGTCTCAAATACTTGTCCTTCACCTACTAACAACACAAACACTGAGCTATGAAATTTGCTATATCTCTCTTCATACTACTCCACTAATAATGTTGCCTCAAATCTCTATACATCCTAGTTGTCTTAGGGTAAATAGAATATTTAGAGCTACAAGCCTCCTGAAGTATCAACTGAATCAAACCTCCTACCCTTAGAAAACAAATGTGACCATTACATCTCATATACCCTTAGAGTCTGAGACAACCCTCCTAGACTCACCCCTCCATACCTAATCTCGAATTCCATACTACCTATAATCCTTAAACTGTCGATCTCGAATCAATTCCAACAAAGTAGACATAGTCTTAACACTAGCAAGAATCCTCCTGGGGTCTGAAAATTCAAGTCGAATCTACCAATTAACTAAGGACTGGATGTCCAAGGCCAAGGGTCACTCCAAAATTAACAATAAGGCCAAGCTCCCCATTCACACCATCATTTGGCTCAAGGCATCCGCTACCACATTTGCCTTTGCCCAGATGGTATAGAATAAAGAGATTATATCCCTTCAGTAACTCAATCCACCTGCATTGTCTCAAATTAAGTTCCTTCTGAGTCATAATGTACTAAAGACTATGCTAATCGATGAATATCTTCCATCAAACACCATACAGGTAATGCCTCCAAATCTTAAGCGCGAAAGCTATCATCGCCAACTCTATGTCGTGAATAGGGTAGTTGTGCTTATGTATATTCATCTATATCAAAGAATATTTTATAACTTGGCCCTGCTGCATTAGAACACAACCCAAAACAACACCCTAAGCATCACAATATATGGTAAACCCCTTACACTCAACTAAAAGAGTCAGAAAAAGAGTTGAAGTAAGCACGTCCTTGAGCTTTAGAAAGATCGCCTCACACATAATGGACCACTAAAAAGGAACCTCATGTATGGTCAGTCTGGACATAGGCACTACAATAGAGGTGAATCCCTTAACGAATCCTCTGTAGTCTGCTAACCCAATAAAGCTACAAACCTCAATTGGAGATATAAGCCTAGCCTAATGACAAATGGCCTCAATCTTTGTTGGGTCAACTAATATCTTATCTTTGGATACCACGCGCCCCAAGAATGCTTCATACTCAAACCAGAACTTGCACTTTAAGAATTTGGCATAAAACCTATGATCTCTCAAAGTGTGGAGCATAGTCCTTAAATGTTTCGAGTGCTCCTCCCTACTCCTTGAGTATATAAGGATGTCATCAATAAATATGATCATGAAGGAGTACAATTAAGACATAAATACATGGTGCATCAAGTTCATGAATGTTGTTGGTGCATTAGTCAACCCAAAATACATCACTATGAACTCATAATGGATGTAGCGAGTCCTAAATGTTGTCTTAGGGATGTCCTCCACCCGAATCCTCAACTGGTGGTAGCTAGATCTCAAGTCAATCTTGGAAAAAATGGCTGCACCCTGAAGCTAGTCAAATAGATCATCGATATGAGGCATACAATACTTATTCTTCACTATCACCTTATTTAGCTGCCTGTAATCAATACACATATGCATAGAACCATTCTTCCTCTTCATAAACAAAACTGGAGCACCCCAAAGTGAACACTCGATCTATTAAAAACCTTACCTAGAAGATCTTAAACCTGAATATTTAGCTCTTTTAGCTCGGTAGGAGCTATACGGTAAGGTGCAATAGAAATAGGTCGGTTGCTCGATTCAAGATCAATAGCAAAGTCTATATCACACTCAGGAGGAAGGCTAGGTAGGTTGGTAGGAAACACATCAAGGAACTCATGGACTATAGGAACATAGTCGAGTAAAGGACTCTCAACACAAATATCACGAACATATGTAAGATAAGCCATACACCTTTTCGATAGTAGTCTCCTAGCCTGAATATATGAAATAATCCCTGTCAACGCGTGGCTATAAGCACCCTTCCACACAACTAGGGGTATCCCAGACATGGCTAAGGTAACAGTCTTAGAAAAGCAATCCAAGAACACATGATAAGGAAAGAACAAATCCATGCCCAGAATCTCATTGAAATTAACCATGTCTAGCCCAATAAGGTCAGCCCAAGTGTCATACTCCTAAACAATCATAATACACAATCTATACACCTAATGCACTACTAAAGAATCACCCACAAAATTATTTACATGCATAGGCACAAATGATAGCTCCCAAGACAAACCCAACATAAATGCATAATAAGTAGACAAATACTAATATATGTAGCCTAGATCATATAAAGAAGATATTGGTTGATGGTAGACTGAGATTGTACCTATAATAATGACATCAAAAGACTTAGCCTCTGACGTACCAGGAACATCATATAGATGACTGTTGCGTCCCAGCTATATACGCAAGTGTACGTGATCGTTCAAGTAATAAAGTGGCTCCTTTAAAAGAGCCGAATATCGAACCCAAGGGACTCTCATCAATAGAAATCAATTCTGGACGTCAAACTATAATTAAAAACTAGTGTTGCGAAAACGACAAGAGATTTGGTGCTGAAAATTAAATGATTGCGGACTATGAACTCCTATCTTCTCTACCGTAACTTTGGTTTTCGCAAATACGCTTGAAAAATTAATAAAAAGTGAATTTCCAGGGCTAAGGCACTCCGAACGTCATCACTTGAGCATAATTGTTATTTGTTTAAGCACTTTGAGTTGTTTATCGTGGTTATTGATCCTGAGGTTCATTTTACAATTATATTCGTCTCCAAAATATAATCTTCTACCAGAAATTGGAAACCTAACTACATCCGAGAGTGGTGATAGGCCTAACCAATTCTAGAGCATTTAAGTTGTCTTCTCGTAAGTGACCAAGTGTGGTGGATTAGGTACCTCTCGGTCCTAACCACATGTCAATCCCTTAGAATTTCTTCCTCGAGAAAAACCACACTTCATATACTCCATGTTCTATCTCCTAGTTTCTCTCTCGAGCTCACTTCAAGACAAGGGATATATTCCAATGGTGATCAAGCATCAAAATAATAAATTTTAGAATATATGAATAACCAATTTATGATAAACTTTAGCAAAAACCACTAAAATTAACCCAAGAGATTCATGTTCTTGGCCTTAACCCCAAGAATGAGGGATTTTAGCCACTCATAATGTCAATCAACATCCAAAAGTCAATAAATACCATAAAAATACTTTAAAACTGAAAAGAAGAGGAATGGAACCTAATTGAGAAGACCAAAAATGCCCAAAATATTCTAAGGATGATGGAATCCCTATACAATAACCAAAAATCCCTATTCATAGACCCAAAGTCGAGGCAAAATCAGCCAAAAAGTGGCCCGGCATGCCCTTGGGCGCGCCTGGCACTTAGGCAGATTTTGCCTCAGCAAAAGGGTGCTCCTAGGTGCCGTTTCACGCCCCTGGGCGCGCCCCTCTTCTGGCTGGGCAAGTGAAAAAATAGCCAAAAGCGGCCTGGCACGCCCCTTGGCGCGCCAGACCCTTAATTTGTGATTTTTTTGCCTTCGTCGACTTCTCTTCGCGGATTTGGTTGGATTCTTCGAGTTCAACTCTTTGGCTTGCCTCTTATATTCAATATTCTTCACTTGTAGCTCTTACAAGCCTCACTTTCCATGCCAAAAAATGCTCCAAATAGTCGCAAATTCCACCTACAAGGGTCTAATCATATTGGTTAGCACAATATCACATATTCCATCAAAAACTTATAGAATACACAAGTATTGTTCTCAAAACTAAGGTAATCATTGGTTAAAGTTGCTACTAAGGCATATAAATACGCCTTAGATCACCACCCCACACTTGAACCTTTGTTTGTCCTCGAACAACAACCATACTCAAATCCGGGCAACTTTAGACAATTGACACACAATAGGCATTCTTGCATAACTTACACAACCACATTTATCAACTTATGCACCAACATACTAGGATATCAAAAAAATAAAGAACAAATTGAAACAACCTATCCTCACAAAACAACTTAACTAGTTGCAAATTCATGTGTGACATGTTATTAGTAGATCACCACACTTCACTAAACATGCACCCTCACCACAAGAGAATCACCCCACACTTCTACGAAGTAATTACAAACTGGGTGCATGAATGACAGTCACTCACTCTCAAAAAGAATTCACATGCAACACAAGATGAACCATAGGCTTGCCCTAGTGTAATACTCCACTAATGTTAAAATGTTAAAGCTCAAGATCAAGTAGGACTTTTAGGGGTTGTAATGTAGGCTCAGGGACGGGTAGGAAATATTTGGTCAAGAATAGTGACTATCTTTCCTGAGCGCTTTAATACACTACAAATTACATTCAGACCACCTTCAACCGACCTATTTTTCACCACTTTTATCTTCCCAACTTTCCTTTGTTTTGCCCGATAACTGTAACACCCCGTACCTTCCCAACCCTACTTGATGACATTGAATAATGTTTACTTAGGTGTCGAGAGCTATAAGGATGCATTTGGTAATGTTAAACATGAGAAAAATTGAAATTTGGCCTTGTACATGTGACTAGCCTTTCATAGGAAGTGTTTTGTGATTTCGTGGAGCATTTGTGTAGTACCCCATACACATTCTAACCTCATTTTCTGACATGGAGTCATGTTTACTTGATGATTAAGATCACTAAGTAAGTATTTTGATAAGATATGGGACGATATGCATGTGGTGGAAAAATTACCGAAAAATTCAGCAAGGCATGGAAACTTGCGCCACTCCCTATTTCACGGGGTGTGGCGCAAGCCCCTGATTTAGAGGGAAAGGAAATCTTGAGCCACTGCCTTTCTTTGCAGTAGTGGCACAAGGCACAAAGATTTTGCCTTCCCGGGCTCATTTCGCAACGCAATTCTACGTCGATTCTTAGATGGTTTCTTTTGGTTCTTGGGAGTTCTTTGAGTGTTGTTAAAGCTTCAAACACTTCAATGCACTCCTAAATATACCTGCATGATCAAATCATGAAACATAAATAGTTATCCAAAATGTTCAATGAAGCCATGGACGACTAGAATTCCTATTTTTGCGATTGAGACGACGAATGAGAATCTCGTAAGAGAATATTGTCGTGACATTATGGAATTATTTAAACATGATATATATGGTGAATTATACATGAAAGTTGATGGATTAAATGGATATGTGTTATTGGGCCCAAATTTAGGCCCAAAATGGAATGAAAGACAAGGCCCAAAGAGGAAATGACCCAATCTTCCAATGTTGACCAAGTAAACATTGTATTAAATGCCAAAAGTGGATGAGATATGGATGAAGTACAGAGTTGGATATTATCCCTACTCAAGCCATAAAAACAACCTATGACCAGAGCATTGAAGAATTTATTTCACAAGATTTATTAACCAGATATTGCAAGTTAGTCAGCAAATACCCGGATCATAAATGTTCCAAACGTAATGGAGGAGATATCATTGACATTCCAGACGTCCAGCTGGAGTGAATAATGGAGCAGACAAGTTAAAAGAAAAAGCTAAGATTCCCAGACAGGGAAAAGATATGTAAATAGTATCTGCCTTTTACTTTTCTTAAAGTATTTTGTTTTATATGTAAAATAAAATAGATGTGACCTGTGAATAGTAAAGGTCAAGTTACTGTGCAAATAGTAAAGGTCGCACAGTAAGAGTCATCTAGGTTTTCAGTTTTTTGAAGGGCCATTTGTGAATAGTAAGGCCACTTCAAGGATGCCTTGAGTACTATATAAAGGCTCCAACATCAGGCTTTTATTCATACAAACTCTCATACCTTTTTGGATATTTATCAAACATTTCTCAATGTTCCAAACCCTAAGGTAACTATTTCCTTTGGACTCTTTGGACAAGATCATCCTATTCCAAGCCTTGGTAAGTATTTATTCTCATGGATTAACATATTATATGCATGGGAGACTATGTATATCATGATAGTTATGTTGGCAAGGTGGTGAATAGTGTATTTATGCTTTTGGTGCAAGATGTGCCATCTTTGTGATTTGAATTTAAAAAGAGACTTGATGTCTTAATGAAAGAGCATGGTATGGATAAAATATGAACATGTATGGTGTGATTTTGTTATTTAACTTGTTATTTTTCTAAAAGTGTAAATCGTGGGATTTTGGCCGATATGTGTTATAAGGTGTATTAAGGTAATTTGATGGATTATTTGTGATGTGATATGGATAAGAAAGTGTAAAGAAGAAGTGTTATGGTGAAATTTATTGATTCTCATGTATTGGTCAATGTATGAAATATTGGGGGATTTTTGGAATAATAATTTTATCAATGGTTTTGTCAAGGGGAAATGGCATGTTTAAGGGCAAACATGTAACTCATTGATGTTATATACATTTGTAGAGTAGTTGATGGTTAATGTGAATCCAATTATATATTTGTGTTGTAGAGTGACACATAAAGAAGGAGCGGAACTATTGTATTCACCTCTGAGATTATATATTCGTATTGCGAATACAAGGTATGTAAGGTTCCTTTTTCCATATCCTTCTACAACATGTTGTTCACATTGACATTGGACTTGTTTCAATTCCGAGAGGCTTGAAGTATATCAATTCAGGGTGACGTATATTGTTATTCATATGTGTCCTATTCTTAGATGACTTATGGTTCATTTATCTCTTGCTTATTGATTGAAGTTCCAAAGATGTCATAACGTTGTAATTTCTAAAAGAGCTAGCTCAACGAGAGTAATGTGGTAAAGAGAGCTTGTTTAGTTTGAATAGCATTATTCCGATTACGTCTTGTTCCAAAGTCCTATAGTATGATGGTTATCCTTGTGCCTATTGTTCATAAGTAAGAGTACCAATCTCATAAGAGTAATAAGAGAGGTGATATGCAAGTTAGTATAATTATTCCTCATAAGTGAAGTTGTCAATCTCATGAAGTAAAAGAGTGAAGCGAGATGTGTATATATGTGTCTGCTTTAATGCCATGATCTTTAGCGTGTCATTCTCATAACTAAGTAGAGGGTATAAGATTGTAAAGAGGTAATGCGCATGGTTGCTATGTGTTTCATTGAGTATGTATCACATTCTAGAGGGTATAAGTTCACTATGGAATAATCCCAAGATTATGCTTTGTTATCTATTATAACCCACCAAAGGTGGAGGCCCGGTATCATATACCTACTTATATAAAATCTCATAAGAATAGTGAAGGAGGTAAAGTGCGAACTAATATATCTATCCCTCATAA
Organism: Capsicum rhomboideum; assembly: GCA_031232105.1. Classification (NCBI taxonomy): domain Eukaryota; kingdom Viridiplantae; phylum Streptophyta; class Magnoliopsida; order Solanales; family Solanaceae; genus Capsicum; species Capsicum rhomboideum. Next base: position 102,656,142 of record CP124715.1, read on the forward strand.
GTTAAGGTGTTAATCTCATGAAGCATAAGAGTAAGGTAAAGCATAGTTGTGTGTTTCAATTAGTATCGTGATCCTTAATGTATTAATCTCTCATAAGTTGATATACCAATTTCTCCCACCATAGAGTGGATGCATGTTCTCCCACAATAGAGTGGATGTATGTTCCCCCACCATAGAGTGGATGTATATTCTCCCACCATAGAGTGGATGTATGTTCTCCCACCATAGAGTGGATGTATGTTCTCCCACCATAGAGTGGATGTATGTTCCCCCACCATAGAGTGGATGTATGTTCTCCCACCATGAGAGTAGATGTAGGTTAAACCACCAATAGAGTGGATGTACATTAATAGAGTGGATGTACGTTATTATATTATTACCCCACCACTAGAGTGGATGTATGTGGATGAATGTTATTCTTTTACAACCTACTAACCAAGTAGATGAACAGTAGTGGTATGAACATAGAAGCAAGAAAGAATCTCTTGGGTATAGAAGAATCTATTGGAGGCTAGTCTCAAAGAATATCTTAAGTGAAGGAAATATCCCTTGAATGAAGATGTGTTTGAAAGATAGTAAGTCTATAAATGAGTGATCTAGAATAACATTAACATAAGTGATCTATATGTTTCCACATTAAGAATGATGATGGTAAGAGTGAATGAACAAGTAATGCAGATAATGGGAGAAATGAACCTGGTCCCCACAAATAGAAAGAACGATAACCAAAGTAAAATTCATGATTTTAAACGTACAGGACGACTATTTATCCACATTGATTATTCTCTTATCTTGAGTACATTGAAATTCATATCTTTTATACAGTTGCTCTTAGCCTTACATACTCAGTAAATTCTCGTACTGACCCCCTCGGGGGACTTACCTTACATGTTGTAGGTGCAGGTACTAGTAAACCTCTACAGTAGACTAACAGTTAATTGAGGATCTTTGGTGAGCCCCAGTTCCTTCGGGACTTTCCAAGTCACAGTTGTATAGTTGTTTTGATGTTGTAAATATTGTATAAAGCGGGGACTTGTCCCGACTGCTAGTTGGTCTTGTAAATGCATCTATTAGAGGCTTTTGTAGACATGTGTGGGTTATGAATGTAAGATATAAATGTCCATTTTGACGTGATGGCCCCAACGGCCACATTTCCTAAATCTATATATAGCATATATTTTCATGTTCATGTTTTACGCATAGTTGTATAAGGTTTAATGAGACTCATACAAGGATATGCCCACGAAGATTCATGAGCAAATATTGGTTCTCTTGGCCATATCGGCTTCGGGTGCCAGTCCGACCCGAATGGGATTTCGGGTCGTGACAAAAGTGGTATCAAAGCGGGTCGTCCTAAGGGTGTCTACAGAGCCGTGTCTGAGTAGAGTCTTACTTATCGATGTGTTGTGCACCACATTTATAAGTAGGAGGCTACGGGACATTTAGGATGTTGTTTCTGTTCTTCACTTCCAGATCGTGCAATAGAGCCAGTGTTGTAATTTCAATTGTATCTGACCATGGGAATTATTTTTCTTTGGTGTAGTAAAATTCCAAGCACAAGAGGTGGTAAAGGCAAAGGTAAGAAGGTATATATGTACTGATTAATCCAAGCTCTACTCTATCGTATGTTACTTTATTGACTACCGTGAATATGACAGGACATCGGGGTTATTAGCTAAGTTAATTGAAGTATTTCCACCTGTTGGTGAATTTAGTTGAAAAGGCACATCGTAATGGTATAGTAGATGTTTTGATCAATGGGTATGAAGTGGTTGACTTCTTGTATGTCACGAAGATTTCCAAGCTACGAAAGTATATTTCTATTCTTATTCCACAAAAGACCGTCCTTGAACGGAAAGATAAATTTGTTTCGTAACCTGATGTAAGGAAAGCTATGTCAAAGGTATATACATGTCAGTTGGTAAGACTTAGTATGTCTCTGTAGGGTGCACCGGTGTTGTTGCACACAAAAGAGAAATGGCACATTGAAAATGCGTATTAATTATAGGCAACTGTATGAGGTAACAGTCAAAAAAAAAATACAGACACTTGAAATATGTTACTAGCGTACACATTGTATTACAAAATTAGTTGGGATGATCATCTACCCCTTATTGGATGTGCTTAAAATAGTATCTATTATTCAAGTATCCAAAAATGGTACCTTACAAAGGTTTATATGGAAGAAAGTTTAAAGCAAATGGAACTACCTTGCTTAGGAGTTGGATTTTGTTCACTAGGCTATAGAGGAGATTAAGGTGGTACAATAGTAGCTACAAGCTAATACAAGTCATATGCCGAGATCCATTGCTTTTATTAAAAATGTGCAAATTATGGAGAGTCTTACTTATGAAGAGATATGCTAAAGGGGTAAGTGAAAAGATTAGGAAAGGTACGGCATAGGAATTGACAAATAGAAGAAAGCACGTGGAGAGCCAAAGAAATGATAAAGCCGGAGTACCCGTAATGGTTTCAAACGGAAGAGAAAATTCAAAGTGCAGAATTTGAGCAATAACAAGAAAGTATTGGGAAGTAGTATGTGTATATGTATATATATGTGAATATATAGATGCATGGGATGTACCTGAGACGATGTTACTAACGTTCGAGGACGAATGTTTCTAGGGAGGGAAGAATTTAACACCCCGTACCTTCCCAACACTACTTGATGACATTGAATAATGTTTCCTTAGGTGTCGAGATCTATAAGGATGCATTTGGTAATGTTAAAGATGAGAAAAATTGAAATTTGGCCTTGTACATGTGACTAGCCTTTCATAGGAAGTGTTTTGTGATTTCGTGGAGCATTTGTGTAATACCCTGTACACATTCTAATCTCATTTGGTGACTTGTAATCATGTTTACTTGATGATTAATATCACTAAGTAAGTATTTTGTAGTGTTTTGATAAGATATGGGACGATATGCATGTGGTGGAAAAATTGCCGAAAAAGTCAGCAAGGCATGGAAACTTGCGCCACTCCCTGTTTCAGGGGGTGTGGCGCAAGCCCCTGATTTAGAGGGCAAGGAAATCTTGCGCCACTTCCTTGCTTTGCAGCAGTGGCGCAAGGCACAAAGATTTTGCCTTCCCGGGCTCGTTTTGCAATGCAATTCTACGTCGATTCTTAGATGGTTTCTTTTGGTTCTTGGGAGTTCTTTGAGTGTTGTTAAAGCTTCAAACACTTCAATACACTACTAAATATACCTACATGATCAAATCATGAAACATAAATAGTTATCCAAAATGTTCAATGAAGCCATGGACGACTAGAATTCCTATTTTTGCGATTGAGACGACGAATGAGAATCTCGTAAGAGAATATTGTCGTGACATTATGGAATTATTTAAACATGATATATATGGTGAATTATACATGAAAGTTGATGGATTAAATGGATATGTGTTATTGGGCCCAAATTTAGGCCCAAAATGGAATGAAAGACAAGGCCCAAAGAGGAAATGACCCAATCTTCCAATGTTGACCAAGTAAACATTGTATTAAATGCCAAAAGTGGATGAGATATGGATGAAGTACAGAGTTGGATATTATCCCTACTCAAGCCATAAAAACAACCTATGACCAGAGCATTGAAGAATTTATTTCACAAGATTTATTAACCAGATATTGCAAGTTAGTCAGCAAATACCCGGATCATAAATGTTCCAAACGTAATGGAGGAGATATCATTGACATTCCAGACGTCCAGCTGGAGTGAATAATGGAGCAGACAAGTTAAAAGAAAAAGCTAAGATTCCCAGACAGGGAAAAGATATGTAAATAGTATCTGCCTTTTACTTTTCTTAAAGTATTTTGTTTTATATGTAAAATAAAATAGATGTGACCTGTGAATAGTAAAGGTCAAGTTACTGTGCAAATAGTAAAGGTCGCACAGTAAGAGTCATCTAGGTTTTCAGTTTTTTGAAGGGCCATTTGTGAATAGTAAGGCCACTTCAAGGATGCCTTGAGTACTATATAAAGGCTCCAACATCAGATTTTTATTCACACAAACTCTCATACCTTTTTGGATATTTATCAAACATTTCTCTATGTTCCAAACCCTAAGGTAACTATTTCCTTTGGACTCTTTGGAAAAGATCATCCTATTCCAAGACTTGGTAAGTATTTATTCTCATGGATTAACATATTATATGCATGGGAGATTATGTATATCATGATAGTTATGTTGGCAAGGTGGTGAATAGTGTATTTGTGCTTTTGGTGCAGGATGTTCCATCTTTGTGATTTGAATTTAAAAAGAGACTTGATGTCTGAATGAAAGAGCATGGTATGGATAAAATATGAACATGTATGGTGTGATTTTGTTATTTAACTTGTTATTTTTCTAAAAGTGTAAATCGTGTGATTTTGGCCGATATGTGTTATGAGGTGTATTAAGGTAATTTGATGGATTATTTGTGATGTGATATGGATAAGAAAGTGTCAAGGAGAAGTGTTGTGGTGAAATGTATTGATTCTCATGTATTGGTCAATGTATGGAATATTGGGGGATTTTTGGAATAATAATTTTATCAATGGTTTTGTCAAGGGGAAATGGCATGTTTAAGGGCAAACATGTAACTCATTGATGTTATATGCATTTGTAGAGTAGTTGATGGTTAATGTGAATCCCATTATATATTTGTGTTGTAGAGTGACACATAAAGAAGGAGCGGGACTATTGTATGCACCTCTGAGATTATATATTCGTATTGTGAATACAAGGTATGTAAGGTTCCTTTTTCCATATCCTTCTGGAACATGTTGTTCACATTGACATTGGACTTGTTTCAATTCTGAGAGGCTTGAAGTATATCAATTCAGGGTGACGTATATTGTTATTCATATGTGTCCTATTCTTAGATGACTTATGGTTCATTTATCTCTTGCTTATTGATTGAAGTTCCAAAGATGTCATAACGTTGTAATTTCTAAAAGATCTAGCTCAACGAGAGTAATGAGGTAAAGAGAGCTTGTTTAGTTTGAATAGCATTATTCCGATTATTCTTGTTCCAAAGTCCTATAGTATGATGGTTATCCTTGTGCCTATTGTTCATAAGTAAGAGTACCAATCTCATAAGAGTAATAAGAGAGGTGATGTGCAAGTTAGTATAATTATTCCTCATAAGTGAAGTTGTCAATCTCATGAAGTAAAGGAGTGAAGCGAGATGTGTATATATGTGTCTGCTTTAATGCCATGATCTTTAGCGTGTCATTCTCATAACTAAGTAGAGGGTATAAGATTGTAAAGAGGTAATGCGCATGGTTGCTATGTGTTTCATTGAGTATGTATCACATTCTAGAGGGTATAAGTTCAATATGGAATAATCCCAAGATTATGCTTTGTTATCTATTATAACCCACCAAAGGTGGAGGCCCAGTATCATATACCTACTTATATAAGATCTCATAAGAATAGTGAAGGAGGTAAAGTGCGAGCTAATATATCTATCCCTCATTAGTTAAAGTGTTAATCTCATGAAACATAAGATTAAGGTAAAGCATAGTTGTGTGTTTCAATTAGTATCGTGATCCTTAATGTATTAATCTCTCATAAGTTGATATACCAATTTCTCCCACCATAGAGTGGATGTATGTTCTCCCACCATAGAGTGGATGTATGTTCCCCCACCGTAGAGTGGATGTATGTTCTCCCACCATAGAGTGGATGTATGTTCCCCCACCATAGAGTGGATGTATGTTCTCCCACCATGAGAGTAGATGTAGGTTAAACCACCAATAGAGTGGATGTACGTTATTATATTGTTACCCCACCACTAGAGTGAATGTATGTGGATGAATGTTATTCTTTACAACCTACTAACCAAGTAGATGAACAGTAGTGGTATGAACATAGAAGCAAGAAAGTAGCTCTTGGGTATAGAAGAATCTATTGGAGGGAAGTCTCAAAGAATCTCTAAAGTGAAGGAAATATCCCTTGAATGAAGATGTGTTTGAATGATAGTAAGGCTATAAATGAGTGATCTAGAATAACAGTAACATAAGTTATCTATATGTTTCCACATTAAGAATGATGATGGTAAGAGTGAATGAACAAGTAATGCAGATAATGGGAGAAATGAACCTGGTTCCCCACATACAGATAGAATGATAACCAAAGTAAAATTCATGATTTTAAACGTACAGGACGACTATTTATCCACATTGATTATTCTCTTATCTTGAGTACATTGAAATTCATATCTTTTATACAGTTGCTCTTAGCCTTACATACTCAGTACATTCTCATACTGACCCCCTCGGGGGACTTACCTTACATGTTGCAGGTGCAGGTACTAGTAGACCTCTACAGTAGACTGACAGTTGATTGAGGATCTTTGGTGAGCCCCAGTTGCTTCGGGACTTTCCGAGTCATAGTTGTATAGTTGTTTTGATGTTGTAAATATTGTATAAAGCGGGGACTTGTCCCGACTGCTAGTTGGTCTTGTAAATGCATCTGTTAGAGGCTTTTGTAGACATGTGTGGGTTATGAATGTAAGAGATAAACGTCCATTTTGACGTGATGGCCCCAACGGCCACATTTTCTAAATCTATATATAGCATATATTTTCATGTTCATGTTTTACGCATAGTTGTATAAGGTTTAATGAGACTCATACGAGGATATGCCCACGAAGATTCATGAGAAAAGATTGGTTCTCTCGGGCCATATCGGCTTCGGGTGCCAGTCCGACCCGAATGGGATTTCGGGTCGTGACAAAAGTGGTATCAGAGCGGGTCGTTCTAAGGGTGTATACAAAGTCGTGTTTGAGTAGAGTCTTACTTATCGATGTGTTATGCACCACATTTATAAGTAGGAGGCTACGGGACATTTAGGATGTTGTTTCTGTTCTTCACTCCAGATCGTGCAATAGAGCCAGTGTTGTAAGTTCAATTGTATCTGACCATGGGAATTGTTTTTCTTTGGTATAGTAAAATACCAAGCACAAGAGGTGGTAGAGGCAAAGGTAAGCAGGTAGTTATGTACTGATTAATCCGAGCTCTACTCTATCATATGTTACTTTATTGACTACCGTGAAAATGACGGGACATCGGGGTTATTAGCTAAGTTAATTGAAGTATTTCCACCTGTTGGTGAATTTAGTTGAAAGGGCACATCGTAATGGTATAGTAGATGTTTTGATCAATGGGTATGAATTGGTTGACTTCTTGTATGTCACGAAGATTTCCAAGCTACGAAAGTATATTTCTATTCTTATTCCACAAAAGACCGTCCTTGAACGGAAAGATAAATTGGTTTCCTAACCTGACGTAAGGAAAGCTATGTCAAAGGTATATACATGTCAGTTGGTAAGACTTAGTATGTCCCTTTAGGGTGCACCGGTGTTGTTGCACACAAAAGAGAAATGGAACATTGAGAATGCGTATTAATTATAGGCAACTGGATGAGGTAACAGTAAAAAAAAAATACAGACACTTGAAATATGTTACTAGCGTACACATTGTATTACAAAAGTAGTTGGGATGATCATCTACCCCTTATTGGATGTGCTTAAAATAGTATCTATTATTCAAGTATCCAAAAATGGTACCTTACAAAGGTTTATATGGAAGAAAGTTTAAAGCAAATGGAACTACCTTGCTTGGGGGTTGGATTTTGTTCACTAGGCTATAGAGGAGATTAAGGTGGTACAATAGTAGCTACAAGCTAATACAAGTCATATGCCGAGATTGCTTTTATTAAAAATGTGCAAATTATGGAGAGTCTTACTTATGAAGAGATATATATTGCTATGCTAAAGGGGTAAGTGAAAAGATTAGGAAAGGTACGACATAGGAATTGACAAATAGAAGAAAGTACATGGAGAGCCAAAGAAATGATAAAGTTGGAGTACCCATAATGGTTTCAAATGGAAGAGAAAATTCAAAGTGCGGAATTTGAGCAATAACAAGAAAGTATCGAGAAGTAGTATGTGTATATGTATATATATGTGAATATATAGATGCATGGGATGTACATGAGACGATATTACTAACATTCGAGGACGAATGTTTCTAAGGGGGGAAGAATGTAACACCCTGTACCTTCCCAACCCTACTTGATTACATTGAATAATGTTTCCTTAGGTGTCGAGATCTATAAGGATGCATTTGGTAATGTTAAAGATGAGAAAAATTGAAATTTGGCCTTGTACATGTGACTAGAATTTCATAGGAAGTGTTTTGTGATTTCGTGGAGCATTTGTGTAATTCACCGTACACATTCTAACCTCATTTGGTGACTTGGATTCATGTTTACTTGATGATTAAGATCACTAAGTAAGTATTTTGTAGTGTTTTGATAAGATATGGGACGATATGCATGTGGTGGAAAAATTGCCGAAAAATTCAGCAAGGCATGGAAACTTGCGCCACTCCCTGTTTCAGGGGGTGTGGCGCAATCCCCTGATTCAGAGGGCAAGGAAATCTTGCGCCACTGCCTTGCTCTGCAGCAGTGGCGCAAGTCACAAAGATTTTGCCTTCCCGGGCTCGTTTCGCAAGGCAATTCTACGTCGATTCTTAGATGGTTTCTTTTGGTTCTTGGGAGTTCTTTGAGTGTTGCTAAAGCTTCAAACACTTCAATACACTCCTACATACACCTACTTGATCAAATCATGAAACATAAATAGTTATCCAAAATGTTCAATGAAGCCATGGACGACTAGAATTCCTATTTTTGCGATAGAGACGACGAATGAGAATCTCGTAAGAGAATATTGTCGTGACATTATGGAATTATTTAAACATGATATATATGGTGAATTATATATGAAATTTGATGGGTTAAATGGATATGTGTTATTGGGCCCAAATTTAGGCCCAAAATGGAATGAAAGACAAGGCCCAAAGAGGAAAAGACCCAATCTTCCAATGTTGACCAAGTAAACATTGTATTAAATGCCAAAAGTGGCTAAGGATGCCTTGAGTACTATATAAAGGCTCCAACATCAGATTTTTATTCACACAAACTCTCATACCTTTTTGGATATTTATCAAACATTTCTCTATGTTCCAAACCCCAAGGTAACTATTTCCTTTGGACTCTTTTGACAAGATCATCCTATTCCAAGCCTTGGTAAGTATTTATTCTCATGGATTAACATATTATATGCATGGTAGATTATGTATATCATGATAGTTATGTTGGCAAGGTGGTGAATAGTGTATTTGTGCTTTTGGTGCAAGATGTGCCATCTTTGTGATTTGAATTTAAAAAGAGACTTGATGTCTTAATGAAAGAGCATGGTATGGATAAAATATGAAAATGTATGGTGTGATTTTTTTATTTCACTTGTTATTTTTCTAAAAGTGTAAATCGTGGGATTTTGGCCGATATGTGTTATGAGGTGTATTAAGGTAATTTGATGGATTATTTGTGATGTGAAATGGATAAGAAAGTGTAAAGTAGAAGTGTTGTGGTGAAATGTATTGATTCTCATGTATTGGTCAATGTATGTAATATTGGGGGATTTTTGGAATAATAATTTTATCAATGGTTTTATCATGGGGAAATGGCATGTTTAAGGGCAAACATATAACTCATTGATGTTATATGCATTTGTAGAGTAGTTGATGGTTAATGTGAATCCCATTATATATTTGTGTTGTAGAGTGACACATAAAGAAGGAGCGAGACTATTGTATGCACCTCTGGGATTATATATTCGTATTGCAAATACAAGGTATGTAAGGTTCCTTTTTCCATATCCTTCTGCAACATGTTGTTCACATTGACATTGGACTTGTTTCAATTCCTAGAGGCTTGAAGTATATCAATTCAGGGTGACGTATATTGTTATTCATATATGTCCTATTCTTAGATGACTTATGGTTCATTTATCTCTTGCTTATTGATTGAAGTTCCAAAGATGTGATAACGTTGTAATTTTTAAAAGAGCTAGCTCAATGAGAGTAATGAGGTAAAGAGAGCTTGTTTAGTTTGAATAGCATTATTCCGATTATGTCTTGTTCCAAAGTCCTATAGTATGATGGTTATCCTTGTGCCTATTGTTCATAAGTAAGAGTACCAATCTCATAAGAGTAATAAGAGAGGTGATGTGCAAGTTAGTATAATTATTCCTCATAAGTGAAGTTGTCAATCTCATGAAGTAAAGGAGTGAAGCGAGATATGTATATATGTGTGTGCTTGAATGCCATGATCTTTAGCGTGTCATTCTCATAACTAAGTAGAGGGTATAAGATTGTAAAGAGGTAATGCGCATGGTTGCTATATGTTTCATTGAGTATGGATCACATTCTAGATGGTATAAGTTCAATATGGAATAATCCCAAGATTATGCTTTGTTATCTATTATAACCCACCAAAGATGGAGTCCCAGTATCATATACCTACTTATATAAGATCTCATAAGAATAGTGAAGGAGGTAAAGTGCGAGCTAATATATCTATCCCTCATAAGTTAAGGTGTTAACCTCATGAAGCATAAGAGTAAGGTAAAGCATAGTTGTGTGTTTCAATTAGTATCGTGATCCTTAATGTATTAATCTCTCATAAGTTGATATACCAATTTCTCCCACCATAGAGTGGATGTATGTTCTCCCACCATAGAGTGGATGTATGTTCCCCCACCATAGAGTGGATGTATGATCTCCCACCATGAGAGTAGATGTAGGTTAAACCACCAATAGAGTGGATGTACGTTATTATATTGTTACCCCACCACTAGAGTGAATGTATGTGGATGAATGTTATTCTTTACAACCTACTAACCAAGTAGATGAACAGTAGTGGTATGAACATAGAAGCAAGAAAGTAGCTCTTGGGTATAGAAGAATCTATTGGAGGGAAGTCTCAAAGAATCTCTAAAGTGAAGGAAATATCCCTTGAATGAAGATGTGTTTGAATGATAGTAAGGCTATAAATGAGTGATCTAGAATAACAGTAACATAAGTTATCTATATGTTTCCACATTAAGAATGATGATGGTAAGAGTGAATGAACAAGTAATGCAGATAATGGGAGAAATGAACCTGGTTCCCCACATACAGATAGAATGATAACCAAAGTAAAATTCATGATTTTAAACGTACAGGACGACTATTTATCCACATTGATTATTCTCTTATCTTGAGTACATTGAAATTCATATCTTTTATACAGTTGCTCTTAGCCTTACATACTCAGTACATTCTCATACTGACCCCCTCGGGGGACTTACCTTACATGTTGCAGGTGCAGGTACTAGTAGACCTCTACAGTAGACTGACAGTTGATTGAGGATCTTTGGTGAGCCCCAGTTGCTTCGGGACTTTCCGAGTCATAGTTGTATAGTTGTTTTGATGTTGTAAATATTGTATAAAGCGGGGACTTGTCCCGACTGCTAGTTGGTCTTGTAAATGCATCTGTTAGAGGCTTTTGTAGACATGTGTGGGTTATGAATGTAAGAGATAAACGTCCATTTTGACGTGATGGCCCCAACGGCCACATTTCCTAAATCTATATATAGCATATATTTTCATGTTCATGTTTTACGCATAGTTGTATAAGGTTTAATGAGACTCATACGAGGATATGCCCACGAATATTCATGAGAAAAGATTGGTTCTCTCGGGCCATATCGGCTTCGGGTGCCAGTCCGACCCGAATGGGATTTCGGGTCGTGATAATAACTTTAAGCTAGCTTAAGCATATTGGGTAAGGAATAACTGCTATCACCCATTGATTAAAAAAAAAATTATATATTATTTTGTTTTTTTTCTTTTCTTTCTTTAACCATATTCCCTACCAACACACACAAGCTTTTTCACACACCCATAGGAAATATGCTTGGGGCTTTAACTTAACTCTTTCCTTCTTCCAAACTTCTGCACTCTTTCACCTCTTGATTTCCTAATTAAAGCGCTTAGGAGTTTTGGATCAAATTCTGGTTCATTGAAAGAAGAGGATTAAGCTACATGTAAAGCTACCAAGGAAAAGGCTAAAGGCTCAACGGGGCCAGCTATGATCATGCAAAGAGGGTAGATAAAGTAGGTCTAAAACATGGCTATCAAAGAAATGCCTATATCATCTCCTAAACTTAACACCTTTTATTTCGCATTGCAAACACACCGGGCAAGTTCTAGACATCATTATGCACATGGAATATCACAAAAAACCTTACTCACACATGGCACATGTTCAGCTCAGCAGGTTCACCATAAAACCTTCGAAATCATGCATAAAAGCAACTTAGCTAGTCAACTAAGTGAGAATTAGGCGTCTCAACACTTGCTATTGTATATCCTAGCATGTTTCACACGTCTATGCACAATTGTATAGCAAGCAAGAATACCCGACATGACACTACACCACTTGACTAATTTGCTCTTAAGACGGTCGTCATCCATCCATCATAGAGCAAATCCTTTAGTCCTATGACTAAGGCGACTCAAAAGTAATAAACACCAAAAACAACATAAAAAAAACTATTTTTTTGTACGGTTCAAAGGGACTCTCCTTAGTAAAAGAACTGAAAACAAAGGCTAAGGAACCCAAAATAAAAGCATACAGCAGCACACATGTACATACATACAAGGGAATCCCATCACACCACACCCCACACTTAAAAGATTAGCACTGTCCCCAATGCTAAAAAAATAAACAATGCAAGAGTAGGGTGTAAGGAGCTCCCTGGTCAGTCGAGGTAGTCGTCGTCCTCCGGTCCACGTACCTCTAGCGATGGATCATCCACCTCCACCTCCTCATCCTCAGAATAGCTCTGGAGGTTATTTTCATCTGTGGGGACATCATCATCCATAGGCTCAACAAAATCAGGACCAATTCTAAATAAGGCCATGGCATGCTCGTTAAGAGGATAATCCCTCTCTACCTGACTCAGCTCATCCGCCGTAGAGGGCCTACCCCCAGTCCTGTGTCGCAGCATCTCCAACCTATACATACGGTCTAAAATCCCATCATCTCGAGCATGACGCTCTGCTAATGTCAAAGTGGGGCCGAGTGAATTCGGCGCCTTAGATTGGGTGACATCCACAGGCGTCATCACCAAAGGAGGATGATTCTCAAAATTTTCTTCGGGCACTTCGAATGCTCTCATTAATTTAGTCAATAGTCCACTGAACGCATATCGAAGACCTCCTTGGAGGCGATCTCCGTGCATAGCCGACAACAACACAGAACCTACATCAATCTTCGCATCAGTCATGAGAGCATACACTAGACAGACACGATCCCTTGTAACCTCAGTCATGTGGCTCCTCGAAATTAAACAACAACACACAATCTTTAGCCAAATCCTTGCCTCTTTGTTGAAGTGGGCAAAGGGTAGACTCTTGTGATACCCTCTTTTTGATAGCGCAGCCACCTCACTATTGAACGTGGGCCACATGGAGTGTGTCGAATTTCAGCATATGGAGGCTTAACATTCAGCCTGAGTAGGTCTTGGGGACTATCCCGAGTGGAAACTCCCAATAATCCAGTCAAACTCAAGGAATCAAGTATCACATCCGAACCTCGTACCACTACCGAGCAGGCAGGTGCGTCCGGGTTCCAATTTGCGTACAATTCCCTTACCAGATGGAGGTTGGAATCTGTAGGTCTGTCCAAGACAAAGCCCATCCCAACTTGCTCAATCCGAGCCAATATTCTTGGGTAAGCCCGAGCTAGACTTTCCCTATCAATACTCTCATCTGAAAAATATTTAGGTTTCGGGTGGCTTTTGTACCAATTCTTACCTACACTAGAGACCGCGTGTATCCCATACTTCAGTTTTTGCCCTTTTGGGACTGGGGGAGCTGCGGGGACCTTATTACCCGACCGACATCTCTTGTGAGAACTGGAGGCAGCTACATTAGAATCATACATTGTAACTGTAGCAAAGTTCCACAAACAAGTCAATTACCCATGTAAAAATAGCTAACCAACTTAATACGCGGTGACGTTTAGGGCCACCCCACACTTAGTCGCTTAGCACCAAGTCAAAATATATATGGGCGGAGGGTACTCAGACTTCCCCTCATCACGAAATGCCCAAATACCAAGTCCCAACCATAGATAAATGCACATTCCCACACAAGGTCAGCAATCTCATAAATAGCATTAGAATGACATGCTTGTTTTACTCAAGAATTCAAATAATAGTCATACATATTCAACACTTATGAGTTGTATTCAGTGATTTCAACCACTAATTTGCTCAATTATCACCAATAAAGATAAACCCACTTCCAATTATTCTAACTAAAATAAGATTATTAACCACAAGTTCACATGCCTTCCAATTTCATTGTAATGACACCCCATAAACCCCAACCATATCATAAGAAGCAAGTCAACAAACCAAGAACATATTTGGGTATTACAAACGAAATCCAAGAATACCCCAAAATTGCATCATCCTCATAGCAATCTAGAGAGAGAAAGCTAAGGAAACATACCTAGAGAGCTTTGAATGGAGACTTGGACACAATCACAAGAGGAGAAGACAAGAATTCGAGCTATGTGTGGGTAAGAGTAGAGAAATAGAAGAGAAAATTTTTGAAGTTTTTGGGAGTAAAATCGGGTCCTTGGTGTTTGAGTTGGGAAAACATGTGAAAATTAGGGATTTAAAGAAAAAGGGGTGGGGTGGGTCGGATATGGATCCCCTTAGCTGTTTTAAAAAAAATTATGCTTAGAACTTAAGGGGGTAGCGGTGTGGCACGCTACCTGGCGCACTACCCCACTGCCCACTCGACCAAAAATTTGGGCATAGGCGGCGTGGCACGCTGGACAGCGTACCTGCCCACTGCCACTTCGTGCAAAATTTTCTGGGAAGGCGGCGTGCCATGCTGGCCAGCGCGCCTTCCCACTGCCTAAAAAAAAATTTTTTTTAGCGATTTCATCCTGGCATGCCAGGTAGCCCGCCCAACACTTAACCTCATACCTGAGAAATTTTCCACACTTTTCATATAATCTTGGGGCTTTTACAAGTCCTAAGACTCAAAACTTCGCTCCAAAACATGTCCTACCTTTCCGATACCTTCAAATAATCATTCATCCGCCAATTTTACCTTTTCCTTGAGGATTCCCATGTCAACATGCTTCGTGCCTCTGCATAAACACAAGATCTCAGCACTAAGTTAGATCACAAAAATTTTAAAAGAGATGGGTTGCCTCCCATCAACCGCCTTAGTTTTGGTCGGGGCACGACTCTTCTTTTTGTATTTTTTTTACTTTATAAATCCTAACTATTACAACACATTCGTGGGTTGCCTCCCATGTAGCGCCTGGTTTAATGTCGCGGCTCGACCATACTTAGCTCAAATATCATCAAGGTGAAGCACGTCCTCCTTCTGCTTTTCTTCTTCACCAAAATAATGCTTCAATCTCTGGCCATTTACCATAAATCTTGTACCATCCGCTTTGTTCAAAATTTCCACCGCACCATGAGGTGTCGTGCGACTTACCTCAAAAGGCCCACTCCACTTAGATCTTAGCTTGCCCAAAAACAACCTAAGTCTTGAGTTAAACAAAAGTACCAACTATCCTGGCTCGAAAGTGCGGAGGAGAATATGCTTGTCATGCCATCGCTTCGTTTTCTCCTTGTAGATTTTAGCATTTTCATAAGCATGGGCATGAAATTCTTCTAACTCATGGAGTTGTAACAACCTCCTGTTACCAGCCAACCCCGGATCTAGATTCAACTTCTTTACCGCCCAATATGCTCGGTGCTCAAGCGCAACTGAGAGGTGACAAGCTTTTCCAAAGACCAAATGATAGGGAGAAGTCCCTATAGGAGTCTTATACACCGTTCGATAAGCCCAAAGAGCATCATCCAGCTTGAGTGACCAGTCTTTCCTCTGAGTATTCACCGTCTTTTGCAAGATTTGCTTTATCTCGCGATTAGGCACTTCCGCTTGGCCAGTTGTTTGGGGATGATACGCTGTTGAGACCTTGTGTTTCACACCATACTTTTCCAATACACTCTTCACCCAATAATTAATGAAGTGTGACCCTCCATCGCTAATAATAGCTCTTGGAGTTCCGAACCTAGTAAAAATATGATTTTGAAGGAACTTTACCACAACTTTGGAGTCATTAGTAGGAAGAGCTGTAGCCTATACCCATTTAGACACATAATCCACTGCTACGAGTATGTATAGATTGCCATTCGACTTTGGGAAAGGGCCCATAAAATCAATTCCCCATACATCAAAGATTTCAACTTCTAGGATGTTGTTAAGAGGCATCTCATGTCGCTTTGCAATCGTCCCCATACGTTGACATTGATCACAATTCTTCACAAAGGCATGAGCATCTTTAAATATAGAAGGCCAGAAGAAACCTGATTGCAGAATTTTTCGGGCTGTGCGTTCACCACCATGATGGCCACCATAAGGTGATGTGTGGCATCTCTCTAACACTTGCTTCACTTCTGCATCCGAAATACATCTTCGTACTACTTGATCAGGCCCTTGCTTGAATAAATAAGGCTCATCCCAAATATAGGAACGTGCCTCATATGACAGCTTCTTCTTTTGTTGAGGACTCAAATCAGGAGGAAATAGCCCACTTACCAATAGATTCACAATATCTGCATACCATGGAAACTCATCGACATCCAACACTAACAACTGCTCTTCTGGAAATTCCTCACAAATATGCCCATCATCCACTACATGTGTCGAGCTTTCAAGTCTAGAAAGATGGTCAACAATTTGATTTTTTGTCCCCTTTCTATCTTTAATCTCTAAGTCAAACTCCTACAGCAATAAGATCCATCTAATCAACCGTGGCTTAGCATCCTTTTTATTGAACAAATACCTTATTGCAGCATGATCCGTGTATACAATTACGCTCGTTCCCACCAAGTACGATCTGAATTTATCAAATGCATACACCAAAGCTAACATCTCTTTTTCAATCACTGTGTAATTTACTTGGGCTGCATCAAGGGCCTTGCTTGCATAATAAATAGAGTGAAATACCTTATTCTTCCACTGACCAAGAACTGCACCCACTGCAACATCACTTGCATCACACATGAGCTCAAATGGTAGACCTCAGTCAGGAGAAATAAGGATAGGTGTGTCTACCAACTTCTTTTTCAAAACCTCGAATGCCTTCACACATGCTTCACAAAATACAAATTTCACATTTTTTTCCAAGAGTGCACACATGGGGCGTACCATTTTGGAAAAATCTTGAATAAACCTTTTGTAAAACCCAGCATGCCCCACGAAACTACGCACCCCTTTTACCGATAAAGGTGGAGGTAATTTTTCAATAACTTCAATCTTTGCCCTATCAACTTCGAGCCCTTGCTTTGACACTTTATGCCCAAGAACTATACCTTCAGTCACAAGGAAATGGCACTTCTCCCAATTGAGAACAAGATTAGTTTCTTCACACCGAGCAAGGACTCTACCAAGGTTTTGCAAGCATACCTCGAAAGAGTTACCAAAGACTGAAAAATCATCCATAAAAATCTCTACGAACTCCTCCACCATGTCATAAAAAATGGCCATCATGCACCACTGAAAGGTAGCTGGTGCATTACACAATCCAAATGGCATACGCTTGAAAGCGTATGTGCCGTAAGGACATGTGAATGTAGTCTTATCCTAATCTTAAGGATATATAGCAATTTGATTTTATCCGGAATACCCATCAAGAAAGCAATAATACTCCTGCCCGGCTAAACGATCGAACATCTGATCAATAAAAGGGATTGGATAATGGTCTTTCCTCGTAGCATCATTGAGTTTCCGGTAATCCATGCAAATACGCCAACCAGTCACAGTTCTTGTAGGAATCAACTCATTATTATCATTAGTGATCACCTTCATACCACCCTTTTTTGGAATGCATTGTACTGGGCTAACCCACGTACTATCAGAGATAGGGTAGACAATGCCCGAATCTAACCACTTAATTACCTCTTTCCTTACTACTTCTTTCATCACCGGATTCAAGCGTCGTTGGTGTTGCATACTCGGCTTATGCCCTTCCTCCATGTAAATTTTATGCATGCATAAAACTGGATTAATACCATGAATGTCAGACATCTGCCAACCAATAGCCTTCTTTCTTCGTCTGAGTATCAACAATGCCGCATCAACTTGATCCTTTGACAAATTTGCTGCAAGAATAATCGGAAGGGTCTCATTGTCACCTAAGAAAGCATATTGATGGTGAGATGGAATTTCTTTCAATTCAAGCTTCGGCGCCTCCTCAATTGAGAGCTTGGTTGGAGGACCGAGTGGATGATTTAAAGGTTCCCATCTACCCTTTAGCATAGATACCCATAGAATCAAGAACTCGCACCATTTCACTAGCTTCCGCATCCCCAAAAACATCTTGCCCCATCAAAACTTTTTCCAACGGATCTGTAGACAAAGTGTGGATGCTTTCAACTGCCAAATCTATAGCTGTAATAGCCGACAAGTTCTCATAAATTTCTGGAAGCTTCAAAGCCCTATATACATCAAAGACTTCAACCTTATCATGAGCTCGCATAGTAAGTTTCTCAGCTGCTACATCAATGATCACCCCTCCGGTGGCCAGAAATGGACGCCCCAAAATAAATGGGACTTTCGGGTCAGGCTCAAAATTCAGCACCATAAAGTCAACCGAAAAGATCAACGAACCCACTTGAACCAGAACATCCTCAACAATACCATCAGGTCTAGTCACGGATCGGTCTACAAGTTACAAAATAATAGTAGTAGGCTTAGGACGACCCAAACCCAACTCCTTGAAAACCGAAGTGGGTATCAGATTTAAACTAGCCCCCAAATCACACAATCCACGAGCACAGACACGATCTCCCAGAGTAATCTTCACAGTGAAGCTTCCAGGATCCTTCAGCTTAGTAGGTAACCGATTTTGAATACGAGAACTACACTCCTCAGTCAATGCAACTGTGGTATACTCTGTCAATCTACTCTTGTTTGCTACAATATCTTTCACGAACTTGGCATACTTTGGAATACCCTGCAAGATATCCACAAGAGGCAAATTAATGTACACTTGTTTAAGTAGTTCAATGAACTTACAAAAGCATTCATCCTCCTTCTTTTTCTTAAACTTCTGTGGGAAAGGAGGAGGCAACTTCACACTATGTATCACTTTATCATCTTTGGAGCTTTTGGTAGACTCCACTTGTTCGTCTTCAATCACCACTACTTTCGGCTCCAATTCTTTTGCCTGTGCGACCGTATCCTCTAACTGCTTACCACTACGAGTAACTATAGCATTCACCTGCTTAGGATTAGGCTCAATATCACCTGGAAGACCTCCTTGGGGCCTTGTATTCTGTGCGTTAGCTAACTGGCCAATCTGCTTCTCCAAATTCTGAGTAGCCAACTGGTTGTTCCTCATATCTGCTGCCAGCTTAGCTTGCTCAGCCATAATCTATTTTAATATATCCTCCACGCTCATATCTCCAGGCTTCGCAGCCACTTGATTTCCTTGACCTTGCTGTTGGTTGTACTGTGGTGCATATCCTTGAGGCCTATATTGATTTTGATTTCCTCCCCAAGATAAGTTCGGGTGGTTTTTCCACCCAGCATTATAAGTATTTCCGTAGTTCTGGGCTCCACCTCCTCTTTGGGTATTTCCAACAAAATTCATAGAATCCAGATTTGTACTACACAACTCACTGGTATGGTCCCCGTTTCCACATACACTACACATCACAGAAACCTGTTGTTGTACTGCATTCACGGGAGCTGGTTGCTGCCCCAAATTTAAACTACTAAAGTGATTGTTCATCATGTTTTGCATAGCTGAAATTTGGGCAGATAATGCTGTGACTGCATCCACATCTAGTTTCCCAGCAACCTTCTTTGTAGAATTTCTCAAATTATCACTATGCCAGTCTGGATTTCCCTGTGAAATATGATTCAGCAAAGCATATAATTCATCATAAGTCTTCTCTAAAGCTTTTCCACCTGCAGCTGAATCAAGTAGAATTTTCGTGTTGGGGTTGAGAGCCTCAATGAAAGTATGCACCAACACTTCATTAGCTTGGTGGTGATGAGGACAATCTCGCAGCATGGATTTGAATCGATTCCAAGCTTGGTACAAATTCTCATCATCTCTCTGTCTGAAACTCAGTATCTCACTCCTCAGCTTTGCTGTCTTTCCAGATGGAAAGAACCTTATCAAGAATTTTCGAGCAAGATCATCCCAAGTAGTGATAGAATTAGCCGGCTCTGCATCTAACCACCTCATTGCTTCCCTCAATAGAGAAAAGGGAAACAAAGTAAGTCTCAAATAATCTGAAGACACACCCGCAGGAATATATGTGTCACTGATCTCCAAAAAATTACGAATATGCCTCTACGGGTCCTCATGAGCAAGACCTGTAAACTGTCCACTTGAGTGCAAGAGTTTCACCATATTCTGTTTAAGCTCAAATCTGCCTCCAGTCGCCGGTTTGAGAATACTGGAGGTCACATTAGTGGCGAGTGGGATTGCCACATCGCGAACTGTTCTAACTGCCATTACTTCCGGCTCATGTCTCTCTGCAGCTGGTTCTTCAATTCTTACGGGATTACCCCATATTTCTTCGTCTGCCAGTTTGACTTGTGGGATTGGGTAGTCTGCAGCCTGTCTCCTCAATCTATTGAAATATCTTTCAGGTTCAGACTGTGGGGCTGCCAAATCTTTATTCCTTGCCAGTTTTTCGATGAAGTAAGTCTGCAAAATAGAACAGCTAAGATCAAGTTGTCAACACGTAGCTGAAAATTAAAGTACAAACGTCAAAAATTGAGATCTATCTATTTGAAAGTCCCCGGCAACGGCGCCAAAAACTTGTTGCGACCCAGCTATACACGCAAGTGTACGTGATCGTTCAAGTAATAAAGTGGCTCCTTTAAAAGAGCCGGATATCGAACCCAAGGGACTTTCGTCAATAGAAATCAATTCTGGACGTCAAACTATAATTAAAAACTAGTGTTGCAAAAATGACAAGAGATTTGGTGCTGAAAATTAAATGATTGCGGACTATGAACTCCTATCTTCACTACCGTAACTTTGGTTTTTGCAAATACGCTTGAAAAATCAATAAAAAGTGAATTTCCAGGGCTAAGGCACTCCGAACGGCATCACTTGAGCATAATTGTTATTTGTTTAAGCACTTTGAGTTGTTTATCATGGTTATTGATCCTGATGTTAATTTTACAATTATATTCCTCTCCAAAATATAATCTTCTACCAGAAATTGGAAACCTAACTACATCTGTGAGTGGTGATAGGCTTAACCAATTCTAGAGCATTTAAGTTGTCTTCTCGTAAGTGACCAAGTGTGGTGTATTAGGTACCTCTCGATCCTAACAACATGTCAATCCCTTAGAATTTCTTCCCCGAGAAAAACCACACTTCATATACTCCATGTTCTATCTCCTAGTTTCTCTCTCGAGCTCACTTCAAGACAAGGGATATATTCCAATGGTGATCAAGCATCAAAATAATGAATTTTAGAATATATGAATAACCAATTTATGATAAACTTCAGCAAAAACCACTAAAATTAACCCAAGAGATTCATGTTCTTGGCCTTAACCCCAAGAATGAGGGATTTTAGCCACTAATAATGTCAATCAACATCCAAAAGTCAATAAATACCATAAAAATACTTAAAAACTGAAAAGAAGAGGAATGGAACCTAATTGAGATGCCCAAAAATGCCCAAAATATTCTAATGATGATGGAATCCCTATACAATAACCAAAAAGCCCTATTCATAGACCCAAATTCGAGGTAAAATCGGCCAAAAAGCGGCCCGGCACGCCCTTGGGCGCGCCTGGCACTTAGGCATATTTTGCCTCAGCAAAAGGGTGCTCCCAGGCTGCGTGGCACGCCCCTGGGCGCGCCCCTCTTCTGCCTGGGCAAGTGAAAAAATAGCCAAAAGCGGCCTGGCACGCCCCTTGGCGCGCCAGGCCCTTAATTTGTGATTTTTTTGCTTTCGTCGACTTCTCTTCGCGGATTTGGTTGGATTCTTCAAGTTCAACTCTTTGGCTTGCCTCTTATCTTCAATATTATTCACTTGTAGCTCTTCCAAGCCTCACTTTCCATTCGAAAAAATGCTCCAAATAGTCGCAAATTCCACCTACAAGGGTTTAATCATATTGGTTAGCACAATATCACATATTCCATCAAAAACTTATAGAATACATAAGTATTATTCTCAAAACTAAGGTAATCATTGGTTAAAGTCGCTACTAAGGCATATAAATACGCCTTAGATCAATGACCATGCTAACCTCCAGACTAGGTACCAACCTAACCACATACCCTACCTACCTGAGGACCTCTATGAGAACCTAGGGGACCACTCTTGCAACCCTGTAAACCACCCCTAGTAGGCGGCGGCGCTGCCCTAATTAGTTAAAAACTTTGGGTAAAAGGCTCAATCATCCCTAGCCGGGGACACTCTCTAGTAAAATAGACACAATGCCAGAATTATAGCATACCTCGGGCACTCTAACCTGAGGAGAAAGTTTGACTGGCCTGGAATAGCCATCTCAGCCTGAAGACCTGACTGCATGCCCCTCGATGACTAACCACTGCTCTACTCGGTAAAATCACTACAACCAAGCTGACCCCCATCTAAAATCTTTAGCACTTTCTAAACGGACCTACTAAATTGACCCTATTTCTGATACAGTTACTGTTGAGGATACCGGTCCTGAAAACCTCTACCTCTTAACTGAGCACCATTATAACTCC
The DNA here is from genome assembly GCA_031232105.1 of Capsicum rhomboideum. Classification (NCBI taxonomy): domain Eukaryota; kingdom Viridiplantae; phylum Streptophyta; class Magnoliopsida; order Solanales; family Solanaceae; genus Capsicum; species Capsicum rhomboideum. The sequence goes on from CP124715.1 coordinate 102,678,813, forward strand.
TACTGTAGTTGCTATAATGTTGAGGCCTCTTATCATTTCCCCCATGTGAATCGCGATGCAAACCCTCCATAGTGTAAACATAATCAGTATTTTTAACAAAAGATCAGCCCACAGCTACCAGACTCCAAGCGGACATACGGACTGGAGGTATCAATCCTCTAATGAAGCACTCTATCCTACAATACTCAGTGGGATGAATCATGGTAGAATGTATGGATAACTCTTGAAATATTGCCTCATACTCTACCATTGTCATAGAACCCCAATGTAACCTAGTGAACATATCTCTCAGGTGCTCCTGTATGCTACGATGCATATATTTCTCTAAGAAAGCCTCGGAGAACTGAGTCCAAGTCATAAAAGGAGATTCCAGTTCGCTTGGAATCAAGATATCCTATCCACCACTATCTCCCTACTCTATCAGATTGGAAAGCAGTATAATCCACACCATACAACTTAACTAGGCCTAAATTACACAACCTCTCCTTACAAGTGGTAAGGAACTCAAAGGCATCCTCTTCTGAGGCTCTCGTAAATCTAGGTGGAGCCAATATAAGAAACCATCCAAACATCTTCTACTTCTCAGAAGTCATGGTTGGTTGGACTATTGCTGGCTTTGGAACTACAAGTGCTAGTGGAACCTCTACTATGGGAACCGTAGGTACATGCTGCACTTTTATACCGAGTCCAGCCTGGGCTGCCCCCTTAGTTGATGTCTGGGCCCCATCTGTAGGTTGGCCACCAACCATACCTGATAACTCCACCAAGGCATCACATAGGGCCCACCGACTGCTGTGGAAGTAGATTTTCTGGAGCAATTTCTGGCTCAGAATAAGTAATCAAAATGGATAAAGGCTCCCTGGTCTGGTTTTGAGCTGGGGATGAAGCTCTAGACTGACCTAAACCTTAGAGTCGACCTCTGCCTCTAATATATGCCCTAGTTGCAGGCTCAGTGGCCCCCTCCCCAGCCGTCGTATCCCGTATCATCGCCATCTATGAAAGAGTGAAATAAATAAGAATCTAGAAATCAATACAAACACAAAGCATGAAAACAAATCATCAAGATGAGATTTTCCTAAGAATATACTATAGCCTCTAGAAGATAGGATTTAGACGTCATCGTACTGATCTGCAAGACTCTACTAGACACTTGCTCTTGTACTCACGATATCAGTAAACCTAAGCTTTGATACCAAACTATCATGACCCAATTTCTCAGGTCATGATGGCATTTACTTTAACCCACGGGTAGGTAAGACAAACCATAGCCTGAAACAACGAGTAACGGGCTAACAGGTGGAAGATACAAAGTTAAGGATTCAACTATAATAATAAGCAACTAGAAGAGGAATATATATATATATATATATATATGCTATACAAGAGAGGGAAGAGAACAAAATACACAAAATGAGTTCCTCCAAGACCTGGTAGGTAACAAGAGCTGTTAAAATAAAAAAAGGTGCTAGATAGTGCCAAAATATAAATTGTTGTCTCAGAATATACAAAATGAGACTATCATGAAAGCAGAAGAAGAAGTATTAGTTTTGGACTGTAGAAGCTCACCCAATCTCAGATTAATAGCATAGCCTGAGGTCAGCGTCAATGACGCTGACTCATACTAGGGTCTGCATCAGGGTAAAAGATATAAAAGTGTAGTATAAGTACCAAAATATGGGTACTCAGTAGGCATCGTAAGCCAACTTACCTCAATTATAGTATAATTATAAATAAAGTGCGAGTATATATACTAAGGCAGTAAATGAGGGTCAAAAATGAAATAATAGATTATGGTAAAAAAATGCAGTAACCCAAATGTAAATAACTCAAAAGCAAAAATAAAGGCCTAGTTATAACCTAAAAGGACCCCCATAAGCCCAGAAGGAACACAAAAGGAGAAATAAATCCAACTGAGCCCCCCATAAGCACGGTTGGTACAAGCAAAGAGTAATACTAAAGTAAAGACATAATATTGCAGTAATGAAAGTAAAATGAGCCAAAATGTGTTATATGCATAACGTATACTCCTCCATAGCAGTAACCATGAATCTTACCAGTCTCCACTAAATTCCCAACCCCAGATCAGTAATAGTAATGATAATAAATATCAGACTCAAACTGAAACTATCAAAATCTGCTCTAAAATCCCCCTAATTGGCTAAAAGTAGTCATAAAATGCTAAATGAATATTTAGGCCATAAAAACCCACCCATAACTAGCACAATATCACATTAATACTGTAACAAAGCAAATTGTAGGAAAAGGGTAAGCCTAGCCTACCGAGACACTACTGAAAGCACGCAAAAACCTCCTCAAAAGAGCTTTTCCCTTTCAAGAAGACTTCGAATGCTGCCACACTATAAAAATAATATTCTATATGTCAAGATGAGAAAATTGATATCCATATTGAGAATTTATGCTTCGGATCAGAAATTGGTCTAAAAATCAAATAGTGGGGTCCACTAATAGAATTGAGAATGAAGTCCGTCATTAGGTCCCTCTCAGCTCTAGGATTACTTGTCTTAAAATCTAGCATGATATGAGATCCAAAATAGCCCCAAATAGTCCCAACAATAAATGAGAAGAACAAGAATTAATTAGAGAATTAAAACGAGATTTAAGACAGGAACTTACCATATATTAATGAGAAAAAATTCACTTTAATGTTCTCTACTCAACCCCAGCTCTAATTTATCAATTCTCACTAATTTCAAGCTCTCAAGGTCAAAAATGGTGAAAAAACCTTAGAATTTTAAGCTGAAAATGAAGGGAAAATAAATATATATACACGCAATAGTGGTCACTTAAAAGGACAAATGACCGCTTACGCGGTCACCACTAAAGGGGCCAAAGGGCGCTTAACGGACTCCCGTCCAGCTGGCCAGCTACCGTTAAAGCAATTTTGAGTCGCTTAAACGGTTACCGCTACAGTGGTTCCAGGCCTTTAAAGCATCTACCCCTAAAGCGGTCTCCATGCCGCTTAAGCGGCTGCACCAGCAACTTGACACTAGTATTTTTGCTAAGTCTAAATGGACTCTGATCAGGTGCTCAGGATTTGATCAGAACCCCTTGCACACAAACAAGCCATGCTACCCTATCAAATTGGACATTTTAGACTTAATAAAACCATCGAAATTCCCATCTAAGGCCGTTTTAACAGAATGTGGGTCCTACACCCAAGGTTCTAGTTTTCATCAAAATCCATCCAATAGCCCAATACGAGTCCAAAATCCTCGAGACATGACTTGGTCCCACTAGTCTAAAATCAACAGTACGGAGCTAACAAAACCATCAGAATTTCTATCCGAGCAAGTTTACCTGAAGTTTTGGCCCGAGATTATTTTCTAAACTTCAAAAGATTTAAAATAGGGAAATGGCTATAAAAAACAAACGAACTATTCGGTAACCAAATTTTTAGTTTCAGCAAGTCATAAATGACTTGGGGCAGCCATAAAAAGGCTCTTAACACAGAAAAAGCATGAGAAAGCCAAAAATGATTACACTTAATGTTCTTGCATAACTAGCTTTAACCTTTTATAAGCATTTATTTTGATGGTGGAGGTTATCCAATGATCTTTAGTAGAGATACAGGAGCTAGTTATGAATATTTCTGGTCTCTAAAGCTCTTTAGCAGTTTTGACTAGTCAGAGCATCTCGGTTAAGGTCATAGTTGGCCACTTATTAAATATTGAGACGTGTTTGGATGAGTTATTGATAATTAAGAATGAGAAGGATAACTACCAACGGAATGCTGCCCTTTGGGCCAAACAGGCGAATGCCATTCATTGACAAAATCACTCCCGTCTGGATTACATTAATAGTCTTCTTGAGAATCTAGAATATATACAACATCCATGCTACTCCCCTGCTCAATTCCTACCCTAAAGAGGATCCCCTCTCATTGTATTTCTAGGAGCTAATAAGAGTTGAGGTTGGATGCCTAAAAAGAAAAGTCAACATGATGCTATAAGAGGAGCTTGCTAGGATGAAAACCCTTGATACTAAGTGCATGTAAGACACCCAACTGAATTGGGTTCTTTCCCTTTATGAGGTTCAAAGATGTAACCTTGACTTAGAAAGAAATATTGTCAAGTCCCATAGTTTGGTTAATTACATTGACAACCTTTACCCTAAATTTAGGGAACTCGTGCTCTCAAAAGAGGATATTTAAATCTGAGAGTGCCAGTTAGAGTGGGAGGTTCATCCGCGAGTTCTTGTTCAGCTTTGGTATTTTACCCTTGCGATCGTATTGTTGGGTTATGCTTCAAAATGTATTTGTGCCTTTATTCCAGGATTGAAAACTTTTCTTTTTTTGATGCATTAAAATTATTTGTCTTATCCATAGTGCATTTACTTTCTGCACTTAGTTCTCTTTAGAATAAGAAACAACTGAGGATTTTGAAGCACCACTCTTGGAAGATAAGAAGTCTTAGGGACTACCTCGATTCATTAGTATCCTCTTATGTGGGGGAGGACACTTGTAGTCCTTTCTACCATTAATTTATTAACCTCTCACGTATGAAATTATCATATTTTGTGTTATTTCTTGCATACTCGTCTTCTTTTTCCTTTTTCTTTTGTGACCATTTATCTTGCTCCAGAAAAACTAAAAACTTCTTAATGGGGCCTTTCTTCAAATCATCGGGAGTCGCATTTTATTCCTCTAACAATCTCCACCATCACATTACTTTTGACCTGGGGATTTTACATACAGCATACCTCCTCAGTCGTGATATGAGAATGGGTTAAGGACTATTTTTGAACCTAGAGCCAATAATTGTGGGTATGGGCTTACCCAACCATCTCCCTCCTTAGCAGTCCTATGGCCTTGGTCTTCTTGTCCCTCTGGGAAGATTTCTTGTGCCTCAATTTGCACCAATTTCCCCTTTCAATAGGCTGACGAGGCACTTTAACCCCTAATCCCTTATCAAGTTTTTGATCATGCTTGATAAGGGTATCCTATCCAGAGAAAAACTACACTAGGGCATGTCTTCTGGAGGTCTTTTGGGCAGTTGGGTGCCCTTTTCCTGTTTTAGGGTGAGGATCCTATTCTCAAGGTTTATACCCCCAAGTGGTCCCCTTTCACAGAAGGCTTTGCTTATCACGAGCAGTGTACCCTTCTTCAGGAGCCTTCAAACTATGGATTATTGCCAGTTGTTAGGACCTTCCTTAGGTCGTTTAATAAAGCATACCTTTGTTAGTACTGTGTATCACATGTAACACCCCTATTTTTAACCTGCTAACACAGCTTTGTTTTTCTCATTCTCTCTTTTCTTTTTTGGTTTTCTTTCATTGTTTATTATATCATTTGCTTTGTATTATTTTCAGTTTTTCACTGTAGGGTGTGTATTGTTGTTGTCAATTTGTGTTGTTATTGGCGTGTTTGTAGTTTGTGTCTTGTGTGTTAGTGGTTTTTGTAGTTTTTTTCTAGGTTGTAATTGTTGTTGTACGTGAGGGAGTATTAAGTTGATGGTTGTTCTCTTGCCGTTGGTGTGTGTAGTAGTTTAGGTTGCATGGTTATTGTCTAACTTAGTTGTTGTAAGGTTGGAATATAGAGGGGTTAAGGTAGTTAGGGTTGTATGTTTATTATATAGTAGGATATTGGAGTATATGGGTTATGTATGCTGGAGCAAAGTGTTGTGTGGGATTGTTTATATATAAGGGTGAATGGATAGTAGGTTGCTTGAGGGAGTATATGCTAGTTGTTAGGTCTGTCTAGGTTTTTGTTTTGAGGTAGAATTAGGACTACTTTAGAGGATTTTAGGCGGTAGGGATTTTAGGCGGTGATTAAGTTTAGGGTATTTTAGGCAGTGATTAGGATTAAGATATCAGATAATATTAATTAATTAGTTCAAGACTAAAAAAGTGTAGCAAAGATAAACAACTAATCCAAAAAATAAAAATACTAAAATTACTAACTTATTTATTAAATCTTAATTTTAAGAAAGCATATTTTTTTTTATAATTTTCTTTTCTTTTGAAAAATAAAAATAAAACTCATCCTAAAATTTGACTCTATTTTTATAATTTATAAATACTTTAAATATGACACAAAAAATGAAATATCTAACTGAGACCTAAAGAAGTATTTTAAAAACTAAAATAGTATAATGCCTTAAGTTTGGTCAAAAGTTAGTTGTTTACAGAATGCCTCTCTTTGCTTGGGAATATGGAGAGTTTTCAAGCAAAGAAGTAAACATGACTGACTCTTTGGCCTAACAATTTATTCGAAAGTAGAAAAATAAATAATAGGAAAGAGTTGTGACCGAATGCTAGCTTTGGAAAGCCTACATATCTCGGATTGTATGAGAATCAAGTCACGTGTAGTTCAGATGGGTCTAGGGATGAAAGTATGATTTGGAGAGTCGAGTGAGGTCCCATCGAAGTTTCTGTTTGTGGCTCCTATTATAACATTAGAAGAAATGAAACTAGAAAGAAAAAATACAAGATCCTATCTACTCTACTTGTCTTGGCTCTCTGCCTTCATATCATTATTTTGGATCATCAGTTATCGCTTCACCTTCTTCTAGTGAGTACCTTGATCTCAAAATTTAATCTTGAAATTATGATTTGAGATTTGAAATTAAAACTTGGAATGAGTGGATGACGGTCCTCCGAATGACAGTTCATAACATATTCTTAGATGCTTGTTTTCTTGATTAGAAGTTAAGAAGATGAATCTTGAGATGCCAAGCCACTGCATATGTCAAAGCTGACTCTAACTACCTATAAGATTGAACATGCTAAGAAGATGAATCTTAAGATGCCAAGCCGTTGCATATGTCAAAGTTGACTCTAACTACCTATGAGATTGAACATTCTTATCTTGTCTAACTGTGGATGTGATTTCATTCTTGATCATCAAATCTATGCTTTGTGAGAACCTGCAAGCTACCACAGGCAAACAAAAAAAGACGAACAAAAATTTCTGCCCCAATTTGCACTAGGAAAATTTTGTGAGTTATTAGTAAAACTATAAATATATACTCTAATAAAAAATGATAATAATAAATATTTAACATAGGTATGAAAATAAAATAAGATTCTTGTTCTCAATAATGCAACCAAGGGATTTGTTTCCTAAAAAGGCAGCTAGGAGATGTCGTACCTTGTGAAGACTTATTAGAAAATAGGAGTTTTTGTTCCCTAAAGCACAACCAGGGGATATTGTACCCTGTGAAGGAATGAAAAGAAAAATAGGAATTTTTACTCCCTAAAGCGCAACCAGAGGATGTTGTACCTTGTGAAGGCATGAAAAGAAAAATAGGGATTTCTATTCCCTAAAGCGCAATCAGAGGATGTTGTACCCTGTGAAGGCGTGGTCAGGAAAATAAGAGTTTTTGTTCCCTAGAGCGTAACCAGGGGATGTTGTACCCTGTGAAGGCATGAAAATTAGATAGAATTTTTGTTCCCTAAAACACATCCAGGGGATGTTGTACCCTGTGAAGTCGCAGAAAATAGATATGATTTTTTTTCTTATTTTTTTCCTTTTTCTTTATAAAAAATGCTGCAGTTTTTAAGTTGAGGGATTTTGGAACTCTTTTTCTTTATAAAGGGAATTAGGGGATGTCATACCCTATGAACTCAATACAATAATGTTTATCTTCTTTTTTTTCATAAAAAAAAATATTCCCCAATTTTGAAATGGAGGAACTTGGAAACTCTCTTTTTCTCTGCTTTTTTTTTCTTTTCATCTAAAATTAGATAGGGTCTTGGTCCTAATAATGCAATAAGTTAATTTTTTACCCATAAAGACATGAATAAAGAGTACAACTTCTTATTTTTATATTTTTTTTTATAAAGAATATGCCCCAGTTTTTGACACATCGGGAACTTTGAAACTCTCTTTTTTTTGGTTTATTTTCTTTTTGTCTAAATAAAATTTCAAAAACAAAAATATGCCCCAGTTTCTTTATCTCTTGGGGATATGAGTTTTTATTTAGTGAGACCAAGCCTTTTTGTAGGACTGCCAATGTATCTTGTCATAGTAAAAATCAGGTTGAACATAGTTCACAAAGAAAGATGAAGGAGTTTCTTTTTTTTTCTTTTTTTTTTGAAGAGCGTATTTTAGTAAAAGCACAAGAGAATGAAGAACATGAAATCAATTTATTGGTTGATCATGTCTTGACTTCGGTTGGTACAAATAATTATTACTATGCATAAGATTTCACCAATTACCTTTTGATACATTTGGGGTCAACTTCGAGTGCCCTCACTACAAATAAAGTCTTAATTCACACATAATAGAAACATTTAGATCTTAAGACAACACTCACGCTCAGAAAGATTTTCAATGCATGCAATTGAGATACCATATGCTTGGCCCTCATGTAAGTATCAACTAATGTGAAAACACTCAGACTGAATCAAGTAGGGCTTGTCATTGACTTGTATGTAGGTTTAGAGATGGGTAGGATACACATTTGGGGTAGAGTGACTTGGGGTGGAGTGACTATTTCCTCCCTGGTATTGCACTATGCTCTCAATATTTTGTATTTTCATACTTGATCTTCGTTTACTTAGCTGCTTCTTATCTTTTTTCCTTTTCCTCTCAAGTTATTTTTTGAATTATCTCCTTTTTCTCTTTTGGAGTTTTTACTCCTTGTTGGATTTTTTCTTTTTTTGGATTTCTTTTTATTGTGGAAATTCTCTTTTTTTATCGCTTTTTTTTTGGGATATTTGTATCTTCATCTTTTTGCTTCATCATCTAACATAGATCTTTATCAGTGCACTCAGGTAGGTGGGGCCAAAAGAGGGGTTGTGCATTTATGGACTCAAAAGGATATAGGCTAAGATATGGTTATCCAATAAAAGGTTTTAGGCTCAAAAGGAGAACTCTAGGGATTATATGTCATTTGGTAGGCTAGAAAGGTAATGATAGGATCAAAGAAGGCCTACAATCCTTTCCCAAATCCAAGTGTTACACAAAATTTTGCCTCAACAAATATTTGGAGCAAGTTCTATATCAACAAAGTAATGTCATTGAATTTTTAATCTAAAACTCACCACACAATGCACATGAAGTAATAACGTCTGATTAATTTAATCCTAACTTTTAGCGAGAGAACTTCTCAAGCGCCACTTAGGTATAATTAAGAGGTACTCAAAGAATCTATGGTTCATAATAAATTTGGTCCTTCTATCATGTCAAATCACTTAATACCCTTTTTATGCAGAGTTCTAAATATATTGTTACCAACTAAGTCAAGAAGATTTCTTTTCTTTTTTTGAATTTTTGATAAGGATAAAAACATTTTTTTATTTTTTAAATAAGGATCACGAACTCGAGGAGCATTGCCTACGTATATCATCAAGGTGAGAATCAGATGTGCGTAGTTCGTGAAACTCGCAAAGAGATTTAACCTTTTTTTTGAACTTTTGAATAAGGATCAAGACTTTGTTTTTGAATTTTTGAATAAGGATCGAGACTTCTTTTTTAAAATTTTGAATAGGGATCATCGAACCCGAGGATGGCTTCCTACGTATCTCATCAAGGTCAGAATCAGGTGTGCATAGTTTGTGAAACTTGCAAGAAGATTTAACCTTTTTTTAAACTTTTGAATAAGGATCAAGACTTTGTTTTTTCAATTTTTAAATAAGGATCAAGACTTCTATTTCAAATTTTTGAATAGGGATCACCGAACCCGAAAAGGCTTGCCTAGTATCTCATCATGGTGATAATCAGTTATTCGTAGTTGTCACGACTCGATTTCTCAGGTCATGATGGAACCTATCATACCCGTCAATAGGTAAACCGACTCGTAGTCCGTAATAGCTAGTAAAGGACTAATGAGAAAAGGAGAAACAAAACTAAATAAAAGAGAAAGAAGATAGGAAGAGAGAAAAAACATCCCCAAAACCTGATGAAGTTAGTATAAGAGTTTCTAATACAATAAGAGTACAAAGAGAAATATAGAGTAAATATATACTAAGCCATCTATGAAATACAAAAATAAAGATCAGTCTAACAATAAGAGGGAGAGCAGGAACAACTCCAAACGTCAGGAGCTCACCCTAAATATCTGATCCATGGTTGCTCTGCACGATGCATATATCAATGATGAGAAATCATACTATGATCTGCAGGCTGCAGAAGTGTAGTATGAGTACCAAACACATGGTACTCAGTAGGCATCGGCTGACTGATCACCAGAAATAATGCAAGTACAAATAACATATAAAGTAGGAACATAAATTACAGGTAGCTAACCACAAAACTAAGCCTAATAATACTAATGGAGCGATAAGGATAACCTATCATGAGCTACCAGCAATCCAGGACAAAGCGCAATACCATAAGTAACTATCCATTATACGGTAGTAAAGTGAAGGAGTTATACTATATACAATAGTAAAGTGAAGAAATGTATATACAATGAATAATAGTAGAAGAAAAGAAGGAAATGATATACAAATTATGGATAGGGAAGAGTATATATATATATATATATATATATCAACGTTATACTGACGACCACACCCAAAGATACTACTTTGAGGGAGTTAGTCTACTATCTCAAGGATCATAAGTGATATAGGAGATATCTCTTGCATAAGCAGGGCCTCTAGTTGTAATATGCATAATCATAAGATGACCCAACAATGATAAACCCTGCCATAATAATGAGAGAAGAGATCAGAAACGTACCGATAACCTCGAGTACCGATCCATAACCAACTTTCCACGAGCTATGCAATAATAAGACTGATAGATAAAGATGCCAAATAATTATACTGGTGATAAGTAATGCATATAATGAATGAATACAAGGATAATCTAGTACCATATATCAACCAGGTGTCATAACGTACCAATTATTTATACACCTCCTTCGGCCCGCCGGATCACAAGGCAGGACCTATGAATCTCACCTCTTCTGGCACGTAGCTCAGACAGAGGAACCCATAGGGTACTTGGGATGTCCATATATATACTGCCTGGTCCCGAACCAAGACTTTCACTAACCATCATAACCAATCTACTCCGTCTTGCACTGAAGAGATATATAAAGTATTGTAAGAAATGTCAGACTTGAATGAGAACTGAATAAGTGTTTGTCTTTAAATCCATCGCCCGAGATCGAATTGTGGACTAAAACAGTATAGTAATTAAGAAAGGGTTGAAATCTTCCCCAACCGGAGTAAGTAAGTAGTGGTAAAAAGAGAGTGGATTAATAATGGATTGGAATAAGGCTCGATCGATTTTCAAAGTGATATATTCCATTTAAAATGTCATAATTCCATAATAAGGGTGGTACGACTTTAGTTTTCAAAGAATTGATTTTAAAGTTAAGAAAAGTGGGAGTAAATCCCTTTTTAGAAAATTATAGTAAAAATAAGATTTTAACCGGAATCATACCACTAACTAAGTGTAAATGCGCCTAAATGTATGCATGCCATCACTAGTATACAAACAATGCAACGATAAGTGCCAAAACGTCTAAAATCTAGAATCACGTCCTTTCAAAGAATAGAATACTAACTTGGTATCTAACTGGTATCATAACCACAACCTCGGGCCCAAAAATATATAAATTAATGGGATACAACACCATAATCCAGGAAACTACGGTAGCAAAGGCATAAAGCTACTAAAAGGATCTAATCGGGGAAATACCGTCCAATTTACTAAGAAATGGGTAACTTTTATACTAAGGAATCCTTCATGTCAATATATGGCTAAACAAGTTTATAATCAAGTGTAATATAATCCTACAACCATAACGGGTATTCTAGGCTAGGGTTCGGGTTACATTTCTATTCTAAATTCCCTACATAAATCAAGTAATGATATATCTAGGCATAAACATAAGCTATAGTCCTTACCTAGCATGCAAAATATACAATACACAATCTTATAGAGATAAGTAGATCGAAGCCTACCTCATAGCCAAACTACAACCTCAAACTATCCAAAAATTACTCGTCCTTACTCTGTGATTCCAAAATGATGTCGCACTATCAAAACATCAGCTAGACATTAATACGAGTAAAAGGATACTCATATTGCAAAATAAAACTTCGAACCTAAAATCGGGTAAAAAATATGCTCGTGGTGACCGCTAATGAAATTTCAAAATTGAATTCATCACGAGGTCACTCGAAGGAAAAGGAATGCATGCTCGAAATTTAAGAAAAAATGGAGCACAAATTGGGGCTCAAATCAACCCATAAGGTTAAGGAAATAAAGACCTAATTTATAGGAATTAACAAGAGAAATAACGAATTTTGATGGGGACAAACAATGGGAAATGATCAAGAGATGTTATATTAACTTACCTTAGCCTCATGGATGATTTCCCATAATTTTCGTTGCTCTAGGGTTCAATAATAGCAGATTGGGACGTGCAAAGTGAGAGAAAATTGGGGGAGACAGTAATATTTAGGCCCAGGGGTTACCCATCACGATCACGAGGACCCCTGATTGCTATCGCGATACATAGGAGAATTTTTTATTGTGAACACAGGGAGAGTGTCACGAATGGGAAGACTTATCAAGGTGGACCATCGCAAACGCGATGACAAGTGTCACACATGTGAACAAGACGAGGGATCAGGTCGACCTGACCCTTCATCGTGAACACTAGAGGGAAGACTCACGATCGCGAGAGTTAAGAGTTTGACCCTTCACAAATGTGGTCTGAACTTCACCAATACGAATAACAAAACTGGCCTACACCAGATGCTAGAAAACCAGTAAATATGCTAAGTCTAACGGACTTCGATTGGGTACTCGGGATTCATTTGGAAACTCGTGAGTGCAAACGAACTATGATACCATAAAAAATTTAACTTTTTGGTCTCAACAGAATCATCAAAATTCTCAACGGAGGTCATTTTGACACAATGTGGGCCCCACACACAGTTTTATTTTTTATCAAATCTATCCAATAGCCCAAAAAGAGTTTGGAAGCCTCAAAACCCATACCAAGGGTCCCTTTAGCCTAAAATCCACGTTTCAAAGATAATAGTGCTGTCAAAATTCTCATCCGAGTCTGTTTACTAGGAGTTTTGGTCCGAGACCAAATGTTTAACAATGAATGCTCCAAAACAGGGAAATGAGCCTAAAACCCAAACGGACTATTTAAAAACTGAATCGACAGTTCTGGAAAGTCATAAATGACATGTAGGCACTATGGGAAGGCTTGAAACACTAACAACACATGAAAACCAAGAAAATGAATTGAATGGTCTTTACAGTAGTTCATGAAAATTGCCACATAAAAAGGGCTTTTGAAAGACTCGATATTTTGGTAGAAAGTCACAATTTAGAGTTTTTCAAATTTAAAAATAAAAAATATTTATTTTAATTCATTAATTATCCCAAAAGCCGATCAGCAATCATCAAATCTTTCGTATAATATTACAAATAACACATAGGATGCACATATTGGTCTCAAAAAGATACCTGTCTTGGATGGACTCGGCCCATGTACTGAGTCCCACTAAGTCAAATACACGTGATGAAAATAAAGTAAATCCTAATAGATATATTATGTTTGTGTTTCAGTTCTACTAAGGTTAAACCTGATGTCAAGAGGTATATCTAAAGTGGTTGTAAAATGAGCAGACTAGCTTGAGTCAGTGAATAGCAACTAATCGGTAGCAATACTTTTCGGCTTTAGTGCGTGGTTACTCCCTATCCTAAGTAGGTGTAACACTATAAATCCTTCACCAAGGACCGGTGTCCACGTGGCTTTATCTTGACAGAATGGGGTGCGCATGCACAATTCTCGTAATGGTATTATAGAAGACTCGGATGAGGTACAAGAGAGAAGACATTTTATAATACAGTTCAATAATATCAAAGCAATAAATAAGTAGCAAGTAGCACATTAGGCTAATTTAAACACAATACCAAGAAAATATTAAAAGTCAAATAAAAGTCAATATAACAACGCTCGAATTCTGGTTATCCCCAGCAGAGTCACCATCTGTCACACCCCTATTTTTACCCTACTAACTTGAGAGTGATTTTTAAGATTTTTCCAATTAAAGTTACATTTTGAAAAGGGATTATTTATTTATTCAGAGCCACCACTTGGAATTGAATCTTGGTGTTCCAAGTAACCTTATTTAATTCGACATCAAAAGAAAATTTGACTCTTTATTATTGGTCTGCAAACAAGAAATCCAGATAAGGAATTCTGTTGACCGAGGGGAAGGTGTTAGGCATATCTTGAGTCTCGTAGTTCTAGAACGGTCGCTTTATCAACTTATTTTTGGCTTGAATTAATTCTTGAATAAAATTATGTTAATGCCTGTGATTTGCTTAAAATGGTCAAACTTTATTAGCCTTAACTAAATTCGAAGGTTGTTTTTTAAGAAAGTATTTTAGGTTAAGACGCATAGTTGCGACCGTACCATCTTGTTTACACGTCTATATCCAAGACGCAAAGTTGCAACCTCAGTCAGAACGATATATAATGAGCGCCTTTGTTAATGTTTCAAACATACAATAATAATTTAGGTCATCTCAATATATAATTGATCACTAAAGCATGAACTGTCAATAAAACTAAGGAAATCTAATACTAACAATTCCACTTTAAATTTAATCATTCAAAAATTCGAATACATTTCAATATTAGAACGTCAATATTAAAACACATACTAAATATGGACAAACTTTTTAATGGTAGAATCAAGTCCCATATAATCGTGAAATTAAATTATACAAGAGAAGATTAGGGTTGCCTTTTGCGAAAATTAACTCACAACAATAGCACTATGGCCAACTTTCAGGAACCACAAACTCGAAACCGCGGATAAAACCTTAAAACTCAATTTTGTTTTTCTCGTTCTCTCTTTTATTTTTCTGGTTTTCTTTAGTTGTTTGTTTTATCTGTGGCCTTGTATTGTCTTAGATTTTTCTCTGTATGGTGTGTATCGTACGTTTGTGTGGTTGTTGGGGTGTTTGTATTTTGTGTCTTATGTGTTAGTGGTGCTTGTAGTTTCTTTTCTAGGTTGCAGTTGTTGTTAGCCTCCTATACATAACTAATATGTTTTAACGATGAAAAACTAACAAAAGATTAATGCAGGTCAACACTGGAAGAAATTTAATCAAGGAATGAGAAGATCTTAGCAAAAGGGGTAATCAATGATTGAACCTAAGTATGGAAGGAAAGATCTCTACAATAATCAAACTAAAGCAAGGATGAATTGATTAAGGAAGGAAATCAATCAATATTATGTACAAGGAAGAATCTTATGAACACCAAGAAAGGAACGATATCATATCCCCTACATGAACATATCTGATATGGACGTGTCTCTGTATGAATCATCAAATTAAGGAATCAATAAAGGAAGAAGATCACATCTCACACACGAACATATCCGATATGGACGTGTAAACGATATAAATCCTTAATCAAGAAATCAATACAAATTCTTGATTCAAAGAAACTCCTTTGGTTTTCCTTTTACAGCAAGGAGCAGCCAATCAAGAGAAGTTATAAAAGCAGGAGAAGACAAAGAGCAGAGGTACGCAACTTTACTGGAACTACACATCTGTCTCATTCTTAGTCTTCACAAAGCTTTGTATTCTCTAGATTATAATAGTTACAAAAAAAAAAAGGAGTCAGTTTAGTTATACTGGTCGAGGCTGTGTTAATATAAAAAGAACTGAACAATATAAGTTCAGACTTACGATTAAAGATATCACACTGTATCCCAAGATCCAAGCAAAGCTCTAAAGAAAACCCTTGTAACCCAAGGAGACGGGAATAGGCACCACACCAGTGATCTGAACAAGTATAAAAATCTTCATCTCTCTTTACATATTTTTGTTTGTCAATTATTATTGTTGATTTTTCTTCTTATACTAACATCTAGGCAAGTCGGCTGACTCGACCCAAAAGTTGACTCAGAAAATATGTTAATTCACCCCCACCCCCCTCTTCTTGATTTTGAATTAGTATCAGAGTAGGTCTCATATTAAATTACTGCTTAACCACACATGAGTAAAGATCGAATGGAAAACTACCAAATGCCATGAGCAATCCTTCAGGATGGATACCATCAAACAGGTCACCCAATTTCAAAGGACAACACTACTCGCATCGGAAGAACAAATTCAGAATCTTTGTTCAGTCAACTGACTTCCATGCTTGGGTTGTGATCAAGAAAGGGCCAAAACCAATTCCTGGACTAAAAGATAAGGAAAAGGAATCCAGAAGTATAATTGATTTTGAAACCTTTGAGAACACAAAGGATCAACAAGAGGTAATTGAAACTAATGTTAGAGCTATCAGTTTATTTTATTACACAGTAAACGGATTGGAATACGACAAGATATCAACCTATAAAACTACCAAAGAAATGTTGGACAAACTGGAGGATACATATGAAGGTACCACAAAAGTGAAGGAAGCCAGGATTGATGCACTCGTTAATGAATATGAAATATTCAAAATTAGTGAAGATGAAGGAGTAGATTCAATGTTCTCACACTTCAACAAAATTGTTTGTGAACTCAAATCCTTAGGAATGATCTACTCAAATAGCCTGGAAGTCAAGAAACTATTGAGAAGTCTTCCCAAAGCATAAGAAACTAAAACAACTATTTTGGAGGATGGAGATCTACACAAAATGACATACGATAAGCTACGAGGTAATTTACTTGCATATGAAAAAAATCATATTAACAGGTGCAGAAAGGAGGAGAGAAAGAAACTTGTAGCATTCAACGTCGTAAGTCCAAAAGAAAAAGAAAACATAGTTGAAGATAACAGTGAAGGCATGGCTTTCATAAACCATGGAGTTAGACATATTCTAAGGCAAAGACAACAGAGACCCCAGCAAGCCTTCAAGAATAATGTTCACTTAAGAAATAATGATTGTTGCGACCATTATGGTAAACCTGGCCACATCAAGCAAAACTATCCTAAATTAAGAAGAAGGTCATCCAAGAAAAAAAAGAATTTCAGAGCATGGAGAAATGAAGATGAAAAAATAACAATGCTGAAACTGCCAACTTATGTTTTATGGCAATGAGAGAATCAAGTGCGGTAAGACCCTTTAACTGTCATAATTGTAATAATTACTAGCAAATTTTGACATGATAACTCATAAACTTCAAAAATTCATTGATGAATATAGCAAGATTTCTGAAGAAAAGAAAAATTGGTAGACTTTATGAAATAACAAAGTTGAAGATGAAAGAAAAAATCGCCAGATTCAACTAGAAGCAAGCCAGATAGAAGTCAACTTGCTTCAAAAGGAACTTGATGAGCTTCAACTACAACTTAATAGCACCAGAAAATCATCAAGTCATAGCTCTGTCAGAAAAAATGTTCTTAAAGAAAAATCTAAATCTATTCCTGACTCTTTAACATATGCAAAATCTTTATTTACTCATTAAAAACCTACTTGCTACACTTGTGGTAAGAAGGGTCACAAATCATACAACTGCAAACAACAATCTCACAGAGTATGGATTTGGAGACCAAAAGAAACTGCCTCTAACCATCAAGGACCCAAGAACACTTGGGTACCTAAAAGAAACTATTCTTCTTGTTTTGCAGGAACACACCCCTAGAGTCTAAAAAAATGGAATGTGGGTAATAGATAGCGGGAGTTCCAGAAACATGACATGAAAGAAAGAAAATTCCAGTGCTGTAAAGAAAATTGATGGTGGATCGGTCAGATTTGGAGATAATGCTAAAGGAGAAGTTGCAGGAGTTGTCTCTGTGAAGATTAGTCCCTCATTTGATCTAATTGAAGTATATCTAGTGGATGGACTCAAACATAACTTTCTGAGCATTAGTCAACTATGTGATACTGGATTTGACGTATCTTTCAATGCAATAAAATACACCATCAGACATGCTAAAAAGGATATCACCCTTATTGGTGATTGGGTTGAAAATATTTATGTTCTGAATAATTCTTAATTTTTCAACTTTATCTTGTCTTACTACTTAAACTAGTGATCTTTGGTTGTGGCATAGAATGCTTGGGCATGCAAGTATGCACGCTATCGAAAAGCTTTCCAGACCAGAATTGGTGAACGGTTTGCCAAAACTAAAGTTTGAAGAGGATTATATATGTGATGTTTATCAACTTGGTAAGAAGACTCGAACATATTTTAAAGTCAAGTACATTGGCATAATGGTAAGAATAATCTGGGAAAATTTGATCTGCAAAGTGATGAAGGTATTTTTCTTGGTTAGTCTCCTACTGGTTGTGCATATAGGGTTTTTAATAAAATAACCTTGAGTGTTGAGGAATCTATGCATGTTAATTTTGATGACTCTAATCCAATTTCTATGAGTATAAGCCTTGAAGAGGAATAGGTAAATAATTCCCAAATCAAAGTCACCATAGAAACAACAACACAAACCAACACAGTGTTGAAAACAACAATGGAAGAATTGATTACCTCTTCTGAGCCCTCAAAAGTCAATGTTTTGAGGGAATGGAGTATAGTGCTAGTTTCCCAAATGAGTATATTATTGGAAATCCAAATGATCAAATGCAAACAAGAGATTCTTTAAGAATGCAGGTATCAGTAGCTCTAGTAGCACAGTTTGAACCCAAACGAGTCAATAAAGTACTTGAATATGAATCATGGATTAAGGCCATGAAAGAAGAGATTGATCAATTTAAGAGAAATCAAGTCTAGCCCTGGTAAAAAGACCAAAGAATTACTCAATTATTGGGACTAGATGGGTCTATAGAAACAAAATAAATGAAGAAGGTAAAGTTGTCAGAAACAAAGCCAGGTTAGTAGCCCAGGGTTACTCTCAACAAGAAGATATTGACTATAATGAAACCTTCACTTCTGTAGCAAGGTTGGAATCTATTCTCATTCTTTTAGCATTTGCCTCCTTTAAACATTTTAAAATATTTCAAATGGATGTAAAGAGAGCTTTTTTAAATGGTTATATTAATGAAGAAGTCTTTGTTAAATAACCTCCTGGTTTTGAAAATCCCTTTTTTCCTAACTATGTTTATAAATTATCAAAGGCACTTTAAGGCGTCAAGCAAGCCCCAAAGGCTTGGTATGGAAGACTAAGTGCCTTTCTTTTAAATAATAATTGTCAAAGAGGAAAGATTGACACTACTCTCTTTATTCAAAAATTAAATTCAAGCATTCTCATTGTACAAATTTATGTGGATGATATTATCTTTGGAAGTCCTAACACAACTTTGTGTGAGAATTTTGCTAATCTTATGAAGGAAGAATTCGCGATGAGTCTCATGGGAGAACTAACTTTCTTCTTGGGACTTCAAATCAAACATTCTTCTAAAGGGACTTTTATTAATCAAAGCAAGTATACAAAGGAACTTATCAAGAAATTTGTCATAGTAAAAGGCAAAGCTTTTGGAACCCCTATGAGTCTTTCCACAGGTCTAGACACAGACACTACAGGGAAAGATATCTATGAAAAAACATATCGAGGAATGACTGGTTTATTACTATACTTGACAGCAAGTCGACCAGACATTATGTTCAGTGTTTGTAAATGTGCAAGGTTTTAGTCAGCTCCAAATCAAATCTGACTGCAGTCAAGCGGATAATCTGATACCTCATTGGTACTCAAAATATTGGATTATGGTACCCTCATTCATCAAACTTTTATTTAATCGGTTACTCAGATGTTAAATTTTTAGGTGATAAAAATGATCGAAAAAGTACTAGTCGTACTTGTCAAATTCATGGCGGTGCACTAATTTCATGGCATAACGAAAAAGCAATCCTTAGACACACTATCCACCACTGAATCTGAATATTTAGATGTTGGAAGTCGCGGTACTCAATTACTGTAAATGATGCATCAATTACTTGATTTTGACTTGTCATATGAATTGTTGCCTATTATGTGTGATAATACCACTGCCATTAGTTTATCTAAATATACCGTGCATCATTCTAAGTCCAATCATATATATATTAAGCATTATTTTATTCGTGATCATGTTGAAAATTGAGATTTTGTGCTAAAATTCGTTAGTTCTGAAAATCAACTTGCTGACATCTTTACAAAACCTCTTTTGGAAGAAATATTTTGTTTCCTTAGAAAATATCTTGGAATTATATGCATTAATGATATATAATTATGTTATCGTTTCATCTTATTTTTTCCTTTTATGTTTACACTTCTTACTTTAATTATGTTACGCCTCCATTCCTTTTACTCTTATTTAAATTTTTTACCTTTTCCTCTTCCTCATAAATCTTTGTGTTTGTTCACTTCCATAACATCTTTTCAACTCCTGTTCACACCCCTTCATCTTCCCCTTAAAGCCTTTATTAACCCCTCCTCTTCTCTCTTCTCTTCATCTCTCTCTAATGACCAAAACTAGATCAATGGAAAACCAGAAAAAACCACCCTTGATTGTCACTCCTAACAATCAAGAACCAGTTCTTATCTCTATTTTTTCTGAGGGAGAAGCCTCCAATTCTCTACCCATCTCTAAATCTAAGAAGCGTCCCTCAACCAGTAAGAATGAGTCTTGTAATAACTCACTCAAATCCTCCTGAGTCCCTTTCACCAGAAGACATACATAAGCTTTGGAGAGTGTCTCAGATGGAGAAATTTATGGCTTTCAAAAATTGCTTTGTGGTATCTAGCAGAATCTTTAATTTACAGCAATTGAAAAATTCTCACTGCAAGGTAAGTACCTTCTTTAAGGCCCAAGATTTATCCCTTGTTCTTTACCTCAGTTGTTTGGAAGTTTTTGAGGATCGCGTTCTATGCAAATCTTCGTGTTTCTAAAGAGAGTGGTAAATTAGAAACCCTAGTGTTGGGTACGAGGATTATTATCAATGATTTTCTGTTTGAGAAGGTGTTTGACACAAAAAAAATTGGATTTGTTCCGTATATGAATGGTACTTGGCCAAAAAACTTTGAGGTAACTCTTGAAGAAGCCAAGGTGGCTATTGTTGAATCAGATGCAGATGCTTTACACTTTAGACCCTTATCCTTGTGTTTCAAAAACAAAATTTTGGCTCATATCATCGCTACCACTTTGATCCCCAGGAAAGGCTCTCTCAGCAACATCACTTCAAGGGATGTGTTTGTCCTTTATTGCATGATTAAAAAGTATAAAATCAATTGGGCTATGTGGTTTTGTGAGTATATGTTGGAAAGTGCTGCTGACACTAATGCCTCAGCCAACTTGCCTTATGGTTTGATAATTACTCGTACTTGCTCCACTACTCCACTGATCTTTCAAGTTTTCCTCCTAATGAGATTTTGCAAATTATGATTTCAAAATGTTTGCAAGCATGGGTTACACTCTCATTGGAAATCAATGGTGCAAGAAGGACTCTATTAAGACCAAATCTGAGTAACCAAAGGTAAGTAAGATTGTTGCTGACTCTGCTTTTGTTTTGATAAAGTAGGTGGAAGAAATTAAGGCACACCTACTCTCCTTAGAAGAGGGAATGTTGTCCATACAATAGTCCACTGGCAAGCTACTTTAACTCAGCAAGGACACCACTACAGTTATGGGAAAAATGTGTCTTTCTATCGATGGTTTCAAACATGAAGGAGTCAAGACTTTCAATAGGTTGTTTAAGCAAGTCGACTCCATCAATTCCGAAGCCAACTCCTCCCACAATGAGCTTGTTGTATAAGTTCAAACTTTCTACTACAACTTCTCGAATAATGTGGAACATTCCTACTATAAATTCTGTCATAACATGTATAACAATCTCACTTATTTCCTTAGATGAAATCGTTGACTCTCTCATTTCCGAATACTCCTTATTCAGTGAGGGCATGTCCTCATTCTAAACACTTTTTGGGTCTGTAATAAGGGCGTCTTTTGCCTCTCTCCTAACTGTCTACACTCACTTGCTACCTAGACTTTCCTAACTTCTTAATATGTTTTTGCATCTCATTTTCTATGTGCATGTATATTATGCTTTTTGTGTTCTTTTTATTTTTGATTATGCCAGAAGGGGAGAAAACATTAGTAGGACCCATCAAGTGAAAGAAAGCAACAAGTAAGGGGGAGCTGCAAGAAAGCACCTGATAGGGAAGTTGACTACACTGCTATTTACTTTTTTTCATCATCAAAAAAAGGGAGATTTTTAGCCTCCTATACATAACTAATATGTTTTAATGATGACAAACTAACGAAAGATTAATGAAGGTCAACATTGGAAGAAATCTAATCAAGAAATGAGAAGATCTCAGCAAAGGGGTAATCAATGATTGAACCTAGGTATGGAAGGAAAGATCTTGACAATAATCAAATTAAAGAAAGGATGCATTGACTAAGGAGGGAAATCAGTCAACATTCTATACAAGGAAGAATCTTATGAAGACCAAGTAAGGAAGGATATCATATCCCCTATATGGACATATCTGATATGGACATGTATCGGTATGAACTATCAAATCAAGGAATCAAGAAAGGAAGAAGATCATATATCACACACGGACATATCTGATATGGACGAGTAAATGATATGAATCCTCAATCAAGGAATCAATACAAAACATTGATTGAGAGAAACTCCCTTGGGTTTTCCTTTTAGAGCAAGGAGCAGCCAATCAAGAGAAGCTATAAAAGCAGGAGAAGATAAAGAGCAGAGGCACATAACTTCACTGGAACTACACATCTATATCATTCTTAGTTTTCACAAAGCTTTGTATTCTCTAGATTACAATAGTTACAAAAAAAGAAGGAGTTAGTTTAGTTATACTAGTTGAGGTTGTGTCAATATCAAAAGAACTGAACATTGTAAGTTCAGCCTTAAGATTGAAATAAATCACGTTGTATCCCAAGTTCCAAGCAAAGCTCTAAAGGAAACTCTTGTAACCCAAGGGGACTGGAATAGGCACCACACTGGTGATCCGAACTAGTATAAAAATCTCTATCTCTATTTATATATTATTGTCAATCAATTATTATTGTTGAGTTTACTGCTTATACTAACCTGCAGGGAAGTCGACTGACTCGACCCAACAATCGAGTAGGAAAAGATTTCAATTGACCCCCCTCATGATTTTCAATTGTCGTTGCACGTGAGGGAGTATTAGATTGTTGGTTGTTCTCTTGTTGTTGGTGTGTGTAGTAGTTTAGGTTTGCATAGTTATTGTCTATCGTAGTTGCTGTAAGGTTGGAATATAGAGAGGTTAAGGTAGTTTAGGGTTGTAGGGTTATTATATAGTAGTGTAAGGTAGTATATGGGTTATGTATGCTGGAGCAAAGGGTTGTGTGGGATTATATATATAGGGGTGGATGGACAGTAGGTTGAGTGAGGGAGTATATGCTAGTTGTTATGTCCGTTTAAGTTTTTGTTTTGGGGTAGAATTAGGACTAGTTTAGGGGATTTTAGGTGGTGGGGGTGTTAGGGTGTGATTAGGATTAAGATATCAAATAAAATATTAATTAATTAGTTCAAGACCCAAAAAAAGTAGTAAAGATAAACAACTAATCCCAAAAATAAAATACTAAAATTACTAGCTTATTTATTAAATCTAAATTTAAAGAAAGAAAACATATATATTTTTATAAATTTTCTTTTCTTTTGAAAAAAAAAAAAAAAACTCATCCTAAAATGTGACTCTATTTTTATAATTGTCAAATACTTTTAAAATGACATAAAAAATGAAATATCTAATTTCGACCTAAAAAAGTGTTTTAAACACTAAAATGGCTTAAAGCCTTAAGTTTGGTCAAAAATTAAGTGTTTACATCACATTTTCAGATTCGCATTATGTAATCGTGTACCCTAATTGGGGATTTTGCTGTAATAATAAGAAAGAGATTCTGGCTATTTGTTTTTCTATTTCCCAAGAGCCTTGCCCTTTAATTAAGTCTTTTTTCTAGCAACTTATCTCCTGTTCTGGTAACAAAATTTTGCCTCTTTGTCTCTCTCTGGTGACGAGCCCGAACCTATTTGACCATTCATCCTTGGGGGTCATTATTGCATTATTATCATTTTTTTTTTGAAAAGGCATTGATCGCTAGTCTTTTCAAGTGGTACTTTGGGTTCAGGCTTTGCGTGGCTGTTTTGGCTGGTTCTATGTGTCATCGAGGCTTATGATAATGAAGAAAGGTGCTAATTAGTTTTTATTTTTGTGCATCTTTTATATTATCTAAATGAATTGGTTTAAACCTCGACCACAAGCATCTTAGTCCTTTCAAAACCTCGTTATATCAAGTAGGAATCCCTTTAATTTTACTATGTTGAGCATCTAAGTCAGGACGTCTCCTACACACTTTGGCATGTAGATTTAGAGTGTTAAACTCCATATAGTCAATATCGACTTAAAGGACCATTCTTCGTGAACAACTAAAATTATTCACACAGATTAATTTCAATTGTGTCTCTTGCTCGGGCATCTTGAAACTAGCATGTGGCGACATGGTCTCAGGTTTCTTTACAATCAGATGATTAGTCCGAGCAGCTTCTGTGAATGTTCTTCCCGGGGAGGTCATGAGAGGAACACTCGTGACTGTGGAAGTAAGTCCTAGGTCTATCTTATTGTTGAGCTGCTCGAACGTTGCCCGCCTCTAGCATGGACTTTGAAGCCTCAGGCTTGATTTCTCAAATTTTCCAAGGTTGAGGAAGCCTATTTCTTAGACGGATTTCCCATTAGATTTTTAAAATATATATTTAGAGCACTGAGTATCCCCGACCTGGGGGCCCTACTTATTTGCAGCATGTCATAGTCCGACTAGAGGATTTTCTCAGACTATCATGCCAAACACTTGTGATTACAATTTCTTATAATGACAATTTCCTCAATTTTATAATAGGGTGCCATCCATTACAAAGGAAATTATCCTAATTTATACCCGAAATTCCCTACTCCTACCTCGTTAAAAACATTGCCAAGAAAACCCTATTTGGGATAAAAATTGGACATAGGAAAAAAAAGTGTAGCTTGTCCCTCCGAGCCTTCAATGGAGGCACTATAGCTTTGCATATTGTACCCCGATCCTACAAAACATCTCAGATGACCCAAAACCAAAAAGTCAGCTAAAACAAAATAAAATAGAAAATGACGTATCTTCCAGGTGTCTTATGCTTTGCTTATTTTCTTTCGAAGAGCTTCATATGCCTAAAGCAAGGGCCTTCACCTTTCACACCCATGCTTGCCTACTCCTATGATTTTCCTTGCAAATACCCTTTCAACCTTCCCCCATGCTAGGACAGGACCGAGGACCATGGTCTCTCCTGTTCGAGCGCTTGGCCTCTCTAGGAGGTATACTTATGGTGTCTAGCCAAGGCCATGCAAAATAATTAGCATTGCTTCTGAGGAGGTCAACTTGCACAAGAAAAGCTCTGGACTCATTCCCTTGCCCAAATATACCTTTTTCCTGAGTGAGCAGGGGATAAGTTAAACTTGACCGGGTGTATCTATTAGCATCCTTATTGTTTCCCTCTCACTGGGGGTGTAGCGAAGCCTCTTGGTTCTAATCCATACTCGCAGGGCCTTTCTGGCATTTGGATGATTAAAGCCCCCTTTTTGGATATGGGCCTCATAAAGTCCCCTTCTTGAATCTGGGCCTCATTCCATGGCCTCATACTCTATTAGGCTCTTTCTAAGTTCGAGTAAAGCGACAGATCTCTTCCGATTCAATATTTTATTGAAGGCCAATATCGCCCAATTATCGAGTATCATTGGTAATCGTGCCCCACTCTTTCCCAAAACTAGTGATGAAATCCCACAATAGCTCTGCATTACCCTATTTTACCCCGAAGATATCCCCATCCCACGGCATATTAGACGAGACCATGGGATTCTTTGACTGGATTAAACACTTATCTCTATCACTTTATTTTGAAATTCTAAGGCGCACTAAGCCAGGCTCTCCCAAAAGTTATGGATTTCTCTACCCTAAGATTTCATGCAGGCCATGAACCTCACAAGGAGTGCATCAAAAATTTTCAAAAGAAATATTCCCCCATATTCTCTACCTTCACTTCATCTTCTGTCAGGCCACCTGCTCCTCCTAGCCTCTCCAACATACCCATGTTCTTCATGACCTTCACGTGGGGCGAGTCTCTATTCTTATGTGTCACTCTTCCTCCCAAACCTGAAGGGTTTGTCAGCTCATTCCTTGCATTTGTTGGAGAGAGATATCCTCTATACGGTCATTGTTGTCATCAGCCTTGACCTATTCTCCTGAAAAGCAAAGCACAGAAAGAAAACTAACAAGAAGAAGCTAAAAACCCATACTGCTTCTCTGGCCCAATGGTGGGCATCAAACTTTTTACCATCGATTTTGGGACAGTCAGATTTATAGGTGGGTCAGAACAAGAGTTACGATTTTAGCTTCAAGTTAGTAGCAAGAGCTTTCAACATAATAAATAGACATAGTAAATGAATCAAACCATAAACAAAACAGAGATTGAGAATAAATTTGAACGACAACGAGGTTCATGATTCTTTAGGTATGAGTTGATCGTTGTCGTGATTCTTAGATTAATGAGCGTAACATCAAGGAACAAGTGAAAAATAACTAAGGCAGCAGATAAATCTTGAGAAAAAAGCTAAAGATTTTTGTTGCTTATGGATGGAGATGAGCAAAATCAGATCCCTTTACAATGGGTTAGGGGGTGCCTATTTATAATGTCCTAATATTGCTGCCAGCCAATGAGAGAATACAAATTTAAACCTGGATCACAACAATCGATGGATGATGGACACTTGTCGTTGAGCCGTTGGAGGATGCCAACCCAATATTGCGTGTCTGACACTGTTCAGCAGAGGGTTGCCTGTGCGTCTGAGAACCCTGACACACTATCCTTCTGTCTGTCCTTTCATGTGTGGTCTCCATCATTGATAATATCGAGCCATTCCATTTCTTGCCCAAGATGATATTCTCTCATCTCGGTTTCGTCTCTAGAACAATGCTTATCATGGGCCGGTTTCAATCCTATCGACTAGAGTCGGCCTAATCTTTATTAAAACTATTTTATCCCATAAAATAACTTCTTTTTTATAAAACCAATTATAAGTACCAGGAATTTATCCAAGAGCTAGACTGCTTGTCAAGGAAATTCCTAGATGGACACTTTCATCTTTAATACATTAAGATATTCAAGCCTCTTGGAATCACTTCAAACTTGTTTTTGTCAAACACGTTCTTATGTTGTTGTCGGAGTTAGGATAGTAAGGTCATATGATATATAACCGATCTTGTTACATGTTAATGAGCATATTAAAAATCATAATCATTTATAAACGATGCAATATAAGTTAAGAAGGCAAATTAAAAAAATTTAATTAGAGGCAGACTTCCAACCAATACGACGTGCCTCCAATCAAAACCAATTCTTTTAAAACATGGTGGTGAGAAGAAAAAAAATTATGTATTATTTTTATATATTTGATACTAAATATATCATGTCTCCAAGAATAGCATAAACATATAAAAAACATGAATTCCCTATATTTGTTCGACTTAAAGAGTGCTTGTCACACCTCTGCTGGTGTCAGGTCTATATGGACTTGGCATCATCTACTTTATTTAACTTTGTTTACATTTTCGATTTAACGTAATTTTATTTTTTGGAATTAACTCGATTTTTCAAATTTCTTCTTCTTGAACTATAAACAAAAGCTTATATGTATGTTAATTAAAAAAAATTCTAACAAACTATTGCTTCGCTTTCATTTTTTCCACTATCAATTTACATATATTAATAGCAAAATCACACCTAATTAATTTTTAATTAAATTGCTTAACAGGAGATGGTAATGAGAATCATTTGACATTCAATTATTCAAAGGTAAATCCTCCCTCCTACCATATTCCTAACATCCTTGGATTGAATATGCAGAAAATGTTACTACATTTATGACTGGAGACTATACACAATTAGTATTCCACATTTTAACCAGAAACCGCAAACGTCGTTATGTATTCATGCTTTGAGAATTGGAGGGATGATTTGATTTGTTGGGAACAGTTTACTCATCAGAGAGTTATAAGAAAATTGAATTGAAAAGTCACTTGAATTTGTAATGTAAATTTGATGTGAATTCGAATTAATTAAACTCCAATATAGCTATTGAACACCTAATTTTAAAATTTTAAAAAAAAACATTTTCAATTGAAGGTTCTTGTTAGATTTGTAGGCAACGAAAAAGGTCAAAGTCGAGAGTTTGAAGTTGGAAATTGAAATATTTGATCACGTGGATCCACTCATCATCGACATCGCAGCTTTTCATCGTAAAGGACCCCTACGTTTTCAATTTTTTTAACTAGTGTACTTGACCACGCTTTGTGCAGTTACAAAAAAATTTCTTAAAAATACAAAAATCCCAAATTTAATGAATCACACCGTTATAGAGTTCACTCCCACAAATCAAACACACCATTTCAGAGTCCTCTTTTTCAAACTAAACTAAAGCAGGAATATATTATCATAGAAAATATAATAATATTCCTACTTCAAATATGAAAGGAGAGGATGATTTTGGGTACGTAGGGTCTCATGAGATAAAAAAAAAGTATCAACTTTTATATACTAAAATGAAGAAATATCATAAGGTATTTTTAAAAAAATACATATTAGGAGGTTATGAATATGAAAGTATGAAAGTTATGAATATTATTAAGAGTGGCAACAAAATTGGTGAGTTTTGAAGGTGAAAATTTTAAAGAAAATAAAAGAAGAAAACACAACAAAAAAAGATAGAGACAAATGCACATGGTATTAAGTGTTGCAGCTACGTGGGATTGTTTAAAAATTACAACAACAACAACATACCCAGTGTATTCCCACAAAGTTGAGTCTGGGGAGAGTAAAGTGTACGCAGTTCATACCACTACCTCAGATGAAGTAGAGAGGTTGTTTCCGATAGACCCCCGGCTCAGGACAAATAACAGTATAACAAGCAAAAAACATAAAAACAAACAACAAAATGAGGTAACACACCACTAGATTAAAGAAACAAAACACCCACGGAGTAATGCTATGAACTATCTACCCGAAGTCACACACAATATCAAACCACAGCAAACAAGAAACTACAAGAGATTGTTTAAATATTTGAAATATTTTTTTGCTCTTCAACTTTATTAAACTAGTAGTTCTATGTTCTCTAATTTTAATTTCTGTATTATTAATATCGGTAAAGCTAAATCTTTTTTTTTCCTCAAAAAACACATAAAGGAAGAATGAATTTCAAGAAGAATTTATCTCAATATATTGTAGTGTATATAAAGTTTGTATGCCCAAAAATATTTCACTTTTCTTTTTTACTTTATTATAGAGTCATGATTGAATACCTTCATAATTATATATCCTTGTTCAAGTAAACCAAAAAAACAAATAATAGAAAAGTAAAAGCATACTTTTATTTTCTTGTTTTTATACTTTTCTGCCTATTTATTTTCCCAAAAAAGGGAATGTCTATATTACACTATTTTCTTCCTGTCCGATTTCTCTAAACTTTTTGTAACCAAATGATCACTCCTTTTCTATAAATAATATTTGTTTGATTGAACCATCAAATTATACTAAATAGAGTAAAATAAAAAATAATGTGTTCATTACTTCAACAATTTCTTCTACAAACATATAATATCATCAAAGAGGGATAACTTTGGTGAGATACTCAGTAAAAACTAAAACAAAAACTTCAAGCTTCAATCTCTTTAATTATGAAAAGCTACAATGAGAGAAAAAAGGTTTTGCAAGAAATATATTTGGACAATTTGTTGTTCTAATAAATTAGTAGAAAAATGCATTTTCCACTTTTTGATCTAACTATTTAGTTTGTCTTTCTATCTGTCACGATGCAAAAGTAGAGGTCATGATGGTACCTACTCCATCCTAACCCTGCGTAGGTAAGCCCAACACCCAAATAGATAAATAAAGTGGTAAAAGGAATAACAAACCCAATACGAGACATCATAAGAAAGGCAGGTCATAATATAGATGAACAACAATATTCGACACAAAACAAAATACAACTTCAAACCCCAGAATCTGATGTCATGAGTAAAGAGCACTAATACCAAATAAGAGTACGAAAATACATAAGTATGTAAACAAATCATAAATTAAAGTCAAGATAGATAAGATGAAGTCCGAAATCAAGCCCCAAACGAGGAGCTCACCCGTCCTCCAAATCAGCCTCGATCACCACACGATCTAACATTTTGCGGGTCGCACTCAAACTAGGATTTTCACCAAAAGGGTACAGAAGGTAGGAGTGAATACGGTTCACTTGTACTTAGTAGGTATCATAGACCGATTGGGCAAAGTAGAAAACTAAACAAGTAAGGAATACTACGAGCACACTTCCACCTACATACAGAAAAGTTCCCAATTGTGGCTTAAATCGTATCTCCTGACAATTCTATAAGTATAATATAAGTATAAGACTACACACGAGTGTAAATACACAAAATAAAGCTAAATAGACAATATCAACACGTAAAAAAGAATGAAAGTGATGCAATGCAATGCAATTGCTAAGATGTAATGTCTCAATATCACCTCGTATACACCTTTCAAGCAAAAGCTTCCAGGATAGGATACCAAGGGGGATTCACAACCCATATACGTTCACAATCTCATAACTCATTCAACATTGCCGGCATATTCCTCGGTCAAGGATGCTTATAAAGTAGCTTATTTTCTTTCAAAATCAGTATTTCTCTGTGATATCAATTTCATATATACATATATATATATAGATGATTAGAAATAAGGATGCATGCTCATATCTAAAACAAAATTATATTATGAGTCAAATTAATGATGGCATTAAATAAGCTAAATCTCCTCAATATTTCAGTAATTCATTTTGTAAATCGTCCCATGGCACCACAGTAATAATAGTCATATAAGATATCAAATAAATATAAATTTGAGCCCCTACTCGCACAACACAATAATGATAAAGGCAAGTAATGCACAAATAAGGTCTATAATATCAAGTCAAACCCCCACATGGGCATCACAACAATAATAATCCCTCAAATCAACAATAATATTTATATAAGTTCCCACACAGGCAATACGATATTAATTACGATCTCAGAACATGAATCTCACAATAAAATCCCCATCCCATAGCATACTTTGCATGAATGGTTAACTACCTAGCCAGTCTGAAGAAAGTTAAGACATAATCTTTCTCAAATAATTGAATCTTTAGCCTGAACCCTTCAACACGAAGCCTTTCCTTTATGTATGGCCTCAAAATGAACCAAATCTAACAAAAATGTAATCTATACATCAAAAGGGGTCTAACAATATCAATATTGGCTATTTTCATAGTTCAAAATTGACTCATAATCGAAAAGAGTAAAACAGGCATTTTATTTAAAAATCAAGTTCACCATACTAAAAGGGTTCTAAATCAAAAAATCCGGCTAAAAATGGGTTGAAATCGGACTTTAAATCGAAGAAAATCAAATTTATACTTTACAGAGTAAAATCCCCAAAATTCAAGTTTGAAAATTTTATTTTAAAGCTATTTTGAACATAATATCCATGGGAAATGATGAAAATATGAATTTGGAACTTACCCACACAAGTTTGATGAAAATTTTGTTTGAAATTGCCAAAAATTGAGTTATCAAAGATGAAAAATTGTGAAAATCATAAAGATGGAAGAAATATATTGTTCTGATGAACAGTACCTCATGAACATCGTCAACACTTCATGTTCGTAAGGTTCAATATTAAATGCGATATACCTCATGCGAACACGGAGGCTACCAACCACGATCGTAGTGGTCATGTCGCGAACGCAAAGAGAACGGACCCGACCGCATCCCCGATTACCCTTCGTAAATGTGGTCCCTCCATATCGTTCGTGATGAATAAAATATTCCTTCTCCGTGAACGCAACCTAAAACCCGCGAACGCAAAGAAGGCACCAGATATTAGCAAATCTGCTTAAACACAAGTTGAAAAAGTCTCCAAACGAACCCTCGAGATTCGTTTGGGATCCCATAGAAATAAATCAAATATGCTACAAGGTTAATTTTGATGTTCCAGACTCAATAAAACCATTGGATTTCTGAAAATAGATCGTTATCAACAAGTTAACCCTCAGGACTCCTTTCTGAGCTATTTTACTAGTTCTCGTCTAATAGGTCAAAATGATATATAAAGGCTCGGAACCCAAAATAACCACACTACTAACCTAAAGTAAATATTTCAGATCTAATGCAACTAACAGAATCACCATCCGATGTTCGAACCAAAAATGTTGACCAAAATTAATCTAATCACTTTTAGAGTCTCTAAAAACCACAAACTCACTCAAACCACTCCCGAATGTCTCAGAGACCGTGTGAACCATCCCCATAACTCATAATTAGAATATAGAAACTATGAGTAAGGTAAAAATGGACAAAATATAGTAAAAGTTAAAAAAACAAAACTATGGTTGTTACATTATCCACCACTAAGACACAAGTCCATCCTCGAACAAGCGGTAAAAAGCTGGGGGTATCTATGTATATCAGACTCAAAATCCCATGTATCCTTCTTAATAGGGTGATGACCCCACTGTACCTTCACTGAATCAATATGCTTAGACCTCAACTTCCTAGTCTGCCTATCTAGGATGGCAATTTTGCTCCCCCTCAAAGGTCAAGTCATGATCTAATGCAACAGAATCTCACCAGATCACATGTGAATCGTATAGACGATATATATTCAACATGAAAACATGGAATATCGGATGAATAGTTTGCATATGTGGAGACAAAGCTAGATATACGCCACATCTCCATACTTCTCAAGAATCTCAAAAATGTTTAATAAACCTGGGGCTAAGCTTCTCTTTCTTCCTAAATATCATCACACCCTTCATGGGTGATACCTTCAATAAAACCCTCTCTCCAATAATGAATGCAACATCACGCGCTCAATGGTTCGCATAACTTTTCTGCCTACTCTGGCAAGCCACTTGCCTCTCTGGATCAGTCTCACTCGATCCATCGAATCTCTTAATAAATCAGTGCCCCAAGGCTAACCATAAATGAATCAAACAATACCTCAGGGGATCTACACCTCCGCCTATATAAAGCCTCAAAAGGCACCATTTGAATGTTGGAGTGGTAACTTTTGTTGTAGGCAAACTCTACTAAGGACAAGAACTGGTCCCAATGACCACCAAAATCTATAACACACACTTGAAGCATGTCTTCTAGCACCTGAATGGTCCGCTTAGACTGACCATGTCCTTATTGTCTTGCACTTCAATTAATCTTTATTATAATGAATTATTTTTGTTTTTTCAATAAAGAAATCACTAAACTTACCAACTTATTTTTTTCTCAAGAAAGAAAAAACCATTGTGGATGAATAATTAAATAACTTTTAGACAAATGATTTTCTTTTTTCAAATATATGTTGTGAATATAGTGTTCAACCTCCTCATATGTTTCTTATTTAACTAAACTCTCATTTTCAATTAGCGATAAATATTCCATCAACATGTTTAGTCTTTTTCCATGCCGAAATCGGATATTATAAGAATAAAAGAAAATCAAGAATATCAATCATCTTTATATCAAAATTATACAAGAACCCAAAATAATAAATAGTTAAGGAACTATAGATACATGTAGTGTAAATTTGTATTTAAATAAAGAAATTATCAAAGTTATAAACTTATTTTTTTCTCAATAAAAAAAAAACATTGTGGGTAATTAAGGTCATTTTCATCAAATGATTTTGTTGTTCTGAATCTATGTTGTGAATTATCACAATCCAAAATAATAAGAGTGGTGATGGCATCTACCCTAACCCAACCATGTTAGGTAATTCAAATTCAATACAACAAATCAATTCAAAGTAAAGGCAAATAGAAGAACATAAATACGAACAACTAATAATTATCTCAAAGTCATTCTCAAAGGAAAAAAGAACTATACCTTCAAAAATCTCAAGACTCATCTGCCACTAATACAAGAGCGACTCTAATACAAGATATCATAAGTAAAAATATAAAACTGTCCAAGAAGTAACGTAAGACAGAAGTAAAGGATAGAGGAAATCAGAACAGTATCCAAACATAAGAGCTCACGATAATTTTGAAGACAGCAACCCTGCACGATCATGAGCTGCCTGACAACTCGCTCTACGGTCTATATCAAAAGGATACAGAAAACTATGAGTGAGTACAACCACTAGTACTCAGTAGGCATCATAGGTTGACTGAGCTTTAGTAGATACTATATCAAATAAAGAATACTAAAATAACCCTGCACACATAAAGGTTCTAGTAGTTCAATATTAATAAATAGCCAAGGATCACTTAAATCAACATAATAACCAATGGATAATGCAATACAATGATATATAATGAAATGCAATAGCCAATTCCTATCGATACACACCTCTTCTACTCATGTACTATGAGGTAGGACCTGTACTATGAGGTAGGACCTATGGAGAACTCGCGAGTTCAATATATCCTATCCAAAATATTACCTCAAGACTCACAAACTCATCCGACTTCTTACCTTAGACTAAATCAATATAAAGTATCATATATTCCCATCCAAAATCTTACCTTAGATTGAATATATAGAAGGTGATTCATTTTTATTCCAAAATCGATGTCTCTAATAGTACAATCCAGTAATCAATAAGATGAATCACTATGCATAATCAAAATGATAAGATGAATTCAAATACAACAGAGATATATACTGTAACGATCTATCCCATCATTATAGTATTTTTTTAGGATGTAAGTACCCGGGTAGAGTTTTCCTAAGATGAGAGTTGATAAAAATCTCAAGCTAGGATGGTTTCCAATGAAAAACTAGTTTTGTGTTGCTGAAAGATTGTTGTTTCTCGTGGTCTAGAAATTGATGATTTTAAATTTAATTTATGATAGCTGAGAGGCATGGTGATCCATAGAAACTTTTGGAATGAGAAATGGATTCATAAAACTTTGATTATGGCAGTTGCCGCAATATGATAAATTTGTGTCATCAAAAATCTATTGTGAAATGATGGAATTCAATAAACTCTCCCAAGTTACTGCCTAAGGACCATGACAGAGTTACCCTCACCACTGTAGCGATACCATCGTAGCAATCAGTCGACCGCCATAGCTATTGGCAAGGAAAAGTTAGAGACCATCATAACGAGTAATAGACCATCAAAGCGGGACTGCTATAGACTTCTGGTGACCACTGCAGTTGGTATTGGGTATATTTAATACATGATTCATTATTTTTAGACCTTATTTACCCCTAAAAATCCAAAGTGTGTTCTTAGGCTAGCGAGAGGCAATTTTTCACTTTATTGGGCAATTTTCCTCATTGAGGTAAGATCATTACTCCCTTCTAACATCGTTTAATCCATTTAATGCTTAGAATTATTAGAATGGGGGATTTCATGGTGAAATTCTTGGGTTTAGGCCCTAAGTTCATGAATTGGTGAGAAATACCTACGGGTAGTCCTAAAATTCTGTAATAATGATTCTAGGTTGTTAGATTATACTTTCTTGTATAGCATTACTCCTCTTTAACATGAATTGTGGGGATTTGGGGTAATTTAATGGGTGGAAAGCCCAAATTCTATGGATTAGTCTATTAACAAGTGTAAAAACACTGGAGTTTAATTACTAAGGCCTAGAATTGAAGAGTAAGTAATTGAATACTCTTTTATTATTTGTTTAAGACCATGAACGATCTGAAGCTTCGAGAAAAGGCAAAACTCTTGCGAAATAGCTTGCATTTCGATTCTTCGATAGAGGTAGATTATGGTTTTAATTGGAGTTGTAGACTTGATTTAGATTCATGTATGCTCCAAGATTAAATTCTTTGTAGATTAGTTTTCAGACATGTTTGTGGTAGTGGTTCTTGGTTTATACTGCTTGGATGCATGGGTTAAATGAAAATGACTTGATTAAGTATAAATGTGATAGCATGAGTACTTGTGATATTTGTACACTATGATATATCCTGAGTGATAGTGGACTAAATTATTTGTTATTGTGATATTTGGAGGGTCAGTTACCTCACCGGTATGTATATTGGTATTATTTGATATTTGAAAGGTCAGGTACCCCACCGGTATGGTACATGGATGAAGCTGGTCCCCTGCAGGTCATGACTATTGGGTATAAATAAGTCCCCTTAGCGTGTGTATACAAATGTAAGACTAGTAATTTTGTGACATGCATTGTAGGTGGTGATGATTGAGGTAGAATTCATACTACTTTTGTGAGATTGATATTGTGTTGCTAATAATGTATTAATATTATACTTGTGAAGTTTGACTAGACATAGATCCCAATTTTATTGTGAATATTGTTATTGTGGTGGTTGTGATACTAATTGATAGTTGGGTGATTATGTGGTCTAGTTGTGGATGTTGTTGGTAGGTTCTTGGAAATACTTTCTATGTGTTGAATGTTGGTCTACTTATTATTTGTTTATGTGTATATATGGGTCTTGATTAAGTCGATCGATGATACCTACAAGTACATAGTGGTTTGAACTAATACTATTACGTGCTCTTTTCTGTTGAGTGTAGGCTGTGTTCCAGAGACTCCGATGAGACCTCACCTCTAGTGTTTGATAGCAGATTCTAATCCAAGGGTGAGCACTTCATTTTTCAGCTATCGTGGATCATCATAGTAGTTGTTGTCCATCTTTTCAGATAATGAGACATTCTTTATCATTTATTAGTTTTTTGAAAAATTCTTTTAGACATGGTATTGTTTTAGAAATTCTTGTATAATAACCTTCGGGGTTTGGGCAGTTGTAATAGTTAGTTTGAATTAATTTTGCACTTCTATTTATCATATTTTTGAGATATTATAATTAGTATTAATTTATTGATTATTCTGTCTTAAAAAGGACTAAGTGTTTGGGTTAAGACTTAGATTAGATGGTTCTCCCACCAGAGGGTTAGTGTGTGTTAATGTGTCATGGTTTTACATCACTTTCCACGCCTAAAACAAGGAATTATTGTACGTTCTTACATTACTTTTTGATAGATTTGATGTGTGTTTATGAGATTGTGTAGGAAATAGGTCTTGGAAGTGAGCAACGCAAAAAGAATGAAAAAAGAACCAAGTATGATGACTCACTGGGACAGACCACAAGTCATGCCCTGACTAGTTCTAAATGGCAAAACAATGTTCTGAAGGTTATAATTCAAGGGGCAAACCATGAGTGCCACTGACGATTCGTAAAGTCAAACAACGAGTCTATGTGACTCATTTTGAAAGGTCATACAGTATAAAAGCTGAAAGGTGAAAATTTGACCCAGTGACTATGAGAGAGTGCAATGAGTCATTGTGAGAGGTAACGAGTGATGTTGACTCGTTCTGAGAAGCCATGTGCAGAAGTGCTGAAAAGGTGTAAATCATGTCCCACACATGAGTCACTAAATGACTCGTCTGATCAGCCAACAAGTCATTCTCAGAGGCATCAATAGAATTGAAGATATACACTGAATGGGCTGTGACCACACATGACGAGTTGCTAGGACTCACAACTGGTTGTTTCCACTATCGAGTCTGCAATCCAATTTTTTTTAGGATAGGTTTTATTTTTGTCTATAAATACATTTCCTAGGTTTCCTTTTAGGGGTTACACATTATTACTGACTCTTAAGTCTTTGAAATATACAATGTTGTTTTGTTCTTGGATTTGGGAGATCACTCATCCATTGATTCTTGGTTATTAAAATTCTTTTGATAATTTAAGTGTCCGAATTTCATTTATTCAATTCTCGTAAGTTCATAATTATGAATTCGTCTATAATTTCTAATTGTGATTCTTCAATCATGAGTAGCTAAATCCCGTAACTAGGGTTATAGAAACAATGATGATTTAACAAAGTAGGCATGGAACTTAGTGATTCTTGAATGGTGTTTATGAATGTATTATTCTTCCCTTTGTATTGATTTCTTTTTAACGGTGGCCAATGTTAGAACTCACGTTATTCTTACTTTTGGACCAAAGGGGTAACAAATGGGAAAATGGATTAACAACGGAGATTTGAGGCTACAAACCCTCATCTAATAGCTTGACCTTGTCCTAGAATAGCTAATCTGGGATCAAAAGTAAGGGTTAGTAAAGTAAAAACCAATAGACGGACTAAGTTGTGTGGTGATATTCATCTATCTAGGGTACTGACAATTTAGGTGAACTTAACTTATTGATTTTGCATGCTAAGCACCAGGACAGACCACTAGTACAACACGTGTATTGCGTTATGTAATCATAGGGAACACAATCCTAATCAACTCTCTCATTAATTACAAATCACATTAATTTATACTCTATTACTTGGTTACTTACTATTTTCAACTATTACTTATTACAAAATCCACCTTTTCAGAAATAACCAACTAAAGGCCCAAATAACCATATTTATCCAGGTTTTAATAGTATTCCTTATGGGGTCAACCCCAACCTTAGTTGGGTCCTATGTTTGAGTCAATGACTATTTTATATCTCATTACAAAGTGTAATTTAGGCAACATCAAAATTTTAGTGTCGTTGCCAAGGAATACGGTTTAGGATTAGATCCACTGTGTTTATTTGACTGTTAGTCCTTATTTCCTGATTTACTTGTTCTAATGTTTTTGTTTTGTTCTTAGGATGCACACTGGTGCATGCCCAACACTTAGATTCAAGGTAATACCCTAATTCTACTAGATCTCAAAATCAAATGAATGTTGAGGAGAATGGATAATCAAGGAGTAAAGGAAACTCTAGAGTAATCCATAGCCCAAATGATAGCTAAGGAACAGGCTAGACAAGAAGAAGAAGCCCATCAGGCTGCATTGGATGAATAAGATAGGCAAAGAAGAAATAGGGGCCATGATCCACAACCCCATAGATATGCCCCTCAATTTACTAATAATGATGATGATGTTGACCTAGATAATACTGGTGCAATAGGTGCTATTTTTTCTCCCCACTGCCCGCTGGGGTCAAGTTCGACATTACCAGCACAATGATACAATTATTGAACATGAAAAGAGTATTTACTAGTCATGCTACTGTTGATGTAATTATGCATTTAATGAACTTCATGAGGATTTACAAAGCATATAAAATACCTAGGTTGGGCCAAGATGCTACCAATTGTAGTTATTTTCTTTTTTATTGGTAGGTGAAATAACTTTATAGCTGGCAGAATTACCACCCGACTCAGTTATTACCTGGTAGGAGTTGAAGTGGGCTTTCTTTAAAAGGTTTTTCCCACCATCAAGAATGTTATAGCTAAAGGATGAGATTTATAACTTCAGGCAACTACATTTAGAGTCTTTATAAGAGACATGGTTGAGATTCAAGAAGAAGCTGCAACAAGTCCCTAATTGCAAGATAACTTAACATAGTTTGCTAGAGATCTTCTATAGGTCTTTGAATGCTAATAATAATGCGATAGCTGAAACTATTGCAAGATGAGTGTTTATGAGTCAAACATGGAAAGATGCAGCAGTCATACTTCATAAAGTCACCAAAACTAATAAGGCTTGACACACACAGGAATCTAATATTCCTGCTGGCACTTATGCTATAGGTGCATCCATGAAGCAGCATAAGAAAGAGGATGAGCTCGTTCAAGAAGTAGCTAAGATGATAACTGAATTGAGTATTATGAAAAAGCATGTCACAGGGTCAAGGGCTAACAAACTAAATGCAGTTGGGTCACAAGAAAAAATGATGAAACATGAAAGCAATGATTCTAATTCTAAGAAGAAAATAAA
The DNA here is from genome assembly GCA_031232105.1 of Capsicum rhomboideum. NCBI lineage: Eukaryota > Viridiplantae > Streptophyta > Magnoliopsida > Solanales > Solanaceae > Capsicum > Capsicum rhomboideum. The sequence goes on from CP124715.1 coordinate 102,718,463, forward strand.
TTATTGGACAATTAGGGATAGTTTTAGGACCAATACCCAAGGGTATAATCAATATGGTTGGCACCAAGCTCATGTGAATCAAGGTCAAAACTATTTCAAAGACAATAACTACAAATGTTTTGGGTATAGAGACAAGAGTAGAGACACTGATAGAGATAATGATTAGAAAAAGAGAGATGTGTGCAATAATGATAAAAATGGGTTGTATATTCCACCTGGTAGCCGCAAAGTAGAGTCGAACAATGATATGATGGAAGACATGCTAGCCTTGAAAATGGCAGAAGATAGTGACAACAACCTTAAGGAGATTCGTTTGGATATTTCTGGGATAAGCCAAAAGGTGGAGTCATATGCTATTGCAATTAAGCAACTTTAGCAACAACTCAGTCAAGTATCTATAGCACTAAACCAACGTAAAAAAAAGGTACACTTCCTAGAAATACAGTCTAAAATCCAAAATATAATGGTCACTGCATGAAAGTAACTACTAGAAGTGGCAAGATAAATGTTGATCCTCCTATGCCAATAGTTATTGATGATATAATAGAGCCCGAGATGATTGGTGTTGAAAGAGTGGCTAAATTTGAAAAGTAGAATATTGATGGGAGTATGAAAGAAAAGAAGTCTCCAGTTGTTGAAAGTTAGATTATGGATAGTAAGAGAAAAAGAAGAAGGTCCCACATATTTTGTCTCTGATTCCATGACCTCCTCCACCTATCCCTCTGCGATTGAAGAAAAGGATAGAAGAAGGGAAATATCACAAGTTTATTTTGATGTTGAAGAAATTATCTTTGAAATCCCTTTAGTCGAGAAAATTGAGCAAATGCCTGGCTACACCAAATTTATGAAGGATCTTGTTACAAGAAAGAGGATCCTAAGTTTTGATCCTACTGATAATTTTCTCCATTGTAGTGCAATAGCTTCTTGGTCTCTTGGGCAGAAAAAAGAAGATCTTGGAGTGTTTACCATTCCATGCACAATAGGAGCTTTCAATTTTACAAAGGCTTTGTGTGACTTGGGTGCTAGTATTAATCTTATGTCGCTAGCAGTGTTTAGACAGTTAGGGTTGGAAGCGCCCAAAAAACTTAGATGAGACTTATTATGGCTATAGCATGTAAAAAATCTTGTAGGTATTTTGTATGATGTTTTAGTGAAGGTTAAGTCATTCATTTTTCCAGCTGATTTTGTAACTCTAGACTGTGAAGTTGTTGTTGAGTTTCCCATCATCTTGGGGAGACCATTCCTAGTGACCGAACGAGCATTAGTTGACATAGAAACTAGACAATTGAAATTTTGGTTGAATAATAAGGAAGTGATATTCAATGTTTGTCAATCAATAAAGCATCAAAATGACATATATGTGGTCTCATTTATTGATACGATTGACGGAGAGTCCCCAATAGTTCTTATTGAGGAGAGACTTGATGTTGAGGCACTAGCAGCTATGATCATGAACTTTGATGGGATAATATAGATGAGTATGACAAGATGGTGAGTGCACTAGCCAGTATGGGCACCTACTCTTATGCTCCAAAAAAGTTAAATTTGGCTTTGAAGAATCGGGCCCATCATTGTTTCACCTGATTGGTCCATGTCATTTAACGTGATATGCAATGCTAGTGGAGTGGCTTTAGGAGTATTTCTAGGACAAAGGCGTGAAAAGATTTTTCATCCTATTTATTACACGTGAAAAGATTTTTCATCCTATTTATTACACTATCAAGGCATTTAATATAGCTCAAAAAAATTATACTGTGACGGAACACGAGTTGCTTGCTTTGGTTTTTATGATTGAGAAGTTAAGATCCTACTTGATTGGAACTAAAATAATTATGCATACTGACCAAGCAATTCTTAGGTACCTTAGGGTGAAGAAGGATGCAAATCCTATATTGATTCAATAGATACTTCTATTGCAAGAATTTGACTGTAAGGTCAAGGATCGAAAGGAAACTGAAAACCAAGTACCTGATCACTTGTCATGACATGAGAAAGAGGAAATACTGAAATTGAAAGAGAAGGTTGAAATTAATGATGACTTTTCTAGATGAGCAAGTATTGGCTACATCACAAGACTAGATTCCATATTTCACAGATTTTGCAAATTATTTGGTGAGTGATGTGGTGCCTTCGGACTTGTCCTTCTAGCAATGAAAGAAGTTTATGTCTGATGTGCAAAAATTTTGCTGGCATGAGCCATTCTTTTTTTGTATTTATATTGATGGGATGATTGGTAGATGTGTGCCTAAAGTCGAGATGATAAGCACATTTGAGTCATGCGACTCATCCCCTGTTGGGGGTAATCATAGTGGTATTCAGACAGCCCACAAGATTCTGCAATGTTGGTAATATTTTCCAACCATCCATCAAGATGCCAATGAGTACGCAAGGGCATGTGACCTAATGAAAAAGGCAAGGGGGTATATAAAGAAAACATGAACTCTATCTCTCCATATTCTTGTGATTGAGTTATTTGATGTTTGGGGTATTGACCGTATAGGTGCATTTGTGAACTCAAATGGGATGAAGTATATACTTGTAGCTGTTAACTATGTGTTTAAGTGGGTGAAGGCTATTGAACTTCCCAAGAATGAAGGCAAGTGGTCACAGCGTTTTTTAGGAGGAACATTTTTCTGGGTTTGGTACACTAAGGGCAATCATTAGTGATAGAGGTGCTCATTTTTGTAATTGGTTGTTTTGAGCCCTACATAAGAAATATTGTATGAAGTATAGGGTGGAAACACCTTATCATCCACAATCTAGTGGGTAGGTTGAGGTCTCTAATTATGAGATACAAATAATCCTTGCGAAGATTGTAAATATAAATAAAATAGATTGGCCAAGGAAGTTGAATGATGCTTTATGGCCATACCGAATTGCTTTTAAGACCCTTAGAGGTATGTCTCCTTATCAACATATAGGAAAAATCTTGAAAAACTTAGAGCCATGGGTCACAGAATGAGTTATTGCCTCTACCAACAACTTGATGGCCCCCATTCATAGCCACTGGAACATAGAAATTTAAGGGCATGGTCAACGTATGGTTGGTTCCCAGAACCGTCGCTTCATGGAACGATTCGTGGGGTTAACCTTCTTGATCGACTCGATATTTCACCCTACAAAAACATGTTCCCATGAGTCTTAGAACAACTCATTTGTTCATATCACTAGTCGTTCCATCATTCGTTAGAACTGGACCAGATAACATCGATTAGATATGACTTAATGGGCCAAGGGATGAATTGTGGAATCATCTCACGACTCGTTCCATAAACTCACCAAATCCCAAATAAGTCCTTCTTAACAATGCAAATGTAGAGTAACAGAATGAGTCATGGGCACAGCCAACAACTTGTTGGACTAAGTCGTGGTCCAAGTCATTCAAAGAGTCAACAATTTTTTTAAAAATGAACCCAACTCGACCCGCATCCTTTTTTCTTTTCCTTTTACCCCCAAATCAAAACTCGATAACCCTTATTCTCCTTTCCATTTCAAATCATTCTCACTCCCTCCATAATCAAAACTAAAACTTTCCCATTAATCACTCCAAGATTCCACTTAGTTATTACTAAAATTGCGACCCTATACCTTTCTCACTAAAAATTGGTGCCACAAGCATCGGATAAAATTTAATTCTTCAACCTCTCAAGCACTCAAATCTGAATCTAAGTAAGTAAACTATCTTTAAGTTGCTTTGATTAGTGATTTTAAGGGTTACCCATGGGTTCATGTATTCTATGCTTATTTGTGAGAACCCTAGGTCAATTTTAAGATGGAAATTTGTGGTGTGCGCATACCATTTGAATTTTCCTATTTTTTGTGTTAATTTTGATCTGCTTATGTTCCAATCACGTGTCTAATGTTTTGCTATATGAAAGTAAGTGTGGACACTGATTTTATGGTGCTTGGTGTATCTCTGTTGGCTTGGATGTCTCATACCTATTGAGTTAGTAGGCATAACAATCCATAATCGTCTCAATAAAAACTCAAATTGGTTTACCCATGCAACTCCCAATAATTCTGATTAGGAACATAGGGGTAGTCTGAGCACCCCTTAAGGCTTTAATATTTCAAATGGAAGGAATTTATGATCTATGTGATTCTAATTTTTGTTAATTTAGGTTAAATATTGAGTGATAAAATGGAATGCTATGATAAAGTTAAGAAAAAGCATTTGTGGAAAGAAACTTCAGAACAATGTTTCTGCCTGACTTCATGAATCATGACTTAAGCCAAAGAGTCATGTCGTCAGTCTTTACCACTCTTCTAATGAACCAAAAATGCTATGTTTTAACAACCTTAGGTATGAGTCACTTAACGAGTCGTATAGTCACCTAATGACTTGTTGTTTAACTCGTTCTAAGTGGGTGTGTTTTGATAGGTTTTAGATAATGGAACCCATGAGTCAGGGAATGAGTCATACCCACAAGAAATGACTTGTTACCTTACTCATTCTTAGTAAAGCTACTTTGCCAGTTTTCAGAATCTTGACTTAACGAGTCAAGGTACGAGTCGTATCCATATGTAAGACTCGTTACCTAACTTGTTTTGATCATCTGCAGTATGATACATATATTTCTTTCTTTAATTCTTTGTGTCTAACATTTACACCTTTAGGTAGCATGCCCCTAAAGGGAAATGCAAAGAAGGGAAATACCAACATATCCACAAAGAAAAAGAAATAACAATAAGAGAAACCTATGACTCATAAGTTGGTGGATCAATCATCTAGCTCCAAAGAGTCAAGTTGCTCTGTGGTTGAGTATCTAATCGAAGAGGACCAACTGGAGTGGCGTACCTCAAGGCCAAGGACAAAGAATGTGAATGTCACTCCACCTTTGGTAGCTGATTTGATTTTGGTTGCATATCCCTAGCCTGAAAAGGGAGAGGAATCATTTAGTGCAGAAAGGGATAGTGAATCCAATGAAAACATTGGAAGGGAGTCCCACACTAAGAACACCAATACTAAAAATGTAGAGACTGAAACTTTAGCTGTGAATACTCCACATTAGAACCCTGCAAGACAAGTTCAAATTATACAGCTAGTTCAGAGATGGACATTCCTGAGAATTCAAGATATATATGATAGGGATATAGCTGTGAACGACAGAGGCAACCTTAAGAGGAACATCTATGAGGAGCCTAGGTTTGTGACTTCCAAAATCTAGGATTTACCTGAGGTTTTAGAGTTGTTTAATAGATATCGGTTCTGCTAGATGAGTTAACCTTTGGGAGATATAGCCTTGTGATGATTCAAGAATATGCTGCTTATATGGCGACATTGAAATATCAGACGTCACAGGACCAATATTGGAAGAAAAACCCCTATTGCCTATATTCCTAGTCTGGGGAACATAATTTGATATTTCAAAGCATATAATCTTACACTTCTTGTATGGTGAGGAGTATGAGGCCCCAACAAATACGGCCGAATATGACTTTCGAGCTAATAAATTGAAAAAGATAAAGACTAAAAAGCTGAGTATGGATGACAAGAGGATGCACTACACTTAGTTGGAACAGATCATTGTCACCAAAAGGACTGATGTGGAGTGGTTAGTAGCTAATGAGTCACAAGTTAAAAAGGTGAATCTGAACTTTAAGGCAAAGGTTTGGTGGTCGTTGGTGAGGCATAGGTTGGGACCGACCAATAATAATATGATTGTGTCCTTGGATCGTGTTGCATTGCTTTCCAGTATTATGGAGGGGTATGATATTAATATACAGCGGTACATTATGGAAGAAATATAGGAGAGAGCCATTCAGGATAGCACTAGCATCCCATTCCAGTGTTTAGTTGCTTATTTATGCCGAGAGTCGGAAGTGCCTAAGTTGTTAGGTATAGATCATTTTGTGGAGATGACAAAGACTACGAACATTGGGCTGATTTAAGTTGACAAAAATCCTATGTCCAATTCAAAGACTCATCTTGCCATTTCAGTCAGTGCAGCTAAACTTGTAGGTTTGTTTCAGTGGGGCTGCAGATAAAGACTCTAGGTTTTGTTGAGATTGAGCCAGCTACCACTGATTCATAGGCTGAGGGTACTATCCCTGAGACTAGCACTTCCACAGCTACAGCTGCAACTCTGAATGTAGCACTGACCTCTTCATCCACTACACCAGCTGCCACACCAACATTTTTATCTCTACGTCCCTCAACTACCAGTCTTGTCACCATTCTTAGAAGTACATAGCTAACATGGTTAGGTGGCTAGTTTGTAATGAGTGAAAGCAAGTGAATACGACCTTGCAAGTAAAGGTGTTAATGGAACAAGTAAAGCCATGGGTCACACAGGAGCTTGAGGCACTTACGAGGTCATTGCACGGGCAATTGGATGCCTTAGAGTAGAGGATGATGATCACCTAGCAGTGATTAAGGCACTTGAGCTGACTTAGTTTTATGATGAGCTTTAGGCATTATGAGCAGATCTGAGAAAGTCATTATCACGTTTGATTCCTGTGATACCACCATCGCCTATGCTTCTAGTTGTTGAGGAGGAGTCGAATGAGGAATTGCCACATGTATTTGATTTCTTCACCAAGCAACCTTTTAAAAAGAAAAGTGGCAAGAGATCTAGGGTTGAGGCTGAGGTAGATAGGGCTGATGAGTTTGGAGATACTCAAAAGGCAAGACTGTCACAACATTCTTTAGGAGGAATATTTTTTCAGGGTTTGGTATGCCAAAGGCAATCATTAGTGATGGAGACTCTCATTTTTATAATCGGTTATTTTGAGACCTACTTGAGAAATATAGTGTGAAGAATAGGGTGGCAACACATTATCATCCATATTCTAGTGGGCAGGTTGAGGTCTCCAATCACGAGATAAAGACAATCCTTGTAAATACTGTGAGTGCAAATAAAATGGATTGGTGAGGGAAGTTGAATGATGCTTTATGAGCATACCAAACTTCTTTCAATACCCCTATAGGTATGTCTCATTATCAACTTATATATGGAAAATGGTGTCATTTACGGGTTGAGGTTGAGTACAAACCATGTGGGCGCTCACGAAGAAGAATTTGAATTGCGGTGATGCCTCTAACTTGAGGCTTGATCTATTGAATGAGTTAGATAAGTTTCATCTGAAAGCTTATGAGAGTTCAGCTCTTTACAAAGAGAAGATGAAGATGTATCATGATCAGAAGGTAGAAAAGAGGGAGTTTAATTTGGATGATTTGGTCTTGTTGTTTACTTCTTCGCTTGTTTCCTGGAAAGTTAAAGTTCCATATAGCGAAATTCAACTAGAGAATCATGAAGGGAAATGGTTTAAGGTAAATGGCCAGCGTGTGAAAACATACTTGGGAACTGAGGAGGAGATAAATTTAGTTCATATTTGGACCCTTGGTAATGTTTGAGTAACCAAGATACCTACATCATCCCATGATGTTAAATCAACCGCTACTTGGGAGGCAACCCAAGCCTTTGTATTTTGTTCTCCCTTTGATTTTGATCTTAGTGTAGGGTTAATGTTTGCTGAAGTGTGCATGTGTATTAGGAATAGGGTGAAAAGAGGTTAGGAAAAATCTAGTAAAACTTGGGGCCACGGGTCACAGAATGATTCATTGCCTCTACCAATAACTTGTTGCCCCCATTCTTAGCCATCGAAACTTGCAAATTTAAGGGAAAGTTCAATGTATTGTTGGTTCCCTGAAGCAATAGTCTTAGAATGACTCATTTTTTCACATCATCAGTCGTTCCATCAATCATTTGAACTGGACTAGATAACATCGATTAGATATGACTTAACAAGTCAAGGGACAAATCGTGGCATCATCTCATGACTCATTTTCTAAAATCATCAAATCCCAGGTAAACCCTCATAATAATGCAATGTAAGTCACAAAACATGTCGTGGCCACAGCCAAAAACACATTGGACTAGGTCTTGGTCAGGGTCAGTCAAAGAGTCAATAATTTTTTAAAAATTGAACCCAACCTACCCTGCATCCTTTTTTCTTTTCCTTTTATCCCTAAATCATTCTTCTCCTTTCTAGTTCAAATCATTCTCACTTCCTCCATAATTGACACTCAAATTCTCCCATTAATCACTCTAAAATTCTCACTGTTAAAATTGTGATCCTATACCCTTCTCACTCAAAATTTTGAATTGGTGGTGCATGCATCGTATAGATTTCAATTCTTCATCCTCTCAAGCACTCAAATCCTAATCTAAGTAAGTAAACTATGTTTAAGTTGCTTTGATAGTGATTTTGAGTCTTACCCATGGGTTCATGTATTCTATTCTTATTTGTGAGAAACCTAGGTCAATTTTGAGATGGAAATTTATGGTGTGTGCATACCATGAGAATTTCCCTATTTTCTGTGTTGATTTTGAACTGCTTATGTGCCTATCATGTGCCTAATGTTTTTTAAAGGTAAGTGTGGAAACTGATTTTATGTTTCTTAGTGTATCTCAGTTGTCTTGGATGTCGTATACCTATTGTATCAGCTAGCATTACGATCCATAATCGCCTTAAAAATAAAGCTCGAATTGGTTTGCTCAGCCAATCCCAAAAATTCTTATCAGAATATTGAACATGGGGAAGTCTGAGTACCCTTTAATGCTAGAATATTTCAAACGAGAGGAATTTGTGATCTACGTAATTCTAATGATCGTAAATTCATGTTAAATGTTGAGGATAAAATGGAATGCTATGAAAAAGTTGAAAAAAACATCAGTGGAAAGAAACTTTAGAACAATGCTTACACCTGACTTTATGAATCATGACTTCAGCCAACGAGTCATGCCAACGAGTTGTGCCATCGATCGTTACCAATGTTCCAAAGGACCAAAAATTCTAAGTTTCAACAAACTTAGGTACGAGTCACTTAACAAGTCGTATGGACCCAACGACTCGTTGTTTGACTCGTTCTGAGTGGGTGTATTTTAACAGGTCTCAGATAATGGAACCCATGAGTCAGGGAATGAGTCATTCCCACAAGAAATGACTCATTACCTTACTCATTCTGAGTGAAGCTACTTTGCCAGTTGTCATAATCTTGACTTAACGGGTCAAGGTATGAGTCATACACACAAGTAACGATCGTTACCTAACTTATTTTGATCATCTGCAGTATGACACATATATTTCTTTCCTTGATTCTTTGGGTCTAACCTTTACACCTACAAGTAGTATACCTCTAAAGGGGAATGCAAAGAAGGGTAAAACCAACACACACCCCAAGAAAAAGCAACAACAACAAGAGGAACCTATGACACATAAGTTGGTAGATCAATAATCTAGATCCGAAGAGTCAAGTGGCTCTGTGGAGGAGTATCCGATTGAAGAGGACCAACTAGAGCATCGTACCTCTAGGCCAAGGATAAATAATATGAATGTCACTACACCTTTGGTAGTTGATTCGATTCTAGTTGTATCTCTCCAGGCTGAAAAGAGAGAGGAATCATCTAGTGCAGAAAGGGATAGGGAATCCAATGAGAAAAATGGAAGAGATTCCCATACTAAGAACTCCAATACTGAAAATATTGAGACCAAAACTTTTGTTATGACTCGTCCACCTCAAAATCCCGAAAGACAAGTTCAAATTGCACAACCAGTTCAGAGATAGACAATCTCGACATGTAAAAGATAAATGATAAGGATATAGCTGTGAATGATAAAGGCAACTTAAAGAGGACCATCTATGAGGAGACTAGGTTGGTGACTGCCAAAATCAAGTACCTACTCGAGGTTCTAGAGTTTTTCAATGGATATCGGTTCAGTTGGATGAGTGAGCCTTCAGGGAGATATAGCCTGGCGATGGTTTGAAAATTCTATGCATATTATGTGGCGACATTGAAAAATCAGATGATAGGACTAAGATTAGAAGAAATAATCCCTATGTCCTATTGTCCTAGTTCGGGGCACATAAGTTCATATTTCAAAGTGCATAATTTTGTGCTTTTTGTATGGTGAGGACTATAAGGCCCCAACAAATACGGCTAACTATGACTATCAGACTGATAAATTGAATAAGGATAAAGACCAAGAAGTTGAGTGTGGATGACAAGAGGATGCACTACACTTGGCTGGAACAGATCATTGTATCCAAAGGGAATGACGTGGAGTGGTGAGTAGGTAATGATTCACAAGTTAAAAAGGTGACTTTGAACTTTAAGGCAAAGGTTTGGTGGTCATTGGTGAGGCGTAGGTTGGGACCTACCAGTAATGATAGTATCATGTCTCTGAATCATGTTGCATTGCTTGCCAGTATCATGGATGGGTATGAGACTTATATACCAATGGAAGAAATACAAGAAAGAGCTATCTAGGATAACTCTAGCATCCCATTCCTGTGTTTAGTAGCTTGTTTATGTCGAGTGTTGCGAGTACCTAAGTTTTCCGGTGTAGATTATTTTATGGAAATAATGAAGACAAATGATATCTAGTTGATTCGAGATGAAACAAATACCATGTCCAAGTAAAAGAATCATCATGCCATTTCGGTCAGTGCAACTACACTTTAAGATATATTTCAGAGGGGCCTGCAGATCAAGACTCTAGGTTTTGTTGAGATTGAGGTAGCTGCCACTGATTTATAGGCTGAGAGCACTGTCCACGAGATAATCACTTTCGCAGCTACTGCTGCGACTCTAACTGCTGGAACAACCTCTTCATCCACTACACCAGCTATCACAGTAATATTTTCATCTCCTCATCCCTCGACTACCAGTCTTGTCACCATTACCAGAAGTACATAGCTGACATGGCTAGGCAGCTAGTTCTAGTTCATAATGAAAGACAACAAGTTAATACGACCTTGCAAGTTAAGGTGTTGATGGAGAAAGTGAATCCATGGGTCACACGAGAGCTTGAGGTACTTGTGAGGACATTACATGGGCAATTAGATGCCTTCGAGTAGAGGATAGATGAGCACCTAGCAGCGATTAAGGTGCCTGAGCTGACTCTGTTGTATGTTGAGCTCAAGGCATTATGAGCAGAGGTGAGGGAGTTGTTATTAAGCCTGATTTTTATGATACCACCACCGCCTATGCTTTTAGCTATTAAGGAGGATTCGGATAAAGACTTGCCACATGTATTTGATTTCTTCACTAAGGAACCTTTAAAGAAGAAAAGTGGTAAGAGATCTAGGGTTGAGGCTGAGGTAGTTGGGGTTGATGAGTTTAGAAATACTCAGAAGGCCACCAAGGTCTCCAAATATGACTATCATGTGGGCTAGATTAGGCAGGACTAGATACGGTTAGGAGCATCTGCTAGTTTGGTACCTGTGGATGTGGATATTTAGATTTTAAGAGGCAAAAGCCATGGGGAAGAACCTTTACTATTGAGTGCATTTGCCAGTGCCGGAGCCACTATTTCTACTAAGGCTATTGAGAGTGCATCGGACACCACCGACACCAACATTGTTGATTCTGAGGCTCCAGTTGTAGCCCATACTAATTTAGCCAACCCATGTGCCTATGGCACCATAGGTATATCCCTACCTCTTGTATTATATTTTTTTTACATATATTGGGGATAATTCACATCTTTTTGATGAGTATGTGCATCTCTGGCATCAATCTATGGCAGCATTTGGAAAGGAATGTTAAAAAGATAAAGTGCCTTATGAAAATGTCAATCTCTCAAATGTCATGGATTTTCCCGATTCTCAAAATGAAGTCATTAAAGAAGAGGTTTCAAGCCATGGGCTTGAGCGAAAAATGTGTGATGACCATAATGAAAATCCCCAAAATGAAGAAAAACTTGACAAGAAAGAAATTATGAGCCAAGAGTGGCTATTAAATCAAGCTCAACAACTTGAATAAAATGAGGATCAACTTGATAGAATTTTGCTAATGGTGGACAAATCTCTCAAAGTACATGTTGAGAGATGTCAAGTGTAAATTCAATTGAAATGGCTACCCAAAATTTAGAAACTGAGTTGAATGCAAAAATAGAAGCATGTGATGTCCAATGCCAAATGATCATGAATAGTTGTGATGAGATGGTTTCCAATGAAAATATAGGTGAGATTGATATTGAAGAACTCATGGTGATTTTCCAACCAACTGAGCCAAGTATAATGAAGGATGCCAAAATTGAATAAGTGATACTAGAGTTACAAGAAAAAGTCAAGCAAATCCTTTGTGAAGACTCTAGATTATTTCGGGGTGAGAATGTCAAGAAATAGGCAAATTTGGAAATGGAGAGGCTTAAACCTCATACTAACCATTGATGTCGCCCAAAATATACCTTTAGAAAAGTATAATGCGGTCGCTGTATCAAATATAGAACCCAACTAGGTTGGGGTTGATCCCACAGGGAATAGGACAAAATTATGTAGAACGCTAGTCTGAGTAATTGGCAAGTAAGTAAAACCGGGGGGATATGTTGTGAATAAGTGGTAACAGAAACAATTGATGATTATAGGATTTGTAGACATTATGGGAAATACACTAGGACTGTGCTCCCCAATGATTCCTTAACTCCACCGGTTACTTGTGCTGGCAAAACTGTCCCGCTACGTTGCATGTAAGCTCTAACAAGATATGTTCATCTAAACATCTCTCAACCTTGGTTAGACAAATTTCACTCTTCTCCTCTCGGTCTCCGAGTGTCACACTACTAACCCTTGTCCTGGATCTCAGATAACTATTCCTGCTACGGCTCAAGTTAATAGATGAAGGTTGATAGCTTCAAATCTATGTTGTTATTCCCTTTTCCCAATCTCTACCTCTCTCTCGAGCAAGTCTAGAATACAGGCGAGTTTCTAACGTTTGCAACCATTAGAAAATCAATCACAACAAAGGAAATAACAATACATGCATTCACATCGGTTTAGAATTTGCTTCGTACTTAACCCGTTTGGTTAATTCCTCATGGTTCACACAACCCTAGTTGATGAGTTTAGCTACTCATGTTTTCAAGAGCACAATAAGAATTCGAGGATGAAAACATAATTGTAAACTCACAATAAAGAAGAAACTCTGAAATCTCAATTATGAATAAAACTCTAGAATAGATGTTCCAAGATTACAAAATCCAATAATGTGTTTATGAACTCAAAATAATGAAAAACTATCTCAAAATAATGTAATGACTCCCTCCTGAACATAGGACAACAAAGGGGTATTTATAGATAGAATCCTATCCAAATCAAAAAAGGAAAACAAAGTCGGCAACTTTCCACGGTATTGTGACTTGGTATCGTGGAACCAAGTCACGCCATGTAGGTCAGTGCCATGGAAATCAGGAAACGTTGAACATCTCTGAAGGTGACTCACGACACCCACTCTTGTCACGTGGGTGGACTCACGACACGTGAGTCCTATTGTGAGTCACTCATCTGGTGCAAGACTCGACTCTCCCGTCTTCAGATACTTCGTTCTCAAGCATGATTCTTTCTTTTTCATCACTTTACCTCCAAAACCTATTCTGCTGTAATATAGAATAGAAAATGCGTCATGCCAACCAAACACACCCAATTTATTGTATATTTTCCCTGTTTTAAGCATCAAAAGTGTCATGAAACCATGACACATCAACACCCTCAACTTAGAATGTTTGCATGTCCTCAGGCAAACAAAACAAAATAAACACAATGATGCTTAACTAAGAGAAACCTAAGGGATCTACGGCAATCGACTCATTCCTTTTGACCTCAAAATTTTTTTGACCCTTCCAACTTGCAAATCAAAATCATAGTTTGTATACATGCAACATATTATCATGAAAAAGAAGGGATCAAATGATGGCATCAGATTATGAACAACCAACTAAGCATATATGCAGATGACATTATCCGAACAAATAACAGCTACCAGTGCGACACATGTACTCTCACAACAAAGAAGTCACATACACTCACAGTATACCAATAGATATCAAAGTAAGGACTGGGTCAAAACACTCTCTCTCACAAAGAAGTTCAAACAATGTGCATGAAATACCATAGGCTTGCCCTTATTTTCTATGCCTTAGTTTCTCAGACAGTAGGACTAGGATCACTATAAGACTTTTATCGGCTTGTAGTGTAGGCTTGAGGGAGGGTGTGTACATATGGATATAGTGACTCAACCCTCCTTGACACTACACTATTTTTTGGCTTCTCTTTTCAACCATGCTTATTTATTCTCCCTTATTCTCCTTCATTTATTTTCAAAATTTTGGGTGTGGTTTCCTTCATACTTTCAAAACACAATTTTTTTATTTTTTTTATTTTTTTTTCACTCAAATCTATTCTCTTTTCCTTTTACTAACCCCTTCTTCATACCCAAATCAATATATGCACCCCTATAATAGCCACCCTCAACTTAGGCGATTTGCTTGAGTTGAGGTACACAATGTCCAAGGAGGGACCAGGCTAAGAAAGGTTCATTATAAGTCAAAATGGGAAGGTGAATAGGATAATGAAAGAAATAGGTCAATTAAGGCTCAAACTCGGGATCATGGGATACTTAATTCATTTGGTCAGGCATTTAGGCTAAACATGGACTTATTCAAAAACGGCCTATGATCTTTTCCTAACCACTATCCTTTAACCTAGGCAAGACTAACAAGACAAGTTCTGAATTGCACACACAAAGTAAATTAAGTAATGACCTCACACACACCTAGCACAGGGTTACACTATCAACTTCTACTTATCCAGCTCATGCAATGCTAGCTACAGTTATTCTGCCTATAATACAAATGCCATAAAAATATCCAACAACTGTCACGAACTAACATACTACACACACAATTGTTTTTTAGGAGGGGTATCCTTTAGATAATCAAAAAGCATCCTTAACATTCAAAATACGGTCAAAATTGGACTGCACTAAGGTTGCCTTATTTTTCTCCTAATTAAACATAAAAACATAATAAAAACCTAAACATACCAGTTCTACTATGATAGCACACTTGGGGGGAAAGAAATACCGTAACAAAAAACCCCAAGTGGTGGTATACCCCCACCCCAACTAAAAAGTGGTGCACTACCCCTGGTGCACAGCTATAAATAGAATAAGTGTAATGGAGTGAAGACATACTGCGGCTCCCTAAGCGCCGAATATCAGCCCTCCCATAGCAGGATCATCAGCATTCTCTCTGGGCTCTCTGCTAGGTGTGTCCGGTGAAGGGGATGCGTGACTAGAGGATGCACCCCGTGCCCTCTCCTTCTAAGAAATCTGACTGGCATGGTATTTTAATCTCTAGGCCTTAACCGCTCTCTGAAAATCACCCTCAAACTTAGCACCACTATGAACCTGATCCTCCTGACTACGTGGTCTATTACCTCTATAAATAGGAGGCTCCTCATCAGCAAACAAATCCACCTCAAATACCGGCCTCATCGGGGCCAAAACGGGCATAGGTGGAATAACAGGACTGTTGCTCGTGCCAAATCTCTAACCTCCTCTCTCAATGTAGCCACCTCCCATGTCAAACAATATCAGGAATCTGTGCTGAACTCATTCGGATGGCCATCCATGCCTCAAAACTATCAATCCTCCCATGCAGATCTCTCATAAACTGATCGATAGCCGCAGCCATACAGGCCTCCACTCGAGCCTCTGTAGCTTCTATCGTGGTCCTAACCTATGTCTTAAGCTGGGATACCAACTTAGCCATTTGGGCCTCAGTGTGAGCCTGCCTTTCCAATATTTGGGTCTGCCTGTCAACCAACTGCTACAGAAAGTCCCTCAAAATTGAAACCATACCAGAGGGGAACGGAGGTGTTGTAGTGCCTGCTACCTCATCATTAATCACTGGGCATGTGCCCTCAGCAGGTACACGAATAGTCTCAGGTACACTCCCTGGTGCCGGAGTACTAACCGACTCCTCTCTATCTCCAGGCCTTTCAAAAAGGGTTGCTCCTGAGGACACAGAAGGTTGAGACCTCCGTGGAAAAACTGGATGAGCTCCCCGCTGCTCCATCAACCCTATATCAGTAATGCGGGTCACCTCAATATGATGATCTACTGCAGGCGTCGTGAACACACCAGTACTAACATATAAGCTATGAATCAGACAGGGGAAAGGGATGTTGGTGAAGTCACGGAAAGCACGCTCATGTATCTCCTCAATGACTTAGAGAGCAAATTCAATATCATAACCTGCCAGAATGCTCGCTACCAACACTGCCCGATCAATTGTGAGTGAATTATCAGCATTATTCAGACTCAATTGGTGCCTGACAACTGACCACCAAAACCATCCTGCAAAGTGAAGTGAGGACTTCTTAATATCCAGCTTCCTAACAACCCAACTAGCATTAGCACCATTCTCTACTATATAACCTGCAATCCACCGCAGTAACTCCAATGGCTGATCGACGTCCCTTATTTTAGCTCTATTTCTGACAGTCTCCATGCGGTGATCAAATTCTACAGTGCTAGTTGGAAATGGACGCTTAGCACCAAATAAAAACTTGTGGTTTGTCTGCTCAGAGATGTCCACTCTGGTCTCCCGAACTAAAGTGTGAGTCAATGGTGGTTAGTCCCTATATCGCTGCTCATTGGGTATGATCAATTCAATAAAAGCAGCATAAGAAGCATAAAACTCATGGACCAACTCTGAGCTATAGTGCCCAGGAGGCTCCGTCATCCACCCGAATCCATAATGATCAAATACAGCCTTAATCTGAGGCAGTGCCTTCAATTCATCTAGCCGATATCGAGGCTCCTCAGTGATACTCCTTCTACACATGCCCCGCTCAGTAAGTTAGGCATCCCAGTCATAAATGGACCTCATACCCTGAACACACCATCTCTTGTTTTCCCTTTGAACCGTAACTGCAGCCCGTTGTGCAGCCACCTGTCTATGTGTCACGACCCGAGCCTAAGCCCTAGAAGTAACAGGCACCCGGAACCATTACTGGCCCGAGAGAACCACTTAGATTACATCATGAGCATCCATCCATAACTGAGGAAGAAACGTTTTTAAATCATGAGTAATAGACAGAAGAAAAAAAATCCATTTGCTACATAAACAGATAAAAGTTTTAAACCATAATTTTGGAAATTTCAAAAGACATAAGAATAAAATTGAACATAACTTAATCTGATATCTACTACTGTTTACGAAGCCTCTAAACACATGAATCAATGTCAATAGGGAACAAGACCTCGACATACTTCAAAATATAGAACTAGTCAATCATAGTAGAAACAATGCCTTCCGAAGAGATGGAGGGCTCACCAACAGCTGATATGAATGGACCTAGTACTCCACGAAATTACAAATGTACATTTTGGAACCTGCATTATGAAACAATGCAGCGTCCAAGACGGTCAATACGTGGAATGTATTGGCATGCAAAACCACACAAGAAAGTAATAAAGCATGAAAATACAAAGGTGATAAGTACAGTCTAAGAAATGATGAGCTGAAGGGACAATAGAACAAACTGAAATAATAAATGATGATGTAAAGTGAATTAATCCTTTTAGTTATTTATGGGAGCAAGTGGTGAACCGACATAAACCACCATGTGAGCGCATGGAGTCTGATCTCGGCCCGATCAGCTAAGCCATCCTATACCTTGTCGGGCATAGGACATGACATGACATGATTTGCCAGCAAGGATCCATAATTAGCCCTTTTCGGGACTTATAAACAAAATTCATCCGACTTACGGAATGATCTCTATCCTACGTTGGCAAACGTAGTTTTGGGCATTTGTCATTTAGACCTATGCCTTCTCGGTCAGCCAGCTAACTCCCTTAAGCTCATAATGTTATCTTACTGATTCCTTTCCAAATATTAGCCTTATTAGGCTCATGTTCATGGAATTAGCCATTTAGGCTCATAATCATGGTTTACCTACTTTAGGGCTCATAGTCATGGTTTAGCCACTTTATGTCTCATGTTTGAGAATTAACTAGTTAGATTTATGAGTCATGAATTTATTATTCGTTAATATTACTCAGGACTCATGGTAGGTAGCTAGTATCATAATTCATGTTGCCATGGTTCATAAAGAATATAGATTCTCATAACTTTATGGAAAAAGAGCTTTTGGAGTGTTCATGTCTTTTTAACATAACTTAAGATTATGAAGACCGTATCATAAGGCCATGAAAGCATTCTTGAAGAAATTTTATAGTGTTAGAAGTTGCATGGATCATTTGTTAGGTCATAGTTCATAAGGAAGAGATTTCTTGACACTTTGGAGGTTATGGAGATTTTAGAAGATTCAAGTTATTTTAACATATGTATTATTAAAGAGATTGTATGATCATATCGAAAAGATAATTAAGAAATTTCATGTCATAAGATTATGGAAATTCCATTACTTAGCAAATCCTAAAGTTGTGGAAAATTGGAGAATTCCATAGGATTCATGATAAAACTTAATCCTTTAATCAATATTCCCCAAAGTTCATGAATTTCATAGATTGCATAACTTCATATAATAATAAAATCCCTAATTCTTGAATCAAATCATAAGGGGCATAATAATTCACATAATTTGGGGCAAATCATAACATAAAAAGTTATTCATAGATTTTCAGACAATTTAGTTAAAGAATTCTATTAATTGACAAGGTTATAGAAATTCATTCAACCCTAAAGACTTGAAGAGTAATCTGAAATAGGAGGAGAATAGAACATAAAGAAATACATTGAAGAAGTAGTTCTACATACCTTTAAATACTAGAAGGATTATAACCGGAAAAGAAAGAATTAAGCTTGATTCTTGAATTAACCTCCTGCGGATTCTTGAGAGTTGAGTCTTGAGAAGAGGAAGAGGATTTTTATCGATACTCCTAAGTAATTGGATGATTGGGGCGTTTTTGATGTAATATAAACAGTTACAAAAGGATAAAATGACAATAACGCCCTTTCTAGCACGTTTTCCTTGTGTGCAGTCGCACAACCTGCACAATGCCCAGTAAAATGGGCATAACTTTTTGGACAAATCTCGAATTAATGAACAGTCAGTGGCGTTGGAAAGAAGACTTAAAAACCTCTAATTTGATAGGTAATGGGTCATGTAACTCTACATATTCTAGTAGATATACTTGTTTGACGTTAACCTTTGTTTTTGGACCTATACGAAAACTTAATCGTTAAAGGACCTTTCAACTTAACTTCGTACTAAAGATTTATTATGCCCTTAATTTATATCCCATACCTCTCCAACACTTAAGATATGACTTTTACACCTAGATACAATCAAATATGCTAGATTCACGTATAACTATACATGTAGCACGATCTAAAGTTTTAGCTCGAAAGTTCAGGGTGTTACAATATCTCCCCCTTGGGATCATTCGTCCTCGAATGATGGTCTTGGATAGAAGGAAAAAGCATGAGTTGAACTATTTAGTATTGACTGTTGTGCGCAACTGTATTCATTGCTATGCTTGAGCTAAGAAAACTTGAAGGGCAGGTAACTAAGTGGAAATATTTCACATTCTTTAAGCAGATAGACAGTTGTATTGCGTGGGGAAAAAGGAAGTACATTTACTTTGCTTAAAAGATATACTTCTGGCCTTTGAGACAATTTCTGGTTTACAGACGATCTCACTAAGGAGTAGCATACTCCCAATTAACCCCGAATAGTTGATGCAAAAATTGACAGAGATGATGGAATGCCAAGGAGAAATTTTTGAAAAGTTCATTTGGGACAACCACTTGGAACCAGATTGCCATACACAAAGATCCAGGGGTGTGCACAAGCATTGTGGCAAGGTGTAAAGAAAACCGACACCCTAGGAAAACAATACCCTTCTTTTGTAGGGAGGATCAACTTCATTGAACAGTATATTGGACGGTATTCTTACATACTTGGTGTCAAGTTTTACATGAGCAGAAGCAATTTTCTATGGAATAGAAGTCAAGACAGAAGAAAATTAACCATAGTGATGACAACTTATACAGATGGTAGTATTGCACATTAAGAACTCTAGATTAAACAATAAAAATCTCTAGTTCAAATGAAATTGAAGATTCAATTTCGGAAAAATATAGATAGCTATGGAAGAGAGTGATCAATTGTCAATATGGAATGATGAACAAATGGTGCACAAAGCCAATTGATAGACCATATGCTGTGGCTGTTTGGAGATATATCAGTGATCTGCAGGATCTTTTTTTTTTTTTTTTTTTTTGGGGGGGGGGGGCACTGGCTAATATCAGTGTTTGAAATGGTGAAATCATCAGATTGTAGCTGGATAAATGATGAAAGATGGTACATTGATAGACAACTTTATATGTATCTCTTCAAACTGATTAATTGATAAGGAGATTACAGTTGCACGGTGATTGGAATGGATGGATGGAAGATAGGATTTGGAAAAAAAAAAATAACGATTGGAAGACTATTAGAGTTACATCATTCCCGCAACTATTGGATGGAAATAGGAAGGATTCCATATGGTGGATGAAAAAAAAAACAAAGGTAGTGAATTTTCTATCAAATTGTTCTACCACTTACCAACATGGATTTCATTAACATGAGGAGTTCCATAACGGGCAATTAAGGAAACGTATAGACACGAGTCATGGAATACATGAGACTTAACATAGACATGACAAAGGACATGAGTTTCATGGGACATGATCACAACAATGTAAGACATGAATTAGTGAAAACCATAAGCACTAGTCATGGGGAATATCTTAGATATATAGATTTCACATAACCTGAGTATCTTAGTCACCTAACCTGGGTTCATAGAGCATGAATGACATGATAAAGACTTGGACATAAGACTCATCCGATCTTAAGTTACAAGATGATAATTGCTTATAACAGAAGTATTTTAATGAATATAGCAACTGCACTGTCAACTTTATGTACTTGAGAATAGGATTCACACTTCTGAGTTTTAACACCAACCTTTCTATATCTCGAAGTACTTTCTGAAGGTTAAAACTCATATTACTCCAAGTATGATTTTTTTTTTCCTATGCTTCTCAAAATAAGGAATACCATCAGCAGAGAATATGCATGAAGTACCAACACAAACAGCATGTTCAATAACTCCAACCATGAATTTTTACTACTGAACATTTTAAGAAAGAAAGGAACATCATCAATAAACACATAAAGCTTATAGTTGATCAAGAACATCCACATTTTTTTTCTTTTTTTAAAAAAAATATACTAAGGACTTGAACATAACTAAATAAGGTTCTAAACTCTTAGCCAGTCAATGTCATCTACCATGCCAAAGATAAATCCTTCTTTTGAATTATAAACAAGGAAACATGACAACTTCTAATTTAGAACTTGAATATTAGCCTTATATAACTTTAACCAAACTCTTATCTAGTCTCTGCAGTTCTATATGCTAAAACTTACAATAAGAAGATAATAAGTTTTTTACAAGATGTACAAACTAGTAATCAGTAATAACCTTCAATTGTAGAAAAATATACCTAGCTACTTTATCCAAAAGTTAAACTAAAACTGACTTCAAACTTTATCATAATATTAAATCAACATATTTACAGTTAAAATAGGGGAAGCAAATGACTTGGAAAGAAGATATTCTAGATAGGAGAACTATGAACTACACGAGACATTATTCAGGGATTCTGGAATTTTTAGTCAAGAGTTATTTGATCACATCTAGACATAAATGTCATTCTGAACAATGGACAACATCAAGTGCCTAAATATAAGTTAAAATTTCAATAAAGACTATGGAGAAACAATTTCATTTATCAAAAACTAATTAAAACTTTGAAGAAAGGCAATAATGTGCCAGTTAACTTGCCTTTATCATTTACCCTCTCCCAAAACACCTCGATTCATTTTAAAATCACCTAGTCGATACTCCCACTACTACTGAGAAAAAAAAAGAGATAAAATGCAGTCCATCAAGCACAATTTCATCAACTATGACTGATAAAGTTTAATTGGAGAAGACGTATAATTTACAACAAAAAGGCTACAAAAATAAGTTTAACTATCTTTACAATCTCTATAGTAAAAATCTGATCAATCGAACTTTACCAAGCTTAGACATCATAGAATCATATTAACATTACTTTTCAAAGACTGATTTTGGTAGATAAAATCCCTTCTTGCATAAACCCTAGGTAATGATTTAGAAGAATTTAAAATAAGTTAGCAGAAAGAATCATCAATTGTAGCTAATTACTTCAGTAGGATTATCTAATTCGTGAAAAAAAAATTGAATTAAGCACAGATTCTCCCAATCACTGCAATAAAATAGATGTGATCAAACATATGCTATGTCATTTTAAACAATAACTCTTTCACTACATACTATCATGAAATCCGCACAAGCCTTGGTACACCTTAGTTAACACCAAAGGTCATACCACCACATTACTCACTTACTTAATACATGACTCTATCAACATACTTCAATAAATCATTATCCTCACTTTTGGTTTCTACACTTCTTACTTCATATTTCTGGCTCTGGAATCATTCTACTACTTATGGCTTACTAGAAAACATCCCAAATCACAATGTTTCCCCGGTGGCAACACTACCCAAGAATCTGGGAGCACATATTACCATGGCTCGACAGCACGATTTATATGAACAAGAGTGTAAGCTTTTCAATTGGTAGACTCAAATACATAAATGGGCTCCTTAAAAGCCCTTGTACAGTCTTTTAGATCTTTGATGGCTCTATCTGAGAGCACCTCATCGATAAGGATCTCAGCTTTACAATTTCTACCACCTCAAAGATGAGGAGGAGTCAGAAAAATTTGAGTAACGCATGAATCTGAATGAGTTTCTTACGATATAGCTCTATTGCATGATCCAGAGTATGAAAAATAGGAAACATCTCCTAAATGCCCTGTAGCCTCTTGATTATGAGTGTGGTGCACAACATACCCATAATCAAGACTCTACTAGACACGGCTTCATAGACACCCTAGGACACTTGAACTCCGTGCTCTGATACCAAGTTTGTCACGACCCGAGCCTAAGCCTTGGAAGTAACAGGCACCCGGAACCATTACTGGCCCGAGAGAACCACTTAGATGACATCATGAGCATCCATCCATAACTGAGGAAGAAACGTTTTTAAATCATGAGTAATAGACAGAAGAAAAAAAAATCCATTTGCTACATAAACAGATAAAAGTTTTAAACCATAATTTTGGAAATTTCAAAAGACATAAGAATAAAATTGAACATAACTTAATTGTGAGAGAAAGAGATGAAGGGCAGAGTTGGTCCCACCGGGCGTGCCAGAAATTTGTTCGTGTCTGATATCTACTACTGTTTACGAAGCCTCTAAACACATGAATCAATGTCAATAGGGAACAAGACCTCGACATACTTCAAAATATAGAACTAGTCAATCATAGTAGAAACAATGCCTTCCGAAGAGATGGAGGGCTCACCAACAGCTGATATGAATGGACCTAGTACTCCACGAAATTATAAATGTACATTTTGGAACCTGCATTATGAAACAATGCAGCGTCCAAGACGGTCAATACGTGGAATGTATTGGCATGCAAAACCACACAAGAAAGTAATAAAGCATGAAAATACAAAGGTGATAAGTACAGTCTAAGAAATGATGAGCTGAAGGGACAATAGAACAAACTGAAATAATAAATGATGATGTAAAGTGAATTAATCCTTTTAGTTATTTATGGGAGCAAGTGGTGAACCGACATAAACCACCATGTGAGCGCATGGAGTCTGATCTCGGCCCGATCAGCTAAGCCATCCTATACCTTGTCGGGCATAGGACATGACATGACATGATTTGCTAGCAAGGATCCATAATTATCCCTTTTCGGGACTTATAAACAAAAGTCATCCGACTTACGGAATGATCTCTATCCTACGTCGGCAAACGTAGTTTCGGGCATTTGTCATTTAGACCTACGCCTTCTTGGTCAGCCAGCTAACTCCCTTAAGCTCATAATGTTATCTTACTGATTCCTTTACAAATATTAGCCTTATTAGGCTCATGTTCATGGAATTAACCATTTAGGCTCATAATCATGGTTTAGCCACTTTAGGGCTCATAGTCATGGTTTAGCCACTTTATGTCTCATGTTTGAGAATTAACTAGTTAGATTTATGAGTCATGAATTTATTATTCGTTAATATTACTCAGGACTCATGGTAGGTAGCTAGTATCATAATTCATGTTGCCATGGTTCATAAAAAATATAGATTCTCATAACTTTATGGAAAAAGAGCTTTTGGAGTGTTCATGTCTTTTTAGCATAACTTAAGATTATGAAGACCGTATCATAAGGCCATGAAAGCATTCTTGAAGAAATTTTATAGTGTTAGAAGTGGCATGGATCATTTGTTAGGTCATAGTTCATAAGGAAGAGATTTCTTGACACTTTGGAGGTTATGGAGATTTTAGAAGATTCAAGTTATTTTAACATATGTATGATTAAAGAGATTGTATGATCATATCGAAAAGATAATTAAGAAATTTCATGTCATAAGATTATGGAAATTCCATTACTTAGCAAATCCTAAAGTTGTGGAAAATTGGAGAATTCCATAGGATTCATGATAAAACTTAATCCTTTAATCAATATTCCCCAAAGTTCATGAATTTCATAGATTGCATAACTTCATATAATAATAAAATCCCTAATTCTTGAATCAAATCATAAGGGGCATAATAATTCACATAATTTGGGGCAAATCATAACATAAAAAGTTATTCATAGATTTTCAGACAATTTAGTTAAAGAATTCTATTAATTGACAAGGTTATAGAAATTCATTCAACCCTAAAGACTTGAAGAGTAATCTGAAATAGGAGGAGAATAGAACATAAAGAAATACATTGAAGAAGTAGTTCTACATACCTTGAAATACTAGAAGGATTATAACCGGAAAAGAAAGAATTAAGCTTGATTCTTGAATTAACCTCCTGCGGATTCTTGAGAGTTGAGTCTTGAGAAGAGGAAGAGGATTTTTATCGATACTCCTAAGTAATTGGATGATTGGGGCGTTTTTGATGTAATATAAACAGTTACAAAAGGATAAAATGACAATAACGCCCTTTCTAGCACGTTTTCCTTGTGTGCAGTCGCACAACCTGCACAATGTCCAGTAAAATGGGCATAACTTTTTGCACAAATCTCGGATTGATGAACAGTCAGTGGCGTTAGAAAGAAGACTTAAAAACCTTTAATTTGATAGGTAATGGGTCACGTAACTCTACATAGTCTAGGAGATATACTTGTTTGACGTTAACCTTTGTTTTTGGACCTATACGAAAACTTAATCGTTAAAGGACCTTTCAACTTAACTTCGTACTAAAGATTTCTTATGCCCTTAATTTATATCCCATACCTCTCCAACACTTAAGATATGACTTTTACACCTAGATACAATCAAATATGCTAGATTCACGTATAACTATACATGTAGCACGATCTAAAGTTTTAGCTCGAAAGTTCAGGGTGTTACACTATGTGGGGAAGTAGGGAAGTTTTGACCACCTATGCCAGAAATAGATGTTGTCGCATAAATCGCAGAATCATTCAGACCTTCAGTATTTTCCCAAGACCCAGATACATCAACCTCGGCATCATATGTATCCTCAGTATTTTCCTTAGACCCAGATACATCAACCTCCTATTCATCACTAGTTGCAGAATCTTCCATCCCCTCATCAGACTGAGGGGCGAAATTAGAAGACTGAGTAGGGCCAGTCGATTGTGGGGGCTGTGAAGTAGGCTGTTGGGCAGCCCGGGAAGCAGTTTGGGATCGAGGCTTTAGCCTCGTAGTACGAGGTACCAGTGTATAATCAGTGGTAGCAAGCTCGTATACCTCTTTGGACCCACTTTTATTTGACCCCAAAGGGTCATTGCGTAACCTAGTGGTAAATTCAGAATTTTTGATACGGATGTAGGAGGAAGAACCCATGTCTCCATATTTGTGGTTTGATTTGGGTGGTATGGGGTCGGGTTTTGGGTTGGGTGGGGTTGATTTTGGGTTGGGTAGGTCGGGTTTTGGGTCCGATTTATCAAATTTTAGACTGGGTGGGTCGAATTTTAGGGATTTTAGGGTTTAGGATTTAAGAATTTTGGATTTGGTATGTGGGAATCTGATGAATTTGGATTATATTTGTGGGATTTTGATTAATCTTGTCATAATAGGGTTTATGTTGTGAATTTGATTTGAGAAGGTTGAAGTCGGATTTGGTTTGGGTTTATATTAGGCCAAAATAAATTTCTGTTGGGTCGGGTCGAATTTCTGGTCAATCGCATTTCTGAGTTCCATGGTACTAACCACGTGACGTGGGTAGGATACTGAAAGTAATATTTTTCTCTGATTTCCACGGCACAACCTTTGTGACGTGGGTTGACCTACGTCACGTAGGTCCCTATCGTGGGTCGGGTTCTGCAGGTGGAAAATATTCTCTGATTTCTACGATACCAACCCACGCTACCTGGATGAACTTAAATTATGTGAATTAATGTCGTGGGTAGTACTAAACATCTTCAGTTCAATATTTTGAATTTTCGCTAACGTATCCTCCAATGTTCAGACTTCACACATAATAAGACCTTGGGTTGCCTCCCATGTAGCGCCTGATTTAACGTCACGGCACGACTTGGCTATGTTGGTTATTCAGACTTCACCAACCATCCCATGGGTCGCCTCCCATGAAGCGCCTGATTTAACATCGCGGCACGACTTGGCTAGCTTGACTACTCAGACTTCATCAAGACTAAGTTCCTCACAAATGCTTATCTCTTTCGTGATTCCCACATAATGCTTTACACGTTGCCTATTGACCTTGAATAAAAAATTATCTTCACCTTTCAGCTCAATTTCTCCATACAGGAATACTCTGACTATCGTGAATGGTCCGACCATTTGGACTTTAACTTTCCAGCAAACAGGCAAAGCTTGGAGTTATACAGTAGTACCAAATCTCTCGGGTGAAACTCCTATTTCTCAATCCTCCAATCATGATATAATTTCATCTTTTCTTTATACAGCGCTAAACTTTTATAAGCCCGAAGATGAAACTCATCCATCTCATTCATCTGATCTAGTCTCAATTTAGCCGTTTCACTCCTTTCTAGATTCAACCTTTTTAATGCCCGTAATGCCTTGTGTTCAAGTTCAATAGGAAAATGGCATGATTTACCAAACACCAGCTGATATGGAGATGCACCAATTGGTATCTTGAAAGCAGTTCGATATGCCCATAATGCATCATCCAATCTTCGAGCCTAATAAGTCCTATTGGCATTCACCATTTTTTCCAAAATAGACTTTATCTCCAAATTTGACACCTCAACTTGCCCGCTCGTCTGAGGATGGTAAGGTGTTGCCACCCTATGTTTGACACCATATTTTTCAAGCAAGGCTTTGAACAGCCGATTACAGAAGTGGGATCCTCCGTCACTAATAATAACTCGGGGTGTACCAAATTATGAAAATATATTTTTTTTCAAGAACACCGTGACACTTCTTCCTTTGTTATTGGGAAGCGCAATTTCCTCCACCCATTTTGAAACATAGTCAAAAGCTACCAGAATGTATTTCATCATATGTGAGCTCACAAATGGACCCATAAAATCAATTCCCTAAATGTCAAACAATTCGAGTTCAAGGATAGTAGTCATAAGAAGTTCGTGTCTGCGTGAAATGTTCCCTTGTCTTTGACATTGGTCACAAGCTCAAGCATAGTCATGAGCATCTTTATAAATGGTGGGCAAGTAATACCCGCATTGTAAAATCTTATGAGCAGTCCGCGCACCTCCATGATGACCCCCAACTGGAGATGAATAACATGCTTCCAAAATACTCATGATCTCGACTTTTGGAATACACCTTTGAATTATGACTTCTGCACACACCCTAAATAAATACGGCTCATCCCAGAAGAATTTTCTCACCTCATGCATGAATTGCTTCCTCTTCTGATACGACA
Source organism: Capsicum rhomboideum (assembly GCA_031232105.1). NCBI lineage: Eukaryota > Viridiplantae > Streptophyta > Magnoliopsida > Solanales > Solanaceae > Capsicum > Capsicum rhomboideum. The sequence continues at coordinate 102,746,275 of CP124715.1, forward strand.
TATCTTTCGGGACTAGATTACTTGCTAGAAAGTTGGCAAAATCTGTAAACCATGGGATTAAGTCTTGTGATGCTGCCAGCACTTGCTCATCTGGAAAAGTATCATCAATATCAAGATCATTCCTTAATTTAAGCATGGCCTCCTCCTCAAGGCGTGACAGATGGTCTACAACCTGATTCTCGACTCCCTTTCGCTCCTTGACTTCAAAGTCAAATTCTTATAATAGAAGCACCCACTGAATAAATCTTGGCTTAGTGTCCTTCTTCGACATAAGATATCAAAGTGTTGTGTTGTATATATGCACAATTACCTTTGTGCCAATCAAGTAAGATCTGAACTTCTCAAAAGTAAATACCACTGCCAATAATTCTTATTCAGTCACAGTGTAATTCTTCTAAGCTGGATTAAGTGCTTTGCTAGCGTAGTGAATCATATGTAAAATATTCTCACGCCTTTGTCCAAGGACTGCACCCAAGGCCACTCCACTAGCATCACACATAACCTCAAAAGGCATCATCCAATCTGGTGAAACAATGATAGGGGATGAAATTAACTTCTCTTTCAAATACTCAAATGCTTTTAGACACGCCTCATCAAACAAGAACTTCACCTCCTTCTCTAAAAGCTCGCATAACGGATTTGCAATTTTTGAGAAGTCTTTGATAAATCTTCTATAAAATCCTACATGTCTCAAGAAACTTTGAATTCTTTTCATGGAGATAGGTGGAGGTAACTTTTCAATCACCTCAATCTTTGCCTTATCAACTTCAATACCTTTCTTCGAGATCTGATATCCCAATACGATACCCTCATTAACCATAAAATGGCATTTTTCTCAATTTAGCACTAAGTTGCACTCCTCGCATCTTCGCAGCACAGTAGCAAGGTGTGCCAAGCAATCATCAAATAAGTCTCCCAAAATAGAAAATCATCCATAAAAACCTCAATAGAGTCTTCCACCATGTTGGAAAAAATAGACATCATGCAATGCTGGAAAGTGGTTGATGCATTACATAAATCGAAGGGCATCCTTTTGAACGCAAATGTCCCATATGGGAAAGTGAAAGTGGTTTTTCTTGGTCTTCGGGAGTAATGAAAATCTAATTATACCCCGAATAGCCATCAAGAAAATAATACCATCCTCTACCAGCAAGACGGTCTAACATCTGATCCATGAAGGGCATAGGAAAATGATTTTTTTCTGTCCAAGAATTCAGCTTTTGATAATCCATGCAAACTCTCCATCTAGTAACCGGCCTCATTGGAATTAGCTCATTCTTGTCGTTTGTAACCACACTAATTTCTCCCTTCTTTGGCACACACTGAACTGGGCTCACCTACTTGCTATAAGCAATAGGGTAAACCACACCTGAATCTAACCACTTAATGATCTCCTTCTTCACAACCTCTTGCATAGGTGGGTTTAGATGCCATTGGTGCTCAATGCTTGGTATGCACTCAAGATCAAGTTGTATTTTGTGAGTACAAATACCGAGTGTAATCCCTATAATATCAGTAATGGACCAACTAATGGCCCTCTTATATCTTCTCAATACCAAAACTAGAGCCTCTACTTGCCACTCCACCAACGCAGCAGAAATAATCACAGGCAAGGTGTTGTTGGCTCCCAAAAATGTGTAGCGAAGGTAAGCGTTAAGAGCCTTAAGTTCCAAAATTAGAGGCTCCTCAATAGGAGGACGAGCTGGTGGGGTCACCCTATTCATCAAATCAAGATCAAGTTTCTTTGGGGCATAAGTGTATGATCCCCTACCAGCAAGTGCACTAACCATCTTATCGTATTCTTCAACACCATGGCTATCAAAATTTATAATCACAGCTGTAAGAGCTTCTAACCCCAACCTTTCTTTAAGAGGCACGATAATGTCACTCTCCTCAACTACATCTATTATCGAAATCACCCGTATATCTTTCGGTTGCTTCATGGAATGACAAACATTGAAAGTGACATTTCATCATTTAACCTGAATTTCATCTGCTCTATTTCCATGTCGACCAATGCACGACCAGTGGAAAGGAATGATCTTCCCAATATGATGGGATCCATGAAATCAACTTCACAATCTAGAATCACAAAGTCAGCTGGAAAGATGAAAGATACAACTTTTACCAAAACATCATACAATGCCCACCAGCTTTTTCACAGTCCTATCCGCCATAAGAAGTCTCATCGAGGTTGGTTTTGGTTCCCCCAACCCCAACTGCTTAAAAATGGCTAGTGACATTAAGTTAATGCTAGCACCCAAATCACAAAGTGCTTTAGCAAAATTATAAGACCCGATAGTATAAGGAATTGTGAAAGCTCCTGGATCCTCCTTATTTTTAACTAGGGAACGTGAAACAACTGCACTACAATGATGTAAGTTATCTGCTGGCTCAAAACTGACAGTTCTCTTCTTTGTCACCAAGTATTTCATGAACTTCGCATAACCTGGCATCTGCTCCAATGCCTCAACAAGAGGGATGTTTATCGATAGCTCTTTCAATATTGTAATAAACTTCTGATATTTGCCTTCCTCGACCTTTTTTTTCAACCTTTAAGGAAAGGGAGGGGGAGGTCGTGGGATAGTTTTCAACATTTGTGGGACCTCTTTTTTCTGCCTCTTTTTAGATTTTGCCTTTTTGCCAGTATCATGAGGATTTGGAACTGTTTAGACCTTTGAATTATCCGGCTCTATTTCTATTTCTACATCAACTATCATCGACTCATTGGTCTTACCACTATCCACAGGTATAAATGGATCAATCGTGCATTCCTCGCTTCTAGTAGTAATGGATAAACAATGACTATCATTCTTCAGATTCTGGACGGTGTTAATTGGAAGGGTACCTAGCTGACGTTGTTTGAATGCCACTAATATCTGCCCGAACTGTTGCTCCAACTATTTAATGGCAGTCGAATAGAAATCTACTTTCTGACTTATTCCTGAAATGTCTGACCTAATCTCCTTCAAATAATCTTCTTAACTCTCTGACCCTTTACCCAGTTTATTGAGAAGGGCTTCCATTCTTGAATTTCCAGACTCATCATTACGGTTCCCTGGTGGTACATATACGCCACTCTTCTCTTTATAATTATCCTTCCACCTCCAATCACCGTCATAATATCATTCTCTATCTCTATATACCGACTTATTGTAATTGTCTCCATAATAGTTCCGACCTTGATTCCCTTGCCTTGAGTTCCAAGAGTCTTGATTAGACCCCTGGACCTTTGCTCGAAAACCCGCCACTTTTCGATCCAGGTACTTAGCCTCCTTATCAGATTCACTATCATCATGCCTAGGTGTTTTACCTTGTGCACCTATGGCATGCACCTTCTCAGCATCTTTGGCCGCAATCTGTTTAGCTAACAAACCAATTTATGTCCTCATTTGTACGACCTCTTGAGGTACAGATTTGTCTATAACCCATTGTGCTACTGAAGCTCCAATAGCATACGTGCCAGCAAGTGTATCTGCCTTTCGAGTATGCCATCCTTGGTTGGTCTTAGTGATACGATCTAATATCTCTGAAGCTTGTTCCCACCTCAGACTCATAAATGCTCCGCCAGTTATAATATCTGCTACAGCCTTGGTATTGGCGTTTAAAGTCCTGTAGAATATCTCAAGTAAACTCCTACCACTTATCCTATGATTTGGCACATTCTGCATCTTCTTCTTGAACCTTAGCCATGTCTCATAAAGTGTTTCAGAATGTAGTTTTCTGAAGTTGTAAATCTCATCCTTCAACTGTAGCATCTTGGAGGGTGGAAAAAATCTTTCCAGAAATTAATTTCTTAACTCTTGCCAAGTAGTGATGGAACCTCGTGGTAACTCTGTCAACCACAAAGTCGCATCCCCTGTTAAAGAGAATGGAAATAATCTCAAATGAATAGCCTCTTAGTTAACTCCAGGCAAATTATATGAAGTGTAGACCCCCACAAAGTTCATCACATATATGTTCGAATCATCTGTAGGAAGACCTGCGAATACACCTTTCAAGTTAAGCAGGTCGATCATGGCACTTGTAATGTCAAACTTAGTGCTCTGAGGTGATTCTGGTGGAATAATGGCACCAGTCTCTATCGGCTCAAAATAAGCCACATTTTCTTCCTCGGGATCATCATAAACTGGCACATGTGGTCTTTGAGGTGGTTGGTGTGCCCTCAGTCTTCTTTGTCTTTCTTCAGCCTCAGCCAGTCGTTGTGCTTCTTCTTGCATAGCTTGATTATCTCTATCTGTTTGCCTAAGACCAGCTTGTCTAGCTTGCTCTTCCCGTGTCAACCGAGCAGTAGTTTGGTCTGTTGTTTCATGACCAACCGGCTGGATTGGTTAGTTATGAATGTCTCCCACGGCTGCAGGATCCTGAACTCCGTCGGTATTCACCATTCTTCAATTAGCTCTCAGAGTTCTTTCTATTTCAAGACCAAGTGGAATCAGGGGATTGCCTTGACTCCTAGTATTGGGCATACGCCGGCGTGTGCCCTTAAAAATATAAGGAAATAAAACCAATCAACTCCAACAAGCAAAATACTCAACTCCATAACTGTAGTTCCCCGAAAATGGTGCCAAAATTTGATGTCTCTCAAAATATACCTTCAAAAAAGTATAATGTCATCGTTGTATCAAATATAGAACCCAACTAGGTTAGGTTCAATCCCACAAAGAATAGGACGAAATTATGTAGAATGCTAGTCTGAATAATTGGCAAGTAAGTAAAACTGGGGGATGTGTTGTGAATAAGTGGCAACAGAAACAATTGTTGATTATAGGATTTGTAGACAATATGGGAAATACACTAGGACTGTGATCCCCAATGATTCCTTAACTCCACTGGTTACTTGTGATGGCAAAACTGTCCTGCTACGTTGCATGCAAAATCTCCCACTGCGTTGCATGCAAAATCTAACAAGATATGTTCATCTAAACATCTCTCGACCTTGGTTAGAAAAATTTCACTCTTCTCCTCTCATTCTCCGAGTGTCGCACTACTAACCCTTGTCCTGGATCTCAAATAACTATTCCTGCTACGGCTCAAGTTATTCGATGAAGGTTGATAGCTTTAAATCTCTGTTAATATTCCCTTTTCCCAATCTTTACCTCTCTCTCAAACAAGTCTAGAATACAAGCGAGTTTCTAACATTTGCAACCGTTAAAAGATCAATCACAACGAAGGAAATAACAATACATGGATTCACACCGATTTCAAATTTGCTTCGCACTTAACCCATTTTGTTAATTCCTCATGGTTCACACAACCCTAGTTGATGAGTTTAGCTACTCATATTTGCAAGAGCACAATAAGAATTTGAGGATGAAAACATAATCATAAACTCACAATAAAGAAGAAACTCTGAAATCTCAATTATGAATAAAACTCTAAAATCGATGTTCCAAGATTACAAAATCCAATAATGTGTTTATGAACTCAAAATAATGAAAAACTGTCTCAAAATAATGTAATGACTCCCTCCTGAACATAGGACAACAAAGGGGTATTTATAGATACAAGACGAATCCTATCCAAATCAAAACAGGAAAACAAAGTCGGCAACTTTCCACGATATTGTGACTTGGTGTCGTGGAACCAAGTCACGCCACGTAGGTCAGTACCGTGGAAATCAGGCAACGTTGAACATCTCTGAAGATGACTCACGACACCCACTCTTGTAACGTGGGTGGACTCACGGCACGTGAGTCTTGTCGTGAGTCACTCATCTGGTGCAAGACTCGACTCTCCCATCTTCAGATACTTGATTCTCAAGCATGATTCTTCCTTTTTGTTAGATAACTTTGCCTCCAAAACCTATTCTCCTATAATATAGAATGGAAAACACGTCATACCAACCAAACACACCTAAGTTATTGCATATTTTCCCTGTTTTAAGCATCAAAAGTGTCATGAAACCATGACACGTCAACCATTTTTTGATGTTGTGCTTGGTAGATGTGATAGAAATCAAAATAATCAGGCAAATGGAAAATTTTGGAAATAAGGGACAAAGTCCCTACATTTTGGAGTTTGTCATCCCAATAGGGCAAAATGACGTCCCTCACTTGAAGGCTGAGAAGTATAATATGCGGTGTCTAGCAAGTGGCCTTTTGATCATCTTACCAACCCCCTATGAGCCTAAAAAGAAATTCTGATGTGAAGTTGGGTAAAAGATTTAAGTGTTCAAAGTGGCGAGATAGAGTTGGTCTTGTTGCTCCCCTACATCTGTCCCACAAACTTCACCGAATTCTCGATGTAAAATTAGGCCAAAGGTTTAAATCCTTAAATTGGAGACATAAATTGCAAGGTTGCTTGCATCGTACCGCGACATTAAATCAAGCACTTGATGGGAGGCACCCTATCATTCTCAAAAAAATTTCTTTTACTTTTGAAACTTTAATTTTTAGAATAGCCTAGAATTTTATTTTTGACTAATCCATAAAATTTTAGAGTTTTTGGAAGTGATTTGAACAGGTTTGGATCCAAAAATTTAATTGGAATGAAGTTTGGGATTGTACTATCTTGAAAATTGGTGTTTGAACACTTTTTTAGGGTATTCAGATCTCCAAAAGTAATGGTGTGTCGCAAAAAGTAATGGTGTATAGCCAAAGTGGAGGGGCCCATCGCCAAAATTGACAGAATTATCCCACGTCTGAGAGGCCTCAGTTACCGCTAAAGCAGTCAACTGTCCGCCAAAGCGACAGCTGCTTAAGTGGCCTATTGTCCGCTAAAACATATAGTCAAGGTTGGGGTCAATGCCACTATAGCAGCCCTTTTGTATGCTAAAGCAATATCTGATCAGTTTCATTCATACATTTGCTTTCAAACTCCTCGATATCCCTTGAACAAAATCAAAGTGTGTATCTCGAACACTCTTTTACTCGTGGGTTTGTATCTCATAGTGTGCCCATTTCTCCTTCTATTTCCACTGTTTAGGGTAGAAAATTGTGTGCAAAATTTTGATTTAATATGTTCAAATCAGGTCTACTTCTTGGTTAAACATGAAGTTTATAGTGTAAATCATGGTAATCAACCCATCGAGAAACATTGAGTGCCCATAGGTTGCTCAAAATGATTTAAAAATTGTATGCCTACCAAGTGTTTGATTTTTGGATTGTATGAATTTTATGATTTATCTGTTGATTTTCCATGATTGATAATGAAATTGGAGTGTATTTCATAGCTTGTTCAGTGTACAAACCTTGTGGTAGGTATTATTGTGCTTAATCGATCAAAAAAATCTGCTTTGGGTACAATAAGGACGAAGGTCCGCTAAAGTGGTCTTCCACCACTAAAGTGTCCTTGATCGCTAAAGTGAGGTCCTCTAAGCGGTCTTGACTACTAAAGCGGATCTCTACTAAAGAGACCCAGGACAGCTAAAGCGGTACCTGAAGCCTATTCTGTGCACAGTCTGAAAACTAAAAATTGATGTTTGAGTCCTAAATTGATTCTTAACTTATTTCTTTAACTTCTATCACTACCATTGCATTGTTTTACATGCTAATCTTATGTGTTCGTGCTTATGTGATGTATACAGGTTTTCAAAAAGCCAAGAATAAAACACCAACTTATTGATGAAGTAGAGGTCGGAGGAGAGTATGATCGAAATTGGTTTCTCTCCCTTGAGTGCCAAGACATCTACTATGTAGACTTGGCTAGAAAGAAGTTATTCCCCGAGAGGGGGATTTCACTTGATCGAATCCTTGAGACTCACCCTGAATTTTAACAAAGGTTGGAGACTTCAAGATGGATTTGGTTCGTAGCAGAACCATTCAAGGCCAATGAGCATTGGGTGAGATATTTTTATGCTATTCTCAAAGCCGTCAATCTAAACAATCCGGTGACAAGAATTAGAGGAAAGACTATCAATTTTGGGCCCAAAGTGATCAATGGAATCTATGGGCTGCCAAATCCTGACCCCTAAGAATTCTCTACAAAAGATTGTGCCCTGGGTAGTTGGTCGGTCTCGAAGTTGTGTTCGGTAAAAAATATATCTTAGGGTGTGACAAAGGTAGGGATCACAGCCAAAGAGTTCACGGCTGAGGCAAGGAACTGGATATCCATCATCTGTAGCTGAGTTTCACCATGTAGTAACAGATTCACTATCCCTATGACTAGGGCCCAAATGGTAGCTTGCATTTTGGATAACGTTCGGGTGAATGTTGGTCACATGTTCATTCTGGAGATGAAAGAGTATAAGGTACAAGATAGCTCAACTATCATGTGCCCTTTATTGATTACTGAGTTATGTAGATGGGCTGGGGTAGATGAGTTCCCGGGTGATCATTGGGTTTAGCCAACAACACTGATCTTTCCATTAAAGAAGCATGGTGAAGGTACTGTTACAAAGAGAAAGAAGAGGAAGATTGATTTTGGGAAGTCACCTCAGGTGGAGACTGATTCTTATAGGCCATCGGCTACGAGACCATTTGAGATATTGACTGATGAGTTGAGGATGGTTAGAGACTTAGTGTCTATACTTCCTACAGGGCAAGGTGAGTCATCTGAGGGGCCTACCATTTATGTACCCAAGAAAAAATTTATCAAGTACTTGGAAGACTAGAAAAAGTAGGGGGCCTATCTCTCGAGATTGCAGAAGTCATACACTGATCTAGCTATTTCATATGGAGAGCTACAGGATTCCCATACTAAGATGAAGATAAGAGAGAAGAAGAGAGGTAAATTTTTCACACGGATGTGGAGAGGTGTGAAAGGGTTGTGGAAGGTCCTCAAGACTAAGGATCCACTTCCCTCTTTAAGGCCAGAGAAGGATGACAATGTTTTCACACAGTGTTCTAATGATGATGATGTTAATGCTGAGGGTGCGGATGATGAAGAGACTGAGAGTGATGGGAGTGTGTGATGCGGATTTAGGAAGCCCCTTTACCTCTTTATGCTTTAGTGTTATGCAGTGAGGACACTGTAATTTCTTTAGTTGGGGGTGTCTTGTGTTGACATTGATAGTTATGCCCTTGTCAAGCTTTGATTCGTATTTTGTTTTATTTCATACTTGTTTTATTTTGGTACATTTGTGCCCTTGTTGGGCTTGACTATTACTTTATGCTTTATTGTGTACCCTCGCAGGGCTTGACATTATTATGCCCTTGTCAGGCTTTTCTTTTTTATATGGATATTGTTGTGAGCCCTTGCGGGCTTATTCAATATAGCTATGGATGTTGTACACCCTCGTGAGGCTTGAGCTTAATTTTGATTTTATTGGATTAGTCATTTCTTTTGTTTTCATTTTTAGTTTAGGTTCTTTTTCTTGTTAGCTTTATGTAGTTTTTCATTTGATAGTTGATTATGGGTTATCTTTTCTTAATGATAGATCGAGTGAAGACATTCTTAAGGGAAAATAGTCATTTTTGGGTGTAGGTGTTAGTTGTGCAGGGGAATTTTGAGTACCCGTAGCCATTGTGAATTGGGGTTATGGTTGTTGTTATGGTGAAGTCTGAGTAACTAATTGCTATGATGAAGTCTGAGTAACTAATTGCTATGATGAAGTCTGAGTAGTCGTGGTTGTAACGACCCTCTTTGTCGTTACGTGTAAGTCCTACGTTTAAAATCTCATGTCTAAATTCCTTCCAATTTGGGAGTTAGAAAATTTAGGCTAGGCTAATTTCACCACATTCTGGAGCGAGAGGTAGTCTAGGAAAATCTGGGAATGATTTAGATCGTTTCAGCGGGAATGGTGTTAATTTCTAGTAAGCTAAGGCGATAAAAAAACCCTTAGGATTTTATGGAACTGAATTTGGATTAGTAGAACTCCCGAAATTGACCTTAGCATAAAGGGAATCATTTGGAATGTCCCAGTATCAAAGTATGTTGTAAAAAGTGAGAATTTCAGGTAAAGACGGACTTACAGTCTCATCGACACCACTATAGCGGTTGGCACACCGCTATAGTGGTTGGCACATCACTATAGTGGTAACCGTTATAGTAGAGAAATTAATGCTATAGCGGTGGTCAAGAGAGGTCAAATGCTTTAGCGGTCAGCTACCACTAAAACGGAAGAAACCGCAGTTTAATGGGATTTTTCCCCAAAATAGTTTATATTTTCTGAAATTATTTTGGGTCAAGAAAAGGGCGATTTAGGGTGAAAATCATCAGTTTTCCTTTATTTAACTTCGTTGAGGTAAGTATTTCATTCCACTTAACTTGTAATTACTTACTAATCCTTAGAATCCTTAAATTACGGAGTTCGGAGAGAGTTTTAGGGTGGATATTTTGATGATTGCTGGTTCAAAGGGTGAACATAAGCATTAGGTTAATGGGTTTTGTTTATTAACCATGAAATTAACCTTGCATTTTGTTAATTCACTAAACAATTCATGAAATTGGTAGTTTTAGGTGAATTACTGAGAAAATAGCCCTAAAACGATAAGGGAACAATCATTAACTAACCTTAAGGGGCTGGGGGTGAGTTATAAATCCCTTCATGTTCTGTCATTTCGTTAATATCGTATTTGTATGTGTGTTTTAGACCACGAACATGCGGAAGGGGCACGGAAAGGGAAAGCTCCGGCTTAGAGTTGTGCAATCTTGGTTCGAGGTAGTTGATGGTGATTTAATTAATCCAACTTGTATTATATGTACATATTAACTATCTTGTAGTGTGATTGGTTAATGTATGCTTATGGGTTTGTTCCATGCATTGTTTACTTGCTTTATGACTTGGTCTGTCTTATATTGTGAGATATTGAATATTTTGATATTTGGGACATTCTCATAGGTTATGGTTAGATTAAGGATTACAGACATTCATGTCTGGGGTTTTAGTACAAGGACGGTAATTGTCCCCTGTAGGTCATGGCTAGAGGGTGGGTATATAACCCTTAGCATAGATGTACGGGTTACAAGGTATATAATGGTGTGACGGTTCTTTGAGTGGACCGGGGAAACTGTAATTGCTATGTTTGATATTAGCTTATTTATCTTGACTTGAATTGACTATCTTTGACTTGGTGATATTTGTTGACTTGTTGGTATTGCCTCTTAAATGCCATTTGTACTTATGTGTTGAATATATAATGTGGGAGCATGTGTTAGCTAATTGAACTATATTTTGGTTAAGTGTCCATATTTTTATCTTGGGTTAGACGATGACCCTACCAGTACACTGTGTTTTATTATGTGCTGATATTACACCTACATTCACTGTTGTGAGTAGAGCATATATTCCAGCGAATTCTTTGAGACCTCACTTGTGAATACAGCAACTGATTTTTGGATTTCAGGGTGAGCAGCATATTCGAGCTACCATGAGATCTATCTTAGTTGGTCATTGTCCTTTGTTTGGACTTGTTACTTTTCTTTAGTTTTGGGGGCTGCATCCCCTGTTGACATTCATAGTATGTTTTGGTACATCGACTTTCGGGTTCTAGGGGATTTCAGTTTGGTATTTTGTTTCCGTATTTCTTAATTTGTTGGATTTGCTACTTATTAAACTATTTATGGGATAGTTTTTGTATTATACCTAAGTGTTGTTCAATGCTTTTGGGATAATTGGTTCTCCCACAGGGTGAGTAGAGTAGCTGCCACTCATAATGGGTTTGGGTAATGACAAACTTGGTAGTAGAGCCTAGGTTTTGTCGATCTTATTGTACCAAAACGGGTCCAGTAGAGTCTCGCAGAATGGTACGAAGACGTCTGTAGTTTTCTTCGGGAGGCTATAGAGCTTTAGAAAATTTTTCTTTCTTACTTCCTTCGTGCTATGACTTGATTCCAATTGGTATCTGGTGATCCAAATTAGTATCTGATCTCTTCACTCCTTTGCCCGCAGATGGTGAATACTAGGCCTAACGAAACTCGAGCAGTAGCCCCCACACCAGCCGCTCCAGCTGAGGAGCCAACTATGAGGAAAATGGGACGAGTAAGAGAGAGAGCAAAGAGAGGATGGGGATGAGCCACACCTACCAGGAGTGGAGCTCACGCAGCTGCTGGTCAGGATAATAAGAGAGCAGCATCCCTTCCCCTACTTCATAATTATTTTAAGAAGAGGGAAGCAGTAGAGGAGCAGGAGATGGATCCTGAGGTGGAGGCACCAGTTGGGGTTGCAGCTCTACTTCCCATGTCTACTGAGGTCATTCAGCAAGTGTTAACTTTTTTGAGAGGTTTTGCGAGGACTGGAGCCACCCCCACTGTTTTGGCCTACCAGGCACCAATTGTGCACCCTACTATTGCTATGGCTCCTAGGATGGATAAGACTTTGGGCACAGATGTTTTTCCTTGTTTTGGGTTATGTGATCACTAGTACTAAACATGATCTGTTGACTAAGTTCTTAAAGATGAAACCTCCTACATTTTAGGGGACATAATCTGAGAATGCTTTTGAGTTTATTATTGATTGCTACGAGAGGTTAAACAAGATGGGTATTGTGAAGCAACATGGGGTTGAGTTTGTGACTTTTCTACTGGAGAAGGATACTAAGCAGTAGTGAAGGGCATATGGTGAATGTCGTTCACCTTTTTTGCATTCTTTACCTTGGGAGCAGTTTCATGCTCTATTTTTGGATAAGTATGTACCCCATGCCCTCTGTGATTATAAGAAAGATGAGTTTTTGGCTTTGGAACAGGGTGATATGATTGTTATGGCTTATGAAGCAAAGTTTCACGCTTTTTCTCACTATGCTACTCCGCTGTTGACTATTGAGGAAGAGAGGATTCTCTCTTTGTTAAAGGCTTGAATTATGATCTTCAGGTTTTGACTATGCAGATGACTTCTGCTGGAAAGGGGTTTAATGATGTGTCAGACTATGTGAAGAAGTTGGAAGGTGTGGCGAAGTCGGGACAGGCTAAAATGTTAGCCAAAAATTTTCAGAATGTTGGGAATTTTAGTGGATCCTATTTAAGGGCCAGCAGGCCTTTTCTGCTTGACCTATTTAGTCAGCTATGCCAACTTCTACTGTGGTACCGGCTAAAGGACTTTCTCAGACTCGGGTTATTAGAGGCCAAGTGGCTTTTTATTCTTATGTCAGTCGGCCTACTCAAGAGTGTGGGTGTTATCATTGTGGTGATGTTGGTCATTTTAAGAGGGAGTGTCTGATAAGATAGGCGAATGGCCAGACTCAGTAACAGGCTCTGGCAGTGATTCCAGCAAGTAGAGGAGGGGGTAGTGGCAGGGGTCGTCGACAGGGTGGACGGGGAAATCAGACAGGTGGTTGTAGTAATGACGGCGCAGGAGCGCAGTCGGGTAGAGAGTTAGCTCAGATTGATGAGCGGGCCCATTATTATGCATTTATGAGAAAGACTGATGTCGAGGCTTTTGACGCAGTGATCACAAGTACTATTTCTGTCTATGACAGGATGTCTTCTGTCTTATGTGATCCGGAGTCCACTTATTCTTATGTGTCTTTTCAGTTTGTTATGGGTCTGAGTCTGGTTTGTGATATTCTTGACTATCTTGTGCATGTGTTGACTCTGATTGGGAAGTTTGTGGTGGCTACCCATGTTTATTGGTCTTGTCCTATTTTGTTTATGGGTTTTCACTGTCAGTTCTTGCCAATGGACACGATTTTAGAAAAGAGAAAAATGCATTTAGAAAGAAAAAGATTGAGAATGATCATCCACCTTCATCACTATTAAGGCATCAGATTTGAGAGAGAGTTTGTCATTTGCCTAAAGTTACAGAAGGTCCACCTTTAAGACTTTCTGGATATGGTGTTGAAAATAATTGTACCAAACAGAGCATATTTTTTGAGTTATCATATTGGGGGGGTAATAAACTACGACATAATCTTGATATGATACACATTGAAAAAAATTATTTTGACAATTATTTTAACAGAGTTATGGATGTTAAGGGCAAGACAGGTGGTATCCCTTAAAAGATTTTGTGAGGGCTCTAAAGAAGAGCGTTAGGAGGCTTTATATGTATCCTTATCACTCTTGGCGTGAAATTCCTGACACTAAGAGATAGGATACGGTTGATGAGTTTAAGGATTCCAGACACTCCTGGCGTATCCTGATATATATATATATAACATCTAATGCTAGTCAACTGATTTTCAAAGAATGCGTATTTAGAAGAGAAAAATAATCTAGTCATTTCCACTACTTTTGAGAGGAAGGTTGGTTCGAGGCTATCCGTCTAGCTTGAACGTGTTAGGCGTACGTAGAATATTGGAAAATGGTTTATGAAAGAAGTGTATGACCAACTACGTATATATTGGGATACTCCTGAACTCAAGGCATTATCTAGAAAAAAAAATGAGGAACAGTTCAAAAGGTGGATCATTACACACCGGAGGTGCAAAGAGTGTCGGACTATAATTTGGGAAATGATAAGTAATAACATTACCTTATAATTAATATGCTTTATAAAGTTCATTAAATATTACTTGATTATGTTTAATTAATTTCTGTTTGCAAAATAAATCATTGGATCACAAACAGACTCAAGATGAGATTTCCCAACAAACACATGTAAGGAAGAAGACGATAGTGTCAGAACACTAATTATTTTTTAATATGCAGAATGATTTTGAACACTAATTAGTTGATTTTAGTCTGATCCAACCTATACAGGAGCAAGCTACTCAAATTTAGATCAAAAAAGTGGCGGGGGTAAGATGAAAGGGGAGAGTCTATGGGATAGGCTCTTACACTACTAAAAAAAAGGCAAAAAAACGACGGACAAAAAAGCGACGGACTGCGTCGCTTCAGAAAAGCGACGGAAAAAGCGACGATGTCCGTCGTTTTTTAAATTTATTTTAAATTTTTATTTATTTTTTATTAAAATCGACGGAGAGCGTCTCAATGTCCGTCGCTTATTTTCGCGGATTATTATGTCAAACAATTAATAAATAATTTATAATTTTTGTTAAATAAAAGCGACGGATAGTGTCGCTATTAATTTTTTGTTAAAAATAATAAATTTAGAAAATCGACGTTGTCTGTCGCTTTTTTAATTTAAATTAAATTTTTATTTATTTTTACAAACATCGACGGACAGCGTCGCTATTATTTTTTAAAAAAAGGAAATTAATTTTTAGAAAAAATGACGCTGTCCGTCGCTTTTTAAATTAATTTTTAATTTTTCTTTATTTTTACTAAAAGCGACGGACAGAGTCGGTTTCGTTAAAAAAATTAAAAATAAGTTTCTGAAAACGACACTGTCCGTCGCTTTTTTAATTTGTTAAAAAAAATAAAAAAAAGGTTATGAACGACACTGTCCGTCGCTTTTTTAATTTATTTTTAATTTTTCTTTATTTATTTACTAAAAGCGACGGACAGAGTCGGTTTCTTTAAAAAAAAAAAAAGTTTATGAAAACGACACTGTCCGTCGCTTTTTTAAGTTATTTTTAATTTTTCTTTATTTATTTACTAAAAGCGACGGACAGAGTCGGTTTCTTTTAAAAAAAAAGTTTATGAAAACGACACTGTCCTTCGCTTTTTTAATTTATTTTTAATTTTTCTTTATTTATTTACTAAAAGCGACGGACAGAGTCGGTTTCTTTAAAAAAAAAAAAGTTTATAAAAACGACACTGTCCGTCGCTTTTTTAATTTTTCTTTATTTTTTACTAAAAGAGAAGGACATAGTCGATTTCGTTAAAAAAAATTAAAAATAAGTTTATGAAAACGAGTATATACTTACGTTTCAATAAAATAAATATATTGTCCATCGAGTATATATTTTTATACGTGTATATCTCGTGTAGTTATTTACGTAATAATCAAAAGCTAATTGAATGTATACAAGTATATTGAATACGTTGGTATTATATGATCGAGGTAATAATATACTGTTGGAGTTATAAATATAAGGTAAATACACTACAAAAAAAAAACCAAAAAAGCGACCACATGTGGTCAGTCTTTCATTAAATTTATTTTTAATCAAAAAGCGACCACATGTGGTCAGTTTTTCATTAAATTTATTTTTAAAATTTTTTTAATCAAAAATCGACCACAAGTGGTCGGTTTTTATATTTTAAAATTGCGGTAAAGTAAATAAATTAACCCGGGAAAATATAATTCCTTAAAACCGACCACTTGTCGTCGGTAATAACAAAAAATAAAGAAAATTATTATTTAAAAATTCTTTTTAATTTTTTATACAAAATATATTTAATTTTTGTGAAAATTATTTTACAAAAACCGACCACTTGTGGTCGGTTTTAGATTTAAAAAACAATAAAAAATTTTTTATAAAAAACCGACCACTTGTGGTCTGTTTAAGATTTAAAAAATATAAAATATTTTATAAAAAGTGACTACTTGTGGTCGGTTTTAGATTTAAAAAATAAAAAAATATTTTTATACAAAACCGACCACTTGTGGTCGCTTTTGGTTCCCCAAAAAACTAATATAAATAAAATAAATGAAAAACGTAAATTGATAAAATATATTAAATATATTTCTTAAAATTTAGAGACCACGTGTGGTCGGTGTATTTTTAAATAATAATAAAAATTAATTAATGTTAAAAAACCTACCACAAGTGGTCGGTTTTTGTAAAATGATTTAAGAAAAACCTACCACTTGTGGTTGGTTTTTGTAAAAAATACTAAAAATAAATTAAGAACTATTAAATATATTAATTAAAATTAATAAATAACATAAAAAACAATCTTTATTTTTTACGTACGTTTCAATCAAATAAATATATTTTCCATTGAGTATTTATATATATATATATATATGTGTGTGTGTGTGTGTGTGTGTGTATGTATATATGTATACACATCTATTGCGTGTAGTTATTTACGTAGTAGTCAAAAACTAATTGAATGTATACAAGTATATTGAATACGTTGATATCACACGATTGAGGTAATTATAATATATTGTTGGAGTTATAATAATGTAAGGTAAATAATCGATAATTCATTAGAGTATAAGAAATACGTTGTATTATGGGGTAATATACTCGTGCATGTGATCTATATGTATATTTCGTGTAGTGATGTATGTAGTAGTCAAAAGCTAATTGAATCTTTCTAAGTATATTGAATACGTTGATATCATACGACCAAGGTAATAATCTAATGTTGAACTTATAATAACGTAAGCTAAACTAACCGATAATTCATCAGAGTATATATTAAATATGTTGTATTACGGGGTCATATACTCGTGTATGTGGTGTATATATAGTATGCATTTAGAACCTGATAGTCGATAGAGTGTGTGTGTATATATGTATATCTCGTGTATTGATATACGCAGTAGTCAAAAGCAATGTAAGTGAATCTATCCAAGTATTTTGAATAACACGTTGATATCACAAGTTCGGTGTAATAATATATATACTGTTGAAGTTATAATAACGTAAGCTAAATTAATTGATAATTCATCAGAGTATATATACTCGTTTATGTAATGTATACAGTACGTATGTTGAACCTCATCTAGTCACTCGATATGTATATATATATGTATATCTCGTGTAGTGATATATATACGTAGTAGTCAAAAGCAAGCTAACCGAATCTATCTAAGTATTTTGAATAACACGTTGATATCATACGATCGACGTAATAATATACTTTTGAAAGCTATAATAAAGTAAGCTAATTAATGGATTATTCATCAGATTATATATAAAATACGTTGTATTACGGGGTAATATACTCGTGTATGTAATGTATACAGTACGTATTTTGAACATGATAGTCGATAGAGTGTACATGTGTAGAAATACGTATATCTTGTGTAGTGATGTACGTAGTAGTCAAAAGCAAGCTAACCGAATCTATCTAAGTATTTTGAATAACACGTTGATATCATACGATCGACGTAATAATATACTTTTGAAGCTATAATAAAGTAAGCTAATTAATGGATAATTCATCAGATTATATATAAAATACGCTGTATTACGAGGTATATAATTCATATTCAAAAGCTAACTAACCAAAAATTCATCCTAATATATGAAATACATTGATATTATTATACAATTGAGGAAATATACTACTTGTGTATTACGATGAATTAATTAATTATCCGATTTATATACATCGTATTAATTTTTTTTGTATTTGTTATGAATATAATACGATTTATTCAGGAAATATTTATTTGATTTTATCAAACCAAGAAGCTCAGGGTTAAATCGATTATTCATTTGTTTTGAATTTTGATTTAATTTGGCCGGTCTATTAAATTTGGGCCGTAATCAAAATCAAATTGGTCAAAATTGCAATGCAATTGACCAATTGATTTTTGATTTGGTCTATAATTTAAATGACAATGGCTAAATAATCTAATTGATCATTCTTTAAATGGCCTAATGTTACTCTCCCTTTTTATTTTAATAACATAATGTTTTGGGCCCAATCCCTTAACAGGCCCAAATCAGCCGACCCGGTCCAGCCCACCCTTATATCCCCTTTTCTCCTTCACCCCATAAGCTCCCAAAACAGTCCCCAAAACAGAAATCAGCCCCAAAACCGAAAATAGCCTTCAAAACCCGAAAAAAGCCCCCAAAATCGGAAAAAAACCACAAACCCGTAAACCCTAAATCGATTTCCTCATGGATTTCGTACAAATACACTAGACACGTACTATGAGAGGTGCGAAATTCCTCTAGAAACTCCAATTTCCTCACAAATCCAAAAATACAAAAATTTCCAAATTCGAATTTCATTTTTTTTTTTGGTACGATTCCAGCTCATTCAAGGATTTCGTGGTGTCAAGGATTTCGACGAAGCTCGTAGTTCCGTTTTGGTGCTCTAAGAAAGGTAAACACACCCCTTCTTTTATTTTTAGCAATCTTTAATATTTCGTTTTCGTAGTGTAGATTTTCTTTCGTCTTGTAGGTATAATTATTTTGTAGCTGTCGTAATCTCACATTAGGTGAGAATGCTGGGATTATTTGCTGTAGAAGGCTATGAAGGCCGTAGGATTTTTTGTTGAAAGTTATGGCTTAAGTGTAGTTACTTGAAAATGTGTATTTGTTACTTGAAAATGTGTATTTGTTGCTTGAAAATGCTCAAGTGTAGTTACTTGAAAATGTGTATTTGTTACTTGAAAATTGTAGTGGCTTGAAAATGTGTATTTGTTACTTGAAAATGGTTAAGTGTAGAAACTTGGGCATTTGAATTAGTTACTTGAAAATGGTAGTGGATTGAAAATGTGAATTAGTTACTTGAAAATGGTTAGGTGTAGAGACTTGGGCATGTGAACTATTAACTTGAAATGTGAATTAGTTACTTGAAAATGGTAATGACTTGAAAATGTGAATTAGTTACTTAAAAATGGTTAAGTGTAGTAACTTGAAATGTGTTTTAGTTACTTGAAAATAGTTTAGTGTAATAACTTGAAAATGTGAATTAGTTACTTGAAAATGGTTAATGGTAGAGACTTGAAATGTGAATTAGTTACTTGAAAATGGTTAAGTGTAGTAACTTGAAAATGTGAATTAGTTACTTGAAAATGGTTAATGGTAGAGACTTGAAATGTGAATTAGTTACTTGAAAATGGTAGTGACTTGAAAATGTGAATTAGTTACTCGAAAATGGTTAAGTGTAGAGAATTGAAATGTGAATTAGGTACTTGAAAATGGTTAATGGTAGAGACTTGAAATGTGAACTAGCTACTTGAAAATGGTAATGACTTGAAAATGTGAATTAGTTACTTAAAAATGGTTAAGTGTAGTAACTTGAAATGTGTTTTAGTTACTTGAAAATGGTTAAGTGTAGTAACTTGAAAATGTGAATTAGTTACTTGAAAATGGTTAATGGTAGAGACTTGAAATGTGAATTAGTTACTTGAAAATGATAATGACTTGAAAATATGAATTAGTTACTTAAAAATGGTTAAGTGTAGTAACTTGAAATGTGTTTTAGTTACTTGAAAATGGTTAAGTATAGTTACTTGAAAATGTGTATTTGTGACTAGAAAAAGGTTAAGTTTAGTGACTTGAAATGTGTTTTAGTTACTTAAAAATGGTTAAGTGTAGTAACTTGAAATGTGTTTTAGTTACTTGAAAATGGTTAAGTGTAGTAACTTGAAAATGTGAATTAGTTACTTGAAAATGGTTAATGGTAGAGACTTGAAATGTGAATTAGTTACTTGAAAATGGTAATGACTTGAAAATGTGAATTAGTTACTTAAAAATGGTTAAGTGTAGTAACTTGAAATGTGTTTTAGTTACTTGAAAATGGTTAAGTGTAGTTACTTGAAAATGTGTATTTGTGACTAGAAAATGGTTAAGTGTAGAAATTGAAATGTGAATTAGTTACTTGAAAATGGTTAATGGTAGAGACTTGAAATGTGTTTTAGTTACTTAAAAATGGTTAAGTGTAGTAACTTGAAATGTGTTTTAGTTATTTGAAAATGGTTAAGTGTAGTAACTTGAAAATGTGAATTAGTTACTTGAAAATGGTTAATGGTAGAGACTTGAAATGTGAATTAGTTACTTGAAAATGGTAATGACGTGAAAATGTGTTTTAGTTACTTGAAAATGGTTAAGTGTAGTTACTTGAAAATGTGTATTTGTGACTAGAAAATGGTTAAGTGTAGTTACTTGAAAATGTGTATTTGTGACTAGAAAATAGTTAAGTGTAGTGACTTGAAGTGTGTTTTAGTTACTTGAAAATGGTTAAGTGTAGTAACTTGAAATGTGTATTAGTTACTTGAAAATGGTAGTGACTTGAAAATGTAAACATGTGACTTGAAATGTGAACTAGTTACTTGAAAATGGTAGTGACTTGAAAATGTGTATTTGTTATTTGAAAATGGATAAGTGTAGTGAAAATGTGAATTGGTTACTTGAAAATGGTTAAGTGTAGTAACTTGAAAATGGTTAATGGTAGAGACATGAAATGTGAATTAGTTACTTGAAAATGTGAATTAGTTACTTAAAAATGGTTCAGTGTAGTAACTTGAAATGTGTTTTAGTTACTTGAAAATGGTTAAGTGTAGAGTCTTGAAATGTGAATTAGTTAATGAAAATGGTAGAGACTTGAAATGTGAATTAGTTACTTGAAAATGGTAATGACTTGAAAATGTGAATTAGTTACTCGAAAATGGTTAAGTGTAGTAACTTGAAAATGTGAATTAGTTACTTGAAAATGGTTAAGTGTAGAGAATTGAAATGTGAATTAGTTACTTCAAAATGGTTAATGATAGAGACTTGAAATGTGAATTAGTTACTTGAAAATGGTTAAGTGTAGTAACTTGAAAATGTGAATTAGTTACTTGAAAATGGTTAATGGTAGAGACTTGAAATGTGAATTAGTTACTTGAAAATGGTAATGAATTGAAAATGTGAATTAGTTACTTAAAAATGGTTAAGTGTAGTAACTTGAAATGTGTTTTAGTTACTTGAAAATGGTTAAGTGTAGTTACTTGAAAATGTGTATTTGTGACTAGAAAATGGTTAAGTGTAGAAATTGAAATGTGAATTAGTTACTTGAAAATGGTTAATGGTAGAGACTTGAAATGTGAATTAGTTACTTGAAAATGGTAATGACTTGATAATGTGAATTAGTTACTCAAAAATGGTTAAGTGTAGTAACTTGAAAATGTGAATTAGTTACTTGAAAATGGTTAAGTGTAGAGACTTGAAATGTGAATTAGTTACATGAAAATGGTAGACATTTGAAATGTGAATTACTTACTTGAAAATGGTAATGACTTGAAAATGTGAATTAGTTACTCGAAAATGGTTAAGTGTAGTAACTTGAAAATGTGAATTAGTTACTCGAAAATGGTTAAGTGTAGAGAATTGAAATGTGAATTAGTTACTTCAAAATGGTTAATGGTAGAGACTTGAAATGTGAATTAGTTACTTGAAAATGGTTAAGTGTAGTAACTTGAAAATGTGAATTAGTTACTTGAAAATGGTTAATGGTAGAGACTTGAAATGTGAATTAGTTACTTGAAAATGGTAATGACTTGAAAATGTGAATTAGTTACTTAAAAATGGTTAAGTGGAGTAACTTGAAATGTGTTTTAGTTACTTGAAAATGGTTAAGTGTAGTAACTTGAAAATGTGAATTAGTTACTTGAAAATGGTTAATGGTAGAGACTTGATATGTGAATTAGTTACTTGAAAATGATAATGACTTGAAAATGTGAATTAGTTACTTAAAAATGGTTAAGTGTAGTAACTTGAAATGTGTTTTAGTTACTTGAAAATGGTTAAGGGTAGTAACTTGAAAATGTTAATTAGTTACTTGAAAATGGTTAATGGTAGAGACTTGAAATGTGAATTAGTTACTTGAAAATGGTAATGACTTGAAAATGTGAATTAGTTACTTAAAAATGGTTAAGTGTAGTAACTTGAAATGTGTTTTAGTTACTTGAAAATGGTTAAGTGTAGTTACTTGAAAATGTGTATTTGTGACTAGAAAATGGTTAAGTGTAGTGACTTGAAGTGTGTTTTAGTTACTTGAAAATGGTTAAGTGTAGTAACTTGAAATGTGTATTAGTTACTTGAAAATGGTAGTGACTTGAAAATGTAAACATGTGACTTGAAATGTGAACTAGTTACTTGAAAATGGTAGTGACTTGAAAATGTGTATTTGTTATTTGAAAATGGTTAAGTGTAGTGAAAATGTGAATTGGTTACTTGAAAATGGTTAAGTGTAGTAACTTGAAAATGTGAATTAGTTACTTGAAAATGGTTAATGGTAGAGACATGAAATGTGAATTAGTTACTTGAAAATGTGAATTAATTACTTAAAAATGGTTAAGTGTAGTAACTTGAAATGTGTTTTAGTTACTTGAAAATGGTTAAGTGTATTAACTTGAAAATGTGAATTAGTTACTTGAAAATGGTTAATGGTAGAGACTTGAAATGTGAATTAGTTACTTGAAAATGATAATGACTTGAAAATATGAATTAGTTACTTAAAAATGGTTAAGTGTAGTAACTTGAAATGTGTTTTAGTTACTTGAAAATGGTTAAGTGTAGTTACTTGAAAATGTGTATTTGTGACTAGAAAAAGGTTAAGTTTAGTGACTTGAAATGTGTTTTAGTTACTTAAAAATGGTTAAGTGTAGTAACTTGAAATGTGTTTTAGTTACTTGAAAATGGTTAAGTGTATTAACTTGAAAATGTGAATTAGTTACTTGAAAATGGTTAATGGTAGAGACTTGAAATGTGAATTAGTTACTTAAAAATGG
Organism: Capsicum rhomboideum; assembly: GCA_031232105.1. Taxonomy (NCBI): domain Eukaryota; kingdom Viridiplantae; phylum Streptophyta; class Magnoliopsida; order Solanales; family Solanaceae; genus Capsicum; species Capsicum rhomboideum. The sequence continues at coordinate 102,769,346 of CP124715.1, forward strand.
TTAAGTGTAGTAACTTGAAATGTGTTTTTGTTACTTGAAAATGGTTAAGTGTAGTAACTTGAAAATGTGAATTAGTTACTTGAAAATGGTTAATGGTAGAGACTTGAAATGTGAATTAGTTACTTGAAAATGGTAATGACTTGAAAATGTGAATTAGTTACTTAAAAATGGTTTACTTGAAATGTGAATTAGTTACTTGAAAATAGTCAAGTGTAGTTATTTGAAATGTGTTTTAGTTACTTGGATTCGTTGCTTCTAGACACTTTTTAGACATTCTTTAACTCAACTTTTAACTTTTTGAAAACCTTTATGATTGTTCAAGTGTTTTAGATGTTGTTGGATTGACTGTTTAGTGTTTTGAATGTTGTTGGATTAATTGTTTAAGGTTGTTGACTAGCATTATATCTTATAATGCATAATGTGTGTTGTTTGGGGCTGAATTGCATTTTCATTTGACAGGAGGGATACAGAAAATGCAATTTTCTACATCCAAAAAATATGCAGAAAAGCGACGGACAGTGTCGCTTTTTTCCGTCACTTTTCTGGAATTTTTTTTAAAAATATTCCAGAAATGCGACGCTGTCCGTCGCTTTTTTAATTTCAATTTTTTTTAAAAAAAAAAATATCGACGCTGTCCGTCGTTTTTTTTCTTCATATGAAGAACAAAAAGCGACGGACAACGTCGCAATTTTTGAATTTTTTTCTAAAAAACGACGCTGTCCGTCGCTTTTTGTTCAGCATTTGTTCTTCATATGAATAACAAAAAACGACGGACAGCGTCGCCATTTCTGGAAAAAAAAAAATTTTTTTTTTTTAAAAAACGACGCTGTCCGTCGCTTTTTGTTCAACATTTGTTCTAAAAAACGACGGACAACGTCGCAATTTCTGAAAAAAAAATTAAATTTTTTTTCTAAAAAACGACGCTTTCCGTCGCTTTTTGTTCATCATTTGTTCTTCATATGAAGCACAAAAAAAACGGACAGCATTGCATTTCCTGAAAAAAATTAAATTTTTTTTTTTTCGAAAAACGACACTGTCCGTCGTAAAAAAAGCGACGCTGTCCGTCGTTTTTAAAAATCGTCGGGCCTTTTTACGAAGCAAGTGACTGCGTCGCTTTTTCGTCGATTTTGACCAAAAAAACGACGAGGTCCGTCGCTTTTGGCCGTCGATTTTTGGTCTTTTTTTAGTAGTGTTAGAACGAATTACGATGCATCTAGTAAGGACTCCAAGGTATTGAATCCTCACGCTAGGCCGAGATGATTGACGGTGTTCAGTTTGTTGCTATGTCGTAGCAGATTGCACATCTTACGCGTGCCTTGGCACTATCTGAGGCATAATTAATTGCTTAAAATGATAGCATATGCAAGACCGTCGAGGAACCTAAGGAACAAATGGTTAGCATGGCTTGTCGTCGTGATAGTTCTCCATATCTCGATTCAAGTAGCGAATAAGATACTGAAAGTGATGAGGAGGTTGTGGGGGATACATCTTGGCATTGTTGGATTTATAAAATATTTGATGCTTTGTAGACACTTTTTAGACATTTCTTGAATTTTAGTTTAACTTTGAGAAAACCTTTTAGGTCTTTTTTTGATTGTTTGTATATTTTGATTGGTTTGAATGATATCTAGTGTATTATATGTTGTTATATGATTATTTTAGCAGCAATGCGTGCTGCTTGAGGCCGTATATTGAATTGGACTTTTATTTGACAGATGGGATGTAGAAAATGCAAATTTTTGCATCCAAAAGAATACAGAAAAGCGATGGACAGGGTCTCTTTAGTCCGTCACTTTTCTTGAAATCTTTTTTGATCTTCTAGAATTGTTTTTACTTTTTCCCGAAAAAGCGACGTACAGTAACGCTTAAGTCCGTCATTTTTTTGAATTTAGTTTTTAAAAAAATTCCAAAAAAGTGATGGACAGCGTCGCTTTTCTGGAAAAAATTTAATATTTTTTTCAAAAACCGATGATGTTCGTCATAAATAAGCAACGCTGCTCTTTGCTTTTGAAAAAACAACAAGCCAATTTATGATGCAAGTGACTGCATCGCTTTTATGTCTTTTTTGACCAAAAAAATGATGCAGTACATCACATTTGGCCGACTTTATTAGGCATTTTTTTAGTAGTGTCGAATTGTGGGAACCCGTATTTTGTTGGAGCAGGGTTATGATATGACCCCGTCATTTGAGGAGTTTCATTATTGTGCTCTACTAGGCAGCCAACGACTCTGTTGTTTCCTCAAGATTCAACTCCCCACTATTCGTGTTGCTCCTTCGACCTTCATCATGAGACTCGTCCACATCATTTGCGATCCATTCTCTGGTGTCATGCAAATCAAATTCTCCACGAATTTCACTGGCATGACCACTACCAGTTAGGATTTGTTCCTCGATTGGCAATTGCCATCGTGGCCGGAGGGGAGCCTACTCATTATTCTGAATATAACTGTCGTTGCCCTGGTTACTATTCAATTGTTGGTCAATTTTCCCATGGTGTTTGATGTGATGTTGGCAAAATTTCTTTGAAGATTGTAATAAATTAGCAAATAGAGGATTAAAAGAGTAAAACAACACCACAATTATCCTACCCCTACAGTGGGTGTCAAAGTGCTTACCCGTAAAATGGTATAGTTGATTTCATCGAAGTTGTTTAAGGACACTCGAGTTGAATCAATCTTGTAACGAAATAAATCACAACAAAGAAGAGATTAATGATTTAAAAACTATAAAGTAACAAGCAATGTATTAAATCTCGAAAATCAAGCCTTGATGTCCTAAGAACAATGTGGCCGAATGTAAAGAGATAAAGAGCAAGGAGATTTCAAGCTGCAAAATTGTCAGTATACAATGTGTGAATCAAAATTGTGGCACTCTTAATATAGAAAACTAGTGGGTTATTTAAAGAAAAGGTTTAGGGTACATCTTGCATGGGGTTTTCCCCATCTCATAGTCTCCCGCTAGTCACTAACTAACTATGCAATTGTGTACCGACTAATGGGAATCTCGGCCTTCTCCGTGATTCACGGGCTGGCAAACGTGTCTTATCTTTATTTTCTTTGGATACTGTCTCCGTGTTCGGAACTACACCTCTGGAGCTAGATGAGCTAAGCTATTGAGGCGCTGGTCCTGTGATGTTTATTTCAGAGTCCTACTAGACTGAACTACGTTCCTTATTAGTTTGGTCCTCGGGGGTGTTGTTCAATACTCTCTAATCTGATCCCCATGACCAGACGTATTTGCCACATGTCGTTGCATCATTAGTCCACTTTGACATGACCGGTTTCATCCCATACAATAAAAAAATTTAATTCATGGCTAACAGTATGGATTCTTAGCTACAATATAAAAATATTTGTGGCAAATACTTTAATAGCTATGAATTTTTTAATTAGTAAATGAATATGAGTACTATTGTTATGAGACTAAACAATAGAAATAATCAAAAAAATTTGTCTACTATTTCCATACACTCCCCTCATTCATTTTTATTTGTCTAATATACTAAAAATAGATGTTCACTTTTACTTGTCAAATTTAGAAAACCACGCCATAATTATTTATCACTTAGTTTCTAATTTATCCTATATTAAATATAGTAATTTCCCAAGGCAATTTATTCCCAAAGAATTTATTATATTCAAAGCGTGATATAATAAAATTATTATTTTATTTATTGTTTCATAAGAAGTAACAAGTGTGCCAAGTCAATACTGCATAAGTAAAACTAGACGGAGGGAGTATACTCACAAAATTGCATAAGTATTGTTAAATTATTAGTGTCATAAATTTCTTTTTTGGTTCATCGGATAGTAGTTATATTAAATTAAGAATTAACAGACAAAGACCAAGGTTCAGTGGGTGCCCCATGTTCAAGTGTACATTAACAGGGCTAATAATATTAGAATTACAAACCACAACTTTTTTAGCAAAAGTAATTCCTAATATATCTGCTTTCACATTTTTTGCCGCATACATAGGAGGAACTATCAAAATTTGTGGTGCTCCAAAAACTTCACTGCTGGCTCCTTCCTTTGCTAGGAGGTCTGCTACTTTGTTTTACTCTTTGCATGTGTGCTTAAGAGTTGTAGTGCCCAGCGCATGCATTAGTGATCTGCACTCAAAAGTTATGTTATCATATGGGAGGTGATTGTAAAGAATACCACTAATAGCTTGAAGGGAGTCACAATTAATTTCTTAAGGTGTGAGGTTTCTTGCCAAAGCTAACTTGAGTCCATCCAAAATAGCTAGGAGTTCAGCCTGCATAGCTGAGACATGGTTGTAGGTTTTGTTGAAGCCAAGAATCCAGTCTCCTCTATGGTTTCTTAAGACTCCTCCTACCCTCCTTTTCCGGGTTGTCTTTTAACAGAGCCATCCGCGTTAAACTTGTAGATTCCAGGGACAGGAGGTTCCCATTTGATATGGATGGTAGTAGTAATACTTTTACTGGTGTCATAAATTTCGATATTGATATCAAACCAATTGTGAAATTAAAGTATGCACCTGTATATGAATGGGTAGAGAATGGTGGACAACGTAAAAGATGTTCATCTGATCTTTGTTACTATTACTCCCTCCGTTCCTAAATACTTGTCACATTTTTAACTTTCATTCTCTTAAGAAATACATTAACTAGAGACTAATTTGACTAAATTACTCTTATTTATTACCTCTCTTTATTTAGTGCTTCTCTTTTTATTGCACTATATTAGTATCTCTCCATATTTATGACTAAGGGTAAAGATGGAAATAAACAAGTAATTATGTCTTAGTTTTTAAAATGACAAATATTATTAAATATCCATTTGGGAAAAAGCTCAAATATGCCATCGAACTATTGGAAATGGCTCATTTATGCCATCCGTTAAAAGTTTGACTCATTTATGCCATCGCCGTTACAAAAAAGTTCATTCATGCCTTTTTTTTTAACGGTGGTTTTTTAAAAACAGCTTTGCCATGTGGCGTCTTACAAGAGGTCCACGTTATTGATCAAATATGCCATCGAACTTTGAGAAAAGGCTCATTTATGCCATCCGTTAAAAGTTCGGCTCATTCATGCCATTTTTTTTAACAGTCCGATTTGGTGATTTTTTGCAAAACCAGTTTGTACACATGGCCAACAATGATCCGCCCACATCATTAATTAAATCAGCCAAATAAAAAATCTAAAAAATTGAACTTTCTTCTAAAAGGTGAAATTAAAATTTTATTTTCCATGACTCACAAATTTCTAGTACATCTGATTCTTCAAGTCATTAGAATCTTCAAGTTTTGATTTTAATTTGATTTTGCTGAAATATTCTTCTTTTCTTCTCTGTAATTTCACCGATTATAGAATTTTTCTGATTTTTACTTCAAGTACAATTTTTTAAGAATTTGAAAAATTGTGTTTCGGTAACTAATTGATTCGTTGTTTGAAATAGTTGATGTCTGTTTTGGGCTTGAATTGGCCTTGAGATTTGCAGAATTGTGTTCGGCGATTCCGAAGAAATTGAAAATGGATGAACTCTTTACAGTGCCTATAAAGGAGTTACAAAATGCATAGAAATATTTTGACCGGAAAAGTCGATATTTTCTTATTAGGAATTTTAAAATTTCTTTGGCTGATTTAATTAATGATATGGAAGAATTATTGTTGGCAACGTGTACAAAGTGGTTTTGCAAAAAACCCCCAAATTGGACTGTTAAAAAAAACGGCATGAATGAGCCAAACTTTTAACAGATGACATAGATGAGCCTTTTCTCAAAGTTCGATGGCATATTTGCTTCTTTTCCCTTTAATTAATGATGTGAACGAATTATTGTTGACCACGTATACAAAATGGTTTTGCAAAAAACCACCAAACCGGACTGTTAAAAAAAATGGCATGCATGAGCTAAACTTTTAATGGATGGCATAAATGAGCCTTTTCTCAAAGTTCGATGGCATATTTGATCAATAACGTGGACCTCTAGTAAGACGCCACGTGGCAAAGCTGTTTTTAAAAAACCACCGTTAAAAAAAATAGCATGAATGAACTTTTTTGTAACGACGATGACATACATGAGCCAAACTTTTAACGGATGACATAAATGAGCCATTTTCAATAGTTCGATGGCATATTTGAGCCTTTTCCCTATCCATTTTTAGCATGGATGCCAAATATTTAATAACGGAATGAGTATTTGTACAGCAGGTAATTCAATTGAAGGAAAAGGAATAGCGTGTGGACCCATAAATACATTTCTATGCATCCAAGTTAGGAAAGGAAATGTTACTGTAGCACAACACACAAACATAGGGCTTTTAATATGGTAAGTAAAGTTTGATGAAGAGTAGCATGTTACTTACAATGCCAGATAGAAGATGATGAAGAAAAGGAGACCACGTTGATGGCCTCAACTCATCGTCCAACTGTATGCTTTTCTGTCCTCCTGCTTTTCTCCATTTTCTTATTCCCCCCACCCCCCTCACCCACCCCACCCCGATAATACACACAACAATAATTTGCTCGATAAAATTAAGTTCTATGTGTTTGTTGTATATGAACATACATGTGGATTTAATTTATATATGCTAACAACTTAAAAGTCTATATAATATTTCGTAGCAAGTAATTTGCCTTATGTTTTCGATTATTATTCCTAGCTAGTTTTTATGGACAGGTAGTTACTTGTGAATATATATTTTTAGGCAATCAATAGTATAATCTTTTTTTTTTTATATTATTAATCGTATAAAAATTAATAGTCTGTACATATGCTATATATGTATATAATATGATGAATATTCCATCAATCTCCCGATCCCCCCTTAACATCCCCTCCCCCTCTTATTTCTCAAGTTTATATAGTCTAGAAGAAGTTGTCTTTTCAAAGTGTCCTTGAAACTCCAATTAAACTTCATTCATTAGTCTCTCTCTCTCCCAGGATGACGATGAGCAACATTAACCAGCATCACAACAACAACAACAACAACAGCAATATGGGGGATACGACGCTGACAAAGGTGTTTGTGGGAGGGCTGGCATGGGAAACTCCCAAGGAAGCCATGAGAGAGCACTTTGACAAGTATGGTGAAATCTTGGAAGCTGTCATCATCTCCGACAAGATCACCGGCAGATCCAAGGGCTATGGCTTTGTATGTCATCAATTCCCCTACGAGAAGTCCTTGTGTCATAAAACATACAATAACCTCTTTGACAAATTTTTACAAGATTAGTGTATGGGAAATTAGTTAATTTTAATCAAGTTACCGACTTACGTGTGTTTTAATATTTATCTAGTACTCCGTATTTAACTTGACTGTATATATACTAGTGCACTTAACTTATTTTTTACTCTTGGAATTTAGGCATTCCGATCCGTGTGGTACTTTTTATGTAAAATGTCAATCTTTTTTCCTTCTTTTGGATAGGTGACCTTTAAGGAAGCAGAATCAGCCAAAAAGGCTTGTGAGGATGCCACCCCCATTATCAACGGCCGCCGAGCCAACTGTAACCTGGCGTCCCTCGGCGCACGTCGTTCCAGGCCCTCACCCTCTATCACTCCCCCTCCTCCTCAACAAGGTACCTATTATATATGGAAAAATTTATTACATGCATTCGATTTCTATAATTGATGTAATAAACGGTAAAATCTAATTTAGTGTTTACATCAAATATACTCCTTCCGTCCATTTTACATGTTCATTATTCCTAAAATAAATTTTTACTTTTTCTTGTCACTTTAAACATATATACAATTATTTTTTTTTTTCATATTTCACCCGTATTATTAATTACTTATTTCCGAACTATTTGCCAAGACCTAGTATTAAATATCAATTATAGGTTTAGTATGGTAAAATAATTATATCAATCATTGTTTTCTTAACTGTCGTGTCAAATTTAAATGTGACAAATAAAGTGAACAGAGAGAGTACTTCTCACTTTTAACATATCAACAAGGGACAATTATTTTTTCGTTATATTTATTGTTAACATTAATTATTTAATCCTCAGATTATTTCTAAGACCTAATAATAAACATCAATTAATATGTTAATATGAGTATCATAATAAAATACTTATATTAATTATTATTTCTTAAGGGACGTGCAAAGCCCAAAGTGAATATATAGACTATAGAGTATCAAATTACCATGATTAAGGGAATTAATAAGATGAAACTTTTGTTTTAATAAATCATAATTAAGTATAGAAATCTATGTGCAAATACTACATGCATCTATCAATTTGACATGAATATCGAATACGGCTAAATATTTATCTGCCCAATTTCTAGTTTTTTTATTAAAAAATGTTGTAGGACCCAATGTGGTAGGACCAAGGGCCAATTCAGCATCGCCTGCAAGTCACGTGCAGTGGTACTATCCTGCTGGGGCACCCCAAGCTGCAGCTCCAGCTTCACCCTTTCACCATCAGCACCATCATCAACCTCTTCCTTTCTATGGGTATATATATAAATTAAACCCTAATTACCCTCTTTTCTTTTCATTTGATTTGGATGCCCATATTGTTCTAGTTTAATTAGTTTCTCATCCAACTTATGCTTCCTAACAAGACTCCCTCATTTACCTTTAAGCGGCAAGATTTGGTGTACCAAAAGTCTATATTGCTTTAAACTCTTTCAAAATATCGATGGATGCGTGTTGTATCCTCCAAAATAATGTATTTTTGAAGGATTCAATACGAAAACGACAATATTTTTGAAGAGTCCAAACAACTTAGCCAGAAGTAACTAATTTTTGCTTATATTCACGCGGACATACATTATTCAAATTTTTAAAATAAAAGAACCAAAAAAAAAGAGTACTCTAAGTTGTACTTAATAATTAATGCTTTCATATACTTAAAAATGTTTTGAGAAAAGCATGGTAACTTTTTTTTTAACTACCCAAATTGTAAATGTCGCCTCATAAATAAAAATTGAAGGAGTTGTACTTGGAAAATTCTAAAAGGAAGTAATCCATGTTCCAAAATTTATTTTACGTAGTTGAAACAACGACGATGACTCACCGGAGCAACTGTGATCAAATTGTTTTAATGAATTTCCTAGCTTATATATTGAAATATAGAATATAATTATATCGACTTTTGGTATTTTTACAGGTATTCTCCAGCTTATATTGCCACAGACATGAATTGCAATCATGTAAGTTTGCCCAAAAAAAAAAGAGAGAGAGAAGCAAATTTTCATCATTTGGTCTTTTTCTTTTTCCTTTTCCTTTTCCTTTTCCTTTTCACTTTGCTTTTCCATCTGCATGTTTGGGGAATTGAAGTATTAAATTGGTCCACAGAAGCTAAGCTGCACCGGTGGGGCCTACATGAATGGGCATTTCTCTCAAGTGTACCCAGGTCAGGCAATGATGGGTGGCAACACATTGATGCCAATGTACCCATACCATCACTTTCATCATCAGTCACAGACAATGGGCCTGCCAGCCCATATGTACTCTCCAACAGCCGCTGGCCCAATGGCTGCAGTCCCGGCCCTTATGTCAAAGCCCACATCAGTTCCTCCTACTGCAGGTATTAATTAATTAACTAATATTTAGTCAAGAATAAATGATGCCCTCACATGGGCTTATATTATTAATTTCTTGATGGCCTGGAATCCTTCTTCCAACGCACATCCACGTGGTGTAAGGAGAATATATTCAACATCAAATCTACTACAGAGTGGCATAAATCTTTTCATCATTTCCATAGGTTAACAAGGGTAGAAAAAGTAAAAAAAAATATTTAGAATAGACTAAACCAATTTAATTAGTAAGATTATACTCGAACTTCGCTAATAAAGATTACCTAAAAACATACTCCCTCCGTCCTAATTTATGTGATGTACTTTGACTTGGCACGGAGTTTAAGAAAGAAAGAAAGACTTTTGAAACTTGTGGTCTAAAATGAGTCATTGATATTTGTGTGGTTGTAAATCATTTCATTAAGGGTAACGTGGGTATTTTAAGGTTAAATTGTTACCAAATATAGAAATGTGTCATTCTTTTTGGGACTGACTAAAAAGGAAAGTGTGTCACATAAATTGGGACAGAGGGAGTATAATTTAGTACTGGTAATTAGTATGAAGTGTGAAAAATATTTCAATAAATTAGTTTTACTATGTTGATGATTATAAAGAATCAAGGAAGTCCAGAAGTTACATGATATACAATCGCATGGAAATGACCATGTGAAAGTGCTCGAGATTGTGTAGAATAAGAATCTATCAATATTTTTACTGATCATTTCTTAGTGTTTGTTTGAATAACTTAATAATTAAGTAGTGGTTATTAAGTAAAATTGAAAACTGATATTACAAAATACAGTTTGTTTGGCTGTGGAGTAGGTACAATTGTGATCAAAAGGATGATGGCAAAGAGCAATTAGAATGGAGAAAGATGTTGATTGGATCAAATAACAAACGAGGATGATGGCTGCTCAGAACAATGCTATTATTAGAGATATTCTGCAGTGGTTCTTCTAATTTCCAATTTCATTTATTTTTTTTTCTTTGTAATTTTCTAAGCAAGCAAGAAAGGAAAAACAAGATTATTAATTATTGTCAATCAGGCTGCTAATTAGATGTATTCATTTCCTGTCTATCCCTTTCTCTCAATGGCTAACATATTTTATGAGCTTCTAATTAAGCATAAATATTGAACTATATATTGTAACCTATAAGCTTCTTCCTCTCTAGCTGCATATTGCATCTTACACTGATTCTCCCTCTCTCCCCCTCACACACACACACACAAAAAAAAAAAAAAAAATCGTTATGTATACATATGATGGAGTGGGTGGGAGGTGAATGTGGGTTAAGAGCTTCAATAATAAATTATTGATAATCACCTTAATATAGTAATTATGCTAATGACTTTATTTATTTGTGGAACACTTTTTACATCTATGACGAAGAGACATGGGTAGATGTACATGATGATTGATGAGGTGAAAAATTAATTAACCTACGTATTATTCAAATCTATTTTTATATATAGTTAATTCTTTAATAAATTATTTAACTGTACTAATTAAGTTCATTTAAGTATTACAATGGATACAAGAATATTTACATCCACTTGCTTAAATTTAATTTTGTTTGTTCATGGAGAGGGAGAACATGTGGCAAGCAGGATCATAAATCAGAATGGGACAGTGTTTTTCAATAAACTTTGAACTCTCAATCTAAATCATATTTATGGCAGTAACCAAATGAAGAGCATTGGTAGGTAATATTTCACTACCCAATTGAGGATCACTTGTCTGGCAGGCTTCTGAATATATTAGGACAAAAAGAATGAAAAAAACAACTTCAAAACCATTTGCAGAAAACCTGTAGATATCAGCCTATGTGCTAAAAGTGTGACCATCACCACACCAAGGTTCTCATTTTTTCAAGGGTGAAGTGTCAAAAACACTCCTAAATTTTTTTTAATTTTTTTTTGAGCTTCACACATAAATTGTTGAGAGTGTGGAAAATACACCTGAACTATCACTCATTAATTTAAGAAACATACCACAACTAATATGTAATGGTGTGTGTATCACACTCTCTTTTTTTAAAAAAAATTGCCACATGGATTGTCTGGTGGAAAAATAATTCCGCCGTGGCAAAAAGTTAAAAGATTAAATTCCACCCTGTAAAGTGAATCATACATCAACATCTTCTTCTCAGGTGAAAAGAGTCATTTTTGGGAAAGTTTTCCATAGTTGCAAAAACAATATTTTGAGGACTATAAATTGGTGGGATCCTTTATGCTACTCAATTGACAAAGTTGTTGAGCTCAACATAAACATTTTGTCTCTGCTTCTCGTACTAAAATGGTTGCTCTTATCTCACCAATTTGTTTTTCCGTTTCTCTTTTGGTTTCAATCTTGAGAAATTAGCTCGAATATAATATCTATGTACACACACACACACTTTTTTACACCTGAGAATTTCTTCTGCAACTAGATTACATAGATGCAACAATGGTAAATGGACAACATACAAGCCTCACAACGACAATAGCAAAAATTCATGAATTGTTGCAACTGAAGAACATATCGAATTAGCCCTATACAAGAAGAAAATAAAGAAGGATATTGATAAATGAAGAAGATTAAGGTTGAATAATTATGCAATAGAGGAGAAGAAATGAAGAAAAATGGTTGAGAAATGAAGAAGAAGAAGGAGAGAGTTTAAGGTTTTAAAAAATTAATTAAAAAATAAAAAAATAATGTGTTAGTAAAAAAGAATAAAAATATGCAAGGTGGACAGATTTTTAATGGCCAAACGCGCCTAAATGAGTTTGTAAGCAAACATTTGGTCTAGTCAGCTTCTAGGTGTGTTTCTCAACTAATCTCTCAATAGTTTAGGTGTGTTTCTCACACTTTCAATAGTTTAGGTGTGAAGCTCAAAAAAAGGGATAGTTTATGTGTGTTTTTGACACTTCTCTTTTTTTTTTTTTAATAGTATCTACCTTATTATGACTTCACTCAATAACTTTTTCTTTGATTTTCTCGTTGGGCCTCACAATAGGAATGCACCTTCAGCCTAAACTGACATGGCCCACTTATTGTTATTTAATTTGATTTCCAATTTTTGTAATAGCAAGTTAGCATAAATATATATCATTGAAATCTTCTAGAAATACGGTTAGTCAGAATGAAAGGCGTCCCCTAGAAGTTTTCCAATTTTCTCTCTCTTATTCTTCATTTTGTTCGTTCAAATTTTCATCGCATTTCTTCGATTTTGATTTTTAATATGGTATCAGAGCAGAGATCCTACTTCCTCATGTGATTTTCATTTGAGAAATGTTACCGTCGCTGATTTCTGTTGAGAATTTCTTCATCGTTCGAGTTCTGTTGATTCGTTGTAGATTTGGTTGAGAATATGCATTTTTCGTTAAGTGAAATTGTGTTTTTCGAGTTTCATTGGTGTTTTCCAAAACTAACAACTGTGAAATTTGTGTGGTTACTGGTGTGCGTCAAAAACTAGGATTTTCATCTCAGAGAAGTTTGCAATTTGAATGTTTGAGATCGTGTTCTTCTGGTTGTTTAAAAGAAATTCGGTATTTTCATTCCTTGATTCCTTCGGTTACTTGGCTATTTTACACTTGTGATTCAGTTCGACTTTAGTTTTTTTGTTACTATGTCTATGCACCTAATGGTTCTACTAGTAACACTGATACAACTTTCAACCCTAACCATTCGAGTCCTCTTTATTTGTTATCTTCTGATGTACATGAAATTTCTCTAGTTCCTGTTTCTTTTTAAGGCACAATGTGTGTGGGTTGGAGGAGAAACATGGTAGTTTCTCTCTCATCTAGGAATAAAATCAATTTTATTGATAGAAGTTTCCCCAAGCCCCCTATAGATTCACCATAGCTTAGGCAGTGGAATAGGTGTAACCATATGGTTATCTTCCTAGATAACTAGTTCACTCCTGAGATAGCTGAAAGTTTTCAATACTCAGAAACTATAGAAAGCATGTGAACTCAACTGAACAAGAGAGATGGAATTTTGAATGGGACTAGAGTGTTTGAACTTAAGAAAGAAATTACTTCTAGTACTCAGGTTGCTTGGAAATTGCCTCTTACTTCAATAAACTGAAGAAACTTAGGATGTGTTAGGATTCATGAGTAATAGAAATGCTAGTAGGTGCACTTGTGATGCTAGCATTGCTCTTCTTGAGGAAGATGAAGAGAATAGGCTATATCAATTTCTCATGGGGCTCAATGAGACATACGATAGTGTTAGTGATGCATCCTCTCCCCTCATTAGATACTACTTATAGCATTCTTTTGCAAGATGAGAGGCATAGACAGGTGACTGCAAGTTCTCAGTTCTCTCCTGATTCAGCTTCCTTCAATGCTAATGTCAATAATAGAGCAATTACACCTCCAAGTAGGCAATTCATTTAGATGGTCAATTTTGCTCCCAACAATCAAAATCCTCGTAAGACTACTCTGTTATGTATGTACTGTAAGAAAACTGTCTCATTGATAAGTGCTACAAATTGCATTGGTACCCTACTTATTTTAAGTTCAATAAGGGAACTAAGATTGCTGCAAATGTAGAGGTCCAAATGTAACACCTCGAATTCTGAACCTACGAGTATACAATACTTAGCCCAGAAATTCAGACTGAAACTAAAAGTTCCAGGTTCCTGCAGATTTGTTCATGATTCGTGAACAAGGTCCACGACACGTGGACCAACTCATGGAACCCAGCCTAGTTCACTAGTGAACCACAGATGTGGTCCACGAATCATGGAAGTAAACCGTTGACACCCAATTTTTTCCCTCCCCAATTCGAATTAATTTTGAGCTTCTTCAATTTCAAACAATTTATAAATAAATGTCTTGATAAAATTAAGGAATTTTCGAAGTCAATTTCAGGATAATTTTGTCAATTCTCAAGCAAATTATATATTTCCATATTTTAATATGTGGAATTTATATGAGTTTTATTTGAGAAAATATTTTTTGAGAAGCAATTCTATTGAAAATGACATTTAATTTGATTTGTTTTAAAAACCGACTAAGTTGATTTTATTTTCAAAGCAAATAAACATTGGTGTCAAAGTTATTATTTTAACTTTTGTTGATTTAAGAAGCTTATAATTAATTGAGGATATAATTTATCTCAATTTGGTAATGTTATTAAGTTTATTTAGCTATTAAATCCCAATTGGACCCATTGTTTTTTTAATTTTTATCCAAACCCAACAAGCCCAATATCCACTCCAAGCCCAACACCCTTTACCCTTATCTTTGCCAACTACAACAACAACATAACAGTAAACACCAACATCGACCCACAGCTGCCCAGCAACCCGGAACCCAAGAACCCAAACGTCGCCTCCTTCGCTCTTCTCTGTATAGTAGGCATGCTTAGCACGAGATAGGATCATTTGGAAGTTTCCAAGATGCTCTCGAACAAATATCCTTAAAATTTTCCAATTTTTTCATTTTGCTATTTCACAAATTCGTACAGAAATTATACAATTCTAGCTCGGTAAAACCTTATCCTCGAAGGAATTTCCCAAAAAGCCCTCAAAACCCCGTTATCCCACATCGACAGGAGCTCAAGTTTTTCTCAAATATCTTTTTCTATAAATACCCTATTGTTATTGCTGAGGAATTCAAGTCTTGGAGGTGAAAAACTTCTGAGCAAAAGCCTTGGAGTCGATAAAAAATCACTCTGAACAAAAGTTGGGGATTTCTGAATTGAAAGAGGATTTCCCCTTAGTTTAAATATTTTGGAGCTCCTGCAAAATTCATCTATTAGCTTGGGGTTTCTGATTCATTAGTGGCGCTCCGGTGGTAGCAAGAGGATTCCGACGACGGCTCAAGTCCTAGTTTGCTTCCCCAAAAAAGGTAAACACCCCCTTTGCTTGCATTTTTAGTTAACTGTTAATGGTGTTTCCTCGTGTCAGTAACGTAGTATTTTTAGTCATTGTTGGAATCTCGTACTATGAGAAAATGATGGAATTATATGTTGCAGAAGCCTTGAAGGCCTTAGGATTTTTGTGTGATGATGATTATGTTTATTATTCATTATGTTGAACTAATGTTCTTGTCTTACTTGTTTAGCTCACTATTTTGGCTTCATTTTTAAGAATTCATAGCTTCATTTTGATTTTGCTTGACCAGTTCTTAACTCCTTGTTTTAAGTTGGAGTTTTGTTGTTCCTGTTATAGTTTGATCACTGTTTTTCCCTTTTTTTGTTTGTTCGAATGCTTACCCTTTACCATGAAACACTCAAAAGATTTTCCATTTCTTGCTTTAACTGTTTTACATTATCCAGAGGAGTCTTTTTGCCTCTCATTTGGTTTTGATTGTTTAAGATAAACAAGTAAAGGAATGGCCACTCTTTGGAATTACTCCATAGTCTTCTCCGAGAAGCAGAGTTTGGGTGAAATAGAGCTAAACGATATCCTATCTTCAACTCTAAAACTCATCCTCCAAAGCCTTTAATGAGCAAGGTCGCATGACTATTTTAAAATTGGTGTTGCCTCCTTCTTGTCTCTTTCCGTTCATTTGTATAAAATAGTTGGATATTGAGTTGAATAACCTTTTGGCTCACAATACCAAGAAAGGCTCTTAAGGAGGTTTAAGGTGTAAAATACTCTTCTTCGTAGCATATTTGCACCTTTAAACTTGAGGCTGTTCAAGAGGGTGAATAGGACCTCTCTTTAGATCACTCTTTGTAGATTAAAAGAGAGAGAAATTGAGGTAAGATAGGCTTACTTTCGAGCCAAATTCCATTCCTCAAACCTTTTGTTTTTATTATTTCCTTTACTGTTTTGTGGGGGTCAGTTCTTCATCTTCTTCTTGAGTGGACTGCTTTTGTATGGGTCTTAATGGAAAATCCTTTATTCATTCATGTATTATATTCATGCCCAGTATATGGAGGAAGTTTGTTCATGATTCTATAGCTTGCCTAATGTCCACATAGTTAGCTGTTTGATTTAAAATATATGAAACACCTTATTTCAATTTTCTTCCATTGTATAATGTTTTAGCTTTTTAGCAAGAATCCTCGAATTCTCTTTATTGGTATTTTCTGAGAAAAACTCAAACTTTGGCTGCCTTTTTCTTGATCTCTTTCCGAATAATTAATTTCTGGAATTCTATAGCCAGCATATTGGTAAATTCCTCTTTCCAGTCAACTCTAGTACTTAAGGTCCTTGCTCATTGGTTCTGAGATAATATATGATTTGTTTAAGATGGTTTCACGAGTTTAATGATATTTTATTTTTGGTAAACTTTGGATTCCTAAGCTCGAGCATTGCTAAGGCACATTGACCCGTTAATATTTTATAAGCTTTGTATTTCTCTTTCCCCGATTCATATAAAGGTTACATAAATAAGTAGCATTTTGTTCAACCTTCCCGTTCCAAAGTTCTAAAAGGATATGTGTGTGTTTGTCTCCTTATTTGAGATTGGTTTAATTACCAGTTTTCTCTAATTCTTTTCTATTTTTGTGCATGTGAACTTCATCTGAGTCCATTTGGATTCCCACGTCATCCTTGTATTTCTGAGATTAAGCCTTGGAGGTCCAGTTTCATCTTCGAATCTTCCCCATTGAGCTAGTTGGATGGGAGGTAAATGTATAGGTGGAAGATGGGTCAAATGGCTGAAGAGTTTTGGGCTAAAAGGCCTAAGGAAATGACATAACAGGAGGATCTAATGGGTTCAAATCCATGAGGATGTAGCAGTTATGTGACTAGCTTCAAAAGCTCCAACGTATAGTGATGAATAGGTTGCAGCAAGCAGTGGTCTAAAAGACCAATTAGAGTGGAATTTGGGCCGAAGGGTTAAGTTCATTAGTTTGTTTTAGTTCTAATAATGCTTTGTCGTTATTTGTTCACTAACACTAGTTTGTTTTCTTTAGTCTAGATGAATTCTCTTTAGAATTGTCATTTTTGTTTAAAATAAATTTTCCTTACATGCGTTTATTAGGAATTCTTTAGCTCTTTCTTCAAAATAAATAAATTGCTAAAATTTATAAACACCCACTTTTGTTTAATTTCCAACACTCTTAAACATTTTTCTTTCCTAGATAGCTCTAACGTTTCTTTAAAAACAAGCAAGTCTTTATTGAGGTTGTTCAGATTTTAATCACCTCTTCATTTTAAATAATTCTTTCAAGTTTTTGAATATCTTTGAATTCTTTTATTAGTGTAATGATTTTCCAACACTTTCGATACACCCGTTTTTATAAAGTTAGTCAATAAGATTAGTTTTTAAACAGCCCGGACAATCGTGAGTTTGTGGGTACTCTTGATGCCTTAACAACCTTCCAAGACTATTAATAGGAACCACTTACCTGGATTTCTTAAAGATTGTTTCTTTTTTAAATCTTTACAGAATTTTTTCAAAGGTTTTCTTGATTTTCCTAAATAAATTAAGTGACGACTCTATTTTAAATTAAGTTTGAAATATTTTCTTAAATTTGCGAATTCAACCAAGTCATTTTCCCGCAAAACAGAAATGACGACTTTGTTGGGGAGTCAACTAGGTTCCAACCCCATGTTTCTATTTGACTAACTATTTGAGTTTGTAATAATTATTTGTTTACTTGTTTTTACCTTTCGCAAATTATAACTGTTGCATTCATGGTATACCGATTCTGCCAACTGGAAAAAAATAGATTGTATTTGGGACCAACGACTACACATTTTTTGGGGTCGTTCTCTTCACTAAAAACCAAATTTCTCATGATGATAAAACAATTAGCCGGGTCGTCCGACACTTGTTATCGTCTTAGCCTGTGGTTGTCAGCTCGGGTTCCCAGTCTCGCTTCAAAGCCTACTCTAGTACAACTAGAATAGAGCTAAACCAACTCCCTTGTTCTAAGCATGATAACTACCCAAGGCATATCAGGCCCATTAGTACAACCACCTTGTGCCGAAATGGAACTTCGGTCCGAAAAGATGATCATACTCTTATATGTTTAATTGAAGAATGTTATGCCAATGTGTATGGACCATTGTCCCTCGGGGTTGGGAAATAGTTAGATATTTTATTGGCTCGAAGATTTTTATTTGAAAGGCATTCGGAGTTCTAAAAAAGCCGAGATTGAAGAACTTTCTATGGTGGCCTAGTTTAGGATCGTACCCCTATGTGGGACTGATATTTATTTTTACATTCCCTTCCCTCATTTTGTATCCCCATTTGATTTATTCGTAAATTTGTATAAATATTTTTAGGGCAATGGAATGTTTCACAAACGGCATACGCATCCTTCAATCGTTAGGCTTACCTTTGGCTCAAAAGGTCATATGTCTAGGACGCGTTATATGTTACTTATATCCTATGATACATCTTTTTCTTCATCCATGCTTGTGTGATTGCGTTTTTAACGCACATGTTTTGCTTTAAACATGACTTATCCGAAGTTCTAGACATCGTTGGGCAAATAAACTCAAAATGAGATTCTTCCTAAAGTATTTTTCAAAAATTCATCCTCAAATCAGTTTCTATTTCATGACATTTCAAAAAAAGATTCATCGTCCAATTCACATTGACCACATCAATATTTTCAAACATCCAATTATAGTTAGTCAACCAAATGGTCGATCGATAGATTTTAGGACTCCATTATTTTCGGAGGATCTTTCAAAAATAAAAAAATAAACTTCCAAGTGTCCGATCTTTATTAGTTAACCAAATGTCCATCATTAATACAAATCAAAAAGTCAGTTTGTGTTAAACCTTCGAGTATTCATGCCTTTCTTCAATCCCATGAGTCATTTTGCTTCTTATAACAAAAGTCCCAAAAACCGTCAAATGGTAAAAATTGTGTCCATTTAGTCATCTTTTTGAGGTGCCTCATTGTTCGAAATTCGGACGAATCTACTGTTTAAAGCAAAACAAGTATTGTCTGCTTTATATTATCTTGACATTTTGCCTTTTAAGTTATTCTTCTTTCTTAGAGAGGCTGATTTCTGTTGGTAACCAACGATCGAGGCGAAGCAGTTTCAAGAAATCATTTCAATATGGAAGTCAGTTCGATCAACATCATCACATCACCTAATTCAATCTCTAATGTGTCTGTCATGATCGAATCTACCACTTTAACAAAATCAAAATCATAATTGGAAACCACCACTCGTCTTGAAAAGCAAGTGGTTGACCTAAGGTCCATGATAATGCAAAACAATGCATCTTCTCAGCTCTCACTAAGTGTGAAAACAGTTCTTAATATTCATCAAGAGGGGTCCATGCCACTTTTGAATGGAGCTGTTAAGGAAAATCATTTCACCACTTAACTAATTCAAGATGCTCCATCCATTCATCAAAATCATGCTTTTCCAAAGGCTCAGAATGTATCAATGAGACACCATGCTCCCCTAGCGCACGCTTATGTTGCTCCGCGAGTCCAATAGTTGTGCCACCAAGATACTGTTCCTTATAATGAGACTGAAAGAGATACCAAGATGGTTAGTAATGAGCATTGTACAAGAAACTCAAAAATTTAAAAGATGTTATGAGAGGTACTCGCAGGCTCGGTAGCAATCATGCAGTATAAAGAGTTGTGTGTATTTTCTAAAATGGAGTTACCAAGCACCTGAACTATGTTTGACCTGAATTCTCAAGAAAGAGATACGTAAGCAGCTTATGTTCTCTTTGGTCATATTCCCCATAATATTTCCATTTCCCTTCACAATGAAAACTAGGGCAGAATTTTTGAGAAGATCTCAAAAATTCCACAACAAATAACATTTTTTGCAAGGTTGAATATAAGAGCCTGTTGAATATAGGACAGATGAGGAATTTCTTATAAGATCTCAAAGTTCCATACAATGCAACATCACAAGATTGAAGGGTGTTCAAGGTTCCTTTGTGTTCTAAACTTGGGTAGAATTTTTGAGGAAGACCCTCAAAAATTCCACCAAGGTTACGCTTAAAGGCCAGAACAGTTTGCAAGCCTAGAACTGAAAGGAGCAACAGGACAACAAGACAAAGCCAACACAATCAGCCTCTCAAACTAAGAATCTTTCTTTGAATGCAGGGTTCAATGAAAGCCGATCTTTTTCTTTACATGGGCATTGCGCAGACGAAGATAGCTAAAATCTCAAAGTCCATAGAAGTCAAAACATCTTCCCTATACTAAGAAGTTTCCTTTGGATGCAGGGGAAACAACCTCATCCTTGGAGCTCGTGGGAAAATCACAAGGATCTTCTATTTGACGAACTTCTTGGCTAAAAGCCCGACTTTATTCTTGGCTAAAAACCCGACTCTAACTCTTTTTTATCTTACAAATTAAGAAGTATTTTAATATGTTTCCTTTTTTAATTTTGCAGGATGCGTTCCCTGGAATGCATGGGAGATGACATTTATCTTTGAAAATCTACAAGACACCAATATGCAGCTAAGGAAGTAAAATTAGGGCAGTCTTTGACTATACCTTTTCGTTCTATCATTTTTGCGACTTTCCTACTTTCACTCTTTTCTTGTCTTTTTATAGGAGGTCCGTCCTCACCAATAGTTGAGAATGGTCAGAATAATGTATAGTTTTTGAATACATTCGAGAAATCCTATAGTTTCTGAAAATGTTCTGGGAGAAAACAACAAGTGGTTTTTATAAAGCAATCATGGAACCACTCTTACATAAAGCAACAAGTATCCTCACAGATAATGAAGAGGCCACTTAACGTCATCCCTAAAAATGGGTAACTACCATGAGAACAAATAGTCCCTAAAAGGCAACTGGAAGACCGCAACAATTCTTTCAAATGATCGGTAGATGTCTTCCGGCGGAAAATATCAAGCTTAAGAGGCACCATTCTGAGTTTGTCTATCCCTTTGCATTACTTTTTGTGCATATATTTTATCATATCTGTACGAACTATGCACACCTAATTCTCATCCGTTGGAGAGAGATATGTAGGCAACCCTTCTCGGGTTTAATACCTTTTATTCCCCCAAAAAAATCATCATCAATCAATTTTTTTAGGATCATGTCTTTGACTTGGTTGGTGCCAACATGATTAGGAACATGCATGTGGAAAAACAAAAATAATTGATTTGATAAAGAGGATTGACGTCATGGTGAACCGTAGATTCTTTTGGTACCTCTCATCATACTTTTTGTGACACTCAAAAATGTTTCTTGCATGCATCCAAGATAAGAATGAAACCGACCTTATTGCTTCATGTTTATTGTGAGGTGAGTTTTTAGATTTAATTCAATTGCATTGCATTGTTGATCTAGAACTTGAATTGAATATTTGTTGAGGCAAAATCCTGGGTAATGCTTGGTTTGGGAAAGGATCGTAGGCCTTCTTTGACCCGACTGTGCCTTTCAATACTTACCAAATCATATTAATCCCTAGCATGCCCCACTTTGAGCCTAAAACCTATTCATTGGACAACCACATCTTAGCCTATCCCCTTTTATGTGCTTACAAAAACTACTTCTCTCTTGTCTAGACTTCCTTGAGTACACTAAAAAAGTGCGAATTGGAGAAGAAGATCAAGTTTGAAGCTGCCAAAGGCAAAAGATGCGAAGTCCCCGAATTCAAGAATGCAAAAATAATTTCAAAAGAAAAGGAAAAATAGTCAAAAGCTCCCACAAAACATGGAGAAGTTGCAATAAAAAATAAAGAAAAAAAATACTCCAACCAAATGGGATAAACTTCAAAAGAAAAAAAGAAAAACTCCTCAAAATGAAAGGAGAAAAAGGCTCAAAAAAGTGAAAATTTGAAAGAAGTCTGAATAAAATACAAAACAAAGGGACAATAAAGAAAGATTAAGTACCAAAGGTATACAAATGTCAAAATCACCAAAATCAGTGCAACGTTCAAGGAGGGATTAAGTCACTCTTATCCCAAATAAATATCCTACCCATCCCTAAGCCTACATTACAATCCGATAATAAGTCCTACATGATCTCATTCCAAGCATTCTCACATTAGTGGTGACTTACATGAAGGCCAAGCATATGACATCTCAATTGAATGCTTTGAAAATCCTTCTGAGTTTGAGAGCACTTTGCAAAAGTCCTCAAATTAAATACTTCAAATGAGTGTGGAATAGGACATTCTTCGTGGTGAGGGTACTTGAAGCATGATGGTAGGTGTAGTTCAAAACCTTTGTTTGAAGCAAGGCAAACAAATCTTATTGATACTTAGGTGTGTTTGAGGTACCACTCGAAGTTATTGGAATTAACTCGAAGCAATCTCAGTTAAAGAGAAGCAAATAAGAAGAATTTCCATGCAAATACTAATAGTTGGTACCGATTGCGCTCGAGATTTGATTCTCTTCCCTTAATTTTTGAAAATGGACAGATACCCACCTTTGATATCTTTCAAAGTAACTTGGTATTCACCAACAAATTTGCATTTCTCTTAAAATGGGTTGTCCGCCCTAAAACGTGCATAATAGGCTGATCTTTAAGGATAAGATGCCTATATTTATGTCGTCCTCCCTAAAAACGTGACCAATAGATAAATCTTGAATTCATGTTTATATTGCATTTGCTACTAATAGTTTCATTTCAGGTTTTTACACCAGAAATTTAAAACAACGTCTGACCTGATTCCTAGCTCAACAGGATACATAGGCACCGTAATGGTTCGGTCATATTCCCCATAAGATTTTTGTTTCTCTTTATTATAGGAACTGGGGAATTTTTTTTGAGGAGATCTCAAAAATTCACAAGAAGATGCTTTTCTCCAGCAAGCCAAGGTTGGAGATCACGAGAAAATATTTTGACCAGAGTGTCAAGTTTTGAGATAACCTCAAAATTACACAAGATGTCAATATTTTCCCCATCAACAACATGGGACTTGCCTTGAAGCAAGTAACTGGGGCAAAATTGTTTAGGAAGGCCTCAAAAATTCCACCAAACATTGTCCTTCCGACGGACCAACACATCTACAATGATCCCCCTAAAGGGACGGTGTTCATTCTTTGACAGATTTTTCTAAAATTCTGTCTTTAGTTTTGACTAAAGTCGCTAGCTCAAGCGATAATGTGTCTACTAACTGTGTGTTCCAAGTGCAGGTACACATGGGCCATTGTATTTATTTTGTCGAAAGGGTCATTGCATTCATTTTGTCGAGAGGGCCATTGCATTCATACTGCCAAGTGGGCCATGATATCTTCATTACGTCAAGGCTAACGTCAAAAAGAGATATCCAAAAGTCGCATCAAAATCAAAGGAGGTTGATATGCAACCACCAAAAGGGCCATGATATCTTCATTTTGTCAAGGCTGACATCAAAAATAGATATCCATAAGCCGCGTCAAATTAGAGGAGGCTAATGCACAGCCGCTGAAAGGGCCATGATATCTTCATTACGTCAAGGCTGACGTCAAAAAGAGATGTCCATAAGTCACATCAAAATTAGAGGAGGCTGATACGCAACCACAGAGAGGGGCATACCGAGAGGGCCACTGTATATTCATATCATCACCGAGAGGGCCATTGCATATTCATATTTATACATATTCATATCATTGCCGAGAGGGTCATTGCATATTCATATTCATACATTTCATATCATTGTCGAAAGGGCCATTGCATATTCATATTCATACATTTCATATCATTGTTGAGAGGGCCATTACATATCCATTGCATAGACAAAATCATATCCATATTCATTACATGTCCATTACATGTTCATACTCATATCTATATTCATTACATATTCATTATATATCCATTGTATATCATTGCCAAGAGGGCCATCTGGCCATCCACCCATTACAGTTAGACATACCTACGGATGTCTATAAGCCGCCTTTTATCCAAAGTTGGATGATGCACAAGAATTACCCTATGCTATATGATCAAATGGTTGCAGGGACCGTTCTATTCTGAATATCGTCGGTTTCCAAGAGGGCCACCCTATTTTGAAAATGTTCAATTGCCAAAGGGATATCATATTCAAAGAATTCTTGTTTCCACATCATTATGTATAACTGAGATGGTTACCATATAAAACAGAAGATCATATGATTGTAGGGACCATCCTACTCAAAATGTTGTCGGTGTCCAAAAGGGCCACCCCATTTTGAAAAATTATTTAATCTTCAAAGGGACCATAATATCCAACAACCAAAAGGGTTGTTGTGTACACTTTTGTGAAAGCTGTTATCTTCCAAAACAGGTACAAGAGAAGATTACATTACTTTTTCAAAAATCAACCCATGTGAAGGTATGATGAATGGACTATCTACCCTTCATGAATTACGTTTTCTACTAACGCTATTGTTTCAAATTTTGTTGGGAAACATCCAAGATGATGAAATTCTCAAACCAAAATCACAAGTTTATCCCACAAAAATTGCCAAAGAATATGAAGGGGGTCAATAAATTTGTCAAAGAAAGTGTCATACGTATAGTATGATGAAGGCCGCCCTAAGAGGGACGTATCACAATGCGGAGTTGAGGTGAAGGCACTATCTCTCCATGTGAATTAATTTTACTACTAACAATCTTGTTTTAAGATATTTTTGAGAGCATCTGAGAAGGATGAAAATCTCAAACTAAAACCACAGAGTGCGGACGATTCCAAAAAGGACGCAGCACAACGTGGAACTTTTTCTTAGCAGCAAATCGGGACGTAGTTCGAAGAGGGATATCAAACTATTTGAACACAATATAAAGGAAGATTGCCACCACCATTAAACCATCAAACCACACCCATACTAGAAGGCATATGGGGATTTTGGGATATTTTGGTTTCAGTTTCACTTTTGGGGTATTTCTAAACTCACACTGAAGGTAACTTTCTCTTTCCTTCAAATCCGAGTGATAATAAACCTTGAACTTTGGAGACTATGTCCAGGTAAAATTTTACCTATGGTTGTGAGGGCCCCACATTTTGTAATTGAGATAATTACAAGCCTTTTCCCTCTAGATCAACTACTCGTCACTCATCCTGAGTCAAAGGTCATCTTAGCATAAAAGACTATCTTTTCTATCAATCGAGTCAAACTACAAACAGTCTAATTTTCTAAAGACTTGACTACATTTCAAACCCCAATCCTCTCATTCCTCAACTTTTCGGTCTTTTTAAAATTCAAAATCGGGACAGCTTGTGAATTCTTTAAAAATCATACTTAAAATTAAGCATTATGAACTATAAATGGCCTGAATTCTCATGCAACCTGAGATATGTAGGAAACCCGACACTGGGGTACGGCCATAATTTCTTGAAATTCGTGAAAAACACCAATCGTTTTCAAAGAGATAAATTTGCGATCGGACAAAATTGGGATCGTCAAATCCCTTTGCCTAGGGTTATTTGCATCCACCCTACCCAAAGGGAGGGGAAGTTGTTGACACTCAATTTTTTCCCTCCCCAATTCGAATTAATTTTGTGCTTCTTCAATTTCAAATAATTTTGAAATAATTGTCTTGATAAAATTAAGGAATTTTTAAAGTCAATTTCAGGATAATTTTATCAATTCTCAAGAAAATTATATGTTTTCATAGTTTAATATATGGAATTTATATGAGTTTTATTTGAGAAAATATTTTTTGAGAAGCAATTCTTTTGAAAATGACATCTAATTTGATTTGTTTTAAAAATCGACTAAATTGGGAATTTAGTTGATTTTATTTTTAAAGTAAATCAAGATTGGTGTCAAAGTTATTATTTTAACTTTTGTTAAATTAAGAAGCTTATAATTAATTGAGGATATAATTTATCTCAATTTGGTAATGTTATTAAGTTAATTTAGCTATTAAATCCCAATTGAACCCATTGCTTTTTTAATTTTTATCCAAACCCAACAAGCCCAATACCTGCTCCAGGCCCAACACCCTTTATCCTTATCTTCTCCAACTACGACAAAAACATAACAACAAACACCAACATCGACCCACAGCTGCTTAGCAACCCGCGAACCCAAAAAACCAAATGCCACCACCTTCGTTCTTCTCCATACATTAGGCATGCTTAGCACGACATAGGATCATTTGGAAGTTTCCAAGATTCTTTCCAATAAATATCCACTCAAATTTCCCATTTTTTGTAATTTGTTATTTCACAAATTCATGCAGAAATTATATGATTCCAGCTCGGCAAAACCTTATTCTCAAAGGAATTTCCCAAAAAACCCTCGAAATCCCGTTATTCTACATCGACAGGAGGTCAAGTTTTTCCCAAAAATCTTTTTCTATAAATACCCTGGTGTTATTACTGAGGAATTCAAGTTTTGGAGGTGAAAAAATTCTGAGAAAAATCCTTAGAGTCGATAAAAAATCACTCTGAGCAAAAGTTGGGGAATTTTGAATGCAAAGTGAAATTCCCCTTAGTTTAATTATTTTTGAGCTCCTGCGAGTCTCATCTTTGAGCTTGGGGTTTCTGATTCATTAGTGGTGTTTTGGTGGTGGCAAAAGAATTCCGACGATGGCTCGAGTCCTGGTTTGCTGCCCCAAAAAATGTAAACACCCTATTTGCTTGCTTTTTTAGTTTACTGTTAATGGTGTTTCCTCGTGTCAGTAACGCAGTATTTTTAGTCGTTGTTGGAATCTCGCACTATGTGAGAATGGTGAGATTATATGTTGTAGAAGCCTTAAAGGCCTTAGGATTTTTGTGTGATGACAATTATGTTTGTTATTCGTTATGTTGAATTAACGTTCTTGTCTTACTTGTTTAGCTCACTGTTTTGGCTTCATTTTTAAGAATTCATAGCTACATTTTGATTTTGCTTGACTAGTTTTAACCCCTTGTTTTAAGTTGGAGTTTTGTTGTTCTTGTTATAGTTTGATCACTATTTTTCCTTTCTTTTATTTGATTGAATGCTTACACTTTACCATGAAACACTCAAAAGATTTTCCATTTCTTGCGTTAGTTGTTTTACGTTATCCAGAGGAGTCTCTTTGCCTCTCATTTAGTTTTGGTTGTTTAAGATCAATAAGTAAATGAATGGCCACTCTTTGGAATTACTCCATAGTCTTCTCCAAGGAGCAGAGTTTGGGTGAAATAGAGCTAAACGATAGCCTATATTAACCTGTAAACTCATCCTCCAAAGCCTTTAATGAGTAAGGTCGCATGAATATTTTAAAATTAGTGTTGCCTCCTTCTTGTCTCTTTAAGTTCATTTGTATAAAATCGTGGGATATTGAGTTGAATGACCTTTTGGATCACAATACCAAGGAAGGCTCTTGAGGAGGTTTAAGGTGTAAAATGCTCTTCTTCGTAGAATATTTGCACCTTTAAACTTGAGGCTGTTCAAGAGGGTGAATAAGACCTCTCTTTAGATCATACTTTGTAGATTAAAAGATAGAAAAATTGAGGCAATATAGGCTTACCTTTGAGCCTAATCCCATTCTCAAACCTTTTGTTTCTATTATTTCCTTTACTATTTTGTAAGGGTTGGTTTTTCATCTCCTTCTTGAGTGGACTGCTTCTGTATGGGTCTTAATGGAAAATCCTTTATTCATTCATGTATTATATTCATGTCCAGTATATAGAGGAAGTTTTTTCATGATTGTATAGCTTTCCTAATGTCCACATAATTAGCTGTTTGATTTAAAATATATGCAACACCTTATTTCAATTTTCTTCCTTTGTATATTGTTTGAACTTTTTAGCAAGAATCCTTGAATTCTCTTTATTGATCTTTTATGAAAAAACTCAAACTTTGGCTGCCTTTTTCTTGATCTCACTTTTAATAATTAGTTTCTAGAATTCTATAGCCATCGTATGGGTAAATTCCTCTTTCTAGTCAATTGTAGTACTTAAGGTCCTTGTTCATTGATTCTGAGAATATATATGATTTGCTTGAGACGGGTTCACGAGTTTAATGATATTTTCTTTTTGGTAAACTTTGGATTCCTAAGCTCTAGCATGGCTCAGGCACATTGACCCGATAATATTTTATAAGCTTTGTGTTTCCCTTTCCCCAATTCATATATAGGTTACATGAATAAGTAGCATTTTGTTTAACCTTCCTATTACAAAGTCCTAAACGGATGTGTGTGTGTTTGTCTCCTTATTTGAGATATGTTTAATTACAAGTTATTTGAGTCCATTTGGATTCCCACGTCATCCTTGTATTTCTGAGATTAATCCTTAGACGTCCAGTTTTATCTTCGAATCCGCCGCATTGAGCCAGTTGGATGGGAGGTATATGTATAGGTGGAAGATGGATCAAATGGCTGAAGTGTTTTGGGCTAAAAGGCCTAAGAGATGACATAACAGGAGGCACTAATGGGTTCAAACCCATGAGTATGTAGCAGCTGTGTGATGAGCTTCAAAAGCTCCAATGTATAGTCATGAACAGGTTGCAGCAAGAAGTGGTCTAAAATCAAAAGCTTCATTAGTTTGTTTTAGTTGTAATACTGCTTTGTCGTTATTTGTTCACTAACACTAACTCATTTTCTTTAGTCTAGATAAATTCCCTTTAGAATTTCCATTTTTGTTTAAAATAGATTTTCCTTGCACTTATTAGGAATTCTTTAACTCTTTCTTCAAAATAAATAAATTGTTAAAATTCAGAAACACCCACTTTTGTTTAATTTGCAACTTAAACATTTTTGTTTCCTAGATAGCTCTAATGTTTCTTTAAAAACAAGCAAGTCTTTATTGAGGTTGTTCAGATTTTAATCACCTCTTCATTTTAAATAAGTCTTTCAAGTTTTTGAATATCTTTGAATCCTTTTATTAGTTTAATGATTTTTCAACACTTTGGATACACCCATTTTTGTAAAGTTAGTCAATAAGATTTAGTTTTTAGACAGTCTGGACAACTGCGAGTTAGGGGATACTCTTGATTGTAACACCCCGTACGTTTCCGAACCTATTTTATTACCATAACATTTATGGACTTATTTAAACATGAGACTTGTTGGGGTTTTATATATTAATTTGGTTGGGCTGAATTCACATGTGTTCAT
Source organism: Capsicum rhomboideum (assembly GCA_031232105.1). Lineage (NCBI taxonomy): Eukaryota > Viridiplantae > Streptophyta > Magnoliopsida > Solanales > Solanaceae > Capsicum > Capsicum rhomboideum. The sequence goes on from CP124715.1 coordinate 102,798,680, forward strand.
GGGCTCAATTTGAGGCCCAAAATTCACAAGAAAGACATGGCCCAAAATGAAAAAAAGATCCATTCTTGCTTTGACCAAAGAAAACCCTCAATTATTGACTAAGTGGATGGATAAGGATGACCATAAGGCACTATATAAGGCCACAAATCAGATTTTTATACATAAAAAGACACATGCCATTTTCTAGAATTTTCCACAATTCTCTCTACGCACAAACCCTAAGCTATCATCCTCTTTGGGCAAGATCAACTCTTTTTCAAGCCTTGGTAATTTTTTATTTTTATGTTTTAATATATTATATGCATGGAAGATGGTGTAGATCATGTTGGTTATATTGGTGAAGTGTGAGAAGTTCACTATGTGTGAAACAATTTGTGTTTGCTTAATCGGTGAAGGGTTTTGCCTTGTAAACTTGAAAATGGGCTTGTGGTATTGAATAAAGTTAGTTTGATGGATTCAATATTGAAATTTGAGATGTGATTGTAGCCTTAACTTGTTTTATTCTTGTACATAATGTTTGGAATTGTTGTTATGAAATTGGGCATGGAATTGGTGACGTATTGAAAGAAAAATGTGGTTTGGTGATGTTTAAGTGCGTTGTGAAACCATGGATGTTATTTTGCATCTAAGATGATCTAAAATATGTTAAGAGAATCTTAGTTATGATCATGGACCATTCATGGCAAAAAAAGGACCCAAAAGAGACCCTTTTTGGCCGAAACGGACACCAGTCCTCGCAGACGAAGCACCTGCGGGCGCAGGTGACTTCGCAAGTTCCCTTGGACACTGCCAAGGGTCACCAGCGGACGCAGGTCATCCACCTGTAGTCGCAGGTGGCTTCGCAGGTCAGGCCAGAACCCCGTTTTAGTTATTTTTGCATCTCTTTGACCCCCCAAAGCCCCTATACCCTTTATGGATGCAATGATCAACTTATGGTACCTTTTAAATGACTATAAAGGAGTATCCCGGAGGTATTTTGAATGGTATAAAATATGGATTGTTGTTAATGTGTTATTGTGAAAGCTATCTAGTGACTTGATGGAGAAAAGGTAACGTAGTGTTAATGAGAAAGTGTAAAGGGTAAACTTGGTGTGAAATGTTATTGGTTTATGATGTCTTGATCAATGTGTGGAATGTTATAGTGTTGTTGGTATGATAATGCAGTGGATTGTATTGTAAAGGATGAAATGACGCTATATAGCAGTCACGTAACTCATTGTCATCTTATGCACTTGTAAAGTAAATAGTTGTTAACGTGAGCTCCGTTATGAGCTTGTGTTGTAGAGTGACACATAAAGAAGGAACTGGATTGTTGTATATTACATCTAGGACGGTATATTCATATTGTGATCATAAGGTATGTAAGGTTGCTCTTTCTGTATCTTTCTGCAGCATAGAGTATTCACCTTGTTATTGTACTTACTCATTTCCGAGGTGTTCTAAAGTATTCCTAGCTCAGGTTGACAGAAATGGTTATTCACATGTTTCTTATTCTTAGACCAATTATTATTCACATGTATATTATCCATTAACTGAAGTTCCTAAGCTCTCATAATGTTGTAACTACTAAAAGAAACTATCTCAAGAAAAGTGATGATGTAAGGAGAATCTATTCATTCTTGAGTAGCATATCCAGTAACGTTGTGTTCCAAAGCTCCAATAATGTTGCGACTACTAATGTATCAATCTTTCACAAGCAAAATTGATGACTACCCACCGATAAAGTGGATGACTACCCACTACAAAGTGGATGACTACCCACCGATAAGGTGGATGACTACCCACCGATAAGGTGGATGACTACCCTCTACAAAGTGGATGACTACCCACTAACAAGGTGGATGACTACCCACCGATAAGGTGGATGTCTACCCACCGATAAGGTGGATGACTACCCACCAACAAGGTGGATGATTATATTATAGCGCACCAACAAAATGGATGACTAAGAATGATGATGAACGTAAAGACAAGATAAGTAATGAACGTAATGCACATAGTTCCAAACTTTCAGATTGATGGTTTATCCATATTGGGTATTCTCTCTTATAATTTTCCATTGAAGTTCTTATGTATTGATGCAGTTTCTTATAGCCTTGCATACTCAGAACATTCTTCGTACTGACCCTCTTAGGGGAGTTACCTTAGTTGCTGTAGGCACAGGTGCTAGTAGACCTCCACAGTAGGTTGCGGATTATCTGCCAGTCATTGGTGAGCTCCAGTTGGTTCGGGGCTTTTCGAGTCCCATGTGTACATTGGTTTTTGGCATTGTATATGTTGTATAAAGCGGGGACTTATCCCGACTGTAGGTTGGTTATGTATATATATATTTAGAGGCTTTGCAGACGTATGTGGGTATATGAATGAAAGAGATGTATGTCCATGTTGACTTGATGGCCCTAACGACCAAGTTTCATATATAGTAGATATTTGCCATAACTTCCGCCATGTATGTTATATTTTATAAGTTACACGAGATAGAATGCTATTCATATAGAGACATGCATATGAGAGTACATGAGCGAAGATTGCTTCTCTCGGGCCTTATCGGCTTCGGGTGTCAGTCCGTCCCGAATGAGATTCGGGGCGTGACAAAAGTGGTATCAGAGCAGGTCGTCCTAAGGGTGTCTACAAAGACGTGTCTGAGTAGAGTCTTGCTTATGGATGTGTTGCATGCCACATTTATAAGTAGGAGGTTACGGGACATTTAGGCGTTGTTTCATTTCTTCATTTCTAGATCGTGCAATAGAGCCAATGTTGTAAGTGAAAATTGTATCTAACCATGGAATTGGTTTTCTTGTTTATAGTAAAATGCCAATTACGGGATGAGGTAGAGGCAAAGGTAAGCAGGTAGATATGCCTGTCAGAACAGAAATGAGTAAATCACCACCTGACCAAGCTAGTCAAGGTGGGGCTGACACTGAAATTGCATCACGGTCTTCTCCTACTCTTTCATTTTCTGAAGAGCTGAGAGGTAAAGAAGTACCGACAGAACCTCCTGTAAATGCGACTGATCAGGATATAAGAAATGTGGTGCACTTGTTGACTCAGATAGTCGTTGCATAAAATCAAGGACAAGTTGGTCCAGCCTTTACACAAAAGAGGGGCAATCAAATGCAAATGGGAATGGCACAAGCATTTGAAAGAGGGTCGTCTAAGAGGGCTATATTTAGGGGACAGTCCATGGCGTCTCGAGGAGGATTTGGGCCTCAGATTTTTAACAGACCGCCTAGGCCATTATTTTCTCATTCTACAGTAAATGCTCTACCTCGATCCCAAGGGGTTAGAGGCAACCAGTTTGGGCAAAGAAGTGAGATTCAGGATTCATGAACAGTAGGGTATCAAGCACAAGGAAGTATGAGCCAATCAAAATCTCCCTGTTAGCCTTGTCAGCGCTACAGAAGGTATTATTTGGGTGAATATCGGTTGGGGACAAGTCCTTGCTTTTGGTGTGGCACAGCGGGGCACAAAATGAGAGAGTGTCCACAGAAGGGCATGAGTAGTACAACACGACCTACGGGATTAGCCGTGGCATCCTCCTCGTTAGGTATATAGTCTACGGGACATGACAGAGGTTCTAGAGGAGAAACTAGCTCTAGCGGAGCCCCGAATTGCACCAATGCTCCAGTAGACCGGCAAAAATTCAGAGGCTTTTCCTGATGTAATAACAGGTACATTATCTTTCTTTCCACATAATGTATATGCATTGATTGATTTAGGCTCTATCCTATCATATGTTCCTCTATCGACTGCTGGGAAATTTGAAAGAACACCAGAATTACTAGTTATGCCATTTGAAGTCTATACACTAATTGGTGAATCTATTATAGATAAAAGAGTATATCGTGATGGTATAGTAAATGTTTGTGATCGTGTTACGTATGCTGATTTTATCGAGATGGAAATGATAGATTTTAATGTTATAATGGGTATGAATTGGTTGGCTTCTTGTTAGGCCACAATAGATTGCCGAGCAAAGAAATTACATTTTCATTTTCCACAAAGAATATTCTTGAATGGGAGGGTAATGTGGGAGCACCAAGAGGTAAATTTATTTCCTATCTTGAGGTAAGGGAAATGATGTCCAAGGTGATACTAGTAAGACCTAGTATGTCCCCAAAGAGTGCACTAGTATTGCTGGTACTAAGGAAAGATGGCACGTTGAGGATGTGTATTGGCTATCGGCAATTGAGTAAAGAGACAATTAAGAATAAGTATCCCCTCCCTAGGAATAATGATTCACTTAACCAATTATAGGGTACTAAATATTTCCAAAGACTGACTTGAGATTGGGATATCATCGGGAATAGGTTAGAAAACTATAATATACCCGAGGCAGCTTTCTGAATACATTATGGTTACTATGAATTCCTAGTTATGTCATTTGGGCTAACCAATGCACCAACTGTTTTCATGAACTTGATGAAAGGGTTGATTCACAAAAGATGAAAATGGTGGAATTTTTTTTTTTGGCTAAGGCCTATGATGCTTACAGAGGTTCATCGTTTTCTTAGGTTGGTTGGTTATTATAGGAGAATTATTGGAAGATTTTCTTCTATTCCTGTACCCTTAACGAAGCCTACACACAAGGCAATCAAGTTCCAGTGGAATGAAGCATGTGGAAAAAAAAATTTCCAAGAGTTTAAAGATAAATTAACTTCCACACCAATTTTAAGTACTTCCCGAAGGCACAGAATGTTATGCAGTATATTGTGATGCTTTCGGGGTGGCCTCGAATGGGTATTGATGTAGCAGGGTAAGGTAATAGTGTATGCCTCATGACAGTTGTGACCACATGAGATAAATTACCCAACACATGACCCTGAACTAGTAGCTGTTATATTTGCTTTAAAGATATGGTGTCACCATTTGTAAGGGATTCATGTTGACATATATACTGAGCATAAGAGTTTACAATATATCCTTAAGCCGAAGGACTTAGATCTAAGGTAGCGAAGGTGGATTGAACCATTAAAATATTATGACGTTGGTATCTTGTAACATCCGGGAAGAGCAAATGTGGTAGCTGATTCATTAAGCTTCAAAGCAGTAGGAAGTTCTAATGGCCAGCTCGCAGAAAAGGAAGATGTAGTCAAGAAATTTACATTAATTAACCAGTATGGGGTTTCTTCCTCTTAAGACTCCAGATGAAAGAATTATCGTGAACAGTGCGGTAGAATTTTCATTTGTAGCTGAGAGAGAGAAAAGCAATATGCAAATCCTATTTTCTTTCAGTTGAAAAAGAATGTACAATAAAGTTCGGCAAGAGGTACTTGAGCTTACATAAGGGAGGAATACTTCAATATCAAGGTAGATTATGTATACCATGTATATTTGAGTTAAGAAAATGAATTATGACCAAAGCACATCATTTACGGTATTCTGTTTATTCGGGAGCAATCAAAGTGTACCATGGCATGAAAGAAATGTGTTGGTGAAGCAATATAAAGAAAAAGAACATTGCAGAATTTGTAACTCATTGTTTGAATCACCAACAGGTAATAGTAGAGCATTAGAAATCTGGAGGTTATATGCCGATACTAGAAGGAAAGAATTAGAATTTGCCATAGGTGATTGGGTATGTTTGAAGGTACCACAAATGAAAGGGGTAATGAGACTCAGGAAGAAGAAAAGTTGGCTCTATATAACGTGGCATATGAGATTACCCGAAGATTTGGGTAAGTTGCATATAAATTAGCACTACCCCAAGAACTCTCCATAGTTCATTCATTGTTTCACCTTTCGATGCTACGGAAATGCATAGGAGATTCATCTCAAATGACTCTCATTGAAGATATGCAGTTTACGGAAGATCTCACATATGAAAAATGCTCATTGCTATTTTGGGGTTAACACATGATAAGGTTAAGGAATAAAGAAGAAGCTTACATGAAAGTACTTTGAAGAAATCAATAAGTAGAAGAAGTCACCTGGGGAATCAGAGAAATGATAAAGTCAAAGTATCTGTATTTGTTTCCAATGGAAGGAAAAGTTCAAAGTGCGGAAGTGAAATAATAACAAGTCGGTATCTATAAATCACTATGTATAGATATGATAACAAGAAGAATGATCCGAGACTTGCATTTGTTTGATTGGATGATGTCACTAACATTCGAGGATGAATGTTCCTAAGGGGGGAAGAATGTAACACCCCGTACGTTTCCGAACCTATTTTATTACCATAACATTTATGGACTTATTTAAACATGAGACTTGTTGGGGTTTTATATATTAATTTGGTTGGGCTGAATTCACATGTGTTCATGGGCTCAATTTAAGGCCCAAAATTCACAAGAAAGACATGACCCAAAATGAAAAAAAGATCCATTCTGACTTTGACAAAGAAAACCCTCAATTATTGACTAAGTGAATGGATAAGGATGACCATGAGGCACTATATAAGGCCACAAATCAGATTTTTATTCATAAAAAGACACATGCCATTTTCTAGAATTTTCCACAATTCTCTCTACGCACAAACCCTAAGCTATCATCCTCTTTGGGCAAGATCAACTCTTTTTCAAGCCTTGGTAAGTGTTTCTTTTTATGGTTTAATATATTATATGCATTGAATATGGTGTATATCATGTTGGTTATGTTGGTGAAGTGTGAGAAGTTCACTATGTGTGAAACAATTTGTGTTTGCTTAATTGGTGAAGGGTTTTGTCGTGTAAACTTGAAAATGGACTTGTGGTCTTGAAGAAAGTGAGTTTGATGGATTAAATATTGAAATTTGAGATGTGATTATAGCCTTAACTTGTTTTATCCTTGTACATAATGTTTGGAATTGTTGTTACGAAATTGGGCATGGAATTGGTGACGTATTGAAAGAAAAATGTGGTTTGGTGATGTTTATGTGCGTTGTGAAACCATGGCTGTTCGTTGGAATCTAATATGATCTAAAATATGTTAAGAGAAGCTTAGTTATGATCACGAAACATTCATGGCAAAAAAGGACCCAAAAGAGACCCTTTTTGGCCGAAATGGGCACCTGCCTTCGCAAATGAAGCACCTGCGGGCGCAGGTGACTTCGCAGGTGCCCCTGGACACTGCCAAGGGTCACCTGCGGACGCAGGTCAGCCACCTGGAACCAATCCATAGAGTGACTCGTAGTTTGTGATCACTGAAAATTTTAGTATGTTTTAATATGGGCAATTTCATCCATTGCTTACTTCCTAAGCAAACACTACGATGTTTCAATTTCTCAGAAGGGGGTTTGTTGTACACAATTTTAATTGGGTCAAAATAGTGTACAACATATTGGAGATTCCTACACAATTTAGAGAGTCACCACCTAATTATTTTAAAGGTGAATTGGGACACCTATATTGCTAAAGTGATTGTCTAAAGTTAACTCCATTTTTAAATTCTACTAACCAATTAGAGATTATAAGGTATGGGTTCAGTTAATCCTAAAGGGAAGGTATTAGGCATCCTTTAATATCCATTAAAAATGATTAGCGGACCAGACTTGGTTAATAATTAGGCTAAGTGTACACACTGAGGTAAATATGTTATCATCTAAGTAACTAAAGTGCTGATAATAATAACGTTAAGTTGAACTTGAAAGAAAGTGATGGACTAATCATAGGTAAACGACAATCTTCGAGTTGGGACTAAAACTTAAGCTACATTTCACAAAAAATCTGATTTGTTTCAAAGGGGTCTCTAAACCAAAAGTTTTCTACAACTTGTTATTCCAAAACAAGTTTTAAGGATTAATTAGCTCTAAAGTTATAAACAAAAAAAAGTTTTGGACTTAAATAAGTTGATCTAAATTCCATCAAGTAAATATTACTACCCAAATGTCAGGCACATATAAAAAAAAACATATAAAAAACAAAAACAAACAGTAACAAAACAAATGCCATATTCATGATAAGAAAATGAATGATGACTAGAGTAGAGAGGGTATCACCATTCTCCTCCTGCCTCTCTTGTGGTTTCTGTTTGGACATGATATGAGGGTGGGAGGAAATAAAATGGAATAGATGAATGAGTAGGAGGATCCACATTCGAATCCTTGCTGCTACGTCGAGTCTTAAAGTGGGACTCTTTGACTTCGGTGTTCAGTTAAAAAAAAGAAAATGAATTAGAATAAGAAACCTGATTCGAAACTCAAATGGGAATAACAAGTATATTTAACATAAGAACATTTTGTTCAAAAAATTATAAAGGAAATGACAAAGATTCCAGACGTTCCAAACACCAACAGGATTCTCAAAATATTTTATTAGAGAACATACTTCATCCACTAAATCACAAGCAGTATTCTAAAGTATGGACTTAGGATATACGAATTGCATAAAATTCAAGTAAGCTCTATTTAGCATGAAACGATGAACCATAATTTGAAGGTTTTTATATTAGACAAGATGACAATATTAAAAAAATGGAAACGTAAGAAAAGGCACGAAGGTGCAACGACCCGTTCCATCGTTACTGGAAATATCTGGGGTAAAGGCATAAAAAATTCATTTGTCATAGGTTTAAGGATCAATTATTTAGTATGAGAGCACATTAGATATTAATTAAGTTCATACAATACCCCTAGCACAAAGTTAGGTTGGAAATGTCCTTATCGATTGAGTTTTGGTCTAAGTTTAAATTATGGTTGACTTCAAACAATCACTCCTCCTAGGAAATGAAGATTAATAGGACCTAATACCCACCAAATTAAAGATCTTTGAGTCTTCTTTCCATGCCACCAACCATTTGTTAATTCGACATCAAAGTAAAACGTTATGGCCATTTTATTAAAGATTGTCCGTGATAAAAAACTGAGGTCGCTATAGCGGGACTCAGGCTGCTATAGCAGATACAGGCAGTGTATAAGGCTATGTTGGCCGAATTTTAGTTATAAACTCAAAAACATCATTCCAAAGCCCTAGAGGGGCGATTTTCCAAGGTCTAGGGTGAAAGTTCTTTATTGAGGTAAGTTCTTCTGTTATTTTCTTCGTCTTTTAATATAATAACATCTTAGAATCATTAGAATGATATTTAATGGTGGAATTGAGGGTTAGAATCCTAAGTTCATGAGATTTTGAAAAAAACCTATGAGTTAGGGTAATATCACATAGAATTACTTCTAAATTATTAGCTAAAGACTCTTAGCATGAATTTGTTATTCTAAAACATAAATTTTGATAGTTGGGGACCTTGAATTCAATAAAAATGGGCTCCTTAGCGTTCAAACTCCATTAATGGAGATGTGTTGAGTATGATAGAACTAGTTAATGGTTAATTGATCCTTGGGTATTGTTAAACACCATGAATAAGAATAGAATTAGTGGGTTTGAATTTTCAAAGTATTTAGTTGAAGAGTAATTGATTAATCACTCTTATAACTACTTGTTTATTAGATGTTAGAGCATTATGAAGTTTGAAGAAAGTACAGAAGCATCCGTGGTCTGGCTTGCAAAGAAGCATCTGTGGTCTGGCTTGCTTATTCTATGATCTTCGGTTGAGGTAGGTTATGTTTATAAGTAACAGACTATGGTTAGAAATCATATTCATAATATAGATTTGATGGGAGGAATCATGCTTAGGCCTACGGACATGGAGTTTTGATGGGCAAAAGATATAATTAATGTTATAAAGATCTTAATTGGGTGTTGTTATATTTTTGTGTGGATCCCTTGATGGATGTTTTTGATTGTATGACTCACTTGAAGAATTACAAGGTGAATATGTGAATATGAGTAACAATAAAGGAATTGTGTGAGCTTGTAATCTATAGAACTAATCTTTAATACCTTAAAAAAGGTGAATTCGATATTGTGTGTATGGAATATGGGCTATTCTTACTGAAAGATAGTTATGAGAATTGATTATAATAAAATGATGTGGTGGCATAACTTAAGAACCTAAAGTCAAGATATGATAAAGTGATAGGAAGTAAGATGTGTAAAGGTGCATGACTAAAGCTAAAATACAGAAGTTAAGAAGTAGAATGAGTCCAGTCTTAATAAGTAGTAGTGGTAGTGGAATACGTATGGAGGTTGAGGAATAGTAGTGTTTGGCTAAGGTTGAACTCTTGTTTAAATATACAATCTTGTAAGGGAATTTTGTGTATCCCTGGGTGTTTATAAAATAGAAGGTCAACCTAAATTGAATGTGTGTATACCCACTTATTATACATTTTTTGGCCCCCGGGCACTAGTGGTTATTGAGTAGGTGATGGTTGAATTAGAGTTATAGCTTAAGTTGATTGTATGTGGGTATGTTTAACTGATTGTTTGTTTATTTAGTTGCAATGCATGCTAATGAATGATGAACTTGTTAATTATTGAATGCAAGTTTGGAAATTGATAACCTATAATGAGATTAGTAAAAAGGACCTTATTTGATATGTAAGTATGGTTGATTTATCTCATTATGTGATTGTACTTGTTTATGATATTGTTTGTTGTTGTAGGATGAACCGGTAAAGGTTGATCTTAATTGAATTGGTGGAATTCAAGGAGGATAAGGGTGGGGACATTGGAATAAGGGTCGTACAACACGTGGTTTGGGATAAAGGTGGTAAACATTAGTTTTCTGGGATATTGGTTCATGGACTGAGATCGTCCACTACAGGTCATGGCTAGTGGGCATATATAAGACCCATAGCATCGGTGTACACTGTGATATAGAGAGTTTGATGGTTCCTTGAATGGCTGAGTTATTTTATATTATATTTGGATCCTTTTCTGGTTCGGTTACTTGACATTATATTTGAATCCTTGAGTGGACCAGGTTATTTGACATTATATTTGGATCCTTGTGTGGTTCGGTTATTAGACATTATATTTGGATCCTTGAGTGGATGTTATTTGACATTATATTTAGATCCTTGTGTGGTCAAGTTATTTGACATTACATTTGGATCCTTGTGTGATACGGTTATTTGACATTATCTTTGAATCCTTGAGTGGATAGGGTTATTTGACATTATATTTGGATCCTCACATGATCCGATTATTTGACATTATATTTAGATCCTTGTGTGATTCGATTATTTGATATTATACTTTGGTTACTTGGGTGCACCAGTTACTTATAGATGTTGTATGGTTCCTTGTGTGGGCCGATTCTTGAGGTGATAATATGAATTGAAAGCTTATCTGAATTGAAAGCTTACTTGATGATTTAAATGTCTACTTGATGATGTGAAAGCTTAATTGATGATTAAAATTCTAATTAATAATCATACATGTTTTAAATTGATAATTGTATGTTCTGGTTGTTGTACATAATCCCTATATTATTAGGCTGCCTAGAGTTATGGGTGAAGAATTTTAATACATGACTTGTGACTACAGAGTCATTAGTTAATGAGAGTTAATATACTGATTGGTAGCAATTGAGGTGTAAGTGAAATAGATAGACTAATAATAATTATTGGGGTTAAACAAGTGAGAGTTATGATGAATGACATTTGATGTGAAGATTGATGTATGATTAGTGAGATTACGTACAAATGGTATAAGGGAAATATCAATGGTATAGATTGCCTACTAGTAATGACTTGGGTACAACTAAGTCATCAGGAATAATAATGGAAATACTCTTAGGTAATATGAGAGAGAATGATAACATAAATGGGTGAAAGTGATGTGAATTAAATTATTATATAAGTTGTCATGCTTTCTTGCTGTGATTTCTATATGATGTTTACATGATCTAACCCTGATCGCTCGATGATACCTATCAGTGCATGTGGTTCTACTGATATTACTCTTGTTATATCCTTTTTGAGGTAAATTCTAGTTGCAAGATCAGTTGATGTTTAGGTGATGTGGATATTGATCTCCAGCAGCTTCTACTCATTCCATTCCTATAGTGGAAGTTCTGTCTTTTGTTTTGTCTTTTACTATATTAGAAGCTCTTGTACATATCTAGACTAGGTCCTCGGGAAAGGTATTTTTTTTATTCTTTGTATTTTGAAAATAGGCTGTAATATTTATTAGATTATGAGATCTTAAATAAATTATTTATAACTTTTGCATGTTTTCTAAAATGGGTAGTAAGGATTCTTCTATCTAGGTGGACTAGAATAGGTGACAGCAAGATCCAACTTGTTGGGTTGTGACAATTGGTATCAGATCTTAGGTTACCGGTCTCACACGTACAAGAGCAAACATCAAGTAGAGTCCTGTGGATTGGTGTGTAGACGTCCGTATTACATCTTCAGGAAGCTATGAGGCATTCTAGGAATTGTTTCCCTTCCTTCTTTCATGTTGTGCTATTTCAGTCTATCGTCCACTGATTCGAGTTCAACTGGTATCTAATCAATTCCAATTAGCACTTGGATGAGTCTAATTGATATCTAGCCAATTCCAATTGGTATATTTGTGATTTTAAAATTGGAATCTAGCCGATTCTAATTGGTATCTAGCGATAAGAGTCACACTGATTCATAAGTAACTAATTTTTGTGATCACTTTGTGTTGGTTGTTTGATTGTGACTTTATGATGTTAGGTGTTGCTTGTTGAGTCAATTGTAATATGGCGTGTGGATAAATAATAATATGAAAACTACATAAATAGCTCTGAATGTTCGTATTGATATATATGTTATATGAATTCTTTGATGAATGTTTGTAGTAATGTGACTTGCTTGACAATTAAAACTTGAATTACGTGAATTGGATAATAATAAAAGAACGTTGGTTAATAGTGTGGATGTAGTAGTCCTTGGTATGAAAGTTGAATGATGTGGTTGATAAGATATAATGTGTTGATACGTTGCATTTCTAGTGTGGGTGTTACTGTCTGTTTGAGGTGACATACATATTTAAATGTTAGACATTTTTTGACTTGGTGCTCTTGACTGTTGATTGAGTAAGCTACTTTTATTGTGATGATAATATATAGTTGATAAGGAAATCATGAGATTATGGCGTCAAAAATTGATACGCCCAAATTACACCTCCCTAAAGAAGCATAAGCGGTTGATGCCAAAAATATAACCCAACGAAGGTTGGGGTCGAATCCCACAGGAAATATAGTGAACACTAAGTCATTTGTGAATAAGATGACTTTTAGTCTATGATTTTTCGTAAGAATGGTGGTTTGTAGAAAATTATTTTGGGATCAATTCCCAACTTTTTTTAAGTAACAATAATCAAATTTTGTAGCATGTGATTTGGTAGAGAAAGAGCACTAGGCTTATGTTCACCATGTCTTTATAACACTCTTGGGTTAATAATGATAATGGATTCTTTTAATACAAGACATGCAAAGCAATTGATTTCTAATATGCATCCAACAATTTCTCAACCTAATTAGATAACTATCACCTTAATTCTTTTGAGCTTAAAGAGATGATAAGATGAAACTCAATTTTAGCCTCAAGTTGGTTAGTCTTGCTAAAACATTACCCATTAGACGGAGGTTAGAAACTTTCAATCCTCAATGTCAATCCTTTATCATGGTTTTAACCTCTTAGTTCTAGCAAGTTAAACCTAGGGCTTGTTCTACTTTTTGCAACCAATAGAAATCTATTAAGATGATAAGATTAACAATACATATACACATATTATTTGAATCCAAATCGAAATCAACCTTAGAAATTGCTATTCTACCGTGGATCCCACAACCCTAGTTGTGGGGTTTTTAGCCACACATCATTATTAAGATGAAAGAAGCAATATATTTCATAATTAGAAGTGAAATTCCTACAATGATGAAATCCAAGACTTTAATCCTTGACAAAAACCATTATGAAGGTTTCAAAACTCTAAATTTCAAAATTCAGAATAAAAGTAACAAAAGTACTAACACAATATGAGAGATATATCTGTTCTAAACCTTGCACTATGTATTTATAGACTTCAGAGAAATTTAATTCTAAATTTGAATCAGATTTGACCACTTCGCTTCTACAATTGGCCTGATGATTAGTCACAGGTCTTACGATTCATCACATTGAATGGTCAGATAATTCAGCTGGAGTTTGTAATATGTTTGGCTTTGACGGCTTGGTATGACGATTGATCACGGGTCTGACGATTCGTCAGCCAAGTCATCACATTGCTTTCTTCAGCTTTTGTTCCTATTTTATTGTGATGGATCATGTGAGGTCTAACAACACTGATTCCTCAGTTTCTAGCCTTGGCTCAATTTCCTGCATTTCAATACAAAAAACCATCAAATCTAACAACAGTTGCTTAGGAACTTGCATTTATTCTTAGTTAAAAACATCTAATGTCCCATCAAATACCGACACATCACTAGGTTCCCTTGTGTTAGTGAACCTGGTAATTGCGGCTGCCTATTGATAAAACTAGTCACTCATGTGTTGATTAACAAAATGACTTATAATTGGCTGATTATTGTTTGACATTGCTTATATGCTTATTGTATGAGAGTAATTATCAGTTAATAGTATCCCTTGAACGTAGTATAATTGAATTGCTAAGGTTTGTGAAATAAGTTAGCTTGAGTATGATTGGTGATCCTTAGTCGTAGGGTTGATTGAGGGAGTAGAGTTATTAGATGTATTTATGCATATTCATAGCCTTTTCATTATTATATAATAATACTTGGTTGGTATTACTTCTTGAGTGGTTTAGGTATGTTGAGTCGGTAATTTGACTAACCATAAGCTAGTTGTGGGGGTAAATGAGTATAGCTTGTCCTTGTGTTATAGTTGATGAGCTAGTTTGCTTATGAAAGGTTGATTGTTGAGGATTGAATAGACTAATGATAGTTCTGATGGAGAATTTATGTGTTAATAAAACCCACAGTGGTATGTTGGTTGGTGGTTAACTATAGAGGATTTATTCTTGTGCCCTGACCATGGAGGTGTGAAAAAGAGTCATAAAATAAATTTCTCGAGGGGAAAATATAGTGTAGTGTTTGGTAGTGCTGTGTTCGTTACAGAATTGGTTAGGGTGTAAGTGTCCAGATAGAGTTTTCCCTAGGACGAGAGTTGATAAAATCTCAAGCTAGGGTGGGTTCCAATGGAAATTCGGTGTTGTATGGTTTAGAGATATTTGGTGTCTCAAGGTGTAGTGTTTGATGAATTTAAGGTGATATCATGATAGGTGAGGGACATAGTAGCCCATAGAAACTTTTAGAACGAAATTTAGGTTGGTAAAACCCCTGATATAGTGTTTGATGTCAAAAAGGTTAGTTCATAAGGTTGAAATTTGGGTATGGTGTTGTAAAACTGCCAAAACTAGAAAGCTACCAAAGTTTCTGCCTCACCTACCCCACTGTAGCAGGAGGCAGACCTCTACCATAGTCCCGCTAAAGTGGGAATTTTTCTGCTATAGCAGAAGTTAACCTTGGCTAACTCCACTATAGCAGGCAGATCCCGCTATAGTGACACTGCTTTAGTGGGAATCGGGCTGCTATAACAGGCTGGACACAGTAAATAGTCAATTTTTTTAGTTTAGACGTTATGTCGTCAAAACTCAAGGGTTCATTTTTAGACCACTGTGAGAGAGTGATTTTCCCTTTGTTGTTTTTGTGTGATCTCTTGCTAAGGGATGATGGTACAAGCTCTGGCATACCACAAGATCCATATTCTCTTGTTTCTTGATTCTTGATAAAAACTTGCATAAATATATTCTTTCCCAAGTTTCGAATCATGAGATAAATGATTCGGTTTGTGCGTAAAGATTTGGCAGTTCATCTTCTTATCTTAAAAATCCTCAATAGAGAGACCGAGAATAAAATTCTTTTTAGTTGATAAACAATAGTGAGTGGGTAACTAAGGATGCAATATAAGCAACCCTGAAAGTAATGTCTCTCTAATTCAGACCTCGTGCTCCTCTTACCAATGTCAGTTCAGGTACGAATGGTTGGTAAATTGATATCAAATGTAACTAACCCATTTCATTGTTACTGAAAATATCTAAGGTAAAGGCATAAGAATCTTATTCATCATAAGCTTTAGGCTCATCAGCCCCCTATTAGACCGATAGATAAAGGCACCAAACAACTATACTGGTGATAGGCAATACATATGAATGAATAAATGCAAGTGTAATCCAGTAACATCAACCAATCAAGTACCATAACATACAAATTATATACACCTCCTCCATCTCAGTAGATCATAAAGGCAGGACCAACGGTGACCATCTTTCTCAGACACTGTGGCTCATGAACAAAGGGGCCTATAGGGGACTCAAGATATTCGTTTACACTGCCTGGTCCCAAACCATGACTTCCAGTAACCCTCATAATCAATCTACTCCATCCAGTACCAGAGAGATATATAAATACAATAAGTGCTCGGACTCGAACCAAGACTAACGAGTATTAATCAGTAAATCCATTCACGAGATCAAGTTCGGGACTAAATTGGCATAATAGTGTAGAAAGAGTCAGAATCTCCCTCGATCGAAGTAAATAGTAGTGGTAAAAAATATGGATTAATAACAGACCAAAATCATCCTCGGTCTAAGTTTTCAAAGTAATATGTTTAGTTTTAAAAGCTCGTAAACCATTAATAAAGGTGGTACGACTTTCATTGTAAAAGAATCAATTTTAAAGTGAAAAGTGGAAATAAATCCCTTTTTAGAAAACAATAGTAAAAATTAAGGTTTTGGTTGGAATCGTACCAGTAAGTGAGCATAAATGCGCCTAAAAGTATACATACCATCACTAGTATCCAAACAAAACAACTATAAGTGCCTAAGAGTCTATAAGCTAGAACTACATCCTTTTTAAGGATAAAATACTCAACTGGAGCCCTACTGGTATTGTAACCATGAGCTGAGGCCCACCAATAATTAATTAACATGATATTACCTCTATATTCTGGGAAACTATGGTGAATACATGTAACACCCTGTACATTTCTGAACTTATTTGACTATCTTAACATTTATGAAATTATTTAAACTTGGGATAGTTGGTGTATTTCCCACTAACTTTATTGGGCTGAATTAATATTGTGCTAATGGGCTCAATTGAGGCCCAAAAATTAAGCAAATAAGACATGGCCCAAGAGGAAATGATCCATTCAAAATTTGACCAAGTAAACACCTCATCTTTGACCAAAAGATTGGCTAAGGATGACATAAACAGAGGTGGTTTAGAGGGACTATATAAGTCTGAAAAATCAGCTCTTATTCACCATAAAACACTTGCAAAATTCCAGATTTTTCCAAGAAATATTTTCTTCTCTCAAACCCTAAGCAACCACCCCTTTGGACAAGATCTTCCCCTTGCAAGCCTTGGTAAGTGTTTAATCTTATGATTTAATATATTATATGCATGAGAGGTTGTGTATAGCATGTTGGTTATGTTTAAAAGGTGTTGAGTAGTCCACTTGTTGTGAAGCAGTCGACTTTTGCTTCTTTACTAAAGGATTTGCCTTCTATGTGGTTTAAACTTGAAAGGGGACTTAAGGTCTTGAAGGAAGTGAATTATATGGATGAAATTTCAACATGTTAAGATGTGGTTATGTGCCTAACTTGTTTCCTCCTTGTGTATGACTTGTGGAAATGTTGTTATGAAATCGTGCATGGAACCGGTGGTGTAGTGAAAGGCGAATATAGTTTTGTGATGTTCGTGTGTACTTTGAAACCATAGTTGTTCGTTAGCATCAAAGTTAACCTAAAATATCAGAAAGAGAAGCTCACTTATGGCCATGGACTATTTATTACAAAGATGGACCCAAAAATGACCCATTTTAGCCAATCGGGCATCCTCCTTCGCAGATGAGCCACCTGCCCGCGCAGGTGACTTCGCAGATGGCCCTGGAGAGGACCAAATGGGCACTTGCATCTGCACCTAACCACCTGCGGGTACAGTTTGCTCCGCAGGTCCTTCTAGAACCTCGTTTAGCTTGTTTTTGCTTCTCTTTGACCCTCCAAGGCCCCCTACCCTTCTTAGATGCATTCACCAACTCATGGTACCCGTTGGAAAGCTCTAAGAGGGTAGTTCGGAGGCATTTTGGATTATATCAATTGGATATTGTTTTTAATGTGTTGATGTAAAAGGTATTTAGGTGACTTGATGGAGTAAATGTGACTGTGTGTTGAAAAGGAAATATAAAGTATAAACTTGGTGTGAATTCCTATCGATTTGTGATATCTAAGTTGATATGTGGACTGGTTTGGTGTTGTTGGTATGGTGAGGCAGTAAATTGTATTATAGGAGGGTGGAATGAAGTTATATGGCAGTCGAGTAGTCTATTATCACCTTGTGAACTTGTAATATAGTTGATTTTTAATGTAAGCTCCATTATGTATTCATATTGTAGAGTAATTCTTTAAGGAAGAACTGAACTATTATAGTCACACGTTGGAAGGATAAGGTATGTAAGGTTACTCTTTCCGTATCCTTTGGCAGAACCTATTGTTCACATTGTTACCAAACTTGTTTCCACTCCAAAATGTTCTAAAGTATCTCATCTCAGGTTGTTAGCAATTGTTATTCACGTGTCTCTTATTTGTTGACTATTGTTCCAAAGCTCCAATAATATTATGACCACCAATGTAACAATCTCACAAAAAGTAAAGAAATGAAGTAATGCATATTGGTTAAGTACAGGGGGCAGTTCTGGGGGCGAAAGCCTAGCTTGAGCCGAACCTGATTTATTGATTATGGGTGGAAGCTCTGGGGGCATAAGCCTAGCTCGAACCGATCCCAATGTTATTTACAACTGATCAGTTGGTCCTAGGCATTGTATGATTAATGTTGATATTGATATGAACGTAAAAAAAAAAAAGGAATGAATGTAATGTATATGGTTCCACATATACAACACAGTGGTTTATCAATATTGTTCACTCATTTGTATTTGATTCCATTTGAGTTCCTATATTTCATACAGTTACTTATGGCCTTACATACTCAGTACATTCTTTCGTACTGACGTCCCTTAGGGGACATACCTTACTTGCTGCAGGTACAGGAGCTAGTAGACGTTCACAGTAGAACACAGGTCATCTGCAGACTATTGGTGAGCTCCAGATTGGTTCGGGGCTTTTCGAGTCACTTGTATACACTTGTTTTGGTACTGTGTAACAGTTGTATAAAGCGGGGAATTGTCTCGACTTTAGGCATGGTTATGTATCTGTTAGAGGCTTTGTAGACATTGTAAGTCAAACGAAGGAATATCTTACCCTTTTGATGTGGTGACCCTGACGGCCAAGTCTCATATCTATTTGAATGTCTTTCCATGACTTCCATCATTGATATCTCATATCTATATATGACAGAATGTTGTTCACTTAGTGTCTTGCATATGAATATACTCGATCATAGGTTGGTTCTCTCGAGCCTTAATGGCTTCGGGTGCCATTCCGCCCCAATGAGATTTGAGGTGTGACAAAAGTGGTATCAGAGCAGGTCGTCCTAGGGTGTCTACAAAGCCGTGTCTAAGTGGAGTCTTGCTTATGGATGTGTTGTGCACTACATTTATAAGTAGGAGGATATGGTACATTAGGAGTTATTTCTTTTCTTCATTTCCTAGATCTTGCTATAGAGCCAAAGTTGTAGATGGAATCATATCTGACCACTGAAATTATTTTTCTTTCGTTATAGCAAAATGCCGATTACAAGAAGAGGTAGGGGTAGAGGTAAGAAGGTAGACATGATTACCGGAGAAGGGACCAGTAAATCACCACCTGAACAAGTTAATCATGGTGAGGCTGGAGACGAGTTTGCATCGCGGGCTTCTTCTACTCTTTCATTTCCAGGAGAGCCAGGAAGGAGAGGAGCATCCCTAGAACCACCTGTTAATGCTACTGAGCAAGATTTAAGGAATGCGGTGAAAATGTTGACTCGTATAGTTACTACAAAAAATCAAGGACAAGTTGGCCCAATGAAAAGTAATGATGGTGTGGCTAGGGCAGCTAGTCGACGGACACAGGATTTTTTGAAATTAGATCCTCCTACGTTCACCGGGTCAGACCTTAATGAAGACCCACAAGACTTTATTGACCAAATTCAAAGGGCTTTAGATGCTATGCATGTGTCTGGTATAGAAACAGTTGAGCTTGCAGCGTATAGATTAAAATGAGAGGCTATATTATGGTATGAAGATTGGAAAAGATCACCGATATCGGTGCACTTCCTGCTAGTTGGGAGGAATTCAAAGAGGCATTCCTTGATCATTACCTTCCATATAAGATTCGAGAGGATCGTGAAGACCAATTTTTAAATATTCATCAAGGGAATATGAGCATCAGAGAGTACAGTCTTCGGTTTAAATCTTTGGCCAGGTATGCTCCTAATGTAGTAGCTACTATGGATGATAGAGTTCATTGGTATGTGGATAGATTGGACCCATATTTGGTTAGGGATTATACTATTGCTTATTTGAATAGAGATATGGATATAGCCAGGATACAAGTTTTTGCACAGAAAATAGAGGATCAGAGGAAAAAGAGAAGAACGCAAGAGTTTGAAAGAGGACCATCAAGAGGGCTAAACCTATGGGACAATTTATGGTTTCCCAAGGAGAATTTAGGCCTTGGGTTTTTAATAGACCGCCTAGACCCTCATTTTCTTATTCTACAGCAGGTACTCTATCCCAATTTTGAGGGTTTAGAGGTAATCAAGTTAGTCAAAGTAGTGGGATTCGAGGTTCACCGACAGTGGGGTATCGAGAACAAGTAAGAATGAGCCAATCGAGGTTTTATCGTCATCCGTATCAGCACTGTAGGAAGTTTCATTTAGGTGAATGCTAGTTTGGAATGAATGTTTGTTTTTGGTACGGTATGTCGGGGCACATGATGAGAGAGTGCCCACAAAGGGGTACGAGTAGCATGGCACGACCTACGGGATCAACCATTACATCATCATCATCGGGCGTACAGCCTATGGGGAGTGGTAGAGGTGCTAGAGGAGCAGCTAATTCTAGTGGAGTACAGAACCGTACCTATGCTTTAACGGATCGGCAGAATTTGGAGGCTTCTTCTGATGTGGTTACAGGTACATTATCCGTCTTTTCACATAATGTATATGCATTGATTGATCCGGGCTCTACCCTATCATATGTCACCCCATTGATTGCTGAAAAATTCAAAAGAAGACCAAAATTATTAGTTAAGCCATTTGAAGTATCTACACCCATGGGTGAGTCTATTATAGTTAAGAGAGTCTATCATAATTGTATGGTCACTATTTGTGATCATAATACATTGGCTGATCTTATTGAGCTGAAAATGGTATATTTTGATGTTATAATGGGTTTGGACTGGTTGGCTTCTTATTATGCCACGGTAAATTGTCGAGCTAAGAAGGTACATTTCCATTTCCCACAAAAAATCGTCCTTGAATGGAGGGGTAATGTTGGAGCACCGAGAGGTAAATTTATTTCCTATCTTAAGGCAAGGAAAATGATATCCAAGGGGTACATATGCCACTTAGTAAGAGTGCAAGATACCGATGTGAAGCCACTAACTCTTCAATCGGTTCAGTGGTAAATGAATTCCTTGATGTATTTCCTGAAGATCTTCCAGGTTTGCCTCCAGAAAGGGAAATAGAGTTTGGTATTAATGTGATTCCAGGCACTCAGCCTATCTCTATTCCTCCGTATAGAAGGGCCCCAACAGAGTTACAGGAATTAAAGGAGCAATTAAAAGACTTACTGAAAAAGGGATTCATAAGGCCTAGTATGTCCCCTTGGGGTGCACCAGTGTTATTTGTACGAAAGAAAGATGGCACGTTGAGAATGTGTATTAATTATCGGCAACTGAATAAGGTAACAGTCAAGAATAAATATCCCCTCCCCAGAATTGATGATTTGTTTGACCAATTATAGGGTACCAAATGCTTCTCAAAGATTGACCTGAGATCAGGTTATCATCAAGTAAGGGTTAGAGAAAAAGATATACCCAAGACAGCTTTCCGAACACGGTATGGTCATTATGAGTTTTTAGTTATGTCATTTGGGCTAACAAATGCACCAGCAGTTTTTATGGATTTGATGAATAGGGTGTTCAAGACATTTTTAGATGTGTTCGTGACGGTGTTTATAGATGATATTTTGGTTTATTCAAGATCAAAGGAGGACCATGCTAATCACTTACGACAAGTGTTATAGATTCTTCATGATTGTAAGTTATATGCAAAGTTCTATAAATGTGAATTTTGGTTAAAATCTGTAGCATTCTTGGGTCATATTGTGTCAGATGAAGGAATAAAGGTTGATACACAAAAATAGAAGCTGTGAAGAATTGGCCAAGACCTACAATGCCTACAGATATTCGTAGTTTTCTCGGGTTGGCAGGTTATTATAGAAGATTTGTTGAAGGGTATTCTTCCATTTTGGCACCTTTAACAAAGCTAACACACAAGGAAACCAAGTTTCAGTGGAATGATGCATGTGAGAAGAGTTTCTAAGATCTAAAAGATAAATTGACTTCTACACACGTATTGGTACTTCCAGAAGGAACAGATGGGTATGCGGTGTATTGTGATGCTTCAGGAGTAGGCTTAGGATGTGTATTGATGCAGCACGACAATGTAATAGCTTATGCCTCAGGACAGTTGCAACCACATGAGAGAAATTATCTGACACATGATCTTGAGCTAGCAGCTGTGATATTTGCTTTAAAGATATAGCGCCACTACTTGTATGGGGTTCATGTTGACATATATACTAATCATAAGAGTTTGCAGTATATTTTCAAGCAGAAGGATCTCAATTTAAGGCAGCGGAGATGGCTGGAATTACTAAATGATTATGATATTGATATCTTATATCATCCGGGGAAAGCAAATGTAGTAGCCGATGCATTAAGCCGCAAAGCATTAGGGAGCACTGATGGTCAGCTCACAGAAAAATGAGGTATAGTCAAGGATCTACATTAACTAGCCAGCTTGGGGGTTCGTCTTCTTGAAACTCCAAATGAAGAAATTATGGTGCAAAATGCGAAAGAATCTTCATTAGTAGCTGAAGTAAAAGAAAAATAGTATGTGGATCCTATTTGAATGCAGCTGAAGGAGAATGTGCAATAAGGTTTGACAAGGGCATTTGCTCTTATGCAAGAGGGAGTACTTCAGTGCCAAAGTAGATTGTGTATACCCAATGTAAATGAGCTAAGGAGATGGATTATGACAGAGGCACATCATTCACGGTATTCTATTCATCTGGTAGCCACCAAAATGTATCATGATTTGAAAGAAATGTATTGGTGGGGTAACATGAAGAAGAACATTGCAGAATTCGTAGCCCAATGTCCAAATTTTCAACAAGTAAAAGTAGAGAATCAGAAGCCTGGAGGTTATATGCAATGTATAAATCTTCCAATCTGGAAGTGGGATATGATCAACATGGACTTCATCACAGGTTTGCCTCTTACATTTCGGAAATTTGATTTCATATGGGTAATAGTTGACAAGCTTACCAAATCAGCACTTTTTCTACCGGTCAAGACCACCTACACAGCTGAAGATTATGCGCGATTGTATATTAAAGAGATAGTTCGATTGCACGAAATTCCAATCTCTATTATATCAGACCGAAGAGCTCAATTTACTGCAAATTTTTGGAAGTCTTTTCAGAAGAGTTTGGGTACCCAAGTGAATTTAAGCACAACTCTTCATCCTCAGATGGATGGACAGGCAGCGCGTACCATACAAACACTTGAAAATATGCTAAGAGCTTGTACATTGGACTTTAAAGGGAGTTGGGATGATCATTTATCTCTTATTGAATTTTCCTACGATAATAGCTATCATTCAAGTATCAAAATGGCGCCTTACGAAGCTTTATATGGAAGAAAGTGTACATCACCAATTGGATGGTTTGAAGCGGGTGAAACTGCCTTATTTGGGCCAGATCTTGTTCATCAAGCTATGGAGAAGGTTAAGGTGATACAACAGCGGCTACAAATGGCCCAAAGTTGACACAAATCATATGCCGATGTTAGGAGAAGGGGGATAGAATTTGCCATAGGTGATTGGGTATTCTTGAAAGTGTCACCAATGAAAGAGGTAATGAAATTTTGGAAGAAAGGAAAGATTAGTCCACGTTATATAGGTCCATATAAGATTATCCGAAGATTTGGTCAAGTTGCATATGAATTGGAAATATCCCAAGAACTCTCCACATTTCATCCAGTGTTTCATGTTTCAATGCTTCGGAAGTGCATAGGAAATCCATCTCGTATTGCTCCCACTGAAGATGTACAAATTACAGAAGATCTTACCTATAAAGAAGTACTTATTGCTATTCTAGATCGACAAGTTAAGAGGTTAAGAAATAAAGAAGTAGCTTCTGCAAAAGTGCTTTGGAAAAATCAACAAGTAGAATAAATCACATGGGAAGCCGAGGAAATGATGAAATCTAAGTACCCGTATTTATTTCAAACTGAAGAGAAAGTTCAAAATGTGGAATTGGAGCAATAACAAGTAAGTATATATAAGTATTATGTGTATGTGATAATATGAAGAATGAACTTAGACGTGAACTTGTTTAAATTGGTTAATGTTATTAACATTCAAAGATGAATGTTCCTAAGGGGGGAAGGATGTAACACCCCGTACATTTCTGAACTTATTTGACTGTCTTAACATTTATGAAATTATTTAAACTTGGGATAGTTGGTGTATTTCCCGCTAACTTTATTGGGCTGAATTAATATTGTGTTAATGGGCTTAATTGAGGCCCAAAAATTAAGCAAATAAGACATTGCCCAAGAGGAAATGATCCATTCAAAATTTGACCAAGTAAACACCTCATCTTTGACCAAAAGTTTGGCTAAGGATGACATAAAGAGAGGTGGTTTAGAGGGACTATATAAGGCTGAAAATCAGCTCTTATTCACCATAAAACACTTGCAAAATTCCATATTTTTCCAAGAAATATTTTCTTCTCTCAAACCCTAAACAACCACCCATTTGGACAAGATCTTCCCCTTGCAAGCCTTGGTAAGTGTTTACTCTTATGGTTTAATATATTATATGCATAAGGGGTTGTGTATACCATTTTGGTTATGTTTAAAAGGTGTTGAGCAGCCCACTTGTTGTGAAGATGACCACTTTTGCTGCTTTACTAAAGAATTTGCCTTCTATGTGGTTTAAACTTGAAAGGGGACTTAAGGTTCTGAAAGAAGTGAATTAGATGGATGAAATTTCAACATGTTAAGATGTGGTTATGTGCCTAACTTGTTTCCTCCTTGTGTATGACTTGTGGAAATATTTTTTATGAAATTGTGCATGGAACCGGTGATGTAGTGAAAGGAGAATATAGTTTTGTGATGTTCATGTGCACTTTGAAACCATAGTTGTTCATTAGCATCAAAGTTAACCTAAAATATGAGAAAGAGAATCTCACTTATGGCCATGGAATATTTATTACAAAGATGGACCCAAAAATGACCCATTTTAGCCAATTCAGGCATCCGCCTTTGCAGATGAGCCACCTGCCCGCGCAGGTGGTCTTGGACCTGGACAGGCCCAAAAGGGAACCTGCCGCCGTACCTCACCACCTGCGGGCACAGGTTGTTCCGCAGGTCCTTCCAGAACATCATTTAGCTTGTTTTTGCTTCTCTTTGACCCTCCAAGGCCCCCTACCCTTCTTAGATGTATTCACCAACTCATGGTACCCTTTGGAAAGCTCTAAGGGGACAGTTCGAAGGCATGTTGGATTGTATCAATTGGGGATTGTTTTTAATGTGTTGATGTGAAAGGTATTTAGGTGACTTGATGGAGTAAATGTGATGGTGTGTCGAAGAGGAAATGTAAAGTATAAACTTGGTGTGAATTCCTATCGGTTTGTGATATCTAAGTTGATATGTGGAATGGTTTGGTGTTGTTGGTATGGTGAGGCAGTAAATTGTATTGTAGGAGGGTAGAATAAAGTTATATAGCAGTCGAGTAGTCTATTATCACATTGTGAACTTGTAATGTAGTTGACTTTTAATGTAAGCTCCATTATGTATTCATATTGTAGAGTAGCGCTTTAAGGAAGAGTTGAACTGATATAGTCACACGTTGCAAGGATAAGGTATGTAAGGTTACTCTTTTCGTATCCTTTGGCAGCACCTATTGTTCACATTGTTACCGAACTTGTTTCCACTCCAAAATGTTCTAAAGTATCTCATCTCAGGTTGTTAGCAATTGTTATTCATGTGTCTCTTATTTGTTGACTATTGTTCCAAAGCTCCAATAATGTTTTGAGCACCAATGCAACAATCTCACAAAAAGTAAAGAAATGAAGTAATGCATATTTCGTTGAGTACAGGGGGCAGCTCTGGGGGCGAAAGCCTAGCTCGAGCCGAACCTGATTTATTAGATATAGGGGGCAGCTCTAGGGGTGAAAACCTAGCTCAAACCGAACCTGATTTATTGATTATGGGTGGCAGCTCTGGGGGCATAAGCCTCGCTCGAGCCGATCTCAATGTTATTTACCGCTGATCAGTTGGTCCCGGGCATTGTATGATTGATGTTGATATTGATATGAACATAAAAAAAAAAAGGAATGAATGTAATGTACATGGTTCCACATATACAGTACGATGGTTTATCAATATTGTTCACTCATTTGTATTTGATTCCATTTGAGTTCCTATATTTCATACAGTTACTTATGACCTTACATACTTAGTACATTCTTTTGTACTGACGTCCCTTGGAGGACCTACCTTACTTGCTGCAGGCACAGGAGCTAGTAGACCTTCATAGTAGAACACGGGTCATTGGTTGACTATCGGTGAGCTCCAGATTCGTTTGGGGCTTTTCGAGTCACTTGTATACACTTGTTTTCGTACTGTGTAATAGTTGTATAAAGAGGGGACTTGTCCCGACTTTAGGCATGGTTATGTATCTATTAGAGGCTTTGTAGACGTTGTAAGTCAAACGAAGGAATATCTTACCCTTTTGATGTGGTGGCCCTGACGGCCAAGTCTCATATCTATTTGAATATCTTTCCATGACTTTCGTTATTGATATCTCGTATCTATATGTGACAGAATGTTGTTCACTTAGTGACTTGCATATGAATATACTCGATCATAGGTTGGTTCTCTCGGGCCTTAAAGGCTTCGGGGGCCAGTCCACCCCAATGGGATTTGAGGTGTGACAATACAGGCATAATGCCACTAAAAGGATCTAATCGGAGGAATATCATCCAATTCACTAAGTAATATGGTAATTCTAATACTAAGGATCCTTAAGGTAAATCTATGGTTAACATGACTATAATAAAGGATAATAGGATTCTATAACCATAACTAGGTATAACCTATCCTATAATCCCTACCTAGCATAAAATCTGTACTATAAACATTCTCATAGAGAAAAGTAGACTAAAGCCTACCTCGAAGCCGAATCGCAATCTCGGACCGCCCATGAATCATTCGCCTTTGTTACATGATCTCAAAATGTCACCATGCTATTAAATTAATAATCTACACTTTAATAGGAGTAAAACGACACCCATATTGCTATATGAAAACTCGGGTGGAAGCTTAAGTCGAGAATAGGCTGTGGGGACCGCAAATGAATTCAAAAATTAAATCCTTAACAAGGTCCCTCTAAGGACAAGGAATGTGTACTCAAAATTTAAGCACAAATGGAGTTTAAATTGGGGCTCAAATCATCCCCTAAAGTTTGGGAATTTAAGACCTAAATTCTAGGAATTTACAATGAAAAAGGATGGAAATTGACGGGAAAATAATGGAAAATGATCAAGGAGTGTTGAACTAGCTTGTCTTAGCTTCAATGGATGATTTCCCACAGTTTCCCACATTGCAAACTCTCAAAAATGGAGGAAAAAACCCTAGAGAAATTAGGGAAAATTGGGTGAAGAGGATAGATTTATCACCAGTAGTTGCTGCTAAAGCAGTCACTTTGCCTCTAAAGCGGTCGGTACAAAAAGGTGAGTGGCTGCTAAAGAGGCACCCTGGATGCTAAAGCGACATCCTCTTAAGCATACAAGGAGAGCTAAAGAGGCCCTCAGCTATCCAGCCAAGGCTGATAAAGCGGCACAAGGTCGCTATAGCGACTATCGCTAAAGCGGTAAGATGGTCTCTAAAGCAACCATGCCTTAGCTAGTCAGCATCGCTAAAGTAATGGCATTGCCTCTAAACCAGACATCGCTTAAGCTGCTGCACCAACAACTTGAGGCATCAGATTTTGCTAAGTCCATATGAACTCTGGTCGGGTTCTAGGGATCCGTTTGGAACCCTGTGTGCAAAAATAAACTATGCTACCATATGAAATTCGACATTTTAGACTCAACAGAACTATCAAAATTTCCAATAGAGGTTGTTTGAACACAGTGTGGGCCCTACATCTAATGTTCCATTTTAACCAAATTCTACTCAATAGCCCAAAATGAGTCTGGAAGCCTTGGGACCCAGACCAAGGGTTCCCCTATCCTAAAATCAACAATCCAAAACTAACAGCGCTGTCAAAATTCTAATCCGAGGCTGTTTACTAGGAGTTTTAGTCTGAGACCAATTCCTTAAAAAAAAGCTCCAAAATAGGAAAATGAGCCTAAAACCCTAACGAACTTTCTGATAACCAAACTGACAGTTACGGCAAGTCATAAATGATCTGTAGTCTCTATGGGAAGATTCAAAATGCCAAAACTGAATGAAAATTAAGAAAATGACCTGGAGGGTCATTACATTCTTCTAGATTGTTAGCTAGCGACTCCTAGCATGAATTTGTTATTTTAAAACATGAATTTTGATAGTTGGGAACCTTGAATTCAATAAAGATGGGCTCTTTAGATTTAAAAATCCATTAATGGAGATAAGTTGAGCATGATAGAAATAGTTAATGGTTAATTGATCCTTTGATATTGTTATACACCATGAATAAGAGTAGAATTAGTGGGTTTGAATTACCAAAGTAATTGATTTAAGTACTCTTATAACTATTTGTTTGTTAGATAGTTGAGCATTCTGAGGCCTGAAGGAAGGGAAGGAGCATCTGTGGTCTGGCTTGCTTGTTCTAAGATCTTCAGTTGAGGTAAGTTATTATTTGTGAGTAGTAGATTATGGTTAAAAATTGTATTCGTAATATAGATTTGATGGGAGGAATCATACTTTGGCTTGCGGGCATGGAGTTTGGATAGATAAAATATGGAATCAATGTAATAAAGATCTTAGTTGGGTGTTATATTTTTGTGTGGATTCCTTGATGGGTGTTTATGTTTATATGACTCACTTGATGAATTTCAAGATAAATATGTCAATTTGGGTAACAATAGAGGAATTGAGTGAGCTTGTAATCTATAGTACTCGTCTCTAATATCTTAAAAAGGGTGAATTGAATATTATATGTGTTTGGAATATGTGCTATTCTTGGAGAAAGATAGTTATGAGAGTTGATTATGATAAGAAGAGGCGGTGGCATAACTTAAGAACCTAAAGTCAAGATAGGATAAAGTGTTAGGAAGTAAGATGTGTAAAGGTGCATGTCTATAGATAGAATAAGATGGAAGTTGGGAAGTAGAATGGGTCACGATTTAATAAGTTATTGTGGTAGTAGAATACGTATGGAGGTTGAGGAATAGTAGTGTTTGGTTAGGGTCGAACGCTTGTTTAAAAAACAAGACTTGTACGGGAATTGTGTGTGCCTCGTGATGTTTTTAAAATAGAGGGTCAATCTAAATTGGTTTTGTGTATACTCACTTGTTATATGTTGTTTGTCCTTTGGGTACTAGTGTCTGTTGAGTAGTTGATGGTTTAATTGGAGTTAAAGCTAAAGTTAATTGTACGTGTGCATGTTTAAATGATTGTTTGTTTATTTAGTTGAAATGCATGCTAATGAATGATGAACTTGTTAATTATTGAATGCATGTTTGTAAATTGATAACTTCTAATGAGATTGGTAAAAAGACCTTATTTGATATACAAGTGTGGTTGATTTACCTTATTATGTGATTGTACTTGTTTATGATATTGTTTGTTATTATGAGATGAACCGATAAAGGTTGATCATGATTGAATTGATGGAATTTAGGGAGGATAAGGGTGAGGACATTAGAATAAGGATAGTACAATACGTGGTTTTAGGATAAGGGTGGCATGGACTAGTTGTCTAGGATATTGGCATATGGACTGAGCTCATCCCATGAAGTTCATGGATAGTAGTCATATATAACACCTATAGCATTGGTATACACCGTGATATAGAAAGTTTGATGGTTCCTTGAGTGGATCGGGTTATTTGACATTATATTTGGATCTTTGTATAGTCCGATTATTTGACATTATATTTGGATCCTTGAGTGGACCGATTTTTTGACATAATATTTGAATCCTTGTGTGGTCCTGTTATTTGAAATTATATTTGGATCCTTGAGTGGACTAGGTTATTTGATATTATATTTGGATCCTTGAGTGTTCTAGTTATTTGATATTACATTTGGATCCTTTTGTGATTCGGTTATTTGATATTATATTTGGATTCTTGAGTGGACCAGATTATTTGATATTATATTTGTATCCTTACATGTTTCAATTATTGCATTACATTTGGATCCTTGTGTGGTCCAATTATTTGATATCGTACTTTGGTTCCTTGTGTGGACCGATTACTTATAGATGTTGTATAGTTCCTTGTACGGTCCAATTCTTAAGGTGATAATATGAATTGAAAGCTTATTTGATGACTTAAATGTCTACTTTATAATCTGAAAGCTTAATTGATGATTAAAATTCTAATTGATGACCTTATATGTTTGAAATAGACAATTGTATGTTTTGACTGTTGTCCATAATCCCTATAGTGTTGGGTTGCCTAGAGTTATGTGTGCAGAATTGTAATACATGACTTGTGGCAATAGAGTTTTTAGTTAATGAGAGTTAATCTTGAAATTGGTAGCAATTAAGTTGTAAGTGAAACTGATCGACTAATAATAACTACTAGGGATAAATAAGTGAGAGTTATGATGTATGAACTCTGATATGAAGAGTGATGTCTGATTAGTGAGATTAAGTGTGAATGGTATAAGGAAAATGTCAGTGGCACAGATTTTCTGCTAGTAATGAATTGGGTACAACTAAGTCAACAAGAATAAGAATGGAAATACTGTTAGGTAATATGAGAGAGAAATATAACATAAGTGGGTGAAAGTAAAGCGAGTTAATTTATTATATAAGTTGTCATGCTTTCTTTCTGTGATTTCTATATGATGTTTACGTGATCTAACCCTAGACGACCGATGATACCTACTTGTACGTGTGGTTGTACTGATACTACTTTTGCTATATTCTTTTTGGGGTATAGTCTTGTTGTGGGATCAATTGATGTTTCTTAGGTGACGGGGATAGTAATCTCCAGCAGTTTCTACTCATTTCATTCCTACGGTGGGTGCTATGTCTTTTGTTTTGTCTTTTACTTTACTAGAAGCTCTTGTACATGTCTAGACTAGGTCCTTGGGAAATGTATTTTTTAATTCTTTGTTTTTTGTAAATAGGTTGTAATATTTGTTAGATTGTGAGATCTTAATGAAATTGTTTATAACTTCCGCATGATTTCTAAAATGGGTAGTAAGGGTTCTCCTATCTAGATGGATTAGAGCAAGTGTCTGTATGATCTGACTAGTTGGGTCGTGACAAAAGGTATAGTATTCACAAGATCACAAGTATTTTCCTTAGCTAGTTATGATTTATTTCTAGCAATATTTTCAGGACCAATTCACAAGTTATCTACTTTTAATCAAAGAAAAGTTTAAAGTCATAGTCTCTTATGTACTTAAATATTATAATTCAGTATTATACATCATTCACAAACACAAATTAAAATCACTCAGCAAACAACCTAACAAATTTTAAGAAAGACTCCTAAAACATGTCACAATTTCTAAAAGAACAACTTTAATGTCATATTTGGATACAATCGAAGGACTGAAATGCTATTGAATATAACTCAGTAATTAAAATTCCATTTTAGCTAGACAAATACTATAATCACAACTCTAATATTTCAAACATGGTCATCTACTAACAAAGAGGAAAGGGTAAAATTTTTATCTCTCTTGGGGCAGTGAACTAGGGATGTCAGTGTAGAATCTACTCTCTCATTGTGAAGAAATTTAGACCTCGAACCAAAGATCCTGCAAGAAAAACAATAAATGAAAAATATAGGATTTTTGAAAATAATGATGATAGCTAAATGCTATGAATAATTTTCACCATGTATGATGTTCTGTTGAGTGTGAGAGATCTCTTTGTAAGTAATCAAGCATGATTTTCGGTTGAGGGTTTGAGATGTATTTATAGGTAAAAATTAAGGTTAGGGCTCCATCTTTTGAAATTCAAATTCATCCCTGGGAAGGTCACAGGCAGACCTTGGATTCCTAAAAATGAGCTGTTTCAAATTTGTTATGTTGATTCTCTGATTAGAAAAAATCTAGATTTTAAAATGATTTTGGCCTCTTATATTGGCTCATTCATTGAAGATGATAGAGAGTGAGAGGTGTGTTTTGCACTAAAATGGGGAAGATTTTCACTGTAATTGTTGTAGGGTATTTGAGCTTTCCTTCAAAGAGGAAAGAGATTAGCGAGGGACATGTAGCTACTGATTTTTTGGGAGATTTTGAATTTGATTTAGGATTTGGGCTAAAATATGGGTTAGAAGAATTAGGTTGATAAGAGCTAAGCTTGGGCTGTAAATGATTGAATTTTGATGGTCTTTCTCTCCTTTGAATTGATTCGTTTGAGCTTTTAATTTAATAACTAATGTAACTTATATTATGGGACATTAATTAATAATTACCTAAAGAGTTAAAGTGCATATAACTAATTTTATAAGTATAAAACTAACGACAATCGATTTTAAAGAAGATGGTAAAAAAGTAATAGTAGTAATATCGATTATACATTAGTAATTTTAAAAATAGTGAAAATGATGATGATGATGATAATAGTAGTAATAATAATAATTATTATTATAACCCAAACAACTATGACAATATTAAATAGATAATAAACAAAAACAGTAGTGAAATATAAAATATTTGACTTATTAATAATTTAAATGCTCAAGTGGATGAATTAGAAGAAAGGGATGACAAAATTGGGTGTCAACAGCTGTCCCTCTTTTATCGGAGAGTTTTCGGGCAAAGAAGTTGATTAGTAGCCAATTTTTTTCCGGATACAACTTAAAAGCATTGGATGATGGGTGTTGAGAAGACTACAATGAAATGTTTTGAGGATTATGGCGGAACCTCAATTTTGAGTCACCTACATAGCTCAAATTCTCAGAGCATCAGGCCCCATGTAGTTCTAGATGAGTAATATTTGTGGGAGATAGAAGGAAAAGAAATGTTCGAGAATGGAAGGTATGTTTATACCCTCCTAATTATAAATGTGGTCGACAACACACTCATAAGTAGGACTCTACTAGACACAATTCTATGACATTCTAAGATTGAGTAAACAAGTTGTTCATATGGAAATTCCCAAAGTTTGCCCTAGTATCGAGTTATGGAGATACTGGGTGCTGGAAGGAGCTGAGGGTTGTGTAAGAATTTATTGAGTTAAAATTTAGCGTTGTAAAATGAAAGGAAAGTTTAGATAACCTGCATAAAACATGTTTGTGGGACGTAAACATAGATGAGTTTGATAGTAGATCCCTGACTTTTTGCTGGTGAGCTTGATATTCCTCTTCAACAAACTTGCCCTGGTTCACTACTAGGAGATAGTTCCACATTATGATGTATGTCTTGTTATTGCAGATTGTACTTCCTATCAAAAATTGAAATGCATGTTAAAATTATTAGTTGAATCGGGGGTAAAGTTAAAACATAAAAATATATAAGAGAATGTATGAGTGTAAAAAACAGGATAAAGTTGTGTGGCTCATGAAATGATGAGGTCGTATGTCCAAATGTTGTCTCTAGTTGAATCAATGATGAATAATATCTCCGATTATCTTTAGAGACTTAATGATGCATGATGTCTCTGATAGTATTCAAGGACTTTATATTGGTACTGCCTCCGATTATCTTCAGAGACTTAATGTTGAATGTGGTATAATCCTGCAAAACTTTTCAATAAAGTTGTTAAATGAAGTCATGATAAAGTAAGGGTAAAGTAGATGATAAGTGAGAAATGGAACCGTGTGGCTTATGATGAATGGTCGCTTGGTCAAATAACATCTCCAGTTATCTATGGGGACTGATGTTGATTGTTGTAAAATCCTCCAATTGTGTTTGGGGACTTGATGATGAATGACGTCTCCAGTTGTCTTTAGAGACTGATGTTTATTGTTGTAAAATCCTTCTATTGTCTTTGAGGACTTGATGATAAGTGGCATCTCTGGTTGTCTTCGGAGCTAGATGTTGATTGTTCTAAAATCCTTTGGCTATATTTGGGGATTTGATGATGAATGACATATCTGATTGTCTTCGGGGACTGATGTTGATTGATGTAAAATCCTTCGATTATCTTCGGGGACTTGATAATGAATGAAGTCTCCAGTTTTCTTTGGAGACTGATGTTGATTGTTGTAAAATCCTTTGGCTGTCTTCGTGGACTTGATGATGAATAACATCTCTGGTTATCTTCAGGGACTAATGTTGTTTGTTGTAAATCCTAGAAAAATTTAGATTAAAGTTGTTGAATAAAGTTACAAAGTCGAATAAAGTAGTTGACGAATGAGAAATAAAGTTGTGTGGCTTATGATGAAGGGGTCGTGTGGAAAAATGATATATCCACTTATCTTCGAAGACTTGACGTTGATTCCTTTGAAAATTCAAGGTAAAAATATTAAGCGGATAAAGTGAATTATAAAGGAAGTTAGTAGAGTAAAGAATAAACTAAGTGAAGCTGCTCAACTGCAGATGATGATTATAGTTGGTTGAATGTCGTCCTCTGATTTTTAGTTGGTTGAAGTCAAACTCACGACGTGACTTTCCTTCATAGACTGTTTATTAACAAAATTAGTTGTGAGATAGTGGTATCAATCTTTTTGTGATGTTCAACCTATTGACATCTAGATGGCGGAAGTAGACATCTATTTCTGGATTAATCGAATAAGTTTACCTTGGAAGATGAAGATAGACTATTGTATTTCCCTCTACCATGATTGATAGCTGTCAAAGGATCTAAGAACTGGACTTTGAAAAAGGATCTGATTTCTTCTGAATCTAAGGGTTTAGTGATCAACTAGAGCCCAAATTTAGGTGTCTATGACCCATAGTCTAGATAGTGATGGTGGTATTAACCTCGATATGTGGTTCAATCCAATGAGGTTTAGATGAAGAAGATAAACATCTATTTAAGGAATTGGAGTATAAGTTACCTTCTTGACGTTGATAGTAGCTACTAAGCTAGCTCAACTCTTGTTCTCTGGAATGGAAGTGATTCGAGGTAAGGAGGTACTGAAAATTGATCTCCATTTAGCACAAATCACCTGATATTCTCCCAGATCCAGATTATAGATCTTTGAATTTGAGATTCAAGAAGAAGATAGATGAAGTTGGACATTCCCAAGGTTCCATTATCCTGTCTTTCCTTTTTCTTTTCCCCATTTTCCTAGGTTTCTTATTTTTATTTCTAGAATTGGCCTTGCTTTTTACTTTTTTATTTCCTTTTCATATTGGACCAGGTCATGCTGACTTGGACAAATTATTACATGTACAATTTCTTTGTTTTAATAAATACAGGCCTGTCGGCCTTTTATTTAAGAAAATAGGTTGTCCATGGGAAACGTTGTTCACGTAGAGGACAGAAAGAAAGAGCTTGTGAAGTATCTCATAGAATTACTTGTTTGGGAGTCTGTATCATAGATTCCAATGATAGTAGTGTGATAGTGTAGAGTACTTCCAAGTTCACATTAATGGTTGAAGTAAAAAGTGAAGTAAGATAGTGATCCCATATTGCTCTAATTGAAGGATATAATCCACAAACAGAAAGTTGAGGTTTTCTCCCAGGGGATAGGGTATTCTTCAATATCAAGGTAGGTTGTGTGTTCCAGATGTAGATGGGTTGAGAGAGTTGATTTTGACATAGGATCACAATTTTAGATATTCTATTCATCCAGGTTCCACCTAGATGTACCATTATTTGAGAGAAGTTAGATAGGGTGGTGTGAAGAAGGACATTACCGATTTTGTAGTTAAATGCCCCAACTATCAGCGAGCGAAGGTTAACCATCAAAGTCCTGGTGGTAACACTCAAGATATAAGTATTCCTAAATAGAAATGGGAGATGATAAACATAGATTTGATAATAGGCCTACCTCAAAAACATTATCAGCATGATTCGATTTGGATTATTGTAGACAAAATAAGTTAGTCATCTCACTGCCTGTCAAGACTACAGATTCAATAGAGGATCATACCAGATTGTACATTTGGGAGTTAGTTAGACTTCATGGAATTCTCTTGTCTATCAATTCTAATAGGGGTGCTCAGTTTACTGGTTACTTTTGGAAGTTGTTTTAGAAGGGTTTAGACACCCATGTAGACCTCAATACAACTTTTCCTCCGCAGATTGAAGGACAAGCAGAGTGCACTATTTAGGCTCGCGAGGATATGTTGAAGGCTGCACGATCAACTTTAAAGGTAATTGAGATGATCAACTACCTCTTATTGAATTTGCTTATTATAACTGTTATTATTCTAACATTCAGATAGCCCCATTTGAGGCGCTTTATAGGCAGAAATATAGGTCTCTTATTAGTTGGTTCGAGGTGGGTAAAGTTGAATTGATACGGATAAATTTAGGACATCATGCCATGGAAAAGGTTCCAGTGATTAGAGAGCGGTTGCAGACTGTGCAAAGCTGACATAAATCTTATTTGGATGTATGGTGGAGGGATGTAGAATTCAAGGTCGATGATTGGGTATTTTTAAAGTCTCACATATGAAAGGGGTGATTTGATTTACTATGAAGGAGAAATTTAGACCCCAATACATTGGTCCTTATTGGATATTGAGTATAATTGGGATTATAGCTTATAAGTTAGAGCTGCCCATGGAGTTGGTAGCAGTGTATCCTGTGTTTCACGTCTCCATGCTAAAAAAAAGTGTTGGTGATCTGTTGCTTATTGTTCTTTTGGTGAATGTTGGAGTGAAGGATAACTTGTCTTAAGAAGAGGTACCAGTCGAGATTCTAGATTGACAGATCCATAAATTAAGAACCAAAGACATAGATTCAATCAAGGTTTTGTGGAGAAATTAGTCAGTGGAACAAGCTACATAGGAAACCGAAGATGATATGAAGGTCAAGTACCTACACCTATTCACTCGTATCAATGAGAATATTTTAGGTAATGGTTTTCTTCTATAGTGAATCTTAGAAGCTTTCATGTGATGACTTGTCACTTTGTAGTTTCATTCATTCCCCCATTCCAAATTTAGCCTTCTTTCGAGGATGAATGATCCTAAGAGGGAAATATTGTAGCACCTCAGATTCCGAACGTATGAGTATATAGTACTTAGCCCAAAAATTCAGGCTGAAACTAGAAGTTCAAGTTTCCTATGAGTTTTTCACGAGTCGTCAGCTAGGTCCATCACTCGTGAACCCACTTATGGTACCCACCCAAGTTCCTCAGTGAACTATGAATGTGGTCCATGATCTATGGAAGTAAACTACGAACCATGAACCCACCAGTGGAACAAAAGCTTCAGTGCTGCAAATTCCAAAGTTTCTATAAATGACAGCACGATCCATGGAAAAGAACCATGAACCGTGAAAAACATCATGGAACCTTACCTGAGAGTTGACAATTTCCTTGAAAACCATGATTGACAAAAAATCATAGAAATCAATCCACGACATGTGAAGTTGATTCGTTAAAATGATCCACTAAAGTAGTTCAAAATTCTTCCAGATGACACAACCCATAGCACAATTTGTGGAACTAGTCGTGGGTTGTGATCCCTAAAAATTTAAGCACATTTTAATAGGGGAAATATTGTTCATTATTCACTTTCTAATCCTGTACTATGACATTTAAACTTCTCTAAATGGGGTATATCATGAAGTCCTATTGATCTCTCCCTCAGTATACTCTCAAACCCCGAAAAAGTTAAAACAAGCTCTCAAGCAAATAGACCTAGGGTTCTAACGTCAGCCATTCATTCAAGCTCCCAGTCTAGAATCCTCATAGCTATTAGGTATGTAAGGATTCAATGAGGGTATTATTTTATCCTTATGCCTATATTTTCATAAAGTATTACAATATCATGATATTCAAGTTGGGGGTTTTACCCTGAATATGTAGATTCTTCTTAATTTCAGTTTTAGTTGATTTTCATGATTTTAATTATATGTTAAAAATATTTAGAATGGTATTTTAGTCTCATCTTAACGTAAATTCTTGAAACATTTACTCAGCAGAATTTAACATGATATAGATTTACAAATTTCGCACAGGGCATTAAAGAAAGATGATTTTTGGGTGTAAGTCTCATATCATATTTTCAGACAGATAGAATTTAATTATTTATGAGCATATTAGTATTTAAAATGTATTCCTTTAGTGACCCTCCTTATGTTACAATAGTGGTATTGATAGTAGTTGACTTTGTGTGATGGTTTAGTTGAGAGGGTAGAGGCCCCTTGTTGTGAGAACTGTAGTATGTTTATTCTCTAAGGTTATAAGAGTAGAGAAAGATCAAGATGAAGATTTTTTATATGAAATAGTTAGTTGAGAATTTTTGGTGTGCCTTTTGGTAGCAGTTCATGAAATTATAGTAACATAAATGTTGTGGGTGACTCTTTATGCACTAGTGACTTCTTGATTTGAACTCTAGGTTAGTTGAATGGGGTGGTAAGAAGCAGTAGTATTCTTGACATGGAAGTCCCTACATAAATATATAGGATAAGTCTCATGCTTTGGATTAGTATGATTACCTTACGTGTAGTACCTTGTGACTTCGAGTTAGGATTGAACATGGTAAGAGCATGCAGTTAGACTCAGACTTTGATAGAAGTAGTCACATGTACCCTTGTGAGGGTTATAAGTTGTAGATGATGAAGGATAGTATTTGAGAGGAGAAGTGTACTTGAGAAGTGTTGCTAAGCTTAGAAGTCATCAGTCGTATAGCTTAAGGCATAGTATCCCTATTCTTACCTCATGCTTAGGGTACCCACTTTTCATATCAAGTAGCTACAGATAGTTTGTGGCCAATGTTTGAATCTGTATAGTCCATACTTTATGAACCTATATCATATGTCTCGCATGAATCATGCCTATGATTGCTTCCCTCTAAATGTTATAAAAGTTTCCTTTCCAAGTCTTACGAAGGCCAATAGGGTCCATGTTTACGTCCTTGTTTACCTTCTTCATCCCTATGCTAGCAGTTGGTCTTATAGCTCGTGCTACTACATTTCTTGTTAGTGCAATTCAGTTCATGCTAGTATATGTAGCAAATATAGCCCAAAGAAATCTAAGTTTAGTCCATTCATATTCCTATTCTAGCTTTGACCCTCATTTGAAAATGAATGATCATAAGGGGGAGATATTGTAACACCCCGTAAATTCTAAGCTAAGATTTGAAGCATTCTTTAAATATGTATATACCCGAATCCAATGGTTTCTAATTATACATAGGTGTTAAGATCAATTTCTTAGTGTGAGAAGAGCATTAAAAATGAATTAAGGTAATGAGGAACCTCTAACACAAAGTTGAGTTGAAAGTTTCTTACCGATTGAGTTTTCATATAAGATTTTTCTAGGGTCAATTTAAACAAGCATTACTCTTAGAATATGAAGAATTTTGTAGCTTAAGACCCACCAAATTAAAGGTCTTCGAGTCTTCTTTCGAACACCACCAACTATTTATCTATCCAATATCAGAGTAAAACGTTATGATAATTTTACTAGAGAGTGTCTATCTACCAATGAAAAATGGATAAAGTGACGAACTTTCACTTGGACGACGGTCCATCATGTGAGCCATCGTACCTATCTAGTGAGCTAAAAAAAACCCAAAAGTCGATGGTTTGGACCACAGTCCATTGAGGGATAAATGATCCATCACCTGGATCGTCCTACATGATTTTTCTATACTTTTGAATATTTATTCAAGAGGTAGTTTAGTCTTTTCCTTACCCAAGGCCCCTCCACAGGATTTTAAACACCCAATAAGGGTTATTTCTTAGAAAAGTGTTGACAAATTCTCTCCCAAATCCTTTTCCTTCTCCCAAAAACTCAAGAACAAGTAAGAGGGGTTTCTCAAATCCCATAACTCCAAAGCACCCAAGATTAAAAATTTCTCCCAAAATCTTTTTTTTTTCCATGTATTTGAGAATTCAATAAGGGCTTACTTTCACCCTTATGCCTAAAACTTCAGATTTAAAGTTTCAATTTTTATGATTTCTTGATCTAGGGTTTATACCCAATTATGCAAACATTGTGATTTTCAGTTCCTGCATGTTTCTCATGGTTATTGATTTAGTTAAATACAAATAGATAAACATGATTTTACGGCCTCGAATTTAGTTTAAAACCTTAACACATGATTTAAACAGACTTAGCATGATTTGACCTTATGGTTTCAGATTTAGTATGA
Organism: Capsicum rhomboideum; assembly: GCA_031232105.1. Taxonomy (NCBI): domain Eukaryota; kingdom Viridiplantae; phylum Streptophyta; class Magnoliopsida; order Solanales; family Solanaceae; genus Capsicum; species Capsicum rhomboideum. The sequence goes on from CP124715.1 coordinate 102,839,067, forward strand.
GTTGAGTTCATGAGCAAGGTTTTCCCATAATTTATGATATCCCTACAAGTTCGTAATTATGCATCAAATATATGCTTTAAGGTTTCTTTATGAATTATTATAAACTTTAGATTGATGGGACATATTTTCAAATACATAATTTTCAGTATATGACTTATGACATGATATAGGGCTTAGGCTTATAGTAGTAAGTTTAATGATTTGTATGACATCTAGTTATGCCATCAGTACTTATGAATAGTTTTCTTACAAAAGTAAGTTTCATGATTAGTATGGCATCCAGATATGCCATCAATAATTATGAATAGTTTTTCTCATAAAAGTAAAGTTCGTGAGTAGTATGACATTCATTATTTTGGAAAGTTTTGACATCCAGATATGTCAAATAATATGATATGAGCACTAGTATATTTTGGAAGTGGTATTTAGCACCGAGCGGATGTGAGTTCAGTCAAACCCAAGTCCCAGAACTATGTTTCCATTGTAGGATTTATAACATGTACCACAAGTCAGTAAACCTCTTTAGCCTAAAAGGCACACTTCAGGATCCTCATGTATATTGTTACAACTTTGGCAGGTTAGAACAATCTTTTTCAGTGTGGGTGTATGACACTAGACTCCATGTTGCTCGCATGGTTTATGTCGGTTAAGATAAGCTTCCTATAAAATGATTTAGAACATAAAAATTGTATATGACTCACTAGTTTTTAGACATGATTAGTTTATAACTATTTCATATGATTCAGTTTTTTCAATTTTTTTTATGATAATGTGAGTCATTGTGCATTATTTCATACATATGTTTATTATGACTTGATTATTTTGCCATGATATTTGTTTTTAGTATGATTTTATATTGTATACATGATATTGCATGTCTCATTTGCTCAGTACATTCAAAATATTGATCGCATGCTTTCTTTTGCGCTATATCCTATTATGATATAGGTTTTGGTGCTTAGACTCAACCGCGCAGTTCGATACTCTCCAGTGCCAGTTCATCTACTCTTGTGGTGAGTCCTCATCATTCGACGAAGGTTTATTTTTAGTTATGATTTATCAGACTCTATTTCAATTTCAGTTGTTTAGAATTAGCTTGGGACTTGTCCCAGTAACTCGTCTGTTAACTTAAAGGCTTTCAAATCTAGTTAGACAGTTCAACTTATTGTACAGTTTAGAACTTAATTCAGACTAAATATTTTATTTCAGCTATCCCAACTTTGTTCAGTCATTTAATTGCTCATATTTTTCTGTTTAAGCTTCTGCATAGTTGTTCAGTTAAATGTTTAGTGCCATGCTAGTACCATGGGTTAGCTTGGGACTACTTGTAGTCCTAAGTACCGTGTCGCTTCTAGGGTGTAGACTCGGATTGTGACAAGGAAGAAGAGTGAAATCAAGGGGAAATGCATGCAAGGACCATAGGAACTTATCCATTCTTGATGAAATCCCACACTTAGTGTACTCCCAAGCTCCAACAGGCAAAAGTTAATGAAGAAAATGATTTTAAAATGAAGGGAAGGACATTTTATACTGTCATTGGTCCCTTCTTCGCTAATACGGACCCCTGTCGTGAACGTGATGACCCACCAGGTCTGACCATCGTTAATGTGATGGTCCCTTCATGATCGCGAAGAATGGCCTAGTCTTGTTCCTGCTGATCCTTCATCGCGAGCACAACGGGTCCATCATGAACGCGAAGGTAAAAGAAGTCTGACATTCGTGAACGCCACGACCAGGTTGTGCTGCCCTAAATGTCAACTAGGGAGCGAGTGTTACAGAATTTTGCCTTCTTTCTGTTATATATATGTGTGTGTGTGTGTGTGTGTATGCGTTAGGACATTAGTCCTATGGATGTTTAATAAATTTTCAGATGAGACGATGTTATGTGACATCGCATTGACTAACGTGCATCTGGTTTAGTAGTGTTGCGGTTATCTTCGATTCCTGGGTTCGCTTCTGACCCTGCCACTTATGTGAATATCCTAGTCTTCTGAGTGAATTTTGTGAGGTTATTTCTCTAAATATTTTGTACTCTTTTTTATTTAGTGGATTTTTAGGTCAATTGACCGAACAACGTTAAATTATTGTTACTCTTTTGATATGTTATTTATCATCTTCCGATATATGCTTTGTTAGCTTCCATATGACACCTAGTTATTTTAATCCTACCAATATGTTGACTAATATATCATATACTCAAATTAAAACAGTGAATTATTTAAGTAGTGCAAGATCATTAATGTTAAACCCCTTTAGGAAACTTATACTACGTGAATCACGTATTTTTCTATCAAGAAAAATAATCATTTCCTCTCTCTATTTGAGGTTGAATTTTCAACTTGTTTAATGTTATGTCAAACATGTTTTACGTGGTTAAATTTTTGTGTAAGACTGAAGACCAAAATTGTACTCGAAGACATGCATTCGGCTTGCTACACCTCTTTGACTCCGTTACAATTAGTAAGAAAATCAGGCATGTGTTTTCGGTTAAGTCACCAAGTCAAGTCTTTGATATCTCACAGACTAGCAAGCTTTATCTCCCATGTTTTCACATTTGCATTATTGTGAACTTAAAAGATTAGATTTCTCTAATTTGATTATTTGAGATTTGCACGTGGAATATAATTATATGTGCCTCAGAAAATCTTCAAATTATTAGAAATTTGGAAAATAAACAAAATCATCTAGAAGTCATCAGGTAATGAGAACTTCTCTCTGACTGAATTTGCATTGAATTATGAATATTTCCACGTGAAAGGTATTAGTAATAGCTAATACTCCCTCCATTACATCTTTGTTTTTTTTTGCTATTTTGACGGGTGTTGTTAGAGAAAAAAAATGAAATGCTTTTGAAATTTATGATCTAAATCAAATTATAGATATTTTTTGGGGATTATAAGTCATTTAATTAAACATAAAATGAGAAGTTTAGAGTTAATTCATTTCTATATATAAAAATATATCACTTTTTTTAGACAGTTGAAAAGAAAAATGCATCACATAAATTAATGAGTAGTTATTTATCTGTTTTTTGTTATGGTCAAATGGCCAATTTTTTACTTCCTTTTTGTTTGCCCAGTTCGCTGACCTTCTCTTGCTTATACAAAAATGATATAGTTTCTATGCACATATATACTCTACACAATAATGATATAATTTCTAATTTCTACACACATCTTACACAGATACATATTTTATAGAATAATTATACAATTTTTATACAATTGTACTTGATTGTAAAAAAGCATATTTTTAGAAAAAAAAAAAACAAGTAGCAAAAAAAACATGATTAAATACCTTCTTTTTTTTTTTATAAAAAAAAAAAGGCGGAAATGACCCAACAAAACAAATGGTTACCCTCATGAAAATTCTTTCAGGAAATTATATTGGATGACCCCCATAGTGGGTGACTTTGTTTTTTTGTCTCCCATTAGAAAAGTCTTTAAAGACTAGCATTCCTTCCTTTTTAGTATAGAACAAGTACATTTTTGCCCCTCTATACCTCAAATGTTTTTACACTTTCCATGCTCATTTGTTCCTCAACTTCTATTTTTATTTCCTCTTCTTCTTTTTTTTTCTTTTTTCTTTTTCCTTGATTTTTTATTTTCTTTTCTTGTTTTAATTCATTCGTCTCAACATTTATTTATTTTATTTTATTTTTCTTCTTTTTTTTCATCTCTTTTTTCTTTTTTTTCTCAAACATTATTTTTTTTTTTATTATTATTTTTTTAATTCATTTGTCTCAACCTTTATTTTTCTTTTATTTTTTATTTTTATCTTTTCTTCTTTTTTTCATTTTTCTCAAACTTTGTTTTTATTTTTTTCTTCTCATTTTTTGTTTTTCTCAATCTTTATTTTTTTCTTTTTTATTTTAATTTATAATTGTCTTTTTTCTTTTTTTCTTTTCTTAACCTTTTTTTTTTCTTCTCTTTTTCTTTTCTTTTTCTCAATCTTTATTTTTTTCTTTTCTCTTTTTTTTTTTGTTCTCTTTTTTCATTTTTCTCAACTTCTATTATATTTTACTAATGAACAGAAAGTTAGATAATCGAAGTAAATTTAAGGGCGTGACTTGTTGTTTGAAAGTCCTTTGGAATAAGTCTTACCTCTAAGGCAAGAGTGGTAGAACATCTCATAAATCAAGACACAATGTGGTAGTGTCAAGTCTTGATCTTAGGGCATAACTTGTTGTTAGAAAATCCTTGAGCTAAGTCTTGCCTCTAAGGCAAGAATTATAGAGTATCTCATAAATTAAGACATAATGAAGTAGTGTTAACTCTTGCCCATGGAGAGTAACTTATTTTTTTGGGAGGTTCTTGGGCTACGTCTTGCCTTAGAGGCGAGACTAATAGAGCATCTCATAAATCAAGACACAATGTGGTAGTGTCAAGTCTTGCTCTTGGAGCATAACTTGTTGTTTGAAAATCCTTGAGCTAAGTCTTGCCCCTAAGGCAAGAATTGTAGAGTATCACATAAATTAAGACATAATGAAGTAGTGTTAACTCTTGCCCATGGAGAGTAACTTATTTTTTGGGGAGGTTCTTGGGCTATGTCTTTCCTTAGAGGCAAGACTAATAGAGCATCTCATAAATCAAGACACAATGTGGTAGTGTCAACTCTTACCCACGAGGCATAACTTGTTGTTTGAAAGTTTTTGGCCTAAGTCTTGCCTCTGAGGCAAGAGTTAAAGAGCATCTCATAAATCAAGACACAATTTGGTAGTGTCAACTCTTGCCCATAGGGCATAACTTATTATTTGAAAGTCCTTGGGCTAAGTCTTGCCTCCAAGATAAGAGTTATAGAGCATCTCATAAATCAAAACACAATATGGTTGTGTTAACTCGTGCATAACTTGTTGTTTGAAAGTCCTTGGCTAAGTCTTGCCTTTAAGGCAAGAGTTATAGAACATCTCATAAATCAAAACCAATGTGATAGTGTCAACTCTTGTCCATGGGGTGTAACTTTTTGTTTGAAAGCCCTTGGTCTAAGTCTTGCCTCTAAGCCAAGAGTTATAGAGCATCTCATAAATCAAGACACAATGTGGTAGTGCCAACTCTTGCCCATGGGGCGTAAATTATTGTTTGAAGATCCTTGGGCTAAGTCTTGCCTCTAAGGCAAGAGTTATAGAGTATTTCATATGTCAAAACACAACGTGGTAGTGTCAACTCTTTCCCATTATATGTAACTTGTTGTTTGAAAGTCCTTAGGATAAGTCTTGCCTCTTAGGCAAGAGTTATAGAACATCGCATCAATCAAGACACGATGTGGTAGTGTCAACTCTTGTCCATGGGGCATAACTTGTTGTTTGAAAGTCCTTGGGCTAAGTCTTGCCTCTGAGGCAAGAGTTATAGAGCATCTCATAAATCAAGGCACAATGTGGTAGTGTCATCTCTTTCCCGTGGGGCATAACTTGTTGTTTGAAAGTCCTTGGGTGTCTTGCCTCTAAGGTAAGAGTTATCAAGCATCTCATAAATCCAGGCAAGATGTGGTAGTATCAACTTTTACCCATCAGGCGTAACTTGTTATTTGAGAGGAATCGAAGAAAAGAAAAAGAAAATAATAAAAGTTGAGGAAAAAGAAAAAAATGAAGAAAAAACATTGAAAAAAAGAAAGAAGAAAAATAAAAGAAAATAAAAAAGAGAGAAAAAAAATAGAAGTTGAGAGGAGAAAAGGAAAAAAAATAAAGGTTGAGAAAAAAAGAAAAAAAAAAAGACAACAAAAAATAAAAGAAAAATAAAGGCTGAGAAAAAGAAAAAGAAAAAAAGAGAAAAGAAAAAATAAAAACCAAAGAAAAATAAAAAAGAGCAAAAAAAATAGAGGTTGAGAGGAGAAAAGAAAAAAAAGTAAAGGTTGAGAAAAACTTTTAAAAAAAAGAGAGAAAATAAAAAATAAAAATCAAAGTAACATAAAAAAGAGAAAAAAATAAGAGTTGAAAGATAAATAAGAATGGAGAGTTGTTTAAAAATACTAGTCTATGGGAACGTGCATTGCACGTTTGTCCCTTACTATTGTTCTATAACTTGTATATATTTGAAAATTGAGTTGTAAAATAGGAAATGCTTAAAATTAGAAGGCTAACTAAATAATACATACATACATACATACAAACATATATATATTTGTATACGAAGAAACCCAAAAAAAAAAAAAAAGTAGTGCGATAACTGAAACACATCAAAAGCAAGAACTACAACAATATGGCTAGTACAGTGACAAACACCAACACACCTAAACACTCGAAAAAGGAAGACAACCCTCTGTCATGACCTATTTTTCGCCAAGGTTAAAACAAGCACGACTTATGGACTCTACAAGAATTGAATTTGTTCAGAGTCGCCACCTAATTTTTAAGGAAAATAAGGAAACCTATTTAAGTATTGACATGTATGACTTATGTTTTAATCTGCGAAAACCAGTTTAGATTCTAGGTAAGGGTTCAAGTTATTCCGAAGGTAAGGTGTTAGGCATCCTTCAAAATCCACAAAATGTGGTACCCGACTAGACTAAATTTATCAAAGAGGAAGGAGAAAAAAAATCATTTTTTGAGAAGTATGAATAATTAAAATATGTAATAATGTACAAAATGCATGTATAAAACATGGTATGTCAAATGCATACATAGACTTTAGTATTGTAATATATGTGTACAGAGATAAACAAAAGTATATTATGTAAAATATGTATAAATATATATATATATATATATGTGAAAAAAATGTTCTTTTATCAAAGGAAATCACTTTTATGTGTAATGTATGAAAAGAAAAGTAATTTTTATACTATACTAAAGAAAAAGTATTCAACTAATATTTTGTATTTGACAAAAGTTAATGGGAGAAAAAATTAAATAAAATGAATGTTTATTTTGAAAGAAAAGATTGTACAATATTTTCTAATGGAAAAAAGTGTGAATTAAATATCCAAATTAGTTTGATTCTTTTATATAAATATTAACGGCCTAAGTTTTGCCTAAACGCTTGGTGAGGATTACGCAAGTAAAGAATATCCCCCGCCTAACGCCCCCCAAAAAATAAAGTTTCACTATAATTAACATTTGTACAATTGTAAGGCTAAAAGTAAATACAAATAGTGAGTTTGAGGGAATCTTCAAATTCCTTTTTAGCATCGTCTTTTGAAAGTGTCTCCGGAAACCTGTATATACACTTGATATAAATATTAATAATGAATAAATATTTATCAAAATCAAATATGTGTATATGTAAAAATAGATTTTTGTTATAAAGTGGGCTCGGATTAAGTTTTAGATACGTCATGGCTACGAAGTGGTTGCTCGAATTTATCGGCCGTCCTAAATAGCCTTGCCAAGATACGAATCATAAAACTTTTGTGTTGTCGTGATAATATAATGATCTCGTCATCGCCCATATTTATTTATTTTTGTCACGTATTTGTATACGTGATATCCGTCTTTTTATCTGTGGAGGCCTCAAAAATCGACGGAAATTTTTTCATTGGCCAAATGCATTGATATTTGTTTGTTATGAGTTAAGAATATCCAAAAAGCAGTAAAACGACCAAAAATATCCATAAAATAGTCCAAAATTCGCAACATAATAATAGAGCAAAACAAGATCATTGAAAAATCGACAAAGCCATCAAAAAGTGCAAACAAAACAAGAATCAATCCAAATGTCAAAACCAGTAGCAATATAGAGCAACAATCAGCAAAGATCAACCATTAATGGAACCCAAAAATAGTGATCTTCATAGGAAAAGACCAAGTTCTTGTTGGAAAATCCAAGGTCACCGAAAAAACACTTTTTACTCGAGTTTGACCAACTTCGGCCAGATCTAAAAAAAAAATAAAAAAAATAAACAAGAACAAAAATATTATCAAGCATGGAAGTAGACAAAGAAACCGACCAAAACCACTACTTCGACGGCATGGGATGCCGGAGAAGCGGGTTTTCCCGGCCAAATTCGTCGGTGGATCAACAGGAGAGACGGCAGGGTGCAAGGGGACTAGTGGTGGTGTTGTGGGAATTTTTAGCCTGATTTGACCCATTTTTTCTCAAGCAAACAGTGGCAAAAGGGAGAGGGGAAAGAGGAAAAAGTGAAGGGAAAGGGAGAGAGGAGGGCGACAGTGGTGGTGGTAGTGTTCGCCGGTGGAACTCCGGCGTCTTGGCCGGTGGTGGCTCGGCAGTAAAGGGGGAGAGAAAGAAAGAGAGCATAGTGTTGTGTGTGTGTGAATTGTGTGTGTGTAAATATTTCATCCCAAAAAAACAACTAACCCCTCCCCTCTAATTTATAATAAAAATCAACCCCCTTTTTTACCCAAAAAATTCCTCTCTACCCACTAGATACTATTTTAGTCCATAAGTTATTATCTAATGGATTTTTTATTTTTTTAACCAAAATATAATGTTATTACTCAAAGGATAAAAATCATGTATAGTCATGTCACACATCACCTTTAATAAAGGGGACAAGTGACAAGTGACAAGTCACCTTTAATAAAGGTGACAAGTGACAAGTCACCTTTAATAAAGGCGACAAGACCTCGACCTAACCGAATTATTGCTCCGTGTATCAAAATAATTGATCCGGCTTATCATTTGCGGATCGTATTAAATGATGTACAAAAATGTGTAAATGTCGATATGTAATTACAGAAAATATAAATAATAATAAAAATATAATTATCCTAAAAAATATATTGTGATGTAAATAGTTAAAATTATAGTGTACTGCAAAGAATTATAGTGTTATGTTGTGTACGTGTGCAGATGACTGTGAAAAATTTAAAATGACAATAAATTGATAAAAATCCTGATATTTATGAAATTAAGGATAATTATCAACGAATTGTAAAAGTGTGTAAAAAAAGATGTATTTTGTGCTCTTTAACGATCAGGAAGCCTGAAGACGTTAATTTTAAGCACGGAGAGCCAAAATTGGGTGTCAACAGCTTGCCTCTTTTTGTATGAAGATAATGTAGTTGTCTTTAGACAAAAATATTGACTGTAGCCAATTTTGCTCGATAAATATCATATCTGACCAAAAATTTGATTGAACTCTAAATTAGAGCTGCCTACATACCTCGAGTTACTCGAGGATCAGGTCGGGTGTAGTTCAAAAGATTAATCAAATGTCTCTTTGTCCTATTATTATGGGCGGACGACCTTGTGAAAATGATTATGGAGAGAAATAATGTTTGGGAATGAAAGTGTTTGCACATTCCCGGCGTCCTTCAAAATTGCCCCGGTATCAAGTTGTGAGATGCTGGGGATGCAAGATTGTATTCTCGCTTGGGGAGAAAGAATGATCATGTGGTTGTGATGACCGAACTCTGCATAGAGCTTCCTACATATCTCGCGTGTTACGAGAATCAGGTCAATGTAGTTCGAAATGAAGAAATAGGGTAAATTTTGAGGCGGTTTTCAAAATTTTGCCCCAGTGTATGATTTGTGATAACAGTGACTTCTCTAAAGGAACCTTAAAAGAAAGTCTTGTTGTTGTGGATTGTATTTTTGATTGAAACGATGCATCATATCTCCGATTGTCTGCGGAGAGTGTGATGAATGATGTCTCCGATTGTATACGGAGACTTGATAATGAAAGATGTCTTCGATTGTCTACGAAAACTATGTGAACATTGTAAAATCCTCTGATTGTCTGTCGGGGACTTATGATGTATGATATCTCTGATTGTCTACGGAGACTGATGTTGATGTAAAGTCCTCCAATTGTCTTCGGGGATTTAATGCATGATATCTCCGATTGTCTACGGAGACTTGATGATGATGTAAAACCCTCCGATTGTCTTTGGGGATTTAATGCATGACATCTCCGATTGTCTACGGAGACTTGATGATGATGTAAAATCCTCCGATTGTCTTCGGGGATTTAATGCACGACATCTCCGATTGTCTACGGAGACTTGATGATGATGTAAAATCCTCCGATTGTCTTCGGGGATTTAATGCATGACATCTCTGATTGTCTACAGAGGCTGATGTTGATTGTTGTAAAGTCCTTCGATTGTTTACGAGGACTTAATGCATGATATCTCCGATTGTCTACGGAGACTTGATGTTGATTGTTGTAAAGTCCTCTGATTGTTTACAGGGACTTAATGCATGATGTCTCCGATTGTCTATGAGACTTAATGATGAATGTCGTCTTCGATTGTCGATGAAGACTAAGGCCCTCAGCTGCCGAGGATATTGAAATGTAAAGAGCTCTCGACTGGCGGAGCAATTAAAAGGTAATAGCCTCTTGACTGGCCGGGCTATTCAGATGTATAGTGCTCTTGACGGGCGGAGCAATTGAAATGTAATAGCCTCTCGACTGGTGGGAGCTATTGGAATTTAAGGGCTCTCGACTGGTGGAGCCATTAAATGTAATAGCCTCTCGACTGGCGGGGCCATTAAAATGCAAGAGGCTCTCGACTGGTGGAACCATTAAAATGTAATAGCCTCTCGACTGGCGGGGCTATTGAAATGTAAAGGGCTCTTGACTGGCGGAGCCATTAAATGTAATAGCCTCTCGACTGGCGGGGCTATTGAAATATAAGGGGCTCTCGACTGGCGGAGCAATTGAAAGGTAATAACCTCTCGACTGGCGGGGCTATTGCAATACAATGGGCTCTCGACTGGCGGAGCCATTAAAATGTAATAGCCTCTCGACTGGCGGGACTATTGAAATGGAAGAGGCTCTCGACAGCCGAAGCCATTAAAACGTAATAGCTTCTCGATTGGTGGGGCTATCAAAATGCATAGGGCTCTCGACTAGCAGAGCCATTAAAATGTAATAGTCTCTCGACTGGCGGGACTATTGAAATGTAAAGGGCTCTCAATTGGCGGAGCCATTAAAAGGTAATAGCCTCTCGACTGGCGGGGCTATTGAAATGCAATGGGCTCTCGACTGATGGAGCAATTAAAAGGTAATAGCCTCTCGACTGGCGGGGCTATTGAAATGCAATGGGCTCTCGATTGGTGGAGCCATTAAAATGTAATAGCATCTCGACTGGCGGGGCTATTGAAATGCAATGGGCTCTCGACTGGTGGAGCAATTAAAAGGTAATAGCCTCTCGACTGGCGGGGCTATTGAAATGCAATGGGCTCTCGATTGGCGGAGCCATTAAAATGTAATAGCATCTCGACTGGCGGGACTATTGAAATGGAAGAGGCTCTCGACAGGCGGAGCCATTAAAATGTAATAGCCTCTCGACTGGCGGGGCTATGAAAATGGAAGAGACTCTAATTAGAAGGAGGACACTTAATAGAGAAGTGAAATGTTTGTATTCGAAGGTGAGTGATTGAGAAGGAAATTCAACTATCTGTATTTGAAGGTAGGTGCCCTGAGAAGTAAAAATGCCCATGTTTGAAAGAGGGAATCTTGAAAAAGAAAGAAAATTTGTTTGTATTTGGAGGTGGGTGCTTTGAAAAAGAATGAAAATTATTTTTTATTTTCTTTGTGAAAATGCTGACATGTGAAAAAGACATAATCGTCTCTTGACTTTAGTTGGTACCAACAATTAGTAGTATGCATAAGAATGCTCTCGTTTTCTTCCCAGCTAACCGAGATCGGTTTTGAGGTAATTCCTATAGTTTCAAGTGGTACCTCAGACATACCTAAGTATCGACAAGATTTGTTCATCTTACTTCAAACAAAGATTTTGGACTATAACTATCCTCATGTTTCACGTGCCCTCTCTAGAAAGAAAGTCCCATTTTCACACATATTTGAGTAATTTTCTTTTTGAATTTGGGGACGTCTAGAGAAATACACTCACACTCAGAAAGAAATTCAATGCATGCAATTGTGATACCATAGGCTTGACCTTCATATAAGTATCCACTAATGTGAGAACACTTGGAATAGGATTATGTAGGACTTGTTATCGGCTTGTAAGGTAGGCTTGGGGATGGGTAGGATGGCATTTGGGATGAAAGTGACTAATCCTTCAATGAGCGTCGCACTGTATCTGTGCTTTTGATATTTATTGCGCTTTGACACTTGATCGTCTTTGTCTTGCTTTGTTGTCCCTTATTTTGTATTTGCTTCGACTTCTTTTGAATCTCTTGCTGGAGTCTTTTCCCTTTTCTTTTCAATAAATACATTTATTTATTTATTTTGAAGATTCTCCACCTTTGTTGGAGTTTTTTCTTTTTTTTCTTTTTCTTTTTTTTTGTTTGGGGTTTTTGCTCCTTCTATTTTGAAGTCGTCTTTTCATTTTTGTTCTTTTGGGACCTTGTATCTTTCGCCTTTGACATCTTTAATCTTGGATCTTTGTCTGCAATTTGCACGCATTTAGTACGCTCAAGGAGGTTGGGTCAAGAGAGGGATAGTGCATGTAAGCACTCAAAAGGTATAGGCTAATATGTGGTTATTTAAAGAAAAAGATTTAGGCTCAAAGGGGGAATTCTAGGGATTAATGTCATTTGGTGGGTTATGAAAGGCTCAATCGGGTCAAAGAGGGCCCACGATCCCTTCCTAAACCAAGTGTAACTCAGAATTTAGCCTCAACAAACATTTAGGCCAAGTTCTGGATCAATAATGCAATGTAATGAATTAATCTAAAACTCACCACACAATGCACATGAAACAATGAGGTCGGCTTCGTTCTTGTCTTGGATGTATGCAAGAGAATTTTTCAAGTATCACTTAGGTGTGATTAAGAGGTACCAAAAGAATCTATGGTTTACCATGAAGTCGATCCTCTCCATCATACCAATTTGTTCTTTCCCATGCAGGCTCCTAACTGTGTTGGTACCCACCAAGTAAGAACTTTGATTTCTTTTTCTATTTTTTTATTTTTTGAAAGAATGGGACCGAATCCAAATGAGGACTGCCTACGTATCTTGTGAAAATAAGAATCAGGTATGCGTAGTTCAGGACGATAGAGTATAAGCTGTGAAGCAGGAAAACAAACTTTTTTTTTTTGAGATGTTTTTTTTTTTTTTTTCTGTAAAAGAGTATCGAACCCAAAAGGATTGCCTACGAATCACACTAAGATGAGAATCAGGTATGCGTAGTTCATGGAGATAGAAAATGTGAGACAGAAAAATGAACTATTTTTTTTTCCAACAAAGAACACCGAACTCAAAAGGGCTGCCAGCGTATCTCATAAAAATGAGAATCAGGTTCGCGTAGTTCGTGAAGGTAAGGAATAAAATGTATGCATAAAAGGCATTCATGTGTTGAATAAATGCAAGATAAAGATTGAATATGAACATATATATACAAAATTAATGCAAATGTATAGACAAACTCGGAGCGATGCCTCATACGATCAATATTGGCTGACATCTTTGGAGAGAGAGTGATTCCTGATTGTTTGCGGGCACAATCATTATTGCGGTCTCTCGATTATTTGTGGGGATCGTTCGTTATGGTGATCATCTCCCGTTTGTTTTAGGGGATGATATGTTGCAGCCTCCCGGTTGTCTTTGAGGACACTTTTTGTTTTGCTGCTTCCTGAGATGCCTTTATGTGAATTATTGTGACGTCTCCACCTGTTGGATGAGACGATTTTTCTGTAGAAATATGAGAAATGAGTGAAAGTAGGGAAGTCAAGAAAATGATAGAATGGAAAAGTGTAACCGTTTGGTCAAAGACTCCCCTAATTTGTCTGTCCCACTATGTGTTGATGTCTTGTGGAATTTGATGCCCAATGTTTAGTTCATGGATCATTTATCCTGCAAGAATAAGGGAATAGAAGGTTAGAGTTATTCTGAGTTCAAAAGATTAAAAGGGATAGAGTCAGGCCCCGTAGCCAAGTGATGCGTTTGGAATAGGACACCAATGTGGTGTTCCTATGAGTTTCGTGGATGATGTTGTTCCTCCTGCGCTCAAAGTAAACTTCTTAGTTTTAAGAAAAGATGTTTGCTTCTATGAACTTGAAACTCATTTTTCCGTCTTGCTCCCTGATAAGTGCCCCTGTAAAAAAAGCAGGTTAACTTATGTTGAATATTTAGTTTTGGAAAAGTGTAAGTGATTCACCGTATTTTCCTGATCCACAGCGTGTAATGTAAAAGATCGCCTACTGGCGGAGCAACTACAATGTTGATGCCCTCGACTGGCGGGGCAACTGAAAGGTAAAGGGGGAAGGTGTGAAGAAAGACTTATGCCTCATGACTTTGAGATGAAAGTCAGATAGACATTGTGGTCAGGCTGACATTGATATTCTTGAATTAAGGAGATTGACCGACGCTTTTGAGGATTTTTCAGAGCGTCATTGGACCATTTCAAAAATTTACCCAGTTTGTAGTCCTAAGGAAATTATTTTGAAACAGTAGAAAGATCGAACCCTTATGTAGGGTTGCCTACGTATCTCATCAAGATGAGAATCAGGTCAGAGCGTAGTTCGAGCGAACTTGTGGATTTGTATGTGGAATGTATGATTGTCATGAAGTGATGTCCAACCTTGAAAATGATATGAAAAGCGACCCAGTGGGAACTGCTCATAGACATGAAGCATTGAAATTACTCCGGTCAACGACCGAGAGGATGGATGTCAAGTATAGACAGAGCTTTGACATTATTTCAGTATGTTGACAAGATTGAGAAGGTCGGACATTGGAGAAGTTATGACATTACTTTGCCACAGTTGGAAGGATTGTTATGGCTGAAAGGGTGTTGAACCATTGCTTTTGAAAGTGAGGATCGATCGTCATAAATTTAATGGTTTACGACGTTCGGGAGAAGAAAGCTTGATATTCTTGAAGCAAGATCAGGTGAGAATTTAGAGGTAAGCCAGTTAAGCACTAATGTCATTGAGATTTGAATTTGTGGGGGTTATTGATTTGTGCTCTCAGAAGACATTTAAAGAGCGACTTTAAACTATTTCAAAAAATTGCCCCAGTTTGAATACCTGAGAAATTATTCTAAAACAGTGAAGAGACCGAACCCTAATATAAGGCTGCCTACGTATCTTGTCACAACAAGAATCAGGTCAAAACGTAGTTTAGACAGATACGCAGTCATTGGTGGTTTGTATGATTATTATGGATCGCTGATGGTATTGAAAAAAGAAGTGTGGTATGACTAAGAGCTCGGATTCAAAAATATGTTTTCAAGAATGAAAAGAATGTACAAGAAATGTGTTAATAGTTCTTGGAAAAAGATGGCAGAGTCCAAAAAAGTGATTGCAAGGATAAAAAATGGATGTGAAGTGATATGACGGTAAAGGATGATCGTAGAGACTGAAAATGAGTGTGAGGAATTAAAAATATTCTAAATTCAACACAAGTCAACCAAAATTATTAGGCATAGTGGACAATATTGAACATGTCGTGTAAAGTATAGGTATAACTAAAGAATGTACAGTGAATGCAAAAATGTATAATATCTCACAAACATGTATCAAATAAAGAATGTGTAAAAAATAAAGAATGAAAATTCGTTCGGCCGAAGTGATCTACAAACGACCTATGGATTCTAAGAGTAGATTCACCTAGGTTGGTAGAGTGTATTCGGACAATCGCGAGAGAGTGAGTGGTAATCCAAATGCTCTTACTCTGAAACTAAGGAATCCAAAGAAGGTTTGGGGGAGTGCAAGACACCCCCCGCGTGAACCACAGTGTGTGAAGTGTACGGCCAAAGACTCGATAGAATCGTAATTACGGTTAAATAAAGTTAAAAAAAAATAACGCGCAACAATTTTCTGAATATACAGATACAATATTTTTAAACAAATAATGAATTAAAGAATTAATAAGACTGTAAAATTAATTTGTGCAAATAATGTATCGAATTTATGAGAAAAACACAGATAATTCACACAATTTGCAGTATACGAAACAAATAAAGAATCTATAAATTAAATAATTAGCATATGCAAAAATGTAAAAGTACCTCCCTCAATTGAAAAATTGAGTCTATTTTGGTTAGAACCTGCTAAGTCCCCAGCGGAGTCGCCATTCTGTCATGACCTATTTTTCGCCAAGGTTAAAACAAGCATGACTTATTGACTCTCCAAGAATTGAATTTGTTCAGAATCGCCACCTAATTTTTAAGGAAAATAAGCAAACCTATTTAAGTATTGACATGTATGACTTATGTTTTAATCTGCGAAAACCAGTTTAGATTCTACGTAAGAGTTCAAGTTATTCCGAAGGTAAGGTGTTAGGCATCCTTCAAAATCCACAAAATGTGGTACCCGACTAGACTAAATTTATCAAAGAGGAAGGAGAAAAAAAATCATTTTTTGAGAAGTATGAATAATTAAAATATGTAATAATGTACAAAATGCATGTATAAAACATGGTATGTCAAATGCATACATAGACTTTATTATTGTAATATATGTGTACAGAGATAAACAAAAGTATATTATGTAAAATATGTATAAATATATATATATATATATATATATATATATATATGTGTGTGTGTGTGTGAAAAAAATGTTCTTTTATCAAAGGAAATCACTTTTGTGTGTAATGTATGAAAAGAAAAGTAATTTTTATATTATACTAAAGAAAAAGTATTCAAATAATATTTTGTATTTGACAAAAGTTAATGGGAGAAAATATTAAATAAAATGAATGTTTATTTTGAAAGAAAAGATTGCACAGTATTTTCTAATGGAAAAAAGTGTGAATTAAATATCCAAATTAGTTTGATTCTTTTATATAAATATTAACGGCCTAAGTTTTGCCTAAACGCGTGGTGAGGATTACGTAAGTAAAGAATATCCCCCGCCTAACGCCCCCCAAAAAAATAAAGTTTCACTATAATTAACATTTGTACAATTGTAAGTCTAAAAGTAAATACAAATAGTGAGTTTGAGGGAATCTTCAAATTCCTTTTTAGCATCGTCTTTTGAAAGTGTCTCCGGGAACCTGTATATACACTTGATATAAATATTAATAATGAATAAATAATTATCAAAATCAAATATGTGTATATGTAAAAGTAGATTTTTGTTATAAAGTGGGCTCGGATTAAGTTTTAGATACGTCATGGCTACGAAGTGGTTGCTCGAATTTATCGGCCGTCCTAAATAGCCTTGCCAAGATACGAATCATAAAACTTTTGTGTTGTCGTGATAATATAATGATCTCTTCATCGCCCATATTTATTTATTTTTATCGCGTATTTGTTTAAGTAATATCCGTCTTTTTATCTGTGGAGGCCTCAAAAATCGACGGAAATTTTTTCATTGGCTAAATGCATTGATATTTGTTTGTTATGAGTTAAGAATATCCGAAAAGCAGTAAAACGACCAAAAATATCCATAAAATAGTCCAAAATTCGCAACATACTAATAGAGCAAAACAAGATCATTGAAAAATCGACAAAGCCATAAAAAAGTGCAAACAAAACAAGAATCAATCCAAATGCCAAAACCAGTAGCAATATAGAGCAACAATCAGCAAAGATCAACCATTAATGGAACCCAAAAATAGTGATCTTCATAGGAAAAGACCAAGTTCTTGTTGGAAAATCCAAGGTCACCGGAAAAACACTTTTTACTCGAGTTTGACCAACTTCGGCCAGATCTAAAAAAAAATAAAAAAATTAAACAAGAACAAAAATATTATCAAGCATGGAAGTAGACAAAGAAACCGACCAACACCGCTACTTCGACGGCAATGGAATGCCGGAGCAGCGGGTTTTCCCAACCAAATTCGCCGGCTGATCAACAGGAGAGACGGCAGGGTGCAAGGGGACTAGTGGTGGTGTTGTGGGAATTTTTAGCCTGATTTGACCCATTTTTTCTCAAGCAAACAGTGGCAAAAGGGAGAGGGGAAAGAGGAAAAAGTGAAGGGAAAAGGAGAGAGGAGGGCGACAGTGGTGGTGGTAGTGTTCGCCGGTGGAACTCCGGCGTCTTGGCCGGTGGTGGCTCGGCAGTAAAGGGGGAGAGAAAGAAAGAGAGCATAGTGTTGTGTGTGTGTGAATTGTGTGTGTAAATATTTCATCCCAAAAAAACAACTAACCCCTCCCCTCTAATTTATAATAAAAATCAACCCCCCTTTTTACCCAAAAAATTCCTCTCTACCCACTAGATACTATTTTAGTCCATAAGTTATTATCTAATGGATTTTTTTATTTTTTTAACCAAAATATAATGTTATTACTCAAAGGATAAAAATCATGTATAGTCATGTCACACATCACCTTTAATAAAGGTGACAAGACCTCGACTTAACCGAATTATTGCTCCATGTATCAAAATAATTGATCCGGCTTATCATTTGCGGATCGTATTAAATGATGTACAAAAATGTGTAAATGTCGATATGTAATTACAGAAAATATAAATAATAATAAAAATATAATCATCCTGAAAAATATATTGTGATGTAAATAGTTAAAAATGTAGTGTACTGCAAAGAATTATAGTGTTATGTTGTGTACGTGTGCAGATGACTGTGAAAAATTTAAAATGACAATAAATTGATAAAAATCCTGATATTTACGAAATTAAGGATAATTATCAACGAACTGTAAAAGTGTGTAAAAAAAGATGTATTTTGTACTCTTTAATGATCAGGAAGCCTGAAGACGTTAATTTTAAGCACGGAGAGCCAAAATTAGGTGTCAACACCCTCCACTACCTACTAATTAACCTTCTATCCTAATACGCGACCTCTACAACTTTTTATCTAAGGTCATGTCTTTGGTAATATGAAGCAGTATAATGTCTTGTCTAATTACCTATCACCAATACTTCTTCGGCCTACCTCTACTTTTCTTCACACGTATCATATCTAATCTCTCACAGCTCCTCACTGGGCATCTCCTCTTCACATATCCAAACAATTTCAATGGCGCTTCCCTCATCTTGTCCACCATGCAAGCCACTCCCATCTTATTCCAAATATCTTCATTTCTAATCTTATCTCTCCTAGTATTCCCACACATCCACCTCTACTAATTAATCATCAAAATGTAGCGAATTGAACTAACTTGAAAACACAATTTTTTGGGACGTAGTAAAATCAATGCATCTTTAATTTAAAGAATGGAGCAGCCTAATTTCCTCAGGTTAAAATATACATACACAAAATAAACACACAAAATTATGCATAGCCAATAAAAAAGAAAAAGCAAAATTTTGTGTATAGCAAGTGTGCAGCTACAAAAAAGTAAGAATGTTAAAAATAAAATATTTTTGACAATACCTAGTATATAGCAACCAACTGCCCGCAGTATAGTTGTTGATTCGTTTCCTTTTGTTCCAGCAATATGAACAATCTACAAAATAGTTTCACTTTAGAACCGGGGAGTGGATTACAATTAAAGAAGCAAAAAATATGAGAACTCAACAAAATAAGATGGAGGCTTATTGATTGGACCAATTGTTAGGGTGTTTATAAAGACGTGATTTTTAAAAATAAGTAGGATTGTATTGTATATTTTAGGAGTCTATATTTTATACCTTATATATAATATTTTCTTAGGCTTTATATATAATTATAATTTTATAATTAAGTAATAATTTAAGAAAAATAGTAAAAAGACGATTTTGTCTATTGCAGAAACTTTTAATGAAGGCCAAAAAGTTCAAATAATATTTATAAGGACCTTCACACTTTTAATATAGTGTATAGATTTGAGGTATAGAGGGACAAATAGGTATTTATTCTAAATAAAAAAGAAGGAAGGCTAGTTTTGCATGACTTTTCTTATGGGGACAAAAAAGCAAAGTCAGGGCATTTCTATTGTTATCCCAAATTCTTTTGGCCAAATGGCCATGGGTGTTCTTTCCCCATAATTTGATAGTACTAAGAAGTTATATAAATATTAAATATTATTAATTAATTTGTTTGGATTTTGTAAAGAAAAAAAAAAGTATATGCAAAGTCCCGAATACTTTTTTTACAAATTTCTTTTCAAAAAAATCACATGGCCGATGAGATTTGTCTATATTCAGTAAGGAATATATTGACAAAAACGGTTTAAGAGAATATTACAAATGTAACCAAATTAAATTGCATTTATTCTCCTAAGTTGTGATAGAAGAAGTTGTCCAACAACAACATACTCAGTGTATTCCCACAGAGTGGGGTTTGGGGAGGATAAAGTGTACGCAGTCCATACCACTACCTCAAGAGAAGTAGATAGGCTATTTGTGATAGACCCCCGGCTCAGCTGAAATGACAATATAACAAGCAAAAAACAAAAAACAAAAAACAAAAAACAAACAATAAAAATGGGATAACAAACCACTAAATAAATGAAACAAGACATCCACAGAGTGATACTATAAACTATCTATCCGAAAATCCCAAACATCACCAAAACACCACAAACAAGGAACTACAAGAAACATGCATAACACTATGACTACAGGTACATCTATAATCAGATCAGTCCTCCCTACTAGTAAGAACGCACTCCTACCCCACTAACCCTCTACTCTAATCCGCGTTCTCTACGTCTTCCTATCAAGGGTCATGTCCTCCGTAAGCTGTAACTGCTCCATATCATACCTAATCACTTCCATTAAAAAAATAATGGAAGTTCCTTATTCTAAGATTAGGTAGTTGATACCTGTTTAGCTTAAATTATTATTAAAAGTTCCTTTGAGGCGAATGGGCGAAAATCTGAGGTGATGTACAAGACTAAAGTCATTAGAATTAGCTCTAAATTTGGCCAATCCATTGACTATTTTGTTGGCCTCACGATAGCAATTATAGCTAGCTTGATCCAGCATTTCTCGAGTGGTGTCAATGACATCCATGATCTTGCAATTTCTGATGTTTCTGACAATAAGCAGCAATACTAGTTCAAGAAATAAACTGAATATAACCATTAGCCAGGGGCGGAGCTACCGTATAAAAGGGGGGTTTAACTGAACCCAGTAGCTTTTCGTAGACCCTATATTTGCATTGAAAAATTCAATAAATATTTATAAGTATTAATGTTGCGTACACACATACAAAGATTGCCCGATGGCTCAATGGTTAAGCGGAGACTTATAAGGCCCTCCACTTCCGAGATGTGGGTTCTCGAGCCCCACTGATTTCAATCTTTTTCTCCACTTTATTTTAAAAAAAACAAAACATAAAATTGACAATTCAAAAAATGAAAAAAAAAAATCGATTCACTCTTAAAATCTATTCTGTTTTGTTCCCCCATAAAATCAAAATCAGTTTTTTACGGAGATAAGAATCTATTCGATTTTCTTAAAAACTATAAAAGCCTTTATAATTTGCCCACACTATATCAGAAACTTCGTGATTGGTATGTATAGGAAACTCTTTTTATATTTCTTCTCTCTATTTTCTTTCCTTCAATTTGTTTTACTATTATAATGTGTAATAATATAATTAAAAATTAATTTTCAATCTTTGATTCTAGGATTATTTCATATTATCCTCTTATATTTATCAATTTTGTTATTTTCTTTGCAAAGTTTCAACACCAGAACTTCCAACGAGCCGGCAAGTATGTGGTCCCTTCTTATTTTTGATCTTTTTATAGTATAATTTTTTTTTCTTTTTCATAATTTGCAATCTTTATAAAGTTGACAGTGAAAAATAGGCACATAATTTGTGTTTTATGATTTTAGTTAGAATCTTTAAAGCGAGAGTCAATATGATTAGAAATTTTTTCAAGGCACGAACTTCTTCAAACACTACTCCTTGCTCTAGAGTACAATTATTATATAATATTAAGTGGTTTGTTGCTTTTTAAAATATACATTATATATCGGTATTCGTTCGTTGGTTTGTCGATTATTATATATTAGCTGAAAGTCCTTGTCCTATTTTAACATTTAGAATCCCAAACTTCAAATCTTGGCTCCGCCTCTACCATTAGCCACACACCAATTCACTCCAAACTTAGCAATATACATATTATTATGTTTCTGTCACAGTTAACAGGAAATATACATGCTAGAATAAGATTTCCAGCTTCATCCCTGATTAGTTTGCAATGCCAACTTTTTTAGAATCAGCAGAATAACTGTCATCCATGTTAGTTTTAACCCATCCAAGGCTTCCAAATAACCTATTTGGAGACTATTGGGTGTTTAAGTTTCTCCATTACATTGCATAGTTATGTCCACTGTTTTGGGAGATGATAATTGGGATATGCAAAGTCCATTGATCCATTCAGGTTCTAGCTAATTTGATGTTGTGTTTTGTTGGTCCAAAACTTCCTTTGATTTCCATATTTACAAGAAAAAGTGTTTTTCAATAATTTCCAATATATATCATGATAGGGGTGATATACATTAGTAACTTGTGCACTTCATTAAGAGTTTAGTCTTCTACCAAGCGTTCCAGGTGCTTTTAACATCCAACATTTGGATCCTAATTCCTAATGATGTGACAAGATAATTGTCTGACAACCTTGTTAGAATGTGATGGTTTTGAAGATAACAAATATGTTGGTGACAAAAGCATTGGCGCAAAAAAGTCTTGAAGATCAAGCAGTCCAGTTGTAACAGTTGCAAGAAACAGGTTGATCACATGGTCCATCTATACTAGCAACCTGCAGTTGAAGAAGTTGATGTTCGTTTGAATTTCGTGACACAAGAAATACAAGTTGAAAAGATCATGATGCTAATTCGAGACATGGATTCCTTACTACAAAAGGATACCAAAATTAGGTGAATCTATATAAGGAAAGGAATTGAGAAGGAAGGTGAAAAAGTTATCCAAAAAGGAATGAGATTCCTTTGAAGGAAAAACAAACCGACTTAGAAGAAGCAAGTATCAACATCTATAAATACCTAAGAGATTCTACAAAGTCATTTGCGCACTCATAACAAACCAAAGGCAAAATCAGAGATTGATTCTTGAGGTGCTGCCATGAAGAACTACTTGAAGGAACAAGTCCATACGCACCAGAGTCTAGCTAGAATTTAGCTTGATTGTATTAGGGCCGTTCTTTGAGTTGTAATCATTTTGATTTCATAGTTCCAGTGTGTTATAAATTGGAATAGGAGTTTGTCTTCAAGTTACAATAACTTGGAGATTTGGCATCACAAGCCTTGGGAGGTTTGTGAGTTAGGAATTAGAGTTTATAATTCCTAGTTGTTGAGTTATAGGAATTAGAGTTTATAATTTCTTGGGTTACAGAGTTTGTAATCAATTATTTGAGAGGCTCATTATTTTAGTGAATTTTGGGGTAAATCCTACAGAGGTGTAGGTCATGGTTTTTTACACCTATTGTGAGCTGGGTGTTTTCCACGTAAAGTTTGTGTTCTTAAATTTACTGCTTTTTATCACATTGGTGGAATACGTTAGGCAACTCAGTCTATTCATAGAAAATAATTATTTACAATTCACTAAAATTGTAGGGCGTGTAGAATATTAAACATGTCCCTACACAAGAACATATTCTAAAGATGCATAGTTATAGTTAGTACACCGCTAACATTCACAAGTAGTATCCTATTGAATACCAAATCTACTAATCTCACCAAAAGGCAACTTCCTTTTTAGCATCCTCCAAGACAAAAAAGAAATCTTAACGGAAATTTTATTGTGTCACACATATTATAAAAATATAACGATCCATTTCACCATTACTGAAAATATCTGCGGTAAAGGCATAATAATCTCATTCTTCGTAGGTGTTAGGATCAATTCTTTAGTATGGGAGTGTATAAGATATGAATCAAGGTCATACAATATCCCTAGTACAAAGTTAAGTTGGAAGTGTCCTTATCTATTGAGTTCCAGGCTTAATTTAAACTAGGGTCAATTTCAAATGATCACACCTTCTAGAATATAAATAGTTATGGGGCTCAATACGCACCAAATTAAAGATCTCGGAGTCTTCTTTCCAACGCCAACGACAGTTTGTTAATCTGCTTTCGGAGAAAAAGGTTATGACTATTTTACTAAAGATTATCTGTGCTAAAAAGCTGAGACAGCTATAGCGGAATCAGGTTTCTATAGCGGGCTACGCGCAGTTAAATATAATTTTTAGACCTAAAGCGTTATTTTAATCTCCAAACTCACTCAAAGTTAGGCTAGGGCAAGGGAGAGGTGATTTCTTTAGTTTTCTATTGATTTCCTCCTTCAAGGTAAGTTTTTCCATCAATCTAACACTCGTTTGATTCTAAAATCCTTAGAATAACATTAGATTGATCATGGTGGAGGTAGAAAGTTAGCCTAGGTGGAATTTTCTTGTGTAAGGTGAATTAATAGGTTGAAATACCTTGAACTTAAGTTAGTGTTGATAGATTAGGTCCTTGGGACTAGAAATTGATTTAACCATTCCAAAATAGAGAGATGCTTAGTAGATTGAAGAGTAGAAAATCCTAGAGTGACATATTTAGACATGAGCTTGGGTTAAAATCAATAAAAGTTAGGTTATATACCTAGAATAAGTAGAATAATGGTTGAATTATTATTTGATTGTCATTGTTAGACTGAGATCCAGTTGAGCAGCAAGAAAAGAAAAGGCAACCGCGGAATAGTGCACCCCATAGTAGTATCTTGACACCCAAAAAAGTTATGCTTTATAAGTAGTAGACTATGGTTTGAAATCATATTCGTGATATAGATTTGACGGGAGAAATTATGCTTAGGCTTGTGGTCATGGAGTCTGGAGGGATAAAATATGGAATTAATGTAATAAAGATCAAATTGGGTGTTGTTAGGTTATTGTGTGGATCCTTTGATGGGTATTTTGTATTTTTATAACTTACTTGATGAATTACAAGGTAAATATGTGAATGTGGGTAACAACAGAGAAATTTTCTAAGCTTGTAATCTATAAAACTCATCTTTAATACCTTAAAAGGGTAAATTTGATATTTTGTGTGTTAGAAACATGGGCTATTCTTGTTGAAAGATAGGTATGAGAACTAATTATGATAAGATGAGGCGGTGGCATAACTTGAGAAACTAAAGTCCAAGTTAGGCCAAGGGTTAGGAAGTAAGATGTGTAAAAGTATATGACTAAAGCTAGAATTGTAAGTTGAACAGAGTTGAATATGATTGAATAATTGGCTAATGGAGTAGGGTATTGAACCTAGTAATGACTTTAATGTAAGGGTTACTAGGTAATAGCATAATTACCGATCTCGACAAAAATAAAGAAGAATCGGATTAGTGAATGAATTTATGAAAGTTGAACTGGAGTTTAGACTCTATTTAGTTGAATGTGTACTCCTAAAATGAATACTTAAATTTGATGAATATGGCTTGATAATTCTTACTTGAATAAACCATGGATTGATCTTCGGACATGTTATAATTGATGAATATGAATTGAGAAGTCCTGAATTATAATTTGTTGTCTGGCCTTCAGTCATACTTGTGATTTCATTTGTTAAGGAATAATTGTTGTTTACATGAAATAATGAACTTGAGTTTGACCAAGTGTTTGGAGTGTTTGTCTACTTGTTGCAATGCATGATGTGAATGTGTACTTGTTCGATAATATTATAAGTTGTTAATCACTTGAATTGAGATTGTATAAAAAAGACTTGTTTTAAAGTGCAAGTGTGGTTGTATTATCTCATATTATGATTGTACATGTGTGACATGGGTTGATATTATGAGATGAACCTGTAAAATTCATCGTCACAAAATTAGAGGAACTCAGGGAGTATAAAGGTGGAGACGTTGGAATAAGAGTGGCATAATATTGGTTTGGGATAAGGGTGGCATACACTAGATGTATAAGTTATTTGGTGCATGGATTGAGCTCGTTCCCTGTAGGTCATGGCCAGTGGGCAACCATAAGACCCTTAGCATGTGTGTACATGGTATTAGAGAGTTTGACGGTTTCTTGATTGGACCGGGTTATAGTATTATTTCATTATATTTGGATCCTTATGTAGTTTGATTACTTAGTATTATATTTGGATCTTTGTCTGATCTGCTTAATTGATTTTGTACTTGAAATGAGTTACTATTTGTTGTCGTGCAATAAGGAAATTATTTATGGCATTCATTGTGTTGGATTAAATTAAATATTGTTTGCTTGAAGATAATTTATCTATCTACTTGACTTGATTGTGTTAAGGTAGTATATTGATTGGTTCCACAAGCTTGAGATGATATTTTACCCAAATTGAGTATTAAATATGTGTAAAGGTGAATCCGTGTGTTGATGTACCGTGGTTTCATGGCTTTTTTTATGATTAAAACAAAGAAAATATGCAATAACTCGGGTATTTTTGGTTGGTATGATGTGTTTTCTGTTCTATATTCCAGGAGAATAGATTTTTGGAGGTAAAATAGACAAAAAGGAAGGATCATGCTGGAGAACGAAGTATTTGTAGACGAAAGAGCTAAGTCCTGCACCAGAGGAGTGACTCACGGCAAGACCCATGTCACGTGAGTTGACCTACGTGGCGTGGGTCTGTGCCGTAGGTTAACTCCTGCAGTTAGTTAGAGCAGCTTGATTTCCATGGAAGGACCCACGTGGCGTGGGTCAACCCACGTGGCGTGGGTTGGTACCCTGGAAAAGTGTTGACTCTGTTTTTCAGTTTTGTTTAGGATAGGATTCACCTTGTATACATAAATACCCCTATATTGTCCTATGATTAGGGGTTGGTCAGTATATTCTTTTGAGAGATATTTTCCATTATATTTGAGTTCATAAACACATTATTGATTTTATAATCTTGGAACATCGATTCTAGGGTTTTATTGATATTGAGATTTCAGAGTTTGCTTCTTATTGTGAGTTTACAATTATGTTTTCATCATTGAATTCTTCTTGTGTTTTTGCAATCATGAATAGCTAAACCCATCAACTAGGGTTGTGTGAACCATGAGAAATTAATGAAACGGGTTAAGTGCAAAGCAATTCTGAACCGTTGTGAATGCATGCATTGTTATTACCTTTAATATAATTTATCTTCTAATGGTTGCAAACGTTAGAAACTCACTTGTATTCTATACTTGCTCGAGAGAGAGGTAGAGATTGGCAAAAGGGAATAACAACAGAGATTTGAAGCTATCAACCTTCATCTAATAACTTGAGCCGTAACAAGGATAGTTTCTGAGATCCAGGACAAGGGTTAGTAGTGTGACACTTGGAGACCGAGAGGAGAAGACTGAAATTTGTCAAACCAAGGTCGAGAGATGTTTAGATGAACTTAACTTGTTAGATTTTGCATGCAATGTAGTGGGATAGTTTTTTTAGTACAAGTAACCGGTGGAGTTAAGGAATCATTGGGAATCGCAGTCGTAGTGTACTTCTCATATTGATTACAAATCCTAAAATGAACAATCATTATTGTTACTACTTGCTTATAAACCCCCCCCAGTTTTACTTACTTGCCAATTACTCGGACAAGCACTCGACAGAATTTTGTCCTATCCCTGTAGGATCGACCCCAAATTAGTTGGGTTCTATATTTGGTATATTGACTGTATTATACTTTTCTAGAGGTATATTTTGGGCGACATCAAATTTTGGCGCCGTTGCCGGGGAGTACGGTTACAGAGTTGATTAGTTTGCTTGTTAGAGTTGATTGGTTTTATTTTTCTGTACTTTTCTGGTGGAACACGCCGGTGTATTCCCAACACTAGGAGTCAAAGCAATCCCCTGATTCTACTTGATACTGAGATAGAACGAACACTGAGAGCAAATAAAAGAATGGTGGATACCGACAGAGCTCAGAATCCCGCAGCCACGGGAGATATTCATAACCAGCCAATTCAACCAGTTGGTCATGAAACTACAGAACAAGTCATTGTTAGATTGACGGCTGAGGAAAATGCAAGACAAGTAGCTCTTAGACAAGTGGATAGGGATCATCAAGGAATGTAAGAGGCAACACAACGTCTAGCTACACTTGAAGAGAGACAAAGAAGATTGAGGATTCTACAACCCCTCAAAGACCATATGTGCTGATTTATGATGATCCCGAAGAAGAGGATGTGTCTTATTTTGAGCCGATTGAGACTGGTTCTATTATTCCACCAGAGTCACCTCAGGGCTCTAAGTTTGACATTACAAGTGCTATGATCAACCTGTTAAACTTGAAAGGTGTGTTCGCCGATCTTCTTTTAGACGATCCGAACATACACGTGATGAATTTTGTGGGGGTCTGCACTTCATACAATTTTCCCAGAGTTGACCAGGAGGATATTCATTTGCGATTGTTTCCATTCTCTCTAATAGGACAAGCAACTTTGTGGTTGGTCGAGTTACCAAGAGGTTCCATCACTACTTGGCAAGAATTGAGAAATTAATTTCTGGAGAGATTTTTCCCACCCTCCAAGATGCTGCAGTTGAAGGATGAGATTTATAACTTCAGACAACTACATTCTGAAGCACTTTACGAGACATGGCTAAGGTTCAAGAAGAAGCTGCAGAATGTGTCAAATCATAGGATGAGTGGTAGGGGTTTAATTGAGATCTTCTACAGGGCTTTAAACATCAATACCAAGGTTGTAGCATATACTATCACTAGCGGAGCATTCATGAGTCTGAGGTGGGAACAAGCTTCAGAGATTTTAGATTGTGTCACTAAGACCAACCGAGGATGACATACTCGGGAGGTAGATACACCTGCGGGGACGTATGCTATTGGAATCTCGATAGCACAACGGGTTTTGGATGAATCTGTAGCTCAAGAGCTCGCACAGTTGAGGACAGAAATTGGCTTGCTAGCCAAACAGATTACAGATGGAAGTGCTGAAAAGGTGAATACCGTAAATGTACAAGGCAAAACACCTAGGCATAACGATTATGAATCTGATAAGGAGGCTAAGTACTTGGATCGAGAGGTAGAGGATTTTTGAGCCAAGAGCCAAGGGTCTAATCAAGACTCTTGGAACTCGAGGTAAGGGAATCAAGGTTGGAACAACTATAGAGACAATTATAATAAGTCAGGATACAGAGACAGAGATCGGGATCGTGACGGTGATTAGAGGCGAAAGGATAATTATAAAGAGAAAAGTGGCGCATATGTTCCACAGGAAAATCGCAATGCTGACTATAGTAATTAGAGAATGGAATCCCTTCTCAATAAATTGGTTAAAGGGTCAGAGAGTCAAGAGAATTGCTTGAAGGAGATTAGGTCAGATATTTTGGGAATAAGTCAGAAAGTAGAATCCCATTCGACTGCCATTAAATAGTTGGAGCAATAGTTCGGGTAGATATCGGTGGTAATAAACCAGCGTCAACTAGGTACACTTTTGAGCAACACCGTCCAGAATCTAAAGAATGATAGCCATTATTTGGCCATTACTACTAGAAGTGGGAAGTGCAAAACTGACCCATCCATACCTGTGGATAGTGATAAGAAAGAGGAGCCGATGGTAGTTGATGTAGAAACTGAAATAGAGCCAGAGAGTTCAAAAGGTGATGTAGTTCAAATTCCTCAGGATGTCAACAAAAAGGCGAAGTCTAATAATAGGAAAGAAAAGGAGGTCTCTCAATTATATAAACAAATTCCTCGACCTCCCTATGCCTTTCCTCAAAGGTTGAAAAAGAAAGATGAAGAGCATAAATATCAGAAATTTATCTCAATATTAAAGGAATTATCAGTAAATATTCCTCTTGTCGAGGCTTTAGAACATATGCCAGGTTACGTGAAATTCATGAATGATTTGGCGACAAAGAAGAGAACTATCAGTTTTGAGCCATCAGATAATTTACACCATTGTAGTGCAATTGCTTCTCGCTCACTTGTCGAGAAAAAGAAAGATCCGGGAGCCTTCACAATTCCTTGTACTATTGGGTCCTATAATTTTACAAAAGCTCTATATGACTTGGGGGCGAGCATAAACTTGATTCCGCTAACCGTTTTCAAGCAGTTAGGATTGGGAGCACCAAAATCAACTTCTATGAGACTCCTTATGGTGGATAGAACTGTGAAAAAGCCAGTGGGCATTTCGCATGATATTTTGGTGAAGGTTGCATATTTCATCTTCCCGGTTGACTTTGTGATTCCAGATTGTGAAGTTGATTTCGAGGTTCCCATCATCTTGGGAAGACCATTCCTTGCCACTGATAGTGCATTGGTTGACATAGAAACAGAGCAGATGAAATTTAAGTTAAATGATGAACATGTCACTTTTAATATTTCTCGTTCCATGATGCAACCGAAAGATATATGAGTGATTTCGATAGTAGATGCAGTTGATGAGAGTGATATTGTCGTGCCTCTTAAATAAAGGTTGGGGGTAGAAGCTCTTGCGGTCGTGATTATGAATTTTAATAGCGATGGTATTGAGGAATATGATGAGATGATTGGTGCACTCATTGGTATGGGATCATACACTTATGCTCCTAAGAAATTGGATCTTGATTTAAAAAATAGGGTGACCCCACCAGCTCGACCTTTTATTAAGAAGCCTCTAGTTTTGGTGCTTAAGGCTCTCCCGTCTCACCTCAGCTATGCATTATTGGGAGCAAACAACACCTTGCCCGTGATTATCTCTACTAAGTTGGTAGAGTGGCAAGTGTAAGCTCTTGTTTTGGTGTTGAAAAGGTTTAAGTGGGCCATTGGTTAGTCCATCACTGACATTATCAAAATTTCACCCAGTATTTGCACTCATAAAATCCAGCTTGATCCTCAGTGCATACCAAGCATCGAGCACCAACGTCGTCTGAACCCACCTATGCAAGAGGTTATGAAGAAATAAATCATCAAGTGATTAGATGCAGGTGTGGTTTACCCCATTGGTGATAGCAAGTGGGTGAGCCCAGTTCAATGTGTGCCAAATAAGGAAGGAGTCACTATGATTCCAAACGATAAAAATGAGTTAATCTCAATGAAGTCGATTACTTGGTGGTGAGTTTGCATGGACTATCAAAAGCTGAATTCTTGGAATTGAAAAAGATCACTTTCTTATTTCGTTCATGGATCATATATTAGACCGTCTTGCTGGTAGAGGATGGTATTGCTTTCTTGACGGCTATTCGGGGTATAAAAAGATTTTCATAGCTCCTGAGGACCAAGAGAAGACCACTTTCACTTGTCCATATGGGATGTTTGCATTCAAAAGGATGTCCTTTGGTTTATGTAATGCACCGGCCACTTTCTAGCGTTGCATGATGTCCATTTTCTCCGACATGGTGGAATACACTATTGAAGTTTTTATGGATGATTTCTCTATTGTGGGAGACTCATTTGATGATTGCTTGACCCACCTTGCTAATGTGTTGCGAAGATGCGAGGAGTGCAACTTAGTGCTAAATTGGGAAAATTGTCACTTTATGATTAATGAGGGTATCGTATTGGGGCATCAAATCTCAAAGAAAGGTATTGAAGTTGAAAAAGCCAAGATTGAGGTGATTGAAAAGTTACCTTCACCTATTTTGGTTAAAGGGATTCAAAGTTTCTTGGGACATGTAGGTTTCTATAGAAGATTCATCAAGGATTTCTCTAAGATTGGACATCCATTATGCAAGCTTTCAGAGAAGGAGGTGAATTTTGTACTTAATGAGGCTTGTCTAAAAGCATTTAAGTGTCTAAAAGAGAAGTTGATTTTAGCCCCTATCATTGTTTCACCAGATTGGATGATGTCATTTGAGGTTATGTCTGATGCTAGTGGTTTGGCCTTGGGTGTAGTCCTTGGCCAAAGACGTGAGAAGATTCTACATCTGATTTATTACGCTAGCAAAGTACTTAATCCTGCTCAGAAAAATTACACTGTAATAGAGCAAGAATTATTAGCAGTGGTCTTTGCTTTTGAAAAATTTTGATCGTACTTGATAGGTATGAAAGTGATTGTGTACACAGACCATGCAACACTTAGATATCTTACGTCAAAGAAGGACGCCAAGCCAAGACTTATTCGGTGGGTACTTCTATTGTAAGAATTTGATTTTGAAGTCAAGGACCGAAAGGGGACTGAGAATCAGGTTGCAGACCACCTATCACGCCTTGACGAGGAGCCCATGTGTATATTGAGGGATGATCTTGATATTGATGATACTGTTTCAAAAGAACAAGTGTTGGCAGCATCACAAGAATTAATCCCTTGGTTTAGAGATTTTACCAACTTTTTGGCAAGTGACCTAGTCCCAGAAGATATGTCGTATCAGCAACGGAAGATATTCATGCATGAAGTGAGAAAATTTTTCTGGGATGTGCCTTATCTATTTAGGGTGTGTGTGGATGGAATAATTCGAAGGTGTATTCCAAAAGTCGAGATGATGAGTATTTTAGAAGGATGTCATTCATCTCCAGTTGGGGGTCATCATGAAAGTGCACTAACTACTCATAAGATCTTACAATGAGGGTATCACTGTCTAACCATCTATAAAGATACTCACGACTATGATCGGTCTTGTGACCAATGTCAAAGACAAGATAACATCTCGTACAGACACGAATTTTCTATGACAACTATTCTCAAGCTCGAATTATTTGACGTATGGGGAATTGACTTTATGGGCCCATTTATGAGCTCACATGGGATAAAATATATTTTGGTAGCTGTTGACTATGTTTCTAAGTGGGTGGAGGCAATATTGCTTCCAAATAATGAAGAAAGAAGTGTCACGGCATTCTTGAAAAAGAACATCTTTTCACAATTTGGTGCACCCCGAGTTATCATTAGTGATGGAGGATCCCATTTCTGTAATCGGCTGTACAAAGCCCTGCTTAAAAAATATGGTGTCAAACATAAGGTGGCAACACCTTACCATTCTCAGACGAGTAGGCAAGTTGAGGGGTGAAATCGTGAGATTAAGTCTATTTTTGGCAAAGACGGTGAATGCCAATAGGAATGATTGGGCAAGAAGATTGGATAATGCATTATGGCATATCAAACTGCATTCAAGACACCGATTGGTGTATCTTCATATCAGCCAGTGTTTGGTAAATCGTGCCATTTGCCTGTTGAACTTGAACATAAGGCATTATGGGCACTGAAATGATTGAATCTGGAATGGAGTGATGCGGCTAAATTGAGACTAGAACAAATGAATGAGATGGATGAATTTCATCTCTGGGCTTATGAAAGCTCAGTGTTGTATAAAGAAAAGATGAAATTATATCATGATCGGAGGATTGAACGACGAGAGTTTCACCCAGGAGATTTGGTTCTACTTTATAACTCCAGGCTTCATTTGTTTCCTAGAAAGTTAAAGTTCAAATGGTCCCGACCACTCACGGTGGTTAAGGTATTCCTACATGGAGAAATCGAGCTGAAAGGAGATGATAATTTTCTATTCAAGGTAAATAGGAAGCATGTAAAGCACTATGTGGGAATCACGGAAGAAATAAGGACATATGAGGATATTAGTCTTGACGAAGTCTAAGTAGTCAAGTAAGTTAGGTTGTGCCACAATGTTAAATCAGGTACTTCATGGGAGGCAACCCATGGGCTGGTTGGTGAAGTCTGAGTAACCAATCTAGGTACGTCGTACCACGACGTTAAATCAAGCGCTGCTTGGGAGGCAACCCAAGGATTGTTACCAGTCATAAGTTGAAAAGAAAGAAGTGAACTGAAAAGTGTACAACTTAAACCACGGGAGGTACCCACGTGACGTAGGTTACCCCACGAGATGTGGGTTGGTCTCGTGGGAATCAAAGGAAAATTTTTGGTTGCGGAATCTAACCCACGAGAGGGACCCATGTGACGTAGGTCAACCCACGTGGTGTGGGTCAGTATCATGGGAATAAGAAATGATATGTGGCTACAGAACTCGACCTATGATAGGGACCCACGTGATGTGGGTTAACCCACGTGGCTTGGGTTGGTACCATGAGTCTCATACCCACAAATAAAAGATAAGATCCGACCCGACCCAACCCTAATTTTGGCCTACCCTCTATAAAATCTGATACTACCTGGTTAAAAATCTAAAAACCCAATTTTCCAAGCTTCCACATACTTGATTTCTTTCCCCAATTCATCCAAATTAACACTTTCAATCCTATAATCATTATAAATCCCAAGTACCAACCACTCCAATTCCTACCACTACTACTCCAATTACAAGGAAATTCGAATCCCATTACCCCAAAACCCAAACTCGACCTGACCCTACACCACGGAACCCTAACCCAAACACCCATACCCGAACCGACCAAACCCTACTACAACCCCAACCATTCCACCTAAAGGAAACCCCAAAAACAAAGATATGGTTTCCTCTTCGCGAATTCGCACCAAGAACTCGAAAGGAAAAACAAGGCTGCGAGATGAGTTTTCAGATCTAAAGAAAAATAGGTTCGAAGAGGTTTATGAGATCACTCAGGATAAGTCTACTCTTGTACCTCGCACCACAAGACAACGAACTAGGGTACAGGCTACAGCCCAGGCCACCACTCAGCCTATAGTGGTGACTCTTATTCAGTCTTCAGAATTCGTCCCCCAGTCTGAAGAGGGGGTGGATGCTTCTGCAATCGGTGATACTGAAGATGAGGTTGAGGCACCTGGGATAGATGAAATTACCGAGGGTGTAGATGATTTTGAGTTTGAGGGTAGTGGTGAGGTTGGTGTTCAGGATTCCATGACTTTCTCACAGAGACAGGTGGCTGCACAATGGGCCGCAACTGCAATACGAAGGGAAAATAAAAGGTGGTGTGTTCAGGGTATGAGGGCCATTTATGACAGGGATGCAAAGACGACTGAGTGGGGTGTGTGTAGACGGAGTATCACTGAGGAGCCCCGGTATCAGTTAGATGAGTTAAAGGTATAACCCAAGATCAAGGCAGTGTTTGATCGTTATGGATTCAGGTGGATGACAGAGCCTTTAGGTAGCTATAGCCCAGAGTTGGTCCGTGAGTTTTATGCTTCATATGCTGCATCTATTGAATTAATCACACCAATTGAGTAGCGATTTTGGGAACAACCACCATTGACTCACACTTTGGTTCGTGAAACTAGAGTAGACATTTCTGAGCAGACTATCCACAGATTCTTGTTTGGTGCAAAATGTCTACTTCCAGTTACTACTGCTGAGTTTGATCACCGCATGAAGATGGTGAAAAATGGTAACAAAATGAAGGATGTTGAGCAGCGTTTTGAGCTACTATTAAGAAGTCCTCGCTTCACCTTACGGGATGGTTTTAGTGGTTGGTTATACGGAACCGTCTTAATCCCACAGGTGCAGATAATTCTCTTACTCTTGATCGAGCTATTCTGGTAGCGAGCATCATCATCAGATATGACATTAACATCGCCCGCTACATTATTAAGGAACCTTTAGAGACTATACCAGCATCCCTTTCCCATGTCTTATTTAGGGCCTATGTTATAGTGCTGGTGTAGTTTGGATGCCTGCAGTAGATCACGTAATTGAGGTGACCCACATCACTGATGTAGCAGCGAGGTGCTATTCTAGTTTTACAGAGGGGGTCTCTGCCCTCTACTTCATCAGGCGCAACCCTTTTTGAAGGGCAAATGGATCATGAGGAATCGGTTAACACTTCAGCACCTACTAGTGACCCCGAGGCTGGAGGTTGCCTACCGAGGATATAGGCCCTATGAATGATGAGGGGAAAGCTGGCCCCACCATACCATCACCCTTGTCTGTCATTGTTACAGTTTCACAAGAGTTTTTGCAGTAGTTAGTGGATAGACAGATGCAGGTTATTGAGCGATAGGCTCACATAGAGGCCCAGGTGGCTAAGTTGGTATCTCAGCTTAAGCCATGGGTTAGGAAATCGATAGAGGCATCTGAGGTGAGAGTCTAGGCTCGTATGAATTTTTCTATGGAGAAGTTTATGCGTGACCTGCATGGACGGATTGATAGTTTTGAGCACTGGATGGGTAGTCGGTTGAGAGAGGCCCATGTTTCTGATTTGACGGGGTTGACTAAGGAGGTGACTGCATTGAGGGAAGAGGTTTGAGATTTAGCAGTTATTCATACTCTTATCATTCCACCCATACCTACACTGGTACCCTCAACACTAATTTTTGAGGTGGATTTGTTTGCTGATGAGGAGCCTTCCGTTGCTCGAGGCAAGAGGCCACGGAGTCTGGAGGGTCAGACTGATAGTGGAGACAAGTTTAAGAGTGATCTTTGGAGGGAGACCAAGGCCTCTCGAGTAGAGTACCATCTCATTCAGATTGACCATGAGCAGAGAGCATGAAGAGCATTTTCTAGTCAGCCACCCCCTCCACCTAACGCACCTAGCATGGAGTCCCTAGAGCATACAGATGATCCTGTTGTAGACGAGCCCACATTCAGCGCATAGCACACCGTAGGTATGTCTTCACTTTATTACACTTACCATGTTGATAGTTGTGCACTAAGGGCAATGCACCATTATTTTGTTGGGGTGGGGGTATACCACCACTTGGGGTTTTTTATTGCCGTGTGTCTTTTCCTCCAAGTGTGCTATCATAGTAGAACCAGCATGTATAGGTTGTTATTTATATTATTTATGTTTTTTCATATTTAATTAGGAGAAAAATAGGGGACCCTTAGTGCAGTCCAATTTTGCACGAACTTTGAATGATAAAAATGTTAGTTGATTGCTTAAAGGACACGCTTCCTTAAAAAAAAATTGCTTTGGATTGTGTGTGTAGCATGTTAATTTGTGACAGTTGTTGGATCTTGTTATGGCATTAGTATTATAGGCAGAATAACTGTAGCTTAGCATTGCAGAACTGGATAGGTAGTAGTTGATAGTGTAACCCTGTACTATGTGTGTGTGAGGTCATTACTTAATTCACTTTGTGTGTGCAATCCAGAACTTGCCTGGTTAGTCTTGCCTAGGTTATAGGATAGTAGTTAGGAAAAGATCATAAGCCATTCTTGAATGAGTCCACTTTTAGCTTAAATGTCCGACCAAATGAATTAAGTATCCCTTGATCCTGAGTTTGAGCCTTAATTGACTTGTTTCTTTCATTAGCCTATTCACCTTCCCATTTTGACTTACAATGAACCTGTCTTGGTCTTGTTCCCTCCTTGGACATTGTGTACCTCAACTCAGAAAAATCGCCTAAGTTGAGAGTGGCTATTATAGGGGTGCGTAGTTTGACTTGGGTATGAAGAAGGGGTTAGTAAAACAAAAAGAGAACAAATTTGGGTGCGAATAAAAAAAAGAGTCAAATAAATAGAAATTGCAAAAAAAAAGAGAAAAAAAAGAAAAAAAAAGTGTGTTTTGAAAATATGAAGAAATCACACTCAAAATATGAAAATAAATAAAGGAGAATAAAGGAAATAAAAGAAGAATGGTTGGAAAGTGGAGCCAAAAATAGAGTAGTGTCAAGGAGGATTGAGTCACTATATCCATATGTACCATACCCGTCCTTAAGACTACATTACAAGCCGATGAAAGTCCTAATGTGATCCTAGTCCAACTGTCCGAAAAACTAAGGTATAGAAAATAAGGGCAAGCCTATGGTATTTCAGGCACATTGTTTGAACTTCTTTGTGAAAGAGAGTGTTTTGACCAAGTCCCTACTTTGATATTCATTAGTATACTGTGAGTGCATGGGACTTCTTTGTTGTGAGAGTATATAGGTTGCATTGTTAGCTGCTATTTGTTCGGATAAAGTTATTTGCATATATGCTTAGTTGTTTATTCATAACCTGATGCCATCATTTCATCCCTACTGTATCATGATAATATGTTGCACGTATACACACTGTGGTTTTGGTTTGTAAATAGGAGGGGTAAGAAAAGTTTTGGTGCCAAAAGTAGTAAGTCGACTGTCGTAGGTCTCTTAGGTTTCTCTTAGTTAAGCATCGTATGTGTTTGTTTTGTTTGCCTGAGGACATGTAACCATTCTAAGTTGAGGGTATTGATGTGCCATGGTTTCATGGAACTTTCGATACTTAAAACAAAGAAAATATGTAATAACTCGGGTATGTTTGGTTGGTATGATGTGTTTTCTTTTCTATATTGCAGGAGAATAGCTTTTTGGAGGCAAAATGGACAAAAAGGAAGGATCATGCTCAAGAACGAATTATCTAAAGACAAAAGTGCCAAGTCCTGCGCCAGAGGAGTGACTCACGGCAGGACCCACGTCATGTGAGTCGACCTACGTGGAGTAGGTCTGTGCCATAGGTCGACTCCTGCAGTTAGTTGGAGCAGCCTGATTTCCACAACAAGACCCATGTGGTGTGGGTCAACCCACATGACGTGGGTTGGTACCGTGGAAAAGTACCTACTCCATTTTTCTATTTTGTTTAGGATACGATTCACCTTGTATCTATAAATACCCCTATATTGTCCTATGTTTAGGGGTTGGTCAGTACATTATTTTGAGAGATATTTTTCATTATTTTTGAGTTCATAAACAAATTATTGATTTTGTAATCTTGGAACATCGATTCGAGGGTTTTATTGATATTGAGATTTCAGAGTTTTCTTCTTATTGTGAGTTTACAATTATGTTTTCATCATTGAATGCTTCTTATATTCTTGCAATCATGAATAGCTAAACCCATCAACTAGGGTTGTGTGAACCATGAGGAATTAATGAAACGGGTTAAGTGCAAAACAATTCTGAACCATTATGAATGCATGTATTGTTATTTCCTTCATTATAATTGATCTTCTAACGGTTTCAAACGTTAGAAACTCGCCTTTATTCTATACTTACTCAAGAGAGAGGTAGAGATTGGGAAAAGGGAATAACAACAGAGATTTAAAGCTATCAACCTTCATCTAATAACTTGAGCCGTAACAGGGATAGTTATCTGAGATCCAAGACAAGGGTTAGTAGTGCGACACTCAGAGATCGAGAGGAGAAGAGTGAAATTCATTTAACCAAGGCCGAGAGAAGTTTAGATGAACTTAACTTGTTAGATTTTGCATGCAACGCAGCAGGACAGTTTTGCCAGCACAAGTAACCGGTGGAGTTAAGGAATTATTAGGGATCACAGTTCTAGTTTACTTCTCATATTGATTACAAATTCGAAAATCAACAATTATTTCTATTACTACTTGCTTATAAACCCCCCTCCCCTAGTTTTACTTGCCAATTACTCGGACAAGCACTCGACAAACTTTCGTACTATTCCCTGTGGGATCGACCCCAACCTAGTTGGGTTCTATATTTGGTACATCGACCGCATTATACTTTTCTAGAGATATATTTTGGGCGACATCATGTATTGTCCTGATTTGTGGGTATAACAATTAAGGTGTAAGTGAAACAGATTGACTGATAATAGCTATTGGGATTAAACAAGTGAAAGTTGTAATGGATGACATTTGATGTGAAGATAATGTATGATTAGTGAGATTAAGTGTGAATGGTATAAGCGGCATGTCAGTGGTACATGTTTTCTACTAGTAATGAATTGGGTACAACTAAGTCAGCGAGAATAAGAATGGAAATACTCTAAGGTAATATAATAGAGAAAGATAACATAAGTGAGTGAAATAGATGTTGTGAATTAAATTGTTATATAAGTTGTCATACTTTTTTCAGTGATTTCTATATTATGTTTACGTGATCTAACCTTGGTCATTCGGTGATACCTACCAGTACATGTGGTTGTACTGATACTACTTTTGTTGTGCTCTTTTTTGGGGTATAGTCTGGTTACAAGATCAGTTGATGTTTCATAGGTGACATGGATAGTGATCTCCAGCAGCTTCTACTCATTTTATTCCTACGTTGGGAACTGTGTCTTTTGTTTTGTTTTTTATTGTATTAGAAGTTCTTGTACATGTCTAGACTAGGTCCTTGGGGAGGTGTTCTACTCTTATGTATTTTTTTTCTAAGAGATGGCATGTTTATCACATTTTGAATACTTTAATAAAATTGTTATAACTTCCACATGTTTTCTAAAAGGATAGTAAAGGTTCTCCTATCTAGGTGGATTATAGTAGGTGCCCGTACGATTCAGTTAGTTGAGTCATGACACAAAAGTTATTCTTAGGATTCTTTTCTAATACTCTGTCAAGAAGTCTAGTTGGAAAAGTTGCCTTGCATGAAAAGTTTCCAAATAGAATAGTCTCTCTTATCTCCCTTTCCTATGTTAATAGCAAGAACATCATGAATAGTATTTCTAGGAAGGATAAAATTTAATTTTTTTCTTCAACATACTTCATTCAAAAAAACACTCACAATGATCTTTCTGGATTACTTTATGAGCTAAATCGAATTGGTCATCCAAAGCACCAATTTCCCTATAGTTATCCCACTAAAAATTTTAATTTTCCATATAGATCTTCTAGATGATGTTTAGTTTAGCATCCATTCTAATACACATTAGTTCCCTCCAAACATTCAAAATTAACTAGGGCCTTCTTTCTTGCCACATGATGGACTCTAGTACAATATTTAGATGTGTAAAAAGGCAGTCCAAGTGA
Organism: Capsicum rhomboideum; assembly: GCA_031232105.1. NCBI lineage: Eukaryota > Viridiplantae > Streptophyta > Magnoliopsida > Solanales > Solanaceae > Capsicum > Capsicum rhomboideum. Next base: position 102,879,154 of record CP124715.1, read on the forward strand.
ATTGATTGATTCTCAAGTTTCACCATCTTTTAGTCGCAAAAGTATCATTGAGATCTTGGATCTGTTGATAGCAGTTCCATATTCATCCTTTGGTGTACATAGGTTCTCCCATGAACTCCAACTGTACTTAAATTTTTTACTAGCAGAGTCCCAGAAAACTCAGCAAGATACTTCTCAATAAGTTCAATGGTTGAGGGTTCATAGCCATATTATATACTGGGATATCCTGGAGAACATGATTAATAAGAATGAGTTTACCTGAGAAAATGAGTTAAAAGAGACACATGAGAGTTGAATGAATTAAAAGGGACAAATGACCTAGTCAAAGTTAATTAATGAATTTGAGACTTAATTATACTTTGTAAAATATCGGAAACAAGTATTAGAATATACAAAAAAAAATTCTCTCTTTCATATTTCAAATTTCAAACTTTGTATTCACTCTCTTTTCTTTTTATTCATCTACTTCTTTCTTATTTTCTTTTTTCTTCTCCTCTTCTTCATCTTCTTCTTCCTTATCTTCTTTGCCATTTTTCTTCTGTGTTTTTTCCCTTTACCTTATCTTCTTGTCATTTTTCATTTTTTTTTCTTCTACATTTTTTCTCCTTCCTTCTCCTCATCTAGAATTTTTCATTTTTTCTTTGTGTTTTCGTCTTCTTTTACTTCTTCTTCATTCAAATCTGGTTGTGAAAATTTGTGGAGAATATTTGGTGAAATTTTTTTAAAATAGTGGAGGAACTTTGCTGCTCATCAAAAAAAAATTGAGAATTGTTTAAGCAATCGAAAGATGTTGTTTAAACAATCAAGAGTTGTTTAAGCAATCAAAATTTTTGTATAAACAATCAAGAGTTATTTAAGAAATTGAAAGATGTTTAAATAAGCAATAGTTTTTTTTAAAACAATGAATAGTTGTTTAAGCAATCAAAATATGTTGTTTAAACAATCAAGAGTTGTTTAGAAGGATGTTTAAGCATATGTTAGTTGTTTGGAGGTGGTGATGACATGAAGGAGGGAGGTGGTTGGGGGTGGAAGGGGAGGATGGGGCTAAGGGAGAAGAAGAGTGGGAGGTTTGTGTAAATAAAAAAAATTGTGGGCTTTTAACATATTTGTCACTGTCTCACTAATTAAAAAAGTATCCCTATTACCACTATTAAAAACTTGTGGTCTAATTTTCACTATTAAAAGTCTCTTTTAATTCCACATTCCATTTTACCTCCATTATACAAAAGTTTAGTGTGTTAACCACTGAACTTTTTGATAATATAAGTGACTATGCCATCAAAGTACACAAGTTTTTTCCTTCCAATATAAATAGGACAACCTAAGTAGTTAAAGGAAAAATATTTCTGTAGATAACCAGTGTTTTGTCTTATTATATTGATTTTGCAGTTGGAAGTTTTGGAGTTTTAACAAAGAAGCTTTTGTTACCATTTATCTGCTATCCAAAACTCCTCTCATTTTTGGAATTTGTTTCACAGCAGCTTTGATGGTCTAGTGTTGCTCCCATAAAATATAATAATATAATTTGCATATGCTAGATAAATCAATTGAGGGTCATTCCTACTCATAGTGAAAGGGATGAAACCACTATTAAGAAGGTTGCTGAGTTGCCTAGATAGAACCTTAGCTGCGAAAATAAATAAAGATGTGGATAAAGAGTCTCCTTATTTCAGGTCATATGAGAAAGGGAAGAAACCACTTCCAGTGTCATTAATGACGATATAATACCACACTTCAGAGATCCATATGTTGATCATACAAGTGAAAGCATCATTGAATCCAAATTTCATCAAAATAACAATATGAAATGGCCAGACTGTCATAGCCCAAAATAGAGTACGTGATGGCATCTGTCACACCCTCCGGTATAGGTAAGCCTATCCCAACCAAAATTCAATAATTAAGAAGAAGAAGAAGAATCCCCAAAATATTTAAAGATACATCCTAGGTCTAGTTGTCACTAGTACAAGCCTCTAATATAGAATAATATCAACAATCTAAAGTATCTAAAATATGGATAAAGTATAAGATAAATAAAGAGAGATTGGGGTAAGCTCTGTGAAATATCAACAACTACCTTGATCTTTGCAATGTCAATGCTGAGGGAATACAATATACTCTCTGCAACTCAAATAGAAGAAAAGAAAAAGGAAAGAAAAACAAGAGTGAGTATGAAACATGTGTAAGCAACAACCATCGTCGATAACCAACCCTAATCCAAAATGATGGCGAGAACCATAAATCCAACTATCTAAAGTTTCCCATCAACCTACAATCGATAAAATACACTACTTCATCCTAAAAGGGTAAACCAACACAACAGTCTTAGAAACATCAAAAAATAAGGTAGGCTAATTAGTCGAGGTGAGTCAACACTAGTCATTTTATGATCAACAAGTAAAATAAGTCATTTATGAGGGAGATTCACTAACACAGTATATCAGGCTCAATCAATCATGTTCAACCAATAATCTGGGATAAAATAGTGAGAGTGTATATTTATGTGTATAACAGGCTACCAGAAGGTATGATACAACAATCTCTCTGATCGAGCCATAGCCATAACCCACATCTCATAATATCTCAACCTCCAAATCAACCAAGAGATAGTATAATATGATGTAATATAGTTAAATAAATTTAGAATACACAATATCACAAACTAGATTCAATCGCGATAATTCAATACAAAAGTAAATAATCTAACGCAATATCAAACCATACCAAAGAATACAAGGCAATGCAAGTGATGCAATGCAATATAGTGATAATAATAAGATATTACTAATATAAGCCATCGCATGGCATTGTATACACCTTTCAAGCCTTTGCGTTTCCATGCATAACCTATGGGGGGTTCGCAACCCATATACTTTCACAATCTCAATCTCATATATCAATTGCCTTGCCGGTACATCCCTTGGTCAAGGATTTTATAAAGTGTTTATTTTTTTTCAAAAACAGTATTTCTCAATCACCTTGCCGGCACATTCCCCTGTCAAGGATTTTGTAAAGTGTTTCATTTTCTTTCAAAAGAAGTATTTCTCAGTGGTAGCAATCTCATGAATATGTATGGATGAAATGAGGATATAATGCTCACAACCAATCAGTATGAAGATAATAATCAATTAAATACAGGTATAAATAAGCTCAAAATTAACTCAATATGTAAATAATTCATGATATAGGATAACGCCTGGAACCACAGGAATAAATAGTACTGTAAGACATCAATAATGTCATTTAAATCAAAGCCCCTCTCTCGGGCATCACAATAATGATAAGGCAATTTAATAGTCAAATAAGACCTATAATATCAATTCCAGCCCCCACAGGGGTATCACAATAATAATAAAGGCAATCAATGCACAAATAAGGCCTATAATAGCAAGTCAAGCCCCCCCACGGGCATCGGAACTATAATAAGGCAATTAATGCACAAATAAGTTCAATACCATCCCCCACACAAACATCACAATAATAAATAAATAATCTTTCAAGTCAACAGTAATATTCACATAAGCCTTCACACGAGCAATCACAAAATAGTAAACAATCCAAGTAACGCAAGTATTGCGAACTTACCCAAAACCTAGCTTATTTCATACAATAAGTCCCATTTTTCCCAAAGATGACACCATTAGACTAAGATACTAAGAGGAGAATTACACTAGTTAATAATATACCCCAAGGTTCATCGTTAATCGCTTACCTAATGTCTAAGCCAAGATTACATTCTTAACTACCATTCTATTAGATCACCTATTATATCTTAAGAGATTGCTAAACTCTATTATTTATATCAACTACTACAAGATCCGATTATACCTTAAATGGTTACTAATATCGTAATATATCTATCAAAAGCCACTTACTTAATCAAGCTCCTACATAGATACTCACTACAAGTTTGCTCAAAATCAATAAGTAATCTAGGTACAATTTACCCTAGCCTATTCGCAAGTAACGAGAGTAGACAAGATAAACAATTATATAACTACAAGCCACTAATAGACTTCGGTACACGCGAAGATGCTCGCCATTTCATCTAAGTAGAACCCCCAAATTCTAAGAAATTCACAAAACACAAGCAAATAATCATACAACACATAAGCACCTCAGAAAAGAGTCAAGGTACATATCAACATGCCTTAAAGAAGATCCACAAGCCCAAAACACAGTTCGAAGCATCAACCAGAAGTTCGACTCCCACGAATCATCACCTAACACATCCAATATAGTCAAATATGTCATCCACACATCAAAAGGAGTCCAAAAATATCCATAGAGACTTTTAGTTTTGGTCCAAAAATACTTCAAAAATTGACCCCGAAGAAAAGGGGATAAAATTAAAATTTTATTTAAGAATCATGTTCCCCATATCAAGAGTAGTCTAAGTCTTAAAACCCAACTAAAAATGAGTAGAAATTGGACTTCAAATCCAACGAAAATTAAATTAAAGTTTACCAGGTAAAAACGCCAAAATCATGTTTAAAAGAAAGGATTTGAAAATGGTTTTATGTTAAAAATTGATCGGAAATGATAAATTCAAGATTTAGAAACTTACCCATGAAAGAAATCTCAAAAATCCGCTTGAAATCATCCTAATCCAAGCTCCCAACTCTAATAATGGAGAAAAGAGGATTTTATGACGAAAATGGAATTAAATATCTGCTCACGTAAACCCTTCATTACAATAGCTTTAACTAACCATACGATTGCAAGGTTACCCGACCTGGACCCATCACGATCATGAGGGTCCAGTCGCAATCACGATGACCTATTTCGATCCGACCCACTAACTACCCTTTGTGATCGTGGTACTCACCGTCGTGATCGTGATGACTAAGACAACAACACATCGCTATCGTGGCTATGTGCCTCATGATCGCAATGAAGAAGGTCCTCGAGATTCATTTGAAATCCCACAGAAACAAACCAATAATGCTGCTAAGCTAATTTTGATATTTCGGACTCAATGGAACTATCGAATTTACCAAACAGGGTCGTTATCAATAAGTTACATACAAAACCAATCTTAAGCAATTAAAACTAGTATTTTGACCAAACACTCAAAAATCACAAAAGGTCCTCAGGATTCGAACCAACTATGGTACTAACCCAAATGGATCCCGATCTAATAAAACTGACAGAATCAACATCTGATACTTGAATCACAAAATGTTGACTGAATTTAAACTAATCACTTTAAAAGCAATTCAAAATTACAAACTCATATAAATTACTTTCGAATGCATCAAGGAGCACGCAATCCATTCCCGCAACTCATAAATGATATAAAAAAATAAAGGAGAAGGGAAAAATAGTCAAAATACAGAAATTCTAAAACTCATAATAAGGATTGTTACATTATCCACCACTAAGACTCACGCTCACCCTCGAACGTACAAGTAAGAAAAGCGTCTAAACAGACAAAGGATAGAAAATAACCTCATAAATCTCATGCAAGCACTCACAAATGGAGTCATATGAATATAACTACAGAGACCACACTATAGAACCAGGAATCTTTCACACAATGACTCACAAGGTCACATCACTAGTATCTAAAGCCAAATTCTCACTGAAATCGAGTTCCTTTATTTTTGAACTTCCTCTATACCCAAAAATTGAGTCGTTCATAATAGAAGTTCTGAATATACCCAGCTAATCTAAATCTACCAAGGACACCACAAGTCACTGACGGCACCACAAAACCCAAAAATCATCCTGAACCCAGAAAATGCCGAGGAACCCATGAAACCACATAGCCATTATCTACAATCCTAGATCAACCTACTCAAGATTGATACCATAACTGTTGAATAAGACAATACTATTTCTTCAAGCTGAAGCAACTAGGCCTGAAATCGACATCAATGCCACGCAAAACCTCAAAAGTCACACTTAAAACACTTTGATCACTATTCATATAGTCATATCCTCATGCTCAATCTTGGAGAAAACCGAGAGTCATTATAAAACTCTGTATATCACAGGCATAAATACTCTAAATGGTACCAAATTCTCAGGTAACTAATCACGGTAACCTAGGCAATCTTCAATACCCAAGTGATATTAATCAAACCAGAGTCCTCAATAATCTGGTAGAAGAAAGAGCCTTTCTAATCATACACATATGAACAACTCGACATATCAGAGACAATCAACCCACAGAACAAGTGCAACAATCACTATATTTCACTAACGGACATCCAAATCATAAGTCAAATCTCTAGAAAATCACCGCTAGACTTCTCATACGGCACCGATAAACCATACCGTCAGGACTTCGAATTTCCAACTCGTACTCATAGCTAAATTCTGAATATATCAAAATTTTTCATGTGCAAGTTCCTTATCATTTTCCCCAACTTAATTCCCATTCAGTATTCTTTGTACCAGAATTATGGAATAATAACGTATACTCTAAAGCAGAACTCATGAGCAGAATATGTCATCGAGCTATTCAACTTCCAATGTAATGAATACTACAACCAAAAATCCTTCCAAATAAAAAACAAGAGTCTTTATATGCTGAATTTCTTCAAGTCTAACCGAGAAGTGTTGCAACACCCATAAGTCTTCCCATGCAAGCCAAGCTAATCACTAAGAAAGTAATAAATCGTAAGGCCTGAAAGCCTGAAGATCTTCCCTTATCCAACTAGATTCCTTTACTTACAATATTTTGAGTCAGTCACCTACAAGCCTAATCTATCATAAGGTCTACTACTGATAAGTACCACTAGACATGTTACAATCGGAATATACCAAAACCTACAATCGATCCACTAATATTCCACAATGTAACCATCGAGAAGAAAATGCCCAAATCACACAAAAATCCATAATACTAAAAAAATCAAACCTAACACAGTGATACTCTAAATGAGTCACAACATAGGATCAACGTACCCGATTTATCACTAAAGAATCATCTACAGGGTAGCTAAATCAATAGACACAATAAGAAACTTCTGAATCATATCAAGACCTAATGTCGAATAAGTGAACACATAGGATAATGTAGAACCACAGTCAAATGCTACCAAGACATAACAGAGGCGTACTGAAACTATACCTGTGGCTACTGTACTAGAAGCGCCTGCCTCTAGTCCATCCCATAGGACATAATACTGAGATCTGTCATCTCGCTGAGCAATTGATGAGGCATCTCTCTATCTACGCTGTGGGAAATCCCTTTTGTAGTGCCCGAGATTTCCACATAAGAAGTAACCCAAAGAAGTAGGAGTCTGCTGAACTGGACCTGAAGAACCTAAATGGCCACCATGATCTAACCCCCTCTGAGAATAACTACGAAAATCCTGGCCTCTATCATACATGTCGCCATCATCATCAAGTCTACGGGGCCTCTTGCCCACCAACCTCTCGTGTCTCCGCACAAACATCTCTAAAAACTTTTGAGCAAACTGATCCCATGAAAGAGGAGGTGACCCAACTGGTTTACTCTCTACCAAAGTTCTCAACCACTGCCTGGCAAGTCTAAATAACTAAAAGGTAGTGAAATCTACTCCATTAGAGACTACCAAGCCCAACCCATGTGATCTCTCATGGCAACGAAGCAAGAACATATAAGCATCAAACCTAGGATTTCCATCAAATTGAGAAGGATCTATCCTCATGAACTCTACAAATCTAATTTGTCCTTCTATGGAAATAAAGAGTAAGATCGCTGGATATGGAACAATACCAAGTAATATCTCGTCAACACTAGGAGAATCTGTAGTCAAATGTGCATCTGAAGTCTAAAGCCCTGAAGTAGCATGACGAATAAAAATAGGAGCCATCCCCTCGAGGAAACCCAACACTCATACCAAGTAATCCTCAAGCATAGGCATAGATATGATTACAGGCGGTGTCTGCACTGACCTCAAACCCTCTATCTCAATAGACCCAATATCACAAGCAACTCCAAAACCTGAGGAGGCAATTCCAATCTGACCTCTAGCTGGTCTGAATGTTCCAATACGACCTCTACCTTGACCTTTTCTCTTACCGTAAACTGAAGGCATAAGCTCTGAATCTCTGACAAAGGAAGAACACATGCTCACTATCCGTGAGATAGTGAATAACAGGTTTTTGAGTTACACATAGCTATGAACATATGGCATAGAATGAAGAAATGGATTTCTCTTAAAGTCATGTAGCTGCTCGAAGATAGATAAAGAACGTCTCCGCATTGATCTGCAAGACTCTACTGGACTCGGCTTGTACTAATGAGACCAATCAACCTCACTCTGATAGTAATTTGCCATAACCCAAAATAGAGTACGTGATGTCACCTGTCACACCCTTCGGTACAGGTAAGCCTATCCCAACACAAACTCAATAATTAAAGTAAATCAAAAGAAGAAGAGGAAGAATAGAATAATTCCTAAAATATTTAAAGATGAAATAACAATTTAAAGATATATCCGAGATCTGGATGTCACTAGTACAAGTCACTAATACAGAATAATATCAATAATTTGAAGTATCTTAAATGCATATAAAGCATTTGATATTGAAGAGAGATTCGAGTGTGAAACATCAGCTACTACCTCGATCTCTCCAATGTCAATACTGAGGAAACACAATCTACTCTCTGTTACTCGTACTAATACCTACATAAGGTGTAGAAGAAAAGAAAAAGGAAAGAAAGGCAAGAGTGAGTACAAAATACGTGTACTAAATAAGCATCGTTGATAACCGACCCTACTCCAAAGTGATGGCAAGTCCTACCACCCCAACTACCTAAAGTTTCCCATCAACCTACAATCGGTAAAATACACCACTTCTTTCTAACAGGGTAACCCAACACAATAGTCTTAGGAACATTAATAAATAGGGTAGGCTAATTAGTCGAGGTGAGTCAACACTAGTCATTTTATGATCAACAATTAAAAAAGTCATTTATGAGGAAGGCTCATTAACACAGTATATCAGGCTCAATCAATCATGTTCAACTAATAATCTGGGATAAAATAGTGAGAGTGTATATTTATGTATATAACATGCTACCAAAAGGTGCGACACAACAATCTCTCCGATCGAGCCATAGCCATACCCCACGTCTCATAATATCTCAACCTCCAAATCAACCAAGAGATGGTATAATATGATGTAATGTAGTGAAATGAATATAGAATACACAATATCACAAATGATATTCAATCACGATAATTTACTACAAAAGTAACTAATCAAATGCAATATCAAACAATACCAAGGAATGCAATGCAATGCAAATAATCACTGAAATATAGTTATAAGATGTTACTGATATAATCCATCGCATGGCATCGTATGCACCTTTCGATCCTCTGCGCTTTCAGGACAGAACCCATGGGGTTCGCAACCCATATACTTTCACAATCTCAGTCTCATATCTCAATCACCTTGCCGGTATATTCCTTGGTCAAGAGTTTTATGACGTGTTTCATTTTCTTTCAAAAACAGTAATTCTCAATCACCTTCCCAGTACATCCCTCAATCAAGAGTTTTGTAAAGTATTTTATTTTCTTTCAAAAGCAATGTTTCTCAGTGTTACCAATGTCATAAATATGTATGGATGAAATGTGGATATATGTTCACAACTAATTAGTATGAAGATAATAATCAATTAAATATAAGAATAAATGAGCTCAAAATAAACTCAATATGTCAATAATTTATGATATAAGTCATCGCATGGTACCACTGGAATAAATAGTCATGTAAGACATCAATTATATCATTTAAATCAAAGCCCCTCTCTTGGGCATCACGATAATGATAAGGCAATTTATTGCTCAAATAAGGTCTATAATATTAATTCAAGCCCCTATACGGGCATCACAACAATAATAAAGGCAATCAATGCACAAATAAGGCCTATAATGTAAAGTCAAGCCCCCACATAGGCATTACAACTATAATAAGGAAATTAATGCACAAATAAGTCCAATACCATCCCCCATATGAGCATCACAATAATAAATAAACAATCTCTTCAGTCAACAGTAATATTCACATAAGTCCATACACAGACAATTACGAAATAGAAAACAATCCAAATAACGTAAGTATAGCAAACTTACCCAAAACCTAGCTTATTTCATATAAAAAGTCCCATCTTTCCCAAAGATGACACCATTAGACTAGGATACTAAGAGGACACTAGTTTACAATATGCCCCAAGGTTCATTGTTATTCGCTTACCTAATGTCTAAGCCAAGATTATATTCTTAACTACCATTCTATTCTATCACCTATTATATCTTAAGAGATTGCTAAACCCCATTTTTTACATCAACTACTATAAGATCCGATTATACCTTAAATGGTCACTAATATCTCAATCTAACCATCAAATCCACTTACATAATCAAGCTCTTAAATAGATACTCACTATAAGTTTACTCAAGATCAAAATGTCATTTAGCTATAATTTACCCTAGCCTATTCGGAAGTAACGAGAGTAGACAAAATAAACAATTATATAACTACAACCCATTAATAGACTCTGGTACCCATGGAGATGCTCGCCATTTTATCTAAGAGGGACCCCCCAAACCCTAAGCAATTTACAAAACTCAAGCAAATAAGCATACAATACATAAACACCACAAAAAAGAGTCAAGGTATATCTCAACTTTCCTTAAAGAAGATTCACAAGCCCAAAACACACTTTGAAGCTTCAACCGGAAGATCTACTCCCATGAATCATCACCAAACACATATAATCTAATCAAATATGACATCCACACATTAAAAGGAGTCCAACAATATCCATATTAGCTACTTTTATTCTGGGTCCAAAAATACTTCAAAAATTGATCCCAAAGGAAAAAGGGTAAAACCAAAGTTTTATTTAAGAATCATGTTTTCCATATAAACAGGAGTCTAAATATGAAAACCCAACTAAAAACCAGTAGAAATCGGACTTCAAATCAAAGAAAAACTAATTTAATGTTTACCGAGTAAAACCCCCAAAATCATGTTAAAAAGCAAGGATTTGATGATGGTTTTATGCTAAAAATTGATGGAAAATGATAAATTTGAGGTTTAGAAACTTACCGATAAAAGAAATCTAAAAAATCCACGTGGAATCATCCCAATCCGAGCTCCCAAGCACTAATAATGGAGAAAATGAGGTTTTATGACGAAAAGGGAATTAAATATTTGTTCAAGTAAATCCTTCATCACGATCGTGGTCACTATCCACGTGATCACGAGGTTACCCGACCCGAAATTATCATGATTGCGAGGGTCTAGTCGTGGTTGCGATGAACCATTTTGACCCGACCCACTAACTACCCTTCACGATTACGGTACCCACCATCGCAATCACGATAACCAAGACAACAACACATCGTGATCGCGACCATAAACCTCGCGATTGTGATGAAGAAGGTCCCTACACCAGAAAATCACTGAAACCAGCAAAACACATAAGTCAAAACTCTCCGAAAGGACCCTAGGAATTCGTTTGGGACCCCACAGAAATAAATCAATAATGCTACTAGGCTAATTTCGATGTTTTGGACTGAATAGAACTATCAAATTTACTAAATGAGGTCGTTATTAATAAGTTACACACAAAACCAACCTTAAGCAATTAAAACTAGAATATTGACCAAACACTCAAAAATTACAAAAGGGCCTCGAGACCCGAACTAACTATGCTACTAACCCAAAATAGACGTTCCGAATCTAATAGAACTGACAGAATCATCAGCCGACACTCGGATCAAAAAATATTGATCGAAGTCAAAATAATCACTTTAAAGGCTATTCAAAATCAAAAACTCATATAAATCACTCCCGAATGCATCGAAGACCGTACAAACCGTTTTTGTAACTCATAAAGAAATAACAGGGAAGGCTAAAATGGTCAAAACATAGAAAATTCTAAAAATCACAACGAGGATTGTTACATAAACCAACCTATCATAAGTCTCTGTTCATATCTAATTTCATAATAGTGTAGCTCCCAATCTTGTCTTAGTTAATATATTAAATAATTTCTTATGCTAGTAACACATTTTTGGTAATGAATCTCCTTTAACAAAGTCACTTTGATTTTTGAAATCATGTTGGAAACGGGAGGATTTAACCTCCTAGAAATAACCTTGGAAATGATTTTACTAGAAATATTATTGAGGCTAATGGATCTGAGAAGGTATCAGGAGAGGTGACTTCAAAAATTTATGCATGATCCGAAAGTGTCTCATTTTAAGGCTTGAAGCGGTTAGTACGATATTGGAAGGGTACCATATATCTTTGGTCTACACATTTGGCCATCTTCATCATTGGCTATTACTGGTTTTTTTGATGTAGATTAGGTAGGTTGCCCTCATTATAGGAGATCCACTCATGTTTATGCATTTTTTTAAGCCCTAATTTGGTGTCTTAGTGCTCTGAAAAGCAAAGTGTCGTGACTAACTCAAGCATTGAGTATGAGTTTCATGGTCTAGTCATTGCAATTACTTAAACTTAGATTCAGTATCAATCATGAGAGATTTGACTGTTACTATTTCTATCGCCCCTAAATTATGGTGCGACAATTTATCTGCAACATATCTCATAACTAATTTCTTTTTTCTTGCTTGAACTAGGCATATTGAGCTTGATTCTTATTTTGTTAGAGAAAAAATTGTTTTCAATGACTTAAAAGTTTGCTATATTAATTAGCTCAACTAATCAAATTGCAAATATTTTTACCAAGAGTTCGTTTGTCATGCGATTTCAATTTTTTTGGGAACCAATTGCTTATAACAGCTAGTCCATCACATTTGATCTTGAAGGGGAATGTTGGGAATAGATTTATAGATGATATTTTACTTTGAATTTCGATTTTAAATGCAATTATTGTTATTATGATAAGATAGGATGTTATCTCTTGTATATCTTTTAATCAGCTTCTGTAGTTACCTTGACTCTAAGGGGTCGTTTGGTGTGATGGATAAGGGAAGTTAATCCCGGGATAAATTTTTAGTAGTCCTTAATTTCTTGTTTGGTTACAAAGCCTGGGATAACTTATCCCAGGATTAATAATTAGTGATGGGATAAGTTATCCCTACCTTTGGGAGGTATAGTAATACCGGGATAACTTATCCCAGGATAAAATAGGAGAAATGACAAAAGTAACCCCTTAAACCCTTTTTATACATCATTGTTACATCCATGTATATTTACATCATTTTTAATACCATATATAATAACATTTACAACATTCACTACTCTTTATTTGTATAATAATTCTTTATTTTTTAATTAAAAAATTACACTATATAAATATAATTTTTATTTATGAATATATTATACGTTGAATTTATTTGACTAATTCGTATGTTTATTTATATTTTGATTTTTCTATTGTTGGATTATATATTTTTAATTAAATATCTATTTAATCACTTGAAAGTTTGTATTTTACATATTTTAAATTAAATAGTTTTTTAATCACTTAAAAATGTGTGCTTTATATATCAATTAAAATGATGAGTGATATGTGTTTAAATGAAGTGACATAAACAACAAATTCTCTTTTACTTTAACAAACTTAAGATGGAAGCTTTATTTTAAGCTAAATAAGATGAAAGATTTATTTTTAAACACACACGACATAATCATAGGAAGGCACACACAAAAAAATTTAAGCTAAATAAGATGAAAGTTTTATTTTTAAAAACACATGGCATAATCATGGGAATGCACACACAAAAATAACTTAAGCTAAATAAGATGGAAATTTTATTTTTAAGTATGACTAACTAAAGCTTGAAAAGAAAATATAAAAAAACTAAATAAGATGGAGGATATTTTTGTAAACAATTAACTTATTCTTAGAAACTATGCAATACATATTATTTTGAATACAACAAACCAAACACTCAATAAGAAATAATCCCAGCATAACTAATCCCGAAATAACTTATCCCAGCATAACTAATCTCAGTATAACTAATCTTAGCATAACTTGTATTCAAACCAAACGACCCCTAAATCGTAGAGGTAGCACAAGTTGTCTATAAGGAAAAATTATAATGGAATAAAACGCACTGTTAAAAATTACAAATCTTGAACCCTTTCAATGACAGACCAACATGAGGACAGGAAGATGATAAAAATTTAATTAAGGGTCGATATTATCAAGGAAAGTTGTGTTCAAGTAAATATGATTAAAATGGGAGAAAAGATGAAAAGATGTAATTTCGAGATTTCTTTCGTTATGTGAAACCTCAAGCTATTAATTTATGGATCGGACAACATAAGTTTATGAAATCACATAAATTAAATGAGAGGTTCTAAAAAGATGAATACTGGACCACTATGTAGATCGCACAATGCTGAAAACCTAAACATGAAGCAGAACTATGCAGACTGTATGCGGATTCCACACAATTATCACTGGACAACTTTTTCAAAATTTTAGTCTTAACCACAACTTCGGCAGCTATCTATCTAGAGCAAGCCGTATATTTTGATACATACCTCCATGTGGTGGAGGCCTGGGGGAGGGGATTAAAGTGAAAATGAGTGGACTGCTATTTTACTAAGAAACGATCCTCAAACAAGTATTTCAATTTTAAAATTTCCTTTTCAAGTTCAAGTTGGAAAATGAAAAAGTAGTAAAATAAACATCATTTTGTAGATATTATTTTTGTATTTGGAAAAATAGTATCAGCCTTCACTGTGCTTTCTTCAAATTTATGAGAGGAAAGTAGTCAATCTCAATATATATTTGATTTTTTCCAAGAGTGTTTCCTTAAAACCATGTCATTGCCAATTAAAAACCTCCCTTCCCTTTCTGGTCATTTAATGATACCATTTTAACTGATTCTTCAAAATTCAGATCATGTCATTGTATTTTTGTGCCCCTATTCTTGGGTCCAATATTGTAAACTAATTCCGTAGAAGTATTCCAACTTTTCTTTATCATGTCCAAAGTTGTTCCCAAGCTACATATAGATTGTTGTCTTCCAGAGAAATGGTGGAATTTCCATAAACTTGTTGATGATCAGGAGATACAGTATTGCTGTTGTTTTCTTGATTTTGTGTAATTTCTATGCAAATTAATGCCACCAAATTGGCAATTTGGGTTTGCACATTTAAGATCTCTACGTAAGCCTTGGCAAGGTTTGCATCGACAATCAACAACAACCTCTGATACTGCTTTGTTGGGAAAGGCAAGGGCACTAACAATAGTACACGACAGGGTAGCAGCGGAAGAATACCCAAGTCTAAACTTTCCCTTTCAATTTGAACCAAGAGAAGACAAGCAAACCCAAGCAAAATGATAATAAGACAGCAAATATATCAACCAAAATAGATAAGCAAGGATAAAATAAATCAATCACACGAGACACCAGATTTACGTGAAAAACCCTTCAGTGTGAAGAGTAAAAAACCACGGGACCAAACACCTCCACTATAATCACCAAGAGTTACAATAATGTTCTCCAAAATGGCCACCAAATAAGTGCCAAATAACGAGCAACACTACATAAAGCGCAACACAAAAAATTAGAGAATTAAAGGAGCAAAATCACCAAAATGCAGCTACTGTTCACGGATGAAAAACTGGGGCTGTGGGGCACCAAATTCAACTCTGTCAGTTCCTAATCAAATATTGAGATGAGAGGAACAAGTTGTCCAAAAATCAGCTCAATCGAATAAGAAACGAAGCGGGAATCGTAATTTGAAGTTGGCAATTTATGGCTGAAATTTTGGGCGAAAAAACTGCTCTCTTCTCTCTATATGGCTGTTGTTTCACTCTTTTGTGGATCAGAAAATAAGACCTAAAAGGTCTATATATATTCCCCATAGAATTGGGCCTATGGGCAAAGTGAGTTGGTCCAAATTTAGGCTTTTATTTATCCACATAGGAAGGAAAAAAGACCCATAACCCAACAATTCTCCCCCTCACAACTATGTGGAGGAGACCGCCATCCCGGCGATCATGCAACAATCTTCAAACTTCCCTCTTGGCAAATCTTTAGTCATCATGTCAGAACCATTATCATCTGTATGAATCTTCTCAAGTTCAAGCAACTTAGAATCCAACACATCCCGAATCCAATGATATATGTGTTTAGACCGACCATGAAATGTAGAATTCTTGCCAAGATGTATAGCACTTTGACTGTCGCAATAAAGCATATACCTCTCTTGAGCACAACCAAGTTCCCCCAAGAATCTCTTCATCCAGAGCAACTCTTTACAAGCTTCAACGGCAGCAATAAGCTTAGCTTCTATAGTAGATAGAGCAACACATTTTTGCAACCTAGATTGCCAAGACACAGCTCCCCCTGCAAAAGTAACCAAATACCCTGAAGTAGACTTGCGAGTATCAACATCACCAGCCATGTATGAATCAGTATAACCACAAAGAATAGACTTCCCTGTACCAAAACACAAACTCAGACACTAGAAGGATATCTCATAATCCACTTCACAGCATTCCAATGCTCTCTTCCCGGATTTGAAAGAAAACGGCTAACAATACCAACAACATGAGCAATATCTGGTCTTGTACAAACCATTGCATACATCAAACTACCAATGGCTAAAGCATAAGGAACTTTCTTCATGTCTTCCTTCTCATCATCACTAGAAGGACACTGCTTTGTGCTCAATTTAAAGTGCATAGCTAAAGGTGTACTGACAACCTTAGCCTTGTCCATGTTGAACCTGCGAAGTACTTTCTGAATGTACTTCTCTTGTGATAACCACAATTTCTTGGCCTTTCTGTCACGGACAATCTGCATGCCAAGAATCTGTCTTGCTGGTCCTAAGTCTTTCATAGAAAAAAACTTACTCAACTCTTGCTACAACTTCTGAATCCTGCAAGCATTATGACCAACAACAAGCATGTCATCAACATAAAGCAACACAATAATAAAGTCACCATCAGAGAATTTTTGCACAAAAACACAATGGTCTGAAGAAGTCTTTTTGAAGCCCTGCTGACTCATAAAAGAACCAAACTTCCTGTACCACTGCCTGGGAGCTTGTTTCAAATCATACAAGCTCTTCTTCAATTTGCAAACATAGTTCTCTTTTCCCTTGACTTCAAAACCTTCCGGCTGCTCCATATAAATTTCTTCATCTAAGTCACCATGGAAAAAAGCAGTTTTAACATCCATTTGCTCAACCTCTAAATCTAGACTTGCAGCTAAGCCTAGAACCACACGAATGGATGACATCTTCACAACTGGAGAGAATATCTCATCAAAATCAACTCCCTTTTTCGGGTTAAAACCCTTCACAACTAATCTAGCTTTGTACCGTGGAACTGGATTACCATCTTCATGTTTCACCTGAAAAACCCACCTGTTTTTCAAAGCTTTTCTGTCTTTAGGTAGCTTAACCAAATCAAAGGTATGATTATCATGCAAAGATTTAATTTCATCTTCCATAGCATCAAACCACCTTTCTTTTTCTTCACTTTCCATGGCCTCATCAAGACTCTCAGGTTCTCCCCCGTCAGTCAAGAGTACATACTCATTGGGAGAATAATGAGATGAAGGTATTCTCTCTCTAGTAGATCGTCTGAGAGAACTCTCTGGAGCATCAACAACATTTGGTTGCTGATCAACCACATCAACTTGCACTGGAGCATCAACATCATCATTCTGAACATGATCACCATCTTCATTATCAACTTGATTTTCATCATTACGAAGATTTTCTTCATGTGCAATAGTCAAAGGAACTGGATCAACATCAACTAGGCTCTCACTACTCTGAGAATCAACCTTCTCAGCTTTGTCAAAATCTTCAATTGTTTGGTTTTCAAAAAACACAACATCACGGCTTCTAACAAGTTTCTTCTCAACTGGATCATAGAAACGATAGCCAAATTCATCATGACCATAACCAATGAAGATACACTGCCTAGTTTTAACATCCAACTTTGACCTTTCATCCTTAGGAACATGCACAAAGGCTTTACACCCAAAGACTCTAAGATGATCATAAGAAACATTCTTACCAGACCAAACTCTGGCAGGGACATCACCATTCAAAGCAACGGTAGGAGATAAATTGATAACATAAGCAGCAGTATTAAGTGCTTCTGCCCAAAAGGAATCTGGCAGCTTAGCATCTGAAAGCATACATCTAACTCTCTCAACTAGAGTTCTGTTCATCCTCTCTGCTAAACCATTTAACTGAGGTGTCTTTGGAGGAGTTTTCTGATGCCGAATACCCTACTCTCTGCAATATCTATCAAAAAGAACAATATACTCACCACCATTATCTGAGCGGATGCATTTCAATTTCTTCCCTGTCTGTCTCTCAACCAAGGCCTGAAAACCCTTGAACACATCAAGTACTTGATCCTTGGACTTTAAAGGAAATACCCAGAGCTTGCGAAAATGATCATCAATAAAAGTCACAAAGTAAAGTGCACCACCATGAGACCTTACCTTAAAAGGACCACACAAATCAGAATGTACTAACTCCAGCAAATCAAGCTTTCTTGAAGGCGGATGACTTTGAAAAGAAACTCTTTTCTGTTTACCGGCCAAGCAATGAACACATCTCTTCAACTTTGCTTGTTTCACTCCAGAAAGCAAATTTTTCTTAGCCAAACTGTCAATCCCCTTCTCACTCATATGACTCAGCCTTCTATGCCATAACTCTGATGAAGTATCATTCTCCACCAAGTTTATTGAGCCTCTAGAAGTAGAGCCCTGAAATACATACAAGTTAGACAACTTTTCACCACGAGCCACAACCATTGAACCTCTAGTAAGCTTCCACTGGCCAGCACCAAGGGTATTAATATAACCTTCATCATCAAGGTTCCCTACATAAATCAAATTCAAGCGAACATCTGGAGCATGCTTGACATTATTGAGAACAAGTTTGGAACCATTATTACTTTCCAAACAAACTGTGCCAATGTCAAGTACTTCAACCTCATCATTATTACCCATTTTCAACATCCCAAAATTACCTGGAGTATAAGAAGAAAATAATTCCTTCTTGGGTGTGATATGAAAAGTAGCACCAGAATCCACAAATCAGCTAGACTCATCACGAACAAGATTAATGACATTTTCACCACAAGCAACAAGAAGATCATCATTAGTAACAACAGCAACACGATTCTCATTATCGTCTTCTTTCTTTTTTCGTCTCATATCTCTTTTATGCTTGTAACAATATTTCATAATATGCCTATTCTTGTGGCAATAGTCACATGTAGTATTCTTGTATTTGGACTTGGATTTGCTTCTACTTGTACCTCTATCATTCGGACCTCTGGACTTGTTTCCCCCCTATCTTCAGTAACCAAAACATCGGAGTGTGAAGCTGAAGAAGATGAGGCCTGAGATATTCTTCTCATCTCTTCATTTAAGACACCACTCTTAGCATATTCCATAGTTACAACACCACTGGGAGCAGAATTAGTCAAAGAAACTCGAAGAGTTTCCTAAGAGTCTGACAGAGTATTAAGAAGCCAAAGTCCCTGAATTTCTTCATCAAACTTTACACCCATTCCGTACAGCTGGTCAAGGACACCCTGAAAATCATTAATATGATTAGAAATAGGACTGCCCTCTTTGTACCTGATATTCATCAACTGTTTCAACAGGAACAACTTGTTATTACCAGTCTTCGAAGCATACAGTGTCTCGAGCTTGTCCCATAAACTTCTGGCATGTGTCTCATTTACAATATGATTTCTAACATTATCTTCAACCCATTGTCTAATATAGCCAAAACCTGCAAGTGCTCAAATTCTCAATCCTCATCTGTCATGGACTGAGGTTTATTAGAAGCAAAGACAGGCATATGTATTTTCTTGACAAATAGGAGATCTTTCATCTTGCCTTTCCAAGTATGATAATTACTACCGTTCAAACACACCATTTTACTCATATTTGCCTCCATCATTCAAATCGACAATCAACAACAACCTACGCTCTGATACCACTTTGTTGGGAAAGGCAAGAGCACTAGCAATAGTACACGACAGGGTAGCAGCGGAAGAATACCCAAGTCTAAACTTTCCCTTTCAATTTGAACCAAGAGAAGACAAATAAACCCAAGCACAATGATAATAAGGCAACAAATATATCAACCAAAATAGATAAGCAAGGATAAAATAAATCAATCATACGAGGCACCAGATTTACGTGGAAAACCCTTCAGTGTGAAAAGTAAAAAATCACGGGACCAAAAATCTCCACTATAATCACCAAGAGTTACAATAATGTTCTCCAAAATGGCCACCAAATAAGTATCAAACAACGAGCAACACTACATAAAGCACAACACCAAAAATTAGAGAATTAAAGGAGCAAAATCACTAAAACGCAGCTACTGTTCACTGATGAAAAACTGGGGCTGCGGGGCACCAAATTCAACTCTGTCAGTTCCTAATCAAAGATTGAGATGAGAGGAACAAGCCGTCCAAAAATCAGCTCAATTGGATAAGAAACGAAGCAGGAATCGCAATTTGAAGTTGACAACTTAGGGCTGAAATTTTGGGCGAAAAAACTGCTCTCTTCTCTCTATATGACTGCTGATTTCACTCTTTTGTGGATCAGAAAATAAGACCTAAAAGGTCTATATATATGCCCCATAGAATTGGGCCTATGGACAAAGTGGGTTGGTCCAAATTTGGGCTTTTATTTATCCACATAGGAAGGGAAAAAGACCCATAACCAACATGAAGCTCACTTATTTGCTTTTGAAGCTGACAAATTACACCTGCGCAGCCATATATTGGATCTCTGATTCTTGCCTTTGCCTCATACACCATGCTATTCACTGCATCTACTCTTTGATCCTCTGGAAGTTCCAGCAAATGATAGAATTCGCGCATTTTTCCGTGTGTTTTAATTTAAAAAAAAATTATGATCCAAAATATATCGAATAAATTTTGAGATTAATATCTACTCAAAGTGCTGGAGTGTAGATGCTAGATTGATATATTTGTTGCTGACATACAGTTTTTGGGAATATGAATTAACTACAAAGTTTTTTAATGCCCTTTTGAAAACACCATCCTTTTACCCTTGCTAATGTAAGCACTACAAAAGAAATGTGAAATGGCAAATGACTTGTATGTTTAACTTCTTTGTAATAACAAAAAAAATGAAAAAAGCCAAAGGGTTTGTGGAAAATATTGTAAAAGTCCAAATGCTCAAACTGAATCCCATACTTTGTTCTATTAATGCCAATAATTTTTTTGTTTGGGTTAATTCTGATGGTAGTGACTTATAAGAGAATAAGGCTGAAACTTTATGTCGCAATCGATTTTTGTGATTTTAAATATAAAATTTTAGAAAAGGGAAATGGTTTGCAAAATCACATGAAACTATGCATATATATGTGTGCAGATTCATGCAATTATGTTGTAATGAGCGTTGAGCATTGATAACTATTCTTGTATGATAATTAGACTTAAAATGAAAAGTATAAGACTTTACTAATAAGTGCAATTAGCTAATAAATCATGGAAAATAAAAGCTGAAGTGTGGAATGTGGACATGACTTCAACTTAAGGACGAGTCACACTACACGTTTCTTTCCTTTTTATGTATTTTATACTCCAAGTAAAAGGACTAGAGTGCAAGTCAAAGAAAAGAAAACATGGGGGGCGGGGGGGACGCTGGGAAAGGGCCAATTCATTGAAACCTATTTGGCACAGTACAACGAAAGTTACTGACTATGAAATATTTGTTATCTCCGTTTCAAAAAAAATAACCTACTTTTTTTTTAGTTTGTTTAAAAAAAAATATTTTTTTCTTTTTTGGCAATACTTTAATTTCAACTTTTCACGTGACATATTTAAGACCACAAGATTAAAAGGCATTTTAGTATATTTGACACAATGTTAATTTATAACCACATGATTCAAAAGTCTTCTTTATTTTCTTAAACTCCGTATCAAATCAAACTAGATCATTCTTTTTGAAACGAAGAGAGTAGTAAAAGTTATTCAGAATTTTGTTCAACAATATTATTAATCGGTGAGGGGAAATGTATTTTGAGAATCTATAAATCACGATAACTAATAAATTCAAATATTTAAAAAGCATATAAAGAAATTCTAGTAAAATAAAAGCTTAGTTGAATCTCGAAATTTCAGTTGTTCTACATAAATTAGGACAAAATAGTATCTCACAAAAAGGAACAGAGTTGTGTACAGAAATAAATCTTGAGTCTAACTCAATCCAAATTTATATAAAGAGTTTAAATTTTCCTCATCCAACGAGGCAGGACTTGGTCACTTAACAAGTTGGAAGGCCCTGAGAAGAGTAGAGATCGATATCAAGTGTGTGTTGATATCGAGAAGGCTTGATTTAAAAGGAAAATTAGAAAAGATGATATTGATACATACCTAGAGCATTTTGATGATGTTGCTAGCTCCAACGACTCTATGAGCAATAGTGCACTTGAGGGGGTCCGTGGGGGAAAAGTAAGGTGCCAACACACATTTCTCCACACTTCTCCGACGGAGGATCTTGCAGGCTGCGCAAGGATGAGGTGATGAGTAGTAGTGGCTTTTGTATTCCATGTTAATATATATTAGTTGAAGGAACTATATTAGTTATGTACTATATTTGTGGAGACTTGTGATTTTGCAAAAGCTACACCACCCAGATTATATATAGGGAGAGAGAGAATAAGCCCAGAAATAATTGGGTTTCATCTTTTCCAGAATAATTAATTAATGACATCCCCCTTAGACCACATCATCCGTGGATATTTTCTACCCATCCATAAGTAATTACTATCCATGTGTTTAATTTGTTTTTCTTGCTTTTTCATTTTAGTTAGTTTTAAAAAATAATATTCCTTTCGTTTCAAATTATATGAGGTAGTTTAACTTGTCACGTAGTTAAAGAAAAAAAGAAATACTTTTAAAACACGTGGTCTAAAATAAGTCATAGATATTTATATGACTATAAATCATTTCACTAAGGGTAAAATGAGAATTTTAATGTTAAATTGTTACTAAATATAGAAATATATCATTCTTTTTGAGATTGACTAAAAAGAAAAATAAGTCATATAAATTAGGACAGATGGAGTAATTTTTTTGGCAATTCTTTAAATTCGAACTTTCCACCTGACATATTCTGATCACAAGATTAAAAGATATTTTAGTACATTTTATGTACATACTCAATTTAAGATTATAAGATTCAAAAATATTCTTTACTTTCTTAACACTCCATAACAAGTTAAAATCAGACAAACAAATTGAAATAAAGTGAGTAATACTTTACGCTTTTCCAAATCTAAATTATGTAAACTTTAACTACTCCCTCCGTTTAAAAAAGAATGACCTATTTTGACTTGATACAGAGTTTAAGAAATAAATATGACTTTTGAATCTTGTGGTCTTAAATTAAATATATGTCAAATGTACCAAAATGTCCTTTAACCTTATGGTCTTACACATGTCATGTGGAAAGTTGGAAGTAAAAAGTTGCTAAAAAGAAAAAAGGGTCATTATTTTTTAAACAGACTAAAAAGAAAAGTAGGTCATTCTTTTTAAACGGAGGGAGTATTATTATATGCTCTCTTCGTCCACTTTCATTGTCCACTACTAAAATAGATGTCCAGTTTAACAAATCCAGAGATGTTACAAAATAAAAGTAAACAAGTAACAATATAAAGCAAGAAAATAGAGAAAATAAATAAAGAGTGACAATAGAAGATAGCTTTCTTATTCTACCAAGTATCAAGTATTTCAAGTATGTACAATATTAATTCTTATGCCTCTATTTATAGTGTTACATTGAGGCATATAAAAGGTTGTCATAAATATGACATTAACCATGAAGGTTATGGGGAGTTTCAAGGGTGTGAGAGTTAAATCCAATAGTGGTGAGAAGTAGTAGATGATTAACTATATATCATGGAAAAGAGTAGTGGGAGTACACATGATTAACTATAACACTCCTCCTTGGATGTCCATAGATGATGTGCCTCGTTAAACCTTACTAGGAAATACTGTGAGGGAAAAAAATCCTATTGAAGGAAAAAAAGTATACATATCTTGTAATATGTATTGCTTGTTGCCTCTTTAAAAACCTTATCAGGAAAATCCATTGGAAAAAATATGGCTAAGGAAAAAAGAGTACACTATGTATTTACTCCCCCTGATGAATACATCTCCTCATTTCTCAGAGACGACACATTCCAATGTTGTATACATTCTATGGAAGCTCGTGCCTGAAAAAGAACTTTGACAAAATGCATTTTATTTTATCTTCTCTGATATATTCTTCATTCAACTGAGCTATACAAGTAGCAACATCTTTATATAATATTGTAACCTCCTTCTCAAATAAAATTACACATTTCATATATGTTAAGACACGTATTTTATAAGTTGCTAGTGGTTTGGCCTAATTTGAATAAATGTCAATGATTGATTGCCTTGTATAATATGAAAATATGGTAGTGGCCTCACATGCAATTAGATAACTTTTGTGTGATCAAACAATATGTAGATCAAATAATCTCCTAAATTTGTGTATCCCACAATATTTTAACAATATTTGTTAGAAATTATAATAAATCTAAACCAATATTTGATTTCATTCAAATATTTCACATAAAAGTGATTCTATATCATGCCTGCATATTAAAAAAATATCATCTCATGGATAGCTATAGAAAGATATATGAGTGCATTAATTGAACTAACCATTTCATGGAACCAAAATTGATCTTTCTTTATGTTGAGCAATTTCACAATCATTGGGGTATTCAATGGATCGAATCACTTTTAAACCTTTTAAATCCTTCAAGAATTTTCATATAAATTTCATTGTCTATGTATACATTGCAACCATTTATTATATGTATTCAAGTTTTTCATCTATTGCTAGCTTAAAAGAAACCTCATTGTATCCACCACAAGAGAATACATCTCCATAAAATAATGCCAGGACTTTTGCGAAATACCTCAAGGCACACGACGTACTTTATATCTTACGATTTTACTTTTTGTATAATAATTCATTTGCACCTACTTACATTATACCATCTTGTCACGATCCAAATCATGGATCGTGCATCCTAGATAGGAGAACCCTTACCACCCAACCATTCAATTAAGTGCGAAAATTAGATGAAACAGTTTTTAAAGGAAATAATCCCTTAATCAAAACAAAACTCTTATCCTAATACATTTGTTAACTAATTAAATTGCGGAAGAAAAATAATATTTTCCCATAATCTAATCTAAACCGGTACAAGAGCACTAAGCAAATAGAGAGATGACACCAAGACGAAACATCCATATATGAGTAGAATGATATAAGCTGCCAAAGAATAATCACTGTTGTACCTATAGAAACTCCAACTGATCTTCAACATGGATATATCCCCAAATGGAGATATAGTAACTGTAGTATAAGTACAACCACATGTACTGATAGTTATCATCGGCCGACTAGGATTAGAAACATATAACAACATATAGTAAATAAGAAGAGATCATGAAAAGCGTACAGGTTTAACAATTGAACGTACATATCTTATTACAACTTCCAAACTTGCCATCTTTTGTTTGTTTAAGTAATATTAATTTACCCTCAGGGAGGGACTAACTAACACAATTCCATGGATAAACATAATCATATCTCTTACGCACTCATCTTGTTCTAACAACTCTACGCTATCATCTCTCTCTATCATTAATCTTCTTTCGTGACAAACCTCGCCTCCTATTATAGTATCATTAATCATAAGGATTGCGATAGCCAAGTGACGACCCGATTTCATGAGTCATGATGACACTTACTTTAACCCACCAGTAAGTAAGCAAAACCATAGCCCGAAATGGTAAGTAATGAGCTAGATGGTGGAAGGTATAATAAATACCCAAAGTAAGCATACAATAGAACTGTAGGGGATTAAATATAAGAGCAACAATACATATATCATAGGAGAGAGAAAGTATGCAAAAGAATATACCACGACCTAGTAAGGTCGGTACAAGAACCACTAAATCCAAAAGAATAAGAGTACTAAATAGTATCTAATATATAGGTAGTCTCGAAGAATAAAGACTATCCAAAAGTAGTAGAAGGAGTGAAGATCAGCTCCGACTCTGAAAGCTCACCCTATCTCCAAATCCCAAAAGCAAGTTGGAATAGAACATCAGTGGCGGTGAATTATACTCAAATTTGCATCAAAAAAAGATGCAGAAGTTTAGTATGAGTACCAAAACAACGAGTACTCAGTAGACATCATCGATCGACTGAGCTAAATTATGATAAAAGCATAATAAAATACGAGAAAGTAAAAAAATTTCATGGATAAACATTTCGTCTAAAGTACTACTCCAAATCGAGATAAAGCAATAAATATGCATAATAAATAAATCAAAGTAAATACAGTCTAGCTATAACCTAACTGGAGCCCCATAAGCCCAGAAGGTACAAACAAGTAAAGAGTTAACCCAGTCGAGCCCCCAAAAGACCAGTGGATGCAAACAAGGAAAAAGTACCGGTAGACATAACTTAAAGTAACCACCCAGTGAAACCATACCTGAGAGTTCCATTAAACTGTAACGCCGGACTTGAACCGGAACTGAAGAGCAGTATCATCATAATAGTGCCAAAATCGATCATACATGCCGGACTTGAACCTGAACTAGTAAGTAAACCACAAAGTAAAGAGCATCCAAAGCATAACCTCCTTTAATCCAAATTAATATTAAATTACCAAATTCAACGATAAATATACAAGAGTCGTGAGATCCAATCAATAAGTCTAAGAAGGAAGGTTAAAGGTCAACCGTATACTAATTTGAGTATTTCAACTAGCCGAGGACCAATAAAAGGCCTGAGTCATCCTAAGGTTTGAGATTATGCCTAAAATAATGAAGAAGGTCTCCTAAGTATAAAAGGAGAAAATTTAGGTAATTAACCTAAGAAGAGGGCCTGTGTGTCCCACTGCTAGTCCCGAAAACCCATACTAAGCAAGAACCTACCCAACTTAGACTAAGGTTCCACCATATTACACTAAGGTATTAGTTAAGCTACAACAAGTCCTAAGGGGGTTATTACAATTATTATGAGGGATGGCAAGGTAGAATTCTACTAAAAAGGCCCTAAAATGGCTAACTTTAACCCATAAAATACTAAAATAACAACCAAGTTGTAAAACCCTAACCATCGCTAGCATAATACTATACAAATACCATAATAAAGCTCAATCTAAAATAAAAGTAAACCTAGCCGACATGGACGTCGCCGAAAGCTCGATAAAGTCTACTAGATAGGAGCATTTCCCTTTCGAGAAGCCTCCGAGCGCTACCACGCAATCAAAATAGTAATCTATGCGTTAACACAAGAATAAAAATACCCATATTTCATATAAATTCTCCGAGTCCAAAATCGAACTAAAAATCCCATGTGGGGCCCGCTTACGGAATCACCACTTTGAAATCGCCAACATGTCCCTCTAAGCTCAATGATCATTTACCCTCAAAGATGGGTGAAATTCGAGCACAAGCGAGCCCTAAATATGCCCATAAAGTAACTAGGAATTTGAGTTTAAACCGGAGAATTAACTAAGAAATTAATGGAAACTTACGGAAATAGATGACCAAGATGACGTTTTCAACTCGTTCCCGACACCCAATTATCAAGCTCCACGAATTTCTAAGATTTCTAGGGTTTTATGGAGACTTGGGACTTACAAAAATGAGCTTGGCCGAATAGGAAATGAATATAAAGGGGAAGTATCCGCGTTGACTGCTTAAGCGGTCAAAAGATTGCTTAAGTGATCACTGCTTAAGCTGCTGGGTGTCGCTAAAGTGACCCTTAACGAAATGCCGGCCATCGCTTAAGCGGCCAAGTATCGCTTAAGCGACCTTAATTTATGAGACTAGGCAGGGACCAAGGCTGTTCACTAAACTGATCCCCTGGTCGCTTAAGTGAACTCCGCTTAAGCGGTTGCACCAGTTGATGCCAGGCACCAACAAACTTGGCAATTTTCAAGTTTTTGATAGGACCCTCGGGATTTGTTTGGAATCCTGTTAATGCAAAGAAACTATGCTATCCTACCAAATTCAATATTTCAGACTCAACGGCACCATCGAAACTTCTATTCGGGGTCGTTTTGATGAAATGTGGGTCCCACACCTAAGGGCCCTTTTAACCAAAATCCACCCAATAGTCCAAAATGAGTTCGAAAGTATTGGGACTCAAACCAAGGGTTCTCCTAGCCTAAAATTAACATTCCAGAGCTAACAAAACTGTCAGAATTGGCCTACAAGGCCGTTTACGTAAAGTTTTGACCCGAAACCCAATTCTTAATAGTAAAAACTTTAAAACAGGGAATTGGCTCTAAAACCCAAACGAACTGCTCGATAACTGAACTGTCAGCTCCAGCAAGTGATAAATGACTTAGGAAAGCTATGGAAAGGATCAAATTGGCAAAATAGTATGGAAATACAGAAAAAGACCCAGAGGGTCACTACAATATCGACTACTAAAAGAACTTTCGCCCGTGTACTTGAGGGCTCGAACAGGTGGGATATTGGGTCTGCATCTCACTCTTGATCTCCCAGGTAGTCTCCTCAACTAGAGAGTTCCTCCAGTGAACCTTAACTACTAGAATCTCTCTAGAGCGCAATCGCCTGACATCCCTTGCCAGTATAAAAACTGGCTCCTCCACGAAGGTCAACCTCTCATCCAACTGAACTGAGTCCCAATGAAAAACGTGATACTCATCCAGAGTATATCAACATAGCATAGAGACATGGAAAACTGGGTGAATAGCCAAAAAATTTGGGGGCAAGGCTAACTCATAAGACACCTCACCATGGTCTGAAGTATCTCAAATAGCCTAATGTACCTGGGGATGAGCTTTCCCTTCTTCCCGAACCTTATCACGCCTTTCATGGGTGACACTCGAACTAAAAATTAATTGCTAACTCCAAATTTTAACGCTCTAAGCCTACGATCAGCATAACTATTTTGCCTAGTCTGAGCTGCCCGTAGCCTATCCTGAATCACCCGAACCCTATCCAAAGACTCACAAAGCAGGTCGTTACCACAGGAACTAACCTCAGAAATCTCAAACCAACCAATCGAAGATCGACAATGCCTACCATGCAACACTTCAAATGGTGTCATCTCAATACTCAAATGGTAGTTATTTTTATAAATAAACTCCAACAAGGCTAAATGTTGCTCCCACTGACCTCCAAAGTCCATAACACACACGCAGAGCATATCCTCCAAAACCTGGATAGTATACTCTAACTTACCATCGATCTGAGGGTGGAAAGCGGTGCTTGAATAACCTGAGTACCTAACTCCTCCTGAAATATCTACCAGAAGCTAGAAGTGAACACTAAGCCTATAGTTGAAATAATAGACACGGGTACCCAATAGAGACGAACTATCTCACGAACATAGATATAGGCTAACCTCTCGGCACTGAAGAAAATTTGAACAGGGATGAAATGAGCTGACTTGGTCAACCAATATACAATGACCCAAATACTGTTAGAATCACGAGAGGTGCGAGGTAACCCACTCACGAAGTCCATCGTAATATTCTCTCACTGCCACTTAGGAATATGTAATCTCTGCAGTAATCCACCCAGTCTCTGATGCTCGGTCTTTACCTGCTGACAACACAAACACCGAGCTTCAAAGTTTGTTACATTCTTTTTCATGCCACTCCACCAGTAATACTGCCTCAAATCATCATACATCTTAGCTGTCCCAAAGTGAATAGAATATCTGGAGCTATGAGCCTCCCGTAGAATCAATTGAATCAAGTCTCCAACCCTTGGTACACAAATATGATCAACGAATCTCAGAATACCTTTTGAATCTAAGGCTTCTAGACTCACCTCTCACTACCTGGTCATGGATGCCGTAAAGTGTACTATTCTCAAATTAACGATCCAGAATCTGCTCCATCAAGGTAGACACAGCCTCAACACTGGCAAAAATCATCCCGGGGTCTGAAATATCAAGTCACACCACCAAGTTGTCCAAGGACTGGGTGTCCATAGCCAACAACCGCTCCAAAACTGAAATGAAGGCCAAGCTACCCATACTCACTGCCATCCAACTCAAGGCGTCTGCTATCACATTCACCTTGCTCGGATGGTATAGAATATAGATATCATTGTCCTTCTGTAACTTGATCCACCTGAGTTGTCTAGAATTAAGCCCCTACTGGGTCATAATGTACTAAAGAATATGATGGTTAGTATATATCTCACGGTGAACACCATACAAGTAATGCATCCAAATCTTAAGCGTGAAAACTATTTCCGCCAACTCCAAATCATAAGTGGGGTAGTTGCACTTGTGAACCTTCAGCTGCCTCAATCCATAAGTAATAACTCGACCCTACTACATCAAAACACACCCCAAACCAATACCAAAAGCACACAGTACATTGTAAAACCCTCACCCTCAACTGGAAGAGTAAATATAGGAGCTGAAGTGAGCAAGTCCTTGAGCTTCAGAAAGCTCAACTCACACTCATCGGACCACTGGAACAGAACCTCCTTCCTCATTAATCTAGTCATAGGCGCTACAATGGTAGCAAAACTCTAGATGAACCGCCTATAGTATCCTGCCAAACCAATAAAGCTGCAAACCTCGGTCGGAGATGTAGGTCTAGGCCAATCACGAATAGCGTTATTTTTTGCCGGATCTACCATAATCCCAACCTTAGACACTATGTGTCCTAGGAATGTCAAAGACTCCAGCCAAAACTCATACTTTGAGAATTTGGCAAAAAGCCTATGATCTCTCAAAGTGTGGAGCACAGTCCTCAAATGTTGCTCGTGCTCCAACCTACTCCTCAAATAAATAAGAATATTATCAATGAAAACTATCATGAAGGAGTCCAAACAGGGCCTGAAAACATGGTTCATCAAATCCATGAACTCTACTGGGGCATTGGTCAACCCAAAAGACATCACTAAGAACTCATAATGGCCATAGCAAGTCCTGAAGGCTGTCTTAGGGATGTCCTTTACCCGAATCCTCAACTGGTGGTAACTAGATCTCAAGTCATTCTTAAAAAATATTGCCACACCCTGAATCTGGTCAAATAAGTCATCAATATGAGGCATAGGATACCTATTCTTCACTATCACCTTATTCAGTTGTCTGTAGTCGATGCACATATGCATAAAACCATTCTTTTTCTTCACGAACAAAGTAGGAGCACCCCAAGATGATACACTCGTTCTAATGAAACCTTTACCTAAAAGATCTTAAAGATAAAAATTTAGCTGCTTAAGCTCAGCAGAAGCCATACGGTAACGTACCATGGAAATAGGTCGGGTGTCTGGCTCAATAATAATAGCAAACTCAATATCACACTCATAAAAAAGTCCAGGTAGGTCGGTAGGGAAGACATCAGGAAACTCTTGGACAATAGGAACAGAATCGAGCGAAGGACTCTCCACACTAACATCATGAACATAAGTAAGATAAGACTCACAACTCCTCGATACCAGTCTCCTAGCCCGAATATAAGAGATAATCCCCATCGGTGCATAGCTAAAAGAACCCTGCCACACAATTGAGGGTATGCCAGGCATGGCTAAGGTAACAGTATTGGAAAAGAAATTCAAGACTGTATGCTATGGGTATAACCAGTCCATACCCAGAATCACATCAAAATCCACCATATCTAGCATATCAAACTCTCAAACGGTCATAACACATGATTTATAAACCTGATTCGCTACTAAAGAATCACCCACGAGAGGAGATACACATAATGACATAGATAAAGGCTCCCAAGACAACTCTGACCACGGTGCATAATAAGTAGAAACATATGAATAAGTGGATCCCAGATCAAATAAAGAAATAACTAGTTGATGGCATACTGAAATCATACCTGTAATAACAGCATCCGAAGACTCTACCTCTGGCCTACCAGGTACTGCATACAACTGACCCTGTTTGCCCCTAGACTAGGGACCTGAATGACCACCTGTCCTACCTGCCTGAGGACCTCCTCTAGAACTATGGGGACCATCTCTATGACCTTGGACACCACCCCTAGTTGGAGGCATCGCTGATCTGATAAGATAAACACTCTGTGCTACAGGCTAAATCATCCCACACTAGGGATACTCTCTGGAGAAATGGCCGATGATACTCTAATCATAGCATGCCCTAGGCACCCTACTCTACCCAGAAGATTCGGATGAACCGGTATGGATGGCTCAGCCTGAAGATCCAAACTTTCTACCCCTAGAAGACTGACCCCTGCTATGACCACTGTAGTCACTATAATCGGGCAGACCTCCGTTAGTAATTTAAAGTGCTACCTGATGGGTCTACAAGATGGAGCATGGTGCTGATAAGGCTGACGTTGAGGGTACCTACCCTGAAAACTTCTTCCCCTAAACTGCGAGCCGCTCTGGCTCCCACTGAAACTACCCTACTGTCACGGCCTTTTATCGCTGCCCCCTTGGGCCTTGCGATCTATCTCCTCTATAGAATAGACATGTGCGATAATATCAGTAAAATACTTTCTTGAAGTCACCAAACTTTGAGTAACTTTGTAGAGCGGTAAACTCATCCCTCTGATGAAATACCAAATCCTCTCATACTCTGTAGGTAGAATTATGGTGCCATGTCTGGCTAACTTGTAAAACCTTTTCACATACTCGGCCACTATTATAGAACCCTGTCTTAATGTAGAAAATACATCCCTCAGGCGCTCACGTATAGTATGAGGCATGTACTTATCCAAGAAAGCCTCCGAGAACTGAGTTCAAGTCATAGGTGGAAATCCAGTTGGTTGATATGCCCAAATTACAACTCCCTTTTACATAAGTGTAGCGGTCGTTGTCAAATAAAGAACCCAACAGAGGTTGGGGTCTAATCCCATAGGGAATATGGTGTTAAACAAATATTATGTAGTTTCGATGACAATTATCCAACAATTTCTAAGAAATGGGGGGTTTTGTTTTACTAATTGTGAATCAACATCAAATTTTGTAACAATGATAATTTTTCAACACTTAATTTACTAGAGAGGTACAAACTAGGATCATCTTCACCTAGGTTTCCAATCACCACTGGGTCATGAGTGAATTATGAAATTGTGTTAAGATGAGTGATTATCAGACAATCGATTCTTTAATCTACCTAAATGTTTTTCAACCACATTAGATAAGTTTGCACTCTAATTCTTTCAAACTTAAAATGCCAAATATATGATTCGAGTTCAGCCTTAATTGTTTAACCTTGTTAAAGCGTTAATCGTTAGTTTGGAGGTTAGCAATTCCAAACTCTTGCTACGAATTCCTTATCTTTACAGTTAAAATCTTTAATCAAGCAATTTAACAAAAGATATTTTCCCAATGTTTGCAACCATCAAGAATGAATTAAAATCGAAAGGATTCATAATAAAATCACCCAAACAACACAATCTCAACACCCATGAACCCTAATGGTGATTTTCCACCATGGATTACATAATCCTAAATGTGGGGTTTTTAGCCACTCAAGGTGGAAAATAAGATGAAGAAGATTATTTTCATAAGATAAAGAGAACACCTTACAATCAAATAATCACAACTCTTGATCCTTGATATTCAAAACCCAAAGATAGTAGTTCCAACAATGTTTCTCCAGAGAAAGTAATCATAAAAATACCCAAGTATATCAGCCTACATTCTAAACCCTAAAATGGGTATTTATAGGCTCCAAATAAAACAAAGTTTAAAATTCAAAATCTGGTCTACAGCGTTAACGCGGACAGTAAGTGCAATGGCCCGCCAGAGGGGTGATGGTCCATCACCTGGGCCACCACCAAAATATCCAAAATAGTGTAGTCTGCTTAATGTTTGGCGGACCGAGTGGCGGTCCACTGCAGGCCCGATGGTTCGTTACTTGAGCTATCACTAGATTCTTTTTTGGCTTCTATTCTGGTTAGCCTATGGCAGTAGTGATGACGGTCCGTCGAGCCCTTGACGGCCCATCAGGGAATCCGTCACCAATCTTTATTAAAGAGCACATTCTGGCTATGGACTGACGGACAGAGCGGTGGTCCTCCAAACTCTTGACTGTTTGTTAGTAACACCGTCAAATCCTCTTTTTTTAGTTGATTCTTCTATCTTTCAGGGGATTGGACTTATTAACTAAAACTGATCATAAACCACATTAAAGACACCACATGTTGCTTGAAAACTCGCAATTATCCTTAGTTAAAGATTCTAAATATGCCGTCATAAGTCAGCATATTAACACCCTCAACTTAGAAAGATTGCTTGTCCTCAAGCAACTTAAATAATACAGTATCATGGCAATAATGATGACTTCAAAAAAATAAGCAGTTGGTGTATCGTTCATATGAACTTCACTCTAAGACTCGCAACAGGTGCAACAATTCAGTTTAATCACAACTACCAGGGATCCGTACTTGGCATTACACTACAACTCGTTGATCTATAAGTACTCAAGATGTAAAATCTAATAGTCGGCAAGTTCACATATCAATTTCATGCTCTCACCAAAAAGAAGTCCCTCAAACACAAGTGAAGTAATACAACAGTTATGGACTAATAAACGAACTCTCACTCTCACAATAAAATTCAAACAATGCTTATGCAATACCATAGGCTTGCCCTTACCATTTCATAAGGTTCATTGGTTGGTTGATAAGGATCACTACAGGACTTTATTCGGCTTGTAACATAGGCTTGAATGCTGGTATGGTATATTTAGGGTTAGTGACTTAGCCTTCCTTGACGTGCACTGGTTCACAACACCACTATTTCTTGTAATCATGAGCATTATTTCATCCTTATTCTCTATTACCCGTAACATATTTCCCCTTTTTAAAAGCATTCTTTTCAAGAATTCATTTTCAAATCATTCCTTTTCCTTTTCACTTGACCAGCTCATTGCTTTCTCTTTCATTTTGCATATTCTTAGGGCTTCCTTACCTCTCCACTCACTCTTTTCATACCCGACTTCACTCATCACCTTTCTGCAGTAGCTACCCTCAACTTAGGCAAATTGCCTAGGTTGAAGTACACAATGTCCAAGAAAGGACTAGGGCCAAAATAGAAGATAAATGATAGAGTAGGGAAGGTTAGTAAGTGCTAAAATAAAAGAGA
Organism: Capsicum rhomboideum; assembly: GCA_031232105.1. Lineage (NCBI taxonomy): Eukaryota > Viridiplantae > Streptophyta > Magnoliopsida > Solanales > Solanaceae > Capsicum > Capsicum rhomboideum. The sequence continues at coordinate 102,914,258 of CP124715.1, forward strand.
ATCATTAAGGCTTAACATAGATATCAAGGGGTTCATACATCATTTGGACAGCTTTATTTAGGCAAAGTGGAATATAAATCAAACTAGGCCTGTGATCATATCCTATGTCATCCACTTATCACCTAAAAAAATAGATTGGGAAAGTTCTAGATGCATGCACAAAGTAAGAAAACAAAGCAAGAAGTCTCACACACACATAACACAAACTGATAGTGACCTTGCCAATGTTCAACTTCATACTCAAGATTAAGCTATTTTCAACTCATTATAGAATACTAATGCCAAGTAGAGATCCACCACAGTCCATAATCAAGCTGAAATTAATTACACAGTAGTCTTCATTTCATTCGATACAATACCACACAATATTTTATTCATCTAATTTCCTTGAAGGCACGATACATAAATCAATAAACATGATACAATAACATAATTTAAACGACAACCTAAACATGTCGGTTGTACTAGATAGTGCATGAGGGAAAAAGAACACAGGCAACAAAAAACCCTTATAGTGACAACTTACTCACAAGTACCCCTACCCCACCAAAACAAACATACTCTGTCCTCAAATGCATAAAAACAAAATATTAAAAGTACAGGGGAATGGTATACTTGCACATCCTTTAAGCCTGGAAGTCATCATTATTGGAGGCCCGGGTGGCCTTGGTAGTAGCAACAGTGGCCCTGGTGCTGTCCGGGGCTCTCAAGTTAGTCATAGTGGCCCCAGTATTTGCCGGGGCACTCAAATAATTAATGACAAATTCACCTACAGGATAAGGTCCACTAGTGGAGACTCCCACCTTTTCAGTAGTAACTTTTATCATTCTCATATTTTCATCATTTATCGATCTCTTGAGGGCTTTTCTATGATGACTTTGGGATCTGTTGAGACTAAGTTTCTTACGATGATTGCTTCTAACCCTTCAACTCAAACATCAATTCATCTTTCATCCTCTCTATGTCTTTCTTATGAGTAGCCCAAACTTCATCTTCAATCCCATTTAAGATAGGTACCTTAGCTTGTTTTTCGCAGCTTCGTGATAAGACATGAGAAAGGTAAAGCACTAATAGTCTTCTGTGCCCGTACAAATAACTCATCATCTATTATCTCCCCAAAATTAATCTTTAGCCCATCTATCAAACTTGCTACCAATAATTCCTTCTGTGGGTCCAGTTTTGCATCTCTACCAGTAGGCAACAATCGAAGCCTAACCGCAGCCGACCAGAAATTGGCTTTAAAACTCAAGGATGAATTGTCCATCCGCTCCTTATTTTTCAACCAAGAAGTCTCTCCAGAGTCTGTCAGTGTGCATTCCAACCATGCGTACTAGGAAGATGTTGTCCTCATCCTATGGTCGATTTCAGGAGTCACAGTTGGAGGAGTGTATGTCTGACCAAATAGAATCCAGTTAAGAGTGTGCCCTGAAATGTCAACCGACACTCCGCGAACTCGAATCATCATCCTGTTCTGCATATCCAAAGCCTTTTTCCCCTTGGGAAAATCATTCTTAATAGTTGCCAAGTAGTTGGCAAATAATTCATGGACCATCGTCCCTGGGGATGTTTCGAAAGGGTGCAATCCATAGTCGTTGAACCTCCTCTCAAGTTTTGGATACTAAAATAATTCTGTGGTCACAATTTGGTATTCTTCAACAATAGGTCTCTTCAAATTCCGAGCGTTAAATGGCTGCAGCCCCTTATGATAGATTGTCTTGAATTCTTCAATTGCCCACCTAATATTCTCCCAAACCTTGAGGAGCTTGCTTTGAATTACCTCAACTGGTCCTGCTTCTAACCCTTTTTCTAGGTATGGGTCTGAGCTAAAAGATCTCTCTTTTGCACCCTTGACAATTGGGGTCGAGTCAGAACTGTCATTACTTTTTTCCATATCAATGGGTAGACTACCAAACGAAACGAACTACCCTCCTCTTCAGACTGGGAGGGTATGTATCATATCCTTGCACTTTGCCTCATATTTTGGTACAGGGCCTGATTTTCATCACCCTTTGGCTCGGGTTCATCCCTCTTCTTTAACACTGTGGTGTCCCGTGTTTGCTTTACCGAGGTTCCTCCACGTCTAGATGGCGTCTTGGGAGGCATAGTAACTGAGGGTTAAGGTGTTAGACATAGCACACAAAAGTAGAATAAAAACTGAATGAAACAATGCTAACTGTTTGGTCTTGATGGCATAAGCGACGGTCTGCCACGAAGGTGATGGTCCGTCAGCTTGGCCATCGAACCTTAAGCAGTAACCTCAAGAAAAATTTATTCAGCGATGGTTAGGCTGACGGTCTGCCACAAGGGCGACAGTCCGCTAATAGGGCCGTCAACCACTAACCAGTAAAGGATATTGGGAAAATCTTTGTGACAGCCAATCTGACGGTCTGCCATAGTTGTGACGATTATTCAGTTGGACTATTAGGACTTCCAATTTTAAAATTCTTTTGTTGACCTTTTGTTAAACCCTTGGTGAGCAACCCAACTTTTGATGAGTAATCGCATTATTTCCTCATGGAAATTTAACCACGACATCATTAGGGTACTCAGACTTCACCTCACATGATGCCACACCACACAGCCATTACGAAGGTGCAGAATATAAATCATAACTAAACTATACAACGGAGAAGGAAAACAAAGAGTTCACAAAAACAAAAAAGAAATACTACAATTGAGAAAGGAAATACCTGAGTGGTGAATGTGAATGCTAACTTTGCAGGGCACAAAAAAGACAACTATGAGTACAGACTTTTAAGAACTGAAATAGAAAACTTAGGGCTTATTTTTGTTATGATGATTTGTGACAGAATGTGTTGGTTTAGTGGGTGATTATGGGTGATGAATGTGATTTAATAGGGTATGAATATGGGGTGTTGAACATTTGGGAATATAAAGAGGGAAAGACGAGGGTTTTAAATTGAGGGCTTAAATATTATCAAAGATGGGTCGATTTTAGGTATAGGTTTTGGTTGGGTCGGGTCGAATTTATGGTTGGGTCAGGTCGGTTAAGAAAAAAATAAAAAAATTTAAAACTCACCTAGGACGGCATAGGTGATGGTCCATTACTTGGGTGACACTCTGTCACTACGGTGACTGTCCGTCAACCTATCGGTCAAGCCAAACCAAAACATTCTTAGCGTGTAGTCGGATTTGAAGCTGGACTTTCCCTATATGACTAGAATTCTAGTAAGAGTAGGTGCACCTTAAGTTGAGGAGAGCTGTTCACAAGCTTTTTGAGATTTGTCAAATTGGGCGCATTGGCCATGCGGAGCGTATCACGAGATATATCGAGAGAAAGTCAATATGATATTTGCATTGGTTTTTCGAGCACCGGGCTAAGGGGCGGTTGAGCAACTCAAGCGAACCGCCGTTTGATGTTCCTTTTCTGAAGAAGCAAAGGAATATCGCTATCGTGGGAAAAAAAGAAAAACGTAGGATTGATCGAAGGGATCCGGCTAAAAACAAATTTGTGTGATGGAGTACACGAAGGTCCTTCAGCTGAACGACAGTTCATCAGTGTGTCCTTCACTCTTATCCAGAATAACATGTATTCATCATTTCTTGATGATAATCTCGATGATCCGTTGAAGGACCGACGGTCCGTCAGCTTGGCGGTCAGTGCTTAGCCAAAATGCACTCATTTTAGTCTCTTGTTGATAACTTACTATGATGATCCTCCAGGATTATGGCGGTCCGCCACAAAGACCGTCGAGCTCAACTAATTTCAGTTTCTCTCCCTGTTTGTCACCTAGATTCCCGCACACTTAACACCCATATTAACTATGCTCAACTAAAAAACATTAAATTACACTATGGTATAACAAATTGTGTGTTGCCTCCCACTAGCGCCTGATTTAACGTCGCGGTACGACCCGACTATCTTGAATACTCAGACTTCATCAAGATATACCAAAGACAACACTTTTACCTCTTCCTATGGACCCACATACTTCTTGACTCTTTGTCCATTAACCTTGAACAACTTTCCCTCTTTGTTCTCCAATTCCACCACTCCTGATGGAAAAACTTGAGTGGCTTTGAAAGGCCCTGACCATTTGGATTTTAGCTTACCAGGAAATAGTTTGAACCTTGAGTTGAAGAGTAACACCAAATTCGCCATATGGAAATCTCTTTTTTCGATCTTTCGATTATGGTACCTCTTCATTTTATCCTTGTACAAGTCAGCTCTCTCATAGGCACGAAGCCTAAACTCATCGATCTCATTTAATTGATCCATCCTCAACTCAGCAGTCTCTCTCCAACTCAAATTAAGCTTCTTGAGCACCCATAAGGCTTTGTGCTCAATCTCTATTGATAACTAACAAGCTTTACCGAAGAATAATTGATAAGAAAACATACCAATTGGGGTCTTGAAGGCATTGTGGTAAGCCCACAAAGTATAATCCAGTTTCCTTGACCAATCACTTCTATTTGCATTCACTGACTTTGCCAAAATCATTTTGATCTCCCGGTTCGACACCTCTACCTTACCACTTGTTTGAGGATGATATGGGGTTTCCACTTTGTGTTGTTTCACCCCATATTTTGCCAATATTGCTCTAAACACCTTGTTACAGAAATGTGACCCCCCATTACTTATGATTGTTCGAAGGGTTCCAAACAGAGAAGATGTTCTTTTTCAAGAACGTCACCACACTTTTTCCTTCATTATCAGCCAAGACCACTACTTCTACCCACTTAGACACATAGTCCACTGCAACCAATATGTACTTGTGACCATAAATCTTATGAATGGGCATATGAAATCGATGCCTCAAACATCAAGCAGCTCCACTTCTAGCATTTTGGTCATGGGCATTTTATTATATTTTGAGATTGACCCTTGACGCTGGCATTGATCACAAGTTTTGACAAACTCATACTTATCCTTGAAGATAGTAGGCCAATAGTAGCCACTCTATATCAACATTTTAGCAGTGCGGTCACCTACGTAATGTCCTCCAACAGGGAACGAGTGACAAGCCTGAAGGATGCTTAACATCTCTACTTTTGGGACACATCTCTGGATGATGTTATCAGCACACAACCTGAATAGATAAGGTTTATCCCAGAAGTACTTGGTTATATCATTCAGAAATTTCTTTCTTTGGTGGTAACTCAAGTCTTCCAAAATCTCCTCACTCACCATATAATTTGCAAAGTCTGCGAACCAAGGAACAAAATCATGAGATGCTGCTAGTACCTACTCATCTAGAATTTAATCGTTAATATCTATGTCATTCACTTACTTTCCATCATTCCCTAACTTGGATAGGTGGTTCGCCCCCTGATTCTCACACCCTTTCCTGTCTTTGACTTCAAAGTCAAATTCTTAGAGCAATAGTACCCACTTAATCAGTCGGGGTTTAACATCCTTCTTAGTTATCAAATACTGCAATGTCGAGTGATCCGTATGTACCACTACTTTGGTACCAAGTAAGTACGCCCTAAATTTTTTAAATGCATAAACCACAGCAAGAAGCTCTTGCTCAGTAACCGTGTAGTTTCTATGCGCTTCATTTAAAGCTTTGCTGGAAAAATAGATATGGTGAAAAAGCTTCTTCCTCTTTTGACTAAGAACCGCTCCAAGTGCCACTCCACTCGCATCACATATTACCTTGAATGGTTTGGACCAATCTGGGGCAATGATAATAGGGGCAGCCACTAATTTTTTTAAAGGCACAGAAATGCCTTCAAACATTCTTTACCAAACTTGAACTTCACTTTCTTTTCCAAAAGCTTGCACAAGGGGTTAGCAATTTTGGAGAAGTCATTTATAAATCTCCTATAAAATCCCGCATGGCCGAGAAAACTTCAAACTCCCTTCACTGAGATTGGTGGAGGTAATTTCTCAATCACTTTAATTTTAGCTCGATCAACTTCAATTCCTTTTATCGAAATTTTGTGCCCCAATACAATTCCTTAACCATAAAATGGCATTTCTCCCAATTGAGCACAATATTAGCCTCTTCGTACCTCTACAAAGCATTGCTAAGATTTCTCAAGCAATCATCAAAGTAATCTCCCACTACAAAGAAATCATCCATGAAAACTTCCAACTTATCTTCTACCATGCGAGAATATGGACATTATACATCTTTGGAATGTGACCGATGTATTGCACAATCCAAACGACATCCGTTTGAATGCAAAAGTACCGTAGGGACAGGTGAAGGTCATCTTCTCTTGGTCTTCAGGAGCTATAGATATTTGGTTGTTGCCAGAATACCCATCTAAAAAGTAATACCAACCCCTTCCTGCCAATCGATCAGGCATTTGATCCATAAAGGGCATCGAAAAATGGTCTCGTAAAGTCCACAAATTTAACTTCATGTAATCCATACATACCCTCCAAACTGTGATAGGTCAAAGAGGAATCAATTCATTCTTTTCATTCGCTACCATAGTCGTTCCTTTCTTTTTTTGGTACACACTGCACCAGGCTCACCCACTTACTATCAGAAATAGGATATACAATGCTTGTATCAAGCTATTTAATAATCTCTTTCTTGACCACCTCTTACATTGGTGGGTTAAGTTTTCACTGATACTCAATAGTTGGAATACACTCCTCTTCCAACTGAATCTTGTGTGTACAAATACCCGGCGGAATGCCAATGATATATGCTATGGTACACTCTGTAGTTCTTCTGTACCTTCGTAATACTGATACAAGATCCACCACCTGTAATGTAACACCCCGTACTTACCAAACCCTACTTGACGATGTTGGACAATGGATACTTAAGTGTTGAGTGTCAAAAGTATGTACTTTGTAAGGTTAATGATGAGATAATTGATATTGGGCATAGTACATGGGATTAGACCTTTGTAGGAGGGGTAATACCCCGTATGTTGTCGAACCTATACGACTACGTGTACCTTTATGGAATTAGTAAAACATGGGATATTTGATGGATTATACATTAATTTGTGGGCATGAATAAATCTTGCATCATTGGGCCCAAAATGAAGCCCAAAATTAACAAGAAGACATGGCCCAATATAACAATTTGACCCATTCTTCCAATATTGGTCCATTTGACCAATCAACCATGCATTTAATGCCAAGAGATGGATAAGAGTGACTTGAGGGACCTATATATATATATATATATATATATATATATATATAAGGTATTATACACAAAAGGTAGTGGGCTAAAGAAGTCTTGAGCCATTGGGCTCAATGGAGGCCCAAAATTTCATGGAAGACATGGCCCAAATGATAGAAAAGATCCATTCTTGTGTTTGACCAAGAGGAAATGATTTTAGTTGGATAAGTGTGACCATTAAATGCTATATAAAGCAAGGAAAAATCAGATTTTATTCATATCTTCACACATGTCCTATTCTAGAATTTTCTACAATATTTGCTCTCTTCAACCAAACCCTAAAGCAACCATTTGAGGGCAAGATCATCCATTTCCAAGCTTTGGTAAGTATTTATTCTCATGGTTTAATATATTATATGCATGTAATATGGTGTCAAACATGTTGGTTATGTTGGTGATGTATTGAGAATTCACTATGTGTGAAATAATACATGTTGGCTCAAATCGGAGGAGGGTTTTGTCTTGTGAACTTGACTATGGGCTTGTGGTCTTGAAGAAAATGAATTTGATGGATTCAATATTTTCATGTGAGATTTTATTATATTCTACCATTGTTTGTTCATGGTGTATAATGTTTGGAATTTCTATTGTGAAATTGGTTATGGTTTTGGTGGCGGATTGGCCGTAAAGTGTTGTTTTGGTGTTGTTATGTGTGTTGCGAGACCATGGATGGTTGTTGGCATGTTAAATGAACAAAATTATGTTAAAATGAGTTTGGTTATGATCATGGACCATTCATGGCATTAAAAAGACCCTAAAAAGACCATTTCGGACCAAAACGGGCACCCGCCCTCGCAGACAAAGCACCTGCGGGCGCAGGTGCCTATGGCTACTGCCAAAGGTCACCTGCGGATGCAGGTCATCCACCTGCGGGCGCAGGTGGCTTGCTCAAGCCGAACCTGACAGGGGGAAGCTCTAGGGGTGAAAAACCTAGCTCGAGCCGAACCTGATATATTGATTTATGGGTGGCAGGTCTAGGGACATAAGCCTAGCTCGACCCAATCCCGATGCATTGATTTATGGGTGGCAGGTCTAGGGGCATAAGCCTAGCTCGACCCGATCCCAACATAACGTTATGTTATGTAAAGACCCACTGATTAGTCGGGGCCCGGGTACATTGTGACACATGTAATGATGTATAAGCGCATTGAAGTAAAGAAGCAAAGAAAGTAATGAAAGCAATACACGTGGTTTCCAAAATGCAGAATGGTTACTTATTCACACTGATTATTCATTTGTATTTGAGTTCACTAAAATATTCATGTGTTATGTAGTTTCATTTGGGCCTTACATACTCAGTACATTCTTCGTACTGACCCCCTCGGGGGACTTACCTTACATGTTGCAGGTGCAGGCACTAGCAGACCTCCACCGTAGGTTCACAGTATATGCAGACTTTTGGTGAGCCCCAGTTGCTTCGGGACTTTCCGAGTCACAGTTGTACAGTTGTTTTGTGGTTGTAAATGTTGTATAAAGCGGGAATTTGTCCCGACTTCAGTTGGTTTTGGTACATGCATCTGTTAGAGGCTTTTGTAGACGTATGTGGGTATATGGATGTGAGAGGTGTTCGATCACTTTGACTTGATGGCTCAAACAGCCAAGTTTCATATATGTATAGTTATGTCATATGTTCCCATATTTATGACTTCCGCATAGTTGCATGAGGTGTAGCAAGATTCATATGAGGTTATGCATGCGAATGTCCATGAGCAAAGATTGGTTCTCTCGGGCCATGTCGGCTTCGGGTGCCAATCACGCCTCAATGGGGTTTGGGGCGTGACATGCAATTCAACTAAATCTACAACAATGATTACTGGTGATGTGTTATTCTCACCCAGAAATATGTATCTCAAGTGTCAGGGTAATTTCTTCAATTCTAATACCGGTGGCTCTGAGATAGATGGTTTTGCCGGAGGATTTGGTCTGTGTTTCAAGTCCAGGTCTAACTTCTTAGGTGTATAAAAGAATGAACCCATTCCTGTAAGTGTACAAATGGTCACATCATATTCTTCAATGCCATCTCCGTCAAAATTCATCAACACGGCGGCTAGAGTTTCAACCCCAAACCGTTCCTCAATAGGAGCCTCCACCTCAGACTCATCAATCATATCTATTACCGATACAACATTCATCTCCCTTCGCTGCTTCATTGATTGATATATGTTGAATTTAACTTTCTCATCATTTAACCTAAATTTTAGTTCATTGCATTCCATATCAACCAAAACTTGCCCAGTAGCTAAGAACGACCTACCCAAGATAATGGGCACTTTGAAGTCTACTTAGTAATCTAGAATAAAAAAATTAGCAGGAAATATGAAATTTGCTACCTTCACAATAACATCATACAAGATCCCTTCAGATCTCTTGACCAAACGGTCGGCCATCAGTAGTCGTACGGATGTCGGTTTAAGGGCTCCTAAGCCCAACTATTGATAAATCGCTAAGGGCATTAGATTTATGCTTGTGCCAACGTCACATAGCACCTTAGCAAAACTGATTGTGCCAATTGTGCAAAGGATGATAAATGCTCCTGGATCTGTTTTCTTCTGAACCAAAAAATATGAAGCGATTGCACTACAATGATGAATATTGTTTGTTGGCCCAAAACTTACTGTTCTCTTCTTGGTAACCAAGTCTTTTATGAACTTAGCATATCCTGACATCTGTTCAAGGGCTTTCACTAATGGAATGTTCACTGATAGCTGCTTCAACATAGATAAAAACTTCGTAAACTTTCCATCCTCCACCTTCTTTTTCGTTCGATGAGGAAATGAAGGAGGCGGTCGAGGAATTGAGGTTAGAGGTTAGAGGAATTGCTCACCACATCATCAGCCTTTTTATTTATGGATTATTTTTCATCGGATCCCTCTCAACAATATTTTCCTGCTTATCAGACTCAGCAGGAATATCATTTATGTCACTATCAGCTAGTTGTTTCTAATCATCAGAAACAACATCTTCCACATGTGTTTGAATTACTGGATGCGGTTCAGGTAATACCTTATCACTTCTAGTGGTAATGGCTAAGTAAGTTCCGTCATTTCTCAAATTCTGCACTGTGTCACTTAGAAGCGTACCACTTTTTCAATGATTCAAAGCTGTGGATAATTGGCCCATTTGAAACTCCAGCTGCTTAATGGAAGTTGAGTGAGATTCCACCCGTTGACTCATTGAATATAAGTCAGATTTCATATCTTTGATACCCGCATAGGTTGATTCCACTCCCTTCAATAATATGGCCATCATAGCCTCCACAGAAGGCTTACCTGAATCATTAGAAACATTACCACGATTCCCTGGTGGCATATACAGCCCATTTCGATCACCTTTACTCTTCCAATTACCCTAATCACGATCTCTATACCAAGATTTATCATAATAATTGTCCTATTGATAGTTTCGACCTTGATTTCCTTGGCCATTGTCTCGAAAACCCCTGGTTATTCAAGTAATTTGCCTCCTCCTCAGAGTCAGAGTTGACTGCTTTACTATGAGATCCCACAACTTTCACCTTCTCAACACCACCAAACAACAGTCCATTTGAGTTTTCATGTGCGCCATGTCTTGATCACACACTTCTTCTCTTTGGCGTTGCTCTGCCGTCATACCAACTACATAAGTATTGCTTGCTACCTCAGACTCCTTGGTATGCCAAGCTCTACTAGTTTTTTTTCAATTAGTCAAGTATCTCAGTGACCTCCGCATAAGTATGCATCATAAAAGCACCCCCGGCTGCATTATCCACCACCGATTTTATGACAGAGTTCAGCGATCTATAGAATGTTTGCATCAGATGTTCATCTGTGAGATGGTTATTTGGGCATTGAGTTAACTTTCTCTTGAACCTAAGCCATGTCTCATGCAATGGCTCATGTGACAGTTGTCTAAAATTTCTGAACTCATCCCGCAACTGTAACATTATGGAAGGCGAAAAGAACCTTTTTAGGAAAGATCCTTTCAATTGCCTCCAGTGTGTTATAGAAGTGGGAGGTAGTTCATTCAACCACAAAGGTTGTCTCCCTAGTCAGAGAAAATGAAAATAATCTTAGTCGAATTGCGTTCTATGACACTCTTGGATTATCGAATGATCTGCAAATGTTAATGAAGTTCATTAAGTGCAAATTTGGATCGTCACCAGGTAGACCCCTACATAGACCCTTTAGGTTCAGCAGTTGGATCATAGTGCTAGTGATGTTGATCTTAGTCCCAGGAGCAAGTGGAGGGGGTACAATGGCTTTAGTTTCCCCAACTCCATCTAAATCAGCGACGTCCTCATCATTATCCAAAGAAAAGTTAACCCACTGCTGTTGGCATCCTCTACCCCTTTGTTGTTGGTTTTGATTAACTGAGGCAACATTATCAGCATGTTGCCCATCAACTACATTGTTCAATACCTCATCACCCAGGTCCTCATCATCCGCATGTGGTACAAGACTGGGTGGAGGTGTACGCCCGAGTTTATGTTGTTGACCTTCCATGTTTCTCCTTAGTGTTCTTTCCAATTTAGGATCGTAAGGCAACAATGGTTTACCTGAATATCGGATACTTGGCATGCACCTCTATTTGCCTGCAAGTACAGAAACAACAAATAAAAGTAAAATCAAGAAAATGGATTAACGGGCAAATCACACACATAAAACTTATTTGACAACCGTTTTCCCTGGCAACGGCGCCAAAATTTGATATGCCCAAATTACAACTCCTTTTAACAGGAGTGTAGTGGACGTTGACAAATAAAGAACCCAACAGAGGTTGGGGTCGAATCCCACATGGAATATGATGTTAAACAAATGTTATGTAGTTTCGATAACAATTAGCCAACAATTTTCGAGAAATGGGGGGTTTTGTTTTACTAATTGTGAATCAACATCAAATTTTGTAACAATGATAATTGTTCAACACTTAATTTACTGGAGAAGTATAAACTAGGATCATGTTCACCTAGGTTGCCAATCACCACTGGGTCATGAGTGTTATGAAATTGTGTTAAGATGAGTGATTATCAGACAATCGATTCTTTAATCTATCTAAATGTTTTTCAACCACATTAGATAAGTTTGCACTCTAATTCTTTCAAACTTAAAATGCCAAATATATGATTCGAGTTCAGCCTCAATTGATTAACCTTGTTAAAGCATTAATGATTAGTTTGGAGGTTAGCAATTCCAAACTCTTGCTATGAATTCCTTATCTTTCCATTTAAAATCTTTAATCAAGCAATTTAATAAAAGATGTTTTCCCAATGTTTGCAACCATCAAGAATGAATTAAAATTGAAGGAATTCATAATACAATCACCCAAACAACACAATCTTAACACCCATGAACCCTAATGGTGATTTTCCACCATGGATTACATAATCCTAGATGTGGGGTTTTTATCCACTCAAGGTGGAAACTAAGATGAAGAATATTATTTTCATAAGATAAAGAGAACACCTTACAATCAAATAATCACAACTCTTGATCCTTGATATTCAAAACCCAAAGACAGTAGTTCAAAAAATATTTCTCCAGAGAAAGTAATCGTAAAAATACCCAAGTATATCATCCTACATTCCAAACCCAAACATGGGTATTTATAGGCTCCAAATAAACCAAAGTTTAAAATTCAAAATTTGGTCTGCTGCATTAACGCGGACAGTAAGTGTGACGGCTCACCAGAGGGGTGGTGGTCCATCACATGGGCCGCCGCCAACATATCCAAAATAGTATAGTTTGCTTAACGCTTGGTGGATCGAGCGGCGGCCCACCGCTGGCCCAAAAGTTCGTTGCTTGAGCCGTCGCTCGATTTCTTCTTGGCCTCTATTCTGGTTAGCCTATGGCGGTAGTGATGACGGACCGTCGAGGCCTTGACAGCCCATCTGTGAATCCTTCACGAATCTTCATTGAAGAGCACATTCTGGTTAAGGACTGACGGACAGAGCGGTGGTTCGCCAAGCTCTTGACGGTCCGTTAGTAACACCATCAAATCCTTTTTTTTAGCTGATTCTTCTATCTTTCTAGGGATTGGACTTATTACCTGAAACTGATCATAAACCACATTAAAGACACTACATGTTTCTTGAAAACTTGCAATTATCCTTAGTTAAAGATGTTAAATATGTCGTTATAAGATGACACATCACTGTTCTGGAATTAAGATAACCCCTCCACTACTGTCGCTCTGCCCTGTCAAGTTGATAAGCCATATAGTACACTTAGCATGACTAAACCAGCCCTAAATTACGTAGCCTCTCCTTACAACTAGTCAGAAAATCCTTAGCATCCTCTCTTGAGGCCACTGCAAATCTAGGTGGAGTCAATTTCAGAAATTGGCCCGCCCAATATATTTTGCTCCTCGGCAGACATAACAAGCTGAGCAACTGCCGGCTGTGGAGCTATCGGTGCTTATAGAATCTTAACTCTAGGGGCCACAACTACAGGCTACGCCCCTAAATTGGTACCACAATGGAGCTACCTCTGGCTCGGGAGCAATATCAGGGTTTGATGAAGGCTCTCTGTCCTGACCCCAAGCTGGGGCTACAGCTCTAGCCTGGCCTCGATCTCTAGGTCGGCCTCGGCCCCTAATGGCTGCTCTGACTGCAAGCTCGGGGTGGCAGTCCCCTGTCATTGTAGCTCGCATCCTAGCTATCTGCGAAAGAGTGAAACAAATGTGAACTCAAAAACCAACACAAAGCCATCGCACGAAATGAACAAAGAAAGTGAGATTTTCCTAAGAATATCCTGTAGTCTCCCAAAGATAGGATATGGATGTCATCGTACCGATCCACGGGACTCTACTAGACACTTTTTCTTATACCAACGAGATTAGTGAACCTAGGCTCTGATACCAATTTGTCATGACCTGATTTTGCAAGTCATAATGACACCAACTTTAACCAACCAACAGGTAAGCCAAATCGTAGCCGAAACGGCAAGTAATGGTCTAGTTGGTGGAAAGTATAATAAATACCAAAAGTAAGCATATAATTTAATTGTAGGAGATAAAATATAAGAGCAACAATACAAATATCAGAGGAGAGAGAAAGTATGCAAAAGAATATCCCACAATCAAGTAAGGTCGATACAAGAGCCACTAAATCCAAAAGAATAAGAGTATTGAATAGTATCTAATATACAGGTAGTCTCGAAGAGTAAAGACTGTTCAAAAGTAGTAGCAGGAGAGAAGATCAGCTTTGGCTCTTAAAGGTCACCCTATCTCTGAATCCCAAAAGCAAGCTGGAATAGAACGTCTGTGGCGGTGACTCGTACTCAGATCTGCATTAAAAAAAAGATGCAGAAGTGTAGTATGAGTACCAAAACAATAGGTGTTTAGTAGACATCATCAACCAACTGAGCTAAATCATGATAGAAGCATAATAAAATACGAGAAGGTAAAATAAAGTCATGGATAAACATTTCGTCTAAAGTACTACTCCAAACCAAGATAAAGCGATAAATATGTATAATAAATACATTAAAGTAAAATCAGTCTAGCTACAACCTAACTAGACCACCATAAGCCCAAAGGGTACAAATAAGTAAAGAGCTAACCCAATCAGCCCCCATAACCTCGGTGGATGCAAACAAGGAAGAAGTATGGTAGACATAACTTAAAGTAACCACCCATTGAAACCATACCTGAGAGTTCCTTCAAACCATAACGCTGGACTAGAACCAAAACTGAAGAACAATATCATTATAATAGTACCATAAACCAATCATACATGCCGGTCTTGAACCAAATCTAGTAAGTAAACCTCAAAGTAAAGAGCATCCGAAAACATAACCTCCTTTAATCGAAAATAATATTAAATTACCAAATTCAATGATAAATCTACAAGAGTCACGAGATCTAATCAATAAGTATAAGAAGGAAGTTTAAAGGTCAACCGTATACTAAATTAGGTATTTCAACTAGCTAGGAACTAATAAAAAGCCTAAGTCATCCTAAGGTTGGAGATTATGCCTAAAATAATAAAGAAGGTCTCCTAAGTCTACAAGGAGCAAATTTAGGTAATTAACCTAAGAGGAGGGTCGGGGGGTCCCGCTATTAGTCTCAAAAATTCATACTAAGCAAGCACCTACCCAATTTAGACTAAGGTTCCACAATCTTACCCCAAGGTCTTAGATAAGCTACAACTAGTCCTAAGGGGGTTATTAAAATTATTATGAGGGATAGCAAGGTAGAATTCTACTCAAAAGGCCAAAAAATGGCTAACTTTAACCCATAAAATTCTGAAATAACAACCAAGTCATAAAACCCTAACCATCGCTAGCATAATACTACACAAATACCATAATAAAGCTCAATCTAAGAGGAAAGTAAGCCTAGCCTACCTTGACACCACCGAAAGCTCGATTAAGTCCAGTAGATAGGAGCTTTCCCCTTCCAAGAAGCCTCTGAGTGCTGTCATGCTACCAAAATAGTAATCTACGTGTTAACACGAGAATTACAATACCCATATTGTATATAAATTCTTCGAGTCCAAAATTGAGTTAAAAATCTCATATGGGGCCCGCTTGCAAAATCACCACTTTGAAATCGCCAACACGTCCCTCTAGGCTCAAGGAAGGATCATTTACCTTCAAAGATGGGTGAAATTTGAGCACAAGCGAGCCTTAAGTTAGCCCATAAAGTAACTAGGGATTTGAATTTAAACAGGAGAATTAACTAAGAAATTAATGGAAACTTATGGAAATAGAGGTGAGAGAAATGACCAAGATGAAGTTTCCAACTCGTTCCCGATACCCAATGATCAAGTTCCACGATTTTCTAAGCTTTCTAGGGTTTTACGAAGTCTTGGGACTTAGAAAAATAAGCTTGCAAAATAGGAAATGAATTATAAAGGGGAAGTATCAGCGATGACCGCTTAAGCAGTCAAAAGATCGATTAAGCGATCACCACTTAACCGGTTGGGCATCGCTAAAGCGACCCTAAACATAATGCCGACCTTCGCTTAAGCGGTCATGTGTAGCTTAAGCAACCTCCGCTTAAGCGATACGGCCTCTGCTTAAGTGACTAGGCGGGGACCAAGGTTGGTCGCTAAAGTGACCCCCTAGTCACATAAGCGACCTCCGCTTAAGCGGCTCCACCAGCTGATGCCAGGTACCAGCAAACTTGGCAATTTGCTATGTTTTTTATTGGACCATCAGAATTCGTTCGGAATCTCGTGAATGCAAACAAATTATTCTACCCAACCAAATTCGACATTGCGTACTTATCTGCGCCATCAAATTACATTCGAGGTCATTTAGATGAAATATGGGTCCCACACCCAAGTGATGTTTTAACTAAAATCCACCCAATAGTCATAAACAAGTCTAGAAGCCTCAGGACTCACTCCAAGGGTCCCACTAGCTAACAAAACTGTTATAATTGGCATACAAGGCCATTTACCTGAAGTTTTGGCCTGATACCCAATTCTTAACAGCGTAAACTTCAAAATAGGGAATTGGCTCTAAAAACCAAATGAACTTCCCGATAATCAAAATGTCAGCTCCAGTAAGTTATAAATGAGTGGGGCTGCTATGGAAAATCTCTAAATGCCGAAATAGTATGAAAATGCAGAAAATGACCCGGAGGGTCATCATACCAAGGCAATCAATAACATCAACAACTTTACAAGAAGGGACACTATACATTATGTATATAACTATATACACAAAAGAATGATAGTTACACATAATTCCGGACGTACCTCATATTCAAACTTTACTACAATGCACAATCACCATCATCAATATAACCGGTCCATTTCAGGAACCATAGTATCATCAAACAATCGGTCCACACAAGGAACCAATTACAATTAGGTGGGTTATTCAATAAGTTTAACCACAATATAAAAATATATATAAATGCACATTCAAATGCATATGATGAATGTCTGTATGTAAGATATATTATCTCTTTCTCTTCTCAATCTCATCATCATTAATATAATTATCAACATCATAAACATTATGATCTTAATATCATCATCAATGTCATCAACTTATCATCACCAATATCATTCTTAACATCATGAACATCATTATCTCAATATCATCATTAATATTAATATAGATGTAAGATGCAGTTAATAACTATAAGTAATGCCTAAAGGTGAATCGCAAACACCTAGTTGAAAGAAGATACAAGCAACATCGATTGAAATAGAACTTACGATTAATGACCACCAAGTAAATGCAGTCAATAATCACAAGTTCATCATTTCAAATAAAAACAAATATCCACTAACAGATGAAATCACACGCATGCCCGAAGGCCAATTCACCACTTTCTCAATTGAGCATTATCAAACTCAATCATTAATCACATATAGGTCCAAAGACCAATTAGTCAAGTATCCATTTTAGGAGTTCACATTCCATCAAGATTGATATCTACACTCTAAATCATCATTCTATTTTATTCACCAATCTACCCTCTTTTATTCATATTGAAATGGGTAAATTTAGTTACTAACTAGTAATCCCTACACTCAAGTCATCCCTAAGATCAAGGCACTACCACCTTCAGTCGATCACCCAACCAATAGGTTCTATTCAACTTACAATTCTAGCTAGAGTCATACACCTTTACACATCTTACTTTCTAGCACTTAGACAAACTTGACTTTAGGTTCTTAAGTCATATGATTGCCTCCTCTCATCACAATCAATCCTCCTAACTATCTTTTAGTAAGAATATCTTATACTTCAAATATACACAATATCGGGTTCACCCTTTTTAAGGAGTTAAAGACTAGTTCGATAGATTAGAAGGTCACCTAATTCTTCTATTATTATTCATATTCACATATTAAACTCTATAAATCATCAAGTAAGTCATACAAATACAAACACCCATCAAGGGATCTATACAAAACACAATAACACACAATTATATCATTATTTCATTATTTCCAAGTTTTAACCATTCAAACTCCATGCCCGTAGGCCTAGACATGAAATCACCCAACAACTACAGCTATTACATGTAACTAATCCAATTCTACTAAACATTAAACTATAACCTACCTCGATCGAAGATCTTGGAATAAGCAAGCCACACCAAGGTTGCTCATTCCTTCCCTTCATGCCTCCATTAGACCAAATATCTAGAAATCAAACAATTATAAGAGCAATTAATCAATTACTCTTCAAATAACTACTTTGGAAATTCTACCCACTAATTATATCCTTATTCATAGTCTAAAATATTACCCAAGGGTCAATTACCAATTAACTAGTTCTATCACATTCAACCTAAATCCAATAATGGAGTTTCAAGGCTAAAATTTCCATTTTTAAAGAATTCAAGGTTTCCAAGAATCAAATTTCATGTTTAGAATCATTAATTCATGCTAGGAATCATTAATTAACAATCTAGAAGTAATTCTAGGTGATATTACCCCAACCTATAGGTTTTCCCTAAAATTTCATGAACTTAGGGTTCAAATCTCCAAGAATTTCACCATTAAAGATTGTTTTAATGATTCTAGGATGTTAAAGATTGAAATACGAATAAGATGACAGAAGAACTTACCTCAACGAAAAATTTTCACCCAAAAAGTTGGAAAATCATCCATCTAGGGCTTTGGGATGAAGTTTTTGAGTTGAAACCCCAAAAACCATCAAAAATGGCCTTAAATACTGCCAAGCTACCGCTGCAGCGGTAAAGTTACCGCTGCAGCAGTACTGCTGCGGTAAAGTTACCGCTGCGGTGGTTAGTTTCTCAGCTCGGATAGTATTCAGTAAAACGATCATAACCTTTTACTTCAAAGGTGGATTAATAAATGGTCGGATACGTTGGAAAGAAAACTCAAAGATCTTTTATTTGTTGGGTATTGAGCCCCATAACTCTTTATATTCTAGGAGATAAGCTCGTTTGAAGTTGACCCTAATTTAAACTTAGCTCGAAGATCAATCAGTAAGAACACTTTCAACTTAACTTTGTGCTAGGGGTATTGTATGACCTTAGTTCATATCTAATGCACTCCCGTACTAAATACTTGGTCCTATAACTTATGATGAATGATTTTCTTGTGCCTTTACCGCAGATATTTTTAGTAACAATGGAATGTGTCCTTACATTAGATACCAATTTACCTGTCGTTCTTCTCCGAACGCTCATTGGTAAAGAGGAGGGTGTTTAGCACGATTCTCGGTATTTAGGATAAACAGTGGTTAAGAAATTAACGCCACCTCCCATCCAATTCTAAAATAAATTAGTAACACTTAGCAAACTGTCGTCCCATAAATAACGCCAACAGCTACCCAACCAGCCTACGCTCCACAGGCCATTAAGCTCAGGCACACAATATGATCACTATAACCTAAGGAATATTATTTGCAATGAAATTTATGTAACGGGTCATCTATAATACCCGAAACACCTCACTATATTACGATGCATAAACATTCGGGGCAACAATAAAAATAATGGGGAATGAAAAACTGAAACTTGCATTTTTATCACTACGGTGGTAAAGTTACCATTGCGGTGGTAAAGTTACTGCTACAGCGGCTCGTAGGCCCATTGAGGTTACCGTTGTAGTAGTACTACATCGGTACTTTACCGCTGCAGCTGTCTCAAGGCAATAACTCGAGACCTCATTCTAGTCTAGTCCATTTTACAACACACCTAATTTGACATTACGAACTAACCCTTTCATTGTAATCACTATAAATAGAGTTCTACCACCTCATTTTATGCACCAGAAGTTTCTACGACTTCTTAAACTCATCTAATAACACATTTACCACTAAAATCCACCAATCAACACACCATGATCCACCATTAAACACTAATCCACGTAATGCCATATTTTTAACCCAAACCACACTACTCCGAGATTGTCTTTTTATACTAGGAACAAGTTTGTAGGGTACTTACACTCTAACCAATGCTATAACTAACCCAACATCACCAACACATGACTATGGGTTTTCATATTAGTTTATTCGACCCTACAACATACCTCAACTACTCAAGAGGCAATACCAACCACGTTTTAACATATATCAATGGGAGGGATATAAATATGTGTAAATACAACTAATAATTCTATTCCCTCAGTCGACCCTAGAACTAACGATCATCAGCCATAGCCAAGCTAACTTATTTCACCAACCTTATCAACTTAACTACACCACATTCAAGAGATACTATTAATTAATATTTATTCCCTTACACTAAGCATATGCATAATATCAAGTCATAATAAGCCAACTACAAAGTCTGCCTAGTAGCCTTGCCTCCTCGCTAAGCCGATGAACATTTTCCTCCTACCACTTTATTCACATCCTTAAAACTTAACCTATTCTATTCATTCATAGCCACCATAGGTCTTGTACAACCGGTTAGTCTATCTTTAGGACATCAATGTCAGTACCCTCATAAGATCATTCAAGTCACTTAATCAAAAAAAGCTACATACTTGCCAATCACACATTAAGGTTCAACTTACCGATATTAAGTAACACTATTATTATCATCTCCACTTATCATATTACAGGAAACAACCAATTCTATATACCTAGTCAATTTACCTTACATTAGTGATAACAACTACACAACTTACCTCACATTCAAGTCACCAAGGTTGTGCAAAGCAACTAAGTTCATCTCAGTTTAACCAACTACTTATAAAGGCACCACTAGCAGGTCAATTTATTAACTGGGTTATTCACACAAGGATGACCAAATAGCACTTCATGGCCCAATATAACCAATTATAATCATCAAAATTTTGAACCACACAAAGATCCCAATTATAATCATCAAGTTTAGACCACACAAGGATCCTAAGTATATTGCCAAAGACCAAATAGAAATCAAGACATACCTCCAATCATACCCAACCTTTACGATTCATGGATATTCTTTTGCAACAACTTATCACATATCACTCATAATGATCATATGCACTAAAGAAGTTCGACCATCAAACAACTAGGTAATAGTATGATCAAAACAATAACCATCCACATAAGCTATACATGTAGCATTCTATCATACTACAACAAAATATTTAAAACACAAGTATTTGTCCAATAAGCATAACCGATCAATTAATGAAAGAATTATGTTTACCAACTGCAATGAAAACTATAATATTTACTACATCAAGCAACATAACCACCTAAAGGTGCACGTATCACTCATGCAAAACATAATTTACAATATTAGAATACAAGTCCTATGCCTCTTATTAACCTCTACCAGTTATAATAACACTATTCCAACCATCTAAATGTTATTGAGATACTAATTAAGACAAACTAATCCCAATTGTGATGGTTCAAATACCAATTGGACTCAACTCAGAGAGGCAACTCTGAAATAGCATAATAGCAAAGAAGAAAGTGAGATAGATTCATAGATGTCTTGTAGTCTCTTACGGATTTGGTGTGGACATCAACACACCAATCCGTAAGACTCTACTCGACATTTGCTCTTATTTTGGGAAACTGATAACCTGGTCTCTGATACCATCTTATCACGATCCAAATCACAGATCGTGCAGGCACCTACCCAATCTATCCTAGATAGGAGAACCCTTACCATCTAACCATCCAATTAAGTGTGGAAATTAGATGAAATACTTTTTAAAGGAAATAATCCCTTAATCAAAACAAAACTCTTATCCAAATATATTTGTTAACTAATTACATTGTGAAAGAAAAATAATATTTCCCCAGAACCTAATCTAAATCAATACAAGAGCACTAAATAAATGGAGAGATAAAACTAAGATGCAACATCTATATATGAGTAGAATGACATGAGCTGTCGAAGAATAATCATCGTTGTACCTATAGAAACTCCAAATGACCTGCAATATGGAAATATCCCCCAAATGAAGATATAATAAGTACAGTATCAGTACAACCACACGTACTGGTAGGTATCATCGCCCGAACAGGATTAGAAACATATAACAACATATACCAAACAAGAAGAGATCATGACAAGTATACAAGTTTAACAGCTAAACATACTTATTTTATGACAACTTCCAAACTTACTATTTTTTGTTTGTTTAAGCAATATTAATTTACCCTCAAGGCGGAACTAAATAACAAAATTCAATGGATAAACATAACCACATATCTTAAGGACTCACCTTGTTCTAAAAATTCTACGTTGTCATCTCTCTCTCTCATTACTACTCTTTTGTAACAACCCTCACCTCCTTTTATTATACTCTCATTAATCATAAGAATTGTGATAACCAAGGCAGTTAATAGCATCAACAACTTGACAAGAAGGGATACTATAATATACATCACGTATATAACTATATACATAGAAGTATAATATTTACACATAATCCAGGATGTACCTTATATTTGCACTTTGCTACAATGCACAATCACCATCATCAAAATAACCGATCCACGTAAGGAACCATAGTATATCATTAAACAATCAGTCCACACAAGGAATCAATTATACTTAGGAAAATTCTTCAACAAGTTTCACCATAACATAAAAATATATATAAATGCACATTCAAATGCATATGATAAATGTATGTATGCAAGATGTACGTATCATCTCTTTCTCTTCTCAATCTTATCATCATCAATATCATTTCTACATCATGAACATCATGATCTCAATATCATCATCAATATTAATATGCATGCAAGATGCAGTCAATAATTATAAGTAATGCTTGAAGGTGAATCACAAACACCTAATTGAAAGAAGATACAAGCAATAGTGATTGAAACATAACTTACAATTAATGACAACTAAATAAATGCAGTCAATAATCACGAGTTCATCATTTTAGGTAAAAACAAATATCCACTAACAGAAGAAATCATAAGTATGCCCTAAGGCCAGTTCACCACTTACTCAATTAAGCATTATCAACCCCAATCACCAATCACAAACATGTCTAAAGACCAATCATTGAAGTATTCATTGTAGGAGTTCACATTCCACCAAGATTGATATATACACTCTAAATCATTATCCTATTTCATTCACCAATCTAGCCCTCTTTTATTCATATTAAAATAGGTAAATTAGTTACTAACTAATAACCCCTACACTAAAGTCAACACTAAGTTCAAGGCACTATTCCCTTTAGTCAATCATCCAACCAATAGGTTCTATTCAACTTATAATTCTAGCTAGAGTCATACACCTTTACTCATCTTACTTTCTAGCACTTAGCCAAACTTGAATTTACATTCTTAATTCATACCATCACCTCCTCTCATCACAATCAATCTTTCTAACTATCTTCTAGCAAGCATATCTCATACTTCAAATATACTCAATATCAGGTTCACCCTTTTTAAGGTGTTAAAGACTAGTTCTATAGATTAGAAGGTCACTTAATTCTTCTATTGTTACTCACATTCACATATTAAACTCTATAAATCATCAAGTAAGTCATACAAATACAAACACCCATCAAGGGATCCACACAAAATACAATAACACATAATTATATCATTATTATATTATTTTCAAGTTTTTTTTATCCAAACTCTGTGCCCATAGGCCTAGACATGAAATCTCCTATCAACTACCGTTATTACATGCAACTAATCCAAATCTACTACACATTAAACCATAACCTACCTCGACCGAATATTTTGGAACAAACAAGCCACACTAAGGTTGCTCTTTTCTTTCCTTCATGCCTCCATTAGCCTAATAATCTAGAAATCAAATAATTATAAGAGTAATTAATCAATTACTCTTCGAATAACTAATTTGAGAATTCCACCCACTAATTCGATCCTTATTCATGGTCTAAAACATTACTGAATGGTCAATTCCCCATTAACTAGCTCTATCATGCATATTCAACTCATCTCCATTAATGGAGTTTTAAGGCTAAAGGTTCCATTTTTAAAGAATTTAAGGTTCTCAAGAATCAAATTTCATATTTCAGAATCACTAATTCATGCTAGGAATTGTTAATTAACAATCTAGAAGTAATTCTAGGTGATATTACCCTAACCCATAGGATTTTCCCAAAATTTCATGAACTTAGGGTACAAATTCCCAAGAACTTCACCATTAAAGATTATTCTAATGATTCTAAGATATTAAAGATTGAAATATGAACTTATGCATTGGAAAGAAGACTCAAAGATGTTTAATTTAGTGGATATTGATCTCAATCACTCTTTACATTTTAGGAGATATGCTTATTTGAAGTTGACCCTAGTTTAAGCTTAGCTCAAAACTCAATCGAAAAGAACGCTTCCAACTTAACTTTGTGCTAGGGGTATTTATGACCTTAGTTCATGTATAATGTACTCCTATACTAAAGAATTGGTACTATAACTTATAATGGATGTGTTTCTTATGCCCTTACTATAGATATTTTCAGTAACGACAGAAAGGGACATTACAAACTTAGTCTATCGACTAAATCCATACAATCACTTTTCTAAGTGCAATAAATACTTGAATTGCGTATTTTATATGGCCAATCATTTATATTTAGATTCAAGATCCTTGTTACTATTTACAATGGTGAGCGCTACATTATATGAAATATATCCTCGATAATTATTTGATATCGATTCAAATATGACATAACTTATCAAGATATGTTTATTTTTCATCATTTTTAGGTAGTTGAATCATTTCCAAGGTTTTATGAAGTGTTATGCCATGGTGCTTGTAACACCCCGAGAATCCAAGAAAAGATTAGAACCATGCTTAAAGAACATGTACAATCAAACATCATGTTTTGGTAGTATGAGAAGTGATTTAGACATGTACTAAGGCCCCAAGTAACTCCTAGCTCATAGCCAAGTTGAAACCTTCCTTACCGATTGAGTTCTTGTGAAGAATATTTCTATATTCAACTTCAAACTATCATAACTCCTAGAATATAAAGCGTTTTACAACTAAGTCAAGTTCAGTCAAGCTAAGTCAAAACAAGTTAAGACTAGTTAAGCAATTATCAAATATATAAATATATTCCCCGGATCACTCATGGAACCGTCAAACTCACCTGAACCTCGTACATACACGCTATGGGTATCATAACCACCCTCTAGTCATGACCTGTAGGTGATAAATTCTATCCATATACCAAGACCCAAGACACAACTTTCTGCCAACCTTATTCCACTAATAAGCCGAGAGAATGTTCAAATACCACAACATTCCACATTAACAATAAGGTAGGTCAAACTCATACAATAAGATAAATTCATTGAATCGACCACACAAAACAACATGCACTAACAAGCCATTCTAAGAAGTAGTTAACATGCACATATAGTACAAATTGGATCAAACTACAATACCATCACCTACCTCAATCCAAGATTGCACAACTCAACTAAGCTTGAGCCTTGCCTTTCCGTGCAATTTCCTCTTGATCTCAGTTTAGAAATACATACAAACACATAATTAATGAAATGACCTATCACGTTGGGTATTATAACTCAAACCTACCCCTAAGGTCGAGTTCATGATCATTCCCTCCCTGTTCTAGGGCTTTTTCTACCATAATGCACCTAAAACTACCAATTCCATGGAATAATTAGTGAATTAATGACATGCAAGGGTAATTTAATGATCATTAACCAAAACCCATTGATTTTATACTTAAATTACTCCATTGCACCAAAAAATCTAATAAACCAGCCTTTAACTCTCCCCAAACTACGCAAACTAGTAATTCTAAGGCTAGATTATCAGTTTACTAGTTACCGGGGATAAATTCCTTACCTTAATGGTAAAATATGATGAAAAACCTATGGTTTCTCCCCAAATGTTTCTTGGAAAAATAAACCATTTTTAGGGGGTTTTGAATTAAATCAGCGATTTATATCGCTATAGCGGCCCTTGACCACATTGACTGGTCGCCATAGCGAGAATCATCCTTCTTTTGAGCATGTTGTTATAGCAACATGCACGTCACTATAGTGAAATATACTAGACAGAAAGTCCAGTTTCCTCCAAAAATCTCCATTTTCACAACACACCTTAAATCCAAGACATCCCAAATAATACCTTTTACGCTAAAATCAATTTCAGAGTTCTACTTGCCCAAATTAGCTTTCGTAACATCCTACAGGTCCCTTATCGTCTTAGATAACTATAAATAAAGCCAAACAACACCACACTTACCCAATTCATTTATGTATTTCCCTAGACCACACCTCGCTCGAATTTCATCTGAAACTAGCCTAGCCTGAAACTTATAACTCCAAATCTAAGAAGACTTTTAGCGTGAAATTTTAAATGAGAGACTTATACATAATGACAAAAAGGGTAGTTACAATAGATACCAATTTACCCATTGTTCATCCCCGAACGATCAAATGAGAAAAGTAGGCTGAAATAAGGAAAGAAGAGAGTACCTATATCCTCAAATAAATGAGAGTACTTGTCCCGAATATCCTTTTTGGTTTCCCAAATGGCTTCTTTAATGGAACAATACTTCCATTGAACCTTAACTAAATGAATTTCCTTTGTCCTCAACTTTCGAACATCTTGATCTAGAATCGCTAGCGGTTCCTCCTCGTAAGCCAAATCCTTATCTAATAGAACCGAGTCCCATTTAATAATGTAGTCTACATCCCCATGGTATCATTTGAGCATAGAGACATGAAATACGTGATGGACTCCCAACAACCCCAGTGGTAAAGCTAACCTGTACGCAACTGGACCCATTTCCTCAAGAACCTCAAAGATACCAATATACCGAGGGTTGAACTTTCCCCTCTTTCCAAACTGCATGACTCCCTTCATGGGAGACACTTTAAGAAACACTTGTTCACCAACCTTGAAATCCATGCCTCTTACCCTACGGTCCACATACTCTTTCTGTGTCCTTTGAGCAGCCAATAATTTGGTTTGAATGAACCTTACTTTTTCTTGAGCCTCCTCCACCAAGTCACTGCCCAAAAGTTTAACATCTCCAATCTCAAACCACCCAATAGGTAACCTGTACTTCATTCCATAGAGTTCCTCGAATGTGTCATATCGATGCTGGAGTGATAGCTATTGTTGTATGAAAACTCACACCATGGAAGAAACTGGTCCCAATGACCACCAAAGTCAATAACGCAGACTCTCAATATATCCTCTAGCACCTGAATCATCCTCTCTGACTGCCCATCATCTTGAGAATGAAGAGTCGTGCTAAAGGTGAGCTTAGTGCCCAACTCCTCATGCAACATATCCCAAAATTTACAAGTATACTTTGCGTCTCTATCGTAAATGATGGTAAGGGGCACCCCATGAAGCCTCACTATTTCCTTGACATAGATTTTTGCTAACTACTGAGAGTTGTAGTCTACTCGAACTGGCAAAAAGTGAGCTGATTCGTCAACCGATCCACTATCACCTACATGGAGTCATATTTCCCAAAGGTCTTAGGAAGACCCACCACGAAATCCATAGCAATGTTCTCCCATTTCCACACAGGTAAGGGCATTCTTTGAAGCAACCCGGTAGGCCTTTGATGCTCATACTTCACTTGCTGACAATTGTGACACTTTGACACATAATCTACTATGTCCCTCTTCATTCTGGGTCACCAATAAAGCTGGCTAAAGTCATGGTATAGTTTAGTTGTACTCGAATGAATAGAATAATGCGAACCATTGGCTTCTGAGAGTACATCATGAATCAAATCACCAACCTAAGGAACACATAACCTCCTCTTAAACCACAACACCCTACTCACGTCAAGAGTGGTGTCCGCCATTTCCCCAAGCACCATTTTATTCCAGAATGCATTCAACTTCGTGTCCTCAAATTGCTTGGCCTTAATCTGATCTAGAAATGTTGACTTTACCTCAACACTAGCTAACACTCCACCCCTGTCTGAAACCCCAAATTGCATACTCTGAGATGCTAGAGTTTGAAACTCTCTAGCTAAACGTTGTCTGGACACCCTCAAGAATGACAAACTACCCATACTTACAGCTTTTTGGCTCAATGTGTCTACCACTACATTGTCCTTACCTGGATGATACTGAATAGTCACATCATAATCCTTCAATAACTCCATCCATCTCTGCTGTCTTAGATTCAAAGTCCCTTAAGTGAACAGATGTTGTAGGCTACAGTGGTCTATGAAAACCTTACACTTGACACCATAAAGATAGTGTCTCCAAATATTTAATGCAAACACCGCCGCTGCTAACTCTAATACATAGGTGGGGTAGTTCCTTTCATGAGGCTTCAACTGCCTCGAAGCTTAATCAATGTCATTTCTATCCTACATTAACACAACACCTAAGCCCAAAATTAAAGCATCACAAAACACTATAAAGTCCTTACCTTCAACAGGTAGAGAAAGGATAGAAGTTGTATTCAAGAGTGTCTTGAGCTTTTGGAAGCTCTCTTCATATTAGTCTAACTAAACAAATGGCACTTCCTCCTAAGTCAGCCTTGTCAAGTGCATTACAATGGATGCAAAGTTCTTGACAAACCTGTGGTAATAACTAGCAAGACCCACAAAGCTCCTTACCTTGGTCACTGAACTAGGTTGGATCCAACCCTTAACTGCCTCAATATTCTAGGGATCCACCATCACCCTTTTTCTAAAACAACGTGCCCCAAAAAGGCCACGATGACAACCAGAATTCACACTTGAAAAATTTGGCAAATAATCGCTTCTCCCTTAGAATCTCCAACTCTATGCGAAGCTGACCTACATGCTCCTTCTTACTCTTGGAGTAAACTAGAATGTCATAATAAACACAATAACAAAAGAATCCAAGAATGACTTAAAGATATCGTTCATCAAGCTCATAAAGGTTGTAGGCGCATTAGTTAGCCCGAAGGACATCACCAAAAACTCATAATGGTCATACCAAGTTCTAAAAGTTGTCTTTGGTATGTCCTCCGATCTAATTTTCAGCTGATGATAACCATACCGCAAATCAATTTTGGAAAATACCGTCGCTCCTTGTTACTGGTCAAACATATCTTTTATGCGATGCAAAGGATATTTATTCCTGATAGTAACCTTATTCAATGTCTATAATCAATACATATCCTCATACTACCATCCTTCTTCTTAATAAATTGGACCGGAGCACCCTCAAGGTGAAGCACTAGGACAAATAAACCCCTTGTCAAGTGGTTCCTATAATTGGGTTTTGAGTTCTCTCAACTATGCTTGAGCCATTCGATAGGGTGGAATAGATATAGGGCGAGTACCTGGCTCTAAGTCAATACAGAAATCAATATCTCTATCTGGAGGCATACCCGATAAATCTGAAGAAAATACTTTCTGGAATTTGGAAACCACCGGATCTGACTCTATAGAAGGGGACCCGACACTCACATCCCGGAGATGAGATAAAAATGTTGAACACCCCTTCCCTACTAATCTTCTAGCCCAGACAAAGGATATAATTTTCACCGATTTGGCCTTATACACTCCCTCCCACTCTAGTTCATCCATCCCAGGCATAGCTAGAGTCATTATCTTAGTGTTATAGTTTAAGATAGCGTGATATGGAGATAACGTCAAAGTCTAACATATCCAGAATAATCAAATCTACCCAAGTCTGAAAACCCACAAATAACACAGAATAAGAACGGTAAATATGGGTTAATACCACAGACTTACCAACCGGAGTAGACACATAAACAGGATAGTCAAGTACATCACAAACCAAATTCAGACCAACCGTAAACTGGACAGATACATAAGAATAAGTAGACCCCGGGTCAAATAAAATAAAAGCCATTTTGTCACAAACAAAAATGGTAACTGTTATCACCGCATCTGAGACCGCATCAAAAGCCTCAGTATCAGTTTCTCCCAAAAAGGCATAACAGTGAGCTCAATTATTAATCTGAGCTAACTCTCTCCCTGGCTGTGCTCCTCCCCCTGTGCCGCCATTTCCTCGACAACCTCGACTACCTATATGATTTCCTCATCCACCCTGTGGATGACCCTTTTCAATACCTCCTCTTTATCGATCCACTGGAAATATAGCCCGAGTCTACTATTACACTTGGCCATTCGTCTGCCTCAAAGGACACTCTCTCTTAAAATGACCAACGACACCACAATAGTAACATCCCCACTTAAGAGAAGGTCGACTGGTAGAATAATAAGAAGTTGCTTGACTCCTAATAACCTGCAACTAAGAAGAGATCTTAGATGGACCCACAGTAAAAGATGACAAAGCTGACTGAATAGGGAGAGCTTGGGAGGCCTGCTGACCATGGCCCTTTAGAATAAGATCTATTGAAATTCCCAACATTGCGGGACTTCTTAGCTAACATCTTAGCCTGACCAACTTACGTGACCCCCTCTAACCTTTTCACATAATCTGAAACCTCATTGAACCCTTTTCCTGTGGAAGTCATATGCACAGACAAAACCTGAAGATCATAGTTCAAACCTTTGACATAACATCGAATCCTCTCCTCCTCAGTAGCCAATAGATGAGTAGCATAGAGATACAAGGCATGGAACTTAGCCTTATAGGCTGCAACTGACATGTCACCCTACTCCAATGCCAAAAACTCATCCTTCTGGCGATCACGAAGGGCCCAAGGCACATACTTCTCTAAGAACAAAGCATGAAACTATTCCCAAGTCAATAGAGGTAAGATCGGTGACCGACATTCAACATACGCCCTCCACCATTGCTTAGCATTATTTTCCTACAGAAAGGTCACAAACCCAACTCCATGCTGCTAAACAATACCCATCTTATGCAACCTCTCATAACAGTCAATAATGAATTCAAATGCATCCTCAAACTCAATACCCTGGAATGTTGGTGGTTTCATCTTCAAAAACTTGGTCAGCAGATCATGTTCAGTACTAGTCATCACAGAACCCAAAACTGGATGAGGGAAAGCATCGCCCCTGAAGCCTCAACCATCCTAGGAGCCATAACAATGGTATGATAAGCAACTAGAGCCTGAAAAGTCGATACAATAGAAGGGGCTCTAGTGTCAACCAACCCACTTAGAAAAGCTAACACCTGTTGAACAATCTCAGCCGACATAGGGGGAAAACCTGCACCTCTAGCTGGTACTGTCACCTCAGGCTCCATCACCTGCTCCTTTACTGCTTCTATCTCTACAAGATGATCCTGAGGTGGGGAAGGTGATACTGACCCTTCATAAGCCTGGCCAGTAGCTGCTTATGCTCCACCCCTGGAGGGTATGGCTTATCCCCTTCCTCTCCTACCTCTTCCTCTTACTCATCCTCTTTCTCTTACAACTGGCTCTATAGCTAGAACGATCAGTGTGGGGGCTGCTGCTCGGGTTTTGTTTGACCTAGTAGTCACCATATATAGACAAAAGTGTGAAGAAATTAAATACCAATTTGGATCACCAGATTCCAATTGGAATCAAGTTACAACACGAAAGAAGCAAGAATGACAGTTTTCCTTAAGTCCTATAGCCTCCCAAAAAAAGGTACAGATGTCTCCGTACCATTTTGCGAGACTTTACTAGACATATTTTGATACAACAAGATCGACAAACCTAGGCTCTGATACCAACTTTGTCACGACCCAAATAGATATGAGTGGCAATCATCCCATTCTCCGGTAGGAGAACCAATAACCCCGAAAGCATTAATCATAAGTTAGGGAAAAGAAGTAAAACTAACCCATTAATTGTTCAAGGATTATCCAGTCTAACAAACTAAGAAATACAGAAATAAATACTAAAACTAAAACTTTCCTAGAATTCAAAAGTCGGTGTACCAAAACATACTAAGAATATCAAGATGGGGATGTAACCCCAAAACTAAGAAGAATGCATAAGTCCAAACAACGGACAATATTATAAAAGAGAGATTCCATGGTAGCCCAAAAATTCTGCTCACCCTAAAATACAAATAACACGCTAGAATCATAAGTGAGGTCTTATAGGAGCCGCTAGAATATGCGCTGCACTCAACAAAAGTAAGAGCAGGTGTAGCATCAGCACACAAGAAAACAACATTAGACTGGTAGGGTCATTTGGCCAACCCAAGATGAGAATATGAACACTTAACCAAAACATAGTACAACAAGTTAATCCATGCTCATTCTTTCCTACACCTAGTACCACAAGTATCAATTAAGCAGCTTAGGATTACAAGCAATAAGTCAAGACATTTACAACCAAGTCAAGTTCAGTCAAGCTAAGTCAAAACAAGTCAAGACAAGCTAAGAAATTATCAAACACATAAATATATTCCTTGGTTTACTCATGGAACCGTCAAACTCACCTGAACCTTATACATACATGATATGGATATCATTACCACCATATAGTCATGACCTGCACGGGATAAATTTCATCCATGTACCAAAACCCCATACACAAGTGTCTGCCAACCTTATTCCACCAATAAGCCTAGAGAATGTTCAAATACCACAATATTCTACATTAATAATAAGATTGGTCAAACTCATACAATAAGATAAATTCTTTGAATCGACCACACCAAACAACATGCACTAACAAGCCATACTAAGAAGTAGTTAGCATGCACATATAGTACCAATTGGATTAAACTACAATACCATCACCTACCTCAATCCAATCTTGCATAACTCAACTAAGCTTAAGCCTTGCCTTTCCCTGTAATTTTCGCTTAATCTCGGTCTAGAAATACATACAAACATATAATTAATGAAATAACCAACCACGTTGGGGATTATAACTCATACCCAAACCCTAAGGTCGAGTTCATGATCATTCCCTCTCTATTCTAGAGCTTTTTCTACCATAATTCACCTAAAACTACCAATTCCATGGAATAATTAGTGAATTAATGACATGCAAGGATAATTTAATGATCATTAACCAAAATCCATTGATTTTATACTTTAATTACTCGCTTGCACCGAAAAATCAACTAAAACCAATCCTTAACCCTCCTCAAACTAGGCAAACTAGTAATTCTAAGGCTAGATTATCAATTTACTAGTTACAGGGGATGAATTCCTTACCTTAACGATGAAATATGATGGTTTTTGCTCCAAATCACCACTGTTGAAGCCCTAAATGTTTCTTGGAAAAACAAACCATTTTTGGGGGGTTTTGAAACAAAATAGCGATTTATATCACTATAGCGGTATAGTCGCTATAGCGGCCCTTGACCGCGTTGATTGGTCGCCATAGAGAGAATTATTCTGCTTTTAAGCATGTCACAATAGCTGCATACACATCGCTATAGCAACGTCGATGGGACAGAAAGTCTAGTTTCCTTCAAAAATCTCCTTTTTCACAACACATCTTAAATTTAAGACATCCCAAACAATACCCTTTACGCTAAGATCAATTTTTAGAGTTCTACTTACCCAAATTCAATTTTATAAATCCTACTAGTCCCTTATCATCTTAGCTAACTAGAAATTAAGTCAAACTCCACCACACTTACCTAATTCATTCCTAAATTTTCCTAGACCACACCTCGCTTGAATTTTATTTGAAACTAGCCTAGCTTGAAATTTATAACTCCAAATTCGAGAAGAATTTTAGCATAAAATTTTAAATAAGAGACTTATACGTAACGACAGAAAGGCTCATTACAGTTGTACTGACACTATCCTATGCTCTTATTTTATTGAGTACAGGTAGTATTCTAGAGGCTTCTTTAAGATCTTACCTCTAGCGTGTGACAGTTATTTTTTATCCAAGGATGAGCACATATCTTCAGGCTGCCATGGAACCTCTAAATATATTAGGTGTATTTATTCGGACAATGATACTCTTATTTATTTCATTAGTTTTGGATATTTTTTTAGATATTGGTTTTTATTAGAAGTTCTTTTACAATGACTTTCAGATCCTTGGAGATTGTAATAGGTAGTCTGATTTTCTACACTTTTGTCTATCTATTGGTTGTTGTTGAGACATTACTAATTCAGGTTGAGTTTTGCTATATTTCTTTCTTAAAAAAGGCTAAGTATATGGGTTTAGGTTTGGGTTAGATGGTTCTCTCATCAGAGGGTTAGTGTGGATGTCACTAATGGCCATTTGGGTCGTGACCAAAATATACTATTTTCTATTTAATAATCCTAGTTTTATTTACGAAACCTAGTTTCATGTAAATAAAATCAATTTTGTTTTATTGAAAGGGCTTATTTTTTGGGAATTGTTGGTTTGAACTTATTTTTTAGGATTTAATTATGGTAAATGAGCTTATTTTTTGTATTTAAACTGATCCTTTTATGATGAATCCACATCTTTTTCAATATCTTTCATTGTTCCTTTCTCTCTCTTCACTCGTCTCTCTTCACACCAATATTTTGTCTCTCTCTTCATAACTCTTCCACCATTTTCTTCAACCTCAGTTACCTCTACTCACCATTTTCTTCAACCACAAAATCTTTAGTAAATTATTATTTTTTCAGAAGAACTTGGTGTTTATGATCTGGTCATATTAAATTGGTATTTACAATTTGGTGGTTTTTTTATTTCAATTCCTTCAAGCTTAATGGTGAGTAGAAAATCTTCGTTGGAATGTACTCCAAGGAAAAGCTTTAGAATAGAGGCAAAAGTCCAGTTTAACCCATTGTTCTTTCAAATGGAATATGGAGCACTTCCTTGGGATTACAGCAAGAGAAAGCAATATGATAACGCTATTTGTCACACCCTTTTCCCCCAAAAAATACATTTAATTAAATTCAAAAAGGGTTTTCAAATACTAATTGTGACTAAAGGTGTTTCAAAAAGGTATTTAGGTGCATTTATTTGGACAAGATACTCTTATTTATTTCATTAGTTTTGGATATTTTTTTAGATATTGGTTTTTATTAGAAGTCCTTTTACAATGACTTTCAGATCCTTGGAGATTGTAATAGGTAGTCTGATTTTCTACA
This sequence comes from Capsicum rhomboideum, assembly GCA_031232105.1. Classification (NCBI taxonomy): domain Eukaryota; kingdom Viridiplantae; phylum Streptophyta; class Magnoliopsida; order Solanales; family Solanaceae; genus Capsicum; species Capsicum rhomboideum. The sequence continues at coordinate 102,949,155 of CP124715.1, forward strand.
CTTTTGTCTATCGTTGTTGTTGAGACATTAATAATTCAGGTTGAGTTTTGCTATATTTCTTTCTTAAAAAAGGCTAAGTATATGGGTTTAGGTTTGGGTTAGATGGTTCTCTTATCAGAGGGTTAGTGTGGATGTCACTAATGACCATTTGGATAGTGACCTAAATATACTATTTTCTATTTAATAATCCTAGTTTTATTTACGAAACCTAGTTTCATGTAAACAAAATCAATTTTGTTTTATTGAAAGGGCTTATTTTTTGGGAATTGTTGGTTTGAACTTATTTTTTGGGATTTAATTTTGGTAAATGAGCTTATTTTTTTGTATTTAAATTGATCCTTTTATGATGAATCCACATCTTTTTCAATATCTTTCATTGTTCCTTTCTCTCTCTTCACTCATCTCTCTTCACACCAATATTTCTCTCTCTTCATAACTCTTCCACCATTTTCTTCAACCCCAGTTACCTCCACTCACCATTTTTCTTCCCCCACAAAATCTTTAGTAAATTATTATTTTTTCAGAAGAACTTGGTGTTTATGATCTGGTCTATTAAATTGGTATTTACAATTTGGTGGTTTTTTTATTTCAATTCCTTCAAGCTTAATGGTGAGTAGAAAATCTTCGTTGGAATGTACTCCAAGGAAGAGCTTTAGAATAGAGGCAAAGGTCTAGTTTAACCCATTGTTCTTTCAAATGGGATATGGAGCACTTCCTTGGGATTACAGCAAGAGAAAGCAATATGATAACGCTATCTGTCACACCCTTTTTTCCCCAAAAATACATTTAATTAAATTCAAAAAGGGTTTTCAAATACTAAATGTGACTAAAGATGTTTCGAAAAGGAATTTATATTAAAAATTAGAGTCATCACTTGACATTGAATTTCAGTATGGCAAGTCACCTAGATAATCCTTTTCAAAATAATTGACTCTAAACTGATCAGCGAACAGAGATTCCGGTTAAAGAATTATGTTGACCGAGGAAAAGGTGTGAGGCATATATTGATCCGGAGGTGTTAACACGGTCGCTTTATTGATTCATAACGGTTAAAATATGATACTATAGTTGAATAGACAGGCAAGCACACGCACAGAAGTGTTTGAAAGAATAATGTCCATTCCAATTATACAGTCTAAAAGAAAAGAAAATGCAAAAAAGTAAACCTAAGCTACCTAGACTAGCCTAATCTATGCTTTACCCGATGTCTCAGGCCTTGTTCACGGACGGCCTCCAAATACGTAGTACATTAGGACATTCCCCAGTGAATAAATACATTTGATCGAAATGATAAAATAAAAACCATTCAAGCTTTCAACAATTATAGAATCCTAAAGTTTGCCTACCCAAGAGTTACTCGATTGGAAATAGAGCCTCGTCAGAAATTTCAAACTGACCCATAGTTTTTCCTCTTACTTTCTCACAATTTGAATTGTCATATTTCTGGAAAAGATGAGTCAACATTGGTGGAAATTGTAGGGGTTTGGTAGGTGATGATTAATGGAGGGAGTATGTTGTTCTCTATTTTCAATAGATGAAAGAATATAGGTGACTGAGGGGGTGGAGGAGATAGTGTTTGGAGGGTGTTAATAGAGAAATTAATGGTTGAGGAAAATGGGTGTTGTTGTTAATGAAGAAGATAGTCATTATTGGTAGTATGGTGTTAATGGTAACGTTTGATGTGGAATTTAGAATGGAAGAATGGAATTTAATGGAGGAATTTTGTGAATTCGTGAGTGAAAAGGAAGAGGTGATGGAAATTGTGTAAGAGTCTTGCAGTGATGGTCTCGTGAGTGTGTTTTTGGTGTTTTCGTTACAGGGGTCTGTGGATGGTGAACTGAAGTAGTTGGTTAATGGTGTCGTAATGCCAAAGGAATTAGGTCCCTTTTTCATGCCCATGAGGTCATATGATATTGCTTGCTGGAAAATGGAATATTGTTGGGAGGAAGAGATATGGTATGGGTGAGGTGTATGTTAAGAGTATGAGGTAGAGGAATATTGGGGGTCGAGATAATGATGTCATTATTCATGGGGTGATGGAGGAATATTATTAAAGGGCGTATTTTAATTAATATGCGTACATGGGTAGGGTAGGATTGCAAGACTTGGTGGGTAAGAAATAAATAAAATTAAATTAAAATAAAAAATATTATTTTGGATTAAAGAAATCTTGCCAAATGGCACCACTCGACTGTTCCCTATTTTTTGAATTTTTATAATTGTATTAAGAGGAAAAATTGAGACCCTTAATTGATATGAAGCTCGGGAGGATAAAAAATCACATGTCTACATCTTGCCCCTCATTGACTGGGTGTTTACGGCCAAAGAAGTAGACAATGAGATAATTTTTGACTGGACCATTATTTAAAAAAGGAAGAAAAGGAAAAGAGAATACGACCAAGCCCTGATTTTGGACTTCCTATGTATCCCGGTTCTAAGGAAATCAGTTCACGTGTATTTCAAGGTGGCAAGAAGAAAAGTGGAAGATACTAAGATGGAGAGTCAAGTAATGTTATGTCGAGGTTCCGGTCTGCCGCTCCTACCATTACATCAGAAATGAAAACTAAAAGTCAAAATAGAAAATACAAGTACAAAATTCTATCTATGCAACTTTTGTTGAATCTTCACTTGACATTTGGTTTTCAGAACTATGTTGTTTTTCTCATGAGTGTCGTCATCTCGAAACTGGAATTTAAGACTTGATCTTGAGTGAGGCTTTGACACTCTTTTAAATGACAGTTTAAAAATATTCTTGAATGCTTGTTGTTGTGATTAGTAGTTGGATAAAAGCATATGTTATAATTCTATGCCACCACATGCTAACTTTGGCTATCATTGAGACTAAATGTTCCAGAAAAAATGGGATTTCGTCCATGGTTTATCTAACCATTCTTGGTGGGTGAAACTTGCAAGACTTCACAATCAAAAGAAACAAATAAAATTTGTCCCCAGTGAAACTGGAAAAATTTGTGAGTTAATAACAATTATAACTTCAAAAACAAGCTCAAACTAAAAGTGGTTATACTAGGAGAAAAGAAAAAGAAAGTCTTAGATTAGAAAGCGTTTATCCTAGAAGAAAATGAAAAGTAACTGTCTGCTACTAGGAAATATTTATCCTAGGAGAGGAATACAAAATAATTGTCTGCTACTAGGAAATATTTATCCTAAGATGCGAATGCAAGATAACTGTCTGCTACTAGAAAATGTTCATCCTAGAAGGCAAATGTAAGAGAACTGTCTGCTACTAGAAAATGTTCATCCTAGGAGACGAATGCACGAGAATTGTCTGCTACTAGGAAATGTTTATAACTAGGAGTCGAATACAAGACAACTGTTTTCTACTAGGAAATGTTTATCCAATGAGATGAATGCAAGATAACTGTCTGCTACTAGGAAATGTCATCCTAGGAGAAGAATGCAAGATAATTATCCTCTACCAGGAGATGTTTATCCTAGGAGACAAATGTAAGATAACTATCTACTACTAGAAAATGTTCATCCCAGGAGACGAATGCAAGATAACTAACTGTCTTCTACTAGGAAATGTCATCCTAGGAGATGAATGAAAGATAATTGTCTGCTACTAGGAAATGTTCATCCTAGGAGATGAATGTGATATGAATATCTACTACTAGGGAATGCTCATCCTATGAGACTAATGTATAATGACTGTCTGCTACTAGGAAATGTTCATCCTAGGAGACGAATATAAAATAATTGTCTGCTACTAGGAAATGTTAATCCTAGAAGATGAATTTGAATGACTGTCTGCTACTAGAAAATATTCATCCAAGGAGACCAATGTGAAATGACTGTCTGCTACTAGGAAATGTTCATCCTAGGAGACCAATAAAAAATAACTTTCTGCTACTAGGATATGTTTATCCTAGGAGACGAATGTAAAATGCTTGTCTGCTACTAGAAAATGTTCATCCTAGGAGGCGAATGTAAAATAACTGGTTGCTACTAGGAAATGCTCATCCTAGGTGACGAATGTGAAATAATTGTCTGCTGCTAGGAAATTTTCATCCTATGAGACGAATGCAAAATAATTGTCTGCTACTAGGAAATATTTATCCTAGGAAATGAATGCGAAATAACTGTCTGCTACTAGAAAATGTTCATCCTAGGAGATGAATGTGAAATAACTGTCTACTACTAGGAAGTGTTCGTCCTAAGAGATGAATGTAAAATAACGAATATATGCATGAAATAGAGAAAGAGCGAGAGGTTTTACTGTAATCCTATTTGCAAGCTCAAATCTACTTTAATCATCTTTATATCAACAAAATTGCCCCTATTTTAGGAAAAGAAAGATAAAATATGAGTTTCAAAATGGTGCTTAGTTTGTAGCCTTGGCTTTGAGTGTAACAACTTCTGTTGTTGCCATATTTGACCTCAACTTAGGTATATTGTGCTTGTTTCATTGACAACCTCATTTAAGAACCTGTAATTGAAAATTTCAAACCCCCATATCTATCGTATCAGTCTCATCCGACAAATACAGAACCTATATTCATTCTCAAACTTTTCAACCACAGCAAACTATGGTGCGTATCATTTATTCTCAAATCATACCACATTTGATGTGTTGGAAAAACTTTATTTTGTGCAATTGTAAAGCTGGTAGAAAATTTGAAAATTATTTCTTGCTTGTTTTTACAAAGACTGACTCAATGAAAATGAAAAAAGCTAAAGAGATGAAAAGAAAGACTATTTTACAAAAGATGTCCCTCTTGGGAAAAGGAAGAAAGAAAGAAAAGACTCCTTTGAATGTGGTAGTCGACTCTAATGATCATGACATGTGCATTGGATTAAGTGATCTAATATATCAAACCCATCTAAATTCTATTCTTATCAAACATTCAGAATTTGAAGTCAGGCTTCTAAGTTGCGATCTTTTTATTAGACTTGTAAACCTTATTCGACTAGTGATACTCCAAAGAGCTTTCACCAACAAGTCTCTCTCATTTTTAATTTTATTTTTAATCTCTCACTCATTATCTCCTTACAGTGCCCATGAGGATTTTCACCAATAAGACTCTCTCATTTTTCGCTTTCTCTCAACTCAATGATGCCTTACGATGCTCTTTGGAATTTTCTTTAATAAAACTCTCTTATGCAAGTGACGTGACTGCTCCTCATATGATAATCAACACTGAAGCATGCTTGACTTGTCATTCTTAAAAATTGATCAAAAGGTCTTTCTTTGGACTGTAACGTGGCTTTTGGACAGGATTAGAAAGAAAGGGATGGCATAAAGGCTCAAAGATAACATAAATAACAAGGTTAAGACTTACAACTTCTGGAATCGACTCTATTGGCAAAACAAATAAAAAATTGCCCCAGCTTTTATGACAAGGAATTTTTTGGACTCTTATTGGTTGGACCAAAGCCAGAGTAAGGCTACCTACATATATTATCAAAGCAAGAATCAGGTCAAACGTAGTTCAGGAAGCTTCTTCTAATTTTTTATTTTTTGACTCTAACTTTGATTCTTTTTTTAAATATTTTCTTTAACTCTTTTTAAAACTTTTTCTGACTCTATTTCTTTTTCTTAAATTTTTTTTTTTTTACTTTTTCTGGCACTATTTTTTTTTTTTTAACTCTATTGATATTCTAAAAGAGGGGTATGAAATAAATTAAAATTAAGGCTCAAAAGGGATAGGAAAGGATGCCACAATGTTTGAATAGCAAAATAAAATGCCTTCTTTGTATCAATTCTTGAAAATGTCAAATACAAGCATTGCACCTAAGAATCAGAAGTGAAAATCACAACATCTATATCGATGAACATGTATGCCACTTTGCTTCCATGATTGCCCATTAGAAATATCTATTTAGACTATCTTTTTCACCACATATGAAACATGTCGATTTAGATCGAATTTTCCCTTTTAACCTCTTTCAACACCAAAGGATTTGTTTCCTCTATTTGAACCTCTTCAAATTGCTATTGTTCTCTATTATTTTCTCAAATTTTTTCTTCCATTTTTATTTTTATTTTGGTGTATTCATCTCATGACTAGATAGGATATTAAGTTCTGGCCAAGCGCATGCATGTCATGTGACCAAAATTAAAATGAAAAGAAATAAATACAAAGAGAGTAAAGTAAAATGGATTAAAATGACTCAAAATAGAGAATTATATTTAATTAAGTAAAAATAGAAGGGTTTTACAATAAGACAAACAAACTAAACTCTGGGTTATAACCTTGCAATGACCCAAACAACAAAAACTACAACATGACTCATTAAACAAACAAAATAAACAAGGATAGGAGGATTTGACTCAATAAAACAAACAAAACAAAACCCGAATTGCATAATAGAAATGACGATAAAATATACTACCAATATGCTCCTTAAAGAAAGAAGTGTCGTTTCAATCACCAAGCTTAACATCTTAGCAGCAGATCAGACTTAATTGAACCTCCACCAATTTTGATTGCCTTTTTTTGAGAATTGATATAATTGCTACATTCTTTGTCACCATACTGAAGGTGATGGTTATATGGGTCAATGGCTCTCAGGGTCATTTCTGGAGAGTAATAATTGTCATCTTTTGGCTGAATATCATTGATAGGCCTAGGTATAGGAAGTGGTTGTGAAATGTTGAAGCGGTGGGTACAACAAGAGGAGTGTTTCTGAGAGTTGCAATTGGAGGTCGTATAGTAGAAGTACCTAAAACGGTAAAAAGATTATATGCAGGGCTAAAACTTGGAGGGTAAGGGGGATCAGTTGTCCCAAAAAGTGGAACTTCGTATGTAGAAAGTAGTATGGTGGGAGTACCTTTAGAAAGACCCTGAGTTAGTGGAGGTATAGGCTAGCCAATCATCCAAGTGATATACATGGACCAATTGTTCTTTCAACTTTTTACTTTCTCAGATAATCTTGATTCCTATTTAGTCAATTGAATTTGGAGTTCATCACCAACTAGAATGGTTTTATGTTCCGTCATTGATACCTTTCTTTTAGATCTTGTGAAGTAGTTGTGTGTTTTCCAGTGTACCACAAACCAACAACCTTTAAGTTAACTCCTAGCAAAGACAACAGATGTGTTAGGGTTGAATATTTTTTCAAAATTAAAATTTTATTTTAAAGAAAGGTCACCGAACCTGATAAGATTGATTATGTATCTCACCCCCGAGAGAGAAGAATCAAGTCTACGTAGTTCATAAGTTTCGACACAATAATTTTTTTTTGTAACTTTAGAGGAAAAGGAACTATAAAGGTACAAAAGAAGGATTTCTTTTAAATTTTTATCAAAAGAAATTTAAGAAAATCTCTTTTTTTTTTTCAATTTTGAATTTCATACGAAAATAAAACCTAACGTTACCAAGGGAAGCTTTTTTTTTTTTTTTTGTATTTTTCTAACAAAGAAAAATATGAAACAACTAATCTAAAAGTAGAGTAAATTCTTTTTCTGGGATAAGAGAAAAAAAGTATTTTTCTTTTGATTTTTTGAATAAAGATCACCGAATCTAGAAGGGTTTCATATGTATCTCACCCTCGAGATAGGAGAACCAGGTGTGTATAGTTCTTCTAGATTGGACAGTTAAGAAATTCATGAAAGACTAGACCCTGACTTGAGAAACATGACTCTCTTTGTAAAAATAAAATCTTTTGAGTTTTTCTTTTAATCATTCTAAGACAAAAATCCAAGAAAATCAAAAGAAGAAGAAATGAAATAAGAAGAAAAGGAATTAAAATATTTTTGAAGTTTTTTATTTTTAAAAAGCATAAAGACACTATAAGACATGAAAAATCTTATTGATTTTTTTATAATATGAAAATGTATAAAGCTCCTCAAAAATCTTTTTGGATTTTCTAGTTATAAATGCATGCTAATGATAATAAAGAAAAACTCTTTTTTAAATTTTTTTTTAAGAAATGAATACGTAAGGTAAAAATCTTTTTGAATTTTTTCATTTTTTGAAAATAAAAGCTATGAAGAACTACAAAACAAGAAAACTCTTTTTGATTTGATTTTTTTTTGAACCTATCTAACCCTCATTTACCCAACTCAAAATTCAATCCGCCAAATGACTTTTTTACCCTCAAAGATGCAACAAGTAGCACATAGGAATGCTTTGGGATGAGTCTCCTCCAAAGGGCCAATCGAGTCCCACTAGGTTTGAGCATGATGTAAATAAATATGTCCTAAAGGCTGACCTAGGCTGGGGTGCACTAATAAGGTAGGGCAGTTCGGAGCGACACATTGTCAATAGTTGTTCCTCTAGTTATCCGCCCAATCCACGCTCCAATGCCACCCCTCCTAAATAATTTGAAAGACTCAATAAAATGTTCATGTATGCTTACAACATACTCCGAGACTTGTTTCAAAAGAAATGACTTCAGATATGTACGTGAGGCGAAGTATAAAGCGGTAACAGATAATGGAAAGACAATAACAAATAACACAATGGCAACCGCTAACAAGGAAAGACGATAAAATAACCAAGGCATTTATTCAACTATAATGTCAATTAATCCAATACAGATCAACATACGAAGCTCAAACTCTACAATCCCCAGCAGAGTCGCTAGAGCTGTCACACCTTTTTTTTCCAAAAAATACATTTAATTAAGTTCAAAAAAAAAATTCAAATACTAAATGTGACTAAAGGTGTTTCAAAAAGGACTTTATATTAAAAATCAGAGTCACCACTTGACATTGAATTTCAGTATGCCAAGTAACCTAGATAATCCATTTCAAAACAATAAACTCTAAACTGATCAGCGAACAGAGATTTCGGCTAAGAAATTCTGTTGACCAAGGGGAAGGTGTGAGGCATCCCTCGATCCCAAGGTTTTAACACGTTCTCTTCATTGATTCATATCAACTAAAATATGACACTATAATTGAATAAACTCACAGATAGGCAAGAACACATACAAAAGTATTAAAAAGAATAATGTTCAGTCCAATTATACAGTCCAAAAGAAAAACAAAATGCAAAAAAAGTAAACCTAAGCTACCTAGACTATCCTAATCTATACTTAACCCAACATCCCCGGCCTTGTTCATGGATGACCTCCAAATACATAGTACCACGGGGCATTTTCCAGCGCATAAATACATTTGATCAAAATGATAAAATAAATATCATTCAAACAAGCGATTCAAACATTCAACAATTATAGAATCCTAAAGTTTGCCTACCTAATTAGATGACCCTACCGAATTTAACAAAGCTTACAATTATTACAAGTTCTTCTTTCTCTTAATTTAATAAAACAACGAACGATTAGTTCCAACTCAAACCCGACTTCTAACATTAATCCAAAAGTTAAGAAATTCTATATTCCAAAACTCCTTACTATCTACTCTCATTAACAATCCATAATCGAGGATCAATTTCAACAAAACTTAACCATACACAGATTCACACAATCAAACGAGCAAATTCAATCAAATCGAACAACCATCATCATCAAAAATTATTTAACGAATCACATATGAAATTAAATGAGTTAATGAGACAGAGCAAGAATTGGACCTCAATTGTATTTCAATATGCAACAGTTACTAGACTGGAAATGGAAACTCAGCAAAAGCTTTGAACTGACCCATCGATTCTCTTTGTTTTTCCTCTTACTCTTTCACTGTTTGAATTGTCCTATTTATAGAAAAGATGGGTTGGGGTTGGTGAAAATTTTAGGGGTTTGGTCGGTGATGATTAATGGAGAGAGTATGATGTTCTCTATTTTTAATCGGTGAAGGAATATGGGTGAGTGAGGGGGTGGAGGAGATGTTGTTTGGAGGGTGTTAATGGAGAAATTGATGGTTGAGGAAAATAGGTTTTGCTATTGATGGAGGATATAAACGTTGTTGGTAGTATGGTGTTAATGGTAAAGTTCGTTGTGGAATTTGGAATGGAAGAATGGAATTTTGTGAGTTAGTGAGTGGAAAGGAAGAAGGTGATGGAAATTGTATAAGGGTATCTGCACTGATGGTCTCATGATTGTGTTTTTGGTGTTTTCATTGTAGGGGTATATGGATGGTGAAGTGAAGCAGTGGGTTAATGGTGTCGTATTATCGATGGAACTGGGTCCCTTTTTCATTCCCATGGGGTAAGATGATATTGGTTGCTGGAAAAGGGAATATTGTTGGGAGGAGGGGATATGGTATGGGTGAGGTATATGTTATGAGTATGATGTGGAGGAATATTGAGGGTCAAAATAATGATGTGAATATTGATGGGGTGATAGAGGAATATTACTGAAGGGTGTATTTTAATTAATGTGTGTACGTGAGTAGGGTAGGATTGCAAGACTTGGTGGGTAGGAAATAAATAAAATTAAATCAAAAACAAAAATATTATTTTGGATTAAAGAGATCTTGCCAAGTGGCACCACTCGATTGGTCCCTATTTTTTAAATTTCATAATTGTATTAAAAGGAAAAATTCAAACCCTAAAATGATATAAAGCTCGGGGAGGGTCAAAAATCATGTGTCACACTATCAGCGAATGTGAAGTTACTGACAAGATTATAGCAAGCTTGGTGGACCCAGAATTTCAAAGTAACCTATTATCGCTAGCAAAAAAATGCAATTGCACAAATTTCTGCAAGATGAAAAAGTATATATTATATATATTAACCTTGTTTTAAATGAATTTCATATTTTTAGTTTATGGTGCCGATGGACATCTTCGTTCATGCAATGAACACATTTTAATATTTAAGTTCAATAGATATCAATTTTAGCAAGTGTTCTTCAGAATATATTACTGTTTTTATAATTGAATGGTATGTGTGTGTATATATATATATATCAAAGAGGGATTAAATTTGCGAAGACTACTTCAATCAACATAAATGATGTATTCTTTTTAGGTTCGGGCTTTTATAAATATGAGATATAAGTTGATTTTGTAATAACTTTTTGGAACACCAGTTTCTATACCATTTTTATACCATGTTTCTAGGAGGTAATTAAATAATATTTACGCGACACCAGTTTCTATACCATTTTCATACCATGTTTTAGGAGGTAATTAAATAATCTTTCCGCACACCAATTTTTAGATCATTTTCATATCATGTTTCTAGCAGGTAATTAAATAACCATTCCTCACAGCAGTTTCTATGCCATTTTCGTTAAGGTAATGAAATTATTCATGAGATTAGCAATTAGAGCATGAAAATTGGTTGTTGCTTTTGAGTATACAATTGACTAGGCCAATTATCAATCATTCTCTTCATTCTACCTGAAAAATTACTATCTACTTAACTAGATTTGTTTTAGTACATAGATGGTGAAGTTTAGATTAAAAAACAACTGATAGATGAAGCATAAAAACCACTTATGAGAGTCATAGTTCAAATGTATTTTTGACCATTATGACTTCTATCTAACAATGTCATTTGTTTGTGCATGACGCCAAAAGAAAGCAGCAACTAAGAGACATGATTGTCTCGTGTAAGAACCTTGAAACTTGTCAAAACTAGAGATCTATAACTAAAATCAAAGGTTACTATTTTTCTTTCAATCATGGTCTCCTAACTAAGATTTCACCAACAACAACTTCACCACTATAGATTTTTCTAAATAATTGACACTGCTCTTACTTCAGCATAATAGTTCTCCTTTTTAAGCTCGATTTCCATGAGGGAACAGTTGACGAAATGGAAGCATGCACCAACTACCAGTTTCACACCTGAAGATAAAACGAAAAATTAGAAAATATCAAAGGCAATTATGCCAGTGTAGCACAATTCCACAAATATATGTGTCATACCAGTTTCAATATCATTTTTTATATAATGTTTTCAATAATGTAATTTAATAACCATTTCAAACAATATTTTTTATACCATTTTAATTAATGTGTATAAATATAAATATATACATCATACCACTCTCTATATGATTCACGATTTCATAACCATTCCAAATACCACAATTATGAATTATAAAAAGGTTCTAGGTCATAACATAATAGGGAATTCCACTTTCATTCTATGTATTAAAATTTTAAGTAAACAAGAACCAAAACCTCAACATTGCATAAATATGATCAGAGTACAAGATTTATACGAAAAATTAAAAATTAAAAAAATGAATAATAGCAACACATGAACACCATTTTCTTGCTGGAAAATTTTTGTAGGTCATCTTGTTGTGACCCTTTGTAGCACATTTGCTACTTGTCACTTTAGATCTCTTGAATCTCAGCTCACTAAATTCTTTCCTTCTGTTATAGCTTGGCGGCCTGTCCAGTAGTCACTTTGAATCTGGTGGTAACACTTTTTCTTTCAACACATGTTTGGTATTTCTAATTAACTTTTGTAAGAAAGGGGTCCAACCGATATTGTATATGTATCTTAGAAATTCTTATCGTTGTAGTAGACAGAGCAGTAGTTCTCTCCATGATGTGTTTGATTGTCACGACCCAAATGGTTGTGAGTTGCACCCACACTAACCCTCCGGTTGGAGAACCATCTAGCACAACCTTAACCCAAGTGCTTAGCCATTTTTTATACAACGTATAATAATAAAACTCAATCCTAAAGATTAATATCAACAAACTCAATAGATATATAAAGTGCGGAAAGAATATCAAACTACCTATTAAAATTTCGAAGAACCCAAAACTCATTGTACAAGAACTTCTAAAAAACTAATATCTAAAAGAATAAACTAAATGAGAGTGTCATTGACCAGAAGATAGTCAAGAATCAATATGAAGATCCATGGCAGCCTGAAGATAAGTGTTCACCCTTGGATCGAAAATAGTTGGTTACATGCTAGAGGTGAGGTCTCGAAGAAGTCTCTAAAACACTGTCTGCACTCAACAAAAGAACAACACAGAGTAGTATCAGTACAAATACTATGTACTAGAAGAAATCATCGGCCGACTTAACTCAGACCCACACATAAACATAAATCAAATGTAAGTAAACTAGTAATAAACACATAGCAAGTAATCCCAACAACGAATACCATCCATAGATAAACCACGTAAAACCAACCAATATCGTCAACTAGATCAACCTTGATCCTATCAACAGTATCATAACCACAATTACAAGTATAATGCTAACAATCAAGGGGACCTATGAAAACTCTAAATATCAAGAGAGTAAACCATTACCTAATCCTTAATATAATCAACAATCTCACAAGAGTAGTCTAATACTACCTAGATTCACCACAACACTTTATGCATTTCATATGAACAAGCAAATAGCCCCACGTATGTAAGCAGTGCATCACAATTATCACAAATATCAAATCAAATTTATATGCACACACTAAGGAGACTTATTTATGCCCAACATTGATGACTGTAGGGGACCGTTTTAGTCCATGTACCGTACCTGTGTGGTACATAACCCTCCAAAATCTCATTAAGTAAGTAATCCATACCGGGGCGGTACCGACCTTTTGAATATCACAATATCATGAAATACAATCACTATCATTCAAGATGTAACTTAGTGCACCAATTATTCAAGTTTACAATTTATCATCATAAAAGACTTAGTCAATTTATTACAAGAAATAACAACCCATTCATAGATAACAAGCATGCTTGAAGTCCAATCCACAGACATTCAATTTACGCATAGGCATGACGTCTAAATCAAGTCTACAACTACAATAGAAACCATAATCTACCTCAAACAAAAACCCGAATGCAACTAATATGCAAGAGCCTTGCCTTTTCTTTCAACTTTGGATCATTTTCGACCAAAAATAACAATTAAAGAGTAATCAGTAACTTATTCTTCACTTCTAGGCAAGGGACTAAAACCCACTAATTTTACCCTAGTTCATAGCCTAAACCATCAAGTTTGGGGTTTTCCACCCATTAATTTACCCCAAATCCCCATAATCCACGTTAAAAGGAAGGAATTCTATGTTAGGAAGTATAATCTAACAACCTAGAATCATTATCAAGAATTTTTGGGGCTACCCATAGGTAATTTCCCTTCATCCCATAACTCTTTATTCTAGTGATTATAAGTGGATTAATCTATGTTAGAATGGTATAATAATCTTACCTCAATAGTAGAAGTCACCCAAGCTAGTAGGAAATCGTCTCTCACAAGCCTTAGGTCAAAATTTTGGGTGTTTGAGAAAAAACAACATCAAAACTTAGAAACAAGGTGACTTAACTGCCCGATGACCATTGTAGTGGTCACCTGTCCCCTACAACAGTCCCGCCCCGCTATAGTGGCCAGAGGCCTGTTATGATGGTCAGTCACTTAACCTCATCGATCGCTATGATGGTTAGCTGACTGCTATGGAGGTCCCACTACGGTGGTACTGGGACCAATATTGCGGTCCTTAAATAGTGACTTGGGTAACTTTTTAGAGTTCCCCCCTTTCACAACTCTCTTTTAGTTTTTCAACAATATAGATATAACCCCTCACGACAAATATTGTAATCGGAGTTCTACTAATTCGTTTCTCATTCCAAAAAGTTTTGTGGACCACTATACCTCTTATCTAGCATAAGATCACCTCAAAGTTATCAAACTATACGCCCTAAGACACCAACGATCTCTAAACCACACAGTACTCGATTTCTGTCATAAATTACCATAGCCTGAGATTTTAACAACTCTCATCCTAGGAAAAACTCCATCTGAGCACTTACACCCTAACCAACGTTATAACGATAAAATAGGTCATTACATCAAATATTAATTAAATAATCATTCATCCTCGAATGGCAATAAGAAAGAGAATAGGAGAACAAGCAAGAAGTTAACTAATTTAGTGAACAACTATGGATATTATCTATGGATGTGTGCTTCGGTCTCCAGTTGGCCTCATCAATAGGATGGTTCTTCCACTAGACCTTTACGAACGTAATATCCTTAGTCCTCAATTTTTGGACATCTCTATCAAGAATTGCAATAGGTTCTTCTTTATAAGAGAGGTTCTTATCTAGAAAAAATGAATCCCAATGGATAATATGATCACCATCCCCATGATACTTCTTAAGCATCAAAACATAGATCACGAGATGAACTCCCAACAAACTCGAAGGCAAGGCCAACCTATAAGCCACTGACCCTAAACATTTTAAAATCTCAAACGGTCCAATGTACCTAGGACTAAGTTTTCACTGTTTTCCAAATTGCATAACACCCTTTATGGGTGAAACCTTGAGCAACACTTTCTCACCTTTCATAAAATACATGTCTCTTACCTTTCAATCCATATACTCTTTCTTCCGGCTTTGAGCCTCCACCATCTTCTCTTGTATAAATCTCACATTCTCTATTGAATCCTTCAAAAAATTCGTACCCCAAGGTCTCACCTCAAAGGTATCAAACCATCCAATAGGAGATCTATACCTTTTATCATATAAAGCCTCAAAAAGAGTCATGCCAATACTCAAATGACAACTATTGTTATATAAATACTCACATAATGGTAGGAACTGATCCTAATGACCCTCAAAATCCATCATACACACTCGAAGCATGTCTTTCAAAGTTGTGCTAAGATCTAATTTCATTCCCAAATCTTTATAAAATTCCTGTCAAAGGTTGGAGGTAAACTGCATACCTCTATCCAAAATAATAGATATGAGAACCCCGTTCAGCTGGACAATCTCCTTAATATAGATTTTGCCAACTTTGTTGCATTATACATTATCTACACCAAAGTGAAGTGAGCAGACTTAGCCAACCTATCCACAATGACCCATATCGAGTCCCACTTCCCTAAAGTCTTGGGAAGACCAATGAAAAAGTCTATGGCTATTCTCTACCTTTTCTATTTAGGAATAGGCATACTCTGAAGAGTACCATCAGGTTTTTGATGCTTATACTTCACCTATTAGCAATTCTGACACTTAGCCATAAAATTAACTATATCTTACTTCATTCGGCCACACTAATAGTGTTTTCTTAAATCACAATATATTTTAGTCGCACCAGGATGTATGGAATATTTCAAACTATGCGCCTCAGCAAGAATGGTAGGAATCAAGTTACCAACACGAGTCACAAAAACTCGCCCCCTACTCCTCAACACACCCTCCTCATCAAGAATGGCCTCCTTGGCCTCACCTTGCAACACCTTGTCGTGAATCTTACCTAACTTTGCATCCTCAAACTGCTTAGTTTAATTTGATCAAGAAATGTAGGCCTAGCCTTTACATTAGCCAGTAATCCCCCTCTCTTGGACACCTGAAGTCTCATGAAGTTGTTAGCTAGAGACTGAACCTCCTTAGCCAACGATTGTCTAGAGACCTCCAAACAAGCCAAACTACCCATGCTTTTTATCTTTCTACTCAATGCATCAACTACCACATTACCTTTACCAAGATGATAAAGAATCATCACATCAAAATACTTGAGTAGCTCCATCTACCTATCTCAAATTTAATTTCTTCTGAGTGAAGATATGTTGCAAGCTACGATGGCCAGTGAACACTTCATATCGCACTCCATACAAGTAATGCCTCCATATCTTAAGTGTAAATACCACAACAGGCAACTCCAAGTCATGAGTAGGATAGTTCTTCTCATAAACCTTCAACTGCCTAGAAGCATAAGCAATCACATTCTTTTCCTGCATCAAATCAGCACCTAAACCAAAATGTGAGGCATCACAAAATACGATAAAGTCCTTATCCTCCACCGGTAAGGAAAGAATAGTAGAAGTAGTCAACAAAGTCTTAAGCTTTAGACAGCTTTCCTAACATTCATTGAACCAAACAAAATGTACCTCTTTATGAGTCAGATGGGTCAAATGTGATGCAATAACACTGAACTCCTTTACAAACCTGTGGCAGTAACTATCCAAAACCACAAACCTACCAACCTTAGTAAAAGAGGTAGGCTTAGTCCAACTCTTAACTGTTTTAATCTTCTGGGGGTTTACGATAACCCTCTCTTTCGAACCAAGTGCCCTAAAAAGGGCATCAAAGACAACTAAAACTCATTCTTAGGATATTTGGCATACAATTGCTTCTCCTTAAGAAACGTTAACACAATATACAAGTGATTTTCATGTTCCTCCCTACTCTTATAGTATACCAAAATATCATTAATGAAGACAATTATTAAAGAATTCAAGTAGGAATTAAACACCTCATTCATCAACCCCGTGAAAGCAGCTCAGGTATTAGTGAACCTAAAGAACATCACCAAGAACTCATAGTGCCCATAACGGGTCCAAAAGGCAGTCTTAGAAATATATTCGGCCCGAATCTTTAGGTTATAATACCCAGGCCTCAAATTAATCTAGGAAAATACTGAAGCACCATGTAACTGATTAAACAAATTATCTATGCGGAGCAAAGGATACTTGTTACAAATTGTAACCTTATTAAATTATCAGTAGTGTATGCACATACATAGACTACCATCCTTTTTCTTAATGAACAATACTGGAGCACCCTACGGAGAAGCACTAGGATGGATAAATCCCTTATTTAGCAATCCTACAGCTGGAACTTTGACTCCCTTTACTCAGCTGGTGCCATCTTATACAGGAACAAAGATAGGATGAGTGTCCGTCTCTAAATCTATATAGAAATCAATGTCACGATTCGGTGGCATACTAGGCAAGTCAGTAGAAAATACCTCTAAGAAATCACACACCATACGAATTGACTCAATAGGAGGGACCTCTATACTATTATCCCAAAGATGAGATAGGAAATCCAAACACGAGTAAAGGAGCTAAATTTCATAAGGAGCAAGATTATAACCCTCCCGCTTAAATCTATCCATCCTTGGAATAGCCACGGTTAGTCTTGGTATAATAGTCAAGAATTGTATAATATAGAGATAACAAACTTATCTTAAGAATTATGTCAAAATCTACCAAGTCTAAAATCACCAAATCCGCCCAAGTTTGGTACCCCATGAACAAAATAGAATAAACACGATAGACCTGATCAATAATAATTGAATCCCCAACTAGAGTGGACACATGTATAAGAGTATCAAACATATCACAAAACATGTCCAACCCCATATCAAATCTAACAAATCATATGAGAATGTAGAACTAGGATCAAACAAAATAGTGGCCATCCAGTCACAGACAAGAATAGTCACTGTGATAACAGCGTCTAATGCCTCTGCCTCAGGCCTACCTGGAAAAAAATAATATTAGGCTCTATCACTCATCTTTACGATGTCCCTGTCGGGCTGATGACCACCTCGATCTGTATACCCACCACCTTGATTGGCCCAGTTGTCACCTTTAGCTGCTTGATGACCACCATGCCCACTGGACAACCTCTACTACTACCTCCACCTCTTCTACCTAATGGAATCGAGGTTGGAGAGCCTGCTGCTGGCCCGACTAACTAGACTATCTAAAATTAGGATAATATCTCTAAATATGACCAACCCTACTATAATCTTAACATGTACAGTCCAGGGTGGGTCGTTGAGCTGATGAAGACGAAGTGAGATAACCATCAAAGTCTGAAGATGGTTTGTTGGCCACTGATGGACCCCCAGCAGACACCTGCATTATAGACTAATATGGTGGGAAGGGGTATCCTTGCAAACCCTGACTCTGAGAATAAGAACCATTATAATTGACCACCTTTTGGGCCTTCTTCCCCACCGACTTGGAGTAACCATCTTGCCTCACACCTTCTATATTTTTTAAAAAAAATCGACTATCTCTTGGAAGGACTTACCGAAAGATGTCATCTGAAGTGAAAAAAATTAATGACTAGTATTCAACCCCTTAATGAATCATTGAATCCTTTCCACCTCAGTATTTACCAGTTGTGAAGAACATCGAGATAGAGAATCAAATTTGGCCTTATAGGCCACAACCGACATACTCCCCAGCTCAAGATTAGTGAACTTATCCTCTTTATTGTCCCTCAAGGTTCAAGGCATATACTTCTCTAAAAAATAGAATAAAATTGAGTCGATGAAAATGGAGGTAAACCAGCTTTCCTACACTCTACATAGGCCTTCCACCACATCTTGGAGTCCCCTGAAACTGAAAAGTCATGAAATCTACCTCATATCTCTCCACCACCCTATTTTATGAAGCCTCTCATGGCAGTCAATTATAAACTCATAGGCATCCTCATACTCGGTGGCATAAAAAATTAAAGGATTCATCTTCATAAATTTGTAGAACAGATCACGCTCATCTCTGATTATTACCGGACCCACTACCTGTCGCGAAAAACACCCATTTTTTGAAGCCTCATCTATTTTGGAAGCCACTGAACCAGCATGGTGCACTCCCAAATGCTAAAATATAGGAACTATGGGTATAGCACCAGTATCAGCCAACCCACTGAAGAAGCTCAAAACCTGCTATATCATGTTAAATGACATCTGAATTAGGGTTGCACCTCCATAAACTGGTGCTCCCTCGGCTTGAATTAGTGTCACCCCATCCTCTACAAACATGGGAATATCCATAGGTGGGGGAGGAGATTATGATCTCTCTGGACAATACAATAACTGACTGAGCTCCGCCCCTAGTGGGGACAACTCTCCTTCCTCTACCTCTTCTTTTCTGCACCTATCCTTTGTCGCAAAATATATCCCCAACGAGTGGTTTAGGCATTTTTACTATACCTCAATTAGCTCATGTTCTTGCTATTTGCAAGAATAAAAATAAAGAAAGTCAGATAACCAATTTGAATCATCAGATACCAATTAGAATCAAGTAATTGCATGACAGAAAGAAGAAATTGAGTGTTTCCTAGTGCCCTATAGCCTCTCAAAGAAAAGTACAGATTTCTCCATACTATTCTACAAGACTCTACTAGATATATTCTTTTACGACGAGATCGACAAATCTAGTGCTCTGATACCAACTTTGTCATAGCCCAAATAACTGTGAGTATAGTGGTGAGTATTCCTGCATGTCATGCGGGTGACCCAGGTTCGTTCCCCAGCAACGACGCCAAAAAATGATGTCGCCTACACCTCTAAAAGTAGTATAAAGCGTTCTTTGTACCAAATATAAAACCTAACTAGGTTGGGGTTTATCCCACAAGGAATAGGCCAAAATATCAATCAAAGTGTCTATCTAAACAATCAGTAACTAGTAAATAGAGGGGTTTTGGAATTATATCGTCAAACAAGTAACAATTATTAATTTCGTCAAGTTTGAAATCAATAGATGAGAGGAACTAGGACTGTGTTCCCCATAACTTCATAACTACGTAGGTTCTTCGTACTAGTGATCTCTCCCGATGCTTGGTATGTACAATCAGTAAGTTATGTTCTTCTAAATAACTTTACACCCCTATCGGATGAATATCCTCAATAACATATTATCGTCTCATAAATTTTGGACTACTAACCCATATCTTGGATCCCAGATTAGTTATCCTAAATTATCGGCTTAACCTAATAAGTAGAGGTTGATAGCTCCAAGTCTCGTTGTTAATTTCCTTTTCCCATCCATTACACCTTTTTTCATTGTGATTAAGGATAAGGCGAGTTCAAACATAGGCCTCCATAAGAAAGAAATCAAAGCAAATAGATTAACAATACACGCCAAACACCCTTCAAGAATCACCTCGTACTATGAACCCTACTTTGTGGATCAGCCATAGTTACCACAACCTTAGTTGTGGTGTTTAGCTACTCATGATCATAAGAACACAACAATAATTTTGGAAGGAAAACATAATCATGCACTTACAAAGGATAATATGAAAATCACGAATCTCAACTATGAATTAAACCCTCAAAATCAATGTTTTTAACTCTCAAGAACAAGTACATGCCTTAAAAGTAGTAATAGAATGTAACCTTTCAAAGAAAAAGAAAACCTAAGGAATGTACTTATAGACAAAAACAAAACATATCCTAATTACAATGGGATTGCAGTGTCGGCACCTTGGACGAAAGATAGGACGATCGTGGTGTGATCCAGCTATCGTTCCTCCTGCTCGTTGTTGGATGGTTGCTTCTGGCTGGTTCTCTGATGTTTGCTGGGACAATGCTCAGGACAAACTTGCCCTTTTAAGGAACGACTGATGTTTTTGGTTGTTGTTATAGTCGTGAGTTTTTCACTTTGCAGAAATATCTTCCCATAATCTTCAGAACGAAGTCATCATTTTCTCCAACGATCGTGGGATTTGTCGTGTGACGTTCTTCATGTTTCACCTTCTATGGTTCATCTAAAGGCTGCATAGGACAGCCTGTCAATAGCTCCAACGACTGTTAGAGGGCTTGTCTAATGCACCTGAGTACTATTTTCTACACTTTAACTCTCAGGACCTGTTTCACCTGCAAATACCATAAAAACACATCATACCCACCTAAACGTGCCTTAGACTAGAATGTTTCCCTTATTTTAAGCGTTGAAAGTGCCGTTAAATCATCACACATCAACACCCTCAACTTAGGACATTTGCATCTCCTAAGGCAAACAAAACAAAACAAAACAAAACAAAACAAAACAACAAAATACACGATGCTTAACTTAGAGAAACCTAGGAGTCCTACGACAGTCACATTATCAAAAATTAGATTAGCACGCATGTACCTTAATAATTTTCAACCACTTCCACTATAATCAAAACCAACGTCGTTGTGCGTATATGAAAAATGATTCACCATGACATAAAGAGATCAAGCAGTGGCATTATATTATCAACAGACAACCTAGCACATATACCAATGACACTACCCAAACAAATAGCAACCATGATGCAACCCATATGCCCTTCTATCAAAGGAGTCCCGCACACTCAGAATATACAATGAATCTCAACATAGAGACTGAATCAGAGCACTTACTCTCACAAAGAAGTTTAGACAGTGCTTGTGAAATACCATAGGCTTGCCCTTATTTTCTACACCTTAGTTTTTGGGACAGTTGGATTAGGATCACTATAGGACTTTATTGGCTTGTATTATAGGCTTAGGGACAGGTATGGTAAATATGGATTAAGTGACTTAATCCTCCTTGGAACTACACTACTTTTGGCTCCACATTTCAACCCTATTTATTTCTTTTTCTCCCTTATGACTTTCAAACTTCGAGTGCGGTTTTTGTTTTTTTTTGCAATTTTCTCTTTTCTTTTTCTTTTTTTCAAAACTTTTTTCATTTTTTTCCTTTATTACTTTTCACACAATAACACACCTGAATTCTTTTTTCACTTACTAACTTCTTCTACATAGCCAATTTCATTGACGCATCCCTACGATAGTCGTCCTCAACTTAGGTTATTTGCTTGATTTGAGGTGCACAGTGTCCAAGGAGGGACCAGGGCCAAAGCAGGTTCATTATAATAGAATCAGGAAGGTGAATGGGCTAGTTCAAGGAAAAGGTCTATTTTGGCTCAAAAATTGGGATCAATGGATATCACATTCTATTTGGTAAGGCTTTTAAGCTCAAAGCACTATTCAAGAATGGCATATGATCCTTTCTTAATATACTATCCTATAACCTAGGTGAGACTAACCAGACAAGTTCTATATCGCACACACAATGCTGAACTAGGTAAGTACCTCACACACACATGGCTCAAGGCTACACTAGTAGTTACTACCTATCTGGTTCATGCATAGTTAGGCTACGATTATCACGCTCATAATCTTAATGCCATAACAAGATCCACAAAGGTCACAATTCATAGTATACACACAACACAACTTAAAAAATCAAGGAGGAGTATCATTAAAACGTTTAACTTCAAAACACAGGTTGCATGATCTTTTTATTTTGAATACGCCAAGTTCTCCCATTTCTCTCTTAATTACACAAACAAACATAAGTAAACTCCTAAACATATTGGTTCTAACTAGATAGACCATCTAGGGAAAAAGAAACACGACAACAAAAACCCTCAGATGTTGGTATACCCCTACCCCCAACTAGAAAATCATGCACTATCCCCAAAGTATAAAAATATAAAAAAAAATATACAAACTAGGGTAGGGATATACCTGTGATGCACTAGGCATCTGTCGTGGACAGATCAACGGGGGTCATAAATGCAACCCCTTCATGCTCTTGACTCGTGGCGCCAACGGTGATCGGTACACTCAATGGTGTAGATCCTGTGGGGGCAATCTCTATACCACCACCCCTATCATCAACAACAGTAGCAACCTCAGACGGGATCTCACTAGCTGGGGAGCTCCCAACTTCCCACACTTTCTCACTCATCTCCACACATACATCTTGGAGGTTTGCTTACTCTCACTTACCACCTTTTTTGTCATATCCTTATCTCTTATATTTCTCTTTTTTTTGGGTTTGCTCATCATCTATCATAGCATCTTTTTCTTTACCCTTTCCTCCATCTTCTAGGGATAAAGTATAGAAATCTGCCACCTAAATATTGAACACCTCCTCAATTATTGGTATGAAAAGAGGTTGCACAGTCTGGAACTGTATCTTGGTAAGGTCCTTCACAACTATCTGAAGTAAGGCAAGCTTAGTTGTGATGTCACTCAAATTCGGAGCCTGAACACTCTCCAATCAGTTGATCATTTATACCTTAAAACTATCAAACCTTGCTTGTATACCTCGTATAGCATCTTTAATAGTATCCTCCACAAAAGGCTTGACCCCTTTTTCTAACTTTTCTATTCGAGTTTCGGAGTCGGCCAACCTTTTCAGCACTTTTTCAAGGAATTTATTAGGGACCAAAGCATAGCCTCTGGGAACAGGCTGAAGTGCACCAGAAGGCACTGTGGATGGCTGTGAAGATGAGGTTATGGATGCACTCAGAGTGGTTGTTGTGGCACCGTCTTCCGTAGCCAGAATATCCGTCGGGTGATCAGTAGGGACAACCCCCTCAGTTGCCTATGAAGCTAATCAGGCAATGGACCTCTGGCTAGGGCAACAGGATTCATGTAATCCTTGATCAAGGCAATATCGGTCATCTTAGTTGGTTTGAGAAATTTCTCAACATCAGGCAATGACAGCCTATTGGATTTCCAACTTAGCTTAGTCACAAGACTAGGGAATTGGAGAGTAGTGTGATGCATAAGTACTCGCTCCCTAATCTCATATGCAATAATCCGTGGAATGTTCAACTCTATCTCTGCTCAAATAGCTGCCATCATCCCCAATTGATCAACACTCAACACATTATCATTACTCATCAGTGCTAGATAATGTCTGACTATGGACCACTACGGACTTAGCAAGAAAATTCAAAGTGTGCTCATAAATCGGTGTTCCATTGGCAACCTAGTTAACTTCTTCCTTTGCTTCAGCTATGTGGCATACCAATCACTTAAAATGAATCAACTTATCTTTCATACTCATCTGTTTCAATTTTTTCATCTGCCATTTGGTAGTTAAATTTTGAAGTTTCTGCTGGCAGCTCAAAATTAGCACCAAATAGAATTTTGGAAATAGCCTTCACAGATATGTCAATATCTACACCTCGCACCAGCACCATATCCAACCGTGGCTGCTTTCTCATATCGTTTTCCTTTCTCAAAAGATTCATATTCTCCAGGGTTGCAGCTTAGTTGGGATAAAATTCATATACCATTTCAGCACTCTAACTATCCAGAGGTTTTGTCATCCAATTCAACCCATACTTCTCAAACAATTGGCGTAGTTCAGGAACCTTTTGTAATGCCCTGGGCAGCATCCGGGGCTCCTCTTGGATACTCCTCTTGACGTTCTGTTGCATCCAAATATGCACACAAGTGTACACGGTCGTACATGTAATATAGGATTGAGAGTCCAGATATCGTACCTACAGGGACTTGTCGATTAACTAATTTACTAAATTAGACTAATACTGCCTATTTTTTCAAGCGGTGGATTGCAGAGATATGTTTATGAATTAATTTAATTGAAAATAAAAATAAAATAACAAATGAATAATTAACCAAGATGAAGAGCAAATTTTATGCAATTAATAAATAAATCGATCTAGGATTATGGATTCGCTAACAATCATGTCGAGTATCAATTTCATCAACTTCTTTGATTATCTGGTTGTTGATTTACGGGATTGATTATATAATCATGATCTTCTAAACCTTTAATCATCTATTCCAATTGACCTCACAACTACATCATTGAGTGGGAATGTGATAACCCAATCTGAATACATTTATTTATCTTCCTGTTGTATCCAAGCAAGGTGATCTAGGTATAATTCTATACTAGCCACAAATCAATCATTTATCTTACTAAAGAAAAGATCTTACTCCCTATATTTTTCATTCTAACTCACAATTCCCCTTCCGAGCTCACAAGGAGAATATAGATTTATTTTAATGGTAGCTAAGTATTAAAATAGTAAGCACAAGAATATAAGAACAACTATGATGATAATCAAACAAATCGAATCAAGAGTTACTAAACAATCATGTAGTTAACTACCATAATCCTAGAACGAGAAGTTTAACTCCACATAGACATGGAGCAATTAAAATAACTGATCCAAAGAAATGCGTAAAAATAAATAAATAAGGAGAATAAAAGATGTAACCAATATTCTCCGGTCTCCACAATGGCTCCTAGCCCTCTCTAGGACAAAAGTTGTGTAAACACTGACTTTATAGAATATTTATAGGTATAGAAAAAAGACCCAACTAAAATGACTGAGCCCAAAATGGACTAGGAAAAATGAAATACAGGCTACTGCTTCCTCCTTCCTACGGAGGAAACGTGCCAAATTGATGGCTTACCACGCCCATAATACCGATACCTACTGGTTGAATGTTTCAATTCTAACTTAAGGGTAGAATTTCATTATTTTAATAAATTTAATCCATTAAGTTGTCTGCTTGATTTTCTTCTATAATCTTCCGTCTTTAATGCATTTTGGCTCCAACTCTTTTCATCATCACACTATTTTAATCCGACACATCAAAATATAATATTAGGCACAATTCATAAAATCAATGCACAAAAAGAACAAATAAAAATACTAAATGTGAGACAAATAATGACTAAAAATGTATATTTTTAACCTCACATCACCACCCCACATTAGACTCTTGCTCGTTCTCGAGCAAGCATTAAAGTTCATCTCAATAATTCATGCTAGGAACACCACCACTTTGGCTGATACAAAAAATTAGACCATATATTAATTCAAAACATCAAGTGCACTTCCCGATCATTATACAAGAAATACTAACAAAACCTCTAACCTCCTACCCTCAAAGACGGACTCTTAACTCATAAAATTTAAGCTCACTCGCCTATTCTTATCAAAGAGAGCTAATAACATCACCTATCTATCATGAAACAAGTGCCCTCACAAGAAAAAATAGTCCACACACTCAATTCAAAAGATCGAATATAAATTAAGGACTTAGCATCAAAGAACAACTCTCACACTCACAAAAGAATTCACATGTATGCACAAAGAACTATAGGCTTTCCCATTATGTACATCTCCACTAATAAAATATGCACTAATAGAATCAAAAATTACTTTAACGGGTTGTAATGTTAGCTAGGGGACGGGTAGGAAAAGTATAAAATAATGACTTACACTTCCCTAATCACTTTGCACTTTTTAAACTTCATCACCCATTATTTTCTTCTTTATTTTTAGCCCTCTTTTCAACAATTGTTTCACTAGTAATCTCATCATACCAAGAATGCTCCAATCATTTTTTTTCTCTTCTTTTTTTTCATGTCACATTTTTTCAAAGAGGACCTTTTCATTACTTTGCAACTATCATTGGTCACCTTTTATACTCAATCATCCATTTTCTTTGGATCTAACAATTATAACCAGTCTATGCTACAATGCTCAAGGAAGCAGGGTACAAAAACTAAGGATTTAACAATAGGATCAAGGTAAAAATACGGCTACCAAATAAAAGGCTATAGGCTCAAAGGGGCTAACAAATAAAATAATATCTAAAAAGGCTAAAATTTCACAAGATAAATCAAAGAAAGCCTATTATCATCTTCTAAACAGAGCAATACTTTTTATTTCGCTTCAATAACATGCAGGGCAAGTTCTAGACTACGATGCAAAATATGGGATATATGCAAGAAAACCTCACCACAAATGGCACAAGTATCAATCAAGATAGATCAATTCACTTCTAAGACAGACAGGATCATAGTGAATTATACAATACTAAAAAGCTATATATACAGTCACAACCATGAGCCTAGGTGTCAAAAAGTCTACTATTTTATTTTATACTCAAGCACTCACAGGAAAGTACTACTTAAACTCAGGCTTAAATTGCTAGTATCACACAAGTCAAAAATATGGTCTTTTCTTTTCTCTCCAAAAAAAAAAAAAAAAAAAAAAAACTTAATCCTAAAAAATAAAAAATCACACGGTTCAAAGTGCGCCCCTCGAAAAAGAACCAAAAAGAAAAACCAAGGGATGGGCGAAGTATGCTCTAAAAAAGACTAAAAATCTAAAAACTAACAAAAACTATTTTAATCTAAAGAATAAAAGAAAAATCTTTTTGTATTTTTGGACTTTTTTAAAAAAAACATTTTTTTAAAATCTAAAACAAGCAACTAAAAAAGGAAAATAATAATAATAATAATAATAATAATAATAATAATAATAATAATAATAATAATAATAATAATAGTAATAATAATAATAATAATAGTAAAAGAAAATCTTATAGCATACTTCACTCTAAACAAATATCGAAAGATATCTCACCCACACTTAAAATCATGCTTTGTCCCCAAAGTAATAAACAAAGTAAACCGAGGGTTAAAGATACTCCCTGAGGCCTCTAGGGCCTAGCTAGCAGCATGTTTCTCGACTTTTTATCAAGGGTTGTACGCACCCCACACTTAAGCTCAAACCTGCTCCTTAGCTTCAAATTTTGGGTACTCAGACTTTCCCTAAATCTTCAAAAATAAAACAACACAAAAAGTGACACTAAAAAATAAAATTAAATAAAAAAATAAGAAGCTACACTGAATAAATTGGGTTGCACCCAACAAGACCCTAATTTAATGTCGCGGCACGACACCATCAATTTCACCACTTTTTCTTCCACTTTGACGATATGAATTGCACCCCTAACTTTACATCTAATTTTATGCTTCGCTCAAGGAGCGGTGGTATAAAAATGAAGGAACCAAGAATAGATGTAACATTTTACATGTCTTGGTCCTTAAGTCGCCAAAAACTTGTTGCGTCCAAGTGCACACGCAAGTGTACACGGTCGTACAAGTAATATAGGATTGAGAGTCTGGATGTCGTACCCACAGGGACTTGTCAATTAACTATTTTATTAAATTAGACTAATATTGCTTATTTATTCAAGCGGTGGATTGCAAAGATATGTTTATGAATTAACTAAACTAAAAATAAAAAAAAATAACAAATGAATAATTAACCAAGATGAATAGTAGATTTTATGCAATCAATGAATGAATTGATCTAGGATTATGGATTCGCTAACAATCATGTAGAGTATCAATTTCATCAACTTATTTGATTATCTAGTTATTGATTTACGTGATTGATTATATGATCATGGTCTTCCGAACCTCTAATCTTCTATTTTGATTGACCTCACAACTACATCGTTTAGTGGGCATATGATAACCCAGTCTGAATGCATTTATTTATCTTCCCTTTTTATAGACAAGAAAGGTGATCTAGGTATATTTCTATCTTAGCCATAAATCAATTCTTTGTTTTACCAAAGAAGAGATCTTACTCCCTATATTCTTTATTCTAACTCACGATTCCCCTTCCAAGTTCACAATGAGAAAATAAATTTATTTTAATGGTAGCTAAGCATTAAAATAGTAAGCTCAAGAATATAAGAACAACTATAATAATAATTAAACAAATCGAATCAAGAGTTACTAAACAATCATGTAGTTAAGTACCATAATCCTAGAATGAGAAGTTTAACTTCACATAGACATGGGAAAATTACAACAACTCATCTAAAGAAATGCTTAAAAATAAATAAATAGAAGAAGAAAAGATGTAACTAATATTTTCGGGCCTCCACGACGGCTCCAAGCTCTCTCTAGGTCAAAAGTTGTGTAAACACTGATTTTATGGAATATTTATAGGTGTAAAAAATTTTAAATAAAATAACTGAGTCCAAAATGGACTGGAAAAAATATATGGGGACAACTGCTTCCTCCATGCTACAGAGGAAACGCGCCAAATTGATGGCGTACCGCGCCCAGCCAATGCCCACTGGTTGAATGTTTCATTCTAACTTAACTTAAGGGTCGAATTTCATTATTTTAATAAATTTAATTCATTAAGCTGCCTGCTTGATTTTCCTTCTATAATCTACCATCTTTAATTCGTTTTGGCTCCAACTCTTTTAATCTTCACACCATTTTAATCCTACACATCAAAATATAATATTAGGCACAATCCAAAAATCAATGCTCAAAAATAAAAAATAAAAATACTAAATGTGAGACAAATAATGAGTAAAATTGTATATTTTTGACCTCACATCATGTTCCCCTTGCTGTTTAGGGACAAAACATCATTGTAATACGCCCGAGACTCTGGAATACCTCATCCCCAAGGATTTACCCCCATTGGAGGCATAACCGCAGCATCATCTCTGTCGGAGGCTTTTGGATCAGCATTACCAGCCTCACTTTTGGCTCATTACTTTCAAACTCCTCAACCTCGGGATCACTCTCATTTGGATTTGAAGATTCACCTCCCTCATCAGACTGGGGAGGCATAATAGGAGTGGCCGCGGGCACTATTGTTGTGGACTTTACTACCTTAGCCTTTGAAGCTTTGGACCTAGTGGTTTAAGGTTCTTGTTTTTCATCAGCTTCATTTGTGGAGTATTCGACCTCCGAACCACAAAATTCCTCAAACTCAATCTCTAAGTCCGAAGGTTTGTCCTTTAGTGCCTATTTTTTTATTATCTCTTGGCGGACTGCCTCTTCTTGTTGCTTCTTGTTTACCTTGGGTGCGATAGTACCTGTGGAAGAAATGATTAGTCTTAACTACATCATAATCACTGCACTAAATAGTGCTTACAGATGACCAGTAGGACGGTTGTTGTATGCAAGGACAATCGTCCTTTGGGTCATTGGAATACCCTCTCAAGTTTCCTGAGGGTGTTCACATTAGACGAAAACTACCAATGACTCATTGATGTAACCAACAATCATTGGAACTTATCATCTGATGAACTCATGCAACCTTAATTTTTGGCACCCACAGCGATCCAACCAATGATCTTTCCAAGAAACAACAGTCGTTGGTTACATCATTGAGTGTGCACCTTCTTTAAACAAGTATAATTTAACACTTTGACCCTATTTCAACACAATGGGGTTACTCATACTTCACCCCTACCACACCCATTACAAAAAAAACTCTAACAAAGCAACTAGTACATGAATGCATCGACAAATACTCCTTCTGAACTCATGATGCAAATGCACAATAATCATAAGGTGAGCATAAACCCTACTTCAATTAAATTTATCAATTAAGCATGATCAACTCATAAGTATATAGCAAGATTTACTATTATTTGAGAATGCAAATGCTTAAAGGTGGCAGTCAAATGTAGAGTTCGTGAAATCGAGGAAGTCGGCACCAATTTCAGTTGAAATCACTAGAATATTAGGAGAAAATTAAGTTGTTTCTTTGTTTTATGTTGTGATTGTAGTGTGTTTTTGCACTTGAATAGGTGTATAATGGTTTTGGGTCTTCGAGTAGATAGATTAGGGATTAAAATGGGTTTTACGGTGAACTGGGTCGGGTCGGGTAGAATTTAAAAGGAAATTATAAGACCCAACAGGCGACTCATCCTAAGAGGTGATAGTTGTTGAAATGATCATTGCATTCCATCATTCTTAAAGCCTTAGAAAACTTACCTGGGAATAGACGAAGCTTAAGGACGATCGTTGTATAATGCAACAGTCATTCCTTTAAGCTCATTAGTTCTAATTCCTGAAAGTTGATTTTTAGGAGTTTAGGCAGACGATGGATTCCACAGCTCAGTCTATCTTGGAATGGTCATTGGTACTTAATCGTTAAACCAACTCCTGAAAATAGATCTCTGGACTTTGAGCAAAGAAAAGAAACCACGATTGTTAGATCTCCCAGCGGTCATTGAGTTCGTGGTTTCTGTTTTTGTTCCAATTTCCAAGTTCTTTTTCTGAGTCATCCATGCACACTTCAACACACATTACTCCTACACAAAAAATCTGAGTAAAAACAAAACAAAGTGCGAAAAATAAACATGGGTGGCCTCCCAACAAGCACTTGATTTAACGTAGCGGCATGACGTGGGTATCTTGATTACTCAAATTTTACCAAGATACCCCCATGGATTGCCTCCCATGTAGCACTTGATTTAACATTGCGGCACGACTCGACTGTTCTTGATAACTTAGACTTCATCAAGAACTACTTCACATATCAGTTTAACCTCTTCAACATCATCGAGGTAGTGCTTCACCCTTTGACCATTCACTTTAAACTTTAGGCCCTCGCTGTTTTCAAGCTTAATTTTACCATAAGGAAACACCATCACCACTCAATACGGTCCCCTCCATTTTGACCTCAACTTGCTAGGAAACAAGCGAAGCTTGGACTCGAACAACAGAACCATATCACCAATGGTGAATTCTCTCTTTTCGATCTTTCGATCACGGTATGCTTTCATCTTCTCTTTGTACAAAGCTGAAATTTCATATGCTCTAAGACGAAATTCATCCATGTCATTCAACTGCTCAAGTCTCAGCTTCACCACATCACTCCACGCCAGATTTAACATTTTCAGCACCCATAATGCCTTATGCTCAAGTTCAACATGCAAGTGGCATGCTTTGCCAATCACAAGCTAATATGGAGAAGCACCAATAGGAGTTTTAAATGTTGTATGATAGGCCCATAATGCATCATCCAACTTTTTAGCCCAGTCCATTCTATTGGCATTCACAGTCTTCGTCAGAATGGACTTGATCTCCCAATTGGAGACCTCAACTTGCCCACTTGATTACGGATGGTAAGGTGTTGCCACCCTATGTTTCACACCATATTTTTCAAGCAAGGCCTTGAATAGACGATTACAAAAGTGAGAACCCCTATCACTGATGATGACTCTTGGAGTACCAAATCTAGAAAATATGTTCTTCCTCAGAAAAGTTGTAACACTCTTCTCTTTATTATTTGGAAGTGCAACCTCCTCCACCCACTTCAAAACATAATCGATAGCAACCAAGATGTACTTCAAGCCATATGAGCTCATAAATGGACCCATGAAATCAATACCCCACAAGTGAAACAGCTCAATCTTTAGAATCAGGGTAAATGGTAGCTCTTGCCTTCGTGAGATAGCCCCTTGTCTTTGGCATTGGTCGCACGATCTTTCATAATCATAAGCATCTTTATGAATAATGGGCCAGTAGTACCCATATTGAAGAATTTTATGAGCTCTCTATGCACCACTATGATGACCCCCAACTGGTGATGAATGACATGCATCTAAAATACTCATAATCTCTACCTTCGAGACACATCTACGAATTAATTCGTCTGTGCAAATTCAAAACAATTATGGCTCATCCCAAAAAATTTTTTGCACATCATGCATAAAATTCTTGAGTTGTTGCATGATAGCTCCTCAGACACCACATCACTCACCATATAATTGGTTAAATCTATGAACCATGGAATCAAGTATTGCGAAGTAGCCAATACCTGTTCATCTGGAAAAGTATCATCAATCTCAAGCATATCTTTCAATTTCAGCATTGTCACTTCTTCAAGTCTTGATAAGTGGTCAGCCACTTGGTTTTTGATCCTTTTTCGATCCTTGACCTCAAATTCAAATTTCTGTAATAAAAGTACCCATCAAATCAATCTCGACTTTGCATCCTTCTTTGCCATAAGGTATCTAAGATCTGTATGGTCAGTATGCACAATCACTTTTGTTTCAAGCAAATAAGATCAAAAATTTTCAAATGCAAAAACCACAGCAAGCAACTCTTATTCAGTCACAGTATAATTTTTCTATGCTGGATTAAGCGTTTTGCTAGCATAATAGATCAGATGAACAATCTTCTCATACCTTTGTCTTAGGACTGCTCCTAGTGTTACACCACTAGCATCGCACATAACCACAAAAGTCATGGACCAATCAGGTGAAATAATAATAAAGGCAGAAATCAACTTCTCTTTCAAACACTCAAACACCATTAGACATGCATCATAAAAAATGAGCTTCACCTCTTTCTCCAATAACTTGCACAAGGGATGTACAATTTTAGAGAAATCCTTGATGAATCTATGATAAAACCCAGTATGCTCTAATAAGCTATGAATACCTTTGACAGAAATCAGTAGAGGAAATTTTTTAATCACCTTAATCTTCGTCTTTTCGACCTCAATCTCTTTCTTCGAAATCTTGTGACCAAGAATTATCCCTTCTTTAACCATAAAATGACACTTCTCCCATTTTGGAACCAAATTGCAATCTTCGCATCATCTCAAAACACTAGCTAGATGAGCCAAGCATTCTTCGAAAGAATCACCAAAAACCAAAACTTCATCCATAAATACCTCAATAGTGTCTTCCACCATGTCAGAGAAGATGGACATCATACAACGTTGAAAGGTCACCGGCGCATTACATAGTCCAAAAGGCATCCTCATGAAAGAAAACGTCCCATATGGACAACTGAAAGTGGCCTTCTCTTAGTCTTTGGGAGCAACCAAAATTTGATTGTAGCCCGAATAACCATCAAGAAAACAATACCATCCTCTACTAGAAAGATAGTCTAACATTTAATCCATAAAAGGCATCAGAAAGTGATCCTTTTTTGTTCATGTATTCAACTTCTATAGTCTATGCACACACGCCAACCAGTGACCGGTCTAATCAGAATGAGTTCATTCTTCTCATTTGGAACCACAGTGATTCCACTTTTCTTCGGCACACATTGTACCGAGCTAACCCATTTACTATCGATAATAAGGTAAATCACACCAGCATCCAACCACTTAGTGATCTCCTTATTCACTACCTCTTGTATAGGTAGATTTTGCCTCCACTGATGCCTAATGCTAGAGATACAATCTGGCTCAAGTTGAATTTTGTGAGTGCAAATTCTAGGTGGAATACCAATAATATCATAATTAGACCATCTAATGGCCCTCTTAAGCTTCTGCAAAACTGATACAAGAGTCCCAACTTGCTATTCAACCAAATCTGTTGCTATAATAACAGGCAAAGTGTTGTTGGCTCCAAAAAAAGCACAACGAAGGTGGGATAGAAGAGCTTTGAAGCTTAAGACAGGAGGCTCCTCAATAGAAGGCCTAGTCAGTGGGGTTACCCTACTCTACAAATCCAAATCTAATTTTTCTGATGCAAAAGTGTAGGAACCCGAACTAACAAGTGTGCTTACCATCTCATCATAATCATTAATGTCATCGCCATCAAAGCTTGTAATAACTAGTACAAGTGTTTCGACGCCAATCCACTCCTCAATAGGAGGTACCAATGCATCCTTGTCGACTGTATAAATAATAGAGATCACGCACATATCCTTTGGTTTCTTCATGGATTAGGATACATTGAATGTTACTTCCTCATGATTCAACTAAAACTTCAATTGCCCAGTCTCCATATTAACTAATGCACTTCCAGTCGTAAGGAAGGGTCTCCCTAAGATGAAGGAAACCTCAAAATCAACCTCACAATCAAGGATGATGAAATCACTCCAAAAAATGAAGGACTCAACCCTTACCAATACATCACATAAAAACCCCACAAGCTTCTTCACTGTGCGATCCGACATAAGATGTCTCAATAAAGTTGGTTTGGGTGACCCCAACCCCAACTCTCTATATACTGTGAGTGGCATCATATTAATGCTAGCACCCAAGTCACACAAAACGTTTGCGAAGTTGAAAGACCCAATGGTACATGGAATCATTAAATCTTTAGAACCTTTATTTTCTCTACAAGAGATCGGGAAGCTATTGCACTACAATACACATTATCAATAGGCTCAAGACTCATAGTCCTCTTTTTAGTCACCAGATCCTTCATAAACTTTGCATAACCTGGCATTTTTTTAAGTGCCTCAACTAGAGGGATGTTCACTGATAATTACTTCACTATCGAGATAAACGTGTGATACTTCCCTTCTATGCTCTCTTCTTTAATCTTTGAGGAAAAGAAGAAGGAGGTTGTGGAATGGGATTCAACACTTATGGGACCTCCTTTTCCTTCCCTTTTTTTAGTTTTAGCCTCATTTTCAGCAACTGGAGGTGGCTTTTCAGACGCCTTCTCATCATCAACTTGATTCTTAGATTTGGCTACTTTCTCATCATCGATTATTACTGACACAACATAATTATCAACAACTACAGAAATACGTGGATCGATATTCATCTTACAACACCTAGTGGTAATCGCCAAGTAATGACTATTATTTTTTAGATTTTAGAAGGTGTTGCTTGGAAGAGTACCCTTTTGACGCTGATTCACTTCAGCTGAAATTTGACCAAACTGTTACTCAAGCTACTTGATGGTTGTAGCATATGATTTGACTTTCTGACTCATCCCCAAAATATCTGCTCGAATCTCCCTAAAGCAATAATCTATCTTCTCTACCCCTTTCAACACTTTAGCAAGCATATCTTCCATTATAGAGTTACTTGAATCAGCATAACGGCTCCCAGGTAGAACATAAAGGCCACTTCTACCATTCTTATAATTGTCCTTTCTCTTCCAATTATCATCTCTCTCTCTACTCCTATCTTTATACCCAGACCAGTTGTAGTTGTTATTCCTGTAATAGTTTCGACCTTGATTTCCTTGAGCAAAGTGCCAATTGTCTTGGTTAGACCCTTGGCATTTTGCTCGAAAACCCACCACCTGATTATCTAGATAATTTGCCTCCTCATCAGAATCAGAGTTATCATACTTAGGTGCTTTACCTTGTGAACCAACCAAATTTACCTTCTCTTCCCCCGTTGTTGCGAACTGCTTTGTGAACAAGCTAAACTAAATTCTCAAATATGCTACCTCTTGAATGACTAAATCCTCTATTATTTATTGTTCTGTAGATGCTCCTACTACATTAGTGCCTGCAGACACATCTGAATCTCGAGTGTTCCAACCCCGGTTAGTTTTGGTGATCCTATCTAGAATCTCAAAAGCCTGCTTCCAAGTTAAACTCATAAATACACCTCCAGTGGAAATGTCTGCTACAGCCTTGTTGTTAGCATTCAAACCTCTGTAGAAGGTCTCAAGCAAACTATAACTCGATATTATGTGATTTGGGACTTGTTGCAGCTTCTTCTTAAACCTCAACCATGTCTTATATAATACTTATGAATGTAGCTGCCTAAAGTTATAAATCTCATATTTCAACTGCAATATTCTAGAATATGGAAAAAATCTTTCCAAGAACTGTGTTTTCAATTCTTGCCAAATAATGATGGATCATCTTGGCAGCTCTGTCAACCATAATATAGCTTCACCCGTCAGAGAGAAGGGAAACAACAGCAATCTGATCGCATCTTGGCGCACCCTAGGTAGATTCTAGGAATTACAAATCCCTACAAAATTTATTAGATGAAAGTTTGCATTAATAGTAGCAAGGCATGTGAATACTCCTTTCAAATTCAGCAACTGTATCATAGCACTGGTGATGTCAAACTTGGCTTTTGCTAGCAGTGGCAGTGGAATAATAGCACCCATTTCACCTGTATCATCTAAACCAACATCATCATTAGCATCATCAAACTAAGAAACATAGTGTTGGGGATGCTGATGTCCCCTATTCCTTTTCTGGCTTGCATGCTCCTTAGCGGCAGCAAGACTGTTTGCTTTTTCTTATCTAGCATGCTCCCTAAGAGCTGCTTGCTTGGCGGCTTCTTGTCGTACTTATTCTTCAGCGAGTATGTGGGTAGTAGTTTCATTCGTAGTCTCCTAAACTCCTTGGTTATGCACTCTTGTTTGAGAACTCTTTCATTATGAATTCCTTTGTAGGCCATTTTTCTCCTATTTCTCAGAGTCCTTTTGATCTCAGCATCAAGTGGAATTAGGGGATTGACTTGACTCCGAGTGTTGGGCATGCACCGGTGTGCGCCCTGGAAATAACAAAAAATTAAAATCAGGAAACAAAGGCCAATAAATAGACAAACACAATCAATTAACTCTGTAACCGTAATCCCCGGTAACGGCGCCAAAATTTGATGTCACCCAAATCATACCTCTAAAAGACATATAAAGCGGTCGTTGTACCAACTATAAAATCTAACTAGGTTGGGGTCGATCCCACAAGGAATGGCCTGAAATCTCAATCAAAGTATTTATATAAACAATTAATAAGTATTTTTTGGTAAATGGGGGTGGGGCTGGAATTATATCATTGAACAAGTAACAATTGCTAATTTTATCGAGTTTATTATCAATAGATGAGAGGTACTAGGATTGTGTTCCCCATAACTTCATAACTCTGTAGGTTCTTCGTACTAGTGGTCTCTCTCGGTGCTTCGCATGCAGAATCGATAGGTTATGTTCATCTAAATGACTTTACGCCTCAATTATATGACTATCCTCAATCATGTATTATCGTCTCATGAGTTTTGCACTACTAACCCCTATCTTGGATTCCAGATTAGCTATCCCAAATTACTGGTTCAAGCTATTAAGTAGAGGTTGGTAGCTCTAAGTCTCGTTGATAATTCCCTTTTCCCATCTGTTACACCTTTTTTTGTTATGAATAAGGATAAGGTGAGTTCTAATGTAGGCCTCCATAAAAAGAAATCAAAGCAAAGAGAACACCAATACACGCCAAATACTCTTCAAGAATCACCTCGTACTACTAACCCTACTTTATTAATCTGCTATGGTTCCCACAACCCTAGTTGTGGTGTTTAGCTACTCATGATCATAAGAATACAACAATAATTCTAGAAATAAAACATAATCATTCACTTACGAAGAATAAGATGAAAACCACGAATCTCAACTATGAATTAAACCCTCAAAATCAATGTTTTAAACTTTCAAGAACAAGTATATGCCTTAAAAGTAGTAATAGAATGTAACCTCTCAAAGAAAACCTAAGAAATATATTTCTAAGAAAAAACAAAACCTATCCTAAACACAATCGAATTGCAGTGTTAATGCATCAGATGAAAGATAGGACGATCATGCTGTGATCCAACGATTGTTCCTCCTGCTCATTACTAGATGGCTGTTTTTGGCTGGTTCTCTGATATTTGCTGGGATGATGCTAAGGACGAACTCGTCCTTTCAAGGAACGATAGTTATTTTTGGTCCTTGTTACAGTCATGAGTTTTTCACTTTGCAGAAATATCTTCCCATGATCTTCAGAATGAAGTTGTTGTTTCCTACAACAATCATGTGATATGTCATCTGATGTTCTTCATATTTCACTGTTAGTACCTCCAACAACCGTCGGAGGGCTCTTCTAATACACCTGAGTACTATTTTCTGCACTTTAACTCTCAGGACCTGTTTCACCTGAAATACCATAAAAACACATCATACCCATCTAATTCCTTATTTAAAGCATCCAAAGTACCGTAAAACCACGACATATCAAGCACTCACACTAACCCTCTGATGGAAGAACCATCCAACCTAACCTTAACCCAAGTACTTAGCCATGTTTTTAAACAACATATAATAAAAAAATTTAATCCTAAAGATTAAATGTCAACAAACTCAATAAATATATAAAGTGTGGAAAGAATATCAAACTATCTATTTGTTGGAATGTGAAGGTTTTGAAGTTGACAAAGTAGTGGAACAAAATGCAGTGGAACAAATGCCAGAAACAGCTTAAAAGACTTGGTCCATCAACACTAGTTCAACCTGTAGTTGAGATGTTGATGTTCATTGACCTTGATGACTCAAGTAACACAAGTTAAGAAAAATATGATGTTGAATCAACACGTGAATTCCTTCTTACAAAAGGATACCAAAAATAGATGAATTCTTGGAAGGAAAGAAATTAAAAGAAAGGCGGTAAAGGTGATCAAATAGGAATGGGATTCCTCAAAGAAGTTACCATAAAAGAATGGAGTTCCTTGAAGGAAAAGAAAGCCGACTTAAAAGAAGCAAATATCTACATCTATAAATACCCAATAGCTTCCATAAAGTTGTTTGCGCTCTTATACAATAACAAAAGAAAAATTAGGCATTGATTCTTGAGGTTCTGCATGAAGAACTCCTAGAAGGAACAGGTCCATAGAGCATAATCTAGCTATAGGTTTAACTTGATTATATTAGGATTGTTCTTCAAGTTGTAATCATTTTGTTTTCATAGTTCCAGTGTGTTATAAACTGGAATAGGAGTTAGTCATCAAGTTGGGATAACTTGAATACTTGGAAACACAAGTCAAGGGTTGTTTGTGTGTTGATAGGAATTAGAGTTTATAATTCCTTTAGGTTACAGAGTTTGTAATCGTTGTTTGAGTGGCTCATCATTTTTAGTAAAATTGGGGTTAAATCCTATAGTGGTGCAGGTTGTGGTTTTTTTACATCTATTGTGAGCCGGGTGTTTTGCACGTGAAACTTTGTATTCTTAAGTTTACTACTTTTATTACGTTAGTGGAACACATTAGGCAACCCGGTCCATTCATAGAAAATAATTATAGATAATTCACTAAAATTATAGGGCGTGTAGAATATCAATCGGTATTAGAGCCAGGTTATC
This sequence comes from Capsicum rhomboideum, assembly GCA_031232105.1. Lineage (NCBI taxonomy): Eukaryota > Viridiplantae > Streptophyta > Magnoliopsida > Solanales > Solanaceae > Capsicum > Capsicum rhomboideum. Next base: position 102,988,732 of record CP124715.1, read on the forward strand.
TTACAAGGCTAACACCTTAAGATAAGATCAAGATGAATTCTGCACCTCCTACTGGACATTGTGAAGGACAATCCACCACACGACCACCTATCTTTAATGGATCTCACTTTATATGGTGGAAGGCTCGCATGAAAGACTTTATTCAGGCTGAAGATTATGAATATGGGATAGAATTACTGAAGGTCCCAAAATCCCCATGAAAACTATAGAAGGAGAGCAGGTGAAAAAAACTAGAACTGAGTTCACTCCGAATGATCTCATCTCTCTCAAGAAGAATGATATGGCCAAAAATATTCTTGTTTGTGGCCTATGTCCTAATAAATACAATAGAGTTTCAAGCTGTACCACTGCCAAACAAATATGGGATGCTTTAGTGAATGCTCATGAAGGCACTAGTCAAGTGAGAATGTTAAGAGTAGCTATGCTATTCACTGAATATGAGACTTTCAAGATGAAGGATGGTGAGTCTCTACAAGAGATGAACACTCGACTAACCATCGTGGTTAATGAACTCTTATCTCTAGGAAAAACCTTGACTATTGAAGAATAGGTTGACAAAGTTTTAAGAATTCTCCCAAAGGCTAGCTGGGATGTCAAGGTGACTGCAATAAGAAAAGCTAAGGATCTCACAACCATGACTCTAGATGAGTTAGTGGGGAACTTGAAAACCTATGAGATGAACATGAGCAACTTTAAAAAGGTTAAAACCAAAGAAAAATCACTAACACTAAAGGCATCTGATAGTGACAATTCAGATTTAGATGAAGAACAAGTGGCATTTATTACCAAAAAACTTTAGAAAGTTCTTTAAGAAAGATGACAGGAAAGGAACAAGTAGGAGAAGACAGTCCAACGATCAATTCCAAGATTGATGCTTTAAATGTGAAAAAGCTGATCACATGATTAAAGACTGCCCTCAATGGGAAATTGAATGGAGAAAGGAAAGAATGGAGAAGGAACAAAAAGCTAAAGACAAGGGTGACTCCAAGAAATCTCATGCAATGGCTCCATCTTGGGGATCTGATAGTGATATAGATGAAACAAAATTCATGGTAATTGACTTTGATCTATAGGAAGAATAAAAAGAAGAGGACAGCAAATCTGAGGCAAGCTTACTTGAACTTAAAGACAAACTTCATCTTTTCTCTAAGAAAAAACTTACCACCTTGATGGTTCATGTAATTTATGAACTTCATAACTTAACAACAAACAGATATTAGTTACTCAAAGCCCTTACCAGTCTCAAGTGTGAATTCATAGATATTGTAAAAGGCAAAAGATTTATTGAGAAAGAGAATTGTACTCTAAAGAAACAGGTGAACCAACATGGTGCAACCATCCTAGCTCTTAAGTCAGAAATTCTTAAACTCTCTATCACTGATAAAGGGAAAAAGACTGTATATGATGATTTTCTAAGGATTGAATTTGATCTTAAACAAAAGAATGAAGACCTATAAAATGAAAGAGAAAAGGTTAGAAAGCTTAATCAAGAAAACTCCAGATAAAATATAGATTTATAAAAAGCTAAGCGATGAACTCAATCGTTAACAATTGTAAATCATCTAAGCAGCAGAACTCACAGTAAAAAAGCTGGACTAGGATTTCACAAAGTAACTACTCTTACTAAGGATCTATGTTACATTTATATAAACCAGGACATCCTACCACTGAGTGCCCTACAAGAATTGATGTAATGAAGAAAAATAGGGAGTTTGTAAAAAGAAAAAATCGCATACCTATCAAAAGAAACAAGTTCACTTCTGTTGAGAAAAATAGGTTCAACTCAGTGAAAAGAACCTGGCTCATACCTGCTGAAAATAGCAAAGTTGCTCCTGTCAAAAGAAATAGTTTTGCCAACCTGTTGCCAGTATGGGCCAGAAGAAACTTGATTCATCCCTTTGATCATAAGAAAGGACCCAAGCTCATTTGGGTGCCTAAAACTAATCTCTAAATTGTTTTGTAGGAATGAGTGAAAAGGAGCAAGAGACATTGGTACATGTATAGTGATTGCTCAAGACATATGACTGGAGACAAACAAAAATTCCATTCACTCACCGCTTTAAAAAGAGGAGATGTATCGTTTGGAGGTGGAAAAAAGGGGATCATTACTGGTGTAGGAAAGATTGGAACAACTGAAAACAAAGCCTTGGAAGGAGTCTACCATGTTGCAGACTGAAACATAACCTTTTGAGCATCTCTCAACTATGTGACAAAGGTAATAATATGACTTTTACCTCAGCAGGGTGCAAAATCAAGAAGCTGGATACAAAAGAAGTTGTGCTCACTGCAAGAAGGCACAAAATGTTTATAAGGCTGAAATCTTGGGAGCATCAATCTTTGATCTTACCTATCTAAGTGTAATAGATCATGATTCTCTTTTATGGTACAAAAGAATAGGACATGTAAGTCTGCAACAGTTAAACAAACTTGCTTCTAAGGACTTAGTCATAGGGCTTCCTAAAACTAAGTTCAAAGATGACAAGACATGTAGTGCATGTATAAGGGGGAAGTAGGTGAGAACTTCATTCAAGACAAAGAACTTGGTCAGTACAACCATGTGCTTTGAGCTGGCCCATATAGATCTTTGTTGACCAAAAAGAGTAACAAGTAAAGGAGGAAAGAGGTATGTCTATATGCTTGTAGATGACTATTCAAGGTTCACCTGGACTCTCTTCTTATCTTTTAAAGAAGACGCCTTTGATGTCTTCTATATATTTTTTCAAGAAAATGGAAAAGAAATTTAGGACTTCCTTGGTTTCTATCAGTTCTGATCATGGAACTGAGTTTTAAAATGCAAAATTCCTGGAGTAGTGTGCAATAAATAGGATAGACCATAACTTCTATGCTCCTAGGACACCTCAACAAAATGGAGTGGTTGAAAGGAAAAATAGAACTTTAGAAGACATGACCAGAAATATGATGATTGCTGGAAATCCTACTCAAAACCTTTAGGTTGAGGCCTTAGTACTGCTTGCTACATCATCAATAGATGCATGACTAGACCTATCATAGAGAAGACTCCAAATGAACTGTTGAAGGGAAGGAAGCCCAACATCTCTCATATCAGGGCTTTTGGGTGCAAGTGTTTCATTCACAACAATAGAAAGGACAAACTGGGAAAATTTGATGCTAGAAGTGATGAAGGAATTTTTCTGGCATACTTTCTATAGAGTAAAGCCTACAGGGTGTTGAATAAATAAACAAATTATGATGAAGAAAGTATGCCTGTAGTATGATGCTTCATGACTGAGCCGACTCCTAAAGATGATGATGAAACAGGAGATCATAGACAAGAACAAGTTATTGTACCTGGTCCATTAGATGAACAAATAAAGGGCACAGTGATAAGGGGAAATACTAAACAAGAGAGTGGTTCAGCTGAGGTTCCAGATACACCAAATGAAGAGAATGCTGAAAGCTCACAAGGATTAGTGTTAAAATCCTACAAGTATAAGGGATATCATCCCATTGATAATGTTCTCACTGATAATTTAGGAATCACTACAAGATCAGGACTCAGAAATATGTGTGCATTCAGTGCCTTTCTATCAGTTATTGAACCCAAAAAGGTGAAAGATGCTCTTTTTGATTGATATTGGATACTGGGTATGCAAGAAGAACTCCATCAATTTGAAAGAAGCAAGTTGTGGCACCTGGTCCCTCCTCCTAAATATAGAACTATCATTGGAACTAAGTGGGTGTACAGGAACAAGTATGATAAGGATGGAACAGTTACAAGGAACAAGGCAAGGTTAGTGGTCCAATGGTACAATCAAGAAGATGGAATTGACTATGATGAGATATTTTCTCCTGTGGCAAAACTTGAAGTTATTAGACTACTCATTGAATTTGTTTCATTTATGGAATTCACTTTGTAACAAATGGATGTAAAGGGTGCATTCTTAAATGGAAATCTCAAAGAAGAAGTCTATGTGAAACAACCTCCTAGTTTTGAGAGCACTGAATTTCCTGATCAGCTAGACAAAGCTCTGTATGATTTGAAACAAGCTCCAAGAGCTTGGTATGAAAGACTCTCAAAGTTACTACTAGAACATGAGCACATGAGAGGTAAAATTGACAACACCTTATTCCTAAAGACTAATGGAAATGATTTTTTGATTGTTCAGGTCTATGTTGATGATATCATCTTTGGATCCACCAATCACAAGATGACTCAAGAATTTTTCCAACTTATGAGTGGAGAATTTGAGATAAGTATGATGGGAAAGCTCAATTTCTTTCTAGGACTTCAAATCAAGAAAACTCTAACTAATACTCTGATTTACTAACAAAAGCATGTGAAAGAATTGCTCAAGAAGTTCTAGATGGAGAAAGACAAAGCTATTAATACCCCTATTGCCACTGCCACAAAACTGGACCTTGATGAACTTGGTCCATCTGTGGAGGAGAAGCTCTATAGAGGTATGATTGGGTTTCTCTTGTATCTTACTGCAAGTAGACCTGACATAGTCTTTAGTGTTGGACTTTGTGCAAGATTTCAAGCCAAGCCCAAAGAGTCTCATCTGCAGGCTGTTAAGAGGATTTTGAGATATCTAAAAGGAATAACTGATTTAGGGCTATAGTATCCTAAGGGAAGTAACTTTGATATTGTGGGGTACTTAGATGCAGGTTATCAAGTGTAAAGGAAAAGCACCTCAGGAATGACACACTTTCTTGGATCATGTTGATATCCTGGTCCACCAAGAAGCAAAACTTTGTTGCCTTGTCAACTGCTGAATTTGAGTATTTTGCTGTTGGATCTTGTTGTGCTCAACTAATGTGGATCAAACAATAATTTCTCGATTTTGGTGTGGATGTAGGGTGTGTTCCTATCTTTTGTGACAACACAAGTGACATAAATATTGCCAAAAATCTAAATCAGCACAAACGTACCAAACATATTGATATAAGACACTATTTTTGTAAAGACAATGTTGAAAAGGATCATGTATCCATCATATTTTGCTTTAATGAAGAACAAATTATTGACATCTTCACTAAGGCGTTGAGTAGGGAATAATTTGAAAAGAATATGTTAGACTTGGGACGATTAAGATTGCATAAAGACTCCCTCTATGATTGGCTAGACCTGACTATGTATTAATTTGATATGAATAAAAGCAATGTGGTTAGGTTGTTCAGTCTTGAACATTTAGTTGTGTGTCCCAAGTCCAATTATTTGGTATAGTTAACCTATTTTTGTATTAAATTGAGTAGAACAAACAAGGAGAGTTAGCATTGGAAACTTCAAATCTAGGTGCTTCAGATATGTATTTACCCTATACTGCACTTACTATCTAAAGTGAAACACTTGAGCATACCTATTCCATATCACTAGTCCCAAAGTACTCATTCATAGGGAACACCAAACAATTCCTTCTATTCAAAGTACTACAATAAACTATGGCATCACCTCCTCTCAACAAGTCCACTGTTCTTAATTCTTATTCCTTTTCTCTCAACCCAAAGTGCCTCTCATCTCTATGTAAACAAAATTGAAAATACACTTGCTACCCAGGCTGTGAAAAAAAATGGTGAGAAGGTATCTCATAATGTCTAAGCCGCTCATAAACTTGGGAAGGTAGCCCTTTAAAAAAGTTGACTCACTTGGGAAAATAATTTGAGCTGGCAACAACTGAAATTGTTCAAGACAGCACATAATTCCTCCTACCTGTTCCGCCCTCTTCTTCAACATAAATTTCTAGCTTTCTTTGCCTTATCCAATCTTCCCTTTGTCTTGCTCAAGAATGTTTTGCCTTTCTGTAGTAGTTATTGGTATTTTGTAGTGCGTATCTTGTTCATCCATGAAATGTCTGTCCTTTGCCTGCTTTACTACTATTTTTACTCTTCGTAATGCTTTAAATTGGTTGCTTATTCTTATAATTGATTGTGTTGGTGATAGATCCAGTGACCATGAATAATTTAACTTTGGATTTTATATCCATGCTTAGCTTTTTGATGAAGCCAAAAAGAGGAAGACAAGTTTGTGCAGATCTTATAACCCATGACTAACCTGGTTCATCAAAGCATTTCTTGCTCTTTTTCTAAAGTCAATTGTCTCAGGCTCAACAAATTGAATGCACAAAGACTAAAGTTTGTCATGATCAAAAAGTGGAAATATTTTGGAATGTGAAGGGTTTGAAGTAGACAAAGCAGTGGAATAAAATACAGTGGAACAAAATGCAGTGGAACAAATGCAAGAAATAGGTTGAAAGACTTGGTCCATCAACACTAGCTCAGCCTGTAGTTGTGATGTTGATGTTCGTTGACCTTTATGACATAAGCAACAAAAGTTAAGAAAACTATGATGCTAAATCAACATGTGAATTCTTTCTTACAAAAGGATACCAAAAATAGATGAATTCTTGGAAGGAAAGGAATTAAAAGAAACGTAGAAAAGGTGACCAAATAGGAATGAGAATCCTCAAAGAAGTTACCATAAAGGAATGGGATTCCTTTGAAGGAGAAGCAAGCCAACATAAAGGAAGCAAATATCTACAATCCAAGAGCTTCCACAAAGTCTTTTGCGCACTTATACAATAACAAAGGCAAAATCAGAGATTGATTTTTGAGGTGCTGCGTGAAGAACTCCTAGAAGGAACAGGTCCATAGAGCAGAATCTAGCTATAGGTTTTGCTTGATTATTTTAGGATTGTTCTTTAGTTGTAATCATTTTGTTTTCATAGTTCCAGTGTGTTATAAACTAGAATAGGAGTTAGTCATCAAGTTAGGATAACTTGAAGACTTGGGAACACAAACCAAGGGTAGTTTATGTGTTGATAGGAATTAGAGTTTATAATTCCTTTAGGTTACATAGTTTGTAATCGTTGTTTGCTTGGCTCATTGTTTTTAGTGAATTTGGGGTTAAATCTTGTAGAGGTGTAGGTCGTGGTTTTTGATACCTATTGTGATCCTAGTTTTTTCCACGTGAAACTTTGTGTTCTTAAGTTTACTGCTTTTATTACGTTGGTGGAACACGTTAGGCAACCCGATCCCTTCACAGAAAATAATTATCAATAATTTACTAAAATTGTAGGGCGTGTAGAATAGCACTATTAAAATCCTCAAGGACCCAAACTCATTGTACGAGAACTTCTAAAAACAAATGTCTAAAATAATAAAATAAATAAGAGTGTCATTGTCTGAAAGGTGGACAAGAATCGATCTGAAGATCATCCAGGGTAGCCTGAAGATTAGTGTTCACCCTTAGATCAGAAACAGTTGGTCACACACAAGAGGTGAGGTCTCGAAGAAGTCTCTGAAACACTGTCTGCACTCAATGAAAGAAGAGCACAGAAATATCAGTACAAACACTATGTACTGGTAGGTATCATCGACCAACTTAACAGACCCACATATAAACATAAATCAAATCTAAGTAAACTAGTAATCAGCACATAACAAGAAATCCCAACAACCAATACCATCCACATATAGAGCACGTAAAACCAACCAATATCCTTAACTAGATCAACATTCACCCTATCAATGGTATCTCAACAATAGTTACAAGTATAATGTTAACAAACAAGGGGATCTATGACCACTCTAACTATCATGACTGTGTACCATCACCTAATCCTCAATATAATTAGCAATCTCCCAAGAGTAGTCTAATGCTAGTTAGATTCACCACAACACTTTATGCATTTTATATGAACAAGAAAATAGTCCCATGTATGTAAACAATACATCACAATTATCACAAATATCAAACCAAATTTGTACACATGCGCTAAGGGGACTTATTATGCCCAATAGTCATGACCTGCAGAGGACTAGCTTTATCCATGTACCGTACCAAAATGGTACTTGACCCTTCAAATATCACAATATCATGAAATGCAATAGCTATCATTGAATATGTAACATAGTGAACCAATAGTTTAAGTCCACACTTTATCATAATAAAATAATTAGTCCATTTTACTGTCATTTATCTTATACTATTACAAGTAATAACAACCCACCCAAAAATAACAAGCATGCCGGAAGGCCTATCCATAAACATTCCAATTTACGCATAGGCATGACATCTAAATTAAGTCTGCAACTATAATAGAAACCGCAACCTACCTAAAACAAAAGCTTGAATGTAACTAATTCGTAAGAGTCTTGCCTTTTCTTGCAGCTTTGGATCGTTCTCGATCTAAAAATAATAAATAAAGAGTAATAAACAACTTAATCTTCACTTCTAGGAATTAGGGACTAAAATCCACTGATTTTACCATAGTTCATATCCTAAACCATCAACTTCAGGGTTTTCCACCCATTAATTTACCCCCAAATCTCCATAATCCACGTTAAAGGGAAGGAATTCAACATTAGGAAGTATAATCTAATAATCTAGAATCATTATCAAGAATTTTTAGGGCTACCCATAGGTAATTTCCCACCACTTCATCAATTTAGGGCTTAAACCCAATATTCCATCATAACTCTTTATTCTAGTGATTCTACAAATTAAATGGATTAATCTATATTAGAATGGTATAATAATCTTACCTCAATAGTATAAATCACCAAGCTAGTAGTAAATCGCCTCTCACAAGCCTTAGGTCAAAAATTTAGGTGTTTGGGAAAAAATAACATCAAAAATCAGAAACCAAGCGACTTAACTGCTCGATAACTATTGTAGTGGTCGCATGTCTCCTACATAGGTCCGGCTATAGCGGCTAGAGGTGTGCTATGGTGGTTCTTCACTTAACCTCCACTACACCAAAATAGGATTTTAGTAGCAGTAAGTTAGGGGCAATTAGCTAAACGTCGCTAATTTATATTTTAAGTCAGTTATTTGTGGCAAATGAGGATTTGTAGGTAAAAGATACATTTTTAAGGGCAATTACTTATGTGCAAATCACTTAGTTCCCCAAATTCCAGTACTCAATTTTCTTCAATTTGTGTCTCTAGAAGTGAAGTATAATTAGGGTCCTGGCAATACTTCTGATGATTTTGCTTGCCAGAGATTATAACAAAATCAATAAATGATAGGCTTAACAATAAAACTTCTGATGATTTCATTCGCAGAGACAAATTGCCAACAAGAGTTCCATCTTTCTCCCTTTTTTACATTTATCATCACTTCTGATTGCTTCAGATTTTTATAGCTTTTTAGTTTTTTATGTCTTCTATCTTTCTACACTTGTGGAAATCGATAAATTTTTTGTAATGATTTTAGGTTTGAGTACTGATTTGGATGTTATAGCAAGTCATAGTGAGATCGTTCCAGATACAGTCAATTTCGATGATTTTGAGAAGTTAGCAGTGTGCTTTGATTTGCTTCTTGTCATCTTACTTGAACGATTTTATTTGATGTGTCTATTTGTTTGTTGTTTTTAAGTTAGTAGATTTCCTCCGACTACTAGTATTGTGAGCTCTTCTCTCCTCTTAGGTATATGTGGCATTCCTAATACAAAATTAAATGTAGTTATTAGTAGATATCATGCAAAGACAAAGTGAAATATTTGTATACTATAAGGATTTATACCTTTTTGATTATCTAAAGAAGATCTTGGCACTGGTACATGTAAATATTAAGAATATGACCTGAATAAATGCTTATCTGATTTGATATTGTGCTGATCGAAGTACATATATTGGATGTAGAATATTGTAGATAGAGCTTTAGCTGATTTTGAGTGTTATGGATTGGAGAGTTCTGATCTTCATATGTCTTGTTTTTTCAACAAGGTTGGTGCTTTTACCATGTTAGCTAAGTGTACTATAATTTCTTTTTTGTTCAACAAGGTTGCTGCTTGTGCCTGGTAGATTTTCTACCAAAGTGGTTGCTTGCCTTGTAGATGACACACACGACTTTATGCGAAAGGTAGTAGTGTGAAAATTAGTATCAATAATTCAGTATTCTAATATCGCTTATCTGAAAGATGGCTAGGAGCTGATAGTGCAGGTTAGTTTTTGAAAGCCAATAGTGAACTTCCTGTGACATGGAAAAGTGATATATATATTGATGAGGTGTTTTGAGAGGCTGATGTGATAATTATCTACACCGAGAGCTCACTATTGAATTTCATATTCATTTATCTGTATAGAGACTCTGCTAAGCAGATAATTCACCAGAGACGGGTATGCTGATATGCTCATTCAATCCATTCTTTTGGCATCATCAGTTTATTATTGATCGATCTGATTCGTATTTATTACTTGGATAGAAAGAAACCTTAAATGCTTTAAGGGTTTCATTTCCCCTTTATATAAAGACAAGGCTAGATGCCTAATGAGTCTTTTTTGCTTGTGTAAACTTTAATTACTACTAGTAACCATAAGTTAATTGTATATGAGCTACCCTTTTCTCCTCAACTGATCTAACTTTTGCATCCTCTTGATGCATTTCAATGAAATTTTTTCATGTTACTTGTTCCAAGGTAAAAAAAACACCACTAAACATCCTGAATAGAATGAATTTCCTTCTAAACAATCTTGTGGTAAGCTCAGAGTATGGCTTTTTAGATATTTCCAGAGTTTCCTCCTGAGCAGGGGATGTAAGCAAAAGTGGATCTATGATTTAAATTTATAGCTTTGAAATTCTAGGACACCAATCTCAAGTACTTATAACCGGGTTTGAAATTTGATACTTATGCATATTAGTTGTTTTTGTAAGGCTTAAGTGCTTATGATCCAGGAATGTGTGATTTATTGTTCCTCTGTTGATTCAGAAGATGGTTGATACTTCTTCTTGTTTAGTGTGGTTACTCAAGTTTGGCTTGTGCACTAATCATTAGCTATTGCAACCTTTGAATATTTCTCTTAATTTCTTTGTTCTACTCTTTTTTCTATAGGTGCTGTGAGAAGAGCTGAGAGAAATCAAGTGGTAACGCAAACTAGGATTGCTCGTAGTATTACTGTAAAAGATGTGATCATCGTTCTAGAAAGAGAACGCCAAATGTCCAAGTCTACATTGATATACCGTTTGTATGAGAAAACACAGTCAAATGCTTCATCAACTGAATCATCTTGATTCCTGGAAGAAGGATAAATCTTGAACTAGTCCTTTTTTTTTTATAACTTGCACGCATTCTTATTGTTTTGACAAGTGCTTTTTTTTACCACTTGAAGACACGAAAGTTGATATATTGAGTTTGATTGTTCTTGTTTTAAATGAATAACATTGTTTGATTTTGGTAATTCTTCTATCACTATCTTTGAATTAATTTTTCAGGAAAGTATTGCATTTTTACCAGTAATAACAAAAGCCGCAAAATATGATAGCTTTACCGGTAATAATAAATGCCGCCAAAAGTAATTACTTTTAGCGACAATAATATGGGTGTTTGCCAACACTCGATATCAATGCCGCTAAAGGCTTTAGGGACACTGAATGCAATGACATTAACTCAAATGCCGCTAAAAGTTCGATAATATTTATTGCCTCTAAAAGGAAAATTTATTGCAGTTAAATGTCTCTTTTGTTGTAGTGCTCGTCAACTGCTACGCCGATCAGCTGACCGCTACAGCGATACTGGGACCGCTATAGCGGTCTTTAAATAGTGACTCGGGGAATTTTTTAGAGTTACCCCCTTTCATAACACTCTCTTGATTTTTTGATAATATAGATATAACCCCTCGTGAAAAATGTCATAACCAGAGTTCTACTAATTCATTTCTCATTCTGAAAGTTTCTATGGACCACTATACCTCCCATCTATCATGACATCACCTCAAAATAATCAATTGTTACACCCGAGATGCCAACAATATCTAAAATATACAACACTCAATTTCCGTCAGAAACCACCTTAGTTTAAATTTCAACAACTCTCATTCTAAGAAAAACTCCACTCGGGCACTTACACCCTAACCAATGCTATAATGATGGGATGAGTTGTTACATCGATAGCAGCTACAACATTCCCATAAGGTATTTCATTCAGTTCAAATTTTTCACAACTACACTTCCAGTACCGAAGACATACTATGAATCGTTTGGCTCCATCGGTAACAGTATGTAGGTATTATGATATATGTCGTATTGTTTACCATTAAAGCACCATAATATGTACCATAATATATATTGAACATCAGACAACACAAAACCAAACAATGATGTGGAATAAAGGCTGGCTCTAAAACTCGTATTATGATAGATGACAGATTGTTTACTAACAAAGCACCATAATATGTACCACAATATATACATAAAATCACACACCCAAAACTAATCAAGTATGTAGAATCAAGGCTAGTTCTAAAACTAATATTATGGAAGAAAAAAATTGTTCTATATCAGTTTCAACACACACATCTATTAAATTAGGAATTATTTCAGTTAACAACCGCAACACTATGTGATTTCAACCATGCCCCGTGTTGAATAAAGAATTGGAATTCACCATCCGAGCATAATTTAAGATTCTTTTTCACACTTGATTATTAGATACGTCCCATCTTTAGCCGTGTAAAATCGTGATTGAAATGTTACTACCGTTCGCCATACTTGCAAATCTTTAGAACTAATTTCTTCATTGAAATAATTTCAAATTATTCCTCGAGATATCAATTTTCGATTGAGTTTAGTTCAATAGAGAGAACGATCCTAATGAGAGAGAAGCAGTCTATGTAAAAGAAGATTAAAGTAAAGAATATCAATCATGTACGTTACTCACATAACTCATGCTATTTTATTTATGGTGTTTTTTAAAAAAAATCTTATTTGATAGGTTTTGTTAGATTCCTATTGCTATATTTTGGAAAGTAGAGTTGCACCCAAGGGTGTGGCCTAGTGGTTCAGTGAAGTTGGGTTGAGCACCATGAGGTCTCAGGTTCAATTCCCAATGGAGACAAACACTAGGTGTTTTCTTCCCATCTGTTCTAGCCTTGGTGGACAGAGTTACCTGGTACATGTTGCTGGTGGGAGGTGGCATGTATCCCGTGGAATTAGTCGAGGTGCGCGCAAGCTGGCCCGGACACTACGGTTATCAAAAAAAAAAATTGGAAAGTAGAAAATATTGTTAGATTTTGTTATATTGACTATTAAATATTATATTTATATTTTTGGCCCAAGAAAACAATTGGACACTAAAGTCCCTTTCTAGTTTATTTCACACCCAAAACCAAAAGCCCACTTCACCTCATTTCTCACTCACCAACGCAACACACGAACGCTGGTGCTAGATTCAGTCCGATCACCAGCGCCAGGTAAGGCTCCTCTCTCCCTCTCTTTCTCTATGTTTGCAAAAAAATTTCTTCTTTTCTTTCTCGTGCCTCGTTTGGTTTGGGGTTTGTGGCACAATTTGTGCAATTCTGATGTTGTTGGCTGATTGAGATGTAATTGTGCTTCATTGAACTATAATTCCCAGTTAATGGGAGGGTAAATCATTTGCCAAATGTTTGGTTAATGTTCTACCTGCAACTTGTTCGACAAATTGTTGTGAACTCAGCTGATACATCTGCTACTAAAGATGATAAGGATGATGCGATGAGAGATTTCCGCATTGACAAGTCGCGTCAGAGTACTAGAAATGTAATTCCACCTAAAAGGTTGGACAGTTACATTTGGGCAGGAAGAAAGTCACGTGAGCAGGGCTAAAGTCAGTAATGCAATTGGTTTATAAGTGTGAGAACATGGGTAGGAAGGGATAAGGAAGTTATTTCTGATTTGAATCTTCTCATCTCTTTCTTCTGTCTTCTCAACCCCTTTCTAGACTTCTAGTTTCTGATTTCAAATGTATTTCCCTGAATGTGTATGTTGTTTCTGTAATTTCCTTTGTTGTATCTTATTATATTGTAACTGTATTCTGTAAGACCATATTATTTATTTATATATATATATCAGTGTTTGTTTTGTGAGTTGCTGCATTGGTGCTTTCATCTTGAAGGTCTCTAATGGAAGAGGACCCAAAACTCAATCCCCTCGAAGACTCCATATGGGTGGTGAAAGAGTCATTCTCGAGTGACACCACAGTTATCAAAAAAAAAATAAAAATTGGAAAGTAGAAAATATTGTTAGATTTTGTTATATTGACTATTAAATATTATATTTATATTTTTGGCCCAAGAAAACAATTGGACACTAAAGTACCTTTCTAGTTTATTTCACACCCAAAACCAAAAGCCCGTTTCACCTCATTTCTCACTCACCAACGCAACACACGCATGTTGTTGCTGGATTCAGTCCGATCACCAGCACCAGGTAAGGCTCCTCTCTCCCTCTCTTTCTCTATGTTTGCAGATTTTTTTCTTCTTTTCTTTCCCGTGCCTCGTTTGGTTTGGGGTTTGTGGCATAATTTGTTCAATTCTGATGTTGTTGGCTGATTGAGATGTAATTGTGCTTCATTGAACTATAATTCCCAGTTAATGGGAGGGTAAACCATTTGCCAAATGTTTGGTTAATGTTCTACCTGCAACCTGTTCGACAAATTATTGTGAACTCAGCTGATACATCTGCTACTAAAGATGATAAGGATGATGCGACGAGAGGTTTCCACAAGTCGCGTCAGAGTACTAGAAATGTAATTCCACCTAAAAGGTTGGACAGTTACATTTGGGCAAGAAGAAAGTCACGTGAGCAGGGCTAAAGTCAGTTATGGAATTGGTTTATAAGTGTGAGAACATGGGTAGGAAGGGATAAGGAAGTTATTTCTGATTTGAATCTTCTCATCTCTTTCTTCTGTCTTCTCAACCCCTTTCTAGACTTCTAGTTTCTGATTTCAAATGTATTTCCCTGAATGTGTATGTTGTTTCTGTAATTTCCTTTGTTGTATCTTATTATATTGTAACTTTATTCTGTAAGACCATATTATTATATATATCAGTGTTTGTTTTGTGAGTTGCTGCATTGGTGCTTTCATCCAGAGGGTCTCTAATGGAAGAGGACCCAAAACTCAAGCCCCTCGAAGACTCCATATGGGTGGTGAAAAAGTCATTCTCGAGTGACACCACGGTTATCAAAAAAAAAAATTTGGAAAGTAGAAAATATTGTTAGATTTTGTTATATTGACTATTAAATATTATATTTATATTTTTGGCCCAAGAAAACAATTGGACACTAAAGTCCCTTTCTAGTTTATTTCACACCCAAAACCAAAAGCCCGTTTCACCTTATTTCTCACTCACCAACGCAACACACGCATGCTGTTGCTGGATTCAGTCCGATCACCAGCACCAGGTAAGGCTCCTCTCTCCCTCTCTTTCTCTATGTTTGCAGATTTTTTTCTTCTTTTCTTTCCCGTGCCTCGTTTGGTTTGGGGGTTTGTGGCATAATTTGTTCAATTCTGATGTTGTTGGCTGATTGAGATGTAATTGTGCTTCATTGAACTATAATTCCCAGTTAATGGGAGGGTAAACCATTTGCCAAATGTTTGGTTAATGTTCTACCTGCAACCTGTTCGACAAATTATTGTGAACTCAGCTGATACATCTGCTACTAAAGATGATAAGGATGATGCGACGAGAGGTTTCCACAAGTCGCGTCAGAGTACTAGAAATGTAATTCCACCTAAAAGGTTGGACAGTTACATTTGGGCAAGAAGAAAGTCACGTGAGCAAGGCTAAAGTCAGTTATGGAATTGGTTTATAAGTGTAAGAACATGGGTAGGAAGGGATAAGGAAGTTATTTCTGATTTGAATCTTCTCATCTCTTTCTTCTGTCTTCTCAACCCCTTTCTAGACTTCTAGTTTCTGATTTCAAATGTATTTCCCTGAATGTGTATGTTGTTTCTGTAATTTCCTTTGTTGTATCTTATTATATTGTAACTGTATTCTGTAAGACCATATTATTATATATATATCAGTGTTTGTTTTGTGAGTTGCTTCATTGGTGCTTTCATCTAGAGGGTCTCTAATGGAAGAGGACCCAAAACTCAAGCCCCTCGAAGACTCCATACGGGTGGTGAAAGAGTCATTCTCGAGTGACATATCTGAGATTCGATCTATGTTTAAAGAGGTGGTAGGGCATGTGATGGCTCTAGGTTCTCAGAATGGTATTCCTGCCATGACAACACCTCGACCACATCAAACTACTGAAGTTTATGGCGGTCAGGCACCGACATTTTCTACTTTACGCCACAAACTGGTTTCGGTTGAATTAGGACGATTTCAAAGAGTGAATCCTGAATCATGGGTTTTCCGAGCAGAGCGTTACTTTGAATTTTATGGAATCATGGAGGATCATAAATTAATGCTTGTTTCGTTCTACTTGGATGGCGATGTATTGGAATGGTATCGGTGGCTTTTTCGCAATAAACAGTTAGTTAATTGGGAGCATTTTGCCGAGAAATTGCTGGTCCGATTTCAAAAATGAGATCTTGAGGCACCAGAGGATCGACTTGCCAAACTTCCACAGACTACAACGGTGGTTGAATACCAGAGTCGCTTTGAAGCAGTGTCTAATGAGACGATGCATTTTCCAGATCAGGTATTAACCCATTTTTTTAATTCTGGACTTAGGCCTGATATTAAAACAGTCGTTTTAATTCGTGACCCAACAAAATTAAATGAAGCTATACGTTTAGCCCATTTATATGAGCAAAAGATCCAACTTGAGCAGGGATCCTTTAAACCTGCTTTCAGTAAAACTCCACCACTTCTGCCGACTCCCACTCATCCATATGCAGTCTCAAAGCCCTCAACTTCAAACCAGATTGCTCCAATTTCCCAAACTGCATCAACTCGTTCCCCCATGAAGCGCCTTACCCTGGCAGAGTTGCAAAGTCGTCGAGAGCGTGGTCTTTGCTATTCTTGTGATGAAAAATACTCTCCAGTCCACAAGTGTAAATCGCTTCCCCAACTTCTACTGTTATCCGAAGATTCAGAAGCTGAAGTGAATTTACTAGATCAAATTGTGTCAGATGATGTCTTAGCGGAGGAATTACTATGCTTAGAGGTTCAAGAACATTCAACTATTTCATATCATGCTCTATCCAGAGGAAATTCTACCACTACTCTCCGATTTACTGGTCATATCAATGAGTCACCAGTACAAGTGCTTGTGGACAATGCTAGTACACAATTTTGTTCAGATGAGGATGGCTAACTTTCTTTAGTTGGAAACTGAACCAACACCAAGATTTTCAGTAGTGGTAGGAAGTGGAAAACGACTACAATGTGAGGGTGTGGCTAGAAAAATTCCAATAACCGTACAGGGTAGCGAGATAGTGGAAGATTTATATATTTTATCTCTTCATGGTGCTGATATAGTACTTGGAGTTTCATGGTTTGCAACTTTAGGACATGTCCCCACTGATTATACAAAGAGGATATTTGAATTTACTCTGAATGGTGCCAAGGTCTCATGGCAAGGTGATGCACCTACTGATGTGCAACCAGTGCAATTGCATAGTCTGAGAAGAATGGCCGCTACTGATGCAATTTTGTCTTATTTTCATCTAGAATTGGTATCTGATTTGGAAACTTCAAGTACTATTCCCTCTGAGTTAGCAAATGTGCTCAAAACATATGAAGATGTATTCAGAAACCTCTGGGTTTGCATCCTTCACTAAATCAAGACCACGCAATCCATCTAGTTCCAAGGGTAGGACATGTTAATGTGAAGCCGTATCGATACCATTATTTTCAAAAGCATGTTATGGAGCAATTAGTGGCTGAAATGCTCAAAGAAGGGATAATCAAAACTAGTACTAGCCCCTTTTCATCTCCAGTATTGTTGGTTCGAAAAAAAGATGGCACCTGGCGGTTTTGTGTCAACTATCATGCATTAAATGCCATCACAATTCGTGATAGATTTCCAATTCCTACCATTGACGAGCTTTTTGATGAATTAACTGGTGCTTGCTATTTCTCCAAGTTGGATTTATTGTCAGGTTATCATCAAATTAGGGTCCGTTCAGAGGATTTTCCTAAAACAACTTTTCGTACTCATGATGGACATTATGAATTTCTCGTCATGCCATTTGGCCTAACCAACGCACCCTCAACATTTCAAGCAACGATGAATGAGATATTCAGACCTTACTTGCGTCGATATGTCCTGGTTTTCTTTGATGACATTTTGATATATAGTTCTACTTGGGCTGATCACTTGGAACATTTGGTCTCGGTTCTTCAATTATTGCGTCAACATCAGTTGGTGGCCAAGCAGTCTAAATGCTTATTTGGACAGGAATGGGTTGACTATCTGGGACATATTATCTCATCCCAAGGTCTATCTGTCGACCCAAGAAAGGTAGAATCCATCCAACAATGGGCACCACCTCGTACAGTGAAGGAAGTGCGCAGTTTTCTTGGTCTTGCAGGGTACTATCGATGGTTTATCCACCATTATGCTTCAATAGCAAGTTCACTCACTGATTTTCTTAAGGAGGAGGTTTTTCGCTGGACGTCAGAAGCTCAAATAGCCTTTGAAATTTTAAAGGATAAGTTGAGTTCCACTCCTGTATTAGCTTTGCCAGATTTCAATCAGGAATTTCAAGTGGAGACTGACGCTTCGGGGAAAGGAATTGGTGCCATTCTGTCTCAAAAAGGGCACCCCATTGCTTATTTTAGTCAGAAATTAAGTACAAGGATGCAGCTGGCTTCGACCTATCATCGTGAGATGTTTGCCATTACGCAAGTTGTGAGTAAATGGAGGCAATACCTTCTTGGTAGAAGATTTGCTATACTAACAGATCAGCAGTCCTTGACGAACGTCACTAATCAAACCATCCAAACTCCTGAGCAACAAAAATGGCTCACTAAACTAGTGGGTTATGATTTTCGTATCATATACAGGCCTAGGAAACAAAATTCAGCCGTTGATGCTCTCTCTCGTAATTCAGATGCTTCACTTATGGCCATTTCTGCTAAGACTTTGATCTTGAACATGAATTAAAATCCTTGAATCAATCACATCCAGAATTATTGGCTATTCAACAGGCTTTACAAAAAGATGTTGAAACTCATATGGAATTCCAATTCAAAGATAGGTTGTTATTTTTCAAAGGTAGGCTTGTGATTCCATCAGATGCACAACTACGACATAAGCTAATGTTTGAATTCCATGCCATGAACATTGACGGACATGCTGGTGTGGCACGAACATACCATAGACTGGCCTCGAATTTTTATTGGCGACAAAATGCTCAAGGATGTGAAATCATTTGTTACAACTTGTCAGATATGTCAACAGATGAAAGACACAAACTTGCATCCAGCAGGTTTATTGCAGTCTCTCCCTGTACCGGACCAAATATTTGAGGATATTGCAATGGATTTTATCACTTGCTTTCCTAGTTCCAAAGGAAAGACTACTATACTTACCGTAGTGGATCGTTTGACCAAATATTGGCACTTAATTCCGCTACCTTCCATTTTCTCTACTCAACTAGTAGCTGAAGCATTTGTAGTGGGTGTAATTCGCCTTCACGGTCCTCCTCGCACTATTGTTACTGATCGTGACCCACGATTCCTCCATTCTTTTTGGCAGGAAATAAATCGTTTGTAGGGGTCGACATTAGCTATGAGTATTGCATATCATCCCCAAACCGATGGACAGTCTGAGGCCTTAAATAAGTGTCTTGAACAATATCTTCGCTGCTATGTTGCTGATGCTCCAACCAAGTGGGTCACAATGCTTCCTTGGGCTGAATTCTGGTACAATACTTCATACTAAACATCGGCTGGAATGACACCCTTTCAAGCGCTGTATGGGAGAGAACCTCCAACTGTAGCCCGATATATATTGGGGAGCACTGCTAGTGAATTGGTGGAGGCTTACTTGATTCAGCGTGATGAAGTTTTGGAGTTGTTGAAACTAATTTGATCAAAGCTCAAACAAGAATGAAGAAGTATGCAGATAAACATCGTACTGAACTAGTATTTGCAGTGGGTGATTGGCTTTTTATGAAGCTAAAACCATACCGACAACTTTCTGTGCGGCTGCAAAAGGGTCATAAACTTGGACGACGATACTTTGGTCCTTTTAAAGTCATCAAACGCATTGGAGAGGTAGTATATAAATTGGAATTGACTGCCGAGGCCAAGATACATCAACGCCTATCCAGCAAGTAACACCATTGCAGCTCCAAGATGTTGACTTCAACCTTGAGGACAAGGTCGATTTTCAGGAGGGGAGTAATGTTGTGAACTCAGTTGATACATCTGCAACTAAAGATGATAAGGATGATGCGACGAGAGATTTCTGCATTGACAAGCCGCGTCGGAGTACTAGAAATGTAATTCCACCTAAAAGGTTGGACAGTTACATTTAGGTAGGAAGAAAGTCACGTGAGCAGGGCTAAAGTCAGTTATGGAATTGGTTTATAAGTGTGAGAACATGGGTAGGAAAGAATAAGGAAGTTATTTCTGATTTGAATCTTCTCATCTCTTTCTTCTGTCTTCTCAACCCCTTTCTAGACTTCTAGTTTCTGATTTCAAATGTATTTCCCTGAATGTGTATGTTGTTTCAGTAATTTCCTTTGTTGTATTTTATTATATTGTAACTGTATTCTGTAAGACCATATTATTATATATATCAGTGTTTGTTTTGTGAGTTGCTGCACAAATTGTCTGAGAGACGATTTTATTCGCCGGTGAAGTCTGAGTAACCGAACGACATTAGGAGATGCTTAGAAGTAAGTGCGGGTGGTTTAGGTGAGATCAGAAGCACTGAATTTTGTGTCCTGTAGGATAGTTAAGCACTCTGGCATAGTGTGTATCGTGACACATGCAGACATATACCGAATTTTGTTGTTGGCTGAGATTTCAAATGTTATTCCTTTGCTCAAAGAGTTTCAAAATGAGTTTGTTTGTTGACTTTAACATGTTTGTCTCTTCACTGGCTGCTTTTCCTTTAGCTGACACCACACCTCAATAAATGAAGCCATCCTTGTTTCTTTTATGGAAGTTGTGGTGTTAAAAAATTTCACTCTGTGGTAGTGTAATTTTTGAAACATGTTGACATTTAAGAACATGGAAATGGTAGTATGTGCATGATTAAAATTGGAAGCACTGAGACTGATGTGGGTGGTGATATCTTGAGTATTAACACTAGAATTAAGGAGTTACGCCATTCAAAACTGCACGTATTGGGAGTTTAATTATGGTAGCACTTTAATAATATATGTCTTTGATTTTTTATTTGGTTAATCTTCATTTTGAGGAAATAGAGTTAACCGATGGTTTCCTTGAATTAAGAGTGGTGGTGTAGCATGGTAGTACTGCAAGGAGACTTCCAAGTTTAATGGGAATCTGGCGTAAACTGGACTATGTATTAAGGTTTGACAGAAAAAGAAAATAGTTTCCAGTGGCTATTCTTTTCCATTCCGGTCATTTCTTTGGCGCAAATGTTTCAGTTTACATTGTTTTACATGCTTGAATCTTGCTCTTTGCTTGTGTGTATACATCACTTGCAGGTACTTTTGACATTGAAATGGCCTATAGTTCATCCAAAATAGTTCATGGGGCTAACTAGGGGTGTTCATGGGTCGGTTTGGATCGGTTATTGGTTAAAACCATAACCAAATCAATTTATTCGGTTATTAAATTTTTAAAACCAAACCAAACCACCCAAAAAAAAAATAACCGTCGGTTTGGTTATTATCGGTTTGGTTCGGTTTTTGTGGTTTTTTTGGTTTTTGACTAGGGATCCGCTACTGCCTTAACCTTCCCACAACACTAGCCAAACTTGAATATAAAATTTCAGATCATACATGCTTACTAATCATAGAAACTGCAGGTTTTAACAAAACAGGAGCCTAATGGAAACCAAACCTGAGATAATGGAAAATATTTGTGAAAAAGATTTCTATTCCAAATGCAAGTTTTTATGTTAAGAATCCTAAAATATAAAGTAACATTAAGATTCTTAAATATTTCAAAATATATATTAGTTATGACTTAGAAGCTAGAGAAATTAACTACATATCATTGCAACTGTCTTCTCTATTTGTAGCCTCAAGTAAGTATTTATAACTAGCGGCTAAGATTGTAAAACTATTCCTTCTTCCATAAAAGCTTCTGTTGATTGACCTTAATTCAATACAAGCGCCAGAAAATATTTAAAGTTTTTATTTTTCAGCCAATTGAACAGAGAAGACCTGTTCAATCTTCACTTACACTTTTCCTTGTGAAATGAAAATGATGGTCTTTTGCTTTTTTACTTTGCTAAAAAGAAGAAGCTGGACGGAGAAGACCTGTTCAATCTTAATGTGGAGTAAAAGTGTGAAGATTAGCTATCAAAAAAACACAGAGAGAGTGTGAAGAAGCTAGACGGAGAAAACCAGCTAGAGTTTTTTCCTTTGCTTCTCTAAGAACTAAGAAGAAGAAGATGTGCAGAAAGAGGGTGAAAATGTAAAATTTGTGTAGGGTTGGGAGACTTGGGGATTTGGGGTATTAATGTATAGTAAAAGCTGAGTAATGTATTGTTGGGCTTGAGTTTGGATAGTTGGGCTTAAAAAATAATCTGGTAAGTGTTAGAGTTAAAAGACTTAAATTTATCTATGATTAAATTTAACAAAATATTTATATTTTATTTATGAATAATATATAAATAATTATAAAATTTATATATATAATTTATCGGTTCGGTTTGGTTGTTTTTCTCGATTTTGTTTTTAGTAAAATTATAACCAAACCAAATAGTAATAATTTTCAAAATTTAAAACTAAATCTAACTAAACCAAATCATATATCGGCTTTTTTGATCGATTTGGTTGGATTTGCGATTCGATTTGGTTTTTAACCAAAACCATGAACAGCCCTAGGGCTATCTTCTCAATCCTTTTATGCTAGGGGTTTAAAAATCGTTGAACACTATCCAAACAATTTTCCCTTTTTGGCCCAATATTTTGTATCCTAGAGTACTGATCAAATTTTGTTATTTGGGGATTTTGCAGAAATGGGGTTAAGAGATACGCTGATGGTGTATAGAAATCAACTAAAAGCAGTGGAAAAGCATATAGGAAAGGAAGAACACAAGGTTCATTTCACTGACTTCATCAGGGAAGAGTTCAGGAAGAAGAGAAATTTTGAATACCCAAAAGACCCTTCTTTTATCCAGCAAAGAATTAAGCTTGCTCAAAATTATACTTACCTTCTCAACAGTGTCCACCATCATAAGGTTAGCTTCATCTCTCTAGTAAATTACTCCCTCCGATTCTATTTGCTTGTTTGATTTTGACTTCGCACGAAGTCTAAGAAAGTAAAGAAACTTTTGAATCTTGTAGTCTTAAACTAAAGATCTGCAGAATGTACCAAAATATCTTTAGTCTTGTACTCTTAAACATGTCATGTGGAAAATTAGAATTAAAGAGTTAACAGAGAAGGAAAAGAGACATTCTTTTCGAAACGGACCAAAATTTTAGAAAGGTGATGTAATATGAACCCTTCATCAAGGTAAGTGTTGTTAAGGAGGTCGGTGCTCATTGGTTTGATATTGTGGCATATATCAATACCATCAGAAAATCATCAATAGGATCAATTCTGTCAATATATCAGCAACTAGAAAGTATATTTTGCTTACAGTAGAAAGGATCAACTGAGATGTTATGATAGTACTATGTGTTAAACTTCTTATAATATAGGGGGATTACATGATAAGTTAATTAAGAGGTAAAAGAATATCCCTTATTGGATTAAAATGTAGAGGTGTTTGCTGTTTTAAGTCGATATATAATAGGAGGGAGACGAAGAAGATTTTCTGATGTTTTTTCTTTTTTTCTTTTCTTTTTTAAAAAGAGGGCTTTCTTGCTTAAGCTTGATTATAAGACATTGTAACTCAGCTGGGTCATTTTCACAACGTCAATAAAGGATAATCATTCATATCACTGAGGTTTCTTTTTTTCTAATAGGCCTATGTATACCTTGTGGTTTTATCCTTTATTAAATATTAGTTGACCATAAATTTGAAACGAAATAAGGGGGGAATCACAGGGATGTTACTATTGCATTTTACAAATCATGTGGCTTTCTTTGTTTCTGCAGGACCTATTATTTTCTTACAACATTGCAGTGGATAGATCCAATGAGATGACGAAAGTGCTGGGTAAATCTGCTGCAAGTGTGGGTCTCCGACTTCCTGATGTTTATCAGTCTTGAAAGTTGGTAGGTTTTCACTGTTTCCTTTTCCATTTACTTGTTTATGTGAAAGTGGGGTAAATGATGGATCCATTTATGCTATGAAGCTTGCATATTCCTTTCTAAAGCATATCTGTGCATGTGTTTTTGGGCTATGTTGGTTCGTCCGTATTTTCCTTTCTTAGAAAAGGGGGATTTGGGGGGAGGGGAGTACTCTGGGATAACAAATCCAGTACCTGCTCAAAACTAAATCTGAGTCAGCATTGTGCATGTTATATTGAACTAAAGAAAGGTGCTGTTGAAATCTAGGACGATAGGCCTATTAGCCTACTCGACAGTGCTTATAAAATCATTGCTAAGTTATTGACCGAAAGATAAAAGGTGATCATCAAAATGATATCTGGGAATGAAAATGCATTTATTAAGAGAAGACAAATTACCAATGCATCTTTTGTGGCAAATGAATGTTTAGATCATATAACTTTTGCTGAGCATCAGCCTAATGCACTATAGAACAGGTCGTTGATATTTTTCTAGAGATTAATAGTTGAAGTTCAGGATCTAATGCTCTAATGTTCTGCTTCATTTCTTGATGGAGAAGGTTGGTTTCAAGAAATATAGTATTACTGCTCAGCCAACGACCATATTAGACTACTAGGACCACCTATCTGTGGCAATATTTTTGTTGAGCAGCTTGTTAAACACATTTAGCATAAGACCTAGAAATTTTCAAACATTGAGGTCTTTGTGCCTTCTATCTGGCATTGTACCGTCCTGTTGCCATGCCTTTAAGCCTATAGGTTAACTTACTGTATTTTCCGACAGTTCTCTGTTCTGGTATTGATGCTTCAATTGTCTGTGTTTAGCTTCAAAATCACAGAAAGGAGATTGCTTCCTCTCAAAGTAATAAAACATAAACTATGATTTGAATATTTCATTACAGTCATTCCTAGCTGCCATACGCGTGAATTGGTATTATACTGTTGGAACTCAAAAATGGATTTTGCTGATTGGGCTAATGCCTAATTTAACACTTGAATTTGACATGTATGGGGTTACGGTGGATCCCTAATTCTTCCTTGTGGTTTGTCTAAAAAGACATTATTTACTGTCAATTTTTAATAGCTTGGGACAATCCACTGCAGCTATTGTTTTCTATTACCAAATTATTTACATGCATATCCAATCCTATTTTATTTTTAATAAGTTATAGCCAAGAAAATTCTTTTAACTTCGAAATGGTATCATATGGTTGTTATTGTTCTTCTCTTCGACTTCATTTGATTATAGCATCTATAGTCTAAGGCAATACTTCTTCTTTTGAGATTGTCCTGGGTTAGAGCTGCTTCATTTAAAGTAATCCAGGTGAAGGAGGTTACCATTGGAGGTGTATTGATTTTCCAGACGTGCTTCCAAGGCCAATTGTCAAGTATACCATTTTGAGAGCACATGAGATTGTAACTTTCCTTGACTGCGAACTGCCCATCTTTGGAATCCCCCCTTACCATTTTATCTTGCTGTTGTTCTTCATTTGTGTAGTGTTCCAGAGTGGCTAACAAAGTGAGGAGGTCATGGAGTTCCCAATCAAAAAGGTTCCTTCTGAATAGAGGGCTTCCAGAGGTATTGTCTCTGAATTATTAGGCAGTCAACTCTCTGTTGATTACTATCAGGAATAGTCCTGGATAAGAGGCCGTAAAAGCATTGTTGCGAAGCAATTTATCGTTATCGAATTTGAGTTGAGATCCATTGCGAACTTTATAGGAGATATTCTTGAAGAAATCTGCTCGGTGGCTACTAATGTGCTTCCAAATGCCAACTCCATGAGCCTGTTTTTGAACACCAATGATTGTGGGTTACAAACTTGGCATCATTTACAGTCCTCCATAGTGCTATATCATCATGATTATATCTCCATAACCATTTCATTAGCATGCTTTTGTTGTGTAGTCTCAAATTCAGATTCCAAGGCCACCTTGTGATTTTGGTTGAGTGACTTTGACCCATTTTACCAATGAAAACTTGAGAGTCTGGTTGTTACCCTCCCATAAGAAATTCCTCTTTAGTTTGCTAGTTGCTAAACTACGCATAGGGTACAATGACATGAAGTATGTGGGAATGCTATCAAGGACACTGTTGATCAGTGTGACCCCCCCACCCATAGAAAGATACAGTAATTGCCAAGTTGCCAACTTGTTTCAACCTTTTCTATGACACCATTCCAAACTCCAGGGGGTTTTAATTTTGCACCCAACGGAAGACCAAGATAGCTAGTAGGGAAAACATAAAATGTCTGCCAACACTTCAAGGTTGTGAATCTCATATTCTCATTTACTGGGTTAATGATACTTCTCAGCATGTTGATGTGCAGTCCTAACAGGGCTTCAAAAAATAGTAAAGTGAGGTTGAGGTGAGTCACTTGAGGCCTCTCTGCATTACAGAATATCAGTGTATCATCTGCATAAAGTAGATGTATGGCAGTGATAGAAACGCTGGGGTTCTTCCAACTTGAAAACCTTGTATCTATTGTAGTTCTTTAGCCCTAACCATCAGCTGGGTAAGACCCTCCATAGCCCGTATGAGTAGAAAGGGGAGATGGAATCACCTTGGCGTAGGCCTTTTTGTGGTGAAAAGAAGCCAACAAGGCTTCTATTGATCAAGATTTAATATTTGACTGTTCAGATGCAGAACTGGATCCACCATAGCAATTTATCTCCAAAACCAATCTTCTTCAGCATGTTAATGAGAAAGGACCAGTTCAACTGATCACATCCTTTCTCGTTATCAAGTTCATATGTAATGCTTGTTAATCAACTTTCGATTTTCCAATCCAGAACCTCATTGACTATTAGAGAGGCATCAGTGATCTGTCTGCCCTTTATGAATCCAGAAACCAGTTTGTTAATTACCCTCTTTAATCTTACTGCTAACACCTTAGCTGCTATTTTGTAAACACTTCTTATTAGGCTGGTAGGTCTATAGTCCGTTATCTCTATTACACCCTTCTTTTTTGGGAATTGAAAGAGGCATTGCAAGATCTTACCATGTGACTATGTGTTAGCACCCCTTTACCCTACCATCAGTTTATGCGTGGAGGAAAGTGGATTACTTAGCTTATCTATTAACTATGTTTTCCTATTTCTCTATAGTAGTTATTAGCAGTAAGGACAACAACAACAACAACAACAACATACCCAGTAAAATCTCACAAGTGAGGTTTGGGGAGGGTAAAGTGTACGCAGCTCTTACCATTACCTCGGGATGGCAGAGACGCTGTTTCCGAAAGACCCTTGGCTCAAGTGTAGCAAATTCAGGTACAAAGAAGAGGAACACATTAAAGATAATATGGCAACACGGGATAATGCAGAATCTACCATGAAAACAATACTCAGCCACAAAATTGTGCGATAATTGAAACACAATAAACGACAACAATGACAGATATCTACGGTTAAACCCTACGCTACCATGCTACGACTAGTGCGTGACAACACTCTTATCCTACTAATCTTCTACTCTAATGCGCGTCCTCCATATCCCCCTATCTAAGATCATGTCCATGATAACTTGAATATGCGCCATGTCCTGTCTAATCACCTCTCCCCAATACTTTTTCGGCCTACCTCTACCCCTCTTCGTACCCACTATATCCAAGCTCGCGCACCTCCTCACTGGGCCGTCTGAACCTCGCCTTATCATATGTCCAAATCATCTCAATCTCGCTTCCTTCATCTTGTCCACCATGGAGGCCACTTCCATCTTATCTCGAATGGCCTCATTCCTGATTTTATCACACCTAGTATGTCCACACATCCATCTCAACATCCTCATTTCTGCGACATGCATCTTCTAAATATAAGAGTTTTTGATTGGCCAACACTCCGTCCCATACAACGTCGGTCTAACCACCACTCTATAAAACTTATCTTTAAGATTCAGTGTATCTTTTTAGCACAAAAGACTCTGGAGGCTAGCCTCCACTTCATCCACGCCCAGCCAATACGGTAGTGACATCACCGTCGATGTCCCCACCACTCTGGATTATAGAACCAAGATATTTGAAACTGTCACTCTTACTCCCTGAGTATCCAGCCGCACGTCCACTTCTTCCTCATGCAACTCCTCAATGAATTTGCACTTCAAATACTTCATTTTGGCCCTGCTCAACTTAAACCCTTTAGCTTCGAGAGTTTGTCTCCACACTTCCAACCTATCATTCACTTCGCTACGTCTCATCAATCAAGAGTATGTCATCTGCAAATAACATACACCAAGACACTTTATCTTGGATGCACCGCGTCAATACATCCATCACCACAACAAAGAGGAATGGACTAAGAGTTGATCCCTGATGCAACCCCATTTCCACAGGGAAATGCTTCGAGTCTCCTCCTACCCTTCTAACTCGTGTTTTAGCTCCATCATACATGTCCTTTATCGCCTTAATGTAAGCCACCGTGACACCTCTAGCCTCCAGGATTCTCCAAAGAACTTCCCTCGGAACGTTTTCATAGGCCTTCCCAATGTCAATGAACACCATATGCAAGTCCCACTTCTTTTCCCGGTATTTCTCCATCAATCTCCTCACCAGATGGATGACTTCTGTAGTAGATCTTCCCGCCATGAATCTAAATTAGTTTTCGGAAATGGACACACGCCTCCTCACCCTCATCTCCACCACTCGCTCCCAAACTTTCATAGTGTGACTTAACAAGTTAATACCCTTATAGTTGTTACTGTTTTGGATATCACCCTTATTTTTGTACAACGAAACCATTGTACTCCACTTCCATTCTTCAGGCATCTTAGCTGTCTTAAAAATGATGTTGAACAACTTATATATTTATTATTTTCCCTTATTTATTTGTAACAGTTACTAGCAGTAAGGAGGTTATTCCTCCACTTTCTCATTTCAATAGTAGTAGGATGTGTTTCCATGTTATTAGGTGGGTGGTTAATCCACCAATGTTTTTTGAGGAAAGGGTTAGTCCCCCAATGTTGTATTTAAAGTTATTTGAATTTAATGGAAAGGAAAGCAAAAGATTATTCCTGTTTTTAAGTACTTGAACTCAAGAGATTGCAGGTTCTCTCTTAACGAACCAACACTAACATAGTCATAGGAAGAAAACATCTGATTTCATATTCCATAACTAGATCCATATCGGGGTACCGTAACAACTTGGTATCAGAGACTAGAGTTATGGGAGATCTAATCTAGCAACAATTGGCACTATGTTGACTTTATTCCAAGAAGAACCTGCAACTAATTTAGCAAGACAGGAAGCCATAAATGCTCGCTTGGACGCACTCACGAAGGATATTAGCAGATTCAAAGGCGGATGCTGAAGCAACTGAAAAAGGCAGTCACAATCGAAGTTGGAAAGGTAAAGCAGTGGCTGTAGGTTCAGAAACTAGTGGGAATTCCATGATTCCTAAATATAAAAAGTTTGATTTTCTACGATTTCATGGCCGCGCGGATCCTTCGGAATGGCTGAACAAGTGCGAGCATTTCTTTCGACGATAGGAAACACTAGAAGAAGAGAAATTTGGACTTGCTTCTTTTCATTTGGAAGGAATTTCATGACTCTGGTTTCTTCAACTAGAGAAAGATTTTCCTCAATGATCTTGGGATGAATTCAAACGTCAATGCAACCTTCGTTTAGGACCACCAATTAGAAGTCAAAAGTTGGGAGATTTGGCCAAGTTACGCCAAATTGGATTTGTGTTAAATTACCAAGAATAGTTTAAGCAATTGGTTTCGCAGGTTGGTACCCTTACACAAGTGCAAAAAGTTGAACTATACATTAGTGGTCTTTCTAATTATATAGCAATTGAGGTAGAATTGTATAATCCTCCAGATTTGACTACGACAATGAGTATTTTCCGACTTTATGAATGCAAGAAACAGCCCCTTTGTTCACTATTGATAGATGTCTGTAGATCAAAGACGGGATTTCTCACCTCAGCAATCTGCCATGTTTGTGATGAAATTGACCAGATCTGAAATGGATGAAAGACGGCTTAAGGAACTATGTTTCAATTGTGATGAACTATTTCACTCCGGGCCATCCGTGCAAGAAATTATTCTAGATTGATTTCATTGTCGATGAGGAAGAATTTGATGAAAAAGAGGGAAGTACTAGTACTTTCCACGCTTAGTGCTTGAGGACAAACGCGATTTGAAAGAGGGGAGTAATGTTACCCCTTTAGCCTACCAACAGTTTACGTATAGAAATTTTAATCAGAAAGTAGATTTCTTCAACTTATCTATTAATTATGGTTTATTAATTATGGTTTCCTATTTCTCTGTAGCAGTTATTAGCAGTAAGGACAACTTATCTGTTAATTATGTTTTCCCATTTCTTTGTAGCAGTTATTAGCAGTAAGGAGGTTATTCCTCCACTTTCTCATTTTAGTAGTAGTAGGAAGTTATTTCCTTGTTATTAGGTGATGTTAATCCACTAATGTATATTTAAAATTATTTGAATTCAATGGGAAGGGAAGCAGAACATTATTCCAGATTTTGAGTACTTCAGCTCAAGAGATTGCAAGTTCTCTCTTAATGAACCAGCACCATAGGTCGTAGGAAGAAAACATCTGATTTCATCTTCCAGCATCCCATAACTAGATTCATATCAAGGGACTGTGACACCACGTGGATGAAAATAATGTAACACTGCCATTATGTCTGATTTAGGAAAGTCCCAGGATTTTTGAAAGAAAGCCACGGTATACCCATCTGGCCAGGGGCCTTGTTAGGGGCACAAGACTTTAATATGGATTGAACTTCTGTTTTCTGTAAAGGGGATTCAAGCCCCTCCCTTTCCTATGGATTGAGTGAATTCAGCCTCTCAATTTGCAGTGGGTCTCCGGGTTTCTCTTTCATTTTAAAGACTAAAGATACTGATAGTAATTTAGGATTTCATGTTTAATTTGTTCCTTTTCATCAATCAAATTATCCCCCACCTTAAGTCTTTCTATGCAATTGTTTCTTCTGTGACCATTGACAATACTGTGAAAGTACTTTGTGTTCCTATCTCCTTCATTCAACCATAGACACCTATATTTTTGCCTTTGAGATATTTTGCTAAAGCAATCTGCTTTAATTCAAGTTGCAAACTGAAAGATTTTAGCTTTTCCTCTAAGGTGGGTGTCCTCTGATCTGCAGCTTGATCAAGTCTAGCTAGTTCATTAAGTGCCATGCTCTTCTTGGTCTCATTCTTGCCATAGACTTCCTTGTTCCACTCTGTAGTGTCTTTTTTGAGTATTATTAGTTTCTGGATGAGAATGAAGTCAGGAATGACACTGACTGTGTAAGTTGCCACCATTTCTTAACCAACTCCAAGTAGCCTTTTGAGTTTTGATTGAAGCCACATGTTTTCGAACTTGAAATAAGAGGGAGTGGCCTACCAATCCCCACTTTCCAGTACAATGGGCTTGTGATCTGAAACTACTTTGGCCAGTGCATACTGTTTTACATCCTTGTAAATATCACTTCATTAAGGTGAGATCAAGTATCTATCAATTCTTGAGGCTTGAGGTTCTCCTTTTGACTGTGTATTGGGTAGCCTGGAGTGGAAGGTCTATCAGATCAGGTCTAGGATTGTGCTGAGAAGTCCTTTATTGCCTTGGATCTTCTTGTGCAATGAGTTTTTCATGCTCATATCTACAAACACTGAAATCACCATCAATTACCCAATGATCAGACCATAAACCCCTAATAGCAGCCACCTCATTCCATAGGTCAGACCTTTTTGGAATAATTTGGGGGCCAGAAATACCTGTGAGTACCCATTTGAAGTCATCAGAAAGCCTTTCAAATCTGTATGAAATTGAAAAGATCGAGTATGGTTGTCCACACACTGCCAAAATCTTTTATCTCACATGATAATGATATACCCCCTCTACTTCCACAAGCTTTTGGTTCAGCCCAAGAAACCCACCTGTTCGACCAAATCTGTCTGATCCATGGAATGCACCACTCTTCAATTTTAATCTCCTGGAGACAGAATATCCACTTTTCATTTGCGCAAGAGAGATTCTTAGTGCATCTCTTATTCTCGTCATGTAAACCACGTACATTCCAGCTTAACATTTTTACTTTCATTTGGATTGCGCTCTACAGTGCCTTTCCCTGTTCCTCTTAGTATTACCTTGTTATAGTCCCCATGATAACTTCTAACAGTTCCAATTTCCCTTTGGACTTCCCTCTCCTAGAGCTTGGGGTGATTTGCCCTGCGATTGCATCTGTGATTTCCTTCTCTCCCCCATTCTTAAACTAACCCCAGAATATCATGTTCAAAATAACGTTTACGTGGCTCTCCCCTTCTCTATTCATTTGCTATTTCCTTTCTCTCTTTTTCTTTCGGTTTCTTGCTTCTGGTCCAAATCCATATGGCGGAACTCTCTGCATGTATTCCCTTATGTCGAAAGTCATAGGCTCTTGCCATATCAGTTTGACTTTTGTTCATAAGAATTCGAATTATAGATACTCAAAAAGTTGCCTTTTCATAACATGTGAAGCTTAGAAAGTCCATATGTGCACGGAACAAAATAATCCAGGGAAATTAATTCTCACACTTGTTAATGTAAAGAGACATTGTTTGAACAAAGAAACTATGTCATACTTTCTTTCATTTTCTTGCACTGGGCAATTATTTATCCTATGTCTAGCCTAGAGTTGGCCAAAATGATACGACTTCTCCACAACTGTCACCCAATAGGTCCAAGATCAGTAGATAACAGTCGATTAATGAGAATTTGATTTTCGGACTTGTACTGCAGTCTGTTCTTAATTTTGCAGTGATTCCAAATTCCTATTGATTCTCTCTTTTCCAGCAATGTGGTTAGGATCTGAAAATACTCTCTCTTTGAATCCAAGAAATAGTTCAACTGCATTGCCACAGTGGCTAATTGAGTATAGGAGCACAGATTGCTAGTTGGCTCATTTAGATAGAATTTAATATTTAGGAAGCTGCATGCTTGTCATCTTGTGCTTCTACTAATAGCATTTTGTTTATATTTGGGTGGTTGTATTGGATGGTGAAGTGAAATTGAGTAATCCGGGTTGTTCGTGGGGGTTTGGATCTACGATGTTACTGGACATTGTGGTGGTTTTTGTTCTGCAAAAAGCTCGATGTATCTTGGTTTGAATGCGGACCTCTCTCTGATAATAAACCCTTGTGAAATGTGACTGGTTTTCTTGAGTGAGCTATAATCTTAAGACATAAATGATGTAGCTACCTCTGGCAAGCATCAATGCTTCACTAGTTTGCAGAGGATCACAGGAAATGGCAGTGATCCTAACTCTTGTCAACTTATGTACTATTATTTTGCAAATTTTAGGGGCCAGTTGCGTTGGAGAAAATGTTTAAAAATTAACCTTCCATATTAATTCATTTGTCACTTGTATTTCTATTCAGCCCCTGTAAACTTTGACATCATGCACATCTTCTTACATTCTTGCTAGCAACTTTTGTATCACGTCATTTCCATCTATAATACACACACTCATACTCTTTTTTGTTTGCAGCACATGTATCACGTCGAAGGTGATTTTTCAAATAATTCTAAGTGGCTGGAAACTGAAATTAGCCCTGATAGCATAAATTTGGATAACCGAATAGACAAAAGCATCGACTTGGAAGAACCTCCTTCCTGTATGGGGCTGAAAGACTTGGCAAAAGCAGATGAATTGTACGGTTTCATTGGGAATTCTGATATTACGGTGTTGAATTTTGTCTTAAACTATAGTCTGGGGAAAAAATAAACTTGTCTTAATGCTCTGAGTAGCTTATTTTGTTCCAAATGCACATGATTCGACAAACTTTTATAATCTCTCTAGTCTGTACAGAAGTTCATCCCGCAGAATATGCTTACATATATCAAGCCCATTCTATATGTGGGAAGTAGAGAATACAATCTCTTTGTCCCGACCCAAAATTCCATGGGTAATGATGAAACCTATCCCAACCCGACTATGGTAAGTAAGTGTGATTCAACAACTCAGAATATTCGAAGTAAAGGCAATAAGAAGCGAATCCATACACGATGATTATAACGATAATAATAATTCAAGATATACTCAAACAGGGCTAAACAAAAGAATCTTAAACCCCAAGACTCAATTGTAATAAGTACAAGAGCAACTCTAAATACAGGATACTAAATCAAAAGTACTGAGACAGACTCCAAATCCGAGGAGGTCACCACTATCCCGAGTACTGTTGAGATGCATGAGCTCTAGCCGCAGGCCACTTGTACCAGGATTTGCACTAGAATGGTGTCGAAAAGTAGGGGTGAGTACGATCCACTTGTACTCAATAGGCATCATATGGCTGATTGAGCTTAATCAGTTACTATATGGAATAAGGAAGACTAAAATGACCCGCAGAAAAGTCTCAACAGTTCAATATCAATAATCTCATAGTCTATTTCAATCACAACGATAATCCAAATAAACAATGCAATGCAATGGCCATGTCTACTGGTGTATACCCCTTCCCCTCAATCTATGCTGGAAGGTGGGAACTATAGGGGGACTTGCTAGTTCTATATAACCCCCCCCCCCCCCCTAAAATAAAAAAATAAAAAAATCTTACCTTGGATGAGCTCAGAATCTTACATCAGACTAATTCAATAGAATTAGCAGATATCTCCGTTTGGAATCTTACATCGGACCAATCAATAGAAAGTAGATCATTTTCTTTCAAAAATCAGTGTTTCCATTGGTACAATCCAGTGATCCATGAGATGAATGAATATGCACGATTAAGATGATGAGACGAGTCAAACACAATAGATATGTACGAGATCTCAAGATATCAATCAACTCATGAACGGAAGCTACAAGCCTCAATATCAAGCCATAAATTCGAATCACAATTCACTAACACAGTACAAGACCCAATGTGAGCATCACCACAACAATCCACTCATGTGCCGCTTTAAATCACTAAGTCACTCAACTCATAGCGCGCTTTACACGATAAGTCTCCACCCAACTTAACTCTAAAGAAATTAAGTCATAACCTACCTCGAGGTCGAACTGCAAGTCTCTAACGATTACAAACTCATCTTCCCTTTCCGAATGGCTTCGGAATGCAACCAATCTATCAAAAACAAGATTGCTCATAAATATGCATCAAACGATATCCAAAAAGGAGGTTGACTTTTTGGACCCAACTTGAACCCCTAAAAAAACCTCCTTCATGATAGCGATTCACCCTCCGCGATTGCGATGCTGAAAGAATTCCTTCTCCGCGATCGCAACAAGTTGTGGGTTGCACCAGCAGTTGAAACATAGACAAAAATCTCCCGATAGACCCTCGAGATGCATTTGTAACCACATGGACACAATCCAATTATGCTACTAGATCAAAATCAACATTCCTGAATCAATGGAACCATCAAATTCACCAATGGTGATTGTTATCAACGAGTGTTGGCCGAAGTCAACTCTAGGAATAATTTACCAACTTTCCAACCGACTCGAACACATCCGAATGACTCAAGACCCAAACCAATAACGCTATTAACCCAAAAATGATATTTCAAAGCTACAGAATTCTCATACGACATTAAAATTGCCAAATGTTGATCAAAGTCAACCCGCTCAATGTTAAAATATTCCAAAATTAAAATCTCACCTCAAACTCAACAAACTACCTCAAGAACTATGCCACCCGCTTCAGTAACCCACAAGTACCATAATACAACTATCGGGAGGGATAAAACTGACAAAACATGCAAAAATCCAAAATTCGATATAAGGGTTGTTACATCATCCACCACTAAAACACACGTTCGTCCTCGAACGTAAAAGTAAGGAAGGCACCTGAACTGTCAAAAAGTTGATCTACTCTGTATGTTTAACCTTATCTCCCATGTATCCTCCTCAACCGAATGATGTTTCCACTGAACCTTTACTGAATCAATTCTCTTAGACCTGAACTGTAACACCCCATACATTTTCGAACCTATTTGACTACTTTAGCATTTATGGAATTATTTAAACTTGAGATGGTTGATGTATTACACACCACCTTTGTTGGGCTGAATTAATCTTAGGCTAATGGGCTCAAGTGAGGCCCAAAATGAAGTAAATAAGACATGTCCCAAATGGAAAATGATCCATTCTAATTTGACCAAGTAAACATACCATTTTTGGTCAAAAAGTGGGGCTAAGGATAGACTTGAAAGGGGAGTATCTAAGGCTGAAATTCAGCCTAAATTCACCATAATACACTTGCCAAAAAATCAGATTTTTATCACATATTTCTCTCCTCTCAAAACCCTAGCCACCCTAAACTTCCTTAAGGATTTTTGGACAAAATCTTCCACTTGCAAGTCTTGGTAAGTGTTTCCTCCTGTAAATTACTATATTATATGCATAAGAGGGTGTGTAAATCATATTGGTTATGTTGGCAAAGTGTTGACCAGTCCACTATGTGTAAAACAGTCCACTTTTGCTTAATCGGTAAAGGACTTGCCTTCTATGTGGTTCAAACTTGAAAGGGGACTTAAGGTTTTGAAGGAGGTGAATTTGATGGATTAAATGTCAACATGTAGGATGTGGTCCCTAACTTTCTTTCTCTTTGTGTATGACTTGTGGAAATGTTGTTATGTAATTTGCATGGAATCGGTGGTGTAGTGAAAAGAAAAGATAGTCTTGTGATGTTCATGTGCATTGTGAAACCATAATTGTTCATTAGCATCACCTAAAATATTAAAAGAGAAGCTCACTTATGGACATGGGTCATTTATTACAAAGATGGACCCAAAAATAACCCATTTCAGCAAAATCGGGCATCCGCCCTCGCGGATGAGCCACCTGCCCACGCAGGTCACGCCGCAGGTGGCTCTAGATAGGGCCAGGAGGGAACCTGCGGCCTCACCTCATCACCTGCGGGCGCAGGTTGCTCCGCAGGTCCTTCCAGAAGTTTGTTTTACTTGTTTTTGCTTCTCTTTGACCCTCCAAGGCCCCTCTACCCTTCTTGGATGCAATCATCAACTCATGGTACCCTTTGGATGGCTCTAAGGGGGTAGTCCGGAGGCATTTTGAATTGTATCAATTGTTGATTGTTTTTAATGTGTTATTGTGAAAGGTATTTAGGTGACTTGATGGCGTAAATGTGACGATGTGTTAAGGAGGAAGTATAAAGTATAAACTTGGTGTGAAATTCTATCGGTTTGTGATATCTAGGTTGATGTGTGGAATGTTTTGGTGTTGTTGGTATGGTGATGCAGTAAATTGTATTGTAGGAGGGTGGAATAAAGTTGTATGTCAGTCACGTAGCTCATTATCGTCTTGTGAACTTGTAATGTAGTTAGTTGTTAATGTGAGCTCCGTTATGTACTTGTGTTGTAGAGTAACAAGTAAGGAAGGAGCTGAATTGTTGTATTCACATATTGAAAGGATAAGGTATGTAAGGTTACTCTTTTCTGTATTCTTTGGCAGCACCTGTTGTTCACATCGTTACCGCACTTGTTTTCATTTCAAAATGTTCCAAAGTATCTCATTTCAGGTTTGTTAGAAATTGTTATTCATGTGTTTCTTATTCATTGACTATTGTTCCAAAGCTCCAATAATTTTATAACCACCAATGTATCAATCTCACAAAAAGTAAAGGAATGAAGTAATGCATATTTGTTTGAGTACGGGTGGAAGCTTGGGGGGCGAAAGCCTAGCTCAAGCCGATCCTGAGATTATTGAATCAGGGGTAGCTCTGGGGGCGAATGCCTAGCTCAAACCAAACCTGACAGGGGGCAACTCTGGGGGTGAAAACCTAGCTCGAGCCGAACCTGATATATTGATTTATGGGTGGCATCTCTGGGGGCTTAAGCCTAGCTCGAGCCGATCCCAATGTTATTTCCCACTGATCAGTTGGGCCCGGGCTGTAACACCCCGTACGTTTCTAAGTCTAGCTGACAACCGTAACATTTACGGAAATATGGAAACATGAGAGAATTGATGAATTATGTATCAATATGTGGGCATTTAAAAGCCTTGCACAATTGGGCCCAAAAAGAAGCCCAAAAATCATAAGAAAACATGGCCCAAAAGATTTTTTTTGACCCATTCTTGCATTGATCATCCATGGACCAAGTAAAACCACCAAGTGTGTGGATAAGAATCATTCAAAAGGGACTATATAAACCCATAAATCATATTTTTAGTCATTAGATATACACATGCCTTTTTAACATTTTCTTAAACATTATTTCTCAAGATACAAACCCTAAGGCAACTACTTGTTGGGCCAAGATCACACTTTGGTAAGTATTTATTCTCATGGTTCAGTATATAGTATGTGTAAGATGATGTAAAAATCATGTTGGTTGTGTTGGCAAAGTGTTGGACAGTGTGCTATGTGTAAAAACTGTTATTTTTGCAATCGGAGAATGGTTTTTGTCTTGTGAACTTGAACATGGACTTATGGTCATGAAGGAACTGAACTTTATGGGTTAAATATTGACATATGAGATGTTATTATAGTCTTACCTTGTTTCATTCTTGTGCATAATGTTTGGAGTTGCTATTGTAAAGTTGGTTATGGTTTTGGGTGACTTATTGGTCGTAAAGTGCAGTTTTGGGTGTTGTTATGTGTGTCGTGGGATCATGGCTGAATGTTGGTGTTTAAGATGATCAAAAATATGTCAAAATAAGTTTGGTTATGATCATGGACCATTCATGGCATGAAAAGACCCCAAAAAGACCATTTCGGACCAAAACGGGCATCCGCCCCCGCAGACAGAGGCACCTGCGGGCGCAGATGCCAACCCAGATGCCTCTGGCTGCTAACAGAGGGCATCTGCGTGCACACCTCAGCCACCTACGGGAGCAGGTGGCAGCGTAGGTCCTTCCAGATTTTCGTTTTGGGTGCTCCCGTCTCTAGTTGATCCCCGAAGGCCCCTATACCCTCTTTGGATGTAATTATCAACTTGTGATGTTGTTTTAATGAGTTTAAAGTATCGTATGGAGGTGTGTTGGACTGTATTAAGTATGGATGGTTGTTCATATGTTGTTATGATGGAGTAATTGTGACGGAATGATCAAGGGAAAAGCGTAAAGGATAAGTATGGTGTGAAATGCTATCGATGTATGATCTCTTGGTCAATGTGCATAGTGTTATGGTGTTGTTGATATGATAATGCCTTGGATTGTATTGTAAGGGGTGACATGACGTTATACGACTGTCATATAGTTCATTGACGTCTTGTACGCCTGTATAGCAACTAGTTGCTAATGTATGCTACGATATGTACTTGCATTGTAGAGTAAGACGTACAGAAGAAGCTGGACCATTGTGTTCATACATAGGCTTGTGAATTCATACTTGGAAGTGAAGGTATGTAAGGTTACTTTGTCCGTATCTTTCTGCAGCATATAGGATTCACATTGACGTTACACTTGTACTATTCCGAAATGTGTTAAGGTATACTATTCCGGTTCAAATGGTTATTATCACAAGTTTCCTATTCATTGCTCAATTATGAATCACATGTCTCCTCTTCATTGACAATGTTCCAAAAAGCCCAATAAAGTTGTGTTCCAAAGTTCCAATAGTGGTTATGCTCATGTATCTTGTTCATTGCTGGTTGTCCAATGGTTCCAATAGGGTTATGTTTTCCAAAAGGCTCTATATCCAAATAATGTTATTCACATGTCCCTTACTTATTGGTTAATGATCCAAAGCTTCAAGTCAAGTTATGACTATCATGTGTCAATCTCAAAGTAATAAACAATGTAATGCATATGTGGTCAATGATCAAGTATGGGTGGCAGCTTTGGGGGCAAAATGCCTAGCTCAAGCCGATCCCAAATCAGGGGGCAGTCCTAGGGGCATAAGCCTAGCTCGGACTGATCCTAACAGGGGGCAGCTCTAGGGGTAATAACCTAGCTCGAGCCGAACCTGAAATATTGTACGGGTGGCAGCTCTAGAGGTACTAACCTAGCTCGAGCCGATCCCGATATATACATTGATTTATAGGGTGGCAGCTCTAGGGGCATAAGCCTAGCTCGAGCCGATCCCAACATAACATGATGTTATGTTTAAAACCCACTGTTCAGTCGGGGCCCGGGTATCACATGTCACAGTTAAAGCTAAACAATCATAGAAGCAAAGATACAAAGAAAGTAAAGAAAGCAAAATACATGGTTTCCAAAGTACAGAAAAGTGACTCATCTACATTGTGACTTATCTATATTGGTTATGCATGTGAACTTGAGTTCTTTGACATATTTGCATATCTTACAAGTTTCATATGACCTTACATACTCAGTACATTCTTCTTACTGACCCCTCTTGGGGAATTTACTTTACTTGCTGCAGGCGCAGGTACTAGTAGGCTTCCACAGTAGGTTGTCAGTTGTTGTAGATCATTGGTGAGCTCCAGTTAGTTCGGGGCTTCTCCGAGTCACAGTTGAACATATGTTTTGGTGTTGTACATGTTGTATAGCTCGGGGACTTGTCCCGACTTTTGGTTCATTTTGGTCAATGCTCTTGTTAGAGGCTTTTGTAGACGGATGTGGGTGTATAAATGAAAAAGGCATATGTCGTTTTTGACTTGGTGGCCTGAACGGCCGTGTTTCGCATATGTAAATCTATATCATATGTTCCATGAGTTCCGTTGTTAGTATTTAAAGCTTTTACATGATTATAGGTTTCTTATGGCATGCACATGAATGAACATAGGCAAAGATTGGTTCTCTCGGGCCTTATCGGCTACGGGTGCCAATCATGCCTCGTTGGAATTCGGGGCGTGACAAAAGTGGTATCAGAGTAGGTCGTTCTAAGGGTGTATACAAAGCCGTGTCTGAGTAGAGTCTTACTTATCAATGTGTTGTGCACCATATTTATAAGTAGGAGGCTACGGGACATTTAGGATGATGTTTCTTTTCTTTAATTCTAGATCGTGCAATAGAGCCAGTGTTGTAAGTTGAAATGAAATCTGACCATGGTTAATTATTTTTCTTTGGTATAGTCAAAATACCAATCACGAGAGGAGGTAGAGGTAAAAAGAAGCAGGTGGATGTGCCTGCTGTGAAGGAATAAGTAGACTACCACCTGACCAAGCTAGTCAAGGTGGAGCAAATGCTGAAATTTTATCGTGGTCTTCGTCTACTTTTCCAGCTCCGGAGGAGCCAGTTGGTAGAGAAGTACCCGCAGAACCACTAATGAATGCCACAGATCAGGATCTCAGGAACGCAGTTCACATGTTGACACAGTTAGTGGCAGCCCAGAGTCAGGGACGAGCTGGTCCAATTGCACATGATGATGATGCGACTAGAGTGGCGAGTCGCAGAACACAGGATTTTTTGAAACTGGACCCTCCTATATTCACAGGGTCAGATCCGAAAGCAGATCCACAGGACTTCGTGGATCAGATTCAGAGAGCTCTGGAAGTTATGCATGTGTAAGGGGGTAGAAACAGTTGAACTTGCTGCGTACAGGTTGAAAGGAGAAGCGATATTATGGTATGAGGATTGGAAGAAGTCATGTGGTATCGGTGCAATGCCAATAAATTGGGAAGAATTCAAAGTGGCTTTTCTTGACCATTACCTTCCGTATGAGATCTGTGAGGCTCGTGTGGATCAATTTCTAAATCTCCGTCAGGGAAATTTAAGCGTGAGAGAATATAGCTTGCAATTTAATTCCTTGGCTCGATATGCGCCAAATATTGTGGCTACGATGACAGACAGAGTCCATAGATATGTGGACCGACTAGAGCCATATTTGGTAAGGGATTGCACTATTGCCGCTTTGAATAAAGACATGGACATAGCTAGAATACAAGCCTTCGCCCAGAAAATGAAAGATCAAAGACAAAGACGAAGGGTACATGAATTTGACAGGGGACAGTCCAAAAGGGCTAGACCTATGGGACCACCTATGATGTCCCAAGGAGGATCTAGGCCCCGCATGTTTTCGAGACCACCTAGACCATCGTTCTCTTATTCCACAGGGGGTGCTCACTCTCAGTTTCGAGGTTTTAGGGGCGGTCCATCTGGGCAGAGTAGCGGAGTTCACGGGTCATAGGCAGCCAATTTTCCTCGTCAGCAGTGTCAGCACTGTAGATGTAGTCATGCAGGTACATGCAGATTGGGGACAAATTCTTGCTTTTGGTGCGGTATGATGGGGTACATGATGCGAGGGTGTCCCCAGAGGAGCATGGGTGGTATAGCACGACCGACAGGATCGGTCGTTGCATCATCAACATCGGTTCCTTGTTTGGGATGAGGTGCATAGCCGGTTGGCCGTGGTAGGGGTGCCAGAGGAGCAGCCAGTACTAGTGGGGTCCAGAATCGCACTTATGCCTTAGTGGACCGACAGAATTCAGAGGCTTCCCCTGATGTGGTCACATGTACATTATCCATATTCTCATACAATGTATATGCATTGATTGACCCTGGTTCTACATTTTCCTATGTTACTCCTTTGGTTGCCGCAAAATTTGCAAAGGCGCCAGAATTATTATTTAAATCAATTAAAGTGTCTACACCGGTCGGTGAATGTATTGTTGCAAAAAGAGTATATCGTGATTGTGTGGTAACTATGTGTGGTCATGATACATTGGCCGATCTCATTGAATTAGATATGGTGGATTTTGATGTGATCATGGGAATGGATTGGTTGACCTCTTGTTATGCCACGGTAGATTGCCGGGCCAAGAAAGTGCAATTTTGCTTTCTGCAAGAAAATGTTCTTAAATGGCAGGGTAATGTAGGGGCGCCAAGAGGAAGATTTATTTCCTATTTGAAAGCCAAAAAAATGATTGCCAAGGGATATATATGTCATTTAGTACGGGTGAAAGATACTGAAGTGGAACCACTAACTCCGCAGTCGATTTCAGTGGTCAATGAATTTCTAGATGTGTTCCCAGAGGATCTTCCAGGTTTACCCCCAGAACGGGAAGTAGAATTTGGCATTGATGTGATTCCAGGCACTCAGCCTATTTCTATTCCTCCATATAGAATGGCTCCAGCAGAATTGCGTGAATTGAAGGAGCAATTGAAAGATTTGCTGGACAAGGGCTTCATTAGACCTAGTGTGTCCCCGTGGGGTGCACCGATATTATTTGTACGAAAGAAAGATGGCACGTTCAGAATGTACATCGATTATCGGCAATTGAATAAGGTAACGATCAAGAAAAAATATCCCCTCCCTCGAATTGATGATTTGTTTGACCAGTTACAGGGTGCCAAGTGCTTTTCAAAGATCGACTTGAGGTCGGGTTACCATCAAGTCAGAGTTAGAGAAGAAGATGTGCCCAAGACAGCTTTTCGAACACGGTATGGCCATTATGAATTTTTAGTTATGTCATTTGGACTAACAAATGCACCAGCTATGTTCATGGATTTGATGAATAGGGTGTTTAAGCCATTCGTGGACGTGTTCGTCACGGTATTTATAGATGACATCCTGGTTTATTCAAGATCACCAGAGGACCATGCTAATCACTTACGGAAAGTGCTACAGATTCTTCGTGAACGTAAGTTGTATGCAAAGTTTTCCAAGTGTGAGTTTTGGTTAAAATTAGTTGCATTCTTGGGTCACAGTATATCAGATGAAGGGATACAGGTGGATACACAGAAGATTGAAGCAGTGAAAAATTAGCCAAGACCTACGACACCCACAGAGATTCGTAGTTTTCTTGGACTGGCGGGTTACTACAAAAGATATGTGGAAGGGTTTTCCTCTATTGCTGCACCGTTAACTAAGCTTACACATAAGGCAGTTAAATTTCAGTGGAATGATGCGTGTGAGAAAAGCTTCCAAAAGTTGAAAGACAAATTAACCTCCACACCAGTTTTAGTACTTCCTGAGGGTACCGAAGGTTATGCAATCTATTATGATGCTTCCGGGATTGGTCTTGGATGTGTGTTGATGCAGCATGGTAATGTCATAGCATATGCCTCACGACAGTTGCGGCCACATGAGAAAAATTATCCCACACATGATCTTGAATTAGCAGCGGTGGTCTTTGCTTTAAAGATATGGCGTCATTACTTGTATGGAGTTCATGTTGATATCTATACGGATCACAAAAGTTTACAATATATCTTTAAGTAGAAGGAACTCAATTTGAGGCAACGAAGGTGGTTGGAGCTTTTAAAAGACTATGACATTGATATTTTTTATCATCCAAGCAAAGCAAATGTGGTAGCTGACGCATTAATTCGCAAGACAGTAGAAAGCACTAGTGGTCAAGGGACGGAAAAGAAAGAGATAATCAAAGATATACATCAATTAGCCAGCTTGGGGGTTCGTCTTCTTGAATCCTCAGAGGAAGGAGTTATTGTGCAGAATGCGGCTGAATCTTTGTTAATAGCTGAGGTGAAAGAAAAGCAGTTTACAGATCCTATGTTAATGCAGTTAAAGGAGAATGTAGAAAAGAATTTGACAGAGGCATTTGATCTAACACAGGAAGGGATGCTCCAATGCCAAGGTAGAGTATGCGTTCCAGATGTAGATGAACTGCGGAAATGAATCATGATGGAGGCACATCATTTGCGCTATTCTATTCATTCGGGTGCTACTAAAATGTACCATGATTTAAAAGCAGTGTATTGGTGGAAAAATATGAAGAAGAATATTACAGAATTTGTCGCTCAGTGCCCGAATTGTCAACAAGTAAAGGTAGAGCATCAGAAACCAGGAGGTTACATGCAATGTATTAA
This sequence comes from Capsicum rhomboideum, assembly GCA_031232105.1. Taxonomy (NCBI): domain Eukaryota; kingdom Viridiplantae; phylum Streptophyta; class Magnoliopsida; order Solanales; family Solanaceae; genus Capsicum; species Capsicum rhomboideum. The sequence continues at coordinate 103,033,376 of CP124715.1, forward strand.
TCTTCCTGTCTGGAAATGGGATATGATTAATATGGACTTCATCACAGGTTTGCCTCGTACACTGCGGAAATTTGATTCTATATAGGTTATAGTGGACAGGCTTACCAAGTCCGCGCATTTTCTACCAGTCAAGACCACCTATACAGCTGAGGATTATGCGAAGTTATATGTTAAAGAGATAGTGCGATTATATGGTATTCCACTTTCCATCATATCAGACAGAGGAGCTCAGTTCACAGCGCACTTTTGGAGATCTTTTCAACAGAGTTTGGGCACACAGGTGAATTTGAGTACGGCTTTCCATCCTCAGACTGATGGACAAGCAGAACGTACTATTCAGACACTTGAAGATATGCTACGAGCTTGCACGTTAGATTTTCAGGGCAGTTGGGATGACCATTTGCCTCTCATTGAATTTTCTTATAACAATAGCTACCATTCAAGTATTAAAATGGCACCTTATGAAGCATTATATGGACGAAAATGTAGATCACTAATTGGGTGGTTTGAAGCAGGTGAGACTGCTATACTTGGGCCAGACCTTGTTCATCAGGCTATGGAGAAGGTTAAAGTGATTCAACATCGATTACAGACGGCCCAGAGTCGACACAAGTCATATGCCGATGTTAGAAGAAGAGGACTTGAGTTCGCCATAGGTGATTGGGTATTTCTGAAAGTGTCACCAATGAAAGGGGTAATGCGATTCGAAAAGAAAGGTAAATTGAGTCCACGGTATATAGGCCCATATGAAATTATTAGAAGATTTGGGCAAGTTGCATATGAGTTGGCGCTACCCCAGGAACTTTCCACAGTTCATCCGGTATTCCATGTATCGATGCTTCGAAAATGCATAGGGGATCCATCTCGTTTTACTCCTATTGATGAGGTACAGGTTACAGAGGATCTTACCTATGAGGAGATACCTATTTCCATTCTGGATAGACAAGTGAAGAGATTGAGAAACAAATACATAGCATCCGTAAAGGTACTTTGGAGGAATCAGCAAATAGAAGAGGTCACATGGGAAGCTGAGGAAATGATGAAATCCAAGTACCCTCATTTGTTCCAAAAGGAAGAATGACAAGTAAGTATTTATAAGCTTTGAGTATATTTCTATATAATGACATGAATAATGCTCCTAAACTTGTAATTGGTTTCTTTGAAATGATAACACTAACATTCGAGGACGAATGTTTCTAAGGGGGGGGGGGAGAATGTAACACCCCGTACGTTTCTAAGTCTAGCTGACAACCGTAACATTTATGGAAATATGGAAACATGAGAGAATTGATGAATTATGTATCAATATTTGGGCATTTAAAAGTCTTGCACAATTGGGCCCAAAAAGAAGCCCAAAAATCATAAGAAAACATGGCCCAAAAGACTTTTTTTGACCCATTCTTGCATTGATCATCCATGGACCAAGTAAAACCACCAAGTGTGTGGATAATAATCATTCAAAAGGGACTATATAAACCCATAAATCAGATTTTTAGTCATTAGATATACACATGCCTTTTTAACATTTTCTTAAACATTATTTCTCAAGATACAAACCCTAAGGCAACTACTTGTTGGGCCAAGGTCACACTTTGGTAAGTATTTATTCTCATGGTTCAGTATATAATATGTGTAATATGATGTATAAATCATGTTGGTTGTGTTGGCAAAGTGTTGGACAGTGTGCTATGTGTAAAAACTGTCTATTTTTGCAATCGGAGAATGGTTTTTGTCTTGTGAACTTGAACATGGACTTATGGTCATGAAGGAACTGAACTTTATGGGTTAAATATTGACATATAAGATGTTATTATAGTCTTACCTTGTTTCATTCATGTGCATAATGTTTGGAGTTGCTATTGTAAAGTTGGTTATGGTTTTGGGTGACGTATTGGTCGTAAAGTGCAGTTTTGGGTGTTGTTATATGTGTCGTGGGATCATGGCTGAATTTTGGTGTTTAATATGATCAAAAATATGTCAAAATAAGTTTGGTTATGATCATGGACCATTCATGGCATGAAAAGACCCCAAAAAGACCATTTCGAACCAAAACGGGCATCCGCCCCCGCAGACGGAGGCACCTACGGGCGCAGATGCCAATGCAGATGCCTCTGGCTGCTGCCAGAGGGCATCTGCGCACACACCTCAGCCACCTTCGGGTGCAGGTGGCAGTGAAGGTCCTTCCATATTTTCATTTTGGGTGCTCCCGTCTCTAGTTGATCCCCAAATGCCCCTATACCCTTTTTGGATATAATTATCAACTTGTGATGTTGTTTTAATGACTTTAAAGTATCGTATGGAAGTGTGTTGGACTGTTTTAAGTATGGATGGTTGTTCATATGTTGTTATGATGGAGTAATTGTGACAGAATGAACAAGGGAAAAGCGTAAAGGATAAGTATGGTGTGAAATGCTATCGATGTATGATCTCTTGGTCAATGTGCATAGTGTTATGGTGTTGTTGATATGATAATGCCTTGGATTGTATTGTAAGGGGTGACATGACGCTATATTACTGTCATATAGTTCATTGACGTCTTGTACGCCTGTATAGCAACTAGTTGCTAATGTATGCTACGATATGTACTTGCATTGTAGAGTAAGACGTACAGAAGAAGATGGACTATTGTGTTCATACATAGGCTTGTGAATTCATACTTGGAAGTGAAGGTATGTAAGGTTACTTTGTCCGTATCTTTCTGTAGCATATAGGATTCACATTGACGTTACACTTGTACTATTCCGAAATGTGTTAAGGTATACTATTCCGGTTCAAATGGTTATTATCACAAGTTTCCTATTCATTGCTCAATTATGAATCACATGACTCCTCTTCATTGATAATGTTCCAAAAAGCCCAATAAAGTTGTGTTCCAAAGTTCCAATATTGGTTATGCTCATGTATCTTGTTCATTGCTGGTTGTCCAATGGTTCCAATAGGGTTATGTTTTCCAAAAGGCTCTATATCCAAATAATGTTATTCACATGTCCCTTACTTATTGTTTAATGATCCAAAGCTTCAAGTCAAGTTATGACTATCATGTGTCAATCTCAAAGTAATAAACAACGTAATGCATATGTGGTCAATGACCAAGTATGGGTGGCAGCTTTGGGGGCAAAATGCCTAGCTCAAGCCGATCCCAAATCAGGGGGCAGTCCTAGGGGCATAAGCCTAGCTCGGACTGATCCTAACAGGGGGCAGCTCTAGGGGTAATAACCTAGCTCGAGCCGAACCTGAAATGTTGTACGGGTGGCAGCTCTAGAGGTACTAACCTAGCTCGAGCCGATCCCGATATATACATTGATTTATAGGGTGGCAGCTCTAGGGGCATAAGCCTAGCTCGAGCTGATCCTAACATAACATGATGTTATGTTTAAAACCCACTGTTCATTCGGGGCCCGGGTATCACAGGTCACAGTCAAAGCTAAACAATCATAGAAGCAAAGATACAAAGAAAGTAAAGAAAGCAAAATACATGATTTTCAAAGTACAGAAAAGTGACTCATCTACATTGTGACTTATCTATATTGGTTATGCATTTGAACTTGAGTTCTTTGACATATTTGCATATCTTACAAGTTTCATATGGCCTTACATACTCAGTACATTCTTCGTACTGACCCCTCTTGGGGAATTTACTTTACTTGCTGCAGGCGCAGGTACTAGTAGGCCTCCACAGTAGGTTGTCAGTTGTTGTTGATCATTGGTGAGCTCCAGTTAGTTCGAGGCTTCTCTGAGTCACTGTTGCACATATGTTTTGGTGTTGTACATGTTGTATAGCTCGGGGACTTGTCCCGACTTTTGGTTCATTTTGGTCAATGCTCTTGTTAGAGGCTTTTGTAGATGGATGTGGGTGTATAAATGAAAAAGGCATATGTCGTTTTTGACTTGGTGGCCTTAACGACCGAGTTTTGCATATGTAAATCTATATCATATGTTCCATGAGTTCCGTTGTTAGTATTTAAAGCTTTTACATGATTATGGGTTTCTTATGGCATGCACATGAATGAACATAGGCAAAGCTTGGTTCTCTCGGTCCTTATTGGCTACGGGTGCCAATCATGCCTCGTTGGAATTCGGGGCGTGACACGGGCATTATATGATTGATGTTGATTTTGATATGAACGTAAAAGGAAAGTAGTGAAGGTAATGTACATGGTTCCACACATACAGTACAGTGGTTTATCTATATTGGTTATTCATTTGTATATGATTTCATTTGAGTTCCTATATTTCATGCAGTTGCTTATAGCCTTACATACTCAGTACATTCTTTTCTACTGACGTCTCTTGGGGGACCTACCTTACTTGCTGTAGGCACATGAACTAGTAGACCTTCACAGTAGGATATGGGTCATCTGCAGATTATTGGTGAGCTCCAGGTTGATTCGGGGCTTTCCGAGTCATTTGTGTAATTGTTTTGGCACTGTGTAATAGTTGAATAAAGTGGGGACTTGTCTCGACTTTAGGAATGGTTATGTATCTTTTAGAGGCTTGTAGACATTGTAAAGTTACAAGAAGGAGAGTTTTACCTTTTTGACGTTGTGGCCCTAACGGCCAAGTCTCATATCTATTTGAATGTCTTTCCATGACTTCCGTCTTTGACATCTTGTATCTGTATGACTGAATGTGGTTCACTCAGGGATATGTATATGAATGTACGCGATCATAGGTTGGTTCTCTCAGGCCTTACGGCTACGGGTGCCATGTCCGCCCCTATAGAATTTGAGGGGTGACAAAAGTGGTATCAGAGTGGGTCGTCCTAGGGTGTCTACAAGACGTGTCTGAGTAGAACCTTGCTTATGGATGTATGTTGCACCACATTTATAAGTTGGAGGCTACGGTACATTTAGGAGTTGTTTCTTTTCTTCATTTTCTAGATCGTGCATTAGAGCCAAAGTTGTAGGTAGAATCATAGCTGGCCATTGAAATTGGTTTTCTTTTGTTATAGTAAAATGCCGATTACAAGACAAGGTAGGGGAAAAGGTAAGAAGGTAGACATGCTTTCCAGAGAAGAAACCAGTAAATCACCACCTAACCAAGCTAGTCAAGGAGGGACTGAAACTAAGTTTGCATCGCGGGCTTCTTCTCCTCTTCCATTTCTAGGAGGGCCACAGAGGAGAGGAGTATCCCCAGAACCACCTGTTAATTCTACTGAGCAGGATTTAAGAAATACGGTGCAAATGTTGACTCGTATAGTTGCTGCACAAAATCAAGGACAAGTTGGTCCAACGACAAGTAATGACGGTGTAGATAGGGCAGCTAGTCAGCAGACACAGGATTTTCTAAAATTAGACCCTCCCACCTTCACCAGGTCATATCTAAATGAATACCCACAAGACTTCGTGGACCAAATTCAAAGGGCGTTAGATGTTATGCACATATCTGGTCCAGAAACAGTTGAACTGGCAGCATATAGATTAAAAGGAGAGGCTATATTATGGTATGAAGATTGGAAACGATCTAGGGGTATCGGTGCACTTCCAGCTAATTAGAAAGAATTCAAAGTGGCATTCATTGATCATTACCTTCCATATGAGATTCGAGAGGCTCGTGCAGACCAGTTCTTAAATCTTCGTCAAGGGAATATGAACGTTAGAGAGTACAGTCTTCGGTTTAACTCTTTGGCCAGATATGCTCCTAATGTAGTAGCCACTATGGACGATAGAGTCCATCGATATGTGGCCAAATTGGATCCATATTTGGTGAGGAATTGTACTATTGCTGCTTTGAATAGAGATATGGATATAGCCAGGATACAAGCTTTTGCACAGAAGATGGAGGATCAGAGGCAAAGGAGAAGGGCGCAAGAATTTAAAAGAGGGCCGTCAAAGAGGGCTAGACCTATGGGACAGTTCATGGCGTCCCAAGGATAATTTAGGCCTCGAGTTTTTAATAAATCGGCGAGACCATCATTTTCTTACCCTACAACAGGTACTCCATCCCAATTCCAAGGGTTTAGAGGCAGCCACTTTGGGCAAAGTAGTGGAGTTCAAGGTTCACAGACAGCAGGATTTTCTTGTCAGCCGTGTCAGCACTGTGGAAAGTTTCATTTAGGTGCATGCCGGTTTAGGATAAATATTTGCTTTTGGTGTAGTATGTCGGGGCACATAATGAGAGAATGCCCACAAAGGGGCACGGGTAGTATGGCACGACCTACGGGATCAGTCGTTGCATCATCATCATCAGGTGTACAGTCTACTGGGCATGGTAGAGGTGTTCGAGGAGCAGTTAATTCTAGTGGAGTCCAGAATCGTACCTATGCCTTGGCGGATCGTCAGAATTCGGAGGCTTCTCCGGATGTAGTTATAGGTACATTATCCATCTTTTCACATAATGTATATGCATTGATTGATTCGGGATCTACCCTATCATATGTCACTCTATTGATTGCTGAAAAATTCGAAAGAACACCGAAATTACTAGTCAAGTCATTTAAAGTATCTACACCAGTTGGTGAATCTATTGTAGCTAAAAGAGTATCGTAATTGTATAGTAACTGTTTGTGATCATGATACATTGGCTGATCTTATTGAGCTGGAAATGGTAGATTTTGATGTTATAATGGGTATGGATTGGTTGGCTTCTTGTTATGCCACGGTAGATTGTCGAGCTAAGAAGGTACATTTCTATTTTCCACAAAAGACCGTCCTTGAATGGAGGTGTATGTTAGAGCACCGAGAGGTAAATTTATTTCCTATCTTAAGGCAAGGAAAATGATATCCAAGGGGTATATATGCCATCTAGTAAGAGTACAAGATACCAATGTGAAGCCACCAACTCTTCAATCAGTTCCAGTGGTCAATGAATTCCTGGATGTATTTCCTGAAGATCTTCCATGTTTGCCTCCAGAACGGGAAGTAGAGTTTGGTATTGATGTGATACCAGACACTCAGCCTGTCTCTATTCCTCCGTATAGAATGGTCCCAACAGATTTACGGGAATTAAATGAGCAATTAAAAGACTTGCTGGACAAGGGATTCATAAGTCCTAGTATGTCCCCTTGGGGTGCACCAGTGTTATTTGTACGAAAGAAGATGACACGTTGAGAATGTGTATTGATTATCAGCAACTGAATAAAGTAACAGTCAAGAATAAATATCCCCTCCCCAGAATTGATGATTTGTTTGACCAATTACAGGGTGCCAAATCTTCTCAAAGATTGACCTGAGATTGGGTTATCATCAGGTAAGGTTTAGAGAAAAAGATATACCCAAGACAGCTTTCTGAACACGATATGGTCATTATGAATTTTTAGTTATGTCATTTGGGCTAACAAATGCACCAGCAGTTTTTATGGATTTGATGAATAGGGTGTTCAAGCCATTCTTGGATGTGTTCGTGACAGTGTTTATCGATGATATTTTGGTTTATTCAAGATCAAAAGAAGACCATGCTAATCACTTATGGCAGGTGTTACAGATTCTTTGTGATCATAAGTTATATGCAAAGTTCTCTAAATGTGAATTTTGGTTACAATCTATAGCATTTTTAGGTCATATTGTGTCAGATGAAGAACTAAGGGTTGATACACAAAATATAGAAGCGGTGAAGAATTGGCCAAGACCTACAATGCCTACAGAGGTTCGTAGTTTTCTCGAGTTGGCAGGTTATTATAGGAGGTTTGTAGAAGGGTTTTCTTCCATCGCTGCACCTTTAACAAAGCTAACCCACAAGATAACCAAGTTTCAGTGGAACGATACATGTGAGAAGAGTTTCTAAGAGCTGAAGAATAAATTGACTTCTACACCTGTATTGGTACTTTCGAAAGGTACAGAAGGGTATGCAGTGTATTGTGATGCTTTCGGAGTTGACTTAGAATGTGTATTGATGCAGCACGGTAATGTAATAGCTTATGCCTCAAGATAATTACGACCATATGAGAGAAATTATCCGACACATGATCTTGAGCTAGCAGATGTGATATTTGCTTTAAAGATATGGCACCACTATTTGTATGGGGTTCATTTTGACATATATACCGACCATAAGAGTTTGCAATATATCTTTAAGCAGAAGGACTTAAATTTGAGGCAGTGGAGGTGGCTTGAACTATTAAAAGATTATGATATTAATATCTTATATCATTGGGGGAAAGCAAATGTGGTAGCCGATGTATTAAGCCGCAAAGCAATAGAAATCCCTAATGGCCAGTTGACGAAAAAGCAAGGTATAGTCAAGGATCTAGATCAACTAGCCAGCTTGGGAGTTCGCCTTCTTGAATCTCCAGATGAAGGACTTATGGTGCAAAATGCGGTAGAGTCTTCATTAGTAGCTGAAGTGAAGGAGAAACAGTATGCAGATCCTATTTTGTTGCAGCTGAAAGAGAATGTACAGCAAGGTTTGACGAAGGCATTTGATCTTAAGCAAGAGGGAGTGCTTCAGTTCCAAAGTAGATTGTGTGTACCAGATGTAGATGAGCTAAGGAGACGGAATATGACAGAGACACATCATTCACGGTATTCAATTCATCCGGGATCCACCAAAATGTATCATGATTTGAAAGAAATGTATTGGTGGGGTAACATGAAGAAGAACACTGCAGAATTTATAGCCCAATGTCCAAATTGTCAACAAGTGAAAGAGCATCAGAAGCCTGGAGGTTATATGCAATGTATAAATGTTCCAGTCTGGAAGTGGGATATGATCAACATGGATTTCATCACAGGTTTGCCTCATACACTTCGGAAATTTAATTCCATATGGATGATAGTTGACAGGCTTACCAAGTCAGCACACTTCCTACCGGTCAAGACCACCTACATAACTGAAGATTATGCGAGGTTGTATGTTAAAGAGATAGTGCGGCTACACGGAATTCCAATCTCCATTATATCAGATAAGGGAGCTCAATTTACTGTACACTTTTGGAAATCTTTTCAGAAGAGTTTGGGAACCCAAGTGAATTTAAGTATGGCTTTTCATCCTCAAATAGATGGACAAGCAAAACGTACTATACAAACCCTTGAAGATATGCTACGAGCTTGTACATTGGACTTTAAAGGTTGTTGGGATGATCATTTACCTCTTATTAAATTTGCCTACAATAATAGCTATCATTCAAGTATCAAAATGGCGCCTTACGAAGCTTTATATAGAAGGAAGTGTTGATCACCAATTGGATGGTTTGAAGCAGGTGAAACTGCCTTATTTGGGCCAGATCTTGTTTATCAAGCTATGGAAAAAGTGAAGGTGATACAACAACGGCTACAAACGGCCCAAGTCGACACAAATCATATGCCGATATTATAAGAAGGGGATTAGAATTTGCCATAGGTGATTGGGTATTCTTGAAAGTGTCGCCAATGAAAGGGGTAATGAGATTTGGGAATAAAGGAAAGTTGAGTCCACGGTATATAGGGCCATATAAGATTATTTGAAGATTTGGTCAAGTTGCGTATGAATTGGAACTACCCCAAGAACTCTCCATAGTTCATCCAGTATTCCATGTTTCAATGCTTCGGATGTGCATAGGAGATCCATCTCATATTGCTCCCATTGAAGATGTACAAGTTACAGAAGATCTCACCTATGAAGAAATACCTATTGCTATTCTGGATCGACAAGTTAAGAGGTTAAGAAATAAAGAAGCAGCTTCCATAAAGGTGCTTTAGAGAAATCAGCAAGTAGAAGAAATCACATGGGAAGTCGAAGACATGATGAAGTCTAAGTACTCGCATTTACTTCAAATGGAAGAGAAAGTTCAAGATGCGGGATTGGAGCAATAACAAGTAAGTATCTATAAGCATTATGTGTATGTGATAATATGAAGAATGAAATTATACTTGAATTTGTTTCGATTGGATAATGTTACTAACATTTGAGGATGAATGTTCCCAAGGGGGGAAGGATGTAACACCCCGTGCATTTTCGAACCTATTTGACTACTTTAGCATTTATGGAATTATTTAAACTTTAGATGATTGATGTACTACACACCACCTTTGTTGGGTTGAATTAGTCTTAGGCTAATGGGCTCAAGTGAGGCCCAAAATGAAGTAAATAAGACATGGCCCAAATGGAAAATGATCCATTCTAATTTGACCAAGTAAACATACCATTTTTGGTCAAAAAGTGGGGCTAAGGATAGACTTGAAAGGGGAGTATTTAAGGCTGAAATTCAGCCTAAATTCACCATAATACACTTGCCAAAAATTAGATTTTTATCACATATTTCTCTCCTCTCAAAACCCTAGCCACCCTAAGCTTCCTTAAGGATTTTTGGACAAGATCTTTCACTTGCAAGTCTTGGTAAGTGTTTCCTCTTGTATATTACTATATTATATGCATAAGAGGGTATGTAAATCATGTTGTTTATGTTGGAAAAGTATTGAGCAGTCCACTATGTGTAAAACAGTCCACTTTTGCTTAATCAGTAAAGGACTTGCCTTCTATGTGGTTCAAACTTGAAAGGGGACTTATGGTATTGAAGGAGGTGAATTTTATGGATTAAATTTCAACATGTAGGATGTGTTTATTCCTCTAACTTACTTTCTCTTTGTGTATGACTTGTGGAAATGTTGTTATGTAATTGTGCATGGAATCGGTGTTGTAGTGAAAAGAGAAGATAGTCTTGTGATGTTCATGCGCATTGTGAAACCATAATTGTTCATTATAATCACCTAAAATATGAAAAGAGAAGCTCACTTATGTCCATGGGTCATTTATTACAAAGATGGACCCAAAAATAACCCATTTCAGCAAAATCGGGCATCTGCCCGATGAGCCACCTGCCCGCACAGGTCATGCCGCAGGTGGCTCTGTACAGGGCCAGGAGGGCACTTGCGTTCGTACCACATCATCTACGGGCGTAGGTTGTTCCGCAGGTCCTTCTAGAAGTTTATTTTGCTTGTTTTTGCTTCTCTTTGACCCTCCAAGTCCCCTCTACCCTTTTTGGATGCAATCATCAACTCATGGTACCATTTGGATGGCTCTAAGGGGGTAGTCTGGAGGCATTTTGAATTGTATCAATTGTGGATTATTTTTAATGTGTTATTGTGAAAGGTATTTAGGTGACTTGATGGCGTAAATGTGACGATGTGTTAAGGAGGAAGTATAAGTATAACAAGTAAGGAAGGAGCTGAATTGTTGTATTCACATATTGGAATGATAAGGTATGTAAGGTTTTTATGCCTTATTCTTGGCTTGAGTAGCTACTGTCCTTGGGTTCTTGGGACTTGTAGTTAGCCTTATCGCTCTTTTTTAAAGTAGGCTACTTTAGGATAGCGCCCTTTTTAAATATAAATGATTATAGGATTGCTTCAAGAGGCTGGTTATTGGGATTCAGTTGACTTGTTCATTATATTTGGTGTGTTAGCTTTGGTATCCTTAGCATTTTGGCCTTAAATTTTGGTTTTTAACTTAATAAATGGAACTTTGAATATTGTTAAGGATCTGGGTCTTCTAAAATGGGAAAAAGGACTAGCGTATTTCATTTATGTCAGACTCTGGATTTTTAACACTTGTGATACATTTAGTTCTGGTTTGAGTCCGACACGCTATTTATACTGCTACACACACACACACACACATATATAGTTTTGGTTCTAGTCCAACACCCATTTTTAATGCTTAATATATATTTAGTCCCGGTTCGAGTCCGACACATATTATTATTGATCTCTAGTTAGAAATACGGTTCAAGACCGATATGATCTATGGTTATGGCTTGAGGAGGAGTACGTGATATGTCTATCATACATCTTGGCTCGTTTTCACATTCCTTACTGTTGTACTTGGCTTTATATCACTTAGCGATATAGTCATTTGATGATTTAAAGAACTAGCATTTAAATAGCTCGCTATGATCAAAGAAGTAATTGTATATGGAAAGTACTACTTGAATGTCTAAACAATATTTATCGTAATATACTTGCATAGGCCTAGAAGGCACTGATTAATAAAAGTTAACGATGGGAGGGTATTTATAGGTTTGGCTTGACACACATGCACGACATAATTCTGTGCACAGGATTGAGACTAGACCATTATAGTGAGCTCGAGTATTATGGCATACCCATCCTTGTGGCTTCATTTGCATTTGGAGTCAGCCGAAACATCATACACTAGTTCCCCTAACTCGAGCTGATAAATGGCACAAATGGCCTGCGGGCAGACCCTCATAGTGAGCCCATGGGGGCATACTTTGTATAAGATCGTGATTACAGTTACACATGCAAAATAATAACAATGGGTATTTGAGCAACATATGCCTTACACTTGACACAGATTACCATCAGTAGGCCATCGTATGATTATTTATGGTAAAAGTAGGCATAGGACATCACCTAGGAAAATTAGTAGACTCTTCAAAATATTGAATAACTCATAGGATGTTATATGATTAGTTAACAAGGTAAATGCATAGTTTTAGTTTCATCTTGTTTATTTTCCAGTTGTACTTTCATAAGTTGTAATTTAAGACTAGTGTTTCTGGTATTCAATTGTTTATACTTGCTCATATTGTTATTTGGTTCAATGAGCATCTTTATATGTGTACCTGTTACTATGTATGCTTTACATACAAATACATATTTTATATGTACTGACGTCCCTATGTTTGGGGGCGTTGTATCATTGTATATCCAGGATCAGGTGTACTAACTTCTATATTAGGCACTCATTCTATATTCAGCAAAGTAGACGGTGTGCTCTTTTTTCATTCAAAGCTAACAAATGTATAGTACTGTTTAGTCATATTATAGTTATAACATCGGTATGTTGGGGTCTTGTCCCGACCATCTGCAGTTGTATAGCAACAAGTTTTATTAGAGGCTTCGTAGATAATGTAAAGTTATCATGTGTAATTATGATTTCAGTTGTCTATGCATCAGTGTGACCAGTTGGCCCGTGCTACTTATGTACCAATCCTTTAATTGTCTCATAAATAGTGACTCTTCCCTTTAACAATGGTCATTTGTATAGCAGGTGTTCATACGGTCCCTTGTCCTCCCCTTTTGTCCTGGAGGAGTGACAAACTTAGTATCAAAGCATATGTTCAGTTGTCCTAGGGAGTCTATAAAGTCGTGTCTAGTAGAGCCTTACTTATGAATGTATTGTGCACCACATTTATAATGGAGGGACTGCTTGGAAATTTATGAATTTTTACCTTATTTTATTATCTAGATCGTGCGACAAAGCTAAGTCATGAGAAGTTTCTTCTGATCTACACTCTTCTTAATTGTCATACAGAGTTAAGGCTACATTAAATCATATTAAAATGCCAAATTCTAGTACTACCCAATATAGAGTTTCCAACTCATAATCACTAGTCACAATGAGGTTCATACGTGGACTTAAAATGGATTGTTGATTCTGATCTTTCATGCTCCAATTGTTTTACAAATAAACGTATGCAAATATTAATATGCCCTCTACAGTTATAGTTATAATTATGTTACCCCATATTTATTTAAGTAGTCCCCAAGGAGCGGATTAGTCAAAGGATTATTTGGTTAAGGGTTGTTCATCTACAGAATGGGGAAATAGTATCTCCTAATGTAACTTTTACAAAAGGATACAATCAACTTCTAAGTTCAAAAGCTTTTTTTTTTGCATGATCCTTCCAGTGCTTATATGATTTAAACCTATAAAGGATGTTCAGTACTTCTTTGGTGATATAATCAAAGCTTCATGATTAAGTCTATGTTTAGAAAAGGACAACCAAATAGGCACCTTATAAGTTGAAGATGCAATAGTGCCCTATATTCTTAAGTAAATGTGCATCACCAGTGTTAACCAGAGATATCAGTAGTTGGCCAACAAGGCCTAGATACTTTATTAGGAATTATTTCTGGGCGATAATATATATGATTTCTATAAATTATGTGTATTAGAGTACCCCGATTAGGCAATAACGTATGTACACCCTTGGATCATAGCAAACTCAAGGATAAGTGTTATGGATGTAGGTATAGGTAGGCCTCATCATGGTTTATCTTAGAGTTAAGAAGGGTATTAGTATGCGACCAATGGTTAGGGTCAAAGAATATCGAGGGTCAGACATAAGTTAGGATTTATCAGAGTGCTCAGAGTAGCAGAAAACATAGTATTAATAATTCTTAATATAAGAAGACAATTTTTATATTTAAGGTATAGGTAAATGTTATCTAAATAACCTAGAATATGTATAAATGTGGAATAGATCTCCAAGTTAGAGTATGACTTTTGACGGTTAGAGGGTGTTATGGAGAAATGATTATACAGTTTCAACGACTAGTGATGTCGTGTTACAAGAATTGGTGTTGTTGGTATAGATGTGGTTCTTGATACCTACCATATTAAGTTTTTATGAATCCATAAATGTAAATCATATAGCTTACTTGCTTGTAGAATTATACATGTTACATGACTTATAGCCTAATTGATAACGTGATACTTGTTTTCATAAGTTTATTAGTTTATATGGTCATGTACCATTTAGGGATTATATGTCTATATGATATTTGTATCATGTATCATTTGTGTATAGGTTACATGTTATATGAGTCATTGTTTATATGATAAGTATATTCTAGATTATTTTTCTTTAAGCTAAATGCAGCATAAACTATTTGTTTATATGCTACATATTTTGTAAAGAGTGTACTCATACACTATATATTTTATAAAATATTGATTCATAATAGATGTTTCACGAATTATTTGTTTACATGTTATTTGTATCCTAGATAATCTGCTTATAGGCTATATGCTCTTGCATGTTTGGTAAAGAAGGAACCTATATGTCGACCTGTATGATTAAGTGTTTTACAAATCACTTGTTTATATGCTATTTATTTTATAAAATATTTGATTACATGCTACGTACATACGCGTTAGAGGGTATCTTTATTTATATGTCAGATGCTATTTATTTACATGTTTTAGATCATAGGTCACTCATTTCTACGTTATATATTCTATATCTTGTTTGTTTAAATGTTTTATGTTTCAAAAGTTCATATGATTAGAATGTCAAAAAATAATAATAACAGTAATAATTTTGTTTGATTTTTCAACTTTTTAGAACATCAATAGTCTGGAAGTTAAAAGCTAACAACACGGACATGAATGTATTTAGTACGTACCTTTAAAGATTGATCTTGCTCCAAAATGGATATCATGTTGAGAAGAACCTTTATTTTCTTCTGTTGTTTACATTGCTTTACTTTTTTCTTTGAAAATGGTGGTATTTCTTCACTTAGCCTCTCTCATCTTCATATGGTAGCCACCATCGCTAACCCAAATTACACGTTCACGTGTGTAGCAAAATCTGCTCACCTACATGCTATGACTTTTACAGTCGTAGAGCCTATATATATTAGGTGATTTTGTAGTTCACATACTTATATATCACAATTAATTTACTTATATGTTATTCGTCTCTTCGGTTTAAAAGCCTATGTATTAAGTAGTTTTATAGTTTATTTGCTTATATGATTATACGATAGATTTTGTGCCATAACTCAATATATTTACAAGCTATCTATTTTATTTTCCATCTGCTCACATGCTATTTTATAGTTTACATATTCACCTGCCATAGATTTTCATATTTTACCCCCCACCTACATTACATGCCCTTAGGGTTCACTGTTCATGAGTTACCTACGTATTAGATCTTCATGTTTATAGGTTGAAGCTATATAGAAATTGCTTAGGTCATGGGATGATAGCCCTTTCAGTGGCTCACATGTTTATATAATTGTGTACTCTTTGTGCTTAATTGCTTATACATTATAATTTATTTATGATTTGATTCTTTGATGCTATACTTAGTAAAGAGGTAATGGTTAAGTTTATCCCTAGACAGAGGGAAGGTAAGGTTTTCCAGAAGAAGCTCGAAGGATAGTTATCAGTTTAAGAAGAATGGGAACCTGATAATTTTTTTATTTTTTTATTATTATTATTATTATTGTTGTTGTTGTTGTTATTTTAGGCCATCCAGATAGTTGAAAGCTTACGGGAGTACAGAAGCAATTGAAAACTGCTTAGAGATTTTATATGTGTGGATTAAAGATTTAGCGTTTCATATTATTTACTGATGCTTTTAAGATATCGCCTATGAAAGGCGTCACATAATCTTGCAAGAACGGCAAGTTGATCCTAAGTAAGCATGGATGATACATTAGCATATAGAGAATAATCAAGTAGCTTAGGAGCTAGGTTAACCTCCAGAGATAGCTATAGCTTGCTAAGCATTCCATGTGTCTCTACTATAATAATGTTCAGAGGATATAATTTGTGTCTACGATCTTTGAACCCTCAGATATTATTCACAGGTAAGTTGCTATACTTGTCAGTCTTTATTCGAAGCATAGAGCCAAGAGAAGCTCATTCCTTATTTATTTGTGTAATATTTGTTGTCTCTATGTGAAGTGTAAGGTAAGCTACTGAATTTGTTATAGCTTTTATTTGAATATATGGCCAAATGGAGCCTCATTTATTATATGGTGAGTATTGTAATTGTTGTGACACTCTGTGAAGTGTATGTATATTCATTCTAATTAGTTGACAGGTTTTGGATAGGGCTGTTTACAAAAGAAACTCTATTGAAATTTCTGGGGTATAGTGAAATGAAAGTTAATTAGGTGATCTCATGAATGTTTGGGATAATTATGGATCTCAAAGTGAGATACATGCATCATTCGAGGACGAATGATCCAAAGTCATGGAGATTGTGGCACCTAGGAAAATTTCAAATTAAGTTTAATACTTTAAGCGAGCGTAATTCTAAGTCTATAAAGAGTTACGTGGTGCACTATATACCCAATAAATGATCTTTGGTTATACCTTCTAGTGGAGTATCTAATTTGGTATTTAAGTTCTTGGGGAAATTTAAGTAGTGATCTCAATTTTGGATATTGCAAACAAAAAAGAGGAGTACATGAAACATGCAAGTGATGGCTTACAAGAATTTTAAATTATGTGAACAACCCTCCTATATGCAGCCGTGGGGATGAGTGTATATCTTATATAATTATACTACTAAGTGTTTTCAATTAGAAAAAAAATGATGACAATTAAGGTGTTGCCCTCCTAGTTAAAACAATAACGATTAAACCATGTAGGCCCCCCTTTTTACATCCTTTATAGATATAAATATATGAACTAAAGGATCACTTTGTCTTGAAAAGTCTTTCAGAAACAAATAGAAGTGCCCACTTATCCTCTTCTTCAGTAGTATAACGTGAGAGTTCAAAATTCATAAAGGAAATAGTGATTGGTACAAGTGAGCAGCACACGATCGATCCCAGGTTGCTATATAATTACAAGTTTTCATTCAAGAATTTTGGAAATTCTTTAAGAACTCAAATTGGGGGTTATTTTTAAATAGGTAATTTCTCTACCTCAAACTCGAATTTAGTTATGGATTATGTATTTGGGGTATAGTACAAGGTGGTAATCACCATTTAATTTAAATTTCATACTAGTTCTTGAAATGGGTCTTGTTAATTAGTTTTTTTTTTTAAAAAAAGGGGTAAAGATGAATTGTGATAAAAGTGAAGTTTTTGAGTATTGGAATAGATGGGATAGATTTAATATCAAACTTTGTAAGTTGAAAAATAATGAGTTCTCTTCAAACGATTGTTAAGGAATTTGATTAATTTTAGGCATAAGGGAAGAATATTGAAATAAGTTGTTAGATGAACCTTCATATTTTTAGTGAACATATCTATGTATTGTATATGTAGTTAATTATGTTGGAGTGATTGCTTATCGTTTGGGTGGCTGAAGTTATTGGTTGACTGAAGTTATTGGTTGGTTGCACAAATACTACACCTAGAAGTGTTGAGTTGTTTGAAACTCGTGATACTACCGTTAGCTAGTGTGGCATCCAAGGTGCGTAAAGCTAAAACATCCTCTCTTGTTAAGGCACGATCGTAAGTCACTTGTTTATCCTAAAAGAGCTAATATAGTTTACTTGATATATGTAAACAGAGCCGTCCCTTTCTGTACGTCTAACACATGATGATATGCCTAATGTGGCCTCAGTATCCACACGCCCTTTCCATTTGAAATTACTTGTTTCAACTCTTCATGCGTCTATTTATTGGAGTCATAGTATTCATATTACTGTTGTCAAGTCAAGTATCTATAGAGTTATATAGGATTGTATTCATGTTCATTAGAAATTCTTAGAATTTTTATGGTGTATCTATCACATGCTATATATTAGAATAAATGGCCATACTATACTTGCACTAGTATATTGGATCACGTAGCGATACAATCATTTGATGATATAAAGAACTAGTGTTTAAATAGATCGCTACTATCAAAGAAGTTAAATATATATGGAAAGCACTACTTGAATGGCTAAACAATATTTATCGTGATATACTTGAATATGCCTCTAAGGCACTACTTAATAAAAGTAAACAATGGGAGAGTATTCAAAGATTTGACTTGACACATATACGATACATAATTGTTTGCACAAAATTGTGACCAGACTATTATAGTGAGCCCGAATTTTATGGCGTACCTCCCTTGTGGCGTCATTTGCATTTGGAGTCAGCTGTAACATCACACACTAGTTCCCCTGACTTGAACCGATATATGATATATATGATATACGAGTAGACCCTTATAGTAAGCCCATTGGGCCGTACCATGTATAAGACCACGATTACATTTACACATACAAAATCATAGCAATGGATATTTGTGCAATATATACCTTACACTTGACAGAGATCGCCTTCGGTAGGCCATCTTGTGATTATTTGTGGTAAAAATAAGTATAGGACATCACCTAGGCAAATTACTAGGTGCTTCAAAATAATAAATAACTCATAAGGTATTATATGATACATTAACAAGGCAAATGAATAGGTTTTAATGTCATATTGAGCATCTGTCACTTGTACACTCATAAGTTGTAGTTTAATACTAGAGTTTTTGATGTTCAGTTGTCTGTACTTGCTCATCTTGTTATTTAGTTCAATAAGCATCCTTATATGTCTACTTTTTATTATGTTTGCTTTACATACCAATATATGTTGTGTATGTACAGACATTCTTATGTTCGATGGCGTTGTATCTTTGTATATGTAGGATCAATTGTACTAGTTAGCAGACTTCTATATTAGGCACTTGATCTATATTCATCAAAGCAGTCAATGAGATCTTCTTTCATTCAGCGCTAACAGATGTCTAGTACTCTTTAGTCATATTATAGTTATAACATGGGTATGTCAGGATCTTATCCCAACTATCTGTAATTGTATAGCAACAAGTTTTATTAAAGGCTTCATAGATGATGTAAAGTTATCATGTGTAATTATTATTTCAATTGTCCATGCATTATTGTGACTAGTTGGACCATGCTACTTATGTACCACTCCTTTAATTTTACCATGAATAGTCGCGCCCATCCTCTTAACACAAATCATTTGTATAGTTGGTATTCATATGGTCCCTTGTCTGCCCATTCCGTCCTAGGGTCATGACAATTTAATATCAATAATATCACAATCTATCTCTGTCACGACCCAACTAATCAGATCGTGTGGGCACTTATTCTAATCTACAAAGATAGGAGAACACCTTACCAAAAACATGCGGAAGTCATAAAAGAAACCAATAAACCTTTCAATTTATTACAAATCTTGTTACCGTCTCTTGAATACACAAAAATACTCTACCCCAAGGATCTAGTCTAAACAAGTACAAGAGTTACTGTAACACCCCGTAAGTTTCGGAGTCGGATTAATTCCTATAGCATTTATGGAAATAAAGAAACATGAGAACTTTGAGGATTTTTGCTTTTAAAATGTTGGGCTTAAATCATTGGGCCTTAAATAGAACCCAAAAATAATGAGAAGACATGGCCCAATTATGGAAATGACCCATTCTTCCATCTTTTGACCCATTCAACATAAAAATAAAGGATAAGCAAGACTTAAGGGGGCCTATATATATGGGTAACCATCAGATTTTTATTCATTTTGTGCCACCCATGCCATTTCTAGAATTTTCTCACACATTTCCTTCAACAATACAAACCCTAACTCTTCATCTATTGGACCAAAGCATCATCTTGCAAGACTTGGTAAGTATATACTATCATGGTTTAATATATATTATGCATGGAAGATAGTTTATACCATGTTGGTTATGTTGGTGAAGTGGGAGAAGTTCCCTAGGTGCAAAACAATTTATGTTTGCTAAATCGGAGGATGATTTATGGCTTGAAAACTTAAACATGGGCTTGTGATCTTGAATAAAATGAACTTGATGGATTCAATATTGATATATGAGATGTGATTATAGTCTTAACTTGTTTTATACTTGTGCATAGTGTTTGGAATTTTTATTGAGAAATTGGTTATGGTTTTGATGGCATGTTGGCCATAAAGTGTCGTTTTGGTGATGTTATGTGTGTTGTGAAATCATGGCTGGTGGTTGACATGTTAAATGATCAAAAATATGTTAAAATGAAGTTGGTTATGATCATGGACCATTCATGGCATTAAAAGACCCAAAACGGAGCCATTTCGGACCAAACGGGCATCCGCCCCCGCAGACGAGGGCATCTGCGGGCGCAGATGCCAACGCAGATGGCACTGGCTGCTGCCAATGGCCATCTGCGTACGCAGATGGATGACCTGCGTGCGCAGGTGGCAGCGCAGGTCAGTCCAGAATTTAGTTTTGGTTGTTTTCGACTCCCTTTGATCCCCGAAAGCCCCGATACCCTTTTGGGATGTAATAATCAACTTGTAATGTCATTCTAATGACTTTGAAGTGTCGTATGGAGGTGTTTTGGACTATGTTAAGTATGGATGGTTGTTTGTATGTTGTTATAAAGGCATAATTACGATGGAATGATAAAGGGAAAAAGCATAAAGGGTAAGTATGTTGTGAAATGCTATCGATGTGTGATCTCTTGGTCAATGTGTGTAATGTCATGGTGTTGTTGGTATGGAAATGCAGTGGATTGTATTGGGAGGGGGTGACATGACATTATATGGTAGCCACATAGTTCATTGTCATCTTGTACGCTTATATAGGGACTAGTTGCTAATGTAAGTCCGGTATGACCTTGTATTGTAGACTAAGAAGTAAAGAAGGAGCTGGACCATTGTATTCATACATAGATTCGTGTATTCATACTTGGAAGTGCAGGTATGTAAGGTTACTCTTTCCGTGTCCTTCTACATCATATTGTTCCTATTGACGTTGATCATGTTTCACTTCCGAAAGGCATAAAGCATATCAATTCAGGTTGACATATATTGTTATCCATATATGCCCTATTCTTAGATGAACTATGATTTACTTATCTCATATCCATTGGCTATTCATTGACTGAAATCCCAAAGATGTCAGAATGTCGCGAGTCCTAAAAGGACTGTCTCAAGAGAGAGTAAGGTATAACGAGAATCTATTAATGCTTGCTTAGCATGTCCAAAATATGTCATGATCCCAAAGTCTCATAGTTTGATGATTGTTGTTCTTGTACCCATCTTTCATAGGTAGAAGTCTTATAAAAGCAATGAAGGAAGTAGGATGCGAGCTAATTTAACCCTCCCTCATAAGTTAAGGTATCAATCTCATAACGTAGAGAAGTGAGGTAATAGATATAGGTGTGTTTCAAATAGTGTCTTGATCCTTAGTATGTAAATTCTCAATAGATAAAGTATGTATCTCTCTCATAAGAAGATGTGTGCTAGTGATCTCATGAAGTGAAGGAGTGGAGTGAAATGTGTATATTCTCATAACCTAGTGAAGGGCATAAGATTGTAAAGGAGTAATGCGCGTGGTTGTTATATGTTGCATTAAGTCTGGATCCCATTCTGAAGGGGTGGAAGTTTAATATAGAACATCTCTATATTGTGCTATGTTAGTTCTTGTTATAGACGATCTCATAAGAAGTAGCAAAAGTGCTAATCTCTTGGAAGTAGAGAAACAAGGTAAAGTATATACATGTGTGTTGCCAATAGCATCGTGATCCTTAATAGGTCGTACAAGTGTGTAGATATGCTAACTCTAAGTTCTGAGAATGTGATGTTCTAAAATGTAATAATGTGATGATTATGTTTGTACCAAGTTGGTAAAAGTTGAGGTATGTATATCATCCATGGGGTGCAAAGAACACCTGCATGACGGTTCTCTATATATCATCCATGGGGTGCAAAGAACACCTGCATGACGGTTCTCTATGTATATCATCCATGGGGTGCAAAGAACACCTGCATGACGGTTCTCTATATATCATCCATGGGGTGCAAAGAACACCTGCATGACGGTTCTCTATATATCATCCATGGGGTGCAATGAACACCTGCATGACGGTCCTCTATATATATCATCCATGGGGTGACATGAACACCTGCATGACGGTTCTCTATGAATTTCCCACTGATCAGTTGGGCCCGGGCAGTATATGATTAATAAGTTATTGAGTGAAGTAAGCTAAGGTAGAGAAGCAAGTAGAGTGGATGTATGATACCCCTACCATAGAGTGGTTGTAGGTTATATTATTCATCCACCAAGAGAGTGGATGTGTATGAATGAATGTTATTCTTTTGTAATTTACTCACCAAGTAGTAGAACCATAGTGATAATGAACATAGAAGCTGGAAAGAATCTTTTGAGTGTAAATACTTATGAAAGATATTCTATGATTGGTAAGGATATAAAACGAATGTCCTAAAATGTTCATAACGGAAGTAGTGTGCAAGTTTCCAATTAGAACGATGGTTTACCCATATTAAATAATCTCTCCTATTTATTTCATTGACATTATCCTATTTATTTCATTGACATTCTCATGTATGATGTAATTTCTCTAGCCTTACATATTCAGTACATTCTCGTGCTGACCCCCTCGGGGGACTTACCTTACATGTGCAGGTGCAGGCATTAGTAGACCTCATCTGTAGACTGGGGATCATTTGCAGAGTTTTGGTGAGCTCCACTTGGTTTGGGGCTTTCCGAGTCATAGTGTACATTGTTTTGATATTGTAAATATTGTATAGACATGGTCATGTATTTGTTAGAGGCTTTCGTAGACCTATGTGGGTATGTGAATGAAAGAAGTGTACGTTCAGTTCTACGTAATGGCTCCAACGGCCAAGTTTTATATATATGTTTATGGCATAAGTTTCCATGTTTATGATTTCTACATAGTTGCATAAGAAAGAATAAGACGCATATGAGGGCATGCATGTGAAGGTTCATGAGCAAAGATTGGTTCTCTCGGGCCATATCGGCTTCGGGTGCCAATCACGTCTCGATGGGATTCGGGGCGTGACAGTTACTAAAAGGGAATTCAGAAAGTACATATGACCAGCTTCCACCGTAAGAGACAAAGAATAGAAGCTGCTGGAGATCTCTACCGCATCAAGCAATAAACATCAAATGATCCTACAACCAGACTATACCCCATAAAAGGGTTTAGCAAGAGTAGTATCAGTACAAATAACACATACTGGTAAGCTTCATCAGCAGACACAAAGTAAATCAAATAAACACTACATAAATATTCGAAAGGAAAAAATGCACCCTAAGAGTTTTTATTGGTTAAACAACATCCTTCCCATAAATCTTTACCTCCCATATCTTTTACCGCTCTCACTAATCCGTGAGACAACTTCCATACAACATTTAACACTAATGCACTACCTTTCAACATTTTTGTCAACTCTAGCTATGCCTTTACCTCTCACTTAATTATGAACTCAACCATACATAACTACAATGAAGTCCAACCCTTAACAACCAATCAGTTCCGACTCTGAAGTAATCATGCTTTAGGGCTATTCACAATTTAAAGGCAACACCCATATAATATAAACACATCGCCAACTATATGCAAAAAAGTATCACAACGTACACTTTAACAACTACCTTTACTTCTAGTATATACGTATAGATATGTATACCATTTAACCTCTTTCAACCAACACCAAATAATTCAGTCAAGTGAAAATCATTAAGGACCATAAACCAAGTCAAGACCATGACTACCAACCATTAACTAAGTCAACAACTATGATTCAACAACAATAACTTACACCTTGTCTCAAATACACAAGTAAGTACACAATAACCAATTATATGTCATTACTTTATATCCTTAGCCCGGACCACTCAAGGATCCAATATAATCAATAACGATATTAATATAATAACAATAATCACAAAACCCAGTCCACTTAAGGTATGATCACACTCACCAATAACTTGTACACATATGCTAAGGGTCTTATGGTTTCCCACTAACCATGACCTGTAGGGGACGGGCTTTTGTCTATGTACCAATAATCCCAGACATATAGTGTCTGCCAATTGTATATCAACAAATCCTGTAAAGATACCCAAATAACGGTACATCCCACAATAATAAGAATAAATCCAGTGAATATGTACATTTTCGGCTCAGCTCAAAATAATAATAGATATCACAACAATCATAACCATAATGAGAATAGAACAATCATACTTGTATAATCAACAAGCCCTTAATATAACCTTATTACCTGTGATTAACACTTAGGATATCATTCAATGATTTACTTTATTTGAACATGCATCATAACAAGTATACAACGGAATAATTAATAGGCCCACATAAACCAAGTTGGGTTTTCAACTACATTTAACCCTCACCTATAGGTCACGTGCCACTCCATTATTCCGTAAATCAATTTCGATCTTAGCTAGGAATTTCAATGTCTAAGATACACATCCACACCTTGGATCACACCCTAACATATCCAACCTTGCATCTTAATCCTAATTTATTACCGAGTGTACTTTCCACCTAGCGTCCTCCTTTAACATACACCGAGTTACCAATCACCTCTAGTTCGGTCTTCATTAGATTCTAGCAGAACTTCTATGTATAATACCATCATAATAACCCTATTTTGTTGAGCATTAACAACAATATACACAGTTTAAAAGACAATTCAATATTATACACAATCTCAATTCTTATCCAAGGAAATTCGGGAATTACTATTTTCATCCAACCAAATACCATGCCCGTAGTCCTAAACATAAAATATCCCATAAATCTATGTCATGCATATGTTTTCTAACCCGAATCTATACTAAACAACTAAAACTAGCCGAACTGGATGCCAAACAACTGCTAGGAGGCATTAACCCAAACTTTTGGTTCCGTGCCAATAATTCCCAACATGAAATCTGTAAGAAAGCCATAGGGTTTGACATATTCAAGCATATGTCTCCCTCTCTATTGTACCAAGGTCATGAGGCAACCCTGGGGGTTTTTAGAAGTAAATCTCGTCCTATTTGAAACTGAAGAAGAGAAGGTAAAATAATAAAGGAGGACTAATTTCTGGTCCTCAGCGTTCCTCTATAGTGGATGGTAGGCAGCTACCATGACCCCATTATAGTGGGAAAATTCTAGCTAATAGTGGGATAACATCAGCCCGACCCAAAATTTCAAAATCTAATATTTTCATCTAAGTCTAAATGCACTAGCTCGATACCATATCTTATAAGAATTCCCGTACTCCGTGCCCTTGATGAGGTGCCTTAAGTAACGATGGAATAAGTCATTATAATAGATGCCAATTCACCCATCGTTCATCCCCAAACGATCATGGAAGGAAAAGGACGGAATGAAACTTACTCTAACATTAATTCCCCCTCAATGATTATGTAATTACAACACTTCTATGGATTACTGAATTTCTTACAACGGACATACTAAATTTCAAGTCGCACTTGGATGCTTGTTTTTAATAACTCGTGGTGAATTCATGCTTCTTACCTTATTTTATATGATTTTTATTTATCACGTGGTAGCTCGTTGTTTAAAATAACATATTACAAAGGTCAGGAATGAAATGCAAGATAGGGAAAACAAGGTAGGGAATCTGTCCCAGCCCATCCCGCTATAACGGCCTACATACTGCTATAGAGGGAATAGCGAGAAAATTCTTGCTATAGTGGGCTCACTGTAGCAGGACGGCCTTACAGCAGTAGCCCAGAAATTTTAGTTTTTCTGTAATTCCATTCACCCTTATTCTCTTCCACAATATTAAAAATTGAAATCGCACCACAGTTTAAATTACAATCCTAAGATTGAACCCAACAATTTATAGAAAATAACTAATTAAAAATAACACCAATTTAAGTCACAATTATGAACCACAACAAGGATTTCTCCTATAATAATTCCCTCTATCATGCAACAATTGCCATTGTTATAGTCTTACTCACATACCAACCGCTCGAATTAAGAATTTCACAATCATATACCATTTGCTCTACCGCTTTATCAATAATAACACCATGCTTAGAAATTAGCACCCCATTTCCTACTTAACCATGTAGCAAACAATTCCTTACCCAATCAACATATAAATAATTTATGACCACTTTACCAATCACAAAATTCACAGTCATTCAAACAGTCATAATTCATATAAGTTTCAACCCAAAAGATTTCATTCACCAATTAAGGCATTTCATTATTCCTTTACTCGCTTCATCGAAATCCACTAACTAATTATCCCGAAGTTATACACAGCCCTTACGGCCAGATACCAATTGGACCCTTCCTAGTTCCAATTCTGTTGCTTGTGTCATTCCAAACAGAGTCAAGTGACATCCATTTGCCTTGTTAAGATACCAATTGGAATCAAGATATACTAATTGGACTCAACCTATACAAACAATCATATGAACCACACGAGATGAAAGAAAAAAGTAAAACAATTTCTTATAATAACTCATAGCTTCCCGAAGATTGGATGTAGACGTCAACACACTAATATGCAGGACTCTATTCGACATTTTCTCTTGTACTGAAAGACTGGTAACCTAGGTTCTGATATCAACTGTCATGACCCAACTAACTGAATCATGCAAGAACCTATTCTAATCCACCTAGATATGAGAACCTTTACCACCTAATTTAAAAATATATGAAAGTTATAAAAGAACCAATAAACCTTTCAATTTATTACAAATCTAGTTATAATCTCTTGAATACAAACAAACACTTTACCCCAAGGATCTAGTCTAAATAGGTACTAGAGCTAATATAAGGAAATTTAGAAAATACGTATGACCAGCTTCAGCCATAAGAGAAAAAAAATAAAAGCTGCTGGAGATCTCTACCACATCAAGCAAGAAATATCAACTGATTCTGTAACCAGACTATACCCCAAAAAGGGTGTAGCAAGAGTAGTATAGTACAAACTACATGTACTGGTAAGCATCATCAGCAGACCGAAATTAAATCACATAAATACCACAAAAATATCCAAAAGGAAAACATGCATTATAACACCCCAAAAAATGAAGCTAAGATCAGAACCATACTCTAAGTACATATAGAACAAGCTTATTTATTTGATAGCATAAGAAGTGCTTTAGACATAAATTAAGGCCATAAGAAACTCCTAGCTCTTAGTTAAGTTAAAAGCTTCTATACCGATTAAATTTTTATATAGCATTTTTCTAGAGTCAACTTCAAACGAGCATAAATCCTAGATTATAAAGTGTTTTGAGGCTCAAGACCCAAAGGTATTTGAGTCTTCTTTAAATATATTTGATTGCTCGTTAATCCAATTTTGGTGCAAGGAGTTATGGCCATTTTAGTGAAACACTGTCCAATAGTAACATACCATGACCAATCCAACAACCGTTGGTAGAACCAATGATCGTTGGAGGTGATTGTCTGCATAAAATAGTCCCAAAGTCCCAAAAGTTGACAAAAACACCTCCTAGGAATGAAAGAGACAAATGACCGTTGGTATAACCTTATTTTGTGCTATATTATTTTATAATATAGGTTAAGACACTCAACATCCAACTCGAGGTTAGTACGATCCCACATCATCTCAGTAGTAGAGTTTTGGTGAGTTCTTATCTTTCATGGACTTGTTTTTCAGTTGTTCTATTTCATAAGTATTTTAGTCCTAACAGAGGCTTTCAGACAGACGAACTAGCATTTTCAGCTTTATGGTTTTGTCTAGAAGATTTCCATTGTCTTCAACATTGATATTTCTTTTAGACATTATTATATTATTCAAATTTCAGCTTTCGCTTAGTGATTCTTATTTTTACACAGTATTCTTAGAATTATACCAGGCCATGGGTGAGCTTGGGGTCACTTGTGACTCTAAGCAATATGTTACAGTTAGGGGGTAGCCTCGAGTCATGACATACTTGGTATCAGAGCATCAGGTTTAAAGTGTCCTAGGGTGTCTGAAAGCCGTGTTATGTAGAGTCTTGTTCATGGATGTGAACTACGCCACACTTATTAATGAGAAGCTATGACACATTTTAGAAATGTTTCACTTCTTTCATGTTCATATCATGCTATAGAGTGTGAACTCTATTTAATCTCCTTCTAACTTATGCTCTATGCATTTATAGAAAATGCCTCCCAGAAGAGCGAATGGAAGGAGAAATAGAAATGGGAAATGAAAATAGAAACATGAATTGAAACCAACAAGCACCACCAGCTTCAGTAGACCCTTTAAACAAAAAAGTCTTAGATGCTGTGTTTAGGGATGCTTTTCAAGTGCTAGATCAAGTAATGACTACCTAGGTTAACCAATACACTATTGCATAGGTTAACCCAAATTGTGGTACAATAGTGGCTAGAGTCTGAGATTTCACTAAGATAAATTTTCCTGAGTTTCATGGTTGTAAGGTTGAAGAAGATCCACAGGAGTTCCTTGATGAAATTCAGAAGGTCACTGAGATCATGGGCAGCACTCCAATTGAGAGAGTAGATTTAGCTGCTTATAAGTTAAAAAAAGTGGCTCACACTGGGTGTGACTAGTGGAAGGAAGATAGGGGTGTCTATGCAGGTCCAGTGGATTGGGATGAGTTTGTTGCTGCTTTTTTGGATAGGTTCTTCCCACTTGAATTAAGGGTAGCCAAGGTTCAGGAGTTCATTAACTTGAAGTAGGGCAACACGAATGTGAAAGAGTATTCTCTTAAGTTTCCTCATCTTTATAAGTATGCTCTGACAATATTTGCTAATTCCAGGGCCCGTATGAGCAAGTTCCTATCGGGTATTTTCAAGGATGTGGTTAAGAAGTGTAGAACTATTATGCTGGTCTAAGAGATGTACATCTACAAATTAACAACTAATGCCCAACAGATTGATAAGGAAAAGATCAAGAGAAGGAAAGGGAGAATAAGAGGGATAAAACTGGTAGTTTTAACTTTTCTCTGTAGAGATCTGATGGTGGTAACCGTTCTCAGTTTCGTCAGTAGTCTTCAGTTCCAGCCCCATCCTCTGCTAGTTCCCTAGTCCCCAAGTTTGGATAGGAGTATCAAGATAAGGCACCAGGCTCTACGTCCCAGGACAGTGTCACTAATGGGCGTACTTATTTGGTTCATAAGAAGTATGGTAAGAGCCACAAAGGTGAGTGTATGGTTGGTAATGGTAACTGTTTTGGGTATAGTAAGTCAAGAAATAGGTTAAGGGAATGCCCAGTAGCCTCACAAAGGGGCAGGGATACTCGTCAGCAGAATCAGTCTAGCTCTTCAGCAGCTTCAGAGGTCGCCCAACTCAGCAGGGTGCCTCATCTAGTGTAGATTGCGGCCAGCACTAGAATTGATTTTATGCCCTTCAAAATCGACAGGATCAGGAGGGTTCCCCTGATGTAGTCACTGGTACATTACATGTCTTTCATATTAATGTCTATGCATTATTAGATCCTGAAGTCACGCTTTTCTTCGTGACTCCTTATATAGAAGTAGACTTTGGTATCAATCTTTAAATCCTCTTAGAACCTTTCTTAGTACCTACTCCTATTGGTGACTCAATCATTGCCATAAAGGTATACAAAAATTGCCCTAGCATAGTTTTTCAGAAAGTCACCTCAGTTGATCTTGTAGAGTTAAATATGACTGATTTATATGTCATTCTTGACATGGATTAGCTACATTCTTGTTATGCCACAGTTGATTGTAGAAACCGAGTAGTCTAGTTTGAGTTTCCAAATGAGCCAGTCATAGAGTGGAAAGGTAGTACCTCAGTTCCTATAGGTCAGTTTATCTCTTACCTTAAGGCCAAAAAAATAATTTCCAAAGGGTGTATCTATCACCTTGTTTGGGTTAAGGATTCAAAGTCCAAGACCCCAACTCTTCAGTCAGTTCTATTAGTTAATGAATTCCTAGAAATATTTTTCAAAGATCTACATGGAGTTCCTTTCAAGAGGGAAATTGACTTTAGAATGGATCTCCTTCTAGATACCCAACCTATTTTAATTCCACCTTACAGAATGTCTCCAGGCGAGCTTAAGGAATTGAAGGAACAACTGAAGGATCTTTTAGATAAATGTTTTATCAGGCCTAACATCTCTCCATAGGGTGATCCAGTTTTTTTCATACATAAGAAATATGGTTCTCTTAGAATGTGCATCGAATACCATCAGTTGGACAAAGTCACAACCAAGAATAAGTATCCCATACCCAGAATTGATGACTTATTTGACCATCTTCAGGCTGCCAATTGCTTTTCTAAGATAGACCTCAGATTCGGCCATCATTAGCTCAGAGTCAGAGAATGTGACATTTCAGAGACAACCTTCAAAACTCAATATGTTCACTTCAAATTTGTGGTTATGTCTTTTAGACTAACGAATTCGCTCGCAACTTTTATGGACTTGGTGAACTGAGTGTTCAAGTTGTACTTGGACATGTTCATCACTGTAACACCTTGAAAATCCAAGCTAAGATCAAAACTGTACTCCAAGTACATATAGAACCAACCTTATTAATTTGATAGCATTAGAAGTGATTTAGACATGAATTAAAGCCATAAGTAACTCCTAGCTCTTCGTTAAGTTGAAAGCCTCTGTACCGATTGAATTCTTGTATAACATCTTTCAAGAGTCATATTCAAATAAGCATACATCCTAGATTATGAAGTGTTTTGAGACTCAAGACCCACCAAATGAGAGGTATTTGAGTCTTCTTTATAACACATCCAATTTCTTATTAATTCGATTCAAACAGTAAGGCATTATGGCCATTTTAGTGAAGCACTCTCCAACAGTGACATACCACGACTAATCCCATGACCATTAGTAGAAGCAATGATCATTGGAGGTGGTCATCTGGATGAAATAGTCCCAAAATCCTAAAAGTTTACAAAAATACCTCCTAGGCATAAAGAGACTAACGACCATTGGTAGAACCAACGATCATTGGTGGTTATCGTGGTTCCAAGGTTGGCTTGGCTTGGACATCCAACGAACAACCAAGGAATGATCTTTGGAGGATCCAATGAATCATCCCTTGGCTAGTCTGATGGTGTCCTGCAATCCATCAAAAATTCCTTCTCAACCAACGGCCCAACCAACGATCATTGGTAGATCCAACGACCATTGGAAGGTTCACCCGTCACAATACTCAAATTTTTCAATTTATATTATGAGGGGTATTCTAGTCTTTTCCCATTATATAACGTCCTAAACTACATTGTTTAAGCTATCCTAAGGCTGAATAATAAGCCTAAACTACTCATAATCCCTCATTAACTCAAAGATCCAGTGGCACTTAGAATACTCAGAGTAAACAGATGATTTTCTTCATCAAGCAAGGATCAGGGTTCTTCAATTTCAGGCTTCAAATCCAAAGATTTCACCAAGGTTTTCACTCTCACGTATGTGGGATTTCATCAATGGGTTTCCTTTCACCCATTGAGTCATTAAGTAAACTCAATTCCTCAGTTTAATTCATTCTTCAAAGCTTAGGATTCCATGAAAAGTATAAATTTCCTTATGTTTCAGTTCTTATTATGATTAAGCCATGAATATATGTTTTCCTATGAATTTCAGTATCTTTACATATTTATAATTATGAACCCTCAAGCATATTGATTAATTAATGATTTTGGACTTGTGGTATGTGATTTCATATTCCATTTAGATTATAAAAACTATCATGACTAGTAGCATTCTTCAGAGATGGCGGGTTATGAACACCCGATGGCTATAGACCTTATGCATTACTATTTTATAGTCCAGTCCTCAGTATATCATGTTCTAGGATGCTTTCAAATATAGTGTCTATATTTTAGTCTCAGATATCAGTACTATGAGCGTGTCAGTTATTCAGTATAAATTTAGTTGGGAGAAATACTTAGCACCGAGTGGATGCAGGGATGGAGGTTTACCATCAGTTAGGTTGAGACCTTTAGTAGAAGTCCCTAAGTCCCAGAATTACGTACCACTGTAGGTCCTAAAAGGTCACCTGCCAGATCAAGCTTGACACCTTAGTCATTTTGGACATCAGTTAGTGGATCCACGCCAGTTAGTGTTCGTACCGTTTGGAAGATACAGAACACCCTTTCAGTTGGGGTTATAGGTTGGAATCCATTTAACTTAGATGGGGTATGTAAGTTAACAGTAGATCCCGCAGATTAGACTTAGATATTTCATGACCTTGTATTTAGTTCATTCATTATATTATTGTTCATTTACATGTTTACTTACTTGGTCATTGCATCAATTTGCTTGACTTAAATTAAGCTAGTAGGTGCACCTACTTAGACTTATTGACCAACTTAAAGAACCAACTAGGTACATCACTTACTAAACCCCAAACAGCAGCAAGGTCATCCTCCTAGCCACCGATATATACAGGAGCCTATGGCTGCTTCTGTGGCGCACCCCATCCAACGTGCACCCAACTCCACTTTAGCAAAGCTTTGTTACTACTGCGAACCGATTTCTATGGAATTTTGCACCACTTTGCCGGAGCTCCAATTTCTTAGTAGATTTCACTTCTGCGGAAGGTACACTATTTAAGAGTTCTTATTGGTTAAACAACATCCTTCCCATAATTCTTTACCTCCCATTTATTTTACCACTTTCACAAATCTGTGAGTCAAATTCCATACCATATTCAACTATAATGCATTACCTTTCAATAGTTTTGTCAACTCTAATTATGTTTTTAACTCTCACTTAATTATGAGCTCAACCATACATAACTGTAATGAATTCCAACCCTTAACAACCAATCAGTTTTGACTCTTAAGTAATTATGCTTTAGGAGTATTCACAATTTAGGGGCAACAACTACAAAATATTAACACATAGACAACTATTTGCAAACAAGTACTACAACATACACTTTAACAACTATCTTTACCTGTAGTATATACATATATATATGTATACCATTTAACCTCTTTCAACCAACACCAAATAATTCACTCAAGTGAAAGTCCTTAAAATCCATAAACCAAGTCAAAACCATGACTGCCAACCATTAACCAAGTCAAAAACCATGACTCTACAACAATAGATTACACGTTGTCTCAAATACACAAGTAAGTAGACAATAACCAATTATATGCCATTACGTTATATCCTTAGCCTGGACCACTCAAGGATCCAATATAATCAATAACAATAACAATAGTATAACAATAATCACAAAACCTGGTCCACTTAAGGTACTGTCACACTCACCAATAACTTGTACAGACATGCTATGGGTCTTATGGTCATCCACTAGCCATGACCTGCAGGGGACGGGCTCTTGTCCATGTACAATAATCCCAGACATATAGTGTCTGCCAACCTTATATCAACCAATCTCGTGAAGATGCCCAACTAATGATACATTCCATAATAATAAGAATAAATCCCGTGAAGATGTCCATTACTAGCTCATGTCATAATAGTAATAGATATCACAACAATCACAACCATAATGAAAATAGATCAATCATACTTGTATAATCAATAAACGCTTAATATAACCTCATTACCTGTGATTAACACTTAGGATATCATTCAATGATTTAATTTCTTTTAACATGCATTGTAACAAGTATACAAAGGAATAATTAATAGGCTCACATAAATCAAGTTGGTTTTTTAACTACATTTCACCCTCACCTATAGGTCACGTGCCACTCTATTATTCTATAAATCATTTTTGGGCTTAGCTTGGACTTTCAATGTCTAAGATACATATCCATACCTTGGTTCACACCCTAACATATCCACCTTTATATCTTAACCCTAATTCATTACCGAGAGTACTTTCCATCTAGCGTCCTCCTTTAACTTACACCGAGTTACCAATCATCTCTAGTTCAGTCTTTATTAGATTCTAACACAACTTCCAAGTATAATACCATCACAATAACCCCATTTGGTTGAGCATTAACCATAATATACACAGTTCAAAAATTAATTCAATATTATACACAATCACAATTCTTATCCATGGAAATTCAGGAATTACTATTTTTATCCAACCAAATAACATGCCCGCAGGCCTAAACATGAAATATCCGGGTCAATCTACATCATGCATATGTCTTCTAACCCACGTTTATACTACTCAATTAAACCTAGCCGACCTAGACACCAAGTAGCTACTACGGAGGCATGAACACAAACTTATGACTCCGTACCAATGATTCCATTGCATGAAATCTGTGAGAAAATCATGGGTTTTACCCTGTTCAAGCATATTTCTCATTCTCAATTGATCCAAGGTCATGAGGCAACCCTAAGAGGATTTTTAGAAGTAAAATCCATCCTATTTGCAACTGAAGAGGAGAAGAGAAAATAATAAAATAAGGACTAATATCTGGTCCTCGGTGTCCCTCTATAGCTTCTTACAGGCCGCTATCATGCTACCACTTTAGCGGGAAAATTCCTGCTATATCCTTTAAAAACCCAAGAAAAAATCATTTTTTTTTCTAAGGCTCACAAGGAGTAATAATGCATAACCTGAACATAAAACCTAATAGGAGTATTTAAAGATACTAAATAAATCCTATCCTAAACATAATTGGAAAACTGAGTCGGCAGTGGCAACTGGTCATATGGATTGTCTATGCCTCATCGTATACATCCATATCCTGGTGGCTTGTTTTCTTGCTAGCTGGTAACGACTACTAGTGACACCTTATAAAGACTCCCGATGGGTCGTTGGGTTATCTGTTTTCCTAGAAGCCTATTTGTAAACTTTCATGACTTTGGCCTCTTCTTGTTCAGGATGAGTCATGCAATGACTCATCTCCACTCCTGATGGATCATAGGGAGCATTCGTAGCCACTGACATAGATTTGCACCTCTGTGGAACTTTTTGAGTTTTTCTTTAGGAGAGTCAGGTGATGACTCGTTGCCTATTCAGATGACTCATAGGGTGCAGTCGTAGCCAACAATTTATCTTTACCTCTTTATGATTTTACTACTGGCTTCACAACGAATCATGTCACGACTCATAGCATGACCCAATGATTCATGGACAGGCACTAGATGCCACACTTAGTCAATTTTAATTCTTTTTTTGTCCATTTACCACCAAGACCTATTTTCCTACAAAACACCTAAACAAACACAACATATCCATAAATACACCTAAGTTCTAGCATATTTTCTTCATTTTAAGTGTCGAAAGTGCCGTGAAACCACGACACACCAACACCCTCAACTTAGAATGTCTGCATGTCTTCGGGCAAACAAAACAAAACTAACACCTACAATGCTTATCTACGAGAAACCTAAGAGACATATGACAACTAATTCATTACTTTTAGCACAAAATTATCAACCCCCTCCTACACAAGAATCAAAAACCACTGTGTGTATGCATACAACCCATTATCATGACACAAAGGGATCAAGATATGGCATCAGATTATGAAAAATCAAATTTCAACCAATAATGCAAATCGTGTGCCCTCACAACAAAGAAATCCCATACGCTCACAGTCTAAAGATGCAAATATAAACAGAGGCTGAATCAAGAGACTCACTCTCACAAAGAAGTTCTAATAGTGTGCGTGAAATACCATAGGCTTGCCTTTATTTTCTATGCCTTAGTTTACTGGAAGGTTGGACTAGGATCACTCTAGAACTTTTATTGGCTTGTAATATTGGCTTGGGGACAGGTATGGTAGATATGAATACAGTGACTCAACCCTCCTTGGCACTACACTATTTTTGGCTCTGCTTTTCAACCTCATTTATTTTCCTCTTCCTTATTCTCCTTTGTTTTTCTTTTGATTTTGGAAGTGGTTTTCTTTTTACAATTTTTCTCTCTTTTTTTTGAATCTTTTATTTATCATATTTTTCTTTCTTTTTTTTTCTTTTTTCTTACCACATCGAATCCCTTTTCTTTTTCTTTTTCTTTTTACTAACTTTGTCTTTATACCTACTTCACACTATGCTCTCCTATGATAGCCACCCTCAAGTTAGGAAATTTTCCTGAGTTGAGGTATACAGTATCCAAGAAGGGACCAGGTCCAAAACTAGTTCATTGTAAGTTGAAATAGAAGGTGAATACGCTAATGAAAGAAGTAGGTCTATTAAGGCTCAAACTCAGGATCAAAGGATATTTTTTCCATTTGGTAGGGCATTTGGGCTGAAAGTGGACTACTCAAGAATGGCCTATGATCCTTTCCTAATGAACTATCCTACAACCTAGGAAAGCCTAATTGAACAAGTTCTAGATCGCACATACACAGCTAAACTAAGTAAGTACCTCACTCGCACATAGCATAGGGTTACACTATCAACTACTTCCAACCCCGTTCATGCATTGCTAAGCTATAGTTATTATATCTATTATTCTAATGCCATAACAAGATCCACAGTGGTCATAATTCAAAACAGATACAACACACAGTCTAAAATAGTTTTCAGGAGGGGTATCCTTTAAACATCAAAATAAAAACATTTTGAAACATGACTGCACTGAGGTTCCCTATTTTTCTCCTAAATTAAACCAAAAAAATAAAATAAAAACCAAACATGCAGGTTCTACTATGATAGCTCACCCGAGAAAAAAAAACACGGTAATAAAACCCTCAAGAGGTGGTACACCCCCACCCTAAACTTTGATAACATGCAATGTCTTTACTACATGACTATAGTCAGAATATGAAAGAATGAGGGGTAAGGCTATGCCTGTGATGCTCTAGGCACCGAATGTGGTTTCATTAGTTGTTGGCGTCTTAGAACTCACCCCAGTCTCTAGTCTCGTGGCCTAAACTGTGTCCAAAGCACTCAAATCAATGTTGGCATCGGTGGTGACCGATGCACTCAAAGGTGTAGAACTAGTGAGGGCAACTACTTTACCCCCAACACCATCAGTAGCAACAACAACATCAACTCTCGGGGACTCATGAACTATGGAGTTCCCCACTTCATGACCCCTCTCATGAATCTCACAAAGGTGGTCCTGGGAGGATTGTTTACTTGCCTATATTGCTTTCTTTATCTCCTTTTTATCTCTCTTTCTCTTTTGCATTCACTGGGATGGCTCTGCACTATCTTCGACACTCTTTTCATTGCACTTATCACTCCATATATTGGGCACCTTAACATCTTTGAACTCCTTTATCACGAGTATGGTCGGAGTCATAAAATTGGGAAACTTTCTAGACAATAAGTCCTTGACTGCAGTACAAAAGAAAGCAATCTCCTCTCTGATCTCGTTTAAGTCCAGGGACTTAACACCCTTAAGCTTATCATTCAACCTCTTCTCAAAACTATCAAAATGGGTCTGCATCACACGTATTTCTATCTTAATCTCTCCGTTCACCCATGGATGGACTCCACTCTTGATCTTGTCAACCCTCACCTCAATAGTGGTCAATCTTTTTAGAATTTTCTATAGGAGCTCATTCGAGACTAGAACATACCCACTGGTAGGTGGGTAACTCGTGGATGAACCTAGTAGAGAAGTCAATAAAATAGGGATTGAAGATGGCTATGAAGTGGCATTAACAATAACATGGGTCTGGGGCCTTAAGGTCTCAGTCTGGGACTCAATAGGTGTGGCCCTAAGATCAGCAAATACGGGCTTATCAATTTCCATGTTCATACCTAACTAAAATGCCTTCCCTAATGATACAACGCCTGCTAAACCCTTTGCCTTAGACACAGGATTTACTAGGTCCTGAAATAGCCTAAGATCAGTAGTGCCACAAACCACAATAAAATGATCCACCTCGAGAAATACATGAACGCCAACCTCTAAGTATATCTGTGTAACTAAGTATGGGAATGGTATACTTATCTCGGGCTTAACTGCTCTATCCCTAATTTCCCAGGCAATCAATCTGGAAATGTTAATATCATAACCCTCCATAACACCTACGAACAAAGTAGCTTGGTCGGGCCTCAAAATATTATCTCTAAATATGGGACCCAATCAGTGACGAATCAAGGTCCACCAAGATTTAACTGTGATGTTCATGCTACCTTACCTTATCTGCAACTCTCTATCGGTGATCCATTCAACATCTTTATTTGTGGCAGTAATAATATTTTCCATCCAGCGAAAGTGTACCATTTTTCATCGCTGCTAATCTTCTTTGGCTTTCCTTTCACATCTTATCTCTACGATGATCTATCTCTAAAGTGTTAGTCAGGGGAACAAAGTCTAGACCATGAAAGAAGAATGAAATAATCTCCTCTGAAATATTAACCTCAACACCATGAATCAACACAACAGGTAGTGGAGCATGAACCTTCCATAGCAAACCCTGCGTAGCCAGTACCTTCAGCGTGGCCTTATAGGTAGCATAAAACTCTTGAACTAGTACAAGATTTAGCCGGCTCCATAGTCATCCACCCAAAATTATACTTATCAAACAATCTTTCAAACTTGGGCATCTCATACAAACCCATAGTGATCAATCTTAATTTCTCATAGAAACCCCTCTTAGGTCAAACCGTTCTTTGGTTGATTGCAATGTCTCGATCATAGATGACATGCATACCCCAAATACCCCATCTATCAACCTATAGAGCAACCTAAATCTGAAGTGCGGGCTAGCCCTATGGTTGAGGTTGATTTTGTGGTGGTGGACTATCTGCAGAGGTCTCATTATTAGCCTCACTAGAGAAATATGTATTGGACCCTGACCCTGCTTTATTCTTGGATAGACTACCAGATGTGGTCCTATCTTCATTTCTAGAGTTTTTTTGCTCCTCACCTTCGTCAGACTCAGATTCTCCTCCCTCTTCAGATTGGGAAGGTTGATAATGCTTAAATTTACTCTATTTAGGATGTACGCAGTCGTTACACAATATATAACCCAACTCGTGAGTTGGGTTCGATACCATAGGGAATAAAGGAGATAGGTTCATCTTCAAGTGCAATAAACCACTAAATGTTTACACATAATGGGTAAAATGCGAGGAAAGTAAAATGGGGGAATTAGTTTGGAACATTTTGTAAACAAGTTATCAATAAAATTGGTATGGAAGAGCGATTACTACAAGTTTGTAATCAAAGACTAAAGATACTTGGGGTTATGATTTCATGAGAGTGAGTGCATGCATGGGTAATTAGATATTTTCCTCAGTTCAATTAGTAGCTATGGGTAGGCTTGGTCCTAGATTTTAATGCTAATCTTTCAATAAAAAATTAAACATCACAAGTGGGTTCATTTGAACACCTCACAAGTGGTACCTCATAACCAACATAAAACCTCGATTTAGTAGCCTTATGTCTAAGATCTACTATTATATAATGAACATCAAGTCATAGTTGACCACCACTTCTTACCCTTATCCTTTTTGTCAAGGATAGTAAGAGATCTAGGGTTAACTAGAGTTTGAAACCTCTAATTATAAGTTAATAACATGGAGTAGAGGTCAAACCCTTAACAATTAATCAATTAAAAAGTCAAATAAACAACACCCATACAATTATCACTACTCATTCATACATAATCCCAAGTTGGGAATTTAGCTACTCATAGATAAAGAAAGAGGAAATATACGCATATTCTTGTTAAAATCATCCATTGAATACAAATCTTTGCAAAAGAAATCCAAATTCAAAGTAGAACAATAAGAAATCAACCAAATCCCAATCTAGGGTTTCAAATACAAACTTGTAGATCTTAATATTTACAAAGAATAGGGTTCTAAGCTTCCAAAAAGGCTTTTATAGCTGAAGCAAAAATGGGACAAGAATTTATAGAAATAGCACCGTGTCCTATTTGATAAAGGACAGATACTATCATCGAACACCTCAACGATGCACCTATGTGACTTTTTATCGCCAAAATGAAATTGATTTTAAGATCCAAGGGTTGGCATCTGGTAACTTTAGCGATAGGAGTGTGCTTCACCAAACTGATCGGTGATACACCGATCTCTCTTATTTTGATTTGACCTTGGTTGAACTGCCGATTTAAGCGATGGAATCCCTATTCGGAGATACTCCGACACCATTGGCGATCCGCCAAACTTCTTTGGCGATGCCTTCTTGAACTTTTAGCTCCAAATTTCCATCTTTTTGATTTTTCAACCACCTCTTGGCCTCAACCCTGAAAATAAACCAAATTACCATTAAAACTAACTCAAATTGGCATTGAGGACTTGATTTCCTACCACTTTTAGGCCAAAGGAGTCGCAATTTGCCGACTCATTAAGACCCCTAACTTCAATCTTTGCTCGCCGTCGAGTAAATCAATGAACACATAGAACAATCAATATTTCCTACACATGGTACTCCTTGGGAGCCTAGACACATGCTTTTTTTGTGAAAACACTTTGCCCTCATGGTTTTGAAAACAATGGCACAAGTCTAACCTATCAAACACCTAATTTGTGGACAATGAGCCTCAAATGTTGACTAAATATTACCAAACCATGCACATGATCGTAGACTCCAACTAAGATTAAAGAATGTCCAAGTATTGCAATCAAGTTTTCTCACACAAAGAAGTCCCTTCCCTCAAGAAATGATCAATATTAAAACAAGGGACTACCACAAATCACTCACACTCTCAAAGCATGCCCATAAGTTCCAATTCATCATATTCAAGCATGCTACTTTGGAGATCACTAAGGTCTTACTTTGGATTGTAGCGTAGGCAACGGGTGAGGTAGGAAAAGTTAAGGTTATAGTGACTCTACCCCCTCGAAGCATCTAAAGAGACCACAATTCCAATTCTTTTCCCAAAGTTTTACTTCTTATGCAATTCCAAGGACCAATTTTCTAACTTTTCAAGATATCTTCTTCCTCCTATCCTTTCAAACATTAAACTTCTTCAAATATTTACAAACTCGAAAAACAACTACAACTATTTTTTCATTTCTTTTCAACCTTTTTATTAAATATATCTACAAATGATACGAGGATAACTAGAAGAGAAGTGAATGGTCCCCACATTATGAACTTCCAATTACAATACTAACCTAATGGCTCCTGCACCCCTAACTTAGGATTTTTCCCTAAGTTGGTTTACGGCCTTACCTAGATGCTTCGAGACTGGTGTGGTTCAAAAGAGGGACTTGTGGAAGAAGGGTTTCGGCTTCTAATGAGGTTGTCTAAGAAAAAGGATTCCAAGGCTAAAATTAGGGACAAAATTGGTTACTCAACTCATAATGGGGATGACTAATTTAGTCAAATTGGATATTCACTCTCAATTAATGGCCTAGGATCACTTCTCCAACATCACACACTCCTTGCTTAGCTATAGAGCAACTGAAAAAGTTCTAGGCGGACTCAATGAGCAAAATCAAGTGAATTCTCATCCACACATGACACTCAATTTCATACTCAAAGCACTCTTCCTCAATTGATGTACCACATTCATAGAACATGTCAAAGAAGGTGCTCCAAATAGTCTAGACAAGATGCGGGTGTACCCAAATAATGAGTGCCTAACTAGTTCGACTAAACCAAAGAAAAAATATTGAAAATTTTGAAAAGGGGAATATTTTGAAAAATGGAGCAATTCACACATGATTTATCATTTTTAAGAGTTGTGCATGCAAAAACTCTCATCAAGAGTACTATTTGAGTCAAAGTGTTTTATTTCTAGTACACTTTTCTCTTAAGTACGAATGCCAAAAAGGATTTCTATTTATGACTAAACTATGAGCTACTAAACTAAAATAAAAAGTAAGGAAATGAAAATGAAAAACAACACACCACACTCAAAGCAATCCAAGCATCAAATCTAGAATATTGCAACCCAAATAAAAATATCCTAAACATCATTCGAATCATATCAAAACCACACACCAAAATCAAACAAAGTACCCAAAACAGAATATCTCAAAAGTAGAACTGAATATTATAGATCCAAAATAAATAACCCCCCAACTCTAAAGTATGCATTGTCCTCAGTGGAATAAGACTAAGATAAATAAAGGAGAATAAGAGTGAGGGTCCCCTTGAATGAAGGTAAGCCAAAGATGGTGACTGGATCACATAAGTGGGCTCTTTCTGGGCATCAGTGCCCAACTTAGCTCTAGTAGTGGTCTGCGGGGGTGGATCTGGTATGGTGTCCTTTATCTCCATAGCAACAGCTGAACTGGAGGTCCCAATCTGGGTCATCTCTTGAGTCAACCTCTCTAAGGCAACAACAAAAATAACATCCTCAGCCTCCTGCCTTTCAACCTATAAATTAACTTGCACCTACTTAACTCTTGTGTCATCTATCTCAGTCTTAGCAATTTCCTCCTTATCAGAAGGATGATTCTACTCGTTCTCCCCCTCCTCCTCAGCTACTGCAATATCCTCACAAACAGGTGGTGGGGTCGCTTTCTGAGATGGAGCTCTCCATAAATATAACAAATCTAGGAACCAGAGCTTATCCACATGCTTTCGGAGGGAAGCAAGCTCAGTTTGCATCTTCTATAAACATTATCTAGGACTGCAGGCTATGGGGTGCTCAACTCGTCTAACTTGGTGCCATATATACACAATGTCTCATGAATACCCCTCAACTCATCATGAACTAGCACCATATCAGCTTTCACCATATCAGCTATCATCTGAGGCATTCGAGACTTCAATTTGGATGATTTCATGTCACCTAAATAAGCCTCACTTTTATTATGATTGTGTCAACTAGCACTTCCCGAGGGTTCACCAGAAGTGTTTCATTCTGAGAGGGTAGGATATTTCTACACATGAAGCTTAACAAATATCAAGCTTCCAAATGTACACCCTTCTCAATTGAGGTACTGGGAGCAAGCTGTAACACCCCGTACATTCCTCAGTCTAGATGACAACCGTAACATTTATAGAAATATAGAAACATGAGATAATTGATGAATTATGTATCAATATGTGGGCATTAAAAGTCTTGCACAATTGGGCCCAAAAAGAAGCCCAAAATCATAAGGAAGACATGGCCCAAAAGAAAGACATTGCTCATCCATGGACCAAGTAAACCCACCAAGTGTGTGGATAAGAATCATTCAAAAGGGAATATATAAACCCATAAATCAGATTTTTATTCATTAGATACACACATGCCTTTTTAACATTTTTCTTAAACATTAGCTCTCACACAAAAACCCTAAGGCAACTACTTGTTGGGAAAAGATCACTCTTTGTTAAGTATTTATTTCTCATGGTTCAGTATATAATATGTTTAATAGGGTGTATAAATCATGTTGGTTGTGTTTGCAAAGTGTTGGACAGTGTGTTATGTGTAAAACTGTCTATTTTTGCAATCGGAGAATGGTTTTTGTCTTGTGAACTTGAACATGGACTTATGGTCATGAAGGAACTGAAATTGATGGATTAAATATTTACATATGAGATGTTATTATAGTCTTACCTTATTTCGTTCTTGTGCATAATGTTTGGACTTGCTATTGTAAAAATTGGTTATGGTTTTGGGTGACGTATTGGTCGTAAAGTGCAGTTTTGGGTGTTGTTATGTGTGTTGTGGGATCATGGATGAATGTTGGTGTTTAATATGATCAAAAATATGTCAAAATAAGTTTGGTTATGATCATGGACCATTCATGTCATGAAAATACCCAAAAGAGGCCATTTCGGACCAAAACGGGCAACCGCCCCCGCAGACGAGGGCATCTGCGGGCGCAGATGCCAACACATATGCCCCTGGAATTTTCCAGAGGCCATCTGTGCGTGCACCTCATCCACCTTCAGGTGCAGGTGGCAACGTAGGTCAGCCCAGTTTTCCATTTTGAATGGTTTCGTTTCTAGTTGATCCCCGAAGGCCCCTATACCCTTTTTGGATGCAATTATCAACTTGTGATCTCGTTTTAATGACTTTATAGTATCGTATGGAGGTGTGTTGGACTGTATTAAGTATGGATGG
Organism: Capsicum rhomboideum; assembly: GCA_031232105.1. Classification (NCBI taxonomy): domain Eukaryota; kingdom Viridiplantae; phylum Streptophyta; class Magnoliopsida; order Solanales; family Solanaceae; genus Capsicum; species Capsicum rhomboideum. The sequence goes on from CP124715.1 coordinate 103,077,402, forward strand.
TTGATCATATGTTGTTATGAAGGAGTAATTGTGACGGAATGATAAAGAGAAAAGCATAAAGGGTAAGTGTGGTGTGAAATGCTATCGATGTATGATCTCTTGGTCAATGTGCGTAATGTTATGGTGTTGTTGATATGATAATGTCTTGGATTGTATTGAAGGGGTGACATGAAGTTATGCGGCAGTCATATAGTTCATTGTCTTCTTGTGCGCTTGTATAGTGACTAGTTGCTAATGTAAGTTTCGGTATGAACTTATATTGTAGAGTAAGACGTGAAGAAGGGGCTGGGCTATTGTGTTCATACATTGACTTGTGTATTCATACTTGGAAGTGCAGGTATGTAAGGTTACTCTGTCCGTATCTTTCTACGGCAAATAGTATTCACATTGACATTACTCTTGTCCTATCCCGAAATGTGCTAAGGTATTCTATATCCGGTTATCAATGGTCATTATCATATATTTCCTACTCATTGATCAATTGTGAATCTCATGTCTCATATTCATGACTAATGTTCCAAAATCCCAATAAGGTTACGTTTCAAAGTCCCAATAGTGATTATATTCATGTATCTTGTTCATTGATTATTGTCCAATGGTTCCAATGGTGTTATGTTTCCAATAAGGCTATGTTTCCAACAATGTTTGTTCACGTGTCTCTCACTCATTGGTTAATGATCCAAAGCTTCAAGTAAGGTATGACTATCATTGTATCAATCTCAAAGTAATGAATAAAGTAATGCATATGTGGTTAATGATCAAGTATGGGTGGCAGCTTTGGGGGCGAAATGCCTAGCTCAAGCCGATCCCAAGATTGTTGGATCAGGGGGCAGTCCTAGAGGCATAAGCCTAGCTCAGACCGAACCTGACAGGGGGCAGCTCTAGAGGTATAATCCTAGCTCGAGCCGAACATGATATGTTGGTTTAGGGGTGGTAGCTCTAGAGGTAATAACCTAGCTCGAGCCGAACCCAATACTTTGATTCTTAGGGTGGTAGCTCTATAGGCATAAGCCTAGCTCGAGTCGATCCCAACATGATGATATGTTATGTTAAAACCCACTATTCAGTCAGGGCCCGGGTATCACAGTTCACAGGCAAAGATGAATAACCATTGAATCAAAGGAACAAAGAAAGTAAAGAAAGCAATATACATGGTTTCCAAAGTACAGTATTGTGTCTTATCCATATTGATCATTTATTGTATTTGAGTTCATTAACATGTTTACATATCATACAAGTTTCATATGGCCTTACATACTCAGTACATTCTTCGTACTGACCCCTCTTGGGGGATTTACCTTACTTGCTGCAGGCGCAGGTTCTAGTAGGCCTCCACAGTAGGTTGCCAGTTGTTGCGGATCATTGGTGAGCTCCAGTTTGTTTGGGGCTTCTCCGAGTTGCAGTTGCACATATGTTTTGGTGTTGTACATGTTGTATAGTTCGGGGACTTGTCTCGACTTTTAGTTCATTTTGGTCAATGCACTTGTTAGAGGCTTTTGTAGACAGATGTGGGTGTATCAATGTAAAAGGTACATGTCGTTTTTGACTTGATGGCCTCAACGACCAAGTTTCATATATGTAAATATGTCACATGTTTCATGAATTTCATTGTTAGCATTATCAACTCCTACATGATAAAGGTGCTTCTGATGGCATGCATGTGAATGAACATAGGCAAAGCTTGGTTCTCTCCGACCTTATCGGCTACGGGTGCCAATTATGTCTCGATGGGATTCGGGGCATGACACAAGCCATGGAGGATTCCCGTCACTCATCAAAGGGGCTAACAAACCCCAAAGATCATCAACATTTCTTTGAATATGAGTGGAAAAATAGTGATGCGTGTCCACAGTGTCACCTAAGATCAAATTTATCAAGTTTTCATCACACTTAACTTTCACATCTCTAACAACAACTTCATCTCTCATCTCTTGAGGTTTATCACTTCTCCTCTTAGTCGGTATCAACTTTTTGTGTCTCTCGTAGAAATCTCAATCCTAATCCTTTATATAAGGCTTCAAGGGCTTGGTGAATTGCTCAAACCCATGATAATATATGACATCAAGAACCCTTGGATGCTTGCCTTCTAACCTTTCTTTGCTTAGCCTTTGTTCCTCAATGATTGTTCTTTTGCACAGAACCTTGAGTCAATTTAGAAACCTCTAATCCACCATAAGTTGAGGATTAGGGGCTATATTGGAGCTTGGATCATTCTTTTTATTCTTTGGTGGACCATTTCTCGAAGTGTTTAGAGGCTAATGGATAGAAGTGGAGATGCCTTACTCCGAGGTAGTGATGTGGTACCTCTCAGAGTTGGACCTATGTTCTAAGCTTTGCTCTTCAGTCACTGAAGCCTTGCTTCTAGTTTATTCAACCCTTTTTCTTTTTTGAACCATCATTTCTTATTATGATTATTCCGTAATGTTTACCCCTTTTATGATTTTTGATGTAGAAGGAGGAGAGCGAGTTTGTTTCTTAGCTAAACGTTTGTTTCTAGGCATATCTGCAAATAAAAGCATCAATGCACTAGGTCAAAGTTAGCAAAAACAACGATAATAATTTCCAGGAAAGCATGACCTAGTAATTCGGTGGATCACTAAATATTTTGGTGATGGGCTGTGGCTATCGCCAATTGAAACAGTTAGGAATATGGGTTTTGGCGAAGGAAAGTTAGGGATTTGGAAAGTTGGGGATTTGGAAATTTGGCGATACTCCCCTAGCATCGTTGAACTACTAAGGCATTGCCAATTTGTCACCTAACTTAGTCAATTCCACTGTAACTTATAGCGATAAAAGGAGAACTTTGGTGATCTGCCAAAAGGTTCGGCGCATTGCCAAAGTTCTCAACCCTATCATCGAAGTTCATATTCCCCAACACTTTGACCCTTTTAAGTTTTTCAACCCATATTCATGGCTATTTTAGTACAGCAAGACCATGGGTACATAGACTTCCACAAGTTTCAACACCAAACAACAATACCGATGATTTTTCCCTTAAGAACGACGTCACCCAATCAATCATCGGGTAAAATCATTCAATTTCAAAGTATATTTCAAATGAACCCAACAAACTTCAACACCTATTTCAACAAAAATCAAACAACAAACCATATATTCACAATTAACTTCCAGGTGTACCCCGATTTCACAAACCCAACAACTAAAAATCATGATTTCAACAAAAACCCATAAATTTTGAAGCACAAATTTAAACCAAATGAGTACACCCATAAAGATCTATTGCATGAAAATATGAGTACACACAATCAATCTACATATAACCATAAATAAGAGCAGCAAAGTGAGATTTAAACCAAAAATCAAACTCTAACCTTTAGATTAAGAGAGAAATCGATGGAGAGAAGATGAAGAAATTATGGTATGCAAACTCCGGTGGTGAAATGACGACGACAGTGATGGTGGCGTACTCATGCAGTGATGGTGATTTGAGAAGAAAAATTGAGTGTGTGTGTGTTTGTGTATAGGCTAACTGATAGAATAGAGGGAAATGGAGAATGGGAAAAGATTTGAATAAAACAAAGAGTCAAAAGGTGAAAGTCAAGAGTTAAACTGTCATCCTTTAAAATGACCCAATTTGGCAATGAAATAGCATCACTGAAGAGATCGGCAATCCGCCAAATTGCAGAACCATCGCCAAATATTACAGTTTCAACACTTGGAACTTCCTTTGTGGCAAACCAATTCGGTGATGGACTCTCTATTGCAAAGCCTTTAGCGAGACACCAAATGTTGAAAACCATCACCAAATCTCACCATTTAAAAGCATTGAGAGATCGATTTTGGTGAAGGGCTTCAATGATTCGCCGATGTGTTTGGCGATTCGCCAAAGCCTCTTCCCTGGAGCTTTACACACAATCTCCCACATTTGTTTACTCTGACTTGTTTTGTGATATGTTTTTCACATTCCAACCCTATCAGACACCTGAACCATACAATAAACATTATTCAAAACAACAAAAGGTAAAACTTGGGTTGCCTGCCAAGAAGCGCCTTAGTTTTCATCGTGGCACGATATTGTTCCTCATCAAGCAACATCTTTGAAATGGAGTGCCTCCACTTTAGCAGCTCTGAGTCTACCGACCAAAAGTGTTTCAACTATTGACCATTCATTATGAAACTTTTCTTGTCATGGTCTTCCAATTCAATTGCACCATTAGGATACACATTTACCACTGTGAAAGGACCCGACCATTTGGGGTTGAGTTTTTCCACGAAGAGTTTCAACCTTGAATTACAAAGTAACACCTTATCTCCTACGCGAAACTCTTTTCAATATCTTGGCATCATGCCATCTTTTCATTTTCTCTTTGTATAGAACAGAGCTCTCATATACGTGAGGATAAAATTCCTCCAACTCTTGTATTTGCTCTACTCTAGACATAAAAGCTTATTCCCAATCCATGTTAAGCTTCTTTAAAGCCCAAAGAGCTTGATGTTGTAACTCCACCGGTAGGTGAAAAACCTTTCCAAACATAAGTTGATAGTGAGACATACCAATTGGCATTTTAAAAGCTATTCAATAAGCCCAAATAACGCAATCCAATTGCCTAGCCCAATTAGTACGTTCAATATTCACAGTTTTTTCCAAGATTGCTTTGATTTCTTGATTTGAAACTTCCACTTTGGCCATTTGATTAGGGATGGTATGGGTAGATACCTTATTATTCACCCCATACTTATATAGAAAAGCACCAAACACCCTATTGCAAAAATGAGAGCCCCCTTCACTAAGAATTGCTTGTGGAGTCCCGAACCTTGTAAATATGTGTTTTTTCAGGAAGAACGTGATGCTCTTGCTCTTATTATTTGTCAAAGTAATCGCTTCCACCCATTTCAACACGTAATCCAGTACCACCAATAAGTACTTGTTCCAATACAAACTCATGAATGGCTCCATGAAGTTAATGCCCTATACATCGAATAACTTGACCTCGAGATTAGGTTTCAAGTACATCTCATGCCTCCTTGAAATGCTCCCTGGCATTTGGCATTGAGTACATGTTCTAACCAAGTCATGAGCATCTCTATGTAGTGTAGGCCAATAAAATACACTTTGAAGAACTTTGGCGACCGTTCTTACACCACCATGGTGCCCACCGAATAGGGATAAATGGTAAGCCTCAATAATGGCCCGCATCTCTGACTCCATCACACATCTATGGATCACTCCATCCGCGCACTCCCTAAATAAATAAGGTTCATCCCAAAAGTATTTCTTCACATCGTGGAGAAATCTTTTTCTTTGAGAATCATTGATTTCATCGGGGAGCAAACCACATACCACATACCACAGAATTGACATAATCCACATACCATGGTTCTACACTCCCGGAGAGTGACATAACTAGCTTTTCGGCAAAGGTTTCATCAATATCAATCGCACCCAACTTCTCTTTGTTAGATTCAAGGTGGGATACATGATCTGCCACTTAGTTTTTACATTCTTTCCTACCTTTAACTTCAAAATGGAACTCTTGAAGTAGCAAGATTCATCGAATCAATTGAGGTTTGACCTCCTTTTTAGCCCTTAAATACCAAAGAGCCGCATGGTCGGTGTGCATAATAACCTTCATGCCTAATAAATACACACGAAACTTCTCAAAAGCATAGACTACGGAGAGTAACTCTTTCTCTGTAATCGTATAATTTTATTATGCATCTTTCAAGGACTTTCTAGCATAATATTTCGAATGAAAAATCTTGTCCTTTAGCCTAAAACCACACCCAACGCCAGGCCACTTGCATCACACATCAATTCAAAAGAAAGTGACCAATTTGGGTCCACAAGGATAGGAGCCGACACAAGTTTCTCCTTGAGGAAATTGAATTCACTCACACAATCACCATCAAACTCAAATTTCTTTTCCATTTTAAGAAGCTTACACATTGGATGAGCTATCTTGGAGAAGTCCATGATGAAACGTCTATAGAACCCGACATGCCCAAGAAATCTTCAAACACCTTTCACGGAGATTGGAGGGGGTGGCTTGGCAATAACTTCAACTTTAGTGTGGTACAATGCCCCTTTTACCATAAAATGGTACTTCTCCAAATTCAACACAAGATTTTAACACATCGTTCAAGTACATTGCCCAAGTGTTCAAGACATGATTCAAAGGTGTCACCCATAAGGGAAAAATCACCCATGAATACCTCCATAGCATCCTCCACCATATCCAAAAATATCAATACCATGCACCTTTAGATAGTGGCGGGTGCATTACATAACCCAAAAGGCATGCATTTGAAGAAAAAAGTGCCATATGGACATGTGAAGGTAGTCTTCTCTTAGTCCTCGGCCGCGATGCAAATTTGGTTATAACTGGAGCACCCATTTAAGAAACTATACAAAATCCACCCCGCTAATTGATCAAGCATTTGATCCATGAAACGCATCGCGAAATGGTCCTTTTTTGGTACATGAGTTAAGCTTCTAGTAGTCCATACACACTCTCCAACGCATAACCGGTCTCATGGAAATAAGCTCATTATTTTTATTAAGAACCACCGTGGTTCCTCCTTTCTTTGGGACATATTGAACCAAGCTCACCCATGTGCTATTCGAGATTGGATACATAACGCTTGTATCGAGCCACTTGATAATCTCTTTTTAATGACTTCTTGCATAGAAGGGTTCAGCCTCCTTTGATGCTCAAAACTCGATACACATTCAAGCTCCAACTTTATCTTATGAGTACAAATACTTGGTGGGATCCCAATAATATCATTAATAGTCCACTCAATGGCTCGAATAAATTTTCTCGCAATCAATTTCAATGCTTCAATTTGCCAGGGCAATAAATCTTCCACAATAATAATGAGTAAGATGTTACCTTCTCCCAAAAAGACATAGCAAAGGTTCGGTGGTAATGTCTTATGCTCAAGTTGTAGTGGTTTCTTAATTAAAGGTTTAGAGGGAGGAATATCCTAATTTTTTAAATAAAGATCTAATTTGTATGGTCTCTTGTTGTAGGAACCAAGACATATCAAGGAAGTTAGAACCTCATAATATTTCTCATTATCTTACTTCTGTAATTCCACAAAACCCCTGCTAGTGGCTCACTAATTAAATCTACCTCCATAGCATCGGTCACCTCATCATCAATCATATCAATCATGAAATCACTTGCAAGTCCCTTGGTTGCTTGATCTTGGGTGTATTTATGCATCCAAGTGTCATTATTCATACATATTTAGCTTAGTTTTGAGAATAATTCGACATGCTTGTGAACCATAAAGAGCGATTTAGTGTATTTATGTGTGTTCATGATAGTTGATATGCATCTGAGTAAAGTCTTGAGCCAAAAAGAACGTATGAAAGAAGCACTAGTGATTGATTGCTTGCTTTATAATTGCTCTAGTCCGTTCTTATGTGTTCTATTATGTTGAGTGGACTTGTAGGGGTGTTGAGATGTGAAGAATTGCATTGGATGAGATATAGGGCTCAAAACCAAGCCTACATTTAAGTCCCAAGATGTACAGAAGCTAAGAAAAAGAGCACGCGAAGATAAAAAGCATTACACGTATGACAGGAGAGGGCTTGCGTCGTGCCCCATCGCGTGAGAGAGGGCGTGCACCGCACCTTTAGATACGTGTATCTATGCCTATGCCATAACTTTTCTTGCGCGCATTGGCATACACGACGTTCCCCCTGCCTGATGTTGGCCTATGGAATTAGATTTTTACCTGGATTACGTAGGGGTAAATTGGTAAATACATGGGATTCATATGGAGCAGCTTATGGACATCTCAAAGAACTATAAAGGGAGCACTTAGCCATAAATACAACTACTTTTTATCATTAGGGATTATTGTGGAGAAATTACAAGGGTTTCATCAAGGGTTCATCTTTTGTAACTCTTTTACTTGCTTTTTCTTGGTATGAATGAATATTGCATTATAGTACTCTCAAGAATTATGAGTAGCTAATACCTTTGTTCTGGGGTTACCGTTAGAACATGATTGTGTTGTAGTTTGTTCGATTCAATGACAATAGTTTCTAATTCGATTATGCTTTTGTTCTAGATTTTACTATTGTGATGTTTGGCCAACATTAGAATATATGGGTAATTCATGTATGAAATGATCATGAAATTGTATGAATAGGAAGAAGAAATTAAGGAACAAGATCATCTCTAGTGTCAGTTAGGGTTGATTTGCAATTAGGATAGACGTATACCTAGGTGACTTATTTGGTTATGACGGGATGATTAGCGAACGTACTTGAATTATGGAATCACATCCCCACTCAACGATGGAGTTATGAGGACTAGTTCAAGTAGAAGATTTAGAGAATGACAAGTCCCGGATCAACACTTAGCCCTAAAACCCATAATCCGAGAAATAAAGTTCATTGAATAGAATAACTAGTATGCATCATTGTGTCGAAAGCCGTAGCCCTGGAATCTCTCCAAATACTATTTACACATTTATTTACTCTAGCAATTATTTTACTTCACACTCTTTACACATTCATAGGAACTTAAAATTCAACAAAACTCTCTTGATTTATTCATCACTTGTACGAAGGACAATTGGAAACTAAAAATTGGAAAAAAACTAAAGTAGTAGTCCCTGTGGGTTCGACATCCGACTTTTAAAAGAGTCACTATATTACTTGATATACCACGTACACTTGCGTGTGCATTTGGGCACAAAACGTTTTTGGTGCCGTTGCCGGGGACTAAAAAAATTAGTAGTTTTCTGAGTTTTATTTCCAATATTATTAAACAAGTGTTGACAACTTGATCTTAGCGGTTGGGATTTTGCAGGTCCAAATTTTACTTCAAGCTAGCAAGGGATTCTGAATTGGTAGAGCCGTACCCTTAACCTGAACAAACATTCCATCAAAGGAGGAGAGTAGCCGCTCTTCAATATCCAATTCAACAACTCCAAATGGCTGATCCTTTGGAAGTTGTTCCTGCAGAAATGGTAAACGCGAGACCAGTTTGTGATGTGCCAATCCTACTAGCTACAAATGTCACCTCTAGCATCCTCAGACTGGATGCAGGATGTCGATTTGAGCTCAAACAGAACATGGTGCAACTATTTCACACCAGTCGGAAATTTACAGGGCTATCTCACGAGGATCCATAATTGTACTTGCAAAATTTTCTTGAGATGAGTGACTCATATATTCCTGCAGGAGTCTCATCTGACTATGTGAGGCTCACACTCTTTCCCTTTTCTCTGTTAAGGGAAGCAAAGAGGTGGTTGAAAGCTGAAGCACCAAACTCCATCACCACTTGGGATGATTTGGCTAAGAAATATTTGATCCGTTTCTTCCCATCAGGAAAGACAGCAAAGTTGAGAAGTGAGATCCTGAGCTTCAGACAGAACGATAGTGAGAATTTGTATCAAGCTTGGGAAAGGTTTAAGTCTATGCTTCGTGATTGTCCATTCCACCATCAAACTAATGAGTTTTTGGTACACACTTTTATTGAGGGACTTGAGCCTAACACAAAGATATTGTTAGATTCTACAGCAGGTGGTCAGGCTTTAGAAAAAACTTATGATCAGCTGTTTGAACTCCTCAATCATATATCGCAAGGGAATCCAGAGTGGAATGCAGATGTTTCATGGAGTACTCTGAAAAAAGGTGTCGGGTTATTAGAAGTTTATCAATTGACATCGATTGCGGCACAAATTTCAGCATTGCAAAATCAAATAAACAATCAGTTAAGTAACTTGAATTTAAGAAATCAACAGGCAGCTCCCGTGAATATGGTGCAACAAACGCAGGTATTTTGTGAGGTTTATGGATGTGGAGATCATTCTGCAGAGTCTTCTGCAGCAAATCCAGAGTCTGTGAACTTTGTCGACAATGCTCAATGACAAGATAATCAAAATTTTGGAAATACCTATAACACATGTTGGAGGAATCATCCCAATCTTTCATGAGGTGGAAATCAAGGGTAGAATGTGAATATATAAAGAGCTCAAGGAGTGAATCAAAATCTTCAGCAACAAAAAAACCAAGGTGTTAATGTTAATGTACAATCTAACAATAACATTGAGGTGATGCTGAAGCAAATTATTGCCACTCAAGCACAGTTGGCTGCCGACATCAAAAATCATCAATTAGCTACAAAGAACCTTGAGGTTCAAATGGGACATCTTGCTAGAGCATAAAATACTAAACCTCAAGGAGGACTTCCAAGTGATACAAAGTTAAATACCCAAACAGGTGAATGCACTCTCACCTCGAAGTGGCAGACAACTTGAAGAATTAGAGCCACGGAGAGAATCAAAGAAGGATGTAAGTGGTGATGAGAAATAAAGTGAGGTTGAGAAAGAGGAAAAGGTCGAGACCACTGTAGCCAAAGCAAAGCGACCTCCCCCATTTCCACAGAAGCTGAGGAAGCAAAAAGAGGAGGCTTGCTTTCAAAAATTCATTGAGTTATTAAAGATGGTGAATGTTAATTTGCCTCTTGTTGATGTTGTACAGGGAATCCCTAGGTGCGCTAAGTATATCAAGGATATTGTGGATAATAAGAGAAAATTAATAGAATATACTACTGCAGCACTTACTGAAGAGTGCACGTCTCGCATTCAAAATAGGCTGCCCACAAAGCTCAAAGATCCGGGGAGTTTTATAATTCAGATCACCATTTGGCAACCAATTAAGGCTAGAGGGTTGTGTGACCTTAGGGCCAGCATCAATCTAATGCCCACGTCTTTGTTTAAACAAATGGGATTGGGTAGCCTGAGACCCACAATAGTGATATTACAGCTTGCTGATTATTTATTGGCAATGCCAGATGGGGTAGTCAAAAATGTATTGGTACAGCTTGGATCACTCATTTTTTCTGTGGACTTCATCGTTCTAGATATTGATGGATACCCAAAAGTCCCATTTATTTTGGGGCGACCATTCTTGGCTACTGGTCGTGCACTTATAGACGTAGCTGCTAGACAACTGACCATGAGAGCACATAATAAAGTGGAAGTCTTTAATGTGTATAAAGCTATGAAGCTCCCCGGTGTCTATGAGAAGTTATCTACATTTACGGTGATTGATATAGAATTGAATCTTTCGTTGATCACTTCAAAAGACCCGTTGGAGAGAGCTTTCATTGGTCATGACATTTATGGTGATGCTGAGGCACATGGCATGGTGCGAGTGCTGGATTTTTCAAGTATATTTATTCGTAAAGAGGATTTTGAGCCATTGAATAAATCTCTCAGACCTCCACCCAAGCCATCTGTGGTGGAACCTCTGAAGTTGGAGATGAAAATGTTATTGTCACACCTCAAATATGCATACTTGGGGGACAATGAGACCTTACTTGTTATTTTGTCTACAGGCTTATCTGATGCACAGGTTGGAGAGGCATTGGCTGTACTGAAAAGAAGAAAGAGTGCAATTGGATGTAGATGTTGGATATTCAAGAGATAAGCCCAGCATATTGCATCATAAGATCTGCTTGGAAGAAGGTTTTAAACCATAAGTTCAATAACAAATGAGGCTTAATCCTCCAACAAAAGACGTGGTTAGGAAGGAGGTGATCAAGTGGTTGGATACATACATTATTTACCCTATTTCAGATAGTAAGTGGTTAGCCTAGTGAAATGTGTGCCCAAAAAGGGTGGCATAATGGTCATTACCAATGACAAGAATGAGTTAATGTCAACTCGTACGGTTACAGGTTGCCAGATTTGCATGGATTACGGCAAGCTCAATGAGGCCTCCCGCAAGGATCACTATCCTATTTCTTTCATAGATCAAATGATAGATAGGCTTGCCGGACAAGAATATTACTGCTTCTTTGATGGTTATTCAGGCTACAATCAGATAGCCATTGCTCCTGAAGATCAAGAGAAGACAATATTCACCTACCCATATGGTACATATGTATTCAAATGCATGCCTTTTAGACTTTGTAATGCCCCAGCTATCTTCCAGTGTTTCATGATGGCGATCTTTTATGATATGGTAGAGGACTTTGTCGAGGTATTTATGGATGACTTTTCTATTTTTGGTAACTCCGAAGCTTATTTGCAGAACCTTGACAAAGAGCTAGCAAGGTGTGAGGAGATGAATCTGGTATTGAACTAGGAAAAGTGTCACTTTCTAGTCTAGGAATGCATTATCCTTGGACATAAAGTGTCATAGAAGGGTTTGGAGGCTGATCAAGCGAAGGTGGTGGTTATAGAGAAGTTTCCACCCCCAGTTTCAGTCAAAGATATGAGAAGTTTTCTTGGGCACGTAGGTTTCTATAGGATATTCATTAAAGATTTTTTGAAGGTAGCAAGACCCATGTGCAAGTTGCTTGAAAAGGAGGTAAAATTCCAATTCGGCGACGATTGTGTGAAGGCTTTTGAAGCCTTGAAAAAAAAGTTAGTTGAAGCTCCTATATTGATTGCTCCCAACTGGGAGTTCCCATTTGAATTGATGTGTGATGCAAGTGATGTTGCAGTAGGTGAAGTCTTGGGGTCAAAGAAAAGAGAAGGTCTTTCTTTCATATATTATACAAGCAAAACACTTGATGCTGCCCAGACGAACTATATCGTGACAGAAAAAGAAATGCTAGCTCTGGTTTATGCTTTTGATAAATTTAGTTCCTATCTTGTGGGAATGAAGGTAATTATGTATACAAATCATACATCCATTAGATACGTGTTCAACAAGAAGGATTCAAAACCAAAACTCATCAGATGGATTCTATTACTGTAAGAGTTTGACTTAGAAATAAAAGATCGAAGGGGGACTGAAAATCAAGTGGCAGATCACCTATCTAGGCTTGAAGGTTGGGTACATATACCAAGAGATGATACTATTTGAGAAGAGTTCCTAGACGAGCAACTCTTGGCAGTACAGGATTCAAAGCTACCATGGTACGGTGATCTTGTGAATGTGATAGTAAGTGGAGTGTACCCACCAGAATCAACTTGTCAGTAGGGTAAGCATCTCCTTTATGATTCTCGCTCTATTCTTTGGATGAGCCTTTCTTGTTCAAGCAAGGTCCAGATCGAATGATGAGAAAGTGTATCTCAGAATGTGAAGTGAGATCAATCTTGGAGAGTTGTCATTCATCTCCTTATAGAGTCTATCATGGTGGTGAGCAGACCGCTCACAAAGTGCTACATCAGGATTCTATTGGCCTATTTTGTTCAAGGATGCGGTCGAATTTGTTGAGAAATATGATCAATTCCAGCGTATGAGTTCGATGTCTAGGAGGCATGAGATGCCTCTGAAAAATATTCTTGTAGTAGAAAATTTTTATATTTGGGGAATCGACTTCATGGGGCCTTTTCCACCTTCCTATGGCAACACTTACATCCTCGTCACGGTGGATTATGTCACAAAATGGGTAGAAGCAGCTGCATTACCTACTAATGATGTGAAAGTGGTAATTAAGTTTGTCAAGAAGCATATCTTTACACGGTTTGGGACACCAAAAGCTATCATTAGTGATGAAGGCTCCCATTTTATCAATAATTGGTTCCGAAATCTGTTGGCCAAGTATGGGATGCGTCACAAGGTTGCTACTGTATATCATCCCCAAACAAGTGGCCAAGTGGAGGTGTCAAATCATGAGGTGAAGAAGATTTTATAGAAGATGGTGAATGACCAACGAAAGGATTAGGTGGTTAAGCTTGATGATGCCTTGTGGGCATACCGGACAGCCTACAAAACTCTTATTGGGATGTATCCTTATAGTTTAGTATTCGGGAAAGCATGCCATTTTTCGGTTGAGTTAGAGCACCAAGCATATTGGGCTGTCAAGAAATTGAACCTTGATGCGGATTTAGCAGCCCAGAGGAGAATGTTGCAGCTACATGAGCTTGATGAATTTATGCTTCACGCCTATAAAAATTGAAAGCTCTATAAGGAGAAGACAAAAATGTGGCATGACAAGAGCATAATCTCACGCATCTTTGAGCCGGGGCAAAAGGTATTGTTATTCAATTCAAGGTTGAGGTTATTCCCCGATAAGTTGAAATCTAAATGGTATGGGACGTTTGAAGTAGTAAGAATGACTGCCCATGGTGCTGTAGAGTTTATGGATAAGGAGAAGGGTATTATGTTTCTTATGAATGACAACTAGTGAAGCACTATTGGGACGAAGATGAGGATCGTCAGAGGACGTCTATTGATTTTGCGAATGAATGAAAGAAGTGAGCTGAGTCGTACCACGACATTAAATAAGGTGCTACATGGGAGACAACCTTTGAATGTAATGTAATAGTCTAGGATTTTTATTTCCAAAAACATAAAAGAAAAAAAAATGAAGAAAAATAAAAATACAAAAAGAAGTGTCGTGCCATGACCAAAACTAAGGCGCTTGTTGGGAGGCAACCCACCTTTCTAACATAGTTTCACTTGTTTTGTATGTCCTTTCACATACCAAAAGGGGGATATAGGTGTTGGGTGATGGTTTAAAGCTATATACATAGCATTAGGGTAAGTTTGGATGACAAAACATGAAAGAGAGGGCGGATTCAGCCATGCGTGGCACCCCATGCGCCGCAAGCCTCCCTACCAGCTATGGGCATGCATTGCGCTGGAGGCTTCGCACTATGGGCATGTTCCATGAAGGATGCTTCGCGCTATGGGCATACGCCTCGTGGGAGGCTTCACGTGGGCGTGCGATGTGGCCGTCCCTGCGAGGTGCCATTGCCTTGCTCACGCGAAGGCCTCACGCTAAGCCTTTTTTCATGTGCAATGGCATACGCACCGCGTCCTCTATTATGTGTGATGTAACTCGCGACGCGACCCCTCCCATTTTTTAAAAATAATTCAATTTTTAAAATCGGGTCAAACCCGACCCGGTTGGTTGAAATAAATACCTCCAAAGCTGCAATTTCCCCATTCCTAACCTAAACTCGCATAGTACCCCTCCCTTTTCTCTCAAAGTTGTGAAGAAAAATACTCCTAACACTCAAATTCTCTCTTCTCTTCCATTAATCTTTCAATTCTAAGGTATGTTTTCTTAGTTATGTTGTGAAATAGGTTTGTTCCCAAATTCATACTTTAGTGAACTAAATGATGAATTGGTGTGAGCTTGTGTAAACTCTCATTTGGGTGATGAAAACCATGTTTATAATTGATGGGTTTGGTTGGGAATTTTGAATGATCATAACTTGATTGTGAGCATGACAATGCATTGTGGGGGGAATTAGCTATGAATTATTATGTTGCTGGTAAATGAAGAGCTTGTAACCTACCATTTTGAGCAAATTGTGTTTGAATGACCATGAAATTACTTGTATTGGGGTGTACAGGGTGTAATTGAATAGTGAAGTGAAAAGGATGCACCCACAAAAAAAAAGAAAAAAATTTGGTGGTGGTAAATTGTTGTAGTATCTAGTCATTAAAATCAAGGTGGGGAAGTCTGAGTACCCACCAATGTGATTGCATGACTATGCTAACAAACTAAGTCTGGGGTAGTACCACCCATCTCCATACTTAGTTATGGTTATCCATTTTTGGGTTGAACTAACATGTCTTTTTGGTATGTTTGAAACAGGACCCATGGCACCCAAGTCGAATTCTGAAAAAAGAGTTTCTTCGTGATAAGGGTAGAAGCGGGATAGAACTTGCCAATCCTCGAGGACTACACAGGCTGCTCCATCCTCTTCCCAAGGGGTTAAGAGACGATTTGGTGTGAAATGGGTTGAAAGTGAAGGCGTCTAATTGTACAAGGACAATAAGGAGAGCAGATACCAACCAACTAAGCGCAAAACAAGGATAACATGGTAGCTCACTGTCCTCAAATATTGGCTCGCATCCGACAATTACACTTGGATTTTGTTTTAGAGGACCAATGGGAGTGCAACCTGGATTTAGTTTGGGAGTTCTTTTCCAATTGGTTTCCTGATACACAAGGGAACAACATCAAAATAGGAGGATAAGTAGTGAAGCTGACTACGGAGACACTTAATGCATTCTTGCACACTTTGAACATGGACCATTCTAGATTGAAAGAATTGTACATCAAACCCCCATATAAAGCCATACGACACACACTTTATGGGCTTCGTTCTATGGCAAAGTGGGGATGTAGTGGGAATAAGGGTATTCACAGAACCCTTGCTTATACTCATTTTAATCTGGAGGCACAGATTTGGCCGAGGATTGTTAGGGAATACTTGATACCCGGGTCACAATTCACACATATTACTCGCGATCGGGTTTGTTTGGTTTATGCTTTGATGACTGGGATTTTGATAAATATTGGTGATGTGATTCATTCTGCGATACGCAAAGCCTACGTTTATAAGGGCTTCAGATTTAGCTTTGGTGGCCTCGTTATAAAATTTTTGTTAGATCAAGGGGTATAGGAGGACCCTATTGATTACAAGCCTCCCCGTAACTTGAGAGGGGTTGACGTGTCAAAGGTCAAGGAGCTCGATACCACTCATGAACCAGTATTGATAACTGCTGAGTAGAATGCTAGATATAATAGCTTTATGAGGCATGTATATGGCACATTGAATATATTGTTAACATGCGGGGGGAGGCCATCTACTCAAGAGGAGTTGCGCCAGTTAGAGTATGACTATACTGTGAACGATCATGCTAAAGCAATGTGCCATATTGGGCGACCCTTTCGAGAACCAATAGATGATGATGAGCCTACCGATTATGAGCACTTGCTTAAAGATTCTGATACAGTGCTTGATTCTGAGAGAGAGGATTCAGAGGAGGGATACCTGAGTCCTGATGTTGATGAGGATGACGACTAGGCCCAGGGTGTTATTTTTCCCTATTTTCTATGTGTATGTGTTTAATTGTACACTGGGGACAATGCAATTTTTTAAGTGTGGGGTGGGAAAAGGTATCTCTGGGTTTGCATGTTTAGGTTAGTTGGTTTGCTAGTTTAGTTTTATTTTATGGGTTCCTCGGCTTTTGTTTTTGGTACTTTACCCGAGGATAGTCCCTTTGAATCGACTAGATTTTTTTTTTGTACGTATGAGTCATAGTTGAGTACGTTTCTCGATGATGGATGGATGAAGATCGTTTTAAGAGAAAATTAGTCATGTGAAGAGAGTCAAAAAGTGAACCATGTCACTAGGATGGGATTGAGTGCTTTTGTGAATTGCATGATTGTATGGCTCAAGTATGTTGAATTCAAACGCATGTTTGAGTAATGTCTTGACTAGTTTGAAATGTTTAGTCTCAATTATGTGACTCTTTGGTGACTATGGCTTAAAATTTGAATTTGTGTTATTGCTTGACTTAGAGTCTATAAGAGTCCGTCTTGAGTTGAACATGTGGCATGTGTGACTGAGGTTTTTGTGATATTCCATGTGCATATTGATGTCTAAAATTTGCCCAGTGTGTTTGTAAAGCGAAATAAAGAATGTTGAGTTTAGGAGATGATATGGGTATTTCTTTGCTAGCCATGTTTTATGCCCACTTTATCTACCCATTTTGCATAATCTTAGTAAGCCCCGTTGAGACTTTAGCCTATTCTTTTGGTAACCTTATGTGTAGCTTAGTACTTTTCTTTCAATTGACCATAATTTCATCCAAAACTTCTAAGCACTTTAGTTGAAAAATTAAGATGTTAAGGAGTGTGAAATTGAAGAAGAAAAAAAAAGTGAAAGTGATGCCCCAAGGAAATAGCTTTTGGTATGTTAAAAAGTTTATGTGTTGTTGGTAAGGAGTGATGTAATGAAAAGAAAAATTGATCAAAAGTGAATTGTGTGTTTATAGTAAATACTACCTGCCAAAGATGTGTATGCTAGCTTAAAGAAATGGGGAAAAACAAAAGAAAGTCGAGAAGATGATAGTGGTATAAAATAGGTTGTTTGGAGATGAGTTTAGTGGAAATTGTGATGTATTAAAGCGCTTAGGGAAGATAGTCACTATTCTTGACCAAATAGTTCCTACCCCTCCCTTAGCCTATATTACAACCCATAAAGATATACTTGATCTTGAACTTTGACATTCGAATATTAGTGGAGTACTACACTAAGGGCAAACCTATGGGTCGTTCTATGAGCATGAGAATTCTTTGTTGAGAGTGAGCAAATTTCATGTTTTTACACCCATGTTTGTTTAAAAATTGCATCATATTGAGTGACACGTGGGTGACTCTCTTGTTGTAAGGGCGCATTCTTGACGATAGCTGGACAACTTAGATGACTTCTTTATTGGGTAATGTACATAAGTTTGCCAATGTTAGAGTCTATTTTTGAGGCTAGGTGATTTCAATTGGTCAATACTTGTGCTTGGTGAAAAGGTGTCATGAAGAACTTGTGTCCATACTAATTGTGTAGTTGTTACTTGAGTATTTTATTTCAACTTGTGATGTTGAGGGCTTTCTTTTGAAGTTATGAGCATAGAGTTGTTCGAGGACAAACAAAGCTTTAAGTGTGGGGTTGTGAGCTTGGGTGTATTTATACACTCCAAGTGTCATTATTCATACGCATTTAGCTTAGTTTTGACAATAATTTGACATGCTTGTGAACCATAAAGAGCGATTTAGTGTATTTGTGTGTGATCATGATAGTTGAGATGCATCTGAGTAAAGTTTTGAGCCAAAAAGAACGTATAAAGGAAGTACTAGTGATTGCTTGCTTGCTTTATAATTGATCTAGTATGTTCTTGTGTGTTCTATTGTGTTGAACGGACTTATGAGGGTGTTGAGATATGCAGGCTAGCATTGGATAAGATATAAGGGTCAAAACCAAGCCTACATTCAAGTCCCAAGATGTACGGAAGCTAAGAAAATAAGCACGCGAAGATTGAAATCATTACAAGCACGACAGGGGAGGGCTTGCGCCGCACCTCCAGATACGTGTATCCATGCCTGCGCCGGGCCTCCTATTGCACGTGTTGCAAATGCGATGCGCCCCTGCCCGATGTCGGCCCAGGGAATTGGATTTTTACTTGGATTAAGTAGGGGCGAATTGGTAAATACATGGGATTCATATGGAGAAGCTTAAGGATTTCTCAAAGCACTATAAAAGGAGAACTTAGCCACAAATACAACTACTTTTTATCATTAGGGATTATTGTGGAGAAATTATAAGGGTTTCATCAAGGGTTCATCTTTTGTAACTCTTTTACTTGCTTTTTCTTGGTATGAACGAATATTGCATTGTAGTACTCTCAAGAATTATGAGTAGCTAATACCTTTGTTCTGGGGTTACGACTAGAACATGATTGTGTAGTAATTTGTTCGATTCAATGAAAATAGTTTCTCATTCGATTATGCTTTTGTTTTGGATTTTACTATTGTGATGTTTGGCCAACATTAGAATATATGGGTAATTCATGAATAAACTGATCATGAAATTGTATGAATAGGATGAAGAACTTAAGGAACAAGATCATATCTAGTGTCAGTTAGGGTTAATTTGCAATTAGGATAGACGTATACCTAGGTGCCTTGTTTGGTTATGATGGGATGATTAGCGAACACACTTGAATTATGGAATCACATCCCCACTAAACGATGGAGTTGTGAGGACTAGTTCAAGTAGATTATTTAGAGGATGACAATTCCCGGATCAACACTTAGCCCTAAAACCCATAATCCGAGAAATAAAGTTCATTGAATAGAATAACTACTATGCATGATTGTGTCGAACTACGTAGCCCTGGAATCTCTCCAAATATTGTCTACACATTTATTTACTTTTGCAATTGTTTTACTTCACGCTCTTTACACATTCTTAGGAACTTAAAATTCAACAAAATTCTCTTGATATATTCATTACTTGTACGAAGGACAATTGGAAACGAAAAATTGAAAAAATACTAAAGTAGTAGTCCCTGTGGGTTTGACATCCAGCTTTTAAAAGAGTCACTATATTACTTGCTTGACCACATACACTTGCATGTACGTTAGGACGCAACATTGCTTAATGAACTTGCACTCCTTGCCATTTACTCTAAATTTCACATCCTTGCCATTTACTCTAAATTTCATTTCACTACATTCCACATCCACTAATGCCCTCCCGGCAGCAAGAAAAAGCCTACCGAGAATGATTAAAACTCCATCGTCTATCTCACCATACAAGATCACAAAGTAGGAGGGAAATATCAATTTGTCGACCCAAACTAGAATATCATATAGAATTCCCATCGATCTTTTAATAGATCAATCAGCCATTAGAAGTCTCATAGTTATGGGCTTTGGAGCTCCCAATCCCAACTTCTTAAATATATCTAGAGGAATCAAGTTTATACTTGCTCCTAAGTTGCACAAAGCTTTTCCAAATTGATACACCCCAATGGTTCAATGTATAGTGAATGCACCAGGTTTTTTTTTGTTGACCACCATATTGCTCGACATGATAGTGCTACAACCATGTGAGATCTCCACCGTTTTGAAGTCCACGATTCTTTTCTTTTTCACCAAGTCTTTTATGAACTTGGCATATCCGGACATTTCAAGTAAAGCTTTAAACAAAGGAATGTTCACTGATAAGTTGCTAAATTTAGAGAGAAACTTCTTGAACTTAGTTATCCTCATTCTTCTTGAACCTTTGTGGGAATGGGGGAGGCATTTTGATTGATGGCTTTGGGGAAACTAAACTTTCCACTGATTTTTGAGACATTTTCATAAACCGTTTGTGGTCTCTTTTCATTCTAAACCCTCTCTTCTACTTCTTTCAGCTTTTCCATAGTTGGCTTATTGGAAATGGGGGCTTCATCATTCAACTTGTCAAGCCTTTTTCTCTTTCCACTTGCTTGCTCTTCAACTCCACTCTCATTGGGGTCTTTCTCAATATCCACAACTTCATTACCGAGTGTCCTTCCAGTGCTAGTGATGATGTCTATGCAATGAGAATTATTTTTAGGATTCACCAAGGTGTCACTAGGAAGACCACCCTTTTGCCTTGTGTTGAGATGAGCCGAGATTTGGATCAATTGAGTTTCTAGTTGTTTGATCAAAGACGAATGGGAAGTGACCATTTAATTTTCCAAAAGTATATTTTCATCTCCTTTAGCATCTGGCACTCCCTTCAACCCCTATAAGAATTCTAGCAAGCATATCCTTATTCTTGTAATTATCCGGATCAACGAAGGTGCCTTCTTTATCTTTTTTCCCATCATGTAGTGGGACATACCTATCCCGATCAAGTTTCTTCTCTCTCCAATCATAATATCTATCATAGTCCTTATCCCCAAAATCACGATCACGGTCACGGTGTCTCAAATCTCGATCCTTTCAATCTTTATCCCTTTCTCGATCATTCCAACCTTGATTCCTACCCCACCTTTGATAGGTTGGACCCCCCATTTGGTTTGATAAGAAACAAATCTCTTCATCGATTGACTCTGTATCATCATCCTAATATGCCCTAGTTCCATTTGAAGCTGTGGTGTTGACCATTTTTGGAGTTGAACCCATGAAATGCTTTGTTAGGAGATCCATTTGTGTCATTATTTTGTCCATGTTTTCATCTCTCTCCTCATCATTTTTCCTTTGTTCTTGGCTCACATAAGACACGAAGGGACCCCCCACAGCCACCTCGGTATCTCTTTTGTGTCATGCTCTACTTTACTTTGTCATCTGGTCTAATAACCCTAAGGAAACTCCAAAAGTTTTGTTGATCAATAACATAATGACCAAGTTATCTGCAACTTTCTTGGTAAATTTATCCATGACCTATAGAATATTTGAAGTAGCATTTTATCCGAAAACTCATGGTTAGGGCAATGTAGCAATTTCTTCTTTAACCTTAACCATTTTTCATGTAATGGCTCACCACTTGCTTGCCAGAAGTTTATAATCTTATCTCTCAATTGTTTCATGTGGGATGGAGGGAAAAATTGATCAATGAAGGCCTCTGTTAATTCAACCCAAGATGTAATAAATCCCTCGGGCAATTCACTCAACCACAACACCGCTTCACCGATCAAAGAAAATGGGAACAACCTCAAACAGATGGACTCTTATGGAATATTAGCAATGTCAAATGGGTTGTAAACGTCTATAAAAATTTTCAAATGAATGTTTGCATCCTCATGAGCTTGTCCTACAAATAGTCCCTTCATTTGGAGTAAGTAAAGCATCACACTTGTGACGTGGAAGACCACATTTCCCACCGTAGGTGGTATGCAAATTGCACTTGCCATTTCAGCATCACCCAAGTGATCTTTGTCTTCAAGATGCCCATCAAAGGTAGTGGTGTTGCTACCATGTTGACTCATAGTTCCGTGTTGGCTTATATTAACACCTAAGCAAGACAAAAACAACAAATAAAGTAATTTTAAGTTATGGCTAACACAAGTGAATCAAAACACTATAAAAATGAATGCTAACTTTCATTCCCCGGCAACGACACCATTTTTGATAACGCTCAAATACATTCTATTTAGGATGTACGCAGTCATTATACAATATATACACCAACTCATGAGATGGGGTTGATCCCATAGGGAATGAAGGAGATAGGTTTACCTTCAAGTGTAATAAACTAATGGGTAAAATGCGAGGAAAGTAAAATGGGGGAATTAGTTTGGAACATTTTTGTAAACAAGTAATCAATCGTATGCTTGGTATTCAAGAGTGAGTACTACAAGTTTGTAATTAAAGATTAAAGGAGCTTGGGGTTATGCTTTCATGATAGTGAGTAGGTAATTAGATATTTTCTTAAGTTCAATTGATAGCTATGGGTAGGCTAGGTCCTAGATTTTAATGTCAATCTTTAAATAGAACATTAAAAATCACAAGTGGGTTTGTTCGAACACCTCACAAGTGGTACCTCATAACCAACCTAAAAAATTTATTTAGTAGCCTTATGTCTAAGAGTTATTATTAAATGATGAACAACAAATCACAGTTGATCACTACTCCTCACTCTTATCCCCTTTATCAAGGATGGTAAGAGATCTAGGGTTAAATAGAGTTTGCAACCTCCAATTATAAGTTAATAACACAAAGTAGAGGTCAAAACCATAACAATTAATCAATTAAAAAGGAAAATAAACCATACCCATACAATTATCAC
The DNA here is from genome assembly GCA_031232105.1 of Capsicum rhomboideum. Lineage (NCBI taxonomy): Eukaryota > Viridiplantae > Streptophyta > Magnoliopsida > Solanales > Solanaceae > Capsicum > Capsicum rhomboideum. Next base: position 103,100,346 of record CP124715.1, read on the forward strand.
TACTCATTCATACATAACCCTAAGTTGGGAATTTAGCTACTCATAGATAGAGAAAGAGGAAATATACCTATATTCTTATTAAAATCATCCATTGAATCCAAATATTTGCAAAATAAATCCAAATTCAACATAGAACAATTAGAAATCAACCAAATCCTAATCTAGGGTTTCAAATACAAACTTGTAGATCTCAAAATTGATAAAGAATAGGGTTCTAAGCTGCCAAAACTCTTTTATAGATGAAGCAAAAATGGGAAAAGAATTTATAGAAATGCCACCGCATCCCATTTGGTGAAGAATAGATACTGTCCTTGAACACCTCGGTGATGCACCTATATGAGTTTTTATCGCCATAATGGCGTTGACTTTAAGTTCCAAGGGTTGGTATCTGGTAACTTTGGTGATGGGAGTGTGCTTTGCCAAACTGATCGGTGATACATTGATCTCCCTTTTCTCATTTCCAAATTTCTTTGATTTAACTTTAGTTGAAATACTGATTGAGGCGATGGAACCATATTCTGCGATACGCCAATACCATTGGTAATCCCCTAAACTTCTTTGGTGATGCCTTCTTTTACTGTTTGCTCTAATTTTCCATCATTTTGCTCTTTCAACCACCTCTTAGCCTCAACCCTAAAAATAAACCAAATTAACATTAAAACTTACTCAAATTGGCATTGAGGACTTGACTTCCTACCGCTTTTAGGCAAAATTAGTCAAAGTTTGCTGACTCATCAGAGGTGTTGATGTATATGGTGGGGACACCTTTGCATTCTTCATCCAGGGCCCCGATCTCCTTTTCAGAGGCCAAATCTCACGTAGCTCAACTAGAGTATTAATTGGATACTCCTCCACTGAACCACTGGACTCTTTATCAGTGTTCACATCTTTTAATTTCTTAGTAGACGGAGCTTATTTTTTGGGAGTAGGTATTCCCCCCTTTTTTGTTCCTTTTTGTGCATCATTCTTGGGTTCCATGGTACCTGTAGAAGGTAAATATTAGTAATTAAAAGATCAAGAAAATAAAATACAAGTATCAGTGCACAGGCTGTCCCTATGGGTCAGGCAATATGTCGTTGCCAGAGACTATGACCTATTGGGCGGCTCGTTGGGTCAAAGCCTAAAAAATTATTTACTCAATGTTCTCCATATGGGTATACACTATGAGTCTTTGGGTATCCCTGTGATTCATTATGAGACTCATGTTGAGTAGGTTTCCCAATATTAGAGACTTTGAAATTTTTGGACCATAGTGCCAGTAGTCACGACTCACCCAATGACTAGTTTCCTTTGGGTATGAGTTGTAGAGAGAGTCGTGAGGACTGCAATGAGGTAGTCTCTGCTACACATAGTTTTGAGATCTTTTCTTAACAATTTTGGACCAACCCCAACTTCAAGATCACTAAAATGGTATTTGGTACCAATTCCTCATGTATACGCATTACCAAAAATATCGGGGCTACACAGATTTCTCTTCAGATCACAATTACACACAATTTTTAGCACATAATAAAGCATAAATAAATCATGAACACACATTAATTACCCAATATGACCAGTTTCAACCAAAATCAAGTAATCAAAATCTTTTTAAGTCTAAGCAGCCAAACCCTTTTCAAACAAATTCATCTAGGGTTTAGTATACACACAGTAATGAGAGTACACCCATTGAGAAATTTCAATACCCATAATTAAAGTAATCTAGGGAAATGTCACTTACTTTGAATTTGATTTTGAAGCTTGAATGAGAGAAGATTTGGAAGACAATCACTTGAATTCGACTTTAGGAGACAATAAGCAACAAGAGGTAACTACTGATGAATTTTAAGATGATTTGTGCACGATTTAGGGAGAAAATTAATAGAGAGCTATGGTTTTAATGTAATGGAGGGAGTTATAGTTTTAAATTTTAGAGAGGGAGAGTTATCAGGTGTAATCGAAGGTTTTTAACCCTAAAAAACTGGGTCAATCAGGTCAGGTCGCATAATTTTTTTTGTGACTAACTTGAACCAACAACTACGACTGTACTCGATGACTCATTACCATAGGTTATGAGTCATTGTCTGCATCCATTGTGTGCAGGTTAGAAGACTTACTTGAGCTTCTCTCTCCAGTCCCCATGACTCAATGTGATGAGTTGTCTTGAGACACTATGTGTTGCTACAACTCATTCTGAGAGTTGTGGGGTGGATGTTCAACAATATTTCAGTTTCCCTTTTTTACTTCCAGTGGATTTTACTCACCCTATGAGTTTTTTCCAAGGGATACGACTCATTGTGATGGCCGTTGGGCCTGTACACCAGAATATTTTTTTGTTTCAGCTATAATCCAAAACCACCTGCACACTTCAACACCCATCAATACTATACTACTAACTACAAATTAGTGAGAAGAAAATACAAATGCTTGGGTTACCTCCCAAGTATCATTTGATTTAACATCGCGATACGACTTGGTTCCTTTGGTTACTCAGACTTCACCAAGGGTCCACTCATCAACTACCTTTATCTACTACTAATTTCCCAGGTATGTTTTCTCTTGCTGACTATTTACCTTAAACCATTTCCTTTCCTAATTTTCAAGCTCTATTGTACCATACGGGAACACATATACCATACAAAATTGCCCCATCCACTTAGACCTCAACTTTCCAAGAAATAAGCGAAACTTAGAATTGAACAGAAGAACCAAATCACCCACTTTAAACTCTCTCCTCTCTATCTTTTAATCATGGTGCATCTTCATATTCTCATTGTAAAGAGCTGAACTCTCAAAGGCTTTTAGTCAAAATTCATCCAACTTATTCAGTTGTTCAAGCCTCAAGTTTGAAGCCTCTCTCTAATTTAAATTCAGCTTCTTAAGTGCCCACATCGCTTTGTGTTCAAGCTCAACTGGCAGATGAAATAACTTTCCGTAAACATGCATATATAGAGACACATATATAGGGGTCTTGAAAATAGTCTAATGCGCCCATAAAGCATCCTCCAACTTCCTAGACCAATCAGTTCTATTTGCATCATAATCTTTGTAAAGATTCCCTTTGTCTCTTAGTTAGAGACCTCCATTTGCCAATGTAACGATCCAATTTATCGATATGCTGAAAAAAGGAGAGAAACTTTGAAGGGTGTATTGTAAACTAGCTTAAGCTGAGAAGAAAACCTGAGTTTCTACCTCGGGACCACTACAGTGGTAAAAGATCTATTGAAGAAGTAAAACTACCACCATAGTGGTGGCCTCAATAAGCCAGTGAATCGCTATAGCTGTAACTTTACCACTAAAGCGGTAAAAACGCAGAATTCTAGCTTTTAAAACCAGAAAATTCATTTTTGATCCCATTTTTTCCAAAAATGAGTTGAGGCAGAGCAAGGGGCAATTTTTTTGCACTTTTGGGGGTTTTCATCTTTGGAGGTAAGGTTTTTATAATCTCTAAACTTGAATTAATTCTTAGAATTCTTAGAAATTGCCAGACACCCAATATTGAAGTTTGAATCAATGCCTAATTTACCCTCCTTCAGCTAGACTAGGAACGAAAAATGAGATGTTTGCTTAAAACTTCCTAGCAGTGAAATCTCATATTCTTGGTTGAAATTGGGGTTTAGCTCTAATTATGAACTGAAATTTTTTTTGATGGGAATTGGGTAATTTTAGTTAGTAAAGATCCTAGGGTGATAGAAAACACTAGTTGGAGTGCAATTATGGTTGTTCATGCTAAAAACATGTTGAATTCATGAGGGTTAAAGGGTAGAAACCTTAAAATAATGAACTAGGGAAAATTCATAGTGTAAATTGCTAATTATAGCTTCCTAATGGTTAGAGAGGATGAAATCATTAAAATGAATGTTTAAACTTGTTGTTATAGATCAAGAATGGATCGAAAGGGAAAGAAAATGCAAGCTTGTGGCCTTAAAGTGATTTGTGTGGGGAATTGATGTAGGTTATGGTTTATTTATAGCAACTAGACTTTCTTGACTCCATGCTTATATGTAAATTAAGTGTTTGTAATTGCTTACGAATACTACTTGTGATTATTGGATACATTGCATTTTATTGATATTGATGGTGGATATAGTGTCATTGTGGAAATGAATTGATAACATTGATGATGATATTGAGACTATGATGATGATGATGATATTGAGATGGAAAGATATGATATGTACATCTTGCATACATATATTCATCATATGCATTTGAATGTACATTATACTTATATGTTGTGATGAACCTTGTTGATAAATTGACTAAGTGTAAAGTTGTAATTGTGAGCATGTATTCACCTTGGATTAAAGTGTCATATTTGTGGTTGGTCATCATTAGTTATTAGTTCTGTTGTGGTTGTTGTTACTCATATTTGGTCAATTTATGTGTATATTATTGAGTTGAGTCGGCCTATGATTCCTACCTGTACTTGTTGATGTACAGATGCTACCTATGCTCTTTCTTTTGTTGAGTGCAGAGTGTGTTCTAGAGTTTAAGACGAGACCTTGTCTCTAGCCAGCAGTTGCTAACTTTAATTCAGAGATGAGCACGATGATCTAGCATCCACTGGATTTTCTAACTTGTGTTCATGTCCCTTGTTTCGGGACTAAGATATTTTTGTATTTTATTTCATATTTTGGATAATCTTTTAGCCATGGTTTTGGACATTCTTAGTGGTTTTTGTACAGTGACATCAGGTCTCGAGGTTTTAATAAATAGACAGATTTCACACTCTATTCTATAGTTATGATATTGATTAAGTTGGATTTAATTTTGGTTGATTTTTATTTTGTTTAGTAACTTTGAAATAAGAATTTGATGAAAATAACATGTGAAGTGTTTGATTGACTTGGTATGGGTTGGGTTAGATAGTTCTCCCGCTATAGGGTTAGGGTGTGTGCCAATCAAGACCATTTGGGTCATGACAAAGATGGTATCAAAGCACTGGGTTTGTAGATCTCGTCGTATAAGAATGGGTCTAGTAGAGTCTTGGGAATGGTACGGAGATGTCTGTACTTTTCGTTGAGAGGCTACAGGGCTTTAGGAAACAAAATTCTCTTCTTTCTTCCTTTGGTGTTATTACTTGATTCCAATTGGTATCTAGTAACAATAGTTAGGGGCAAATCTTGAGTGAAGGGCAGGGAAAGGAGATGAGGAAAGGGGGCAACACCTGTTAGGGGTATAGCCCGGACAGCCGGAGGATCGACTAGGCAGAGAACATCGTCCCCTCCCCCTCAATAGGATGCTCTAAAGCTAGCTTAGAATAAGGATATAGTAGTTAAGAAAGAAGAAGTGGTGGTTGAAAATATAGTGCCTGTATAAAATGGCGAAGCCCAAGTGCCTATGTCGGCCAAATTGATTCAATAAGTGTTGGGGTTTATGAGTAGCTTGGCTGGCACCGATACTACTCTAGTTGTTCCTAAATTTTTGTCTCCATCTTTACAATATGCAACTTCTGTGGCACCTAAGATGAATGAGGGCTCTGAGATCGGAGTGTTTCCCCGACAAGTATTAGGACCGGTGATGATTGATGATAAGCATGGACTATTTTGTAAGTTCATGAAATAAAACCTCCAGTGTTTCAGGATATTGAGTCTGAGGATTCTTTTAAGCTTTTGATTGATTGTTATGAGCGACTGTATAATATGGGTGTTGTTGAAAGATATCATATGGAATTCATGTCTTTTCAGTTGTAGGCTGAGGCCAAGCAATGATGGAGGTCGTTTGTTAAGTGCAGGACTGACTTACCTCTACTTAATTAGACTCAGTTCCAGAATGTGTTTCTAGAAAAGTAGGTTGCTCACACTTATCATGATCAAAATAAGGATAAGTTTCTAAAGTTAGAACAAGGTGACATGATTGTGGCGACCTATGAGGCCAAGTGTCATGTCTTGTTCCGTTATACACTACAGTTGATAACTACAGAGTAGGAATGGATCAGGTACTTTGTAAATGGTTTAAATTCAAGGATTTAGATGGTTATCTTGTCAGTGACAGCTTCAAAAAGTCCTTTTAGGATGTGGTTGAGTTTGCTAAATAAGTTCAAGCTATTGGGAAGCAAAGGGAGGTGAAGACGGAGGAAAAGAATGCCCAGACATCTGGATAGTTCAGTGGTACTTATTTGAGAGGTTGTGGTTCTCAGGGTCTTTCTTCCCGGCCTTATCACTCTATCATGCCTGTGTCTGCAGGAGGGCCTATTTGGGGTTAGTTATCTGCCTTCACGAACAAGCAGCTATACACCTTCATTGTCTACAGTTCAAAGACCTGCTTTGGGTATCAAATACTATGAATGTATGGGTTTGGTCCACATTAGGAAGTTTTGTCATAATTTCTTATCTGTAGGTCACTTGACTCAAAAACTAGCTTCTAGTGTGCTTGTTCCAGCAGGTTATTATGGTGGAGGAAATGGCAGGGGTCGTCCACAGGGTGGGAATAGTAGCCAGGCTGCAGGGAAGGGTAGTTACCAAACCAACCAAGGTAGAGGATAGGTTGGTAGAATTGGTGCTCAGACTGGTAGAGGTGGTGATCAGGGTGGTGATAGGGCTCATCTTTATATTGTTCCAGCCCATCTTAAAGCAAAAACTTCTGATGTTGTGATCATAGGTACTATTTTTGTCTGTGATCTTATGGATTCTATATCCTTTGATCCCGGGTCTACTTTCTCTTATGTGTCTGTGAAATCACTTTGGGCTGGGATTTAGAGTATGAATATCTTGATACTCCTATGTATGTGTCCATACCAGTTGGAGTGTCTGTATGTGTTGATAAAGTTTATTGTGTGTGTCCTATGAGGTTTATGGGGTTTAAGACTTTGGCAGAATTAGTGATTTTAGATATGCAGGAATTTGACATTATTTTGGGGATGTGTTTCTTGTCATCTTATTATTCCATTCTTGATTGTTATGCTAAGACCATCACCATAGCTATGCCCAAGATGGAAAACTTATAGTGGAAGGGTACTTTTAAGCCTACCCCTATAGAATTGTGTAAGCTATTCATGCCCAAAAATTACTTAAGAGAGGGTGTAGGGCGTTTCTAGCTCATCTTTGGGAGAAAATTTAAGTAGTTCCTCATATAGCTTTGGTTCTGGTTGGGTGTGAATTCTTAGAAGAATTTCCTGATGACCTTTCAGGTATACCTATGGACCGTGAGATTGACTTCTTCATAAACTTAGAGCCAGAAACCCGTCCTATCTCTATTCCTCTCTATCGTATGGAACCAACAACTTTGAAGGAGTTGAAGTCCCATTTTCAAGAGTTATTAGAAAAGGGTTTTATTAATCCAAGTGTCTCACTTTAGGGTGCTCCTATTTTGTTTGTGAAAAAGAAGGATGGTAGTATGCGCATGTTCATAGATTACTTTTAGTTGAATAATATGACTATTCATAACAAATATCCTTTGCCTAGGATAGATAATCTGTTCGACCAGTTGCAGGGAGCGTCAGCGTTTTCCAAAATAGAATTGAGGTCAGGTTATCGTTGACTCAAGATTAGGGTGGAGGACATCCCAAAACTGCTTTCCAAACTCATTATGGGAACTATGAGTTTTTGGTTTGACTAATGCCCCAGTTTATTTTATGAGTCTGATGAATAGGGTTTTTAAGCCATTTCTGGATTCCTTTGATATCGTTTTCATTGATGATATTCTGGTTTACTCCAAGAATTAAGAGGAACATGAAACTCACTTGCATACAGTATTGGGTTGCTTAAGGAGAAGCAACTATATGCTAAATATTCAAAATGTGAATTCTGGTTGTCTTTGGTGTCCTTCTTGGGACATATGGTATCTAATGAAGGGGTGATGGTAGAACCGCAATAAGTTGAAGTTGTTAAGAATTGGGCTAGACCAACAAATGTCACCGAGATTCATAGTTTTGTGGGGTTGGCCAGTTACTACCTCTAGTTTGTAAAGGGGTTTGCTACTATTACTTCACATATGACCCGCCTGACTCAGAAAGAGGTTCCATTTATGTGGGATGACAAGTGTGAGGAGAGCTTCCAAACACTCTAAACCTTGTTAACTTCATACCTGATTCTCACTTTACCTGTAGAAGGTAAGGACCTTATTAAATTTTGTGATTCTTCACAATTGGGTTTAGGTGTTGTTTTAATGCAGGGTCAGAACGTGATTTCTTACTCTTCAAGACAACTAATGCCTTATAAGAAGAACTATCCCACTCATGACTTTGAGTTGGCGGTTGTGGTCTTTGCTTTGAATATGTGGAGACACTACCTCTATGGGGTGAAGTGTGAGGTGTTCCTAGACCACCGTAGCTTACAACGTATGTTCACCCAAAGAGACCCAAACTTGAGACAGAGAAGATGGATGGAATTGATCAAAGACTATGACATCTCAATTTGGTACCACCCAAGTAAGGCTAATATGGTGGCAGATGCATTGAGCTAGAAGCCGATAAGCGTGGGAAGCTTGGCATGGTTAGAGGTGTTGAGACGCCTATTGGCTAGAGAGGTACAAGCTTTGACTAATGATTTTATGAGATTGGAGGTGACTAGCGAGGGAGGAGTGTTAGCCCATGTGGAGGCTATGTTTATATTTCTCAAAAAGATCAAGAGTAGACAGTTTAAAGGCAAGAAGTTGAGCAACTTTAGAGAATTTGTAAGGTGAGGCTAAAGAGGCCATTCTTGATGAAGAACGAGTGTTGAGAATACAAAAGCACTTGTGTGTGCCTTGCGTGGGTGATTTAATTCCCACTATTTTTGCAGAGGCTCACAATTCTAAGTACTCTATTCATTTGGGTGCAACTAAAATGTATAGAAACTTGAGAAAACATTATTGGTGGAGAAGAATGGAGTGTGACATTATGGATTTTGTGACCAAGTGTCAGAATTGTCAACAGGTCAAGTATGAGCATCAAAAACCTGGTGGCACCTTTCAGAGAATGCCCATTCTAGAATGGAAGTGAGAAAGGATAACCATAGACTTTGTTGTAGGTATTCCTAAGACCTTGAAAAAGTGTGACTCTATATGGGTTATCGATGATCGATTGATTAAGTCGGCTCATTTCATTCTGGTAAGAGTAGATTATAATATAGCTAAGTTAGCCAAGATTTATTTGAAGGAGATTGTAAGGCTCCATGGGGTACCTGTTTCTATTGTGTCAGACAGAGGTTCTCAATTTACTTCCAGATTTTGTGAGAAGTTTCAGTCAAAATTGGGTTCTAGATTAGACCTAAGCACAACTTTCCATCCATAGACCGACAGATAATACGAACAAACAATCTAAGTGCTTAAAGATATGCTTCGGTCTTGTGTAATGGACTTCGGGGTCAATGGGACTAGTACTTACCTTTGTGTTAGTTTTCATATAGCAATAGCTACCACTCCAGCATTGACATGGCTCCTTTTGAAGCCTTGTATGGTAGAAGATGTAGGTCGCCAATTGGATGGTTTGATGCATTTGAAGTGAGGCTTGGGGCACTGATATGCTCAAGAATTCGATGAAGAAGGTAAGGTTCATACAGGAAAGTTGTTAGCAGCTCATAGCCAACAAAAAGAGTATGTGTATAACAAGCTAAGGGATTTTAAGTTTGAGAAAGGTGAGAAAGTGCTACTGAAAGTGTCACCCATGAAGGGTGTGATGCGCTTTGGTAAGAAGGGAAAGTTGAGTCCAAGGTGCATCGAACCCTTTGAGATCTTGAGTGGAGTAGGGTCAGTGGCTTATAAGTTGGCCTTGCCTCCTAGCTTGTCAGGGTTTCATACAGTGTTCCATGTATCCATGCTTAAGAAGTACCACAATTATGGTGATTATATTATTTGTTGAGACTCTGAATTATTTGACAAAGAGCTCTTTTACGATGAGGAGCCAATTGCTATATTGGATAGAGATGTGAGGCAGTTGAGAACTAAAGTCATTCTATCCGTGAAAGTTCAATGGAGGAACCATCAGGCTAAGGAAGCAACTTGGGAGACTGAAGCGGATATGTGCAAGCGGTACCCACATTTATTCATAGACTTACGTAATTACTCTTGCTTTAGTTGTGTCATTTTGGGCTAGTTTCCATTCGGGGACGTTGTAAATTGGTATCTAATATAATGATCTAATTTATCGTTATGCTGAAATAAGGAGTTGAACCTTTGCTAGTTTTTCCCTTAGATAATTTTTTGAAAATACAAGGTTGGCCTAGACTTATGTACTTTTAGTGGGTGTGATAGTCTAAGGATATTTGCTAGTAATTTAAGCATTGGTGGGTTTGTTTGACTTGATTTTGTGATAGAGGACGAATTTAGAAAGTTGTAGCAACTTTTGGTACATCAAATGGACTAATAAAACTCTGGTTATAGGGTTTATCATGAAAGAGTTGGTTTGTGATGTTGTATCTCGAGGGGTGTGTTGTAAATTAGTTTGAAATGAAGAGAGGCCCTGAGTTACTACTTCAGGACCACTGCAGCGGTAACATAACCACTTCAACTATAAAAGTATTGCCGCAGCGGTGGCCTCAATAAGCCTACAAACCGCTGCAGTGGTAAAAATGTAAAATTCTAGTTTTTAAAACTAGAAAACTCATTTTTCATTCCACTTTTTCCAAAAATGAGTTGAAGCATAGCAAGGGGTGTTGTTCTGCACTCTTGGGGGTTTTCATATTTGGTGGTAAGATTTTTATACTCTCTAAACTTGAATTAATTATGAGAATTATTCTTAGAAATTGCTAGAATCATATTCTTGGTAGAAATTGGAGTTTAGCCCTAATTTATGAACTTAATGGAGAATTTATGGATATTGGGTAATTTATGTTGGTATTGATCCTAGGGTTTTAGAAAATACTAGTTGGAGTAGAATTATGATTGTTCATGCTAAAAACATGTTGAATTCTTGAAGGTTAAAGAGTACAAAACCCTAAAATGATGAAATAGGGAAAATTCATAGTGTAAATTGATTATTATAGCTTCCTAATGGTTAGGGAGGATGAAATCATTGAAATGGGTGTGTAAACTTATTGTTATAGATTAAGAATGGATCAAAAGGGAAAGGAAAGGCAAGCTTGTGGCCTTAAAGTGATTCGAGCAGGGAATCGAGGTAGATTATGATTTATTAGTAGCAACTAGACTTGCTTGAATCGTTGTTTATATGTAAATTAAGTGTTTGTAATTAATTTCGAACACTACTTGTAATTATTGACTGCATTGCATTTTGTTGATGTTGATGGTGGATATGGTGTCATTGTGGAGATGCATTTGATGATATTAACACTATGATGATGATGATGATGATGATGAGATGATGATGATATTGAGACTATAATGATGATGATGTTGATAATGACATTGATGATGATATTGAGATGAGAATATATGATAAGTATATCTTGCATACATACATTCATTATATGTATTTGAATGCACATTGTACTTATATGTTGTGATGAACCTTGTTGACAAATTAACTAAGTGTAAAATGGTAACTGTGAGCTTGTATTTGGCCTGGATTGAAGTTTCATATTTGTGGTTGGTCTTCATTACTCATATTTGGTTTACTTATTTGCATACTGTTGAGTTGAGTCGACCTATGATCCCTACTAGTACTTGTTGATGTACTGATACTACCTGTGCTCTTATTTTTACTGAGTGCAGAGCGTGTTCTAGCATTTGAGAGGAGACCTAGACTCTAGATAACATTTGCATACTTTGATTCAAGGATGAGCACTATGACCGGGCAGACATTGAATCTTCTGACTTGTGTTCATGTCTCTTGTTTTGAGACTAGGATATTCTTATATTTTATTTTATTTTGGATATTCTTTTAGCTATGGTTTTGGACATTCTTAGTTATTCTTGTACGGTGACTTCAGATCTCGGTGTTGTAATAAATAGAGAGATTCTGCACTTTATTCCGTAGTTATGATATTGATTAAGTTGGATTTCTTTTCGGTTGATTTTTATTGTGTTTAGTAACTTCAAAATAAGAATTTGATGAAAATAATATGTGCAGTGTCAAATTGAATTGGTATGGGTTGGGTTAGATGATTCTCCCACCATAGTATTAGGGTGGGTGCCAATCATGATAATTTGGGTCATGACAGTCCACTAGTCTATGGATGATAAAGTGTTGCCATCCTATGCTTCACACCATATTTTTCAAGCAGGGCACTAAATAACCTATTAAAAATATGAGAGCCTCCATCACTAATTATTGCCCTTGGCATATCAAACTTCGAAAAGATATTCCACTTCAAGAATGTTGTGACACCATTGCCTTCATTATTAGGAAGTACAACTGCCTTCACCCTCTTGGACACATAGACAACAACCACAAGTATATACTTCATCCTATTCGATCTTACAAAAGGACACATAAAGTCAATACCCCATACATTAAAAAGCTCAATCACAAGAATGGGAGAGAGAGGAAGTTCATGATTTCTTGATATACCTCCTTGTCTTTGGCATTAGTCACATGCCCTATCATAGTCATGAGCATCTTAATGAATAGTTGGCCAATAGTACCGATATGCAGAATTTTATGGGCTTTCCAAATACCACTATGGTGGACCCTAACAGGAAACGAGTGACACACCTCCAATATGGTCATCATCTCTACCTCAGGTACACATCTATGAATCATGCCGTCAGCATAAATGCAAAACTAGTATGGCTTATCGCAGAAAATTTTTTGTACATCAAACATAAACTTCTTCCGCTGCTGAAATGATAAGTCCTCAGGCACCACATCACTTACAAAATAATTGACAAAAACTGTGAACCAAGGAATCAAGTCTTGTGATGCAGCCAATACCTGCTCGTATGGAAAAGTATCATCAGTGTCAAGCTCATCTTTTAACATCAACATAGCCTCTTCTTCAAGTCGGTACAAGTGGTCAGCCATTTGATTTTCGGTCCCCTTTCAATCCTAGATGTCAAAGTAAAATTCTTATAACATAAGTACCCAACGAGTCAACCTAGGCTTTGCATCTTTTTTTTTTCCATAAGGTTAATTGGTTAATAAGTCACAAAGCATCAATTTAGTTGGTTAGTTATCAATGAGAGTGGTGAACTAGGATTTTATTTCCCATGATTTCATAACTTAGTAGACGTATCATACTAGTGTTTTATCATGGTGCTTAGCATGCAAAATCGGTAAGTTAGGTTCATCTAAATGGATGGTTGCCTATAAAGATGACTATTTTCAATTACTAGTTAGGTCTCATGAGCTTTGCATATTAACCTTTACCTTTGATCCCAGATTAGCTATTTTTGATCAAGATCAAGCTATTAGATGAGTTTTGGTAGACTCAAAGTAATCAATATGAAGGGAAGAACAATACATGTATAAAAACCATTCAAGAAACCGTAAGTACTTTACCTACTTTGTTAGTTCATTATGGTTTCCATAGCCCTAGTTGTGGGATTTAGCTACTTATGCTTGATGGATCACAATTAGAAATTGTAGTTGAAATCATAATTATAAACTTACGAGGTTGAGCAGATGAAAACCCAAAAACTTGAATTCTTAAATAAGACTTAAGAACAAATAATCAATGTATGAATTTAATCTTTTAAAAATCAAAGAACAAATCAATGTTTTTGTTTCTAAGGCTCACAAGGAGTAATAATGCATAACCTAAACATAAAAGCAAATAGGATTATTTAAAGATACAAAATAAATCTTTTGCTAAACATAATTGAAAAAATGAGTCGGTATTGAAAACGGGTCATATGGACTGGCTACGCCTTGTCGCATACATCAGTAGCCTGGTGGCTCATTTTCTTGATAGCTGGTAACGACTAATAGTGACACCTCATAGGAACTCCTGACGGCTCGTTAAGTGATCTGTTTCCCCTGAAGCCTATTTGTAAACTTTTAGGACTTTAGCCTCTTCCTGCTGTATGGCTCGTCTCCACTCATGATGACTCATAGGGATCACTCGTAGCCACTAACATGGATTTGCACCTATGCAAATCTTTTGGAGTTTTTCTTCAAGACGAGTCAGATGATGACTCATTACCTATTTCGACGACACATAGGGTTCATTCGTAGCCAAAACATTATCTTTACCTCTTCAGGATATTGCTACTATCTCCATGAAGACTCAGGCCACGAATCATAGCGTGAACCAACAAGTCGTGGCAAAGCACCAGGTGTCACACTTAGTCAATTTTAGTTCTTGTTTTGTCCAGTTACCACCAAGACCTGTTTTCTTGCAAAACACCCAAACAAACACATCATATCCACGAATACACCTAAGTTCTTACATATTTTCATCTTTTTAAAAATCAAAAGTTCCGTGAATCCATGACACATCAATTATTAGTAAGATATTACAAATGCTCTGATTAAAATGAAATTGTGACTTAAAAGTTATATATGTTTTATTAAAATGTACAATAACAGATAATGTACTCTATTGATTTTATTTTATTTTGCTAGTTAATTTGGTGCTCCCCTTAAAATTGCTATTTATTAAGAGTTTGTTTTATTTATCCCTATTAATTACGTCACAAAAATATATGATTGACAACTATTATGTTATATAGTTTGTTACTTAATGATAAGGATATTCGAAGAAAATAATAAATCTCTCTTGATTTGCTAAAATAACAAGTAAAAAGAAAAAAATACTTTCATATATGGGTCAAGCAAAAAAAAGAGAGATTAAAAGGTACTCACTCGATTCCTTTTTACTTGTCACTTTGACTTGACAATTCACTTAAGAAATTATATATTACGAGTAAAACATATAGTTTATTATATGTAAAGTGTAATATAGAAAAAATTTAATAAATATTTCATGATTTGTAAAATAGATAAGCAAAAAATAATTAATTTTTAATATAAGAAATAAGTAAAAAGAACAAGTAATCTAATAAGGAACATGCACCAAACAATTATACTGGTGATGGGCAATGCATATGAATGAATGAATGGAAAGTAAATCAAATACTACCATACCAATTGAGTGCCATATCGTACCAAGCATATACACCTCTTTTGGTTTACAGGCTCGCAAGGCAGCATTTGGTTCTTAGACAGAAGGACCTATAGAGGACTCGAGATATCTGTATATACTACCTAGTCCTGAACCAGGACTTTCAATAATCAACCACCACCGATACTCTCCATACCAGTACTAGATATACATAAGAGTATAATAAGTGCTCTGTCTCAAATCGAGGCTAAACAAGTAGAAATCTAAAAAATCCAGTGCCCAAGATCGAACCGAGACTAAAATGGTAGAATAGTATAGAAAAGGTCAGGATATTTCCTGATCTAAATATAATAAATGAGTAAATTGAAAAATGGACCAAAATCTGCCTCAGTCTGAGATTTCAAAGTAGTATATTTAGTTAAAAGCTTAATAACCAGTAATAATGGTGGTGTGACTTTCATTTAAAAATTAGTTTTTGATAGGAAAAAGTGGGAATAAATCCCTTTTTGGAAAATTGTAATAAAACCAAGGTTTTAGTTGGAATTGCACCACTAAATAAATATGAGCGCATATAAATGTATAAATTCCATCGCCAATATCCAAACAATAAAAATATAAGCGCCTAAGTGCTTATAAACTAAGCCACAACTCTTTCAAAGAACAGAGAACTAACCTGGTGTCCAATCGGTATAGTAAACAAGGCCTCGTACCCAACAATAGATAGAGCAATAAGAGTAAGTATATATATGAACTTAGAAGCAGAAGCAACGAGAGACATCATGCTATTGGGAGAATTTAACCGACGAATATCGTCTTTGTAGAAAATGAATTAACCCAAATCCTACACTAAGGATTACTAGTGTCAACCTAAGTCCCGAACAGGTATACAAGCAAGCTTAACACAACCCCATGGCTATAGCAGGTATTCTACACTAGGGCTCAAATTACAATTCTAATCTCAAATCCCTTAAGCCAGTCAAATATCGACATGAAGATACAAATAACCTTAAACCTATCCTATACACCCCCACCTAGCATGAAATCTATATAATACACAATCTCATAGAGAAGAGTAGATTGTAGCCTACCTCATAGCCGAACAACAGTCTAGAACCATCCTCGAACTACTCGTCTCCACTCTATGATCTCCAAAATTTATCGTACTATGAAATTCATAATCTACATATTAATATGAGTAAACGAGACCCATATTTCAATATAAGACTCCGGACAAAATATTGAGTAAAAAATAGGCCCGTGGGGCTCATTATTGAAATTTAAAAATTAAATCCGTCACTAGGTCCCTCTAAGGACAAGGAATGCGTGCTCAAGATTTAATCACAAATGGTACTCAAATCGAGGCTCAAAATATCCCCAACAGTTAAGAAAATTAATAATTAATTAGAGAATTAAAAAGAGATTTAAGTCGTAAACTTACATGATTTTGACAAGGAATTAACAGCCTAGGACCGCTTTAGCGGTGGCTGACCAGCTGAGGCAGGGTTGCTTAAGCGCCCTTATTGCCACTTTAGTGGTGACCGCTACTGCTGAGTTTATATATATCATTCTTTCACAAATTTCAGCTTCTTTCCTAAGTGTTTTTCCTTTATTCTTGACCTTGGGAGCCCATAAATTAGTTAGAATTAACAAGTTGGAGCTAGGATTGAGTTGGGAATAGTAAAGTGACCTTTTCTTCGACAAAATCTTATAAGTTTATGGCTTAAATCTCTATTTAATTTTCTAATTAATTCTTGATTTTCTTAACTTTTAGGGCTATTTTGAGCCTTGATTTGAGTACCATTTGTTCTCAAATAATAAGCACTCATTCCTTGTCCTTCAAGGGACCTCGTGACAGATTCAATTTTTGAATTCTAATAATAGGCTCCATCGACCTATTTTTGACCCGATTTTCGATCCAGAGTCTTATATTGATATATAGGTTTCATTTTACTCATAATAATGTGTAGATTAGGAATTTTGTAGTGTAATGATTTTTGGAGATCATGGTGTGGAGACGAGCAGTTTTCAGATGTTTGAGTCTATTGTTCAGCTACAAGGTAGGCTATGGTCTACTTTTCTCTACGAGATTGTGTATTGTATAGATTACATTCTAGGTGGGGTGTATAGGATAGGTTTAAGGCTATTGGTATCTTTTTGTTGATATTTGACCAGCTTAGGAAATTGAGATTAGAATTATAGTTTGAGCCCTAGCCTAGAATACCCGCTATAGCCATGGGGTTGTGTTAAGCTATATACATGTTAGGGACTTAGGTTCACACTAGTAATCCTTAATGTAGGAGTTGGGGATATAAAGATGATATTTTTTGGTAAAATTATCTGGTAGCATGATGCCTCTCGTTGCTTCTTCTTCTGAGTTTCTACTTATATATACTCTTATTGCTCTATATATTATTGGGCCAATGCCTTGGTTACGATACGATTTGGTCATCAGGTTAGTTCTCTTTGCTTTAAAAGAGATATGGCTTAGTTTATAAACACTTAGGTGCTTACATTTCTATTTTTAAGATATTGGTGATGGCATGCATGCATTTATATGCTCTCACACTTATTTAGTAGTACGATTCCAACTAAAATCATGGTCTTATTACTATTTTCCTAAAAGGTATTTATTCCAATGTTTCCCTTTCTAAACTAATTTTTAAATGAAAGTTGCATCATTCTTATTTCTGGTTATTGAGCTTTTAACTAAATATACTACTTTGAAATCTTACACAGAGGAAGATTCTGGTCCATTTTTCAATCTAATCATTTATTATATTTACTTATTTTGGTTGAGGAATATAACGACCCTTTCTAAACTATTTTACCATTTTTAGTCCTAAATTCAATCTCGGGCACTAAATTTTTAGATTTCTACTTCTTTAGCCTCAGTTTGAGTCCCAACACTTATTATACTCTTATTTATCTTCGATGCTGGTATGGAGAGGATTTATGGTGGTTGATTATTAGTAGTCCTGGTTTGGGACCAGGCAGTATATACGGATATCTTGAGTCCCCTATGGATCCTTCTGTCTAGGAACAATGTGCTGAAAGAGGGGATACACTATAGGTCTTGCCTTGCAAGCTGATGAGTCGAAGAAGGTATGTATACTTAGTATGATATGGCACTTAGTTGGTATGGTAGTAATGGATTTACTTTGCATTCATCCATTCATATGTATTTTCTATCACCAGTATAATTGTTTCGTGCTTGTATCTACCGATCTTATGGAAGGCCTGGATAGGTATAGGTTATGTTTGTTGTTTGCTGAGTAATTATTTGTACCTTTCGAGCTTATGGGATTCCGGTTAGGTTATTATTTTTCCCAACTTATTCAGTTATATTATATTATTATTTGTACATTATTATATAGTTTGTGGTAAGATGGTTATGGATTTGTGATGATATTATCAACTTTGTTATTATAATATCTTATGATTATTCATGTTTCGAGTTAGATGCTCTGATAGTGCTAGAGTTAGCTCCCTTATCATTTATAATTTTTGTGATGTTTAGGCTATCAGGCAAGTTCCTTTAGGTTAGTACCTTTGTGTTTAGCTTCCTATGTAGTACTATCGTATATACCTTTTCATCCTAGCTATTCTTATTGTATATCACCTTTTTCCTTCGTTATTACTATTGTATATTACCTCCATCACTAGTTATTTATATTGTATAGAGCTTTCGTCCCTAGTTGCTGGTAGAATATGGTAGTTTACCTTCACCTCTTATTATTCCTATTGTGTTTTGTATCTTAGTTAGTTTGTGTAATGTATATTCTTATCGTATGTGTTATTTATACCTGCATTATTTTAGGAGATCAGTCGGCCAATGCCTATTGAGTACCTCGTGTTTGGTACTCATACTATACTTTTACACCCTGCAGATCATAGTACGAGTTCTCGCTATTGATGTGTGCATCATGCTGGATGCCATAGATTAGAGATTCGGGGTGAGCTCCTGGTGTTTGAAGTTGTTTCTGCTCTCCCTTTTTCTGGACTGATCTTTATTTTGTATTTCGTAGATAGTTCTGTATATATATATATTATGTGTACCTTATACTCTTGTTTTGCTAGTGGCTCTTGTACTGTCCTCAACAGGACTTAGGGAATATTTGTTTTCTTTTGGTTTTCCTTCTCGTTTTATTTAGTTTTGATTTCCATTTTCCTTATTAGCCCGTTACTCACTATCTGGGTTATTGGTTGACTTACCTACTGGTGGGTTATAGTAAGTGCCATCATGGCATGAGAAATTAGGTCGTGATAGTTTGGTATCAGAGCCTAGATTCACTGGTGTTGTTGGTACAAAAGCAAAATGCCTAGTAGAGTCTGTATCCTATCTTCGGGAGGCTATAGAGCATTGTTAGGAACTTATTCTTGAATCTTGATCATGTGTCTTTACTTCTATCAACATCTTCGTACTTCTTTTGACTCCACTCTTCTCAAATGGATATCTTGACATTACCAATAGACTCGGACGAGACTTCAACATGTATTATCCGAGTTCCAAATCACAGTCTTACTTGGGAGTCAGATCTTGTTATTAAGGATCTACACTGTTAGCCAGAGGGTCTGGGGCTAGCGAAGGCTCGGTAGTATTTGTGATCGCCTTGGTTCTTCACGATTTTGTGTTAGGGATTTTAAGCCTTTTCAAGGTTACGTCACAGACAGAGGTGGTGTTTGGTATATCAAGTGGTTATCAGGACAGAGTTGGGTTTATAGGTATTCAGCAGAGTTTTTATTAATTTCAAAGTATGTGACAGGGTTTCTTGAGTAGGCCAGGCACACTTCTATGTTAATTCCTATAGAGCATGAGAAGGTGTGGGGATTTATCAGAGGATTGTCTTTACCACTCTGTTTGGCATCGGAGCAGTTGATAGCAGTTTGTTCTACCTTCCTCTAGGTTATTGATCATGAAAGGACCATAGAGTGGAGATGTTTTAAGACATATGGAGGTGGCGGTAAAAAGACCTATCATCAGTATAATTTTAAAGGTATTCCATCTAGAGGCAGGGATCCTCCCAACAGAGGTAAGCATTATTCTCATCCTATCAGGCCCATAAAGGTAGCACCTCAGACTATAGGTGATTATCAGATAGGCAATGGTTATCTTAGTGGATAGAGTTTTGGTTAGACATCACATGGTTCTCAGTCTAGGTCTTTAGGCTGCGGTGAATGCTCTAGGTTAGTACATACATCACATCAGAGAGTTTCTTAGAGGTGATATGATTGGGTAGAGGTTGGACATTAGTCTAAAGAGTGCCCCAGGAATGAGTTGGTGATCTAGTTAGGGTCAACACATGTTCCTTACTAGATTAGAGCTTCAGGGATTTGATTACAGAGAGATGGATCATTGGTCCAGAGAGTATCCCCAACAAGGGATCATTTGTCAGTCACTGTAGCCAAATTAGTCTCTTATGGCTATGGCACCTTCGATCTGGGGTGGTTCCCAAAGAGCTTGAGGTGATTAATGGTTAGGTAGTACAATTAGTCATTTGGATGCTCAGTTTGGGAATGGACACATTCAAGTTCGTACATCTCCGAAAAGACCAGGGGCCTTGGATTCAGATTCATCATTATAGGTTTGATTTTAATTTGCTATCTTTTAGTTTCTATGAGATTTGATTTGGGGTTTTCATACCCATATGTGTCCATATGCCTTGCTATTATTGTGTTGATTGTTGTAAGCCTTTATATAGGTTTATATGCATATATGACTGCCCCCGTCGATATTTTCTTTTAGTAGTGGATTGAATTGATCAATTTTGTGATTACCTTAGACGGCTACCTTGACGATTGGCTTTCTTCTGTTAATAAGGTGAGAGGTTGGTTGTGAAAGATTTGTTATGAGAGAAGGTTTAGTCTTCCGTGGTTGTGTAGTAATTTTAGCATTGACGATTCTTTTTCTAATAGTCCATTCCTAAGGTTGGTAAGTTGAGGTTTGCTCTTTTGGATTTTATGGTTCATCACTTGGTAGTGGTATTAATCTTGATATTGATATTGAGTCGCGTACTCAGTTCTTTCTGCGATGATATTCATGGTTTAACTGAGTTGAGGAAGGTTAAATGAATGGGTTTGGTATCTTCTCGTTGTAGGATTTATTCAGCCTAGTGTGACTTTGTGGGATGCTTCTATTTGGTGTATGAAAAAGAAGGATGGTTGTATGTTCTTATGTATCAGTGGTCGGCAACTAAAGGGTGTGACTATAGGGATGAATGAATGTTGGTGACAATATTTTCTAAAGTTACTCGAGGTTTGGCTATCATTAGGACTCTTTGCAGTCCCCATGGACTTTTAGTTATGTTATGGCTTTGTTGACGCCCCACATCATATGCTGATTTATTTTATCATATGTTTCACCCGTGGTATGACTCATTTGTGATTGTGTTCCTTGGCGGGACCTTAGCTTCAACCCTTGTGGGATTGTTGGGTATGTGATTAGTTTCTAAATTTGAGATCAACTTGGGTATTAGACATTTTCAAAGACTTAATGGATCCAGTTTTGATTTTGACTCTTATGGATGATGGCTTGAGAGTTGTGTTAGATTTCATATGTGGAGGCCTACTCAACAACAAAATTGGTTTAGGCAATTGAAGTCGAGTGGTTTGGCTATGTTAAGCTTATAGCTATAGATTGTGTCACTTGATTGCAAATTATATTTCAAGGTTTGATTCATTTGAGGCATCGCCGACTGACTGACTAGGCCTACTCATTAACTACTGATTTAGTTTTCTCCACTTCAGAGAGAGTAAATTAGATGGATATTTGAGGTATGGTTTGTTGGAACATGGTGTTGGTTTCTACTACTTCTAACCTTAGTTCTCAGTTCTCATCGAACTTTAAAAAGTCTACTCAGTAAAAGAAGTGTACCTGAGTTAGGCTTAGCATGGTTTCACCCACAAGCAATGGGGCCATTTTGGGGTGGATCATCTAGTTGTGAGAGTTTATGCCTCAGACTCATGACTATTAGCTTTGAGCGCCATCAGTACTAGTTATTAGCTATGGCAGAGATTGTGGACATTAGTCCCCACTATTTGGGTATTAAGGTGGAACCTTATGGGGCATTGTTCATATATTAGTTCGTATGGATTTTGAGTGGGTCAACTTTATTATTTGAGGTTGGTTGCAATATGACTATACATATAGGACTTGGATGATGCTGGAGAGATTTTATGTAGTTCAGAGTAGATAATAGGTTAGGAAAGGCAAGGGAATAGTTGTCTTTAGCCTGGTCGAGTATTCTCTTAGTTGTTCTTGTATAGGTGTGATATCGGTATACTTTGGGTTGGGGCCTGCGTACTTTAGTTGAGCTCGGTTCAGTTGGAGGCCAGTAGGCTCTTGAGGATGAGTTTATGGTTATTTGGAAATTTAGAGTAAGAAAGTGAGGGAAAAAGGGATACCTTTAGCAAAATCCCTTAGAAGCATTGTTTGGACTTAGAGGTTATTTGGGAGTCTTGCAAGGCATGGGGGCCCAATACCCCATCCTTTTGAGCTTTCAGGCTCTTTCTATCCATTGACTTTCGAGGACATAAGTCCTTTTAGTAGTGGATATTGTAATAACCCCTAAGTCATTCTCTCTATTTCGCATATGTTTTGTGTTTTTTGCTTTCCCATAGTGGCTATAGGTCATTTATGACTTACCAGGACCGTCGGTTTGGTTCTCGGGTAGTTCATTTGGGTTTTAAGCCTATTTCCCTAGTTTGGTGATTTTAAAGTTGAGAAATTGGTCATCAGCCAAAACTTCTAGTAAACAGCTTCAGATGAGAAATTTGACAGTCCCACTAGCTGTGGAATGTGGATTTTAGGCTAGGAGGACCCTTGGCCCAGGTTTCGAGGCTTTCGAGCTCATTTTGGGTTATTGAGTGGTTTTTGGTAAAAATGGAACCTTAGTTGAGGGACACAGTTTTAGTCGAAATAACCTCTGATGGAAATTTCAATGCTTCCAATGAGTCCAAAATGTTGAATTTGGTAGAGTAGCATAGTTTTTTTGATTACAAGAGGTTCTGAACCGACAGTCCCAGTAAGTCATAAATGACTTGTAACCGCTATAGGAAAGCATAATACACATAAAATGGGTGGAAATAGAGAGAATAACCTAGAGAATCATTACATAAAGAGTGATTAAATATTTTTAAAATATAACATAACTTTAATAACATAAAATTATTATTTGATTAAAAAAAGTAAAATATTGGTGTTTGATAGTGATGGTGGAGATTGTTTGTAGTAGTGGTGTGTTTGATAGTGATGGTGGAGATTGTTTGTAGTAGTGGTGGTGGTAATGAATAATGTTAGTTGCTAGTAATGATGGTAGTGATAGTTGTGACGCGAAAATAACTGATATTTGTAGTGACTGGCATGATGGTGGCGATTGTGATGGTAAAGCTGATTGATGTTAGATGTTACTGGTGTTAATGATGGTTGCTGAAGAATATATGGTAGTTGATGTGCTAGTGGTAGTTGGTAGCAGTGATAGTTATGATGGTGGGGGTGGTTCGTAGGAGAAATTATTAACAATAATGAGTGGTAGTGAAGGTGACAACGACAACAACGACAATATAAAAGTGTGACAGTGGCTATAATTATAAGGATGAAAGTGGTAAATATGGTAGTGATGGACAATAATTACAAATAATTACAAAAACCTTAGCTTTCACCATTGGCATGGCTGGTTAGGCCACTGGTCAGGATGGGGTTGGCCAGAAATTCTCTCTCATATCCCCCTCAAATTTTCCAAAACTATACCACCCTAATTCTCCCAAAATACCTTGTTTACCTACCGATCCTGATGTTTTACCTAGCACTGATTCAAATGATAATAAGGAGGTGAATAAGAATAAGTTGAAATACGTGGATTTAATGAAGCCCAACACTATTATAAAATAAAGAAAAAAGCCTATGTTTGAGACAATTGCAATGAAACTAGTGAATACATGAATGAAGTTCCAATAATGACTTGGACGGAAAAAGAGGTGCAAAAGATGAAGGTACTTGAGGACTTACAACTAGCAGAAATTCATAAATTTTCCTATGGTTGACTAGAATAGGAGGATCTTAGAGTTCAAATACCTAAACAATGCAAAGTGAAAGGTGATTGCAAAATTGGACTTCTACGAAATAGACATATTTTGATGAGGTTTAGCTTGATGGAGGATTTTGTGAATATTTTGTCAAAACATTTACTATATTACTGCAAAAGATGGAGTGGCATATCAAATGAGACCTCTCATTTATGATGCCAAATTTAAACTAGAAGTGGAGACTACTCAAGTTATGGCTTGTATATCCTTCCCTGACCTATTGTCTATGTTTTTTATGAAAGAATCTCTGTTTTCATTGGCTTCTGCTGTTGTGAAGATGATTCACCTAGATGATAAGTTGGAAATTTATCAACTTCTTAGCACTTTTAAGCTTGAATTATCCTTATTCTCCATTGATTCGAGGTGATTCTCATGTTATATTGCTCATTTGTGCAGGTAATGGATGAATTTGAGGTCGAGCTATCCATACGAGTAAATCAGAACGTGAGAAGTGAATAAAAAGAGCTCAAACTAACCCATAGGAGGATTAGAGGCCACCTGCACACGCATGTCATGAGCCGTGCATGCAGGTGAAAAAGAGGGCAGTGAGGCAGCAACATCTTTGGTGAGCACATGCATGCGCATATCTTCCACATGTGCCAGCAAGTGACCAGTGCGGTGGCAATTTTGTAATTTCAAGGAACATGAATTTGGGGCCTTAAAAGGGGTTTTTCAGCTTAAGAACTCCATCTTTGTACTTTTTGAAGCTTGAGAAATATAGAGTGAAACCCTAAGTGTGAAATTAGTGAATTTTTAACCTTTTATTGAATTTGGATCTCAATTCTTGTGATAATCTTTGATTCAATGGAAGAATGGAATGAGAATTTGGGTAATTTTCCTCTTTCTCTCTCTATGATTAGCTAATTTCTTTGCTTGGGGTTATGCTTTATTAAGGTGTGATAATTGTATGGGTGTTGTTTATTTGACTTTCTAATTAGCTAATTGTTGTGGGTTTTTCTCGTATTCCATGTTCTTCATCTAAAATTAGAGGTTGCAAACTCTAGTTAACTCTAAA
Source organism: Capsicum rhomboideum (assembly GCA_031232105.1). NCBI lineage: Eukaryota > Viridiplantae > Streptophyta > Magnoliopsida > Solanales > Solanaceae > Capsicum > Capsicum rhomboideum. The sequence continues at coordinate 103,125,303 of CP124715.1, forward strand.
ACCCTTATCATCCTTGACAAAGGGGATGAGGATGAGGACTATGAGTGAACAATAACTTGATATTCATCATTTAATAGCGTCTCTTAGACATAAAGATGCTAATTGAGGTTTTTGATTGCTCATATAGTTACACTTGTGAAGTGTTCGAAAGAACTCACTTGTGAGATTTTTGTGTTTGATTAACAAATTAACACTAAATACCCTTAATCTAGCCTACCCATGACTAATATAAAATCTATACAAATGTTCAATCACCCATACATTGATTCACCCTTACAATAGCATAACCTCAAGTCCCATTTCACACTTGATTTCAACTCTATTTCTCTAATCTTCAAATTTTACATTTCACTTGAGATTAACTTGATAATTACAAAGTGTTCGAATTAAACCCCCTATTTATTTTCTTGTTTTATTTATCATAGCATTGTGAGTCAACTTCTAGTTGCCTATAACACTTGAGAATAAAGGTCGTGTTCTCATTCCTTATGGATTTGACCTCGACTCTTGTTGGGTAAAATATATTGACGACGATCACTTATACTCTTGAAGTGTAGTTTGAGTGTTATCAAAAATGGAGCCGTTGCCGGGGAATGAAACATAGCTTTCATTCTTTTTAAGTGTTTTAAGTTACTTTAAGTTAGCCATGGTGTAATTTTATTTTACTTGTTGTTTTTGTTTTAACTAGGTGACACCCAAAGTCTTTGCAAATCAATGCATCAAAACGATAGTCCTACAGCTTCATTCGATGAACATCTTGATGGTGAAAACCATTTGGGAGACACCGGGAGAGATAGCGCCATCCGTATTCCACCCACGAAAGGCAATGGAGTGTTCCATGTTACTAGTGTAATGCTCCATCTACTTCAAATAAAGGGATTATTTGGGGTTCAAACCCATGAAGATGCAAACCTTTATTTGACAAACTTTATTGATGTGTGTATTCCATTTGATATCACTCATATATCACAAGAGTCCATCTGGTTGAAACTTTTCCCCTTCTCATTGATCGACGAATCCATATTGTTGTTGAGATAATTGCCCGCTGGTTTAATAACTACATGGGTAGAATTGACGAAAGCATTCTTGGATCGATTCTTTCCACCATCCCAGATGTTACAATTGAGGGATGAGACTATTAACTTCCGTCAATTGAATGGCAAACCATTATATGAGGCTTGGAAAAGGTTTAACAAGAAGTTGATGCAATGTCCAACTCACGAGGTTTCAAATAAGATGCTCCTCCAAATCTTTTCTAGAGTATTAGATCAATTGAACAAAATGGTTGCAGACAATGCGGCTGGAGAAACTTTAGTGAAACAAACTTATGGTGTTGCGTCGGCATTATTGGACCAAGTCAATAAACAAAGTCGAGGTTAGCATATAAGAGATTCTGAGGTGGCCGTGGGGGCTCCCTTGGCATCTTTTGTGAGCCAAGAGTAAAGAAAGAAGGATGAAGAGAGAGATGAGAATATGGCGAAGGTGATAATGCAACTAGACCTCCTCACCAACCATCTCATGTGTTCAAATACAGAAGCAGTAAATGTCATGGATTCTAAGGGTGCTAACACATATGCTGATGATGAAGTGGAAGCTCTTGATAAAGAAATCTGGTTTATGTTAAATTAAATGGGGTTTCCCGACCTACCTATTAAAGGCAAAGTGGAAATCAATGTTGGAAAGATAGGGACCGCGATTGAAAAGATCGTGAGTTGAAGAATCATGATAGATATCGACAATAGAAGGATAAGGAAAGAGATAGGGATCGTGATTGGCGAGATAAATATCGGGACTATGCTAGGTATATTTCTCTACATGATCGGGCCAAGGGTAAGGAAGCAACCGCCATTGATCCAAAAAAGTTTAATAATGAAGATGTGCTTGCTCGTATCCTTTTGAGTGTTGAAGGAAGAGATAAGATGCTTCGAGAAATGAAAGGCAATTTTTTACAACTAAATCAAACCGTCACCTCACACTCGGCCTCTATAAAACAACTTGAAACCCAATTGGGCCAAATTTCTTCATAAGTGAATGCAAGGTAAAGAGGAGGACTCCCTAATGATATGGTATCAAACCCAAAGAATGATGGTCATGTCATGGCAATTGTTACCAGGAGCGGGAAAATTCTTGGGATAGATGTTGAAAATCTTGATGATGACCCTAGTGATAAGGGCGTTAGAGAACAAGTGAGCTGAAAAAGAAAGTGGCTTGATAATTCAAAATATGAGACCCCAATTTCAAATAAGCAAAGTGTTTAGAAGCCGGGAGAAGTCAAAGAGAACGTTGAAAGCAAAGAAGAACCACAAGCGGTATGTGGTAATGATTTAAAACTGGATGAAAACCCGATTGTCTCAAGGCCGCAAGTCAAAATCCCTCCTTTATTTCCATAAAGGTTTAATAAAAAGGAAGATGATTCAAAGTTTAAGAAGTTCCTTGCTAAATTTAGCAACCTTTCGATAAAGATACCATTGTTAGAAGCCCTACAAGAGATGCCAGGGTACGCCAAATTTATGAAGGACTTAGTGACAAAGAAGCAAGTCATGGATTTTAAAATAATTGAAGTGACCCATAATTGTAGTGCTATAATGTCTAGCATAATGGTTGTAAAGAAAGAAGACCCTGGTGTATTCACCATCCCATGTACTATTAGGGTGTATAAATTTGGGAAAGTTTTATGTGATCTTGGGGAAAGTATTAATTTGATACCATTAGCTGTATTTCGAAAGCTAGGATTGGGTGCCCCAAAGGAAAATATAATGAGGCTTTTAATGGCCAATCATTCTATAAAGAAATCCATAGGTGTGTTGTATGATGTACTTGTAAAAGTGGACCATTTTATCTTTCCAGTCGACTTTATGATCTTGGATTACAAAATTGACTATGAGGTCCCTATTATTCATAGTAGGCCATTCTTGGCTACAGGACGAGCTTTAATTGATTTTGAATATGGTGAAATAAAATTATGAGTAAATAATGAAGAGGTGTCATTTAGTGTGTGCAAGTCCATGAAGCAACCTATGGATTTGCAAGTTATCTCCATAATTGATGTGATTGATAACGAAGTGTCTAATGCTATGGAGATTGATTTTGTTAGTGATCCTTTGGTTGGAGTTTTGTGGAATATTGGGAGTGAGAGGATTGAAGAATACGATGAAGTAGTTACATCATTGAAAGGTCTTGGGTCCTACACCAAAAATCCTCGCAAGTTGGACCTTGACTTGAAAAATAGAGAAAATCCTCCCGCAAGGCCTTCAATTGAAGATCCACCACAAATTGAGCTCAAACCATTGCCACCTCACCTTCGTTATGTATTCTTAGGAGAAGGTGAGACTATACCTTTTATCATTGCGAGAGACTTGTCCTCTTGGAAAATTGAGGCATTGAAATTGGTGGTGATACAGTATATTAGGGCTTTTGGATGAACCATAGCCGATATTATCGAGATTCCTCCCGGTATATACACCCATAAAATAAAACTTGATCCCGAGTTTGTAGCAAGTGTTGAGCACCAATAGAGATTAAACCCTCAACTGCAAGAGGTTGTAAAGAAAGAAATCATCAAGTGGCTTGACACGGGTGTCATCTATCCTATCTCGGATAGTACGTGGGTGAGCCCGGTCCAATGTGTTCCCAAGAAAGGTGGTGTCACAGTAGTCCCAAATGAGAACAGTGATCTCATACTCATCCGTCTAGTCAGGGGTTGGGGGTGTATTGACTATCGAAAGTTGAATTCATAGGCGGAGAAGGACTACTTTCCTATGACCTTCATGGACCAAATGCTTGATAGGCTTGCGAGAAGGGGTTGGTATTACTTTCTCGATGGATACTTGGGCTATAATCAAATATCAATAGCCCCCGAATATCAAGACAAACTACATTCACATGTACCTACGGAACTTTTGCCTTCAAGCGCATGCCCTTTGGGCTATGCAATGCACTTGCCACTTTTCAATGATGTATGCTTTCTATCTTTTCGAACATGGTGGATGATTCCATAGAGGTATTTATGGACGATTTCTCAGTTGTTAGTGATACATTTAAGGATTACCTTGAACACTTGGGGAAGGTGCTTGAAAGGTTTGTGGAAAATAATCATCTCTTGAATTGGGAGAAATGCCACGTTATGGTGAAGGAAGGGATTGTTCTTGGACATAAAATCTTGGGTCAAGAAATCCAAGTAGATCAAGCTAAAGTGGAGGCCATTTCTAAGCTACCTCATCCAATATCTATCAAAGGAGTAAGAAGTTTTCTTGGCCATGTGGGTTTTTATAGGAGGTTCATTAAAGATTTCTCAAAAATTGCCCATCCTATGTGTAAACTCCTCCAGATGAAAGTAAAGTTTAATTTTGATAGAGAGTGTTTGAGGGCATTTAATTTCCTTAAGGAGAAGCTTGTATCGTCTCCCATTATTGTGGCCTCTAATTGGTAAACACCATTTGAGCTCATGTGTGATGCGAGTGGATTTGCATTAGGTGCAATGCTTGGTCAAAGAAAGGAAAGACCTTTTCATCCTATCTACTATGCTAGTAAGTCATTGAACGAAGTACAAAGGAACTATACAGTTATGGAACAAGAATTACTAGCGGTTGAAAAGTTTTGAGCCTACTTGTTAGGCACGAAAGTTATTGTGCACACCGATCATGCTGCCTTATGGTATCTAATGGACAAGAAAGAAGAAAAACCTCGATTGATAATGTGGATTCTACTACTTCAAGAATTTGATTTTGAAGTGAAAGATCGAAAGGGATATAAAAACCACGTAGTGGACCACCTATCACGTCTCGAGGAAAAGAAAGAACAGTGGGGTGAGCTTGAAATTGATGATACATTCCTTGATGAGCTTGTCATGAACTTAAAAGGGAGTACACCACTATGGTATGCCGAGTTCATAAATTATGCAGCGAGTGAGTTACTTCCTGATGATTTGAGCTTCTATCAAAGAAAACAATTCCTCCATGATGTGAAAAGATACTATTGGGATGAACTCTATCTCTTTAGTAAGCATGCAGAAGGAGTTATATGATGTTGTGTTATGGAAGAAGAGATGAAAACTATTCTTGAGGCTTATTACTCATCTCCATTTGATGGCCATCATCATGGTGTGAGAACGACTGCGAAAGTTCTTTAAAGTGGGTTTTATTGTCCTACCATTCTTCAAGATACTTACAACTTAGTGAAAACTTGTACGCAATGCCAAATGCAAGGTAGTATTTCAAGGAGGCATGAGATGCCCTTTAAGCCTAACCTCGAAGTGGAGTTATTTGATATGTGGGGCATTGATTTTATTGACCCTTTTGTGAGCTCGTATGGTAATAAGTACATATTGGTGGCCGTTGATTATGTGTCAAAATGGGTAGAGGCCAATTCTTTGCCGAACAACAATAGTAAAAGTGTCACGTTCTTCTTAAAAAAATACATCCTTACAAGGTTCAGGACTCCTCGAGCCATCCTTAGTGTTGGTGGCTCTCATTTTTGTAACCGTGTATTTTATGCTTTTCTTGATAAGTATGGGGTGAAGCATAAGGTGGCTACCCCATACCATCCTCAAACGAATGGCCAAGTAGAGGTGTCCAATAGAGAGATCAGATCAATCTTAGAGAAAACCATGAATGAAGGACGTACAAATTGGGCACAACAATTAGATGATGCTCTTTGGGCCTATAGAACTACGTTCAAAACTCCTATTAGCATGTCACCGTATCAATTGGTGTTTTGAAAATCTTGTCACCTCCCCGTTAAGTTAGAGCACAAGGAATTGTGGGCCTTGCGTAAGTTGAATATGAATTGAGAAGATACTTCCAAGTCTAGAGTGGAGAAGTTACATGAGCTAGAAGAATTTTATCTTAAGGTGTATGAGAGCTTGGTTCTTTACAAAGAAAGAATGAAGAAGTGTAATGATGATAAGATCTTGAAAAGAGAGTTTAGTGTGAGAGATGAAGTGCTACTCTTAAATTTGAGGTTAAAGCTCTTTGTGGGAAAGCTCAAATCTAAGTGGTCGGGCCCTTTTGTAGTTGTGAACGTCTACCCTAGTGGGGATAACAAATTAGAGGACCATGAGAGCAGAAGGTTCATGGTGAACGGTCAAAGGTTAAAATATTTTATATGGGTAGACCCAGAGCGGCCAAGGTTGAGTTGCTCAATTTCAAGGATGCTTAGTGATGTGGAAAAATGTTGTGCCACGATGATAACTAAGGAGCTTCTTGGGAGGCAACCCAAGGTTACCTATTGTCATTTTATACTTGTTTGAGTACAAATTTTAGGTTGTTTTGGTGAATGCAGGTGAAAATTCTAAGTACGGGGGACCATTTCACACTGTTTTGACCACATTTAGCCACCCGCTAGTGCATATGACCACATGTCCATGCATGTTAGCGCACATGTGGATAGAGTGGGAGGTTAAAATATTGTTTCAGGTTAAATTAGCCACCTGCGGGCTCAAGCGAAGCATCTGCGAGCAGGCTGGCCACACAGGTGGCATTGCCACTCATCCCAAGTGCCTGGTATACTGCTCATGCCTCTTTTGCTCACCTGTGGGCGTAGGCCAAGCATCTGCATATAGAGGTTGGCCACACAGGTGGTTTCAAAGATTTCCCTAGTGTACAAGTATTCTACCCAGCCCCCAATGCCCACCTGCGTGTGTAGCTCACCACATTCATGCACAGGGTGGGGCGCAGGTGAGGCTTGGTACAAACACACTTCTTCTCATTAATTGTTTGGGCTAACTCGACCCGATTGGCCCATTAAACTCTTTAAATACATACTCTTCTTTATACCAATATTATTTGATCATCCACACTACAGACACCAACATAAAACTCAATTTTCCTTCTCTCTTTTCTAAAATTTTCTCTTTCTTCACACTTAAAAAATTCTTCAAGTTTCTTTCAAGAGCACACTCACATATCATAAACAACAACTTTGGGGACCTTAATCTTGCAATCTATTGTAACTATCTTTCATCTTTACTTGGTTTGGTAAGCTCATTTTTTACAATTTTTACTCAATTTCTCTTGGGTTAAAGTGGTGAACCATATCCTATGCTAGATTCTTGTGATGGTTTGGTGTATTTGAGTTAATTTTTGTGTAAGATTGATGTTTTTTTGGATTATTTGGAATGGGTGTCATTTTTTATATGTAAATTGGGGAGTTCTTGAGTACCCATCTTTGTGCACTCCATGTGTTTGATAAAATTCCCACATGAACTTTTCTTTGTGTTTTCTCTTTATGGGTGATATTAGAGAGCTAGTTGAGGTTTGTTGTGCATATTTTGAGTAATATTTCATCAATGAATGACTGTTTCAAATTTTTGGAGTTGAGAATAACTTGGAATGCTCTTAAAGTGTCATCCTCATTGTTTACGAAGTTCATTTTGTAATGTACACCAAGTGTTTGTTGAAATGCTCATGAGAAGTTTTTGGTGTGATTGTTACTAGTAGTTGATGAATTTAATTTTGGGGCATCATTTGGCTATTTCTTGAGTTATAATGTGAGTTAACCAGTATTCCAAGGAGTGTAAACTGGTAGTTCAATATTGGTGAAGTGTGTTTCTACAATTAGTCTTCCATGCCCTTTGTTGCTTTGGTTGTTTTGTGTGAAACTCATGGGTGAAGTCTAAGTAACCCCATTGACAACAATACATTCTTTGCCCTATGATATATTGGGTAACACCATTCTTAAGGGCGAATCATCATTTTTGTTCATGTGAGGGTCATGAGTTGATTGTGTGCTTAAATGCTAAGTATGTAACATGTGATGGTTGTTCATGCTTTCACTTCTATATTGATCCCAATGTGTTTTCATATAATATTTTGTCTTGCATTCACCTCATTTAGCATAGCTTTATTTTCTTTTATGATATATAAAAAAATTCCAAAAACACGTTTTTCCTTTTGTTTTGCTTTTTTTGGTTCTTTTCATTTTTTTAGGGATGACTTCACAAAAATCAATGCCAATGGCTGCAAAGAAGGATAGCACCAAGGATAATGGAAAGGCTATTGCTACTACTTCTAAGAAAAAGGCACCAGATCATCAAGAGGCCTTCATAATCCCCGATATCCAAACCACTATTGATCTTTCAAAGAGGTTGGCTCAAGATATAGATAAAATTTGGTTCGGACTTGAGGAATGCATGACTTGTATAAAGAGTAGGTTGATACTTGTGATTTTAATTCGGAGAAGATATTTAGTTTGAAAGGGTTCCCGGAACATTTCCAAAGATTTTGCAATGAGTTAAGGAGCATGGCTTGCAAGCTTTCACGGATGAAGGTGGTTCATCATTGCCTCTTTATTTTCCAGAGATTGTTTGTTAATTTTTTGCCTCCTACCATATCCAGCACATACAACACAAGTATAAAGAATCCGTTGATAAGAAACCATGTTTGTCGAGTGTTCTTGTTAGAGAAGTTGAGGTACATTGCATAACTGAGGCTATCAACAAAGTCTATTTTGACCACCATTGTGAGTAGGGCACTGAATATAGAAATAAAGTAAAAGGTAGGTGCATTCAATTCCCGTGGCTTTCCCTAATCATTGTAAAGGGTCATTCTTTTTGGGCCAATGGGGTAGGAAAAATTAAGAGGAGAAGTCTTACGGTTGAGGCCAAACATTGGCTTGGTTTTATGGATAACTTATTGCTTCCATCGAATAACAATCAAGATGTCACTATTTATAGGGCTATCACAGTTGGTTGCATCATGAGTGGTATTAACATAAATATTAGAGAAATTATTATTGATGTGATCAAAATTCGAGCAAGGCAACCCGGGACCTTATTGCCTTTTCTGGCTCTCATAACGATGTTGTGTTTCAATTCTAAAGTTCCTGTCTTTCCTCGAATTGATACAAAAATGATAAGTACGAGGGTTATTGATATTCACACTATTCAAGATGAGGATAATCTTGTGGGAAAGAAGAGAAAAATTATTGACGTATCTAGTTTGACTTTGGGAGAGATCCCTATTATAGAGATCACTAGTACCCCTCCTCTGACTTCACATGCATTCGATGCTCCCTTGAGTTCTAGTGTCACTACTACGATGATTGATCCATCTCAGGCACCACCTCCTTCGAGCACTACTAAGTCTACTCAGCCTCTATGATCTTCTACTATTACGTTTGCTAAGGTTACTTCTATGACCTTGGCAAACGACAATACCATTTCTCAGTTAGTTGTTGATATCCCCTATTTCATTTAGACAACTATTGAGAGCAGTGTTGGGCCTCTTTCTGCTCGGATGACAGACTATGAGTGGAGATTAATTGAGGTTGAGGCCAGAGGGGATAGTGAGGAGATTTCCACTTTGAGGACTGATCTTGATAGCCTGTGTTTGGAGTTTCAATCGATCCAACCTTTTTTTACACTTGATGATGCCTAGGTTACCATCCCACAGGTTGCTACTGGCCTAGTTTTACCATTTGCTGACTTGTTTGGGCATTCTACTATGGGAGAGGCAATGAGGATTGATTTTAGTAAGGGGCTTATTGAGGCCCAACAGGTAGAGCTGGCCAAGTAGGTGTCTATAAATAAGCAACACGCAAGGAAGGTTGATGCTAGTTCTAGCTCCCAACTTCCCGAGGAGGTGCATATTTCTTCAAATGCAAGTACAGGAGCCCAGTTTTAAAAGGCCCCTAGTATTTTAGTTGCCGAGCAATTACAGACCTCACATGACATGGATTCACATGCCTAGTGTGCCTCAGGGAGTCTTTATCCTCCTCTCTTTTTATTCTATATTATTGCATTGCGGATAATGCAATATTCTTTAGTTGAGGGTGGGACATTTTATTCGTTGGTCTGTAATATTATTCTATTGCTATATTCTCTTAATGTTATTTAGATATTGCCCTTGCCAGGCCTACATTATGATGTTGATTCGGATATCGCCCTTATCGGGCCCATATTTTGATGGTTATGACTTTAGCCCTTGTCGGGCCCATATAATGCACTTGTTATTATTTGAGACCCATATATCCTTTTTCTTGTGTTGATTCTTGTTTGGGTGATGTCTATGTTGAACATGCATATCATTCTATTCGCCTTGTGTATAAACGTGTCAAAATAAACTCCAAGAGTTTTCTTCGAAATTCGATTCTTTACTAAGTAGCATCTTTTTTTTGTTATTTTGATTTCTTTGTCGAACCAAGTGGTACTCTGCCATGATAGATAGATCGGGAGACATTCTTAGGGGAAATGCCAATTGTCTTGAGTTAGAGTCAAGTGGTAGTTGGAAAAGTTTGAAAAGTACCCTCCAAAAATTTGTGGTGGCAAGCAAAATGATTTGTGAAAAGCAAAATAGTTTATGAAAATGGTTTTTGAAATGGAAAGAGCAAAGTGGTTTCAAGCTTTCTCTTGAATTGCAACCTTTAAGTTCAATTTTGGCTCTTTTTTCACAAAAGAAGGGTTTTCGACTCGGAGTGGTTTGTCAAGTTCATTTGCTCAAATTGTTTGGAAGACTAGATTTTTATTTTAAGAAGTATGGTGCCTTGTGTGGTAAGGTTTTTGATCAATTCTTATGCATACATTGTAGTCTAGAACTTTCCCCAAGTGTATTCAAGGAAAAATCTGAGATCACGCTTGGTTTGGAGGATGACCCGAGGCTATTCTTGAACCGTCACATGACCTAAATCCCACTTTAACATTTTTCCCTAGTTAACCCATTTGAATTTGTTTCCATTTTCTTTCGTTCTTGGTGATGACCATATTATGACACCCTATCCCTTTTAAAATCCCTCTTTTGGCACCCGACCTCCTTAAACACATCGTATGGTTCTAATGTGGGTTAATGTAGGCAAATACCTTAGTTTGGAGATGTACATTTGTAAACAAAAGATGGACCCAAAACCTAAGTTTTGGGGGAAAAGAGATGTGAAAGATTGTTAAGAGAGGTGTATACTTGGTTTTCTCATTAAGCGCTTCTTAAGACAAGAGATGTGCTTGTAAACAAAAGCATAGAGCCTAGCCCTTAGAAAATGATTCAAAAAAAGTGAAAAAGTTTACCAAAAAGTGGGGGCATAATTGTCTAAAGAGTAGAAAATCTCTTGAAAGAATGAAAAAATAAAATGAAGAGGGAAGTTCTTAGTGTGCTTAGCAAAAGGAGGTTAGATATTAAAAGAAACAAGGGTGAATAAGGTTGAAACTTGAAATAAGAAGGCCTAAGAAATGATAAAGTGATTGTGTTTAGGGAGATCTTCTAGTCACTTGATCCATAAATTACTTCCCTCACCTTAACCTTCATCAATGCATGTAATTCCTTGATGACTTCAAACCTTTTAGGTCTCCATTAGTGGTGAATAACACAAAGGGAAAGCCTATGATTCTATTTGTTGTACTTGAATTTCTTTGTGAGGGTGAGCAAAAATTCTTTCTATCTTTATGCTCCTTTTGAATTACATCATTTTAGGTGAGTAGAGAAAACTCTTGCATGTGAGTGGCATCTATACCTTAAAGTGGACAGTGATGTCTTACTTTCAATTAGGGAAAATGAGCAAGACAAGCCATAAATTGAAATTAAGGAAATCTTTGAAGGTCTTGTGTCACACCTTGAGAAGCATCTTGATATGAAACTCTTACTTATTGATTTTTTATACCTTTGCTTGATGAAAATTGGCTCTTGAAAGGAGAAGTGTGATTTATTTGTTTGTCGTGACTTGTTAGAGGAACCAATTGAACTTTGTAGTCTTAGTTGTCTAGCATACTCACTTGTGGCTGTTTTAGAGTTAGGAATACCCTTTTTCATTGTGAACATTCTTGATTGTTTGAGGACAAATAATAGTTTAAGTTTGGGAGATTGATAAGTTGGAAATTTATCAACTTCTTAGCATTTTTAAGCTTGAATTATCCTTATTCTCCATTGATTTGAGGTGATTTTCATGTTATATTGCTCATTTGTGTAGGTAATGGATGAATAGGAGGTCGAGCTATCTATACGAGTAAATCAGAATGTGAGAAGTGAAGAAAAAGAGCTCAAACTAACCCATGGGAGGATTAGAGGCCACCTGCGCACATATGTCATGAGCTACTGATGCAGGTGACAAAGTGGGCAGTGAGGCAGTAGCATCTGCGCTGGGTACATGTGCACGCATGTATTCCACCTATGCTAGCACCTGCACCAGTAGGTGACCAGTGCGGTGGCAATTTTATAGTTTTGAGGAACTTGAATGTGGGGTTTTAAAAGGGGTTTTTCAGCTCTAGAACTCCATCTTTGTACTTTTTGAAGGTTGAGAAACATAGAGTGTAACCTTAAGAGTGAAATTAGTGACTTTATTTAGCCTTTTATAGAATTTGGATCTCAATTCTTGTGATAATCTTTGATTTAATGGAAGAATCGAATGAGAATTTGGGTAATTTTTCTATTTCTCTCTCTATGAGTAGCTAATTGTAACACCCCGTATGTTTCGGAGTCTAGCTGACTACCGTAACATTTATGAAAATAATGAAACATGAGAGAATTGATGAATTACACATTAATTTGTGGGCATGAAAAAGTCTTGTATCATTGGGCCCAAAATGAAGCCCAAAAATTAATAAGAAGACATGGCCCAACATGGCTATTTGACCCATTCTTTCAATATTTGTCCCTTTGACCAATCAAAGTTTGCATTTAATGTTGAGAAAGGGATAAGAGTGACTTGAGGGGTATATAAAGTAAGAAAATCAGATTTTCATTCAATTGGACTCTCATACTTTTTCTAGAAATATCTCAACATTTCTTATCTCATACAAACCTTAAGCCCTCATCTTTGTGGACAAGATCACGTTTGAACAAGACTTGGTAAGTGTTTATTATCATGGTTTAATATATTTTATGCATGTAAGATGGTTTATATCATGTTGGTTATGTTGGTGAAGTGTGAGAAGGTCACTCTGTGTAAAACAACTTGTGTTTGCTAAATCAGAGGATGATTTTGCCTTGTAAACTTGAACATGGACTTATGGTCTTAAAGGAAGTGAAAATGCTGGAGTTAATATTGACATGTGAGATGTGATTATAGCATTTCCTTGTTTTGTCATGGTGTATAATGTTTGGAATTTCTATTGTGAAATTGGTTATGGTTTTGGTGACGTATTGACCGTAAAGTGTCGTTTTGGTGTTGTTATGTGTGTTGTGATACCATGGCTGAATGTTGGTGTTTAATATGATCAAAAATATGTCAAAATAAGTTTGGTTATGATCATGGGCCATTCATTGCATAAAAAGACCCAAAAGAGACCCTTTTTGGCGGAAACGGGCACCCGCCCTCACAGACGAAGCACCTGCGGGCGCAGGTGCCAATGCAGGTGCCTCTGGCTACTGCCAAAGGTCACCTGCGGATGCAGGTCATCCACCTGCGGGTGCAGGTGGCTTAGCGGATCGGCCCAGAACTCCGAATTGCTTGTTTTTGTATCCCTTTGGCCCCCCGAATCCCCTATACCCTTCATGGATGTAATTATCAACTTGTGATGTCGTTTTAATGGCTTTAAAGTGTCGTATGGAGGCATGTTGGACTATGTTAAGTATGTATGATTTTTCATAAGTTGTTATGAGGCAAGTTGATAGGGTAATTGTGACGGAATGATAATGAGGAAGCGTAAAGGGTAAGTGTGGTGTGAAATGCTATAGATGAATGATATCTTGGTCAATGTGTGGCATGATTATGGTGTTGTTTGTATGATAATGCAGTGGGTTGTATTGTAAGGAGTGAAATGAAGTTATATGGCAGTCATATGGTTCATTGTCGTTTTGTACACTTGTACGGTAAATAGTTGTTAACGAGAGTTCCATTATGGGCTTGTATTGTAGAGTGAAACATAAAGAAGAAGCTGGACTGTTGTGTTCATATATATACTTGTGTACTCATACTTGGAAGTGAAGGTATGTAAGGTTACTCTTTCCGTATCCTTCTGCAGCATGTATGTTCACATTGTCATAGTACTCATTCGACTCCGAAATGCTCTAAGGTATTCCGTATCCGGTAGTTGGCTAGTGTAACTCATATGTTCCTTACTCATTGGTAAATGGTGAATCACATGACTCATGTCCATTGGTTGGCTCATGTTCATTAGCTAATATGTCAAAAGTCTCAAAGTGTTATAGTCCAAAGGGGTTCTATAGTATTCCAACTAAGGCTGACATATATTGTTATTCATATGTGTCTTACTTGTAGATGATTGATGATTCACTTATCTCTTATTCATTGATTGAAGTTCCTAAGCTGTCATGATGTTGTAAGTTCTGAGAGAACTATCACACGAGAGAAATGAGGTAAAGAGAGCTTGTTTAGTTTGAATAGCATTGTTCCAATCATGTCATGTTCCAAAGTCCTATAGTATGAGGATTATCTTTGTACCAATCTCATAAGGGTAATAAGAGAGGTGATGTGCAAGTTAGTATAATTATTCCTCATAAGTGAAAAAGTCAATCTCATGAGGTAAAGGAGTGAGGTGAGATGTGTATTTATAAGTGTGTACTTTAATGTCATGATCTCTATGTGTCGCTCTCATAACTATGTAAAGGGTATAAGATTGTAAAGAAGTAATGCGCATGGTCGCTAGATGTTTCATTGAGTATGGATCACATTCTAAAGGGTATAAGTTCAACATGGAAAATCCCAATATTATGCTAGGTTGTTGATTATCGCCCACCAAAGGTGTAGGCCCGGTATCATACACTTACTATATAAGATCTCATAAGAATAGTGAAGGAGGTAAAGAGTGAGGTAAAGCATATTTGTGTGTTTCAAATAGTGTCATGATCCTTAATGTATTAATCTCTCATAAGTTGATATATCAATCTCTCCCATGTATGTTCTCCCACTATAGAGTGGATGTATGTTCTCCCACCATAGAGTGGATGTATGTTAACCCACCATGAGAGTGGATGTATGTTAACCCACCATAGAGTGGATGTATGCTAACCCACCATGAGAGTGGATGTATGTTAACCCACCATGAGAGTGGATGTATGTTAACCCACCATAGAGTGGATGTATGCTAACCAACCAAGAGAGTGGATGTATGTTAACCCACCATAGAGTAGATGTATGCTAACCCACCAATAGAGTGGATGTACGTCAATAGAGTGGTTGTACGTTAGTAAGAGTAAATGTATGTTATATTGATATCCCACCACTAGAGTGGATGTATGTGGATTAATGTTATTCTTTTACAACCTACTAACCAAGTAGATGAATAATAGTGGTAATGAACATAGAACCAAGAAATCTTATGCATATAGAAGAATCTATGGGAGGCAAGTCTCTTGAGTGAAAGTAATTTCCCTTGAAGGAGAGTAATTATAAAAGATATTATATAAAATGATGGTTTATCCACATTGGCTATTCTCTCATAGTTCATTCTATTGATATTCTCATGTATGATGCTATTTCTTATGAGCCTTACATACTCAGTACATTCTTCGTACTGACCCCCTCGGGGGACTTACCTTACATGTTGCAGGTGCAGGCACTAGTAGATTTGTAAAAAGACAGTAGGTTGGTAGTTAGTTGCGGATCTTTGGTGAGCCCCAGTTACTTCGGGACTTATCACAGTTGTACATTTTTTTTGATGTTGTAAAGATAAAGCGGGGACTTGTCTCGACTTTTAGATGGTATTGTAAATGCATCAGTTAGATGCTTTTGTAGACGTATGTGGGTATATGAAAGTAAGAGATGTATGATCATTTTGACTTGATGGCCCTAACGGCCAAGTTTCGTATATATAGACATGATATATGTTTCCATGTTCATGACTTCCGCTTAGTTGCATGAGGAATAATAAGATTTAATAAGATTCATACGAGGATATGCATATGAATAGACATGAGCAAAGATTGGTTCTCTCGGGCCATGTCGGCTTCGGGTGCCAATCACGCCTCGTTGGAATTCGGGGCATGACACTAATTTCTTTGCTTGGGGTTATGCTTGATTAAGGTGTGATAATTGTATGGGTGTTGCCTGTTTGTCTTCCTAATTAGCAAATTGTTGTGGGTTTTACTCCTAATCCATGTTCTTCATCTAATATTAGAGGTTGCAAACTCTAGTTAACTCTAAATCCCTTATCATCCTTGACAAAGGGGATGCGGGTGAGGAATGGGACTGAATAATAACTTGATGTTCATCATTTAATCGTGTCTCTTAGACATAAGGATGCTAATTGAGGTCTTTGATTGCTTATATATTTACACGTGTGAGGTGTTCGAAAGAACTCACTTGTGAGATTTTGGTGTTTGATTGACAAATTAACACTAAATACCCTTAATCTAGCCTTCCCATGACTAATAGCTAAATTTAGACAAATGTTCAATCACCCATGCATGCATTCACCCTTACAATAGCATAACCCTAAGCCCCATTTTACACTTGATTTCAACTCCATTTCTCTAATCTTCAAATTTTACATTTCACTTGCGATTAAATTGATAATTACAAAGTGTTCGAATTAAACCCCCCCCCCCCATTTTACTTTCTTGTTTTATTTATCATAGCATTGCGAGCCAACTTCTAGTTACCTATTACAGTTGAGATTGAAGGTAGTGTTCTCATTCCTTACAGATTCGACCCCGACTCTTGTTGGGTAAAATATATTGATGACGATCACTTATACTCTTGAAGTATAATTTGAGCGTTATCACTAGACATGGATACTGTTAATAATACTCGCTCTAGCTGTGTGAGAGTTAAAGTTCAAGTAGATTTGGCTGCAAAATTGCCTGAATATGTGGAGATTGAGGTAGTGAACAGTAAGGCAAACGAAACAAGAGTTAAGCAATAAAGATTCAATATGATATGATGCCAAATTATTGTCACACTTGTAAACTACAAGAACATAAGGAATTGGAATGTAGGAGTTTCCACCCAGAATTAAAAAGGTAGGTAGTGGAAGAAAACAAGAAGGAATGATAAATAGCAAGGAGGAGCCCTCTGGTACACCCGTACAAAGTAGATACATAAAAGGGAAGGTACTTCTTGCAAAATGAAATCCTACCAGTAGAAGATACAAGGTTAAAAAAGGCACAGATAAATTTCTCAGTGATGCAGCAGTGGAGAATACTCAGCCCAATAAAAAGATCAGTTCTTCAAACCCTTTTAATATGTTACAGGGGGAAAAAGAAGATAGTAGGGATATTTGTGATAGTGATATGCAGACCAACAGTAAAATGGATGAAAGCATGATAGAGACTGATAAATAGATGGACATACATGTGAATAAATCATCTCAACACGATGATACCTAGAAATTGATGCTATACAGTAAAACAGATCAAGTCCAAATGCAACACAAAGGGAATGATATAGATGAGGGTAGTAACAAGGATAACAATGTTCTTTATGAAAGGAAGACAAGGGATCTCACAGATGAGGATCAAATAGATGACAATAATAAAGCTAGCAAGGAGAATAAGGAAGAAAAGCAATCAGGAGCATATACAACAGATATGCAATGAGCTAAAACAAAAGAGAAGAATGCACAACAACTAGCTATAATCAGTCAGAAATAGGACTATACATGAGTCATCAATCATCCACTAAGGAGTGGATGACTAAGGCATTTGCTCGTCACTAAAACAATCAGAATACAAGGTATAACAATAATTCAACCAGCAAGCTAGTAGAGCCAGTGGAATTAGGAAAAACAAACAGTGAAATAAGCACTAAATAAAATAGGAAAAAGATTAGCAAGGTGAAGAATGATATAGTTCCAGATGTAGCTTTAAGTCCTGATGTCTCTAAAGTGAGTCCTAAAGCAAAAGCAAATTCTTTGGTTAGTCAAGGACTAGAGGAAATAATTATTGACAAGGTTATTAGCAGGATCATCTTACAGAATCAAGACAACAACTTGGAGTATAAAATGAGGATGACAGTGCAACAGAAGTCTAATAATATGGCAATCATAGAAGTACCTACAGCAGTTCAAATGGATGAGTCTCAAATCATATTAGGAGTAATAGAATCTCTAAATAAAACTCTTCATAATATTCTTACCCATAGGCTGGACGAGAAAACAAAAGGTGTTGGTAACTCAAAAAATGGTGAGAGCTTATTGAATGAAGAACAACTCTTTAAAGATGTAGATCCATACCCAAGATTAGTCAATGTTGTAAAATCTTCAAGAAAAGGAAAGATGCAAGGTAATAGGGAATCATATCAACCTATCAAAGTACAACCAAAAAGGAAGGTGGTATCCCAACATGTTTTTAAAAAATGAAAGCACTCATATGGAATATAAGGTTAGTTAAGTTACAGAAAGCTTTCCAAAGAGTGCAATGTTGCATAACTTTCACAAGTTTACTTTTGTGGATTTAATAAAACCTTTACAACATGTTAGAACCATCAATAGATACAGAGAAAGATTGAAAATGCCTCATGTATGTCACAATATCAATGGTAAGATTTGGGTGTTTACAAATCATGGATATGATACAACTATTATAAGTAATTTTGAGCAGCAGATTTCCATTAAAATGCAATATCAGTCTTCATTATCCAGGTTTTATGCTACTTTGGTTTATGCTAAGGGTGACAGTCAATTGAGAGTGGAACTGTGGGATGACATATACATTGTAGCTACTGGGATTAACAACCAATAGTTAATTGCAAGAAATTATAATGTGGTCTTAAATAGAGAAGAAAAATAGGGGGTTTTCTTGTGGTTGATGTTAGTTATGAAGATTTCAAAACTTGTATTGAATTTTGTGGCCTTGTACAAGTTCAAGATAAGGGTAGTTCTTTCACTTAATAGAATAGAAAAGTAGGAGATGATTGTGTCTTTGAGTGATTAGATAGAATTATGATTAATCCAGAGTTTTGGGATCTTTATTCACATACTGAAGTAAAGCATCTACCAAGAAATGGTTCTAATCATGCTCTTTTGCTATTAAGTTTTGAAAACAGTTCCATCAACTATAAAAGACCTTTAAGGTTTCTTAATTTCTTGACCAAGCATGAGGAATTTAAGAATTTGGTTAGTTAAAATTGGGATGTTGAGGTTACATCTAACCATTCTTAGATTTTAAAAAGAAGATCTAGAAGGTTCTCACAGTATGGAATGGAGAAACTTATGGGGATAGCTTCCAATATATGATTATCAGAGAGGGGATTGCTAGTATTAAAGAGTAACTATTTGAGGAATTTCCCTCAATGAAAAATAGAGAAGTGATGGGAATAACAAAGACTGAATACACTAAATACCTAGATTTTGAAGAAAGTTATTATAGCAGAAAGTAGGGTATGATTGGTTTGTTGATGGAGATAGGAACACCAAATTTTTTCATTGTGTTAAGGGAAGAAGACAGAGACTGAAACTTGTGAAGATTCATAATTTTGAAGGAAATTAGTTGGAATATCCAAGGGAGATAGTTGAAGAAGCAGTGGAGTTCTTTTAGAAGTAGTTCATGCAGGAAAGGGATTCCACAAACCACTCTTTATTAGCTCATATTCCAGCATTGATAAATGAAGATGAGAATACAGCCTTAAGGTCTATTCCAGACAGTGAAAAAGTAAAGAATGTTGTGTTTAAGCTTAATGAAGATAGTTCAGGTGGACCAGATGGTCTGTCAGGTAAACTTTATCAAACATATTGGGACATCGAGGGTTCAGATATTGTAAGGATAGTTCATAATTTCTTTGCTAGTAACTCTCTCCCTAAATCTATTACTCATACTAATTTGGTCCTTATACCAAAGAAGGCTATTGTTCAAACCTTATCAGACATAAGGCCAATTAGCTTGAGTAATTTTGTCAATAAGATCTTCTCTAGAATCATTTATGATAGATTAGAAGTTATCTTACCTAAGCTTATCTCCTCTAATCGATCTTATTTTGTTAAAGGCAAAATTTAATGACCCAAATCATCATTACGCTAAAATAAGGAATAAAACCTTTGCCAAACTTTCCCTTAGACAATTTTTAAGAAATTTAGGGCTAGCCTAGTGTTAGATGATTTTTGAGGGTGTACTAGTCTAAGGAAATCTAGTATTAATGAGAGCATTAGTGGGGTATTTGACTTGATATTTAGATAGATGAAGAGTTGAGAAAGTCTTAGCAACTTCCGACATGTAAAACAGAGTTATAGAACTCCAGTTATAGAGTTTATTATAAAATATTAGCTCGCAGTGTCGTATTTTGAGGGATGCATTGTCAAATAGACCCAATTCAGGAGAGGCCCCAAGATTCTGCCTCCAGACCACTATAGCAAAAAAAAGGAACCACTGTAGCGGTAGCCTCAGTTTCAATATGAACCGCTGCAGCGGTAACTTTACCACTATAGCGGTAAAAACATAGCTTTGGCATATTTTAAAACCAGAAATACATTTTCATTCCCTACTTTCTAAAGATGAACCAAGGCTCTAAGAAATGTGATTTTCTGTAATTTTTTAAAAGTTTTCATCTTTGGAGGTAAGAATAATTAAGGAATCATTAGAATCTTGTTCATAGTGGAAATTGGGATTTAGCCCTAATTCTTGAACTTAATACAAATTGGTGAGAATTTGTATAAAAATAGTTGATAATAATTCTAGGGTGTTAGAAAATACTAGTTGGAGTAGAATCATAGTTGGTCATGTTAATTAAAGTAGAATTCATGAGGTTTAAAGGGTTGAAAATCTTAAGTTGATGAACTAGAATAATTTCATGGTTAAAGTTGTAATTATTAATCCCTAGTGGTTAAAAAGGATGAGATTGAATTGGTATGTAACTTTTTTGTTATAGATCAACAATGAGGTGAAAGAGAAAGAAAAGGCAAGCTTGTGGCCTAGATATGATTTTGAGTAGGGAATCGAGGTAGGTTACTATTTATTTGTAGCAATTAGACTTGCTTGACTCTGTTCTTATATGTGAATTGAATATCTTTAATTGCTTTCGGGCACTACTTGTGACTATTGGCTGCATTTGCATATTCATACATATTGATGATGATGCGTTGATGATATTGAGATCATGATGTTCATGATGTTGAAATAATATTGATAATGATGAGTTTATGATAATAATAATGATGTTGAAATCATAATGTTTAGGATGTTGATGAGATTACGAACAGAAAGAGATAATGTGCACATCTTGCATTTATACATCTATCTATATGAATTGAATGTTCAGTTATGATTATATGTTGTAATGCAACTACTTACTGAAATTGGCTAAGTGTAAAAATACATAAATATGAGTCTGTATTCCCCCTAAAATGAAGTATCATAACTTTGTTGTTTGTTTTTTATTATAAGTTTTGTGATGTTCGTTGTTGCATTTATTGGTTTTCTTATTTGTATGGTGTTGAGTTGAGTTGGCCTATAATGCCTACCAGTACTTCTTAATGTACTAATGCTACATGTGCTCTCCTTTTTGTTGAGTGCAGAGCCTATTCCAGCATTTGATACGAGACCTTGACTATAGCCATCAGTTGCAGACTTTGATTTAAGGATGAGAACCATGATCAGGCAGTCATTGAATCTTCAAACTTATGTTTATGTCCCTTATTTTGGGACTAATACACTCTCTTATTTTATTCCATATTTTGGATAATCTTTATTTATAGACTTGAGTACTCTTATTTGTTCTTGTATGGTGCCTTCAGGTCCCGGGGATGTAATAAATAAAGGATTTCTGCACTCTATTAGTGATTTGATGATTATATTGGATTTGACATTTTTTTACTTCTTTATTGAATAATTGAGTTTAGAACTTATTAATGATAAGATTAGTGAAAAGTAAATAAGGACTGATACACTTGATTAGTGAGGGTTGGGTTAAGTCTGGTTCTCCCGCCATAGTTTTGGGCGGCCAATCAAGACTATTTAGGTCGTGACAAAGGTGGTATCAGAGTACTGGGTTCGTAGATCTTGTTGTGCAAGAACAGGTCTAGTAAAGTCTTACGGAATGATACGGAGACGTCTATACTTTTCTTTGAGAAACTACAAGGCTTTGGGAAACAAATTCCTTTCTTTTTTCCTTTTGTGATATTAATTGAATTTAATTGGTATCTGATGATCCAAATTGATATCTAACTTCTTCATTCTTGTTTCACAGATGGTGAATACACATTCCTCTAGAGCAGCAGTAGATACCCCAGCAATGGCACCAGCAGGAGTGCCTGCACCAGCCGTTGAGGCTGCAGTTTGGGACAAATCGCGCATAAGGGGTAGGGCCAGGCGAGAAGGAACTGGTGGCATCCAAGCCAACTGAGTCAAGGAAAATTTGGTAAAAATGGTGCTCAGGCTGGTAGAAGTGGCGGTCAGGGTGGTGATAGGGCATAACTTTATGTTGTTCCAGCTCGTCCTGAAGTAAAAGCTTCTGATGTTATGATCATAGGTATTATTCTTGTCTGTGATTGTATGTCCTCTATATTGTTTGATCCCAGTCTACTTTCTCCTATGAGTCTTTGAAGTTTTCTTTTGGTTGGGATTTAGACTATGAATTGCTTGATACTTTTATGTATGTATCTACACCAGTTTGGATGTTTGTATGTGTTGATCAGGTTTATAAGGCATGCCCTATGATATTTATTGGGTACAAAACCTTGGCAGACTTAGTAAATTTAGACATGGAGGAATTTGATCTTATTTAAGGGATGAGTTGGTTGTCTCCTTATCGTGTCATTTTTTATTGTTATGCTAAAATCATCACTGTATCAATGCCCGAGGTGGAAAAGTTAGAGTGGGAGGGTAATTTTAAGCCTACTCCTGTGATAATTGTGTCAACTATTCGTGCTAAAAAATTAGTAAAGAAAGGGTGTAGGACGTTTTGAGCCCATCTTCGAGAAGATAAATCTGTAGTCCCCCCTATAGTTTCAGTCCCATTTATGGGTTATTTCTTAAAGGTGTTTCCTGATGACCTTCCTAGTATGACTCCATAGTGTAAGGTTGATTTTATATAGAATTAGAGCCCATAACTCGACCCATCTCTATCCCTCCTTACCGTATGGCATCAACAGAGTTGAGGGAATTGAAGTCTTAGTTAAAAAAATTGTTAGAAAAGGGCTTTATTCACCCAAATGTTTCTCCTAGGGGTGCTCCTATTTTGTTTGTGGAAAACAAGAGTGGTAGCATGGGGATGTGCATAGACTATCACCAATTGAATAAGGTAACCATTCACAACAAGTATCCCTAGCCTATGATAGATAACCTGTTTGACCAATTACAGGGAGCAGCAGTATTCTCCAAAATTAATTTGAGGCAGGTTGTCATCAACTCAATATTAGGACAGAGGACATCCCAAAGACTTCTTTTCGAACTCATTATGGGCATTATGAGTTTCTAGTCATGTCCTTTGGCTTTACCAATGCTCTAACTTCTTTTATGAGTCTGATGAATGAGGTTTTTAAGTCATTTTTGGATTCTTTCATTATCATTTTTATTAATGACATACTAGTTTACTCCAAAAGCAAAGAAGAGCATAAAGCTCATTTGCGTATAGTATTAAGGTTGCTTAAGGAGAAGCAACTATATGCTAAATATTTCAAGTGTGCGTTCTGACCATTTTTAGTGTCCTTCTTGGGGTACTTGGTATCTAAGAAAGGGGTTATGATAGGCCCGCAGAAGGTTAAAGCTGTTAAGAATTGAACTAGACCGATGAATGTGATAGAAATTCATAGTTTTGTGGGATTGGCCAGTGATTATCGTTGGCTTGTTAAGGGGTTTGCTTCCATTGCTTCGCTTATGACCTGCCTTACTTAGAAGGAAGTTTCATTTGTATGGTATGACAAGTGTGAGAAGAGCTTTCAAAGGCTCAAAACTTTACTAACCTTGGGCCCAACTCTCACCTTGCCTGTTGAAGGTAAGGATTTCATTATGTTTTGTGATGCTTCACGGTTGGGTTTAGGTGTTGTCTTGATGCAGGATCAGAACGAGATTGCTTATGATTCAAGGCAATTGAATCCTTATGAGAAAAACTACCCCACACACGACTTAGAGTTGGCGTTTGTGGTCTTTGCCTTGAAGATTTAGAGATATTACCTTTATGGAGTGAAGTGTGAACTATTCACCAACCATCATAACTTGCAACATGTGTTCACCTAAAGAGATCTAAACCTAATATAGATAAGGTGTATGGAATTGATCAAAGACTATAACATCTCAATTCTATAGCATCTGAGTAAGGCCAATGTGGTGGCAGACGCATTGAGCCGGAAACCAGTAAGCATGGGAAGTGTAGCATTGCTGGAGGTGCCAAAACACACATTGGCGAGAGAGGTACAATCTTTGGCTAACGATTTCCTGAGATTACAAGTGACTAGAAAGGGAGGAGTACTAGCCCATGTGGAAGTTAGGTACGTCCACGTCTTTCGATCAGATTTAAAATAGACAATTTGAATATAAAAAATGAGCAACCTTAGAGAAAAAATGTTACAAGGTGAGGCTAGAGAGGCCATCCTTGATGATGAAGGAGTGTTCAGGATTCGGGTGCGCTCATGTGTACCTCATGTGGATAATTTGATTTCAACTATTCTTGCAGAGGCTCACAACTCTAAGAACTCTACATATCCGGGTACAACCAAGATTTATAGGTACTTGAAGCAACATTATTAGTGGCAAAGAATGAAGCGTGGCATTGCAGATTTTATGACCAAGTGTCAAAATTGCTAGCAGGTCAAGTATGAACATCAGAAACCTTGTGTAACATTTCAAAGGATGCCCATTCCGGAATAGAAGTGGGAAAGGATAACCATGGACTTCATGGTTGGTCTTCCTAAGACCTAGAGGAAGTGTGACTCTATATGGGTTATTGTTGATCGATTGACTAAGTCGACTCACTTCATCCAGGTACGGGTGGATTATAATGCAGCTAATTTGGTCAAAGTTTATGAGAAGGAGATTGTAAGGCTACATGGGGTACCTATTTCAATTGTGTTAGATAGAGGTACTTAGTTTATCTCTAATTTTTTGGGAGAAGTTCCAGTCAGAGTTGGGTTCTTGATTGGACCTAAGTACAACTTTCCATCCACGGATAGATGGATAGTTGGAGTGAACTATTCAAGTGCTTGAGGACATGCTTTGGGCTTGTATGATGGACTTCGGGGGTCAATGGGACCAATATCTAGCTTTGTGTGAATTTGACTACAATAATAGCTACCTCTTTAGTATTGACATGGATCCTTTTGAGGCCTTATATGATAGAAGATATAGGTCTCCAATCAGATGGTTTGATGCATTTGAAGTGAGGCCTTAGGAAACTGACATGCTCACGGATTCGATGGAGAAGGTAAGGTTTATACAAGAAAAACTCATAGCAGCTCAAATCCAATAGAAAAAGTATGCGGACAGTAAGGTAAGGGATGTGAAATTTGAAGACGGGGAGAAGGTACTCTGGAAAGTGTCACCCATGAAGGGTGTAATGCTTTTTGGCAAGAAGAGAAAGTTGAGCCCAAGGTACATCAGACGCTTTGAGGTTTTAAACAGAGTGGGATTAGTAGACTACAAGCTGACCTTACCTCCTAGCATGTCTGGAGTTCATCTGGTCCACATATCCATGTTAAAGAAGTATCATGGAGATAGGTATTATACCATTCATTTGGACGCCTAGTTGTTTGATAAAGAGTTATCTTACAAGAAGGAACCAATTGCTATATTGAATAGGGACGGCATAAAGTTGAGGAACAGATTCATTCCTTCTGTGAAGGTTTAATGGAGGAACCATCCAATCGAAGAAGCAACTTGGGAGATAGAAGCGGACATGCACAAGTAATACCCGCACTTGTTCATAGACTCAAGTATATACTCTTGATTAGCTATGCCATTTTGGGCTAGTTGTCATTCGAGGACAAATGAGTGATAAATTGGTATCTAATGTAATGACCCAAATCATCGTTATGCTGAAATAAAGAGTAAAACCTTTGTCAAACTTTCCCTTAGACAATTTTTAAGAAATTCAGGGCTAGCCTAGTGTTAGACTATTTTTAAAGGTATACTAATCTAAGGAAATCTTATATTAATATGAGTATTGATGGGGGTGTTTGACTTAATTTTTTGATAGATGATGAGTTTTGGAAGTTGTAGCATCTTCTGACACATAAAATGGAGTTATAGAACTCTAGTTATAGAGTTTACTATGAAAGAGTTGGTTCGTGATGTTGTATTTCGAGGGATGTGTTGTAAAATAGAACCAATTGAGGAGAGGCCGCGAGATTCTACCTCAGGAACACTACAGAGGAAAAAGAAACCCCTTTAGTCATACTGCTACAGTGGTAAAAGTACTGCTGCAGCGGTAGCCTTAGTTTCGTCGCGAACCGCTGCAGCAGTAAAAACTCAATTTTGATAGTTTTTAAAACTAGAAACACATTTTCATTCTCCACTTTCTAAAAAATGAACAAAGGCTCTAGGAAAGGTGATTTTCTACAATTTTTTGAAAGTTTTCATATTTAGAGGTAAGTTCTTTACAATCTAAACTTGAATTACTTTTTAGAATTATTGAGAATCATTAAAATATTGTTCATGGTGGAAATTAGGGTTGAGACCTAATTCATGAACTTAATACAAATTGGTAGAAATGTGCATAAAATTAGTTGATAATGATTCTAGGGTGATAGAAAACACAATTTAGAGTAGAATCATAGTTTTTCATGTTAAATGAAATAGAATTCATGAGGTTTAAAGGGTTGAAAACCCTAAGATGATGAACTAGGGAAATTTAATGATTAAAGTTGTAATTATTGATCCCTAATGGTTAAAAATGATGAAATGATTGAATTGGGTATGTAATCTTGTTGTTATAGATCAAGAACGAGGTGAAACAGAAAGAAAAGGCAAGCTTGTGGCCTAGAAGGGAATCTTGATAGGTTATGATTTTTTGTTGCAATTAGACTTGCTTTACTTTGTGCTTATATGTAAATTGAATATCTATAATTGCTTTTGGGCACTACTTGTGATTATTGCCTGCATTTGCATATTCATACATATTGATGATGATACATTAATGATATTGAGTATGATCTTGAGATCATGATTTTGAGATGATATTGATGATGAGTTGATGATAATAATGATGATATTGAAATCATGATATTCATGATGTTGAGAATGATATTGATGAGATTGAGAAGAGAAAACATGATGCACACATCTTGCATTCATACATCCATCCATATGTATTGAATGTTTGGTTATGATTATATGTTGTGATGCAACTTGTTGCTACAATTGGCCAAGTGTAAAACTACATAAATATGAGTTTGTATTCTTCTAAAGTGAAGTGTCATACATGTGTTGTTTGTCTTTGATTATAAGTTCTGTGATGATCGTTGTTGCATTTATTGGTTTGCTTATTTGTATGGTGTTGAGTTAAGTAGGCCTATGATGCCTACCACTACTTGTTGATGTACTGATGCTACTTGTGCTCTCTTTTTTGTTGAGTGCATAGCGTGTTCTAGCATTTGAGATGAGACCTCGACTCTAGCCATCAGTTGCAGAAGTTGATTTAAGGGTGAGCACCATGATCGGGCAACCAATGAATCTTCAGACTTATGTTCACGTCCCTTATTTCGAGACTAAGGCACTTTCTTGTTTTATTGAGTACTCTTAGTCGTTCTTGTACAATGACTTCATGTCCTGGGGATGTAATAAATAGAAGATTTTCGCACTCTATTAGTGATTTGATAATTATGTTGGATTTGACATTTTTTACTTCTTTATTGAATAATTGAGTTTAGAACTTCTTAATGATAAGGTTAGTGGAAAATAAATAAGGATTGTTACACTTGATTAGTGAGGGTTGGGTTATGTCTGGTTCTCCCACCATAGTTTAGGTTAGGTTTCAATCATGATCGTTTGGGTCGTGACATAAAAGTATTATAAAGAATGTCCTACTGTCTCAAGAATTGGTTACAGACATCAGCAAAAAAGGAAAGCCTTCAAATGCAGTTATTAAGATAGACATGGAAAAAACTTATCTCAGGGTCTCTTGGTTTTTTCTTATGAAGGTTTTGAGGAAGATGGAATTCTCCAACATATTTGTAGATTTGATTTGGATATTGATCACAAATAACTATTATTCTGTGCTCATTAATGGCCAATCTCATGGATTCTTTCATTCCACCAGGGGAGTGAAGCAAGGAGATTATCTTTCTCCAGCTCTCTTTATACTATCAAATGAAGTTCTTACTAGGGCTTTTAATGCTTTATTAAATGATGACTAGTTTGTAGGCTATGGTATGCCTAAATGGAGCCCTAACACGAATGACCTTTCTTATGTTGATGACACTAATTTATTCTCTTCTACTAATGAGTATTCTTTGAAGAAGATTATGGTGACTTTACAAGACTATGAGCAACAATCTGGCCAGAAGGCGAATAAAGAGAAGAGTTTCTATTATTTGCACTAAAATACAGCAAGGAAAATCTTTGAATAGGTGCAACAGTTCTTAGGTATGAACAAGGGTTCTTTTCATATGAAGTATCTAGGCTTCCCTATTACTCACTCCAGAAAGAGAAAGGAGCACAATGCTGAATGGATAGACAAAGTTAAAGGAAAGCTACAAGCTTGGAAAGGTAAGATTTTTTCATATGGAGGTAAAGAAGTTATTAACAATTAATACCCCCACAAATGATTGAAAACCGACAATTGCATATATATATGTATATATATGTGTGTATATATCACTATATGTTTAGCATTATCCTTTCTACCAACCTGCAATTAATACATATTTAATATAGAGTGATTAGTGGTTATCTAGGAGGCATTACATTGCATCCTTACTTAAGTTGTTATTCATCCACTTTTCCACATGGAGTGGAGGTGGAAACATCTACCTATTTTTATTCCATTATATATGTATTCGTGTATTGCATAGGTTCATGATAAAATAAATACAACATTTTGAATATACCATTACTAATAGAAAATTATTTCTAACAAAGCCTCTACAATATAATAATAATATTTTAATATATCTAGATTCACTATCTGTGCTTAAAATATTAATAGGTTATAAAATCATATAAGTGTATCGTAACATATAGGTTATAAAAACTAAATGTTTTTCATAGGCATCTAAAATATTTTAGAAAGGTAATAAAATATATCTCTACTAAATTCTAATTTAATTTAAATATTCCGCAACATGTTCGGTACTAGTAAAATTCTAAAACAAACTGCCTAGAAACCAAACTATCAGTCCCAGCAAGTTATAAATAACTTGGGGCAGTTATAGGAAAATTCTAAATGGCAAAAATGCACGAAAATGAGGGAAATGACCTGGAGGGTCTTTACAACATCCACTACTAAAAGGACTTTCGTCCGCGAAAGTAAAAGATAAGAAAGTACCAGACGGCTCGAACAGGTAGGGATACTGGGTACGCATATCACGTTCGGTCTCCCTGGTAGCCTCCTCAACTGGACGGTGACGCCACTGAACCTTCACTACAAGGATGTCTCTGTAACGCAACCGCCTGACATCTCTGGCCAAAATGAACGCCTGACATCTCTGGCCAAAATGAACACAGGGTCTTCTACAAATGCCAAACTCTCATCCAACTGAACTGAGTTCGACCAAAGTAAGTGCGACTCATTTGGGATATACTGTCGCAGCATAGACACATGAAACACTGGTTGTATGGCTAAAAAGGAAGGAGACAGTGCCAACTCATATGATGGACACATAGTACCCCATGTACACAAGCGCAGAGCATGTCTTCTAAAACCTGAATAGTCTACTCCGACTGCCCATCAGTCTGGGGGTGGAAGGCGGTGCTAAGATCAACCTGGGTACCCAACTCCTCCTGAAATGTCCTCAAGAAACTAGAACTGAACTAAGACCCTCAGTCTGAAATGATGGACACAAGTACCCCATGTAGGCGAACCACATCTCGAATATAAACACAGGCTAACCTCTCGGCATTGTAGGAGATCTGAGTAGGGATGAAATGAGCAGACTTGGTCAATCGATCCATGATAACCCAAATTCTATCAAAACCATGGGAAGTACAAGGTAAACTAGCTACAAAATCTATAGTAACTCACTACCATTTCCACTCAAGAATGGGTAGCTGCTGAAGCAATCCACCAGGTCTCTGGTGCTCGGCCTTTACCTACTGACAACAAAGGCATCGAGCCACAAACCCCACTATTTCTATCTGCATATCACTCCACCAATTGTGTTGCCTCTAAATCTTTATTCATCTTAGCTGTCCCAGGGTGAATAAAGTACCTGGATCTATGAGCCTCCCGAAGAATCAACTCCCTCGAAACACAAATGCGGTCGTCAAATCTCAGAACACCCTCAGAATCTAAGGTAGACCTCCTGGACTCACCTCTCCACACCTGATCTTAAATTCTATGAATGCTACTATCCTCAAACTGACGACCCCAAATCTACTCCAATAAGGTAGATTAGGCCCCAACACTAGCAATAAACCTCTTGGGGTCAGAAATATCCAAACAAACCATCAAGTTAGTTAAGGACTGGATGTCCAAAGCCAACGACCACTGTGAAAATGAAATGAAGGCCAAGATACCCATACTAACTGCTTTCCAGCTTAAGGTGTCTGCTACCACATTTGCCTTTCTAGAATGGTAGAGAATAGAGATATCATAGTCTTTCAACAACTTAATCCACCTATGTTGCCTCGAATTAAGCTCTCTCTGGGTCATAACATATTGAAGACTGTGGTGGTCAGTAAAAATCTCACAGCGAACACCATACAAGTAATTCCTCCAAAACTTAAGCGCAAACACTATCGCCTCCAATTCCAAGTCATGAGTGGGGTAGTTGTGCTCATTGACCTTTAGCTGCCTTACTGCATATGAAATAACACGGCTCCACTGCATGAGAACACACCCCAAACCAATACCAGAAGCATCACAATAGATGGTAAAACCTTCACCCTCAACTGGAAGAGTCAGAACAGGAGTTGAAATGAGCATGTCCTTGTGCTTCAGAAAGCTCACCTCACAACTTACAGACCACTGAAATGGAACCTCCTTCCTATCAATCTAGTCATAGGGTCTGTAATAGAGAAAAAACTCTCAACGAACCACCTGTAGTAGCCTGCCAACTCAATGAATCTATAAAACTCAGTAGGCGACGTAGGCCTAGCCTAACCACGAATAACCTCAATCTTTGCTGGATCTACCATAATACCATCCTTGGACACCACATGTCCTAAGAAAGCTACAGACTCAAGCCAAAACTCGCACTTTGAGAATTTGGCATAAAGCCTGTGATCTCTCAAAATGTAGAGCACAGTTCTCAAATACTGCTCGTGCTACTCCCTACTCCTCGATTACACCAAAATGTCATCAATGAAGACTATCACAAAGAAGTCTATATAAGGTCTAAATGCACGATTCATCAAATCCATGAATGTTGTTGGGGCATTGGTCAACCCGAAAGACATCACTAGGAACTCATAAGGGCCGTAACAAGTCCTTAAGGCTGTCTTAGGGATGTCCTCAACCCCGACCCTCAACTGATGGTAAAAAAACCTCAAATCAATCTTAGAAAACAATGCTGCACTCTGAATCTGGTCAAACAAATCATCGATATGAAGCATCGGATACTTATTCTTCGTTGTCACTTTATTCAACTTCATGTAGTCGATACACATACACATAGAGCCATCTTTTTTCTTCACAAAAAGAACTAGAGCACCCCAAGGTGACATACTCAGTCTGATAAAACTCGTACCCAGAAGATCCTGAAGCTGACTATTTAGATCCTTCAGCTCGGCAGGAGCCATGCGATAAGGAGCGATAGAAATAGGTTGGGTGCCCGACTCTAGGTCAATAATAAACTCTATATCACACTCAGGAGGAAGGCCGGGTAGGTCGGTGGGAAAACATTGTGAAAATCAAGAATTACAGGAATAGAGTCAAGCAAAGGACTCTCAGCACAAACATCCCAAACATAAGTAAGGAATGACCCACAACCCCTAGACATTAGTCTCCTAGACCAAATGTAAGAAATAATCCCCGTTGGCACACAGCTAAAAGAAACCTACTACACAACCGGAGGTATGCCAGGCATGGCTAAGGTGACGGTCTTAGCAAAGCAATCCAAGACTACATGGTAAGGGGATAATCAGTCCATGCCCAGAATCACATAGATATCTACCATATCTAACCTAATGAGATAAACTCGAGTATCAAATCCCAAACAGTCACCAGATATGATCTATAAACCCGATCCACTGCTAAAAAATCATCTATGGGGATAGCTACACATAACAGCATAGATAAAAACACTGAACATAAACCCAACAGGGGTGCATAATAAGCAGAAATATATGAAAATGTGGAATTGGGATCAAATAGAGCAGAAGCTGGCTGATGGCATACAAAAATTGTACCTGTGATCATAGCATCCTAAGCCTCAGCCTTTGGTCTACCCGATATAGCAAACAAATGGCCTTGTCCACTATCGGATTGGGTGCCGACCTTACCACCTTTCGTACCTCCCTAAGGACCACCATTGGAACCCTGGGGACCACCTCTATAACACTGTACACCACCCCTAGCTGGAGGTGATACTACTTTGATCGGCTATGCAGTTTGCACTGATGGCTCAATCATCCCATGTGGGGGACACTCACGGGCAAAGTGACCAACAACCCCACACTCATAACATGCCCCTACCACACTGCTCTATCTAAAAGGTTAGGCTAATCCGATATGACCACCTCTACTTGACGATCCTGACTGAACACTCCTCTGAGGCTGGTTGCTACTCTGACTACCCGAACCACTACAACCAAGCTGACACCCACCTGATATCTGAAGCGCTGACTGAATGGAACTACAAGGTTAATCCTGATGCTAATAAGGTTGTTGCTGCTGCTGGGGATACCTACCCTAAAATATGTAGCCTCCAGACCGTGAGTCGTTGTGGCTCCCACTATATCTTCCCTGATAACGAGGTCTCTTATCGCTACACGCTTGAGCCTAACAATCCATCTCCTCAATTGAATACACATGCTTAGTTATATCTAAAAATGACTTCCCCGAAGTCACCAAACTCTGTGTAGCCCTGCAAAGTGGTAGTCTCAAACCCCTAACAAAGAATCGAATCCGCTAATACTCATTAGGCAGAATCATAGTAGCGTGTTTGGCTAACTCGTGGAGTCTCGCCTCATACTCAGCCACAAACATAGAACCCTGCCTCATCCCAAAAAACTCATCTGAAAGATGCTCACGCATGCTGCGAGGCATATACATCCCCAAGAAAACCTCAGAGAACCGAGCCCACGTAATAGGGGGATATCCAGTTGGACTGGAATCAAGATAACCTCTCCACCACCTCCTCATTGCTGTGTCTAACTAAAAGCAACAAAATCTACTCCACACGACTCAACCAACCCCAAGTTCTGCTACTTCTTCTCACAACTGGATAAGAATTCATAACCATCCTCTCCTGGGTCCCGACAAACCTGAGTGCAGTAAATCTCAGAAATTGGCCCAGCATATTCTGCTCCTCTGCGGACATAGCTGGCTTGGCTACTATCGATTGTAGGACTATCGATGTTAGCAAAACCTCTGCTCTGGGATTCGCAGTTGTAGGCTGTGCCCCGATATCAACACCACTCTGTACTGCTATCTGAGCTCCCTCAATATGCGGACCCCCAACCAACCCCAACAGCTATACCAAAGCATCTCGAAGAACCGAAGAAGAGATAAACCTTGTGGGGTCTGGGCTACTTTCTGTCCCACCTACTACTGTGGTGGCGGAACGCCTGGAGCTATGTTAGGCTCAGGAGTTATAATAGGGTTCGTGATGGATCTCTTGCCTGATCTTGAACTAGGGATGCTACTCTATCCTTCCCCCAACCTCTAGGTCGACCTCTGCCCCTAACTGGAGATCTAGTAGCGATCTCAGGGTCCTGATCCCCGGCTGCAACTTCTCGTATCCTAACCATCTGCAAAAAAGTGAACCAAATAAATATTACAAACCAACTCAGACCCAACACACAGAGATGAATCAAAAAGATGAGATTTTTTCTAAAAATGTTTTGTAAACTCTCAAAGATAGGATACAGATGTCTCCGTACCGTTCCGCAGGACTCTACTAAACATTGTCTCATGTACCAACAATACTGGTGAAACCTAGGCTCTGATAACAAGCTATCACGACACAATTTCTGAAGTCATGATGGCGCCTACCTTATCCCACCAGTAGGCAAGCCAAGCCCTAGATCGAAACGGCAAGTAATAGGCAAGCGGGTAGAAAACCAAAAAAGACCAGACAAAAATAATAATAGTAGTAATAATAAGCGGAAGAAAAAAGAAAACATATAAAGTCTAATATATACAAAAATGGGAGGAGGAGGAAGACAAAATATACAAGATAAAACCCCTCCCAAGACCTAGTAAGGTGGGAACTAGAGCCACTACTAAGACAAGACCAGAGTACTAGACAGAATCCCAAATATACACAATATATACAAAGCAGTCTCAGATAAAAAAGACTAAAATGGAACAGATTGATGATGATCATCCTCGAACGACAACAAGCTCACCCTGCTTCGGATCAGTACTGGAATAGAGGAAACATGTCAACGTCGGCTGCTAGTACTTGGATCTGCATCAGAGAAAAGATATAAATGTGTAGTATGAGTACCAAAGCAATGGGTACTCAATAGGCATCATCGGCCTACTGAGTTAAAATATAAGAAAAGTATAAATAAAATGTGAGAGTATAGTCTAAGTCAATAGTAGATAGGGATAGAAAAGTAAATAACTATCAAACTATGCAAATGCCATAAAGGAAAAAGGAAAAGCGATACAGGAAAATAAATAAATAAATAGAAAGAAAGTAAACCAAACATAACCTAACTGGGCCCCCATAAGCCTAGAAGGCACACAAAAGAAAACAATTAACCCGACCATGCCCCCATAAGCCGATGGGTATACATAAGAAATGACTAAAGTAAAGGCATAGACAAATCGAAGCCGAACAATCTCAAGTACCCTCCAGATCCCAAATCCATGACAAATCAATCCAAATGTACACCGGGCTTGAACTGGAACCAATGGGTAATGATGAGAGGCCAGACGCCGGGATCTAATAGAAAATAGTTGATAATAATGAGAGGTCAGATATATGATATACAACAGAATCTCATAATCAGATGCAGGACTCGAACCAAAACTCAGAGGAACCATAACTCCCAAATAACCATAATCAGTACCAGAACTCCCAGATCATATCATAGCCAGATGACAAAGTTGTGCCAGAACTCATAATAAATAATAGAAATAAAGTATATGTTGGTCCCAAACCGGAACTGAAGTATATTTATATTAACATATGCATAACTAGCTAAAAGGAAGGAATCCAAGATTTCCTAACTTAATACCACGCCTTAAGCTCAAAAATACTACACCATACTGAGGGATAACAGGATCGAAATCTACCAGAATGGGGCCCTAACCAGATAAATAAGACATGAAATAGTTCAACAATAACCGGGCTAGAACTACCTGCCCAAAACTAGCATAATAGCACATAATTACCATAAATAAAATCAGTCTAATGATAGGGAAAGCCTAGCCTACCTGGTTGCCAAAGCTAAAAGCCCCTCCGAGAAACCTCCGAATAGTGCCCCATTAGAACCCGAGCTTGAAGTAGATAATTGATATTCTCTCCAAAATTTGAATATGTTTACAAAGAACACCTCAAATTAACAATTAATACCCCCGACAGATGAATGAAGACCGACAATTGCATATATATATATATATATATATATATATATATATATCACAATATGTTTAGCATTAACCTTTCTACCAAACTGCAATTAATACATATGTAATATAGAGTGATTAGAGGCTATCTAGATGGCATTACATTACATCCTTATTTAAGGTGTTATCCATCCACTTCTCCGCGTGGAATGGATGTGGAAACATCTACCTATTTTTATTCCATTATATATGTATTCGGGTATTGCATAGGTTCGTGATAAAATAAATACTACATTTTGAATATACAATTATTAATAAAAAATTATTTCTAACAAAGACTCTTTCATATAATAATAATATTTTAACATATCTAGATTCACTATCTCCACTTAAAATATTAATAGGTTATAAAATCATATAAGTGTATCGTAACTAAAAGTTTTTCATAGACATCTAAAATATTTTAGAAAGGTAATAAAATATATCTCTACCAAATTCTAATTTAATTTAAATATTCCGCAACATGTTCGGTATTAATAAAATTCTCAAACGAACTGCCCAAAAATCAAATTGTCACTCCCAACAAGTTATAAATAACTTGGGGCAGATATAGGAAAGCTCTAAACGCCAAAAAATGTACGAAAATGAGGGAAATGACTGGGAGGTTTATTACAGCATCCATTACTATAAGAACATTCATCCGCGAAAGTAAAGGAAAAGGAAGTACCTAACGGCTCGAACAGGTAGAGATATTGGGTTCGCATATCACGCTCGGTCTCCTACGTAGCCTCCTCAGTTGGATGGTGGCGCCACTGACCTTCACTATAGGGATGTCTCTGGAACGCAATCGCCTGACATCTCTAGCCAAAATGAACACAGGCTCCTCTACAAATGCCAACCTCTCATCCAACTGAACTGAGTCCCACTAAAGTACTTGCGACTCATCTGGAATATACTACTGTAGCATAGACACATGAAACACTAGGTGGATAGCTGAAAAGGCAGGAGACAGTGCCAACTCATATACTACCTCCCTAACTGTCCGTAGGATCTCAAATGGTCCAATATACCTGGGGCTGAGCTTGCCCCTCCTCCCGAACCTTATCACTCCCTTTATGGGTGATACTCACAGAAATACCCTATCGCCAACTCTGAACCTCAATGCACAATGTCTACATTTAGCATAACTCTTCTGCATACTCTGAGTTGGCCGCAGCCTATCCTGAATCACCTGAACCTGATCCAATGACTCACGAAGCAAATTTAAACCATGAGGCCTAACCTCAGAAGTCTCAAACCAACCAACAAGAGATCGACATTGTCTATCATATAATGCCCCAAATGGGGCTATCTGAATACTCAAATGAAAGTTGTTATTATATGTAAACTCTGCCAAAGGTGAAAATTGGTCCCACTAACCCCCAAAATCCAACACACAAGCACGGAGCATGTTCTCCAAAACATGAATTGTCTTCTTCAACTGACTATCAGTCTGGGGGTGAAAGGCGGTGCTAATGACAACCTAGGTTCCCAACTCCTCTAGAAATGTCCTCCAAAAACTAGAAGTGAACTAAGAGCCTCAGTCTGAAATGATGGACATAGGTATCCTATGTAGGTGAACCACCTCTCGAATATAAACACGAGCTAACCTCTCGGCGCTGTAGGAGATCTGAACAGGGATGAAATGAGCAGACTTAGTCAATCGATCCACGATGAAAATGCTATCAAAACCATGGGAAGTATGAGACAAACCACCTACCAAATCCATAGTAACTGACTCCCATTTCCACTTAGGAATGAGTAGCTGCTAAGGCAATCCACCAAGTCTCTGGTGCTCGGCCCTTACCTGCTGACAAAAAAGGTATCGAGCCACAAACCCCGCTATATCTCTCGGCATACCATTCCATCAATAGTGTTGCCTCAAATATATATTCATCTTAGCTATCACGGGGTGAATAGAGTACCTGGAGCTATGAGCCTTAAGAAGAATCAACTCCCTTGAAACACAAATGTGGCCGTCAAATCTCAGAACACCCTTAAAATCTTAGGCAGCCCTCCTGGACTCACCTCTCCACACCTGACCTCAAATGCTATAAAGGCTATTATCATCAAACTGATGACCCTGAATCTACTCCAACAAGGTAGATCTTGCCCCAACACTAGCAATAATCCTCTTAGGGTCAAAAATATCCAAACAAACTATCAAGTTACCCAGAGGAAACGACCGCTGTGAAACTGAAATGAAGGCCAAGCTCTACCCATACTAACTGCCTTACGACTCAAGGCGTCCGCTACCATATTTGCCTTTCTCGGATGGTATAAAATAGAGATACCATAGTCCTTCAGCAACTCAATCTACCTATGATGCCTCGAATTAAGCTCTCTCTGGGTCATAACATACTTAAGACTATGGTGGTCAATAAAGATCTCTTAGCGAACACCATACAAGTAATACCTCCAAATCATAAGTGCAAACACTATCACTGCCAACTCTAAGTCATGAGAGGGGTAGTTGTGCTCATGTACCTTTAGTTGCCTTGATGCATATACAATAACACGGCCCTACTGCATAAGAACACACCCCAAACCAATACCAGAAGCATCAAAATAGATGGTAAAACCCTCACCCTCAACTGGAAGAGTCAGAACAGGAGCTGAAGTGAGCATGTCCTTGAGCTTCAGAAAGCTCACCTCAAAACTTGCAGACCACTGAAATGGTACCTCCTTCTTGGTCAATCTAGTCATAAGGACTGCAATAGAGGAAAAACTTTCAACGAACCCTGTAATAGCCTGCCAACCCAATGAATCTACAAACCTCAGTAGGCGACATAAGTCTAGCCCAACCACAAATAGCCTCAATCTTTGATGGATCCACCATAATACCATCCTTGGACACCATATGCCCCAAGAAAGCTACAGACTCAAGCCAGAACTCGCACTTTGAGAATTTGGCAAGAAACCTGTGATCTCTCAAAGTGTGGAACACAGTACTCAAATATTGCTCGTGCTCCTCCCTTCTCCTCGAATACACCAAAATATCATCAATGAAGACTATCACAAAGAAGTCCAAATAAGGCCTAAACACACGGTTCATCAAATCCATAAATGTTATTGGGGCATTGGTCAACCCAAAAGACATCACCAGGAACTCATAATGGTCGTAATGAGTCCTTAAGGCTGTCTTAAGGATGTCCTCAGCCCTGACCCTTAACTGATGGTAACCAAACCTCAAATTAATCTTAGAAAACACTGTTGTACCCTGAAGCTGGTCAAATAAATCATCGATACGAGGCATAGAATACTTATTCTTCGCTTTCACTTTATTCAACTTCCTATACTCGATACACATACGCACAGAGCCATTTATTTTCTTCACAAATAGAATAGGAACACCTTAAGTTGACAAACTCGGTCTGATAAAACCCTTACACAAAAAATCCTAAAGCAGACTATTTAGCTCCCCCAGCTCGGCAGGAGCCATGCGATAAGAAGCCATAAAAATAGGTCGGTGCCCGGCTCGAGGACAATAACAAACTCTATATCATGCTCAAGAGGAAGGCCAGGTAGTTTGGTAGGAAAAACATTGAGAAAATCACGAATAACAGGAACAGTGTCAAGCGAAGGACTCTCAGCACTAACATCCCAAACATAAGATATGACTCACGACCCCTCGACATCAGTCTCCTAGCTCGAATGTAAGAAATAATCTCCGTCAGTGTGCGGCTAACAGAACCCTACCACACAATCGGAGGTATGCCAAGCATGGCTAAGGATACGGTCTTAGCAAAGCAATCCAAGACCGCGTGGTAAGTGGATAACAGTCCATGCCCAGAATCACATCAAAATCTATAATATCTAACAAAATAAGATCAACCCGCGTATCAAAACCCCGAACAGTCACCATATATGATCTATTTACCCAATCCATTACTAATGAATCACCCACGGGGGTAGCTACCCATAACAGCACAGATAAAGACTCCGAACATAAACCCAACCGCGGTGCATACTAAGCAGAAATATATGAAAATGTGGAACTAGGATCAAACAAAGGAGAAGCTGGATGTTGGCATACGAAAATTATACCTGTGATCACAACATCCGAAGCCTCAACCTTCAACCTGCCCGATATAGCATACAAATGGCCCTGTCCACTATCAGACTAGGTGCCTACCCTACCACCTTCCCTACCTCCTTAAGGACCACCTCTGGAACCCTAGGGACCACCCCTATAACCCTGTGTACCACCCTTAGCTAGAGGTGATACTGCTCTGATCAGTTATACAGTCTGCACTGATGGCTCAATTATCCCATGTCGGGGACACTCACTGGCAAAGAGACCAACAACCCCATACTCATAACATACCCCTGCCACTCTACTCTATCTAGAAGGTCTGGCTAATCCGGTATGACCTCCTCTACTAGACGATCTTGACTAAACACTCCTCTAAGGCTGGCTATTACTCTGACCACCCGAACCACTACAACTAGGCTGACCCCCATCTGATATCTAAAACGTTGACTGAACGGTCCTACTAGTAACAGGCTTATGGGAAGAAAACTAAAAATGATAAAATAGAAATGATAACAGTAGTAATAATAAGCGAAAGTATAAAGAAAACTTGTAAAGTGTAATATATACAGAAAGGGGAGAAGGAGGAGGACAAAATATACATGATAAAACCCCTCCCAAGACCAGGTAAGGTCGGTACTAGGGCCACCACAAAGACAACACTAGAGTGCTAGAGATAATCCCAAATATAAATAATATATATAATGTAGTCTAGGATACAAAAGACTAAACTGGAATAGATGGAGGAGGATCAGCCTCGGACGACAACAAGCTTACCCTGCTTCGGATCATTACTGGAATAGAGGAAACACATCAACGTCAGTTGCTAGTACTCGAATCTGCATCAGGAAAAAGATATAGAAGTATAGTATGAATACCAAAGCAACGGGGACTCAGTAGGCATCATCAGCCAAGTGAATTCAAATATAGGAATAGTATTACTAAAATGCGAGAGTATAATTTAAATCAATCGTAGATAGGAATAGAAAAGTAAATAACTATCGTACTATGAAAATGCGATAAAGGAATAAGTAAAAGTGATACAGGAAAATAAATAACTCAACAGAAAGAAAGCAATCCAAACATAACCTAACTGGGCCCCCGTAAGCCCAGAAGGAATAAAGAAGAAACAAATTAACGTGACCGTGCCCCCATAAGCTGATGGGTACACATAAGAAATGACTAAAGTAAGGCATAGACAACCCAAAGCAGAATCGATCTCAAGAAACCTCCAGATCCCAAATCCATGATAAATATATTCAAATGTGCATCGGGCTTGAACCGATACCAATGGGTAATAACAAGAGGCCAGACACCGTGCTCGAATAGGAAATTATGGATAATAATGAGAGACCACATATATGATATACAACAGAATATCATAATCAGATGGCAAACCCAAACTAGAACTTAGAGGAACCACAACTCTTAGAATAACCGTAATCAGTACCAGAACTCTCAAATCATATCATAACCAGATGCCAAAGCTGAGCCAAAACTCATAATAAAAAATAGAAATAAAGTATATGCTGGTCCTCAACTAAAACTGAAGTATATTTATATAAATATGCATAACTAGCTAAAAGGAAGGAATCCAAGGTTTCCCAGCTTAATACCACGCCCTAAGCCCATAAATACTACACCATACAATGGGATAATGGGATCGAAATATACCAGAATGGGGTCTAACAGGATAAATAAGGCATGAAATATTTCAACGATACCTGGGCTACAACTACCTTCCCAAACTAGCATAATAACACACAATTACCATAAATAAACTCATTCTAAGGATAGGGTAAGCCTAGCCTACTTGGACGCCAAAGCTAAAAGCCCCTCCAAAAAACCTCTGAATAGTGCCTTATTTGAACCCGAGCTTGGATAACTTGATGTAGATAATTGATATTCTCGCTAGAAATTTGCTTCAACGTGAGCTTGTGAAGAATTTTAGAACGTGTTTACAAAGAACACCTCAAATTAACAATTAATGCCCCCCAAAAATGAATGAAAACCAATAATTGCATATATATATCACAATATGTTTAGCATTATCCTTTCTACCAACCTGCAATTAATACATATGTAATATAGAGTGATTAGTGGCTATCTAGGTGGCATTACATTACATCCTTACTTAAGGTGTTATCCATTCACTTCTCCACGTGGAGTGGAGGTGGAAACATCTACCTATTTTTTTTTTCATTATATATGTATTCAGGTATTGTATAGGTTCATGATAACATAAATACAACATTTTTAATATACCATTATTAATGAAAAATTATTTCCAACAAAGCCTCTATCATATAATAATAATATTTTAATATATCTAGATTCACTATCTCCGCTTAAAATATTAATAGGTTATAAAATCATATAAGTGTATCGTAACTAAAAGTTTTTCGTAGACATCTAAAATATTTTAGAAAGGTAACAAGATATATCTCTACAAAATTCTCATTTAATTTAAATATTGCGCAACATGTTTGGTATTGATAAAATTCTCAAATGAACTGCCTAGAAATCGAACTGACAGTCCCAGCAAGTCATAAATAACTTGGGGTAGTTATAGGAAATCTTTAAACTTGAAAAATACATAAAATAGTGGAAAATGACCGGGAGGGTCATTACAGCATACCAGGCAAATTCATAGGAAACACATCTATGAATTCATGAACAACTTGAATAGAATACATAGGAGGCGGTGAGGCAATGCTAGTATCACGAATATGAGCCAAATAAGACAAACAACCTCTTTCTACCATGCAACGAGCATGCAAAAAAGATATAACTCCCTTAGAACCCAAATTAAGTGTACCCTTCCAAGCTAACCTTGGCCCACCTGGCGTAGCTAAGGTCACGGTCTTAGCATGACAATCCAATATAGCATGATAGGGAGCTAACCAATTCATACCAAAATAACATCAAAGTCAACCATATCTATGAGGATCAAGTCTACCCAAGTCTCACGCCCTGCAAAGATAACCACACAAGATTGGTACACTTGATCCACCACTCAAAAATTCCTATGGGGGTAGATACATGAAGAGGCATAGCAAGGGGATCACGTGCAGCATCATAATCAGAAGTAAAATATATAGATACATAGGATAATGTAGACCCAGGCTCAAATAACACAAAAGTAGATCTGTAGCAAATTGGGATGATAATTGTAATGAATACATCAGAGGCCTCTACCTCGAGTCTCCCAGGTATAGCATAACACTGTCCACATTCGTTCCCAGACTGAGCAAACCCACATCCACTACCACGAGCTCCCCTACCTCTACCTTGAGCACCTCTAGCACCACCCCTACTACTCTGCGAACCATCTCTGACTACAGATATAGGAGTAGGGCAAAGCTAAAGCTGAGATCCCTCCTGAGTAGGTCCAAACACATGTCGAGGGTAATCCTTAGCCACATGGCCAAACTCATCACAAACAAAACATCCTCTATGGCCCAACTTAATCTGAGGAGGTGCGGATGAACCAGAACGACCACCATGGCCTAAAGAACCAAACTTGGAACCTCCACTCGCATGACCTGATACCTGGCTACAAAAAACCATAGAACCTAACGGTCTACCACCTGATCCCTATAATACGGCCTAAATCAATATACCATGATAAGTATGGGAATCTCTACTAGAGAAGTTTCCACCTCAAGAGGCGTGTCTACTAAACTCACCCAGACGATGCACCTTCTTAGTGCCTCCCTGAGTAGCATGGATAAAGACGTGGTCATCTTGGCATGCTTAATAATACTCTACAAAAAAGCTCCTAAAACTACCATTTGTAATGTAGCCAACAGATATGAACCATCTAACCCCTTCAAAAAATTTTGAATCCTCTCAAACTAACAAAGTTCTATAATTGGTCTGTCCAACCTATGTACCTCTTATTTTGTGAAACAATAGTAAAGGAAACAACGATAATCCATCCGAGTATGGACTTTGTTAATATTAAGAGGCAATTATCATGTAGAAATACAACAAATAAAGTAATATTATTAGTCCGTCAACCTATGTATGTATCAATGCTAGTGGCTGAATATATGGATAAAGCATAGAAATGTTCCTCATACTAAATAATGGACATGGATCCCTGCTCCAAATGATCAAACTCATCCCTCATCTAATCTCTCAAGATATACGATACAAACCTCTCCCAGAACGCCTCAGAAAATTGAGTCCAAGTCATAACAGGCGAACCCAAAGTGCTATAACTAGCAAGCGACCTCCACCAATCCCTAGCCATATCCATCAACTGATAGGTTGCATAAGCAACTCCGTGAGACTCAAGGGAGCCAAGATTATGTAACTTCTCCTAGCAATCAGTCAGGAACTCATAGGTATCCTTGCCAATAGAACTATTAAACTTGGGAGAACCCAAGAAAACAAACCTCTTTTGATCATTAAAAGACATCATTGTACTTGAAGCAATCGGAGGAATAATAAGTCTGGTAGGCAAAGAATCCATACGTATGGGTACCATAGATGATGCTTGTACCCCAGAAATAGGAATACCATAAGTAGATGCCAGTACAGATGGAGGAATACCACTTAA
Organism: Capsicum rhomboideum; assembly: GCA_031232105.1. Taxonomy (NCBI): domain Eukaryota; kingdom Viridiplantae; phylum Streptophyta; class Magnoliopsida; order Solanales; family Solanaceae; genus Capsicum; species Capsicum rhomboideum. The sequence continues at coordinate 103,169,525 of CP124715.1, forward strand.
AGTTCGAGGAACATCCGATACACTCAAAGGAACACCATCCAAATGACTCAAAAAGCAAACCAACAAATCCTGAAGCACTGGGGTGTCAACTGAACCATGGGGGACCTGAGCTAGCCCCACACCCCCTGTCTAAAAATCATTTATACCCTACTCAACCTCAAGCTTGGGAGAGGACTCTCTAGTATATCCTCTGACTAGGGAAGCTCCCCGTGCTCGTCCTCTACCTCTGGGCTATATGTTACCCCTGCCTCGGCCTTGACTCGAGACTTCTATATCGGGTGCCATCTCAGTATCCCTAGCATTCATGGGCATATTCCTCACCATCTATGTAGAAAAGAGTGGAATACAAGTTTACAACATTGGTATAAACAACCCACACGACTAGGAATCAAAATAGAGAAATTTTCCTAAAGACATCTTGTAGCCTCTAAAAGATAGATACAGACGTCTATGTACCGATCTGCAAGACTCTACTAGATATCCTGCTCTAACACTTATGAGACCGGTGAACCAACGCTCTGATACCAATTTGTCACAACCCAAAAATGAGGTCATGATGGCACTTATCGCCGCCTAGCCTTAATAAGTAAGCCAATCCCCCAAAAAGGAAAGAAATATGAATAATTAAGGAAAAATAGATTAAGGCGAGACTTCTAGAGTGAAGTCAGACTAGCACAAGACATAATATAAGTAAGTCTAAAAGAAATAACATACAACCTTCCGAAATCTGGTGTGAAAAGTGTAGAGCATCTAATACATCATACGAATACAAGAAAAGTACAATGTCTGTCTCCGAAAATAAGTAAAAACATAGTAAAGGTAAGAGGAGGTCTGGAAGTTAACATTAGTCCCTAGAGTAACCCAGCACCTCAATCACAGTCTCTGAAAAAGCATAATCAGCCATCGTTTGTCTTACTCAAACTAGGATCTGCACCGAAAGGGCACAGTAGTGGTGAATATGGTCCATTTGTACTCAGTAGGAATTATACGCTAACTGAGCAAAGCAAAAAATGATATAAGTAAAGAAAACTATGAGCACGTCACCTACAAACAAAAAAGTTCCAAAACAGTAGCTCATACCATCTTTACTAACAGTTCTAATATAATATTGAATTGAAATAACACAGATATACACAAAAAGTAAAAAGAAACTAAACACGAGTCAAGGAAAACTAAAGGAATCATGAAAGATGCATATGCAATACAATGATGATAATGGGATGAATGGTGAAAGTCATTGCATGACTTTCTATATACACCTATCAAGCTTGCAGTTCTTGCAATAGGACCTATGGGGGGTTCGCAACCTGTATACTATAACACATATCTCAAATCTCAACCCCATCTTCGACTCATGTTCACGGAGAGGGTTTTTATAAAATATCTCATTTTCCTTCAAATATAATGTTCCTCAATGATACCAATATCTCATGAATGTATGTGTATGGAATGAGGATGTAATGCTCACAATCAAATCAGTATGAAGATATCTGATCTATTCAATACTTATATAAGTGAGCCCGGAAATCAACTCAATATGTCTATAATTCATGATATCAACTCTAATTAGGCACCATCGAAATAAATATATATGTAAGATATCATTACTATCATATCAACCCCTAACCTGGGTATTTATATTATGATAAGGCAACCAATGCTAAATAAGGCCCATAATAACAATTCAAGCCCCAACACGGACATCATATCTAGAATAAAGACATTTAAATACACAAATAAGGCTAATGATGTCAAATAAAGCCCCCACTGGGGCAAGATGCAATATCAGATATTGGATGTCAACAACAACAGATTATCAACAACAATAGTAATAATTGCAAAATATAAAATCCATAGTTATTTCCCCAACCCATAGCATGTTTTACCTATTTATTAACTACCCAGCTTAATCTGAAAGACGCTAAGCCATAACCTATCTCAAAATGACAAAATCCAAGCCTAAAGTCCTTAAATACAGTGATTTCCCTTTTGAACGGCCTCAAAATTAACTAAAACATACAAATATAGCATCTACACATTAAAAGAAACCTATCGATACCCATATCGACCATATTTAAAACGGGTCCAAAACGACTTGAAATATGAGTTCGAAAATAAGAGGGGTAAAACTGGAATTTTTCTTTAGAAACACATTTCCCAAGGTTATAGGAGTCTACAGTTGAAAACCCATATGAAAACAAGTTTAAAATGAGGTTCAAATCTAAGAAAAATCATTTTCCAAGCTTTACTGGTAAAACCCCGAAATTCCATTTTGAAATCATGATTTTAAGGTGTTTTCAAAGATATAATTGGTAGGAAATATTGGAAAGATGATTTAGGAGCTTACCCAAGTAAGAATGGTCAGAAACCATAAGAAATTGTCTCTTCTCGAAGCTTGAAGGTCCAAAAATGGAGAAAAACAGCTAAATTGAAATATTTATACTGTTTTGTGAACAGTACCTCGCTATTGCGGAGCCCATCTCACGATCGCGAGGATCAATGTTGATTGTCCAATAAAATTGGCCTTCATATTTGCGGCTAAGGCTTCACGTTCATGAAGGCCCACTACCCGAACTATCGCATTTGCGACAACCTCGTCGCATTCGCAAAGAAGGCGTAACCCGACCCTACCCCGACCCCGAATGACCTTTGTGATCGTGGACACTACCTCATGATTGCGATGAAGGAATAATTCCTTCTTCGTGATTGCATCCAGGGACCCACGTTCACAAAGAAGGATTTTGGGCTGCACAAGACTTCAGCAACCCAGCTGAAATGCAACTTGAAATGTTTCTGAACGTACCCTCGGGATTCGTTTAGGATCCGACAGAAATAAACCATATATGTAGGCTATTTTTAACATTCCAGACTCAATGGCAATGTCGTATTTTCAAAAAAAGGATCATTTTCAATAAATTAACCCCCGGAATCCCTTTTAGCTAAATTTCCAAACGAAGGATCAAAATGTAAAATAAATGTTTCAAACCCGAACCAACCCCACTACTAATACAAATTTGATATTTCGGATATAATGGAACTGTCAAAATCATCATCCGTGACCCAAAACATCAAATGTTGATCGAAGTCAACCATATAGCTTTTCAAGCCTCTAAAGACCTCAAACTTGCTCAAATCACTCCCGATCGCATCGAAAATCGTGCCAACCATCGGCACACCTCAAAACCAACATGTAGCAACTACGGAAAAGGAAAAAAAAGTCAAAATATGAAAAAAAAAGTTTGCACAAATCAGATCCTTACTCTTGGCCATGTACAGACTTGCTATTTTTATTTTACAAATGGGCTTTTTGCCCGATTTTATCTAAAAACAATATTTAGATGAATAATTTCTTTATTAAAATATTAACTAATACTGAATTCTTAAAAAATTTCATGTTTTCTTTGTTTCAATAATTTTTTATATTGATACGTAAATTTTATTTGCATTTTAAATTGTTTAAATTCTATATCAAATATAATCATTCAAGATATTATTTTCTATCAAAAAATAAATTTATTTTTATGAAATGAGATTTTGATAATATTTTATTGATATAGTGTAATTTCATATGAATATTTCTTTTTCTCCATTCCATATGAATATTCAAATATTGAAAATAAATAGACTTAATCGTCATATTTTCAAATCTAGAGACTTTATCTTAATATTTAAATGTAGTTGTGTATTCAGATTCACATATCAAAATTTTGATTCACATCTTAATATTCAGATGTGTATTCAGATTCAAACATCTTAATTTTAAGGCGAAATCCATTGATGACCCCTAAAGTTGGTATTAACGTTAACTTAAACACCGCCACTAGGCATTATTCTTTTTATTTAAGAATCAAATGGTGGCCTTATTATTAAAACAAAATGAACTAGGCTTTATTCATTTTCAACATCTCATGTACGGTTTTGTTGTGTCATTTTGATACTTTTTGCTGACATGACATATTCTGTGTACTGCACTAAGTCTTTTTTTATAAATTAAAACAGCCCCATGCCAACTTTATTAGCAAAATAAATCCAAAATAGGTACAAATCAAAAAATCTTGGTCCAAGCCTAAGTGACCTGGCCTAACATCACAAAAGAAATAAAAGACTGGCCCAAATCCTATTGACCCGGTCCAGTGCCAAAAGGAAAGAAATCAACAAAAAAATAAATTTACTCTAATCGAAATTCAGACATAAAAAATATCTTTGAACTTTTCTTGAAGCTTCCATCAGACGCCTTAGAGAGCTTAAGGGACAACTTCAAGTCTATGGTTGAATCTCTGCAACTCGTCATTCACAGTCCATCTTCAGGTAATATCCATCATCTCTGGCAAGCTACATCTTTGTAGAGCCTTGAATTCTAATATGAACTAAACAAAAACCTTTTTTTTCCCTCTTCTTTGATCTATTGACCCATGACTTGGTTGATTTCATTCTATAGCCTCAAGCTTTCACCAGGTGTCGTGGAACCATACTAAAAAGACTTTGTCAATCAGTAGGCTTATGGATCTCATTAGAGCTAAATCTCAGGTTTTTGTACCTCAAAATTTCATAGAATGAACCTCAAATGAAGTTAATACCACTGTGTAAATCATAATTATATGTTTGTATTCAATACTAAAACTGTGTCCATGTATTGCTTAGGACTTATGTTGTAATGCTTTCTCTACTTGATTATTGGTCTGTCATGATATAACGGTGTTAGTACCTTAATTTCTTTACTTTTAGTTTGGTTCTCTATCAATGATAGTGCTGAATCTAAGGTTAGGAAGATTTATCTTATCTGCATTTAGAATTCTTCTTGCTTGTACTGGTAGGTCCTGAAATTGTTGACAAGTAAAAGTACCTACAAAATCAACAACATAGTTAGCTAAAAAATCCACCAATTGATTCCCCTCACTGCATATGTGTTGTATCTTACACAATCCATTTGATCTCCACTAATTAATCCTGTCCACCTCCATGACAATGCTCCATTATGCTTGACATTCTTCATCAAGAACCTTATTCATATAAAGTGCCAGTCTATATTAGAACTGGAAACATATTATTGCTTCCACGAAATTCAATTCCATATTTAATAGCTTTAGCTTTAGCACACACACTAGTAGTATCAGGTACAATCTCAGCTTTAGCATATATGATATCCCCTCTGTTGTTCCTGATTATGTATGCTATTGAACTAATTCTAGGATTGCATTTGGATGTTCCATCTGTATTGCACTTTCTCCAACCCTCATGTGGTGGTCTCCACCTTATAACTTTACAAAGCATTATAGGTCTATATCTTTCCAAGTGGTCAATCAATTCTGACCAACTGTGAGGAATGTTTTTCATCCATGGATATTTCCATCTGGCCAACCATTGCATATTCACATTAATCTCATGTATCACCCTACTTCTTGACATTTCTTTTCCATAAACTATGGAGTTTCTCCACTTCCAAACATGCCAAAGAATTATTGTTGGTGCTGCCTGGAAGATTAGCTTTACTTTCGGCACACACTCTGTAGACCACCATATTTTAATTACCTGGTACACTTGAACGAAGGGTCCTTGTATCCTAGTTGCATATACATACATAGTCCAAATCTCCTTAGCAAATTGACCTGTCATGAATAAATAATTAGTAGTTTCCTGTTTAGGTATGTTACAACATCTACACCTTGAGACCATAGCTATTCCACATCTAGCTATTACATCATCCACTGGGAGTTTCAGCCTACAAACCCTCCACAAAAAGAAAGCAATCTTAAAAGGTAAACCTTTTATCCATATTTTTTCTAAATTATCATTCTTATGCTCCTTATGCCTCATAATTTTCCAAGCACTTCTCACTATAAATCTTTCACTTCTATTAGCCATCCACCAAGGCCTATCCCACAAATCAGACTTTTGGAAAATTCTAATTTCTGATAATACATGCTTAGTGATGTCTTGTGGCAGCACTAGCCTCATTTTAGACCCATTTCATTCACCATCTTCCATAAAATAGATGATGTCATCTATTCCTTCATCCATATAGAATTCATTATGGGATATATCAGTAAGAGGTCGTAGTTTAGTCCAGTTACCAAATCAGACATTAGAAACTCCATTTCTAGGCTCCCACCAGATTTCTTGCTCAATCTGATCTCTTGCTTCCAACATCTTTTCCAGACTTGAGATCTTCTCTTCATTGCACGACTGCAGGCATCTGCTTTTTATAATATTTATTCCATATAAAGTTGGTCCACAGAGACCTTGTAGTTCTAAATACCCATCATAATTTTTCAAATAGTGCTTTTGCAACATCAAACAGGCTCCTAAAGCCAAGTCCACCTTCATCTTTTGGCAGACAGAGATCTGCCTATTTTGCTCAATGCCTACATCTGCCTTCATCCTTGTTACTCTAGAAAAACCTTACAAATAGCCTGTATAATTCCTAAATAGTAAATTTTCAAGGCACCAAAGAAGAAATAAGATAAACAGGGATACTCTATAAGTCAAATGTAATAAGAATGGCCTTGCCACCATAAGAGAGTAATTTCCCTCTCCAACTTTGCAGTCTATCCTTTACCTTTTTAATGAGCTCATTATAAAAAAAATTCTTCCCTCTAGAATGAAAAATAGGGCAGCCTAGGTACTTAAAAGGAAAAGCTTTTCTTTCAAAACATGTTATTTGTTCAACCTCCTGAACCAGAACTTGGGAAACTTTACTATACATGTACAAGCAGTTTTTCTCCCTGTTGATCAATCGTCCTGCACCTTCTCATATTTATGTAACACTGTCATTATCATTTGTAAAAAAATCTTATCAGCAGAGGCAAAAATAATTGTGTCATCTGCATAAGCCAAATGGTTGATATTTGTACTCTATTTTGGCATTCCATACCCAATATACCTCTAGTTATCAAAAAGGGCATTGAGTGCCCCTAGATAAAGTTTTTACATCCAAAATGAATAATGTAGGGGAAAGAGGATCCCCTTGTTTGACTCCACTGGTAGAGCGAAAGAAAATATGGCTCTGCCCATTAATTAGTATAGAATACCAATTATTTGCAATTAACCTCCAAATCATATCAACCACAATTTCAGAAAAAACCATCCTTCTTAGTATTTTTGATAAATATAACCATGACACTCTATCATATCCCTTGGTCATGTCTAGATTGAGTATTACATTTGTTAGCTTCCTCTTTTTTCTAAAATCAGTCACAATTTCTTAAGTCAGCAAAACATTTTCAATTATACACCTGCCTTTAATGAAACCTGACTGATTTGGAGAAATTAAAGAAGGTAAGAGATAATAAATTCTTTTCTGAATTACCTTTGAGATCACTTTATTGATGAAGTTACTCAAGTTGATAGGTCTTAAATCAGAAAAGCTTTGAATAATCTCTTTCTTAGGGATGAGTACCAAGTTTGTATGTGTAATAGACTTAGGTAAAGTATTATCTTTTATGTAATCTCTCACCACCTCATAAATATCATTCTTCACAATATCCCAACAGACTTGGTAGAACTTTCTTCAATCCATCAAGCCCCCCTGCACTGCTACCCTTCATTGTAAAAATAGCTTCTTTAACTTCCTCCATGCTTGGAACCTTGATCAAATTATTTTTGTCCTCGTGTGTCACTGTTTGGGGAATATGTTCCATGATTTCAAAATCATAACCTTCTTCCTCTTGAGTGAATTATGCCTTATATACTTTGACAGCTTTTTAGCAACCTGCTCCATCTCCTCAAGCCAATCACTCTCAATATTTTGAATCCTCTTAATTTGTAACTTTTTTCTTCTCCTATTCACAAGGTTATGAAAATACCTTGTATTTCTATCACCATCTACTTGTCAGCTGATTCTAGCTTACTCCTTCTAAAATTCATCCTCAAAATATAGATATATTTTTAATTCAGCTTGAGCAAGTTGAAGCACCATTCTATTGTTGGGACTTGGATCCTCTTCAAAGAGCTGCTCTTTTATCTTTACAATCTCTTCTCTGATAATAAGTTACTTGAAGATATCCTCATAAGTACCTCCTCTCCATTTTGCTAGGGCTTTCTTGATATTCTTCACCTTCTACTTAAAAACTAGAAAATGATGCCCCACAAATTCAGCTTCTTGGAATTTTTCAACAGTCTTCAAGAAATTTGTCTGCTCTACCCAGAAACCTAGAAAGTTGAAAGGTTTTTTTAATACTCTAAGCCTGGTTCCCCAAAGATAAGAGTAATGGTGCATGGTTTGAGTCTGTTTTGGCCAAGTGCTCCACTTCCACATGTTTAAAGTAAGTAAACAGCCCCTGATTCACCACTATTCTATCAAGCCTTTCAAAAATACAATCATCTCCAAATCTCCCATTCCACCAAGTAAATAGGCTCCTTTTGAAATTTACTTCCAGTAATTCAGAAGAAATAATGAAATTTTCAAAATCTTTTACATCTTGAGGTATCACTGGTAATCCCCCAATTTTTTTCTCTTCATTTAATACTACATTAAAATCTTCACCTACTAACTAGGGAAATGTCATATTATTGGACAAAAGAAGAATATCTTCCCACAGTTCTAACCTTTTCATATCATTACACTTAGTATACACAATAGTTATAGTCAGCTGAGTGTTCTGACAATCTAGTCCCAACTTCAAAGTGATTTACTGTGTAGAATCTGCAATTATATCTAGCTCTACATCCTCTTTTACAAAAAAACAGATCTTCACACGACAATTTGCTTCTAAAGTATTCATCCCTAAACTTCGTTTGTATTGTTAAATGGTTTCCACCTGTGAAAAGGTTCAACCAAAGCTATTAGAAAAAAATTGATGGTGCCTGTGTAACATTTGTAACCTGTGAAAGGCCTTTTGAATTTTAACAGATCTAATGTTCCAAATGAGTGCTTTCAACATCGTTTAACAGCAGTCTGGTTAACTGCTCTCTTTGGTAACACTCTAGTAGGCTGTGGAGTGTATTGCTTTCTTTCCATCTTTCCTTCTTTCTGGATAGATATTGGAGAAATATCCCCCTGTTTTTCCATTTTTTCTAAATTCTGGTCCACAGTCTCCCTATAGTCTATTTCTTTTGGAACTTCATCTTCCTTCTCTTGTAAGTTCAATTACTTTCCCTCAATGTTGTGTGATAAAATATTATGCAAAGTTGAGATTGGTTTGTCCTCCTTAATAATTGTTAGGGGTTGATCTGCTTCCTTCACATCTTGCACTTCTATTAAACTCATCTCAGTAATGAGTTCTTTATTTTTCGCCTCTTGCCTAATAACAATAGAAATATGTTCACACTTCTCTTGAATCTTCTCTACTTTTTATGAGTAAGCAGCATCACCTGTCTCCCAAATACCTACTGTATCTTCACCATTTTCAGCTAAAGGTATCTCATCTTCTTCTACTTCCTCTTTATCTTACATCCTTTTCCCCTCAAGGTTTACTAGGGGATTTCTTCCCAAAAGATTTTGTGACCCATCTTTTGGTGGGATTCTTTTACTGCCTCTGATATGGTGATTTCTCTTTGATTGGCTCAACTATACTGCCCCCTTTTTCTAAGTCTGCATTAGCTTCATTCTCTTTATCCTCCTCTATTAAAGACACAAACATGTTGTTGGTAATTACATTCTCCTTTGATGTCAAAACATCCTTCATAGTGGCTCCTTTACTAGATTTAATTTCATTCCACTGATTACCCTCTCCAACTGTCCTTCCAATAGCTAAAACTTTACCAGGTAAAGATTTCTTAACCTCACCTTCTTGATGAATTACCCATGCTGCCTTCAGCCCATTGTCATCTCCTTTTTCCTTCTCTATTGTCTTTTCTTTCATCAAACCAGGATGAAGAAACCTACAATTCTCCATTGAGTGCCTTTGTAGCTTAAACTTATTGCAATATTTTGGTCAAAAGTCATATTTGATTTTAACTTTTTTCCTATCTAACAGACCCACTGTTTTCATCAACTATCTCCATCAAAAAATGTTTGGGTAGATTAGCATTCAAATCCACTTGAACCTTTACCCTTGCACAACTAGGCCTAGTCTTGTTAATTGTGGCGGTATTCAAATGCAATGGTTTTCCAAAAGCACTGACTAAGAAGAACAAAGCTTCCTTGACAAAAATGGTAGGTAGAATATTTGGGAAAGAAACCCAAGCAATGGCTTGTGTAGTTTCAGCATTAATTCTGAATTAAGAGTCATATATCAGTGGTCTCATCATATATGAATTACCATCTTTTTCTTTAAGATGATATGAACTCTTAGACATAATGTTTACAAAATCTTATTTTCTTTCGCATCTAATTAAAACATGTTTGTTACGAAAAAAATCCTACTTGACAATCACTTTTTGCTCCACATTAAAGGGGAATATTTTTTTGCAACTCTTCCAAGAAAGGCCAGCCATGAGAGAACTTTCAAATGATCGCCTAATTCAGTTTCTCAATCACCTCCATACGAGAGACCTCTGCCTCAGTCCATCTGAGCACAGGTTCTCCATTGATAAAACTAGTAGCTTTTACTTGGATTAAAGCTGTTTCTGCAACTTTGTCTGTAATAATGTATACTACCGCCTGTACAAAAATTTGTCAAATTACTCTGATCTTCGTTAAGAAAATATTTAGGGTTCGTCTCAGTAATTAGTGTGGGGTTGGGATTTTTGAGATGATAAAGAGTAGGGAATTGCAAAGAAGAGGTAAGAGCAATTTGATCAGTCCCCAAAGGGGACCGGCCAGTGAATGGTATGGTCATGTCAGGCTAGGTTGGGGTTTGCATGAGGGAGGGAGAAAGGCTAGGTTAGGGCATAGTTTTTAATTAATTAAATGGGGACTCTTGTGTACTACACTAAGTCCTAAGCGCGTGAGGAGCTTTTTTTTGTGAAAAATATTTTATTTCCTTCTTCTTTACTCTTTTTCCCTCCACCATCCACTAAACAACCACCAATAATTTTAGAAAATCTTAACCATGTAAGAAACACAGAAAAGAATATCACACACTAATTTTGAAGAACTTTACGAAAATATGAAAGCATAAAATGGAAAAAATTAATAGATAAAGAGGAGAAGAATCTTATCATTCCCGTCGGAATCTCGAAGGAAAATTACTACCAACATATTTTATTCCAAACTCTTTTCCTCTCTATTTCCTTCTCTTAAACCATCCATGATCATTAGATAAGATGCCTACATCAATAATAAAAGAAGATTTTAGAAAGAAAAAATTGAATTAATCAAAAATATTGAAAACCAAATTTGCCACACAACCAGCATCAATTTTACTATTCACCTTCAAAATTGTCACACCATAATTGAATTTCACGATCATTGTCAAATTCATCACCACCCAATTTTAGTATTCATCACAAAAAATCATGATGTCACCATCAATTTCACCATTCATAACTTGACCCAATATCAATTTTTGGGAAGAATTAAACCTACAGCAAAGAGAAAGAACCAAATTTACTGAAATCAAAAGAAAAAAAAAAAGTAAGAAAGTGGAGGTCTCTTTTTTTCCATATAATTTATTTTTAAATTATTATTTTTTACACTCAAATGCCACATGTCCTCTTATAATTAGTCATTATATCATGTCATTTGCCATTGTAATACACACGCTTCGTAAGTTTAGCCAATTGTTAAAAAGTGTCACAATGACACAGCAAAATTCTACATGAGATGTTTAAAATGAAAATGCTTGGTTGAGGTATCTAAGAAAAAATTGGTGTCAACTTTAAGGGGCCGTTGATGGATTCCACTTAATTTAATTGAAAATAAATCAGATTTATTCAAGATCTTAACAATTAAGATCTATTTAGACCAAATAAGTATTTAATTCTTAAATTTTTTTCGACAATGAAAATCTTAAATCAAATTGATTTGAAATTGAAGTTACAATTTTGTTTTGACATATAATTTGAATTTCTTAAGTAGTATATTTTTTCATAAATATGAAAATCGTAGAAGTTGTGAAAATTATCAAAAAAAATTATTTTTGTACAGTCTTACTAAATGAGCAAATTAAAGTCCATAAACAATATATCAAAATACCATAAGGTGCCGCATTGATGAGTACATGTCTCCATGTTCTTTTATAAGTGATTATTTGAGATTATAAACTTTCAAATACATATAATTTTATAAAGATCCACTAGTCAATATTATAATAATAATTAGTTGTTTCTTTAATATAATCCTTTCATATGGCACGAACAATCTCTTCATGCCAAATATAGGTCATTTTTAAAAAATTTAATGTTAAAATTTTTATATAAAATATAAACTTGTAGGTCAAGTTTTATATTTTAAAAAAATTAAAATCATTATTTAAAACCCTAGATCATACTTTTTGGAGATTTGAAATTTGAAATCATGATTCCAAATCATATGTCCAAAAGATGATTTGAAATCATAATTTCATATTACATGTTCAAATGCCTATTTAAGATCCGTTTGGATGTGCGATACGAAAACATGATTTGAAATTAAACTATTTTGAAGTCAAAGTTTTATTTGGACATGTAATTTAAATTTTTTAAGTTGTAATTCTTCTCACATAATTCATAGTGGGAGCTTTAGCGTATCGAACTGTCTATTTTTTTTAAAAAAAACTATAAACACGAAAAGCTTATAAGTTGTTAAAACTATTAATTTCTCCAATTATATATTTTTACTAAACGAGCAAACCATAATTATTCATAAACAAGGTATCAAAAATATCCTAAAGCGCTTTATTGACAAATCACATATTTCATGTATCTTTTATAAATAAATATTTGTCATTACAAACTTCAAGTACACACAATTTTATAAAGATCTATTGGTCAGCAATAGTTATAACTAATTATTCTTTTATATAATATTTTTACATGGTCAAAACAATCTCTTCATGCAGCATTAATTTGAGTCCTCTTTTCAAAATTTAAAATTATGAAATTTTTTTACAAATATAAACTATTGGTCAAGTTTTACGACAACATATTCAGTGTAGGCCTATGAAATAGGATATCAAAGAATAGAATGTACTCAGATCTTACCTTACCTCAAAGAGGTAGTGAAGTTTTTTTTCGATAGATCTTCAGCTTAAGAAAAATAAGTCCAAAGCAGTCCCGAAAAGAATAACGTAAGTACAAAAATAATAGATAATGAGAAAAACAACTGATAGCGACAGAATAGAAACTACAACAAAATAATATGATAATTACGGTACAAAAAATAATAGACAGTAACAAAAGTCGAAGAACACGAAATTACAAGAGCAATACTACTACAACGAATATAAATGGAAAGCAAGACAACACAGTTCTACCTACTAATCTTCTATCTTAAGAAGTATCCTTCTAACTAATATCATGTCCTCAATAAGTTGAATCAGTGTCATATCATGTCTAATCACATGATCCTCAATATTTTTTTTTATCTATCTCTACCTTTCCTAAAATCATCCATAGCCAACAATTCTTGTTGTTGAATATTCCTGTGTTCAAAATATATAGCAAACCAGAAAATATAAATCTAGAAAACAGTAAAGTAATGAACTTATTAAAATATCCGAGTCCACAATTGTAACTCCCTTAGCCTAGACATGGAAGACAAGAACCGTATGAGGATGTGTGATACGACTGACATATATACTATGCAGAAGAGTTACTATTCATAAAAAATTATAAGGAGCTACGTATATAACCAATTCTAGATCCTTGAACACACATCTGATATAGACAAGTGGAACTATAACCACATATGACAACTTAACACTGTCTACGAAGCCTCTAATAGAATTTATAACTGTACTAGGGAAGATGGTCAGGACAGGGCCCCAACATATCCAAACTATAACCAGAAATATAACTAAATAGTACTAGACATTTATTAGCTCCAAAGAGATGAGGTCACCAACTGTTTTGCTGAATAAGGACAAGTGCCTACTATAGAAGTCTGCTCACCGATATACCTGATCATGTATTTACAGAAATGTAGTGTCCCTGAACATAGGGACGTCAGTACATATGAAACATGTACTGGCATGTAAAGTAGACAGAATAACAAGTAGATGTATAAGAATGCTCAATGAATCGAATAACAAAATGAGCAACTGCAGAAAACTAAATACTAGAAACACTCAACTGAAACTTTAACTTATGAGAGGATGGGTGACAACACACCATAGAAAATTGGTACCTATGAATTTGCATTATTAACTTATCATATAACTGCTTACGAGCAATTCATCATTATTAAGTGCCTAGTAATTTGCCTAAATGATGTCATGTGCCTACTTTTAATACAAATAACCATATGATGGCCTACCAAAGGCAATCTATGTCAAGTGTATGGCATGTGTTACACAAATATTCATGACTATGATTTTATATGTATAACTGTAATCGTGGTCTGATACAGGGTACGCCTCCATGGGCTCACTATGAGGGTCTGCCCGTAGGCCATATGTGCCATATATTGGCTCGAGTCAGGGAAACTAGTCCAGCTGACTCCAAATGAAAATGATGCCACAAGGGCAGGTACGCCACAGTATTCGGGCTCACTATAATGGTCTGATCTCAATTTTGTGCACAGAATTACGTCGCGCATGTATATCAAGCCAAACCTATGAATACCCTCCCGTCGCTAACTTTTATCAAGTAGTACCTTATAAGCCTATGCAAGAATATATTACAATAAATGCCACTTAGCTATTCAAGTGGTGCTTCCCATATACAAGTGGCTTCTTAGATAGTATCGAGCTATTTAAACTCTAGTTCTTTATATCATCATATAATTATATCTTTATGTGATCCAATATACTAGTACAACTATAGTATGGCCATTTATTCTAAATTATAGGATATGACGGATATACCAGGTGACTTTTAAGAATTTCCTATGAAGCTGAACAAACTCTATAGATACTTGACTTGACAGGAGTAGTACGAATGTAGTGACTTCAACAAATAGATGCATGAAGTGTGAAGATGAGTAATTTCAAATGAAAAGGGTGTGTAGTCATATGTTAGACATATAGAAACTTAAAACTCTATTCACATACATCAAGTAGATTATGTTGACTCTTTAGGAGTAACAAATGACTATAGGTCGTGCCTTAAAGTCAAAGGAGTTTTTATCTTTACATACCTTTGGTGCATTTCTAGCTAATGGTACCACAAGCTTCCAACAACTTAACACGTGGGAGTGTAGCCTTTACATCGCCAACAACCAACCTCTTGGGATTTCCAACCCTAATTTTAGACTTCAAAATCACTACTTGAAGTTTTTTAAAGTTGTTACCACTTTTAATTTTAAATAAAGCTCCTTCTTGAGCCAAGCTTCTAAGTTCCGCCAAGAAAATTCCGTTGTTTTTCACTTCACTCACACTTGAAATTAAGCTTCGTAGTTGTTGTTGTTGCAGCGCTACTTTTGAGAAAGAAACATGTAACACCTCATACCTTCCCGACCCTACTTGACGACTTTGCACAATGTTTACTTAGGTGTCGAGATGCCATGAGTATGTGTTTTATAGTGTCATTGATAAAACATTTGATAGTGGGCCTAATATGTGTGATTAGACCATAGTCGGAGGTGTTTGTGACTTCGTGGAGCAATTGTGGGGTGAAAAATGAGGCTTGGAGGACTTCCAAGCAATGGATATTAAGGTTGGGAGGTAAGCAAAAGACTTGAACTTGAAGGATCTAACAAATCCGCAAAGAAAAGTCGAAGAACGAAAAAAAAATCCCATTTTGAGTGTGGGGCCTGCCGGGCCACTTCTGGCCAAAATTTTTTTGGCACAGGCAGCCCTGGGGCGCGCCAAGCAGTGTGCCAGGCCGCTCTGGGCTGAAATTTTCAGCCCACAGGCAGCAAAGGGGGGCGCCAAGCGGCGTGCCGGGGTGGTTTTCACCAAAATTTTTCTTCGACTATTATGATGCGTATAAGACCTTTAAGTCATGGTATCATTACAACATCATAGTAGGACTATTCTTAAGCGTGTTTAGCATCCGAGTTGGGGTTAATTCTTCGTCACAAGTGTTTTAAAAAATTATGTTCAAGTAAGCCATGAGCGACTAGAATTCCTATTTTTGTGAGTGAGGCTACGAATGGGAATCTCATGAGTGAATATTGTTGTGACAATTATGGAATTAATTAAACATGAGATATATGATGGATTACACATTGATTTTAGTGGGCTAAGATAATATGTGTTAATGGGCTAATTTGAGGCCCAAAATGAAGACAAAATGCTTGGCCCAATGGGTCAAATGACCCATTCTCCCTTTGACCATCAATTATTGATCAAGCATGACTAAGGATAAGATTAAAAGGGATATAAGAGGGCTATGTAAAGGCCACCAAATCAGATTTTATTCATTCAAAAGGCACATGCTTTTCTAGAAATTTCTCTAACATTTCTCTCAACTCAAACCCTAATAACCCTAAAGCAACAACACTTCTTTGGACAAGATCACTCATTTGCAAGTTTGGGTAAGTGATTATTCTTATGGATTCATATATTATATGCATGGGAGAGTATGTAGATCATGGTGGTTATGTCTAAAAGTGTAAATGATATGTTTTCGCTTTTTGCCAAAAGATGTGTTATCCATGGGATTTAAATCGATGTGTTGTGCACCACATTTATAAGTAGGAGGATACGGGATATTTAGGAGTTGTTTCTTTCCCTCATTTCTAGATCGTGCAATAGAGCCAATCCTACTTGACAATCACTTTTTGCTCCACATTAAAGGGGAATATTTTTTTGCAACTCTTCCAAGAAAGGCCAGCCATGAGAGAACTTTCAAATGATCGCCTAATTCAGTTTCTCAATCACCTCCATACGAGAGACCTCTGCCTCAGTCCATCTGAGCACAGGTTCTCCATTGATAAAACTAGTAGCTTTTACTTGGATTAAAGCTGTTTCTGCAACTTTGTCTGTAATAATGTATACTACCGCCTGTACAAAAATTTGTCAAATTACTCTGATCTTCGTTAAGAAAATATTTAGGGTCCGGCTCAGTAATTAGTGTGGGGTTGGGATTTTTGAGATGATAAAGAGTAGGGAATTGCAAAGAAGAGGTAAGAGCAATTTGATCAGTCCCCAAAGGGGACCGGCCAGTGAATGGTATGGTCATGTCAGGCTAGGTTGGGGTTTGCATGAGGGAGGGAGAAAGGCTAGGTTAGGGCATAGTTTTTAATTAATTAAATGGGGACTCTTGTGTACTACACTAAGTCCTAAGCGCGTGAGGAGCTTTTTTTTGTGAAAAATATTTTATTTCCTTCTTCTTTACTCTTTTGCCCTCCACCATCCACTAAACAACCACCAATAATTTTAGAAAATCTTAACCATGTAAGAAACACACAAAAGAATATCACACACTAATTTTGAAGAACTTTACGAAAATATGAAAGCATAAAATGGAAAAAATTAATAGATAAAGAGGAGAAGAATCTTATCATTCCCGTCGGAATCTCGAAGGAAAATTACTACCAACATATTTTATTCCAAACTCTTTTCCTCTCTATTTCCTTCTCTTAAACCATCCATGATCATTAGATAAGATGCCTACATCAATAATAAAAGAAGATTTTAGAAAGAAAAAATTGAATTAATCAAAAATATTGAAAACCAAATTTGCCACACAACCAGCATCAATTTTACTATTCACCTTCAAAATTGTCACACCATAATTGAATTTCACGATCATTGTCAAATTCATCACCACCCAATTTTAGTATTCATCACCAAAAATCATGATGTCACCATCAATTTCACCATTCATAACTTGACCCAATATCAATTTTTGGGAAGAATTAAACCTACAGCAAAGAGAAAGAACCAAATTTACTGAAATCAAAAGAAAAAAAAAAAAGTAAGAAAGTGGAGGTCTCTTTTTTTCCATATAATTTATTTTTAAATTATTATTTTTTACACTCAAATGCCACATGTCCTCTTATAATTAGTCATTATATCATGTCATTTGCCATTGTAATACACACGCTTCGTAAGTTTAGCCAATTGTTAAAAAGTGTCACAATGACACAGCAAAATTCTACATGAGATGTTTAAAATGAAAATGCTTGGTTGAGGTATCTAAGAAAAAATTGGTGTCAACTTTAAGGGGCCGTTGATGGATTCCACTTAATTTAATTGAAAATAAATCAGATTTATTCAAGATCTTAACAATTAAGATCTATTTAGACCAAATAAGTATTTAATTCTTAAATTTTTTTCGACAATGAAAATCTTAAATCAAATTGATTTGAAATTGAAGTTACAATTTTGTTTTGACATATAATTTGAATTTCTTAAGTAGTATATTTTTTCATAAATATGAAAATCGTAGAAGTTGTGAAAATTATCAAAAAAAATTATTTTTGTACAGTCTTACTAAATGAGCAAATTAAAGTCCATAAACAATATATCAAAATACCATAAGGTGCCGCATTGATGAGTACATGTCTCCATGTTCTTTTATAAGTGATTATTTGAGATTATAAACTTTCAAATACATATAATTTTATAAAGATCCACTAGTCAATATTATAATAATAATTAGTTGTTTCTTTAATATAATCCTTTCATATGGCACGAACAATCTCTTCATGCCAAATATAGGTCATTTTTAAAAAATTTAATGTTAAAATTTTTATATAAAATATAAACTTGTAGGTCAAGTTTTATATTTTAAAAAAATTAAAATCATTATTTAAAACCCTAGATCATACTTTTTGGAGATTTGAAATTTGAAATCATGATTCCAAATCATATGTCCAAAAGATGATTTGAAATCATAATTTCATATTACATGTTCAAATGCCTATTTAAGATCCGTTTGGATGTGCGATACGAAAACATGATTTGAAATTAAACTATTTTGAAGTCAAAGTTTTATTTGGACATGTAATTTAAATTTTTTAAGTTGTAATTCTTCTCACATAATTCATAGTGGGAGCTTTAGCGTATCGAACTGTCTATTTTTTTTAAAAAAAACTATAAACACGAAAAGCTTATAAGTTGTTAAAACTATTAATTTCTCCAATTATATATTTTTACTAAACGAGCAAACCATAATTATTCATAAACAAGGTATCAAAAATATCCTAAAGCGCTTTATTGACAAATCACATATTTCATGTATCTTTTATAAATAAATATTTGTCATTACAAACTTCAAGTACACACAATTTTATAAAGATCTATTGGTCAGCAATAGTTATAACTAATTATTCTTTTATATAATATTTTTACATGGTCAAAACAATCTCTTCATGCAGCATTAATTTGAGTCCTCTTTTCAAAATTTAAAATTATGAAATTTTTTTACAAATATAAACTATTGGTCAAGTTTTACGACAACATATTCAGTGTAGGCCTATGAAATAGGATATCAAAGAATAGAATGTACTCAGATCTTACCTTACCTCAAAGAGGTAGTGAAGTTTTTTTTCGATAGATCTTCAGCTTAAGAAAAATAAGTCCAAAGCAGTCCCGAAAAGAATAACGTAAGTACAAAAATAATAGATAATGAGAAAAACAACTGATAGCGACAGAATAGAAACTACAACAAAATAATATGATAATTACGGTACAAAAAATAATAGACAGTAACAAAAGTCGAAGAACACGAAATTACAAGAGCAATACTACTACAACGAATATAAATGGAAAGCAAGACAACACAGTTCTACCTACTAATCTTCTATCTTAAGAAGTATCCTTCTAACTAATATCATGTCCTCAATAAGTTGAATCAGTGTCATATCATGTCTAATCACATGATCCTCAATATTTTTTTTTATCTATCTCTACCTTTCCTAAAATCATCCATAGCCAACAATTCTTGTTGTTGAATATTCCTGTGTTCAAAATATATAGCAAACCAGAAAATATAAATCTAGAAAACAGTAAAGTAATGAACTTATTAAAATATCCGAGTCCACAATTGTAACTCCCTTAGCCTAGACATGGAAGACAAGAACCGTATGAGGATGTGTGATACGACTGACATATATACTATGCAGAAGAGTTACTATTCATAAAAAATTATAAGGAGCTACGTATATAACCAATTCTAGATCCTTGAACACACATCTGATATAGACAAGTGGAACTATAACCACATATGACAACTTAACACTGTCTACGAAGCCTCTAATAGAATTTATAACTGTACTAGGGAAGATGGTCAGGACAGGGCCCCAACATATCCAAACTATAACCAGAAATATAACTAAATAGTACTAGACATTTATTAGCTCCAAAGAGATGAGGTCACCAACTGTTTTGCTGAATAAGGACAAGTGCCTACTATAGAAGTCTGCTCACCGATATACCTGATCATGTATTTACAGAAATGTAGTGTCCCTGAACATAGGGACGTCAGTACATATGAAACATGTACTGGCATGTAAAGTAGACAGAATAACAAGTAGATGTATAAGAATGCTCAATGAATCGAATAACAAAATGAGCAACTGCAGAAAACTAAATACTAGAAACACTCAACTGAAACTTTAACTTATGAGAGGATGGGTGACAACACACCATAGAAAATTGGTACCTATGAATTTGCATTATTAACTTATCATATAACTGCTTACGAGCAATTCATCATTATTAAGTGCCTAGTAATTTGCCTAAATGATGTCATGTGCCTACTTTTAATACAAATAACCATATGATGGCCTACCAAAGGCAATCTATGTCAAGTGTATGGCATGTGTTACACAAATATTCATGACTATGATTTTATATGTATAACTGTAATCGTGGTCTGATACAGGGTACGCCTCCATGGGCTCACTATGAGGGTCTGCCCGTAGGCCATATGTGCCATATATTGGCTCGAGTCAGGGAAACTAGTCCAGCTGACTCCAAATGAAAATGATGCCACAAGGGCAGGTACGCCACAGTATTCGGGCTCACTATAATGGTCTGATCTCAATTTTGTGCACAGAATTACGTCGCGCATGTATATCAAGCCAAACCTATGAATACCCTCCCGTCGCTAACTTTTATCAAGTAGTACCTTATAAGCCTATGCAAGAATATATTACAATAAATGCCACTTAGCTATTCAAGTGGTGCTTCCCATATACAAGTGGCTTCTTAGATAGTATCGAGCTATTTAAACTCTAGTTCTTTATATCATCATATAATTATATCTTTATGTGATCCAATATACTAGTACAACTATAGTATGGCCATTTATTCTAAATTATAGGATATGACGGATATACCAGGTGACTTTTAAGAATTTCCTATGAAGCTGAACAAACTCTATAGATACTTGACTCGACAGGAGTAGTACGAATGTAGTGACTTCAACAAATAGATGCATGAAGTGTGAAGATGAGTAATTTCAAATGAAAAGGGTGTGTAGTCATATGTTAGACATATAGAAACTTAAAACTCTATTCACATACATCAAGTAGATTATGTTGACTCTTTAGGAGTAACAAATGACTATAGGTCGTGCCTTAAAGTCAAAGGAGTTTTTATCTTTACATACCTTTGGTGCATTTCTAGCTAATGGTACCACAAGCTTCCAACAACTTAACACGTGGGAGTGTAGCCTTTACATCGCCAACAACCAACCTCTTGGGATTTCCAACCCTAATTTTAGACTTCAAAATCACTACTTGAAGTTTTTTAAAGTTGTTACCACTTTTAATTTTAAATAAAGCTCCTTCTTGAGCCAAGCTTCTAAGTTCCGCCAAGAAAATTCCGTTGTTTTTCACTTCACTCACACTTGAAATTAAGCTTCGTAGTTGTTGTTGTTGCAGCGCTACTTTTGAGAAAGAAACATGTAACACCTCATACCTTCCCGACCCTACTTGACGACTTTGCACAATGTTTACTTAGGTGTCGAGATGCCATGAGTATGTGTTTTATAGTGTCATTGATAAAACATTTGATATTGGGCCTAATATGTGTGATTAGACCATAGTCGGAGGTGTTTGTGACTTCGTGGAGCAATTGTGGGGTGAAAAATGAGGCTTGGAGGACTTCCAAGCAATGGATATTAAGGTTGGGAGGTAAACAAAAGACTTGAACTTGAAGGATCTAACAAATCCGCAAAGAAAAGTCGAAGAACGAAAAAAAAATCCCATTTTGAGTGTGGGGCCTGCCGGGCCACTTCTGGCCAAAATTTTTTTGGCACAGGCAGCCCTGGGGCGCGCCAAGCAGTGTGCCAGGCCGCTCTGGGCTGAAATTTTCAGCCCACAGGCAGCAAAGGGGGGCGCCAAGCGGCGTGCCGGGGTGGTTTTCACCAAAATTTTTCTTCGACTATTATGATGCGTATAAGACCTTTAAGTCATGGTATCATTACAACATCATAGTAGGACTATTCTTAAGCGTGTTTAGCATCCGAGTTGGGGTTAATTCTTCGTCACAAGTGTTTTAAAAAATTATGTTCAAGTAAGCCATGAGCGACTAGAATTCCTATTTTTGTGAGTGAGGCTACGAATGGGAATCTCATGAGTGAATATTGTTGTGACAATTATGGAATTAATTAAACATGAGATATATGATGGATTACACATTGATTTTAGTGGGCTAAGATAATATGTGTTAATGGGCTAATTTGAGGCCCAAAATGAAGACAAAATGCTTGGCCCAATGGGTCAAATGACCCATTCTCCCTTTGACCATCAATTATTGATCAAGCATGACTAAGGATAAGATTAAAAGGGATATAAGAGGGCTATGTAAAGGCCACCAAATCAGATTTTATTCATTCAAAAGGCACATGCTTTTCTAGAAATTTCTCTAACATTTCTCTCAACTCAAACCCTAATAACCCTAAAGCAACAACACTTCTTTGGACAAGATCACTCATTTGCAAGTTTGGGTAAGTGATTATTCTTATGGATTCATATATTATATGCATGGGAGAGTATGTAGATCATGGTGGTTATGTCTAAAAGTGTAAATGATATGTTTTCGCTTTTTGCCAAAAGATGTGTTATCCATGGGATTTAAATCGATGTGTTGTGCACCACATTTATAAGTAGGAGGATACGGGATATTTAGGAGTTGTTTCTTTCCCTCATTTCTAGATCGTGCAATAGAGCCAATCCTACTTGACAATCACTTTTTGCTCCACATTAAAGGGGAATATTTTTTTGCAACTTTTCCAAGGAAGGCCAGCCATGAGAGAACTTTCAAATGATCGCCTAATTCAGTTTCTCAATCACCTCCATACGAGAGACCTCTGCCTCAGTCCATATGAGCACAGGTTCTCCATTGATAAAACTAGTAGCTTTTACTTGGATTAAAGCTGTTTCTGCAACTTTGTCTGTAATAATGTATACTACCGCCTGTACAAAAATTTGTCAAATTACTCTGATCTTCGTTAAGAAAATCTTTAGGGTTCGGCTCAGTAATTAGTGTGGGGTTGGGATTTTTGAGATGATAAAGAGTAGGGAATTGCAAAGAAGAGGTAAGAGCAATTTGATCAGTCCCCAAAGGGGACCGGCCAGTGAATGGTATGGTCATGTCAGGCTAGGTTGGGGTTTGCATGAGGGAGGGAGAAAGGCTAGGTTAGGGCATAGTTTTTAATTAATTAAATGGGGACTCTTGTGTACTACACTAAGTCCTAAGCACGTGAGGAGCTTTTTTTTGTGAAAAATATTTTATTTCCTTCTTCTTTACTCTTTTGCCCTCCACCATCCACTAAACAACCACCAATAATTTTAGAAAATCTTAACCATGTAAGAAACACACAAAAGAATATCACACACTAATTTTGAAGAACTTTACGAAAATATGAAAGCATAAAATGGAAAAAATTAATAGATAAAGAGGAGAAGAATCTTATCATTCCCGTCGGAATCTCGAAGGAAAATTACTACCAACATATTTTATTCCAAACTCTTTTCCTCTCTATTTCCTTCTCTTAAACCATCCATGATCATTAGATAAGATGCCTACATCAATAATAAAACAGGATTTTAGAAAGAAAAAATTGAATTAATCAAAAATATTGAAAACCAAATTTGCCACACAACCAGCATCAATTTTACTATTCACCTTCAAAATTGTCACACCATAATTGAATTTCACGATCATTGTCAAATTCATCACCACCCAATTTTAGTATTCATCACCAAAAATCATGATGTCACCATCAATTTCACCATTCATAACTTGACCCAATATCAATTTTTGGGAAGAATTAAACCTACAGCAAAGAGAAAGAACCAAATTTACTGAAATCAAAAGAAAAAAAAAAAAAGTAAGAAAGTGGAGGTCTCTTTTTTTCCATATAATTTATTTTTAAATTATTATTTTTTACACTCAAATGCCACATGTCCTCTTATAATTAGTCATTATATCATGTCATTTGCCATTGTAATACACACGCTTCGTAAGTTTAGCCAATTGTTAAAAAGTGTCACAATGACACAACAAAATTCTACATGAGATGTTTAAAATGAAAATGCTTGGTTGAGGTATCTAAGAAAAAATTGGTGTCAACTTTAAGGGGCCGTTGATGGATTCCACTTAATTTAATTGAAAATAAATCAGATTTATTCAAGATCTTAACAATTAAGATCTATTTAGACCAAATAAGTATTTAATTCTTAAATTTTTTTCGACAATGAAAATCTTAAATCAAATTGATTTGAAATTGAAGTTACAATTTTGTTTTGACATATAATTTGAATTTCTTAAGTAGTATTTTTTTTCATAAATATGAAAATCGTACAAGTTGTGAAAATTATCAAAAAAATTTATTTTTGTACAGTCTTACTAAATGAGCAAATTAAAGTCCATAAACAATATATCAGAATACCATAAGGCGCCGCATTGATGAGTACATGTCTCCATGTTCTTTTATAAGTGATTATTTGAGATTATAAACTTTCAAATACATATAATTTTATAAAGATCCACTAGTCAATATTATAATAATAATTAGTTGTTTCTTTAATATAATCCTTTCATATGGCACGAACAATCTCTTCATGCCAAATATAGGTCATTTTTAAAAAATTTAATGTTAAAATTTTTATATAAAATATAAACTTGTAGGTCAAGTTTTATATTTTAAAAAAATTAAAATCATTATTTAAAACCCTAGATCATACTTTTTGGAGATTTGAAATTTGAAATCATGATTCCAAATCATATGTCCAAAAGATGATTTGAAATCATAATTTCATATTACATGTTCAAATGCCTATTTAAGATCCGTTTGGATGTGCGATACGAAAACATGATTTGAAATTAAACTATTTTGAAGTCAAAGTTTTATTGGGACATGTAATTTAAATTTTTTAAGTTGTAATTCTTCTCACATAATTCATAGTGGGAGCTTTAGCGTATCGAACTGTCTATTTTTTTTAAAAAAAACTATAAACACGAAAAGCTTATAAGTTGTTAAAACTATTAATTTCTCCAATTATATATTTTTACTAAACGAGCAAACCATAATTATTCATAAACAAGGTATCAAAAATATCCTAAAGCGCTTTATTGACAAATCACATATTTCATGTATCTTTTATAAATAAATATTTGTCATTACAAACTTCAAGTACACACAATTTTATAAAGATCTATTGGTCAGCAATAGTTATAACTAATTATTCTTTTATATAATATTTTTACATGGTCAAAACAATCTCTTCATGCAGCATTAATTTGAGTCCTCTTTTCAAAATTTAAAATTATGAAATTTTTTTACAAATATAAACTTATTGGTCAAGTTTTACGACAACATATTCAGTGTAGGCCTATGAAATAGGATATCAAAGAATAGAATGTACTCAGATCTTACCTTACCTCAAAGAGGTAGTGAAGTTTTTTTTCGATAGATCTTCAGCTTAAGAAAAATAAGTCCAAAGCAGTCCCGAAAAGAATAACGTAAGTACAAAAATAATAGATAATGAGAAAAACAACTGATAGCGACAGAATAGAAACTACAACAAAATAATATGATAATTACGGTACAAAAAATAATAGACAGTAACAAAAGTCGAAGAACACGAAATTACAAGAGCAATACTACAACAACGAATATAAATGGAAAGCAAGACAACACAGTTCTACCTACTAATCTTCTATCTTAAGAAGTATCCTTCTAACTAATATCATGTCCTCAATAAGTTGAATCAGTGTCATATCATGTCTAATCACATGATCCTCAATTTTTTTTTTTATCTATCTCTACCTTTCCTAAAATCATCCATAGCCAACAATTCTTGTTGTTGAATATTCCTGTGTTCAAAATATATAGCAAACCAGAAAATATAAATCTAGAAAACAGTAAAGTAATGAACTTATTAAAATATCCGAGTCCACAATTGTAACTCCCTTAGCCTAGACATGGAAGACAAGAACCGTATGAGGATGTGTGATACGACTGACATATATACTATGCAGAAGAGTTACTATTCATAAAAAATTATAAGGAGCTACGTATATAACCAATTCTAGATCCTTGAACACACATCTGATATAGACAAGTGGAACTATAACCACATATGACAACTTAACACTGTCTACGAAGCCTCTAATAGAATTTATAACTGTACTAGGGAAGATGGTCAGGACAGGCCCCCAACATATCCAAACTATAACCAGAAATATAACTAAATAGTACTAGACATTTATTAGCTCCAAAGAGATGAGGTCACCAACTGTTTTGCTGAATAAGGACAAGTGCCTACTATAGAAGTTTGCTCACCGATATACCTGATAATGTATTTACAGAAATGTAGTGTCCCTGAACATAGGGACGTCAGTACATATGAAACATGTACTGGCATGTAAAGTAGACAGAATAACAAGTAGATGTATAAGAATGCTCAATGAATCGAATAACAAAATGAGCAACTGCGGAAAACTAAATACTAGAAACACTCAACTGAAACTTTTACTTATGAGAGGATGGGTGACAACACACCATAGAAAATTGGTACCTATGAATTTGCATTATTAACTTATCATATAACTGCTTACGAGCAATTCATCATTATTAAGTGCTTAGTAATTTGCCTAAATGATGTCATGTGCCTACTTTTAATACAAATAACCATATGATGGCCTACCAAAGGCAATCTATGTCAAGTGTATGGCATGTGTTACACAAATATTCATGACTATGATTTTATATGTATAACTGTAATCGTGGTCTGATACAGGGTACGCCTCCATGGGCTCACTATGAGGGTCTGCCCGTAGGCCATATGTGCCATATATTGGCTCGAGTCAGGGAAACTAGTCCAGCTGACTCCAAATGAAAATGATGCCACAAGGGCAGGTACGCCACAGTATTCGGGCTCACTATAATGGTCTGATCTCAATTTTGTGCACAGAATTACGTCGCGCATGTATATCAAGCCAAACCTATGAATACCCTCCCGTTGCTAGCTTTTATCAAGTAGTACCTTATAATCCTATGCAAGAATATATTACAATAAATGCCACTTAGCTATTCAAGTGGTGTTTCCCATATACAAGTGACTTCTTAGATAGTATCGAGCTATTTAAACTCTAGTTCTTTATATCATCATATAATTATATCTTTATGTGATCCAATATACTAGTACAACTATAGTATGGCCATTTATTCTAAATTATAGGATATGACGGATATACCAGGTGACTTTTAAGAATTTCCTATGAAGCTGAACAAACTCTATAGATACTTGACTCGACAGGAGTAGTACGAATGTAGTGACTTCAACAAATAGATGCATGAAGTGTGAAGATGAGTAATTTCAAATGAAAAGGGTGTGTAGTCATATGTTAGACATATAGAAACTTAAAACTCTATTCACATACATCAAGTAGATTATGTTGACTCTTTAGGAGTAACAAATGACTATAGGTCGTGCCTTAAAGTCAAAGGAGTTTTTATCTTTACATTCCTTTGGTGCATTTCTAGCTAATGGTACCACAAGCTTCCAACAACTTAACACGTGGGAGTGTAGCCTTTACATCGGCAACAACCAACCTCTTGGGATTTCCAACCCTAATTTTAGACTTCAAAATCACTACTTGAAGCTTTTTTAAAGTTGTTACCACTTTTAATTTTAAATAAAGCTCCTTCTTGAGCCAAGCTTCTAAGTTCCGCCAAGAAAATTCCGTTGTTTTTCACTTCACTCACACTTGAAATTAAGCTTCGTAGTTGTTGTTGTTGCAGCGCTACTTTTGAGAAAGAAACATGTAACACCTCATACCTTCCCGACCCTACTTGATGACTTTGCACAATGTTTACTTAGGTGTCGAGATGCCATGAGTATGTGTTTTATAGTGTCATTGATAAAACATTTGATATTGGGCCTAATATGTGTGATTAGACCATAGTCGGAGGTGTTTGTGACTTCGTGGAGCAATTGTGGGGTGAAAAATGAGGCTTGGAGGACTTCCAAGCAATGGATATTAAGGTTGGGAGGTAAGCAAAAGACTTGAACTTGAAGGATCTAACCAAATCCGCAAAGAAAAGTCGAAGAACGAAAAAAAATCCCATTTTGAGTGTGGGGCCTGCCGGGCCACTTCTGGCCAAAATTTTTTTGGCACAGGCAGCCCTGGGGCGCGCCAGGCAGTGTCCCAGGCCGCTCTGGGCTGAAATTTTCAGCCCACAGGCAGCAAAGGGGCGCGCCAAGCGGCGTGCCGGGGTGGTTTTCACCAAAATTTTTCTTCGACTATTATGATGCGTATAAGACCTTTAAGTCATGGTATCATTACTACATCATAGTAGGACTATTCTTAAGCGTGTTTAGCATCCGAGTTGGGGTTAATTCTTCGTCACAAGTGTTTTAAAAAATTATGTTCAAGTAAGCCATGAGCGACTAGAATTCCTATTTTTGTGAGTGAGGCTACGAATGGGAATCTCATGAGTGAATATTGTTGTGACAATTATGGAATTAATTAAACATGAGATATATGATGGATTACACATTTATTTTAGTGGGCTAAGATAATATGTGTTAATGGGCCAATTTGAGGCCCAAAATGAAGACAAAATGCTTGGCCCAATGGGTCAAATGACCCATTCTCCCTTTGACCATCAATTATTGATCAAGCATGACTAAGGATAAGATTAAAAGGGATATAAGAGGGCTATGTAAAGGCCACCAAATCAGATTTTATTCATTCAAAAGGCACATGCTTTTCTAGAAATTTCTCTAACATTTCTCTCAACTCAAACCCTAATAACCCTAAAGCAACAACACTTCTTTGGACAAGATCACTCATTTGCAAGTTTGGGTAAGTGATTATTCTTATGGATTCATATATTATATGCATGAGAGAGTATGTAGATCATGGTGGTTATGTCTAAAAGTGTAAATGATATGTTTTCGCTTTTTGCCAAAAGATGTGTTATCCATGGGATTTAAATCGATGTGTTGTGCACCACATTTATAAGTAGGAGGATACGGGACATTTAGGAGTTGTTTCTTTCCCTCATTTCTAGATCGTGCAATAGAGCCAATGTTGTAAGTGAAATCATATCTGACCATTGGAATTGGTTTTCTCTGTTATAGTAAAAATGTCAATGACAAGAAGGGGAAAAGGCAAAGGTAAGAAGATAGATATGCCTGCCAATGAAGGAATGAGTAAATCACCACCTGACCAGGCTAGTCAAGGTGGATCTGACGCTGAAATTGCATCGCGGTCTTCTTCTACTTTTCCAGCTCCGGAAGAGCTAAGAGATAGAGAAGTATCCGCAGAACCTCCCATGAATACCACTGACCAGGATTTAAGAAATGCAGTACATATGTTGACTCAGCTAGTTGCGGCACAAAACCAAGGACGAGTTGGTCCAACGACAAATGAGGATGATGCGGCTAGGGTAGCTAGTCGAAGAACACAGGATTTCTTGAAATTAGATCCACCTATATTTACTGGGTCAGACCTGAAAGCAGATCCACAGGACTTTGTGGATCAAATTCAGAGGGCTCTAGATGTGATGGACGTGACTGGGGTAGAAACAGTTAAACTTGCGGCTTATAGACTGAAAGATGAAGCGATATTGTGGCATGAAGACTGGAAAAGATCGAGGCATATTGATGCACCTCTAACAAGTTGGGAGGAATTTAAAATGGCCTTCCTTGATCATTACCTCCCATATGAGATCCAAGAGGCACGTGCCGATCAATTTCTAAATCTTCGTCAAGGAAGTATGAGTGTTAGAGAATACAACCTTCAGTTTAATTCTTTGGCTCGATATGCTCCGAATGTGGTGGCCACAATGAAAGATAGAGTACATCGATATGTGGACAGATTAAAGCCATATTTAGTGAGGGACTGTACCATCACTACTTTGAACAAAGATATGGACATAGCTAGAATTCAAGCCTTTGCATAGAAAATAGAGGACTAGAGGCAAAGAAGAAGGACACAGGAATCTGAGGGAGGGCCATCAAAGAGGGCCAGACCTATGGGGCAGTCTATGGTGTCCCAAGGAGAATTTAGGCCTCTGATGTTTTCTAGACCACCTTGACCATCACTCTCCTATTCCACAGCAGGCACACACTCTCAATTCCGAGGGTTTAGAGGTAGTCAATCTGGACAGAGTAGTGGAATTCATGATAACAGGCAACAAGATTTTCTCGTCAGTTGTGCCAGCGCTGTGGGAGATTTCATTCAGGTGAATGCTGATTTGATACGAATGTTTGCTTTTTGTGTAGTAGGCCAGGATACATGATGAGAGAGTGCCCACAGAGGCCCACATATAGTACGACACGACCTACAGGATCAGCCGTTGTGGCATCGGCGACTGGTGTACAGTCTGCTGGTCGTGGTAGAGGTGCCAGAGGAGCATCCAGTTCCAGTGGAACTCAGAATCGCACTTATGCTCTAGTGGACCGGCAGAATTCGGAGGCATCTCCAGATGTAATTACAGGTATATTGTCCATATTTTCACATAACGTATATGCATTGATTAAAAAGGGCTCTACCCTATCATATGATATCCCATTGTTTGCTGCGAAGTTTGAAGGAGCACCAGAATTATTAGTTAAGCCAATTGAAATATCTACACCAGTTGGTCAATTTATTATATGTAACACCCCGTACCTTCCCAACCCAATGTGACAACGTTGAACAATGGTTACTTAGGTGTCGAGATGCCGTGAGTATGTAATTTGTAATATTAGTGATGAGAAAATTGAAATTTGGCCTTGTACATGTGGTTAACCTTGCGTAGGAGGTGTTTCGTGATTTTCATGGAGTAGTTGTGGGTTTCAAAATGAGGCTAAGAGGACCTCTAAACAAAGGATATTGAGGGTAAGAAGTAAGTTAAAGAATAGGACTTGAAGTATCTAACCAAACCCGCGAAGAAAAGTCGAAAAACAAAATTTTCAAAAATAATTAAGGGGGGGCGCGCCAGAGGGCGTGCCAGGCTACTCTGGAATAAAATTTTTAGCCTAGAGGCAGCAAGCTGGCGCGCCCAAGGGCGTGCCAGGATGGTTTTTCCATTTTTCGAAAGTTGGAAATTTCTTAAGTCCCAAGGGTGCCCGGGGACGTATTGAGCCGATTTTTGCCACGATTCTTCTACAACCATGAGAATATACATGAAATGAGGGAAATATTATATTGGTATGATAAAATTACTCGAGAACGGATTTGTCATCAAAATGACGATTTACCCCTGTAGTCAAAATAAGTCATACGTGGCTAGAATTGCTTGTTTTTGGAATTGAGGCTACGAGTATGAATTGAGTGAGTGGGAATATCGTTGTAAAAAGTATATTATGGATTACACATTGATGTTAGTGAGTTAAGATGATATGGGTTATTGGGCCTAATTTGAGACCAAAATAAGTAAAACATGCATGGCCCAATGGGTCAAAAAGACCCATTCTTCCATTGACTAAATATATACACAAATAATATTGGATAAGCATGGACTCAAGTCCTATAAAAAGGGGGAAAATCAGATTTTAATTCATTATGCATACACATAACTTTCTCTCATTTTCTAGAGTTTTCAAGATAACTCCTTTGGTGGCTCTTCAAACCCTAAGGTATTTTTGGACAAGATCATCCTCTTCCAAGCTTGGGTAAGTGATTATTCTTGTACTTTAACATATTATGAGCATGAGAAATTATGTGGGTCATGTTGGTTATGCTTGGAAGTATTGGATATGGCACTTTTGGTTTTTTTTTTGTGAAAAAGATGTGTTATCCATGGGATTGTAACTTGAATTATGACTTGAGGTTTTGATGAAAGATCATGGTATGGATGAAATAACAACATTTATGGTGTTATTATGGTCCTAAACTTGTTATTTTTCTATGAGTGTAAATTATGGGATTTTGGCCGATTTGTTGTTGTGAGGTGTATTGAAGTAAATTAATGGCATAATTGTGATGTTGTGATGATGGAGAAATGTAAAGTATGAACTTGGTGTGACATGCTATTGGTTATCATGTATTGGTCAATGTATGGAATATTGTGGGATTATTGGTACAATAATTTCATAAATGGTATTGTCAAGGGGGAAATGACATGTTAAAGCCAAACATGTGACTTATTGTTATTGTATATTGGTGGTTAATGTTGGTTACGTTATGTACTTGTGTTGTAGAGTGAAACATAAGGACGGAGAAGGACTGTTGTCCGCACACTTAACATTGTAGAATTTTATTGCAAATACAAGGTATGTAAGGTTACTCTTTCCGTATCATTCTACAACATATTGTTCCTATTGACATTGGACTTGTTTCAATTCCGAAAGGCTTGAAGTATAGCAAATCAGGTTGACGTATATTATTATTCATATGTGTCCTATTCTTAGATGACTTATGATACACTTATCTCTTGTTCATTGATTGGAGTTCCAAAGATGTCATAACGTTGAAATCTCAAGAAGAACTATTTCAAGAGAGTAATAACATAAGAGAATCTCTTTAATCTTAGATGGCATTTTCCAATCATGTCTTGTTCCAAAGTCCTATAATATGATGATTATCCTTGTACAAATCTTTCATAAGTAAAAGTACCAATCTCATAAGATCCCATAAGAGTAATAAGAGAGGTGATGTGCAAGTTAATATATCTATTTCCTCATAAGTGAAGATGTCAATCTCATGAAGTACAAGAGGGAAGTAATATATATATGTGTGATTCAAATTATGTCACGATCCTCAATGCCTCAATCACTCTTAAGAATGGAAGTAAGAATAACAAGAGAAAGAAGTAGTGTATATTTCATAAGTAATCATGGGTGGTATCCCAGGGGTTAAAATACCTAGCATGGGTCGATCCCGATACATCCTAGGGGCACTATAAAAGCCTAGCATGGGTTATGATGGTACATCCCAGGGGCGACACGAAAGCCTAGCATAGGTTAATATAACATCCCAGGGGCGATAAGCCTAGCATGGGTTAATGACATCCCAGAGGCGACACGAAAGCCTAGCATGGGTTCACATAACATCCCAGGGGTCAAAGTACCTAGCATGGGTTAATCTTATCCCAGGGACGACAGAACAGCCTAGCATGGGTAGAACAATAAAGATGAATAAATATGAAGACAAGAGAAGTAAAGAACATAATATACATGGTTCCCCATAGAAAAAAAAAGAGTTTATTCAGGTTCATTAATTCTTTTATATTGATTCCATGATTGTTGTTATTATGTATGATGATTTCTTATGAGCGTTACATACTCAGTACATTCTTCGTACTGACCCCCTCGGGGGACTTACCTTACATGTTGCAGGTGCAGGCATTAGTAGACTTCCTCTGTAGACTGGGGATCATTTGCAGATATTTGGTGAGCTCCAGTTGGTTCGGAGCCCCCTGAGTCATAGATGTATATTTGTTGTGATGTTATATAAATTGTATAAAGCGGGGATTTGTCCCGACTGTAAGTTGGTCTTGTTGATGCATCTGTTAGAGGCTTTTGTAGACATATGTGGGTATATGGATGTAAGAGACGAGTATGTAGAAGATGAATGTCCGTTTTGACTTAATGGCCC
The DNA here is from genome assembly GCA_031232105.1 of Capsicum rhomboideum. NCBI lineage: Eukaryota > Viridiplantae > Streptophyta > Magnoliopsida > Solanales > Solanaceae > Capsicum > Capsicum rhomboideum. The sequence goes on from CP124715.1 coordinate 103,203,424, forward strand.
CGACGGCCAAGTTTTCTAAATATATATATGTATAGCATATGTTTCCATGATTCATGTCTTCCGCATAGTCGCATGAGATATAATAAGATGCATACGAGGTTACGCATACGAATGTGCATGAGCAAAGATTGGTTCTCTCGGTCCATATCGGCTTCGGGTACTAGTCCGGCCCGAATGGGATTTTGAGTCGTGACAAAAGTGGTATCAGAGCAGGTCGTTCTAAGGGTGTCTACAAAGCCGTGTCTGAGTAGAGTCTTCCTTATGGATGTGTTGCGCGCCACATTTATAAGTAGGAGGCTACGGTACATTTAGGATGTTGTTTCTTTTCTTCATTCCAGATCGTGCAATAGAGCCAGTGTTGTAAGTTAAATTGTATCTGACTAGAGGAATGGTTTATGGTTATGACACACTAGTTGATCTTAGTGAGAGGGAAATTGTGTCATAGTAGATTATCGAGCTAAGGAGTTACATTAAGCAGAAGGACCTCGATGTGAGGCAACATGAGTGATTGTAACTCTTAAGGGACTATGATATGGGTGTTTGATCTATCATTCAAGGAAGGTAAATGTGATAGCCGAGGTATTAAGCCGCAAAGCAATAGGAAGCAAGAGTGGTCAGTTTATGGAAAAACAAAGTATCGTTAAGGGTCCACATCAATTAGATGGGTTGAGATTTCGTTATCTTGAAGCTCTGGATGAAAGGAGTGTAGTGTACAATGCACCAGAGTCTTCATTGTAGCTGAGAGAAGGAAAAATAGTATGCGAATCCTACTATACTTTAGGAAAAAAAGAGGGAGGAGAGTATACAGAGAAATAGAAAAAAAAAAAAAAAAAAAAAAAGAGGAAATATTTGAGCTTATATAAGGAGAGAGTACTTCAATGCCAAGGTAGATTTTATGTATCGGGTATATATATATATATATATGAGCTAAAGGAATGCATTATGGTAAGAGCACCTCATTTACGATATTCTATTTAGTAGGGCGTAATCAATATGTACCATGACTTGGAAGCGACTTACTGATAAGATTACATGAAAAGAATATTGAGAAATTTATGCTTCAGTAATTGAAGTAATAACAAGCCAAGGTAAAGTGTTTGGAATCTGGAGGTTATAGGCTATGTAGAGATTCCTTTTAGTTGGAAATGAATGTGATGCCACATGGGTAATAATTGATAAGCTTATTAAGTTAACACATTTGTGGGAACCCAAGGGGATGTAAGTATGGCTTTTCGTCTTCAGACAGATGGACAAGCAAGCCGTACTATTTTAACATGGAAGGTTAGTCCTATATAGCGTACCTTGTAAGGTCATGCGAAGATATGGTCAAGTCGTACATGACTTTGAGGTATCCCAAGAATTCTCCACAGTTCATTCAGTAGTTCACTTGCGATGCTTTGAAAGTGTATGGGAGAGCTATCTCGAATTGCTTCCAATAAAGATGTATAAGCAATAAAGAAGTAGCTTCTGTGAAGGCACTATTGGAGGTACTAGCATGTAGAAGGAGTCACAAGGGAGACCAAAGAAAAAAAAATGTTCGTGATCGTAGATGATTAAGTATGCTTAAAAGCGTTACTCATGAAAGGTATAATGGAATTCCGAAAGAAGGGAAAAGTGACCCTATACAACATGCCATGTGAAATTACCGAAAGTGCATAAGAGTTCCATTTCATATTGTTTCCATTGAAATACTTATTGTTATTCTAGACCGACAAGTGAAAAAGGCTAATAAGTAAAGACGTACTTTTTGTAAGAGTTATTTGGAGAAATCAACAAGTCAAAGAGATCGCATGAGACGTTGGAAAAAAAAATGATGATGAAATCGACGTACCCATATTTGTTTCAAATGGAAGAAAAGGTTCAACATGTGGAAGTGGACCAATACTAAGTAAAAATCCATGAGCCTTAAGTGTTTATGCGTACATATGCTAATATAGAGATGCATTTGTTGTAATTGAAGCGACATCGTTAACATTCGAGGACGAATGTTTCTAAGGGGGGAGAATGTAACACCTCGTACCTTCCCAACCCAATGTGACGACGTTGAACAATGGTTACTTAGGTGTCGAGATGCCGTGAGTATGTAATTTGTAATGTTAGTGATGAGAAAATTGAAATTTGGCCTTGTACATGTGGTTAACCTTGCGTAGGAGGTGTTTCGCGATTTTCATGGAGCAGTTGTGGGGTTCAAAATGAGGCTAAGAAGACCTCTAAACAAAGGATATTAAGGGTAAGAAGTAAGTTAAAGAATAGGACTTGAAGTATCTAACCAAACCCGCGAAGAAAAGTCGAAAAACAAATTTTCGAAAAAAATTAAGGGGGGGCGCGCCAGAGGGCGTGCCAGGATGGTTTTTCCATTTTTCGAAAGTTGGAAATTTCTTAAGTCCCAAGGGTGCCCGGGGACATATTGAGCCGATTTTTGCCACGATTCTTCTACAACCATGAGAATATACATGAAATGAGGGAAATATTATATTGGTATGATAAAATTACTCGAGAACAGATTTGGCATCAAAATGACGATTTTACCCCTATAGTCAAATAAGCCATACGTGGCTAGAATTGCTTGTTTTTGGAATTGAGGCTACGAGTATGAATTGTGTGAGTGGAATATAGTTGTAATAGGTATATTATGGATTACACATTGATGTTAGTGAGTTAAGATGATATGGGTTATTGGGCCTAATTTGAGACCAAAATAAGCAAAACATGCATGGCCCAATGGGTCAAAAAGACCCATTCTTCCATTGACTAAATACATACACAAATACTATTGGATAAGCATGGACTCAAGGCCTATAAAAAGGTGGAAAATCAGATTTTAATTCATTATGCATACACATTACTTTCTCTCATTTTCTAGAGTTTTCAAGATAACTCCTTTGGTGGCTCTTCAAACCCTAAGGTATTTTTGGACAAGATCATCCTCTTCCAAGCTTGGGTAAGTGATTATTCTTGTACTTTAACATACTATGAGCATGAGAAATTATGTGGGTCATGTTGGTTATGCTTGGAAGTATTGGATATGGCACTTTTGGTTTTTTTTTTGTGAAAAAGATGTGTTATCCATGGGATTGTAACTTGAATTATGACTTGCGGTTTTGATGAAAGAGCATGGTATGGATGAAATAACAACATGTATGGTGTTATTATGGTCCTAAACTTGTTATTTTTCTATAAGTGTAAATTATGGGATTTTGGCCGATTTGTTGTTGTGAGGTGTATTGAAGTAAATTAATGGCATAATTGTGATGTTGTGATGATGGAGAAGTGTAAAGTATGAACTTGGTGTGACATGCTATTGGTTATCATGTATTGGTCAATGTATGGAATATTTTGGGATTATTGGTACAATAATTTCATAAATGGTATTGTCAAGGGGGAAATGACATGTTAAAGCCAAACATGTGACTTATTGTTATTGTATGTCGTTGGAAGGTAATTGGTGGTTAATGTTGGTTACGTTATGTACTTATGTTGTAGAGTGAAACATAAGGACGGAGCGGGACTATTGTATGCATACTTAAGATTGTAGAATTGTATTGCGAATACAAGGTATGTAAGGTTACTCTTTTTGGATCCTTCTACAACATATTATTCCTATTGACATTGGACTTGTTTCAATTCCGAGAGGCTTGAAGTATAGCAAATCAGGTTGACGTATATTATTATTCATATGTATCCTATTCTTAGATGACTTATGATACACTTATCTCTTGTTCATTTATTGGAGTTCCGAAGATGTCATAACGTTGAAATCTCGAGAAAAACTATTTCAAGAGTGTAATAACATAAGAGAATCTCTTTAATCTTAGATGGCATTTTCCAATCATGTCTTGTTCCAAAGTCCTATAATATGATGATTATCCTTGTACCAATCTTTCATAAGTAAAAGTACCAATCTCATAAAATCCCATAAGAGTAATAAGAGAGGTGATGTACAAGTTAATATATCTATTTCCTCATAAGTGAAGATGTCAATCTCATGAAGTACAAGAGTGAAGTAATATATATATGTGTAATTCAAATTATGTCACGATCCTCAATGCCTCAATCACTCTTAAGAATGTAAGTAAGAATAACAAGAGAAAGAAGTAATGTATATTTCCTAAGTAATCATGGGTGGTATCCCATGGGTTAAAATAACTAGCATGGATCGATCCCGATACATCTCAGGGGCTATATAATAGCCTAGCATAGGTTATGATGGTACATCCCAGGGGCGACACGAAAGCCTAGCATGGGTTAATATAACATCCCAGGGGTGATAAGCCTAGCATGGGTTAATGACATCCCAGGGGCGACACGAAAGCCTAGCATGGGTTCACATAACATCCCAGGGGTCAAAGTACCTAGCATGGATTAATCTCATCCCAGGGGCAACAGAACAGCCTAGCATGGGTAGAACAATAAAGATGAATAAATATTAAGACAAGAGAAGTAAAGAACATAATATACATGGTTCCCCACATAAAGAAAGATAGTTTATTCACGTTCATTAATTCTTTTATATTGATTCCATGAGTGTTGTTATTATGTATGATGATTTCTTATGAGCCTTACATACTCAGTACATTCTTCGTACTGACCCCCTCAGGGGACTTACCTTACATGTTGCAGGTGCAGGCATTAGTAGACTTCCTCTGTAGACTGGGGATCATTTGCAGATATTTGGTGAGCTCCAGTTGGTTCGGAGCCCCCGAGTCATAGATGTATATTTGTTGTGATGTTATATAAATTGTATAAAGCGGGGATTTGTCCCGACTGTAAGTTGGTCTTGTTGATGCATCTGTTAGAGGCTTTTGTAGACATATGTGGGTATATGGATGTAAGAGACGAGTATGAAGAAGACGAATGTACATTTTGACTTAATGGCCCCAACGGCCAAGTTTCCTAAATATATATATGTATAGCATATGTTTCCATGATTCATGTCTTCTGCATAGTCGCATGAGATATAATAAGATGCATATGAGGTTACGCATACGAATGTGCATGAGCAAAGATTGGTTCTCTTGGGACATATCGACTTCGGGTGCCAGTCCGGCCCGAATGGGATTTTGGGTCGTGACATTATAGTTAAAAAGACTAGATCATAATGGTCTAGTAAATGTTTGTGATCATTATACGTTGGATGATCTTATCGGGATGGAAATGATAGATTTTAATGTTGTAATGGATATGAAATGGTGAGTTTCTTATTATTTCACGGTAGATTACCGAGCTAGGAAGTTACATTTGTAATTTCCATAAAAGACTGTCCGTGAATGGAGGAGAAACGTTTGAGCATCAAGCGGTAAATTGATTTTCTATCTTAAGGTAAGGAACTGATGTCCAAGTGTACATATGTCACCTAATAGACCCAGTATGTCCCCGCAGAGAGGGTGCACTAGTGTTGTTTGCACAAAAAGGAACAAAAAAATGGCACATTGAGAATGTGTATTGGTTATCAGCAACTGGAAAAAAAAATGATTGACTTGATAATGAGTTATCATCAAGTAAGGGTTAAAGAAAAATATATATCCAAGACAACTTCCCAAACATGGTATGGTCATTATTGGGTGTGAGTTATGTCATTTAAACTACTAGTAGTGGTTGTGGGTGATGAATAGGGTTATACAAGCCATGGTTAGATATGTGTGAGACCACGTTTAGAAATGACATTCAATCTCACGAGAGAACCATGCTAATAAGTTGCGACAAGTGTTACGGATTCTTCATGACCGTAAGCTATATGCAAAGTTCGCTAAACCTAATTTTTGGTTAAAACTTGTATCGTTCTTGGGTCACATTGTATAGTATGTGTATTGATGTAACATGGTACCGTAATAGCGTATGTCTCAAGACAATTGCGCCCACATGAGAACACTTATCCTACACCTGATTTTAAGTTAGCAATGGTGAGATTTGTTTTAAAGATATGGCGTCACTATTCGTATGGGGTTCAGGTTGATATATATATATATATATATATATATATATATATATATATACTGATTACAAGAGTTTGTGATATCTCGTTAAATGGAAAAAAAGAAGGGAAATTGAGTCCACGTTATATAGGCCCATATGAAATTATTAGAAGATTTGGGCAAGTGGCGTATGAGTTGGCACTACCCCAAGAACTCTCCTCAGTCCATCCAGTGTTTCATGTGTCGATGCTTCGAAAGTGCATAGGAGATCCGTCTCGTATTGTTCCCATTGAGGATGTCCAAGTTACGGAGGATCTTACTTATGAAGAGGCACCCATTGCTATTCTAGATCGACAAGTAAAAAGGTTGAGGAATAAAGACATAGCTTCCATAAAAGTCCTTTGGATAAATCAACAAGTAGAGGAGATCACATGGGAAGCGGAAGAAATGATGAAATCCAAGTACCCCCATCTATTTCAAATGGACGAAAAAGTTCAAAGTGCGGAAGTGGAGCAATAAAAAGTAAGCATCCATGAGCCTTAAGTGTTTATGTATATGTATGCTAATATAGAGATGCATTTATTGTAATTGAAGCGATATTGTTAACATTCGAGGATGAATGTTTCTAAGGGGGGAACAATGTAACACCCCGTACCTTCCCAACCCTACTTGACAACTTTGCACAATGATTACTTAGGTGATGAGATGCCATGAGTATGTGTTTTATAGTGTCATTGATGAAACATTTGATATTGGTCCTAATATGTGTGATTAAACCTTAGTCGAAGGTGTTTGTGACTTCGTGGAGAAATTATGGGGTGAAAATGAGGCTTGGAGGACTTCCAAGCAATGGATATTAAGGTTGGGAGGTAAGCAAAAGACTTGAACTTAAAGGATCTAACCAAATCCGCAAAGAAAAGTCGAAGAACGGAAAAAAATCCCATTTTGGGTGTGGGGCGTGCCCAGCCGCTTCTGGCCAAAAATGTTTTGGCACAGGAAGCCCTAGGGCACGCCAGGCCACTCTGAGCTGAAATTTTCAGCCCACAGGCAGCAAACGGGCGCGCCAAGCGGCGTGCCGGGGTGGTTTTCACCAAAATTTTTCTTCGACTATTATGATGCATATAAGACCTTTAAGTCATCGTATCATTACTCCATCATAGTAGGACTATTCTTAAGCGAATTTAGCATCCAAGTTGGGGTTAATTCTTCGTCACAAGTGTTTTAACAAATTATGTTCAAGTAAGCCATGAGCGACTAGAATTCCTATTTTTGCGAGTGAGGCTATGAATGGGAATTGGTGAGTGAATATTGTTGTGACAATTATGGAATTAATTAAACATGAGATACATGATGGATTACACATTGATTTTAGTGGGATAAGATAATATGTGTTAATGGGCCAATTTGAGGCCTAAAATGAAGACAAAATGCTTGGCCCAATGGGTCAAATGACCCATTCTCCCTTTGACCATCAATTATTGATCAAGCATGACTAAGGATAAGATTAAAAGGGATATAAGAGGGCTATATAAAGTCCACCAAATCAGATTTTATTCATTCAAAAGGCACATGCTTTTTTAGAAATTTCTCTAACATTTCTCTCAACTCAAACCCTAAAAACCCTAAAGCAACAACACTTCTTTGGACAAGATCACTCATTTGCAAGTTTGGGTAAGTGATTATTCTTATGGATTCGTATATTATATGCATGGGAGAGTATGTATATCATGGTGGTTATGTCTAAAAGTGTAAATGATACATTTTTGCTTTTTGCCAAAAGATGTGTTATCCATGGGATTTAAACTTGAAAGATGACTTATGGTTTTGATGAAAGTGCATGGTATGGATGAAATATCAACATGTATGGTGTGATTATGTTTCTAAACTTGCTACTTTTCTATAAATGTAAATTATGGGATTTTGGCCGATATGTTGTTATGAGGTGTATTAAGGTGACTTGATGGATTCATTGTGATGTGGTGTTGATGAGAAAATGTAAAGGAGGAACTTGGTGTGATATGCTATTGGTTTAGGATGTAATGGTCAATGTATGGAATATTGTGGTATTTTAAAGGGTGAAATAATGTTGTAGGGCAATCATGTAGCTCATGGTCGTCTTATACACTTGGAATGTAACTTGTGGTTAATGTGAATTCTGTTATGTACTTGTGTTGTAGAGTGAAACATAAGGAAGGAGCGGGACTATTGTATGCACATTTAAGATTGTATAATCATATTGAGAATACAAGGTATGTAAGGTTACTCTTTCCGTATCCTTCTGCAGCTCGTAGTATTCACATTAGTGTTGTACTAGTTCATTCCGAAATGTCCAAAGGTGTCTCATTTCAAGTTGTTAGCTATTGTTAAGTCACACATTCCTCATTCATTAGTCGTTGTTGCTCATGTGTTGCATAATTATGGACATGGTTCCAAAATCCCAATAATGTTATGTTCCAAAACTCCCAATAAGGTTATGACTACAATTATATCAATCTCTCTTGAGTGAGCGTAACAATCTCTCACAAGTAAAAGTACCAATCTTATAAAAGTAATGAAGGAAGTAATGTGCAAGCTAATGTATCTATCCCTCACAAGTAAGGGTATCAATCTTACAAGAGTAAAGACATGAAGTAATGTATATATGTGTTCCCAATAATGTTTCCATCACCAATGCATCACTCTCATAACAAAAGTAAAGAGAAGAAGCAATACAAAGAAGTAATGCTTATATGGTTACTTTATGTTTGATTGAGTATGGATCACAAATCTAATGGCATAAGCTCGGATGGAACAATCCGAATATCATATTATATTATGTATATATATATATATAATATATATATTATACTAACCCACCAATAGAGTGGATGTATGTTATTAATCCACCAATAGAGTGGATGTATGTTATTAACCCACAAATAGAGTGGATGTATGTTAATAACCCACCAATAGAGTAGATGTATTTTAAATTATTAACCCACCAATAGAGTGGATGTACGTTATTAACCCACCAATGAATAGAAAGAATCTCTTAAACAGAAAAATCTCTTGGAGGCAAGTCTCTTGAGTGAAGGTAACTCTCTGGAATGGAGGGGTATATGGAGGATAGTATATGAATAATAAGGATATGAAAGAATAATCATAAATGACAATAACAGAAGAAATGTACATGATTCCACATATAAAACGAGGGTTATCCGCATTGGCTATTTCTTTTAGATTGACTCCAATGTTGTTGGCATGTCTAATGCAGTTTTTTATGAGCCTTACATACTCAGTACATTCTTCGTACTGACCCCCTTGGGGGACTTACTTTACTTGCTGCAGGCGCAGGTGCTAGTAGACCTCCTCAGTAGGTTGGGGACCATTTGCAAATCTTTGGTGAGCTCCAGTTGCTTCGGGGCTTTCCTAGTCATTATGCACTTTTGTTTGGTATTGTATATGAGTATAGAGCGGGGTGTTGTCCTGACTCTAGGGTTTTCATAGTATGTATCTGTAGAGGCTTTGTAGACTTATGTGGGAAATAGAATGTAAGATATGTATGTTCATTTTGACGTAATGTCCCTAACGGCCAAGTTTCATATATTGTACATGTTTTCCATGACTTCCGTCTAGTGGCATGAGACATAATGATGTTCACACAAGGATATGCATACGAATGTACATGAGCAAAGATTGGTTCTCTCAGGCCATATCGGCTTCGGGTGCCAGTCCGTCTCGTTGGAACTCGGGGCGTGACAAAACAGAGATGGAGGGCTGAACTTATCTTCTGATAATGAAAAAAAATAGTCTCACTAATATCCTATGTCATATCAATGAATATATAACCTTTGGAATACCACATACATACTGCCAATACTTAGTGTCACGACCCAAATCCTTCATGAGTGGCACCCACACTACTCACCCGATGGGAGAACAATCTACCCCAAAATACCAACTCAAATCAACACTTAAAAGAAAATAATTTAAACTAATCCATCAATAAATAGTCATCAAAACCTAAATAAAACCATAAGTACAACTAAAAGCGGAACATTGTACTTAAATAAACCATCCCTAGGACCCAAAAGTTGTCTATTTCAAAACTACTAAAGAATGTCAAGAAGGGGATGCAACCCCAAAAATTGAATGAAAAACATAAGTTCAGAACAATGAACTATGCTGCTGATGAGAGATTCTATGGTATCCTGGAATAAGCTGCTCACCCTGAAATTAGAAGTCAATCACTAGGTTCACAAGTGAGGTCGCGTAGGAGTTGCTGGAATATGCGTTGCACTCACAAAAGTAAATACAATTATAATATCAGCACACAAGAACAACAGTGTACAGGTAGGGTCATTTGGCCAACCCAAGATGAAAATATGAACACTTAACTAAGTAATAGTACAACAAGTTAATCTATGCTCAAAACAATTATACACTTAGCACATAACACCAAATAGCAATTTAGGATTTTAAACAACAGTCAAGTTCAATCAAGACAATTTAAGCAACTATCAAGCATAGATAATTATTCCCCGATTCACTCATGGAACAGTCAAACTCACCTGAACCTCGAACATACACGCTATACGTAATAATCCACCTTCTAGCCATGACCTGCAAGGGACAAATTTTGTCCATGTACTAAACCCCAGATATAAGTGTCTGCCAACCTTATTTCACCAATAACCCGTAAGAACGTCCCAAATACAAAAACATTCCACATTTTAGAAATAAGGCAAGTCAAATCAATAAGCAAGTAAAATCATTACATTGACCACACCAAACAACATACATTAACCAGCCTCACTACAAAGTAGTTAACATGCACATATAATACAAGTTGGATTAAACTACAATACCATCACCTACCTCGAACCAAGCTTGCACAACTCCTCTAAGCCGAGGTTTTACCCTTCCATGCAATTTTCGCTTGCTCATGGTCTAGAATATGCATGATAACATATAATTAATGAAATGACCTATCATGTTGGGACTTATAACTCTCCCCCAACTACAAAGGTCAAGTTTATGATCATTCCCTTCCCGTTCTGGGGCTTTTCTACCGTAATTCACCTAAAACTATCAATTCTATGGATAAATTAGTGAATTAACAAAATGCAAGGGTAAATCAACTGTTAATAATCAAAACCCTTAACTTATTACTTAAATTTACCCCTTGCACCAGAAAATAACCAAAACCCGCCCTAAAACCCTCCTCAAACTCTATAAATTAGTTATTCTAAGGCTTAATCATCACTTACAAGTTTACGGGGATGAATTACTTACCTTTTTGAAACCAAACGATGAATTTCTTGTGTATTTCACCCTAAATTGCCCTTTCCTTGCCCTAAAATGAGTTTTGAAATAATAAACTATTTTAGGGAAAATATTAATTGAACTGCAGTTTTCACCGCTATAGTGGTATTGCTATAGTGGTACCTACCGCTATAGCAGTCATTGACCACCTTTGAGCACTTCCACTACAGTGGTGTGCCAGCTGCTATAGTGGAGTTGACGAGACAAAAAGTCTGTCTTCGCCCAAAAATCCCACTTTTTACAATATACCTTAAACTCAAGACATTCCAATCAATGCCCTTCATGCTAAAATCAATTTTGGAAGTTCTACTTATCCAAATTCGGTTTCATAAATTCCTACAGGTTCCATATCATCTTAGAAAAATAGAAATAAAAATCAACACCTCCAAACCTGTTCAAATCCTTCTCGAATTTCCCTAGACCATGCCTCGCTCCGATTTCATTTGAAACTAGACTAGCCTAAAATTTGTAACTTTCAAATTGGAAGGATTTTGGACATGAGGTTTTAAATAAAGAACTTACACATAGCAATGAAGAGGTTCATTACAACATATACCAATTTACCCATCGTTCATCCCCAAATGATCAAACGCAAAAAATAAGATAAAGTGAGGAGAGAAAGAGTACATGTAGCCTCAAACAGTTGAGGGTACTTATCTCTCATGTCCTTCTCGATTTCCCAAGTGTCTTCCTTAATCGAAAGATGCTTCCATTGTACCTAAGCCAAATGAATTTCCTTCATTCTCAATTTTTGAACATCCCAATCTAGAATCGCTACTGGTTCCTCCTCATAATCCAAATCTTTATCCAGAAGCACTGAATCTCATTTAGTGATGTAGTCTCCATCCCCATAGTATCATTTAAGCATAGAAACACGAAATACCAGATGGACTCCCGATAATCTCGATAGTAGAGCTAACATGTATACAACTGAATACATACCTTTGAGAACCTCGAAGGGACTAATGTACCAAAGGATGAGCTTGCCCTTTTTTCCAAATCTCATGACCCCCTTCATGGGAGACACCTTAAGCAAAACTTTCTCACCAACCTTGAAGTCCATGTCTCTTACCTTATGGTTCGCATACTCTTTCTACCTACTTTAAGCAGCCAACAACTTAGTTTGAATGAACCTTACCTTTTCTTGAGCTTCTTTTACCAAGTCTGTGTCCAAAGGTTTGACATCTCCTACCTCAAACTACCCAATAGGTGACCTATACTTTCTTTCATAAAGTGCTTTGAATGGTGCCATATTAATGCTGGAATGGTAACTGTTGTTGTATCAAAACTCACAAAATTGAAGAAAATGGTCCCAGCCACCACCAAAATCAATAACACAAGCATTCAACATATCCTCTAATACTTGAATCATCCTCTCGAACTTCCCATCAGTTTGAGGATAAAAGGTTGTGCTAAAAGTGATCTTGGTACCTATCTCCTCATGCAGCTTGTCCTAAACTTGGAAATGTACCTTGCATCCCTATCAAAAATAATAGTAAGTAGTACCCCATGAAGTCTGAAAATATCCTTGACGTAGATTTTAGCTAACTACTGAAAGTTGTAGTGTACACGAATCGGTAAGAAGTGAACTAACTTCGTTAACCAATCCACTATCACCCAATGGAGTCATACTTTCCCAAGGTCTTAGGTATACCCACTATTGCCACTTATTTGTATCTCTTTCTTATAATTTTTTATGTTATTCATTCATAATATGAGGCTAATTATCCTTTGAATAGTGATCATCTCAGCTACTTTGGGTCTACAAAGAGTTTTGATGAAAATAAATGCAAAAATAAAGGAAAAGGGCTTAGAATGATGCATGGATCAAAAATTGGTCACCCGCCCACGGAGATGGGGACCTGCCCACGCAGATGAGGCTGCAAATGGCCAAAATAATGAACTAAAATGGGTTGAAACCTCACTTGCGCCCTGACCTATGGGGGCAAATGCCCATCTGCGGTGGCAGGTGAGAAAGCAGATGACCAATGCGGTGGCATTTTAGTAATTACATGAAATGCAATTTTCAAGCTATAAAAGGGACTTTTCAAATCTAAAACTCCATCTTTGGCATATTTTTAAACGTTGGAGGGTAGGGTTCTTGACCCAACACCCTTGGAGTGAAGATTTGGAGGCTTTGTAGTGAATATTTCTTAATTTTTTCTTCATTCCATTGCTTTGTATTGAATATTTAGGTGTAGTTAGATTCAGTCTTGAATATTATTGTTGGACACAATGCAATGTTTATGTTTTGGATTTTGATTTTGATTTTATCTCATGCTTTTATATTGATTGATTACTCTTGATTTTAAAATGGGTTTTGCTCTTCTAAATTAGTCTCATGCTTTATCAATTTCTACTTTAATTGAGCTTGAAAGAGGAGATTAGATTGGGCATTGCCCATTTACATCCATTAATACCTGAAAGAGCTAATTGAGATTGGGAAAGATTAATTTAGTGTGATTTGGGATGTAATACCCATCTAATGGAATTTGTTGCTAGATATAGTCAAATCCTAGTGTAGACATACATTAGACTATTCTTGGTGAACTTGGCTAATATTCAATGGAATTTATCCAAGAAATATTCATCAATTGATGGAAAGACATGGTGGATACTTGAGGTTCCAAGGCTAATTTGCTAATCCATGAATTAATTATGAGTACTTGATTTAAATACTTTATATCGTGGATAGAATTAATTCCACACTTTCATTTCCCTTATTTCCCATTGTTTGTGAAAAGCATTGTTCAACTCGTTCATATTTTAATTGGTTCTATCCGTGTTATATTTTTGTAATCGAAAACCCCCAAAAACACTTGTATCTTTGTTTGGATTTTAGCTAGTGGCTTTTATTCCATACTTTCTTGATCGCTAGGCACATTGTTCCTCGTGGATTTGACCCCAACTCTAAATTGGGTAAATTTATTACAAACGACCACATACATTCATATTCGAGAGTGTACTTGAGCGTCATCAAAAATGGTGCCATTACCGGGAAACAATTTGGCATATTGAGTTAGTTTGGAATTTTAGCTTACTTACTTTGATTCAAACTTGTGAATATATTTTATTTCTTATGTTAGGTAGATTTTGTTTTGTTGTACTTGTTACAATGGCATCTTTGGATGAAATCGAGTTTGGTGATTTTAAATCTTATTTTAATGACCCATGTCCTTATTGTGGAGGGCCCCACTTTTGGAAAAATTATATAAAAGCTCCCGGGAGAGAGGTGTGTGCACCATATCAATCCTATATGGGATCTACTTATTATGAGCGTGGTGGTCAAAGTAGATATTGTGATGCTTGTGAAAATAACCCTTCCCTCTCCCAAAGCTCTAACAAATTTTCTAGTTGTGCTTTTGAGTTTGATATGAGCAATAATATGAAGTTGGAAGCACAAGGAGCCGGTCATAAAGGCATTCAAGCAATGCTTCAAACTAACTTGGATCGAGCACCTAAAATTGGTGAGGAGGTACTTCTTATACATCAATCCATGCTGGAATCAAAAGTAGTTAGTAAAGGAGAAGAAACCCCTTGTAAAGATGCCTTTCAAAATGAAGAAACATAAGACAAATTGGAAATTGTGAGCCAAGAGTGGCTCTTTAATCAAGCGCAACATCTTGAATCCTATGGGAAACTGCGTGAGGGAATCTCCCTAATAAAGGGTGATTTCTTCCAAATGCATGTTGAGAAATGTCATGAAATGATCCAACTTGAACTTGTCATTTATGAGTTGAAGGCCAATGTGAAAGCAAAACTTAAGGCATATGATGCTCCTCTTCAAATGGTCAAGGATAATGAGTTCAAGTTGAGTTCCAATGAAGATGTGGTCAAGATGTATGTTGAAGAATTCATAGTGATTTTCCAACCTACCCAGCCAAAAATAATGCAAGATGCCAAAATTGATAAAATGATACTAGAGTTGAAAAATAAAGCCAATCAAATCCTTTGTGAAGACTCTAGTTCATTCCAGGGAGAGAATGTCAAGAAAGATGCCAATTCGAGAATGAAGAGGCTTAAACCTCATTCCAACCATTTTTTAACGTTGTGCTTGGTAGATATGATAGAAACCAAAATAACTGACCAAATGGAGAATTTTGGAGATGAGGGACAAAGTCCCTATATTTTGGAGTTTGTCATTCCAAGAGGGAAAAATGGTGTCCCTCACTTGAAGGCAAAGAATTGTAAAATGTGGTGTCTAACAAGTGGCCTAATGATCTTCTCACCAATGCCCAATGAGCCTAAACAAAATTTTAGTGTAAACTTGGATAAAAGATTTAAGTCTTCAAAATGGCGAGATAGAGTTGGGCTCGTCGCATCCTTACATTTGCCCCCACAAACTTCATTAAAATCTTGATGTGAAGTTGGGATAAAGATTCAAATCCTCAAAGTGGAGAAATAAATGGTAAGGTTTCTTGCGTCATGTCGCGATGTTAAATTAGGCGCTTGATGGGAGGCAACCCATCGTTCTAAAAAAATTTGCATTAAATTTTGAAATTTTAATTTTTAGAATAGCTTAGGAATTTATTTTTGACTAATCCACAAAATTTTGGAGTTTTTGGAAGTGATTTGAATAGGTTTGGATGCAAAAATTTGATGGGAAAGAAACATGAGCCCAGTCTAAGGAGGCTCCTAGTATTCCAACTATTACAATACTACAGGGCGCTCTTATGTCTATTCTCACACCTAGTGCACTTCAGGGAGCTCATTACCTCCTTCTCTACTTTATTTTGCTTGCATTGGAGACAATGCAATATATTTTAGTTGGGGGTGGAATAGCTTAGTTTTTATATGGATGTGTACTATTGATATATTTTGATACATTTGTACCCTTTTCGGGTATTGTTGGAGAGTGTTGCGCCCTTGTCGGGCTTGAAATGAATTATGTGACATTACAAAATTATGGTCTTTGTGAATGGTTTAGTATGGGTGTCACGTTTGACATGAATTTTGGGGAATTCTTGAGTACCCACTTTAACACCCACCATGTGTTTGATAAAAGTCCTAAGTGAAACATCCACCTTGTTCTTTATTACTCCATGTTCCAATGCTAATGTGAAGTCTTCTTGTTGTTGTGTGGAGCTAATTTCAAGAAGTGGGATATGTTGTTCGTTGTTTGAAGTTAAGTTATGTCAATTTTTGTAATTCTTGAGTACCCACACTACTCTTAATGATGTTTACTTTATAATGTGCCCACCATGTGTTCAATGAAATTCTTAAGTGTAGTTTTCTCTACTCTCTTCCATTGTTCATGTGCTAATTGCTATTAGGAAGTGTTCTTGCTACTATGTGTACTTAATTAAAAGTTGTCAAGTCTTCTAAAGAGTGTTTTGATGGCAGCCCAAGTTGAATGATGTTTTTTGTGGTTATGGATATTGTGCGCCCTTGTCGGGTTTGAGCTTAATTTTGATTTTGTTGGATTAGTCGTTTTGCTTGTTTTCACTTCTAGATTAGTTTCTTTATTATGTTAGCTTCTTATAGTTTTTCATTTTGGTAGTTATTTTGGGCGACCTTTTCCTAAATAATAGAGTGAATGATGACATTCTTAAGGAAAAAGCATCGTTATTGTTCTTTTTCGGTGTTGGTGTCATTTGTGCAGGAAAAGTCTGAGTACCCATAGCCATTGTGAATTGGGGTTGTAATTGTTGTCAAGGTAAAGTCTGAGTAACCAATTACTATGGTGAAGTCTGAGTAGTCGTGGCATTATTGCCCTTGTTGGACTCAAAATGTGGGATTGTGACATGTTTGGTACTAATAGTTTTAGTCTTGCATTATGAAATGTTGGAATGAGCATACCCCCTCTGAAATTCTTTGTGAAAAACAAGTGCATGGAAGTGAATGATGTTTGTGACAACACTTTGACTCTTTTGTTCACTCTTTACTCATTAGATGATGATAATGTGGAAAATGACTCCTTTTGTTCTTGTTTAGGAAATGAAATCGATCCTTCTAGAATAGTTTGCATGCCATGTACGGTGACTTTTTGTCCAATAATTCTTGTGCTTACTTGTGTCACCTAGAACTTGCTCGGTTGGTCTTTCAATGATAGTCTTGATTGTGTTTGGTTGGAGAAATAATCTTAGGCCTTCTTTGTAACTTTTTTTTGGAAATCTCTCTAACCTTAAAAGCCTACCTGTGCATAAATGTTATCACTAGTTACCCTATTTGAGCTTAATATCCTTTCTTTGGCAAACACATTACAAGTCTTGGACCTTTTTGAATATTTCCTCTTTTGAAACCTATCCTCCTTGAACTTAAAATTGCCAACTTGAGGCTAAAAGCTCAAGTTGGGGGTATGGTGGAACTTGGAAGAGGTGATCATGCATCGTGGTTTTATAAGTGAGTGCCTTATGAACAAAGCAATGATTGAATAAGAAGATTGAATAAGGAAAAAGAGAAAAGAAAAAAAATGAGAAAAGAATAAAAAAGGAGAAAGTTGTCAATATGTGGATGAACTAGAATGAAAATGAAGGGCACTTGTGTTGTATGGAAATGAAGAGGCAAATGATCAAAGTTTGGATTGTATTGTGTTTTGTAGAGTTCAAGGAAGGTGTATCCACTTTTATCCTAAATGCTTATCCTACCTTTCCCCAATCCTACATTACAATCTAGGAAAAAGTTCTTTGAGATCTCTAACTGATGCTTTTGAGTTAGTAGCGATTGAAAATAAGGGCAATCCTATGGTATGATACTTGTTTGAATTGGAAGTTCTTTATTGAGTGTGAGTGTTTGTGAATTTGTCCCTTGTAGAAGTGTTGTAAATATTGTGTGTTTTTGGGACTTCCTTTCATGCCAGATAGATTAGTAAAGTTGATAAACTCCGAAAATAAGACAAAGGAACATGTTTGATTGACTATTGATTGTGAGTCACTTCTTGAGAATTGGTTGTTGTTACTTTATCATTCTTAAAAACTCCATTGTATTCTTGAAAGTATGTTTGATCTTGAGAGAGTTGCTTGGGTAAGACTCACATGCTTGTTGACTAATTATTAGTATCAACCAAACTCATAATCATGATGCCTAATTGAAAAATATGATGTGAAAGTGTTGATATTGGATTTTGAGCTTAAAGTGATAGCCTCATTAAGTTTTGATTTTGTGTTGCTTGAGGGCAAGCAAAGTCTTTAAGTTGGGGGTGTTGATAACTCGCGGTTTTGCCACTTATTTGTATCTCTTTTCTTATGATTTTTTGTGTTGTTTATTCATAATATGAGGCTAAGTATCCTTTGAATGGTGATCATCTCAGGTACTTTTGGTCTATAAAGAGTTTTGATGAAAAAAGCACAAAAATAAAGGAAAGAGGCTTAAAATGATGCATGGATCGAAAATTGGTCACCCGCCCACGTAGATGGGGACCTGCCCACGCAGATGAGGCCGCAGATGGCCAAAACAGTAAACTGAAAGGGGCTGAAATCTCACCTGTACCCTGACCTGCAGGGGCAGATGCCCATCTGCGGTGGGAGGTGAGAAAGCAGATGCCAATGCGGTGGCATTTTAGTAATTACATGAAATGCAAATTTTAAGCTATAAAAGGGATTTGTCAGATTTGAACCTCCATCTTTGGCATAATTTTCAACCTTGGAGGTTAGGGTTTTTGACCCAACACCCTTGGAGTGAAGATTTGAAAGCTTTGTAGTGAATATTTCTTAATCTTTTCTTCAGTACATTGTTTTGTATTAAATACTTGGGTGTAGTTAGATTCATTCTTGAATATTGTTGTTGGACACAATGCAATGTTTATGTTTTGGATTTGGGTTTTGATTTTATCTCATGCTTATGTACTAATTGATTACTCTTGATTTATAAATGGATTTTGCATGTCTAAAATAGTCTCATGCTTTATCGATTTCTACTTTAATTGAGCTTGAAAGAGGAGATTAGAGTGGGCATTGCCTATTTAATTCCATTAATGCTTGAAAGAGCTAATTGAGGTTGGGAAAGATTAATTTTGCATGATTTGGGACGTAATACCCATCTAATTGAATTTGTTGCTAGATATAGTCAAATCCTAGTGTAGCCATAGATTAGACTATTCTTGGTGACACTTGGCTAATATTTGATAAAATTTAGCCAAGAAATATTCGTCAATCAAAAGACGTGGCGGATACTTGAGGTTCCAAGGCTAATTTGCTAATCCATGAATTAATCATGAGTACTTGATTTAAATACTTTAGATCATTGATAGAATTGATTCCCCGCTTTTATTTCCCTTGTTTCCCATTGTTTGTGAAAAGCATTGTTCAACTCGTTTATATTTTAATTGGTTCTATTTGTGTTATATTTTTATAATCGAAAACCCCCAAAAACACTTGTATCTTTGTTTGGATTTTAGCAAGTGGCTTTTATTCCGTACTTTCTTGATCGCTAGGCACATTGTTCCTCGTTGATTTGACCCTGACTTTTAGTTGGGTAAATATATTGCTAACGACCGTGTACATTCATATTCGAAAGTGTGCTTGAGCATTATCAAAAATGCCATAAAATAAATTTCAACTAGATCTTATATATAGCCACAAAAAGATAAAAGATAGGCATATTTTTTCTCCAAGTATCTAATAGTCCAAATTTACTGTCACCACAATGCCACTAAATCAACCCAGCACCAGATACTCAATTCCCCTTAATTTTCTATGCTTACAATGGTCTAAATTGTAGTTCAACATTTAGAATTAAATCTGGAAGAGAGAGGAGTGAAATAAATATAGGTACCAATGACGGTCTCTTTAGCGGCTAAATGACCGCTAAAGAGACCAGGCCTTGGATGGCCATGCTCCGCTAAAGCGATCTAGAGTCGCTTAAGAGGTGGCCACTAAAATGAAGCCTAGACACTAAAGCAGCTGCACCAGAAAGTTTTATACCAGCCAAATTTAACAAGTCCCAACGGACTCTGACTGGGCGCTCGAGATTGGTTTGGAATCCCATGCTCATAAACAAACTATGCTAACCTACCAAATTTGACATTCTAGACTCAACAGCCCCATCAAAATTTCTATCCGAGGTCATTTCGATAAAAAGAGGATCTCATACCCCTAGGGGCTATTTTAGCCACACTCCACCCAGTAGCCCAAAATGAGTCTGAAAGCATTGAGACCTTGACCGAGGGTCCCCATAGCCTAATATCACCATTATGGAGTCGATAATACTATTAGAATTGGGATCCAAGGCTGTTTATCTAAATTTTAGGCCCGAGACCCTATTCTTAACTTTAAAAGCTCCAAAATAGGAAAATGGCTCTAAAAACTAAACGAATTACCCGACAATCAAACTGTCAGTCCCAATAAGTTATAAATGACCTGGGGCAGCTATAGGAAAGCTCTAAACATATAAAAAGCATGCAAATATAGAAAATATCCTAAAGCATCTCGAGGAAGTAGAGGTCAGCATCACTTGCAGCCTATCAGGTTCGTCCAGGTAGAGCCTCAGATTATAGGTGACTCTCAGATATGTCATAGTGGTCATAGTGGATAGAGTTTTGGTCAGGTATTACGGGGTATTCAGTCTAGTCTTTAGGTCATGGCAGCCATTTTAGGTCAGTAGGTACAGTACATCAGAGGGTTCTAGGGGCATGTTTTGATTGTAGGGTGATTGGTCATTAGTATAAGGAGTGCCTCAGGTGTGATTTAGTCAGCTAGGTTGGTCCAGCTTATGTGTTTTTCTAGGTTAGAGCTTTATGGGTTTATTAAAATTTTAGAGTGATCGGTCATTGGTCTAGAGAGTGTCCCCGGTAAGGGATTGTTAGTCAGTCAGCGCAGTTAGATCAACCTCATAGGGTTGCAAATTTTTTTGTTAGAGGCAGTTATTCTGATATTTTAGTTAATTGTTCAGAATATCAATTCGTACTTAGACGTGTTCAGATTCGTACTTCTTTAGGCATGTCAGGGACTATGGCTTTGGATTCCATCGTTAGAGGTGTGATTTTGATTTACCATCTTTTAGTGTCTATTAGAATTGAGTTGGGGTTTTCATACCCATCGGTGGTTTTATGCCTTGAAATTAATAAATTAATTGTTGTAAGCCTTTGTGTAGCTTTATGCATATATGACTACCTCCGTAGATATTTTCGTTCAGTAGTGGATTGAGAAGGTCAGTATTATGATTTTCTTGGGGTTTAGCACTTTGGTTAAAGTCCATTTATTTGGCATATTGTCTTTGGTGTGATCTTAGAGCGGTACTGGTTGTTGTTTTTTATTTTTAGTGCCACCTGCACTTTATATTGTGTCACCATTTTTACTGTTATTACTTTAAGTGTTATTGATTCTTACTTGATAGATGGCTAGACTAGCGTTATCTAGTTAGTATCTCCTTCCTTAGGATTCTTGTCTATTTGGCTTAAACAACTACCTTGGTTGGTTGGTTTCCCTTCCCTGTTGGTAAGGTTAGATCGGTTGTTGAGAGGGCTGTGAAAATGAAAAAAGGTTTGGCCTTCCATGGTTTGGTTTTAATTCTAGCAGTGGCGACCCTTATTTTACAGCCTGCTACAAATGTTAATAAGTTGAGATTTACTCTTTTGATTTATCTGACTCATCTCGCGATAGTAGTCTTAATCTTGGTGTTGGTGTTGAGTTGGGTACTCTATTTTTCTGCAATGTGGTTCATAGTTAAGTTGAGTTAAGGTTGGTTTAAAGAGATGAATTCAGAAATTTCTTATTTTGGTATTTGTTTGATATAATATGACTTTGTACATGCTTCTGCTTGGTAGTATATGCTTGTGTATCAGTTGTCAGTAACCAAAGTGGGTGTTTTTTTGGAGTATTGCCATAGATTGAGTATTGTTTTTCCCAGATTCAAGCTATGATTGTATTTTCTACGTTGCTTGAGATTTGACTATCGTCAGGATTCTTTGCAGTCCTAGTGAATTCTTAGTTATGCCTTGAAGTGTCATGCCCCTCAATAGATGTGAATTTGATTTCTCGTATCTTCAGTCGGTGGTCTTACTCCTTTATGATTATATTCTTTGGCAAAATTTTAGTTTCAGCTATTGTGTGAATTGTTGGGCATATGCTTGATTTCTGATAGTGAGATTGATTTGGGTATTTGAAGACTTGTTGGCTTTCGTAATGATTTTTTACTCTTTTGAATGACGTATGGGAAGTTGTGATAGATTTTGGAGTATGGATACTTACTCGTCAACATGATCAGTTTGGGCAGTTGATATCGAGTAGTTCAACTTCGGTATTGAGATTACAGCTATAGATTGCATAACTTGGTTGCCGCCCCATTTTGAGGTTTTGATTCAATTGAGCGTTCATTGACAGGTTGACTAGGCCTACTTTCCATATATCTACTCAATTTTCTTCAGTTTAGGAAGATTGTCTTATATAGATGTTCGAGAGATGGTTCATCGGTATATGGTGTGAGTTTCTACTGCTTTTGACTTTGGTTTCTCAATTGTCCTAAAAAAATTTGAATGTCTACTCAGCGAAAAAAGTATACTCTAGTTGGGCTTAGCATGGTTTCACCCACAGTTAGTGGGGAATTATGAAAAATATTACTCAGTTTTGAGAGTTGTGCTTTGGACTCATGACTATTGGTTTTGAGGGTCATCCGGACTAGTTAGTGGATTTGGTAGAGATCGCAGACTTTGGTCACCACCATTTGAGCATTCAGGTAGAACCTTATGGGGCCTTATTCATATGCTACTCTGTGTGGATTTCTGGTAGGCCAGCTTCAATTTTTGGAAGTTAGTGCGACGTGATTATGCAAGCAGGACTGGATGATGTTGGAGAGATTCTGTGTAGCTCAGAGTAAGCAGCAGGTTTGAGAAGGCAAGAAAATATTAGATTTGGAGTTTGGAGTTGGCTATATAATTCATGCCTTGGGTTGTCTTTAGACTGATTGAGTATCCATTTGGTTGTGTTGTATTGGTGTGTTATTGGTATGTTGTGGTTTAGGTTTATGTGCTTCGGTCGTGCTCAGTTCAGTTAGAGGCCAGTTGGTGGTTGAGGATGAGTTTTTAGTTACTTGGAAAGTGAAGTAAAAATGTGAATGAAAAAAGGATACCTTTAGCGAAATCCCTTAGAAGCATTGGTTGTCCATAGAGCTTATCTAAAGAGGCTTGTATGGGCATGCGGGCCCAGTACCTCATCTTTTAAACTTTTTAGCTCTTTCTATCCTTTGACTTTTGAGGACGAAAGTCTTTTTAGTAGTGGATATTGTAATGACCCTCCAGGTCATTTTCCCGGGTTCCACATATTTTTGCAATTTTATGTCCCTCCATAGTAGTTATAGGTCATTTATGACTTGCCAGAACCGTCGATTTGATTTTCGGGTAGTTCATTTGGGTTTTAAGCCCATTTTCCTATTTTGGAGCTTTTAAAGTTCAGAAATAGGCCTTGGACCAAATTTCCTAGTAAACATCCTCAGATGAGAATTCTGATAGCATCGTTAGCTCCAGAATATGGATTTTAGGCTAGGTAGATCCTTGGTCTAGGTCCCGAGGCTCCAGACTTATTTTGGGCTATTAGGTAGATTTGGTGAAAAATGGAACTATGGGTGTAGGGCCTACTTTTTATCGAAACGACCTCAGTTTCAAATTTTGATGGTTCCTAGAGTCTAAAATATTAAATTTAGTATGGTAGCATAGTTCATTTACACGCACGAGGTTCCGAACGGATCCCGAGCACCCGATCAGAATCTGTAGAACTTTGAGATTTTACTGGTTGTTAATGTCTGGTGCAACCGTTTTAGAGGTCGGAGAGCTGTTTTAGCGATGGTCACTTTAGCGACCTTGAGCCACTTTAGCGGCATTGTCGACCAGCTGAGGGTCTCTTTAGCAGACGTCACTTTAGCGATCCGGGTACCGCTTTAGCGATCCCTCCCCCTCTTTACCCGCTGCTTTAGCGGTAACTGCTGGGTCTATATATATTTCACTTCCATAATTTTCCACCATTTTCAAACCCTTGGTCCACTACTAAAGGTTCTTAGGAGCTCAAGGAAGCATGGGAATCGATCAATTGGAGTTGGGAATGTGCAAAGGACGTTGAGGTGATCATTTCCCATTAATTTCTTGGTAAGTTTTCTGCCTAAATCCTCCATTTAATTCTTTTTTTCCCTCTTATTTCCATTATCTCTTGGGGATGATTTGAGCCTCGATTTATTCTTGATTTGTGTTCAAATTTTGAGTATGCATTGTTTGTCCTTCGAGGGACCTCGTGACGGATTCAATTTTAGAATTCCATTTCTGGGCCCCATAGGCCTATTTTTTACCTAATTTTTGCCCAAATTTTTATATTGCAATATGGGAATCATTTTACTCATATTAACCTGTAGATTATGATTTTGATAGCGCGACATCATTTAGAGATTGTGGAGTGAAGACGAGTAGTTCGTGGATAGTTCGAGACTGCTATTCGGCTACAAGGTAGGCTTCAGTCTACTCTTCTCTATGAGATTATGTATCATATATATTACATGCTAGGTGGGGGTTATAATATAGGGTTGGGCTAGTTTTATTAATATTTGGCCTATTTGGGGGATTTAGTATAGAATTATAAATTAAGTCTTGGCCTAGAATACCCGCCATAGCTTTAGCATACTATTAAGCCTGATTAGTTATACACACGACCTTAGCTTGACACTGTAATCCTTAGTGTAGGAGTTGGGGTAGTACTTGTCCATTTCGATGATATTCCTTGGTTAAATTCACTGGTAGAATGATGCCTCTCGTTGATCTAGCTTCCGACTTTCTATATATACTTATATACTCTTATTGTCCTGTATATTACATTGTTGGGCCCGCCCGAGGCCTTGGTTACGATACCATGGACACTAAGTTAGTTCTCTATGCTTTACAAGAGTTGTGCCATAGTTTATAAATGATTAGGCGTTTATGTTTGCCTTGTTTAAATACTGGTGATGGCATGCATATATTATGTGTATTCTCACACTTATATTAGTCGGTTAAGGCCCCTTTTTTGGCAGAATTCATGCCTGTTTTCCCTTAGGCTTGTGTATGGTTCACCTTTAGGACTAGACTTAGCTCTTTTAGTGCATTGGGATGGGATTGAGAAACCTTAGCCTAGGTTTGGGTGGGTGCGGTGCTTGCCTTAGGTTGGGTTATTAGGTCTCGATAGTGGACCCCATTTTCCTTCAAAGCATTTTATCTATTACCTTGGGTCTGGGTTGACTTAGACTTGATAGCATGTCTATTTAGCTTCTTTACCCTTAGGGAGGGTAGTAACTGACCTTTGACCACACCTCTTTGATCTAGTAATTGGAATCCACATGGCCTTAGAGGACTTGACTGCCCGAGACTGAATTTTATGAATAAATGGATTGGTGATGGCCTTAGGACCCCTGGATTACCGCTAGTTATGTCATGCTTATGAGTTTCAATTTGAGTCTGGCATCTGTTTATGGTTATGACTTGGGAGTTCTGGCCTTTTGTATATCTACTGGTTCCAGTTCGAATTCGGCTATCATTATCATACAGTGATGGATCATCTGGCCTCTTGTTATTAGCCACCGGTTTCGGTTTGAATTCAGTTCTTGTTACTACTACTATTATGGATATGGATTATAGAAGTCCTGGTTTGGGACCAGGCAGTGTATACGAATATCTCGAGTCTCATATAGGCCCTTCGTCTGATAAGCCACAGTACCAAAGAAGGATGGTCATCGTAGGTTCTTCCTTTGCAAGCTATTGATCTAGAGGAGTTGTATACACTTGTATTGGATATGGTACTTGGTTTATCTTGCATCTTCTGGTTCTTTTCATGACTTTCATTCATATACGTCACCTATCACCAGTATAATTGTTTGGCGCTTGTATCTATTGGTCTTATCGGGGGCTGTATAGGTACTGGTTATGGTTTTGTTTGCTGAGTGTTTGCTTGTGCCTTCCGGGCTTGTGGGGGCTCAGTTAGGTTATTGTTTATCCGGGATACCCGATTACATTATTGTTCAATTATTATTGTGTAGTTCGTGGCAGACTAGTTATGGATTGGTACTCGAGGTTGGAGGTACGCTTCTAAGTTCTTTTACTCCTTATCAGGGTAAGTTTTATCACTATTAGATTGGCTTATGCTTATTCATATTTTAGTTAGGGACCCTGATTAGGCTAGAGTTAGTCCCTTTTTGCTTACAGTCCTTGTGATGTTTGACGAGCTCCCTCAGGATAGTATCTTCGGGTTTAGTTATCTATATAGCGTGGTTGTATATCCACTCTTCTCTAGCTATTATATGTCTATCATTTCCTTCTTTCCTACTACTATTATACCTTATATATCTCTTTTTTCATCCTCCTATTGTATATTTACTAGTTAATGATGGTATCACACTTATGTCCTTTAGTACTTGTAGTATCTGATAGTTATCCTTACCTTTTCATTAGCATTATCATGTCTTGTTTCCTAGATAGTTGTTTGTCATTTATATTCCTGCTTTGCATACTATTTATGCTCGCATTATCTTTGGAGCTTAGTCGGTCGATGCCTACTGAGTACCTCGCTGTTTGACACTCATACTACACTTTTGCACCCTGTAGATCATAGTACGAGTTATCACCATTGACGTGTGCATCATACGGAGCATCCATGGATCAGAGATTTGGGGTGAGCTCCTGACGTTCGGAGTTATTCCTGCTCCCCCTCTTATTGTTAAACTTATCTCTATTTTTGTATTTCAAGGACGGCTTTGTATATATATTTACTCTATATTTTACCTTGTACTCTTGTATTGTTAGAAGCTCTTGTACTGACTTCACCAAATTTTGGGTTTACTTCTCTATATTATTCTATTTATTGGACTCATTCTTTGTTGCTTTCTTATTTGCCCTTAATAGTCCGTTACTAGCTGTTTCAAATTATAGGTTGGCTTACCTACTGGTGGGTTATGGTAGGTGCCATCATGACCTGAGAAATCAGGTCATGACATCATGGAGCTGATGAGACTGTCAAAATTGGCATTGGAGGCCGTTTACCTGAAGTTATTCTTAACTTTAAAAGCTCCAAAATAGGAAAATGGCTCTAAGAACTAAACGAACTACCCGGTAACTGAACTGTCAGTCCCAGTAAGTCATAAATGATCTAGGACAGCTGTAGGAAAGCTCTAAATGGAGAAAAAGTACGAAAACATAGAAAATGTCCTGGATGGTCATTACGTTTTTGCCTTCAATGGGTTCTCCATTGAAGGTCAGGATCGGAGTTTGTATTTTGTGAATTCCATTTCATTGTTTGATTCTATATATTCAAATTGGGAAGTCAAATTTTTTTTTTTAGTGTTGTATAAAGTGAATAGCTTAATTTTATTTGATATAGTTATATGTTGTTTAGATTATATGGAGCATAAAATGAAAATAGTATGAGTATGTGTTTTTCCTTTTTTATATTGACTATGAATTATTTTTATTTTGATGAAATAAAACTTAAATTATGACACATATATTTAAGAATTGGTTTTTCACTATTTGTATTTTGTACGCAATACATAGTGATTATGTAAGTTTGCAGTATAGACTATTGGATGATTTGTGTATATGCAGTAGAAAGCTAATGAAAATTGAAAAGAACTATAGAATATAGTCAAAATACATAATGACGAAAGGACAGTTCATAATTACACATTAAGCTCAAACATCATAATTTTAGAGAAAATGAATAGTGTTATAAAATATTATTAATATGGATGTCAACTACTCTTCTCCATGATGTATAGTTAATCATCCAGTACTACTCACCATTATTGGAGTTAACTGTCATACCCCTTAATCTCCCCATTGACGCATGACAACCTTTTGTATACCTCTATGTAACACTATAAATGGAGGCATAAGAGGTCATATTGTGTACACTTGATATTTGAAAGAATAAGAAAGCTCTCTTCTATTGTCTTCTTATTATTCTTGTCACTCTATTCTATTGGTTTCATCTTTTAGTATTGCTTATTATTTACTTTAATTTTAAAACAAATAGATTGCTTTTATAATTTTATTATTAATTTTATATCAAGCATATTCTGCTAATCAATTTCACAAGAAAGGAGATAATCGACTAACTTCATTAATTGGAGGCAAAATATGTGAAAACAAATTTATTCCTTTGTTAAGCTGGCTTAAGATGATCAGCATTCATCGTTTTCAAGACCTTTCACTTTTTCTTTGATACTTATTACATATCTCAAAAATTAGGTATTTTATTGTATACACGACAATAATTTGCACTTTTATATATGTTTTTAATGACATGACTTATATTTAAAGTAAGTGTTCTTCAGGAAAATAATCTGCCAAGTCAGGAAAGTGAAATTCTTTGGGAGAGGAACAATAAGGAAGAGATACCAATTTATGTTGCTGCTCGAATGGAATGAAAACGTATTCACTTTGTTGGCGGATAACAAATTGAGTAATCATGAATTCACTATGGTGAGGAACGATGGAAGCACCGTACTTCATGCAGGCGTAACTCACGAATGTTATTGTAAGTATACTTTCCAACGACCTTTTTTTTACGAACAATTACTTATAATTATTTGAGTTTAATAATTTTAATTGGCGCACAAAGCATTTCATGTTTTAAGTCTGAGTATCATATGTGTTGTTTGAAATATGATTAAAGGGTTTACGGTAGCATGAATAAGATTCGGTGACATGACAAATACACTTAGAGATAAAAGTTTCTCAAACACACAAATTTAAGTCAAATAACTTACAAATATTTTAAATTTTGTGTCGATTACAATACTCTCCGTTGTACCAAAAATTTTTTCCTTTTTAAGCTGTGTCAAATTTTGTTCATCGTGTAATTTCAATGGGCATATAAATATATTTACCTTATTAAAAAAATATTCTTACGCTTAGCTAAACGTTCACCTTTTTTTTTTCTTTTACAAATAAATTAGCAACATTTAACTTAGCAACTTAAGGCCTATGAATAAAGCATTAACTATAAGAAATCGACGGATGTAAAAACAAACAAAGAGTAAAAAGCACTCATGTTTTTTCAAATACAAAAATCTAAGTTATATGTCCGATTGATTTTTAACCATTTAAAAATAGAAAGAGAGAGAAAGAATTGTGATTGAAAATAGTAAAAACATCAATATCTTCATTTGGAACATCTAAAAGTTTAGAAATATTTAATTTTTCAAGAGCTTATATCTTTTTTTATATATTTATTTTTAATTTAAATATATTATTTAATGTATTTATATATATTTTTAAAGTCGTCTACTTATTGATTTGACTGTAATAAATTTGTTCTTTTTATACCTCCAACTTTCTTCTTTAACGTTGAACATATGTGCAATGCACGTACACTAAATTCATTGATTTGAATATAATGAATTTGTTCTTTTTATACATGCAACATTCTTATTTAACGTTATACACACGTGCAATTCACGTACCCTAAACTAGTTATATTAAAAATATGAAGGGTCTTAGAAATGTTGTTTGAACTTTTTTCCCTTAATTAAAAGGCTCCGCAATAGACAAAATCTTCTTTTCACCTTTTCTCTTCAATTTATAATATTGAATATTGACTATAATAAATATATAAAAATTTAAATGAAGAAGATTTTTTACTTGTAGCTGAATTCCTAAATTTATGGTAATATTTTGTTGGGTGTTTTGTTATCTGCCTGATTTATTTCCAAAAAAATAGGGTCGGTTGACTTTTCTAAAAAAGGGTTTGGTTTTTGTTTTTGGTTGCGTAAGGTTTATAAATAACATGTTGCAAGGTTCTTGAAATTGCCTGTTAGCCAAGTGTTGCAAGGAATTCTAAGATACCAGTTTCAAGCTAATTGTTTCAAGCTAATTCAAAGACAATGTATAAATATTTTATTTTGTAAGTAATTTTGTTATTGGGTCTCTAAAGTAGTTTTTTAGTTTAATTTTCATGTTTCAAGTTTCCTTTTCTATTACGTTGATTTTATTGATCAAGAATAATAAAACATCTTTTATGCTTGTAATTAACTTTCGTTATTGAATCTCCAAAGTAACTTTGTGATTTCTAGGTTTCAAATTTCCTTTTCTATTACATTGGGTTTATTAATCATGGATAACAAGCTTTCGTTATTGAGTAACTTTGTGGTTTCTAGGTTTCAAATTCCTTTTTCTATTATGTTGGTTTTATTGATCATAAATAATAAATCATCTTTTTATGTTTGTAAGTAGCTTATGTTATTGAGGCTCTAACGTATTTTTTTGGTTTAATTCTTAGGTTTCATATTGCCTTTTCTATTATGTTGATTTTATTGATCAAGAATAACAATACATCTTTTTATGCTTGTAAATAACTTGCCTTATTGAATCCTTTTTTTTAATGTTACCAAAACTAATTTTTTTTCTCTCACTCTCAGACACTTCTCCTTTCAACATTTTGCCATTAGTTTGTTGCACCTCTGTCAATTTCTTTTTTCAACCTAATACACTACTAAAAAACAGAAAAACAGACCACAAAAAGTGACCACATGTGGTTGGTTTTCTCCATTTTTCGACCACAAAACCGACCACAAGCTATGTCAGTAAAATAGTGGTAGCTTTGAAAAACCGGCCACTTTTATTTAACTATTTAATTATTTTTTAATAAAACCGACCACTTTTATTTAACTATTTAATTATTTTTTAAAATAATTACCAGAAAAACTGACCACATTCTTAAAAAAATATCACTAATTAAATAAAACCAGCCACCTGTGATTGGTTTTGGCCAAAATTTCTGGTAAAATCAAATTCAAACATTCAAACATCAAAGTTTACAAATCAAAAATCAAACCACAAAACCTTATAAAAGAGTAAGCTACAACTCATCATCCTCATCCCCACCCCACCCCCTCTTTCTCTATAGTGTAATCCTTAAGTGACCCTAGGCCTCTCGCAAATCGAGGTGCATCACCGAGACAAGTAGGAAGAATCCATGGAGAATGTAGAAAACTGCTAATTTGCTTCTACATCATTTTCATTTGCGCAACAGTTTCCGCCTCTTTCTTCTTTGACCTCTCAACCTGTGCAACAAGTTCTCTAGTGTGCTGAGAAACCATATTTTGTAACAAAATAATGGTTTCTCCATCAACTGGTGGGGTAGAGGAGGATCCACAATGTGAAGACCTAATTGTCACGACCCAAAAACTAGGTCATGATGGCACTTGTCACGGACCAGCCTTGACAAGTAAGTCGATCACCCAAACTGATAAAGTAAAACAAAATTCAACACTTATACAATTAAAGAGAGACTTCTAGAACAATGTTAGACCAACACAAGTACAATAATAGCGAAAGTCTGAAATAAAAGTCATAACGAATCCTAAGAAATAGTGTCAAAGGGCAAGAGCATCTAATATAATCCAAATACTGAAATACAACTCTGTCTCAGAAAGTAAGTAAAGACATAAAATGACAAGATGAGGTCTGAAAGTCAGCCCCGAACTCTGGAGCATATCAGTACCTCAAAGATCTACTCAACCTCGCACGAACTCAACCGCCACGTGTCGTACTCGGACCTGGATCTACACCAAAAGGGCACAGTAGGGATGAGTACGGATCTACTTGTACTCAGTAGGTATCATAGGCCGACTGAGCAAAGTAGAAAATAACATAGATAAAGAAATAGACTATGAGCACTTAAACCTGTAAGCAGAAAAGTTCCCAAAAGGTAGCTCACACAGTCTCCACTAACAGTTCTAATATAATAATGAGATAAATAATACAAGTATACACAGAAATACAAGAACGCTAGTCAAGAACAAAGAAGCCACATAATATGCAAATGGAATGCAATGCAATGGTAATGATGGGGTGGAACGACGAAAGTCATCGCATGACTTTCAGTAAATACCTACCGAGTTTGTAACTCAGCAATAGGACCCATGGGGGGTTCTCAACCCATATACTTTATCTTATATCCCAATCTCAATCTCAACACAACTCACCTCTCCGACTCGTGTTCACGAAAAGGTTTTTATGAAAATGTCTCATTTTCTTTCAAAAATAGTGTTCCTCAATGGTACCAGTATCTCATGAATGTATATGTATGGAATGAGGATATAATGCAAATAATCAGATCAGTATGAAGATATCCAATCAATTCAATACAATGTATATATGTAGGTGAGCTTAGAAATCAACTCAATATGTCCATAATTCATGAATCATCAACTATAAATGAGCAACATTTGAATAAATTTGCATATAAGACATCATAAATATCATATCAACCCCTAACTCGGGTATTTCAATCATGATAAAGCAATCAATGATTAATAAGGCCTTTAATAATAATTTGAGCCCCCGCACGCACATCATATCTAAAAAATAAGGCATCTCAATGCACAGATAAGACCAGATAATGTCAAATAATGCCCCCCCAGGCTACACGCAATATCAAATATCTCAAGTCAATATCCACACAAATTAAGCCTCCACACGGACACACAACAATAAATATAATCTCAAAATATAAACCCCATAGTCATTCTCCCCAACTCATAGCATGCTTTACCTATATATTAACTACCC
This sequence comes from Capsicum rhomboideum, assembly GCA_031232105.1. NCBI lineage: Eukaryota > Viridiplantae > Streptophyta > Magnoliopsida > Solanales > Solanaceae > Capsicum > Capsicum rhomboideum. Next base: position 103,236,094 of record CP124715.1, read on the forward strand.
AACTCAATCTAAAAGAAGTTAAGCCATAACTTACATCAAAATGATGAAATTTGGGCCTAAAGTGCTTTAACACGGAGCCTTCCCCTTTCGAACGGCCTCGGAATCAACTAAAATACACAAATATAGCATCTATACGTTAAAAGAAAGCCAACAATACCGATATTGCCCATATCTAGATCGGGTCCAAAACGGACCTCAAAAACTGGTTTTGAAAATGAAGGGGTAAAGCTGGATTTTTTTTTAGAAAACCATTACCCAGGATCAAAGGAACCCATATAACAAAACCCAAGTGAAAACGGATTCAAAACAAGTGATTAACTGATGAAAACCCTTTTAAACTTTTCAGGCAAAATCCCCCAAAATTTATTTCGAAATCACAATTTAAAGGGAGTTTAGAAGCTATAATCGATGTAAAAAGGTGGGAAAAGGATTATGGAGATTACCCAAGCTTGAGAAGTCAATAAATTTCCCCAAAATCCTCAAACCCGAAGCTCCAATGCTCAAAAATGGAAGAAAGATCAAGAAATGAGACTTATATATTGTCCAGTGAATAGTGCCTCACGAACGCAAAGGTCAACGTTGGACGGGACATAGGTTTGGCCATCACGATTGCGAGAGAAGGGCCTCGCGACCGCGATTATTTAAACCCGACTCGGCCTAACCTATTACTCAGCGTGATCGCGGTCTCCCCACCACGAGATCGCGATGAAGCATGTCATCAAGGCCTGTGATCATGATGCACTAGAAAATGCTGCATCAGCAGCTAAGGCAAAGTCCCAAAGTCTCCGAACACACCCTCGGGATTCGTTCGAGATCCTATAGAAGCAACCCATATATTCTAATAGGCTATTTTCGATGTTCCAAACTCAATGGCAATGTCAGATTTTTTAAAATAGATTGTTTTCAACAAATTGTCCCCTGGGATCCTATTTCACAATTTTCCAAATAAAGGGTCGAAAAGAGATATAAAAGCCAAGAAACTGAGCCAACCCTACTACTAAACTAAAATCAACGCTGCAGATCTGCAGGCGCAGTTCGTTTTGCCATCCGGCACATTGATCAAGAATTGTTGACCGAAGTCAACTATGAGGCTTTTCAAACCTCTAAAAACCACAAACTCGCACAAAACTTTTCCGATCACATTGGGGACCGTTCCAACTATCTCTGAACCCCAAAATCAACATGAAACAACTACAGGGAAGAGCAAAATGATCAAAACACATAAAAATAGAAAATTACAAAAATAGGTCTTTACACTAATATTCTTCGTAAAGCATTCTTTTGGGTAGTCGTAGACTATACCTCTAATCGGGGAGCCTGCACACTCTTGCTAGTACTCCTCCTCTACATCTTGAGGTATTGGGTTCCCCTGACTTCTGGGAGACCGAGTACTACGTAAATCATTAATCTTCAGCATATATTTGTCCTATAGTTAAAGTAAAGTAAAAAATTTATAATAAAAAGGTACTAAATTATTCAAACTTAAATAATCTCAACTTCAGTAAAAAAAAAAACCATAAGTACGAATGTAGTTCTTATATGGGTAGCTTTTGGAATTGGTACAACCCATACATCTTCATCAGTTTGGTTCTTTTTCTTCTTTATGTGGGTCTCCTTGAATAACTCGTCATGTGTTACCTTCCTACAAAAAAAAATTTTTTGCATATGATAAAATTGTTAATCTTCCGAAATAACAACATTTAAAATAGAAATGAACAGTTAAATTGATGAAGATGAAAATGGTGTTGACAAGTGGCAGTTAGTGCAATATGAAGGGGTCCCCAATTTTGTTCTTATTGTAAACATCAAGGATACAACCACATGACTTGCACAATTAAGAAGAGGGATAATGAGTTTAAGAAAAGGAAAGAGCAAGAAGAAAATGCAAAATCTGATGAGATGCATAAGCATAACAGCAAGGACAACACCAAAGCATTACCACCACCTCAGGAGAAACAAGGTTTAATAGCTCAACTAAGTACAATTCAGAAAAAAGGAAGTGAGAAACTGCAGGAACAAGACCAGTGGCAAACTCAGAGGAAAAAAAGAAATCAAAACCAGTAAAAACAACCAAAAAATCAGCCACAGCACCAACAAAAAAACTACAAACCCAGAACCACATAAGAGTTTTTCCATCAGGCACACGGATCAAGAATTATTGATCGAAGTCAACTATAAGTCTTTTTAAACCTCTAAAAACCACAAACTCGCACAAAACTTTCTCTATCGTATTGGGGACCGTGCCAACTATTCCAGAACCCCAAAATAAACATTAAGCAAGTACGGAGAAGGGTAAAATGGTCAAAATACATAAAAATGGAAAATCACAAAAATAGGTCTTTACAATATCCACCACTAAGACTCTAGTTCATCCTCGAACTAAAAAGGCAAAGAGGTACGTGAGTCGGTGAATAACTGAGGGTAAGTACTACGCATGTCGAACTCAACCTCCCAAGTAGCCTCCTCAACTGAACGATGTCTCAACTGAACCTTAACTACAAGGATATCTCTAGAACACAACCATCTAGTATCCCTAGCTAAAATAGAGTCTGGATCCACGACGAAGGTCAAGCTCTCATCCAACTAAACCAAATCCCAACTAAGCATGTGAGACTCATCTGGAATATATCATCGGTGCATAGAACCATGGAAGTCTGGATGAACGGCTGAAAAATCTAGAGGTAAGGCCAACTCATATGCAACCTCCCCAACAGACTGAAGAATCTCAAAAGGTCCGATATACCTCAGGCTAAGTTTTCCCCTCTTCTCAAACCTCATCACACCGTTCATGGGCCACACAAGATGGAAAACTCGATCACCAATACTAAACTTCAAGGCATGAAGTCTGCGGTCTACATAGCTCTTCTGCCTACTCTGGGTTGCTCGAAGCCTATCCTGAATCATATGAACTCTATCCAGAGACTCACGAAGCAAGTCAGTACCACGAGGTCTAATCTCAGAAATCTCAAACCAACCAATAGAAGATCGACAATGCCTCAAAAGGTCCCATCTCAATAATTGAATGGTAGATATTATTATAGGCGAACTTTGCTAGGGCTAAATATTGCTCCCACTGGCCTTCAAAGTCCAAAACACAAGCACGAAGCATATCCTCCAAAACCTAAATGGTCCACTCCGACTGACCGTCGATTTGAGAGTGAAAAGTTATACTGAGATCAACCTGAGTGCCCAACTCCTCCTCAGACACCCTCTAAAAGCTAAAAGTGGACATAGAACCTCTATCTGAAATAATAGACATAGGCACCCAGTGAAGACGAACAATCTCGCTCACGTAGATTTAATTTAACTTCTCGGCACTGAAGAAAGTCTGAATAGGGGTGAAATGGGATGATTTGGTCAATTGATCCATGATGACCCAAATACTGTCAGACACGAGAAGAGCGAGGTAATCCACTCACAAAGTCCATGGTGATCCGCACCCACTTCCACTCCGAAATGGGTAATTTCTGAAGCAAACCACCCTATCTCTGATGCTCGGCTTCACTTACTGACAACACAAGCAACGAGCTACGAAATCCGCCACATCCTTCTTCATACCAATCTACCAGTAAAACTTCCTTAAATTATGATACATCTTAGTCACTCCAGGATGAATGAAACACCTAGAACAATGCGCCTCCTCCAAAATTAATCTCACCCAACCACCAACTCTCGATACACAGACTTATCCACCAATCCTTAACACACCATCAGAGTCTATATAGGCTTCCTTAGCCTCGCCACTCAACACCTTATCTCGAATCACTCTTAAGCAATTATCATCAAACTGGTGAGCACGAATTTGCTCCATCAAAGAAGATCTAGCATCAATGAAGGCTAAAGCATAGTCGAAATATCAAGCCTAACCATTTGGTTAGCCAAACACTGAACCTCTAAGGCTAAAGGCATCTCCTGAGTCAAAAGATAAGCCAAACTACCCATACAAGTCAACTTCCAACTTAAGGAATCCGTTACTACATTAGACTTACCCGGATGATAGAAAATAGTGATGTCATAATTCTTAAGCAACTCAAGCCAACGACACTGTCTCATATTAAACTTCCTCTGGGTGAAAAAACACTGAAGACTACGATGATTTGAGAAATCACAACAGACTCCATACAAGTAGCTCCACAACTTCAAGACAAAAACAATCATGGCCAACTCCAAATCATGGGTAGGGTAATTCTTCTCATGAGGCTTCAACTGACGAGAGGCATAAGCAATCACCTTACCCTCCTACATCAACACTGCACCCAAACCAACACCTGAAGCATCACAAAACACGATAAAACCCATGCCCTCTTTAGGCAAAGTCAAGATAAGAGCCAAAGTCAACAGCTCCTTGAGCTTTTGGAAGCTTTTCTCACACGCTTCTGAAAGGTAATCTTCTTCTGAGTCAACTTGGTCAAAGGAGCCATAATCGAAGAGAAACCCTCAATAAAACATTGATAGTAACCTGCCAAGCTAACAAAACTCTGAATCTCGGTGGGACTAGTGGGCCTAGCCCAATCGCGAATCACCATAATCTTGGCTGGATCAACCATAATACCATCCTTGGTCACCACATAAACCAAGAAAGAGATAGGATCTAACCAAAACTCACACTTAGAGAACTTACCATACAACTTCTCATCATGCAACCTCTGAAGTACAGTCCTCAAGTGTCTCACATGATCGGCCTTATTCTTTGAATAAACCAAGATATCATCTATAAATACAATCATAAAATAGTAGAAATATGATCTAAACACCTGGTTCATCAACTCCATGAATGTTGCTGGGGAATTGGTAAACCTAAAAGACATGACCAAAAAGTCATAATGACCATACCGAGTTTGAAAAGTTGTCTTCGGAATATCTGAAGCTCTAATCCTCAACTGGTGATACCCGAATCTCAAATCAATCTTAAAAAACATGGAAGCACCCTGAAGTTGATCAAACAAATCATTAATGAGAGGAAAAGGATACTTGCTCTTAATCGTCACCTTGTTCAATTATCGATAGTCAATACACAAATGCATAGAACCATCCTTTTTCTTCACAAATAAGACAGGAGTACCCCAAGGTGCAACACGAGGTGTAATGAAGCTTTTACTTAACAAATCTTTCAACTGCTCCTTCAACTCCTTCAACTCAGTCGGGTCTATCCTATAAGGAGAAATAGAAATGGGTTTGGTGTCTGGCTCGACATTAATACCAAAGTCAATATCAGAGGTACACTAGGTAAATCTGTAGGGAATACATTCATGAACTCGCAGACTACTCATATAGAATCCATAGAAGGTAGTGAAGCAACACTCATATCACTAACATGAGCCAAATAAGCCAAACAACCCCTTTCTACCATATGAAGAGCACGTAAAAAAGATATAACCCTCTTCGAACCCAAATTAAGCGTACCCTTCCAAGCTAGTCTTGGCACACCCAGTGTATCTAAGGTAACGGTCTTGGCATAACAATCCAAAATGGCATGATAAGGGGCTAACCAATCCATACCCAAGATAACATCAAAGTCAACCATATCTAGGCGAATCAAGTCTACCTAAGTCTCACGCCCCACAAAGGTAATCACACAAGATCGGTACACCCGACCCATAACTAAAGAATTTTCTATGGGGGTAGATACATGAAGAGGCATAGCAAGGGGCTTACATGCAACATCAAGTCCAGAAGAAAAATATGTAGACACATAGGAGAATATAGATCTAGGGTCAAATAACATGAAAACAGATCTATAACAAACAATATCTGTAATAACTACATCAGAAGCCTCTATCTCGAGTCTCCCAGGTGTAGCATAGTACTGTCCACGTCTGCTCTTGGACTGAGTAACCCCATAACCACCACTACAAGATCCCCTACCTCTACCATGAGCACCTCTAGAATCACCTCTACCACTCTGAGAGCCATCTCTCACTGTAAATATAGAAGTAAGTCTGAAAACACGCCGGGAACAATCCTTGGCTATATGGCCAAACTCATCACATATGTAATACCCTCTACGGCCTGACTTAATCTGAGGAGGTGAGGCTGAACTAGAACGACCACCCTGACTCAATGTGTGACTACTCGTAGTCACAGAACCTAAAGGTCTACCACCTAATCCCTATAATACGGCCTGAACTGTCCTACCATGACAACTCCAAGAACCTCTCCTAGAGAAATCTCTACCTCGAGAGGTGTGTCTACTGAACTCACCCTAAAGATGCACTTTTTTGGAGCCTCCCTGAGTATCCTGGATAATAGACTCAGTCAATTTGGCATGCTTAATAATACTCTAAAAAAAATCCCCTGAAACAACCATTTGAGGTCTAGCCAACTGATACAAACCATCCAACCCCTTCACAAACTTTTGAATCCTCTCAAACTTGGTGGAGATGCTAGCTGTAGAATATCTAGACAAGGTATGAAAATGTGCCTCATACTCAGTAATAGACATAGAGTCCTGCTTCAAATAATCAAACTCATCTCACATCAAATTTCTCAAGCTAAACGGTATAAACCTCTCCAAGAAAGCCTCGAAAAACTGAGTCCAAGTCATAATAGGCAAACCCAATGGCCTACAACTAGCATACGACCTCCACCAATCCCCAGCTGCATCCGTCAACTGATAAGTAGTGTAAGCAACTCCATGAGACTCAAGAGATCCAAGATTATGCAACTTCTCCTGACAATCAATCAAAAACTTGTAGACATCCTCGCCTATAGCTCCACTAAACTTGGGCAGACCCAAGAAAATCAACCTCTCAAATCTCTTCTGATCCTCAAAAAACATAATTATACCCAAAGTAATCGAAGGGATAGTAAGTCTAGCAGGCTATGAATCCATCTGTGGGGGTACTATAAATGATTGTTATACCCCTGAACTCAGAATACCATAATTTGATACTTGTACAGAATATGGAGCACCAGTCGAAGTCTATGGAATACCATGAGTGGATGTCTGTACCGATGAAGGAATAACACTCAGAGTCAGAGGAATACCATAAGCAGAAGGTGGCACTAATGGCGGTACAACACTCGAAACAAGAGAAACACCCTGTGCACTCAAAGGAACACCCTCCAAATAGGTCAGCAAATGAATTAACAAGGCCTCTAATACCGGGGTAGCTGTACCCTGTGGAACCTGAGCTGACCCCATACTTTCTGTATCCCTAACCTCAGGGTCAGGGGAGATCCCCCTAGCACTACCTCTGACAGGGTTAGCTTCTCGTGCCCATCCTCTACCTTGAGGTCATCGAAGACCCCTTTCTCACCTCCTAGTCTGGGCTCCATCCTCAGGTGGTGGCTCAGCATTCATAGCCTCTCAAGATCTAGTCTTCACCATCTATGTAGAAAAGAGTAGAACATACCTTAGAACATTGGGTAGGAACAACCCATATGATAAAGAATCAAATTAAGAAAGTTTTCCTAAAGATATCTTATAGTCTCTCGAAGATAGATATGAAAGCCTACGTATTGATTCATGAGACTCTACAAGACATCCTGCTCTTACTCTTATGAGACCGGTGAAACCTGAGGATCTGATACCAAGTTATCACTACCCAAAAACTAGGTCATGATGGCACTTGTCGCGGCCCAGCCTCGACGAGTAAGTCGATTGATGTGCTAGCTTATGACAGCATATTTAGCATTTTTAACTAAGGATAATTGTAAATTTTCAAGCAACATGTGTTATTTTTTATGCTCTTTGTGTATACTTTCAAGAATTACACTCAAGTCTGCAAGAGATAGCAAAATCTGGTGAAAAGGGTCTGCGACGGCATTGTTGATGCCCCACCAAGAGTTTGGTGGACTATCACTTGGTCCGCCAAGACTTAACCCAAAAAGGATCAATCTTAGGACGTGGCGATGGCAACTATGGCGGACCGCCAAAGACTTGGCAGACCATCACCAATAATACCAAGCCGTATCTAGAATGGACTGAAGAAGAAGAGGTGGCAATGGCAAGTACGGTGGACCGTCAAGTGAATGGCAGACCGTCAACTGGGCCACCAACCTTTAGCCAGAATGTGCATGTTGTTAGAACCTTGCGACGGTAGTAGCGGTGGACCGTTGCACTCTTGGCGGACCTTCGCAGTTGCCGTCAGAGGTGACAAGGCAGAACTTGTTTTGAATTTTGAACAGTGTTTATTTTGAGCCTATAAATACACAGTTTAGGTTTGGAATAGGCACCAATTTTTACTGGGTATATTTCTACGACTTTTCTCTGGAGAAAACAAGTGTGGCTAGTTACTTTAAGTTTCGAACATCATTGGAGATTATTTCTTATTGTAAGGATTCATTATTTTTATTATGAAAACTTCCTTCTTCATACCCATAACAGGGTTGTGGAACCCGTGGTTGAAAATCACTATTAGGGTTTATGGGTTGTGAATTTATGTTGATTGTGTGAAAATATTATGAACTCCTTCATTTTAAAATATTCTTGATGGTTGCAAACATTGGGAAATAAGTCTTTTGTTAAATTGCTTGATAAAGAATTTAACTTTAAAAGAAAAGGAATTCATAATGCAAGCTTGGACCTATTAACCTCCAAGTTAAAGATTAATGCTTGAATAAGATTAATCCATTGAGGTTTTGATTGGGTTTACAATTGACACTTTGAGATTGAGAGAATTAAAGTGCAAACTCATTTAAATTGGTTGAAAAATATTTTAATGAACTTACAGAATCGATCACCTTATTTTCACGTGTTTCAATATCAATTCACATTCACTCATAACCCATTGGTGATCGAAAACCTAGGGGAACACAACCCTGGTTTACTCATCTCTATTGAATTATTTGTTAGAAATTGACCATTTTTAACCGAAATCAAATATTGTTTACTACTACGAAATCAAAATCCTCCCATTTCTTGGAAGTTGTTGGCTAATCATCATCAAAACTACGTATTACTTATTTCACACCCTATTCCATATGGGATTCGACCCCAACCTCTGTTGGGTTCTATATTTGACAACGACTGCTTACGCTCTTATAAAAAAGAGTTATAATTTGTGTGTATCAAATTTTGGCATCATTTCCAGGGAATACGGTTGTAAAATAAGTTTTATATATGTTATTTGACTATTAGTCCAATTTCCTAATTTTTACCTTTCATTGTTGTTTGTGTGTTCACAAGCTAATTTTGGTGTATTCCAAGTACTAGACGTTCAGGAGAACCATTATTGCCTTACGATCTAGAGTTGAACAAAACATTAAGAAGGAATATGGAAGGACAACATCTAATTGATAAAAATACACCAGGGTATGTTCTACCACCCAGTCGAGTGCCCAACAATGACGATGATGACTTAGGTGATGATGAGTTGAATGAAGCTATCAATGGACAGCCTGTGGACAATGTTGCCCGAGCAAACCCAAATCGATGATAGAGGAATAGAGGACACCGACCACCTATGGTGAACCTTGCTTTTGATGATGAAGATGATGTCGAGTTGGATGGAGTTGGAGCTACTGGAGCCATTATTCCGCCACCACTTGCTCCTGGTGCTAAATTCAATGTCACCAATACCATGATCCAATTGCTGACGCTGAAGGGATTGTTTGGAGGTATACTTGGTGATGATCCAAATTTTCACTTCATGAATTTTATCAACATATGTAAATCATGAGACAATCCTAGAGTGTCTCAGAATGCTCTCCGATTGAGATTGTTCTCTTTGTCTCTGTATGGAGAGGAAACCTTGTGGCTTAATGAATTTCCTCCTGCATCTATAACACATTGGAGGCAATTGAAAGGAGCTTTCCTATAAAGGTTCTTTCCGCCTTCCAGGATGTTACAGTTGTGAGATGACATCAGCAACTTCAGACAACTACAGCATGAGCCATTGCATAAGACATGGCTGAGGTTCAAGAAAAAGTTAACCCAATGTCTTAATCACCACCTTACTGATAAGCATTTGATGCATACATTCTATAGAGCACTGAATTCCATTACTAAGTCCTCTTTAGATAATGCAGCAGGAGGAGCTTTTATGGCTCATAATTATGTAGAGGCTACTGAGATAATTGGTCAGTTGACAAAGACGAGCATGGCTTTCCATACCAGGGACTCTGATGTAGCAAGTAACTCGTCTGCAGTCGGTATGTCGGCAGAGCCTCACCGACGAGAAAAAGAGAGTGATCAACATATATCTCATACGAAGACTCAAATAGACTTATTGAACAAGCATTTATTATCTGGTCGAGTTGAGAAGGTGAAGGCTATAGGTTCACAAGGGAGAGTTGTTGACTCTGATTTGGAGGAAGAAGCAAACTATTTGAAAAATCAGTGGGGTTTTCGAGCCAATGGCTAAGGAAACCAAGGTCAAAACTATAATTGAGACAACTATTATGACAAGTCTGACTATAGACAGCGTGACCAAGGTGATTGGAAGAGCAAAGGCGACTGAAACGGATTGTATGTACCACTAGGTAGTCGTGAAAATGCCGCGAATGATTTAGGGAAGCTTTCTTTGGAATCTATAATAGCTAAATTATTGAAGGGTATTGAGTCAATCGATGCAGGTATCAAGGAGGTAAAGACTGAGTTGTATTCCATGAGTCAATTAGTTGACTCTCACTCTACTTTGATCAAATAGTTAGAGTTCCAAATGGGATAATTATCTGCAGCATTCAACCACCGTAAGGCTGAGACCTTGCCAAGTGACACTGTGACTAATCCGAGGAATGATGGAGCTTGCTTGGCCATTACTACAAGGAGTGGTAAAGTATTGCCTAGACCACAACCGATGGTCCAAACACATGTAGAAGATGTTGTCTCTGAAGAAAAATTGAAAGATGATATTAGTAGCAAAATTGATGTTCCTGTTGAGTCTGATAGACGGGGAAGAGATGATGAACAAGGTGTGGATGCTGAAAAATCCATAGAAGTGAAAAATGATGATGTACTAAATGAGGAAAGTGAGAAGACCGCAAAGCCTTTAGCTCAAATAAATTGACCACCTCCTTCATTTTCTCACAGAGCCAAGAAGAAGATGGAGAATAGAAAGTTCACTAAGTTTTTATCTATATGGAAGCAGCTATCGGTGAACATTTTATTGGTGGAAGCTCTTGAGAAGATGCTGGGTTATGCTAAGTTCATTAAAGACTTGGTCACCAAGAAGAAGATGGTAAGCTTTGAGCCAATCGACAGTATTCATCATTACAGTGTCATAGCATCAAGGTCGTTGGTTGAGAAGAAGGCAGACCCAGGTGCTTTCACCATCCCTTGCATAATTGGTGCTATTAGTTTTGCTAAGGAGCTATGTGATCTAGGCGTAATCATCAACTTGATGCCCTTATCGATTTATCGACAATTGGGCGTAGGAGCCCCCAAACCAACATCCATGCAGTTTTTGATGGCTGACCGTTCGGTCAAGCGGCCAGAAGGTATTTTGTATGACATTTTGGTAAGGGTGGCATATTTCATATTTCCTGTCAACTTTATAATTCTAGATTGTGAGGTAGACTTTAAAGTACCCATAATCTTGGGTAGACCGTTTCTAGCCATGGGGCGAGTTCTGAGTGACATGGAATGCAACGAACTCAAATTCAGGTTGAATGATGAAGAAGTTAAATTCAACATTTGTTAATCTATGAAGTAATCAAGAGACATGAATGTTATCTTGGTGATTGATGTCATTGATGAGCTTGAAATGGAGGTTCCTATTGAGGAACGATTTACGGTTGAAACTCTAGCCGCTGTATTGATGAACTTTAATGAAGATAGAATTGAAGAGTATGATGAAATAGTGTGTGCCCTTACAGGTATGGGCTTATATTCCTATGCTTCGAAGAAGCTAGATATGGACTTGAAAAATAGGCCTACTCCTCCGGCGAAGCCATCTATTGAAAAGCTACAGGTACTAGAATTGAAGAAATTACCTGGGCATTTGAGATACATTTTTTTAGGTGCAAATAATACCCTGTCAGTGATTATGTTTACAGACTTAGTGGAATGGCAGGTGGAAGCCCTTGTGTCAGTGTTACAAAGATATAAGTGAGCTATTGGGTGAACCATAGCAGACATTGTTGGCAATCCATCGAGTATTTGTACGCATAAGATACAGCTAGAAAAAGATTTCATCCCATCTATTGAGAACCAGCACAGACTTAACCCACCAATGCAAGAGGTGGTTAATGTCACAACCCGAATCCCATTCGGGTCGGACTGGCACCCGAGGCCGATAAGGCCCAACAGAACCAATCTTTGTCCATGTCCACTCATATGCATGTCACTCAATAAGCAGAACCACCACGTAGAGACATGAGATGTCAATAGTGAAAATCGTAGAACACACGTGATATATATACATGAAACCTGGCCGTTGGGGCCACCAAGTCAAAATGAATATACGTCTCTTACAATACATCTCTTCCATTCATCTTCCCACATATATCTAAAAAGCCTCTAATAGATACATGACCATGCTTATGCAACAGTTACATAATAACACAAAAACCCATGTACACATGTGACTTGGAGAAGCCCCAAAGCAACTGGAGCTCACCAATACTCAGCAAAAGATCAGCAACCTACAGTGGAGGTCTACTAGTACCTGCGCCTGCAGCAAGTAAGGTAAGTTCCCCAAGGGACGTCAGTACGAAGAATGTACTGAGTATGTAAGGCAATAAGTAACTGTATGAGATATAATAACTTTCAGGAGATCAAGTACAAGTGAATAATCAATGTAAAATAACCATGATTCTATGTGCATTTGGAAACATGTATTTTGCTTTTTTTGCTTTCTTTGCCATTGCATTCATTTGTTATTAACCATTGTCATGTGATACCCGGGCCCCAACTGATCAGTAGGTGATAATGAGATTTATCAAATGGGATCATTCCAGCCAGGCTTATGCCCCTTAGAGTGCCACCCATAAATGATATATTAGTCGTATCGTTCCAGCCAGGCTTATGCCCCTTAGAGTGCCACCCACAAATAATAATATTGGGAGCGTTCCATCCGGACTTATGTCCCTTAGATTGCACTCCCCAATTGAACAATTATGCATTACTTCATTTCTTTACTTTTGAGATATTGGTACTTTGGTTACTATTGCATTATTGTAACATTTGGAACAATGTATACATTTATGTAACACATGCATAACAAGTGATCAATGAATGAGAAACATATGAGCAACAATGTGACAACATGAAATGAGATTACATTTGGGACCTTTCCGAATGAAACAAGTGTAATGGCTTTGTGAACAACATATGCTGCAGAAGGATACGGACAGAGTAACCTTACATACCTCGTCTCCTCAATATGAACACTCAATCCTATATGGGAACACAATAGTCCAGCTCCTTCCTTACGTCTTACTCTACAACACAAATACATACCGGAGCTTACATTAACAACTAGTTACCATACAAGTGTACAAGACGACAATGAGCTATATAACTGCCGTATAATGTCATTTTACCCTTTACCATACCATTTACGGCATTGTCGTATCAACAATACCACAACATACCCAACATTGACCAAAATATCACAACCCAATAGCATTTCATACCAAGTTCATTCTTTACATTTCTTCATTACCACGACGTCACAATTACTTCATCAAATCACCTCAATACACCTTACAACATCATATCGGCCAAAATCCCATAATTTATACTTATAGAAAAATAACAAGTATAGGATCATAATCACACCATACATGTTGATATCTCATCCATACCATTCACTTTTATTCAAACCTCAAGTCCTTTTTCAAGTTTAAATAACAAGAATGGCACATCTTTAGCAAAAAGCAAAAGTTCACTATTCAACACTTGCCAACATAACCATCATGCTCTACACCATCTCTCATGCATATAATATACTAAATTACAAGAATAATCACTTACCCAAACTTGAGAAATGATGATCTTGCCCAAAAGATGACTTGGTTTGAAGAGCCAAAAGGAATTACCTTGAAAATTCTAGAAATGTGATGTGCATCTTTTGGAATAAAAATCTGATTTTGGGGGTATTTATATAGCTCTCAATTCATCCTTAGACACACTTGGCATTTAATGAAATTTTTTCTTGGTCAAATATAGAAGAATGGGTCATTTGCCCTTTTGGGCCTTGTATTTTGGCCTCTCTTTGGGCCTCAAATTGAGCCCAATTCATAAAGTCAATGTATAATCCACAAATTTCTCATGTTTAAATCATTTCATATGTGTTACGATAATATTCCAATTCACGAGACTCACATTCGTAGACTCATTCCCAAGAACAAGTGATTCTAGCCACCCATGGCTCATTTCGGACAAAAAGGGTAAAAACATAATTTGGACGCCAAATTCGTCCATGAATAATTTCACCAAAATGGAATACCAATATAATACTTTGATAATCTCATGTATAGTCTCTTGGTTGAAGAAGAAACGTGGCAAAAAGCGGTCCGGTACGCCCCCGGACACCCTTGGGACTTAGAAAATTTTCAACATTTGAAAGGTGCGCACAAGCAGCCCGGCACGCCCTTGGGTGCGCCAACTTGATGCCTGTGCCCAAAAAATTTTGGGCAAAAGCGGTGTGGCACGCCCCTGGGCACGCCTGGCCTATTTATTTTGCAATTTTTCATTCTTCGACTTTTCTTTGCGGATTTGGTTAGATACTTCAAGTTCTATTCTTTAGCTTACTTTTTACCTTTAATATCCTTTGTTTGAAGGTTACTCAAGTCTCAATTATCACTCCTAAAATGTGTCAAGAAATCACAACTTCCTCTTACAAGTGTCTAATCACATGAACTAACACCATGTGAATTTTTCCATCAATGCCAATACTAAATACGTACTTATTGCCCTTGAAACTAAAGTGTGTGACCACGCCCTAGGTCACCAAGTGATGAGGGTCAGAAATGTACTCGGTGTTACATCCTCCCCCCCTTAGAAACATTCGTCCTCGAATGTAAATGGTATTACCCAATGTAAATCAATGCAAATTTAAGAATATTCGGTATATTATCATTTCATATATACACCATGCATATAAATACTTATTTGTTATTGCTCTTTCTCTGTTCTTTGCACTTGTGCTTTTGTGTGAAACAAATACGGGTACTTTGATCTCATCATTTCTTCTACTTCCCATGTAATCTCTTCTACTTGTTGATTCCTCCAAAGTACCTTTACGAAAATTACATATTTGTTCCTCAACCTCTTCACTTGCCTATCCAGAATCGCAATAGGTATCTTTTCATATGTGATATCCTCTGTAACTTGTACGTCATCAACTGGAGTGATATGAGATGGATCTCCTATGCACTTTCGAAGCATCTACACATGAAATACTGGATGAACTGTGGAGAGTTATTGGGGTAGTCTCAGTTCATAGGCAACTTGCCCAAATCTCTTGACAATTTCATATGGACCTATATACCGTGGACTCAATTTTCCTTTCTTCCCAAATCTCATTACTCCTTTCATTGGTGACACCTTCAAAAATACCCAGTCACTTACGGCAAATTCAAGCCCTCTTCTTCTAACATCAGCATATAATTTATGTCGACTTTGGGCCGTTTGGAGTCGCTGTTGTATCACCTTCACTTTCTCCATAGCTTGGTGAACAAGGTCTGGCCCAAGTAACGCAGTCTCACCTGCTTCGAACCATCCAATTGGTGATCGACATTTTCTTCCATATAAAGCCTCATAAGGTGCCATCCTGATACTTGAATGATAGCTATTGTTGTAGGCAAATTCAATAAGAGGAAGATGATCGTCCCAACTGCCTTTAAAGTCCAATGTGCACGCTCGTATCATATCTTTAAGTTTTTGGATAGTACGCTCTGCCTTTCCATCTTTTTGAGGATGGAAAGTCGTACTCAAATTCACTTGGGTTCCCAAACTCCGCTGAAAAGATCTCCAAAAATATGCAGTAAATTGTGCCCCCCTATCAGATATAATAGAGAGTGGAATCCCATGTAGTCGTACTATCTCCTTCACATACAATCGTGCATAATCTTCAGTTGTATACGTAGTCCTAACTGGTAGGAAATGAGCTGCCTTGGTAAGCCTGTCAACTATAACCATATAGAATCAAACTTCCGTAGTGTACGAGGCAAACCTATGATGAAGTCCATATTAATCATGTCCCATTTCCAGACTGGAAGATTGATACATTGCATATAACCCCCAGGTTTCTGGTGCTCTACTTTGACCTGTTGATAATTTGGGCATTGAGCTACAAATTCTGCAATGTTCTTTTTCATATTTCCCCACCAATACATGTTTTTCAAATCATGATACATTTTTGTAGCTCCCGGATGAATAGAATACCGTGAATGGTGTGCCTTTGTCAAAATTCGCTTCCTCAGCTCATCTACATCCGGTACACATTATCTCCCTTGGCATTGAAGTACTTCCTCTTGTGTAAGATCAAATGCTTCGGTCAACCCCTGCTGCACATTCTCTTTCAACTGCATTAGAATAGGATCTGCATACTGTTTCTCTTTTACTTAAGCTATTAGGGAAGATTCTGCTGCATGTTGCACAATAACCCCTTCATCGGGAGATTCAAGAAGATGAACCCCCAAGCTAGCTAATTGGTGTAGATCCGTGAGTATACTGTGCTTTTCTGTCATTTGACCATTTGTTCTTCCCATTGCTTTGCAACTGAGGGCATCAGCTACCATATTTGCTTTCCCTGGTGGTATAAGATATCGACATCATAGTCTTTTAAGAGTTCCAACCACCTTCGTTGCCTCAAATTTAGCTCTTTATGCTTAAAGATATATTGCAAACTTTTGTGATCAGTATAGATATCAACATGAACTCCATACAAATAATGGCACCATATCTTTAAAGCAAAAACCACAGCTGCTAACTCAAGATCATGTGTGGGATAATTTCGCTCATGTGGCCGCAATTGTCGTGAGGCATATGCTATGACCTTACCATGTTGCATCAATACACATTCGAGGCCAATTCCGAAAGCATCACAATAGACTGCATAGCCTTCTGTACCCTCGAGAAGTACTAGTACAGGTGTGGAAGTCAATTTAGCTTTCAGCTCTTGGAAACTTTTCTCACATGCATTGTTCCACTGAAATTTGACTGCCTTATGAGTTAGCTTCGTTAAAGGTGCAGCAATGGAAGAAAACCCTTCAACAAACCCCCGATAATAACCTTTCAGACCAAGAAAACTACAAATTTCTGTGGGTGTCGTAGGTCTTGGCCATTTTTTCACAACCTCATCAACCCTTATCCCTTCGTCTGACACAATGTGACCCAAGAAAGCTACAGAATTTAACCAAAATTCATATTTAGAGAACTTCGCATATAATTTACGATCGCGTAGAATCTATAACGCTTGTCGTAAATGAGTAGCATGGTCCTCTTGTGATTTGGAATAAACCAGAATATCATCGATAAACACCGTCACGAACACGTCTACAAATGGCTTAAACACCCTATTCATCAAATCCATGAAAACAGCTGGTGCATTTGTTAGTCCAAATGACATAACTAAAAATTCATAATGGCCATACCGTGTTCAGAAAACTATCTTGGGTATATCTTCCTTTCTAACTCGGACCTGATAGTAACCCGACCTCAAGTCAATTTTGGAAAAACACCTGGCACCCTGTAACTGATCAAGCAAATCATCAATCCTGGGGAGGGGATATTTGTTCTTAATCGTTACCTTATTCAACTATAGATATTCAATGCACATTCTCAAGGTGCCATCTTTCTTTCGTACGAATAGTATCGGTGCACCCCACGGGGACATACTAGGTCTGATGAAGCCCTTGTCCAGCATGTCTTTCAATTGCTCCTTTAATTCACGTAATTCTACTGAAGCCATTCTATATGGAGGAATAGAAATAGGCTGAGTGTCTGGCATCACATCAATACCAAACTCTACCTTCCGTTCTGGGGGTAGGCCTGGAAGATCCTCCGGAAATACATCAAGAAATTCATTAACCACCAGAACCGTTTGAGGAGTTGGTGGCTCCACATCGATATCCTGCACTCGGACCAAGTGACATATATACCCCTTGGCTATCATTTTCTTTGCTTTAATATAGGAAATAAATTGTCCTCTTGGTGCCCCCACATTACCCTTCCATTTAAAAACATTCGTTTGTGGAAATTGAAAATGCACCTCCTTAGCTCGGCAATCCACCGTGGCATAACAGAAGGCTAACCAATCCATACCCATGATAACATCAAAATCCACCATGTTCAATTCAATAAGATCGGCTAAAGTATCACGACCACACACAGTTACCACACAATCACGATATACTCTTTTTATAATAATGGACTCACCGACTGGTGTGGATACTTCAAATGACTTAATTAATAACTCCAGTGTTCTTTTAAATTTCACAGCAATCAATGGTGTAACATATGATAATGTAGAACCCGGATCAATCAATGCATATACACTGTGCAAAAATATGGATAGTGTACCTGTGACCACGTCAGGAGAAGCCTCTGAATTCTGCCGGTCCACCAGAGCATAAGTACGGTTCTGGGCTCCACTGGAACTAGCTGCTCCTCTAGCACCTCTACCACGACCAGCAGGTTGTACAACCCTGCCTAGAGAGAGGACCAATGATGAGGATGCAACAGTTGATCCTGTAGGTCGTACTACACCACCTGTGCCCCTTTGTGGGTAGTCTCTCACCATATGCCCTGATAAACCGCACCAGAAACAAACACTCATCCCAATATGGCATGCGGCTAAATGATACTTCCTACAACGCTGACATGGTTGACGAGAAGATCCCACTGTCTGTGATCCTTGCATACCACTGCTCTACCCACTGTAACTGCCCCTAAACCCTCAGAATTAAGGTTGAGTGTCCGCCAGGGAATAAGAGAATGAAGGTCTAGGCGGTCTAGGATACATCCGAGGCCTAGAGTCTACTTGGGACACCATAGACTGTCCCATAGGTCTAGACCTCTTCGCATGCCCTCTCACAAATTCGTGTACCCTTCTTCTTTGCCTCTGGTCTTCCATTTTCTGCACGAAAACCTAAATTCTGGCTATGTCCATAACCCGATTCAATGCAGCAATGGTGCAGTCCCGTACCAAATACAGCTCCAATCTATCCACATATCGATGGACTCTATCTGTCATTGTATCCACTACATTCGGAGCGTATCTAGCCAACGAATTAAACTGGAGACTATATTCCCTCACACTCATGGTTCCTTGTCGAAGATTTAAAAATTGATCCGCACGAGCCTCTCGGACCTCATACGAAAGATAGTGATCAAGAAATGCCATTTTAAATTCATCCCAATTAACTGGTTCTGCACCAACACCCCTCGATCTTTTCCAATCTTTATACCACAGGATAGCTTCCCCTTTCAATCTGTAGGCCGCAAGCTCGACCGTTTCCATACCAGATATATGCATAACCTCTAAGGCCCTTTGGATTTGATCAATTAAATCTTGCGGATCCTCTTTAAGGTCCGACCCAGTGAATGTGGGAGGGTCTAGCTTCAGGAAATCTTGCGTTCTACGACTCGCTGCCCTCGCTGCACTGTCATCACTTGTCATTGGACCCACTCATCCCTGAGTCTGTGCGGCAACTAGTTGAGTCAACATATGCACTGCGGTTTTTAAATCCTGGTCGGTGGTATTTGTAGGTGGTGCTGCGGGTACTTCTCTATCTCTTGGCTCCTCCGGAGCTGGAAAAGTAGAAGAAGACCGCGACGCAATTACACTGTCAGTCCCACCTTGACTAGCTTGGTCAGGTGGTGATTTACTTGTGCCTTCACCGATAAGCATATCCACTTGTTTACCCTTGCCTCTACCTCTTCTTGTCATCGGCATTTTACTATAAACAAGAAAACCAATTCCAATGATTAGATACATTTCCACCTACAACATGGGCTCTATTGCACGATCTAGAAATGAAGAACAGAAATAACTCCTAAATGTCCCGTAGCCTCCTACTTATAAATGAGGCGCGCAACACATCGATAAGTAAGACTCTACTCAGACACGGCTTTGTAGACACCCTTAGAATGACCTGCTCTGATACCACTTTTGTCACAATCCGAATCTCATTCGGGACGGACTGGCACCCGAGGCCGATAAGGCCCGAGAGAACCAATCTTTGTCCATGTCCACTCATTATATGTCACTCAATAAGCAGAACCACCACGTAGAGACATGAGATGTCAATAGCGGAAATCGTAGAACACACGTGATATATATACATGAAACCTGGTCGTTGGGGCCACCAAGTCAAAATGAATATACGTCTCTTACAATACATCTCTTCCATTCATCTTCCCACATATGTCTAAAAAGCCTCTAATAGATACATGACCATGCTTATGCAATATTTACATAATAACACAAAAACCCATGTACACATGTGACTTGGAGAAGCCCCGAAGCAACTGGAGCTCACCAATACTCAGCAAAAGATCAGCAACCTACTGTGGAGGTCTACTAGTACTTGCACCTGCAGCAAGTAAGGTAAGTCCCCTAAGGGACGTCAGTACAAAGAATGTACTGAGTATGTAAGGCAATAAGTAACTGTATGAGATATAATAACTTTCAGGAGATCAAGTACAAGTGAATAATCAATGTAAAATAACCATGATTCTATGTGCATTTGGAAACATGTATTTTGCTTTCTTTTCTTTCTTTGCCATTGCATTCATTTGTTATTAACCATTGTCATGTGATACCTGGGCCCCAACTGATCAGTGGGTGATAATGAGATATATCAAATGGGATCATTCCATCCAGGCTTATGCCCCTTAGAGTGCCACCCATAAATGATATATTAGTGGGATCGTTCCAGCCAGGCTTATGCCCCTTAGAGTGCCACCCACAAATAATAATATTGGGAGCGTTCCAGCCGGACTTATGTCCCTTAGATTGCACTCCCCAATTGAACAATTATGCATTACTTCATTTCTTTACTTTTGAGATATTGGTACTTTGGTTACTATTGCATTATTGGAACATTTGGAACAATGTATACATTTATGTAACACATGCATAACAAGTGATCAATGAATGAGAAACATATGAGCAACAATGTGACAACATGAAATGAGATACATTTGGGACCTTTCCGAATGAAACAAGTGTAATGGCTTAGTGAACAACATATGCTGCAGAAGGATACGGACAGAGTAACCTTACATACCTCGTCTCCTCAATATGAACACTCAATCCTATACGGGAACACAATAGTCCAGCTCCTTCCTTACGTCTTACTCTACAACACAAATACATACCGGAGCTTACATTAACAACTAGTTACCATACAAGTGTACAAGACGACAATGAGCTATATGACTGCCGTATAATGTCATTTCACCCTTTACCATACCATTTACTGCATTGTCATATCAACAATACCACAACATACCCAAAATTGACCAAAATATCACAACCCAATAGCATTTTATACCAAGTTCATTCTTTATATTTCTTCATTACCACGACGTCACAATTACTTCATCAAATCACCTCAATACACCTTACAACATCATATCGACCAAAATCCCATAATTTATACTTATAGAAAAATAACAAGTTTGGGATCATAATCACACCATACATGTTGATATCTCATCCATAGCATTCACTTTTATTCAAACCTCAAGTCCTTTTTTCAAGTTTAAATAACAAGAATGGCACATCTATAGCAAAAAGCAAAAGTTCACTATTCAACACTTGCCACCATAAACATCATGCTCTACACCATCTCTCATGCATATAATATACTAAAGTACAAGAATAATCACTTACCCAAACTTGAGAAATGATGATCTTGCCCAAAAGATGACTTAGGGTTTGAAGAGCCAAAAGGAATTATCTTGAAAATTCTAGAAATGTGATGTGTATCTTTTGGAATAAAAATCTGATTTTTGGGGTCTTTCTATAGCTCTCAAGTCATCCTTAGCCACACTTGGCATTTAATGAAATGTTTTCTTGGTCAAATATAGAAGAATGGGTCATTTGCCCTTTTGGGCCTTGTATTTTGGCCTCTCTTTGGGCCTCAAATTGAGCCCAATTCATAAAATAAATGTATAATCCACAAATTTCTCATGTTTAAATCATTTCATATGTGTTACGATAATATTCCAACTCACGAGACTCACATTCGTAGCCTCATTCCCAAGAACAAGTGATTCTAGCCACCCATGGCTTATTTCGGACAAAAAGGGTAAAAAAGTACTTTGGACGCCAAATTTCGTCCATGAATAATTTCACCAAAATGGAATACCAATATAATACTTTGATAATCTCATGTATATTCTCTTGGTTGAAGAAGAAACGTGGCAAAAAGCGGTCCGGTACGCCCCCGGACACCCTTGGGACTTAGAAAATTTTCAACATTTGAAAGGTGCGCACAAGCAGCCCGGCACGCCCTTGGGCCGGCCAACTTGCTGCCTGTGCCCAAAAAATTTTGGGTAAAAGCGGTGTGGTACGCCCTTGGGCGCGCCTGGCCTATTTATTTTGCAATTTTTCGTTCTTCGACTTTTCTTTGCGGATTTGGTTAAATACTTCAAGTTCTATTCTTTAGCTTACTTCTTACCTTTAATATCCTTTGTTTGGAGGTTACTCAAGTCTCAATTATCACTCCTAAAATGTGTCAAGAAATCACAACTTCCTCTTATAAGTGTCTAATCACATGAACTAACACCATGTGAATTTTTCCATCAATGCCAATACGAAATACGTACTTATTGCCATTGAAACTAAAGTGTGTGACTACGCCCTAGGTCACCAAGTGATGAGGGTCATAAATGTATTGGGTGTTACAGTTAAGAAAGAAATTATAAAGTGGCTTGATGTGGGTGTTGTGTACCTAATTTCTGATAGTAAATGGGTGAGTTCGGTGCAATGCGTGCTGAAAAAGAGAGGAATGACTGTGGTTGCAAATGAAAGAAATGAGTTGATTCCTCTTCGACCCATCACAGGTTGGAGAGTATGCATGGATTACAGGAAATTAAACTCATGGACCCTTTGGGATCACTTCCCGATGCCTTTCATGGATTAGATGCTTGATCGATTAGTGGGAAAAGGTTGGTATTATCTCTTGGATGGGTATTCTGGCTACAACCAGATATCTATTTCCCCAGAAGATCAAGAGAAAATAAATTTTACTTGTCCCTATTGTACCTTTGCACTCAAGAGGATGTCGTTTGTGTTATGCAATGCGCCTTCCACTTTTTGATGATGTATGATGTCTATCTTATCTGACATGGTGGAAGATACGTTGGCGGTCTGTCTGGATGATTTCTCCATAGTTGGGAATTTATTTGATGATTGTTTGATGAACCTTAGCAATGCTTTAGGAAGGTGTGAAGAAGCCAACCTTGTTCTTAATTGGGAGAAATGTCATTTCATTGTCAAGGAAGGTATTGTATTGGGGCATATGATCTCTGTGAAAAGGATAGAAGTGAACCGGGCAAAAATTGAGGTTATTGAGAAATTACCTCCATCAATCTTAGTGAAAAAAGTGTGGAGTTTTCTGGTCCATGCTGGATTTTATCGGAGGTTTATCAAAGACTTCTCCAAAATTGCAAATCCGTTGTGCAAACTTTTGGAGAAAGAAGTGAAATTCAATTTCAATGAGGCTTGTTTAAAGGCATTTCTTTGCCTTAAAGAGAAGTTAGTGGCTGCACCTATCATCATTGCCTTAGATTGGGCAAAACCATTCAAAGTGATGGTGCACAAGTGGTGTTGCACTTGGAGACATATTGGGTCAGAAGAGAGAGAAGTTGTTTCATCACATCTACTATGCTAGCAATGCATTAAATGGAGCACAGAAAAACTACACGGTGACGGAGCAAGAATTTCTTGCTGTGGTGTATGCCTTTGAAAAATTTAGGGCATACTTTCTTGGTACCAAAGTGGTGGTGCACACAGAAAATTCGGCATTGCGGTATTTGATGTCCAGGAAGAATGCTAAACCAAGTTTGATCAGGTGGGTTTTGTTGTTACAAGAGTTTAACTTCAAAGTCAAAGATAGAAAAGGTTGTAAAAATCAAGTGGCAGACCACCTATCCCGATTGGAGAATGAAGGTAAGTATGAGGATGATATAGATATTGATGACTCATTTCCAGATGAGCAGGTGCTAGCATCTTCTTATGATTTGGTGCCTTGGTTTGCTGATTTCACTAATTATGTGGTGAGTGAGGAAATTTTGGAAGACTTGAGTTTTCACCAAAGGAAGAAATTCCTTCATGATGCAGCATAATATTTCTGGGAAGATCCTTATTTATTTAGGTTGTGTACAGATAACATTATATGAAGATGTGTTCCGAAAGTAAAGATGGTGAGCATCCTTCAAGCTTGTCATTCATACCCTGTGGGGGGTATCATGCGGGTGATCGCACTGCTAGAAAGGTCTTGCGGAGTTGGTATTATTGGCCTACGATTTTCAAAGATACGTATGAGTTTGTCAAAACTTGTGACCAATGCCAGCGTCAAGGATCAATCTCAAAGCGTCATGAAATACCTATGACCAAAATGCAAGAAGTGAAGTTGTTTGACGTCTGGAGCATAGATTTCATGGGTATTTTTATGGTCACAAGTACATCTTAGTTGTGTGGACTACGTGTCTAAGCGGGTAAAAGTGGTGTCTTTGGCTGACAATGAATGAAAGATTGTAGTTATGCTCTTGAAAAAGAATATTTTTGCTTGATTTGGAACCCCTCGTACAATCATAAGTGATGGGGGATCACACTCTGCAATAAGGTGTTTAGAGCAGTATTGGCAAAGTATAGGGTGAAGAAGCACAAAGTGGCAACCCCATATCATCCTCACACAAGCAAAAAAGTAGAGGTATCGCATCGAGAGATCAAAATGATTTTGGCTAAGTCAGTCAATGCAAATAAAAGTGATTGGTTAAGGAAACTCGACAATGCTTTGTGGGCATACCAAACTGCTTTCAAGAATCCAATAGGTATGTCTCCTCATCAACTAGTCTTCGGTAAGGCATGTCATTTACCAGTAGATCTTGAGCACAAAGCCCTCTGGGCACTCAAGAAGCTTAATTTGAGTTGGAAGGAGGCTGTTGAGTTAAGACTGGATCAATTAAATGAGATTGATGGGTTTAGATTATGTGCTTATGAGAGGGCATATCTATATTAAGAAAAGATGAAGGTGTACA
Source organism: Capsicum rhomboideum (assembly GCA_031232105.1). Classification (NCBI taxonomy): domain Eukaryota; kingdom Viridiplantae; phylum Streptophyta; class Magnoliopsida; order Solanales; family Solanaceae; genus Capsicum; species Capsicum rhomboideum. The sequence continues at coordinate 103,261,202 of CP124715.1, forward strand.
GTGATCGGAGGATAGAAAAGAGAGAATTTTGTATGGGAAACTTGGTATTGCTCTTTAACTCAAGGTCTAAGTTGTTCCCTGGGAAGCTGAAATCAAAATGGTCCGGACCTTTCAAAGTTACACAAGTTTTTCCATCCAGGGTGGTGGAGTTGGAGAACAAAGAAGGCAAACTGTTCAAGGTGAACGGGAAAATAGTTAATCAGTATGTATGTCCACATGAAGAGGTAAAAGTTGTGTCTATGGTATATCTTAACGAAGTTTGAGTAATTAAGATAGTCGGGTCGTGCTGTGATGTTAAATTAGGCACTAGTGGGAGGCAACCCACAAGGTGTTTTATCAAATTTTTAGTTTATAGTTGGTGAACTAGTTTGATGTGTGTGCTAAGTGTTCAGGGATTCAGGTAACTGACAAAAGTTGGAGACTGTTTTAGCCCGACAGTGAAGGTGGTGAACCGTCACACTACTGGCGGACTGTCAGTGTAGGTCGTCAATGGGAGACCAAAAATCAAGTAATTTGTCTAAGCACTGACGGACAAGTGTGGCGGACCGTCACACTACTGGCGTACTATCGGGAATACCGTCAAGAAAAAAAACATATTATACTGGATAGAGGGTGACGGCATAGTTGGCTGGCCGTCGCATGAGTGGTTAAGTGTCACCAATACCGTCACCAGAAATATGGTTAATACCCACACTGGTTTGGGGAGACGTTATAATTAGTGGACCATCACATTAATGGCATACCGCCAGTGTGGACATCCCAGGTAAGTAAGCAATTCATTTATTAATTACCCAACCAACCCTTTTTCCAACCCAACCTACCAAAACCAACCCACCTATTACCATTCTTAACCGACCCATCAATTAAACCTCATTTAAACCCACATATTTTACCCTTCATATTCTACCATTTAAATCTCCTACTCAAACCCTATTCATCACCCATTGCACCACATTCATCCATCATCAATCCCCCACCACTGAGGTCCATTACCCTTAACCTTCCTTTCTTTTCTATTTAAACCCTTCCTTACTCTTCCCAAATCATCACAGCAAAGAAAAATTACTTCCACAGTTAACTTTTTCTCTGAGTTCTTGTATTTGTACTAAGTAATTTGCACATCAATTCACTCAGGTATTCCCTTCTTAGTTCATACCTTTTAGTTAGGTTTTAGCTTTCGTAGTCTTATGATAGTTTATCGTTGTTTTGTTTTTATAATTTATTCTATAACTAGATGGTGAGGCATCCCGAGAAGTGAAGTTTGAGTAGCCTAATGTCATTGGATGATCATAATGATATATTGGAAGTGATTCCTTGAACTAATTATGGTTTAACCATTGAAAATCGGGTTGCCCATCTTGTGCTCGACAAATTGTCAAAGAAAAGTTTATGAGTTTTGGCAGGTTTGACGAAAAAGATTGGCAAACCATCTACTTAGTGATGGCCTACCAGAGTTACCGTCATAAACATGACCACTTTGGTCTGTACTATTTTAGGCTTGACGGTCTTGGTGGCATATTGTTACCATGGTGACTAACCGACAAGAAGGCCGTTGCCACAAATATCCAAACCATGCACACTGTTAAGGCCTGACGACTTCACTTGCTGACCGTCACTAAGGTGGCGAACCGTCAGTGTCACCTTCACCCAAGAATTAGAAATGGTTGATTCTGTATAACCCTTGACTGGAAAATAGGCAGACCGTCAACCTAGTGGCGGACCGCCACTTCCAACGTCAAGACAAAAAGTTTGCTAAGTTCTTCTTACTTTTTGCTATAATTTCTTTACATTTGATTCTGACACTTTTCCTCTCAAGTACAATGCCTCTGAAGTTTCAAGCACGTAGAGGAGGAGCTACCGCCATGCAAATAAAGAAAGCAATTGTGTCAAGGCTCAGAGATGAACCTAAACCCGAGGATGCTAACAAAGAGGCCCCTTACAAAAACATAAGGAAGAGAAAAAAACGGTGAAACTTACCCCACATTTGGAAGAGGAGGGTAGTTCATCTGTTGGGGAATCTGACGATGATAAGGAAAGTAGTAAAATCTCTGACTCAACCCAAACAAAGAGGCGTAAAAAGAGAATTCCTATAGTTTGAGGCAAGAGTCAGAAACTTGAAAAAAATCGGAGGTTGAGACAGTGATTAGAAGCAAAGCCCCAAAAGTTTGTGAAAACATGCGATGGTAAATTGCGGGAGTTAAGGATATGTATTATAAGAAACTTGAACTGACCTAAATGAAAGATCAAAAGAGGTCGATAGTGGAGGAGTATCAAATTGTGACAAACTCATTACCTGACTATCTAGACCTTGAGAGGTAGTTCAACGAGTATCAATAGCATTCCGTCAGCAGGCCCCCGGGTTTTTATTACCTAAAGATAGTAAGAGAGTTTTTCACTAACTATTTGGCTGTTCTCAGGAGAGATTGTCCAAAAGGGGAGAAAGTGTAACACCCCGTATATGTTTACTTTAGTTTTGAGAGCAATAAAAAAGAAAAAAAAAATTTAGGGTGGGGCACGCCCAGGGGCGTGCCACACCGCTCTGGGCTAAAATTTTTAGTCCATAGGCAGCAAGGGGGTGCGCCAGGAAGCGTGTCACGCTGGTTTTGCCACTTTTTCGAAAGTTGGAAATTTTCTAAGTCCCAAGGGTTCCCGGGGACGTATTGAGCCGATTTTTGCCACGATTCTTCTACAACCATGAGAATATACATGAAACGAGTGAAATATTATATTGGTATGATAAAATTACTCGAGAACGAATTTGGCGTCAAAATGACGATTTTACCCTTTTGGTCAAAATGGGTCATACGTGGCTAGCATCGCTTGTTTTTGGGATTGAGGCTATGGATATGAATACCGTGAGTGGAACTATTGTCGTAAAGTTTATGACATGCATTAAACATGAGGATTTATTGATTTTATTGGGTCAAGTAAATTGGGCTCAAATTAAAGCCCAAATTGGGATAAAAGACATGGCCCATATGGGAAATTTGACCCATTCATCTTGGCCAAGTAGAGACTTATTATTGGACCAAGTGTGTGAGTAAAAAGGGTCATTAAGGGGCTATAAAAGGTGGAAAAAAAATCATATTTCTATCATTTTACCATTCTCATGCTATTCTAGAAATTTCCCAAAGATATTTCTCTTATTTCTCAAGAACCCTAAGCCAACTCTTTGGACAAGATCATCATTTGGCAAGTCTTGGTAAGTGTATATTATTATGATTTAATATCTTATATGCATGAGAGACTATGTAGATCATATTGGTTATGCTAGAAAGTGTTGGATATGGCACTTGGGGTTTTTACAAAAAGATGTGTAATCCTTGTGAATTAAACGTGAAAAAGGACTTGATGTTTTGATGAAAGTGAATGGTGTTGATGATATCTCAACTTGTATGGTGTTTTTATGTCCATAACTTTCTATTTTTCTACATGTGTAAATTATGGGATTTTGGCCGATTTGTGCTATGAAGTGTATGAAGGTGACTTGATGGATTATTTGTGATATGGTGGGAATAAGAAAGTGTCAAGGAAAAGCTTTGTGGCGAAATGTTATTGGGTTATCATGTGTTGGTCAATGTATGGAATATTGTGGTATTTTTGGTATGCTAATGCCATGAATGGTATTGTAAAGGGGGAAATAATATTATAAGGGACTCATGTAATTCATGGTCATCTTAAATGCTTGGAATGTAACTTGTGGTCAATGTATGGCATGAATGGGGTATTGTTGGTATGGCAATGCCGTAAATGGTATTGTAAGAAAGGAAATGACATTTTAAAGATAAAAATATAACTCATTGTTGTCATATGCATTTGTAAGGTAGTGGTGGTTAATCTTGGTTCAATTATGTATTTGTGATGTAGAGTGAAACGAAAGGAAGGAGCGGAATTGTTGAGCCATATTGGATTGTGTATTTACATTGGAAATATAAGGTATGTAAGGTTACTCTGTCCGTATCTTTCTGTGGCAAATAGTTTTCACATTGACATTACGCATGTTCCATCCCGAAATGTGCTAAGGTATTCCATAACCGGTTATCCATGGTCATTGTCATATCTTTCCTACTCATTGATCATTGGTGAATCTCATGTCTCATACCAATGGTTTCAACAGTGTTATGTTTCTAATAATGTTATGTTTCTCACGCTGTTTGTTCACATATCTCTTACCCATTGGTTAATGATCCGAAGCTTCAAGGAAAGTTGTCATAACGTTGTAATCTTTAAGGACCTATCTCAAGAGAATAATAACATAAGAGAATCTATTCAATCTTGGGTGGTATTTTTCCAATCATGCCTTGTTCTAAAGTCCAATAATATGATGATTATCCTTGTATCAATCTCATGTTAGTGTGTGCCTCAATTAAGGTCATGAACTCTAATGTGTCACTCTTATAAGTATGGAAAGGAAAAGATGTGCATATGGTTCCTTTAAGTTTCTTTGAGTATGAATCACAAACTAAAAGGGTATAAGTTAAGATGGAACAATCTCAATGCTATACATATACGCATATATATATATATAATATCCCATCAAAGGTGGAGGCCCGGTACTATATATATCCCACCAAGATGGAGGCCCGGTACTATATACATATATTATATCCCACTAATGTGGAGGCCCGGTACTATATACATATATTATATCCCACTAATATGGAGGCCCGGTACTATATACATATATATTATATCCCACTAATGTGGAGGCCGGGTACTACATACATATATATTATATCCCACCAAAGGTGGAGGCTCGGAATAAGATGATGATCTATAAGATAGTATGCATCACTAACTAGTGGAGTGGATAATAACAAAGACAGTTGTAAAAGAGATGAGACTATATCCCTTGCATGAATACATATAAAAATTAAAGGTTATGATAATGATGATGATGACGCGACTGAATGACCGAGTAATTAAATAATAGAAGTAATGAACATGATTCCACATATTCTGGACGAAGGTATATCTATATTGATTATTCTCTTACGCTTAATTTCTTGGAAGTACTTGTGTGCTATTCTAGTTTCATCTGGCCTTACATACTCAGTACTTTATTCGTACTGACCCCTCTTGGGGGACTTACCTTACATGCTGCAGGCACAGGTGTTAGTAGATCTCCGCTGTAGGCGACGAGGTATCCACAGATTATTGGTGAGCTCCAGTTGATCCGGGGCTTTTCCGAGTCATTATGCATATTGGTTTGAGATTGTATATGAGTATAGAGCGGGATGTGTCCCGACTCTAGGTTTGTCATAGTCATGTATCTGTAGAGGCTTTGTAGACGTATGTGGGAAGCTAAATGTAAGATGTATACATTCATTTTGACATGATGGCCCTAACGGCAAAGTTTCATATATTGCACATATTGCCATGACTTCCGCTATTGATATTTAATTACATGAGATAAAATGATATTCATACGCGAACAGGTATACGAGAGTACATGAGCAAAGATTGGTTCTCTCGGGCCTTATCGGCTTCGAGTGCCAATCACGGCCCGAATGGGATTCAGGGCGTGACAGAAAGTCTCCGACATGAGGAATAGATCAATAATCCCTATTCGTGGTGTCAATGTTGATATTTTATATGAAATGATTAACAGATTTATGTTTGGCCTGGATTACATTCCTCCGACAGCCACACCAAATTTTGAGGACTGGATGAGGACAGCGAGTATACAGTATGGATGGTTAGGACAGGTGCTGACTGACTCAGGAGAGCCTTCTTGGGCCAATAACAAGGACAGGATTTCCAAATTATCACTAAGCCTCAAGGCAAAGTTTTGGTGGGCTGTTGTACAATTGAGGTTGATGCCAACCTGTGGAGAAGCTAATTTGGAGATCTTTCGAGCTGTGGTGGTAGCCAATTTAGTGGCAGGGTTGAAGATAAATTTTGGAACAATTATCAATGATAAATTTTTCCAACGTGCTCATAAAACATCTAGTGTTATACCCTTTTCGTGTCTCATCATAAAATTATGCATGTAATCAAAGGTACCAGTTTTGAGCGAGATTGACAAAGTAGTTAGCGCTAGTCACAGATATGATATCGAGCGATCGAAATATGAATCAAAATTTGAAGTGAAAATACAAAAACAGTCATCTCAGGGCAATCATTCCCAACCTATTTCGGAGGCATCATAGGACCTTTTAGGTATGGCTTTACCACTTGCCATTGTTGAGCTATAGGTAGCATTGGATACATCAGGAGACACTCCTCTACCCACTCATGTCGATACCGCAGATATGGCACCCATGCCAGCGTTCTATACAGAGCATCGATTTAGCCCGGAGAAATTTGTCAAGATAGTAAATAAGAAGAAGAGATTTGAAAAATAGTTAAAGGTATGGACAGGTCAATTCAAGTAGTGCGTGGAAGAAATCGTCAAAGAGGCTTTGAAGTCGTATGAAAATATGCATCTTTGGATGGATTATATAGAGTAAAGGGTGAACAAAAGGCTTAATGACCTATCTATTCCTGACTTACCAAAATTCTATGCTGAATTGAAACAAGCTTAGCAGGATATAGCCAACTTAAAAAAAAATCAGTCCACCAGTAGGTGGGAACCTCAATTTATGGAAATTGATGAGGAAGAAGAAGAGATTGTCGACCTCATGGTTCAAAAGATAACTGACAAAGGAAAGGCTGTGAGCACTAAGCCAGAAAAGAAGAAAAATCAAAGAAGAGAAAGCACACAGTTAAGTCAGAGGATGAAAGGGTTATGAAAAAGGCCCTAAGATATTCGGTGATTAATGAAGATGCGATACTAAAAGGAGTTGCTGATGAAGAGGCGGGAGTCTCCACTAGTGACCTTCTCCCGTAGGGGATTGGTTAGTGATACTTTGAGTGCCCCGGCCACAACTGGGGCCACTGTTGCTGCCACCGAGGCCATCCAGGCCTTCGATGACGATGACTCCTCATCCTAATGGTTGTACAAGTATACCATCCCCCTGTACTTTTATTTATATATGAATTTAAGGATAAAGTATTTTTATTTTGGGGGGGGGGGGGGGGTACTTGTGAGTTTGTTGTCACCATGAGGATTTTTTTTGCCGGTGTACTTTTCCCTCATGCGCTATCTAGTAGAACCGACATGTTTAGGTTGTTGTTTCAATTTTTGTTATTCTTGTTTTGTTATTCTTATTATTGTAGTTGTTTGTTTATTGTACCTGCAATGGAAATCAATTGAATGAAAAAGTTGTGTAGTGTTGTGTTGAAAGTTGTGAGGACCCCTCCACTTTTGTTTTAGTGACTATGTAGCTAATCTCAGTTAAATTTTTGTTGTAGTGGATCTTTACTTGGCATTAGATTTCTATCGCGAGTTGTAAATAGCTTAAATATTGAATGTGAAGTTGAACATTGGCAGAGTTGCTATCAATTCTTGCTATGTGTGTGTGAAATTTTTAGTTCTGATTTCTTTCTTTATACATACATCTAGAACTTGCCCGATCTATTGCATTAGGCGATAGTTGGATGACATAGGATATGATCACCGGCCATGTTTGATATTAATTCCACTTGCCTAAAAGAAATCTTCTGAATGATATGTGAACCATTTTGATCCCCAATTTGAGCTTGAATGACTTTCCTTCTTCAACACTCACTAACCTTCCCTTCTCTATCATGTATCCTCTATTTTGGCCCTGGTCCTTTCTTGGACAATGTGCACCTTAACTCAGGCAAATTATCTAAGTTGAGAATGGCTATTATAGAAAGAAAATGAGTGAATTCGGGTATGAAAAGAGTAAGTGAGGTTGTAAGGAAACCCTATAAGTGTGTAAAATGGGGAGTGTAACAATGAGCTGATCTAGTGAGCCAAAAAGTTGAATGAATCAAAAGGAATCCTTTGAAAAAGTGTTGATTTGTTGGAGAATAAGGATGGAACGTCTGATTGTAATTGCTAAAATATGTGGTGTTGTAAATCATTGCACGTCAAGAAAGGCTGATTCACTATTCCTAAATGTACCATAACAGCACTCAAGCCTATGTTACAAGCCAAATAAAGCCTTGTAGTGATCCATGTGAGTTAACAACAAAACCCAGTGAGATAGAAAGGGCAAGCTTACGGTATTACATGTGCATTGTTTGAATTTTGTTGTGAGAATAAGAGTTCTTCTATTAGTCCCTAGCTATACTGTGCTACGTGTGTTTGAGGGATTTCTTATTGGTGAGAGCATGGTTTTGATATTCAAACTTACCGATTTTTTGATTCTACATCTCAAGTTCTTATAGATCATTAAGTTATAGTGTAATGCCAAGTACGGATCCCCATTAGTTTAGATTAAACTGAGTTGTGCATTTGTTTTGAAATTTAGAGGGTAGTCCAGATGAATGATACACCAGGTGCTTATTCTTTTGAGATCTCTATGTGTGTCATAATATTGTGTTTAGGTTGCTTGAGGATAAGCAAGTATTCTAAGTTGAGGGTGTTGATGTGCCTGCTTATGACGGCACATTTAGCATTTTCAACTAAGGATAATTGTGAGTTTTCAAGCAACATGTGGTTTTTTTTATGCTCTTTGTGTATACTTTCAGGAATTAAACTCAAGTCTGCAAGAGATAGCAAAATCTGGTAAAAAGGGTCTGCGATGGCATTATTGACGCCCCACCAAGAGCTTGGTGGACCGTTACTTGGTCCGCCAAGCCTTAACCAGAAAAGGGTCAAGCTTAGGATGTGGCGATAGCAACCATGGCGAACCGCCAAAGACTTGGCGGACCATCACCAATACCACCAAGCCATATCCAGAATGGCCTGAAGAAGAAGAGGTGGCAACGGCATGTGCTGCAGACCGTCAAGTGAATGGTGGACACCGTTGCCGCCAGCCTTTATCCAGAATGTGCATATTTTTATAGCCTTACAACGGTAGAAGCGGTGGACCGACGCACTCTTGGCGGACCTTCGCACTTGCCTTCAGCGATAACGCTGCAGAATTTATTTTGAATTTTGAACAATGTTTATTTTGTGCCTATAAATACCCAATTTAGGGTTTGGAATAGGCATCAATTTTTACTTGGTATATTTCTACGTCTTTTCTCTGGAGAAAACAAGTGTGGCTAGTTGCTTCGAGTTTCGAACATCATTGGAGATTATTCCCTATTGTAAGGATTCATTATTTTTATTATGAAAACATTCTTCTTCATATTGTTCTAACTATGAGTGACTGAACCACCCATAAGTAGGGTTGTGAAACCCATGGTTGAAAATCACTATTAGGGTTTATGGGTTGTGAATTTGTATTGATTGCGTGAAAATATTATGAACTCCTTCATTTTAACATATTCTTGATGGTTGCAAACATTGGGAAATAAGTCTTTTGTTAAATTGCTTGATAAAGAATTTAACTTTCAAAGAAAAGGAATTCATAACGAAAGCTTGGAGCTATTAACCTCCAAGTTAACGATTATTGTTTTAACAAGATTAATCTATTGAGGTTTAGATCGGGTTTACAATTGACACTTTGAGTTTGAGAGAATTAAAATGCAAACTCATTTAAATTGGTTGAAAAACATTTAAATGAACTGATTGAATCGATCATCTTATTTTCACATGTTTCAATATCAATTCACATTCGCTCATAACCTGTTGGTGATTGGAAACCTAGGGGAACACAACCCTAGTTTACTTGTCTCTATTGAATTATTTATTAGAAATTGACCACTGTTCATTGAAATCAAATATTGTTTACTACTACTGAATCAAAATCCCTCCTTTTCTTGGAGGTTGTTGGCTAATCATCATCGAAACTGTGTATTACTTATTTCACACCCTATTCCGTGTGGGATTCGACCCCAACCTCTATTGGGTTCTATATTTGACGACGACCGCTTACGCTCATGTAAAAGAGAGTTGTAATTTGGGCGTATCATCGATCACCCAAATTGATAAAGTAAAATAGAATTCAATACTTATACGATTAAGGCGAGACTTCTAGAACAAAGTCAGACTAACACAAGTACAATAATAGCAGAAGTTTGAAATAAAAGTCCTAACGAAATCCAAGAAATGGTGTCAAGGGGCAAGAGCATCTAATACAGTCCAAATACTGAAATACAACTCTGTCTCAGAAAGTATGTAAAGACATAAAAGGACAAGATGAGGTCTGAAAGTCAGCCCTAAACTCTGGAGCATATCAATACCTCATAGATCTACTCAACATCGCACGAACTCAATCGCCACATGTCTTACTCGGACCTGGATCTACACCGAAAGGGCGCAGTAGGGATGAGTATGGATCCACTTGTACTCATTAGGTATCATAGGTCAACTGAGCAAAGTAGAAAATAACATAGATAAAGAAATAGACTATGAGCATGTAAATCTGCAAGCAGAAAAGTTCCCAAATGGTAGCTCACACCATCTCCACTAAAAGTTCTAATATAATAATGAGATAAACAACACAAGTAAACACAAAAATATAAGAAGGCAATTCAACAACAAAGAAACCACAAAATATGTGAATGGAATGCAATGCAATGCAATGGTAATAATGGGCTATAATGGTAAAAGTTATTGCATGACTTTCAGTATATACCTACCGAGTTTGCAACTCCACAATAGGACCCATGAGGGATTCGCAACCCATATACTTTATCTCATATCTCAATCTCAATCTCAATCTCAACCAACTCACCTCTCCGGGTCGTATTCTCGGGGAAGGTTTTTATGAAAATATCTCATTTTCTTTTTAAAATAGTGTTCCTCAACAGTACCAGTATCCCTAGAATGTATATGTATGGATTGAGGATATAATGCTCACAATCATATCAATATAAAGATATCCAATCAATTCAATACGATGTATATATGTAGGTGAGCTCAGAAATCAACTCAATATGTCCATAATTCATGATTCATCAACTATAAATGGGCACCATTGGAATAAATATGCATGTAAGACATCATAAATATCATATCAACCCCTAACTCGGGTATTTCAATCATGATAAAGAAATCAATGCTTAATAAGGCCTATAATAACAATTTGAGCCCCCACATGGGCATCATATCTAAGAAAATAAGGCATCTAAATGCACAAATATCACCAGATGATGTCAAATAAGGCCCCCACACGGGCTACACATCATATCAAATATCTCAAGTCAATATCCACACAAATTAAGCCCCCACACGGGCACACAACAATAAATATAATCTTGAAATATAAACCCCATAGCCATTCTCCCCAACCCATAGCATGCTTTACCTATATATTAACTACCCAGCTCAATCTGAAAGAAGTTAAGCCATAACCTACCTTAAAACAACAAAATTTGGGCCTAAACTGCTTCAACACGGAGCCTTCCCCTTTCGAAAGACCTTGGAATCAACTAAAACACACAAATAAAGCATCTATGCGTTAAAAAAAGCCAACAATACCTATATTATCCATATCTAGACCGGGTCCAAAACGAACCTCAAAAATGGATTTTGAAAACGAAGGGGTAAAACCAGAATTTTTGTTTAGAAAATCATTACCCATGATCAAAGGAACCCATATAAGAAAACCCAAGTGAAAACAGATTAAAAATGAGTGATTAATTGATGAAAAATCATTTTTAAACTTTTCCGGCAAAAACCTCCAAAATCCATTTCAAAATCACAATTTAAAGGGAGTTTAGAAGCTATAATCAAAGTAAAAGGTGGGAAAAGGATTATGGAGCTTACCCAAGCTTGAGAAATGAAGAAATTGCCCCAAAACCCTCAAACCCGAAGCTCTAATACTCAAAAATGAAAGAAAGATCGAGAAATGAGACTTATATATTGTCTAGGTGAATAGTGCCTCTCTATCATGGACCCCAACTAGCGATCGCGATGGTCAACATTGACCAGGATGTAAGTTTGGTCATCGCGATCGCGAGAGAAGGGATAATTTAAACTCGACACGACCTATCTGATTACTCAGTGTGATCACAGTCCCCCTCACCATGCAATTACGATGAAGCGTGTCATCGAGGCCTGTGATCACGACAAGTGGCCACGCGATCGCGATGGAGTCCATGATGCACCACAAAATGTTGCATCAACAGCTAAGGCCAAGTCCCAAAGTCTCCAAACGGACCCTCAGGATTCGTTCGAGATTCGACAGGAACAACCCATATATACTACTAGGCTATTTTCGACGTTTCAGGCTCAATGGCCATGTCAGTTTTTTTAAAAAAAGATTTTTTTCAACAAATTAACCCTTGGGACCCTATTTCATAATTTTTCAAATGAAGGGTCGAAAAGAGATATAAAAGCCAAGAAACTGAGCCAACCCTACTACTAAACTAAAATCGACGCTCCAGATCTGCAAGCGCAGTTCGTTTTGCCATTCGGCACACGGATCAAGAATTGTTGACCGAAGTCAACTATGAGGCTTTTCAAACCTCTAAAACCCACAAACTCGCACAAAACTTTCCCGATCACATTGGGGACCATACCAACTATCCCCGAACCCCAAAATCAACATGAAACAACTACAAGGAAGAGCAAAATGGTCAAAACACATAAAAATAGAAAATTACAAAAATAGGTATTTACACTAATATTCTTCTTAAAGCATTCTTTTGGGTAGTCGTAGACTATACCCCTAACCGGGGAGCCTGCACACTCTTGCTAGTACTCCTCTTCTACATCTTAAGGTATTGGGTTCCCCTGACTTCTAGGAGTCCTAGTACTGCATAAATCATTAATCTTCAGCATATATTTATCCTATATTTAAAGTAAAGTAAAAAATTAATAATAAAAAGGTACTAAAATATTCAAACTTAAATAATATCTTCAGTAAAAAAACTATAAGTACAAATGTAGTTCTTATATGGGTAGCTTTTATCCATGGGTCAATCCACACATCTTCGTCAGTTTGGTTCTTTTTCTTTTTTATGTGGGTCTCCTTGAAAAACTCATCATATGTTACCTTCCTACCCAATTTTTTTTTCCTACATATGATAAAATTGTTAATCTTCAAAAACAAAAACATTTGAAATAGAAATAAACAGTTAAATTGATGAAGGTGAAAATGGTGTTGGCAAGTGGCAGTTAGTGCAATATGAAGGAGTTCCCCAATTTTATTCATATTGTAAACATCAAGGATACAACCACATGACTTGTACAATTAAGAAGAGGGATAATGAGTTTAACAAAAGGAAAGAACAGGAAAAAAATACAAAATCTGATGAGATGCATAAGCATAACAGCAAGGACAACACAAAAAAATTACCACCAGCTCAGGAGAAACAAGGTTTGATAGCTCAACCAAGTACAATTCTAAGAAAAAATGAGAAACTGCAGGAACAAGACCAGTGGAAAACTCAGAGGAAAAAAGCAAATCAAAAACAACCAAAAAAATAGCAACAGCACCAATAAAAAACCTACAAACCCAAAACCCCACAAGCTCCTCATGACGCAGATGTTTCAACTCAAAAACAGCAGCAGCAGCAGCAACTTGAAAAAGGGTCAGGTCCTAAGCTTCAAAATATTGACTTGAATGCCACCGAATTTGAACAAAATATGTAGGAAATGAGACCTTCAGGTATTGACTTTCATACTCCCAACCCCTATGAACCTTATTTTCTTATGCCTAGTGTTGTACATGAAATGAATGGTGGTGTGAAGGGTGTGAAGGAAGTGATGAATACTTGTCCTAACCCCCATTCCCCCTGGTGGTTTTGATACTAAAATTATTGATGGTGAGGAGGGTGGGAAAGGACCTACTGATATAGTGCATGAAAGTAGTAGAGGGGTTGAAGTTTTGGTTCATGTTGAGTCTCTTAAATTAAAAAATAGTTAAATTGATAAAAGTTACGTACCATTTTATCCTCCACAGCAATTTGACTAATAGCTTTCGCAGTATGTAGAGAGCCACCCTTCTTAGATGCTCTAGCAATCTTTCCATTTTCCCTCAACTTCTGATATTCTTTGCTATTCCAGTAGCGAAGAAAATCTTGCCACATTTCTGCCCACATAAACTTTGCCATTTTCTTGTGTGTTTTTGCAAAAGTTTCAGAATAAAAAATACATTTTGGACTTGAAACTGATGATTTATTGAGTTAATCCCACTATAGCGGCCCGATTCCCACTATAGCAACCACCGCTATAGTGGGATCTGCCCACTGTAGTGGCCCATTATAAGTCAGACTACCATTGCAGTGGCTCATATCCATCCATAGAGGGACTGCTGTAGCAACCCTCAATCTTGCTATAGTGGCAGTAAGGCAAAAACTTGGGGGAGTTTCCAGGTCTGGTCTACTTCAAAACACACTTTCCTGAATTTGACATTACGAATAAACCATTTTATGTCAAACACTATAATCAGAGTTCTACTAGCCCAATTCCCATTCTGAAAGTTTCTCTGAGCTCCTTAATCTCTTGGCTAATACGATATAATTTCAAATCCAAGAACACTACACTATCAATCACCAGATTCATCTAGACCATACAACACCTGAATTTTATCTAAAACTAGCTTAGGGTGAAATTTCAAAAAATTTCATTTGAGGATGACTTAACCTGAATTTTTGCACGCTAAACAATACTGTAATGATGGATAGGGTCGTTACAGTGCAGGAACCTACTCTATTATTTACTAGATAATAGAAGCATTACCACCCAACCAATCTACGTGGGAATCAATAAACAACAGTTCAAATTACAAGTATTTAAGTCTTAATACCAAGATTAATATGAATAATTGATACCTTTACAAGTAATACCTTACAATGAATAAATTCACAAGATCTAGTCTAGACATGTACAAGATCTTCTACATAAACCAAACAAGATAAGACACACTTTTGTTGAAAAGAGAGCCGCAGAAGTTAATGATGAGCATTTTCCATCTATATAAAAGACTTCTAGTCAATCTGTAAAATATCTACATCCTAAAAAATATGTAGCAAGAGTAGTATAAGTACACCACACATACTTGGAATGACACTTTCTATCATTACGGTACAACGTAATATGCCAAAATTTGGATTAAGATTCTCTCCGAATAAAGTGCTGAAAACTTTAGGTTAGGCTAGTCTTGAATGAATTGCAAGTATGGTGTGGTCTAGATAAATTTGATGATAGATAGATTGATGAATATTTGATTTGAGACCACAATATAATAGCTAACAGTTCAAGACGTTCGTAGAAACTTTTGAAATTGAATTTGGGTTAGTAGAATTTTGGATAAAGCATTTGACGTTAAGGGGTCAGTTTGGGATGTCAAAATCTGGGAGTGTATTGTAAAATTGACAAAAATTTAGGAATTCCAAACTTTCTTCCTCGCCTAAGCCGCTATAGTGGGAGGAAGGCCGCTACCACAGGCCCGCTATAGTGAAAGTCAATAATGGCCAGTCCCGCTATAGCAGGAATTGGGCTGCTATAGCGGGCTACGTGCAGCAAAATGCAAATTTTGGAATTAAATGTTATTTTTCATCCAAAAACATTCAGAGACCAGGAGAGGGTGATTTAGGGCAAATTAAAATGGTTTCCATCCAACTTTCATCATTAAGGTAAGTTAATCCACCAATTAAACTAGTTTTTTGTTAATTAATCCCTAGAATCTCTAGGTTTTGAATGTGGTGGAGGAATAAACTTGACCTAGGTTGATTTTTTGGTGTAAAATAGTGAAAACAATGTGTAATCCTTGGGTTTTGGTCAAGGATGGATGTGTTTTGATTACATGGTTAGAATTCGTTATTGAAAATATGCATTTGATAGAATTAAAGTGGAATGAAGGTAGAAAAATCCTAGAATAAAGGAATGATCATCATTTTGACCCTAGGGTTATGGTATTAGGTTGTAATCCTTGAAATTATTAGAGCATTATTTGATCAGTGATTATATTGTTGTTTTTTAACCATAATCAAGCCAAAGTTGCAAAAAAAAAGGCAAGGCTCAAGCTCATTAGAGCATTGCGGGGCTTAGATTAAGGTAGGTGGTGGTTGAATTAGAGTTAAAAACTCAATTTGGTTTATGTGTGCATGTTAAATTCCTATTTTTCTACTTGTTGCAATGCATGCTATTGAATGTTGACTTGTTGGATAATTTTACAAGTTGTTTGATCACCCAAAATGAGATTATGTAAAAAGTGTAAGTGTGGTTAAATTATCTCATTATGTGTTGTAAATATTAGACATAGGTTGATATTGTGAGATAAACTGGTAAAGGTTGATCTTCACGAAATTGGTGAATTTTAGGAAGTATACGAGTGGGGACATTGGAATAAGAGTGGTATAACACTTGGTTTAGGATAAGGGTAGAAGACACTAGTTGTCTGAGTTATTTGGTATATGGACGGAGCTCGTCTCCTGTATATCATGGTTAGTGGGCATTTATAAAACCCTTGGCATGTGTGTACATAGTATTAGAGAGTTTGACGGTTTCATGAGTGGATTGGGTTATATTGTTATTATTATTTTGGGTTCTATGAGTGAACTGGGTTATATTATTGTTGTTATTTTAGGTTCCATGAGTGAACTGAGTTATATTATTATTGTTATTTGGATCCATGAGTGGTCCGGACTATTGATGTACTTGACTGGGTTACTATTATTGAAGTTCAATAAAGATGTAATTGTGACAAGGTTGAGTTATCTATTTATGAGTCATGGTAATTGACTTGGTTGAATATTTCTACTTGTACTATGCTCTCCCTGTTACTTGGTTGATTGCTTAATGAATCTATAAAGAAAAATTAAGTGAAGGTATAATTGCTAAGTGTTACATGGTTGCTTTTGTTTACGAATTGTTGGTTATGTATTCACATTTATTAAGTTGAGTTGGCCTATGATGCTACCAGTACATAGTGGTTTTGTAATGATACTACCCGATGCTTTTTTTTTGTTAAGTGCAAAGCATACTCCAGTGGCTTAGAGGAGACCTCATCTATAGACAGTAATCAATTTCTGACTCAAGAGTGAGTTCATCTCCCTGCTGCCATGGGTTTTCTTACACTATGTTCTTTTCCACTTGTTTCGGACATAAATAATTTAGTTGTTGCTAGTTTTCCAGGTTGTACCCACAGATTGTTTTGTTTAAATATTTGGGTACGGTGACCTTCAGTTTTTGGGGGTATTCTAGACATTTTTGATATTATTCCGCATTGTTTCTTTTAGAATTATTTTGGATATTGTTATTAATATAGAATTGTTTTCTTTTACATTAAAAACAGCTAAGTGTTTGTAGTGGTTATTTGGGTTAGATGGTTCTCCCGCTAGAGGGTTAGAGTGGGTGCCACTCGCGATAAAGTTTGTGTCTTGATAAAGTTGGTATCAAAGCCCTAGGTTCGTTGATCTCATCATACCAAAATGAGTCTTGCAGAATGGTACAGAGACGTTTGTACTTTTCTTTGAGAGGCTACAGGACTTTAGGAAAATATTACATTCTTTCTTTTTTCGTGCTATGACTTGATTCTGATTGGTATCTGGCGATCCAAATTGGTATCTGACCTTTTCACTTTATAGTGTTATAGATGGTAAATCCAAAAGCATACGAAGTTAGAGCAGCATCTCCCATACTAGTGATTCTAGTCAAAGAACCTACTGCCAGAGGAAGAGGATAGGGTAGGGGAAGAGGAAGAGGTAGGGCAACACCTGCCAGGGGTGGAGCCTAGGCTACAGCCAATCCATCCCGACAAAGATTTGAGATACCTCACCACTCGAGGATCATAATGATAAGGTTATAAATGAGGAGATTCTGGAATAGGAGGAGGCCATACCAATTTCAGGAGGTGCAGCCATCCCTAAATATCATGAGATTTGATTCAGCAGGTTCTTGGTTTTTTGAGTGGGTTGGCTGGTACAGGTGCCATGCCTAGAGTGCCTATTTACCAGCATCCAAGGATACAACATACTACTATAGTAACCCCTAGGATGGATGAGTTTTTTGGGACAGAAGCTTTCCCTCATCAGGTATTGAGTCTTCTTATGACTAGGACTGAGCATGATATGTTGACTAAGTTTTTGAAGATGGAACCTCCAACTTTCCTTGGTACTGAGACAGAGGATGCCTTTGAGTTTATTGTAGACTGTTATGAAAAGTTACACAAGATGGGTATTGTAGAGAAGTATGGTGTAGAATTTTTTACCTTCTAACTGCAGGGTGATGCTAAGTAGTGGTGGAGGGCATATGTGAAATGTCGGTCTCCAGCTTTACCTCTCTTGACATAGATTCAGTTCCATACTTTGTTCTTAGAAAAGTATGTACCACGCACCTTGTATGATAAGAAGAAGGATGAGTTTCTCACCCTTGAGCAGGGCAATATGTTCCATGCCTTGTCAAAATATGCCACCCAATTTCTTGGTACTAAAAAAGAGAGGATTGCCTCTTTGTGAAGGGTTTAAATACTGGCTTGCAAGTTATGGCATTGTAGATGACTTCATCAAAAACGACTTTTAATAATGTACCTGGCTTTGTAACAAAGTAAAAGGAGTCAAACAAGTTGGGCATGCAACGATAGTAGCAAAAAAAACCCGAAATGTAGGCAACTTTAGCGGATCTTACTCTCGAGGCCACAGTTCTCAGGCCTACCTAGCACGTCTAATACAGTCAGCTCTACCAGTATCTATAGGGGGTCCATTAGGGACCACTCAGTAGACTTTAGGTATGGGAAGCCAAGTGGCTTTGTATTCTTCTGCTAGCTAGCCTTCTTTGGATCGAGCTTGTTTTAGTTGTGGCGGTGTTGGGCACTTCAAATGGAACTGTCCTCATGGTAGGTAGTCAAGTTTTTAAGGTCATAAGTAGTCCAGAGCTATGGTTTTGGCTAGTAAAGGTGGTGTCGGTAATGGTAGAGGTCATCCACAGGGTAGGCGTGGTGGTTATTATAGTGGTCATAGTGGTAATCTAGGTGGCAGTAATGCAGGTAGGGGTGGTGCACAGCCTGCTAGAGTGGTTGCTAATATTGATGACAAAGCCTATTGCTATGCCTTTCCAATCAAATTTAAGATAGAGGCTTCAGATGCAGCCATTACAGGTACCATTCTTGTCTGTGATCGGATGGCTACGATTTTGTTTGATCTGGGTTCTACTTATTCGTATGTGTTTGTTAAATTTGCCTTGGGTTTAGACATGGTTTGTGATATACTTGACTCACCTGTGTATGTATCTACTCCGGTTAAAGATTTTGTGGTAGTGACTCAAGTATATCGGGTTTGCTCTGTGATGTTTATGGGCTTTTAGACATGGTAGATTGGGTGATTCTGGATATGCTAGATTTTGATATCATCTTGGGTATGACTTGGTTGCCTCGTATCATGATATTCTGAATTATAATGCTAAAACTGTGACCTTAGACATGCTGGGGATGGATAAGTTAGAATGGAAAGGTGTTTATAAGTGTGGTGTAATGCCTCGAGACTACCCCCTGGACGCAACATGGTTCTTAGAACCACAAGTGGTCCCAAGCTACCCATGGTACTGACATAATTCATGAGCAACTGAACAAAACAAATAAAACTAAAAATACTAAGCGGAAGTAATATCATAACTAAAACTGTTCAATATAACACTGTTTAAAAACATTTACAACATTAGATCATGAAAAGAAACTAGTACTAAATACATCAATTCTGTCTGGCTATCTATGAAGCCTCTACTAACATTAACTACAGTTAGCTGGGACATGACCCCAACTATCTCTAATCATTGTATAAGAACTGAAATTAATTGGTATGACTACTAACTGACTAGAGTTCTCAAAATAGGAGAACTTATCACCGGCTGACTGGAGGTTGCAATCTGAACTAGCCCAAAGCATGAGAATGAGAACTTGAATCTACATCACATGAAAAATGTAGGCAGAAAAGGTATGCAGTCAATACTTTGAATGAACTAAGCATGTGAGATATGCAGTAATCATGAATTATACTTAAAACATGCTTTAAATTTTTGTTTGAATGCAATAAGCAAAATCATGGAAAAACTACATTTGAAATCTAAGGATACAAACATTCAATGAATAGGTTATATACAATAGTAAGACATAAATCATGAGCTAAAACAATTCAAACTGGAAAATAGAGGAAAACATAAGCATTTTATATGATTTAAAATTGATGCTATGGAAAATATCAAAGCTATAGCACAATGATCCAAAAGCAAATCATAAACTGTAGACATGTAGTATAACTGTAAATCATGAATAATTCAATTTAACTGAAGTTGTGGTCAAGTACATAAGACATGTTAAAACTATTTTAGTGGTATATTCTCTTAACCGACATAAACCATGTGAAAAGTGGAGTTTAATGTATACGCCCTATCGAGAGGACCCAATATACCTTGCCAGGGTATAAAGGCATGACTGAGTGGAATCGAATGTATATGCCCCTTTGGGAGGACCTAATATACCTTTTCTAGGGGTATAAAGGCATGAGTGTTATGGATCCATTAACATAAAGCCAAAAGGCTAAGTGAACCTACCGTGGCACGTAGTTCTAAGACTTGGGTACGCTAAACCCGTGTCCACTCGGTGTTCAATATTACTCCCAAAACCATACTGAAGCTCATACTGAATAAAACCTATCATGAAAGTAAGAATGAAACTAATTTTAAAGTAAACTGATGACCGTAGTCCTGGCATGCTAAAAACTAGTCATGCTTCTTTACTATTTCATAGATCATTGATGGCATATCTGGATGTCATACTGCACAAGCATTGATGGCATACCTAACTTTCATGCAAATCATGAATTATATTCTTGGAAACTTTGCTTATGTTATCATGGTTTTTCAATATAAGGTAAATAATACTTTACAGGGGAAATCTTATAATAAAGACTTGATACTTAGGTGTAAATCTTACTCGAAAACCATAGGCTTATGATAAACTGAAACCATAAAGTCAAATTGCATCAAACTCAAGTAATTCATGCTAAATCTTGGGAACTCATGTAAATAATATGATTCGTGTCAAATCATGAGAATGTGCTAAATTATGTATTTCATGCCAAAACATGGGATTTCATGCTGAATCATACAATTTAAGTTCAAATCATACAAATCATATAATGTAATGTAAGTCATGGATTCATGGGTCTAAATTGTGAGACATGTGCTAGAAATCATAAAATTCATAAGTCTAGACCATGGATAATAATCATAATAATATCATAAGAAATCATATAGGTGAAAAATCATGAGAATTGGGTATGAACCCTAATTTATCAAATCACAGATATTTAATTAAAATTGAAGCTTAGGGAACGAGATGAAAGGAGAATCCTCATTGAATCCCCACATACCTGGTCTTGTTGATTTTTTGAAAAAAAGCTTGAATCTTGAAGCTTTAGAAGTTGAAATTTGAGAGGAAACCATTATTTTGTTTTCTTGAAAGTGGAGAGGAGAAATAACTTTTTTTTATTCTTAAAGTGTTGAGTAAATAGGGTTGTAATATGTTATTGGAGTGTTTGGGAGTCAAAATACCCATTTAGCCTAACAAAAATGAAAGAAAGACAAAGTTGGGGCGCTTGGGGTGGCACGGGACCATCACGGAGCTTAAACTCCATGGCACGGTGAATATTGCGGAGCCTAAGCTTCGTGGAATGGAGATATCGCGGACCCCTACTATTTTGGGGTCCAGCTTATGTCACTAGACATGGCACGATCCCTCTCTGGTAAATTGGTCATACCTTTTTACTTCGATATTAGATTTATGAGAAACTGGATGTGTTGGAAAGAAGACTCAAAGATCTTTCATTTGGTGGGTCTTGAACTTCATAATTCTTTATATTCTAGAATTTATATTCATTTAAAGTTGACCCTTGTAAAATCTTATGCGAGAATTCGATCGGTGTGGAAGCTTTCATCTCAACTTTGACCTAGAGGTTCCTTATAACCTTAATTCATATCCTAAGCTCTTCAAACACTAAGGAATTTATCTTAACACCTATGTACAATTAAAAATAATTAGGTTTGGGTCTATATACATTCAATGAATGGGTCAAATCTTAGCTCAGAAATTCAGGGTTTTACATCTGGTCCTGTGAAAATCATTTCCTTCATTCATGTAAAGAAGCTAGTGGGGAAGGGGTGTTCGGCCTTTTTGGCACATCTTTGGGACACTAGTTCATGGATTCCCTCAATTGAGTCAGTTCTCATAGTATTTGAATTTTAGGAGGTATTTCCTACTGACTTGCCTGGTGTGCCTCCTGATTGGGACATTAACTTTTATATTTATTTAAGGCCAAAACTCACCCCATCTTTATTCCTCCCCATAGGGTTGCTTCGACTAAGTTGAGAGAGCTTAGTACTCAGTTACAGGTGTTGCTTGATAAGGGATTCATTCATCCTAGTGCTTCACCTTGGGGTGCTCCAGTGTTGTTTGTTAAGAAAAAGGATACTAGCATAAGAATGTGTATAGACTATCGATAGTTGAATAAGTTGACCATCTTGAATAAGTACCCATTGCCTAGAATAGATGATTTATTTGACCAGTAGCAGGGTGCTTCAGTATTTTCAAAGATATATTTGAGGTCAGGGTATCACCAGTTGAAGATCTGGCCTGAGGATATTCCCAAAATAACTTTCAAGACTCGTTATAAGCATTATGAATTCTTAGTAATGTCCTTTGAGTTGACTAGTGCACCGAAAGCATCCATGAGTTTGATGAATGGTATATTTAAATCCTTCTTGGATTCATTTGTTATTGTATTTATTGATGACGTTTTGGTTTACTCTAAGAGTAAGGAGGAGCATGCAGGTCATTTGTGCATAGTCTTGGGTATTTTGAAGGAGAAGCAGCTTTATGCTAAATTCTCTAAGTGTGAGATTTGGATGTCGTCCATGTCTTTTTTAGGGAATGTGGTTTCTGAAAAGGGGTGATGGTGGATCCCCAAAAGTTTGAGGCTATTAAGAGTTAGGCTCGACCTAACCCTGTGAGTGAAGTTCGATGTTTTGTGGGTCTTGCTAGCTATTACTGAAGATTTATCAAGAACTTTGCCTCCATTGCTACTCACTTGACAAGACTGACACAGAAGGAGGTACTGTTTGTTTGGTCTAACAAGTGTGAAGAGAGCTTTCAAAAGCTTAAGTCTTTTTTGACCACCGCCTCCATCCTTGCTTTGCCCGTTGAAGGTAAGGATTTTATAGTGTTTTGTGATATTTCATCTTCTACCTTGGGTGTTGTGTTGATGCAAGATAGAAATGTGATAGCCTATGCTTCAAGGTAATTGAAGCCTCATAAGAGAAACTATCCAACTCTTGACTTGGAGCTGGAAAAGTTGGTTTTTGCACTTAAGATATGGAAACACTATCTTTATGGTGTTAAGTGTGAGGTTTTCATAGACCATCACAACTTAAAATATGTTTTCACTCAAAAGGATTTGAATTTGAGGTAGAGGTGGTGGATGGAGTTACTAAAAAATTATGATGTGGCCATTTGGGATCATCTGGAAAAGGCCAATGTGGTGGCAGATGCATTGAGTAGAAAATTTGTAGGTGTGGGCATTTTAGCTTGTTTGAGAGTGGCAAGGCGACCTTTGGCTAGAGAGATCCAAACTCTAGCAATATGGTTTATGCAGTTCAGGGTGACTAAAAGGGGTGGAGTGTTGGCTAGTGTTGAGGTAAGGTCAACATTCCTAGATCAAATTAAGGCTAAGAAATTTGAAGATGCAAAGTTGAACAAGATTCGGAACAAGGTGGCGTATGGTGAGGCTTAGGATGCTACTCTTGATGTTTATGGCGTGTTGAGGATGTGGGGGAGTGTGCGTGTGCCTTATATTAATGATGTGATTCCTAGTTTTCTTACAAAAGATCATGGTTCTCGATATTCTATACATCCTGGTGCAACCAAGATGTATCGTGACTTGATACAACTCTATTAGTGACCCTGAATGAAGAGGTATATAGTAGAGTGTATAGCTAATTGCTAGAATTATCAGTAGGTGAAATATGAACATCAAAGTCCTGTAGGTTTACTTCAAAAGATGCCCATTCCTGAGTGGAAGTAGAAGAGAATTGCTATGGCTTTTGTGGTGGGTCTTTTTAAAATCTTGGGATATTATGACTCAATTTGGGTTATTGTTGACAGGCTAACAAAATACGCTTATTTCATTTCAGTTTAAGGTGAAATATAACTCGGAGAAGTTAGCGAAGATTTATGTTAAAGAGGTTTTGAGATTGCATGTGGTGCCAGTATCCATTAGATCCAATAGAGGTACGCAATTTAACTCTAAATTCTAGCACAAATTGAACGAGGAGTTGGGCACAAACTTTATCTTGGTACTGCATTTCATCCTCAGAACGACGGGCAGTCAAAGAGGACCATTTAGGTGCTTGAAGACATGCTACGAGCCTGTGTTACTTACTTTAGGGGTCATTGGGATCAGTTCTTACCGTTGTGTGAATTGTCATACAGTTATCACTCTAGCATTGAAATGACTCCATTTGAAGCTCTTTATGGGAGAAGATGTAGATCAATCAAAGGTTGGTTTGAGGTGGGTGATGTGAAACCTTTAGGCATAAAATTGGTAAAGAACGATCAAGAGAAGGTGAGGTTCATTCAAGATAAGTTTTTGGCAGCCCAAAGCCAGTAGAAAGAATACGTCGATTGTAAGGTAAAAGACATATACTTTAAGTCGGATGAGAATGTGTTGCTAAAGGTGTCTCCTATGAAGCAAGTGAAGCAATTTGGTAAGAAGGGAGAGTTTAGCTCCAAGTATATAGGTCCAATCAAAATTCTAGGGATATGGGTCCAGTGGTTTACAGAGTTGTATCGCCTCTGAGCTTGTCAGGAGTCCATCCGGTGTTTCATGTCTCTATGCTTAATAAATACCATGGGGATGGCGATTACATAATTCAGTGGGACTCGATATTACTTTATAAGAATCTTTCCTTCGAAGAGGAATCGATAGCTATTCTTAATCGATATGTTCAAAAGTTGAGAACCAAGGAGATTAGATATATGAAAGTCTAGTGGAAGCACTGTCCTGTTGAGGAGGCCACTTGGGAGACTGAGTTGGATATGCGCAACAAGTACCCTCACTTGTTTAAGGATTCAAGTACTTCCCTTGTTACTTTTTCCTCATTTTTCTTGATTTTTCATTCGGGGACGAATGATGGATAAATTGGTATCAGTTGTAACAACTCTTTCCGTCATTACAGTATAGCTTAGCGTGCCAAAATTTGGTTTAGGATTCTCCCCAAATAAAATGTTGGAAATTTTAAGCTAGGCTAGTCTTGGACGAATTCAAAGTGTAGTGTGGTCTAGATAAATCTGGTAATAGATAGTTTGATGACTATATGATTTGAGACCATAATGTGATAGCTAAGATGTTAAGGATTTTGTAGAAACTTTTGAAATTGAATTTGGGTTAGTAGAACTCCGGATATAGTATTCAACGTAAATGGGTTAGTTCAGGATGTAAAAATCTGGAAGTATGCTGTAAAATTGATAGAAATCTAGGGCTCCCGAACTTTCTACCTCGCCTAGGCTACTATAACGGGAGGCAAGCCTCTACCACAGGCCTGGTCTAACAAAAAATTTCCCACTGTAGCAGAAGATAATAATGGTCATTCCCACTATAGCGCACAGATCACGCTATAGAAATGTCGTTATAATGGGAATTGGGCTTCAATAGCGGGCTACACACAGTAAAATGTAGTTATTGGACTTGAAATTTATTTTTCATCCAAAAAAGTTCAGAGACTAGGAGAGGGCGAATTAGGGCAAATTCCATTAGTTTCCACCCAACTTTCATCGTTGAGGTACGTTAATCCACTAATTAAACTAGTTTTTTTGTTAATTAATCCCTAGAATCTCTAGATTTTGATTGTGGTGAAGAAATTAACTTGACCTAAGTTGATTTTCTTGTATAAAGTAGTGAAAACAAGGTGTAATACATGGGTTTTGGTCAAGGTTGGATGGGTTTTCTTGAAAATATGAATTTGATAGAATTAAAGTGGAATGAAGGTAGAAAAACCCTACAATAAGGGAATGATTTTGATTTTGGGGTTATGGGATTAGGTTGTAATCCTTGAAATTGTTAGAGAATTATTTGATTAGTGATGATATTATTGTTTTAGACCACAATAAGGCCGAAGTTGTAAGAAAAGGGCTCAAGCGCGTTAGAGCATTGCAGGGCTTGGATTGAGGTAGGTGATGATTAAATTGGAGTTAAAAACTCAATTTGGTTTATTTGTGCATGTTAACTGCCTATTTGTCTACTTGTTGCAATGCATGCTATTGAATGTTGACTTGTTGGATAATCTTGCAAGTTGTTTGATCACCTGAAATAAGATTATGTAAAAGGCACTACAACATTTTAGGCCTACGGCCACACTAAATCTTGACAACGCTTGAAAAGTGTTACCAAAAGTATCTAAAGGCCATGCTTTAGCGTGGCTTGTGTAAAGAGATTTTGGCCACAGAAACATTGGCAACACTCTTAAAGTGTGGTCTAAAGAATTATAGACTACAGTTTATAAGCGTTGTCAAATTATAAAATAATTAACAATGCTTCTTCTTACATATGGCCACATTTTTAAGTGTGCTATATTTGCAACTCTAAAAGCAACAATTTATAAGTGTAACCTATTAATTCTCATAAAATTTTGGTTAAAATAATAATTTTCCTTCCACACATGTATTTTTCCCCAATTTCTAAAAGAGACAAGGAGTTGGCCCTAAATTTCATTCTAACGAGTTCCTCTGCAGTTTTTCTGTGGCCCTCTTAACCGTTCATCAAATTTCACAGCTCAGAGAAGCTCTTTGTTATCACAAGTTGAGCATGGGCATGGATCCCATGCCATTGACCACAGCTCATGGATAATTTGATGAACAAATTCCTCTGCTTATGCAGTGCAAACCCTTGTCCGAGCATGAGGTACAATTCCTTTGTTTCTTTTTTTTCGGATGTAGATGTGTTGTTCTTGTATATTTTCTCTTAAATTTCTTGATTCAATTCCAGATTGATGAGTTTATGGTCAAAAATTTATGGGTTTTCTTTTTCAACTTAGTATTATTCCATGTGTTCTTCATAATTTAGAAGAGGGGAAACATATATGTGTTACTCGATTTCAAATTTTGAAATATTTTCAGTTTCTTTTCAATATGGATGTAGGGAAAAAATGGAAAAGTTCATTACTAGAACTGCATTTTCAACTGCTGGTGCAAGTTTACACGACATCGCTATCTCCAGCAAAGCCACAGCTATGAATTTATAGGTCTATCTTCTTTCTTTGCTTTTTACGTGTCTATAAATCAGTTAAATAATGATTACTTGGCTTATCTTCTACAACACCAAAGAGGAATAATACCATGATATGGGTTAACAAAGCAATAACTGAGAAATAGCAGCACAATACTCCACCATAACCAGAGTTTAACAATAATTCACCTTTCTAATGTAAAACTGAGTTTGGTTTTAGGTCATTTTGCTCGATTATTGCTCTTTCTCAGCTTCTCTTCTTAGTTTCTTGGTTTCTCTAGCCTCTAGCTATTGATTTTTTATTTCAAGATTCCCCTATGTGCTCCTTGGTACCCATTTCTTATTGATGGAATTTTGACAAATATGTGTTGGTTCACAGTTTTTCTCTTGACTGATTATTTAAGTATAAATATTAGCTGCTTATTAGAGTTATTTTTCATTTATGATGTATATCAATAAGTCAACTAACATTACTATCATAGGGACTTGAATCAAAATTTATCAATAACTGGGTGATTAAAAGTGCTATTAACCCAAAAGAAATGTTTCAAGAAATGAGAAGTGAATAGAATTCAAACCATATTGGGTTCTACTTGCAAAGTGGAGTTTGTGTAGTCTTTCACTATTGATACCTATCGTTAGGCACACTAGGAAACATATACAGTAGATCATCTCCCTTGTGCTGCTGTTTGTTGTATTCCATTTGAAGTTATGTATGATCTACTTTTAGACCCTTTTGAAATACAAAGTATAGCTAGCACGTTTGGTTCTCATATATCCTTCTTTGAGTATGGTTTGTTGAAATGAAAACTTAATCCATCATGGTCTATTAAGTAAGGCATCCTTTACCTGCCGGAGAAAACATTGCTTACATACTCAAAGATGGTTTATTGGGTAAAAAAGAATCTTTTATATCCACTTATCCATAAAGGAAAAATAAAAATTCATGTTCTCTCTAAAGCAATTTTTATCTATGCTACACCAGATTAGAACTGTTGTTGTTTGCAGGAACATCTATTTAACTTATGGGACTGTCTTTTTCAATAAAACCAAGATTACGGTCTAGGTATTTTACTAATTGTGTACTCGGTCATTCTAATGTTTTTTTCTGGTCCTACTGGTGGATTTTCCGATTTAGACAAGTTTTGAGGTAAACTGAGACCTATTTACTTTGGGTTGATTGATCAACTGGTCCTATTTGGGGTTCAGAATGTTTAACTGAAGGAAGTGTAGATAGTGCTTAGCTTTGCTGCATTCTGTAATATTGTGAAACTTTCTTACAAATTACTGTTTGCTGAAGTCTTATGCAGAAATGTCTCATGCCTTCTTGATTCATCATTCATTAAGGTGAACACCGACATCTACAGATGTAAGAGATGGTGTATTACGTGTGATACCACTGGAGATGTAATTCATTCTGATCTAGATTAGTGAGCCGGTGTCTGTACTTAATAAATTTGTATGGATTCCCTGGAATTCAGAAACTTTCTTCTGGGTAAACACAGAACTTCAATCATGAACTTCATTAATTTTTGAACAAGTTGTGGGAAAAAAAATTCAATTACCAATTCCCTCAAGGACTGTCAATTGATACCAACATAAAACTTTTGTTATCTCTACAGGATGGTAACAAGCCAATACATGTTGTAGCTACAAGAGACATTTTGGCATCTGTTAAAGCTTTAACGGCCATCACACCATGCATTGAAAGTGTTCCAGAATGGAGTGTGGATGGATTCATTGAGTTAATGCAATCTGAATACAGAAGAAAATGGTTAGATGGAGTCATTGATTTTATGCAATCTAAATATTGAAGATCACAAGTAATTAACTTAGCTTTCTATACGATGAATCGCTGGTTTTGGTCTTCTGCTAAAGACTCAAAGTTGCTTTTAAATATTGGTACTAGCATGGTGACTATTTCCTTTCTTTCTCTCATACAAATTTTTGCTTCATTTTCATTGTCTAAACTTTGATAATAGCAAGAAAGAACATAAGTTGGGAGGAAAGCAAACAAGTCAAGAGAACCTACTATTCCAAAGAGAGATTTACCCGAGGTCTGTTATTAATGGTCATTGTTTTCTATTTTATGTGTGACTTTTGGGTCATTTCATTATCAAATTGCACGTGAAAAGAATCGACTTTCTCCTTCTGTTTTAATTCTTTTTTGACATTTGCCTTTTCGTATAATGTCAAGAAAGTGGAATATTATCACATGATTTTCTAGTTTTGTCCTTCTGATAATAATCATCAAGAGAAATGAATAAGCTTCTATAGTGAAGGGTAGTTCTGGAACAAACGCAAACCATTTATGTACATGGAACAAACAATAAAAAAAATATAAAACTAGTGTGTTCCCATAAATGGGGTTTGGGGAGGGAAGAGTGTACGTAAACCTTACATCTACCTTTAAGAAGATAAAGAGGTTGTTTACAAATCAAACGATATTTACTCAATCTAACTGGTAATGCATCTAAAAAGATACAATAAAGTATCAATTTAGTTATTCTAATAGCTTTCTACGTGACTTTTTATTTTCTCATACAATTTTTTGATGCACTATTTTTGTTATAAAAAAAGATACCCTGCTTTCTTTTATGATTAATAATAAGCTATTTATATAATTCCTAAGAACATGTATCTTCGTTAACTCTCATATTCTATGCTGTCATTTTCCAAATCCACAATATTTAATTTTAGGAATCATCTTAAGAATGTAGGTTAAAATATTTATAGCAAGTAGAAAAGATTGAAGAAGAACTGAATTAGGTACAATTTTTGTGTAAAAGGAGATATCGTCATAATCTAAATAAATCATATCGCCAACCTTAATGGATCTTTTTGATAACGAAATACCCTTCTACATTTATGTATTTTAGCTTGACGATATTCTGTGGCGATATTCTTTTTGAGGTTATTACAAGTGTTATATTTTTCTTTTTTTTTTATTGTTCATAGAAAATATTATATTTCAAATTTTGTTATCAATGAAATCCCGCCATGAAGGAAAACATCCTCCAATAGCACCAGAAACTCATGATAAGCATGCCAAATGGTGTAAAATGTATGACGATATGGATATAGCTGAAAAGAATTTGATTTTGTTGCAATGATGTATTAACTGGTGCAAGTACTCCTTCTCCTCCCTTCCGTTCTTGTTGCTTCATTTGCCAGCTGAGTAGTGCCTCTTGATTATTTTTTTTAGATCTGTAAACTTCAGCTGAGTAGCATTTATTCTCTTTCTAGTTCCATAATTCCGTGTTGTACAAGACTCGTCCTTGTCCGTCCATCCTCGAGTATGGATGGGTATTTATTTCCTCTAATCTTTTTTCTGCTTCAAATTCCTCTAGGTTCTTCTGCTGATTACTTTATTTTCCATTCTCAGAAACTAGTAGGAATTGCAATCCCTGCATGGTTGGGACAAGATTTGAGCATTTTATCCAGGTTTGAATTTTCTTCTTATCTATTTTTCTGCCCTCTTTTCTAGATATGATGACATGATTTATATTACTGTAAGACGGGTCCTTCTCCTCCGTTGATATCTGTGTGATATTTGTTGTTTCCTTGTTACTCTTCTGGTACATTACATGTTGTTGTTGTATCTTCTTTTGTTGTCATTGTCCTTGCACTAAACCTGAGATTTGGAAACTGATATTTGTCTAGATTAACTAGTGCCCTCCCACTTCTTTGGTAGATTCATAGAGCTCCTGAATTCATGTCGACCTAGTTCATCCTGTGCTAGATTTGCCCTGTAATCTGCTAGGGAATTGCAATTGCTTCTGCTTTTGTATTAGTGGTGTCTGCTATGACTTCTCCCCCTGCATATATCAGATCTCTGGTGCTACTATTATAGAATGATTTACTACTTCAAATGCTTATTTGAGTTCAGATGTTTATAGTAGTAATATATATTGGTAGAGAGGAGCATTTCAACATATGAAAAATAATTGTTATAGAAATTTCCTACTTAGACAATAGAAATACCTTCAGCGACCTAGTAGAAATTTATGAGGCCCAGAGCATTACACCAAGAAAATACAAATCTATATCAATATGTGCAGTAGTCATTTGTGATGAGCTTGAAGTTGTTTTCAGAGTAATCTTGTTGTTGGACATTCATGTTCTATTTTAAAAACCTGTTAGACATTATTTATTCTTTTTTTGGTTATTATTCTGCTTGTGCGAGAGTGCTCGCCAGCAATGGTTATGCTCCTGCAATCTTTATGTCTATGAACAATTTTTACTATAGTTCTTAGTGGGTATAGTTCTTACTCCACCAGATGTGCTTCAAAAGGAAAAAAAATGTGGTTTATCCAATCTTTGTTTAGGCGTTCAACATGCTCCAGATCGATCTTCAGTCTATTTGTTTTCTCTTTTCCATCAATTATTTGGTGTATTCTCTTTTCCCTCAACTATTGCAAGTTGTCCGTTGTTTGTTGAATTATAACAAAATGTTGGAAGTCAGTCCAAGTGTTTAATCTATGATGATGTATTATTCACTATACGATATGAATGCACGCGTATATTGGTTTTTTTAATTTTTAATTTGAATTTAAATGTGTAGGAAAATGCGGGTGATCTAATTTAGAACGGTGGCCACAAGTCAATTCTATATATTGAAGTGAATGATCAAGAATTTTGAATAATTATAATGTTTCAATTTACATTTGGTGTGTAGAATTCATTGCTAGTGAATATTTTGAAATATTTTTTAATTACATAATACAAGACATATGTTTCCTTTTCAAAGTTATTGCAAATCTATGCTTTTAAATTATTATTTTTAAATAAATCAGACAATAATTTAGTGCTTGAGATTATCTAACTAGGATAATAATATGCAAAATAAAATTGTGGCCTTTAAGGTAGATGCTACACTTTACAAATGTTGCTATAGAGCGGGAGAAATTTCTACACCTTTAAAGTATGGCCTATAAAGGTAGAGGCAACGCCTGAAAAATGTAGTTAAGATCGTGAAAAATGTTGCTATATGAAGTGCAAAAAGTGTGGCCATTGTACCTCATGGGCCATGCTTTTTAAGCGTAGCTGCTATGGCAACACTTAAAAAGCGTGACCTAAAGTCAAAGGTTATGCCTCTTTAGCCCACCCCAAATAAAGCGTTGCCTAAAGTCAAAAAGTGTGACCTTTGATCAAAGGCCACACTTTTTGCCAGTTTAGACAACACTTTTCAAGGGTGGCTAAATGCTTAAAATGTTGTAGTGAGACTTGTTTTAAAATGCAAATATGGTTAAATTATCTCATTATGTGATTGTACATGTTATGACATGGGTTGATAGTATGAGATGGACCGGT
Source organism: Capsicum rhomboideum (assembly GCA_031232105.1). Taxonomy (NCBI): domain Eukaryota; kingdom Viridiplantae; phylum Streptophyta; class Magnoliopsida; order Solanales; family Solanaceae; genus Capsicum; species Capsicum rhomboideum. The sequence continues at coordinate 103,293,638 of CP124715.1, forward strand.
AAAAGTTGATCATTACGAAATTGGTGGATTTTAAGGAGTATAAAAGTAGGGACATAGGAATAAGGGTGGTATATCACTTGGTTTGGGATAAGGGTGGAAGACACTAGTTGTCTGGGTTATTTGGTACATGGACTGAACTCATACCCTATATGTCATGGCTAGTGGGCATTTATAAGACCCTTAGCAAGTGTGTACATGGCATTGGACAGTTTGACGGTTCCATGAGTGGACCGGGTTATATTACTATTGCTATTTTGGATTTCATGAGTGAACCGGGTTATATTATTGTTGTTATTTGGATCCATGAGTGGTCTGGGCTATTGATATACTAGAACTGAGTTAATATTGTTGAAGTTCAATAAAGAGGTAATTGTGATATGGCAGGAAAATACCAGTTGACCCGTGTAGACCTAGCCCCTAGCCATCATTAATCTAAAATTCCAACCACTCTTTCACCGCTGGTATGGCCGGCTTTGCCTCTGGTCAGCCTGAGTTGGTTGGCCAGAAGTTTTCCATTACATCCCTAGAAAATTTCCCTGAACTATATCACCCTAACTCTCTAAAAAAAACTATTTTGCTTGTAGATTTTCCTAGCATGGAAGAAGGAAAAGGAAAAGTCAGTGATGCTGCTAAAGATAATAACATGAAATATGTGGACCTAATAAAATCCATCATGCAACAAGGAAAGAAACCAGCAATCGAACCAATCGTAATTAAATAATGGCGTGCCAAGAATTACTTGGACAGAAGATGAAGTGCAGAAGATAAATGTTGTTGAAAATCTCCAACTTGCAATGATTGGGAAATTCTCTTATGGCTGACCTGAATTGGATAATCTCAGGATTCAAATACCTAAACAATGCAAAATCAAAGGAGATTGTAAAATTGGATTACTCAGAAATAGACATATTTTTATGAGATTTAATCAGATGAAAGATTTTGTTAATATGATGTCTAAGAATGTGTATTATATCACTGAAAAAGATGTTATTTCTTATCAAAAGAGGCCACTTATGTATGATACCAAGTTCAAACCATATGAAGAAACAACTCAAGCAATGGCTTGGATATCATTCTCTGATCTACTTCCAACTTTCTTTGTGAAATAATCCCTATTTTCACTAGCTTCAGCTATTAGAAAGCCAATTCACTTAGATTTGGCTATGATTAATAAAACTCGACCTAGTTGTGCAATAGTTAAAGTACAAGTGGACCTAGCTATTAATCTGCCTGCTTATGTTGGTTAGAGGTAGTGAATAGAAAAACAAATGAGACAAGGGTGCAAAAGGTGAAAATACAATATGACACTATGCCTAAATATTGCCATACTTACAAGCTACAAGGACATGATGAATAGGAATGTAGAAGTCTACATCCTGAATTGAGAAGATCAGTAGAAGAAGACCAAGTAGATGATGAGGTGAATAAGAAGAAAGATAATGAAGTACCTGTTCAAAGGAGATACATTAATGGAAAAGTGGTACTAGCTAAGTGGAATCCTACTAGCAGGAGGTTCAAATGGGAGAAAGGTACCAATAGACTAGTTAATAAAGACAAGGTGGAGACATCTCAAGGAGTAAAAACTCTTTTGACTTACTATAAGAAGAAGATGAAGAAGAAAAGGAAGTGAATCCAGAAAAGAATGATGTTAGCCATAAAGGGAAGTGAGGAAAAGACTAGTATGAATGCTAATATTGACAACCAGTAGGGGGAAGAGACAGATAATGGGGTTACATATTACAAAGAGTCAATTGAGTAGGAAATTAAAAACACCAGTAATCAGTTATAACAAGAAGAGAAAGGGAAGAAAGCACAAATGCAACAATCAACAAGGATCACTGGATAAGTAACATAGCAAAACAACATGGGGAGTTAGAATTAATATCATCAATGCACAAAGGGGAACTAATGCTAACTAGTAGTGTTACAGACTCTTAGAACATACAGATTAAGGATGGGCAACAGGAAGTGTAGCTAGTATTAGCAACCAGAAACACTACTGATATGTAGCAGATATTAGTAACTAGCAATATTGCTGAAATTCAAAACATGTTTAGTGAGGAAGTACAGCAGATCTCTGCATACAGTAACACAACAGGAACAACAAGTGAAATGATTAATTCAAATGAAGTGAAAATATAGGAGAATTAAAAAGGGCTACCTATCATGAACCTCTTCAGGTGAATAGCATAATGGAAAGAGATATTGTAGGCAGATACCCAGCTTTACCTTCCAACAGTCATATGCTGGATCAACCACCTAACAAAGAGGCCATTGTTTTCTCTTAAAATGTTGTAACCTGCAAAGTAGATTCACCAGTCAGGACCTTTCATAATTTGGTCTCATATCAGGTAGAGACTGAAATAGATTCATCAACCAATAATAATCATGCAGAAGCAGTAGAAAATAAAGAGGAAGATGACAATTATAGAAATGAGACATAGATGTTGAAAGAGGTAGGATTATAACCACAATAAGCATCCAAGACAAACAAAGACATAAGTAAGATGGAAAATAAATCTACTTGGGTAAATCCTAAGAGGAATGTGAAATCAATTTATAAATAAATATGAAAGCTTTATTCTAGAATGTGAGGTCTGTGAGGACCCAAAATGCATTCTATAGAATACAGATGTTACACAGGTTTCATAAATTTTTTATTATTGCTTTAATGAAGCCATTTTAAGATACCAAACAAATTTATAAGTACAAAAGAAGGTTGGGAATGCGTTATGCAAATTACAATCAAAATGAGAAGATATGGGTGTTTATTCAGGAGCATGTACATGTGGGAGTCATATCTGATTCTGAACAGCAATTGACATTGCAATTAACCTTTCAGGAATCTGGATAGACTTTAATCTCTACTATAGTGTATGCTAAGTGTGATGCTCAGGAGAGGCTAGGCCTATGGGATGACATTTATAATGTTAGTATGAATATAAATTCACCCTGGCTGGTTGTGGATGATTTTAATATCATATTAAGTGATGGATAAAATATTGGTGGGCTTCCTGTATATCCACTGGAATATGACACTTTGCTTTCTGTGTCAATTCTTGTGATCTTTTTTATATCAACTTCAAGGGAAGTCCTTTTACATGGTGGAATGGTTGGGCTGATAGTGAATATATTTTTAAAAGGCTAGATAGGCTGCTAGTTAATCAAAATTTCTTGGGATTGAATTGTACAATAGAAGTGGAGCACTTAGCCAGAACTGGATTAGATTATACCCCTTTATTGATGTCATATGGTAATCAGAATGAGAAAGTGAAAAAGCCTTTTAGATATTTAAAGTTTTGGACTGAAAAAAAAGACTTTTAGGAGGTGGTTTGGGCCAATTGAATTTCCAATGAAGAAGCAGACATGTTCATCAGGCTTAAGAAGAAAATGAAAAGGACTAAATCTGCTCTAACTAGTTGGAGCAAAGAAAGGTTTGGTGATATTTTTATACAGTTGATTATTAGAGAAGAAATTGTCAGGCTCAAGGAAAATCTTTTTGAAAAGGATCCTTCAGCTCTGAATAGGATGGTCATGCAAAGAGCTCAGGCTGAATTGAATCAATACATTCATTTTGAGGAATAATTTTGGAGATAGAAAGCAGGAATCCAATGGTTTTTAGAGGGTGAAAAAAACACTAGATTTTTCCATAGTCTAGTGAATGGAAGAAGAAAAAGGTTGATTGTTAATTGGATCATGAAGGAAGATGGGTTTTGGGCTGAAAATAATAAGCAAGTAGTTGAAGAGGTTGTATCTTTTTATCAAAAAAAGTTTTCAGGTAGTGTTGGTAATCTGGAGTTGAGTCTACTTCAGCATATACCATCAGTTATCACATAAGAGATTAATGTAGGCTCTAATGCCTTCTTGACTATGGAGGAGGTAAAAAAGGTGGTATTTGAATTAAACAGAGAAAGTGCTAGTGGCCCTGGTGGATTTATAGGTCTTTTTTTTTGGAGCTACTGGAACATAGTGGGGGATGATGTTTATACGGTAGTGATTGAATTTTTTGAGGGGAGCACTCTTCCCAAGTCCAGCACTCACACTAGCTTGGTTTTACTACCAAAAAAGGATATCATTCAATCCTTTTCTAATATGAGACCAATTATCCTGAGCAACTTTTTGAATAAAGTTATATCAAGAGTTGTACATGACAGGTTAAAGGTGTTGCTACCTTCTCTTATATCAAAAAATTAGTCAGGATTTGTTAAGGGCTGAAGTATTATAGAGAATGTGTTATTGGCACAAGAGAGTTTCTGACATTAGAATGAGAAAAAATCCTGCAAATGTGGTAATAAAGCTTGATATGGCAAAAGCATATGACAAGGTGAATTAAAATTTCTTAATAAAACTGCTGGAAATGATAGGATTTGATATTGAGGTGGTTGATAAAATTTGTAGGTTAGTAGCAAAAAACTGGTATTATATACTTATCAATGGACAAGCTCATGTTTTTTTTCATTCCACAAGGGGTGTGAATCAGGGAGATCCTTTATCTCCAGCCTTATTCATCTTATCAGTTGAGGTACTATCTAGATCTTTAAATTCTTTATTTCATAATGTGGAATTTAAGGGTTTTGGTATGCCTAAATGGAGTAATAGTATTAATCACTTATCATATATTGATGATACTATTATCTTTGTGTCTGCTGATAAGAAATCTTTGGAGTTTGTAATAGATGTTCTTAGAAAATATGAAGCACAAATCTGGCCAAATGATAAACAAGGATAAAAGTACTTTCCTTGTATATTATAAGGTTGCACATGTTCATATTAGGAAATTGGAGGAGTATGTAATTCCCTCTCATGTATTTAGGTTATCTCATTGGTCATGCTCACAAGAAGAAGGTGCATTTTTAGAGTTGATGAAAAAAGTATATAATAAGTTTCAAGCTTGGAAATGAAAGATGTTATCTTTTGGAGGTAAGGTTGTCTTAATCAATAGTGTGTTGAATAGCATTCCCATATATTTGTTGTCTGCTATTACTCCTCCCAAATGTGTTATATATGACTTATATAGAATCTTTGCAAGATTCTTATGGAACTTTAAGGAAGAACGGAGAAGTAAGCACTGGGTTGCATGGTCAGATATCTGCCTTTCTAATGAAGAAGGAAGAGTGGGGATTAGGTCACTTTTAATGTCTCCAAGGCATTATTTGTTAAGTTGTGGTAGATTTTTAGAACACAAAAATCATTGTGGACTAATTATATATGGAACATTATACGAAAGTGGGGCGTCAAATGGTAGAATGGAAAGGAAGGTCATTGACTTAGAAATATATGCTTGAAGCTAGAGATAAATTTGATCAAGACATATGGTGGGAACCTAAATGTGGACACTCTAATATTTGGTATGATAATTAGACTCAATTGGGGGCCCTTTATTATGTACTGCATGTGAAATTTAATATTGATTATCATCTGGAAGATGTAAATCAACTCTTTTTAAATGGTAGATGGAATATGGAGGTAATGCAATAAGTATTCACTGATGACATATGCAATTATATTATGGAGAATGTTAATTGCACTGAGGAATTAGGAATATAGGACAATCCTTGGTGGATTCTAAACAATTCTGGGAAATTCTCAATTGGTTCAGCCTGGGAATGTGTGAGACAAAGAGGGAAATATCATTAGGTGTTTAAACAAATTTGAGTAAAAAGAGTGCCTTTTAAGGTTTCTTTTTTCCTTTGGAGGCTGGGGAAGAAGAGACTACCCATTGGGGAAATACATATTAGAAATAGGATTACTGATAATGCTACTTATTGTTGTTGTGGGGAAGGTGTGTAAGAATCAGTAGAACATTTATTTATGAATTGTAATGTTACTAAAAATATGTGGCAGGATTTTGCAGTTGTAGCAGGGGTTGATGGTCCATTCCTTCAGGTTAAGAACAATATTTACAAATAGTGGGAGGCTGGATATGCACCAAAACTTAAGCCTTTATTTAAAGTTGTGCCTATGTTTATCTTGTGGCAGGTCTGGAAGAGGAGAAACATCATAAAACATGGAGGAAGGATGTCTCAAGCTAGTATAAAATTGGAAATTAATAGGAATTTAGTGCTTATGGCTAGGTGTTTAAACCCCTTGCTAAGTAATATTCCTACATGTTTGTAACACCCCGTACATTCCCAACCCTAATTGATTGGTGATCTAGAGCGTAGTTATTAACCTTAGTTTCGAGAGCAATAAGTACGTATTTTGTATTGTTTTTGGGTGGAATATTTAATATTGTGCTAGTACATGTGATTAGACCCTTGTAGGAGGAGTTTGCGACTTTTTGGAGCATTTTTGGAGTGAAAAGTGACGCTTGAAGGACTTCCAAGCAAAGGATCTTAACTATAAGAGGCAGGCTAAAGATTTGAACTTGAAGAACCCAACCAAATCCGCAAAGAAAAATCGAAGAAAGGAAGAAAATCAGAATTTAAGTGTCAGGCGCTCCAGGCAGCGTGCCGGACCACTTTTGACAGAAATTTTGATGGCATGGACAGAAGAGGGGCGTACCATGCAGCGTTCCAGGCCTCTCATGCACACCCTTTCAAGGGCAGGAATTTGGCTAAGTCCCAGGCACGCCCAAGGGCATGTCGGGCCGCTTTTTGCCAAATTTTTTCTCTGACCACCAGTCTATAAATACGACTTTTGGGTTATTATATCATTATTCCATATTTTTAGGACTACTCTTGGGTGATTTTGGCATCCAAATTACTTTTATCCCTTTATATTAAATTAAGCCATGAGTGGCTAAAATCGCTTATTCTTGGGATTGAGGCTACGAACATGAATCCCGTGAGTTGAATATTGTCTTAACACTTATGAAATTATTTAAACATGAGAAAGTTGGTGTATCATGCATTAATTGTACTGGGTTAAATGAATCTTAAGTCATTGGGCTCAATTGAGGCCCAAATATGGGGTAAAAGACATGGCCCAAAATGGCAAATGACCCATTCTTCGATGTTGACCAAGTAAACATGGCATTTAATGACCAAGAAGTGGCTAAGGATGACTTGAGGGACTATATAAAGGTACAAAATCAGATTTTTATTCGTTACAACTCTCTTTCCTTTCTAGACATTTCTAAAGACATTTCTCATCTCACAAACCCTAAGGCAACCATTTCCTTTGGACAAGATCATCACTTTACAAGCTTTGGTAAGTGTTTATTCTTATGATTTAATATATTATATGCATGATAGATTGTGTAGATCATGATGGTTATGTCTAAAAGTGTTGAGTAGTGCACTTTTGCTTTTTGCTAAAAGATGTGTCATCTATGTGACTTGAACTTGAAAGGAGACTTGAGGTTTTGAAGGAAGTGAATTTGATGGATTAAATATCAACATGTAAGATGTGGTTATGTCCTTAAATTGCTTTTTCTATGTGTATAACTTGTGGGATTGTTGTTATGAAACGTATTGAGGTGATTTGATGGAGTAATTATGATGTAGTGTTAATGAGGAAGCGTAAAGGATAAACTTGGTGTGAAATGCTATTGGTTTATGATGTCTTGGTCAATGTGTGGAATGTTGTGGTATTGTTGGTATGAAAATGCCGTGAATTGGATTGCAAAGGGTGAAATGACATTATAGGGCAATCATGTAACTCATTGTCGTCTTATACACTTGTAAGGTAGTTAGTTGTTAACGTGAGCTCCGTTATGTACTTGTGTTGTAGAGTAACACGTAAGGGGAAGAAGATGGATTATTGTATTCACATATAGGACTGTGTATTCATATTGGGAAGATAAGGTATGTAAGGTTACTCTTTCCGTATTCTTTGGCAGTATCTCTTGTTCTCATTAGTACCGTACTTGTTCCATTCCGAAATGTTCAAAGGTATCTCATTTCAGGTTGTCGTATAGTAATACCCACAGGACCAATTGTGATTCACATTTCTCATGCTCATTGACTAATATTTCAAAGTTCCAATAATGTATAATCACCAATGTGTTAATATTATACCAAAAGAATGGAAGTAATGCATAATTGTTTGAATAATCTTGGGTGGCATCCTAGGGATGAAAGAAACACCTAGCATGGGTCAATCCTAATATCATGGGTGGTATCCCAGGGGGTTAAAATCCCTAGCATGGGTCAATCCCAATATCACTGTAACATCCCAGGGGCGACAGAAAAGCCTAGCATGGGTTAATCTCATCCCAGGGGTAATAGAAAAGCCTATCATGGGTTAATCTCATCCCAGGGGTTAAAATACCTAGCATGGGTAGCTTTACAATTTCTTAATGCAAAGAAGGATTAAGCTAAGTAATGAATGATAACGATGAATGAACGTAAAGGCAATGAAAGTAATGAAAGTAAGGTGCATGCGTCCAAACACATATAGAACGATGGTTTATCCATATTGACTATTCTCTTATATTTGATTCCATTAACATTCTTATGTATGATGTAGTTTCTTATAGCCTTACATACTCAGTACATTCTTCGTACTGATGTCCCTTGGGGGACTTACCTTACTTGTTGCAGGCACAGGTGTTAGTAGACCTCCACAGTAGGTTGCGGGTCATTTGCCGATCATTGGTGAGCTCCAGTTGGTTCGGGGCTTTCTGAGTTTCATGTGTACATTTGTTTTGGTCTTGTAAATATTGTATAAAGCGGGGACTTATCCAGACTGTAGGTTGGTTATGTCTATGCATCTGTAGAGGCTTTGTAGATGTTGTGGGACAAATGAAGGAACTGTAAGGAACGTATACTTTTGACTTGATGGCCCCAACGGCCAAGTTTCATATATATCACATGTTTTTCCATGACTTCCGCCATTGGCATCTTGTATCTACATATGATAGTGATGTTCATTGAGTGACATCCGTATGAGTGTACCTAAACGAAGATTGGTTCTCTCGGGCCTTAACGGCTTCGGGTGCCAGTCCTCCCCATTGGAATTCGAGGCGTGACAATTTTGGCCTAATTTGGTGAAATATTTAGAAGAATATACCCCTAGAACTGGCAGTCAAATTATGTATTGGAAGTTACCTAAAATGGATGGTTTCAAGTGCAACTCTAATGGGAATTCCAAGGGAAATCCTAGACCTAGTTCTGGAACTTTTTGTGTAAGGGATGATATGGGGAATCTACTCTATGCTGAAGGGAAAAGATTTGCTGACAATACTAATCTAATGGATGAAGTTCAAGCTTCAAAGATGGGTTTGGAACACTGTACTAATCAGAACTACCTTTCTTTAATATTGGAAACTAATTCCTTGGATCTTAAAAAGATTTTGGATGGCTTCTGGGAGGTGCCCTGGAGTATATCGGTGGAGATTAAGAAAATTAAATCCCTAAAAAGGTAGGTGGATGTTACGGTGGAACATGTATACAGAGAGAGCAACAAATTGGCCGACTGTTTAGCTAACCAAGTGTTCTCTTTTGCAGGTACAGAAAGAATAACATACTTATCAATGCAAGAACTACCAGGTGAAGTAAAAGCAATTCTAAACATGGTTAAGTTACAAATACCAAACCTTAGAATCAGAAAATTCCAAAATGGAACTTTTGATAATAGGGGGAGGTAATTTCGGAGAGGCGGTACAATCATTCAAAGAAGATGTGCACAAGCATATGTATAAGAAGTATCATGGATTTAATAGACAAAAACATAACAATGCAGGAACAACGAAGCAAAAAAAAAAGGATTTAGGACTTCTGATACAAACAACAGAGAAGTATAAAGGGAATCGACAAGCAGCAGTCACATTCGAAGAGCAGCAACTCAGCAATGGCAAACATCTCAATAATAAAGGAAAATATAAATTTGGTGGGATATGGTACATACCTGATAAGATTGAAGATGGAGCTCAAATTTTATCCCTCTTAGACAATAGTATTAGTTCTTTGAGCTCAACCTGTCAAGGAGATAAAATTTGGGCGGCAAAAATTAACAATTGAAATCAGTGTCTATTGATTATATTGGAAGAGGGTTAACACTTATGTTTGTTGTTTGAAATCAAATCGATGAGTAGAAGAGTTGAAGAAGTCTTCAGTTGGGATTGATTTTACGACATTAGTGAATCATTGTGAATGCCTTTTGTAAAAACACCCAAAAACTCTACTATTTGTCACCGATTCTTGTTGTTTCTTACAATTTGAGACGAGGGTTGACATTATCTTCCATGGGTGAATATGATCTGTGCTTAAGCTAAAGAAGAGGATCGATGAAAGAGAGTAGATAAAAAGTTTCCTTTTCTGATCTTAGCTTCTAAATTGATCCATTTACTTTCCTTTTCCTTATTTTTTTTTAGGACAATCGGGTTTTGGGATAAGGCTGGTTTGGGACTTACCCTTGTACTTTTTTTCTTTTATTATGCATAATAAACTGGCCCTTGGCCATTTTTGATTAAAAAAAAGAGGTAATTGTGACAAGGTTGAGTTATCTGTTTATGAGTCATGTTAATTGACTTTGTTGAATATTTGTACTTATATTATGCTTTCCCTGTTACGATTCGAGTCTACACCCTGGATGAGACACGGTTCTTAGAACCACAAGTGGTCCCAAGATAACCCTCGATACTAGCATACTACTAAACAAATACTGAAAAAATTATGTGGAAGCATAAAGATAACTGAAATAGGCAACTATAAAACCAACTGAATGTATCACTGAAGTAAAATAATGTTTAATTACATAAGATCAACTGCTATTTTGACTATGTCTGAGTGCCTCTACAAAAAGAATGAGTTATCTAAACTAACTCTAACTAACTCTAAACTATAACTATCTAGGACAAGATCCCCAACTAACTCTAAACTATAACTATCTAAGTAAATGACTAATACTGAAAGTAAGACTAGTCCTTAAATGATGAGGACTTACCAACTCTGGGATGGAAGATCTGCAAGTCCGGTCTTGTCATAAATCTGGGAGCGCGTACTTGAATCTATATCATAATAAGATATAGCGCAAAGAGAGTATATGGTCAGTACTATTGAATGTACTAAGCATGTGAGATAAGTAATGCTATAAATATATTAAAAACATGCTTTAAACTAATTTAGATGTAATAGGTAAAACTGAATAATGTAACAGAATTGTAGTACAATGACCTGAAAGTAAAATCATAAACTGTAATGTAAAACATAGCTGTAAATCATGAAATAGCTTAATTAAACTGAAACTGTGGGTTGTGTACAAAAGTCATGTTAAAACCATTTGTTGTGGGAAGTTCTTATAACAAATATAAACCATGTTAGAAACATAAAGTCTAACATAAAAGCCCAGTTAAGAGGGTGACCTACACTTGGCAAAAGGTATAGAACATGTCTAGTGTGGATCCACTAACTGAGTCTATTCAGGCTAAAGGTGTCAATCTCAATGGTCAAAAAACCCTTATCCTACGGTGGCAACATAGTTATGGGACTTGGGTTTATCTAGAACCCTTGTTGCTCGGTGCTAAATAATTCTCCCAAAAAATATACTAGCTACTCATAGATATAACTGATGTCTGAAAATAAGCATGAACTAGTTCAAATACTATTTACTGATAAATTTTGAAATATTGAGACTAGTCATGCTTTATTTACTAAGTTTTAGGATCATCTGTTTATAGCATGCCAATTTGTACTAAATCATGCTCAATTATGTAGGAATCATGTTAAATCATATGTCAAGCTTGTGACCCATAAACAAGGATGTAAAATCATGCATAGTCATTCCCATACTAGTAAAAATCATAACGAAGCATACTATAACTGAAAACCATGCAATTTGGATAAATGAGTATAAACCCTAAATCATGAGTTCATGAAAATTAGAATTGAAAATATGAGAATTTGGCATGAGGAAGAAAGGAAGCTTTTATGAAATCCTACATACCTGATTAAAGAAGATTCTTATACTATAACTTGGAGAAGAACTCTAGGCTTAGAGTTTGAAAGATACTTGAGAGTTTTCTTTTCTGTGTTCTTGGGAGTTGAATGCGCGAGAATGAGAGTTTAATCGATTGTTTAACCTTTTGTCTCCCTTAGAAAAATATAAAATGACATAGTTTAGAGCTTAGGAATTAGGGAAAAGATGGTTTTTCCCTTTTTAACATGTAATTTGCTTTCTAATAAAAGACCTCATGATTCGTAGCGCGACTCGTGCCACAAACCACAGATCTTGGCTTGGACTCATGAGTCCTCCGTAGCTTTGGACTACTTCTGGATAGGCCACCTATGAGTCACTGTATGACTCATAGGTTGATACCATAAGTTGTACTGAGACTCATGGTCTCTTGTACCAGAATTGAATTGGTTTTACAATAGGGCTCTATAAGTCGAGGTATGACTCGTACCTGGATACCATGACTTGTATTGAGTGAGTCGTGGTCCCAGGGGTGAGTTTGACAACTTACTGGAAATAGTACAACACCTCACTCGGTACGTCTTGTGATCCAAACCATGAGTCGTACTTAGGTTCGTCGTAACTTGAGTGGGGACTGTTCTTGAGTTACAGACCACGAGTCGTGGTCCACAGTACGACTAATACCAAGGATCGTACTGGTCTGGAACTTGGAAATTTTTTTTGCTGATTTTTTTTATCTAAGCTTGGGTTTGAGCATGAAAAAGTTTTAGGGTGTCATAATAAATCCTTCTTGGGATCATTCATCCTCGAATAAAGACTTAAACTGAGTTGAAATGCTAGATAAAGAACTACTAACATGAAATTTATTTTTGAACCTAAATACTAACAGGGTAATTAATTTGACTGAGAGTAGAAACTTAACTGAAACTCACAGAACATGCATGGGTATTGAGGAATCATAGTGACTAATAGGGACATAAAACTGACATGAGTAAATATAGGAGGAAAACCATTACCTCAAGTTGTCTCGACACTAGGGGGGAAAAGATTAGGGTACTTGGCAATCATATCTGCTTTGCCTCCCAAGTAGCTCCCTCAACCAACTGATTCCTCCATATGACCTTTACTGAAGTGGCCTCTTTATTCCTCAACTTATGAACCTTCCTATCGAGTATCTCAACTAAAACCTCTTTATAAGAAAGACTATCATTCACGACGACGCTCTCAAAAGGTACAACCAAAGTTATATCACCAATGTACTTCTTCAATAAAGATACATGGAAGACTGGGTGCACTGCTGCCAATTCTGCGGGCAACTCTTACTCATAAGCCACATTGCCTATACACCTCAAAATCCTTTAAAGACTAATATACCAGGGACTAAGACTCCCCTTCTTACCAAATCTCATCACCCCTTTCATGAGTGAAACATCTAAGAACACCCAATCATTAATAGCAAACTTGATCTCTCTTCTCCTCATAACTGCATAAGATTTCTGATGACTCTGAGTAGGTTTTAACTTATCTCTAATCAGTTGAACCTTCTTCATAGCCTTATGAACCAAATTTGGCCTTATCAAAGTAGCTTCACCTACCTCGAACTGACCAATAGGAGACCTACATCTCCGCCTATAATGTACCTCAAAATGAGCCATTTGGATGCTAGAATGGAAACTGTTATTATAAGTAAACTCTATAAGAGGTAAGTGATTGTCCCAACTACCTATGAAAGTGATCATGCAAGCTCTCAATATATACTCTAAGGTCTTAATAGTCCGCTCTGCCTGACCATCTGTCTACGGGTGAATGTTGTACCGATATCTACTCGGGTACCAAGACCCTTCTGGAAGGACTTCTAGAACTGAGATGTAAACTTAGTAACCCTATCTGAGATGATAGATAAGGGAACCCCATGCAATTTGACTAACTCATAAATATAAATTCTGGCATAGTCCTCTGTTGTATCTGTATTCTTGACAGGCAAAAATTAAGCGGACTTAGTCATCCTTTCTACTACCACCAAAATAAAATCATGATGTCATTGCGTGCGAGGTAAACCTATGATGAAATCAATATTAGTCATCTCCCACTTCTAAGTAGGAATATTGATATCCTGAGTCATACCTCCTGGTCGCTAATGTTCTACCTTTACCTGTTGGAGATTTCGAGACTTAGCTACAAAATCTGCAATGTCCCTCTTCATGCCATTACACCAATAGACTTCTCATAGATCACGGTACGTCTTGGTGGCACCTAGATGAATAGAATATCAAGAGTTGTGAGCCTATGTTAACATTTGCTATCTTAAATCATCCACATCTAGAACACATAAATGACCCTGATAATGAAGAACACCATCTCTTCCTTGGGAGAAAACCTCTACTTTCTGATTATTAACAACTTCTTTCAACTTAAGCAAAATAGGATCATTGTCTTGCTTTTCCTTAACTTTCATCACAAGAGAAGACACAGAACCATTTTGAACAATAACACTACCATCTGCTGAGTCTGTAAGTCAAACCCCTAAATGAGCAAGCCTGTGAACGTCTCTAGATAATTCTTTCTTTACTTCTTCAACGTGAGCTACACTACCCATGGACAATCTACTAAGACCATCAGCCACTACATTAGCTTTACCTGGATGGTAAAGCACACTTATGTGATAATCCATAAGAAGCTCAAGCCATATCCTCTGTCGAAGATTAAAATCCTTTTGGGTGAACACGTAATGAAGACTTATGATCTATGAACACATTCACATGAACACCATATAAATAGTGCCTCCAACTCTTTAAGGCAAATACTACTACTGCAAATTCAATATCATGAGTTGGATAGTTCTACTCATGAACCTTAAGTTATCTAGAAGCATAATCACTAATCTTGCCATGCTACATGAAAACATAACCAAGGCCAACTCTGGAAGCATCGCAGTATACTATAAAACCATCTGAACCCTCTGGAAGATTTAGAATTAGAGTTGTAATCAATCGAGTCTTCAACTCCTAAAAACTCTTTCTCATAATTCTCAAACTATTGAAACTTGACCTTTTCTGTGTCAGCCTAGTCAATGGGGTAGCAAAAGACGAGAACCCCTCAATAAACCTCTTGTAGTAACCAGCCGAGCCTAAAAAGCTCCTAATATCTGACAGAGATGTGGGTTTAAGTAAGTTTTTTACTAACTCTATCTTTTGTGAATCAACCTAAATGTCCTCATTAGACATAACATGACCAAGGAACACGACTGATTTCAATCAAAATTCACACTTGATGAACATAGCAAACAACTGGCTATCCTTGAGAGTCTTCAACACAACTCTCAAATGGTCTGCATGCTCCTGCTCACTCTAAGAATAGATAAGAATGTCATTTATAAAGACAACAATGAATGTATTCAAATACTATTTAAATATCCTGTTCATCAAATCTATAAAAGCTACAAGAGCATTGGTTAGATCAAAAGACATAACCATAAATTCATAGTGACTATACCAAGTTCTGAAAGCTATCTTCGAAATGTCACATTCCTTAACTTTGAGCTGATGATATTTGGATCTGAGATCAATCTTAGAGAAGCAACTGGTACCCTGAAGGAAGTCAAATAAGTCATCAATCATGGGGATGGGATACTTATTCTTGATTTTGACTTTGTTTAACTGGTGGTAATCAATGCACATTCTGAGAGAACTGTCTTTCTTTGGCATGAAAAAGACTGGAGCACCCCATGGGGAAAATACTGGGCTTGATTAAACCTTTATCTAAGAGGTCATTCAACTGTTCTTTCAATTTTTTAAGCTCAACTGGACTCATTCTATAAGGAAGAACAGATATGGGATGCATATCTGAGAAAAGGTCTATCCAAAAGTCAATCTCTCGATTAGGAGAGACTCTGAGAAGATCCTCAGGAAATAATTCAGGGAACTCCCTGACTACTGGAACTGACTAAAGAGTTAGGATCTCATATTTAAGAGCCCTTAAACCAAACTAGATGATAGATGCAACCCTTGGAAAATATCTTCCTTCCCTTAAGGTAAGAGATGAAATACCCATAGGCACTGTAGGACTACCTTTCTACTCTAAGATAGGCTCATCTAGAAACTAAAATTTTACAATTTTGGTTCTGCAGCCGACTGAGGTATAACAGGAATATAACTAATCCATGCCAAGAACGACATCAAAGTTGTCATATCTAACACAACTAAAACAGTTATGGTGAGTCTATAGAGAACTGAAACTGGTCAATTTCTGTATACCCATCTAGCTATGACTAACTCCCTGATTAAAGTGGAAACAAAAAAAGGCTTTAGGAGTTGTTCAAGATTGACTCCAAATTTAAAGGCAACATAAAGGGTCATAAAAAGATAATGTAGCCCCTGGGTCTAATAAAGAATACACATCATGAGAAAAGACTTGTAACATGATAGTTGCTACACCTGATGAGCTCTCCTAACCTGATGAGATGAAAGTACATAAAAGTGGTTTTGACGCTGACTACCTCATGTGCTAGAAATAACACCCTACTGAAGCTAGTATAAAAGTGGTATGTGCTCGATTATCTCCATTGCCCTGCTTGGCAGAGGGTAATATCTCAACCTGTGACCAATATAAACATACCTAAAGCATTCCTCTTTGCCAAAAAGGCACTCCCATAAGTGGTTCTTACCATACTTGTTGCAAGTAGGATAGGAATTCCCCTTTGCAATGCTACCCTAAGAATGAGAGCTTGATGCTCTACCCTTATGATGATGTCAACGTCTGGGTTTTAGATTTGGATTAGTTGATGAAGGTGTTGGTCCTGATGACCTATGTTGGAAAGAAGATTGGTTCCTACCACCAGATCTCTACTAACTATACTCGAAGTTACCTGTTCTAGCCCTTTTATTCTCTATTTCTCTTTTGTTTAATTTCTCTTCCTTAATATACTGGGCATGAGTCCTCAATCTAGATATATCCATATCTCCAATCAATATAGCAGTCCTGCACTCCTTTCTAACCAAGTTTTAGATCCCCGAAACAAACTTATGCATCATGGCCCTAAGTTTGGCCACCATCTCTGGAGCATACCGAGAAACCTGGGTGAACTTCAGGCTATACTCCTTAACTGACATAGATCCCTACCTTAAGTTCATGAACTCTTCAGCCTTTTCCTTCCTTAATTTTTTTGGGAAGAACTGATCAAGAAAGTCATTGACAAAGTCATCCCAAACTGTGGGAGCCGCATTTCTACCACGACTGTCCTTCCATTGAGTATAGCATAAGTGAGCCATATCCTTGAGATAATAGAAAGCTAGCTCAACACTTTGAACCCCATTTACCTGCATAACCTGGAGAATCTTTTTTTCTTATTAATGAAGTTCTATGGGTCTTCCTCAACCTTGGACCAAAAGAATTCAGGTGTCTCTAAATCGGCCAGCAGCTGATCCCCCATGGTTTAAGAAGAATAGCTACCTGTTGGTTCACTTGGGTTGTCATAGCCTGAGCTAACATCTGTATGGCTTTATGAAATTTAGAGTTTGTGACATTGTTATTCTGCGATTAATCCATTGGTGCCGAGGGTTTACCATTCTAGCCATTCCCCATCTATTGTTTTTGCATAGAGGTATTATTTAAAATACATAAAACATGAATTAGAGGGGTAAATAGAGTTTAACTCTATCGATAATGGACATGAAAAAAGGGAAAAAATTCTAAACATCCTGCAGCCTCTCTCTCATAAGTGTGGCACACTCACACCTATGAAATAGACTCTACTAAATGTGGCTTTTCATACATCTTAGGACTTTTGAACCTGGTGCTCTGATACCAAGTTTGTCATGACCCGAGTCTACACACCTTAGATAAGACACGGTACTTAGAACCATAAATGGTCCAAGGCTAGCCCTTGATACTAGCATACTACTAAACAAATACTGAAAAATTATGCAGAAGCATATAGATAAATGACATGGGCAACTATAAAACCAATTGAATATCTCACTGAAGTAAAATAATGTATAATTACATCAAATTGACTACTATCTTGACTATGTATGAGAGCCTCTACTAAAAGAATGAGTGGTTGGGACAAGATCCCCAACTAACTCTAAAATATAATTGTCTGATTAAATGACTAATACTAAAAGTAAGACTAGTCCTCTAATGATGAGGACTCACTAACACTAGGATGGAAGATCTGCAAGTCCAATCTACTCACGAGTCTGGAAGCGTGTACCTGAACCTATATTATAATAGGATATAGTGCAAAGAGATTATGCAGTCAGTACTATCGAATGAGATATGCAATGCTATAAATACATTGAAAACATGTTTTAAACAAATTTAAATATAATAGGTAAAACTAAATAATCTAATTGAACTATAGTACAATGACTTGAAAGTAAAATCATAAACTGTAACGTGAAGCATAGTTGTAAGTCATAAAATAGCTTAATTAAATTGAAAATGTGGGTCGTGTAGAATAGTCATGTTAAAACCATTTATTGTGGGAGGTTCTTATAACTGACATAGAAAATATGAGAAACACAGAGTCTAATGTATAACCCCAGTTTGGAGGGTGACCTATACCCGGCCAAAGGTATAGAACCTATCTGGTATGGATCCACTAACTGAGCCCATTCAGGCTAAAGATGTCGATCTCAACTGGAAAAGACCCTTATCTTATGGTGGCAACATAGTTTTGGGACTTGGGTTATCTGGAACCCTTATCCGCTTGGTGCTAAATAATTCTCCCAAAACATATACTAGTTTCTCATAAATATAACTAATGTCTGAAAATAAGCATGAACTAGTTTGAATACTATTTATTGATAAATTCTGAAATGCTGAGACTAGTCATGCTTTATTTATTGTGAAAATCATGGTAAATCATATGTCAATCTTGTGACCCATAAACAAGGATGTAAAATCATGCATAGTTGTTCTCATACTAGTAAAAATCATAATTGAGCATACTATAACTAAAAAATATACAATTTGTATAAATTGGTATAAACCCTAAATCATGAATTCTTGAAAACCACAACTGAAAATCTGAGGATTTGGGCATGAGGAAGAAAAGAATCCCTTATTAAAATTCCATATACCTGATTACTGAAGATTCTTGAACTAGAACTTGGATAAGAACCCTAGGCTTAGAGCTTAGGAGAGACTTGAGAGTTTTCTTGTCTGAGTTCTTGGGAGTTGAATGTATGAGAATGAGATTTTAATCATTTGTTTAGCCTTTAGTCTCCCTTAGAATAGGTTAGAGCTTAGGAATTAGGGAAAAGATTATTTTGCCCTTTTAAAAATGTAGCTATTTTTTTTGAAATGACGGATCGTGGCTTGGACTCGTGAGTCTTAGAAAGCTTTAGATTGTTTCTATATGGGCCACCTATGATTCATTGTATGAATCAAAGGTTGATACCATGAGTCATATTAAGACTCTGGTCTCCTGGACCTGAACTGAATGGGTTCTGGAATGGGAATCCACGAGTCATAAGTACAACTCATACCTTGATAACACAACTTGTACTGAGTGAGTCGTGGTCCCTCTGGTGAGTTTGAAAACTTGTTGGAAATGGTGCCACAGCTCACTCAGTATGGCTCATGATCCAAACCACGAGTCGTACTTAGGTTCGTTGTAACTTGAGGTGGGGACTTTCTTGGGTTTGTAATGACCCTCTAGGTCATTTTCTCAATTTTCATACATTCTGACATTTCAAGCCTTCCCATAGCAGCTACAAGTCATTTATGACTTGCCGAAACTGTCGGTTTGGTTATCGGATAGTCCGTTTGGGTTTTAGGCTCATTTCCTTGTTTTGGAGTTTTCGCTGTTAAGGATTTGGTCTTGGACCAAAACTCCTAGTATATGAACTCAGATAGAAATTCTGACAGTGTCATCAGCTCCGGAACGTTGATTTTAGGCTAGGGAGACCCTTGGTTCAGGTCCCAAGGCTTTCGAACTCATTTTGGGCTATTGGTTGGAAGTTGGTCAAAATAGAACTATAGGTGTGGGCCCCATATTTAATCGAAAAGACCTCGGATGGAAATTTTGATGGTTTCTTTGAGTTTGAAATGTCAAATTTGGTATGGTAGCATAGTTCGTTTGCATGCACGGGGTTCCAAACGAATCCCGAACACCTGGTCGAAGTCCATTTTGGACTTAGCAAAAATTTGATACCTGATATCTGGTGTGACCGCTAAAGCGGTCAAAGCGACCCTGAGCCGCTTTAGCGGCCTTGGCCATTTGGCTGAGGTCCGCTTTAGCGGCCAAGGTTTGCTTAAGCGGACTCCATTTTAGCGACCAAAGAGCTGCTTTAGCGGCTCAGCCATTTGCCTCGGTGGCCGCTTAAGCGGTCAAATGACCGCTTTAGCGGTACCTGAGGGCTGATAAATCCCCACCTGCACCCGAATTTCTTTCATTTTTCTCAACCCTTTTCCCTTCTTGTTGAGAGCATTTGGAATGAGAAAGAGTGGGGATTCACCCATTGAAGCTAAGGTAAGTTAGCTCATCACTCCTTGGTCATTTCCCATGATTTTACCCATTGATTTTCGTCCTATTTCATTGTAAATTCTTAGAAATTAGGTCTTTAAAATCCTAATCTTTGGGGACTGATTTGAGCCCAGATTTACGCTCCATGTGTGCTCAACTTTTGAGCACATATTCCTTATCATTCGAGGTACCTCGTGACGGATTCAATTTTTGGATTCCGTTAGCAGGCCCCACGGGCTCATTCTTGACCCAATTTTGGGCCCGGAGTTTTATATTACAATATGGGTATTGTTTTACTCGTAATGACATGTAGGTTACTATTTTGATAGTGTGACGATGATTAGGGATCATAGAGCAAGTTTGAGCGATTTGTAGACGCTTCAAGAATTGCGGTTCGACATCGAGGTAGGCTTCGGTCTACTTTTCTATATGAGATTGTGTATAGTATGGAATGCATGCTAGGTAAAGAATATAGGATATGATCATGGATAGAATAGTATGACTTAGCCTATGTTATGGAATTTGGGGTAGAAGATGTGACCCAAACCCTAGTATAAATACTTGTTATGTCCATAGAGCCCTATTGTCCTTGAATATAAGCATTTTAACCACAATTGATAATTAAGGATCCATTGGTATGAGACTTACCATTTAAATTAGCAATTCGGGAGGTTTTTCCCCGATTAGGTCCTTATGGTGGCTTTATGCCCTTAATTATTGTGGTGGTCTGGGTTATGAGACCTAGCTATATTGGTCATATGCTATTAGGCCCAAGACAGTGATTATGAGGCTAGTTGGACTTTGGTGAGTATTCTGCCCTTAGTAAGGGAAAGAACATCATTTATAGACGCTTCGACGCTTACGGTTATGTTGTTTGGATACTGGTGATGGCATGCATACTATCTGGTGCATTCATGCTCACTTAGTGGTATGATTCAAACCAAAACCTTGATTTTACTACTGTTTCCAAAAAGGGATTTATTCCCAATTCTCACTTTTAAAAAGGGTTATTTTATAAGAGGAATCGTACCACCTCATTTTACTGGATTATGAGCTTTTGAAACTGGAAATGATGTTTTACAACTCCGACCGAAGATGATTCCGGTCTATTATTTATCCACTCATCTTATCACTACTATTTATTTCGGTCGAGGGATATTCTGACCCTTTATACATGATTTAGTCCCGAGCATGATCTCGGGCAATGGACTTTCGGATGTATATCTTTTTAGACACAGTTTGAGTCCGTGCACTTATATAATATATATATATATATATATATATCCCTCTGGTACTGGACGGAGAGGATGGATAATGATGGTTATTGGAAGTCCTGGATCGGGACCAGGCAGTGTATATGGATTTTCCCGAGTCCCCTAAGGGCCCCTTCGTCAGAGAGCCGTCGAGCCGGAGAAACTTGGTCGCCTTAGGTCCTGCCTTTGCGAGCTAGGTGAGCTGGAGGAGGTATATACACTTGGTACAGTATGGATTGAGATTGTGGAACCGGTTAGAGTCTGGTGCCCCCAGTATGCTTTGAGATTGTGGAACCGGTTCGAGTCCGGTGCCCCCTACATGGTTTATATTTCATTCATCCATTCATATGCATTGCCTATCACCACTATAGTTGTTTGGCGCATGTATCTATCGGTCGTATGGGAGGCTGTATAGATACGGGTTATGGTTGATGTTTGCTGAGTGTTTCTGTGAACCTTTCGGGTTTATGGGGGTCCGGTTAGGTACTTGTTTGCCCGGACTAGCCGGTTACGTTATTATGGTTTATTATGGTTAGTTCGTGGCAGGTTGGTTGTGGACTGGTACCTGAGATTGGAGGTACGATTCTGATTCCTTTATCCTTTCGGTAGATTATATTATGGTTGGTTTATCCCAGGATTTGTCACTCTTTGGGTATAGGCTTGATGAGGCTAGTGTTGGTTCCTTTGCTTGGGTATGAACCTGGAGATGTTAGGTTGACTCCCTCAGGTAGTTACCTTGAGTTAGCCCTATATGTCTATTTATATGTATGGTATCACCGTATATCCCTCTCTTTCCTTATCTATTCACATCGTATATGTATCATTTGGCCTTGTACTAATATTATATATCCTTCTTCTATTCTTCATATATATTCTAGTAGTGGTATACGGTATTGCACTTTAGTTCCTGAATGATGTCAGGATAGGGTAGTTATCCCTATTGCTTCATTAGCATTGTTAGGCCGAGTTTCATGGATAGTTGTCTGTAGTTACTTTCATGCCTTCATGTTATTTATGCTTGTATTATTTTTAGAGCTCAGTCGGTCGTTGCCTACTGAGTACCACGTGTTTGGTACTCATACTACACTTCTGCAGCCTGCAGGATATAGCGTGAGTTATCAGCGTTGATGTGCGTATATCGTGCAGAGCAGCTATGGATCGGAGATATGGGGTGAGCTCCTGGCATTTTGGAGTATCCCTACTCTCTCTCTTATGGTTAGACTGTTCTCTATGTTGTGTCTGAGATGGCTTGTATATATACATTTTTCCTGTATTTCACTTGTACTCCTGATGTATTAGAAGCTCTTGTACTAGCTCCACCAGGTTTTGGGATTATATTAGCTTTATTATTATATTTATTCCGTTGTATTCCTTATTTCTTTGGGTAGTCCGTTACCAACTGTTCCAGACTACGGGTTGGCTTACCTACTGGTGGGTTATAGTAGGTGTCATCATGACCCATGAAATTGGGTCGTGACAGGTTATAGACCACGAGTTGTTACTATGAGTTGTGGTCCACAGTATGACTCATACTAAGAGTCGTACTGGTCTGGAACATGGATTTTTTCTTTTGGTTTCCTGATCTAAGCTTGGGTTTGAGCATGGAAAAGTTTTGGGGTGTTACATTAGCATTTCATCTACACACACATAAATCAAATAGTAAGTAAACCAACATTTAACACATAGCAAGTAATTCCAGACCGACTAACAACATCTAATACTAGACCACGTAATCATCCATCTATCAATTCGCATCACAACCACTACAAGTACAATATTCATAATACAATTGTGGATCTAAGTCCACCTAAATATTACAAGTATAATATCAACACATTATCATAAACACCATCTCAATCATCATAAGAGTAGTATAAACTCTACTTCAACCATCACAATATATCATGCATGTCACACACAAACCATTTGCCCATCTATTATAGACTCTTATATGTACACACACATTAATAGGACTTATTTAAGCCCAATAGTCATGACATTCATGGGACCAATTTTATCCATGTATCGTACTGACTTGGTACTCGACCCTTTGAAGTATCAACATTATATTATCTGTGCCGGTGCAGTAACCAATCCTCCAAATATCACAATGTCAGATAATACAGTTCACTATCCCTCAAGATATATCATAGTGCTCCAATATCACAAGTACACAAATCATCATAATATACTTAGTTAATTTCATTGTCATTTAACTCATGCATTTAAACAATAACAACAAAACCACAATTACAAGCATGCCCGAAGGCTAATTTATGAATATTTAATTTAGGAGTAAGTATGAAGTCTAAAACCCTAATTTAATACAAAGAATCATTCACCTAACCAACTCTCCTTATTTTTTATCAAGTCCTTACTATGTTTATGGATGTCACTTCATTAGTCGCTTAATTGAACATCCAACTCTACCCCATGTTACAATTCCAGCATTACTAATACGCCTTTACACCTATTATTCCTTAACGCTTAGCCAAACATCCTTTTAGATTCTTCAAGTTATGACACCACCATCCCTCATCATGATCAATCCTTATTATGAAGTTGCAATAGTAAAATTCACATAATCAAGATACTAACATACCAATTGCACCCTTTTTTAAAGGTATTAACCCATTCTTATGGATATAAGTTCTCCCTTCTCTCATTTAGCTACCAAATTTAGGTAATCCACATTAGGATTTGTCATGCAAATCAAACAATCACAATCATCCTCCAAGGATTTCATATAGGAACACAACAATACAAGAATTAGCTTCTTCTTTTTTTACGTATTTTTCATGTTTTTATCCAACCAAACTCCACACTCGCAGGCCTAAGCATGATTCTTCCATCAAAAATATATACAATACATGTTTACTAACCATAGTCTACTACTCAAAAACCATAACCTACGTCTATGCCAAGTTGCTGCTATGAAAAGCATGAATTCTTGCTCCTTCATTCCATTTTGGTAAATTTATTGATGAATTCATGAGGAAGAAAGTGGAGGCGCATTTCCTCAAGAGCCTTGCCTCTTCGTTGTAGTTTTTTATAACTTATGAATAGCCATAGTGCATTTTAGGAGGAGACAACTAGTTTTGAACAGGAGTTGGGTAAAAAGAGTTAAAAACCCGCTGGGCTTACTACCAGGGAACCGCTAAAGATACCCATGGTATGCTATAGTGGACCCATTGTAGTAGCCCAAAGACCTATACAACAGTCCTAAGGTAGTCCTCCCACCCCTAATTTTGTGTCGTCCCAAAAAATTTTGTTAACCGACTAATGGCTAATCCCTACTTAAACTCAACTCGATATAGCATTTTTAAATTAAGGTATTTATTGTGGTATTTTCAATAATGACATAACAGGTCATTACATTAGATACCAATTTATCTACTGTTCATCCCCTAATGGGCGTTGGAGAATGAAAGAAGGAAGTCAAATTGGTTCAATAAAAATTTACTATTGGTTTAATGCTTACTATGACAACCTATGATAATATTTACTCAGCCCTCATATCAAGGCCTTCTGGATATCCTAACATGCAAAATCAATATTACATTTGATTTAATAAAATTTGGCATATGATAGTAGTTTGGAAAAGACTTCACCTACACCAGGTTCTTACAAAAACTCATAATATCCAGAGAGGGGAAATTTAACAATGATACATAACATCACACAAAAAATAAAACATGTGATAAATTTCCATGGGTGGCCACTTTAGTGGCCAGGTGCTCGCTACAGCGGCACCACTATAGTGGACCACAGACCGCTTCAACTGTCCTTGGAAGTTTCAAAAGGAAAAAGTGGGGATTCATTTTCACATTTTTCTAATTTCTCACGCTCTACAAACCCTAACTCTCCCTCTCTGTTACACTCTCATGTCGTCATTTTCTAAGGTAAATCTCCTCATTCTCACTTTATTACATTGTTTTGCAACTTCTAAATTTATGTACTCAAGATAAAATCACTTGATTTGGGCAAAATTTGGGGTGGTTTAGGCAAGATTTAATTTTCCCCATTTTGGAATGATTTTCCAAAGCATGCTACTTTCTATAACATTTCCAACTGTAACACCACGTACATTTCCTACCCTAAGTTGAGTGATTGGTGACCTAGGGTGTGTTTATACACCGTAGCTTTGAGAGCACTAGGTACGTATGTTGAATTGGTTTTGGACGGAACATTTGATAGTGAATGTGAATAGACACTTGTAAGAGGAGCTTATGACTTATTGAAACATTTTAGGAGTGATAAGTGAGGCTTGAATGACCTCCAAGCAAAGGATAGCTTCTTTTGGCCGAAATTCTTGTGCCACAGGCAGCAAGGTGGCGCGCCCAGGGGAGTGCCAGGCTGCTTGTGCACACCTTTCAAATGTTGGAAATTTTTCTAAGTCCCAAGGGTGCCCGGGGGCGTACCAGGCCGCTTTTTGCCACATTTCTTCTTCAACAAAGAGACTATATGTGGGATTCTTAAAGTATTATATTGGTATTCCATTTTGGTGAAATTATTCATGGACGAATTTGGCGTCCAAATTACGTTTTTACCCTTTAGGTTCGAAATGAGCCATGAGTGACAAGAATCACTTGTTCTTGGGAATGAGGCTACGAATGTGAGTTTCGTGAGTTGTAATATTATTGTAACACGTATGAAATGATTTAAACATGATAAAGTTGGTGGATTACACATTGATTTTGTGAATTGGGCTCAATGAAATAAAGGCCCAAATTAAGGCAAAAGACATGGCCCAAATGGGCCAAATGACCCATTCTTCCATTGACCTTCTAGACATGGAATTTAATATTATAAAGAGTGGCTAAGGATTACTTGAGGGATTATATAAAGGTCCAAAAAAATCTGATTTTTATTAATTACAAACACACATGTTTTTCTAGACAATTCCAAGAAAACCCACTTTGCTCTCAAAACCCTAAGTCATCTCTTGGGACAAGATCATCATTTTTCAAGCTTGGGTAAGTGTTTAATCTTATGGTTTAACATATTATATGCATGGGAGAATATGTATATCATGATGGTTATGTATAAAAGTGTAAAGAATGCATTTTTGCTTTTTGCTAAAAGATGTGTCATCTATGGAATGTAAACTTGAAAGGAGACTTGAGGTTTGAATAAAAGTGAATGGTATGGATGAGATGTCAACATGGATGGTGTGATTATGTTACTTAACTTTTATTTTGCAATAAGTGTAAATTGTGGGATTATTGTCGATATGTGGTTATGAAGTGTATTGAGGTGACTTGATGGATTCATTGTGATGTGGTGTTGATGAGAAAATGTAAAGGAGGAACTTGGTGTGAAAAGCTATTGGTTTATGATGTCTTGGTAAATGTATAGAGTGTTATGGTATTGTTGGTATGATAATTCCATGAATGGTATTGTAAAGGGTGAATTAATGTTATAGGGCAATCATGTAGCTCATGGTCGTCTTATACACTTGGAATGTAACTTGTGGTTAATGTTGGTTCCGTTATGCACTTGTGTTGTAGAGTGAAACATAAAGAGGGAGATGAATTGTTGTATTCTCATATTGGCTTGTGTATTCATATTGGGACGATAAGGTATGTAAGGTTACTATTACCGTATCCTACTGCAGCACATATTGCTCATATTGTTATCATACGTATTCCATTCTGAAATGCCCTAAGGTATTCCATTTAAGGTTGTTATCTATCATTAGTCGCATGTTCCTATTTCATTGATCAATTGCCATTCACATGTCGCATATGCATTGACTAATGTTCCAAAGATCCCATGTTACCAATAATGTTGTGTTTCCAATAATGTTATGACTACAAAAGTATCAATCTCTCATAAGCAAGGTATCAATCTCTTATAATGAAAGAAGGAAGTAAAGAACAATGAAAGAATGAAGTAATGAATGGTTGATGAGTATTTTGAGTGGTATCCCAGGGGTGAAAGAAACGCCTAGCATGGGTCGATCCCGATACATCCCAGGGGCGATATAAAAGCCTAGCATGGGTTATCATAAAACATCCCAGGGGTTAAAATACCTAGCATGGGTTATCATAATACATCCCAGGGGCTACAGAAAGTCTAGCATGGGTTATCCTAAAACATCCCAGGGGTTCAAATACCTAGCATGGGTTAATCTCATCCCAGGGGCGACAGAAAAGCCTAGCATGGGTAGATAAATCTCATCCCAGGGGCGGAAAAAGCCTAGCATGGGTAGATGAATGAACGTAAAGGCAAAGCATGTAATGAACGTAAAAATATAAAATACATGGTTTCACACATCCAGAACAGTGAATCATCTATATTGACTATTCTCTTACATTTGATTCCATTGAGGTGTATATATATATCATGCAGTTTCCTTATGGCCTTGCATACTCAGTACATTCTTTGTACTGACCCCCTTGGGGGACTTACTTTACTTGCTGCAGGCGCAGGTGCTAGTAGACCTCCTCAGTAGCTTGCAGTTTATTTACAGATTATTGGTGAGCTCCAGTTAGTTCGGGGCTTTCCGAGTCACATGTGTACACTGGTTTTGGTTTTGGCATTGTGTATATGTTGTATAAAACGGACTTGTCCCGACTGTAGGTTGGTTATGTATATATATCTGTAGAGGCTTTGTAGACGGATGTGGGAAGACAAATGTAAGAGATGTATGCCCATTTTGACTTGATGGCCCCAACGGCCAAGTTTCCTATATTGCATGTATTTCCATGTTTTCCGCCATTGGTAAATTATATTTTATAAGTTTCATGAGATAGAATGCTAATCATAAAGAGACATGCATATGAAGGTTCATGAGCAAAGATTGGTTCTCTCGGGCCTCAACGGCTTCGGGTGTCAGTCAGTCCCGAATGGGATTCGGGGCATGACACCAACTCTCCTATAGCATTTTAGGAGTAAGATTTCTGGAGTTCATGGGGGTTTTGAACTTGAGAATGGAGTGGATAGATGAACGATTAATTTTCAAATATTTTTAAGCCATTGAGGCTTGATTTAGGTGTTAACCGTTATAAAAATAATGTAAAATAGTGATATACCACAACCCAATGCCCGATCTATGTTAAAAATTGAGAAAAGGAAGCAAAAAATTCCAAAATAGGTTTGTTTAAGGTCGGGTCCTATTTGGGGTCGAAGGCACTGCTACAGTGAGTTGTAGCTCATTGTAGCGATGTCACTGTAGTGGGACCCCTTTATTGTAGCGATACTATTTCTGAGGTAAGCTTAAGACATGAACTCTATATTATGGCCAAAGCCATTAATTCCAACAATCTCCATGGAGCCAACAGCTGGAGGGGACAATAAAGCAGTCTAGGTACCCTACAATGGTCCCTAGGTAGTGAACTTTTCGGGGAAAACTGGAAGTAGAATTCTCATTTTACTGTTCCTTTGCTTTTAAGCCTAATTTTCTTATAGTATTTTAATGGGATATCAACTAACGAACTTTTCTTTCTATATTCAGGTACTACTACTTTCATGGCTGTCAGTGGCGATGCTCCCCTTCATTATGAGAAGTTTCTTAAAAACAACTGCAGGAGGCGCTACTTAGACATACAACTTAAGGGGATCATTGTTGTGCCGTGGTTTTATGGCACTTTCGATGCTTAAAACAAGGAAAACATGCAATGACTCAGTTATGTTTAGTTGGTATGATGTGTTTTCTATTCTATATTGCAGGAGAATAGGTTTTTGGAGGCAAAATGGACAAAGAGGAAGAATCATGAACGAGAACGAAGTATTTGAAGACGAAAGAGTCAAGTCAGGACCAAAGGAGTGACTCACGACAGGACTCACGTCACGTGAGTCGACTTATGTGACGTAGGTCCGTGCCGTGGGTCGACTCCTAAGAGTTTGTCAAGTGACCTGATTTCTATGGCAGGACCCACGTCACGTGAGTCGACCTATGTGACGTAGGTCTGTGTCGTGGGTTGACTCCTGAAGATTGTAAAGAAGCCTGATTCTCATGGCAGGGACCCACGTGATGTGACTTGGTTCCACAATACCAAGTCACGGTACCGTGGAAAAGTGCCGACTCTGTTCTCCTATTTTGTTTAGGATAAGATTCACCTTGTATCTATAAATACCCTTTTATTTTCCTATGTTTAGGAGTTAGTCAGTTACATTATTTTTGATTTCTATTACATTGTTTTTGAGTTCATAAACACATTATTGATTTTGTAATCTTGGAACATCGATTCGAGGGTTTTTATTCATATTGAGATTTCAGAGTTTTCTTCTTATTGTGAGTTTACAATTATGTTTTCTTCATTGAATTCTTCTTGTGTTCTTGCAACCATGAGAAGCTAAACCCGTCAACTAGGGTTGTGTGAACCATGAGGAATTAACAAAACGGGTTAAGTGCAAAGCAATTATAAACTGTTGTGAATGCATGTATAGTTATTACCTTCATGATAATTGATCTTCTAACGGTTGCAAATGTTAGAAACTCGTCTGTATTCTAGACTTGCTCGAGAGAGAGGTAGAGATTGGGAAAAGGGAATAACAACAGAGATTTGAAGCTATCAATCTTCATCTTATAACTTAAGCCGTAACAAGGATAGTTATGTGAGATCTAAGACAAGGGTTAGTAGTGCGACACTCAGAGACCAAGAGGAGAAGTAGGTTTAGAGACGTTTAGATGAACTTAATTTGTTAGATTTTATATGCAACGCAGCAGGACAGTCTTGCCAGTACAAGTAACCGGTGGAGTTAAGGAATCATTGGGGATCACAGTCCTAGTGTATTTCTCATATTGATTATAAATTCAAAATTCAACAATCGTTACTGTTATTACTTACACACAAAAACCTCCCAGTTTTACTTACTTGCTAATTATTCAGACTAGCATTCAACATAATTTCGTCCTATTTCCTGTGGTATCGACCCCAACCTAGTTGGGTTCTATATTTGATACAACGACCGCATTATACTTTTCTGGAGGTATATTTTGGGCGACATCACTCATGCACGAGTGCACATTTGTGATGGATAAGGTAGAGGAAGAGGCGCTAGAGTTCTATACTCTGCTACACGAGCTAGAGTAGGGACCTTAGTATTGCTGACATGCTATTGTAACGAAGGCTGGCTGTGGAGTTCTATGTTATGCTCCCTACGGTGCAGTGGAACACCCCTAACACTATCATTTGATTATAGAGCATGGATATCCCGATTGGGGATGGATTATCGATAAAACTCTGGGGGGTACCAAGTCGCCCGAATGATGCGTTTCCAGGCAAAGGAGATTGAGACCACTAATGATTGGTTGGCTAGGATGTTGGTGGTGCCGATCAAGATAAGTTCGACTCCTTGGGTCCACTCCAAGATGGCAATCAAGAGCACCAACTTCAACTTCAAGGCCAGGCGATGGTTGAACTTGGTCAGAGGATTAATCCATATGGGAATGTGACCGATATGACTTACCAATGGGCCTCGGTGATTGTTTGTGTTCTGGACCGGGTGAGCTTAAATGTAAGGGGGCAGATTGTGGAGGAGTGAAAGGCCTTCTTTAATAATTAGAAGAAACTTTTCCTCTCTTCACTAATCACTGAGTTGTGTTAGAGGGTGCATGTGCCAGTGGAGGATGAAGATGCCTGGACTCAGTGTGACCCGCTTTTCGACCCATTAAAGGTGAAGGGTGCTCAGGGGAGGTACAAGAAGAAGAGGAAGATGAGTGTTGATGAAGAGGATAGTGGGGCCAAAGAGAGCGGAGGGTCGGGGACTGTCCCCCCTATGGCCATCAGGTCTTTTTGAGCGGTTGGAGTCGGATATGGCTGCGGTGAAAGATATGCAGATGAGGATGCCCATTCCTCCCCAAGAGTCCAATTTTCCAGTGCTGCTAGCCCATCAGACCTCCAACATGCTTGCACTACCTTAGCCCAAGCCCATATAGATCTCCAAAAGTACTTCGAGGCGAAAAAAAGAAAAGGTGCTCTCGAGATCGACTATTTGCTCGTATGTGGAAAGGTATGAAGACCATCTTGAAGTTCATTGACCTGGACAAGAAGTTTCCTATGGTGAGTACGTATGATGCCCAGGAGTTCTCATTTCTGAGTGGGCTAGACGAAGATGGTTCTGACGCATCAAGCTGCAGAGACGAAGCGGACTTCAGATCTTTTACAATTAGGATTTTATTTGGATTTGTTTCAGATACACCGAGTCTTTATAACACGACTTCAGATCTTTTATGAGCACGGTTACCTTAGCGATCATGCTCAAGAATAGATCCAGTGTCGTTTATGCAAAATCATATATGACTATTCTCACTTGCCACCTGTCACTTCTTAATTTACCCAACTGTCAAAGCTGAGTTCTACGCCATACTCCCTTGTTTCATATTGGTTGTGCACCTTATTATAAATAATTGTCCCAAATTATTTGTTCATTTACTAAATCAAGATAAAATTAATTAAAAAAATTCTTTTCACCTCTACAATTAATATTTTTGAAAGCCTAAGTAAGTTTATAAGTTTCAAAATATTTCTTTTTCAGATGAGTGGATAAAAGATAAATTAGTAAAACTATCCATCTTATTTATAATTTATTAATCAGTATGTAAAGAAAAAAGTAAACATATAATGTGAGATGAGGAAATTATCAGGTAAAAGGACAAATGCGTACTATAGTAGGATTGCATGACCAGCTAGAGTTAAAGCCTAGAATGTGTCTAAACAAGTACTCAAACACACACATAATGCCAACAAATAGTTCCATTTCCCACTAGACGCTGCGTCACCCAATATTATCTACACTCACCTCTCAGCCCAGTCGTTATCCAAATAATGAAAATATAATTTTTCAAAAATCACTTAAAAAGGGGAAAGAGGAAAAATAATAACATTTTCAAATATATATTCCAATTATAGTTAACCCTCCAATAAACTCGAGCCACTCCATTAACCCTAACCAAATGACAAATATATCGCTCATTTAGTTTTTGTATAAACTGAAAACCTCCTTGTAGTAGGGCTATTTCTGTCATTTGAGAAGAATCATAACCCACAAGTGGAAGTCTTTTTTTTATTTATCATTCTTTTCTAAATTTCTAAGATTATCTTACGTCCAATCATTTATGAATAAAAAAAAGAAAAAGAAATATGAGGCTCTTTTTCTGGTTATTCTCTTATACAGGGTACTTGATATGCAAAATTTTAGTGGCTTCTAAAATCTTACTGGATAACAATAACGAGAAAGTAAGAAAACCCAATTCTCATGCACAATTTTTTTATCTCCATTTTCAATTTCTGTGTAAATAACAGTTGACCACGTTGTATAGCTCTCAGTTTGAATTGATATAATTGAATTGTACTGGGCAATTGTTTTGCTATGTTCAATTAGGGATCTGTTTGTTTTTGAATCTTTTGTGAATAATAATAGGATTAGGGGCTGTAAGAAGGTGTTTAGTGATGGTGGCATCTGGTAGTGGAGACCCTGTTGAGTCATTTCTGAATTCAGTACAATTGGTTAAGAATGCATTTTCCCCAATAGAGTCAGGTATTAAGAAAGTGGCAAAGGATTTTGAGCATTGTTGGCCGCCTGGTCCAAAGAATGGGACTCCTGGATTAGATGTCAAGAAAATGAGTGCAAGTAAGCAAGGTGTGGCTAGTGTTGATGAGAAAAAGAAAGGCTTGCTGATAAAGTTACCCATTAAGATGTTTGTTGGAATGTTTGGGAATAATGATAAAGGGGCCAATAATGTGGCCAAGAAAGGGTTGAAGGACAAGTATGGTGGTGGTGGAAAAGGGGATGGGACCTGTGTCAACTGTCTGCAATTTGATGTTGCTTGGTCATTGTTAATGAATGGTTTTGTTCAGGCTGTTCCGACCCCGTTTAAGACTGTGAGAAAACGGTTTCACAAGGCGAATGAGGATAGTGTGAGGGTGAATGATGTGAAGGAAAAGAAGTCAAGTGATCAAGTTGTTATGGGAAACTATGACGGAATGAAGCACAAAGAGGAAAACAATTTGTCTTTTGAGTGCTTTCTTGGTTTTCTTTTTGATCAAGTAGCTATGAATCTTCAAAAATTTGACTTAGGAGTTCAACAACAGGAATGCCAGAGTGTCGAGTCTAATCAAATTCCTCCGCCTGCCAATCAAGTTGATCATTTTAAGGTGCTAGTCAGTATTTTAGAGGGTAAAAGAGCTGATGTCAATGGATTTCTGGGGAATCTGAATTTTGCAAGAGTAGGAGGTGTTCCTTCAAGTGTTGTTGATGTAGATTCTTCTACAAGAGAGGAGAGAGAAGTTGGTGTTAATGATATTAGTGGTCAAGAAGAGAGCACTGGAAATTCTGCAAAAAGTTTAGCGAATGGTTTGCTTAGTATTCCATTATCAAATGTCGAGCGTTTGAGATCAACATTGTCCACAGTTTCAATAACAGAACTAATTGAGCTTTTGCCTCAGTTAGGACGAACTAGTAAAGACCATCCTGACAAGAAAAAGCTGATCTCTGTCCAGGACTTTTTCAGATACACAGAAGCTGAAGGTATGCCTCTCTCCTACTTCTTAAGTTGATCTGAAGTTTATCCCGTTCAAGTGAATTCGTCAACATGACTTTTTAATTTTTACATATTTGTTTCTCTTGGTCAAGAATCAAACAAATAGTGAGATTTCCTCATATCTGTGTGCCATTTTGTGTTACAGTAGACTGATTACTACTTTTGATCTTCTATTTCATATTATGGTACATGTTTTCTTGGGTCCGCGGTTTAAAGGAGAAAGGGCCATATAGGAGTCAATAGCATTAACACCATACTCTGAGAACTTCGTGGTCATAATTGATCTTATAATGTTGATTTCTTTGTTTCATTTTCCTTTTGTTTGCAGCTTTCTATTCTACATCGGGTTTGTTTTTGTATATTTTCTGCACTTCTTCAATAAGATCAAACTATATTTCTGTTGTCTCTTAATTCAGCTTTCATAAAATCCGTAGTTATAGTATTGTACACTAATGACTAATCTGTGTCAGATAGTTATTCTTTCAGACAACGTTAACCGCTTGCACTGTGTTTGGCAATCCAGTGCACTGGTATTTGGCTAATTATTCTGCTCATGTTTTACACATTTATCAAACCCATGAGAAGGTTTCTAGTTTTCTGTGATTGAAAATGATGAACATTTTAGCAATCTACACTCCTTAACAACCTGTCTCTAATTCTCCTTGAGCAAAGAATTTCGTTACTCTGCCTGTGTGCACTCCGCAAGGCTAAGCCGATTCTGAACCTGGATAAACGAAGGGGGTTGTACTAGATTGACAGCAGATAAATGGATATATAGGATTCATATAGCTGATCCTAACTATTTTAGGACCCACAAATAATTGAGTGATATAAGATTTTCTTTACCCTTATTGCTTTAATGAGCTCTTCCATACAAAGCCAATATGTGCTTAAACTATGAACAGCCTTTTCTAAGGTTTTCTTTCCCATTTTCTCCTTGTGTCATATATCAAGCAAATGCACTTCTTCAATAAACACTAACCCTGTCAGCTGCACTATTTTCTAGTATCAAGATTGACAAGTTAAATAGTGGAAAGCAGGGGAACTATTCTCTTGTAACATGAGATGGGAGGCACATTAATGTATTCACATACTATGCTGTTCCCATACCTCTGCTTAAACTTGTTGCCCCTTGCTTACTTAAAGCTTTAATATTACATAATGAGAAGCTTGGAAAAATAGTTGGTAATGCTTGAATTTCTCTAAGCAACAATTTTTCCAAGTCCTTTGCGGTTCAGATCATCTGTTCTGACGGCTAAAATAGAAACCTGATATCTATTGGCACATAGTTCGTATTGTCTAAGGGGCATGGTGACAATACGTTTAGTGAAAATGTGAGACGTGGAACATGTCTGATAGATAATTGCATACAATATTATTGTCTATCTGGTTGTATTTTGCAATGACATTGTGCTAGAAGATGTGGCTAGACAAGAAAACTGCAAACTCAAGCTAAACAAAAGTGGAAACACAAGAAATATAGCTTGTACCAGGTTTTTACTTGTAAGAATAACTAAAAATTTCTCTAGATATTTTTTTTTTTGTTAATGTGGAGTTGGATGAGATTGCACGTTTAAGGAAACAAAAAAGCAACTGGAGCATTTTTCCAGTAGCTGAACAACTATCGACGTGATTGAAGTAAATGATTCCTTCTATTATGTGCACCTTTTATTTTTACTTTATTATTGTTATTGTTATTGTCATCATCATCAGCATTATTACTGTTACTGTTATGGGTATTGTTATTGGGCCAAATACATAGACAAACACATAAACTTGTCTGAATTTTTCATATACACTTAAACTAGGTTCCCTATACTATTGAACAACTTATGTTATCAAATGTGTGCCTATTGAATACATATTTGACAACTCTAAACAACTTAAAGTGTGTGAATGTCACTCGCTGTGACGTGGCAAATGAAACAAAGGAAATTATGACACATCAGTAAGGAAAAGAAAACGGACACGTTGGGAAAGTAATGACATTGGCTTTTCGTTGTTTCTCCTTACTACTTCCGGCGCTTTCCAGCCATATCCAATTGCAGTAGCCACTGTCACAAAATTAACCCTATATGTTTAGCTCATTAGGCAACAGTAGTCGTGCTCCTCTTTGTGGTCACGCTGTAGCTTTTTTCCATAAACTTGGCAACAGTTCTAACCTAACATGGAGGTACCTGGAGGTTTGACAATGGGGAGTAGCACTTCGTTGGTTTTTGCCTGCGAGAGAGAGATCCTCCTAGTGAGAACAAGACTGCAAATAATTTTATGCTCTGAATTACCTTGCGATTTCTTCACCTTCTTGCTCTGATAACAGAAGTAACTTGATCAATAGTTTTGGGACCATACAAATAATCTGATGAAATGAATATTGAAAAGTAAGACTTTTATGTTCTAATTTTCAGAAGCTGTTTTATCGAATTTGACTTTGCCTTGGGAAATACGGCAAGTCGAGCTTGCAGTCATAATGGCCAATTTGAAAGAAATTAGTCTCCAAGATAGATCGGAAAATTCTGATATCTCAGGAAGAGGCTGCCATTGACGCCCATATTTAAAAAGGATATGACTACTTAAAAAAAGAGGATGCAATGGCCAGATCTAAAAAATAAAGGAGAGAAGATGATGGCCATTGACCAGATCTCGAACATAGTTTTTTGAAGGAAAAGAAAACGATAATGGTCGGAAATTCGTTTTTTAAAGTGAAGTTTCCTAGTTTCCAGCAAACATATACCTTGTTCTGTAACTTAGAGCAATTGCATGTATCCAAATTTGGTTGTCAAACACGAATTGTGCCATGTCTGCAGTATGTGTTTAATAGGCACATATTTTTCAGCGTTAGGTGTTCAATAGGTCAGACCCTAAGTAAGGTGTCTAAATGAAAAACGTGGACAAGTTTAGGGGGCCTCTATGTATTTGGCTTTATTATTATTTTCTTTTGGTCGGGATGAGGCTGCCTGCCACATAAAAGAACTCCATAATAAGTAAATTTCGGCAACTAAATTTCCATATTGTCAAACATGCCCTTAGTCCTGTGTTGTTGCAACCTTGCAGGGAAGAGATTCTTTGAGGAATTGGATAGAGATGGTGATGGTCAGGTCACGTTGGAAGATCTTGAAATTGCTATGAGAAAGAGAAAATTGCCAAAGAGATATGCCCATGAACTCATGCGTCGTGCCAGAAGTCACTTGTTCTCAAAATCTTTTGGGTGGAAACAATTTCTGTCGTTGATGGAGCAGAAGGAACCTACCATCCTGCGGGCTTATACCAGTCTTTGTTTGAGCAAGTCAGGCACATTGCAGAAGAGTGAGATACTTGCATCACTAAACAATGCAGGACTTCCAGCAAATGAAGACAATGCTATTGCCATGATGCGATTTCTAAGTGCGGATGCAGAGGAATCAATTTCCTATGGACATTTCCGGAACTTTATGCTGCTGCTGCCATCAGATCGGCTTCAAGAAGATCCTCGGTAGAATAACTTTCCCTTTTTCAAATGATATGATAAATTCATGGCATTCGAGAATTTTTTAATACGTAAAGATGTCAGAATATAAAAGGAAGTTACAGTGATTAGCTTCTTGTTTAGGTTTGTTGGTGGTCCAGCTTTTGGCTTCCATTAGGTAACACTTCCCAAGTTTTGGCTGGGAAAACTAGATTTTTTGTTTGAGTTAATCTGGAGGAATGAGTTGATTAGAGGCTTTTCTGTGGGATTCTTTTGAAGACAATATTCAACTGTTAGTCATGTTTCTTATTGCCTGATCATCTGAAGATCAAATATACAGAAGCCTAAATGATAATCAATTGCTAGCATTAGAGGTACTACTGCACAAGATTAATCACTGTTCATGTTTATGCTAGTGGGAATGCAACTAGAAAAGATGTGGTAGGGGCATAACTTGGAAAAGCAAGTTACTCGGATGGGATATGTTGAGTATTATAATGTCTACCCCTTTAGATGTACTTGTGTGTCTGATATGGGACATTATATAGCTCAACTGGATAAATGGTCATTGAGAACAACAGTTGTCTTATAGTAAAAAGTAAGAGATGGATGATACCAAGGTTTTGGGCTGACAAAATTTGCCTTTATTTCTGAAGACCAGCAATGAACATGGCTATTTACAGCTATGCTATACTGTTGAAAACGATATTCTTGCAGTCTTCCCTAGTATGTAGCTAAACACGGAAAACATAAAAGAACTTTTGGAACTATCTGATTAGGATATTTATATATCATCCAAGTACAGGGACTTCTCCAAAGATATGAATTGAGGATACAAAAGTTTTGGGTTTGGAAGTTGCTGGGTTGGTTCTTCTAATTTTGTTAATTTTGAGACATTATGATCTTAATTATATTTTGGCCGCATCACAAAAGAAGTAGCAAGACATACAACAATTTTGAGAAACATCCAGCAATTCTACATCGGAGAGTTTATGTTTTAATTCGAGCACATTAATATTTTGCCGTGGGAAGACGGTGGAGTTTGTTCTTTATAATTTTGGTACTTGTGAGACTTCCCTTTTTCAGTGAGTGAGTCAATTTAATCGACAATTGATGGGAAGATCCCCTATAATGTAGTTACATTACGACGGATCTCTATGTAAAAGAGTTCCTCGCTAGCCTCCAGGGGTTTGGTTCAAGCGCAACGCCCAATGTGTGGGTTAGGCACATGTCATGAGTTTTAATCCTTCTGCGAATAAAACATGGTATTTAGGTGGGAAGGGTAGAGGTGCAGGTCCATTATCCACCGAGTTTCGAACCGTGTTCGAGTTGGCTCTTGGGGATGTCTTGGTTGCCAAAGAAAAAAGTGTTTCCACGTTACACATGGAGTGTCGTGTGTGCACCACCAAATATACCTTGAGTAATTGGATCATCTGCATTTGAAGAACTTAATTTTCTTTTCCTTTAAAAGCTGTACAATTATGCATGTAGTCGCTAACTGCTTTAAGGGATCACATGCAATGCTCAGTTCCTACCGCCTAATTAGCTTTCAAATCCATTGATGGTTTTATTGCATTTGGAAGTATCCACATTAGCAAAGTGAAGGCAGTATCTGCACATAGCAAATAAATCAAGCATCGAGTTTAATAACAATTGTAGTTTATGTAAAGACTATCTACATCTCCTCCCCTTTTTATTACTAAAAGGAAAGGAATGCATGTGGGTCCCTTTTGCCGACATTATAGGTATCAGATGCTGTCTACAGATGAAAGGGACCTTGATATTTGTGAAACATTATGTAGTTAAAGAATGTTGAAGCACAAAATTAGCAAAAAGAAAAGAGATGTTAGAGAGCGAATGGTATGATGGAATAGATTTCGTAAGTGGAATGTTTTAATGTTCGATTAGAAAACGCTGGAAGATGTGTGTGTTAGTAAATTTCAGATCAAAATTTGGCATACACACGATATCAATTTTTCATTTTTGGATGTAGATGCATGTGACAAGTTCAGTTGCCCATTTTTGTGTCTCTAACCATTATTTTGTTTATGGTACATGCGATTGTTAGTATTGCAAAACCTAACTATGTTACTTTCTCTTTAAGTGATAATATGGAGCCTTACTTCAAAGCACAAGTCTGTTTCTAAACCTTTTTGCGCATGTTTGTTGGTGTCTTGGTGGTGTATAACATACAGAAATATCTGGTTTGAGGCTGCTACAGTAGTTGCTGTTCCTCCACCTGTAGAAATTCCAGCTGGAAGTGTCCTAAAATCAGCATTAGCAGGAGGCCTTTCCTGTGCATTGTCTACATCTCTAATGCACCCTGTGGATACGATTAAGGTAATTTTTTTTCCAGAAGCATTTACTTGTTGGAATTTCTATCATATTCTAGACCAGTTAGTTACTTATTGCCTTAAGTTGCTTGGGTAAATGATAAATGGTGTTATTGTTTGGCTTTCCAGTAAAAGAAGTTACCCAGAAAGGTAAAGTATGACTAGATAATCTTGGGTAAACTATTTAAAAGGAGCTCCTTTGTCCCAAAGCAAATTTACTCCCTTTTTGGTTTGTGCCACAAATATCACCTATTTCCGGAAAATGAAAAATTTTCCTCGAAAATCTTCAAACTAACATAAAACTGATGCTAATTCATGATATTTCAAACTTAATATAGCATCTTACTAACTAATGGTTCCGCTTCTTCACATTTCCGACCATTATTTAATGCATAGTCAATGTAATATATTTTTAGCTTAATACGTGGTCAAATTAGTGTAGTTAATTGGAAATGAGGTAGTAGTATTCAACGGTATTTTATTGTTTTATATGATAGTAAGCTCATTTCTATGCTTTCATTTTGTCTTCCTTTACCATAAGTACACCTTATAGAGGTTTGTATTTGTATTATACATTTCTGATTGTAAGCCTGTAGCTACACCCTTTAGGATTAAAACCTTTGTTTTTTGCATAGACAGTTTACTCTTCTTGGTCATAAAGCCTAAAGGAGAAATACAGAAAGTGAACTGGATGGAAGGTCTTCAAAGGGTGTTATAACAAAACATCCGACGTCTTTGCTTTGTAATACTTTAGATGGTTGATTACTGGGTTGGGTTTTAGTTATACTATTATTTAAAATTATTACTTAAGAAGTATGAGGGGACATGTTGTAAGAGTATATAATTTCCTATTCTTGATGAAATTTTTTTATCCTATGAAGATGTATAATTTCTTCTTACCAGTTCCTCAATAGGTAATTAAGTTCATGCAAGGTTATACTTTTCATATGATCTTTTTCCTATTTGGTGTTACATATGCTGTATCTGGAAAGTATCTTATTGTTTTATTTGTGATTTATATAAAGGTAGGTTCAATGAAGCATAAGTAACTCTGAATCAAGGTAATAAGTCGGTCATTTATCGTGGCATTATTCTTGTGGTTTAGTTGGGTACAATGAAGTTGATTTAGAAAATTAATTAGCAATCACTTGGATTGAAAATGACATTCTAAAAATTTTGGCTGGTTCCTCAGACACAAGTACAAGCATCAACGCTTACCTTTCCACAAATCATATCAAAGCTTCCTGAACTTGGTGCAAGGGGATTGTACAGAGGTTCTATTCCTGCCATTGTAGGCCAGTTTTCAAGGTTAGTTGTTTTCTGCTTCGTTCATCTATCTAGGTAATAATTTTTTTTTCTGTATCTGGATCGTAAATTTGATTGATTTTTGCAGCCATGGATTGAGAACTGGAATTTTTGAAGCAAGCAAGGTTTTGCTGATTAATATTGCTCCTACACTTCCAGAACTACAGGTAAAGGCTTAGCAGTGGAGTCCTTCCTAGGGGTTTTCCCTCTCTTCTAGATAATATTGTTCAGTTTCTGTCAGATAAATTTAAAGCAATTCAATAGTACCACACCAAGATGGTGTCATCTTTACAAAATGCAAGCAGGTATTCCCACTTTGCACCATAAATACAAAAGAAATGAAAGAAAACTTTTGACTCTCGACTAGGTTCTCAACTTTATCAAAGGTTCTCTGTTCTCCTATTTCTTTCTCTCTAAAATAACCAAAAATTCAAGAAGGCAAGGTCTTCCATAAGTTCTTCTGACAGCTACAAAGCCAGTTACTTTGGAATCATATCCATCTCTATTCTAGGAGAACCGGATGAATGTCGAAACTTGAAAGCTGCATATGTCTAAGCTCACAACTCCCAGACAAAGTCGCAATGAAGTATGAGGTGGTTGATGTCCCAGTTTCTTGGACAGGCAAGTCAACTAACCACTATGCATATCCTCCTCCTTAGGTTATCGGTGGTCAAAACAGCCCCTAAGACTTATAAGCACCGTGTGGATTCTTCTCCCCACTCATTTTATCTGATTCTCTAACTGTTTAGCTATATAATCTCAACAAGTATGACTTCACCTCCTCATATGCCTAGTCTTGAAGGGGACTTTGTTAGAATAGGAATAGGAACAGAAATAGTATATAGATTCCTACTTGGAAAAGGATTGTAATGTAGTGTCCTACTTGGAAAAGAATTGGAATGTAGTGTCTATAAATAGGGTCGTAGTGTAATAATGTAGATACACAATTCAATAATATTCTTCTCCAATATTTCGAGGATGTTATCATAGCCTCTATGGTCTTGGTAGAGAATAAAAAAAGAAGCTTTCACAGCTGGGGGGCGATTATAACTCGTATAGTTGCCGTTCTGGCCAATGATTATGTTACCAAAAGTTGGGCCAATAATATATGCATGAAAAACAATCATGCTGAGAAGGACTGTTTTGAGAAGCATCCGGGACAGAGAAAGTAGTCACCGTGCTTCTATCTGGTGGCTTCTCAGATCTGATTTGCGTAGCACCATGCATCTTTCCATTGACTACTTTCTTATATCTGATTTACGTAGCACCGTGCATCATTTCGGAGACTTTGCATATCGGAGTTGCGTAGCACCGTGCGTCTTTTGGTGACTCCTTAGAGTTGATTTGCATAGTTTCGTGCATCTTTTCGTTGACTCCTCAGATCTGATTTACATAGTTTCACTTTTCATCAATGTTGTGCTAAAACCAACACCACCAAGAGGTCCACTGTCTCCCTACGACCAAACCCCAACCAGCGCCACTATGAATCGACCTCCCACGCACCGCCCAGGAGATCGATCATCACCTCTGGTGCGTGAGCCTGTTTTGGGCAGTTTTTTGGCGACTTTCTTGTTCAAGATCTACTCATCCCTTGATTTCGAGACAACCCATATATTTTATACCAGTTTATTTTCCAGCGACAAATCGACTTTTCGGCGACGTTTACTACTTTTCTGACTACTTTTTCAATTTGTTCCTTTTCAACTCAGGTTGCCAAGATGTCCCGAGCAGTCCTTACCAGTTTTCTTGAAGATATCTTCACTAAGTCCCTCACTCGTCCTCGTAATAATTACATCTATAACAAGCTCGGTACATATGACATGTATGCACTATGCACCAACTTTACGGGGTGAGGGGGGGAGTAGTGTTAGAATAGGAGTAGGAACAAAAATAGTATATAAAATCCTACTTGGAAAAAGATTAAAATGTAGTGTCTATACATAGGGTCTCAGTGTAATAATGTATATACACAATTCAATAATATTCTTCTCCAATATTTCTCAGTGTAAAGAAATAGATCTTGGGCATAACTCAACCCCAAAAGCTAGCTCATGAGGGGAGGATTGTTCAAGTTCATATAAGGAGACCAATTGCCCATCCCTTTTCCAATGTCGGACTCTTAACACTCCCTCACATGCCCAGGC
Source organism: Capsicum rhomboideum (assembly GCA_031232105.1). Taxonomy (NCBI): domain Eukaryota; kingdom Viridiplantae; phylum Streptophyta; class Magnoliopsida; order Solanales; family Solanaceae; genus Capsicum; species Capsicum rhomboideum. The sequence goes on from CP124715.1 coordinate 103,336,874, forward strand.
CTCGTTAACTGGAGTGTGGACAATATAATATGGGGGCCTAACATCGGTGACCAAAGAATTGGGATGGGATGGGATGGGATGGACCGGACTCTGATACCATGTAAAGAAATGGATCTTGGGCAATAAAATGCTTTACATGTCTAGTGAGAGAAACTCCTACTTCTCTCTAGAATCTAGGAAGAGGGAGAACATGTCTTTCAAAGAAGCTTTAGCTTGGTCTTCTCTAGATTTAGGTGGTAGATGTTGAAGAATAGAGTCTCCGAAAGAACCTAGCTTCTTGCTGGCAGAGGACTACATTTTGAAGAGAAAAAGTTTACTGAAATCTTGTTTGGTTGATTCTTTCGATAAATGGGTTGGTTCGCTGGAGGCGATTAGGAATTGGGTAGCCGAGGAGTGGGGTGTAGCAGAGGGGATGAAGATTACTCAGTTGAATGATACCCAATTCTTATTTCGTTTTGTGGATGAAGAACAAGCTTTGAAGGTTCTTCATGAAGGTAAAAGGTGGTTTGACTACAATTTTATGCAGTTGGAGAGGTGGTCGGGGCATGGAGGTTGTGTTGATGCACACTTCTCAGGTGGCTCGGTAGTGGTTAATTTGGTGGGGCTTCCAGTGCATCTTTGGTGTATTGACATCTTTAGAAAGGTTGGAGACCTTTGCAGAGGTTTTGTAAATGTGATATGTAGCTTGCACAACATGTCTAGGGTGTATTTTGGTGAAAAAATCAGGGGGGGTTTCCTATTTCGATTAAGGTAGATGATGGTGAAGTGGAGTAGAGTTTGGCTCTTCATAGAATTTTGTCCTATGAAACGAAAAGTAGCAAAGGAGGATTATGAAGGTTCAGGTAGGAGGGGAGGAGGTTTTGAGGTGACAGTGTGGGAAAGGAGCTTGTAAAGGAGTTGATGAGGCCGAAAGCCATTGGAAGGCCGACAGATGTGGTGAAGAAGAAAGGGAGGGAAGGATTTTTCAACAACTGGTAAAGAAAGGAAAACCCTAACTTGGGGAAAAGAAAGCCCCACCCCTGGGTAAGTGAAAAAAGTTGGAGAGAGAGATTAAACTGGTTTAATCTCAAAGGAGGAATAAACCGCAACTCCAATGAACCGGTTGGTTCTCAGAAAAGTCGAGATTTTCCTAATCCCAACAATTCGATGCCGGAATTCGATCGCCTGCCACCAGAAAATTTAGAGCGAAGCTCCGATTTAAGAATCGAGCCTTGCGTCGGAGATGGGCTTCCTATTTTCGGCAAAGGGGGTCAGCAAAAGGGGGATTCCAGGTCAGCGCAACCTCCAGCATGCCGGAATCACTGTTCCGACGACGTGGAATTCAAAAATACTGGGTTTGGTTCTCGTTAATGGGGTCGGAATAGGATTCCAGGGCCACCATCGACTTTGGACGACGCTTCTCTTTATGGATCGAGGGCTGGAGATACATGATACAAGATCAAGTCCACAACACACAATATGCAACAACCAGCCACGAAATCCAGCCACACAACAACAAGAGAATCCAACAAACACAAGATTTAACAAGTTGAACACAATGCTAGTGAATCGAAAGAGCCCCACACGGCTTCACTAGACTTCAAGATCTCAAAGACAACAACAACAAGATAATAAAAGATAGATAACTTGACATATAATATTCAAGAGACTAAGAACCCTAACATCAAGAAAGGACCCTAAGACTATTGAATATAAACACCAAGTTCTTACTTAGACCAAGAGGAACTCAATGACCTCAAGATCCTTGTTTCTAGCCAAGATACAACACAAGTATCTCTCTTCTTTGTGGACTGTTTTTGAGAGAGAAAGAGAACCCTAAGTGTTACAAGTCTTGTGATTCAAATATCAAAATGGAAGAACTACTCAAAATAACCCTAATGTGTTCTATTTATATTACAAGGTAAAATGAAGCCAAAAAGACTAGTTTGCCCTTCTCTAGGCTGCCGCCCCCTTGGAGTGTAAGTTTATTACACTCCAAGGTCCCACTTCACACTTAAAACATTTAGATCCTTTGGGGCCTCAATGACCAACTCACACACGGCCATTTGCATGAACAAGGCTTGGAGTTTTTGTAACTCCCGAGCTTGGCTTCGTGTGAAAGGTCGTGTACTTGTGGAGCTTGTCCCACCCGTATCAATACATTGTTTGTCTCGCCGGTGTCGGAAAGTGCTTTTGCCGGCCCTGAAACTTCTATTTTGGTGCCATTTTACCTTGATTTCAACAAGACTGATTCAGAAAGAAAGTCTTTGTGGGAGCTGTAGTAACTCCAATTCTGTTTTAAATGTGGGTGAAGAGGCTGCTTTACATTCTGTTAAGTTGCTTGGTGGTTCTAAACCTGGTTTAAGTGTTGCTCAGGGAGTAAATGCTTTGCCTTTAGTGTGTGTGGAGGTAGGAAAAGGCATGTCTAGATGGGTGGGTGAGAAACATCTCAAATATAGGATATTTTTGGGATTGATTTTTGAAGGGAAGGAGGATAGGGTGCTAGATTTGATTTGAGACATTGAAAAAGAAGCTAGAGGGGTTAGAGAAAAGGAGAAAGAAGGCTTCAGGGATGGAAGGCAAGGGTGTTCGTGTAAGGATAATTAGGGAGAAAGAAAATTGATAGTATATAAAAGGAGAGATAGAAACAAGGAAAGGATTGGGGTCTCTGGGAAGGAGAGGGGTAGGAAAGAAGTTAATTCTGTTGTCCATGAAAGGTAAGATTATTTCATGGAATGTGAGGGTTTTGAACGACCCTAGTAAGAAGGCCACCATTAAAGTTGGGTTTAGAGAGTGGGGGGCAGATGTAATATGTATCCAAGAGACAAATATAGAGATTTTGACAGAGAATTTCATCAGACGTGTGTCTGGGGGGGGGGGAGGAGGATGGGTGAAGCATGATTATATTTTGCCTCGGGGAAGTGCAGGTGGAATACTTTTGCTTTGAAATGATAGAAAGGTGAGTGCGCGGAGGTCACAAGGGGGAGTTCAACTTAGGGGCAAGGTTTAGAAACATTGGCAGCGGAATGAAGTGGGGTTTTGGGGGCATTTATGACCCGGTGGGGGAGGGGTTATGGGAGAGTTTTTGGGAGGAATTAAGAGATGGTTTGGGGAGGTGGGATATTCCTTGGGTGCTAGGTGGGGATTTTTATACCATTAGATTCCCAGAGGAGAAAATGGGGGTAAGGTGGTCTCTAGGGCAATTGAGGAGTTCTTGGAGTTTATTGATAACTATTTTCTTATTGATTTGCCTTTGACAGGTGCCTCCTTTACTTGGTCCAGGTCAGAGGACTCTTCTTCTAGATCGAGACTAGATAGATTCCTTATGTCCACTTCTTGGGAGGAGTTGGCACCCCATGTGATCCAAATTCCTCTTCCAAGATTGGTTTCAGATCATTGTCCTATCTTTTTGGACCGCAGTAGAGGAAGACGGACGAGGTCTCCTTTCAGATTCGAGAACATATGGTTAAAAGTGGATGATTTCATGGATAGAGTGGCCGGATAGTGGAGCAATTATGCGGTGGAGGGGAGGCCTTCTTTTAGGCTTGCCAAAAAGCTGAAATTGCTCAAGAAAGACTTGAGAGAGTGGAATAAAGAAGTGTTTGGTAGGGTAGAGTTGAAGATGAGGGAGATTATGTTTGAAGTGGGGGAGTTAGAAAGGCTTGAAGCGGGGAGAGAGTTAGAAGTGGGGGAGAATGAAAGAAAAATGGGGTTGAAAAGGGAGCTAGAGGAGTTGGCTTTAGCTCAAGAGATTAGTTGGAGACAAAAATCGAGCGCGTTATAGTTGAAGGAAGAGGATTCTAATACAAAAAATTTCCACCAGGTAGCAGTTTCTAATAGGAGAAGAAATTTCATAGAATCGGTGGAGGTTAATGGGGTGGTGCATGTAGGGAAGAGGAAGTAGAATAGGCAATTGTAGATTATTACAAGTGTTTGTTTGAGGAAGAATTAGACTGGAGGCCTAAGTTAGGGGGGTTAGGTTTTAGTCATATCGGCGGGGAGGAGTGTGAGTGGCTAGAGAGGGCGATCAAGGAGGAAGAGGTGAAGAGGGCAATGGAGGGCTGCGCGAGTGACAAAGCTCTTGGGTTTGATGGTTTCTCTTTGGCTTTCTTCCAGCACTGTTGGAATACGGTCAAAGCTGATGTGATGGATTCTATTGTTGAGTTTCAGGAGAGCGGTGAATTCAAATAGAGTTTGAATGCTTCATTTATTGTCATTATCCCTAAACGTGAGGGAGCTTCGAGCATGAAGGATTATAGATCTATTAGTCTAGTGGGAAGCATTTATAAGATCATCTCTAAAGTGCTCTCTATAAGACTTAAGAAGGTGCTGGATAAGACTGTGTCTACTTCGCAAAATGCTTTTGTGGAGGGTCGACAGATTTTGGATGCATCTTTGGTGGCAAATGAAGTGGTAGATTCGAGGAGAAAGCAAGTAGTGTCAGACGTGTTGTGCAAGCTTGATCTTGAGAAGGCCTATGATCATGTGAGCTGGAGTTTTCTAGATTTCATCATGATTCAGATGGGATTTGGGGAAAAATGGAGAAAATGAATCAGATTTTGCATTTCTTCTGTGAGATACTCAGTTTTAGTGAATGGCAATCCTTGCAGTTTTTTTGGGAGTTCTAGAGGCTTGAGACAAGGGGATTCTTTATCTCCGAGCTTGTTCATTCTAGGTATGGAAGCTTTGAGCAGGATGATGGGCAAAGCTGTCATGGGAGGGTATTTAAAAGGGTTTTAATGCAGCGATTGGGATGTTGGGTCAGTGTTGGTTTCCCACTTATTATTTGCAGATGATACTTTGGTTTGTTGTAATGCAGATATGAACCAACTGGATCATTTTGGCCAAGTGCTTACTTGGTTCTAGGTGGTATCGGGCCTTAAAATTAAACTAAGTGTGAGATCTTTCCAGTTGGGGAGGTGGTTGACATTGGGGTGCTTGCTCAGGTTTTGAACCGCAGGGTGGGGGTTCTTCCGACTATCTATCTTAGATTATTGTTGGGGGATTCAAACAAGGATGTTTTGATGTGGAATCCGATTCTTTAGAGGATTGAGAAAAGATTAGCAGGGTGGCAAAAAAGATACTTGTCCAAAAGAGGAAAAGAGGTGCTTATTAAGAGCACTTTATCAAGTATTCCCACTTCATGTCTTAGTTTCAGGCTCCAAATTCGGTCACAGAAAGATTAGAGAGGTTGCAGAGAAAGTTTCTCTGGGATGGGGCGGATGAGGAAAAGAAATTTCACTTGGTGCATTGGAAGACTGTCACTTCTCCTAAAATATAGGGGGGGGGGGTGTTCTTGGAATTAAAGATTTGACGGTTTTCAACAAAGCTTTGTTGGGCAAATAGCTTTGGCGTTTTGGGATGGAGGTTCAAGTCTTTTGGAGAGGGGTGATAGTTGATAAATATGGCGTAATGGAAGGGGAATGGAGAACTAGAGATGTCACTATGCATTTTGGGTGTGGTTTGGGGAGGAATATAATGAAGGGATGAGATGATTTCCACATAAATATTTCATTCAAGGTTGGAAATGGGAGGAGAGTTAATTTCTGGGGACATAGGTGGTGTGGGGATAGCTTATTGAAAGATGAATTTTAGATTTTGTATAGAATGTCATGCCTAGCATTGGTTCCAAGGAAGGTGTGCTTTTTCTCTTGGCTAGCATCTAGAGGTGTGATTTTGACAGCGGAAAATCTTAGAAAGTGAAAGGTCGTTTGTGTTGGTGTTTCATGTGTAAGGAGACATGGGAAGAAGTGGATCATCTTCTTATTCATTGTGTCTTCACCATGAGATTATGATGGGATATACTTAGGTGGTTCGGAGTTTCTTGGGTAATGCCAAGAACTGTGAAAGATTTAATGTTTTGTTGGAGAAGACGTAAGGCATGGAATTTAGTCCCTCTTGCGTTGATGTGGGTTGTGTGGAATGAGAGAAATAGGAGAGCTTTTGAGGGGATAGAGTCGAGTTTTTCTCGGTTGAGGAATAGCCTCAGGTCACTTATTTTCTTTTGGTGCACCCATAAATTTTCTTATTGTATAAAAGAATGGGTGAACTTTGTAGAGAATCAGATTTTGTAGATTCTTTACCTTTTGTATACGGCCATCTTGGCCTCGTTCATGAATGAAATACATTTATCAAATAAAAAATAAAAAAAAATGGATCTTGGGTTAACTCAGCCCCAAAAGCTAGCTCATGAAGGGAGGATTGTCCAACTCCATATAAAGAGACCAATTGCCCATCCCTTTTCCGATGTGGGACTCTTAACAGACTTTTGAAAAATATCTCCTGCTGCTCGTCAAATCCCAGCTACTCACCGATTTTGTCCCTTGCTAGTGAAAGCAGGAAATCATTTCTCAGAGTATATTCACCATACTAAATCTCGAAAGCAAACCAGACTCTATTTCCATTTTTCACCAAGAACCAGACGGACTTTAAAAAGTCCAATCTTCCCTTTGGTATACCTTTCTACAGAATTGTCCCATAGGAAGAGGTGAGAGGTCATGTCTTTTGGTAACGAATCGAGTTTATCAACATCTTCCAAATGGCCTTGTCTTCATTGAGGTACCTCTAGCTGCTTTCGCAACAAAGCGCGTCTAAACATCCCCAATTTCCGTATGCCTCTATTCGCTGCATGCTTATTGAGGGCTGAAGGTAGTTGTAGTTTGCAACCATTTACTGATTTTACAAAAGTAATATAGTAGAAGGGATGTGAATTTAAGACTGGTAAGTCTTGAGAAAGTTGGGTATTGGTTTAATTAAGTTACTTTTGCCTTGGTCTTAAAAAGATTGGACCTTAAATTTTGCAGAATGGAAGACATATCAGCTTTTGTGCTGACTTAGAAAAATTTGATATATCACTTCTTCAACGTTGATGTCTTAGATATATCCATACTATGAAAATTTTGCTTTCTGGTGGATGATCTTTCTTCCAAAGGGGTTTTATCAAACCAATGTATTATGCCTGAAGCCAATATCTTTGGTATATGGGAAAGAAAGAGCATTGGTTGGGCTAGGAGTCATTAGATTGTTTGAATAAAATTCCCGAGCTACCTAACTGGGGAGTTTGTTTTGCTATTCCCAAAAGAAGTATGATGTTTCCTTATTAGAAAAGAAGTTTGTTTTTCTTATGCAATCTTCTTTCCTATTGCTTGACTTTAGCTCTGTCCATTTACATGATGCCTAGTTGAGGCCTCCTCCTTTCCTTATTAACACCTTTTCTTATGACCAAGAAATCATCAAGGATCAGTGCTGCATGGTTCAAAACTCGGTGGACAATAGGCTCGCCTCTCTACCCTTCTTGACTTAAATACCAGGCTTTTGTCCGAGGAAGGGTTTGAACTCATGAACTGCGCGTAACCCACACATCACCTGCTTCTCTCTTACCACTAGACCAAAACCCTGGGGGCTTCTTCTTGTTACCACCATTTTTTCCCTTCTATTATTGTTTCCAGCTTATGATTCTCATTGTGGTTTATCTGGTTCTCATTTAGAATCAAGGAGGCTACCCAGTTGATTCTGCCTTCTGGTGGTCCATTTTATTGGAGGGCCAAATTTGAATGATTTCTGTCGGGTTATATACATTTTTTAAGCATCCTCGAACGAAACGCGATTGTTGAGTAAAAAAGACTACTCGTATTAGGTTGAATTTTGAAGGACATTTCTCATTATTTTGAATTATCCAAGTGTCCATGGGATCTGCTCATCTTTCAGTGGGACTAAAGATCTTTCCCTAGAAGCTAATGATATATAGGAAGGCAAACGAAAATGATACAATACTCTTTGTTTCACATTTTTCAGTGTGCTTGTTCTCTCTGCCCCTCCTTCCTGGTTTTGATGCACTAGTCAAATTGATTTTCTTGGATGCCATCTACTATGCTGTTTCATGTACCCCTAGTAGTACCTACACAAGAAGGCTTGAACATATCAAAGTAATAAGGGAAGAGGGATCAATTAGTTGAGCATTATCATGTTACTCAGGATCATTTGCTGACCGAATTTCTTCATTTATTTGGATTCACAAAGGAAGTTACTTATCCCTTTTATTGTTACTGGAATGTTGTCTAGGTTCAATCTGTGGCATCATTCTGCAGCACTTTTTTAGGTACTGCTGTGAGAATACCTTGTGAGGTGCTCAAGCAAAGATTGCAAGCTGGTCTTTTTGACAATGTCGGGGCGGCAATCATTGGCACTTGGCAGCAAGATGGTCTAAAGGGTTTTTTCCGTGGAACTGGTGCCACTCTCTGCCGTGAGATTCCATTTTATGTTGTCGGCATGGGCCTATATGCCGAGTCCAAAAAGGTGATTTTGCACTTATTTTAAGCTCACAATATCCTTAATCTGTATGAGTTTTTTCCCGACTTCATCCTTTCCTAGTATCAGTTTATTTGGTAACTGTAAAAGCTTAGTAACAAAGATATGACTGAAAATCAGAAAAACAAGATATTGAAGGAACAGAGCAAGACCTAAGCCAAGATATAGAATTCATAAATTAAAAAACATTCCCTTCTTGCATGCATTCTTCTCTGCAGCGTAACTCAACGAGGCACAAGCATCTACACTCTGTGTAAATCAGCCTTATGATCTGTGAATTATCTGCAATTCCCCTCATTCAGAGTAAGTACAAATTGTGATATGTGAAAGTACCTCGCCATTTTTTTTTCTTGGGATCTTAGTACCATTCCAGGCAGCAATTAGTTCATTACAAGAGCTGGCAACACTGTTGAGAAAATGAATATTTGAGTCAACATAATCCCAAAAATTAGCTCATGAGCGAGGATCGCCCCATACCTTATAAGGAGACAACAACCCATTTCCTCAGTCGATGTGGTACTCTAACACCCTTCTGCATGCCCAAGGCTGGACGTCTAGAGTGTGGATAATATAATATGGGAGGCCCAACATTGTGTAAACCAGGAATAGGAATGAGTCTAAGATCTATTACAAAGTTAGACTGTGGACAATACAATATGGGAGGCCCAACATTGTGTAAACCAGGAATGGGAATGAGTCTAAGATCTATTACGAAGTTATGAAAATAATTGGGCCTAATTCAACTTTAGCATGAGGTGAGGAATGCCCAATATCATATAGACAACAACTCATCATCAATCAATGTGGGACTCTAGCAAACACCAACTGAAGAAAAATAGGTTGCTGTAGCGATAACACAGTGGAACATCTAATTGTTGACTAATTCTGTAGTTTTGTGACCTGTTATTTGTTACAAAGTAATGGATGTACATTCTGTATTTTAGAAACAGCAAAAAATGAGGAAAAAAAAGACGGAACAAAAGAGTTTAGTACTTCTAAGTAGAATACAAACTTGCAAGGAGTAATTTCAAATTGACAGTGAATCTTATCTTGTCCCGTTATGGGGTGCTAGAAGTGGCTTTTGTTGGTTTAGCTTCATCTGTTTAGGTCTCTTATCTCCTGGCATGTGGCGCACTATCTGGAGCAATGTTAAATGCATATGTTATTCCAACTTTCTGTATTGTTTTTCTTTTTAGCACTACAGTGATACTTCTTCCACTTCGGAACGTTCCAAAATATTTTATACCATTTGACTTATGATATTATTTTGTGCAATTCTTTAGCTTTCAATCATTCACATTTTGAACTTTAATTTGTTATTTTCTTTATCGATGTCCCTAACTTTCACTTATTAAAATTCATTTAACTATTCAAATTTTAAATTTTGATGTAATGTTTATCTATCAAATTAACTTTTTGAATATTCTTTTAATATTTTCTTTCACTATCAATATTGTTACATATTTTCAGACATGTTTTAATCAAGAAAAGCAAATGTAATTATATGGTAAATATTTGTAGAGTCACAATATCGTTAGTGTCATTGCATTTGCATAGCTGAATGTTATATAGTATAACATATGATATTTTCTTCTTCATATAGGATAATATTACTTACCTTATTATAGGTAGAGAGTAGTTATTCTCCTTACTGTAGTAGATTAAGACTCTTATATAAGGAGCCCAGTTGAATAATGTCCTCAATCATGTCTCCAATACTTATCATCTATGTTTTGTTTCATTACCTAATACATTTGTAAAATTAACATTCTAATTTCATGTACAATAAAAACAACTATAAAATGGGATGGAGGGGATATAAAGTATTTCAGAATCATCTGGATTTATTCAGCTTTTTGACATAGGAAGCCCATCATGAGGATGTTGTCTCTGCTATACAAATTCGTGCAATTTTCTGAGATGTTGTTGGCTGGATCAACGGCATCTTTATAAAATCTGTTGTATGGGTTTGTTGATGCGCGATGGTAAACAAATTTGTTGAATGTTATAAACTCCTTCCCCGGAGTTTCAAATGTGTATATTGCCAATTTTAGCTAAACAAATATTATCGTGTTGCTGTTGCTGTCTGTCGATAAACCTTCTGATATTTACTTTTCCAGAAAGGCCGTTTGACATTACTCATGGTCATAATCAACCACTAAATTAATCGTTTGACACAAAGCTGTCTTAAATTCATTTCTTGTTGATAAAAATAGTTTGTGTTTATTCTAGGCTGTGCAACAGCTTCTGGGGCGAGAGTTGGAGCCTTGGGAAACAGTTACAGTTGGAGCTTTATCTGGTGGTTTGACAGCTGTTTTAACGACTCCATTTGATGTGATAAAGACCAGAATGATGACTGCTCCACAGGGAAGGAGTGTGACGTCGTCGATGGTTGCATTATCAATTCTTCGTCATGAAGGGCCCGTCGGATTGTTTAAAGGGGCCATTCCTAGATTTTTCTGGATTGCTCCTCTGGGTGCGATGAATTTTGCTGGCTATGAGCTAGCTAGGAAAGCCATGGACAAGGATGACACCGAGCAGCTTGCTCAGAAAAGTGGCTAGCAGAACCAATGTACCTCGACTGAGATTTGTTTACTAATCGTACTTGTAAAAGCTGCTGGGAAATTTTGAACCTTTTCCAACTCGCAGAATCACATTTAAATTTGTCGAAATCCCTGCTTTTTCTTATTAGAGGCAAAGTGTTTTAGATTTGGTCTCTGAACAGTTGTAAATTCCATTAGCAGCATGTTCATCTTTTGCTTTGTAACATCATTTGTGCAGTTTCTAACCTTGATACATGAAGCTCTAGATCTAATTTCTATATGAGGTATGAAGAGTACAGAAAGAGCAGAGGTGCAATGCTGAAACTTTTTTGAAATTCCTGTTAAACAGTTGTTCAGCAGAATAGCCAAAGTTCTCGATTAGCTAATTAGTTGGTGGATATATTATCAAGTGTATGTCTGGTAAATATTTATTTTCGAGTGTGTTATTGTGTGATCAACGGTTCTTGCCGTAAGATTTGCATAAGAGGGATATCTTTTTCCTTGCTACGGTTTAAATTTTGAGATTTTTAAAAAATATTTACTGCCCAACTCAACACATTGCATTTTACATAACCATATTTTTAGTTTATACCCGTATAGCTTCTTTTTTTTGCAAAAATATTTATACACGGTACATAATATTGTACATTTACTGCGAGTAATGTATCGACTGTGTATAAAGTTGTAAGAGGTATTGCTTTACACTTTTATATTATTATACAAAATGATACATATATGAAAGTGGGTTGTCTCCTATGAACTTCAACCCCACGAGGGTTAATTTGAAATGGGTCAACACATCACCAAATAGATCAAATTTTCATAGAATAGTATCAACCTTTAACCACACTTTAAAATGACATCTTCAATCATCAATTTGTCAAAAAAATTGACAATCACAAAACCTTTTTGAGATTTCAAGCTTTTAAAGACTTCAACAGTGGAATTTTTAAAATTCTTTGCTTTAGTTTGCCTAACAATTCTCTCAATTAGTTTTTAAGCATCAAAAATGAAAAATCATAATCACAAAGAAATTATTCTGTGTTCCCTAAGTGTTTCATAATGTATATAAATGAGCTAAATAAAGTAAATTTTAAAATATAGTCTCATTTTGATTATAAGATTGGTTAAGTGACATAGAGGACACAAATCTGTTAAAAGGGAGATTTCCCCCAAGTTCTAAATTTGAATGAAATTGGTCTATTTAAGTTTAATGAAAAAAAAAATTATGGACTAAAATATTACCTTCGTTGTCTCAATTTATGTGGCGCCATTTGACTTGACACAAAATTTATGAAAGAAAGGAAGACTTTTAAAATTTGTGGTCTAAAATACTCTTTGACTATTTGTGTGACTATAAATTATTTAATCAGGGGTAAAATGAGAATTTTAAAACTAAATTATTTCCTATTACAAAAAGGTATCATTCTTTCTTGGATCAGACTAAAAAAAAGTGTGCCACATAAATTAGAAACTAGCAAGCATTAAGCTAATTTCTCTTTTTATGCGCAGCTGTGTTGCCTTTGTCACCTGATGTACAATCATCACTAAAGACATCATGTCTCCACCAACATAATTACAAAAAATGAGCTCGAACATATCTCGTGTAATAAGATCAAAAGAAACCTTGAAATTTTTTACATAGTGGAAATGGACCCAATTGTCATCTCTTGGATAAAATTCATACAGAGACAGCCTCAAACTGATCATTTTTCATGAACCATACGAAGAGAAAACTTCCTGTACATTTCTAAGGAAATGGTATTGCTCATCTATTTTTTTTCCATTGCTTATCTAAATTCATCTAGTAAATCATATCAATTTATGTTCGATCCCAAAGAGAAGGAAAATTCAGTTATAGAGATGTTCTTTTTTTTTTTTTTTTTTTGGAGATGTACATGAAATATCTTCAACAATGTATTCATGTGCTGTTGACGGAATTGTAAAGAAACAAATTGTTACTTTTAAAGGAACCTGGTTCTACGTGGAAACACTTAATATATTCATCAAGTACATGGGCATCCCAACCATCAGGGGCCTAAAACCAAATTCTAACGAGGGGCTTTAACTTAAAGGGTGTTTGAATTGACTTTTAAAAAGGAGCTTACTTTCGACTTATTTTTACACTTTTTAGCCTAGAGGTGAGTGCTTAAAAGCACTTTTTAGCTTTTCCAAACACCACCAAATTAAAAAAAAATGCTTAAAAGCCGAAAACACTTAAAAATAAGTCAACCCAAACATCATCTTAAAATTAATTAATTAATTAATTAATTAACTATATGTAGCGTCGGAGCTATGAATTGAAAAAAAAAAAAAACAACAGGAAAAACAAATAAATTAGCAAATTGTATTATCATATAAGCTGAATCTCTCATACAATGACTAATAAATACTAAAACAAAGGAGAATAAAGACAAACTACAGCTGGTCACTCTTACTAATTGTACTAATTGGACACATGTCCTTGATTAAGGCATATTGCCATTTAGAGAATTAGAAAAACAAGACTATGAAACAATTGGACTGTGATACTAATAAGGTTGGCCCAATAGACATAATTAAATAACCAGGCCCATTATTAAATAACTATGTCACTAATTAGATTCGTGACATCCCCTTTTTTTCTTCAGCTGGGAGACATAAAAGACAGGATGAATTTGGGAGCTTGGTCGCCATTTAAGCTCATACACCACTTGGCCTATCCTTCGAAAAAATTCATATAGGCCGTAGAACTTAGTAGACAATTTCAAACTCTTCCTCATTGCCACTGACATTTGCCTGTAAGGTTGTAGTTTCAGAAATACCATATCCCCTATTGCGAATTCGCTCTCAGTGCGCTTGGAATCTACATATTGTTTCATCCGATTCTGAGCCTTTATCAAATTATCCCTCAGTGTTTTGTTGATAATCTGCCGTTTCTTCAAGACCTGGTCCACTGATTCGAGTTTGGATTGTGAAACTACCTTAAAAGATGGAATTGGAGGATCATATCCATACAATGCTTTAAACGGAGTCATTCCTATAGCAGATTGAAAATTGGTATTGTACCAAAATTCTGTCATCGAAATCCAACTACTCCAATTCTTAGGCTTATGGCCTGCCATGTATCGAAGGTAAGACTCCACACACTAATTCAATCTTTCAGATTGACCATCTATCTGAGGGTGGTAGGCTGAAGTAAACTTTTGTTCAACTTGCAGGCCTTTGAAAAGTTCTTTCCAAAAGAAACTAGTAAAAATTAGATCCCTGTCGGAGAGTATGGAACAGGGGGCTCCATGAAGCTTGCAGATAGTGTCTAGAAAGACCTTGTCCACTTAAGCTGCATTATAAGGATGAGTTAATATAAATAAATGAGCGTACTTTGTGTAACGATCAATTACCTTTAGGATAGTGTCTTTGCCTGTGACCTTGGTAGCCCCTCGATAAAGTCCATCGTGACATGTTCCCAAGCTTTAGAGGGAATCGGTAGAGGTTGAAGAAGCCCCAGACAAGAAACATCCTCACTTTTATTCCTTTGGAAAATATCACAGTTTTTGACTTTTTCCTTTACATCCACCAGTAGCCTAGGCCAATAAAACAGAGCTCTCAATATTTTTTGGGTTCCAAGGATCCCTGAGTGTCCTCCTCAAGGTGTGGAATGCATTTGGTCGAGAAGTTGCTCTCTTAACTGACCTTTACTTCTCACCAATATCTTGCCATCCACCTAATAATCCCATTCTGCATTGTTGTGTAGGGTACTGCTTGACTGTCAAGAGTTAATTGAGACAAGAGATGTTGTGCGTCTTGATCATCTTCATAACTTGCCAGAACATCCTCCACCCACTTAGGTTGTGTTGTTGTTAGTCCATTACATTCTTCAGTAGGTTCAAACCTTCTGGACAGTGCATCAGCTACAACATTTTCCACCCTTTTCTTGTAATGTATCTCGTAGCTTAGTCCTATAAATTTAGAGATACCCTTGTGTTGCAAAGTTGTGGTTATCTGTTGATCCCTTAAGAACTTAAAGCTAAAATGATCCGTGCGGATAATGAAATGACTTGGCTGTAAATAATGCCTCCATTTCTCTATTGTTAGCAATAGCGCAATCAACTCATTTTCGTAGGTAGAAAATCCCAGATGCTTTTGGCTAAGTGCTTGACTGAGAAAAGCGATAACTCTGTTTTGTTGCATTAACACAGCACCCACCCCAAGTCCACTTGCATCAATCTCCACCACAAATGGGATAGAGAAACCAGGAAGTGCTAGAACTGGAGCTTGTACCATAGCATTTTTTAATTGATCAAATGCATGTGCAGCTTTGTCATTCCATTAGAATCCATCCTTCTTGAGAAGTTCAGTTAAAGGTTTACTTATGATGGCAAACCTATCAATGAATCTCCTATAATACCCCGTGAGCCCTAAGAATCCTCGTAACTCTTTAATTGTGATAGGATGAGGCCAATTAACCATAGCTTCTACCTTAGATGGATCAGTGGATATGCCTTGTCCAGAAATGATGTGGCCCAGATATTCTACTTGGGCCTTAGCAAAACTACACTTGGACATTTTGGCATATAATTGATTGTCTCTCAACACCTTAAAAATAGCTTCCAAATGTGCCAAATGCTCCTCCAAACTGGCACTATAAACAAGTATATCATCAAAAAATACAAGAACAAACTTTCGTAAATAAGGAATAAACACCTCGTGCATCAATGCTTGAAAAGTGGTTGGGACGTTTGTGAGTCCGAATGACATGACTTTGAACTCCCATAACCCATGGTGAGTACGAAATTCGATCTTGTACTCATCTCCCTACCTCATCCTTACTTGATGATACCCAGACCTTAAGTTAAGCTTTGAGAAAAATTGTGCTCCATTTAATTCATCCAGAGATCCTCTACCATAGGAATAGGATACTTGTTTTTAATTGTGATATCATTGAGCCTCCGATAATCAATGCAAAACTTCCAAGTGGAGTCTTTCTTCTTCACAAATATCACAGGAGAAGAAAAGGATGAGGTGCTGGTACAAACAATCTTAGAGTTAATCATTTCTTTCACCATTTTCTCAATGGTGATCTTCTGCTCGAATGACTACCTATAGGGCCTTAAGTTAACTGGTTTTGAGCCAGGCATTAATTTGATGGCGTGGTCACAAGAACTGTTGGGTGGGAGCCCTTTGGGATCTTAGAATATGTCTGAAAATTTTGACATCAGCTGTTCTACTTGGGGTGGAGGCTCGGAGGTATGTGAATTGGCTTTGATCGAGGTCAAATGGGATGACACGATGCACTGACCCAGATTAAGCAACTTGATTATCACTTTAACATCATATAGTTCATTGGGACCTGAAGCATCACAACCTGTCAATGTAATCACCTTATCATCCCTAAAGAATGAAATACTGCGAGGCCTCGTATGTAGAACAATAGGTACCTTGGCATCCACCCAATCCATTCCCAAGATAATGTCTGAACCACCAGCTTTTAAAACACGCAAATCAAATGAAAAAATTTCATCATCCATTTTCCATTTAAAAATCGGATAAACATGAGTACAACTCATTATTTGACCATTTGCCACCCATACTTTCATGGACCTGGACAAGGGCTCAGTCTTCAAATTCAACTGTTTTATCACTCTTGGGTCAACAAAGTTGTGGGTAGACCCACTATTAATGAGAACAATTATTGGATGCTTCTTAACCCGGCCCATAATTCAAATCATGGTCGGAGCATTATTTAGGCCCAATATTTCATTAAATGAAACTTCAGCTTGTTCTATTAACTCTACTTTCTCTGGCTCCTCATTATTTTCCTCAGGCTCCACCATTTCATTTTCTTCTTAACCTTCCAGTGCATTCAACATTTTTGGTTTGCACCTATGCCCTGAAAAGTAATTATCATGGCACCTGTAACATAAATTTTTCTCTCTTAAGGTTTCTGTAGTTGGTTTTGGGATTGGGTATTTCTAGGGTACAACTGGGCTTTTAGAGGAGGCAACGACTACTAGACTTGAGTATTTGTAATTTGAAGAATATAAGTTGAGCTTGGAATATTTTGGTGCGTTATTTCTGGCTTGTGCATTTTGGGACTGTTCGTAAAGTTTAGCCGTGTTGTAAGTTGTCACTAGAGTCTGAGGGTTTGTCACCTTAACCATTGGGCCTATCTCATCTTTCATCCCTCTCATAAAATAAGTGATGAAGTATAATTCATCAAAATGAGGTCTCACTACTTGCACTCTGCTACGAAGGTCCTCAAACCTTTTTTGTAGCTATCCACATCAGTCCACTATTGCATCAAGAGGCCCAGTACCATCATAGTGAGCACAAACATCGGAGCAAAATTGGCTCCAATAAATCATACCCTTATGGTCAATTACACACAAATCGAACTAGCTATCGAATTTACCTTTAACACTCACAGCAACATAGGTCATTTTCGCAGCCTCTGGTACTTGATAATAATCAAAGTAATATCCACATCACATATCCAACCCCTTACATTTTTTTCGTCAAATTCTGGGAAGTCTAATTTAGCTTTGAGGAACCTTAAGCTATTGGAGTTGAGATCTTATTGGGCAAAAAAAGTAGGAAGCGTGTAGTTTTGGTGTGGGGGCAACTGAGAAGATGGCGTAGGGACTTGAGAGGTGTAAGGTACATATGCTGAAGAGTATGGACCATGAGTCATATGTGTAGGGGCATGGGTTGTAGTACGAAAGCTAGCCACATGGGGTGAAGATGTGTTTTATGTGTCACTGATGGCTAGTGGAATATAGGACCCAAAGGTTAAAGGGTTCATTGAAGACTAATAGCTCGTCATAGAAAAAAGATTGCTAGGGCATGTCAAGCTGGCAAAAGGCCTAGATGAGGTAAGGGAAACTGGTATGGTGGAGTTTATAGTGTAGTTAAGGGTGTGAGAAAAATAAGGGTTCATTGGTCTAAATGAAAATGTTTCATTGAAGGTGGGTATGGAGCTTGTGCGAGGTACAGAGAGGTCAGAAGCAAGAACTAAACCTTGATAGGGCAAAAGAACTAGGAGCTATAAAAGAGGTAGAATAAGGAGTTACCGGGGTTGACGGTGGATGAGAAGCACCATTCACCGATGAGTGTCCTGAAGGCAAGAAAGGGCTTGCTTGGACTACTCCCATCCTTGAATCTAAATGATTTTCCGAAATCCAGTTCTCAATTTTTTGACTAGACTCTGTGTTACGTTTTTGCATTTCTTCTAGTTGTGTCATTCGTTTATTTGAGACTTCAATAAATGCTTGAAGTTGTTGCTCTAAATTCTTAGAGCCTTTCTCACCAGATTCTGGAGGCGAGGATACCATGGTGCCAGGACGTGGCTCTTGATACCAAATGTATCATCGGAGCTACGAATTGAAAGGAAACAAAAAAGGGAAAAGAAATAAATTAGCAACTTGGATTATCATATATGCTGATACTCTCATACAATGACTAATAAATACTAAAATAAAGGAGAATAAAGACAAACTACACCTAATTGTACTAATTGGACACATGTCCTTGATTAAGGCATATTGCCATTTAGGGAATTAGAAAAACAAGTCTATGAAATAATTGGACCGTAATACTAATAAGGTTGGCCCAATAGACATAATTAAACAACCATGCCCAATATTAAATAACTATGTCACTAATTAGATTCATGACAATATATATATATATATATATATATATATATATATACACACACACTACCTTAAAATCATGAAGCCCTTACGCCAAATGTGAAATTACTAAAATACCCTTCTAATTTAACTTAAAAACCAATTAAAAATAGAAAATTTATTCAAGAAAAAATACGCCTATAAAGCAGACTCAAACCTGCAGACTTCAAACAACACAACTTCCACTCTTACCCTATTTTGTAAAAATCTATTGCATACAGAGGCGGTGTCAGAATTTAAGGTTTGTGGGTTCTGAATAATAAAGCAAGACAACGACCTTAATCTAATATATAACAACTAGCAAACTAACGAACAAGTACTAGTAGTTAGTATATTTTTGAAAAAATGACGAACTACTTAAACAATATATAAAATATAAGTACTATCATTATAATCGTTTTTTCTAATTATTAGTTTTTTAAAAAAAAAAAAAGAAGAAAGAAAGGGCTGCATACAGAAAAAAGAAAAAACTTAATAGAAATGACAAAAACTAACAACAAATAACACAGGTAGTGGGTTTCGAACCCATATAGCAGGAATCAAAAGGCCTTAGAAACCGTGCACAGACCACTGAACCATCAAGTTCACATTGTATGTGGGTTCACACGTTAATGATTTTATATATTTGTTTGAATTTTTAGTTCAAATACACAGTCTACACAAAAGCTACTAGTCTACACAAAAGCTACTGAGTTCACCCGAACCCCCGTAACACACTGTAGTTCCGCCCATGATTGCACACCGTTGCTTTGCCAAGAA
This sequence comes from Capsicum rhomboideum, assembly GCA_031232105.1. NCBI lineage: Eukaryota > Viridiplantae > Streptophyta > Magnoliopsida > Solanales > Solanaceae > Capsicum > Capsicum rhomboideum. The sequence goes on from CP124715.1 coordinate 103,356,132, forward strand.
TTACTATCTCTGTTTCTTTCTCTTTTAAAGAGCAAAATCCACAATGGAATGATTTCAACAAATCTGAGCATATGAAATTGCCGTCTGATCCTCCTTATAGTTTAATGTTGATGGTATTATTGGGAAGAGAACATTAAACAGAAGTTGTCTCACGAAAAGGAGTTTTGGGGAGTAATTTTCACTCTTTAATCACTAATATTATGACAATTTCTTCTTTATAGGTTTTTTTTTTGAGAAAATAAAAATATTTGGTATCAAGGGAAATACTTTTCATCAAAATAAAAACATGAACTTCCTAACTTGAAAGTTAAATTATATAAATATTGTTGCGCAAAATAGCCCCAATAGGTGCTTCTACACCACTGATGTGCTCTTTCCGAGAAACGCCGCTTCGAATTTGTTTAGTGTTTACCATTTACATTGTATCTTTTCATTCATAAGCTTTACACAGTGTATATCTATACGTGAAAATTGTTGACATTTTCAAATGGTCCGTAGCTTCTTGGAGTAATTGCCATGTTAGCATTTGGAACTCCCTTATCCCATTAATTAAAACAACCATGGATTTGAATTTCAAAATCCAAAAACCATTGCCTCTAATTTTAATAACTGCTAGCAAATGTTTTGATGGAAAAAATAACAAAAAGACAGATCCGGTAAAGTTCCTATGCACAAGATTTCTTCTAAAAATTCTACACAATCTAATGAGAGGTTTGAGTGCTTAGAAAACTCCGGAATCAGAAAATGAATGCCGACGATGTCAACGATCTCCGACTACCCTGATAATGTGTAACACCCCGTACCTTCCCAACCCTACTTGATGATGCTGAATAATGTTTGCTTAGGTGTCGAGAGATATAAGTATGTATTTGGCAATGCTAATGACGAGAAAATTTAAATTTGGCCACGCACATGCGAGTAGACCTTCGTAGGAGGTGTTTTGTGCTTTCGTGGAGCATTTGGGTAATACCCCGTACACATACTAACCTCATTTGGTGACTTGAAGTCATGTTTATTTGATGATAAAGCTCACTAAGTAAGTATTTTGTAGTGTTTTGATAGGGTATTGGACGATATGCAAGTGTTGGAAAAAGTGGCCGAAAAATTCAGCAAAGTACCAAGACTTGTACCACTCCCTGTTTCAGGGTGTGTGGCGCAAGCCACCTGATTCAGAGGGCAGCAGGATCTCGCGCCACTGCTTGCTTTGCAGCAAGTGGCGCAAGGCACAACATATTGTGCCCTTCCGCGCTCATTTTGTAACGCGATTCTACGTCGATTCGTAGATGGTTTCTTTTCTGTTGCCTCTGTTCTTTTATTAGCTGTGCACAATGCCTATATTTGGACTATATCCATATCTCTTTTCAAGGTCGCAATGGTGCAATTCATTTGTGTATATACCGATGCATTCTATCGATCATAATGGTTATCACTTTTGGGGCATACCTAGCCAAAGACTTAAATCGAAGCCTGTACTTTCTGATACTCATAATCCGTTAGCAAAGATTTAGCGATTGGTCCGCATAAGCTTTTCGGACCCCATATGGAAGACACTAGTCAAAGATTCTCGTTTAAAGTTCCTCCCAACTAGCTGAAAGTACATCACTGCACGTGTCACATGCATAACATCTCTTTTAGTGTGATCTTATAAGGTCCTGTGGGTCTTCATTCATATCCAACTCGGTGGACATGGGAGGGGAGTTTAATTTTTCAGAAAATCTTATGTGCGGCGACTAGCTTCCCGAGCCGCGCCATCATCACTCGTTATTGGGCCAGCTTGCCCATGACATTATACAACAACTATCTGAGTCAACATATCCCCTACATTTCTTACATCCCGTTCAGTGGCATTTATAGATGGTTCTGCGGATACTTCTCTATCTTTTGGATAAAGAGACCCGTATAACAAATTTCATGTCAGATCCACCTTGACTAACTTGGTCACGTGGTGATTTACTCATTTCTACTTTGGCAGGCATATCAACCTGCTCACCTTTGTCTTTATCTTGTCTGATACACCGCATTTGACTATACAAAATAAAACCAATGTCAATACGTCCATATGTGCCCACCTACAACTTTGGCTCTATTGCACGATCTAGAGGTGAATGAAAGAAACAACTCCTAAATGTCCCGTAGCCTCCTGCTTATCAATGTGGCGCGCAACACATCCATAAGCAAGACTCTACTTAGACACGGCTTTGTAGACACCCTTAGAACGACCTGCTCTGATACCACTTTTGTCACGCCCCGAACTCCCACGAGGCGTGATTGGCACCCGAAGCCGACAAGGCCCGAGAGAACCAATCTTTGCTTCTATTCATTCATATACATGTCATAGGAAACACTACTATCACATAGAAACATGAGGGGCTAAAATCGAAAGCATAGAACATATGACGTATATACATATGAGAAACTTGGCCGTTGAGGCCATCAAGTCAAGATTTCATCTATCATCTTATACACATACACCCACATACGTCTACAAAAACCTCTAACAGATGCATTGACCAAAACCAACTGAAAGTCGGGACAAGTCCCCGCTTTATACACAATGTACAATATCAAAGCATATGAACCACTGTGACTCGGAGAAGCCCCGAACTAACTGGAGCTCACCAATAAACCGCAAACAGCTGGCAACCTACTGTGGCGGCCTACTAGTACCTGCGCCTGCAGCAAGTAAGGTAAATTCCCCGAGAGGGGTCAGTACGAAATAAGTACTGAGTATGCAAGGTTCAGATGAAACTGTACAATACAAGAATATGTCAATGAACTCAAAACATATGAATAATCAATGTGGGTAAGTCACCATGTTGCATTTTGGAAACCATGTGGATTGCTTTCATTACTTTCATTACTTTCTTTATCTCAATGCTCACTGATAACAATGTACCCGGGCCCCTACTGATCAGTGGGTCTTTCATATCATATCATTGTGTAGGGATCGAGTCGAGCTAGGCTTATGCCCCTAGACTTGCCACTCATACATCAATGCATCGGGATCGAGTCGAGCTAGGCTTACGCCCCTAGACTTGCCACCCATAAATCCAAACCTCGGGATCGAGTCGAGCTAGGCTTACGCCCCTAGACTTGCCACCCGTACTTGATCATTGACCACATTTGCATTACTTTGATCTTTACTTTGAGATTGTTACTTTGATAGTCATAACGTCACTTTGGAACTTTTGAACATCACATTGTTGGAAACTTTGAATCATTGACCAATGGGTAAGAGACATATGAATAAATATCAATGAGAAATATAACATTACTAGCACCATGATACCATTGGAACCGTTGGACAATAAGCCATGAACAAGAGAAACAAGTATAGGCACTATTGAAATATTGGAACATAACCTTATTTGAGCTTTTGGAACATTAATCATGGATATGAGAAATGGGATTCACAATTGTTCAATGAGTAGGAAATATATGACAATGACCATGGATAAGTACATATGGGATACCTTAGTACATTTCGGAATAGAACTAGTGAAATGTCAATGTGAACACTATTGGCCGTAGAAAAATACGGACAAAGTAACCTTACATACCTTGTCTTCCCAATGTAAGTACACAATCAAATATGTGAGAGCAACAATTCCGCTCCTTCTTTACGTTTCACTCTACATCACAAATACATAATGGAACCAACATTAACCACCAACTACCTTACAAATGCATACAATAACAACAAGTCACATGTTTGGCTTTAACAAGTCATTTCCCCTTGATAATATCCTTTTCGGCATGGTCATATCAATAATACCACAACATGCCCAACATTGACCAAAATATCATTTATGAATTTATTATTCCAATAATCCCACAATATTCCATACATTGACCAATACATGATAGCCAAGATCATGTCACACCAAGTTCATATTTTACACTTCTCCATCACCACAACATCACAATTATGCCATCAAATTACTTCAATACACCTCACAACAACAAATCGGCCAAAATCCCATAATTTACACTTTTATGGAAATAACAAGTTTCTTAATGTAATCACACCATACATGTTGGTATTTCATCCATACCATGCCTTTTCATCAAACCCACAAGTCATATTTCAAGTTTAATTCACAAGAATGCACATCTTTTATCAAAAACCAAAAGTGCACTATTCAACACCTTGCCACCATAACTACCGTGATATACATAACCTCTCATGTACATAATATATTAAATTACAAGAATAAACACTTACCAATACTTGTAGGATGATGCTCTTGCCCAAGAAGTGGACTTAGGGTTTGAGAGTCCAAAAGAAGCTTTCTTGAGAATTCTAGAAAAAAAGATAGAAAAGCATGTGTGTTGTGTGTATTAAAAATCTGATTTTTGGGGACTTTATATAGACCATCTTGGCCATCCTTAGCCACTAATAATGCATTTAATACTTTGTCTAGAAGGTCAATGGAAGAATGGGTCTTTTGACCCATTTTGGCCCATGCTTTTCTTCTCATTTTGGCTCACTTTGGGCCTCAAATTGGGCCCAATACTTATCTCAACTTAGCCCACCAAATTCCATGTATAATCAACCATATATATAGCATGTTTCAATAATTCCATAATCTCACGACAATATTCTCTTACGAGTTCTCATTCGTAGTCTCATTCGCAAAAATAGGAATTCTAGTCGCCCATGGCTTTATTGAACATCTTGAATAACTATTTATCTTTCATGCTTTGATCATGTAGGAGTATGTAGGAGTGTATTGAAGTATTTGAAGCTTTAACAATGCTCAAAGAACTCCAAATAACCAAAAGAAACCATCTACGAATCGACGTAGAATCGCGTTACAAAATGAGCGCGGAAGGGCACAATATGTTGTGCCTTGCGCCACTTGCTGCAAAGCAAGCAGTGGCGCGAGATCCTGCTGCCCTCTGAATCAGGTGGCTTGCGCCACACACCCTGAAACAGGGAGTGGCGCAAGTCTTGGTACTTTGCTGAATTTTTCGGCCACTTTTTCCAACACTTGCATATCGTCCAATACCCTATCAAAACACTACAAAATACTTACTTAGTGAGCTTTATCATCAAATAAACATGACTTCAAGTCACCAAATGAGGTTAGTATGTGTACGGGGTATTACCCAAATGCTCCACGAAAGCACAAAACACCTCCTACGAAGGTCTACTCGCATGTGCGTGGCCAAATTTAAATTTTCTCGTCATTAGCATTGCCAAATACATACTTATATCTCTCGACACCTAAGCAAACATTATTCAGCATCATCAAGTAGGGTTGGGAAGGTACGGGGTGTTACATAATGGCTGGAGGTACGCCAACTCTAATTTTCATTGTGCTATTGCTCTGTATTTCTAATATTTGGTATCAGGACGAGGTTAGAGAGAATATGGTCCTAAGCTTACAAACCACAATTATCCAATTCTATCATTCTTCCACTTGGTCTGTATACTTTAATCCCATGAAAGGAAACATTATCAATTGCACGATATGATAACTCAAATTTTTTTATTATTGCGTTACATAATTAATTAAGATAAAATGTTAAATACTTTTCATAATTACCCATGTGAATTATGAATGAGAATTTAATAATTTTATCGTCAAGATAGAATATCATACTAATAAACAATAATTCTATCGTAAAGAATGAGTTTGATTGAATTAAAAATTTAGCCCACAGGAAATTTTTATGCCAGTAGATTCAATTTTATATTATTTGCTTCAAATTTATCAAGCATGTATTATATTTTTGTAGTTATGCAACCTGCGAATTTCTCTGATATTTGTGATATCCCTGAATTGAATGGTGAGAACTATAAGATCTGGAAGGAGAGAATTCTTCTTCACTTAGAGTACATGGACATTGATTATGCTATCAGGAAAGACGAACCACCTATTGATGAAATTAGCACTCAAGCTGAGATTGCTCTTCATGAACAATGGGCGCGCTCTAATCGTTTGAGTGTTATGTTCATTAAGACCCAAATCTCTGCTGGTATTCATGGTTTTGTCAAATAGTATAATAATGTCAAGGCATTACTGAAGGCTATTGATGAACAATTTGAAACTTCAGATAAAACACTTGCCAACACCTTAATCATGAAATTCTCATCAATGAGGCTCACCTGTGTGAGAGGTGAACGTGAGCACATCATGAAAATGCGAGACTTAGAGGCTCAAGTAAAGACTCTTGAGGTTGAAATATCTGAAACTTTTCTTGTGCACTATATTTTGAATACTCTACCTTCATAGTACAACCCTTTTAAGATCTCCTATAACACACATAAGGATAAATGATCTATCAATGAACTTATGGCCATTTGTGTTCAAGAGGAGAGTCGATTGCTGATGGAAACAGGAGAAAGTGAATTCATGACTACTCAAGAATAGAAGTATCATCAAGCCAATAAAAAGTTAAAAGGAAAGGCTTCACTTGACTCTGACATCAAGAAAGAATACAAGTGTCTCTTCTGTAGAAAGAAGGGGCACATAAATAAGGATTGTGTCAAGTTTCAATGATGGCTTGAGAAGAAATGTACTTCTATCTCTCTTTTTCGATATGAATATAATATGATTTATGTTAATCATAACACGTGGTGGATTGATTCTGCTTCTACAATCCATATTACGAATTCCTTGCAGGATTTAACATACCTGCGGAAGCCAGTGGGAGCTGAGCAAAACATATATTCTGGAAACAAGATGCAGTCGAGTGTTGAAGCTATTGGAACATGTACTTTAGTTCTTAGTAGTGGTTTCATTTTAGAGTTGGAAAATACCTTTTATGTTCCTAACTTTTCTAGAAATTTAATTTTAGTAGCAAGACTTGTACCTTTGGGATACTCCTTCTTTCTAGATGGTTATTCTAATCTATTTTATAAATCTAAACTTGTTGGATATGGTACATTGTCTGATGGTCTTTTCTTTCTTGATTTACAAAATGACTCCACTCATAATGTTATGCATGTCCAAGCTGGCACTAAATGATGTGTTATGAATGAAGATTCCTCTATTTTATGGCATTGGAGATTGGGACACATCTCAATAGATAGAATTAAGATATTAGTAAATGATGGAGTACTTCGTACTTCAGATTTTACTGATTTCGATACTTGCATTTACTGCATTAAAGGCAAGCAGATAAACAAGTCAAAAAAAGGTTCCAAGAGGAGTTCAACCATATTAGAAATCATTCATTCAGATATATGTTGTCCAGATATGGATGCTTATGGTCAGAGATACTTTTTCACCTTTATAGATGATTACTCACGATACATGTATCTCTACATGCTTCATAATAAAAACGAAGCATTAAAAGCCTTTAAAGTTTTTTTGGCTGAAGCAAAGAAACAATGCAGAAAGTAAATTAAGATTGTGAGGACTGATAAATGTGGTGAGTACTATGGTAGATACACTGAGGATGGACAAGCATAAGGTCCATTTGCAAAATTTCTTTAAGAAAATGGGATTGTTGCCTAATACACCATGCCTGGTTCTCCAGATCAAAATGGTGTAGCTGAAAGAAGAAATCAAACATTATTGGATATGGTGCGTAGTATGTTAAGTAGCTCTAAGCTACCTAAGTCTTTGTGGATTGAAGCTCTTAAGAAGAAATTGTATATATTAAATCGATCATAAGATGAAATTGTATATATTAAATCGAGTTCCAACCAAGGCTGTCCCAAAGACACCTTTTGAGTTGTTCAAAGGTTGAAAACCTAGTTTAACATATATTCGCGTATGGGATGCTCGTATAAAGTAAGAATCTACAACCCATAAGAAAAGAAACCTGAATATTTTATTAGATATGCCGAAAGGTATAACGGATACATATTCTATTGTCCATCTAACAACACTAGGATTGTGGAATCAAGAAATGCAAAATTTCTTAAGAATGACTTGATTAGTGGATGTGATCAATTTTAGAATACAATTTCTGTAAGAGATTGACCCTCCACTTCAAGTCAATGATTAATTGTCGTGTGTAACACCCCTCAAGTACAATTGCGTGCTACATAACCAATCAATGAAATTTCACAAGCTGCTAAAAATGTTCGAGTAGATCAAGTTGTTCAAGTGATTCTAGAAATTATTGAACAACCAGGTGAACAATATGATCCTCAGGAAAATCTTGGTGCAATATTAAGAAGATCTACTAGAGAAAGAAAATCAGTAATTTCTTGTGATTTTGTTGTGTATTTACAGGAATATGATGTTGGAGTTGAAAATGATCCTGAGTCTTTTTCACAAGTTATGAATTGTGAAGAATTAAAATTGTGGTACAATGCCATAAAAGAAGAGATGAATTCTATTAAATTTAACAAAGTCTGGGATCTTGTCGAGTTGCCTAATGGTATAAAATCCATTGAATATAGGTGGGTCTTTAAAACTAAAAAGGACTCATCAGGCAACATTAAAAGACATAAAGTAAGACTTGTTGCTAAAGGATTTACTCAAAATAAAGGAATTGATTACATGGACACCTTTTCTCCTGTGTCTAAAAAGGATTCCTTACACATTATATTAGCATTAGTAGCGCACTTTGACTTAGAATTGCAACAGATGGATGTGAAAACCGTATTTTTCAATGGTGATCTAGAGGAAGAAGTTTATATGAAACAACTTGAAGGTTTTTTCCTCTAGTAATGGTGAGCACTTGGTATGTAAGTTAAAGAAATTCATATGTGGACTAAAACAAGCCTCTCGTCAATGGTATTTAAAATTTCACAATGTTATCTCTTCATTCGACTTTGTTAATAACATTATGGATCAATGTATATACTAGAAGATCAGTGGGAGTAAAATATGTTTCCTAGTCCTATATGTGGGTTATATATTACTTGCATCCAATGATAAGGGAATGATACATGAGGTGAAATAATTTCTCTCTAAAAGTTTTGATATGAAAGACATGGGTGATGCATTTTATATTATTGGCATTAAGATTCATCGAGATAGACATCAAGGTAACTTAGGTCTGTCTCAAGAAGCCAATATCAATAAAATCTTGGAGAGGTTTTGGATGAAAGATTGTTCACCAAGTTTAGCTCCTATTGTGAAGGGTGACAAGTTCAACTTGAATTAGTACCCAAAGAATAATCTTGAGAGGAAACAAATGAAAGACATTCAATACGCTTCTGCTGTTGGAAGCTTAATGTATGCTCAGGTTTGTACAAGACCTGACATAGCATTTACTATTGGAATGTTAGGAAGATATCAGAGTAATCCAGGTCTTGACCACTGAAGAGCTGCAAAGAAATGCTTAAGATATCTTCAAGGGACGAAAGACTACATGCTTATGTACAAACGATTAGATGACTTGAAAGTCATTGGCTACTCTGATTCATAATTTGCTGGTTGTGTTGATTCACGAAAATCAACCTCGGGGATACATATTTATGTTAGTCGATGGAGCTATATCTTGAAATAGTGCCAAACAGACTTTGATTACTACTTCCACTATGGAGGTTGAGTTTGTTGTTTTGAGGCTACCTCACATGATGTATGGTTGAAGAGTTTCATTTCTGGGCTGAGAATTATCGACTCCATCTCTAAGCCATTAAGGTTATATTGTGACAATTCAGCTGCTGTCTTTTTGGCTAAGCATAACAAAAGTGGTAGTCGAAGCAAGCATATCGGTATCAAGTATCTAGCCATAAGAGAATGTGTTAAAGATAAAAAAGTGGTCATTGAACACGTTAGCACTAATGTGATGTTAGCTGATCCATTAACTAAAGGCATATCACCACACAAATTTAAGGATCATATAGTCACAATGGGACTTAGTTCCACTATGTAAAAATTTTATTGTAACAACAAATGTTTGTGAAACTCTAATTTATATGATATTTCTCGTATTTGTAACTGTGTGCACATTCAATTTTATTTTGAGAAATGTCACTAAAGTATAGATCTGGAATAAACATTGAGTTTATTCATTAAGTAATAATGAATCCGTTCGGATATTGATTGGTCTTGGTTTGACATGGTTTACGCGTTACTGGTTCCCGGAAGAGTTAATATCTCCATTAGCTAAACCCTTTCTTACCCTGCCTTTGGAGTTAGGATAATAAAAAATTGAGTTAGGATAATAATGATTCGTAAAATCGAATCGAAATAATAAAAAATGAATCAAATTGGACTTAGAATGAATCGAGTTAGGATAAGGATTTTAACAAATCAAAATTTGAAATTTCAATTCGATAATGGCTAAATTCGATCCGAATCGATTCGTGCACAGACCTACATTGAATTGGATTAATTCAGGATTTAAATCGGGTCAATTTAGGCTATTTTAATTAAAATTGACATAATATGCGTAAAAATGGTCAGAGATCAAACAAATTGAAAGGAAAATTGATCTTACTCCCTTCGTTTAAAAAAGAATGACCTATTTTGACTTGGTACGGAGTTTAAGAAAATAAAATAGACTTTTGAATCTTGTGTTGCTAAATTAAAGTTACATAAAATGAAACAAAATGTCCTTTAATCTTGTGGTCTTAAACATGTCACGTAAAAAGTTGGAAGAAAGGGTCATTCTTTTTTAAACGAACTAAAAAGAAAAGTAGTTCATTCTTTTTTAAATGAAGAGAATAATTGTTATTTAATTAATAAAAATATCATATTATATATAGTAATAATACTGGTAAGTATATAACAACTTAGTTGATAGTAAATAATTTATTTCTTTTAATCTTAGATTAGATATTTTTGATGATCCATATTATTATGATATTTTTAACTTTTATATTCAGTTCAAATAACTATTTTGTTACATAAATAAATATTTTGTTACATAATTAAGAAGACATTATTTTCTAAAAAATTATCATTATTAAGATAAGAAAATTTTTACATAATCAAAAAATCGCATTAAGTAGTATGATTTAATTAAGGGTAATTTAGTAAAAATATATTCACCTTTTAGGAGTAAGTGAATTTCTTATGTGGTTAGTACAAACAAAAAACGTCATATAATATACTCGGAGAGAGTAGAAGGTATCAAGAATGATTAAATTTAAGCTTTTTGTTTAATCATTCAAAATTCAACCATATTTTATAGTTATTAACTAAGTAATACATTTGCTTATAATTAAGCAAATATTTAAAAAATATATATAATAAATTTGATTCACTCCAAATTCTATCTGTGTCACATAAATAGAAGGGAAAAGTATACAAAATAGACCAAAATATTAAAGTATTTACACCCCATTACCCCTTTCCATTCTAATTCCTAAACTATCCATTCGGCTCATAATATTTACCCGTAATACCCCTTAGCGAGCAATTTTAAAACAGGCCTAAAAGTGAGCCTCAAATGTCGCGCCGTTTTTTCCTTTTCCAAAGTGGATAAGTTACTCTATTTCTTGTCCACTTCTCTGTTCTTCTTTTTCATTGTTTTATTTCTATAGTTTATACTTTTCTTTTTGTGTTATTTGTTTTTTCTCTTATTTAAATATGGTAGCTAATTATTTTTGATTGATAAAAATATAAAATAAATAAATAATTATACTACATGAATAAGTGATTAAAAGGAATATTAAATTTACTAATTTATTTAATAAAATCTAATTAATTGAAATATATATCTTTATTTCTAGTTAGATTATCTTCTTTTTATTGTTTCTTTTTAAGAATAAAATAAAATATAAAAATAAAGATATTATCTAACTATTTTAAGACTAGTAAAAACATAAAAAAATTAACAAATAAATTATAATAATAAATAATTAAGAAAAGGAATGTCTCATTAAAGGATTGAAACAATCCTCTTTGATACCACCACAGTATATTCATATACTGTGATGGTATCATTGAGGACTGAAGCAGACCTCAACAATACTATGATAGTATATGAATACAATATGATGGTATTATGGAGAGTTGAGAAATGTCTTATTAAAGAACTGAAGTAGTCCTCCATGATATCATACCGTATACAGAGATACTATGATAGTATCATGGAGCAAGCTAAATGTACTGTGATGGTATCATGGAGGTCTCACTTAAGGACTGAGCACGCATCAATGATATCATGACAATATATATATATATAATACAAAGTAAAACAATTGAATAACTAAACTATAAGAAGAGATAAATAAGTTATCTTTTATTTTCTCTTGGCTCTTTTTTGTTATGTTTTATCTTTTATTTTTTATTAAATTATCTTCTCCTTTTTATCAATTTCTTTTTAAAGATAAAATAAAATAAAAAGATAAAGATATATACCACGATAGTATATAAATATATTATGATAGTATCATTTCGGACTGAAAAAAGCCCCTATGATACCATGCTAGTATATAGATACCGTGATGGTATCATGGAGGTATAACTGAATGGTTGAAGCAGGCATCAATGCTTAGTATATATATATATTGATGGTATCATGGAGGTCTCACTAAAAGGTTGAAGTAGGCATCAATGATACCACGACAGTATATAGATATACTATTATGGTATCATTACATACTGAAGCAAACCCCAATGATACAATGTCATGATACCATGTCAGTATATATATACTGTGATGGTATCATGAAGGTCTGACTGAAGGATTGAATCAGATATCAATGATACCATATCGGTATATAGATATATTGTGATGGTATCATGAAGGTCCCACTAAGAATTGAAGTAGACATCAATGATATCATGACAGTAGATAGATATACTTTTATAGTATCATCACATACTGAAGCAAACCTCAATGATACCATGTCAGTATATATATACTGTGATGGTATCATGTAGGCCTTACTGAATGATTGGAGTAAACATCTATGATACCATGGTGGTATATAGATATACTGTGATGGTATCATGGAGGTCTCACTGCATGATGAAGCATACATCAATGATACCATGACGGTATGTAGATATATTGCGATGATATCATTACTGATTTAAGCAAACCCAATGATACGATGTCAGTATATATATACTGTGATGGTATCAAGGAGGTCTGACTGAAGGATTGAAGTAGACATCTATGATACCATGACAGTATATAGATATATTGTGATGGCATCATGGAGGTCTAACTAAATGATGAAACATACATCAATGATACTATGACGGTATATAGATATACTGTGACGGTATCATCACGGACTGAAGCAAATCCAATGATACCATGTCAGTGTTGTGATGGTATCATTAAGGTCTGATTGAAGGATTGAAGCAGACATCAATGATACAATGACAGTATAAAGATATAATGTGATGGTATCATTACGAACTTAAGCAAATGAAAAAAAACAGAAATAAAAAAGAAAAGAGAATCAAATAAAATTATATATATAAAAATAAAAAATAAAAAAAAAGACCAAAAATATGAAATTAGTTTGTGGTGAAAAAATAAAAAATATTATGATTGAGAAAAAAATGAATGAAAAAAAGAGGAAAAAAATAAAGAATAAAGAAATAAATGAAAAAAAGAAAGAAGAGAAAAGGAACAAGAACTAAAGATATTGAAAAACAAAGAGAAAATGAAAAATAAAAAACACAAAATAAAAGAAATAAACGGAAAAAAAAGAAAGAAAAAGAAGAAGTAGAGAGAAAAAATTAAAGAAATAAACAAGAAATAAAGAAATTGAAAAATAAAAAATAAAAAAGCAAAAATAAAAGGAACAAAAAAAGGAAAAAAGAGAAAAATAAAAACAGAAAAAATAAAAATGAATAGAAAAATAAACTAGAAAAAAGAAAAAAAAGAAAGAAAAGAAGTACATAAAATAAAATTCAAGTATAAATTAGATTATGGTGCAAAAAGAAAATAAAGAATAAAATAATTTTACGAAAAAAATAAATGAACAAAGAATCATAAAAAGAAAAAAAAAAGAAAAAGGAAATAAGAAAAAAAAAAGAAAAAAAGAAAAGAAATAGATAAATAGAGAAATAAAAAGGAAAAGAATTAAAATGGAGATAAATAACTAAAACTATAAGAAAAGGGGACATTTTATGTAATTAGTTAGGGGATATTTTTTGTAAAGGAGCATTTAGTTGTAATTTATGGTGTATGGATGTACTTTCCCCTAAATAGAAACAAGGAATAATATATATTATATATTGGGCCTGTGCTCTCCTATATCTAGTTATCTAGTAGAAGAGAGAGGAGAATATATCTAGTAGCAGAGAGAGGAGAATATATCTAAGGAATATTCCTTTTTGGAGTAAAAAATAGCGTAATAGATTGAAGTTAATTTCCACCATTTTGATGTTTACATCATTTTGGTATAAAAAATAGTGTAACGCATTGGAGATTCCTTCAGAAAGAAGCAAACATAAAAAAGAAGGCGCTGGAGAACTTCTCATATTCATTTTCTTACTAATTTATAAATCAATCTGTAACTTATTGTAGATCACAAATTAACTATTTATAACCCCTATTCTAGATCACAAATTTACAAAAATCTATCTTTTTTGAATTTTGTACCTAGAAATTTCTCTGCTTGTGTTTCCCCAACCTGATCCCTACGATCCTATGTTCAAAGATATAACGTAGTTGATCGCAACATCACAGGGTATTACATTGAACAGCCAAGTGTATAATATACATGGAGGACTATTACTTGGAATATTAAAAGCAATTTAAAAAAAAAAGTAGAATAAGAAAGAAAAAGAAATTAAGAGAGTATTTATTGGAGAATGATACACAAAGATAAAAGAGGCATTTACAGTGCAAGTGTGTTATACTATCCAACTAGCACATAGAGTGCATAAATAATGCCCGGTATGTATCCCAGAATTGTCAGCAACACACAAATCCAGAACTCCACCTGCATTTTCCCAAAAATAACAATACAAGCTTGTCAGTCGTCAAGCTCTCCATAAAGAAACATTTATTTATTAGCTAGGAATTACAACATGTATGATCATGAGAATTGCTATTTTCTGGCACTAACATCTCCTAAAATACTATGTGCATATGAATTTTCACTACTTTAAACACGAAATTAAAAAAAATGAAAATGAAATATCCAAGCACATGGAAAATCATTTTCTTATAAGAAATAAGAGATCAGCCCAATTATAGTCAATTATTTCCTGCAAATTAGTCACATGCAATCAATAATCTTCCAATTGTATATGTATGTTGAACAGTTAATTTTTTTAAAACAATTTATCAGGATAACATATGATTGGACATGACTATATAATTAATTTTAGTACTGATCTAAAAAGTTTCATTGTTTAATTAGGGAAAAACGAAACCTACACCACAGCCATAACGGAGGAAAACACCAACAGGAGGAAGGATAATAGCAAGGATGACTTCAAGAAATGTTTCAGAACCCATTTTCAATACTCTTTTCTAAACTTGGGAATTAAGAAGAAGAAGTGAATGATGGAGTAGTGGCGATATGATGATATACATGTATACAATATATGTGTCGGCTAATAAGGGCTTAAGCACACACGTGGAAGCACCTCAACACGTGGGATCCCATAGCTGCGTTTATGTGTCTTTCTTTATCAACCTACACTTTTTTCAATCAATATACACTTTCTTTACCGATACAAATATATATATATATATATATTAATTAATTTGGGAAAAGAACATTCATGCCCTATAGCAGCAAACTATTTACAATTAAATGCCCCTTTACATAAAATATCCCCCTAACTAATTATATAAAATGCCCCTTCCCTTGTACATTTAATTATTTATCTCCATTTTAATTCTTTTTTCTTTTTATTTCTCTATTCTCTACTTCTTTTCTTCTGTTTTTCTGTTTTTTTTCTCATTTTCTTTTTTTTTTCCTTTTTATGCTTCTTTGTTCATTTATCTTTTTCGTAAAATTATTTTATTCTTTATTTTCTTTTGGAAAAAGGCTCAAATATGTCATCGAACTATTGAAAATGGCTCATTTATGTCATCCGTTAAAAGTTTGGCTCATTTATGTCATCGCCGTTACAAAAAAGGCTCATTCATGCCATTTTTTTTAACGGTGGTTTTTTAAAAAGAGAAAAGGCTCAAATATGCCATCGAACTATTGGAAATGACTCATTTATGCCATCCGTTAAAAGTTTGGCTCATTTATGTCATTGCCGTTACAAAAAATTCACCGATTATAGAATTTTTCTGATTTTTACTTCAAGTACAATTTTGTGAGAATTTAAAAAATTGTGTTTCGGTAACTAATTGATTCGTTAGTTGAAATAGTTGATGTCTGTTTCGAGCTTGAATTGGTCTTGAGATTTGCAGAATTGTGTTCGGCGATTTCAAAGAAATTGAAAATGGATGAACTCTTTACAATGCCTATAAAGGAGTTACAAAATGCATAGAAATATTTTGGCCGGAGAAATCGATATTTTCTTATTAGGAATTTTAAAATTTCTTTGGTTGATTTAATTAATGATGTGGAAGAATTATTGTTGGCCACGTGTACAAAATGGTTTTGCAAAAAAAAACCAAATTGGACTGTTAAAAAAAATGGCATGAATTAGCCAAACTTTTAACGGATGACATAGATGAGCCTTTTTTCAAAGTTCGATGGCATATTTGAGTCTTTTTTCTTTAATTAATGATGTCGACGAATTATTGTTGGCCACGTGTACAAAATGGTTTTGCAAAAAACCATCAAACCGGACTGTTAAAAAAAATTGCATGAATGAGCCTTTTTTGTAACAGCGATGGCATAAATGAGTCAAACTTTTGACGGATAGCATAAATGAGCCATTTCCAATAGTTCGATGGCATATTTGAGCCTTTTCCCTTTTTTAAAAATCCACCGTTAAAAAAAATGGCATGAATGAGCCTTTTTTATAACGGCGATGGCATAAATGAGCCAAACTTTTAACGGATGGCATAAATGAGCCATTTTCAATAGTTCGATGGCATATTTGAGCCTTTTTCCTTTTCTTTTTACACCATAATCTAATTCACACTCAATTTTTATTTTTTATATTCCTTTTTTTTCTTTTTTCTCGTTTATTTCTTTATTTATGTATTTTTTTCTCTACTTTTTTTTTTCTACTTTTATTTCTCTCCTTTTTTCCTTTAATGGTTCCTTTTATTTTTGTGTTTTTTTATTTTTTTTAAAATTTCTTTATTTCTTGTTCCTTTTCTTTTCTTTTCTTTTTTCGTTTATTTCTTTATTCTTTAATTTTTTTCTCTACTTTTTCTTTTTCCTGCTTTTATTTTTCTCTTTTTTCTTTTATTTTTGTGTTTTTTATTTTTCATTTTCTCTTTATTTTTCAATTTCTTTAGTTCTTTTTCCTTTTTTTTTTTAATTTATTTCATTATTCTTTTTTTTTCTCCTTTTTTCATTCATTTTTTTCTCAAATCATAATATACTTTATTTTTCACCACAAACTAATTTCATATTTTTGGTTCTTTTTTTATTTTTTATTTCTTTTCTTTTGTAATTTTATTTAATTCTCTTTTCTTTTTTATTTCTGTTTTTTTCATTTGCTTCAGTTCGTAATGATACCATCACAGTATATTTATATACTGTCATAATATCATTGATGTCTGGTTCAATCCTTCAGTCAGACCTCTATGATACCATCACAGTATATATACTGACATGGTATCATTGAGTTTGCTTCAGTCTGTAATGATACCATCACAGTATATTTATATACCGTCATAATATCATTGATGTCTGGTCCAATCCTTCAGGCAGACCTCTATGATACCATCACAGTATATCTATATATTGTCAAGGTATCATTGATGTATCTTCATCATTCAGTGAGACCTCCATGATACTATCACAGTATATCTATATACTGTCATGGTATCATTGATGTCTGTTTCATCATTCAGTGAGACCTCCATGATACCATCACAATATATATATACTGACATGGTATCATTGGGTTTGCTTCAGTCCGTAATGATACCATCACTATATATATATATATATATATATATATATATACATACCATCATGGTATCATTGATATATGCTTCATTATTCAGTGAGAACTCTATGATACCATCACAGTATATCTATATCCTATCATGGTATCATTGATGTCTGCTTCAATCCTTCAGTTAGACCTCTATGATACCATCAAAGTATATATATACTGGCATGGTATCATTGAGTTTGCTTTAGTCCATAATGATACCCTCATAGTATATCTATATACTGTCATGGTATCATTGATGTTTGCTTCAATCCTTTAGTCAGACCTCCATGATACCATCATAGTATATATATACTGACATGGTATCATTGGGTTTGCTTCAGTCCGTAATGATACCATCACAATATATCTATATACCATCATGTTATCATTGATGTATGTTTCATCATTCATTGAGACCTCCATGATACCATCACAAGATATTTATATACTGTCATGGTATCATTGATGTCTGTTTCAATCCTTCAAACAGACCTCCATGATACCATCACAGTATATATATACTGACATGGTATCATTGATGTCTGCTTCAATTCTTCAGTCATACCTTCATGATACCATCACAGTATATATATATATATATACTGACATGGTATCATTGGGGTTTACTTCAGTCTGTAATGATACCATAACAGTATATTTATATATACTATCATGATATCATTGATGTTTGTTTCAATCCTCCAGTGAAACATCCATGATACTATCACAGTATATCTATATACCGTCATGGTATCATTGATGTCTGTTTCAATCCTTAGTGGGACCTCTATGATACCATCACAGTATATCTATATACCTTCGTGATATTATTAATGTATGCTTCAATCCTTAGTAGGACCTCCATGATACCATCACAGTATCTATATATTGACATGGTATCATTAGGGTTTGCCTCAGTCTGTAAAGATACCATAGTAGTATATATATACTGTCATGATATCATTGATGTTTGCTTCAATCCTTCAGTAAGACCTCCATGATACCATTACAGTAGATCTATATACCGTCATGATATCATTAATATCTACTTCAATTCTTAGTGGGCCCTCCATGATACCATCATAGTATATCTATATACTGTCTTGGTATCATTGATGTTTGCTTCAATCCTTCAGTCAGACCTCTATGATACCATCACAGTATATATATATACTGACGTGGTATCGTTGGGGTTTGCTTCGATTTGTAATGATACCACAACAGTATATCTATATACTGAGATATACGGTCATGGTATCATTGATGTTTGCTTCAGTCCTTCAATGAGACCTACATGATATCATCACAATATATTTATTTTTATTAGTCTAAAA
The DNA here is from genome assembly GCA_031232105.1 of Capsicum rhomboideum. Taxonomy (NCBI): domain Eukaryota; kingdom Viridiplantae; phylum Streptophyta; class Magnoliopsida; order Solanales; family Solanaceae; genus Capsicum; species Capsicum rhomboideum. The sequence continues at coordinate 103,375,327 of CP124715.1, forward strand.
ATAATTAGATAATATCTTTATGTTTATATTTTATTTTATTCTTAAAACGGGATGGATAAACAAAAAAAGATATTCTAACCAAAAAAAATAAGAAAATAAAGCAAAACAATAAAGAAGCCAACAAGAGAAAATATTTTTTTATATAAAAATATATTTTTTATTAATTTACATTTAATAAATAAGCTAATAACTTTAATTTTTTTCTGAATTATTTATTTTTGTAATCGAATTATTATTATTATTATTAACAATTTAATTAATTTTAAAATACTTAGCTAATTATTAAAATTAGCTATTAGCAAAATTAATTTGTGAACATTTTCAAACAATAATTATTTTGTTCCACAAAAAGTTTAATTATTAGCCAATTTTTTTTAAAAAAAGGTTCGTAATGAATTCTCAAAGTTGTTACAAAAAAAATATAATAATTACCCAGCCGTAATGTTTGACCAAACTGGGAAATGAACACGTGCCACTATTTTATGGAGTAATTGAATTAGAAAAAGACGGCTGAAATGTGGGGTACTCGGGTAAATAGTTTATGCCGATTGGGCATTTTAAAAATTAATATGAAAGGGGGTATGTTTGTGTAATTAGTTTAGTTTTAGAGTCTATTTTGTGTATTTTTCCTTATTAATTTTACATGGTACGTGTCCGGGTCAAAACTCAAAATATAAGCAAAATTTTTAATTAAAAAATATAATTTATATTATATATTTTTAATCGAATAACTAATATAATTTAGTGGCCCCCGCAGGGCCACTGGGGGCATTACAAATCGGCCGTGTCTCCAGGGCCCCGTGGAACTAACCGGGAGGCCGCCCTGAAACAACGGGACCTGATGGGTACAGCTAGTCGGGTGCAAAGCTCCCGAAAACCACGGCAATATATATATATATATATATATATATATATATATATATATATATATATATAATTTAGTGGCATATTAGACATGTCTTGTTCACAAATATTTATAGTTATTAAAACTTTTTAGTCATATAATTTTATTAGTTTTATGTTATTCTTTCTTAATTAATAATCTACGTATAAACAATCAATATTTAAGATAAACACATTATTTGAATCAAAACTATCAAATTCGATCAAACCTGTAGGGGTCACTCTAGCTCTACACTTGTTTCAAACTCAATTTGTCCTTATCCTAAACTCACTTAGGATTTTAATAATGTATTTTATTTTCGCCCATATCATCAAATTTGATATTTCATCCTCAAAAATCATCTAACACAACAAAAAATTTCAATAACTCCAAAGCTGTACTACACTATTTATAACTATAGTTTAAATTTTTTACACAATTTAGTCTAATGATTTTACAAGAATATTAATAATAATAATTTAAGTACATCAATAAAGTAAATTTTTTTAGTAATTTCAAGACAAATCTTTATAAGAGAAAATGGCCATAAGCCCCACAACCAATATCCGAATTTTCAACTACACACTTCAACTTTATGGGAGTCCTATCACCCGCCTGAATTGTTTAAAATTAAAATTATTACACACTTAAAAAGCCACAACTACATCTTTATTGAAGGGTGAAACTCACCCATTTGACAAGTCAATTTTTTAATTTTTTTAATTTTTTAATTATTCTTTCCCCTTATCTTTCACCATCTTTAGTTCTACAAATCCAGATAAAAAAATTCATCCTTCTCGCCAAACAAAACATCAAGATTCTTGAATCACCAAGGCCACCGAATAGAGAAACGACGAAACAACAAGTTCAACACTAACAATTTTGTGTTCCACGTCATCGTCGGTTAGTGCTCGTCTCCAGAGACCTCCATAAACTTCATAAACGACTGAAGATAGAAATGAAAGAGGTGGAGTTCTCCAACCTATTTTGTATCATCAAATGGAATCGAGTGGAGTAAATAACTAAATCGTACTAATTAAATCGTCTGACTTGTGATGGAGAAGAGAAAGAGAAGTAGTGTCGATGGCGGCGGCTAATGGGGTGGTGGTGGTGGGTGAGATGAGATCAACAATTTGAATTAGAGGATTGACTTGGATTGAAGTGTGGTAAAAGATAACGTGGTATTAGTAAATGGTAATACAATGTTGTCTTAAAGATTCTTGATTTTTTAATGTTTAGTTCTTAATTCTTGAAATTTAGGCAAGATTTTGGGAGAATTGGCCAAAGGGAAAAGGAAAAAGAAGTGGGTGGTTGCGGTGGAATTGGGGAGGAAAATGGAGGAAGGTAAAGAAGTGGACAAATGGTGGATACGGTGGAGATGGTGGTGGCTGCAGCAGCAGCACTGATGGGATGGTGGTGGAGAGATTTTGGGTATGGTGATGGGAAGAAGAAAGAAAATTAATAATGAAAATTATAATAGTAATTAAAATAATATATATATATATATTGAAAAGAAATACTCCCTCCGTCCCATTTTATGTGACCTACTTTCCTTTTTGGTCCGTCCCAAAAAGTGTCACATTTCCTTATTTGGTAACTTTTTAAAAGCACAATTACTCTTTTATCCTTATTGGTCCCACTTATAAGGTCCCACTTGATTAAAAATAATATTAATAGTACATTTTTAATAAAGGGCAATTTAGTAAACATTACCAAGTCTTCCCTTATTTATTAAACTCCGTGCCCGGTCAAAGTAGGTCACATAAAATGGGACGGAGGGAGTATTAAAAATAAAGTTTTAATATTTATATTTGGTGCTCACTCTCTCAAAGAGAGTGATGTACACGCTCTTTGCCACATAAGTTTTAAGGGTGTAATAATTTCAATTTTAAACAGTTTAGAGGGGTAATAGGACCCTCGTAAAGTTGAAGTGTGTAGTTGGAAATCTGGATATAGGTTGGGGGCCTTTTGGCCATTTCCTCATCTTTAAAAACACATGAAGTCACTATTTAAGCAAATTTACGGGAGGTTTATGTTGGGTTCTAAGTGTATTGTGAATGGAAAATGGAGGGAAAGTGAAAGAGTAAGATTTCACTTTAAGAAAGTTAAGTTCTCCCACATTGGTGCGAGAAAGAAACTTCTTAGTATTTATATTGGAACACTCCCCTTCATGTGGATAGTGAGGCAAGAACAAGACAAGCCTCGCGCCGTCGTTGTCGTCGCTCGCTCGGCTCGGCTTCGGCTTCAGATTTGGATAATGATAATGATCGATCGAGAGATTATATTTTTGGACAAAATTCATTTGAAACTTGAGATTTAGTGAAGTTTTTAATTCAAAAATGTGATACAAAAATATTCTCCATTTGTGGACGCACATGGCAAGTGTGAACGCATGTCACAACGCACCTCGAAGGGACGTGACCCTTCGAGGCACTGTTTGAAGACAAAAAGGTCGACCTGCCCGCACAGGTGGTCACCTGCGGCCGCAGGTGACCAACGCAGATGATTCTGCTTAGGGCCATATGTCACCTGCAGACGCAGGTAGACCACCTGCGGGCGCAGGTGGTCGCGTCTGTTCAAAACAGTGCATCCGTTTGAGAACCATTACTTCTCTTCTGAAGTACCACCTTTTGGCTATAAATACCTGAATTTTTTCTCAGGTATAGTGACGAATTTTAGTGAAAGAAAAACTTCTTCTTCTTTTTGAAAAACTCAAGTGTGATCATTGAATCGTTGAGTGTGTTCGTTGTTCGACAGAGTTTGAGGTACCGTCATTCTGTCGAAGTGATTCACTTTATCCTGGGAGGATATATTTCGTAACCTCGGGTACTTGAGGGGAATAATTTCCTTAAGGACACACCGTGAATTTGGTGGACTTGAATCTTCATTTTTCATCTCTTTATAAACGATGGTTTTGCTATTTTTCCAGAAAATAGTTTGAACTTCATTTTGTTGATGTTCATAAGTTGGGTTGAACTTATTTTAAAGTTCAAAGTTGTGAAATACAAAGTTTCAACTTCATGTGATTGTTCTTATTTAGTTTGAACATGTGATTGAGGTTGTTGTTAAAAATACAAATTTTACCAAACCCAGAAAATAACAATCTTAAGGAAATTATAAGTACTTGGTAATCTGTATCGTTCTGATTCTGTGGAGACTAAATCTTTTGATTTTTAATTCCTCGGTTAGAAGAATATAAAAACTTCATCGAGAAATCAGTGAGTGAATTTGGTTCAAAGAATATAAAAACTTCACTGATTCGTTGAACTCTTTGTATTAGTTTCTGGAGTTTAAAATCTATGGATTCTTACTCTATTTGAATTTGTTTTTTATTTGAAGAATATAAAAACTTCTTCAAATTTCAAAGTTCATTCGGTTGATAATTTGAAGACATAAAAACTTCATTGTTGACTAGAAACAAGTGTTTAAAGATTAAAATCTTTATTGTTAGTACTCTGAAAATACTAAAGTGTTTGTCAAAGCTTGACAAGGAAATGACGAATGAAACTGAACAACGAATTGATTCGGTTGTGATTGGTATTGTCCCAACGGCAACCAATGTTGCATCATTAAGTCGTTCAGATATTGCTGAAGCAATGAAAACGATAGAGAAACCAGAAAAATATTCTGGTGTGAACTTCAAAGAATGGCAGCAAATGATGTTCTTTTGGCTGACCAAACTTGAAATGCAAATGTTCACAAGTGGATATCCTCATGTTCCATAAAAATAAATGTTTGAAAACCAAGTGTTTGGTTTAGAAGATCTTGTGATTCATCTCAAGATAGAAGAGGACATTAAATTGCGTGAGAAATCAACAATGATGTGTGTAACTCTTGTTAAAGATAATGTTGCACATTATATGAAAAGGAAGAATTCTTCTAGACAAGAGAAAGAGCAGAACAAGAAAAAGTTCCAAGGCAAGTGCTACAATTGTAGTAAAGTTGGCTACAAAGCTCTAAGTTGTCAAGTTCTGAATAAGAACAAGAAAAGAAATAGATAAACATGTTGGAAGCAACTGGAAAGATTGAAAATTTGTGTACAATAATCACAGAATATAATCTAGTTGGAAATCCAAATGAATGGTGGTTAGATTCAGGAGCCACTAGACATGTTTGTGCGGACAAAGAAGCTTTTGTTACTTATGATACCGCTGGTCCCAAAGAAGTGATTTTTATGGGAAATAATTCAACAGTCAAGGTTGAAGGAAGTGGGAAGATATTCCTAAAAATGACTTCCAGCAAGGTGTTAACTCTCAACAATGTTCTCTATGTTTCTACTAATAGGAAGAACTTAGTGTTGATAACACTACTCGTTAAAAACGGGTTTAAATGTGTGTTTGTTTCGAAGAAAGTTGAAATAAGCAAGATTGAAATATTTGTAGGAAAGGGCTACCTCTTTGAGGGTCTTTTCAAACTTAATGTAATGGCTGTTGAAAAGAATAAAGCTAAGGCTTCTTCTTACTTGCTTGAGTCAAATGAATTGGGGCATGAATGTTTGGGCCATGTCAATAATAAAACCTTGCGAAAACTGATTAACTTGGAAGTTTTGCCTAACTTTGAGTGCAGTAAATCAAAGTGTCAAACATGTGTTGAATCGAAGTATGCTAGGCATCCGTATAAGTCAGTTGAAAGGAATTTCAATCCCTTAGACTTAATTCACACAGACATTTGTGATATAAAGTCGATACCATCTCGTGGTGGGAAAAAGTATTTCATAACTTTTATTGATGACTGCACTGGATATTGTTATGTCTATTTGCTGAATAGTAAGGATGAGGCAATAGATGCATTTAGGCAATATAAAACTGAAATTGAAAATCAGTTGAATAAAAAAATTAAAATGATAAAAAGTGATAGGGGTGGAAAATATGAATCCCCTTTTGCGGAGATATGTTTGGAAAATGGAATTGTTCATCAAACTACTGCCCCGTATTCACCTCAATCAAATGGGATTGTGGAAAGAAAGAATCGAATGTTGAAGAAAATGATGAATGTCTTAATTATAAGTTCAGGTTTACCGCAAAACTTGTGGGGGAAAGCTAATACTCAATAGAGTGCCCCATAGAAAGACACTATCTATTTCATATGAGAAATGGAAAGGTAGAAAACCCAACTTAAAATATTTCAAAGTGTGTGGATGTCTAGCGAAAGTCCAAGTTCCTATACCTAAAAGCGTGAAAATAGGACCAAAGACTGTGGACTGTGTTTTCATCGGATATGCTACAAATAGCAAAGCATATTGATTTTTGGTTCATAAATTCGAACATTCGGATATCCATGATAATACGGTAATAGAATCAGCTAATGTTGAGTTCTTTGAACACATTTATCCGTATAAGACTAGACATGAGATGTCTAGCGAAGGGTCTAAATGACCTAAGGATGAACCAAGGAAGAATATACATAATGAAGATAATCCAAGGCGTAGTAAGCAAAACGTCGACTTTCTTCGGATCAGATTTTGTAACATTTCTTCTTGAAAATGAACCTCTAACGTTTAAAGAAGCGATGTCGTCTGCGGACTCATCCTTTTGGAAAGAGGCTGTCAACAGTGAGATTGATTCAATCTTGAGCAACCATACTTGGGAGTTGGTTGATCTTCCTCCAGGAAATATACCTTTAGGTTCTAAATGGTTCTTCAAAAGGAAAATGAAAGTTGATGGTACTATTGACAAATACAAGGCAAGACTTGTAGTGAAAGGCTTTAGACAAAAAGAAGGCCTAGATTATTTTGACACATACTCGCTAGTAACAAAGATAATGTCCATTCGGATGTTGGTTGCATTAGCTGCGGTATATGATCTTGAAATCCATCAAATGGATGTGAAAACTGCATTCTTAAATGGAGAATTGGAGGAAGAAATTTACATGAAACAACCCGAGGGTTTTGTGGTTCCTGGTAAAGAAAGGAAAGTGTGCAAACTTGTTAAGTCACTTTATGGACTAAAACAAGCACCCAAACAGTGGCATGGAAAGTTTGACCAAACCATGTTGGCAAACGAATTCATGATAAATAAATGTGATAAATGTGTTTACATTAAAGACACTTTAAATCACAAAGTCATTGTTTGTTTGTATGTGGATGACATGTTGATCATCAGTAGAGACATTTCTGACATAAATGCTACGAAACGAATGCTTGAGAGCAAGTTTGATATGAAAGATCTTGGAGTTGCGGATGTGATCTTAGGGATAAGAATTCATAAAACTCCACAAGGGTTGGCATTGTCACAGTCTCATTACATTGAAAAGGTACTTGACAAGTTCAAGTATTTGGATTTCAATATTGCCAAGACTACATTGGATGTGAGCTATGCACTTCGAAAGAATGAAGGTGAAAGTGACTCACAATTAGAGTATGCAAGAGTGTTGGGAAGTTTGATGTACATCATGAATTGTACGCGACCAGATATAGCATGCGCTATTAGTAAATTGAGTCGGTACACGAGTAATCCCAATCAAACTCATTGGATGGCAATGAAAAAAGTTTTGGGGTATCTAAAATATACTCAAGACTATGCTTTGCATTATAACAAATATCCAGCGGTAATTGAAGGATATAGTGATGCAAATTGGATCACTGGATCGAATGAAGTAAAATCCACGAGTGGATATGTGTTTAATTCAGGTGGAGGAGCAGTCTCTTAGAAATCATCCAAATAGACATGTATTGCCCGTTCTACAATAGAATCTGAATTTATCATGTTAGATAAAGCCGGTGAAGAAGTTGAATGGCTCCAAAATTTCTTGGAAGATATTCCTTATTGGCCCAAATCTTTGGCACCAGTATGCATACACTGTGATAGCCAAGCTGCGATAGGTAGGGCAGAGAGCAGGATGTATAACGATAAATCTCGTCATATAAGACGGAGACATAATACCGTTAAAGAACTACTCTCTAGTGTAATTATCACAATTGACTATGTAAGGTCAAAGGATAATGTGTCGGATCCACTTACAAAAGGCCTGTCTAGAGAGGGAGTTGAGAGATCATCGAAGGGAATGAGTTTACGGTCTAGGACAAGTCATCATGGCGGTAACTCTACCTTGCAGACTGGAGATCCCAAGAGCTAGGTTCAAAGAGATCAAACAAAGTTGTGACTGACGGTTCAACATTGTCAATAAACTCAACTCATTCTCACAATGAAGACAATGTTTAGGAAACAAGGATAAAACTTATGGTTGGTAGTCTTTTAATGGTTTCTAAGTTTGGCATATTTGACCAAATAGTTTGATCTATAGGATTGAAACGTTTAGGAATCACATATGTGAGGGTGAAGTGGAAGCCGCTTCAAGGAGAATGATAGTAAAGACCTATTCTCTACGCTCTCATAAAACCAGGTCGTGTTTATTGCTGAAACGAATAAAATCGTGAGAACCATAAACAGTAAAAGATTGTTTGTGTGACTTGTGTTGTCTAGGTGTACACTAAAGTTCGACGGTTCAAGGATATCACATCTACCAATTGACCGAGTGCATCCGATACAAGTTCACTACGAAAAGTTCAAAGGGAAACCTACTTATCCAGATGCAATTAGTTTTTGCTTGTTGATCACACACTTGTCCGAATATTTTTAAATGAAATATCCATTCCCCATTCATGTGGGGGATTGTTGGGTTCTAAGTGTATTGTGAATGAAAAATGGAGGGAAAGTGAAAGAGTAAGATTTCACTTTAAGAAAGTTAAGTTCTCCCACATTGGTGGGAGAAAGAAACTTCTTAATGTTTATATTGGAACACTCCCCTTCATGTGGATAGTGAGGCAAGAACAAGACAAGTCTCGCGCCTTCGTCGTCGTCGCTCACTCAACTCGGCTTCGGCTTCGGATTTGGATTTGGATTTGGAAAATGATCGATCGAGAGATTATCTTTTTGGACAAAATTCATTTGAAACTTGAGATTTAGTGAAGTTTTTAATCCAAAAATCCGATACGAAAATATTCTCCATTTGTGGACGCACATGGCAAGTGCGGACGCATGTCACAACGCACCTCGAAGGGACGTGACCTTTCGAAGCACTGTTTGAAGACAAAAAGGTCGACCTGCCCGCACAGGTGGTCACCTGCGGCCGCAGGTGGCCAACGCAGATGATTCTGCTTCGGGCCATATGTCACCTGCGGACGCAGGTCGACCACTTGCGGGCGCAGGTGGTCATGTCTGTTCCAAAAAGTGCATCCGTTTGAGAACCATTGCTTCTCTTTTGAAGAACCACCTTTTGGCTATAAATACCTGAATTTTTTTCTCAGATATAGTGACGAATTTTAGTGAAAGAAAAACTTCTTCTTCTTCTTGAAAAACTCAAGTGTGATCATCGAATCGTTGAGTGTGTTCGTTGTTCGACAGAGTTTGAGGTACCATTCTGTCGAAGTGATTCATTTTATCCTGGGAGGATATATTCCGTAACCTCGAGTACTTGAGGGGATTAATTTCCTTAAGGACACACCGTGAATTCGGTGGACTTGAATCTTCATTTTTCATCTCTTTCTAAACGATGGTTTTGCTATTTTTTCAGAAAATAGTTTGAACTTCATTTTGTTGACGTTAATAAGTTGGGTTGAACTTATTTTAAAGTTCAAAGTTGTGAAACACAAAGTTGCAACTTTATGTGATTGTTCTTATTTAGTTTGAACATGTTATTGTTGAAAATACAAATTTTACCAAACCTAGAAAAGAACAGTTTAAGAATAAAAGATAGTAAGATCTAACACTCGAATTCTAAAAGAAATTTTAGCTTCAAAGTTTGTTTAAATTTTGTCACACTTCATTTTTTAAACGATAAGTTAACTGATCTTCGGAACTAAATTGGATTAGATTAATTTAATATTTTAAAATTAAAATTAAAATATTCTAAAACTATACGAAAAATAGTATAAATTATTCTCCCAATATAATCCTTTTTAAAAAAATAATGATTAAAAATTATGTAATTTGACTCTCGAAAAGTGAAACGTGACAAATTGTTTAAAACAAAAAAAATAATGGAATAAGGAATGGTCTTCCATTTTTGTTCTCCGAATGTTCGCTCTTCAATTTTTGTTCCACAAAGTGTGGGGTCTTGAAATTTTTTACCGCTAAATAAATTCTAACGCTTGCCTATAAAGTAGAACTTGTGGTCAATTGAGCAGGTTCACTGTCTTAAAATGTTCTGAATGTCTGTCTTATGAGCAAGAGTTAGATCGTCTATCTTATGGGTAACATCTCTAAGTTCTAACTTTTGCCTATAAGGCAGAACTTCTGGTTAATTATCCAGGTTAATTGTTTTGAAATGTCATGAACATCAATCTTATGGGCAAGAGTTAGAATGTTTGTCTTATGGACAAAATTTATTAAGTGGAGTCAAAAAATCAAGACTACTCTTTATGAGGGCCATTTTTGTAAGAGTTTTTTTTATGGAGACAAAATACCAAAACAACCCATTTTAGGGTCATTTATGAACTTAACCCATCAATACATCCTCACTATGTAACATCATACTCTATTAGCTTAAGATATGAATACAAAAGAATTAGTTCCGAAAGTTAAGTTATTCATCTATTTTAATCCAAATGCCCTCATAGAGACCAAAGAAGTGTTCCAAGAACTACAATGAACAAATGGAACAAAAAAGACTAAAGGAAAGAGGGAGCACACAATACTCACAAAGAATTTTCATATGCTAGACATGCAGACATCATAGGTTGGTCCTTATTTTCTATTGTCACCATCTTTGGAAGAAAAATGTTATTTAGGAAATAAGAATCAGGTTTCTATCTAAATTGTAAAGTCACTTTTATATAATTAGAAATTTAAAAAATAAAGTAATTATCATATGTCCTTATTGGGTTCTTACAAAAAAATTAAATCGGCCCAGGCACATTTTATTCAAAATAAAATCATCCAATAAGCTATGACCCGGGTCCAAATGGGCCAGGGCCGAAACAAAATCAGTCAAAAACTAATAAGGAAACAAAATCTATCCTGAAAATCAAAAAAGTAAAAACGGAAAAGAGAGGAAAACTCTAGAAATCTCAAGAATCTCTAGTCAGTTCAATCCTCAATCCGTTAATCTTCTTCCTTTAACTTCGGCCAAGCTGTTGGTGATGTTGATGAACACCGAAGAAACGAAACCAGCTCCAAATCACGATCTATTAGCTGCTGATTTGTGTATAACAATGAGCTTGGGAGTATTTCACAAAGACACTTTAAATCTCACAACCTCATGAAATCAAACCCAAACCATTAACGAAAACTTAAAAATAAAAAATTGGACCGGTACTCCAATAATTTTTATTTACAAAATCATTTAAAAACTGTAAACCAAATAACCTCATATATCGATAAACTAATAATATTTTTTTATTCGATTTATCAGTTAAACTGATTTTTCACACCCCTAAATGAAACGTTTGCGAAATTAAAATGTGTAGCTGACATGTTGGATAAATACTGGAGGTAGAATAATGCATCTTCCCGTTAGTTATTTATTGGAGTGGTTTAAGTTAAACAGAGGCTCGCAGTTGATATATATTCACGAGCAAGTGAATCACAAGTACACTACATTTCAGAACAAACACACGGCGCCGCCAAAAAGTGTAGCACCACCTTGAATTCAGCCTTGGCTGATTGAGCCCAATTGACACCCTACAAATATATGCACCTAGTAATACCCATTTATATTTGTATCAGTTCGTAATAATTTAAAAACCCAACATCGAATGTACTACTTTTTTTTTTTTTTTTGTGCGTACTCCAACCTAGAGTGTCATGGCAATTGAAACATAGCATATGCCCTGGCCAATTTTTTTATTCATGTTTTTGTCATGTCCCATAAACTGTAGATTCATAAAGTTCCAGATAAAGAAAATTGGCACCCAACTAAAAAATGGAGCTTCACAAATTTTTTGTTTCACCTTTGGGGCGACATCTCTCAAGTCCACCCCACTTGTGTAACTTCAATTTTTATTAAGCTTCTGAAAAATTTTTGTAACATACTTTATCCAGGACTCCCCAAAATTTCATTCATTTATCCAGAGAGAACAAGAGGGAACTGGAGAAGATCAGAAGCATGAACACAGCACCATATCAATGCATATATCATTTCTAATGAAGCGGGAGGGATAACTCTTGGGAAATAGAAAGAGAAGAAAATACAAGACAGAAACTAAGTTTTTTCCTTTACAAAAAGATGTGCCACCCTCTAGTCCAGCAACCCACTCTTCTAATGAAAGATGTTGCTGCAGGCCGTCTCTGCATAATCATGTCTTCTTTAACCTACAATACAAAGTAGAATAATAGTCAGAAGAAAGGATCCTGAGCAAAGACACTTGAGCGTAATGGAAGCTAACATCCAAAATATAAAGAATCAAGAAGCAACATGACAAACTAAAAGGAGTTGAATTTTCCGGAATGTAGTTAGAATTTAAACTTGGAACACTGGAAAATATAATTAGAAGAAATTCCATTCGTGAAAATATTACCCCCTGTTTCAATTTGTGTTTTGCTTCCCTTTTTAAACTGTTTTGAAAAGAATGTCAGTTTATTATACTTATTAATTCTTGAACTTCAACAACCACATGACATGTTTAAGACCACAATTTCGAAGGATGAATTTGTACATTACACACATCATTGGGTTAAAGACCACAAGATTCAAAAGTCCTCTTAAACTCGTGTCCAATTAAACTAAGACATAAAATTGAAAAGAGGGAGTATTCAAGAATCTTATGGCAAGGAGCAGAGTTACAACTTGAGAAAATACCTCGTCCCAGAATTCAGGACAGAGGATGGCAAATTTAGATACTGAAAAGAATTTCCCTCCATATGGGTACGACTAATTTATTTCTGTACAAATTCTATAGCTTCTTCAGAATTTATTAACTTGGTATATATGGAGAACGCATAAAAAGGTGCCCCTTGAGGGACGGTGAGGGAGCAAAGACCCACAATGAAGTTGTTGCCAGATTATGCAAATTAGACCAAACAAATGAGCATTTAAATATAACTGTAATGCTTTCAAGAGTACATCTACAATGCGCAAATAATTACCTGAAGCTACGATCATTTTGGAGCTGAAGCATCAAATAGCTCCCTCCGGATCTGGTGTAATTGTGAGCGTCGGCTTAAATGAGATAACTGGTGTGTAGCTGAGCTCATACGTCACTTGCCTTGACCCAAAGATGTTGAACTTTCCTACACTACTATGAGCAACCTCTGCGTCAGAACCCCTTTTAAAGACTACCCTAGCACGAGAAGACTCCTGACGAACTTCAGTTTCTAATTCCTTCAATGGCCCAAACCGCCTAAACATTTTATTAAGGCTCATTTCAGATGGAAGAGCACCAACCTCTGCAAAAATTAAAATGAGTTCTGCTGGCTCATGCTTCCTCTTCTCAATGTCCTCAGGAGGAACAGCTGTTGTCATGTCATAATCAGCAATGGATTTTCGTTTTCTAGTGTATGATCTACGACCCGGTTTATTGGATTTCTCTGGCTCATGAACCGTGAGCTGATGTTCTCCTTCCCCACTTTGACTATTCTGCAATGGCTGCTCCTCCCCACAGTTTTGTACAATCCTGTCTGTCCAATAAGAATCATTTACATCGTCGAACTCAAATTCTTCAGCAAAACCAGCTACATTTTGTGAAGCTCTTTTCTTACGACCACCACCAGGTCTTCCCACCAATGAATTCTGCCTCCGTGATTTCTGGCCCACAGCAACTGAATTTCTAAAACCTGAAAAGAAAGCAGTGATGGCTTTTAAGAAGCTGTATCTTTTCAATGGAGCCAATGCCACCAACTGAAGTTGTGAGAGCAACTCAGTTGAAGAAGGTAGTTCAGTTGGAATCACATTTTTTCCCTTTGGAGGGTCCTGTAATTGAACATCAGCCCCATTTTGATCACTGTTGCACTTCAGAAGTGTGCTTGAACGAGTTAATTGGCTTGCCACTCTTTGAATGCATTCACCAATACGAAAGGACGGCTTAGGAGACACAGACGCTGTGGTTGACACTTTAGCAGCATAAACACTTGTTTTCTTGTCCGATCCATCAGTACGAGAATCAACAGCCTTCCTCTTTTTGCTGGAAGTGAATGTTTTTTCATCTGAATCATCCACACCATCTGGAGAATACTCGCATTCCATATCATCCATCAGCTCTGACAAGCTTCGCTCTTTCATTTTTTTCTGTGAGCTATCTTTTGAACTGTGCTTACGTTTGTGAGCGGAAACTTTACTGGTGGGATGTTGCTCACTGTGTTCCGAAGCATGACCGTTATCATCAATTGCACTGTCCACATGTGGAATTTTGGAGTCATTTTCCAGCAATTCTCCACTTAACAAGAATTGTGGTGGCAGACGATATCCTTTGAAGTGACAAAAGGCCACTAGCTGAGCTCGAGCAATAGTGAGATCCAATCTATCAGCCCGGTAAGTTGGTGATAGGGCCAATGCTTTCATATAGTGCATGAGCTTATCAGGTTCAAAGGAAGCAACTCCAGTTGATTTGTCCACTCCATATCTTTTGCTTGATTCTTCACGAATCCCAGTGTTCTCCACAATCTGACATGAAATTTCATCATAGGAATCTTCAGGTGTGCATGAGCACGCAAGGCCAAGTTCAACCCGCCTTGAAACCTCTTCTAAAGCACAATCTATAGCGTTTTGAAATGTTTCTGAATTACTTTGCTTCTCAATCTGGGAGAAATGAGAACAGAATGGCCTCAAGACAGACGCATCGTTCCAAGCAAAAGTTCTATCTCCAAAATAAGCTACCAAAAAGCTGTCTTTCTTGTGGTACTTGATGGCCTTTTCTGAAGCATCAGAAGGATCAAATATCTGTCCAGGCCACCATGGATGGCTTCTAACCTTTCCCCAGACTAAATCAGAAATAGAGTACTCGCCCTCATTTTCTGGTGGAACGAGATAACCAGGATGCATATTCAACAAGCTCACAGGCTTCTCATTCAACATCACTGCGTGGCTAGTCTCGGATGCAACTTCTTCAGTTCCTTTGTCTTCCTCTGGAGATTCCTGCACAATACCAGGATGAAGCTTCTCAACTTCGCCTTTCTCTTGCTCATTTGTAACCTTCATTTCTGGAACATGCACATGGAAAACAAGACCCTCAGTTGCCTTAAAAGATTCCTGGTCCTCATTGATTTGATTCATCTTGGCATTGCTGGTATTAGAAATACAAGTTTCTACAATTAGATCACTAACTGGAGGAGGGATATCAGCACCAGAATTTATAGCAGCCTGAGATTTTACAGCACCCTTTAAGTTAGAGTTGTTCTCTTCATTTAAAATTTTATGGGCAGTTGCAGCATTCCCGGCATCAAGATCCATCTCAAAAGCAAGCAAATTAACATGCTCCACCGCACCCTCTTGACTCACAGAGGATTCAGATACTTCGATAGTATTTGAATGCATTCCTGTAACAGCACCTTCTTTTGTATCATGAACCAGATCATCACCTTGAACAGGACCTTCTCCAAGAGCAGTGTCTTTAGCCTCCACTTTGTGTTCAGCCTCAACCTTAACTTCAGTCATAATGTCATCCTTAGATGGCACTGAACTCTTATGGGGATTGCCTTCTTTTCCAGCATAGGTATCAAAAAGCAATAAGCTCTCATTCTCAACATGCTGCAGCATGTCACCATCCAAACCTTCTGGCCGCAAGTGTGTTACCTTGTTTGTTTCAGCCCCAGTGTTCACATCACTTGTGCTAACCAGAGTTTCAAGAGACGCCCTTGTTTCATCTTCCAAAATACTTTTACCCACGGTGCAACTTAAGCTTGTTGCGGTAGTTCGAAGCTTGGCATCCCCATCCTTGTCCATTTCAACACTAGCTCCATCATTTCGGCAAGCTGGTTCACAAGGGGTTTCCAAGGGTCCAATTCTTGCATCATTTTCCAACCTGGCATCAACCTCCACTATATTCAGACTTCCATCGTTCATAGGAAAAGTCAAAGTGCCAGTTGTCCCGGGACGAACCGTCTCGACTTCCATCTCATCAAGATTTTCAGTATCATGAGCACTAGCCTGTACAGAAAGTGGGAAATCATCATGAGTAACTTCACTATCTCCATCTGCTACCTTAGGCTGCACATCTGGCAACTCATCTGAACCACCTAACCTCCCATTATCACTGGATATCGGAACTTTACAACTTGAGACCTCACTACCATCTACTAAAGACACCTCGTTATGATTGCCAGTTTGGATTTCCATATGAGAAGTTTCTACCTGTGTACATAAAGTAAAATTGCTTTTATCTTCATGCATGTTATCAACCTTGAATTCCCGAACCTCAGCATGGTTTATTTTCTCACAGGAAGAACCAATAACCCCATTCTCTGCAGCCAAATCATCCTTAAAGCTATGATCTTTCTTCCCAGGGTGCGACTGCACATTGTTACCATTGCTACCTAAGGAGTGATCATGAGCAACTGGGGTGTGCTCAGCTGACATTCTTGAATCACCACTAACTACCATAATATCTCCTCCCTTATCTTCAGGGATTTGACTGTTTGGTCTCAAAGAGTCCATTTCATCAGCACAATTGCTAGCAGAATCTTGAGACACTGGTATATCTACACCCAAACTATCATGCTCGTGACCTGCAGGAACCTGATGGCACATGTTAATTATCTGACCATCATGGTTAATTGTCTCCGCGAGTTCAACCACTGCATCTGAATTGCTATTCTTATCCTTGTTAGGCAACCCACCATCTTGATCATAAACATCAGTTTCCATGGGTTCAACATCAAGGTGTGAATTCTCATCCTCGTTGCCCAAGCCAACTGTCTCCTTATCATGGACATCAGTTTCCAGGGTATTAACCTCTGAATGTTTTTTCTGTACCAATCCACTGTGCGGATATGAATCCTCATCCTTGTTTAAGTCATCTCTCTGCTGATCACGGACATCGGTTTCCATGGGTTCCACTTCTGAATGTGCTTCTGATGCCATTAGACTATCCTGGTGTGAATTCTCATCCTTGTTCCCCGAGGCATCTCTCTTCTGATCATGAGCATCGGTTTCCATGGTTTCAACTTCTGAATGTGTTTTTTGAACCATGCCACTGTCCCCTGACACAGCTCCTTCAGATGGATGATCTGATATCTGAACCTTTGCATGACCAGAAATATCTTTTTCACTAGCCTGGCCAACTATCTCTCTGACTGAACTTTCATCTTTTTCAGAAGAATCCAATCTCAGATTGCTAGCCTCTTCAGTTTCAAGATTTAAACTTTCTTGCGGCACAAACGAAGAAGATCCAACCAGAGGTTCAATTCCAGGATTCCACACCCCATCATCAGAAAGACCTGGTCTTTGCAATGTCAATTCAGCACTCTCTTCAACAGATAAAGTGCTCCTAACAACATTCTCCTCAGCCTCCTCATCTCTAACTCTGGTGTGGACTTGCTCTAAAACTCTATCAGCTGTTTCACTTGGCAACCTGGGAACAGCCTCACTGTCCACTGTCTCAGCAACACCCCTGGATGACCCTACAACATCAAGTGAAGTCAAATCAGCACGGGCAGTAGATTCAGTGCTCCTGGCAACATCCTCCTCACTAACACTGAAGTTGACTTTATCTACAACAGAACAGGCTGTTACACTTGGCACCACGGGAACAATCTCAGTGCCAGCTGCCTCGGCGACATCCCTGTATGACCCTGCAACTTCAAGTACACCTTCAACCCCGTTTCCAGTATTCCCATCATCCTCTTGGCTGGACAAATCTTTAGCACCCCTTAATTGAAAATCTCTATGCTCATCCAAACCCTCGTGCCCCAATTCACCACCATCACCACAGACTCCATCAACAAACACATCAGAACCTACCACCTCTACCATTATCTCCCCACCATCTCCATCATCATAAGGCTCATCATCCTCCTGTCCCAAATTATCCGTAAGGGTTTCATCATCACCTTCATGCGCAGTGACCCCTTCTTGTTCATCCATGGTTACAGAATCTGGGTACAAGGAAAGAAGCAATCTTTCAAATTTATATTTCAAGGAAGAATCACCGATGATTTAAAGAAACCATAAAACCCTAATAACAAAATTAAGCAGGCGGATCTACAGAATCAAGAAAACGGCAAGAATAATTCAAGATTCACACAACAAGCATAGATTCAGATGGTATTACAAAGTACAATATAACAAAACAAAAGAAGAAGAAGAAGAAGAAGAAGTAGAGAAAAAGATTTTGTGTACCTCTTGAACTATTCGACTGAGTTTATGAGGGTTTACTGTGTGAGAGAGAAAGAGAGAGAAAAGGGGTCTTTTCGCGATTTCAAGATTTAAGGGGAAAAAATAACGAAAAAGAAAAAAGAAGTGAATTTGAAACAGAAAAGTAATAGCCGAATCAAGTGCTTGATTGTCCTTTCTGAATCTTTGAAACATAGTTGCACTTCCACAGTGCGCTGTTGAGAATATCCAACCACATTTTGACACGCTCCTGATTTCACTCTTCCAACCAGCAGGATTATGTGCGTTTTTAGTTTGAGTTGGAACTTCATAGTACACTAGCTAACTTCCGCTTTTAGCTAACTTTGTAGTCAAAACTACCCTTACGTTCGTTTATTAGTTACTTCTGTCATTAGTTACTCCCTTCGTTTCAATTTATGTGATGTACTTTGATTTGGCACGAAGTTTAAGAAATAAAGAAAGACTTTTGAAACTTGTGGTCTAAAATGAGTTATAGATATTTGTGTGGTTGTAAATCATTTCATTAAGGATAAAGTGAGTATTTTAAAATTAAATTGTTACCAAATATAGAAATGTGTCATTCTTTTTGAGACTGACTAAAAAGGAAAGTGTGTCATATAAATTGGGACAGAGGGAGTATATTATACACTTTTTTATACCTCTACCATTTACTAAGTGGCGTTTGCCATGAAAAAAACAAAAAAACAATATTTTCAAAACTGGAGTTGAAGTTTGAGTTAACATTATGTTTGGTGATACTTTTTATGATAAATATATAGAATTTAATATAATTTTAGAAAAGATATGAAATTTAATTTAAATGACATTAATTTATAAAAATAAAAAATTTAGGGTAAATTTGAAAAAGATAAATTTAAAAAGTGAAAAAGGTGAAAGTGAAAACAGAGGTTTGAAATTTTTATAGCCAAACTGTCATGACCCAATTTCTGAGTCATGATGACACCTACTATGCCCCACTAGTAGGTAAGCTAAACCGTAGTCTGAAACGACAAGTAATAGGCTAAATGGCGGAAGATAAAGAAATTACCAGAAAATAACATATACATAGATAAAAATAGAGAGGGAGCAAAAGAATATCCCACGACCTAGTAAGGCCGGTACAAGAGCCACTAACCAAAAGAATAAGAGTACTAGTAGTATCGATATACAAATAGTCTCAAATGTAAAGACTGTCTAAAATAAAGGAAGGAGAGGGAATCAGCTCCGGCTTCGAAAGCTCACCCTATCTCCGGATCCTGTAAGCAAGCTAGCTGCTAGTACTCAGATCTTCACCATAAAAGATGCAGAAGTGTAGTATGAGTACCAAAACAACGGGTACTCAGTAGACATCATCGACCGACTGAGCTAAATCAAAATAAAAGTATATTAAAATCTGAGGATGTAAAATAAGTCAAGGGAGAGGGGCAAACCCGAGAACATGCTCTGATATAGATAAATAAAGGAAGAAACACGCAATACCAAAATTAAAGTAACTACTACAACCCAACTAGGCCACCATAAGCCTAGAGGGTACAAACAAGAGAAGACTAATCCAAACGAACCCCCATAAGCCCGATAGATGTAGTCAAGGAATAAACCATTACCATACTTATGAACGTTTCCATACCACAACTCACCGGACTCGAACCGGTACCATAACACCATGAAATAACCTATAAACACCGAACTTGAACCGGAATTCCCTTCTCATAACTCACCACAAATGCCGAACTCGAATCGGTAATTTAGTACCATAAATAGATAGAGTATGCCGGACACGAACCGGTCTTTAAATGCCATAACTCCGTAAAAAATGTCGAACTCAAACCGGTCTTTAAATACCACAAATCGATAGAATATATCGAACTCAAACCGGTCTTTAAATGCCACAAATCGATAGAATATATCGGACTCAAACTGATCTTTAAATGCCATAAATCGAGATCATTAACCTAGCCCCGAACTAAGCATATGCTATGTAGTCTAAGGCTCAAGATTAAGGATAATATCGCGAAAGAAGGCCTCCTAAGTTTATAAGGAAATAAGAGTGGCATCACAACACCAAAGCATCAATTTACCTAAGGAAGGGTAAATGGATCGATTCTACCTCCGAAACGGCTCTCAAATAGGCCAAATAATCCAACTTTTACTAGCTAAGCAACCAACCGTAAATTCCAACCCAAAACTTACATAAGATCATACTAATACCATAATTAAGCTCAATCTATAAGCAGGTTAAGCCTACCCTACCTAGACACCGAAGAAAGCTCGATAAAGTCCGCTAAAGTGGTGCCTTTCCCTTTCTAGAAGCCTCCACACGATGCCACGCTATCAAAAATAACAAGCTACTCATCAATACGAGAAAAATAATACCCACATTGCATTTAAATGCATCGGGTCCAAAATCGAGTCGAAAATCCCATGTGGGGCTTGCTTACGGAATCACAAGTTTGAAACCGTCAAAACGTCCCTCAAGGCTGAAGAATCATTTACCCTTAACAATGGATAAATTCCTAGCATAATAACATTCAAAATCAACCCATCAATGAACTAGGGTTATAACTTTAAAATGGGGAATATACCGATAAATTTTTGAAAACTTACGATAATATTTGATGAGGAAACATTCCCACGCACTCTCCAACTCACCCTGCACACCCACGTATCGGCTCTCTCACTTTCTTATCCCTCTAGGGTATTTAATATTTTTGGGACTTGTATAAAATGAAGAAAATTAGGTTTGGCATGTATTTATACTACCAAGGGTCCGTTCATCGCAAACGTTGGGACCCCACCATGAACGTGACCTTGAACCAGAAGGACCCTTCGCGAATGTGAAGGCCGGCTAGCTAATGTGATCACCCTAAGGCTTGGCCTTCGTGAATGCAGCCAAGGTCTAGCCAACGTGATGGCCTAAATGGTTCTAAACACCAAACGAATTGCCCGATAACCGAACTATCAGCTCCAGCAAGTCATAAATGACTTGGGGCAGCTATGGGAAAGCTTTAATATAGAGAAGTAGAAAATAACAAGGAGGTTCATTACAACATCCACTACTAAAAAGACTTTAATTCGAGAAAGCAAAAGATTAAGAAGTACCTGAAGGCTCGAACAGGTGGGGATACTGGGTTCGTATATCACTCTCGATCTCCCAAGTACCCTTCACAACTGGACGGTGCCTTCACTGGACCTTAACCACTGGAATCTCTCTGGAGCGCAACCGCCTAACATCCCTCATTAAAGTGATGAATGGCTCCTCTACAGACGTCAACCTCTAGTCCAATTGAACCAAATCCTATCAAAGAATGTAAAACTCATCCGGGATATAATGCCGCAACATAGAGACATGGAAAACTGGATGAACAATTGAGAAATCTGGGGGCAAGGCCAATTCATAAGCTACCTCTCCAACTGTCTGAAGTATCTCAAATGGACCAATATATCTGGGGCTGAGCTTACGCTTCCTCCTGAACCTCATCACGCCCTTTATGGGTAATATACGGAGGAAAAATCAATCACCAAATCCAAACTTCAAGGCACGAAGTCTATGATCAGTGTAACTCTTCTGCCTACTCTGAGCTGCTCTCAACCTATCCTGAATCACTTGCACCCTATCCAAGGACTCACGAAGCAAGTCAGTGCCACGGGGTATAATCTCTAAAGTCTCAAACCAGCCTATCGGAGATCGATAACGCCTACCATATAATGCCTCAAATGGTGCCATATCATTGCTCGAATGGTAGCTATTGTTATAAGCGAACTCTGCCCAAGCTAAGTGCTCCGCCCACTGACCTCCAAAATCCATCACGCACGCGCGAAGCATATTCTCAAGAACCTGAATGATCCACTCCGACTGACCGTCAGTCTGAGGATGGAATACGGTGCTAAGGTCAACCTGAGTACCCAACTCCTCCTGACAAGTCCTCCAGAAGCTAGAAGTAAACACTGAGCCTCGATCATAAATAATGGATACGAGTACACCATGAAGGCAAACTATCTCTCGAATTTAGATACGGGCTAACCTCTCGGCACTGAAGGAGATCTGAATTGGGATAAAATAAGTCGACTTGGTCAACCAATCCACGATGACCCAAATACTGTTAAAATCACATAGAGAATGAGGTAAACTAGTTACGAAGTCCATAGTAATCCGCTGCCACTTCCACTCAGGCATGGGTAGCCTCTAAAGCAATCCCTCTGGTCGCTAATGCTCGGCTTTACCTATTGACAATAATAGCAACGAGCTATAAAGTTTGCAACATCTCTATTCATGCCATTCCACCAGTAATTCTGCCACAAATCTTTATACATCTTCACTTTCCCAGGGTGAATAGAATATCTGGAGCTATGAGCCTCTCGTAGTATCAACTGAATCAAGTTTCCAACCCTCGGAACACAGATGCGGCCATTTAATCTCATAATACCCTTTGAATCTAGGGTAACCTGACTAGACTCACCTCTCGCCACTTGATCACGGATATCATAAAGCCTACTATCCTCAAACTGGCGACTCTGAATCTGCTCAAATAGGGTAGACCTAGCCTCGATACTCGCAAGGATCCTCTCGGAGTATGAAATATTGAGTCGAACCAACAAATTAGCTAAGAACTGAACGTTCAAAGCCAACGGCTGCTCTGAAGCTTAAATAGAAGCCAAACTACCCATGCTCACCGCCTTCCGGGTCAAGGCGTTCGCTACTACGTTTGCCTTGCCCGAATGGAATAGGATAGAGATATCATAGTCCTTCAGCAACTCAATACACCTATGATACCTAGAATTTAACTCTCTCTGAGTCATAAGGTGTTGAAGACTACGATGGCGGTGTAGATCTCCCAATGAACACCATACAAGTAGTACCTCCAAATCTTAAGCGCAAAAACCATCGCCGCCAACTCCAAATCATAAGTAGGGTAGTTGCACTCGTGAATCTTAAGCTGCCTCGATGCATAAGCAATAACTCAGCCTTGCTGCATTAGAACACAACCCAAACCAATACTAGAAGCATCACAATAAACTGTAAAACCCTCACCCTCAACAGAAAGGGTCACTATCGGAGCTGAAGTGAGTAAGCTTTTGAGAATCAGAAATCTCAACTCACAATCCTCAGAGCACTAAAATGAAACTTCCTTTCTAGTTATTCTGGTCATAGGGGATGCAATAGAAGCAAAACCCTCAACAAATAGTCAATAGTAACCTGCCAAACTAATAAAGCTACGAACCTCAATCGGAGATGTAGGTCAGGCCCTATCACGAATAGTGTCAATCTTTGCTAGATCCTCCATAATCCCATTCTTAGACACCACATGCCTTAGAAATATATCAGAATTGAGCCAAAACTCGCACTTTGAGAATTTGGCATAAAGCCTATGGTCTCTCAAAGTCTGGAGCACTATTCTCAAATGGTGCTAGTGTTCCTTCCTACTCCTTGAATATACAAGAATGTCATCAATGAAAACAATAACAAAGGAGTCCAAATAGGGCCTGAAAAATCGATTCATCAAATCCATAAACACTGCTGGGGCATTAGTCAACCCAAAAGACATCACCAGAAACTCATAATGGCCGTATTGAGTCCTGAAGGCTATCTTAGGGATATCTTCAGCCCAAATTCTCAACTGATGGTAACCCGATCTCAAGTCAATCTTAGAGAACACTGCCGCACCCTGAAGCTGGTTAAACAAATAGTCAATATGAGGCATAGGGTACTTATCTAAGTCTACCATATCTAATACAATAAGACCGACCCAAGTATTAAACTCTTGAACGGTCACCATGCATGATCTATAAATCAGATCTACTATTAAAGAATCACCCATGGGAGTAGATACACATAATGGCTCAGATAAAGGCTCCTAAGACAACTCTAACCATGGTGCATAATAAGCAGAAACATAAGAATAAGTGGATCCCGGATCAAACAAAGCAATAGCTGGTCGACGACACACTGAAATCGTACCTGTAATCACAACATCTAAAGACTCTACCTCCAGTCTACCAGGTACAACATATAAATGACCTCGCCCACCACCTGGCTGGGCATCTGATCTATCATTCGTCCTACCTCCTGAGAATCTTCTTTAGAACTATGGAAACAACCCCTGCAATCCTGAACACCACCTCTAGCTAGAGGTGGCACTGATCTGATCGGCTAAATAGTCTGTGCTACAGGCTGATTCATCCCACACTGGGGACACTCTCTAGAGAAATGGCCAAACACTCAACAAGTATAGCAAGATCTCGGAATACCACTTGATCGAAGATCTGTCCGACTCAGAATAGCCACCATGGGTAGAAGACCCAGAAAGTGGACCACTTGGAGACTGGCCACTACTCTGGCCATAAGAATTACTGAAACTAGACTGATCTCCATTAGAAATCTAAAGTGATTCCTGAAAAGGCCTACTAGACTGACCTTGGTGTTGATATGACTGATGTGGAATGTACATACCCTGAGAACCTCTACCTCTGAACGGCGAGCCTCTATGGCTCCCACTAAAACTACCCTGATGATGTGGTATCTTATGGCTACCACCTTGGGTCTCGCGATGCATCTCCTTCGTAGTCTGGGCATAATCAGAAATCTCAACGAAAGACCTACCAGCAGTAACCAAACTCTGAGTAGCTATGTGAAGAGAAAGTCTCAGTCCCCTAACGTAACACCAAATCCTCTCATACTCGGTAGGAAAAATTACAGTAGCATGTCTGTCTAGCTAATGAAATCATTCCTCATACTCGAGAACTGTCGTAGAATCCTGCTATAACCCTATGAACTAATCTCTCAAGTGCTCATGAAGACTGTGGGGCATATACTTCTCCAAGAAGACATCGGAGAATTGAGTCCATGTCAAAGGGGGATATACAGCTGGTCTGGAATAAAAAAAACCTCTCCACTAATGTCTAGCAGCCAAGTCCAACTGAAAAGTAGTGTAATCGACCCCACGAGCCTCAATTAGGCCCAAATTACGGAGCCTAACCTCGCAAGTAGCCAGGAACTCAAATGCATCCTCACCTGGAGCACTTGTAAACCTCGAAGGAGTTAATCTCAGAAATCTACCCAACATCTTCTGCTCCTTAACCGAAATAAAAGGCTGGACGACTACTGGCTAAGTAATTACTGACTCTGGGGGAACCTGAACTCTGTGTACCGCAGGTACAGGTTGCGCCCCTACATCCATACTACTCTGATCTGCAGACTTTGCACCATCATACGGTGCACCACTAACTAATCCTAACAACTGGACTAAGGCATCTCTATTGCAAAGAAATAAACCTCGATGGATCTTGGACTACCCTTGGCCCACCAATGGCTGGGGTGGCTGAACCTGTGGAGCAATCTCTACCTCTGGAGCAATAACTAGATCCGGCGAAGGCTCTCTATCCGGCTACCTAGCTGAGGCTACAGCTCTACCCTAGCCACGACCCCTAGGTCGGCCATGACCTCTAGCAGGTGCCCTAGCAGCGAGCTTGGGGTCACCATCACTTGTCATTGTAGCTCGCATCCTAGCCGTTTGCGAAAGAATGAAACAATGAGAACCTTAGAAACCAACGCAGACTCGACGCACGAAATGAACAAAGAAAGCAAAGTAAACCTCATAATTTCTTATAGCCTCCCAAAGATAAGATATGAACGTCATCGTTTTGATCTGCGGTACTCTACTAGACACTTGCTCTTGTACCAACAGTACTAGTAAACCTAGGTGCTCTGATACCAATTTGTCATGACCCAATTTCTGAGTCATGATGACACCTACTATGTCCCACCAGTAGGTAAGCCAAACCGTAGCCCGGAACGACAAGTAATGGGCTAAGTGACGGAAGATAAAGAAATTATTAGAAAATAACATCTACATAAATAAAAATAGGGAGGGAGCAAAAGAATAACCACGATCTAGTAAGTTCGGTACAAGAGCCACTAACCAAAAAAATAAGAGTGCTAGTAGTATCGATATACAAATAGTCTTTAAAGTAAAGACTCTCTAAAATAAAAAAAGGAGAGGGGATCAGCTCTGGCTCCGAAAGCTCACCCTATCTCCGGATCCTGTAAGCAAGCTGGCTGAAATGTCAATGATGTCGGCTAGTACTCGAATCTGCACTAGAAAAATTACAAAAGTATACTATGAGTACCAAAACAACAGGTACTTAGTATATGTCATCTGTCAACTAAGCTAAATCAAAACAAAAGTATAATAAAATGCGAGGATGTAAATAAGTCAAGGGAGAGGTGAAAACCTGAGAACATGCTCTGACATAGATAAATAAATAAAGAAATATGTGATATCGAAATTAGAGTATGCTGGACTCGAACAGGTCTTTAAATGCCATAACTCGATATAAAATGTCAGACTTGAAATGGTCTTTAAATGCCACAAATTGATAGAATATGTCGGACTCAAACCAGTCTTTAAATGCCATAAATCGAAATCATTAACCTAGCCCTGAACTAAGCATATGCTATGTAGTTAAAGGCTCAAGATTAAGGATAACATCATAAAAGAAGGCCTCCTCAGTCTACAAGGAACTAAGAGTGATATCACAACCCCAAAACATCAATTTACCTAAGGGAATAAATGGGTCGATTCTAGCTCTGAAACAACTCTCAAATCGACCAAATAATTCAACTTTCACCAGCTAAGCAGCCAATTATAAATTCTAACTCAAAACTAATATAAGATCATACTAATACCATAATTAAGCTCAATCTATAAGAAGAGTATACCTAGCCTACCTAGATGCCGAAGAAAGCTCAATAAAGTCTACTAAAATGGGTCCTTTATCTTTTGAGAAGCCTCCGTATGATGCCACACCATCAAAAATAACAATCTACTCATCAATATGAGAAAAATAATACCCACACTGCATATAAATGCATCAGGTCCAAAATTGAGTCAAAAATCCTATGTGGGGCCTGCTTACGAAATCATAAGTTTAAAACCATCAAAACGTCCCTCAAGGCTCAAGGATCATTTACCCTCAACAATGGATAAATTTCGAGCATAATAACATTCAAAATCAACCCATCAATGAACTAGGGTTATAAATTTAAAACGGGGAATATACCAGTAAATTTATGAAAACTAACGATAATATTTGATGAGGAAACATTCCCACGTACTCTCCAACTCACTCCGAACACCCACATATCGACCCTCTTACTTTCTTATCTCTCTAGGGCATTTAATATTGTTTGGGACTCTTAGAAAATGAAAAAAATCAGGTTTGGCATGTATTTATATTGCTAGGGGGTCCCTTCATCGCGAATGCGAGGTCCCCACCGCGAACGCAACCCTAGACTTGAAGACCCTTCGCAAAAGCGAAGGCTGGCTTGCGAACGCAATGACCCTAAGGCTTGGCCTTTGCAAACGCTGCCAACGTCTCGCGAATGTGATGGCCTTCATGAGCGTGGACAAGGCCTCAGGAATGCGAAGGCCATTCTTGACCTGCACCAGCTAATGCTGCATCAACTAAACTTAGAAATCGCCAAGTTTCTAATCGAACCCTAGGGATTAGTTTGGGACTCCGTGATCACAAATGAACTATGCTACCCTATTAAATTCAACATTCCAGACTCAATGACAAAATTAAAATTAACATCCGGGGTCGTTTTGATGAAATGAGGGTCCTACACCCAAATGGCCATTTTAGTCAATTTTTTATCAATAGCCTAAAAAGAGTCCAAAAGCCTCGAGACCCGAACCAAAGGTCCCCCAACCTAAAATCAACATTTTGGATCTGATAAAATGTTTAGAATTGGTATACGAGACCGTCTACCTGATGTTTAGGCCCAGTAGCGAAATTTGAAAAGTGACGATTTCAAAACAGAGAAATGATTCTAAAAACCAAACGAACTGCCCGGTAACCGAACTGTTAGATCCAGCAAGTCATAAATGACTTGGGGAATTTATAGGAAATATCTAAAATTAGAAATAATGTGGAGAAGTAGAAATTGACCAGGAGGGTTATTACACAAACGTTGATTTTCAAAATGGCCAAAAGTTGAGTTGAAATTTGTAGTACTAGTTAACTTCGAGAAAAGTATCAAATGGTCCTTAATGTATAGGTATTGCTTTATTTTGGTCCTTGATATATCCCACTTGATTGAAATGGTCCTTAATGTATAACAAAAGATGTTCATTTTCATTCTTTATCCTAAGCCTAACAGATTTGTTAAAATAGTATTGTTAAATTTAATTGTGAACCCCACATGACTAACAAATCCACCATTGTTGTCTTCTTTGTTAGATCAAAAAAAAAAAAAGATCCATAAACTTGAACACCATTTTCTCTATTTTTCTAACAAAATTTACTATTTTTTCTTTTCTAAAATATTATTTTATCTCCAAAGCCAATTTTAGTTTTTAGGAGATATCCGGCCAGAGCAATGATGATATCACAAATTTCAAAACTTCTGGAAGAATGACAATTTCAGATTCTTCATCATTTCAGATAAGGGACAACTGATATTCTAGCCAACTTAGTCGAATACGGCAAAAGCAACATTTTCTTCACTACGATGATAAATTTTTTCTCTCAGATTGATAAACCAAATTTTAGAATTTGCTTGAGGAAGGGCAATTTCACATATGACTTTGGTTGATTGCTTCTTCTTTCTCTAAGTCATTCTTGCACCACGAAAGTGACCCTCCAAACATAGATCTTTTTTTATTTCTTTGGTGGATAGATTATATTGAATGAATTGAACTTGGTTCATTTTAGTTTTTTTTGGTGAGCTAAGGTATATACCCCTCTCAATAAAATATTTTGAAGATAAAATATTAAGTTTCTTTAGAAAAGTAGAGAAAATGATGTCAGATTTCATGAGTCTTTTTCTTTGGAGCTAACAAAGAAGAAAATAATGGTGAATTTTGTTAATTACGTGGGGCTAACAGTTAATTTAACAATCTTGTATTGATAAATTTATTAGGTTTAGGATAAAGGACCAAAATGAACTCCTTTTTATTATATATTAAGGATCAATTCAATCAAGTGTGATATATTAAGGACCAAAATAAAGTAACACATATACATTAAGACCATTTTGAATGTTTTCTCGGTTGACTTTCATTTTAGTTAACTTGTATTCAAAATTATCATTTTAAAAGAAAAATTTTGGGCCATGAGGGCCAATTTTATTGATTATGTAACTAAAACAGAAGCACAAATCAAAGTTGGTCCAATCAGCCCAAAAATGTCCGACCCAAAAATGCAACAATAAAGAAATAATCAAAATAGAAATAAGAGACTCCTTAGAAGGGTTTGTCTTTGTCCTCTCATTTGACTTCTGTGATTGAAATTGAAAAGGACACTTAGGGTTTCCAAAGTTGTCCCTCCATCTACAACGCCTGAGTTTTGTTGCTCCTGATGCTTAAGCTACATCTCTCATCTATTTGTGCTTTGGTAAGCCTTAAACTTCTTTTGCAGCTCATAGTCTATGGTTTGCTTGTATATTCACCTTCTATGTGTCTATCTTAACTGAGATCTTCTCATTGTATTACCGGAGCTGGACCTTGAGGGATAAGAGTGTTGCCATCTCTAAAGCTCTATTCTAGTTCAGTTGTGGTGGTTTTCCTCAATTTTTCTACATAAGTTATTTCTTCCTTTAGCTCCTTGTCTTTCTGCAAACCATCTCGCAATCTGACTTGTAACTATATGTGCTTGTGTATCCTCAATTTCTATTTCCAAGTTGAGATCTGCCAGCCTCTTGAGTCCTTTAGCTTTAGAATGGATATTCTCTCTGTTGGCCTTACTATCAATGTTAATATTAGAAGGTGCTTCTATTTGAGCCTTTGGTAATGTCAATGTTTTCCTATTGCTTCCTTGTAATGAATTTACAGCCCTTGTAACTAGAGCTTTTTTCATTTGCCTATTTTTTTATGTGACTGGATATACTAGCTCCCTTTTAGGAAATTTTTTATTGGTACCTTAAGCTGATTTGATTTATACCTTGATTACTTACTTTATGTACTCCTTTCCTTCCTTCAATCTTTTTGACTGCATAACTAATTTATTCTCCTAGTTCATATCTTGAAGTGAGAAAACAATGCTTTGTCTAAATTGGGCATTCTCCTTCCTACTATGAGAAGTTCTGAGAAACTATCAACCTCTATCCTGCCTTTCCTGTCAAATGTTAAATTTGCTAGACAATATGCCATGTAGTTACCTTTGACCTGTAGGTATGATTGAATGTAATTTAACATAGCTGCATGAAACCCCAAATATCCTCAATTAAAGATCCTAATTTGCCATGAAGTGTGCCATACACCATCTAAAATGTTTTTCATTAACAAAGACTCTTGTCTCTAAACCTATATAGTCAATGTTGTCAGGCACACATTGTGCTATAGCTTCCTTCATATTGTAGCTTCTGCTTCAATATTAGTACCTTTATTTATCTCCTCAGCTTGTGCATATATTAAATCACCTTTTGTATTCCTCAAACATTCCTACGTAGATTACATCTGTTGGCATCATCAGTATTGCATTTGATGCCTATTGTTGGAGGTTTTCAAGTTACTTTTTTATAGTATAATCTGGCTTGTATATTTCTAGATAACTAGTCAACTCTGACCAGTTGTTAGGGATCTGGCTGAAGTTTGGGAAGGTAGTTTTGCATAAGTGGCCTATAGTCAAATTAATCTTGTACATCAGGCTGTTGTAAGCCATATTCTTCCTATGCCTAAAGTTATTTCTCTCTTCCATAAATCCCATAGAATAAAAACTGACACATCAACCATTAATGGTTTAAGCTTCGGTTTGTAGGGCCATGTCCATCATGCAATGACTAGTTAAGTCAGTTGAAAGCCTTAACAGTTCATACCTTCATAAGAGGATAAGAAATTCCATAGCTTAGAGGTTATATGTCACACTCCAAAATCAAGACCATGATGACATGTATCACACCCTCCATTATAGTAATCCTAAACCCATTCCAACATTTTAGGATAACATAATAATTAAGCGAAAGAACTAAAGATAAATCAAAAAACCCAAAATAAACTCGCAAGCAGTCTAATAAGGCAGATACAAAATTCAACATCAATCTCAGGACTAGCAGTCATATATACAAGCCTCAAACAACATCAAAAACTATCTAAAATAGGGGGAAAAGTATAAGACTAAAATATAAAGGAAATCCAGGGCAATCGGGATCAACAACCGCTACCTCGAGATCTCTGTAAGGTAATCACCATGCAGCCACAAGATCAATGTTCGAGGACCATCGATTAGGTACCTGCATGTAAGGTATAGAAAATAACAAGCGTGAGTATGAAACACATGTATTCAGTAGCATCTAAAACTGACCCTAATTCGAAGTAGTGGCAGGAAACACCAAAACTATCCATCCAAAACAATCAAATAAACCTACACTAGTAAAACCACCCTAATCTAACAAAATACAATAATCACCACATTCATTTACATATCATGACACAACCAAATATATCCATCTAGCAAATAAAATTAGATAGCCAACTACTCAAATTCTCAAAAGTAAACACTTCATAATCAATACACCTTATACCACATGGGTAAAAAGAGTGGATGAATGAATATAATGCATATGCTATGTACACACTCGCTACTACGTAAATTCAGTAGGGACTAGCGATGTCCATGTACTATGCATGCGTGCACTCCAATCCCAATATATAATGTGCATGTAGGCATTCAAATCCCATACTTATATAATATATAGTGTGCAGTCCTGCACTTCGATCCTAATATAATATAGTGTGCAGGCTTGCACTCTGATCCATATGAAATGCAATGTATGGTTTACAGACCTATAACTCCGATCCCATATTAACATTACGATTTAAAAAAGATATTTCATATCATAAATCAAATCAAGTATCTACTCATAAGTGACTCAACTTATCAAATGGGAGTGTCATCATCAACTAACATGCCGAGCAATTCATTTAATAACCACAGTTCACATCAACCATACTAGCAAATAGGGGGAAAAAGTCCATACAAGTGAATTAATTACTTTTAACCCCTCACATAATATTAGTAACCGCATAGATGCCCATCACCTCACCTATATAGGACCCTCATTCCCCCATTTCTCCCAATACAAATAATTAGAATGTAGACACTTTAAAAAAGAGTCAAAGAATGTCTCAACTTGCCTTAAATAATCTTAAAGAATCAAATCAAAGTTTTATTCTTCCGAAGAGCCTGTGAATGAGCCCCATCTGGTAAACTATGAATTCTATATAAGAAAACAAAACTAACAACATCCATACTGTTATACTTTGAATTTAGGTCCAGAAAGTCAATCCTGAACCCACAAGGACAAAACTAGAATTTTATTGAAAAATCACGTTACCCATAACTCAAAAAATTTAAATCTGAAATTTTATCAAAAACGAAGTTGAAATCGATATGAAAATCATCAATTTATCAAACTTTAATTTTACCAGGAAAATCCCAAAATTTCAAATTGAAAAACTAAGATTTGAAGGTAAAATCATGAAATAATTAGTGGAGAATGATAAAATCTTGATTTAGAAACTTACCCAATGGTCAAATCTTGAAAATCACCTTTGAAAATCTCTCAAAATCGAGTTCCCAAGCTTAAAAAATCAAGTATGAAAAAATAGAATGAAAAAGAAGAAACACACTATTAACTACCAGTGATTTATGCTTTTCTCTCGCATGAAGCAACTGGACTTCCACATTAATGTGGAAGTCACTTGACACGTGCAATGTCACTGGAGAGGATAATGTCCCACAAGAATGAGTTTGCTGGTGTGGATAAATAATTGCTGAAGAGAACAGACACCAACTAGTCTCGCTTTGCATAAATGGACCCTTGTGCATTGGTGTGGTTCCATAAAAACAACCCAAGGCTCGCTAAAGAGGTTGTACCAAAGCAGCTAATACCAGCTGTGATAAAGTTTCAAAAATTCCCCGTATGAACCCTCAAAATACATTTAGGATCCCATCAACACAATCCAACTATACTACTAGGCTAAAATTGACATTTGAGACTCAACGGAATAGTCAGAATTTCAATCAGAGGTAGTTAGTAATGGATGTTGACCGAAGTTAACTCTAGGCCTTTACTTTCTAACATCTCATTTAATTGCTCAACACCAAAATCCTCAGGACCCAAACCAACTATGTTACTAACATAAATCGACATTCCAGAGATGATGGAACTATTGGAATTCTCATACAATGCTCAAATCTCCAAATATTGACCAAAGTCAACCATTCCAACTCTTAAGCCTTCTAAAATGAAAAAATTCCTGATGTTGCCCAAACTATACCTTCAGGAAGGTATAACGCGGTTGTTGAATTAAATATTGAACCCAACTAGGTTGGGGTCGATCCCACAGGGAATAGGATGAAAGCCTATCGAGTGTTTGTCTGAGTAATTGGTACCTAAGTAAAAAAGGTTTTTTTGTAAAAAGAACATCAATAGCAACAAGTGTTAATTGTTGGATTGATGATCAATACGAGAAAGACACTAGAACTGTGATCCCCAAGATTCCTTAACTCCACCAGTTACTTGTGCTGGCATACTGTCTTGCTATGTTGCATGCAAAATCTAACAAGATAGGTTCATCTAAATGTCTCTCGCCCTTGGTTAGATGAAGTTCACTCTTTTCCTCTAGGTCTCCGAATGTTGCACTACAAACCCTCGTCCTTGATGTCAGATTAACTATCCCTGTTACAACTCAAGTTATTAGATGAAGGTTGATAGCTTCAAATCTCTATTGTTATTCTCTTTTCCCAATCTCTACTTCTCTCTCAAGCAAGTTTAGAATACAGGCGAGTTTCAAACATTTGCAACCGTTAGAAGATCAATTATAATGAAGGAAATACCAATACATGCAATCACCCCGGTTCAGAATTGCTTTACACTTAACCCATTTTGTTAATTCCTCATGGTTCACACAACCCTAGTTATGGGATTTTGCTACTCATGATTGCAAGAGCACAAGAAGAATTCAATGATGAAAACATAATTATGAACTCACAATAAGAATAAAACTCGGAAATCTCAATATAAATCAAAACCCTAGAATCGATGTTTGCGATTATAAGATCAATGTAATAGAATCCAAAATAATGTAATAAACAACTCAAAATAATGTAACAACTAACTCCTAAACATAGGACAAACTAAGGGTATTTAAAGATATAAAGTGAATCCTATCTTAAACAAAGTAGGAAAAAAAAGTCGACAAGTTTTCTTGAGGCCGTGGAACCAACACACGGACCGTGGGTACAGACCGTAGGAATCAGACATCACTGCACAACTACAGCAGTTGACCTACGATCGTGACTTATGGACCGTAGGTGGACCTACGGACCATAGGTCCATGTCGTGGGTCACTTCCGTGGATTTCAACTCTGCTCTTTTGTCTTCAAAAACTTCCTTCCAGTGTATGCTTCATCTCGTCTTCTCCATTTTGCCTCCAAAACCTATTTTCCTGCAAGATAGAACATAAAACACATCATACCTACCAAACATACCCAAGTTATTGCATATTTTACTTGTTTTAGGGATCGAAAGTCCCATAAGATCATGACACATCAACACCCTCAACTTAGAACGTTTGCATGTCCTCAGGCAAACAAAACAAAATAAACACATTCGTTGCATAACTAAGAGAAACCTACGTTAGTTTACTCATTGCTTCAGGTACCAAGAATTTTGACCCCTTTCTATTTGCAAATCTAAACCATAGTGCATATACATGCAACATATTATCATGACACAGAAGGGATCAAGTGATGGCATCAGATTTTGAACAAACAACTAAGCATATATGCAAATGACATTATCCAAACAAATGGTAGCTAACAATGCAACCCATGTACTCTCATAACAAAGAAATCCCATACACTCATAGTATACTAATGAATATCAAAGTAGGGACTGGGTCAAAACACTCTCTCTTACAAAGAAGTTCAAACAGCGTAAGTGAAATACCATAGGCTTACCCTTATTTTCTATGTCTTAGTTTTTTGGACTGTCAGACTAGGATCACTATAGGATTTTTATCAGCTTGTAATATAGGCTTGGGGAAGGGTGTGGTACATATGGATATGGTGACTCAACCCTCCTTGACACTACACTATTTTTGGCTCCACTTTTCAACCATTCTCAATTTATTCTCCCTTATTCTCCTTTATTTGTTTTCAGATTTTGGGTGTGATTTTCTTTACGATTTTAATATTTTTTTCTTGTCTCTTTTGTTACTTTTTCTTTTTGCAGAATCTATTTATTTCACTTTTTTTCTTTCTTTTTCACACTTAAATCTGTTCTTCTTTCTTTTACTAACCCCTTTTTCATACCCATATCAAGCTACGCACCCCTATGTTAGCCATCCTCAACTTTGACGATTTGCCTGAGTTGAGGTACATAATGTCCAAGGAGGAACCAGGGCTAAGATAGGTTCATTGTAAGTCAAAATGGGAGGCTAATAGGCTAATGAAAGAAAAAGGTCAATTAAGGCTCAAACTCGGGATCAAGTGATATTTACTTTATTTGGTCAGGCATTTAGGCTAAAAGTGGACTTATTCAAAAAGTCTTATGAACCTTTCCTAACCACTATCCTCTAACCTAGGCAAGACTAACCTGACAAGTTCTGGATTTCATACACAAAGTGAACTAGGTAATGACCTCACACACACATAGCGCAAGGTTACACTATTGACTACTACCTATCCAGTTCATGCATTGCTAGCCATAATTATTCTGCCTATAATACTAATTCCATAACAAGATCCATAGCTGTCACAAACTAACATAATGATACACACAGTCCAAAACAAAAAATTTCAGGAGGGGTATCCTTTAAACACCAAAAACATCATTATCATTCAAAGTTTGTTCAAAATTAACTGCACTAAGATTCCCCTAGTTTCCTCCTACTTAAACACAAAAACACATAATAATATAAATAACAACCTAAACATGCCGGTTCTACTATACTAGCAATTGAGGGAAAGAAATGCGGCAACAAAATCCCCAAGAGGACATATAGACCCACAAGTACCTTCGTACCTACCAAATAAGCATGCATTATCCCTAATGCATTAGACCAAAGTAAAACAAGAGAGTTAGGAAATACCTATGGCACCCTAGGTGCGTAGGTCTAATGTTGATCAAAATAAGAAAAATTAAAGCAAATGTAGGAATAGCAAGATACCTTGGGTTGCCTCCCAAACAGTACCCAATTTAACGTCGCGACACGATGTAGGTGTCTTGATTACTCAGAATTCATCAAGATATCCCTTGGGTTGGCCTCCAGGGTCATCTAAACTATTTATTTTCAAAACCACCCTCATGTCCTTTGGCTGCTTTATAGTTCTTCAAACATTGAACGTGACTTCCTTATTATTCAACCTGAATTTCGACTCACCCCACTCCATATCTACCAATGCTCTGCTGCTGGCTAAAAATGGTCTCCCCAAAATTATGGGCATCTCAAATCAATCTCACAGTCCAAGACAATAAAGTCAGCAGGAAAGATGAAGTTTTCAACTTTGACCAAAAATCAAATAATATGCCCGCAAGCTTCTTGATCGTACGATCCACCATTAATAACTGCATCTTTGTTGGCTCGAGGGATTCTAAGCCTAATTTCTCTAATACTACTAGCGGCATCATGTTAATGCTCACACTAGGTAACATAAAGCTCTGACAAAGTTAACTGACCCAATTGTGCATGAAACTTTAAAGTCACCGGGATCATCTTTCTTTTGCACAAGAGAATGGGATGCAATTGCACTATAATGGTGCAAATCATCGACAGACTCATAATTGACAGTTCTCTTTTTTGTGACCAACTATTTCATGAACTTTGCATATCCCGACATTTGTTCCAGCGCCTCCACCAATGGAATATTTATAGAAAGTTGCTTCAGTATGGACATGAACTTATGAAATTTTCCATCCTCCTTCTTCTTCTTCAAGTGCTGAGGGAATAGAGAAGACAACTTAGGAATGGGGGTCAGTATTTGTGGGGCTTCCTTTTCTTTCTCATTTTTAGCATTCACCTTGTTTTCATCAGTCTGAGGCTCTTCAACTTCTTTCATGATCTCTCCACTAATAATTTTATTTTTATCCACCTTTTTCTTTAGACGTTGAGGGAAAGAAAGAGAAAGTTTTACCTTTTTTGTGGCATTCGTTTGCTTTTCCAGTGTAGCATGAACACCCTCAACTTGTTTGGGTGCCTCACTAAGAGTCATCCCACTTCTCGTTATGACAGCCATACGTTGAGCATCATTTTTTGGGTTCTGGATGGTGTTGCTTGGAAGTGTACGTTGTTGACGCTGATTCAAAACTGAAGATATCTGCCCGAATTATTGCTCCAACTATTTAATGGCTGTCGAGTGAGACTCAACCTCTTGACTTATTCCTAAAATGTCTGCCCTAATCTCCTTTAGATAGTTTTCTTGACTCTCCTCCCCCTTAACAAGTTTATTAAAAAGGGCTTCCATTCTTGAATTTCCATAATCAGCATCACTGTTCCCCGATGGAACATATGCACCACTCTTTTTTTTGTAATCATCCTTTCGCCTCCTATCACAGTCACGATCCTAGTCTCTGTCTCTATATTCTGACTTACTATAATCGTCTTTATGGTAGTTCAAACCTTGATTTCCTTGCCTCAAGTTCCAAGATTCTTGATTAGATCATTGGCCTTTGGCTTAAAAACCCGCCACCTCTCGATCCAAATAATTAGCATCCTTATCAGATTCATAATCGTCATACCTAGGTGTTTTACCTTGTGCACTACGGTGTGCACCTACTCAGTACCCCCAGCCACAATCTGTTTGGCTAGCAAGCCAATTTCTGTCATCAACTGTGTGACCTCCTAATCTACAGATTCATCCAAAGCCCATCGTGCTGCCAAGGCTCTAATAGCATACGTCCTAGTAGGTGTATCTGCCTCCCGAGTATGCCATCCTCAGTTGGTCTTAGTGATACGATCTAAAATCTCTGAAGCTTGTTCCCATCTTAGACTCATGAATACTCCACCAGTGATAGTATCTGCTATAACTTTGGTATTAGCATTTAATGCTCTAAAGAAGATCTCAAATAAATTTCAACCATTCATCCTATGGTTTGGAACATTTTGCAACTTTTTCTTGAACTTAGCTGTCTAAAAGTATAAATCTCATCATTCAAATATAAAATCTTGGAAGGTGGGAAAAATCTCTCCAGAAACTAATTTTTCAACTCTTTCTAAGTAGTGATGGAACTTTGTGGTAACTAGGCCAACCACAAATCGCTTATCCTGTTAGGGAGAATGGAAATAATCTTAATAGAATAGCCTCTTGGTCAACTCCAGCCAAATTATATGAAGTGCATACCCCCACAAAGTTCATCACATGCATGTTTGGATCATATGTTGGAAGACCAGCAAATACGCATTTCAAGTTTAGCAAGTGGATCATGGCACTTGTAAAGTCGAACTTAGTGCCCTGAGGTAACTCTGGTGGAATAATAACACCAGTCTCAACCGGCTCAAAATAAGCCACATCTTCTTCTTCGAGATCATTATAAACAGACACATATGGTCTTTGTGGTGGTTATTGTACCCTCCGTCTTCTTTGTTTCTCTTCAAGTATAGTAAGACGTTGTGCTGCCTCTTATATTCCTCGATGATCTCTATCTGCTTGTCTCACATTCTGCTCAGTCGTTAATCGAGCAGTGATTTGCTCAATAGTTTTATCACCAGCTGGATGAATTGGTGGCTGGTTATGAATATCCACACTGGCTGTGGGGTTCTGAACTTCGTCGATATTCTCTATTCTTCGATTATTCCTTAGGATTCTTTCTATTTTTGTATCAAGTGGAATTAGGGAATTGCCTTGACTTCTAGTGTTGGGCATACACCGGCGTGTGCTTTAAAAAAGACAAAAAAGTAAGACCAATTAACTCCAAAAATTCAAAGTCAACAAACTCCGTAATCGTAGTCCCTGGCAACGGCGCCAAAATTTGATCTCACCTAAACTATACCTCCAGGAAAGTATAACGTGGTCATTGAATAATTGGTACGTAGTAAAAAAAGGGGATTTTTGTAAACAGAACAACAATAGTAACAAGTGTTAATTTTCAGATTTGTGATCAATACGAGAAAGTCACTAGGACTGTGATCCCCAAGATTCCTTAACTCCACCGGTTACTTGTGCTGGCAAATTGTCCCGCTGTGTTGCATGCAAAATCTAACAAGATAGGTTCATCTAAACATCTCTCGACCTTGGTTAGATGAATTTCACTCTTCTTCTCTCGGTCTCCGAGTGTCGCACTACCAACCCTTGTTCTTGATTTCAGATTAACTGTCCCTATTACGGCTCAAGTTATTAGATGAAGGTTGATAGTTTCAAATCTCTGTTGTTATTCCCTTTTCCCAATCTCTACTTCTCTCTCGAGCAATTTTAGAATATAGGCGAGTTTCCAACGTTAGCAACCGTTATAAGATCAATTATAATGAAGGAAATACCAATATATGCAGTCACACCGGTTCAGAATTGCTTCGCACTTAACCCATTTCATTAATTCCTCATGATTCACACAAGAAAACAAGAACAATTCAATGATGAAAATATAATTATGGACTCACAATAAGATTATAACTCTGAAATCTCAATATAAATCAAAAACCTAGAATCGATGTTTGAGATTACAATATCATCGATTACAATATCAATGTAATAGAATCCAAAACAATGTAATAGACAACTTAAAATAATGTAACAACTAACTCCTAAACATAGGACAACCTAAGGGTATTTATAGATACAAAGTGAATCTTATCCTAAACAAAGTAGGAGAAAAAAATCGGTAACTTTCTACGGACCGTGACTCGAGGTCGTGGAACCAACCCATGGACCGTGGGTACAGACCTTAGGAATTCGATATCACTGCACAACTGTAGAAGTTGACCCACGGTCGTGACTCACGGACCGTGGGTCCATGTCGTGGGTCACTTCCGTGGATTTTAACTCTACTCTTTTGTCTTCAAAAGCTTCCTTCCAGGTGCATGCTTCATCCCATCTTCTCTATTTTGACTCCAAAACCTATTTTTCCACAAGATAGAATAGAAAATACATCATACCTACCAAGCATACCCAAGTTATTGCATATTTTCCTAATAATCATTGTTTTAGGCATCGAAAGTGCCATAAGATGATGGCACATCACTCCCCCAAAACCCAACCAAACTCCATGGGAACCATGCCACCCACTTTTACAGATCAAAAACACCAAAATAAAACTTTGAAAAAGGATAGAACAGTCTAAACACACCAAAAATTCAAAACTCAAGATAAGAGTTGTTACACTATAGGAGAGGTTACAAAAATATGTTGAATTGTCTCTTGTTTAGGTTATGTGTAGCACAAACCCTTAGACACCAGACTAAGATCTCTTATAGCACATCAGTTTAGGAATTCTATATTTCTATGTCCTTCAAAGAAAAAAATACATCTTAAAAGGAATAATTTTTTAGCCAGATGTACTTAAAGAGTTGTTCCTTTTCCTCATGTGTCTGATATACTCCCAGGTAGGCTTCACATTGAACTTCCTATTCTTCTTAGACATCCACCATGTACTATCAAGATCCTTTGTATCAGTAAGATTTAGAATATTCTGATAGATATGATTCTTTAACTCCAATGGAACTAATTGAATCAATTGTTCTATGTCCCAACCATTGTCATCAACAAACCTCTTAACCTCTATCTCTTATGTGTTGATTATTTCTATTACAATATGATGTAAGGGCCCTAGATTTGTCCAGTTATCATACCAAAATCTTGAGTTTTCACTTTTAATTTCCCACCAACTCTCTAACAACAATCATTTTCTTCTAGACTAAAGAACTATATTTAGCATGAGCTATCACATAATGGTTTTTCACATAATATTTTTTCACCATAAATGATGTCCATTGAGAAGGGCTTGTTCTAAAATTCCCCAAACTTTGTAGAATAAGGAATTGAACACATCAAACAAAGATCTAATATTCACTCCTTTTTCCTCATTTGGTAGATATAGGTCCTCTCATTTTACCTAGTCTTTGCTCTTACTCTCCTATGTATTATTCCAGAAGAACTTTGCAAATACCTTATGAATCTTTCTTCTAATACCTTTTGGAGGACTTACTGTAGATAACAAGTGCATAGGCATGCTCTACAAAACATTCTCCATACGACCAACTCTACCTATAAATGATGGCATCTGACCTTGTTAAAAATGGAGTCTCTTTTATATTTCGGTAACAAAAAAATTTTAGAAAGCTATTCTGTTATAAAACATTGGACATCCTAGGTACATAAATTAAAAGGCACATTACTCGGCACTATTGACTTTCTTGATTTTTCTAATCCATCTTTAGTCCGTCTTCTCATGAGCATAGAAGGTACTCTTCTCCAAATTGATCAACTATCTAGAGCATCTCTTATACTGTTGTAAAACCCTTTTCATTAATTTCAAAATCCTCTTGTCAGCATATAAGAACAAGATAGTATCATCCATATAAGCAAGCTGATTTATATATGGAATCCATTTAGGGACTTCATATGGAACAAAGTCAGGATTCTAAAACAAGAAATTTAGACTTCTTGTTAGAGCCTCTACTACTATAACAAACAGAGTTGAGAATAAAGTATCCCCCCTATTGCACCTCCTAGTGGATTTGAAGAATCAATGAGGTTGACCATTTAGAAATATAGAGTATAAATTTTGTACAGTAGTCTATATACCATATAAATCACTATCTTACAAAATCCAAACTACCTGAGTATTTTGGTTAAAATAGCCAAGATACTCTATCATAGGTCTTTTTCATATCCAACTTCACCATCACATTAGCAGATTTTGACCTTATTAAAAAATCTTTGATAATTTCGCAAGTTAGTAGGACATTTTCAAAAATACTCCTTTCTTTCAGGAATCTTGTTTGATTGATAGAAACAATACTTGGTAACATTACTCAATTCTTTCCCGAAGGACTTTGGAAATGATTTTGGTAAAGAAATTACTCAAACTAATAGTCCTTGCATCTCCAAAGTTAGTCACCTACTCCTTTTGAGATGTAGTACTAGATTATTATGGGTATTGAACTTGGAGATTTTCTTGCCCACAAAAATGCTCTCACTATTAGACATATATCTATCTTGATTATACCCCAACATGATTGATAAATCAATCTTGTGAAATCATCAGGTCCACAAGAAATTTCTTTATTTAACCCTAAAAACACCTGTTTAGTCTCCTCCTTAGTAGGAAGTACAGTCAAATCTTCATTTTGCTGGTCTGCCTAGTCTAGGGATATTTAGGTTGATATAAAAGTGTGATGGCCTACTGTCTGGGATAAATAATACTTAAAAAATATCTGATAGCTTTCTCTGCCTTATCCTTAGTTGAAGATACCTAAACCCCTCCAAATGTC
Organism: Capsicum rhomboideum; assembly: GCA_031232105.1. Classification (NCBI taxonomy): domain Eukaryota; kingdom Viridiplantae; phylum Streptophyta; class Magnoliopsida; order Solanales; family Solanaceae; genus Capsicum; species Capsicum rhomboideum. The sequence continues at coordinate 103,417,840 of CP124715.1, forward strand.
TGAATTCTGTATATACTTAATCTCTTTCTTCTTACTTGAACATAAGCACAAAAAAACTCAGTGTTTCTATCCCCAACACTAAACCATTTCAAACTTGGGTTTTGTATCCCACAATCCCATTCCATAATCTAATATCTTCCAAGCTTCTCATGTTGCTTATGTAGTTCCTCTCTGTTAGCTTGTGAATGGTCTCTTTCAAACTGTAGTTCCTGAGTTTGGATTACTTTCTCCATGGAGACAATCTGCTGGAATATATTTCCATTAGTATCCTTGCTCCATCTTCTCGGTGCCCTTTTTACATTTTTTAATTTATTAAAAAATTATAGTAGGACTCTCTTTGAGTCAGCCTTCCAATATTCTTGAATTACTTCTCCGAAGGTTGGGTGCTTTAACCAAAATTTTAAAAATATAAAAGGCCTTACAATCACTTTTTAGCTATTATCACACACTAATATCAAGGGGTGTGATCAGAACCCTTCTTATTAAGTTCTTGACATGCATTTGTGACAAGATATTACTCATCTCCTAATTATACAAAATCTATTAAGATTGTTAAAATGGTAGCTTCTTGATGTCTTCCATTCCACCAAGTGAATGTGGATCCTTCATAATCTGTATCTTCCAACACACAAGATTTCAAGTATTGACTAAAATTTGTGATCTTATGATGATAAATTGGGAAACCCCCAAGCTTCTCCTCTTGTGATAACACAATATTGAATCCTCACCAATAAGTCAAAGTAATTACTTTTGGTTGACATATCTTCCATACACTCCCAGAGACTTCTTCTTTCAAGTTGATCTCAAGAAACATAGAAAAAATTAACTCTAATCTCCTTACCCATAATCTGATGAGTCACTTTCAAAGTATATTGTTGGCTGGTATCCATTAATATGATAATCTATAATTTATCTACACCAAATACCCAGATTTTGCCAGAACAATTACCTCTACATATTGATGGCCCAACCTTCTTCTATACTCTTGCAGTTTTATAGAATCTTAGAATGGGTCTATCAATCCTATTAAGCAATATTTATTCCTCATATTCAAATTAGTTAACCTCGCAAAAGCTTTCTGTTAACAAATCTAATATTCCACACTAGGATTTTATGTATCATAATTGGGTATTTTTTGAGGCAGCCAACCTTTTAGGTAGTATCCTGATTGGTGGTGGGGTTGCACTTCCTTATTTCCCCTTTTGTTCTGATGCTGCTTCCCTTCAGTAGTGCATCATGTTTAAGAGATAAGTCAGCTCTTTTGGTATTCTGATTTACATTATTCTCAATGTCTTTTTCTACTTCCTGAATATCTCCTTTTGATGTTTGTATATCCCTTACCTTTTTTAGTAGCATGGCCTGGTATGATCTAAAAATACTGAAATATTTGATGAGATATGGTGTGGAAACTGAATTGAATGATATAATCATAATAAAAGCAAAATCAATACTGAATGTCAAAACTAAGACTGTCTGACATAATCAACATGCTAAAATTTTTATTGTCTGTCTGCAAGCCTTTAAATAAAATGAGTTGCTGGGACAAGCCCCCAACTAACTCTAACTGTCTGAAAACTAACATAATATTACTGAAAAGGAATACTGATAACTAGTCCTCGAATGATGAGGACTTACTAAAATACTATTGCTGATGTTGTAGAAAATCATACTAACCGCAAGCTAGATGCTGAACGTCTGAACCTATATTATAAGATAATATAGCACAAAAAAAAGTATGCAGTCAGTACTTTGAATGTACTGAGCATGTGAGATATGCAATAACTGATATAAGCTAAACATATTACATGTGACATGGTAAACTAAACATGGAACTGAGACATGGGAACTGATGAACTGACCCAGTAATAAACATTTAACTGTATGATACGCCGAGTAACTAAATACAAGGTTATGTAAGTATCTGAATCTGAACTGTGGACTATGGGAGAATTTGTTACCGGGGTCCATCCTGTAACCCCAGCTGGAAGTGTATTCAGTACCTTACCAAGGGTACGAACACTGACTGACGTGGATCCATTAAACTGATGTCCGCAAAGGACTAAGGTACCAAGCCTAGTCTGACGGGTGACCCTTTAGAACCTACGATGGTGCCATAGTTCTGGGACTTAGGGACTTCAACTAAAGGTCTCAGCCCAACTGATGGGTGAACCTTCATCCCTACATCCGCTCGGTGTGAAGTTTTTCTCCCAACTTAATAACGACTGATAACTGGACAGTTTATTAGACTGAATAACTGACAAGCTTATAACACTGATATCTGAGACTAAATAGTAGATATTTTATCTGGAAAGCATTATACATCATGTCAATATAAAGGACTGAGCACTCATTAACATATGCATGAAATCCTAAGTCATCGGGTGTTCATAACCCGCCATCTCTGAAGAATGCAACTACTCATGACAATTTCCATAAAATGACCAGAATAGGGAATTTCATAAGTCAAGTCCAAAAATCATGGATTGTACAATATACTGAGGGTTCATAATTATAAGCATGTAATGATACTAAAATTCATGGGGAAACATGGGTTCATGGCTCAATTATAAAAAGGAACTAAAATATAACGAAATTCATAATACTCATGAACCCTAGGCTCTGAGGGAGGAATTAAACTGAGGAATTTAGTTAACTCTGGGACTCAATGGGTGAAAGAAAACCCAAAGATTAAATCCCACATACCAGGAGATGAAAATCTTGGTGAAACCTTCGAATTGGGTGCTTGAAGAAGATGAACCCTAGTTATTGCCTTCGAGGAATAAATCGCCTCTTCTATCTTATTTTTGCTAAGTGCCGACTTAATTTTGAGCAATGAGGGACTTAGGGTAATATTAGACTTAATAATAAGCTTTGGGATAGCTTAAACGATATAGTTTTGGTGTTCAAAGAGTGGTAAAAGACCAAACAGCCCTTTTAAAATCATCTGAAAAGCTGTTGGAATCAGTCCCGATGACTCACTTGACGACTCTTACGGTCTGGCTATGAGTCGTAGACTGAATTGTCACCTAGGACTCAATTTTTGATACCATCTGCCATCACTATGAGTCACTCTACAACTCGTAGGGTCACTCTATGACTAGTAGGGTCTGAATTGTCGTCACTGACAACTTTGATAGTGCTTCAATAAATTGGCCATAATGTTTTACTACAATACCGGATTTACAAACGATCGGTGGCATTGGAAATATAATTCAAATACCTTTAATTTGGTGGGTATTTTTACACCTAACGCTTCATATACTAGGATATATGGTCATTTGAAGTTGACCTAAAAAAAAATCTTATACTAGAACTTAGCCGGAAAAGGAGTTTTCAACTCAACTTTGGTTTAGGGACTCTTTATGATCTTTAATATCATCTAATACTCATGTAATACTTATGTAATGGTTCTATATATGCTTGAATATTGTTTATGATCTTAGCTTTGATTTTTGGGGTGTTACAATATCTCCCCCTTGGTATCATTCATCCCTGAATGAAAACTAACTACGTTGAAAGATATGGAAAGAGCTGCAATCCCAACATTGAATTTCTAAGAGTTGAATGCTAACATGATAGCTAAATTTATACTGAAGCATAACTAGACTGAATTCATGAATGCATGCAATGACATAAGAGTAACTGAGTGACATTACTATTACCTCAAGCTGTAATTGAATTCAAAGAGAAAAAATGGGGGTACTTGGTCATCATATCTACTTCTGCTTCCCAAGTAGATACCTTAACTAACTGATTTCACTAAAAAACTTTCATCGAAGTGACTTTCTTTTTTCTTAACTTACGAACCTGATGGTCAAGAATTTTAACTTGAACCTCCTCATAAGAGAGTCTATCTTTCACACCCATACTATCTAAAGGCCCCATTGATGCTTAATCACCAATGCATTTATTTAACAAGGCCATAATAAAAATGGGATGTACTTATGCTAAGTCTGCAAGCAAATCCAACTCATAGGCTACATTGCAATAGCGACCCAAAATCTTATAAGGTCCAACATAGAGGGGACTGAGCTTTTTATTCTTACCTAATCTCTTCACCCCTTTCATGGGTGAAACTTTTAAGTAAACCAAATCACTAATAGCAAGCTTAAATTCCCTTCTTCTCACATCTGCATAAGACTTCTGATGATTCTAAGCTGTTTTCAGCCTTTCTCCAATTAGATGAACTTTCTCCATAGCCTCATGGATTGAATCAGGCCCTATCAAGGTAGCTTCACTAACCTCAAACCAACCAATATGAGATCTACATATCCTACCATAAAGTGCTTCAAAAGGGATTATCTGAATACTGGAGTGATAACTATTATTATAAGTGACCTCAGTCAAAGGCAAATGATCATCCCAACTACCCTTGAAATCGATTACAAATGCTCTCAACATATTCTCTAAAGTATGAATGGTCTTCTTTACCTGACCATCTATCTGTGGATGAAAAGTTGTACTGAGATGAACTTGCATACCAAGGCCCTTCTAAAAAGCTTGCCAAAACTAAGAGGTAAACTAAGTACCCTTATCTGAAATGATAGTAAAAAAGACCCCATGTAATTTCACCAACTCCCTAAGATAGATTCTAGCATAGTCCTTGGCTGAACCCGAAGTGTTAAAAGGCAAAAAATAAGCTGACTTAGTCATTCAATCTACAATAACCCAAATAGAATCATTTTGGCGGCGAGTACGAGGAAATCTTGTAACGAAGTCCATATTCACCACTTCCCACTTCCAAGTAGGAATGCTAATATCTTTAGTCAAACCACCAGGTCTCTGGTGCTCAACCTTAACCTACTGGCAATTCAGACACTTAGCCACAAATTCCATGATATCCTTCTTTATGCCATTCCACCAATAGACTTCTCGTAGATCACGGTACATTTTAGTGGCTCCTGGGTGAATAGAATATCAAGAACTGTGAGCTTCTGTTTGCATCCACACTATCTTAAGTCATCCACATCTGGAACACATAGTCTGCCTTGAAAATAAAGAACACCATCTCCCCCTTGGGAGAAAACCTCAACCTTTTGACTCTGGACCGCTTCTTTCAACTTAAGCAAAATAGGATCACTATCTTGCTTTTCTTTTAACTCAGCTATCAATGAACATTCTGAACCATTCTAAACCAAAGATATTACCTTCGACTGAATCAATCAACCGAACTCCCAATCTAACGAGTTGGTGAACCTTGCGAGCTTACTCTTTCTTCTTATCCTCCATATGAGCAACACTTCCCATAGACAAACTTTCAAGAGTGTCTGCCTCAATATTGGCTTTACTTGAATGGTACAAGAAACTCATATCATTGTCCTTCAACAACTCTAGCCATCTCCTCTGACGAAGATTTAGATCTTTTTGACTGAACACATACTGAAGGCTCTTGTGATCCGTGAACACATCTACATGAACCCCATAAAGATAATGCCTCCAAATATTTAAGGTAAAAACTACTGCTGCCAACTCAAGATCATGAGTTGAGTAATTCTTTTCGTGAGGCTTGAGCTGTCTAGAGGAATATGCTATAACCTTGATATGCTATTTTAATACACAACCAAGACCAACTCTCAAAGCATCACAATAAACCATTAACCCATCCGAACCATCTAGTAGAGTCAAAATTGGAGTGGAGGTGAGTCGAGTCTTTAACTCCTAAAAACTATTCTCACAAGAATTAGACGACTAAAATTTGACTTTCTTCTGAGTCAATCTGGACATGGGAGAAGAAATAGAGGAAAGTCCCTCCACAAACTACCTATAATAACTGGCTAAACCCAAGAAACTCTTTATATCTGATGGAGAGATGGGTCTAGGACAATTCCTAACTACTTCGATCTTTTGAGAATCAACCTAAATTCCTTCATCGAAGATGATATGATCGAGGAATGCTACTTATTTCAACCAGAATTCACACTTGCTGAGTTAAGAGAATAACTAGCGATCTTTGAGGGTCTGGAAGACAATTATCAAATGATCTGCATATTCATCCTCACTTCGAGAATAAACAAGGATGTCATATATGAAGACTATAATAAACATGTACAAGTATTGGTTGAACACCCTACTCATTAAGTCCATAAAAGCTGTAGGAGCATTCGTTATCCCAAAAGACATAACAATAAATTTGAAATGACCATATCGAGTTCTAAAGGCTATCTTCAAAATGTCACATTCTCTGACTCTGAGTTGATGATAGTGAGATGTGAGGTCTATCTTAGAAAAGAAATTGGCACCTTGAAGCTAGTCGAACAAGTCATCAATCCTGGAAATGGGATACTTATCCTTGATTGTGACTTTGTTCAAGCGATGGTAGTTGATGCATATTTTGTGAGAACTATCTTTCTTATGCACTAAGAGAAATAGAGCACCCCATAGAGAGATACTAGGTCTGATAAAGCCTTTATCTAGAAGGTTCTTAAACTGTTCTTCCATTGGATCCAAATATTCATTAGTAAAAAACCAAATTCAATATAGAAAACCAAGAAATAGACTAATACCAGCCTTATGGTTTCAATTAAAAGTTTCTAGATCTCAATTTTAGCAAAAGATAGGGTTGAAAGCTTCCAAAAATCCTTTTATAACTGAAGCAAAAATGGGGCCAAGAAATTACTAAACTGCCACCGCGCTCACTTCGCCGAAGGACAGACAGTATCACCGAACTCATCGGCGATGAGCGTAAGTGAGTCTTTACTACCGAACTGGCATTTAACATGAGCTTCAGTGATTTGTGATAACGCTCAAATACACTCCAGATAGAAATGTACACAGTTGTTAGCAATATATTTACCCAATTTAGAGTCGGGGTCAATCCCACGAGGAACAATGTAAATAGCGGTCGAGAAAGTAAGGAATGAAAGAACCTTACTATAATTCAAAAAAAGGATACAATTATTTTGGGGTTTTCAATATAAAATGAAACAAGGATAGAATCAATTATAATATGAACAACTTGATTAATGGCTTTCACAAATGATGGAAGACAAGGAAAATGATAATGGAGAATCAATCCTATCAACGATCCATTACATTGAAATTAAATACTAATAATTAATCACGAATTAGCAAATTAGCCTTGGAACCTCAAGCATTCGTCACGTCTTTCGACCGATTAATGAGTATTTTTTGGCCAAATTTTGTAAAATATTATCCAAGTGCCAAAACAAGTAGTTCCAATCTATGGCTACAATAGGATTTTACTATATCTAGTATCAAATCCATCCGATGGGTCTTACATCCTAAATCATGCTAAATTAATCTTTTCCAACCTAAATTAGCTTTTCCAAGCATTAATCGAAGTAAATGGCCAATTCTCACTCTAATCTCCTCTTTCAAGCTCAACTAAAGTAGGAATTGATAAAGCATGAGATTAATTTAAACAAGCAAAACACATTTATAAATCAAGAGTATTCAAACAATACAAAAGCATAAGATAAAATAAAAATTCTAAATTCAAAAAAAAAACATTGCATTATCTCTAACTACAATATCCGAGTATGAATTTAACTACCCCCAAATATTCAATTCAAAGAAAGAAAATAAAGAAAGGATTAAGAATTAATCACCAGAAAACTTCTAAATCTTCACTCCAAGGGTGGTAGGTCAAGAACCATAGCCTCCAAGGTTGAGAAATATTCCAAAGATAATTTTGGAATAGCCGGGGATCGAGTTTTGTATGGATTAGGGTTGAAAATTTGAATTTCCAGTTCTACCCCTAATGCCTGAAACCTTTATTATATGCATTTGCGGTCAAAGCATCATGTTCGCAATGTTTAATGAATGCCGACTTCCGGGTTCGCAGTCAGCTGGCCGCGTTCACAAAGAATAATTGTACTGCTAGATTTATTTTCTTCAATTTAGCTCTATTTTGCCTCGTTTCCACTTCTTTTATTCAAAATTCTTTTAAAACCTTAAAATACCTGAAATAAACACCATTCAAATAAGAATTAACCTCATACTAAAGATTAACAACACAAAATCACAAGAAAAGAGATACAAATAAGTGGCAAAATTGCCACTTATCAACACCCCCAACATAAAGACTTTGCTTGTCCTCAAGCAAAATAAAATCAAACTCAATGAGGGCTATCAATTCAAGCTCATGAACCAACATCAACTCTTTCACTTCATGTTTATGAAATAGGCACAATGACTATGACTTTGGTTGGTACTAACAATTAGTCAACAAGCATGTGAGTTTTACCCAAGCAACTCCCTCAAGTTCAAACACACTTTCAAGAATACAATGGAGTTTCAAGAATAATCAAGTAATAACTACTTATCCTCAAGAAGTGACTCAAAACCAATATTTAACCAAACATGCTCCCTTGACTCATTTTCAGAATTTATCTACTTCACCAATATATCCTAGTTCACATGTCTTCACATGAAAGAAAGTCCCAAAAAATACAATATTTACAACACTTATACAAGGAACAAATGCACAAACACACACACTCAACAAAGAATTTCCAATGCAAACAAGTACCATACAATAGGCTTGCCCTTATTTTCAATTGCTATAACTTAAAAGCATCGTTTGGGGATCTTGAAGGACTTTTTCCTGCTTATAATGTAGGCTTAGGGATGGGTAGGATAAGCATTTGGCATAAAAGTGACTACACCCTCCTTGAATTCTACACAACACGTTACAATTCAAACTTGAATCATTTGCCTCTTCATTTCCATACAATACAAAGTACCTTTCCTTTTCATTCTAGTTCACCCTCTTATTTACAACTTTCTCTTCTTCTTTCCTTTTCTTTTTTTCCTTTTTCTCTTATTTTTTCTTGTCTTTTTATTTCTTTTTATTCAATCATTGATTTATTCATAAGAAACTCACTTACAAAACCACGATGCATGATCACCTCTTCCAAGTTCCACCAACCCCAACATAGGCTTTGTGCTTCAAGTAGGAATTTTTAAGTTCAAGGAGGATAAGGTTCAAAAGAGGGAAAGTTTTTAAAAGGTTCAAGGCTTGTAATGTGATTTCCAAAGAAGGATATTAAGCTCAAATAGGATAAATAGTGATACAATTTATGCATGGGTTGGATTTTAAGGCAAAAGGGGTTTCCAAAAATCACAAAGAATGCCTAAGATCATTTCTCTAACTAACACAATCAAGACTAGCATTAAAAAACCAACAGGGCTAGTTCTAGACGACACAAGTAAGCAAAAGAATTATTCAACAAAAATCCACCATACATGGCATGCAAACTATTCTAGAAGGATCAATTTAATTTACTAAACAAGAAAAAAAAGAGTCATTTTCCAATCCACATTAGCACCACCTAATAAGTAAGGAGACACAAAAAGAGTCAAAGTTTTGTCACAAACATCTTTCACTTCCATGCACTTGTTTTCACAAAATTTTCTGAGGGGTATGCTCATTTTAACATTTCACAATGCAAGACTAACTCTATAAGTTTCAAACAATCCACAATCCCACATTTTGACTCCAAAATGGTCAATAATGCAATGACTACTCATACTTCACCATAGCAATTGGTTACTCAGACTTCACCATAATAACAATCACAACCCTAATTCACAATGGCTATGGGTACTCAGACATCCCCTGCAAAAATGATACCAACACCTAATGAAGTGACGATTTCCCTTAAGAAAGTCATCACTCAATCTATTTTCGGTAATGGTTACTCAAAACTACTGCAAAAGGAAAAACTATAAGAAGCTAATCTAAAAATGAAAAACAAATAAAAACGACTAATCCAACAAAATCATCAATCAAAAGTAAGCCCGACAAGAGTGCTCAATCTCCATAACCATAAATAAAAGCCCAACAATGGCATAATTAAAGTTAAGCCTGACAAGGGAACACAATAAAGCATAAAATAATAATCAAGCCCGCAAAGAGCACAAAAGTCTCAAAATGAAACAAAATACAAACTGAATAAGTCAAGCCCGACAAGGGCAAAAATCATACATAAAAATAGAGTATCACACCCCAAACTAAAATAGTGCAGTCTTCTCACAACATGATATCAAAAAAATATAATAAAGAGGTCACCAAAACAATTTGAGGGTTCCCTGAAGCATGTTAATCCAAACCAGAAGTGGAGGAGAATTTCAGCTGAGCATCCTCATCATCATCTAAAGTACTCTATACATAAAATAAACTCAACTTGTTCATCATCTTACTCAGGAACTTGGTCTTCTTCTTCTGATGGTCCCAAACTTTCTTTGTCACTTTCCAATCTTGCCTTGCCTATGACTTATTTGCTTTAATCTGCTACTTATGGACTTTTGATCAGAGATAACCTTCACAAGGGAAGGTGGAGAACCAGTGTCTATCAGTAGGGTGATCTTAGTAGTGCCAGCCCCAGGTGGGCTAGTAAGGAGTCCATCTATCAACTGTAAAACATGTAAACTCACACCATAAATTTGACTAAAAAGTTGGTGCATGAGATAAGGGACAGACTGAAGTGGTCCCATGGACTTTTGTGTCCTAGTAGCAACTATAGAAGAATTTGTGGTCCCAGAGGCAGACTTTGTGAACTACCCAAATAAAAAGGATGCGATATCAGTGATTCTCTTTTTGCTCTTGTACTTTGTCCTTCTTTTCTTCAATGGATAGACTGGTATAGCCGGACCCCTTTTAACATTAGTTGGGAGCTTCAACACCCCAATATCATATCATACTTGAGTGATCGACAATGGGAAAAGTAGAATCCTGGACCTCTCATTTGCTGCATCTTTAATATGATGGGCAATATGTTACCCCACATTCACATAAATATGGTCCATGATCGCTGCAATCATCAATGATATATCCGTTGTCACATCCATGTCATGAGTAGAGGGTATGACTCTAGCACATATAATCGAAAGCCATGTCTTGGCTTCTATTGTGAAGTCATACGAATCAACCCTTTTTTTTAAATTTTATTCAATCCGGAGTTACCCCATCATGCAACTTGTCAACCAACCACTGATTTCCTTCCGCTATTTATTTGTCTTTATAAACCTTATTATCTGCATTAGGAAGGCCATAGACTTCATTTATTTTCTCTGGACTAAAGTTGAATTGAACATTCATAATGGTAGTAACCAAGGCATCTCCAATGTCAATTTTGAAGGCATTGGCGTAGAACTCCATGACCATGGTGTGATTAGCCATCATTGGTTCATCATCAAAGAAAATCCACTTACTCTCCACCCACCCTTCATAGAAATCCAACATCTTACTTCCAACTTTCTTAAGGTGGATGACTTTTTTTGACAATTGTTCTTGATAGGAGTTCATAATATTTCATCTCACAAAATGCAAACAAGAACCTATCATGATCATAATATTCTTCATCATCAACCTCTGGGGCAATTTCATGTTCAATTTCCATATCATTAGAAGCTATTTTATGGCCACAAACACCTACAAAATAAGCCAACATGTTTAAAGTTCTTATGGACACATAAAGTAATATATTAGGAAGTATTTAAGCCAAAGAAATGGTTGAAAAAGTTCATGTTCGCAGCCACATGACGGTGTTCACGAAGGCTTAAAATTTTTTCAGAAAAATGTTGTTCTTTGCGTTTACAGTCAAAGGACCGCGTTCGCGAAGAACATCTTCTTCACCTAGCAAAGAAATTTCAAAGGCTTTAAATCGAGCACCTATGGGGCGTACAATTTCTTTCAATTTTATCAATTGATTTTCATTCCCATTAACCCCAAAACTTTCCTCAAGATCAACTCTTAACTCTCACACCACCATCTCACACAACAACACAAATCAGATGCATGATTCACTTATTTTTAAAAACCAAAAATATAAGCACTAAGCTTGAGGAAAACACCCTCTACACATTATAGCATTATGAAAATAAGAGAGACATGAATATAAATGACATACCTTTAAGATTGCATCATGAAAATGCTATTGAATTATAGAATTCAGAGAGTGAAATGAGTATGTGGGTTTGGGCATTTATTAGCCTCAATGAATTTTCAAAAATCTTTCTTCAGTTTTTGAGTTTAGCCTTTAATTTACCCGAGACCAGTTAAATTACCCATATTTGCATCTGGTTAGCTGCATTTCTGAGGGTTTGTCTAACTTTACTCTAGCATTTGAATTTGGTAGGATGCGTTCACAAAGGTTTATTGGATTTTAACCATCGCATTTGCAGCCTCCCTCTCTATTTTAGAAGAAGGCATGACTTTCAAGACTTGGGAAGCTACTTCCCATTTTGGTGATAGACCCTTCCACTTTTGCAATACGCCAGCGACTTTGGCAATCCGAAAATTCCCTAAAAGTGTTCCAAGTTACATTTTCAAGGTAGTACAACCCCAAACTTCATTCCAATCAAATTTTTACATCCAAACCTATTCAAATCACTCCCAAAAACTCTAAATTTTTTGTGGATTAGTCAAAAATAAAATCCTATGCTTTTCTAAAATTAAAATTTTAAAAGTAAATCAATTTTGTTTAGAATGATGGGTTGCCTCCCATCAAGCGTTTTATTTAACGTCATGACACAATGCAAGCAACCTTACTATTTTTCTCTCCACTTTGAGGATTTGAATCTTCGACCCAACTTTACATCAAACTCTCATTGAGGCTCATGGAACATAGGTAAGGAAGCAATGAGACCAACTCTATATCACCATTTAAAAGACTTAAATCTCTTACCCAACTTCATATCAAAATTTTGTTTAGGTTCGTTGGGCAATAGTGAGAAAATCAATAGGCCACTTCTAACATCGTATTTTGCAGTTCTTGTCCTTCAAGTGAGGCTTGCCATTTTGCCCTCTTGGTATGACAAACTCCAAAATATAGGGACTTTGTCCCTAATATCCAAAATTCTCTATTTGCCCAGTTATTTTGATTTTCATCTCATTAACAAAGCTCAATGTTGAAAATGGTTCTAATGAGGCCTAAGCCTCTCCATTTCTGAACATGAATCTTTCTTGACATTCTCACCCCAAAATAAACTAGAGTCTTCACAAAGGAATTGATTGGCTTTTTCTTGTAACTCTAGTATTATTTCATCAATTTCGGCATCTTGCATTATTTTTAGCTTGGTTGGTTGACAAATCACCATGAATTCTTCAACATCAATCTTGTCCACATCTTTATTGTAAACCATCTCGTCATAATTTTTCATGACCATTTGACATTGAGCATTGATATGCCATGGTTTCATGGTACTTTCGATGCTTAAAACAAGGAAAATATGCAATAAATCGGGTATGTTTAGTTTTTATGATGTGTTTTCTGTTCTATATTGCAGGAGAATAGGTTTTTGGAGGCAAAATGGACAAAGAGGAAGAATCATGAATGAGAATGAAGTGTTTGAAGATGAAAGAGTCAAGTTAGGACCAGAGGAATGACTCACGACAGGGCTCATGTCACGTGAGTCAACCTACGTGATGTAGGTCAGTGCCGTGGGTCGACTTTTGAAAGTTTTTCAAGTGACCTGATTTCCACGGCAGGACCCACGTTATGTGAGTCAACCAAAGTGACATAGGTCAGTGCCGTGGGTTGACTCCTGAAGAGTGTGAAGAAGCCTGATTCTCATGGCAGGGACCCACATGATGTGACTTGGTTCCATGATACCAAGTTACGGTACCATGGAAAAGTGCCGACTTTGTTCTTCTATTTTGTTTAGGATAGAATTCATCTTGTATCTATAAATATCCCTATGTTGTCCTATTATTGGGGGGAGTCAGTACATTTTTTTGAGATATATTTTTCATTATTTTTGAGTTCATAAACACATTATTGGTTTTGTAATCTTGGAATAAAAATTCTAGGGTTTATTGATATTGAGATTTCAGAGTTTTCTTCTTATTGTGAGTTTACAATTATGTTTTCATCATTGAATTCTTCTTGTACTCTTACAATCATGAGTAGCTAAACCCATTAACTAGGGTTGTGTGAACTAAGAGGAATTAATGAAATGGGTTAAGTGCAAAGCAATCCTGAACCATTGTGAATGCATTTATTGTTATTACTTTCATTATAATTGATCTTCTAACGGTTTCAAACGTTAGAAACTTGCCTGTATTATAGACTTGCTCAAGAGCGAGGTAGAGATTGGGAAAAAAGAATAACAACAGAGATTTGAAGCTATCAACCTTTATCTAATAACTTGAGTCGTAAAAGGGATAGTTATCTGAAATCTAGGACAAGGATTAGTAGTGCGACACTCGAAGACCGAGAGGAGAAGAGTGAAATTCATCTAACCAAGGTCGAGAGATGTTTAGATGACCTTAACTTGTTAGATTTTACAAGCAATGCACTGGGACAGTTTCGCCAGCACAAGTAACTAGTGGAGTTAAGGAATCATTGGGGATCACAGTCCTAGTATATTTCTCATATTGATTACGAATTCAAAAATCGACAATCATTACTGTTACTACTTATAAGAAACCCCAGTTTTACTTACTTGCCAATTACTTGGACAAGCACTCGACATAATTTAGTCCTATTCCCTGTGGCATAGACCCCAACCTAGTTGGGTTCTATATTTGGTACATCGACCACATTATACTTTTCTGAAGGTATACTTTGGGCCACATCAAATTTTGGCATTGTTGCCAGAGAGTATGGTTACGGAGTTGATTAGTTTGCTTGTTGTAGTTGATTGGTTTTATTTTTCTATACTTTTTTAGAGGGCACACACCTGTGTATTCCCAACACTAGGAGTTAAGGCAATTCCCTAATTCCACTTAATACTGAGATCGAACGAACACTGAGAACAAATCTAAGAATGGTGAATACCAACGGAGCTTAGAATCTCGCAACTGCGGGAGATATTCATAACCAGCCAATTCATCCAGTTGGTCATGAAACTGTGGAATAAGTCACTGCTCGATTGACGACTGAGAAAAACGCAAGGCAAGCAGCTTTTAGACAAGCAAATAGGGATCATCAAGGAATGCAAGAGGCAGCACAACGTCTAGCTTCACTTAAAGAGAGACAAAGAAGATTAAGGACTCAACAACCCCCTCAAAGACCATATGTGCCGGTTTATGATGATCCCAAAGAAGAGGATATGGCTTATTTTGAGCCGATTGAGACTGGTGCTATTATTCCACCAGAGTTACCTCAGACACTAAGTTTGACATTACAAGTGCCATGATCTACCTGCTAAACTTGAAAGGTATGTTCGCCAGTCTTTCTTCAGATGATCCAAACATGCACGTGATGAATTTTGTGGGGGTCTACACTTCATAAAATTTGCCTGGCATTGACCAAGAGGCTATTCATTTGCAATTATTTCCATTCTCTCTAACAAGAGAAGCAACTTTGTGGTTGGCCGAGTTACCACGAGGTTCCATCACTACTTGGCAAGATTTAAGAAATCAATTTCTAGAGAGATTTTTCCCACCCTCCAAGATGCTACAGTTAAAGGATGAGATTTATAACTTCAGACAACTACATTCTGAAGCACTTTACGAGACATGGCTAAGGTTTAAGAAGAAGCAACAAAATGTGCTAAATCATAAGATGAGTAGTAGGAGTTTACATAAGATCTTCTATAGGGCTTTAAATGCCAATACCGAGGCTGTAGCAGATACTATCACTGGTGGAGCATTAATGAGTTTGAGGTGGGAACAAGTTTCAAAGATTTTAGATCGTATCACTAAGACCAATCGAGGATGGCATACTTGAGAGGCAGAGACACCTGTTGGCATGTATGCTATTGGAGCCTCGACAACACAACGGGCTTTGGATAAATTTGTAGCTCAAGAGGTCGCATAATTGAGAACAAAAATTGGCTTGCTAGCCAAACAGATTGTGGCTTGAGGTGCTGAAAAGGTGCATAAGGCAAAACACCTAGGCATGACGATTATGAGTCTGATGAGAAAGCTAAGTACTTGGATTGAGAGGTGGCGGGTTTCCAAACCAAGGGTCAAGGGTCTAATTAAGACTCTTGGAACTTAAGGCAAGGAAATTAAGGTCAAAACTACTATGGAGACAACTATAACAAGCCAGGATGTAGAGACAAAGACTAGGATTGGGATGGTGATTGGAGGAGAAAAGATGACTACAAAGATATGAGTGGCCTTTATGTCCCTATAGGGAATCGTGATGATGAGGCTGGAAATTTGAGGATGGAAGTCCTTCTTAATAAACTGGTCAAGGTGTCAAAAAGCCAGGAGAATTGCTTGAAGGAGATTAGGGCAGACATCTAGGGAATAAGTCAAAAGGTTGAATCTCACTCGATGGTGATAAAACAGTTAGAGCAACAGTTTGGGCAGTATTGAATCAACATCAACAAGGTACACTTTCGAGCAACACCATTCAAAACCTGAGAAATGATGCTCATTGTATGGCTATCACAACAAAAAGTGGGAAGACTCTCATTGTGGCACCCAAACAAGTTGAGGGTGTTCATGCTACACTGGAAGAACAAATGAATACCATGAAAAAGGTAAAGGAAGCTCTAAAGAAGTATGTTCCATTTCCAAGACTTTCTCCACCTTTCCCTCAACGTCTAAAGAAAAAGGTGGATGGAAATAAAATTATTAGTGGGGAGATCATGAAAGAAGTTGAAAAGCCTCAGACTGATGAAAATAAGGTGAATGCTAAAAATGAGAAAGAAAAGGATGCCCCACAAATGCTAAACCCCATTCCTAAGCCATCACCTCCATTACCTCAATGCTTGAAGAAGAAGAAGAAGGAGGATGGAAAATTTCACAAGTTCATGACCATATTGAAGCAACTTTCTATAAACATTCCATTGGTTGAAGCTTTAAAACAAATGTCAGGATATGCAAAGTTCATGAAAGAGTTGGTCACAAAAAAGAGAATTGTCAGTTATGAGTCTGTCGATGATTTGCACCATTGTAGTGCAATTGCATCCCATTCTCTTGTGCAAAAGAAAGATGATCCCGGTGACTTCACAGTTTCATGAATAATTGGGTCAGTTAACTTTGCCAGAGCTTTGTGTAACCTAGTGTGAGCATTAACTTGATGCCGCTGGTAGTATTAGAGAAATTAGGCTTAGAATCCCTTGAGCCAACAAAGATGCCGTTATTAATGGTGGATCGTACGATCGAGAAGCTTGTGGGTATATTATTTGATGTTTTGGTCAAAGTTGAAAACTTCATCTTTCCTGCTAACTTTATTGTCTTGGACTGTGAGATTGATTTTGAGATGCCCATAATTTTGGGGAGACCATTTTTAGTCAGCGGCAGAGCATTGGTAGATATGAAGTGGGGTAAGTTGAAATTCAGATTGAATAATAAGGAAGTCACATTCAATGTTTGAAGAACTATGAAGAAGCGAAAGGACATGAGGGTGGTTTTGAAAATAAATAGTTTAGATGACCCTGGAGGTCAAACCAAGGTATATCTTAATGAATTCTGAGTAATCAACACATCCACATCGTGCTGAGATGTTAAATCAGGTATTGCTTAGGAGGCAACCCAAGGTATCTTGCTATTCCTATATTTGCTTTGATTTTTCTTATTTTGATCGACATTAGACCCACGCACCTAGGGTGCCATAGGTATGTTACTAACTCTCTTGTTTTATTGTGGTCTAATGCATCGAGGATAATAAATGCTTATTTGGTGGGGGTGGAGGTACTTGTGGGTTTATATGTCCTCTTGGGATTTTTTTTTACCGTGTTTCTTTTCACTTAAGTGCTATCATAGTAGAGATGACATGTTTAGGTTGTTATTTATATTATTTATGTGATTTTGTGTTTAATTAGGAGAAAAATAGGGGAACCTTAGTGCAGTCCAGTTTTGAACAAATTTTGAACAAGTTCTTGATAATGATGCTTTTTGACTGTTTAAAGGACACCCCTCCTGAAATTTGGTTTTGAACTGTGTACGTAGTATATTAGTTTGTGACAGCTGTTGGACCTTGTTATGACATTAGTATTATAGAAAACATGATGGTAGTTAGCAATGCATGAATTGGATAGGTAGTAGTTGATAGTGTAACCCTGTGCTATGTGTGTGTGAGATCATTACTTAATTCACTTTGTGTGTGTGATCCAGAACTTGCTCGGTTAGTCTTGCCTAGGTTATAGGATAGTGGTTAGGAAAGGATCATAGGCCGTTCTTGAATGAGTCCACTTTTAGCCTAAATGCCCGACCAAATGAAGTAAATATCCCTTGATCCCGATTTTGAGCCTTAATTGACCTATTTCTTTTATTAGCATATTCACCTTCCCTTTTTGACTTACAATGAACCTGTCTTGGCCCTGGTCCCTCCTTGGACATTGTATACCTCAACTTAGACAAATCGCCTAAGTTGAGGGTGGCTATTATTGAGGTACATAGTTTGACTTGGGTATGAAGAAGGGGTTAGTAAAAGAACAAGAGAACAGATTTGAGTGTGATAAAAAAAATGAGTGAAATAAATAGAAATTGCAAAAAGAGAATAAGAAAAAAAATATGTTTTGAAGAAAATCACACCCAAAAAATCTGAAAATAAATAAAGGAGAATAAGGGAAAATAAAAGGAGAATGGTTGGAAAGTGGAGCCAAAAATAGTGTAGTGTCAAGGAGGGTTGAGTCACTATATCCGTATGTACCATACCCATCCCTAAGCCTACATTACAAGCTGATGAAAGTCCTATAGTGATCCTAGTCCAACCATCCAAAAAACTAAGACATAGAAAATAAGGTCAAGCCTATGGTATTTCATACACACTGTTTGAACTTTTTTGTGTAAGAGAGTGTTTTGACCTAGTCCCTACTTTGTATGGGACTTCTTTGTTGTGAGAGTACTTGGGTTGCACTGTTAGCTACTATTTGTTCGGATAATGTCATTTGCATATGCTTAGTTTTTTGTTCATAATCTGATGCCATCACTTAATCCCTTCAATGCCATGATAATATGCTACAAATATACACACGGTGGATTTGATTTGAAAATAGGAGGGGTAGGAAAAGTTTTGGTGCCAAAAGCGATAAGTAGACTGCCGTAGGTCTCTTAGGTTTCTATTAGTTAAGCATCGTATGTGTTTGTTTTGTTTGTTTGCCTGAGGACATGCAAACGTTCTAAGTTGAGGGTTTTGATGTGCCATGGTTTCATGGCACTTTCGATGCTTAAAATAAGGAAAATATACAATAACTCGGATATGTTTAGTTGGTATGATGTGTTTTCTGTTCTATATTGCAGGAGAATAGGTTTTTAGAGACAAAATGGATAAAGAGGAAGAATCATGAATGAGAACGAAGTATTTGAAGACAAAAGAGTCAAGTCAGGACCAGAGGAGTGACTCACGACAGGACTCACGTCACGTGAGTCAACTTACGTGATGTAGGTCAGTGCCGTGGGTCGACTTTTGAAAGTTTGTCAAGTGACCTGATTTCCACGGTAGGACCCACGTCATGTGAGTCAACCAAAGTGACATAGGTCAGTGCCGTGGGTTGACTCCTGAAGAGTGTGAAGAAGCCTGATTCTCATGGCAGGGACCCACATGACGTGACTTGGTTCCATGATACCAAGTTATGGTACCATGGAAAAGTGCCGACTTTGTTCTTCTATTTTGTTTAGGATAGAATTCATCTTGTTTCTATAAATATCCCTATGTTGTCCTATTATTGGGGTAAGTCAGTACATTATTTTGAGAGATATTTTTTTATTATTTTTGAGTTCATAAACACATTATTGGTTTTGTAATCTTGGAACAAAAATTCTAGGGTTTTATTGATATTGAGATTTCAGAGTTTTCTTCTTATTGTGAGTTTGCAATTATGTTTTCATCATTGAATTCGTTTGTGCTCTTGCAATAATGAGTACCTTAACCCATCAACTAGGGTTGTGTGAACCAAGAGGAATTAACAAAACAGATTAAGTGCAAAGCAATCCTGAACCATTGTGAATGCATGTATTGTTATTACCTTCATTATATAATTGATTTTCTAACGGTTGTAAACGTTAGAAACTCGCCTGTATTCTAGACTTGCTCGAGAGAGAGGTAGAGATTGGAAAAAGGGAATAGCAACAGAGATTTGGAGCCATCAACCTTCATCTAATAACTTGAGCTATCACAGGGATAGTTATCTGAGATCCAGGACAAGGGTTAGTAGTGCGACACTTGGTGACCGAGAGGAAAAGAGTGAAATTTGTTTAACCTAGGTCGAAAGACGTTTAGATGAACTTAACTTATTAGATATTGTATGCAATGCAGCGGGACAGTTTTGCCAGCACAAGTAATTGGTGGAGTTAACGAATCATTAGGAATCACAGTCCTGGTGTATTTCTCTTATTGATTACAAATTCGAAAATCGACAATCATTACTGTTACTACTTACTTATAAAATCCCCCCAGTTTTACTTACTTGCCAATTACTCGGACAAGCACTAGACATAATTTCGTCCTATTCCCAGTGGGATTGACCCCAACCTAGTTGGTTTCTATATTTGGTACATCGACCACATTATACTTTTCTGGAGGTATACTTTGGGCGACATCAAACATCACATGCCTCAATTTTTGCATTCAATTCAGTTTTTGATTTTTAGGTAGCCATTTCAATTTGAATTACCACTTGACATTACTCGTCATGCACTTTGAGAGATTCATCCATCATTAGGAATGTTCTATCAAGTTGATCCTTATTGATTTAAAGTTGTTGAGCTTGATTCAATAGCCACTCTTGGCTCACAATTTCGTCCTTGTCAAGTTTTTCTTCATTTTGGAAATTTTCATTATGGTCATCATAAGTTTTTGGCTTAACTACATGGCGTGAAATCTCTTCTTCGACAACTTCATTTTGAAGACTAGGCAAATCCATGGAACTTGAGAAATTGGCATCTTCACAAGGGTCTTCTTCTTTTCCACATTCCTTTCCAAATGCTGTCATGGATTGGTGCAAGAGATGTATATCCTCACCCATGTTAGTCACCCGGTCCAAGATAGTTTGAAGTTTGCTTCAATACCTTTGTATCCCGTACATTGCATTTTCTTTGCCACATCCTGATTCCTATCAAACTCGAAAGAACAACTAGTATTTTCATTAGGATAACTAGGGGAGGGGGTACAATAATTGGGAAAATCACTTCAATTTCTATCTCAACCACCACACAAGTAACAATCATACTTTCTATAGGATCGAGATAGTGCACACACCTCTCTCTCGGGGGCATTTTCACAATCTTGCCAAAAGTGAGGTCCTCTACAATACGGACATAGGTCAACAACATAAGACTTGTAACCACCAAACTCATTTTCATCCCATGATTCTATAGTAACAAGTATAATAAAACAAAAATCTAACTAAAAAAAGAAACAAAAGAACATCACAAAACACATATTCACAAGTTCAAATCAAAGCAAATAAGCTAAAATTCCAAAATAACTCAATACGACAAATTGTTCTCCGGCAATGATGCCATTTATGATAATGCTTAAATACACTCTAGAAAGGAATGTACATGGTCATTAGCAATATATTTACCCAACTTAGAGTCGGGGTCGATCCTATGAGGAACAATGTGTGTAATGGTCAAGAGAGTAAGAAATAAAAGCAACTTACTATAACTCAAACAATAGTTACAATTGTTTTGGGGGATTTTCAATCAAAAATTGAAACAAAGATAGAATCAATTATAATAGGAACAACTTGATCAATGGCTTTCATAAACGATGGAAGACAAGGGAAATAATAATGGAGAATCAATCCTATCAACAATCCATTGTAGTGAAATCAAGTACTCATAATTAATCATGGATTAGAAAATTAGACTTGGAACCTTAAGCATCAACCACATCATTCGACCGATTGATGAATATTTCTTAGCTAAAATTTGTCAAATATTAACCAAGTGCCAACACAAATAGTTCCAATCTTTGGCTACACTAGGATTTTACCATGTCTAGTAATAAATCCATCAGATGGGTCATACATCCCAAATCGCTCTAAATTAAACTTTCTCAATCTCAATTAGCTCTTTTAAGCATTAATCAATGTAGATGGTCACTTCCCCCTCTAATCTTCTCTTTCAAGCTCAACTAAAGTAGGAATGGATAAAGCATGGGATTAATTTAAACAAGAAAAACCAATTGATAAATCAAGAGCATTCAATCAATACTAAAGCATAAGATAAAACCAAAATCCCAAATTCAAAACACACATTGAATTATCTCTAACTACAATATCCAAGTATGAATTTAACTATGCCCAAATATTCAATATAAAGCAAGGAAATGAATAAAGGATTAAAAAATAGTCACTACAAAACATCCAAACCTTCACTCCAAGGGTATTTAGTCAAGAACCCTAGCCTTCAAGGTTGAGATATATGCCAAAGATACTCTTGGAATAGTTGGGGATCGAGTTTTATATGGATTGGGTATTTAGTTAAGAACCCTGACGTGTGGCACCTTTTTTCTATGCATTCGCTGTTAAAGCACCACATTCGTGATGTTAATGAATTCTGACTTCTGTGTTCATGGTCAGTTGGCTGCATACATGAAGGTCTATTGGCTTTGACCTTTGTGTTCACAGCTGGAGCTCCACTTTGTGAAGAATAATTGTACTTCCAGATTTGTTTTCTTCAATTTAGCTCTGTTTTGCCTCGTTTCCACTTATTTTTATCAAAATTCTTTTAAAACCTCAAAATACTTGAAATAAACACAATTCAAACAAGAATTCACCTCATACTAAGGATTAATAATAAAAAAATCATAAGAAAAGAGATGCAAATAAGTGGTAAAATCACCAATTATCAGTTGGCAACTATTGATTTTAGTGATGGACTTCTACCATTGCCAAACTATGTGGTGATACGCCAAATTATTCCTCCTCATCACCAAACTACTTCCTTTGGAATTTGAGCAAACTGTTAACTTCAGCGAGGAACTTCAACTTTGGCAATACGCTATGATGTTTGGCAATATGCTAAACTGCTTGGGCAATGCCATATTTTCTTTTTGGCTCCAATTCTCCATCTTTTTACTTCTTTATGTACTATCAATCACTTCTTGGCTTCACCCCTGAAACACAACCAAATTATCATTAAAATTAAATCAAATTGGCATTGAGGACTTGGTTTCTCATCAATTTTAGGCCAAATGAGTCGTAAATTACCGATTCATCAACAACCCAAACTTAAATCTTTTCTTGTCCTCGAGCAAATCAATGCACACACAACAAAATCAACATTGCCTATAAATGGTATTACTTGGGAGCTTAAATGCATGCTTCTTTGTTAAAACAACTTTGCCCTCATGATTTTGGAAAACATTGGTACAAATATCACCTATCAAACACTCAATGCATGAACTACAAGCCTCAAATGTTGACTAATTGCTACCAAACCAACCACAAGCTCATAGACTTCAACTAAGGTTAACAAAGGTGCTCAAGAAATGCAATAAAATGCCGTCACAACAAAAATATCTGTTCCCTCAAGATACAATCAAAATTTGAACAAGGAATTGGAACGATCTACTCTCTCTCTCTCTCTCAAAGATGATCATGAACTCATTTACCATACCATAGACTTGCATATATGATCCATCTCACCACAATTAAGCATGCTATATTGGAGATCACCAAGGTCATACTTTGGCTTATAGCATAGGCAATAGGTAAGGCAGGATAAATTAGGATTATAGTGACTTTACCCTCTCGAAGCATCACATGATACCTTAACTAAATTCTATTCCCAAAGCTTACTTCTTGTGACACGCTATGGATTAATTCTATAAGATTCACATGAAACTTACACTCATATCCTTATTAAAACCTAAAATCTTTAAATATTTATAAGCTAAGTTCATAATTTCAAGTCTTTTTCACTTCTTTTCATTCTTTTTCTCTTTTTTTTTTACGTATTTACAAGGTATACTAGGATGACTAGAGGAGGAAGTGTTTGGTCCCCAAATTCACAAACTTCTGGCTACAAATCTCACCCGATAACTCTTCCACCCCCAACTTAGGCTTTTGGCATAAGATGGTTTAAAGCCTCACCTAAGTGCTTCAATATGGATTTGGTTCAAAAGAGGGAATTTTAGAAGACGGGTTATGGCTTGTAATGAGGTTGTCAAAGAAATAGGTTCTAAGGAAAAAATTGGGGCAAAGACTGGCCATTCAACTCACAATGGGGATGTCTAATTGGCCAATTTGAAGGATCACACTCACTTGATGGCCTAAGGTCATTTCTCAAACATCACAACACTCTTTACTTAGTGATAGAGCAACCAGGCCAGTTCTAGATGGATTCATTAAACAAGATCAAATCAAAACCTCATCACACATAAAACTCAATCACACACTCAAAATAGTACTTTTACTTCCTCAATTGACGTACCACATTTATAGCACATGTCAAAGAGGGTATTCAAGTAGTCAAACAATATGCAAGTATTAAAAATGAATGCCTAACTACTTCAACTCAACCAAATGAATATTTTTTTAAAAATGGGCACATTTTGAAAGGTGGAGCAATTTATAAAATAATTTGTCATTTTTAAGAGTTGTGCAATTGAAAAATCTCCCCAAGATTACTATTCGAGTCAGAGTGTTCTATTGCTAACACAATCTTCTCTTAAGTACCAATGCCAAAAAGAATATTATTTATCAACTATACTACGAACTATTATACTAAAAGAAAAATAAGGAAATAAAATGTAAGTCACGACACATACTCAAATTAACTCAAAGCACATGAACCCATAAAAGTAGAATAATCTAGAGTATTAAAAACAAAATTCAAAAATATAATCAGAATCATAGTATCAAAACCATATGCCCAAATATAGAATATCTAAAACATTATCTGAATTAGAACATAATATTATAGATCCAAAAAAGTACCCCCAACTCAAATGTAAGCATTGTCCTTAATGCAATAGGACTAAAATATAAGAGAAATGAGAGGAAGGGTCCCCCTGAACAATGCTAAGCTTCTGGCAATGATTGGCTCGCAGAAGTGGCCCCTGTTTGGGCATCAGTGCTTGGCTCAGCTCCAGAAGTGGTCTGTGGGGCTGGATTAGGTGAGATGGAAGTTGTCTCTATATCATAAGTTGGATTAGTGGTCTAATCAAATGTGTCCTCACCGGGCATGGATCTACTACCACCAATCTGGGATGTCTCCTGAGTCGACCTCTCCAAAAGTATCTCTAATATAATCTGATCTGTAGCCTACACATCAGCCTGCATCAGATCAACTGTCAATAAAAATCTCTGTCTCATCACCCTCCTCATTATCGAATGCACGCCCCTTAACCATTGGAACACTCTTATGCTCTTGTGCCTGAGCTAGAGTCTAAGATGGTGTAGCCTAAAGATATGTCAAATCATAAAATTAAAACTGGTCTATATGAGTTCACAATGAAGCAAGATCGATCTTAATCAAGTCTAACTCCTTATCCTCTATGGTGGTATACTTCGATGAGTTCATCTCATCTAGCTTTGTACCATAAGATTGGAGCATCACCTGAATACCCTGTATCTCTACAATAATAGGCACCAAAACTGCATTAATAATATTTGGTATCATCTAAGACATCTGTGCCTCCAATCTGGCCGACCTCAAATCAACCAAATAAGCTATATGACCCATCTAAATAATGGCCGACTGAGTAAATGGGGTCCCTAAAGTGCCCAGAGTAGTGGATGGTCGAGGAGACTAGAAGAAAGGCCCTATAGAGGAATCTGGAAGGGCTGAAACTGCATTAGTAGGATTGGGCTGGTTGGAACTATCATCAACTGACACAATATCAATAACCAGGGAAGAATCCACCCGGGCTTTCTTCTTCTTTTTTGCTTGCACAATCTTATGTATTATAATATCAATAGTGAAGGTCAGGGTGTACTCAATATATTTCTTCTTGTAAAAAAGAACCTCTGCCCTATATCACGACTCAGTAATAAGGCAAGGGAAGCAAAGGGAAGTATTCTTTTGTTGGGTCTGTATAGAAATCTCTAGGGCAATTATTGAAGCTAGATTCAACCTTTCCTTCATGATATGGTGTCCACTAACCCTAAACTAACACTAGAAGTATCACAATATATAGTAAACCCCTCGCCCTTAAATTGAAGAGTAAGAATAGGAACTGAAGTGTCCAAGTCCTTGAGCTTTAGAAAGCTTGCCTCACACCCATCAGACCACTGAATTGGAACCTCCTTCCTACTCATTCTGTCCATAGGTGTTACAATAGTGGCAAATCTCTCGACGAGCCACCTATAGTAGCTTGCCAACCCAATAAAACTATGAAAAAGGCCTAGCCCAATCACAAATGGCTTCAATCTTTGCAGGGTATACCATAATCCCGTACCTGGACACCACGTACCTCAAGAAAGCGACAAACTCAAGCCAGAACTCACACTTTGAGAATTTGGCATAAAGTCGATGATCTCTCAAAGTTTGGAGCATGGACCTCAAATATTGCTCATGCTCCTCCCTACTCCTCGAATAGACAAGGATGCCATTAATAAATAAACTCATAACAAAGTCCAAATAAGGCTTAAAAACGTAATTCATCAAGTTCATGAATGTTATTGGGGCATTGGTTAACCCAAAAGACATCACTAGGAACTCGTAATGGCCGTAGCGAGTCCTGAAGGCTTTCTTAGGGATGTCTTCAGCCCGAATCCTCAAATGATGGTAGCCAGATCGTAAGTCAATCTTAAAAAACATAGATGCACCCTGAAGCTGGTCAAATAGATCATTGATACGAGGCATATGATACTTATTCTTCGCTGTCACCTTATTCAGCTACCTTTAATCGATACACATAGGTAGAGAACCATTATTTTTCTTCACAAATATAATTGGAGCACCCTAATGCAATACTCTTGATTGAATAAACCCCTTACCCAGAAGATTCTAAAGCTAAAAATTTAGCTCATTTAGCTTGGTAGAAGCCATTTGATAAGGTGCCATAGAAATAGGTGGGATGCCCGAATCAAGATCAATAGCAAACTCTATATCATGCTTAAGAGGAAGGTCTGGTAGGTCGATCAGAAAAACATCAAAAATCTCACGGACTAAAGGAACATAGTCAAATAAAGAACTCTTAATACGGACATCACAAACATAATCCAAACAACACATCGATACCAATCGCCTATCCCGAATATAAGAAATAATCTCCGTCGGTACGACTATAAGATCCCTACCACACAACCAGGGGTATGCCATGCATGACTAAGGTAACGATCTTGGCAAAGCAATACAAGACCACATTATAGGGGGATAACCAGCCCTTGCCCAGAATCACATCAAAATCAACCATGTCTAGCACAATAAGGTCAGCCCGAGTGTCATACTCCCGAATAGTCACAACATACAATCTATATACCCGATCCACTACTGAAGAATCACCCACTAGACTAGATACACACAAAGGCATAAATAATGGCTTCTACGACAATCCCAATTGAGGTGCATAATAAGTAGAGATAAAAAAATATGTAGAGACTAGATCAAATAAAATGGAAGTTGGCTGAGTGTAGACTAAGATAGTACCTATAATAACAGCATCTAAAGCCTTACCCTCTGGCTTACCAGGAACAACATATAGAAGACCCCATCCTCCTATGGACTGGGTGCCTACCAGACCACCTAGCCTACCTACCTGAGAACCTCCTCTAGAACCCTAGGAACCACCCCTGCGACCCTGTACACCACCCCTAGCTGGGGCCAGTATTGATCTGATTGACGGAACACTCTGTGTAACAGGCTTAATCATCCCATACTGGGGATACTCTAGGGCTAAATAGACTGCAACACCACATTCATAGCATTCCCTAGGCACTCTACTAGATCAAAAAGGCCCAGCTGACCCAAAATAGCCACCTCAGCCTGAAAACCCTGACTGAATACCCCTCGAAGACTGACCATTTCTCTACCTATAGAAATTACTACAACTAGGTTGGCCCCCATCTGAAATCTATACCACTGCTTACACGGGCCTACTAGACTAACCTTAATACTAATTTGGCTGATGTTGGGGATAACTACCCTGAAAACCTCTACTTGTGAACTGCGAGCCAATGTGTCTCCTGCTGAAACTGCCCCGCTGACGAGGCCTCGTATTGCTGCCCCTTGGGCCTAGTGATGCATATCCTTCATTGTCTGAGCATAGTCAATAATATAAACAGATGACCGACCCGTAGCTACCAGACTCTGAGTAGCCATACATAGTGGGAGTCTCAAACCTCTGATGAAGCACCGAATCTGCTTATAATCAGTAGGTAGAATCATGGTGGCATATCTGGTTAACTTATTAAATCTTGCTTCGTAGTCTTCCACTAATATAGAACTCTTTTGTAAACCTGTAAACTGGTCCCTTAGATGCTCGTGCATGTTGTGAGGCATATACTTCTTCAAGAAAGCCTTAGAGAACTGAGTCCATGACATAGGAGGAGATCTAGCTGGCCTACACTCAAAATATCCCCTCCACCACTGTCTTACTGCACGATTAAACTAAAAAGTGGTGTAGACCACACTATGTGACTCAACCAGGCCCAAATTATGTAACCTCTCCTCACAGCTAGTAAGTAACTCGAACGCATCCTCACCTGAGGCACCAATACAATAAATGGGCCTAGTATCTTTTACTACTCAAAAGTCATGGCTGGCTGGGTTGCTGCTGGCTATGGAACTATCGGTGCTGGTGTAACCTATACTCTGGGAGCCGCAGCTGCAGGTTGCGCTCCTATACCAAGTCTACTCTAGGCTGCCCCTTGAGCGGATGTTTGGGTCCCATCAGTCGATTGGCCCCCAACCATACCCAATAGTTATACCAAAGTGTCACAAAGGACAGAAGAAGATATAAATTTAGGTGGGGCCTGGGCTACCCCCTGGCCCATCGACTACTGTGAGGGAAGATCCTCTGGTACTACCTCAGGTGCAGGATTAACAACAGGATCTGGTGAAGGCTCCCGGGCCTGGTCTCGAGTTGGGGCTGTAGCTCTAGCCTAACGTCGACCTATGCCTCCAATTAGTACCCTAGCTGTAGGCTTAGGGTACCCATCCCCGAATGCCAAAACCCTTATCTTATCCATCTATGAAAGAGTAAAACAAATGAGAATCTAGAAACCAATATAGACACAACACATGATAATAAACTAAAACGATGAGATTTTTCCTAAGAATGTCATGTACCCTCCTGAAGATAGGATACATACATTACCATACTGATCCACAGGACTCTACTAGACACTTGCTTTTGTACCAATAATACCGGTTAACC
Source organism: Capsicum rhomboideum (assembly GCA_031232105.1). Lineage (NCBI taxonomy): Eukaryota > Viridiplantae > Streptophyta > Magnoliopsida > Solanales > Solanaceae > Capsicum > Capsicum rhomboideum. The sequence goes on from CP124715.1 coordinate 103,446,981, forward strand.
TAGACTCTGATACCAAACTATAACGGCCCAATTTCTCAGGTCATCACGGCACCTACTTTAACCGATCAGTAGTGAAGCCAAACCCTAGCTCGAAATGGCAAGTAACGGGCTAATAGGTGGAAGATAAGAAAATAAAGATACAACTGTAATAACAAGAAACCAGAAAAGGGATATATATATATATATATATATAAACATACTATGCGGGAAAGGGAAGAGGATAAAATACCGAAAAGAATTTCCCCCAGCCTTGCAAGGTAAGTACATAACCTACTATGACAAAAACAGTACTAGATAGTGTCAAAATATACATAATAGTCTCAAAATATACAAAATAATACTATAAAGATAGCAGGAGGAGGGGGATTTGCTCCGAACTTTAAAAGCTCACCCAATCTCCGATCAACAACATAGCTCGAGGATGTCGTCAACGGCGGTGACTCATACTCAAATCTCCATCAGGAAAAAATGTAGAAGTGCAGTATCAGTACCAAAACCACAGGTACTCAGTAGACATCATAGGATAAAAGTATAAATAAAGTGCGAGCATGTAAATTAAACGCAAGAATAAAGGGGCAGAAAGGGAAATATTAGGCTATGCTAGGCAAATACGGTAAATAAGAAACAAGTAATTCAAAAGTAAAAATAAAATCCAAACTGAACCCCCATAAACCCATAAGGCACACACATGGAGAAATAAACTCAACCAAGCTCCCATAATCTCGGTGAGTGCAAGCAAAGAGTAATACTATATTGAGGACTGAATATAACAACAACGAAAGTAAATGCCAGATTTGAACCAAAACTAGTAGATAATAATAATATAGCATATGTCAAAATCAAATAAAAACTGATATATAATTATAATATAGCAAATACCAGACTCAAACCAAAACTTATAGATAATAGTGCTATGCCAGGTGTCGGACTCAAATCGAAACTACTAATTAATAATAATATATACAGATATCCTAGATTCTTAACCCATTCTAAGATCATATAATCATAAGTCCACTTTTAGCCACCCAAATCCTTTTAAAGAGAAGCAGGTTCCAATTATTAAGTTAGAAAGATGCGGTTTAATGTCAAACACTACCCTTCCTAGGGTAACGAAGCTAAATACGCAAATAATAAGTTCTAAGTTAACCCAAACCCAGTTAATATCCTAAGTAAGAGGTTATGAAATTATTTAGGTATATAGGGGCGCTATTCTAAGCATCCTATCTTAGAAAGGGGCAATGGGGCCTACTGCCAGTCCTGAAACTCAAACTAAGGCAAAACCTAGGCAAACCTATGCCAAATTTGCTATGTCCTAACATACTCCGACCGAATACTCGAGGTTCATTCAGAAACTTGTGCATGAAAAAAACCTATCATATCCTACCAAATTAAGCATTTGGAACTCAATGAAGCCATCAAAATTTCCATCCAAGTTCATTTTGACAAAATGTGGGTCCCACACCTAAGGTTTTATATTTACTGAAATTTATCCAATAGCCCAAAATGAGTTTGAAAGCCTCAGGACCCAAACCAAGGGTTCCTAGTATAAAATTGACATTCTAGAGTTAACGAAAGTGTCAAAATTGGCATCCAACGCTGTTTATATATTTTTTAGCCCAAGATCCTTTTCCCATCTTCAAAAGCTCCAAAACTGGAAAATGGCTCTAAAAACTAAATGAACTGCTCGGTAACCAAACTGTTAGTCCCATTAAGTCATAAAGGACTTGGGGAAGCTATAGAAAAGCTTTAAATACAGTAAAAGAATGAAAACACAGAAATAATCTAGAGGGTCATTATAATAAAGGTTGGTTAATAATTGGGTTAGATAATTCTCCTACCATAGGTTTAGTGTGGGTGCCACTCATGACCATTTGGGTTGTAAAAAATATGGTTTCAGAGCCCTAGGTTTGTCAATATAGTCGTATAAGAACTGGTCTAGTAGAGTCTTGCAAAATGGTACGAAGACGTCTATATTTTTCTTTGAGGGGATATAAGACATTAGGAAATTTAAGTATTCTTATTTTTTCATGTCCTTTCTTGATTCCAATTGGTATCTGGTGATATAAATTTGTATATAACCCCTTCCACTCTTATCTCACAGATGGTGAACACATGCTCAGATAAAATAGTAGCCATAGCGAGCTTGGCACTAGGGTTGTGCCTCAGGGTAGAGTCAGAGTAAGAGGTAGAGGAAGGGGAAGAGGCCATAGGGAAGCACCCAATAAGGGTGAATCTTAGGCTTTCGGTGGTCCAGAAAGGCAGAGTTCAGAGTATCCTCCCCCGCCCGTAAATATTCCCAACATGGTTCATGATATGGAGGTGAAACTAGAGGATAGGGAGCCACCAATTCATGCAAGTATTGTGTAAGTATATGATGGTGCATCGCAGGTTCCTCTATCTTTAGAGTTGATTCTACATGTTTTGGTATTTTTTAGTGGCGTAGCTGGTACAAGTACTACGACAGTGGTTCGCCTATTTATCATATGTGATTACAGCATACCACTGCCATGGCACCTCGGATGGATGAGGGGTTAGAGACTAGAGATTTTCCAAGATAAGTATTGGGCTTGGTAATGACTGGGGATAAGCATGACCTTATTTGTAAGTTCATTAAGATAAAACTACTTGATTTTCATTGTACTGAGTTGAAAGACGCTTATGAGTTCATTATCAACTATCATAAAAGGCTTCATAAACTTAGGGTTATAGAGAAGTATGTTGTAGAGTTTGTCTATTTCCAGTTATAAAGTGATGCCAAAATATGGTCGAGAGCATTTGTTGAGTGTAGGTCTGCGAGTTTACCATTGTTGTATTGCACTCATTTTTATTTTATATTTTTGGAGAAATAAGTACCATGTACTTTAAGAGACCTAAAAAAGGATGAGTTCACTAGACTCATGTAATGGAGCATATCGGTTATCGGCTATGAGATGAGGTTTCATGCTTTGTCTAGATATGTTGCTCAGTTGTTGACTTCAAAGGAGGAGAGAATTCTATATTTTGGTAGGAGGCTGAATACTGGCCTTTAGGCTTTAGATTTTTAGATGACATCTGTAGGAAAAACCTTCAAGGAGATGGTTGACTTTGTGAAAAAGGTAGATAGTGTGAGATATGATAGTAATATAAATATGGGGGAGAAGAAGTCCAACAAGGTGGGCACCTATAGTGGTTCTTATTCTCGGGACCAGAGATGACAGGGCTACCATGTCCAACCTATTCAGTCTGTTATGCCTGTGTTTGTTGGGGGTTCATTACAGGCCAGCCATTCTTTTTTGCATTATGGTAGTTATGTTTCATCATCTTTATTGACTCAATAGCCCACCCTAGACTATAAAGGATTTGAGTGTTGTGGAGTTTTTCACATTAGGAGGTTTTTCTCTGTCAGGTCAGTAGTAAACTTCTCAAACTTTAGTCCCAGCAGGTAGGGGTGGTGGTGGAAGCGATAGGGGTCATCCATAGGTGGGCATAGTGGCCACCAGACAGGTAGAGATGTCTATCAGGCCAATCGAGAGGGGGGGACATGCTAATCGTGATGGTGTACATAATGGCAAGGGTGGTGCTCAGATGGGTAGTAAGACCCACTTTTATATTTTCCCAGTAGGCCTGAGCCTAACGCATTAGACACGGTGATCACATGTACTATTCTTATTTGTGACCACATGGCTATTGTTTTGTTTGATCCGAATTTCACCTTGTTAGATATTTCTGTTAAATTTGTCTTGGGTTTAAATATAGCTTGTGAAATGCTTGATACATATATGTATGTGTGTACACTGGTTGGGGCTTTGATAGTTATTGATCAGGTTTATCGAGTTTGCTCTGTAATATTCATGGGATATCAAACTTAGGCGATTCTAGATATGGTGGATTTTGACATCATCTTTAGGATGAGTTGGTTATCACCATACCATGCGATTCTTGACTGTCATGCCAAGATAGTCTCGGTGGTTGATTATAAGCCTACTCCTCTAAAACTTATATCTTTGATTCATGCCAAAAAGATAGTTGAGAAGGGGTGTTAGGCCTTTATAAATCATCTTTGGGTCACTAGCATTTAGATCCCTCCTACTGTGTTAATTTTGGTGGTAAGTGAGTTCTTAGAGTGTTTCCTAATGATCCTCCTGGGATACCACCTGACCTTAACTTCAATTTTTGTATTGAATTAGAGTTGGGAACTTGACCCATTTTCATCCCACCTTTTAGAATGGCACCAGCTGAGCTAAGGGAGCTAAAGCCTCAATTACAGGAATTGTTGGGTAAATGATTCACCTTTCCTAGTGCTTCTCGTTAATTGAACAAGGTTATGATTCATAATAAGTACCTATTACCCAAAATAGATGACTTATTTGATTAGTTACATGGTGATTCGGTGTTCTCTAAAATTGACTTGAGATCTGGTTACCACTAGCTTATGATTTGGGTGGAGGACATACCAAAAACTATTTTTTGAAATCATTATGGTCATTATGAGTTTATGGTTATGTCCTTTGGTTTGACTAATTCCCCAGACACTTTTATGTGATTGATGAATGGGGTGTTCAAACCATTTTTGGATTCATTTGTTATTGTATTCATTTATGACATTTTGGTGTACTCTAAGAGTAGGGAGGAGCACAAGACTCACTTGTGCATTATTTTGGGGTTGCTAAAAGAGAAGCAACTCTATGATAAATATTCTTAGTGTTAATTTTGGTTGTCTTTAGTGTCCTTATTGGGGCATGTGGTTACTATAGAAGGGGTTATGGTAGATTCTCAAAAGATTGAGGTAGTTAAAAGTAGGGCTAGGCCACCTCGGTGACTAAAATTTATAGATTTGTGGGGTTGGCTATTTACTATCGCAGGTTTGTCAAAGGGTTTGCTTCATACTTGACTCGATTAACTCAAAAGGAAGTACCTTTTATATGGACTAATGAGTATGAAGAGATCTTTCAAAAGATCAAGACTTTGCTGACTTCGGCTCCTATTCTTGCACTTGCCATTGAAAGTAAAGACTTTATTGTGTATTGTGATGTTTCACATTCTGGTTTAGGTGTTGTGCTGATGCATGACAAGAACGTGATTGTCTATGCTTAAAGGCAACTAAAGGTTCATGCGAAGAATTATCCCACCCATAATTTATAGTTGGCAGCGGTGGTGTTTGCTCCTAAGATATGGTGACATTACTTGTATGGGCCATGGGGTGAAGTGTGAGGTGTTCACTGATAACCGTAGCATAAACCATCTCTACACCTAGAGGAACTTAAATTTGAGGTGGTGGAGATGGATGGAACTTTTTAAGGATTATGACATTTCCATTCCCTATTATCCAGGCAAGGCCAATTTAGTAGTGGATACTTTGAGTAGAAAGAGAGTTAGTAAGGGTAGTTGGCATATTTTGAGGTTTATAGGCATCCGTTGTTTAGGAAGGTTCAAACCCTAGCAAACAATTTTATAAGGTGGCAGGTGACTGAGAGAGGAGGAATCCTAGCTAATGTAGAGGCAAGGACTACTTTTATTGACCAAATAATGGCTAGACAGTTGGAGGATGTGAACTTGAGTAATATTCGTGACAAAGTGTTACAAGGTGAGTCCTAGGAGGCCAATATTGATGACGAAAGTGTGTTGAGGATTAGAGGTTGACTTTGGGTGCCTCTTTTAGGTGATTTGATTACAAACATCTTGCAGAGGCTCATTGTTTGAGACACTTCATATATCCTGGTAAAACCAAGATGTACTATAACTTGAAATAGAAATATTAGCGGCACCGTATGAAAAGAGATATAGTGGATTTTGTGGCAATTGTCAGAACTGCTAACAGGTGAAGTACAAAAATCAACCTGCTAGTACTCTTCAACGGATGCCCATTCCTAAATGGAAATGGGAGAGGATATCTATGTTTTTCATTGTTATCCTTCCCAAGACTTTGGGATAGTATGAGTCTATATAGGTGATCGTGGACCGGTTGACTAAATCTACATATCTCATTCCTGTGCAAGTGACTTATAATACAACCAAGTTGGAAAATATTTATGTTAAGGAGATTATCTGACTGAATGGGGTGCCAGTTTCCATTATCTTGGATAAAGATACACAATTTACCTCTAGCTTTTGGGAAGAATTTCAGGAAGAGTTGGGAACTAATTTTGATATAAGCTAGACCTTTCATCCTCAGACTAATGGGCAGTCTGAGTGGAAAATCCATGTGTTGGAAGACATGTGTCAGGTGTGTGTCATGGACATTGGTGGACATTAGGACCAATTTTTACCACTGTGCGAATTCGCGTACAATAATTGCTACTATTCGAGTATAGATATGTCTTCTTTTGAATCCGTGTATGGGAGAAGGTGTAGATCCCTCATCGGGTGGCTTGATGCATTTAAGGTAAGGACTTGGGGCACAAATTTTCTTAAGGAGTCGATGGAGAATGTTAAATTTGTACAAGAGAAGCTTGTAGTATCCTAATGTCGGCAAAAAGAGTATACAGATAAAAGGTCACATGATATCTATTTTATGGAAGGTGAGCAAGTGTTTCTCAAAGTCTCACCTATGAAGGGTGTGATGCAATTTGAAAAGAAGGGTAAGCTTGAACTAATGTATGTTTGGCCATTTAAGATTTTGAAGGGCGTAGGGCTGGTGGCTTATAGGTCGGCTCTGCCTCCAGCTTGTTGAGATTACATCTAGTGTTCCATAATTTGATGCTTAAGAAGAATCATGGTGATGGTGACTGCATCACTTAATAGGATTCAGTTTTGTTAGATGAGAACCTGTCTTTCGAGGAAGAACACTTGCTATTATTGATAGAGATGTCCGAAAGTTGAGGACTATAGTGATTTTGTCCTTGAAAGTCCAGTGGAAGATTTGTTCTATTGAGAAGGCCACTTGGGAGACTGAAGAGGACATGCATAAGCACTATCCTCGGTTATTCATTGATTCAAGTATCCATTCTGCTACTTTTCCTCTTTTTCCTCTTGTTGCTATTTGGGTACGAATGGTGGGTAAATTGGTATCTAATGTAATGACCTATTTTTTCATTATCGTGTTCATTAGTACATGATAGCCGAATTAAGTTTCACTTGGACAAAAAATTTGAATTCTTAAGCTAGGCTTGCTATGATTGTACTTTTTGTGTAATGTGGTATAGAGAAATCTGGTGAATTATAGATTAGTATTTTGTGGATTTAAGATGATATTATGTTAGTCAAGAGGTTTAATAGTTCATAGAAACTATCAGTGCAGAAATCGAGATTGTAGAACTCCGTTTATAGAGTTTGCTATAAAAAAGTTATTTCATATTGTAAAAATCTGGGGAGTGTGTTGTCAAATGGACAAGGCTGGGAAAGGATCCCAAGTTTCTGCAAAGGTACAACTACAACAACACAGGCGTCACTTTAGTGGCGTTGCCATAGTGAAAACCAGGTTGCCGCTGCGGAAGCCACGTACCCATAGCCTCGTTGTAGCTGAAGGCTACCGCTATAGCGGCATCATTATAGGGAGAAAGAGACCACTACAGCAATGCCGAGATAGTTATACCTAGAAATCCAAGACTTAGTATTACTTCATTCTTAAGTACATCCAAAACTCATTTTAGGGTTGTGAGAGGTAATTTTTTTCAGTTTGGGGTGATTTTTATCTTTAAGGCAAGGTTTCTCGACTATTTTGACACATAATAACTTCCTTTAATCCGTAGGATTGTTAGAATCATTTTCATGGTGGAATTTAAGGGTTATCCCTAGGTTGATAATCTGGTGTAGAATGTTCATAATTGAATTTTAATCACTTGTTAATGACTCTAGGTTGCTAGAATACACTTCCTAGAGTAGAATTCATTCTAGTATTCACGAATTACGGGAAATTGGAGTAGATTAAAAGGTGAAAACCCTAGAATGATTAATTAGGCTATGATCATGTGTTAGAAATATTGGGTTTAAGTTATCAATTCCTATAAACATAGAACGAATCATGAATTGCTCCTTGCTATTGTTTATAGACAAAGAACACGCAGAAATTAAAAAGAAGGGCAAGACTTTAGTGGAGTACTGTATTCCGGGGCTTGAATTTAAGGTAGGTTATGGTTTAATATAGTTGTAAACTTGATTTAATTTCCATAATTGTTCATGAGTTGAGTAATTGTTAATGACATTCGAGCTTACTAGTGATTTGGTGATACAACCCAACTAACCGAATCGTGTGGCCACCTACTCAGATCTACCTAAAAAATATGTGAAAGTCATAAAAGAAAACATCAAATCTTTCAACTATTACAAAACTGGTTACAAATCTTTAAATTCAAAAGAAATATTCTACCCCGAAGATTTAGTCTACACAGGTACAAGAGCTACTGCAAGAAAATCTGAAATACATATGACTCAGCTTCCACTGTAAGAACGAGAAGAGGGGAAGCTGTTTGAGTTCTCTATCCGTGCCAAGCAATGAAACCTGAAGTGATCCTATAATCAGACTATACCCCAGCAGAGGGTATAGCAAGAGTAGTATTAGTACAATCACGCGTACTTGTAAGCTTCATTGGTCGACCTAAGTTAAATCACATTCACAAAACATAAATGTCTGAAATAATACATGCACTTGATTACTATAATAAATCAATTTAACTATCATACTACTATTTTTCATTGAACCCTCAATTATCTCTTAGCAGCTTACACTAAGCCACAGTCAACCACCACACAACGTTAAACTCTAATGCACCACCTCTCAACACTTCCGTCACCTCTAGCTTATGCATTTAATACTCACTCAATTATGGACTCATCAACATATAACCACAATGAATTCAAATCTTCTACTAACCATTCAATTCAACCTCACTTAGAATCATGCTTTGGGAATTACCCCCAATATAGGACAACACATGTATAGTATGACACATAACCACGAATTGTAAAAAATTACAGCCACGTAACACTTTAACATTTATACTTTGCTTAGTCTTTCTCAACAATATTAAGCACTTCAGATAAGTATAAGACAACACGAACAATGCACCAAGTAAATACTATGACTAACAACAATGAACTCCATCTTGCCACGATTACTCTCTTTCTAAAAACTTTAACAATTACTTACACAATTCAATATGCCAACAACCTAGATAACTCATGGATCCAAACAACAACAATAATACCAACCTTCTCACTAAAGGAACCCAATGTATCAACAACAGCACAACCCGATCCACTTAAGAAACCGTCAAACTCACCAATACCATATATACACATGCTATGGGTCTTATGGTTTCCCACTAGCCATGGCCTATAGGGGCCGAGCTCAATCCAAGTACCAAATAACCCAGACATCTAGTGTCAGCCACCCTTATCCCAAACTAATGTTGTACCACCCTTATTCCAATTTCCCACCCTTGTACCCTCTAAGTTTCACCAATGCTGTGATGATGACCTTTACTGATTTATCTCATAATAATAACTCTTATCACAACAAGTATAATCACAATGTGAAACAACACAACCACACTTGTACACTAACAAGTCTTTTAAACAAACTCATTATATATGATTAAACACTTGTAATATCATTCAACAAGTCAACATTTACAACATGAATTGCAACAAGAACACAAAAAGGCAGATAACATGAACACATAAACTAAATTAATTTTCCAGCTACAATTCAACCATCACCTACAACAATAACACCAGGGTATAGCAATATATATATATATTCAAGTAAATCACACATTACCTTTAAATTCACCTTCAGTTTTCCCACCGTGGGGATACACTACTCCTTCTACCTATCACGCCGTTATCCCCTCAAATTCCATCTTAAAATCTAAGTTTTCACCATGGTTTCACTGCCACCTAGCATTCTCACCTATCTTAGGCCATGTTGTTAAGTTATCCCAACTAATACCTATTCCATTTAACAATAATTAGTGGAGCATAACTACATCATATCTGTCTACTATTCGATTAGCATGAACATATAATACATACTAGCTCTACAAGAACTCAACACATATTCAATAATACAATTCTCACTTGCATAGCCCTAAGTTACTATTTCTATCTAACTAAACACCTTTCCCGCAGGCCTAAGCATGGAATCTCCCGTCAATCTATATTATGCATACATTTTCTAACATGGGTCTTTACTACGTAATTAAACTTAGCCTATCAGGCGCCAAGCAGCTGCTATGGAGGCATGAACATGAACTTCTGACTCCATTCTAGTGACATCAGGTGTGGAATTCATACGAAAATAATGGGTTTACCCTGCTCAATCTTACCCCTTCCTCTCCATTAATCTTGAGCTTTGAGGGAACCCTGGGGGTTTTTAGAATGAAGCCTCATCCTATTTGCAATTGAAGAGAGAAGGAAAAATAAAGAAAATTTTGGAGGGACTGTTCTGTTATCGGCATCCTTCTATAGCAGTCAGTAGGCCATTACCACGGTGCCGCTATAGCGGGATGACGTTAGCTTGCCCCAAAATTTTATTTTCCAAAATTATTCAACCAAGTCATTCACACAACTATTTCAAGGATATTTAAAAGATTCTCGTATCTCGTGCCCTTTGAACGAGGTGATTTTAGAAATGACAGAATAGGTCGCTACAACAGACACTAATATACACACCGTTTATTACCAAATGATCACAACATGGAAAGGACAAGAAAACACACTCAATCACTAATACTCACTTGTTGATTATAAAAAATATAATACCCCCTTTTCTCACCGAAAATTACAAAAAAGCTTGCTCAAATTTATACCACGCTTTAGTAACTAATTCTCTCTTTCTCAAATTAATTTTTACAACCGTAATTCACATGAGGCCAATTTTGAAAAAAGATTTACGAGTACCCTAGATAACCGGGGCCTCGCCAATATGCCTTAAGATCAAAATTAATCAAAATAAAAGAATAAAAATTTCCTACTCCTAAATGAACTAGGTTTCGATATAGCTAGAATATTCTCGCTATAGTCTACTGCTATGGATAATTTTGATACCTTTATGGATTATAAATCACTTTTCCCACGATTTTTGTAGGATTACCATCTCTATGACTAGAAATCAAGATAATGCTCCCTCTGCTTTCTGAAGGTTCCCCAACCAAAACTGTCTTGATCGATTTTGGGACTATCCAAGGATGGGATTCTACTACTAGAGAGGATTCCTTATGAGAGGCATGGCGGAGGCAGTGCCATAATTCTATAACTTGCTCCAGGAGTTCAGTTGGATGCCATTTATGGAGGCTCCTCAAGATGGGGTCTCGGGCTGGGTCAAGGAGTTCTATGCTATCCTCCCGACTGTGCTTTGGGATGAACTCCACCCAACTATCTATATTTGGGGAGTGAATATCCCCATGGATGCTGATACTATCAATGATAAACTAGGGGTGCCAAATATCTCCAATGCTACTTGTGAGGCTAAGGCCCGAAAGATGGATATGAAGTGTTTGATGGAGACACTGATTGTTGAGGTTTATCGAGATAAAGTCTACTGGACCAGTCTCGAGGGTATTAGGAGAACACACTTCAATGTAGATGCTCAAAGATAGATAAACCTAGTGACTCGAAGGGATTCATCCTCTGAGTAACACATTTGATGTGACTTACCCTCGGATTCTAGTGATGGCTTATGCCATACAGGGAATACAGTTGAACGTGAAGGCTCAGATTATGATGGAGTGGAAGGACTTTTAGTGGGGAAACTAAAAAGATCCCTACCTTCTTAGTCTAAACTCTGAGTTGTGCAGGCATGCACAGTACTAAGAGAAAATACTGACAGGAACCTAGAGGGTGACCTACCCTTCAATTCTCTCAAGGTGAAGGGTGCACCATCATAGAGTAATAAAAATTGGAAGAAGGGTGAGGGGCATAGTTGTAGAGTGATAGAGGAAGACGATGAAGATGATAAGGATACCTTTCCTACCCAGCCCCGAATTTCCTATGAGTGCCTGGAGAAGGATATGGATTCTATGAGGAGCTTTCTAGAGCAACCCCACCTACTTCCCCAGGGTTCAGCCCTTTACATCTCCATAGATTTCCCTTCCACAACTCAGGATAATGCGGAGCTCTAGAGAGAGCTGGATAAATAGAATAAGAAGAGGTGCTCCTTGGATCGCATGCTTGTCAGATGTGGAAGTCCGTCAAGGTCATGTTTAAGTATGTCATACCGTGCAAGCCACTTCCCCAGCTGGAGCTGGAGGACCAACAAGAGTTCTCCTTCTTGAGTGACTTGGAAGGAGAAGACCTTGAAATTTTAGCCCATGGAGATGATGAGGCCACTAGCTATGTCCCCGGGTGCACATCAGCCTATTCCTTCTTCTGCCTATTCCCCCTTCCCTCTTTAATTTACTAGTTTTATGGATTTAAGTTTCCCCCATTTGGGGCATGTAATAAGCAATCTCTCTACACATGGATACTTGTTTTTATTTAACTAGGAATGAATGCATACTATTTATCTTATACTATACGTGTTACATCGATCAAGTGGTAGCTAGTAGCTTATACTAACACTTTGGACATGTTGGGAATGGAATGCAAAATAGGGGAAAATAGGGCAGGGATTCTATCCCAGCCTATCCCACTATAGTGGCCTATATGCAACTACCATGACACTGCTATAATGGGAAAATTCCCACTATGGTGGGTACGCAGTTGCGGGATAGTGCCCTCTATAGCGGTCCAACAACAATTGCCCAAAAAATTATCAGCTTCCTTCAATTCCCTTAACCCCATTCCCTTTTAAAACACTTTAATTCAAAATCATACAACGGTTAAATCGCAATCTCTAGATCAAACAATCAATATGGAAAGAGTATCAATTAAGCAGAAACATACTTTTCATATACCAATTATTGATCACTTACTCAACATCAATTATCACATAACTTTTCAACTACTGTTTAACACTTATTAGATTTATGCTTCCACATAACAACCTCTTAGGCAAGGAAATTTCACAAGCATTTGGTAACTTCATCTACCACCTTATTATGTAACACCATAGAGATTAGTACTTAAGAACACATATTTTTCCATTTAACCCACACATCATATAAATTCTAAACCAATAACACATAAGTAACTTACAAACACTTCACTTATAACCGATTCTCAAATATCAAGCAATTAGAACTTACATAAATATTGATTCAGGTAATTTCATAAATCAATTAAACCATCCTTTTTATTTCTCTAAACAAAACCTTCTTTTACGTCCTTAACGACCACTATTTGATCATCTAGAAGTTTGCACATAACCCTTACAGCCAGATACCAATTAGAATTGCACATAACCCTTACAGCCAGATACCAATTAGAACCTTCTATGTTCTAATTTCGTTGCTTATATTATTCCAAAGGATGTCAAGTGACTATTATTTGTTTCATTTGAGATACCAATCGAAATCAAAAGATACCAATTAGACTCAATCCATTCAAACAATTACACAAAATGCACGAGAGGTAAGAAGAAATGCAAATAATTTCTAAAATGCCTCTTAGCTACTCAAAGATTTGATGTGGACATCAACACACCAATCCACATGACTCTATTTGACATTTGCTCTTGTACTTGTGATGGTAACCTAGGCTCAGATACCAACTGTCACAACCCAACTAATCGGATATTGTGGGTACCTACTCTAATCCACCTAGATAAGAGAACCCTTACCACCCAATTAGAAAATGTGCGGAAGTCATAAAGGAAAATATTAACTCTTTCAACTATTAAAAAACTAGTTACAAATCTTCAAATAAAAAAAGAAATACTCTACCCTGAAGATCTAGTCTACACAGGTACAAGAGCTACTATAAGAAAATATGAAATACGTGTGACTGAGCCTCCACTGTAAGAATGAGAAGAGGGGAAGCTGCTGGAGATCTCTATTCGTGCAAAGCAATGCAACCTGAATTGATCCTGCAACCAGACTATACCCCAAAAGAAGGTATTGCAAGAGTAGTATCAGTACAACCACACATACTGCTAAGCATAAACAGCTGAGCCAAGTTAAATCACATGAACATAACATAAATATCTAAAATAATACATGCACTTGATTACTATAACAAATGAATTTAACTCTAATACTTCTATTTTTCATTGAACCCTTAATTATTTCTTATTTGTTTAAACTAAGCCACAGTAAACCACCACAAAATGTTCAACTCTAATGCATTCCCTCTCAACTCTTCTGTCACCTCTAGCTTATGCATTTAATACTCACTCAATTATGTACCCAACAATATATAACCATAATGACTTTGAATCCTCTTGTAACCATTTAGGACAATCATGCTTTGGGAATTACCCACAATTTAGGACAACACATGTATGACATGAACACTTAACCACGAATTGTAAATAAGTACATCCACATAACACTTTAGTATTTATACTTTGCTTAGTATTTCTCAATAATACCAAACACTTCAGACAAGTATAAGACAACATGAGCAATTTCTCAATAATACCAAACACTTCAGACAAGTATAAGACAACATGAGCAATTTCTCAATAATACCAAACACTTCAGACAAGTATAAGATAACACAAACAATGCGCCAAGTCAATACCATGACTAACAATAATGAAGTCTATCTTGCCACGATCACTCTCTTTAAAAAAAACTTCAATAATTACTTATACAATTCCATATGCCAATAGCCCAAACCACTCATGGATCAAAAAACAACAATAATATCAACCAGCTCAATCAAGGAACTCAATGTATCATCAACAGCATAACCTGGTCCACTCAAGGAACAATCAAACTCACCAATACCATGTACACACATGCTATAGGTCTTATGGTTGCCCACTAGCCATGACCTGCAGGGGAAGAGCTCATTCCAAGTACTAAATGACCTAGACATCTAGTGTCTACCACCTTAATCCCAAACCAATATTGTAACACCCTTATTTCAATGTCCCCACCCTTATACTCCCTGATTTTTACAAATTCCATGATGATGATCTTTAACAGTTCATCTCACAATAAAACCTATGTCACCACAATTATAATTACAATGTGAAACAACACAACCACACTTGTACACCAACAAATCTTTTATAAAAACTCATTATATATTGTTAAACACTTATAATATCTTCTAACAAGTCAACATTTACAGCATGTATTGCAACAAGGACACAAAGAGACAGATAATATGCACATATAGACTAAATTATGTTTCTAGCTACAATTCAACCATCACCCACTACAATAACACCAGGGTCTAACAATACATATATATTCAAGTAAAATACGTATTACCTTTTGATTCACCTTTATTTTTTCCACCATGAGGATATACTACTTCTTCTACCTACCACACTATTATCCCCTCAACTTTCATCTTAACCTCTAAGTTATCACCATGGTTGCTCTGCCACCTAGCATTGTCACCTATCGTACTCAACATGCTATTAAATCATCCCAACCAAGTCCTATTTCATCTAACAACAATTCATGAAGCATAACTACATCATATTTATCTACTATTCTATTAGTATAAGCAAATAATGAATGCCAATTCTAAAACAACTCAATACACATTTAAGAATACAATCCTTTTTCACGTAGCCCTAAGTTACTATTTTTATCTAATCAAATAGCTTGCCCACAGTCCTATGCATGTAATCTTCCATAAATCTGTATTATGCATACATTTTCTAACACAGGACTTTACTACTCAATTAAACCTAGCATACCTGGTTGCCAAGCAGTTGTTATGGAGGCATGAATGCTAACTTTTGACTCCATTCTAGTGACTTCTGGCATAGAATTTGTATGAAAATGACGGGTTTTACCCTACTTAAGTATATCTCTTATTCTCCATTGCTCCAATGCTCTGAGGTAACCCTAGGGGTTTTTACAAAGAAACTTCATCCTATTTTCAACTAAAGAGAGAAGAAAAAATAACAAAAAAATTGGGGGACTATTTTGTTATTAGTGTCCCGCTATAGCGGCTGGTAGGCGCTACCACAATGCCATTATAGTAGGAAAATACCTGATATAGCTAGAAAATTCCCGTTATCAGCCCATCCCAAAATTACAATTTCTAAAATTATTCAACCAAGTCTCTCATGCAACCATTTCAAGGACATTTACAAAATTCCCATACCTCATTCCCTTTAAATAAGGTGATTTTAGTTACGGCGGAATGGGTCGTTACATTTAGAAAGTGACTTAATAGTTGATCTTATACTTGAAATGATGAACTGTGAGGTTGAATAATGTTTAGCAAAACTATGTAAATGCATATAGGTGCATCTTGTTATATTTTGGTTAATGTTGATATAGAAATTCATTTATTATTATACTCAGTGGGTCGAGTACCTCACCAGTACATATTCATTTCAGTTTGATATTTAGAAGAGCGAATACCTCACCAGCATAGTACATGGATGTGAGATCATCCCTATAGGTCATGACTTATGGGTATATAAGACCCTTAGTATGTGTGTACACTTTATTGATAGAATTGATGGTCATGATACATTGTTTCATTTTATTCATTCATTGATTACATAATGGTGTTGTACAAGTTTTGCATCAATTAGAAGTATCTTGAGACTACTTGTGAAATAATTAGGGGAACGTAACTTAGTATTAGACACTTGATGATAATTAGAGGGTTATAGGCTCTCCTTGTGTTGGGATTTAACTTAGATCGAGGAGATACCATGATGAGGTACTCGACTAATCATTATACTAATAGGGATATATTTCGTAAGAGGTTATTCTACGGATAGTAGTAAATAGTGGTGCATTTGCTTGTATGACCTAAATGCTAGTTACTTATACTTGATTTATACTTATGTATAGTTTTTCTAGTTAAAGTCGGACAATGATACCTACCAGTACATAGTTTTTGTATAAATACTACCTCTGCTCTTCTTTGGTTGAGTGCATAAGGTGTTCAAGCAACTGAGACAAGACCTCGGATCTAGTTCATGACCAGCAGCTTATCGATTCAAAGTTAAGCCCTATCATAAGGCTATCATTATCTTGATCATGTTCACTCTTCCGAACAATGTATTCCCTCATTAGTTATTTTGGGATATTTATTCATACTTCAATTTTATGGTATTTATATTGTTCTTATATGGTGACTTTTGGATCTTAAGAGTTGCAATAAATAGTTTATTAATTTTATGTATTTATGAATTCTTTACTTAGGATTTTATATTTATTAAGTTGGAGCATTTAATATTTTTTAAAAATGGATAAAAGGTAAGGTCAATAACTGGGTTAGATGGTTCTCCTACCTAAGGGTTAGTGTGGGTGCCATTCATAACCATTTGGGTCATGATAAAGATGGTATTAGAGCCCTTGGTTTGTCAATCTAGTCATACAAGAATGAGTCTAGTAAAGTCTTGTGGAATGGTACGGAGATATCTGTTTTTTTGTTTGAGAGGCTACAAGACTTTGGGAAATTTAACTCTTCTTTTTTTTGTTTGTGCTATTACTTGATTCCAATTGGTTTCTGGTGATCCGGATTGGTATCTAACCTCTTTTACTCTTTTTTGGCAGATGGTGAACACATGCTCTAACAGAATAGTAGTCGCAACAAGCCGATCACTAGGGTAATGCTTCATGGGAGAGTTAGAGTAAGAGGTAGAAGAAAGGGAAGATTCTATAGGTAGCACCCACCAGGGGGTGGATTATAGGCCACCAAAGGTCCATCAAGGAAGAGGTCAGAGTCTTCTCCTCTACTCAAGAATTATCCCTATATGGTTCATGATAAAGAGGTGATACTAGATGAAAAGGAGGCACCATCTCGGGAAAATGTCTTTCTAGTCTATAGGGGTGCTATGTAGGTTCTTCTATCGTCAGAGTTGATTCAGCAGGTTTTAAGGTATTTGAGTGGCTTAGCTAGTGAAGGTGCTACGTTGGTGGTTCTGCATATTCATCATATGGGGTTGTAACCTACCACTGCCATGGAACCCAAATGGACAAGGGGTTAGATATTGGAGCTTTTCCATGATAGGTATTGGGCTCGGTGATGATCGGGGATAAGTATGACCTGATTTGTATGTCCTTAAGATGAAACCGCCTTTTTCCATAGTAGTGAGCTTAAATACGCTTACAAATTCATTATCATCAATCATGAAAGGCTTCACAAATAGGGGGTTGTAGATAAGCGTGTTATAGAGTTTGTCTCTTTCCAGTTGCAGGGTGATGCCAAAATGAGTTGGATAGCATTTGTTGAGTCTTGGACTTATTATTATTCTATATTTCTAGAGAAATATGTTTCACTTACTTTAAGAGATATAAAGAAGGACAAATTCACCAGACTCAAGAAGAGGAACATATCAATTGTGACCTGTGAAACCCAGTTTCATGCTTTGTCTAGATATGCTGCTTAGTTGTTGACTTAAGAGGAGGTGAGGATCTGATATTTTGTCAAAGGGATGAATACTAGCTTTCAGGTTTATGCATTTTAGATGAGATCTTTAAGAAAGACCTTTCATGAGATGGTTGATTTTGTGAAAAATATAAAGGATGTGAGATATGATAGTAATGTAAAGATGGGGGAGAAAAGGGGTAAAACAGGCAACTATTGTCACGTCCCGAATCCCATTCGGGCCGGACTGGCACCCGAAACCATTGAGGCCCGAGAGAACCAATCTTTACTTAATTCATTCATATGCATGTCTCACATTGTATCTCATGCAACTATGCGGAAGTCATGGAAAACTTATACAATATATAAAACTTGGCCGTTAGGACCATCAAATCAATATGAACATACACCTCTTACATTTATCTTCCCACATACATGTACAAAGCCTCTAACAAATACATGAACATAATCATCCTAAAGTCGGGACAAGTCCACGTTGTATATAACATTTATAATACCAAAATAAATGTACACATGACTCAAAAAGCTCCGAACCAACTGTAGCTCACCAATGATCCTCAGATGACTCGTAGCCTACAGTGGAGGTCTACCTGTGTCTGCAACAAGTAAGGTAAATTCCCCAAGAGGGGTCAGTACGAAGAATGTACTGAGTATGTAAGGCTTTTATGAAACTTTATTTTATGCAACAACAACAATAGAAACAATATAAGAGAAATAGTCAATGCGGATAAACCCTCGTTTTGAATGTGGAACCATGTGCCTTACATTTATCATATTCCTTACTTTTACCTTCATCATATTTATTAGTCATCCACCTTAGTGGTGGGTTATTATGGTCATCCACCTTATCGGTGGGTAGTCATCCACATTATTAGTGGGTAGTCATCCACTTTCGTAGTGGGTAAAGAATAGTATTAGGGTACGCTCGAGCTAGGCTTATGTGCCCCTTTGAGTCATCTCGGTTCTCATTACTTTCTTCCTTTACTTTTGAAAGATTCACACCTTTACTTGTGAGAGATTGATTCATTCACTTATGCGAGATTGACATATTTGAAGTCATAACATTATTGGAAACGTAACATGATTGGAAACATAACATTATTGGAAACATAACATTACTGGAAACATAGTATCTTTGGAAACATTATTCAATGCATAAGACATAGGAATGACAATTGATCAATACATAAGGAACATGTGATGAACCATAATTGATACTCAAAAATAGGATACCTTTGGACATTTTGGAATGGAATAAGTATAATGTCAATATGAGTAATATGCTGCAGAAGGATACAGAAAAAGTAACCTTACATACCTTATCTTCTCAATACCAATACATAATCCTATACATGAATGTGAACACAATTCAGCTCCCTCTTTACGTTTCACTCTACAACACAAGTGCATAACGAAACCAACATTAACCACAAGTTACATTCCAAGTGTATAAGATGACCATAAGCTACATGATTGCCCTATAACATTATTTCACCCTTTACAATACCATTCATGGAATTATCATATCAACAATACCACAACATGCCCAACATAGACCACAACATCATGCATCAATAACATGTCACACCAAGTTTCTCTTTTATGTTTCTTCAACACCACCATGTCACAATTATTCCATCAATTCACCCCAATACACTTCATAATCACATATCGGCCAAAATCCCATAATTTACACTTTTAGAAAAATAACAAGTTATGGACATAAAAACACCATACATTTTGAGATATCATCCACACCATTCACTTTCATCAAAACATCAAGTCCTTTTTCATGTTTAATTCACAAGGATTTCACATCTTTTTGCAAAAACCACTAGTGTCATATCCAACACTTTCAAGCATAACCAACATGATCTATAAGCCATCATAAGCATGTAATATATTAATACATGAGAATAAATACTTACCAAGTCTTGGAAAAGAATGGTCTTCTCCAAAGAAAATGGCTTAGGGTTCTTAGGGTTTGAGAGAAATATCTTGTAAGTGTTCAAAAAGGCATGTGTGTTTTTATGAATAAAAATTAGCCTTGGGTGCCTTTATGTAGTCTCTCATTTGATCCTTAGCCAATTCATGACATTAATTGCAAGGTTTACTTGGTCAATGATGGAAGAATGGGTCATTTGACCCATTGGGCCAAGCATTTTACTTCATTTTAGGCCTTCATTGAGCCCAATTCATTTAAACCAATAAAATCATGCATAATCCACAAAATTTTTCATGTTTAAATCATTTTATATGTGTTACGATCATATTCCAACTTACGAGATTTATATTCGTAGCCTCAATCCCAAAAATAATAGATTCTAGCCTCTTATGGCTTATTTTGACCTAAAGGGTAAAACCGGTATTTGGATGCCCAAAACGTCCAAGTGTAATCTTAACAAGATGGAATAATTATATAAAAACCCAATAATCACATTTATACGCTCGTGGTTGGTGAAGAAATTTGGCAAAAAGCACCCCGGCACGGCCCCGGACGCCCCATAGACTTAGAAAAAAATTCCAATGTTTGAAAGGTGTGCAGGGGCGGCGTGGCACGCTGCCTGGCACGCCCCCTTTCTGCTTGAGAAACAAAAATTTTAGCCCAAAGCGGCGTGGTACGCCCCTGGGCGCGCCCCACCTTAAATTTTTGACATTTTTCATTTCTTCGACTTTTCTTTGCGGATTTGGTTAGGTACTTCAAGTTCCATTCTTTAGCTTACTTCTTAGACTTAATATCCTTTGCTTGAAGGTCGTTCAAGCCTCACTTATTGCTCCTAAAATATTTCAACAAGTTTCAAACTCTTTCTAATCACATTGACTAGTGCGATTTCAAATGTTCCGTCCAAAACCAATGCAGCATACGTACTAGGTACTCTCAAAGCTAAGGTGTATAAGCACACCCTATATTACCAATCGATCAAATTAGGTTCGGGAATGTATGGGGTGTTACAACTATAGTTGTTCTTATTCTTGGGATCATAGATTCTAGGGCTACCCTACCCAACCTAATCAATCCGCTATGCTTGTATCTGCTAGAGGTTTATCAGCGGTCGACCAACTTTTTTCAAATTCTGGTAGGTATATTCTATCATCTTTGTCTGCTATATGGCCCACCCTATATCATACATTCTTTTAGTATGGTGGGGTTGGTCACATTAGGAGGTTTTGCTCCAATTTTAAGAATTCTATTCAGTCAAGTCAACAATAAACTTCCTGTGTTTTAGTCCTAGCAGGTAGGGGCGGTGGAGGAAAAAGTAGGGTTCATCCACAGCGGGTCACGGTTATCATAATATGGGTAAAGGTGTCTATCAAGACAACCAAAGTGGGGGACATGTTGATCATGGTGGTGCACAGGCTAGCTGGGGTAGTGCTCAGATGATTTACAAGACCCATTTCTATACATTTCTTGATAGGCCCAAGGCCGAAGCTTCATATGCGGTGATCACAGGTACTATTCTTGTCTTTGATTACATGGCTACTATTTGTTTGATATGGGTTCCACCTTCCTATATGTTTTTGTTAAATTTTCCTTGGGTTTGAATTTGGCATGTGAAATGCTTGATACACATATGTATGAGTCAACACTAGTAGGGGTTTCGATAGTTATTGATTAGGTTTATTGGGCTTGCTCTATAATGTTCATGGGATATCATAATTGGGCTAATTTAGTAATTTTAAACATGGTTGATTTTGACATCATCTAAGAGATGAGCTTGTTATCTCCATACCATGCCATTCTTGACTGACTTGCCAAGACAATCATGGTGACTATACCAGGATTGGATAGATTAGAGTGAGACAGTGATTATAAGACTACTCCTCTGAAACTAATATCTTTGATTTATGACAAAAAGTTAGTTGAGAAGGGGTGTCAAGCCTTTATGTCTCATCTTTGGGACACTAGTGTTGAGGTCCCTCCTATTGCATCAGTTCTAGTGGTAAGTGAGTTCTTAGAAGTTTATTATTTTGATCGGCCTGGGATGCCACTTGACCATGACATGATTTTAGCATAGACTTAGAGTCGGGCATTCACCCTATTTTAATCCTTCCTTATAGAATTACACTAGATAAGCTAAGGGAGCTAAAGGATCAGTTTTAGGAATTGTTAGCTAAGGGATTCAGTCGTCCTAGTGCTTCGCTAGTGGGTGCTTCAGTCTTATTTGTTAAGAAAAAGGATTGTAGTCTACGTATGTACATAGATTACCGACAACTATATAAGGTTACAATTCGTAACAAGTGCCTATTATCCAGGATAAATGACTTGTTTGATCAATTACATGGTACTTTGGTGTTCTTTAAAATTGAATTGAGGTCTAGTTACCACCAGCTTAAGATTCAGGCAGAGGATATACTAAAAACCGCTTTCTGAACTCGTTATGGTCATTATGAGTTTTGGGTGATATCTTTTTCATTGACTAATGCCTCGGACACTTTTATGGGATTGATTAATGGGGTGTTTAAGCCTTTTTTGGATTCATTTGTTATTATATTCATTGATGATGTTTTGGTGTACTCCAAGAGTAGAAAAGAGCATGAGACTCACTTGCGCATTGTTATGGGGTTGCTAAAGGAGAAGCAACTATAAGATAAATATTATGTAAGAGTTTTGGATGTCTTCACTACCTTCTAGGGGCATGTGGTTTCTAAGAGAGGGGTTATGGTAAACCCATAAAAGATTAAGAAAGTGAAGAGTTGGGCTAGGCCACCCTCAACGACCACTATTTGTAACTTTTTAGGGTTGGCTAGTTACTACCATAGGTTCATCAAAGGGTTTGCTTCACACTTGACTCTATTAATTTAGAAAGAAGTACCTTTTTTATGGACTAATGAATGTGAAGAGAGTTTCTAAAATCTCAAGACTTTGCTGACTTTGACTCTTATTCTTGCCCTGCCCATTAAAGGTAAAGACTTTATTGTGTATTATGATGCTTCACATTCTTATTTGGGTGTCGTATTGATGTAGGATGAGAATGTCATTGCCTATGATTCAAGGCAACTTAAGGTTCATTAGAAGAATAATCCCGCCCATAATTTGGAGTTGGCAGTGGTGGTGTTTGCTTTCAATATATGGTGACATTACTTGAATAAAAAAAAGGGTAAGGTGTTCACTGATCACCATAGCTCACAACATGTCTTCACCTAGAAGGACTTAAATCTAAGGCAGTGGATATGGATAGAACTACTCAAGGATTATGACATTTCAATTCTCTATTATCCCAGCAAAGCCAATGTGTTAGCAGATGCTTTGAGTTAAAAGATAGGTAGTATGGGTAGTTTGGTATGTTTGGAGGTGGACGTCACCCAAATTATACCTCTAAGAAAGTATAAAGCGGTCGCTATCCAAATATAGAACCCAACTGAGGTTGGGGTCGAACCCACAAGGAATAGGTCAAAATCCAATCAACGTTGTTTGTTTGATTTGTCGATCCCACGAGGAATAGGTCAAAATCCAATCAATGTTGTTTGTTTGATTTACTTGGTAAATAAGCAAATAAGTAAAAAGGGTGGTTTTATAAAGTAAAATAGTAATCATTTGTTGAGGTTGAAATCAAGATGAGAAAAGCACTAGGACTGTGTTCCCCAATAACTTCATAACTCCATAGGTTCTCCGCACTTAGTGATTTCTTCAGGTATTCGACAAGCAAAATTGATAGGTTACGTATTGTCTAAAAAACTATGTTACACCCCTTATAGATGACTATCCTCAAGCACAAAGGTTAATACATCATGAGTGTTGCTATGTTGCCCCTATCTATGATTTAATACAACCTTTCCCGTATCACGACTCAAGGCTGATTAAATGAAGATAACTCCGAGTCTTGTTGTTTAATAGATAGTCCCATCCTATTACCCTTGCTACATTCCAAGGTAGATACAGGATGATTCCCAACGCATGCACTCGTCAGAAAGCAATCGATTCAGAAGAAACAACAATACTTGCCCTAATACCCTTCGAGAAACACCTTGTACTTCAAACTCTACTTTGTTAATATGTTATGGTTCCCACAACCCTAGACATGGTGTTTAGTTACTTATAATTGTGTGAACAAAATAAGCATTTATGGATGAAAACATTAATTGAAGCCTACAAGAATGCATAAACTCCGAAATCTCAACTTTAATTAAAACCGTAAAAACCAAAATTCATAAAATCCCAAGAAAGTGCCTTGGAATCCCAAAAAGTAGTGTTATAGAATAATAATGTCTAATGCATAAAAATAACCCTAAAATAGTATTTATAGACTTAATAAATCCTATCCTAAACAAAACAGGAAACTAATGTCGGCTTCCTCGGACGAGAAGAACATATGATCTTGGGTTGATCCCATGATCGTGCTTGGCCTATCATCTAATCATTCTTATAAAACTCCTGCACTTCTTCAAATCTGCTCTTCCTCCCACGATCACAAGGTACGTTCATACAACCAATATACTATTGTGGGACCCATGTCCTGATTATGCCATACTTGACTCCTGTAGGTTGAACTTCTCTCATATGTCACAATCTCAAGGTAAGATCGTGACATCATACCAAGGTTGTATAACCTACAATCTGATAGACGCTTGAGTATGGCATCTTTGAATCAACCTATGATAGCCTACCCACAATCGTGGTTTGAACCCACGATCGTAGCATGGCTCATCTAATGCCCCTTTTTGTCGAATTTTCACATTATTCTTCTCTAAATCCTTAAGGCCTACAAACACTCAACAAACACATTAAATCCATAAAACGTATCCTTAAACTTGAAAATATCCCTCATTTTAAGCATCTCAAGTGCCGTAAATCTATGGTACATCAGAGGTTTCTAGGCATCTGTTAGCTAAGGAAGTCAAACCCTAGAAAATAGTTTTATAAGGTTGTAGGTGGCTGTGAGAGGAAGATTTATAGCTAATGTGAAGGCAAGGCCTACTTTTGTTGACCAAATTAAGTCTAGAAAGTTAGAGGGTATGGAGTTAAATAAGATTCATGACAAAGTGTTGCAAGGTGAGGCCAAGGAGGCCGTTATTGATGACAACGGAGTGTTGAGGATTAAAGAATAAGTTTGTATGCCTGTTGTACGTGATTTGATTCCAAATATTTTTGTGGAGGCTCATAGATAAAGATACTTCATAAATCTTGGTGCATCCAAGATATACCACAACTTGAGACAATTCTATTGGAGGCACCGTATGGAGAGAGATATAGTGAATTTTAGTCAAAGTGTTAGAATTGCCAGCAAGTGAAGTATGAACATCAAAGATGTACTAGTACTCTTCAACAGATGCCCATTCCTAGACAAAAATAGGAGAGGATAGCCATGTTTTTCATTGTTGACCTTCCCAAGACTTAGGGAAAGTATGACTCCATATAGGTGATTATAGGCTAGTTGACTAAGTCTGCACATTTCATTCCAATGCAAGTGACTTATAATGTAGCCAAGTTGGCCATAATATATGTTAAAGAGATTGTCCGACTGTATGGAGTGCCAATTTCCATTCTCTTGGATAGAGGTATGCAACTTACCTCTAGTTGTTGGGAAAAAGTTTAGGAAGAGTTGGGAACTAATTTGGATCTAAGCTCATCCTTTCATCCTCAAACTACCCATTAGTCTGAATGGATAATCCAAGTGTTGGAAGAGATGCTTCGGGCATGTGTCACGGACTTTGGAGGACATTAGGACCAATTCTTACCATTGTGAAAGTTTGCATACAACAACGGCTACCATTCGAATATAGATATATATCCTTTTGAGGCCTTGTATGGGAGACGGTGTAGATCTTCCACCAGGTGGTTTGATGCATTTGAGGTAAGGCCTTGGTGTACCAATTTGCTGAACAATTTAATGGAGAAGTCAGATTTGTATAAGTGAAGCTTGTAGCAGTCCAAAGTAGGCAAAAAGAGTATGTG
Organism: Capsicum rhomboideum; assembly: GCA_031232105.1. NCBI lineage: Eukaryota > Viridiplantae > Streptophyta > Magnoliopsida > Solanales > Solanaceae > Capsicum > Capsicum rhomboideum. The sequence goes on from CP124715.1 coordinate 103,473,211, forward strand.
GATAAACATGTATGTGATATGCATTTTATGGAAGGTAAGTAAGTGTTTCTCAAAGTCTCACCCATAAAAGGGTGTGATGCAATTAGGAAAGAAGGCTAAGTTTAACCCAAGTTATATTGAGCCTTTCAGATTTTGAAGGGTATAGGATCGGTATCTTATAAGTTGGCTCTACCTCCGAGCCTGTTGGGAGTAGATCCAGTGTTTCGTGTTTGGATGCTTCAGAAGTATCATGGGGATGGTGACTACATCGATCAATAGGATTCAGTTTAGTTAGATGAGAACCTGTCTTAAGAAGAGGAACCCGTTGCTATTCTTTATAAAGATGTCCAGATGTTTAGGACTAAAGTATTTCCATCCTTAAAAGTATAGTGGAATAACCATTTTGTTGAGGAGGCCACTTGGGAGACTGAAGCGGACATGTACAAGTGCTACCCTCAATTATTTATCGATTCCAATACCATTTCTGCTACTTTTCCTTTTTTTCCTCTTGCTACCATTCGGGGATAAGTGGTGGGTAAATTGGTATTCAATATAACAACTTGTGTCATTTTTATGGTGTTAGTTAGTATGCAACAGCCGAGTTAAATTTCCCTCAGACAAAAATTTTGAAATCTCAGGCTAGGCTGGCTTTTATTATATTTTTAGTGTTGTATGGTCTAGAGGAATTTGGCTATTTGTGGATTAGTATTTGATGAATTTAATATAATATTATGTTAATAGAGAGGTTCAATAGTTTATAGAAACTTTTGGTGTGGAAGTCAAGTTCATAGAACTCTATTTATAGAGTTAACTGTAGAAAAGTTATTCCGTAATGTCAAAATTTAAGGAGTGTATTGTGAAATGGAATAAGATGGGAAAGGATCCCAAGTTTATGGAAAGGTAACTTTGTAGCAGCATAGGGTCCCATTACAGCAACATCACCGCAATGAAAATTAGGTCACCGTAGTAGAACCCACGTAGCCATAGCCTCATTGCGGCGAGAAAGAGACCGATGCAGCAGCGTCTGGGTAGTCATAACCAGAAACCTGAGACTTAGTGTTATTTCATCCTAAAAAATTTGAAACTTGTTCTAGGGCTGTGAGTAGCAATTTTCTTCAGTTTAGAGCGATTTTCATCTTTCAAGTAAGGTTTCTCGACCACTCGCATAATTACTTCCTTTAATATATAGGATCGTTAGAATCATGTTCATGGTGAAATTTAAGGGTTAACACTAGGTAGATAATCTAGTGTAGAATGATCATGGGTAACTTTTAATCACTTGTTTATGACTCTGGGTTGCTAGAATACACTTTCTAGAGTAGAATTAGTTCTAGTATTGGTAAATTATGGGAAATTAGAGTAGATTAAAAGGTGGAAACCCTATAATGATGAATTAGGCTATGATCATGGGTTAGAATCAGTGGTTTTAAATTATTGATGCATAAAATAATAGAACGAATCATGAATTATTTCTTCTTGTTGTTTCTACACAAAGAAAAAGCAGAAATTGCAAGAAAAGGCAAGACTCAAGTGGAGTAGTGCATTCCTGGGATCAAATTCAAAGTAGGTTATGGTTTAATGTAGTTATAGATCACTTGATTTAATTATTTCCATGCTTATTCATGAGTTGAGCAATTGTGAATGGACTTCGGGCCTACTTGTGATTTGGGAAGTGACTTAATAGTTGATCTTATACTTAAAATGATGAATCATGAGGCTGAATAATGTTTAGTTAAATTGTGTAATTGAATATAGGTACATCTTATCATATTCTGGTTAATGTTGATGGAGATATTCATTTATTATTATACGCAGTGGGTAGGATACCTCACAGGTACATATTGATTTTAGTTTGATATTTATAGGAGTGGGTACCTTACCGGTATGGTACATGAATGTGAGTTCGTCCCTTGTGGGTCATGACTTATGGGCATATAAGACCCTTAGTATGTGTATAAACATTCATGATCGGACTGATTGTCACGATGCATTATTTCATATCATTCATTCATCAATAGCATAATGGTGTTGTATAAGTGTTGTGTCAATTAGAAGTAGCTTAAGACTACTTGTGATATAATTACGAAAACATAACTTAGTATGATGACAATTAGAGGGTTATAGGATCTCCCCGTGTTGGGATTTAACTTAGATCGAGGATTTTAAATGATGAGGTAATCGACTAATCATTATTCTAATGTGGATATATTTTGTAAGAGGTTATTCTATGGATAGTAGTAAACTGTAGTGCATTTTCTTGTATGACCTGAATGCTAGTTACTTTTACTTGTTTTATGATTATGTATGGTTTTTCAGGTTAAAGACAGCTGATGATACCTACCAGTATATAGTGTTTGTACAGATACTACCTGTGCTCTTTTTTTTCTAAATGCATAAGGTATTCCAGCATCTGAGACAAGACCTTGGATCTGGCATGACCAACAGCTTATCGATTCAAAGGTAAACCCTATTTTTAGGCTGTCATTGGGTCTTCTCTTGATCATGTTCACTCTTCCGAACAATGATATTCTTTTATTAGTTTTTTTGAGATGTTTATTCAAACTTCAATTTTATGGTCTTTATATTGTTCTTGTACGGAGACTTTCGGATCTTGGGAATTGTAATAGATAGTTTGTCGATTTTATGTATTTATTAATTATTTACTTTAGATTTTATATTTATTAAGTTTAAGCATTTAATATTTGTTAAGAATGGTAAAAGATTAGGTTAATAACTGAGTTGGATGGTTCTCCCATCAGAGGGTTAGTGTGGGTGACACTTACGACCATTTGGGTCATGATAGTGTCACTAATACATTTTTATATATGTTTTCAAGATAAATTTAGCTTTAATGAGTTTTTAATATATTTTTTTGGGAATCTTCAAGTTGAGGGATCTCAACAAGTTTGATAATTTTCAATGAATAAATATCGCCAAAACTAGGCGGAATCTTTGTAAGCCTACTACATCTATAAAAAAGGATTTCTTTCCAACTCCCACTTGACAAGAGTCATTTCATCCAACTTCAAAAATTTAAGATTCTGATTTGGGTGGAAATGTAATGTAGGATAAAAATACTTTCTCTCTCTAGGTACAGGATAACTAGGTTTTTCTATCGTGCACTGTGAAGAGGGAATACGTTTTTTTCGACAAACTTATGGCTACTCCGGCGAAGATGGTTACTCTAGCAAGGGGTAATCAGATGAGGCTTCCTTCTCTAACTTTTCGTAGCTTTCTTCCCCCTCTTTTCAGTCTATCCTGGAGGTGGATGATGGTTCTACTTTGGATACAGACTCGTTGGGTTCAGTCATTTTGCAAAACGTAGGCAGGTTGAGAGCTACTCCAGCAGCTCACCGCCTTCAGTTCTCTTCTGCGGCTAATGTCGCCTAAGATATACCTTCAGAAAAGTATAATGCGGTTGATGTATCAAATATAGAACCTAACTAGGTTGGGGTCGATCCCACAGGGAATAGGACGAAATTATGTAGAATGCTAGTCTGAGTAATTGGCAAGTAAATAAAACTGGGGTTTTTTTTTGTGAATAAATGATAACAGTAACGATTGCTGATTATAGGAGTTGTTAACAATATGAGAAATACACTAGGACTATGATCCCCAATGACTCCTTAACTCCACCGGTTACTTGTTCTGGCAAAATTGTCCTGCTGCATTGCATGCAAAATCTAACAAGATATGTTAATATAAATGTCTCTCGACCTTGGTTAGATGAATCTCACTCTTCTCCTCTCGGTCTCCGAGTGTCGCACTACTAACCCTTGTCCTAGATCTCAGATAACTATTCTTGCTACGACTCAAGTTATTAGATGAATGTTGATAGCTTCAAATCTTTGTTGTTATTGCCTTTTCCCAATACTCTCGAGCAAGTCTACAATATAGGCGAGATTCTAACGTTTGCAACCGTTAGAAGATCAATCACAACGAAGGAAATAACAATACATGCATTCACACCGATTCAGAATTGCTTTGCACTTAACCCATTTCGTTAATTCCTCATGGTTCACACAACCCTAGTTGATGAGTTTAGCTACTCATGTTCGCAAGAGCACAATAAGAATTCAAGGATGAAAACATAATTGTAAACTCACAATAATGAAGAAACTCTGAAATCTCAATTATGAATAAAACCCTAGAATTGATATTCCAAGATTACAAAACCAATAATATCTTTATGAACTCAAAATAATGGAAATATAAGTCAAAACAATGTAATGGCTCCCCCCTGAACATAGGACAACAAAGGGGTATTTATAGATACAAAACGAATCTTATCCTAATCAAAACAGGAAAATAGAGTCGAAAACTATCCACGGTATCGTGACTTGGTGTCGTGGAACCAAGTCATTCCACGTAGATCCTGTCATGGATATCAGGCACATGGGACATCCTCAGAAGTTGACTCACGGCAGCCACTCACATCACGTGAGTTGACTCACAGCACGTGAGTCTTGTCGTGAGTCACCTCTCTGGTGCAGGACTTGACTCTTTCGTCTTCAGATACTTTGTTCTCGAGCATGATTCTTTCTTTTTGTCCATTTTGCCTCTAAAACCTATTCTCCTGCAATATAGAACAAAAAACACGTCATACCAAACAAACACACCCAAGTTATTGCATATTTTCCTTGTTTTAAGCATCGAAAGTTCCATGTAACCATGGCGCATCAACACCCTCAACTTAGAACATTTGCATGTCCTCAGGCGAACAAAACAAAATAAACACACTGATGCTTAACTAAAAGAAACCTAAGGGATCTACGGTAGTCAACTCATTGCTTTTGACCTCAAAATTTTTTTGACCCCTCCTACTTGCAAATTAAAACCACAGTGTGCATACATGCAACATATTATCATGACATAGAAAGGATCAAGTGATGGCATGAGATTATGAACAAACAACTAGGCATATATGCAAATGACATTATACGACCAAATAGCAGCTAACAATGCAACCCATGTACTCTCATAACAAAGAAGTCCCATACACTCATAGTATACTAATGAATCTCAAAGTAGGGACTCAGTCAAAACACTCTCTCTCACAAAGAAGTTCAAACAGTGTGCATGAAATACCATAGGCTTGCCCTTATTTTCTATGCCTTAGTTTTTCGAATAATTGGACTAGGATCACTATAGGACTTTCATCGGCTTGTAATGTAGGCTTGGGGACGGGTATGGTACATATGGATATGGTGACTCAACCCTCCTTGACACTACACTTATTTTTGGCTCCATTTTCCAACCATTCTCGTTTTTGTTTTCCCTTATTCTCCTTTATTTATTTTCAGATTTTGGGTGTGATTTCCTTCATACTTTCAAAACACAATTTATTTATATTTTTTTTTCTTTTTCTCTCTTTTTTTTCTTCACACCCAAATCTATTCTTTTTTTTTCTTTTGCACACTTAAATCTATTCTCTTTTTCTTTAACTAACCCCTTCTTCATACCCAAATCAATCTAAACACCTCTATAATAGCCACCCTCAACTTAGCCGATTTGCCTGAGTTGAGGTACACAATGTCCAAGGAGGGACCAGGGCCAAGACAGGTTCATTATAAGTCAAAATGGGAAGGTGAATAGGCTAATGAAAGGAATAGGTCAATTAAGGCTCAACATAGAGATCAAGGAATATTCATTGCATATTTGGTCAGGCATTTAGGCTAAAAGTAAACTTATTCAAAAATGGCCTATGATCCTTTCCTAACCACTATCCTATAACCTAGGCAAGACTAACTGGGCAAGTTCTGAATCGCACACACAAAGTGAACTAAGTAATGACCTCACACACATAGCACGGGGTTACACTATCAACTACTATCTATCCAGTTCATGCAATGCTAGCTACAGTTATGTTGCCTATAATAATAATTCCATAACAAGATCCAACAGCTGCCACAAGCTAACATACTTCACACACACTTCAAAAAAAAATAATTTTAGAAAATTTCATGAGGGGTATCAAAAAGCATCCTTATCATTCAAAATACGTTCAAAATTGGACTGCACTAAGGTTCCCCTATTTTTCTCTTAATTAAACATAAAAACACATAAATAATATAAATAACAACCTAAACATGACGGTTCTACTATGATAGCACACTTGGGGGGGAAAGAAACACGGCAAAAAAAAACCCCAAGGGGTGGTACACCTCCACCCCCAACTAAACAATAGTGCACCGCCCTCAGTGCACAACTATCAATATGGTAAGTGAAAGGGAGTGAAGAAATACCTGAGGCACCCTAAGCACCGGATGTAGGCCTGCCAAATATGTGATCATCAGCATGCTCTCTGGGCTCGCTGCTAGGTGCGTCCAATGGAGGGGGTATCTGACTAGAGGATGCACCCCATGCCCTCTCCTCTTGAGCAATCTGTCGAGCCTGGTACTCTACTCTAGAGGCCTTAACCGCTCTCCAGAAATCATCCTCAAACTCATCACCACTATCACCCTGATCCGCCGGACTACGTGTTCTCTTGCCTCGATCAATAGGAGGCTCCTCATCAGCAAACAAATCCACCTCAAAAGTTGGCCTCATCGGGGATGGAACGGGCATAGGTGGAATGACAGGAGTACTGCTTGAAGCTATAGCTCTCACCTCCTCTCTCAATGCAACCACTTCCTGTGTCAATCCTGCTATATCAGAAAGTTGTGCCAAACTCATCCGGGTGGCCATCCATGACTCAAAGCTATCAATTCGCCCATGCAGCTCATGCATAAACCTATCCATAGCATTAGTCATATGGGCCTCCACTCTAGCCTTAGCAGCCTCTACCGTGACCCATGGCTTAAGCTGGGATACCAACTTAGCCATTTAGGGCCTCAGTGTGAGCCTGCAGCTCAAATATCTGTATCTGTTGATCCACCAACTCCTGCAAAAAGTCCCTCGAAACTGAAACCATACCAGAGGGAGGCGGTAGTGCTGTAGTACCGGGTACCTCAACGTCAATCGGGCTTGTGCCCTCAGCAGGTACATAAATAGTCTCTGGTACACTTACCGGTACTAGAATAGGTATAGGTGTACTAACCGGCTTGTCTCTATCTCCAGGCCCTTCAAAAAGGGCAGCTCCTGAAGACACGAAAGGTTGAGACCTCTGTAAAAAATCTGGGTGAGATCCCCGCTGCTGCATCAACCCTATATCAGCAATGCGGGTCACCTTAATATAATGGTCTACCACAGGCGTCGTGAACACCCCAGCACTAACACATAAGCCATGAATCAGACAGGGGAAAGGGATGTTGGTGAAGTCGCGAAAAGCACGCTCATGCATCTCCTTAATGACGTAGCGAGCGAAGTTAATATCAAAACCTGCCAAAATGCTCGCTACCAACACTGCCCAATCAAGTGTGAGTGAATTATCAGCATTAGTCGCACTCAAACGGTGCCTGACAACCGACCACCAAAACCGTCCTGCAAAGTAAAGTGAGGACTTCTTAATAACCAGATTCCCAGTAACCCAACTAGTATTAGCACCATCCTCTGCTATATAATCTGCAATCCACCGCAGTAACTCCAAACGCTGATTGGCGTCCCTCATTTTAGCCCTATTTCTCACAGTCTCCATACGGTGATCAAATTCTATAGTGCAATTTGGAAATGGATGCTCAACACCAAATAAAAACTTGTGGATAGTCTGCTCAGAGATGTCCACTCTGGTCTCCCGAACCAAAGTGTGAGTCAATGGTGGTTGGTCTCTATACCGCTACTCATTGGGTGTGCTCAATTCAATAGAAGCAGCATGAAAAGGATAAAACTCACGGACCAACTCTGAGCTATAGTGCCCAGGAGGCTCCGTCATCCATCTGAATCCATAATGATCAAATACAACCTTAATCTCAGGCAGTTCCTTCAATTCATCTAGCCGATACTAGGGATCCTCAGTGATACTTCTTCTACACATGCCCCGCTCAGTAAGTTTGGCATCCCTATCATAAATGGACCTCATACCCCTAACACACCATCGCTTATTTTCCCTTCGAACCACAACTGCAGTCCACTGTGCATCCACCTATTATTGTGAGGACGTCATGGAGTTTTGACCACATGTGACAGAAATAGATGTTGTCCCATCAACCAAAGAATCATCCGAACCTTCAGTATTTTCCCCAGACCTAGATACATCAATCTCAGCATCATTTGTATCCTCAGCATTCTCCTCAGACCCAAATACATCAACCTCTCTTTCGTAATCGATAGCATCATCTTCCGTCCCCTCATCAGACTTGGGGGCGAAATCAGAAGACTGAGCAGGGGCAGTTGGTTGCGGAGGCTGTGAAGTAGGCTATTAGGCAGCCCGGGCAGCAACTTGTGCCCGCATTTATAGACTCGCTGTATAAGGCACCAGTGTAGTATCATCGGTAGCAAGCTCGTATGGCTCTTCAGACCCACTTTTATCGGACACCGAAGGTTCATCATGCAATCTAGTTGTCAATTCAGGATTTCTGGTACAGATTCGCGAGGAAGAACCCATGTCTCTATGTTTGGGGTTTGATTTGGGTGGCATGGAGTCGGGAATGAGGTCGGGTAGGATACAGTTCGGGTTGGGTAGGTCGGATTTTGGGTGTTGGGTCAAATTTTGGGTGTTGTGGGGTTTAGGATTTAAAAAATTTGTATTTTGGTATGGGAGAGTTGGAGAGTTTAGGATTTGGTATATGAGAATTTGGTGATTGTTGGAAAAGAGGGTTTATGTTAGGATTTAGATTGGAGAAGGAAGAGTTTTGATTTGGAATTGGGTCGGATTTGGTATGCCGATATATATCTATATAGGTAGGGTTGAGTCGGGTCGGGTTGGGTCGGGTCAAGTCTTGGGTAATTTTCAATTTCTGGATTCCATGGCACCACCCACGTGACGTGGGTTCACCTACGTCACGTGGGTCTCCTGATATGGATCGGGTTCTAAAAGTGAAAATATTTCCTGATTCTCACGGCACTACCCACGTGACGTGGGTTGACCTACGTCACGTGGGTCACTGGCGTAGGTCAAGTTCAGCAAGTATGTGATTTCCTCTAACTTCTACGATACAAACCCACGTTATGTGGATGAACTTACATTGTGTGAAACAGTGTCGTGGGTTGTAGTTAACATATTCAGTCTCAATATTGCAAGTTCCCACTAACTTATCCTCCAATGATCAGATCACAACCAACCCAGACCTTGGGTTGCCTCCCAAACAGCGCCTGATTTACTGTCGTGGCACGACATGGCTAGGTTGGCTATTTAGCCTTCACTAACCAGCCCATGGGCTGCCTCCCATGAAGCACCTGATTTAACGTCGTGGTACGGCATGGCTAGCTTGACTACTCAGACTTCATCAAGACTAAACACCTCAGAAGTGCTTATCTCTTCTGTAATTCCCACATAATGTTTTACACGCTGCCCATTGACCTTTAATAGAACATTATCTTCACCTTTCAGCTCAATTTATCCATACGGGAATACCTTAACTATCATGAATGGTTCAGACCATTTGGATTTTAACTTTCAAGCAAACAAACGAAGCTTGAAGTTATACAGTAGTACCAAATCTCCCGAGTGAAACTGTCATTTCTCAATCCTCCGATTATGATATAATTTCATTTTTTCTTTATACAGCGTTGAACTTTCATTATCCCGGAGATGAAATTCATCCATCTCATTAATTTGATCTAGCCTCAATTTAGCCGTTTCACTCCATTCTAGATTCAACCTTTTTAATTCCCATAATGCCTTGTGTTCAAGTTTAACAGGCAAATGGCATGATTTACCAAAAACCAGCTTATATGGAGATGTACCTATTGGTGTCTTAAAATTAGTTCAATATGCCCATAGTGCATCATCCAATCTTCGAGCCCAATCAGTTCTATTGGCATTCACTGTCTTCGTCAAAATAGACTTTATCTCACGATTTGACACCTCAACTTGCCCACTCATCTGAGGATGGTAAGGTGTTGCCACCTTATGTTTGACACCATATTTTTCAAGCAGGGCTTTGAACAGCCAATTAAAGAAGTGGGATCCTCTATCACTAATGATAACTCGGGGTGTACCAAATCATGAAAATATGTTCTTTTTCAAAAATGTCGTGACACTTCTTTCTTCATTATTGGGAAGCGCAATTGCCTTCACCCATTTAGAAATATAGTCAACAGCTACCCGAATGTTTTTCATCCCATGTGAGCTCACAAATGGACCCATAAAATCAATTCCCCAAATGTCTAACAATTCGAGCTCAAGGATAGTAGTCATAGAAAGTTCATGTCTGCGTGAAATGTTCCCTTGCCTTTGACATTGGTCACAAATTCTAGCATAGTCATGAGCATCTTTATAAATGGTAGGCCAGTAATACCCGCATTGTAATATCTTATGAGTAGTCCGCGTACCTCCATGATGACCAGATGAATGACATGCTTCCAAATTACTCATCATCTCGACTTCTGGAATACACCTTCGAATTTTACTATCTGCACATACCGTAAATAAATATGGCTCATCCTAGAAGAATTTTCTCACCTCATGCATGAATCTCTTTCTCTGCTGATACGTTATGTCTTCCGAAACTAGTTCACTTGCTAGAAAGTTGGCAAAATTTGCAAACCATGGGATTAAGTCTTGTGATGCTGCCAGCACTTGCTCATCTGGAAAAGTATCATCAATATCAAGATCAACCCTTAATTTAAGCATGGCCTCCTCCTCAAGGCGTGACAGATGGTCTGTAACCTGATTCTCGACTCCCTTTCGGTCCTTGACTTCAAAGTCAAATTCTTGTAATAGAAGCACCCACCAAATCAATCTTGGCTTAGCGTCCTTCTTTGACATAAGATATCGAAGTGCTGCATGGTCTGTATGCAAAATTACCTTCGTGCCAATCAAGTAAGATCTGAACTTCTCAAAAGCGAAGACCACTGCCAACAATTCTTGTTCAGTCACAGTGTAATTCTTTTGAGCTGGAGTAAGTGTTTTTCTAGCGTAGTAAATTGGATGTAAAATCTTCTCATATCTTTGGCCAAGTACTGCACCTAAATCCACTCTGCTAGCATCACACATAACCTCAAAAGGCATCATCCAATCTGGTGAAATAATGATAGGGGCTAAAATCAGCTTCTCTTTCAGATACTCAAATGATTTTATACACGCCTCATCAAACACGAACTTCACCTCCTTATCTAAAAGGTTGCATAACGGATTTGCAATTTTTGAGAAGTCTTTGATGAATCTTCTATGAAATCCTGCATGTACCAAGAAACTTCGAATTTCTTTCATGAAGATAAGTGGAGGTAACTTTTCAATCACCTCAATCTTTGCCTTATCAACTTCAATACCTTTCTTCGAGATCTGATGCCCCAATACGATACCCTCATTAACCATAAAGTGGCATTTTTCCCAATTTAGCACTAAGTTGCACTCCTCGCATCTTTGCAACACATTAGCAAGGTGTGCCAAGCAATCATCACATGAGTCTCCCATAACAGAAAAATCATCCATAAAAACCTCAATAGTGTCTTCCACCATATCGGAGAAAATAGACATCATGCAACGCTGAAAAGTGGCCGATGCATTACATAAATCGAAGGGCATCCTTTTGAACGCAAACGTCCCATATGGACAAGTGAACGTGGTCTTATCTTGGTTATTGGGAGCAATGAAAATTTGATTATACCCCGAATAGCAATCAAGAAAACAATACCATCCTCTGCCAGCAAGACGGTTTAAAATCTGGTCCATGAAGGGCATAGGAAAATGAACTTTTTCTGTCCAAGAATTCAACTTTCGATAATCCATGTAAACTCCCCATCCAATAACCGACCATATTGGGATTAACTCATTCTTGTCATTTGGAACCACAATGATCCCTCCCTTCTTAGGCACACACTGAACTGGGCTCACCCACTTTCTATCAGCAATAGGGTAAACCACACCTGCACCTAACCACTTAATGATCTCTTTCTTCACAACCTCTTGTATAGATGGGTTGAGACGACATTGGTACTCAATGCTCAGTATGCACTCAAGATCAAATTGAATTTTATGAGTGCAAATACCGGGTGAAATCCCTATAATATCAGCAATGGACCAAAAAATGGCCCTCTTAAATCTTCTCAATACTGAAACCAGAGCCTCTACTTTCCACTCCACCAACTTAGCAGAAATAATCATAGGCAAGGTATTGTTGGCTCCCAAAAAATGTAGCGAAGGTGAGACGGAAGAGCCTTAAGCTCCAAAATTGGAGGCTCCTCAATAGAAGGATGAGCCGGTGGGGTCACCTTATTCTTCAAATCGAGATCAAGTTTCTTTGGAGCATAAGTGTATGATCCCCTACCAGAAAGCGCACCAACCATCTCATCATATTTCTCAATACCATCGCTATCAAAATTTATAATCACGGCCGGAAGAGCTTCTACTCCTAGCCTTTCTTCAAGAGGCACGTCGATATCATTCTCCTCAACTTCATCTATTACCGAAATCACCCGTATATCTTTCGGTTTCTTCATGGAATGACAAACATTGAAAGTGACTTGTTCATCATTTAACCTGAATTTCATCTTTCTTATTTCTATGTCGACCAATACATGACCAGTGGCAAGGAATGGTCTTCCCAATATGATGGGAACCTCGAAATCAACTTCACAATCTAGAATCACAGAGTTAGCCAGAAAGATGAAAGATGCAACTTTTACCAAAACATCATACAAAATCCCCACCGGCTTTTTCACAGTCCTATCTGCCATGAGAACTCTCATAGAGGTTGGTTTTGGTGCCCCCAACCCTAACTTCTTGAAAACGGCTAGCTGCATTAAGGTAATGCTAGCACCCAAATCACAAAGTGCTTTAGCAAAGTTATAGGACCTGATAGTATAAGGAATTGTGAAAGCTCCTGGATCCTCCTTTTTTTCAACTAGGGAATGCGAAGCAACTGCACTACAATGATGTAAGTTATCTGCCGGATCAAAACTGACAGTTCTCTTCTTCGTCACAAGTCTTTCATAAACTTTGCATAACCTGACATATGCTCTAATACCTCAATAAGAGGGATGTTTATCGATAGCTCTTTCAACATTGTAATAAAATTCTCATATTTGCCTTTCTCAGCCTTCTTTTTCAACCTTTAAGAAATGGAAGGAGGAGGTCATGGGATAGGTTTCAACATTTGTGGGACCTCCTTTTCCTACCTCTTTTTAGATTTTTCCTTTTCTCCAGTATCATGAGGATTTGGAACTATTTTGACCTTTGAGTTATCCAGCTCTATCTCTGTTTTTACATCAACTATCATCGGCTCATTGGTCTTACCACTATCCATAGGTATAGATGGATCAGTTGTGCATTTCCCACTTCTAGTATTAATGGCAATACAATGACTATCATTCTTTGGATTCTGGACGCTGTTGCTTGGAAGGGTACCTGGCTGACATTGATTCAATGCCACTAATACCTGCCCGAACTGTTGCTCCAATTGTTTAATGGAAATTGAATGGGAATCTACTTTCTGACTTATTCCCAAAATGTCTGACCTAATCTCCTTCAAGCAATCTTCTTGACTCTCTGACACTTTAACCAGTTTATTGAGAAGGGCTTCCATTCTTGAATTTCCAGACTTATCATTACAGTTCCCTGGTGGTACATATACGCCACTCTTCTCTTTATAATAATCCTTACGCCTCCAATTACCATCACGATCTCGTTCTCTATCTCCCTGACTTATTGTAATTGTCTACATAATAGTTTTGACCTTGATTCCCTTGCCTTGAGTTCCAAGAGTCTTTATTAGACCCCTAGCCCTTGGCTCAAAAACCCACAACCTCTCGATCCAGGTACTTAGCCTCTTCATCAGAATCACTATCATCATACCTAGGTGTTTTGCCTTATAAACCTATGTCGTGCACCTTCTCAGCATCTCTGGCCGCAATCTGTTTAGCTAATAAACCAATTTCTATCCTCAGTTGTGCGACCTCTTGTGCTACAGATTCATCCAAAGCTCGTTATGATGCTGAGGCTCCAATAACATACGTACCAGCAGGCGTATCTGCCTCCTGAGTATGCCATCCTCGATTGGTCTTAGCGATATGATCTAATATCTTTGAAACTTGTTCCCACCTAAGACTCATAAATGCTCCGCCAGTGATAGTATCTGCTATAACCTTAGTATTGGCATTTAAAGCCCTGTAGAAGATCTCAAGTAAGCTCCTACCACTCATTCTATGATTTGTCACATTCTGCAGCTTCTTCTTGAACCTTAGCCATGTTTCGTTAAGTGCTTCAGAATGTAGTTATCTGAAGTTGTAAATCTCATCCTTCAACTGTAGCATCTTGGAGGGTGGAAAAAATCTTTCCAGAAATTGATTTCTTAACACTTGCCAAGTAGTGATGGAACCTCATGGTAACTCTGCCAACCACAAAGTCGCTTCTCCTGTTAGAGAGAATGGAAACAATCTCAACCAAATAGCCTCTTGGTTAACTCCAGGCAGATTATATGAAGTGCAGACCCCCACAAAATTCATCACGTCAATGTTTGGATCATCAGTAGGAAGACCGGAGAACACACCCTTCAAGTTTAGCAGGTGAATCATGGCACTTGTAATGTCAAACTTAGTGCCCTGAGGTAACTCTGGTGGAATAATGGCGCCCGTCTCAACTGGCTCGAAATAAGCCAAATCCTCTTCTTCGGTATCATCATAAACCAACACATATGGTCTTTGGGGTGGTTGTTGCACCCTCAGTATTCTTTGTCTTTTTTCAGCATCAGCCAGACGCTGTGCTGCCTCTTGCAATGCTCGATTATCTCTATCTGCTTGCCAAAGAGCAGCTTACCTAGCTTGCTCTTCCTGTGTCAATCGAACGGTAATTTGTTTCGCTGTTTCATGACCAATTGGCTGAATTGGTTGGTTATGAATATCTCTCGTGACTGCGGGATCCTGAACTCTGTCGGTATTCACCATTCTTCTATTTGCTCTAAGTGTTCGTTCTATCTCAGTATCAAGTGGAATCAAGGGATTGCCTTGACTCCTAGTGTTGGGCATACACCGGCTGTGTGCCCTTCAGAAAAATACAGAAAAATAAAACCAATCAACTCCAACAAACAAACTAATCAACTCCGTAACCATATTCTCCGGCAACAGCGCCAAAATTTGATGTCGCCCAAGATATACCTTCAGAAAAGTATAATGCGGTCGCTGTATCAAATATAAAACCCAACTAGGTTGAGGTCGATCCCACAGGGAATAGGACGAAATTATGTAGAATGCTAGTCTGAGTAATTGGCAAGTAAGTAAAACTGGGGGGATTTTTTTATGAATAAATGGTAACAGTAATGATTGTTGATTATAGGAGTTGTTAACAATATGAGAAATACACTAGGACTGTGATCCCTAATGATTTCTTAACTCCACCGGTTACTTATGCTGGCAAAACTGTCCCGCTGCGTTGCATGCAAAATCTAACAAGTTATGTTCATCTAAACGTCTCTCAACCTTGGTTAGACGAATCTCACTCTTCTCTTCTCGATCTTCGAGTGCTGCACTACTAACCCTTGTCCTGGATCTCAGATAACTATTACTGCTATGGCTCAAGTTATTAGATGAAGGTTGATAGCTTCAAATCTCTGTTGTTATTTCCTTTTCCTAATCTCTACCTCTCTCTTGAGCAAGTCTAGAATAAAAGTGAGATTCTAACATTTGAAACCGTTAGAAGATCAATCACAACGAAGAAAATAATAATACATGCATTCACATCGGTTCAGAATTGCTTTGCACTTAACCCATTTCGTTAATTCCTCATGGTTCACACAAACCTAGTTGATGAGTTTAGCTACTCATGTTTGCAAGAGCACAATAAGAATTCAATGATGAAAACATAATTGTAAACTTACAATAATGAAGAAACTCTGAAATCTCAATTATGAATAAAACCCTAGAATTGATATTCAAAGATTAAAAAATCAATAATATCTTTATGAACTCAAAATAATGGAAATATAACTCAAAACAATGTAATGGCCCCCCCTGAACATAGGATAACAAAGGGGTATTTATAGATACAAAACGAATCCTATCCTAATCAAAACAGGAAAACAAAGTCGGTAACTATCCACTATACTATGATTTGGTATCGTGGAACCAAGTCACGCCACGTAGATCCTATCGTGGAAATTAGGCACATGGAACATCCTCAAAAGTTGACTCACGGCATCCACTCACGTCACGTGAGTCCTGTTGCGAGTCACCTCTCTGGTGCAGGACTAGATTCTTTCATCTTCAGATACTTCGTTCTAGAGCATGATTCTTCCTTTTTATCCATTTTGTCTCCAAAACCTATTCTCCTGCAATATAGAACAGAAAACATGTCATACCAACCAAACACACCCAAGTTATTGCATATTTTCTTTGTTTTAAGCATCGAAAGTGCCATGTAACCATGGCGTATCAGCGGCTACCTTAGTGAACACTACACCAGCTGAGAAGCGTGAGGTTCAGGCTAATTGTGAGACTATAAAAGGCATGGTACTATCCTATGTTCCAAAGTCAAAGAAACAAGGGAAGGTATGTGTCCATATTACTGAGGAAGACCTAAAGCTGCAACTTGATTATTGGAAAAATGCACTTACAAGCTATGTATTTGGAGATAACCCATTCATGAAATCCTTAGAGAATTATGTTGAGCATGTATGGAAAATGGTTAAAAATCCCCAAATTTAAGCCTATGATGATGGATACTTCATTTTTCAGTTTGATTCACCTAAGGATTGCGAACGAGTACTATTAGGAGGGCCTTACTCCTATCACAATAAACCTTTGGTGGTGTAATGGTGGGTGGATGATTTTTATTTCAATCCAGGCTGCTTGACTACAATACCCTTATGGGTTATCCTCCCAGGATTACCAGTGGAGTTCTAGTCTTGTGAAGTAGCGAGTAAAATTGCAAGTGCTATTGGTAAACCACTGTAAACAGATAAAATCATGGGGGATATGGAGTAAATTTCTTATGCTTACATCTTAGTAGACGTAGATGTTACTCACCCCTTCCTGAGTCAATTGAGATCGAAACCCTACTGGGGGTGATGAACCAAGTAGTGGACTATGATTGGCGACCATGATACTGCTTTGGATGCTTTTATTTTGGCCACACTAGTACTGAATGTCGAGAAACTGAGCCAACTGTAGAGGAATCAGAGCAAGTTAAGCATAAGCCAAAGAAAAAGAGAAGAAATTGAAGGGAGTGTAGACAGGTGACACAGCAATGGCAAACCAAAAAAGAGGATGTGTGCAAACCAGTTGAGGAGCCCCAACAAGTCAAAAAAGAGTCTAGTACTGAGGATTTCTTTACACAAGTTTCAGGATCTTCCTCTCAGCAGGGACCACAACTCATCAATACTGTGTCTACTTCTACTAGATTCGAGAGCTTTAATAGTGCAACTACTGGAGAGGGACAACCAGTGGAGACTGGGGTAACCCATACCCTCCCCCAATGATAATAGCCGCCCAAAACATTAGTGGCCTAAACCAGGCCCAATGGCAGAAGGAGGTACTTCTCTTTCTGCAGAAGTATGGTGTCAAGGTGTTTGGATGCTTTGAAACAAGGGCAAAGGAACAAAAATCTAAGGATGTGTTACAGAAGATGGTTCAAGGGTTGCAAACATGCTGCAACTATCCTTCAAATGGTAGGATGTGGTTACTTTGGAGACCTTATATTCAAGTACACATTCTTAGTATAACTGAATAATATATCCATTGCCACTTAGAGAATCCATCAAATGCTTTCTCTGCCTTCTTTACAGTCATTTATGCAAAGAATGAAGCACACTTGAGGACCAGTTTATGGGCAGATTTAAGGAAAATTCAGAGTTCAATCCAAGGAGCATGGATGCTTTGTGGTGATTTCAACACCCTATTATCTGCTGATGACAGAATGGGATCTCCAGTTCTCCCTGGTGAGACTGAAGATATCAATTTATATGTGGAGAATTTACAACTATCAACTCTTAAATATAAGGGGTGGTACTATACTTTTTGTAATAAGCATCAGCTCGATAATTGAGTCTACTCTAAAATAGATTGGGCACTTGGTAACTTTCAATGAATACAGTCATATGGTCATGTATAGGTTAAGTTCTTGAATCCAGGGGTATCAGATCACTGTCCAATTTTCATTCAATTCAATCCTTATGTTTCTCTACATTTAAGGCCCTTCAAACTATATAAAACAGTGATGGAGCATCCCAAGTTCTATAACATTCTTAACATTGTATGGGCACAGGAAAAGAGAGGTACCAAGATGTATCAATTGAACCTGAAGCTAAGGGATTTGAAAGCTGGGTTGAAGGAGTTAAATACACATTTGGTATCTTATGCACAAAAAATTCAGACTACTAGACAAAAATTGGATATTATACAAGCTCAAATGATAAACAGGCCAATGGAGCAAGAGTTGATTGATGAAGAAAAAATATTACTGCTTGAACTGGGTAAATGGACTGCAGCGGAGAAACAAGTATTGAGACAAAAGTTTAGAGCAATGTGGATCTCCTGTGGTGATTCCAATACTAGTTACTTTCATGCCCAATGTAAGATTAGAACCTGCAGGAATAACATTACCACTGTGTATAATGAGAATAGGAACAAGGTGACTGATCTTACAATGGTTGAGGCTGAGTTTGTCAACTACTTTTCTGCACTAATGAGAACTTCCAAGGCCAAACTCAGTAGTGATCAAGAAAGGGCCCTGTCTAATACACAATCAGTAATGTTGCTTAATAAGGAAGGTGACTGACCAGGAAATCTTGAATGTTGTGAAATCCATACCGAAAGACAAGAAAACCGGGGTTGATGGATTCCCAATTAAATTCTTTTCCTATAATAGGAATACAATGCAAGATGCAGTTATACAAGCAGTAAAGGAATTTTTCACCTCTGATAAGATTTTCAAGGCTTTTAGTTGCACTACTATAACTTTAGTCCCCAATGTGGATTCTCCTACTTATGTAAAGGATAATCGACCTATTGCATGTTGCACTACTATTTACTAGATAATCACTAAAGTGCTTACCACCAGAATTAAAGAAGTGATTGGTACTATAGTTATCCCTTCTCAGATTGCCTTTATAGAAGATAGAAGTATCATAGATAATGTGTTGTTTAGTCATGAATTACTAAAATGGTACACTAGGAAGGGACTCTCTCCATGGTGTTTAATGAAAGTGGACCTTAGAAAGGCATATGACTCAATAGAGTGGTGTTTCTTGAGAAGTATGTTTATAAAATTGGGCTTCCTTGCTAGGTTTGTCAATTGGATCATGGAATGTGTGTCATCTGTTTCTTGCTCTCTTACTATTAATGGTGGTTTGACTGCTCATTTTTAAGGGAAGAAAGGGATAAGGCAAGGGGACGCAATGTCACCTTATCTCTTTATAATTGCAATAAAATACCTCCAATGAGAGCTAAATGAAATGATAGTGAACCCATCCTTCCAATTCCACCCTAGATGTAAAAAGTTAAGGGTTGTGCACATCTGTTTTGCAGATGATTTACTAATGTTCTACAAAGCAGAGATCCTTTCTGTTCAACTTCTGCAAACAGCTTTTCAAATGTTCTCACTATCCTTAGGATTGCAGGCTAACCTTGACAAGAGTTCTATCTACATGTCCGGGGTTAAAGAAGAGGTAATGCACCAGATACTTCATTCTCTTGGCTTTTGTGAGGGCATTCTCCTTTTTAAATACTTAGGGGTACCTTTATCCTCAAAAAAATTATCTATTGCTAAATGTATGCCTCTGGTTGAAAGAATGACAACTAGAATCCAATGCTGATCTGAAAAACTACTCTCCTATGCAGGTAGGCTCCAACTAGTAAAATCTGTTCTCTTTGGGACACAGATATTCTAGGCATAATATTCGTTCTTCCTAAGAGAATCATCAAATTAATTGACAGTCATTGTAGAGCCTTCTTATGGACAGGCAAGGAGGTGTCAAAAAAAGTTCTTATCTCTTGGCAATTGGTGTCTATGTGGTTCAGGGGGTCTAAATGTGTTAAACCTTGGGCTATGAAATAGGGCAGCAATTCTTAAGCAACTTTGGTCCATAGCTAAGAAGAAAGATTACCTTTGGATCAGGTGGGTCCATATATATTATATAAAGGGGCAGAGCATCAGTGATTGTATTGTTCCTTTGAATACTACATGAGTGATTAGAAAGGTGTTTGAGGCTAAGGACTACATCATGCAAGCACCTGGTCTGAGTGGGGATCTCCATACTAGATTTAATGTTGTGACTATCAATTCTCAATATTCTGTTAAGAGAATGTATGGTATATTAAGACCAACTTTTTCAAAAGTGCCTTGGAAGAGTGTGGTGTTACACAGAAGTCTCCATCCTAGATACAGGTTCATTCTTTGGTTAGTGATGTTGAGAAGGCTTGTCACTGTTGATAGATTGAAAAAATTTGGGATCACAATCCCTCCTACCTGTGTGTTTTGCTCCTCAACAGATGAAAACTTGTCCAACCTATTTTTTGAGTGTGCAGTTACAAAAGCTTTGTGGCAGAGATTACAGGTGTAGCTAGGTCTCCATAGGGTGATAGGTGACTGGCAAGCAGAACTCCAGTGGATCACAAAGTGGGCAAAGAAGAAAACAGGCAAAGGTGCAATTCTATGTTATGTATTTGCTATGTATTTGCTATGGTGATTGCTCTTATCAGGAGGGAAAGGAACAAGATCAGATTCCAACAAGGGACTTTCCATACTGATAGCGTGGTCAACGAGATTGCAATTCATGTGCACATCAGAGGACAAAAACAAAAGAGTTGGCCACATGTGCTTGCAAATGTGGCCACACTGCTATGACATGGACTGCTGCATCATCTAGACTAGGATATTAATTAATTCTGTTTGATGAATGTTTAGTGAAGGTGTACTGAATTGATTTTTACTGTTTTTATTTCCTAATACTGAGCTTAAGTTGTAATAGCTCTTAGGAGATTAGTTGTATTAGTTGAACTTGAGAGCATAGAGGGTCAGCCCTGTGCTGGTTCTGTAACTATTTCAATTTTGGTAAATAAAAGTTTTTATTCACCAAAAAAAAATAATAATAAATTGTTCTAATATATACATATATATATATATATATTATGTTTAAGTAACTAGTACACGTGTTATGCACGTGTATCTCCAATATCAATTATTTAAAAAATTTATATTTTTTTACAATAGATTTTTGATTATATATGCATTAGAAAAATCTAACCTAAATATATTTTCTGAATAAATAGTAAAACTAGATTTTAAGGAATGATTACGACAGTTCAAATTTGAATTTTTGTTCTTCTACTTTAGATTTAAAATAAATGTAGCCCAAAGTTTTATAAGCGTAAAATAACGGGTAAACTACATAAATAGCCCCCATAGTGGGTGGCTTTGCTTTTTTGTCCCCCATAACAAAAGTCTTACTAAACTAGCCTTCCTTCTTTTTTATATGTGGAACAAATACATATTTGTCCCTCTATATATCAACTATTTTCAAACAACTCTTCATGCTCATTTATCTTTCAACTTCAATTTTTTTTCTCTTTTTTATTTTACTTTTATTTTTTATTTTTATTTTCTCTTTTTTTAAAAAAAATTTTCTCAACCTTTACTTTTTTCCTTTTTTCCTTTTCTCCTTTCAACTTCTATTTTTTTTTCTCTTTATAATTTTTCTTTGGTTTTTAATTTTTTTTCTCAACCTTTATTTTTCTTTTCTTTTTTCTTTTATCAACCTTTATTTTTCTTTTCTTTTTTTTTTCTTTTTCCGTAACCTTTATTTTTTTCTTTTCTTCGATTCCTGCCAAACAACAAGTCACGCTCCATGGGCAAGAGTTGACACTACCACGTTGTGTCTTGATTTATGAAATGCTCTACAACTATTGCCTTAGAGGCAAAACTTAGCTCAAGGACTTTCAAACAACAAGTTACACCCCATGGGCAAGAGTGGTCAATATCACATTATGTTTTGACTTATGAAATGCTCTATAACTCTTGCCTTAGAGGCAAGACTTAGTTCAATGACTTTCAAACAAAAAGTTACGCCCCATGGGCAAGATTTGACACTACCATATTGTGTTTTTATTTATGAGATGTTCTATAACTCTTGCCTTAGAGGCAAGACTTAGCCCAAGGACTTTCAAACAACAAGTTATGCCCCATGGGTAAGAGTTGACACTACCACATTGAGTCTTGATTTATGAGATGCTCTATAACTTTGCCTTAGAGGCAAGACTTAACCCAAGGACTTTCAAACAACAAGTTATCCCCCATGGGCAAGAGTTGACACTACCACATTGTGCCTTGATTTATGAGATGCTCTATAACTCTTGCCTTAGAGGCAAGATGGACTTTCAAACAGCAAGTTACGCCCCATGGGCAAGAGTTGACACTACCACATTATGTTTTGACTTATGAAATGCTCTATAACTCTTGCCTTTGAGGCATGACTTAGCCAAATAACTTTCAAACAATAAGTTATGCCCCATGAGCAAGAGTTGGCACTACCACATTGTGTCTTGATTTATGAGATGCTCTATAACTCTTGACTTAGAGGTAAGACTTAGACCAAGGACTTTTAAATAGCAAGTTATGCCCCATGGGCAAGAGTTGACACTATCACATTGTGTCTTGATTTATGAGATGTTCTATAACTCTAGCCTTAGAGGCAAGACTTAGCCCAAGGACTTTCAAACAACAAGTTACGTCTCATGGGCAAGAGTTGAAACTACCACATTGTGTCTTGATTTATGAGATGTTCTATAACTCTTCCCTTAAAGGCAAGACTTAGCCCAAAGACTTTCAAAAAACAAGTTATACGCCCCCATGGGCAAAAGTTAGCACTACCACATTGTGTCTTTGATTTCTGAGATGCTCTATATGTCTTGCCTCTAAAACTAGACTTAGCTCAAGAATCTCCCAAAAAA
Organism: Capsicum rhomboideum; assembly: GCA_031232105.1. Taxonomy (NCBI): domain Eukaryota; kingdom Viridiplantae; phylum Streptophyta; class Magnoliopsida; order Solanales; family Solanaceae; genus Capsicum; species Capsicum rhomboideum. The sequence continues at coordinate 103,496,107 of CP124715.1, forward strand.
ATAAATTAGTCCCCATGGGCAAGAGTTAACACTATTTCATTATGTTAATTTATGAGATACTCTATAACTCTTGCCCTAGAGGCAAGACTTAGTTCAAGGATTTACAAACAACAAGTTAATGTTCTATAACTCTTTCCTTAGAGGCAAGACTTATCCAAAAGGACTTCTAAATGGCAAGTCACGCCCTTAAGTTTACTTTGATGTCAAAGAAAGAAGATACTTTTTGCGGATTATCCAACTTTCTGTTCATTAGCAAAATATAATAGAAGCTGAGAAAAAAGAAAAAAGAGAAGGAAAAAAATAAAGATTAAGAAAAAAAAAAGAGAAGAAAAAAATAAAGGTTAAGAAAATAGAAAAAGAGAAAAATAAAAAAAAAATTAAAAAAAATAAAAAAATAAAAATAAAGTTTAAGAAAAAAAAGAGAAAAGAAAAAAACAACAACAAAAAATAAAGGTTGAGACAATGAATTAAAAAAAGAGAAATGAAAAATAAATAATGTTTGAGAAATAAAAAATAAAAAATAAAGGTTGAGACAAATGAATTAAAAAAAAAAAAAAAGAGAAAAGAAAAAATAAAAATCAAGTAACAGTAAAAAAGAGAAAAAAAAAAGTCGAGAGACAAATGAGCATGGAAAGAGTAAAAACATTTGAGGTGTAGAGGGGCAAAAATATACTTATTGTATACATAAAAATGACGGAAGGCTAGTCTTTAAAGACTTTTCTTATGGGGGACAAAAATACAAAGTCACCCACTATGGGGGATATTCCATGTAATTTCCTGTAAAATAACTATTTCTATTTCTCGTGTTTGTGAAAAATATAGTCACAAAATAAAATAAAAGCAAGTTCTAGTCTCACTCTGTATGGTTTCGTTTGAGGACAAAAGTTAGAATAATATTTCTTTGTAATCTCAGAAGTGTAATCTACTTTATGGATAGGATAATTACTTATTTATTGATCGTATTAAATGTTGTAAACTTGGTTAAGTTTGAAAGTTGAAAATTTCTTACTCATTTATTTTGGATAAGGAGTAGTAGATAATAAAACATTTAATTCTATTCAATTCTTTACAGAAAAATTAAATTTAAAGCTTAATAATTCATTCCTCCATTTCAAATTGTGTGTCATATATCACTTTTATACGTCTCTTAAGAATGCATTAATTAAAAAGAATTTGACTATTTTACTCTAATTTATGTCTTAGTATATACTTCCTTCTATCCATTTTACTTGTCATGTTTTTTTTTAACATCCCTTAAGAAAACATCAAATTATCTTTTTTAAAAATTTTTTAATCTCAATTTGGTATTACTCTCTTCACCACATTAAATCTCTCTCTACATTAATCGAATAAGGATAATGGTGGAAACTACTTGATCTGTTTCAATTTATATGACATCATTTGACTTGATATAAAATTTAATTTTAATGAGTATCACTTATAACTTGACAGAAACTACAAGAAGTATTTTTCTTATACTCTTAGCCCTATTTCCGAAATAATAAGTATCCATGCACATGTCTCACACGTGTTGTACTTCCTAATTTTTTTATACACCATAATGATAATTTTAATTCTAAGGATATTTTGATATGATATTCTATGATATATGCCTTTTCTGTTTCAAAATACACCTTCTTCTTATGTTTAAGTAACTAGTGTTATGCACGTGTACCTCCAATATCAATTATTTAAAAAATGTATATTTTCAGACAACATGACTTTTGATTGAATATATGTTAGAAAGTTTTCACCTGAATATGTCTTTTGAATAAATAGAAAATTTGCTTTAAAGAAACTATTAGTACTGAAAAGAGCGAAAATCAACAAGGAAAAAAATGTTTACCACGTTTTAAATTTGACTTTTTGTTTGTCTAGGTTAGATTTAAATTAAATGTTTCTCAATGTTCTATAAGTGTAAAATAACAGTTCCTCTTTCTTGTGTTTTTGAAAAATATAGCCACAAAATAAAATAAAATAAATTTCTAGTCTCACTATGTATGGTGTCGTTTGAGGACTAAAGTTAGAATGATATATCAATGTAATCTCTTACATATTACTCCATCCGTCTCATATTAGTTGTTCACCTTACTAAAAATAATTGTCTTATATTGGATTAGTTGTCCACCTGACTAAATCAAGAAAACAATAATTAGATTTTTTTCATATTACCCTTGCAATTAATTCATTTTGAAAGTGTTCACACTTGTTTGTAAATTTCTAAAGAAGTTTTTTAAGGGGTGAACTAGTAAAATTAATTTCTTATCGTGCGTGTAAAAAGAAAAATGATCGATTAATATGGGACGAAGGGAGTAATAACCTTGTATTAAATGTTGCAAAATTTGTCAAATTTGAAACTTGAAAACTAATTTACTCATTTATTTTAGATGCGAAGCAGATAATTAAGCATTTAATTCTAGTCAATACTCCCTCTATTCCAAAATAATTGAATTGTTGAGGTAATGCACATATATTAAGAAAAAAAAAAGTAAGACATAAATTAGTCTTTTTTTTAAATTTTATTTTGCCCTTTTTAATTAATTGTCAAACTATTTTTGAAAAGTAAAAACATTAATCATCAAAACTACTCCAATACTCACTTATATAATCAATTTATTCCTAGTGCAAAATTCAAAACGTGGCTCTTAGAATGACTAAATCTCTTAATTGAACAAATTTTTGGAGGTAAAATCTTTAAAATTTAGATTGAGCCAAATTTAAAAATTTAATTTCCCTCTTATATTTTTTTTTTATAAAAAAGGTTTACTTTAACATGATTCTTGGTTAATTTAACATGGCTACAACATAATTTGATCTAAATATTTCATTTGATACAAATGAACTTCCTGACCTTAATGTTGAAGTAGATCATAATATTGATGAATATTTAATTTCCGACTTGAATTTGAATCCCGATGAAGATAATGATACACAACTTGAAGTAAGATTGCAAGAACCGACGGAAGATTCAGCCAAGGAAAGTTATATAGTGTCATAGTCGATGAAAATTCAGCCACATTAACGTAAGAAAGTTCCAAGAAAATTAAGTTTCTTGGAACTCATAGCCTAGAAAATTAAATCCAAAACATTAATCAAGAAAATTAAGTTGTAAATGAAGGGTAAATATGGAAAAAGATTTAAAAAATTCTCTTGAACTTTGAACAATTTAATTATTTTGAGCTAATTTATGTCTTACTATATATTCTCTCCGTTCGCTTTTACTTGTCACTAATCTCCTAATTAGATTTCTACTTTTACTTGTCATTTTTGACATATCAAGAGAAGACAACTTTTTTTATTTTATTTTATCCTTAGCATTAATTATTTTTTCTCCAAATTAATTTCAAGACATAATGTAAACATCATTTAATAGGGGTACTATGGTAAAATAGTCATATTATTAATTATTTTTCTTAATGGATGTGTCATCTCAATTTGTGATGAGTAAAATCGAACGAAGGGAGTATATACTCTCTTCGATCCATTTCATTTATACGCTAATTAAGAAAATATTAATTAAGGTGATTTAACTATTTTGCACTCATTTATGTCTTAGTATATATTATATACATTCTCTTCGATCCATTTTACTTGTCCTATTTTTTCAAACAACACTTAAGAAAACATCAAATTATCTTTTTTATTTTTTGATCTCAATTTAGTATTACTTTCTTTTTCGCCTATTATATCTCTCTCCGCATTTATTGAGTATAGATAAAGGTGAAAACTACTCCCTAGTTCAATTAAATGACACCATTATTTTAATGAGTATCGCTTATGGCTTGGGACAATGTAAAATAAGTATTTTTCAAAGACTCTTAGTCATATATACGAAATAACAAATTTCTATGCACGTGTTTCGTACGTGTATCACTTATTAATATTTGTTTATTCTGTCATGATAATTCTAATTTTAATGAGCTTTCAATATATTGCTCCACGATATATGTACTTTCTATTGCAAAATACATGTTCTTCTTATGTTTAAGTAACTAGTGCACGTGTTATACATGTGTATCATCAATAATATCAATTATTACAAAAATTTATATGTTCAGACAATAGACATTCGATTGAATATACGTTATAAAATTTTCACCTAAATATATCTTCCGAATAAATAGCAATATTAGCTTTAAAGAAACTATTAGCTGTAAAACGAATGTAAATCAACTAAATAAAAAAATAATTATGCCGTTTCAAATTAGACTTTTTTTCTTATACATTAGATTTAAAATAAATATATCTCCTTATTTTATAAGAGTAAAATAAAATTTCCTATTTCTTGTATACTTGAAATATACTGTCACAAAATAAAATAAAATTAAAAAGAAGAAATTTCTAGTCTTACTCTAATGTAATCTCAAATGTGTAATCTAATCTAATGATAGGATGATTGCATATTTGTTGCTTGCAGTCAGTGGCGGACCTAGGATTTTACACTAGTGGGTTCAATCAGTAAAGAGAATGAGCATGATAGTCAATAGTATAAACAATGTTAAGTACAACAAACGATTTGCTCGTTGTTCTTTTATTTGTTCTTTTTTATTGATAACGTAACATCAAAATAGGATTAAAAAATTTTCATATAAAAACAAAAACTCGGCACCTTTTTTATTTAACAAAGCTGAGCAAAAATTTAAAAATTTATAAAAAAACTACTTACATTTATTTTAACTAAATTAAAGTAAACTAACAAACTGTATATATATAATTTCAACTAAAATAGTTGCATGTTTTAGCAAAAAGCTACGAAAGAGTATCAAAATTCAACTAATAACAAGTTAAAATATTTTTCAAGTAAAATAAATTTTAGATTTTTATTGAATTTGAGTAAGAAAATAAAATATATGGGGTGAAATAGAAAATTAGAAAGAAAGAAATAAACCAAAAGCACAGTGATATACATATTGAACCAAAAGGAGAGAAAAATCCATGCAAAATGCACTTGGAAGGATTCGATCCTGCACATTCACTATGGGTGTGAACCCAATTGACCGTTGTTCCACAGCCTCACATTTGTTTCTAGTGGGTTCAATTTAATACTTAACCAAATTGCACAATAATTTTTCCTATACAAAAACAGTAAATTCTCGGACCAAGTGGGTTCAATTGAACCCATTTCATACAACGTGGGTCCGCCCCTGCTTGCACTAAGTGTTGTAAACTTAGTCAAATCTGATAACTACTTTCTCATTTAATCTAAGTAAATACCGATTATTACATTTAATTCTAGCAAATCCTTTAAAGAAAAATTTAAATATAAAGTGTTATGATTCCTTGCTCCGTCTCAATTTATCTGTCGTATTTTTTTACACATCTCTTGAGATAGCATTATTTAAGAGGGGGTTTGACTATTTAATCTCATTTATGTCTTTTTATATACTTCTTTCTACGTTTTTCTTGGACATCCCTTAAAAAAATATGAAATTATCCTTTTTTTATATATATTTTTTTATTACAATTTAATATTACTCTCTTTTTACCACATTAATGTCTCTTCACATTTATTGAGAGAGTGTGAACGTGGAAACTTCTCCCTCCCTCTCAATTTATGATGTTGTTTAACTTGACACAAAGTTTAAGAAAGAAAAGAAGATTTTTGAAATTTGTGATCTAAAACACTCTTTGATTATTAGTGTGACTATAAATCTTTTCATTAAGGGTAAAATATAAATTTTAGAGTTAAATTATTTTTAATTATAGAAGGATGTCATTCTTAATAATACTGACTAAAAGGGAAAGCAGGTCATATAAATTAGGACATAGGAAGTAATAGTTAATTATATCTTGATTTTCCAAATTGAAAACTATTTTAATCATCTATTTTTAGTATGAAAGAGAAGTAAAGTGGACAGAGGGAGTAATCTAAATAAAAGGGCAGTCAAGAGCATTAAAACTTTCACTATGCTCCGGGTTCAAAAAAGAACCGAACCACAACAGTCTACTGTTTAAAGATTACCGGAGGAAGTATATTTCTTCATGAAATATTTACTCTATTGAGATGTTTGTAGTTTCATAAACAATTATTACTAGAGATCAAACAGAAAAAAAAAGTAACTAATTTTGCTTGGACGTCTAAAAATGACAAATAATTTAAGACAACTATTTTTAAAAATTATAGCCAAAAATTTGACATGAAAAAAGTAATAAGCAGGATAACTAATGGAACCATAGTCAATTGAAAATTTAAATTAAATAATCTAATTTTTATCCACTAATAATATAAAAATATTACTTTAAATCTTATATTATAGTGTTAAAAATTTGTACAATTTCTGATTGAATACATGAAGTGACATAATTTGTTGACACAATTTTATTTTCTAGTGTGAGGCAAGTTTAATGATCCATTTCGATTAAGTTTTTTTCATTTAAGAGTATCTATGTTAAAAGAAATACTATTAGTGATGAATGTCATATAAACATATAATGTAAAAAAATTTATTTCGATGACTTTGAGTTAAAAGAGATATTATTCGTGATGAACCATAATGATTCTTTCTGTTTTAATCCCCTCTTTCACTACAATGTTACGTAGTTTCCCAATATTTTTGTTATATAGACATCTCCATACCTCTGATCCCTATAAATTGTAGGCGTTCAATAATAAAATTCCCGACCTGTCTCTCACATTTTCGATCCTCTTCTCGATTATATCATCTCTACTTTTCCTTTCTCAATGTGAAAATATGCTTCCATTTGGAAATGCACCACAACAATCAATGAATGAAATGTTACCGGCTTGTAGATTTCACATCGAAAGTGAAGAGTTGGCTTTATCGATTATGAAGTTTGAGAGAACCCTAACTCCTCAAAATCAGGTTGGTCAATATTTAAGATCTATTCACCTTACTCTTTCACCAAAATCTTCTATACATGAACCACTTAGTTTTATCTCAAACAATAATTTGACAATTCAGCAAGAATTGTCACCTCAACAAAATGTGGTCAATGGTTCATGTCAAAGGACAAGAGGGGCAAATTTTATTACGAGATCTCATATTTATGGGTCATCGTTAGTCCATCCAACAAGTGCAAACCTTGACTTTTCTAATCAGCATTTGGTTCAATCATCAAATATTGATTAGTTTAATGTTTGGAATCACTCTCTTGGTTCGAGTGTGGACATCAATCCAGTTGATCAAACAAGATCATTTATTAATCTATTGGAAAAGCCGATTAATGAAATAATTATGGTTTATGACAGTGATGAAGACGAGGAAATCGAGTTGGATTTGACCTTGAAACTCTAGACAAGACCAAAATTGATGTATCTTATTAACCATATATTGTAACATTGTCACATGTTTGCGTGTTCTTTTATATTTTTGTATTTGCTTCGTTTAACTTAAATGAACTTCAATTATGTTATTAAATTTATGATATGTCTTTTTCTTTCAATGTAAAAGTACCTTTTTCTATTTAAAGTAACTATGTTTTGTGTTATTTTATGTATTTCAATGTCTTAGACTGCATATCAACAAAATAATATCGAGCCACATATAGTTGAAACTGATACATGATCATAACGTTTCAAATTAGGCTCCTATTTTATCAACTTTAACTTTACATGGACAATTCAATGATATTTGTAAATAATCAAACTGAACTGATAAATTTAATACAACATGACAACATATTAATATAAATTTATTATTGGACTTTGACAGTGTTGCAACAACACTTTAGACACCACCACAATTAAGGCACGTAGCAGTGAATATGCAAAGCAGGGGTTCATACATTAGAAGATATCTTAGTCCTAGTTTTTTGTTAAACTCAAAACAATTATGGGTTCATACATTAGAAGATATCTTAGTCGGAGTTTTTTATTAAACAAACAACAATTACCAGCACAAAAGTATATCAGTCACGACTCAAAAATTGAGGAAGCTTCATTGTGATTTTTAACTTTTCCAGTGTTTTGACCCTTTTTCCTTTCCCCGTGGTAGCTTTATATCATTTATAAGTTGTGGAGATGGTTGACACGGTCTCCATAATGTTTGAGAATGATTTATGTGAGTTTGCGATTTTGAGTAGCCTTAAAGTGTCATATTTAACTTCGATTATTTTGTGACCCAAGCATCAAATGGTGATTCTCTCAGTTCCATTAGACTTGGAATGCTTATTTTGGGTTAGTAGCATGGTTGGTTTGGGTTCCAAGACTTTTAAAAAGTTTTAAGCATTTAAATGAGAAACTAGTTTTTTTGTCTGAAGGGGTTCTTTGGGGTGGGGGGTAACTTATTGACATCGACCTTTTTTGGTAAATCCGATGGTTCTATTGAGTTTGGAATGTTAAAATTAGCTTAGTAACATTATTGATTTATTTCTATGGGGGACGAATTTCAAGGGTTTGTTCAGCGACTTTTCAAGCTTTAAAGCACCGCTGGTGCAGGCCCCAGGTCTTCTTCACATTCGCATCCTTGCCGTTGCAATCATGAAGAAAGAAATTATTCTCCTTCACGAACGAGGTGGTAGGATCACGTTTGCAAAGGGCTAGCTAGTCCGCGTCAGGACTGTCCCTTCTACGCGTACGCGATCGATCCACCACATTTGTGGTTGTGCCGGGTTTGTATCCTTCACAAATGCAAGGAACCGAACGTGTTCAAGATAATGACACTGTTCACTCGAACAATATTTAAACCTCTATTTTCGTGATTTTCTCCATCTTTCACTATTTTTGGACCTTGAGACCTCGGGATAGACGATTTCAAAGGGACTTTTTCATCAAACTTGTTTGGGTAAACTTCTAAACCTAATTTTTGTCATTACCCATTGATTATATTACTTAAACACCTTCAAAACTTGGATTTTAAACTTGGGATTTTGGGTTTTACCCGGTAAAGTGAGAAAATAGTTTTCAATAATTTCAAGATCTATTTCAACTTATCTTTTGATGGTTTTTCATATGTAGAACCCTTAAAGTATGGGTAACATAATTCTTTCATAAAATTTTCAATTTCACCTTTTTTTATTTTGGGACCAATTTTTGAAGTGTTTTTGGGTCAGGAATGAAAGTGGTTAATATGCATATCATTAGACTACTATTGACATGTAGATTATGTTTTTGATAGGTTGGATTCGTTCCGAGGCCACACGGAAAGGAAAGGCTTCATGTTGAGGGGACAAGGATTGTGTTTCGGCTATGGAGATAGGTTATGGCTTAACGTTCTTCAGACCAGGTTGGGTAGTTAACTATTCATGTAAAGTATGTTATGGATTGGGAAGTTCATTGTGAAATTCACCTTTTTAGATTATTACTTTATCATGTTTCCGTATTGGGGCTTATGTGATTTTTTTTATTTACTTGAGAGATTATTATTATTGAGATATCCGTGCGGGGGCTGGTATTGATCTTGTTTGAGCATTATTTGTCCTTTATTATTGTTGTGATACCCGTGTGTGAAATGAATCATTCCATCGTTACTAAAAATATCTGTAGTAAAAGTATAAGAATCTTATCTGTCATAGGTGTTAGGATCAATTCTTTGATATGTGAGTGCATTAGATATGGATTAAAGTTATACAATACCCCTAGCACAAAGTTATGTTGGAAGTTTTCTTACAGATTGAGTTCTGGGCTAAGTTTAAACTAGGATCAACTTCAAATGAGCACTCCTCCTAGAATATAAAGAGTTATGGGTCCTAATATGTACCAATTTAAGGAACGCTGAGTCTTCTTTCCAACGCCACCAACCCTTCATTAATTCAATAACTGAGTAAAAAGTTATGACAGTTTTACTTAAGACTGCCCGTATTGAAAAGTTGAGGCCGATGGCTGCCATAGCAGGGCTGCTTAGCTGGCTACGTGTAGTTAAATGTTGTTTTTAGACCTAAAACATTATTTTACTCCGCAAACTTGTTCAAAGTCAGGTTACGGTAGAGGAGGGGAGATTTCTGCAATTTTCCATTGATTTCCTCCTTCAAGGTAAGTTCTTCCATCAATCTAACACTCATTTAATTCTAAAATCCTTAGAATAACATTATATTGACCATGGTGGTGGTGAAAAGTTAACCTATGTGGAATTTTCTGGTGTAAAGTGAATTAATAGGTTGAAATCCCTTGAAATTGAGTTAGTATTGAATGATTATGTCTTTGGGACTCAAAATTGATTTTACCATTCCAAAGTACAGAGATTTTGAGTAGATTGAAGGGTAGAACTAGTGGGTTTAAATTTCCAAAGTATTTGTTTGAAGAGTAGTTGATTAATTACTCTTATAATTATTATTTATTAGATGGTTTAGCATTCGAAAACGTGAAGAAAAAGAAAGATCATCCTTGGTATAGCTTACTTATTGCAGCAGCTTGGTGCTCCGGTAGGATAGGTTTAATGTGTAGTCGATCTTGGTTAAATTACATGACTATCATATAGTTTGATGGGATATTTCGTGCTTAGGCCTGCCGACTCAGTGGATGGTTGGTAATAATCGAAATATGATATTAAATTGAGCCTAATTGGGTATAATTATTATTTTGGTCAATTCTTTGATTATTTTATGGGTTATGTGTTATTTTAGATAATTAGTGAGAATATATGTATCTGGTGTCCGATTAAAGTATTACGGATTGTGAAAGCTAGTAACTATTAATTAAGGTGTTTTCCGGAATTGAAGGGTGTGGATGTAAATTGATTATAGTGAAGTAGGAATGGTAGTGAATATGTTGGAAAGCTTTGTTGAATTGATGGATTATATTATAGTTGATCATTGGGGCGATGAATTAGTCTATGCAAAAGCTTTGTCATAATTTTATGGTCATTAAAAATGGAATTAAGTCTAATTGTCTATAAATGAGCGAAATTAACTAAATGCTTGGTCATTGGTTGCACCACATGATAGTAAATATGAATACTTGATTTTTCTTGAGAAGCTATTGAACATGCAAAATGATTCATCACAACTATTGTTGAATAGTGAAATCATTGTATTTCTGGCTAAGGACTCTGTTGTGGTACAAGTGGTGATATTTGTAAATATACTTGATGATTTCACTTGACCCTATAGGTGACGGTTAAATGTAGTTGAAAATCTAACTTGGTTTATGTGTGCATATTAACTATTTCTTTGTACACTTGTTATATTACATGTTTTATGAAGAGTAATTATTGAATGACAACCTAAGTGTTAGTCACATATAATGAGGTTATATTAAAGGCTTATTGGTTGTATAAGTGTAGGTTGTCTTATTCCCATTGTATTTGTGATTGTTGTGATATCCGTTGTTATTGTGAGATGAGTTGGTAAATGAAACAATCACGAGATTTATTATTATTGTGAGATGAGCCGATAAAGGACATCATAACGGGATTTATTACTATTATGAGATGAGCCGGTAATGAACATTGTCATGGAATTTATTATTATTGTGAGATGAGCCGATAAAGGACATAATCACGAGATTGGTTTGGGATAAGGATTGTAGACACTAGATGTCTGGGTTATTATGGTACATGGACTGAGCTCGTCCTTGCAGGTCATGGCAAGTGGGCGATCATAAAATCCTTAGCATATGTGTACAAGTATTGGAGAGTTTGATGGTTTCTTGAGTGGACCGGGTTTGTTTGTTGATTTATTTATATTTGGTACCTTGAGTGGACCAGATTTATTTGTTTATTTATCTATATTTCATTTCTTGAGTGGATCGGGTTTGGTTGTTGATTTATTCATATTTGGTTCCTTGAGTGGACAAAATTTGTTTATTGACTTATTTATATTTGGTTTCTTGAGTGGACCGGTAGATATTATTAGTGTTATATTGGATCCTTGTGTAGTCTAGGCTATTGGTATAATTGGAAGCTATAATTCCGATTGATGATTATTTAAAGAACAATTGAGGCAAGGTGGAATTTATTGTCGTTAGTCATGAATTGTTGACTTGGTCTATTGTTGTTAGTTGTGTTCTTGATTTGATGAATTGTCTATCATAGCTTATATTTGTCTGGTTATTGGTTGTTGTCATTGGTCAGGATATTGCCTTGGTGGATTTATGTATTGACTTATACCTGTTTGCCTTGTTGATATTGATGGAAATAAAGTAAAGTAAAGGTGTTTTTTTACTTGTTATTAGATCATTATGTGTTCCTATGATGCATGGGTGCGTCTACAGGTAGGTATTTCTGAGAAATATGATAATTGTTGAGGTCATTTAATGGGTATTAAGGGCTGGGATTCTCTATGGTCATTGTCACTGAGTTTTTAATGAAGTGCTCTCATATTTAGTCTAGTCTGTAGATCTAAAGGCTGGTATATTTGAGGGGGAAATAGAAGTTACTCATATTAGGTGATGATATGAACTGTAGATCGAGGAGAGTTAAATTGTCACATTATATGTATATGATTTATCTTGAATTTTAATATTATATGTCATGTGCTTTATCCTTGGTCGATCGATGATGCTTACCAGTATATTTTGTTTGTACTGATGCTACACTTGCTATATATTTTTTGGGATATAGTCTAGTTGCAGGGTTAGTTGATGTTTCTCAGGTGACGTGGATAGTGATCTCCAACAACTTCTAATTTTCTCTTCCCTATAGTGGGTGTTGTGTCCTTTATGTTGTTATTTACTTATTAGAAGCTCTTGTATAATGTCTAGACTAGGTCCTTGGGGAAGGATGTTTTCTTTAGTGTATTTAAAAATGAGTTTGTATTAAGTTTTTATAGTGTTGTGAAGAGTTTTATCATATTTTGTTGTGACTTTCGCATTTCTTCATTGAGTGGTAAAGGTTCTCCTATCTAGGTGGATTAGAGTAGGTGCCTCACGATCCGGTTAGTTGGGTCGTGACAGTGGTATCAGAGTCAAGTTGCCAGTCTCATAAGTACAAGAGAAAAAATCGAGTATAGTCCTGCGGATTGGTGTGTAGACGTCCACATCAAATTCTCGAGAAGTTATGAGGCATTTTAGAAATTATTTTCGTTTCTTCTTTCCTGTCGTGCTACCTTAGTTGTTGTCTATCTGGGTTGAGCCTAATTGGTATCTAGTCGATTTCGATTGGTCTCTCTATGACCACAATTAAAATCTAGGCAATTTGATGTGTTGTGAACTTACAACACTTTCGACGCTAAAAATTGTGAATATTTGAAAGTACGAGGGTATTTCTATGTGGATATAATGTGTTTTGGGGTATTTATAGGTTAAACAGGACCAGAGAAGGAAAGTACTGAACTTAGGACACAAAGTACTTCAGACGAACCAATCCTATGACCATGGGATCTGACCACGGTCGTACTAAATAATCGTGGCATGAACCAGAAAATGAACTTCCAGGTGTCAAACAGACGGATGCTCCCATGATCGTACATTGATCATACGATCATACAATCTAATTGTGAGAAGATATTCAGGAGACAAGGTTACAACTATTAAGTGAAAGAAGATCAGACGAGTGCTTTCAACAACCGTACCTTGAAAGCACGATCGTACCAAGGTATCGTGGGAGGAAGATCCAGATGTGAAGTTTGCAGGAGTTGAAGTACAAGAGGATCAGAAGACTAAATTGTACGATTGTACCTAGAAGCCATGAGCTCGTAGTGAGCATCGTACCATCCATGACCTGAAAATGAAAAAATTCATGTCGAACCTACAAGCACTAAGGACGATCATGATATCTAACCACGATCGTACCTTTCTGTCGTCTGAAACTGACTCAGCAAATCCTGTTATGTTTGGGATAAGTTTTATTTTATCTATAAATACTCTTATTCATTCTTTTGTATCAGTTTATGTTCCATTACGTTATTATAAGGTTCTAAGGCACATTCTTGGTCTTGGAATCACAAACACTGATTATTAGGGTTTTAATTCAAAGTGAGATCTTGGAGTTTATCATCTTATTGTTGTAAGCTCATAATTATGTTCTCTTATCAAAATTCTTTGTGTTTTCTTACAATTATGGGTACCTAAACACCACAACTAGGGTTGTGGGAACCATGATGGATTAACCAAGTAGGGTTTGTAGTATGAAGTGATTTTCAATCGGTGTTTATACATGTATTATTGTTTCCTTGGGTTTGATTGCTTTTTGCAGTGTACAACATTAGAACCCACCTTAATCTTACTCTGGACGAAAGAATGAGTATAGATGGGAAGAAGGGAATAAATAACAGAGACTTGGAGCTACCAACCTCCACTTAATAGCTTGAGCCGATAATCCGGGATAGCTAACTGGATCATAGAGGTTAGTAATGCAAACTCAGGAGAAGAGAAAACTTACTTGAGGATATTGCTGAGACAAGAGCGTAAAGGTTTTCTAAGTATACATAATCTATTGTTTCTATATACCAAACACCGGGAGAGATTGGGAAGTACAAAGAACTTATGGAGTTATGATGTTATTAGGGAAACCAGTCCTAGTGCCTCTCTCGTACTAGTTATAAATCCAATAAATCAAGAACTGTTACTATCAAATTATTTATTTACAAAACCCCCTCTTTTACTAGAGATTGTTATTAATTGCCTCAGCTACTTCTTGATTGATATTTTTACCTATTCCCTGTGGGATTGACCCCAATATTAGTTGGGTTCTATAATTGACAACGATCGTTTTATACTTCATTGCGAGGTGTAATTTAGGCGACATCAAATTTTGGCACCGTTGTCGGGGATTACGGTTACAAAATTGATTGATTGAGTGTGTTGGGCTATTGGTTTCTGTTTCTTGATTTACTTTTCTATTATTTCTAGGGCATACACCGTTGTATGCCCATAATGCAAAATCAAGGTAATCCCTTGATTCTAATTGATATGAAACTTGAGTGAACTCTGAGAGCTAATAGAAGGATAGTTAACGAAGGATTTCATAATCAAAGAGTCCTTCTTGAATCAGCCAGTACACTGGCATGATGGTCAGGAGACTGCAGAACAGATCATGGCTCGGTTGATGGCTAAGGAGAATGTTAGACAAGAAGCTGCCAAGCGGGAAGCCAGGGAAGAAAGGGCTAGACAAGATGAAGCAAACCGTCTAGCTACACTTGATGAGTGTGAGACATAGAGAAGGCATAGAGGAAAAAAACTCTACAACAATTTCTCCCTCATTATGAGGATCTAGAGGAAGATTTGAATTATTTGGAGCCGATTGAAACTTGAGATATTATCCTACCAGAGTTACCTCCAGGAACTAAGTTTGATATCACTAGTGCCATCACTCACTTACTGAATTTGAAGGCGGTGTTCTCACGCCATCATTCTAATGATGCGAACATGTATGTAATGGACTTTTTGGGGATTTGTACATCTTATAATCTGCCTGGAGTGACCCAAGAGGTAATCAGACTATGGCTCTTTCCATTCTCTTTGATAGGAAAGGCCATATTATGGTTGGCAAAGCTATCGCGTGGATCAATCACTACTAGGGAATGAATGTAGGACTCAGTTCTTGGACATATTTTTTCCACCTTCCAGTATGTTGTAGTTGAAGGATGAAATTTATAATTTCAGAGAGCTGCATTCAGAGGCATTATAAGAGACTTGGTTGAGGTTTAAGAAGAAGCTGTAAAATGTTCTAAATCATAGGATAACTGGTAGAAACTTGCTTGAGATTTTCTATAGAGCTTTGAATTAACACTAAGGTTGTAGCAGGCATTATCACTGATGGGGCATTTATGAATCTACGTTGGAAGTACGGTTCTGAGATCCTAGATCGGATCACAAAAACCAACCAAGATTGGCATACTAGGGATGCGTACAAACCCACAGGTACTTATGCAATCAGAGCATCCGCAGAGTATAGAGCATTAGATGAGACCATTGCTCAAGAGGTAGCACAACTAAGGACTGAGATTGGGATTCTTACTAAGGAATTTACAGCAGCGGGAGATGAAAAGGTGAATGCAGTAGGTTCGCAAGGTAAGGCACTTAAGTATGAAGACTTACATTTAAAGAAGGAGACAAAATATCTAGACAGATAGGTGGAAGTTTTTCGAGCCAAGGGCCAAGGGTCTAACCAAGATAATTAGAACTCTAGGTAAGGAAATCAAGTTCGGAACTACTATAGGAATAACAATTACAATAAGTCTGGGTATAGAGATAGGAGTAGGGATCGAGATGGTGATTAGAGAAGAAAGGGTGACTACAAGGATAAGAGTGGCCATTATGTTCCACTAGGAACCGTGATGCTTGTTCGAGCAATTCTAGGATGGAAGACATTCTTGCAATGGTTATGAAAGGGGTAGAGAAAATGGAAGACTGACTTAAAGAAATTAAGGCAGACATTTTAGGAATGAATCAGAAGGTTGAATCTCATGCTACTGCCATAAAATAGCTCAAGCAACAGTTTGGTCAAATTATGTAGCATTGAATCAGTGTCAACAAGGTACATTTTTGAGTAACACCATCCAAAATCCAAGAAATGACGGTCATTTCTTCATGATTACTACTCAAAGTGGTAAGATGACCACTAATCCACCTATGCCTGTGATTGTCGACAAAGAGATAGAATCGGTCATTATCAATGATGAGAATGTTGCCAAATTTGAAGACTTATGAGTAGATGAGAATTCACTTGAAAAGCCTCAAGTTGATGAGCATAAGGCAAGGGAAAGAAAGGGGAAGGACAAGGAGGTCCCAAAAGTATTGACTTCTCCTTTTCTTTTTTCGCAGAGGCTGAAGAAGAAAGCTGAAGAGGGAAAGTATCAAAAGTTTATTTCTATGCTGAAGGAGTTGAATATCCCTATAGTTGAGGCCCTTGAACAAATCTCAGGTTACGCAAAGTTTATGAAGGATTTGGTGACTAAGAAGATGATGGTGAGTTTTAGGCCCATTGACAATGTACACCATTGTAGAGAAATAGCCTCTAGATCTTTGGTTGAGAAGAAAAAAGACCCTAGAGCATTTACTATTCCATGTACTATTAGGTGTTTCAACTTCGCAAAAGCTTTGTGTGATTTGGGTGCTAGCATTAATTTGATGTCGCTAGCAGTTTATAGATAGTTGGGGTTGGGGTCACCCAAACTAACTTTGATAAGACTTCTCATGGCGGACCACATTGTGAAAAAGTCGATGGGAATCTTGTGTGATGTTTTGGTAAGGGTTGCATCATTTATCTTTCCAGCTGATTTTGTCATACTTGACTGTGAGGTTGACTTTGAGGTTCTCATTATTTTGGGGAGACCATTCCTTGCGACTGGGCATGCATTCGTCGATATGGATACTGGGCATATAAAGCTCTGGTTAAATAACAAGCAGTTTACATTTAATGTATGCTAGTCCATGAAGCATCCAAAGGATATGCGTGTGATCTCTGTAATAGATATAGTCGATGAGGATGACTTGGTAGCTCTTATAGAGGATAGGCTTGGAGTCGAGGCCCTCGCAATAACAATTATAAATTTTAAGGGTGATGATATTGATATTTATGATGAGATGGTGAGCTTACTTGATGGTAGGGGTTCATACAGTTACGCACCAAAAAAGTTAGATCTTGATTTGAATAACAGAGTAACCCCACCAGCTTGGCCTTCTATTGAGGAGCCTCCAGTCTTGGAGTTCAAAGCTATTTCGTCTCATATTCGCTATGCATTTTTGGGAGCCAACAAAACCTTGACAGTTATTATTATAGCTGATTTGGTAGATTGACAAGTTGAGGTGTTGATGTCCATTTTAAAGAAGTTTAAGAGGGCCATTGGATGGTCCATTGTTGATATCATTGGGATTCTGCCTGGAATTTACATGCACAAAATCCAACTTAAGCTGGATTATGTGCCCAGTATTGAGAATCAATGGAGATTGAATCTGCCAATTCAAGAGGTGGTGAAGAAAGAAATCATCAAGTGGTTGGATACAGGTGTGGTTTATCTGATTGTAGACAATAAGTGGGTGAGCCCGATCCAATGTGTGTTGAAGAAGGGTGGAATCACTGTGGTTCCAAATGAGAAGAATGAGCTTAATCCTATGAGCCTAGTTACTGGTTGGCATGTTTGCATGGACTATAGGAAGTTGAACGCATGGACTGAGAAGGATCACTTTTTGATGCCTTTCATAGATTAGATGTTAGACCGTCTTACTGGTAGAGGATGATATTATTTTCTTAATGATTATTCGGGTTACAATTAGATTTCTATTGCTTCCGAAGACTAAGAAAAGATCACTTTCACTTGTCCATATGGGACTTTTGCATTTAAGAGAGTGCCTTTTGGTCTGTGTAATGCTCCCGTAACCTTTCAGCGTTGCATGATGGCTATTTTATCTGACATAGTTGAGGAAACTATTTAGGTGTTCATGGATGACTTCTCGGTTATGGGTGATTCATTTGAAGATTGTTTGGTATATAGCGCTAATGTTTTGAGGAGATGTGAAGACTGTAACTTGGTCATAAATTAGGAGAAGTGCTACTTCATTGTTAAAGAAGGAATAGTGCTTGGTCATAAGAATTCAAAAAAATAGGATTGAAGTTGATAGGCAAAGATTAAGGTGATTGAAAAGTTGCCTCCACCAATTTCTGTGAAGGGTATTCATAGCTTTATGGGGCATGCGGGATTCTATAGAAGATTCATCAAGGACTTCTCTAAAATTGTAAATCCTTTATGTAAGTTATTGGAGTAGAAGGTGAAATTTGTGTTTGATGAGGCATGTCTGAAGGCATTTGAGTGCCTGAAAGAGAAGTTGATTTCAACCCCTGATATTGTGTCGCCCGATTGGTCCATGCCATTCAAGGTTATGTCTGATGCTAGTGGAGTGGAGCTAGGTGCATTCTTAGTCCAAAGGTGAGAGGAGAACTTACATCCCATCTATTATGCTAGCAAAGCACTTAACATTGCACAAAAAAATTATACTATAACTGAACAAGAGTTGCTTGCTGTGGTGTTTGAGTTTGAGAAATTTTGATGTTATTTTCTTAGAATTAAAGTGTTTGTGCAAACTGACCACGTAGTTCTTAGTTATTTTATGGAAAATAAGGATGCAAAACCAAGGTTGATTCGTTGGGTACTCTTGTTGCAGGAATTTGACTTTGAGGTCAAGGACCGAAAGGGGACTGAGAATCAAGTGGCTGACCACTTATCACGCCTTGAAGAAGAGGCCATGCTGAAACTAAAAGATGAGCTTGACATTGATGATACTTTTCCAGACGAGCAAGTATTAGCCACCTCGCAAGATTTGATTCCATGGTTTGAAGATTTTGCAAATTATTTGGTGAGTGATGTGGTTCCTCAAGACCTATCATTTTAGCAACGTAAGAAGTTTATGCATAATGTGAGGAAGTTCTTTTGGGATGAGCCATGCTTATTTCAAAGCTGTGTAGATGGACTGATTTGGCGATGTGTTCTTGAGAATGAGATGATGAGTCTCTTAGAGACATGTCACTCGTCACCAGTTGAGGGTCATCATGGTGGTGCACGGACTATGCACAAGATCTTGCAATATGGATATTATTTTCCCACCATTTACAAAGATGCACATGACTATGCCAGGGATTGTGACTAATGTCAAAGGCAAGGAAATATCTTGCGAAGGCAAGAACTTCCAATAACCACTATTCTTGAGCTTGAGTTGTTTGATGTATGGGGTATTGACTTCATGGGCCCCTTTTTGAGCTTGCATGGTATGAAATATATTTTGGTAGCAGTTGACTATGTTTCGAAATGGGTGGAGGTAGTTGCGCTTCCAAATAACAAAGGTAAGAGTGTCAGAACATTCTTGAGAAAGAAGATATTTTCCAAATTTAGGACACCAAAGGTCATCATTAGTGATTGAGTCTATCACTTTTGAAATCGTTTATTCAAAGCCTTGCTTGAGAAATATGATGTGAAACATAAGGTGGCAACACCTTACCACCCTCAGAAAAGTGGGAAAGTTGAGGTCTCCAATCATGAGATCAGGTCCATTTTGGCAAAGACTGTGAATGCCAATAGGACAGATTGGGTAAGAAAGTTAGATAATGCACTATGGCCTTACTGAACAACATTCAAGACCCCTATTGGTGCTTCCCTATATCAGCTTATGTTTGGCAAAGTATGCTACTTGTCTATTGAAATTGAGCATTAGACGTTGTAGGCACTGAAGAGGTTGAATCTGGAATGGGGTAATACGGGTAAATTGAGATTAGATCAGTTGAATGAGACAGACGAATTTTGTCTCTATGCCTATGAAAGGTCAACTTTGTACAAGGAGAATATAAAATTATTCCATGATCGCAAGATTGAGAAAAGAGAATTTACCGCAGGCAATGAGGTATTGCTATTTGAATCTAAGCTGAAATTGTTTTTGGGAAAGCTAAAGTCAAAGTGGAGAGGACCGTATTGAGTGACTAGAGTGTTTCCTCATGGGGTAATCGAACTAGAAAATAAAGAAGGTCAAAAGTTTAAAGTGAATGTCCAAAGGGCAAAACACTATCTCAGTGACGTCGATGAAGTAGAAGTGATATGTGAAGTGGATCTAAAGGGTGCTTGAGAAGTCGAGCAGACTCGAGTCACACTGTAACGTTAAATCAGGTGCATCATGGGAGGCAACCCATGGGCTAGCTGGTGAAGTCTAAGTAACCAACTTAGCCACGTCGTGCTACGATATTAAACCAACCGCTTCTTAGGAGGCAACCCATGATTTTGTACTTTTGGTTTTATAGGGTAATGTGTGTTACTTCTGTTGGGATTGTGCATTAAAAGGAACTGTAGAACTTAAATTAGTACTGAACCCATGAAAGGATTGAACAATAATGGAAAGGTCCCACGATTGTGGGTTCAGTCATCTGCACAAAGTCCAGAGTGGTGAATTTGAGGAGTTATCTTAGGACTGGTCACCACAATCGTACTTAGATGTCATAATCGTGGTATCAATCAACTTATCAAACTCCTGGAAACTAACATGCAGGATATCGAACCTAGGATTCTAAGGAACGGTCGTGGTAATATATCATGATCGTCATTAAGCTTTATAGGTTCCCAGATAAGTTTTCCTAAGTCCTCCTAGTAGGAGTAGGACCTACGATCGTGGTGAGAGTCAATGATTATGGGTAAGCATCGTCTGTTGGGTCCAACTATTTAAGTAAGACCCGATCTGATCCAATCTAATTCAGATTTTAATATGTTTAAAACCTATACCCTTGACCCGATAGAACTACTTATCATTCTACTCCAAATTCACACACAATCATCCAATTAAACGAAAGGAAATCCAAAAATCAAGGCTAAGTACACCCATTTTAGCATAAAATTTGGTCAAATAGGGACGGATCAGTTGTTTAAAAATGACTAAGTATCAGTGCACAATCCACGACACAACCCATAATTGTGGTTTCAACGTACAATTGTAGGTTGGATCATTGTGGGTGCCAGATGTCAACTTGTAGGAAGTTCAGTAGATGATCACATCCTACGATCGTCATTTCATGGTACGATCGTGGTATGTGCCTGTTTGATGTGACAACTCTCCAGTACTATTGTAGAAGCCTTCCTATGATAGAAAGGTATGATGTAGGATGGATAGTCTGAGAAAATTCTTGAACCTGTACTATTGCTTCAAAAATTTAGACTAATACTTTCTTGTACAGGTATTATGCCTCTAAAATCCCTTAAGAAAATACAGAAGGATATCTCAAAGAAATATGCACCCAAAGACACACCTTCGGCCTTAGAGAGTGAGTTCAAAAGTTCAAGTAGGTTCGAGGTTGAGTTTTCCTCAAGTGCTTCTGATGATCAACAAACGCCTCGGACCACTGGGGCTTAGGCCAAGGAGCTTGAAAAGGCCAAGGACAAAGCTACACCTTCAACCACTTTGGTACCCATGGTTACACTCACCGAACTTCTCTAGTCTAAAGAGGGAGGTCAAATCTCAAACAAAATTAGGGTTAAGCACGGAGATGATGCTGAAGAGGTGGCTTCCTCAGAGGAGGAAAAAGAATCCAACCCTGAATCTTTTAAAGGACCTACTACTGATGTGCTTTAAAGAGGTGTAGACCTGAGGTATTGGAGTATGCCAGACTCCTGAGATTACTACATAGATGGGGTTTACTTGAACAACAAAGGAAACAAGAAGTGAAGCATTTAGAAGGAACCTCAGATTTTGCCGAAATCCCTATAGAAAGTTTCAAAGCTGAATCAAGTATTTGATAGATATGAGTTAGACTGGATGACAAGGTCACTTTGAAAATATAGCCCAGAGATGGTGAGGGAGTTTTATGCCAGCTATGAGGCGATGATAAAAAACATGACTCCTTTGACAAAGATAAGGACATGAAGAAACAGTCGTGACTGGACATGGTATGAGTTTGAGACTATGAGATTGATATTTTTGTTAAGGATATCTCTAAATCCTTATTCGAAGAGACTTTTGAGCCTGTGGAAAAGACTCTAGAGTGTGATTTCTGGATGACAGATCTGAGAAGAGTGAAGAAATTGACCACTAATGACAAGCTTATGCACTACAAGTGGTTGGCGGACCATATTGATGAAGCTGGGGAGAATGCAGTTTGGATCAACGGGTCATCCATTTACAAGCACACTCTAAAATTCATGGTCAAGGCCTAGTGGTCGATAGTGAGGCATCGTATCACACCGATAATGAATGATAACATATTTGATACAACCAATGCATGCCTAGTAGTTGTTTTTATGTCTGAGTTAGAGCTAAATATTTCACGTATCATTGTAAAAATGATTCAGGACAGAGTATTATAGTTCAACACCACACTGCCATTCCCTTGTCTGCTTACACAGTTGATGCAAGAATCACATGTGTCGGCTATCTCGGAGGTTGATAGATTTATCTGACCAATAAAGAGCACAAATATTATATTAATAAAGAATTTGAGGAACCCAGCAGCTCCAGCCCGGGGTCCTTTACCAGAATTACCATTGGAGGTAGACTAGAGATATTCTAGCTTCTGAAGTTGGTACTAAGTCATTCACTTTACAGCAGACTACAACACCTACGGGTGTACGCCAGTTAGTGCCTGCAGGCTACACACTGATTCCCACAGCTCAGTTGGGGTTGATCATGTGGAATCTGTTATTGCATAATGCATAAATTTAGAAGTTGGAGGTAGGGGTGCAACCCTATGAAGAGAATTAGATTAATGCTGCAGTACGGGTGATTCAGACCTATTTTGACAAATTTGAGAGCTCAATGATGGCTAAGATAGAGAAGGGAAAGGCTCCCAATATGACCATGATCACTAAGGATTTGGCCGAATTGAAGAAAGTGGTCAAGGAGCTTACAGAGTGAACTGTCCTAGTTGTACTACCTCTACCTCCTCTTATGCTATCTTTAAGTGACCTCGTGGTGGATATGGACTCTTTAGTCCTCAATTTCTATACTCAGGCCCTGATGGTTGGGAGGGATGACACTAATGTTGATGATATAGGTGGTGAGCTGCAACCCCATAAAAAGAGAAAAAGAAGAGACAAGAAAGGGAGAAAGAAAAGAGAAAAAGAGAGAGAGCAGACCTTCGATGCTCATATTTCAGAGATTATTGAGTTCCCACCTACTACTGAGTAGTTGTTTAGAGTAGATGGGGTATAGATACTACCCCCCACAGTGACATGTTTGAGTACATTGGCTGCTACTGGTTCCCATATATCTGAGAGTGCCTCATCCACAATCGAGCCCACGAGAGCTGAGGAGATAGGACAGGTCCTATATAATACCCCACTGGATAAGAGTATGACAGGTGTCTAGTATGCCATAAGTATGTCCCTTGCCCTAGTTTTACATTATTTGTGTTTTTGTACAATGGGGACATTGTATGATTTCCAAGTTTGGGATGGGGGTGTACCACAATCGAGGTTTTTTTTTGCCTTATTTCTTTTCCCTTGGCTGCGCTATCTAGTTAGAACTGACATGTGTAGGAGTTTATTTATGTGTTTTTGTTGTTATGTTATGTTTTGTGTGTAATCGAGAGAAAACTAAGAGAATTTGGTGCAGTCAAAATAAAAAGACCATACAAACTTGTTTTGAATCATTTAAATAATACCCCTCCTAAAATTTTTGAATTTTATGTTGTGTTGTGTGATTATTTGAACTGTGACCAATGTGTAATCTCGTAATGACATTAGAATTATGAACTTGATAACCGTATCCTAACTTGCATAAACCAAATAGGTAGTGACTGAATACATAACCCTGAGCCAAGTTTGTGTGAGGTTTTACCTAGTCGGCATGTGTGTACAATCTATAAATTTTCTGGTTAGTCTCGCTGAAGTCGTAGGATAGGAGGTTAGGAAAGGATCATAGGCCATTTTTCAAATAAGTTCACTAAAAGCCTACAAAATGAACGTGATATCCCTTGATCCCAAATTTGAGCCTAAGAAGAACTTTTCTTTGAACTAACCTATTCACCTTCCCAATCACTTACAATGAACCTTCTTTGGCCTGGTCCCTCCTTGGACACTGTGCACCTCAACTCATGCAAATCACCTAAGTTGAGGGTGGCTATCGTAGGGGTGTGTAAAAGATTGGGCATGAATAAAATGTTAGTAAAAAGAAAAAAGAGTCGGGTGCGGTAAAGAAAAGAAAAAAAAAATGAAAATTGAAAAATGAGAAAATAAGAAAAAGAAAAAAAAGGAAGTTGTAAAAATAAAACAACATTCGGGGTCTGAAAAGTTGGAAAAAGAGAAAAGATTAAAAGAAAGTAGGAAAAGTGGAGCCAAAAATAGTGTAGTACCAAGGAGGAATAAGTCACTTTACCCATATGTACCATACCCATCCCCGAGCCTACATTACAAGCCAATAAAAGTCCTATAGTGATCCTAATCTTACTTTTTAAAAACTAAGGCGTAGAAAATAAGGGCAAGCCTATGGTATCAAACGTGACTTACGTAACTTATTTATGAGAGTGAGAGATTTGATCCAGTCGCTATGTTGGAATTTAGTAGATATTCTGAGTGTTAGGGACTTCTTTATTGTGAGGGCATAAGGGTTGTATTATAGTTGCTGCTTGTTCGGGTAGTGTCATTAGTTTAAATGTTGGGTTTGTCTGTTGATAATATGATGCCATTTCTTGATCCCATTGTGTTATGGTTACTGGTTTGTGTACGCACTACATGTGTTAAGTTTTGATGATGTCGGAGGGTGTTGAACTAAATTTTGGGTGATATGTGCTGAAAATGGTTTTGTGAAAATCTAACTGCTGTAGTGATGTTAGTCTTTCTCTTGGTTAAGTGTCATGATAGTATAGTTGTATTTTGTTTACCTGAAGACATGCAAATGGTCTAAGTTGAGGGTGTTGATGTGTCGTGAACTTACGACACTTTTGATGTTTAAAACTATAAATATTCACAAGTACGAGGGTATTTTTGTGTGGATATAATGTGTTTTTGGATATTTGTGCGTCAAACAGGCCCGGAGAAGGAAAGGGCTAAACTTAGGACACAAAGTACCTCAGACAAATCTATCCTATCTGACCATGATCGTACCAAGTGATCGTTGCATGAATCAGAGAATGAACTTTCAGGTGTCAAATAAATGCTCCCACAATCCTGCATTGATCATACGATCGTGTAACCTGATCATGGAAAGAGGTCCTGGAGATAAGGTTGCTACTATTAAGTGAATAAAGATCAGACGAGTGCTTTCAATGAACATACATCAAAATCACGAATATACCAAGGTATCATGGGAGAAAGATCAAGATGTGAAGTTTATAGGAGTAGAATTACAAGAGGATCAGACGACTACATTGTATGGTCATACCTAGAAGCCACGAGCTCGTACTGAGCATCGTCTATCCATGACCTAAAGATGAAATAGTCCATGTTGAACCTACGAGCACCAAGGACAATCTTGGTATCTAACTACGACATACCTTTCTATCATCTAAAACAACCGACTCAGCAAATCATGTTATATTTAGGATAGGTTTTATTTTGTCTATAAATACACTTATTCGTTCTTTTGTATCAGATTATGTTACATTACATTATTATAAGGTTCTAAGGCACATTCTTGGTCTTGGAATCACAAACACTGATTATTAGGGTTTTAATTCAAAGTGAGATCTTGGAGTTTATCATCTTATTGTTGTAATCTCATAATTCTGTTCTCTTATCAAAATTCTTTGTGTTTTCTTACAATTATGGGTACCTAAACACCACAACTAGGGTTGTGGGAACCATGAAGGATTAACCAAGTAGGATTTGTAGTACGAAGTGATTTTTAATCGGTGTTTATACATGTATTATTGTTTCCTTGGGTTTGATTGCTTTTTGCAGTGTACAACATTAGAACCCACCTTAATCTTACTCTGGATGAAAGAATGAGTATAGATGGAAAGAAGGGAATAAATAACAGAGACTTGGAGCTACCAACCTCCACTTAATAGTTTGAGTCGATAATCTGGGATCTAAGATATGGGTTAGTAACACCAACTCAGGAGAAGAGAAGACTTACTTGAGGATATTGCTTAGACAAGAGCATAAAGCTTTTCTAAGTATACATAACCTATCAATTCTGTATACCAAACACCGGGAGAGATTGCGAAGTACGAAGAACTTACAGAGTTATGATGTTATTGGGGAGCACAATCCTAGTGCCTCTCTTATACTGATTATAAATCAAACAAATCAATGATTATTACTACCTAATTATTTATTTACAAAACCCCTCTCTTTTACTGGAGATTATTATTGATTACCTCATCTACTTCTTGATTGATATTTTGACCTATTCCCTATGGGATTGACACCAACCTTAGTTGGGTTCTATATTTGACAGAGACCACTTTATACTTTATTGTGATGTGTAATTTGAGAGACATCACAATTCCAATTGGTATCTTGATAAGTTTGCAGTTAGAACCTAGTTGTTTCTAATTGGTATTTGTCTATAAAAGCTAGTACTTACGATTGCCATGTGAAGTATGATGAAATTGCTTGGTTGTAACTTTGTTTGGTGTATTATAAGATGTGATTATGATTGTTTCTTGGCATGATGGTAGTAACTAGTATGGTTAATAAAAGTGTTGTTTGAATTAGATGTTTAAAGAGAATTTGTTTTTGGCTTTGAATTTTGTGATAACTTGAAGGTTTAATTGATGACTGAAATGTTTATTGATTACTGGATTTTTGGTTAAATGAATGAAAAATCTATTGGTGATTGAAATGTTTGTTTATGACTAGATTGTTTATGAAATGAATGAAAGGGTGGATATAGTAGCCCTAAACATGAAGGTTGAATGATGTGGTTGATAGGATATGATGTGTTGATAAGTTAAATGTCTGATGTAAGCGTTGTTGTCTATTTGAGGTGACATGTATAATTAAATGCCAGACTTGTTTAACTTGGTAGTTTTGGCTGTTGATTGAGTAAACTACTTATATTGTGATGGTAATGTGTAGTTGATGAGTAAATCGTGAGATTATGGTGGAAATAGGTTCCCATGTATTTGTGAATAAGGTAATTGTGGCTGTCTATTGGTAAAACTAGTCACTCATGTATTGATTTACAAAATGATTTGTAATTGGATAATTATGGTTTGACATTACTTATATGCTTATTTTACGAGGATAATTATTGGTTAATAGTATCCCCTGAAAGTTGTATAATTGGATTGCTATGATTTGTGAAATAAGTTAGCTTTATTATGATTGATGATCCTTAGTTGTAGGGTCGATTGAGGGAGTAGAGTTATTAGATGTGTTCTTGAATATTCATGTCCCTCTCGTTGTTCATGACAATATTTGGTTGATATTACTGCTTGAGTGGTTGAGTTATGTTGAGTTGGTAATTTGACTAACCGTAAGTTAGTTTTGTGGCTAAAGGAGTATAGTTTTTCCTTGTGTGATAACTGAGGAGCAGGTTTATTTATAAACGATTGATTTTTGAGGATCGAATAGACTAATGTGAGTTATGGTGGAGAATTTATGTGTTAATGAAACCCATAGTGGTGTGTTGGTTGGTGTTTTTGTTCTAGAGAATTTATTCTTGTGCTCTGATCATGGAGGTGTTAAAAGAGTCATAAAGTAGATATCCAGAGGGGAAAAATGATTTAGTATTTGGTGTTGTTGTGTTTGTTATAGCATTGGTTAGGGTGTAAGTGCCTGGGTAGAGTTTTTCCTAGGATAAGAGTTGATAAAATCTTAGGCTAGGGTGGATTCCAATAAAAATCTGGTGTTATGTGGTTTAGAGATATTTTGTAATAACCCTTATAGTGAATTTTTGAAATTTCTGTGTTTTGACCATTTTTTCCTTCCCCGTAGTTGCTTTATCTCATTTATGAGTTGCTGGGATGGTTGGCACGGTTTCCAATTCTTTTGAGAATGGTCTATGTGATTTTACCTTCAGTTTGCCCATTTTCTAAGAACACCCATTTCATTTTTCATGATTTCTAACCAAAGTTGAGATTCAAAAACCCATTCCCCTATTTTCAATTCCAAGCTCATTTTTGAGACAATTAAAGTGGATTTTCAAGATTAGAACTTTAGGTGAGCTTCTAAACTAGTATTTCATCATTTCCCATAGATTAATTCGTGTTTTCGTCTTTAAATTTTAGCTTTTAAACTTGAAATTTAGGGTTTTACCTGGTAAAGGACAAAATTGGTTTTTCTTCAATTTCAAGTATGATTCCTATTTGTTTTTAGTTGGGTTTTCAGATTTAGACTCTTATTGATATGAGAAACATGATTTGTAAATAAAATTTCAGATTTACCCTTTTTGATTTTTGAGCCGATTTTCAAACTATTTTTGGACCCGGAATAAATATGGTCAATATAGGTATCGTTAGACTTCTTTTTACTTGTAGATGTCATATTTGATTAGATTTATCTCATTTGGTGTTGATTTGAGGGAGTAAAGCTTCTGGTTGATGCTTTGGACTGTGTTTGGGCTTGCGAATCTTCTTTAAAGGCAAGTTGAGATGTACCTTGACTTTTTCTGAAGTGTTTATGTGTTGTATGTTTGTTTACTTGTAATTTATGACTTGCATAGATTTGGGGGTCCTACTTAGGTAAACTATCAAGCATATCCGTGAGTACCAGAGTCTTTTGGTAGGTAGTTGCCTTTCCAAGTTAGTATTACTACTAGTAAATATCCTTAGAGTAGAATGTAGATAGATAAATTAGTAGTCTTGAATAATTGCTATTGGACGCCTATTCTAGAGCTTGAATCTTGTTTAGTAGCTTTTATTGTGATGATCGGGGCTTAGTGACCTTTAGGGGGTAATTATGTTATTATTGTTTGTGATGGAACAATCGAGATTTAGAGAATACATAATAGACTTGTAATAGTGGATGAGACTTATCGTATGGAACAAGCTAGGTTTGAGTAGTTTCGCGACATATTGTTATTGGTATTGTTGTTAATGTTGTGTTGCCCATGTGGGGGCTTATGTGAACATTACTATTAACTTGAGAAATTATTTATTATCGTGTGCCCGAGTGGGGGTTTATGCATGTATTATTACTAATTTTTGATTGTATACACTATGGTGATGCCCGAGTGGGGGCTTGAGTTGTTATTATTGGCTATGATTGTGCATTTGATTGCCATATTTATAATTGTGTTTCCGAGTAAGTGCTTAACTTGTTATCATAGATCATGTTATTGCATTAAATTGCTGTTATCATATTGATGATACACGAATGAGGGACTTTAAATGATATTACTAATGTCATGCATGACTATTTATACCGGTGGTACCCAATGATGGCTTACATCATGGAACATTGTCATGTGGCTTAGGGTATGACTGTGGCTTGATCCGAGAGGTAGTTATGTAGCACCTTTTGTTAGCATGAGATATATTCTTATATACATACACTCTTTCTATTTTATCCCATATTATTGGTTGATTATAATTGATTAAACTTGATGTATCATATTAGTGAGTCTTCTTCATAAATTATTTCCCTTATTAGTTGACCATGAAATGAATAATGTTAACTCACCTAGATTAATATACCTGCCCTGTATTTGGTAAATGTATTAACCATTGTGTTGGGTTACCCTGATAGGATGATGTGCTATACTTACAGGTTATAGGCTGTTTGTGAAACCTTGGTTAGTTGGGGTAGTAGTTCTTGCCATCACTTTGGATTAGGGTCGATTATCAATGATTCTTGCTGAGTACATGTGATTTTGTATTCACCCTTGCTTTTCTTTCTTTTTTCTTATTTTTCAGCACCCCGTACAGGTATTGGTTTGAGTAATAGATCGTAGATTGTGTTCCTTCCTCATTGGAGTTGTAGAGATCTAGGTAGTGGCTGGCAGGCTTCAAAGCATACTAGATCTCTCTACTTTATCTTATGCTTACCCCTATTTAAGATACTTTAGTTATTGTTATCACTATGTATTTAGAGGCTTGTACTAGTGACAACTAGACCTAGAATGTATTTTTGAGTCTTGTGTCTCGTTTATATATTTGGGGATTATTCTATTCCTTTTCTTCCGTTTCTATTTTCTTTTATTCATGTTCAATCAGTTTGAGTTAGGCTTACTTGTTCGGAGGGTGTGTCAAGTGTCATCACATGCCTATTTTAGGTCATTACATATTTGGTGTCTCGTGGTGTAGATTTTGATGAATTGAAAGTGATATAATGATAGGTGAGGGACATAGTAGTCCAGAGAAACTTTCGAAATGGAATTTCGGTTAGTAGAACTTTAATATATCATTTGACGTAAAGGGCTTAGTTCGAGATGTCCAAATATGGGAGTGTGTTGTAAAATTTGTCAAAATTAGGATTGCCTGGAGTTACTGCTTTGCCTACGCTGCTATAGCGGTAGGCAGGCCGTTACAATGAGGCCGCTATAGCGGAGTCAATAATGCTCAGTGGCGCTACAACGAGAATTGGGCAGCTATAGCGGGCTCAATGCAAAATTGTTCAATTTTTTTCGAGTTTAGATGTTATATCATCATGAACTCTTAAGATTTTATTCATATACCTATGTGAGAGAAATAACTAATTCTTGCGTTAATGTTTGTCTCCGCATCTTTTTGTCTTGGAAAGCCTTAATAGAGAGGCCGAGTATAAATATGGTTTAGTTGATAAATGACAACAAGTGGGTAAGTAAGTTGCAATATAAGCAACTCTTAAATTAGTGTCTTTCTAATTCCAAACTCATGCTTATCTTCACCCAATGTTCGCTCGGGGACAAACGGATGGTAAATTGGTATCTAATGTAACAACCCATTCCGTCGCTACTGAAATTATCTGTGGTATAACCATAAGAATCTCATTTTTCATAGGTGTTAGGTAAATTCTTTAGTATGTGAGTGCATTAGTTATGAATTAAGATCATAAGATACCTCTAGCACAAAGTTAAGTTAGAAGTGTCCTTACTAATTGAGTTCCGAGCTAAGTTTAAACTAGGATCAACTTCTAATGATCACTCCTCCTAGAATATAAAGAGTTATGGGTCCCAATAACCACCTAATTAAAGTTCTCTAAGTCTTCTTTCCAATGCCACCGACAATTCTTTAATTAGATGTCAGAGTAAAAAGTTATGACTATTTTACTGAAGATTATCTGTACTGAAAAGTTAAGGTTTTTGGATGCCATAGGGGGGCCACTATAGAGGGATACATGTAGGTAAATACTGTTTTTAGACCTAAATTATTTCACTCCCCAAACTCGTTCAAAGTTAGGCTAGGGCAGGGGAGGGGTAATTTCATCAATTTTCCATTGATTTCCTCCTTCAAGGTAAGTTCTTCCATCAATCTAACACTCGTTTGATTCTATAATCCTTAGAATCACATTAGATTTATCATGTTGCTGGTATAAAGTTAACCTAGGTGGAATTTTCTGGTGTAAAGTGAGTTAATAGGTTGAAATCCCTTGGAATTCAGTTAGTTTTGATAGATTATGTCCTTGGGACTAGAAATTGATATAACAATTCCATAATATAGAGATTTTGAGTAGATTGAAGGGTAGAACTAGTGGGTTTGAATTTCCAAAATATTTATTTGAAGAGTAGTTGATTAATTACTCTTATAATTATTGTTTATTAGATGATTTAGCATTTGGAAAAGTGAAGAAAAAGGAAGGTCATCCATGGTATAGCTTACTTGTTGTAACAACTTGGCACCCAGGTAGGCTACATTAAATGAGTAGTAGATCTTGGTTAAGTTACATGAATGTAATATAGTTTGATGATACATTTCATACGTAGACCTATGGGGACGGGTGGATGGTTAGTAATAAGCATATTATGATATGAAATTGAGCCTAATGGGGTATAATTATTATTTTGGGCAATTCTTTGATGATCTTATGGGTTATCTATTATTTGTGATAATTAGTGAGAATATATATATATATATATATATATGTGGTGTCCGATTATGGGACTACGGATTGTGAAAGCTAGATTAATTATGGTGTTTTCCAGAATTGGAGGGTGTGGATGTAAACTGATTATAGTGAAGAAGGAATAGTTGTGAATAGGTGAAAGCTTGGTTGAATTGATGGATTGTCACCATATTTGAGTAATTGGGTGATGAATTAGTCTATGCTAAAGCTTTGTCATAATTTTATGGTCATTAAGAATTGAGTTAAAGCTAATTGTTTATAAATAAGAGAATTTAACTAAATGCTTGTTCATTGGTTGCACGACATGATAGAAAATATGAATACTTGAATTTGCTTGAGAAGCTCTTGAATATGCGATATGATTTATCACAAATATTGTTGAATAATGAAATTATTGCATTTTTGGATAAGGATTGTGTTGTGGTGCAAGGGGTGATATTTGTAAACTTAATTGATGATAACAATTGAACCAGTTGGTGATGGTTAAATGTAGTTAAAAATTCAACTTGATTTATGTTTGCATATTAATTGTTTCTTCGTATAGTTATTACAATGCATGTTTTAAGAAGAGTAATTATTTAATGACATTCTAAGTGTTAATCACATATAATGAGGTTATATTAAAGAATTATTGGATGTATAAGTGTGGTTGCCTTATTCTCATTGTATTTGTAATTATTGTGATATCCATTGTTATAGTGACATGAGCCGGTAAAGGACATCTTCACGTGATTTATTACTATTATAAGATGAGACAGAAAAAGACATTGTAATGAGATTTATTATTATTGTGAGATGAGTCGGTAAAGGACATCGTCACAGAATTTATTATTATTGTGAGATAAGTTGGTAAAGGACTTCGACACGAGATTAGTTTGGGATAAGGGTGGCAGACACTAGATGTATGGGTTGTTGTGGAACATGGACTTAGCTCATCCCTGCAGGTCATGGCTAGTGGGCAACCGTAAAACCCTTTGTATGTGTGTACAATGATTAAAGAGTTTGATGGTTCCTTTAGTGGATAGGGTTTGTTTGTTGATTTATTAATTGTTAGTTCCTTGAGTGGAACATGTTTTTTTTGTTGATTTATTTATATTTGATTTCTTTAGTGGACTAGGTTTGTTTGTTGATTTATTTATATTTGGTTCTTTGAGTGGACCGAGTTTGTTTGTTGACTTATTTATATTTTGTTTCTTGAGTGGGCCTGTGGATATTATTGGTGTTATATTGCATCCTTGTGTGGTCCAGGCTATTGACATAATTGGAAGGTATAATTTCTATTGATGCTTATTTAAAGAACAATTGAGGCAAGGTCGAACTTATTGTCGTTAGAAATGAACTGTTGACTTGGTCTAGTATGGTCAGTCGTGTTTTTGACTTGATGAATTATCTATCACAACTTTTACTTTCCTGGTTATTGGTTGTTTTCATTGGTCACGATGTTGCCTTGGTGGATTTATGTATTGAATTTTACCTGTTTGACTCTGTGATATTAATGGAAATAAAGTAAAGTAAAGGTGTTGTTGACTTGTTTTTAGATGGTTATGTGTTCCTATGATGCATGGGTGCCTCTATAGGTAGGTATTTCTGAGAAACATAATAATTATTTAGGTCATTGAATGGGTATTAAGGGTTGGGATTCTCCATGGTCATTGTCATTGAGTCTTTAATAAAGTGGTGTGCTGTCATATTTAGTTTAGGTTGAAGATCTAAAGGCTGGTATATTTGAGGGGAAAATGGAAGTTACTCATATTAAGTGATCATATGAACCATAGACTGAGGAAAGTTAAATTGGTACATTATATATACATGATTTATCTTGAATATCTGTATTAGATGTTATATGGTTTAACCTCGGCCGATGATGCCTACCAGCACATGTTGTTTGTAGTGATGCAATACTTGTTATACCCTTTCTTAGGTATAGTCTGGTTGCAGGGTCTATTGAATAGTGATCTCCAGGAGCATCTACTCTTCTCTTTCCTATGGTAGGATTTATTTCCTTTGTGTTTTTATTACTTATTAGAAGCTCTTGTACATTGACTAGACTAGGTCATTGGGGAAGAATGTTTTTTTTTCATGTATTTAAAAAGGAGTTTGTAATAAGTTTTTATAGTGTTGTGAAGAGTTTTATGATATTTTGTTGTGACTTTCGCATTTCTTCATTGGGTGGTAAGGGTGCTCCTATCTAGGAGGATTAGAGTAGGTGCCCTAACGATCCGATTAGTCGGGTCATGACTTATGACACTAGATTTTAGAATTAAAGTTCTATCTATTTCAAATTTTGGAGTTATTTTATATTATTAGTCTGTCTTTATTCTAAAGTCTCGTATTTGATTATTATGTATCTTCTTTTTGTGTTTTCATATCTCTTGTGGAGTTAGGCTTATCTATCAAAGTTGGGTCAGGATATGTACCATCATGACCTTAAATTCTAGGTCGTGACAAATTAGTATTAGAGTGCTAGGTTCACCAGTCTCATGAGTAAAACTACAAGATGTCCAATAGAGTCCAGTGGATCGATACATTAACGTCCATACCTATCTATTCGAGATGCTATGGAATGTTTTTAGGAAAACTTCTCTAATTTGATTCTTTATCATGGCGTGATGTTCATGCCTAATATTCTGACCTGTATTCCACTCTTTCTGTAAAAATGGTGAGAATTCGATCAGGATCATTTGAGGATGCTTAGCTATCACCCCCTATAGTAGTCTAAATCAGGGGATGAAGTAGGTGTCACAACAAAGATCGAGGTAGAGGCCAGGCACGAAGAGCGTCTTTGACAAAAGGTCGAGCTAGAGCAGCCTCTCCCAAGCCTGAGATTAATCATGTTGAGGTGGCTTATCAGCCAGAGGATGTGGGACCAGCCTAAGCCCCTTAGCGTTTTGTTGCCACTCTAGTGTTACAAGATTTTCTGATTCAGCTATTGAGCCATTTGAATGGCACCTCTTAGAAAGGTATTCTACCAGATACACCAAATAGTTCTCATACGTAAGAGGGTGTTTAGCCACCAGGGAAGGTTCCTACTCACGATTTTGGTACTCTCGAGGCAAAACTAATTATTGTTGTTGCCCCACATGCTGAGGCATTGCTTGCTAGACTTATTGTTTCGCCTGTAGCTCCTAGTCCAGTGATGTTTGGTAATGAGCAAAAGAGGTTTGAAAAATTTATGAGATTGGTCGTTCCCAAGTTAAGTGGTATTTAGTGAGGATGCTTATGAGTTCTTGGTCGATTGTCAGGAGAGGTTGCATAAACTCAGTTTGCTTGAGTCCCATGGTATTGATTACACTACATTCTAGTTAACTTAAGTGGCTAAGC
This sequence comes from Capsicum rhomboideum, assembly GCA_031232105.1. NCBI lineage: Eukaryota > Viridiplantae > Streptophyta > Magnoliopsida > Solanales > Solanaceae > Capsicum > Capsicum rhomboideum. Next base: position 103,531,600 of record CP124715.1, read on the forward strand.
AGTGGTGAAGATCTTTTGTCAGTTGTAGACTAGTGGGTTCCCCTCCTTTCACTTGGACCCAGTTTTCTAAGATTTTCCTTAAGAGGTTTATGCCCTTTAGCTTGAGGTATAAGATGAGGGACTTGCTTGATGATTTGGAGTGGGCTCCACGACTATTGCTAAGTACAAGGCTAGTTTCCATATCTTGTCTAGGTATGCCACTGCTAGTATCTCCGCAGAGTCTGAAAGGATTAGGATGTTTATTAAGGGTTTGACTAGCTATTATCAGTTGGTACCAGCTCAATTAGTTATATTATATAGCTCCTTTCAGAGTATTGTGGATCATGCCAAGATGATCAAGACTATTCACCGGGGTACTCAGAGTGGTGGTGGTAATAGGGTACACCGACAAGGCAGTTTCATTGGTCATATATCCTAAGGTAGGGATTTCTCAGGTAGAGATTCTCATGGTTACCACGATAGACCAATTCAAAATGCTTTGCAGAGTTTAGACAGTAGGTTTATGTGTTCTGAGGCTTTGAGTGATCAAAGATCAGGTTATGCAGGCTAAGGATCTTGTTCTCGTTTATTAAGCTATGAAGGGCGTTTTGGTTCTTCAGGTCCCTCACGATGTGATTCATCTAGTAGGGGATGTTTTATGTGTGATAAGCTTAGGCACTTAGCAAGGGGTTGTCCTCGATGTACGAAGGGTCCTCCCCAGAAGGATTCTTAACTTTAACTTTGTTCGACGCCAGTGTCGGCAATTAAAGGGGGTACACAGGGCAATACAGGTAGATCTAGAGGTACCAGAGGTAGGTATCAAGGATCGCATGGTAGTGGATAAGGAGTTTCTCAGTCTGTTAGTGGAAGCAGACAATGCTATGCTTTTCTAGGATAGTTGAGACAGAGTTCTCGAATGTTGTGATTATAGGTATCATCCCAATTTACCATCATCTATCTTCAGTATTGTTTAACCTTGGGTCTAAATTCTCTTATGATGCATATTTTTATACTAGAATTTATGCTATGCGTGAGTCCCTTGTCGTATCCATTCGTGTTTCTACCCTTATAAGTAATTCTTTAGTGGTGGATCGGGTGTACCAATCATGTGTGGTGACCTTTTTAGGGCATGAGACTTGGGTATACTTGATAATTCTTTCTTTGGTTGACTTTTATGTCATATTGGGTAGGATTGGTTGTATCCTTATAATGCAGTTTTAGATTTTTTTGCCAATACCGTGTCCTTAGTTATTCCAGGTATGTCAAGGTTAGAATGAAAGGTTGCTCCTAGTTTTTGTCCAAAAGGGGTTATATATTTTCTCGACGATCATCGCATAGTAGGGAAGTAGTGTGTTTCTTATTTGGCCTATATGCGCAATACCAGTGTTGATTCACCACCTCCATTGGATTCTAAGAGTCATTAGAGAGTTCATGGATATGTTTCCTATGGACTTACCTAGTGTTCTTCTAGATAGGGATGATAATTTTTCTATTGATATAGAGCAGGGCACTGAGCCCATTTCCATTCTTCCTTATAGGATAGGCCCAACTGAGTTAAAGGAATTAAAGGAGCAATTGCAAGATTTGTTGAATAAAAGTTTTATTAGGCCGAGTTTGTCTCCTTGGGGTGCTCCTAAATCTTGTTCGTGAAAAAAAAAGATGGATTCATGTGCATGTGTATTGAATAACGACAATTGAACAGAGTGACTATCAAGAACAAGTATCCCCTTCCTTGTATCGATGATTTGTTTGAGCAGCTTTTGGGTGCCTCAGTGTTTTTTAAGATTGACTTAAGATTTGGTTACCATCAGTTGAGGATTATATCTTTAGATATTCCAAAGATAGCCTTCTAGATGCGGTATTGCCACTATAAGCTCTTAGTTATGTCTTTTGGGTTGACAAACACCCCGATAACATTTATGGAGTTAATGAATAGAGTGTTTTAACCTTATCTTGATTCTTTTATAATTGTGTACACCGATGATATCTTTTTTTATTCCAATAATGAGGCGGAGTATGTGAGACATTTGAGGGTCGTACTTCAGAAGTTGAGAGTTGAGCAGTTGTATGCCTTGTTCTCCATGTGTGAGTTTTGGTTGGATTTTATTTCTTTCTTAGGTCATATGGTGACTAAGGATTGTATCATGGTCGATCCGACCAAGGTGGTGGCAGTTCGTGATTGGGCTAGGCCTACTTTTCCTATTGAGATTCAGAGTTTTGTTGGGTTAGCAGACTATTATCGACGGTTTATGCTAGGCTTCTATTCCATTATGGCTCCTTTGACTATGTTAACTCAGAAAAATGTTGTTTTCTAGTGGTTGGATGATTGTGAAAGGAGCTTTCAAAATCTTAAGGAGTTGTTGACTTTGGCTCCTATCTTGACCTTGCCTGAGAGAGACATGAGTTTCACTGTGTTTTATGATACTTTTGGAGTTGGCTTGGGTAGTGTGTTGATGTATAAGGATAAGGTGATAGACTATGCTTCTAGATAATTGAAGGTCCATGAGAAAAACTACCGTACTCATGATTTGGAGCTAGCCGCGATTGTGTTTGTGTTGTAATTGTAGCTTCACTATCTATATGGGTTCATTGTGAGATTTTTTCTCATCATCATAGACATCAATACTTCTTAACTCAGTGAGACCTTAGTATGATACAACATAGATGGCTAGAGTTTCTTAAGGTTTACGATCTCACTATTCTTTATCATTTGAACAAGGTTAATATAGTAGAGGATGCCTTGAGTCGGAAGGAGGAAAGTATAGGGAGTTTGGCTTATCTTTTAGTAGAGGTACAACCTTTAACCTTAGACGTTTAGTCATTGGCTAACCAGTTTGATGGTGATAAGTTGAGAGTGCTTCGTGATAAAGTGTTGAGTGGTGAGGAGGAGATGGTATCTCTTGATCCCAAGTATGTTTTGAGGATTAGTGGTCATGTTTGTGTGCCGAGAGTTGGTAGTTGGATTAGATTGATCGTTGATGAGGCTCATTGTTTAAGGTGTTCTATTCATCCAGGAGTAGCTAAAATGTACCATGACTTAAAACAACACTACTGGTGGTGTGGGATGAAGAAAGACATTGTAGTGTTTGTGGCCAAGTGTTTGAATTGCCAACAAGAGGAATATGAGCATTAGTGACCTGGTGATATGATGCAGAGGATGCCTGTCCTGGAGTGGAAATGGGAGCAGATCACTATGTACTTTGTGGTTTGTCTATGCTCGACTTTGGAAAAGTTTGATTCCGTTTGGGTGAATGTGGATAGGTTGACTAAATTAGTACAGTTTCTACCTGTTAAGGTGAATTAGAATATGGAGAAGTTGGCCAAGATCTACATTCGAGAGATTGTTCAGTTTTATGGTGTACCTATCTCCATTATTTCTGATAGAGATATACAGTTTACCTCAAATTTTTAGAGTTCTACGTAGAGTGAGTTGGGTACTCAGCTTGAGATTAGCACGACATTTCACCCTCAAACGGATGCCCAATTAGAGAGGACCATCCAAGTGTTATAAGACTTGCTTCAAGCGTGTATTATGGATTTCGGTGGTCATTGGGACCAGTTCTTGCCTTTAGCGGAGTTTGCCTACAATAACAGTTACCACTCCAACATTTAGATGGCGCCTTTTGAGGCTTTGTATGGAAGGAAGAGTAGATCCCCCATAGGATGGTTTGATTATTGAGGTTAGGTATTGGGGCACCGACTTGTTGAGAGACTCGATGGATCGAGTAAGATTGATTCAATAGAGGCTTGTAGCTGCCCAGAGTAGGCAAAAGAGTTATGCCGATTGATGAGTTTGTGTTGTGGCATTCATGCTTAGTGAGAAGGTTTTGTTGTAGGTATCACCCATGAATGGTGAGACGAGGTTTGGGAAGAAAGGAAAGCTTAGTTCGAGACTTATTAGACCTTTTGAATTCTTGAGATGTTTGGAGATGTGGCCTATAGGTTGGCTCTACCACTGAACCTGTCAGTGGTTCATCCGGTATTCCACCTTTCTATGTTGATACCATCCCGATAATTCTCATATGACCCGGTGGGATTCAGTTGAATTAAATCATGATTTGTCTTTTGAGGAGAAGCCTATTGCTATTTTGGATAGGCAGACTAGAAAGTTGAGATCCAAGCATATTAATTTTGTGAAAGTTCAGTGGAGACATTGCCTAATTGAGAAGGCTTCGTGGGAGGTTGAGTTCGATATGCGGAGTAGATACCCCAAACTTTTAACCGATTCAGGTATTTTTTATATTTTTCTTGTTCGAGGATAAATGTGTGTTTTAATGGTGGATAATGTAACAACCCTCATAGTAATATTTAACTTTTTTATGTTTTCACCATTTTGCCTTTTTTTATGGTTGCTTTATTTCAATTTGGAGTTGTGAGGATCGTTGACACGGTCCTCAAAGTATTTGGAAATCATTTATATGAGTTTGAGGTTTTGAGTAGCCTTAAATGTCATATTTGACTTCAGTCAACATTTTGTGATCTGAGTGTTGGATGGTGATTTTTGGTTAGTAGCATGGTTGTTCGAGTTTCGAAACTCGTTAATTTGGATTAAAGGGGTTTCCAGGGGGGTAACTTGTTGATAACAACCTCTTTTGGTAAATCCGATGGTTCCATTGAGTCAGAAACATCAAAATTAGACTAGTTGCATTATTTGATTATTTCTATGGGGCCCCGATTGAATCCCGAGGATTCGTGATGACGCTCAAGATACACCTTAAAATGTATATGGTCGCTAGCAATATAATTTTTATCCAACTTGGAGTCGGGATCGATTCCACAGGGAATAAAGGCGATAAGTTCACCTTTGAGTGTAGTAAGTGACTAATTGTTTGCACGTAATGTTATAAATAATGCGGTAACATAAAATAGGGGGTTATTGTAAATATATTTTATGGTCACATTATCAATTTTGACTTAGGATTGCCAAACCGAATGCTAAAGAATTTGATCGATAGGTTTGAGAATGATTATAAGCGTGGGTAAGTGAAAATGCATCGAAAATTCAATCAATAGTTGTGATTAGGCTTGGTCTTAGGTATTGGAGGTAATCTTTCAATCTACTACCAAATTTTATAAGGTCAAACACCCATATGTTCACAATACAAAGCAACCAATGATCTCAAATTAGTTAGTCTATTTCTAGCACTAGCTATTTAGTGAGTAATTCTCAAGTCTTTGTCAACTAAATCTCTGCACCCTTATCTTCTCTTTCAATCAAAACAAGAGATCTAAGCATGAATAGAGTTTGCAACCTTAATTCTTGAGTTGAAACATCGAGATTTAGTTAAAATCATAACATTCAATCAAATATAACGATAAATAATCACTACCCACATAATAATCAATTCTTAATAATGCATAACCCCAAGATTGGGAAATTACTGCCTCATAGCAAGAGAAAAAGGAAATTTACCTATATCCTCATTCAAATCTGCCATAGAATCCAAATATTTCAAAAGAAATTCCAAATTCACAAGCAAGAAATTAGCAATAAGCAACTCAAATTCCTACTAGGGTTCAATTACAAGGTTTATCTTCAAGATATGACAAAAGATAGGGTTCCAAGCTACCAAAATGGCCTAAAAAGCTTCATAAAAAGCATGCTTCAAAATTATAGAATTGCCACCGCAGCCAAATCATCTAAGGAGTTTCCCACTGCCGAACACTTTGACGTATAGTGTCGCCTAGTTAACTTTGAACTTGAGCTCCAGGAGTTGGCATCTATTACTTTTGGCGATGGAACATAGCTTCACCGATCAGTTCGGTGATATGCTGAATCACATCCTTTATTGCTGTTTCATCAAACTTGGACCTGGCCCAAAATATTACAATTTGCGATAGAATGGATATTTGGCGATACGCCAAGTACTTCAGTGATGTGCCAATTAGCTTTGGCGATGCTCCTTTGCATTTTTGGCTCCAATCTTCCATCTTTTTTCATCTTTTTGGTATTTCAACCACTTCTTGGTGTCAACCCTGAAATTAAACTAAATTAACATTAAAATGCATTCAAATTAGCATTAAGAGCTTGATTTCTTACCATTTTTAGGCCAAATGAGTCGCAATTTGCTGACTTATCAACACTCCCAACTTAAATCTTTGCTCATCCTCTAGTAAATCAATGCACACACAACAAAATCACCAATGCCTACAAATGGTACTATTTGGGAGCTTACACACATGCTTCTTTTGGGAAAACGCTTTGCCCTCTTGGTTTTGAAAACAATGGCACACGTTTCACCTATCAAAAGCTCACATTGTGAACAATGACCCTCAAATGTTGACTATATGTTACCACACCTCGTACATGCTCATACACTCTAACCAAGATCCAAAAGTGATCAAGTATTGCAATCAAATTTACTCACAAAAAGAAGTCATTTCTCACAAGAGAAAATTAACATGAAAATAAAGGACTATGATGAATCACTCTCACTCCAAAAGATGATCATGCACATAAGAACCACACCATAGGCTTGCCCATAAGCTCCACTTCACCACATACAAGCATGCTACTTTGGAGACTGTTAAGGTCTTGCTTTGGCTTGTAGCGTAGGCATCGGGCATGGTAGGGAAGGTTAGGGTTAAAGTGACTACCTCCTCGAAGCATATAAGGAGAGCTTAATTACACTTATTTCCCAAATCTTACTTCTCAAGTTATTCCAAGGACCAATTCTCAAATGATTTCATGCTATCTTCCCCCCCGCTATCCTTTCAACACAAAAACTTCTTATTAACACGCTAACATAATTTCAACTCTTTTTTCAACTTCTTTTTCAAATCTTTTTATTTTTTTTCCCCATTCTCTTTTTATTTTTTTATTACTATTCACGAGGAATAGTAGGACAACTATGAGGGATAGAAGTGCTTGGTTCTTAAATTTATGAACTTTCTATCAGAAATCCTACTCTAGATCTCCACTACCCACAACTTAGGATATTGGCCTAAGTTAGTTTTTGATCTTACCTAAACGCTTCAAGAAACGTTAGGTTTAAAACAGGGGACTTTGAAAAATAAGTTTTGGCTTGTAATGATGTTATCTAAGAACATGGCTTCCATGTCTAGAATTAGGGAACAAATTGGTCACTCAACTCACAATGGAGTGGATATTTTGGTAAAATTGGAGGTTTACTCACAATCAACTGCCTAAGATTAGAATTAGAGCAACTGGGAAAGTTCTAGGTGGGCTCAATGAGAATGATCGAGACAAATTCTCACCCACACATGGCACTCAATCACATTCCTGACGCACCCTTCCTCAAATGATGTATTGCATTCATAGCATATATCGAGAAAGCTACTCAAGTAGTCAAAATAAGATGTGGGTGTTCACAAATGATAAATGCCTAACTAGTTAAACTAAATCAAAGACAATTTTTGAAAAGGGGCAAATTTTTGAAAAATGAAGCAATGAACAACTATTCATCATTTTTAAGAGTTGAGCATGTAAACATCTCCCTAAGAGTACTAGTTGAGTCAAAGTGTTCTATTGCTAGCATACTTTTTCTCTTAAGTACACATGCTAAAAAGAAATTTTATTTGCAACTAATTATGAACTAGAAAGTTAAAAATAAAAAGTAAAGAAATAAAAATGAAACATCACACACCACACACTCAAATATTACAAACCAAATGAAATATCCAAATTGCAGTTATAACCACACACCAAATTACGCAGAATATCCAGAATAATGTATCAAAAGAATCAAATCTTAAGAACCAAATAATACAGAGCCAAATGAAATAAATACCCCCACCCCAACTATAAAATATGCATTGTCCTCAATGCAATAGAGCTAAAAGAAATATAAGAGAATAAGAGTAAGGGTCCGGTCCCCCTAAACATGGTTAAGCCTGCAGGGGTGACTGGCTCAAAGTAATGGCCTCTATCCGGGCATCAGTGCCCGTCTCAGATCCAGGTGTATCCTGTGGGGGGTAGATCTAGTAGAGTGTCCTTGGTCTCAATAGCAGTAGTTGAACTGGAGGTCCCAATCTGTGTCATCTCATGCATCGACCTCTCTAACGTAGTAACAAGTATAGCATCATTAGTCTCCTACCTGTCAATCTGCTCATCAATCTGTGCTGCAATCTGAGGCTGAAATTGTTCCTAATTTGGCCCTGCTCTTCAAAATAGCCCTCAATATCAGCATCATTAACATCTTCATCTGAAGAATGGTTATCCTCATCCTTATATTCCTCCTCTACTATTGGTACATTCTCATAAACAAGTGCTGGAGTCGGTATCTCAGATGAAGCTCCCTATAAATGTGTCAAATCAGGAAATTGAAGCTCATCCATATGCTTCCATAAGAAAGTTATCTTGTCCTGCATCTTCTTCAATACGTCATCAGGAACAGCAGGCCGTAGAGCACTCAATTCATCCAGCATGGTACCATAAATCTGTAAGGTCTCTTGAATGCCCCATAACTCATCATGAACAGGTACCATTGTGGAATTCACTGCATCCGTAATTATCCAAGGAATCTCTCTTTACAATATTAATGACCTCGCATCACCCGAATAGGCTAAATTCCCTATATGGATAATGTAATCCTGAGTCAGCAGGGCCCTTGATGTGCCTAAAGTATGGGCGAGGGCTAAAAGTAGTGGGTCTCGAAGGTTGAGTAGGTGGACCTGATGAGAGAACTAGAGGAGGAGGAGCTGTAACTGACCCATGAGGGGGTGGGATGGATAGCACCACTATCAAGGGTATCAATGTCAATTGCTGAGGAATTATCCACCCAGACTTTCTTCTTCTTCACTTCTTGAACAAGTTCAAGTTTAGTAATGTCTACTGTAGAAGTAGGGGTATACTTAAAATCCTTTTTCTAGTTGAACGAAACCATGGAAAGAAAGCATAGATCGGTGATTAAGCACAGGAAAAAAAGAAAGGTTTTTTTTATTGTGCCCGACAAGCAATGCCCGGGGCAATGATGGAAGCCATGTTGAACCTCTCTTTCGCAATAACAGTGCCAATAAGCACTTTTTGAGGGTACACATGGAATTATTGATTTTACGAAGTCATAAGGTTGCTACACACGAAGCTTAACCAATACAGAGCTTCTAAATTAATGTCCCCTTTCTCAATTTGAACCTCTAGTGCAAGCCACGTAGGTGGACTGTCACTCAATAACAGGGCCAAACAACATCGAACCTCATTAACTGGCTTCATTATCTGGGTGGAATAATAGTGAAAATTCAAAGTTTGGTACCCCAACACCATGTTTATAATGCTCTCATCACAATAAACACTAACACCCCAAACCTTGACAAGATCTCTAGTTTCCTGCGACCTCCTTTTTTCCTAGCCGGTAAAAGCATCCCATACACCTCGTAGAATTCCTGCACCCAACTTTTAACATAAGATTTTAAGAGTTCAGTGAATACCTAAAAGTTGTGGTAGCTCATTGCTAATAATACTCTGGGATGCTTTCTTTCAAGCCCGTTCAGACTTAGCCTTTGTTCCTCGATAATTATGTGCTGATTGGGCACCTTAAGACGATTGAGGAAATGGTGACCCCCATAAGGATGGGGTGGAGGCTTTGATGCAGTAGTAGAGGGTTTATCAACCCTCTTCTTCTTCAATGGTGCTGCCTCGAGAGAGGGTAGAAGCTCATGAATGGGTGTAGTTTCCGTCCTTCGAGGAACTGAGGTTATACCTCTCAGAATTGGAACTATGTTTCCAGCTTTCTTCCTCAACTATTGGTGCCTTACTTGCATTTTCATCCACCCTCTTTCATTTATAAACTCTTTATGCTTAAGATTTTTCATTGAATATTTTGCCCTTTGCAACCCTTGAGGAAAGAGGAGGAGAGCCGGTTTGCTTTTTAGCCACACTTCTTCCAAGTCATATCTACACACAAGAGTAGCAATGGGCTCGACCAAGGCTAGCAAAACACACCTAAAAATATAACCAAAATAGCATCGCCAAACCAATTGAGTCATCGCCAAATAGTTTGACGATGCAAATAGTTATTGCCAATGGGGATAGAAATAAAGGAGGCTAATCGGCAAAGGAAAGTGGGGTTTTGGTGATACACTAAAGGATTTGACGATACTCACTGAGCATCGCCGAATTTCTAAGGCACAAAATCTCATCTTGATTAGCTTAATCTACTGTGATTTTTTGCCATATGGGGAGTGATTTGGTATCATGAAGTTTGGGGCATCGCTAAGTGCTCTACCTATTACCGATAGTTGTCTTCCCCAAGGTGACTATCGTGATTTTGAGTCCACTTTAATGGAAATTTTCAATTCCAATAACCATGGGTACTCATACTTCCCTAGGTTTCAATATTTAAACCTCAATACGATAATTTTACCTTAAAGAATGTCGTCACCCAATCTATCATTTGGCAAAATTGGTCGATTTCAATTTCATTCAACTAAAACTCACGCCTTTTTGACACCCATTTTAAGGAAAAGTAATCCACAATGCAAACATGAAAAAAATAAAGCATTTAAAGACTAATTTTCAACAATTTACTTTACCTAACAAGAATAATATTTCAAATAAATGAAAACTTCAACAAAGACGCATCCTCCATTAACAAGCAAGGTAAACAACGAACTCAATAATTCACATGTACATAACCAAAGATTAAATCAAAGTACAAATTTATTTCTAAGATTAAAAACTTGAAATGAATTCAACGAGAAAGAAAAAGATCATTGTGGCATGCATTTTTGGTAACTATGGTGCTCTTGTGGTGGTGGTGGTGATTAGTGAGAAAATTATGAGTGTGTGCATGTGTGTTTGTATGTGTGTATGTTGATTAGAGAGAGAGTGAAATAGAAGAGGGAAAGGGGGAATAGGATAGGTTTGATTAATATCAAAGGTCAAAATACAATGAAAAGTCAAGGGTCGAAGAAGTCAAACTATTATTCATTAAACACACGATCTTTTTTTGCGATACCATTCCTATTGCTGAACTCATCGGTGATACACCGATGTCCAATTCTATTGCTAAACTTAATAGTTTACCACCATTGCGATTACCTAAATAGTGAGCCACTTTGATGATGGATGGCCCTTCAGCAAAGAGTTCGATAATACGCCGATTGGTAAATTCCATCGCCTATTTTGACCATTTGTCTGGGCTAGGAGATCCATTTTGGTGAAGGGCTTCGAAAATTCACCGATAGGATTGGCACATCACTAAAGCCTATTCCCTGGAGCTTTGTGCATGACCTCCCAACTTTTTTTTCTTTGACTTGTGTTATAACATGTTTTCCGCATTCCAACTCAATCACATACCTGCACCAATCAACACACATTAGTCAAAATAACAAAAATAAACTTAGGTTGCCTCCCAAGAAGTGCCTTAGTTATCATCGTGGCACGACGTTTTTCTTTATCAATCATGCATCATTGATGTAGAGCACCTCCAAGAAATCCACTTCCAGTGATTCCCATGAAAATGTTTAATTTGTTGGCCATTCACCGTAAACCGGATCCTATGTCATTCTCCAATTCTATAGCTCAACTAGAAAAACATTGAACCACCTTAAAGAGACTCAACCTTCTAGTTTTGAGCTTACTTGAAAACAACTTGTACCTTGAGTTGAACACTAGGACATTGTCACCACTTTTGAACTCCCTCTTTAGAATCTTGGCATCATGCCATCTCTTTATATGCTCCTTGCAGAGAGTGAAACTCTTATTAGCTCTCAAGCAAAATTCATCAATTTATTGAAGTTGTTTCACCATAGATTTGTAGGCATCCTCCCAATTCATATTTAACTTATGCAAGGCCCACAATACCTTGTGTTCTAATTCAACAGAGAGGTGAAAAGCCTTGCCAAACAACAATTAATAGGGTGACATTCCAATAGGAGTTTTAAAAATGGTTCTATAGGCCCACAGAGCGTCATCAAGTTTTCGAGCCCAATCCATTCTACTAAAATTCACAACTTTCACCAAAATACTTTTATCTCCCGATTGGACACTTTCGCTAGCCCATCTGCTTGAGAATGGTATGGATAAACCACCCTATGCTTCACTTCATATTTAGCAAGCAGGGAACCGAATGAATGATTACAAAAATCAGAACCCCCATCGCTTATGATAGTACGAGGTGTCCCAAATTGGGTGAAAATGTATCTCTTCAAGAATTGATTACTATTAGCTTCATTATTTTGCAATGCAATGGACTCGACCCATTTAGAAACATAATCAACCGCTACCAAGATACAGCTCCCAAACGAGCTCACGAAGGGTCCATGATGTCCAAGCCCCATACATCAAATAACTCCATATCCAAACTCGATTTCAAGGGTATTTTGTGCCTTCTTGAGATCCCACCTTTCCTTTGGCATTTCTCACATGCCCGCACTAACTCATGGGCATCACGATACAAAGTTGGCCAATAAAATTCACTTTGGAGGACCTTTGCAGCTGTAACGAACAACACCATGGTGACCACCAACTGATGATGAATGACATGCCTCAAGAATAGGCCTCATTTCCCCCTCTACAACACAATGATGTATCACTCCATCTCCATGCTCCCTAAAGAGATAGGGTCCCAATAATACCTTTTCACATTATGGAGAAAACGCTTTCTTTGGTAATAGTTCAAGTCATTGGGGAGAAACCCACTCAGCACATAATTCACAAAATTGGCATACCATGGAAGAATACTCCCCTTGAGAGCCATAACATTGGCAAACATGTCATCAATCTCAATTTTACCCCACTTTTATTTGTTATACTAGACACAGGATAGGTGGTCCACTACTTGGGTTTCACATCTTTTCCCTTAACTTTAAAATTGAACTCTTGAAGAAGCAAGATCTACCTAATCAATCGAGGCTTGGCATCACTTTTAGCTATCAAATACCTAAGGGTTGCATGATTGGTATGCATAATGATTTTTATTACCAACACGTAGGCACGAAACATATCGAAAGCATAGACTATGACAAGAAATTCTTGCTCCATAATCATGTAATTTTTTCGTGCATCATTCAAGGGCTTGCTAGCATAATAGATAGTATGAAAAAGCTTTCTCTTTTTATGTCCTAAAACCGCACCCAATGCCAAGCCACTTGCATTACGAGTTTTTCCTTGAGGCAATTGAATGACCTCACGCAATCACCATCAAACTCAAATTTTGCTTCCTTTTCAAGAAGCTTACACATTGGATGAGCAATCTTGGACAAATCTTTGATAAACCATCTATAAAAATTGGTGTACCCAAGAAAGCTTTGAACACCTTTCACAGAGATAGGAGGAGGTAACTTGGCAATAATTTCAATTTTTGCTTGGTCTACTTGAATGGATTGACTCAAAAATTTTCATCCAAGCACAATACCCTCGTTTACCATAAAATGACACTTCTCCCAATTCAACAAAATATTAGTTTCAACACAATGTTCGAGTGCTATTCCCAAGTGTTCAAGACATCATTAAAAATTATCACCTACAAATGAAAAATAATCCATAAAAACCTCTATAGTATCCTCCACCATATCCGAAAAGATCGATAGCATACACCTTAGAAAAGTGGCGTGTCATGCCTCAAATTTCATTGGGGCGGACTGGCACCTGAAGACGTTAAGGCCGAGAGAACCAACCTATAATCATGTACATTCCTATGCATGTCCCTGAGTGAACAACATTCAGTCATGCAGATACAATTTGTCAAAGACAAAAGTCATGGAAAACATTCAAATAGATATGAAACTTGGCCGTTAGGGCCACCACGTCAAAATGGTCATACATTCCTTCGTTTGTCTTACAACATCTACAAAGCCTCTAGCAGATACATAACCATGCCTAAAGTCATGACAAGTCCCCACTTTATACAACTGTTACACAGTACCAAAACAAATGTATACAAGTGACTCGAAAAGCCCCGAACCAATCTGGAGCTCACCAATAGTCTGCAGATGACCCGTATCCTACTGTGGAGGTCTACTAGCACCTGTGCCTGCAGAAAGTAAGGTAAGTCCCCCAAGGGATGTCAGTACGAAAGAATGTACTGAGTATATAAGGCTATAAGCAACTGCATGAAATATAGGAACTCAAATAGAACCAAATACAAGTGAATAGTCAATATGGATAAACCACCGTTCTGTATGTGTGGAACCATGTACATTGCCTTCATTATTTTCTTTGCTTTTACGTTCATATCACTATTATCATCAATCATATAATGCCCGAGCCCAACTGATCAGTGGGAAATAACATTGGGATTGGCATGAGCTAGGCTTATTCCCCCAGAGCTACCACCCATAAATCAATATATCAGGTTCGGCTCGAGCTAGGTTTTCACCCCCATAGCTGCCCCCTGTCATGTTCGGCTTGAGCTAGGATTTGCCCCAAAAGCTTCCCCCTGATCCAATAATCTCGGGATCGGCTTGAGCTAGGCTTTCGTCCCCAAAGCTACAACCCATACTCAAATAACAAACAACTATATGTTACTTAATTTCTTTACTTTTGTGAGATTGATACATTGGTGGTTATAACATTATTGGAGCTTTGGAACATCATTCAATGAATAAGAGACACGTGAATAACAATTGCTAACAAACCTGAAATGAGATACTTTAAAACATTTCGATATGGAAACAAGTATGGTAACGATGTGAACAATAGGTGCTGCCAAAGGATACTGAAAGAGTAACTTTAAATACCTTATCGTCCCAATATGTGAATACAATAATTCATCTACTTTCTTACATTTTACTCTACAACACAAGTACATAACGGAGCTCACATTAACAACTAACTACATTACAAGTGCACAAGATGATAATGAGCTACGTGACTGCCATATAACGTCATTTCACCCTCCTACAATACAATATACTTCATCACCATACCAACAATACCAAAACATTCCACACATCAACCTAGATATCACAAATCGATGGAATTTCATACCGAGTTTATACTTTACACTTCCTCCTTAACATATTGTCACATTTACGCCATCAAGTCATCTAAATACCTTTCACCATACCACATTAAAAACAATCCATAATTGATATAATTCAAAATGCCTCTGGACTACCCCCTTAGAGCCATCCAAGGGTACCATAAGTTGATCATTGCATCTAAGAAGGGTAGAGGGGCCTTGGAGGGTCAAAAAGTATCAAAAACAAGCAAAACAAAAATCTGGAAGGACCTGCAGAGCCACCTGCGCCGGCAGGTGGTGATTTACGAACGCAGGTGCCTCTTTGGCCCTATCCAGGGCCACCTGCGGTGCCACCTACTCCCGTAGGTACCTCTTCCACGAGGGCGGATGCTCGGTTCGGCTAGAATGGGTCTCTTTTGGGTCTATTTTTGTAGTAAATGGTCCATGGCCATAAGTAAGCTTCTCTTTTCATATTTTAGGTTAACTTTGATGAAAACGAACAATTATGGTTTCAAAATGCACATGAATATCACAAACTACATTCTCATTTCAATACACCACCGGTTCCATGCACAATTTCATAACAACAATTCCACTAGTCATACACAAAGAGAAAACAATTTAGGGACATAACCACATCCTACATGTTGATATTTAATCCATCAAATTCACTTCCTTCAAGACCTCAAGTCCCCTTTCAAGTTTAAACCACATAGAAGGCAAGTCCTTTACCGATTAAGCAAAAGTGGATTGTTTTACACATAGTGGACTGCTCAACACTTTGTCAACACAGAAAACATGATTTACACACCCTGTTATGCATATAATATATTAAACCATAAGAGAAAACACTTACAAAAGCTTGCAAAAAGGTGATCTTGTCCAAAGTGAGTGTTTGCTTAGGGTTTGAAAGAAGAGAGAAATATCTCTTGGAAAATCTAGAATTTGCAAGTGTTTTGTTGGTGAATAAAATCTGATTTTTAACCCTTATATAGTCCCTTATGGTCATCCTTAGCCAAACATTTGGTCCTAATAATGAGGTGTTTACTTGGTCAACTTTTGGAATGGGTCAATTTCCTTTTGGGCCATGTCTTCTTGCTTAATTTTTTTGGGCCTCCATTGAGCCCATTAACACAAAATTAATTCAGCCCAACAAAGTTAGGGTGTAATACACCAACCATCTCAAGTTTAAATAATTACATAAAGGTTAAGGTAATCAAACAGGTTCGTAAAATGTACGGGGTGTTACATGGTGGGTATATTGCATAGCCCAAAGGGCATGCTCTTGAAGGCAAAAGTACCATATGGACATGTGAATGTAGTCTTCTCTTGATCCTCAGGTGCGATGCAAATTTTGTTATAATTGGAGTACCCATTTAAGAAACAATACCAACCTCGCCCCCCCCCCCAACCGATTAAGCATTTGATCCATAAATGGCATGGGAAAGTGGTCTATTTCCGTCCAAGAGTTCAACTTCCAATAATCCATGCATACTCTCCACCACATCACCGGTCTTATGGGAATAAGTTCACTATTTTTATTATGAACCACCATGATTCCTCCTTTCTTTGGGACATATTGAACCGGGCTCACCCATGTGCAATCCGATATCGGATACACGATGCCTGCATCTAACCACTTGATTATCTCTTTTTTAACAACCTCTTGCATGGGAGGATTTAACCTTCATTGATGTTCAATACTCGATACATAATAGGGCTCCAACTTTATCTTGTGAGTATAAATACTGGGAGAAATCCCGATAATATTAGTAATAATCCACCCAATGGCCCGAATACTTTTTCACAACCGACTTCAATGCTTCAACTTGCCATGGCAATAGATTTCCCGCAATAATAATAGGTAAAGTGTTACCTTCCCTCAAGCTGTGGTGGGTCTACAATTGAAGGCTTCATGGGACGACTCTCCTGATTCTTCAAGTAAAGATCTAATTTCCATAGGTTATTGGTGTAGGAACCAAAACTCGTAAATAAAGCAATGACCTCATCATACTCTTCAACCTCTTCACTTTCATAATTCCACAACACTCTCACTAGTGGCTCACTAATAAAATCCACCTCCATAGCATCGAATACCTCATCATCAATCATATCAATCATGGAGATCACTTGTAAGTCCATCGGTTGCTTCATGGATTTGCACACATTAAATGTCACCTCTTTATTTTCACCCTAAACTTCATTTCACCACATTCAACATCAACCAATTACCTTTCAGTAGCAAGGATAGATCTACTAAGAATAATAGAAACTTCATAGTTAATCTCATAATATAGGATCACAGAGTTGGTAGGAAATATGAATATGTTGACCAGTACAAGCACATCATAAAGAATTCCTACCGTTCTTTTAATAAACCGATCAACCATTAAGAGTTTCATGGTTGTGGGCCTTGGCGCACCCAACCACAATTTATTAAATATATCTAGAGGCATCAAGTTTATACTTGCCCTTAAGTCACATAGGGCTTTGCCAAATTGATACACCCCAATGGTGCACGAATAGTGAATGCACAGGGGTCTTCTTTCTTAAGAACCATATGGATAGACATGATAGTGCTACAAATATGTGAGATCTCCACAGTTTTAAAGTCCACTGTTCTTTTCTTTGTCACCAAGTCCTTCATGAACTTGGCATACCTGGGCATCTATTGCAAGGCTTCAAATAAAGGAATATTCACCGATAAGTTGCTAAATTTTGACAGGAACTTCTTGAACTTTGTATCCTCCTCCTTATTCTTGAGCCTTTGAGGGAATGGTGGAGGGATCTTGATTTAAGACTTTGAAATAACCAGACTTTCCTCCGACTTTGAGACATTATCATCCACCGCTTGTGGTATCTATTCACCTTCAACCTTCTCTTCCACTCCTTCCAACTTCTTAACACTTGGCTCAATTAGAATATGGACTTCATCATTCAACTTATCAAGCCTCTTTCTCTTTTTGCTCACTTGTTCTTCAACCCCTCTCTCATTGGGGTCATCATCAAGACTCACAATATTGTTATCGAGAGTCCTACAACTCCTAGTGACAATTTCCATGATATGAGCATCATTTTTTGGACTTTCCACGATGTTACTTGGTAAACCACCCTTTTGCCTTGTGTTAAGATAAATCGAGATTTGGCCCAATTGTGTTTCAAGTTGTTTGATAGAGGCCGAGTGCGGGATAACTATTTGATTGAATTGCAAGAATCTACTTTTCATTTCCCTTAAAATCTTGTCACTCCCCTCGACTCCCATAAGGACACGAGAAAGTACATCTTTTTTTTTTATAACTTTTTGGGTCCACAGTGGTAGTCTCTTTACCTTTTTGCCTATCGTGAGGAGAGATTGTATTTATCATGGTCTCATTCTTTGTTTCTCTAATTGTGACACCTACCTCTTTCCTTATCTTTCCAATCTCTATCACGATCTCAGTCCCTCCAATCATGATCTTTCCAATCACGGTCACTTTTCTTCCAACCTTGAGCCCCGCTTTGCCTTTGATAGGTAGGTCGAGAACCCCCTCATTTGGTTCGACAAAAACCAAATTTCTTCATCAAGCGACTCTGCATCATCATCTTCATATGCTTTAGTCCCCTTTGAAGCTATGGCATTGACCGTCTTTGGAGTTTAACCTATTACATGTTTTGTGAGGAGATCCAATTGTGTCATTACTTTGGCCATATTTTCATCTATCTCCTCATCCTTCTTTTTTTGTTCTTGGCTCACATAAGATACAGAGAGAGACCCTACGTCCACCTCAGTATCTTGTGTGTGCCATGCTCTACTTTGCTTTGTCACTTGGTCAAATAACCCCGAAGCAACTCTGAAAGTTTGTGTAAGTAAAGACCTTTTGGCTATATTATCTGCCACTGTCTTTTTTCAATTGGTCCAATGATCTATAGAATATTTGGAGAAGCATCTTACCCAGCACTTCATGGTTTGGACATTGCAGTAACTTCTTATTGAACCCTAACCATGCTTCTTGCATGGCTCACTACTCAATTTCCAAAAGTTTGTGATCTCATCCCTCAATTGGAGCATATGGGATGGTGGAAAGAATCAATCTAGAAAAGCTTCCGTCAACTCAGTTCAAGATGTTATAAATCCCACGGCCAATTCCCATAACTATAAAATTGCATCACCCCTCAACGAGAATGGAAATAGCCTCAACCGGATGGACTCTTGTAATATATGAGCAATGTTGAATTGGGTGCAAACATCTATAAAGTTTTTCAAATAGAGGTTTGCATCCTTATGAGTTTGACCACCAAATAGGCCCTTCATTTGGAGTAAGTGGAGCATCACACTTGTGATATGAAATACACTATTACCTTCCACGGGTGGGATGCAAATTGCACTTGCCTTTACCATATCCCCTATGTGATATTCATCCTTAAGTTGTCCATCGAAGGTAGCGGTGTCGCTACCATGTTGACTCATCGTGTCGTGCAGACTTAAATTATCACCTGAACAAGACAAAAACAACAAATAAAGTAAAGTTTACACTACGGCTAACAAAAGTAACTTATAACACTATAATGAATGAATGCTACATTTCATTCCTAGCAACGGCGCCATTTTGATAATGCTCAAGATACACCTCAAGATATATTTGGTCTCTAGTAATATAATTTTTACCCAACTTGGAGTCGAGGTCGATTCCACAGGGAATGAAGGAGATAGGTTCACCTTCGAGTGTAGTAAGTGACTAATTGTTTGCATGTAATGTTAGAAATAATGCAGTAAAGTAAAATGAAAGGTTATTGTAAAAAGATTTTGTGGTCAAATTTTCAATTTCGACTTTGGATTGCCAAACCGAATTCTAGAGAATGTAATAGATAGTTGGAAGTACTTGGGGTTATTCCCTCTTAAGAGTGATTATAAGCATGGGTAAGTGAAAATGCACCTAAAATTCAATCGATAGTTATGATTAGGCTTGGTCTTAGGTATTGGTGGTAATCTTTAAATCTACCACTAAATTTCATTAGGGTTTCTTTCAAACACCCATATTTTCACAATACCAAGCAACCAATGATCTCAGATTAACTAGTCTATTTTTAGCACTAGCTATTAAGTGAGTAATCCTCAAGTCCTTTCCAACTTAATCTCTCCACCCTTATCTTCTCTTTCAACCAAAATAAGAGATTCAAGTATGAATAGAGTTTGCAACCTCAATTCTTGAGTTGAAACATAGAGATTTAGTTAAAATCATAACATTCAAGCAAATGTAAAGGCAAATAATCACTACCCACACAATAATTAAAACTCAATAATGCATAACCCCAAGCTTGAGAAATTAGCAACTTATAGCAAGAGAAAAAGGAAATATACCTATATCCTCATTCAAATATTCCATAGAATCTAAATATATCCAATGAAATTCCAAATTCACAACTAAGAAATTAGTAATAAGCAACTCAAATTTCAAATAAGGTTCAATAACAAGCTTTAGCTTCACGATATGACAAAAGATAGGGTTCTAAGCTACCAACATGGCCTAAATAGCTTCAGAATGAACGAGCTTCAAAATTACAAAATTACCACCGCATCCAAATCGGCTGAGGAGTTGGCCATAGCTAAACACTGGCGTTATGGAGAAGTGAACTAGTGTCACCGAATTGACTTTAAACTTAAGATCCAGGGGTTGGCATCTGTTTCTTTTGGCAATGGAATATCGCTTTGTCGATTAGTTTTGTGATGCACCGAATCACATCCTTCATTGCCATTTTGTCAAACTTGGACCTGGACCAAAATATTATAATTTGCAATAGAATGGACATTTTGGCGATAAGCCAAGTACTTTGGCGATGCGCCGATTAGCTTTGGCGATGATCTTTTGCATTTTTAGCTCCAATCTTCTATCTTTTTGCTTCTTTTTGCTATTGCAACCACTTCTTGGCCTCAACCCTAAAATTAAACTAAATTAACATTAAAATTTATTTAAATTAGCATTGAGAACTTGATTCTTACCATTTTCAGTCCAAATGTGTCACAATTTGTCGATTCATCTATCCGTTAGGAGACTTTTTGAGCCTTAAAGCACTGCTGGTGCAAGGTACTGATGTAGGTCCCTGGTCTTCTTTACTTTCATGAAGAAGGAAATTTTTTTCCTTCATGAATGCGATGGTGTGACCCCATTTTCAAAGGGATAACCGGTTTGGGTCTGATCTGTCCCTTCTATACGTACGGGATTGGTCCACTGCATTCGTGGTTGGTCTGGGTCAGTAGCCTTGAAAAACACAAAGGATCAATTGTGTTTGTGATAAGGGCACTGTTCACCTAAATAATATTTAAACCTCCATTTCGTGACTTTCTCCATTTTTCACCATTGTTGGACCTTGAGACATACGAATAGGTGATTTCAAAGGGACTTTTTTCATCAAACCTCCATTTTCATGACTTTCTCCATTTTTCACCATTGTTGGACCTTGAGACATAGGGATAGGAAATTTTATAGGGAATTTTTTCATCAAATTTTTTTGGGTAAACTTTTAAACCTAATTTCTATCATTACCGATTGATTATATTGCTTAAATACCTTTAAAACTTTGATTCTAAATTTGAGATTTAGGGTTATATCCAGTAAAGTGAGAAAATGCTTTTTCAATGATTTCAAGTTCAATTTCAACTTGTTTTTAGATGGATTTTCATATTTAGAACCCCTAACGTATGGGTAACATGATTATTTAATAAATTTTCAGTTTTACCTTTTTTATTTTGTGGTCTATTTTTGAAGTGTTTTTGAACTAGGAATAAAAGTGGCTATCATTAGACTCCTAT
This sequence comes from Capsicum rhomboideum, assembly GCA_031232105.1. NCBI lineage: Eukaryota > Viridiplantae > Streptophyta > Magnoliopsida > Solanales > Solanaceae > Capsicum > Capsicum rhomboideum. Next base: position 103,553,230 of record CP124715.1, read on the forward strand.
TGACATATAGATTACAATTTTTATAGATTGGGTTCATTCCAAGGTTACACGAAAAGGAAAGAATTCTTTTTCAGGGGTCCAGGCTTGTGTTTCAGCTTTCAAGGTAAGTTACAACTTAACTTTTTTCAAATCGGGCTAGGTAGATAACTATTCATACAAAGTATGCTATGAGTTGGGGATTTTATTATGAGATTCTTCTTTTGAGATTATTATTTTATCCTGTTGCCCGTGTAGGAGCTTGTGTGATTCTTTTTATTAACTAGACAAATTATTATTATTGAGATGCCCATGCAGGAGCTGGTATTTGTCTTGTTTGAGCATTATTTTTCCTTTATTATTGTTGTGATGCCTATGTGGAGGCTTGGATTGAAATTATTAATGTCTTACATGATTCTCTACTACCGTGTTTCCATGAGATAACTTGTATCATGATCTATTGAGACTTGAGATAACTTGAGCGTATTTATAAAATTCTTGAGTTGATTTATTATATGATGTTGAACTAGTTACGAGCATGCATCCTCATTTATTTATCCATATTCATGAAACTGGAAACACTATTTTTGAAAGAAATGAGACACTTTATAAAATGACTTAATCGAGGGACGTGCCAGTAAGGTTGATTTATGATATTGTGATAGTATATAGGTTACGAACCCCTCATAGGTCCTCTCCTTGAAGCTTATGCTTGGAAGGTACATACGAGGTGACAATGAGACATTCCAACCTTATCATATCATTGCATTGCATCACTTTCATTTCTCTTATCTGATTGACATCATATAATTTAGTCTTTTTTATGTATATCTGAGTATAATTACTTTTATCCCGTTATTGTAGTTGTATTATTTATATTGTTAGCAGTTGTATGGGTTTAGCTGTAGTTGGGAACTTTTTTGTATGCAGGTGGAAACATTGCTCATATTCTTTTTTATATGTTTAGTTTTCTACTTTGCTTGGTAGGCCTATGATACCTACTAAGTACAAGTAGACCATACTTACTCCTACTTTTTGTATCCTTTTGGTGCAAATTCGAGTTCAAGTGCCACCTACAAAGCTTGAGTTTGTGCTGATTTAAGAGAGTTTTAGAATACTGGTGAGCTCCTCGTCTAGAGCATGTTCCAAACTTTCTCTTTATCATTATGTTGTCTTTGTTTTATATTGAGAGACAAAGGTTTATGTATTTTTGTACACTGTGTCAATTTTAGAGTGCTCTTTACTCATACCACTAGATTTCGGGATTAGAGTTGTATCTATTTCATATTTTGGAGTTGATTTATATTATTGGCCCAACTTTATCCTTAAGTCTTGTATTTGATTATTACGTATCTTCTTTTTGTCTTTTCATATCTCCTATGGAGTTACACTTACCTACTAAGGTTGGATCGGGGTAGGTGTCATCATGACCTCAGATTATGGGTCATGACACCTATTTATCCTATCGATAGGTACGTCAATCCAAAACAACAAAAAATAATACAAAGTATGAAAAAGCAGAAATAACATTTACAACCAATAATAGTCATAAGTTAACTTTTTCAATAGAAGCCCATAATAATGTGAAATAACAATACAAACTCATTTTTCAAAAAAATGGAGTCACTAGTACAAAATGCCTTTAAAAATCGATTACAACACAAAATTTTTTTCCAGAAACATCGAGAGGAAGAAAGTGAATTGAAATGTAAAGATAGATGAAATCTAGGAAGTCTACAGATTATCCAAGAAACTACCTCTGAATCTCGAGAGGATATGCTCCGACACAGCTACTAGTCACTAGCCTGAAGTGTCCAGCTCAGAACCTGCATAACAGTGCAGAAAAAAAATAAGTGTGCGTAAGAATCCATATCTTCTCAGTAGCATCATCGATTGAAAGAAATTTGAAGCGATGGAAGGGTCGATCATAAACCTCCCTGTTTTGATATTTCATACATAAAATTCTCATTTAAAATAATGAATTACCCGGACTAACACTTAATATCAATATGGTGTACATAAATCAAGTCCAGATGTCTCAAAATCACAGATAAGTCAAGATACGAGTAGTAAAGTTGCTTTTACAGTCACTAAAACACTTTCCACACAAAGGAAATGCAAATAAAGTAAAATAATGTATATGATGTATTCCTCTTATCTGATCCATATCTATATATACTTGTTGATGTAGTGTAGCTAGCTGGGACCTATGGAGAACTCGTGAGGTCCATATACTATGCAAACATGACTTCGGACTCATTCAGAAATGACCTCAATACTCTATAGAAATGACCTTGGACCAATTTAGGAATGACCTTGGTCACACATCACCTATTAAGACCTCAGTGTTAGATAATCAATAAATGCCTCAACACTACAGCACCGGTAAAGAACTCTGCACCACATCAAAATCAGTTCAAAACAATTAATAATATAATGAAAAAAGTGAAAACATAATCAAATAAGCAAATCATATGCTAACATTCAAGTATCAGCCATATGGTCAACTGTTAGCGAGCAAACATAAGAATTTTCACCAATGCTATAGCTAGAATAACACTCACACAAGCATATAATTGAACAAGTTAGAAATACTATATAGGGATGATGGTGGGTTATAGACAAGAGTTTAGAGCTACATTTTACATATTATTTACTATACTTAAATTGAGTTTGATCTAATATATGATAAATTTATACTCATTACACTTATTTTTATTATGTAAGATATGTTCTGGAGATAATAAGTGACATTGGAGCTAAAACAAGTGATTTGGAACTTCAATGTCTGAGTAGAAGTCCAAAAAGTTAATTAAGACCAAGTTTAGGGTTCAAAGAAAAATTGGATAATGAAAAAATGGTCTAGAAATAAATATATTTTGATATGAATAAAATTAAATTAGAAGATGAAAAAAGGAAAAAGGAAGGGGAGACAAGTGGGGGACAACATGATTGCCCTTTGTATCACCCCTCATTTCAAAGACAAAACTTTAAAGAACAATTGTAGAGAAATAGAGAAAGTTATCTGAAGATGAACAAAAAATTATGGATAGTAGAAGTTGCATGACAGCATAGCAAAATAGTGAGCATATAGGCTTGACCAATCAACTGCCCTTTCAGCTTTTCTGTTGCATGCTAGAGGGGCACAGGGAAAGTCATTTCAATTTAAATAGTGTAACAACCCTTATAATGAATTTTTGATTTTGGTGCACTTTGACTATTTTAACTTTCGCTGTGGTTGCTTTATCATAGTTATGTTTTGCAGGTATGGGTGGCTTCGTTCTCAAGGTGGTTGGTTCAGTATTATGTGAATTTTTTTAATTTGGAAGGTTTAGTAGTTAGTATGGTTGACTTCAATCAACAATTGGAGATAAAAGGTTGTATGGATATTTCATTAATATTATGAGCTCTGAAATGCGATTTATGAGTTAGTAGGACCTTTGGTTTGGGTCCTGAGGCATTCATATGGGTTTTGAGTAGTTGGTCAAAAAGTTGAAAGTTTAAGCCACATAGTTAAATTTGGTTAACTTTCATTGAAGACAACCTCTATTTTGTGATCTGACAATTCTAATGAGGCTGGAATGTCATTTTCAGTCTAGTAGCATATTTGGTTTTTTTCACAGTGTTTCAAATCAGTCTCGAAGGTCCATTAGGAGAATTTTTACCCAATTCCTTTTGTTTGTTTTTGTTGTTGCTGGTTCAAAAGGCGTTCCTCTTTGTATTTGTAATCTACGTGTTACAATTGCAGAGAAGGACCCTGGATGGTCATCATAATTATGAAGGGTTGTTTGGAGAGGTCTTGGACGAGTCCTGTTTTAATCAATACAAATGCGACTAGATAATCATGATTATAATGAGTTGGGGTCGAGTACCTTCACAACTGCGATGGGTGTCCCGCGTTCACGATGAAGAAATTGCTGGACTGATTTAAAAAATCTATTTTGATCTAAAGCCCCATAACTCAATTTTTGAAACTTGGGAACTCAATTTTAGGAGATTTAAAAGGTATTTTTCAAGGATTCTACTTTGGGTATGGTTCTTATGCTATTTTTACACATTTCCCAATGATTTATTTATAATTTTGGTTTTTAAATTAGAATATTTGGGGATTTTGGGGGTAAAGTTAAGAAATGATATTTTGAAGATTTAGAAGTTGATTTTAATTTTGTTTTTATGCAATTTTATATTTTAGTCCTTTAAGTTATGGATAAGGTGATTTTCAAATAAAATTCCTATTTTTCCCTTGGGGGCTCAAGGTTGACGATTGAGTTATCTTTTTTAACCAAAATTCATGTTTAGCAATATGGGTATGTATGATTTCATTTTCTTATGTCAAATATGTATTTGATCATATTTGACTTATTTGGAGTCTTTTTTGAAGAATAAAGCGTTGATTTAACTTTTTGGACTTCCTTTAAGGTAAGTTGAAACTTTCTTTAATTCTTTTTCAAAGTGTTTATATGCTAGTTACTTGTATTGGAAGTAATAGGGATTTGGGGTTCCTCTATAGAAGAGATGATGAGCATTTATATATGTACCAGTGTGTCTTAAAAGGGTTAAGAACAACTAATTCATCATTTGGATAGAGTTTTAGAGATTTTAGCTTATGTGTTGCGTTACTTGTATTGGGAGTAATAGGGATTTGGGGGTCCTCTATAGAAGAGATGATGAGCATTTATATATGTACCAGTGTATCTGAAAAGGGTTAAGAACAACTAATTCCTCATTTGGATAGAGTTTTAGAGATTTTAGCTTATGTGTTGCGTTTGGTTGATAATTGAGTTCATGGTGCCTCTATCTTATTTATTAGTATGTTGGATTCAGGGAAAATATGACTCAATATTAGTGTCTATACTTGTGAAATTAAAAGACTCTTTTCTGATATTCATGATGTTTGACTGGTATTGATATATTCTATGATATTTAATCTCCCCCCCCCCCAATCCGTGTTATCCGAGGGCCCTATGAGCTAGTTCAGAGGTTGTAATTCTTTTGAGGCACTAGGATTTTTGGAATACTCTTCGAGGGCCCTAAGGGAAAATCCAAATTGAGAATTTATATTATTATTACTCTAATGGCCTTTGGGCAGAGTTATAGGGTTTATATGGACTTCGTGTGTCCTCTGTTCCTAGCTAACTTTACAAAGCAGTGGGTATATACAGGATGTAAAGAAATGAATCATATACATCACATTCATCATCCCCATTTGTTTGTTTGGCACACATCATACTCATCACATCACTTGATTACCTTGCCTTAATTTGATGTGTGGCCAGTTGACTGTGAAAGTAATATTTTCCTTCTTGATCTGAGTTGTGGTGATTTATTGATCTGCTTGAAAGGAACTATATAAATTAATGTTAATATTGACTGTTAGACCAGACATGGCCTTCCTGATTGCATGTTTATATGAATTTTGTTGGATAGTGGTAAATTAGGTGGTTCTTGCTATTTCTTTTGATTAGGGTCGATCAACGATGCTACTGAGTACATGTAGATTAGTACTCATACTGATTTATTTCTGCACTTTATGAGTTGGTACAAAGCCAGTTTTACTCGATTTCTGATTTTGAGATTTTGCTTAGGATTTCTTCCTTGAGATTAAGAGGTAGTGGCTAATTGATCTCAGGGCCTACCGAGTCTCCTATTTAATCCATTTATGATGCATTTCCTTGTATTTGAGATACTATAAACTCTTGTATTTTTATTACTTGTAGAGGCTTGTACTTTGTGGCATTCAGATTTTGGATTGGTTTATGTGATTTAGTTTTGAGATTTCACATTATTATATCTTCTGTGTATTTTCCTTGTATTTCTTTATATATGTGTTGGGTTGCACCTATTATAAGGGTTGTGACATGTGCCATAACTACTTGAGTTTTGGGTATTGACAAGTTTATTTAAGAGGTTAGGTTCATTGGTCTTACAACTACAACTTTAGTCTAGTAGAGTCTTGTGGATCGGTGCAAAGACTTCCATTATCAATCTTCGAGAGGCTACATAACTACAGAAAAATTTGCTTTTTCTTTCTTATCGTGCAAAATTGATTCAACATTTACTAAGATTCTCTATATCATTCTTTCACAGATGATGAGGTCTCGTTCTACAATGGAGAGTAAGCAGGAGCCTATTCCATCACCTATGCATATTGCTCGTGTCTGAAAATACATACGTGGCAAGAGACTTGGTAGAGGTCGGGAGTAGGGATAGAGCATAGGTAGTTGATCGGGTCCCTATTAGAAAAGAGTCTTTTGAGGGTGAGTATGAGGCTGAGACTGATCAGATTCTGATTGAGGAGGTGGACCCTATTCAGACTCCACTTAGGTTTGTGACTACTTTGATACTTTAGGATACCTTGGTTTGGGTGTTGGGTTTGATAAAGGATATGGCTTAGAGTGATGGTTTGACTGTTGATCTACAGGGTTCACAAACAAGAGTTGCGGCTCAAAATCTATATCAACAGCCAATCTGTCATTACCCAAATGGTCATAAGTGGCACTCATACTAACCCTTCGGTAGGAGAACCATATTGTACCCTTCTAACCCAGACTTAACCAATTCGATTAACAATATTAAGTAAGAAAAATAATGAATATCGAAAACTTGATTAAATTAATAAGGAAAATAACTATCATCTCCTAAAGACTCAAAGATCATCAAACAAAAATTTCTAAGACAAAAGCTATGTCAAAAGGAATTAACCCAAAATTAATAAATGATAATAAATGCCTCATTGTCTGAAATGATGGACCTGAACTACTATGATGATCCACATCAACCTGGAAATGGAGTGCTCACCCTTGGATCAAGATCGGTTGTCAAACGCTATAGGAAAGGTCGTGTCTGAGCCTCTAAAACACTTTTTGCACTCAACAAAAGAAGAGCACAGAGTAGTATCAGTACAAACAACTAAGTGCTAGTACGTATCATAGGCCAACTCAACATAATAGTATGTACACAACCTAAATCAAATAACAAGTAGACAAGCATTAGCACATAGCAAGTAATTTGATGCATCAACAAATACAGCAATGACGAGCCAAACAATGTCCATTAACAAGCCACTTAACCAACAAAAGTATCAACCATAACATAAACAACCATGAAATTAACAATTATAACATAAGTAGAAACCATGTCTATCGCAACCTCACAATTAGAACACCATTAGTTCATTATCAACTTATTAACCATATAATCTCTTAAAATCACACTAGTCACTACACACATGCTAAGGTACTTAGTTCTTCCCATCTAATCATGACCTGCAGGGGACAATCTAAGCCTATGTACCGTAACGGCAAAGGACCCGCTCCTCCATAATAAGTAACATCCATATCCATATCCGTAACGGTGTGGTACCTAATCCTCCATAATCATATTATATGCATTTATCAAATATACTATCTCTGAGGATATAACACAGTGTACTAAAGTTACAAGTACACTTATAATCATAATTCAATTCATTCAAGTTCGATATTGAATAATACATTCATACAAGTGTCAACTCCCAACTATCATTCATTACAAGCATTTTTGAAAACCAATCAACAAACATCAAATTTAGAAGCAAACATACAATCAAATAGATTTTAAACTCAAATTAAATAATAGCCTACCTCATTCGACGAATCTGAATGTAGCTAGTCCGCCAGAGCCTTTCCTTTTCTCAAAGCTTCGAATCGTTCTCAATCTAAAATAAGAAATAAAAAGTATTCGATAACTTACTCCTCAATTTAGGGCCTTAGGGATTATACACACTGAAGTTACCCTTGCGAATAACATAAACAATTAATTTTGGGGTTTTCACCCACTAACTTATCCCAAAACCCCATAATTCATGTAAATGGGAAGTAATTCTATGCTAGGAAGTATAATCTAACAACCTAGAATCATCATCAAGCAATTTTTGGACTACCCATAGGTATTCCACAGCAACTCATCAATGTAGGGCCAAAACACAAGAATTTCACCATAACCCCGGTTCTAATAATTTTACAGATTAAATTTATTCAATGATGAAAATCATCCATGTTGGTAGAAAATCACCTCTCACAAACCCAAGGTTGGACTTTTGGATGTTAGGGAGAAAATAAGGTCTAAAATTGAGGAAATCAAGCATTAAACTGCCCAACGACCACTACAGTGGGCACCCGACTGCTACAAAGGTTCTGCTACAGTAGCCTAGTGGCCACTACATCGGTCCCTGACACTTCCTGTATGCTGCCATAGCGGTTGGCCAACCGCAACAACAGCCTCACCATAGATGTGACCATACCGTGGTAGCGGTCACTAAACAGTAACTCGGGGGAGCTTCAGCAGTTTCCCCATTTCGCAACACACACTTGAATTTTTGACAATACAACTTAATCCCAACATGGAAACCTTAATAACCGGAGTTCTACTAACTCAAATTTAATTCCAAAAGTTTTTATAGACAACTATGGCCCTAGAAAATAACATAATAATCTCAGTAAATCAAACGCTAAACTAAAATACACGAGGAATCTCAAAACAAAACCACACCAAATTTTTGTAAATAACTAACCTAGCCTGAGTTTTCATCAACCATCATCCTAGTGAAAACACTTCCTGGGTGACTGCACCTTAACCAACACTATAAAGATGGGATAGGTCATTACATCATATGCTAGTTAAATAACCATTCATCCCTGAAAGACAATGAAAATAAAGAAAAAGAGAAATAAGAAATTACTTGAATCGGTAAATAGAGGAAGATACTTGCTACACATGTCCGCTTCGGTCTCCAAAATGGCCTCCTCACTAGGACGGTTTTTCCACTAGACCTTCATGGATGCATTCTCTTTAGTCCTCAATTTATAGACATCTCTATCAAGTATAGAATTGAGCTACTCTTTATAAGAGAGGTTTTCATCAAACATTATTGAATACCACTAAATGATATAATTGATAGCCCTATGATACTTCTTAATCATCGATACATGAAACATGGGATAAACTCCCAACAAACTCAGAGTCAAAGCCAATCTATAGGCCCCTAGCACAAAACCCTTACGAATCTGAGAAGTCCAATGTATCTTGGACTGACCTTACCACGATTACCGAATAACACCCTTCATGGGTGAGCCTTTGTGCAACACTTGCTCTCCTTCCATGAGAAGCACATTTGTTACTTTCTGATCTGCATACTGTTTTTTCCTGCTTTAAGGTGCTAAAATCTTCTCTTAGATAAACTTAACCTCTCTAATGAATCCCGCAACAGATCAGTACCGCGTGGCCTCATCTTAAAGGCATCAAACCATCCAATGGAGATCTATATTGCCTCCTATATAGAGCCTCAAATAGGTCAATGCTTGAATGGTAACTGTTGTTATATGCAAACTCTTCCAAAGGTAGATACTAGTCCTAGTGACCTTCGAAATCCATCACACACGCTCATGTCCTCTAACACCTGAATCATCTGCTCAGACTGCCTATCAATCTGAGGGTGAAAAGTCATACTAAGATCCAATTTAGTACCAACTTTTTATGCAACTTCTCATAAAAGTTAGAGGAAAACTGAGTACCCCTATCTGAGATAATAGAAACTATGACCCCATGCAACCACACAACCTCCTTAAGGTAGATCTTGGCTAACTTTGTTACATTCTAAGTCACCTTTAATGGCATGAAATATGAAGACTTAGTCAGTTTATCCATGATAACCCAAATAGAATCATACTTCCCCAAAGTCATGAGAAGACCAACAACAATGTCCATAGCTATTCTCTTCCAATTCCATTCAGGAATAGGCATCATCTGAAGAGTACCACCAGGTTTCTGATGTTTAGACTTCACATGTTGGAAATTCTGACACTTAAGCACAAAATCAACTATGTCTTGATTTATTCAACCCTACTAGAAATGCTGCCTCAAATCACGGTACATCTTTGTCGCACCAGGATGTATGGAGTATATCAAAAAGTGAGCCTTAGCTAGAATAGTAGGAACCAAATCATCAACACGAGGCACATAAACTCACCCCTGAATGTGCAACATACCTTCACTATCAAGAATGGCCTTCTTGGACTCACCTTGAAAAACTTTGTCACGAATCTTACGTAACTTCGCATCCTCAAATTGCCTAGCCTTGATTTGATCAAGAAATATAAATCTTGCCTCTACACTTGCATGCAATCCACCTCTATTATACACCTCAAGTCATATGAAGCTATTACCTTCCTAGACAATGGACGTCTGGTAGCATTCAAGTAAGTCAAGCTACCTATACTTTCTGACTTTTGGCTCAATGCATCGGCTTCTGCATTAGCCTTTCCCAGATGGTATTAAATGGTGATATCATAATCTTTAAGTAACTCCATCCACCTATGATGTCTCAAATTCAAATCCCTCTACGTGAACACATGTTGTAGGTTGCGATGTTCAGTGAACACTTCACAATGAACCCTAAATAAGTAATGCCTCCATATCTTATGTGCAAACACCACTGCAGTCAACTCCAAGTCATGAGTAAGATAGTTCTTCTCCTGAACTTTAATCTACCTCGAAGCATAAGAAATAGCATTCCTTTCCTATATCAAAACAACACCAAAACCAGAATGTGAGGCATAATAATATATAATGAAATCCTTACCCTCTATCGGTAAAGCAAGAATAGGAGCGGTGGTCAACAAGGTCTTGAGCTGTTGCAAGCTCTCCTCACATTCATCAAACTAATCTTATAGTACATCCTTTTGAGTCAATCGGTTTAGATGAGTAGCAATAAAAGTAAATCCTTTCATGAAAATGTGATACTTACTGGCCAACCCTATAAAAAACTATGAACCCCAGTCACTGAAGTAGGCCTAGCCCAATTCTTAACAGTTTCAATCTTCTGCAGGTCTACCTTAACCACTTATTTCTAAACCATATGCACTAAAAAGGACACTGAAGACAACTAGAATTCACTCTTAGAATATTTGGCATAAAGTTTTTTCTCCTAAAGAAAACCCAAAACAATATGCAAATGATTTTCATGCTCTTCCCTACTCTTAGAGTACACCAGAAAATCATCAATAAAGACAATCATGAAGGAATCAAAGTATGGCTTAAATACCGCTTTCATTAAGCCCATGAAAGCAGTTGGGGCATTAGATAACCCAAAGGACATCACAAGAAATTGATAGTCCCCATCGTCAGCCTGAATATTAAGCTGATGATATCTGGACCTCAAATCAATCTTGGAAAAGACTAATACACCCTGCAACTGGCCAAAAAAATCATTGATATGAGGTAAAGGGTACTTGTTATAAATTGTAAACTTATTCAACCGGCAGTAGTCTATGCACATACATAAACTACCATCTTTCTTCCTAACAAACAACATTAGAGCATCCCATAAGGATGTGCTCAAATTAATGAATCCCTTACCAAGCAACTATTATAACTAAGCATTTAGCTCCCGTAACTCAGCTGGTGCCATCCTATAAGGGGGATTCAAATAGGATGGGTACGTAGCTCAAGGTTGATATAGAAATCAATGACATGATCCGATGGCAAGCTAGATAAGTCAAAAGGAAATACCTCAAGGAACTCACACTCCCTAAGAACTAACTGGGTGGCACCTCAAACGCCAAACACCCCATCCCAATCAACCTCTTGACATGCATAAAAAAGATAAGTTTCATAGAAGCAGGATTATAATAACCCTTCAACTCTATCTATCCATCCCCAGCATAGCCACAGTTAACTGTCTTAGCATGACAGGCTAAAATAGCATGGTATAGAGATAACTAATTCATTTCTAGAATGATGTCAAAATCCACCATGTACAGTATCACAAAATCTACCTAAGTTTTATATCCCATAAACATAATGGAATAAGAGCAATAAACCCTGTTAATAATAACAAAATCATCAACAGAGGTAGACACATGAACATAAAAGTTATGTAGATCACATACCATGTTCAACTCTATAACAAAACAAGTAGATACATATGAAAAAATAGAACTATGATCAAACAATTTAGTGGCCATACGATCACAGACAAGAATAGTACCTAAAATAATTGCATCAGATGCCTCTGACTAGGGCCAACCTGGAAAATCATATGTATGGGCCCTATCACCAATTTATGTCTTGCCTCTATTGGGTTAAGGACTACATCAATATGTATTTCTACCACCTCGGTGGGGCTGGTTACCATCCATACCTACCTTGTGACCACCACGCCCATCCTATGGATGACCTCTACCATTACCACCACCTCCCCGACCTATTGGAACCAAAGATCAGAGAGCCTGTTGTTGACCCGACTGACCAAACTGCTTGAAATTACGACAACACCTACAAATATGACCAACCCCACTACACTCATAATATGAACGGTCCAAGGTGGGTCACTGAGCTGACAAAGATAAAATGAGATGACCACCAAAGTCTGAAAATGGCTTACTATCCCCTGAAAGACACCAAGCAGACAGCTACATCATTGACTAAATGGAGAGGTAAGTGTTGCCCTATAAACTCTCACCCATAGAGTAGGAAACACTGAAGTTGCCCCTTCTGCAGGCCTTTTTTCCTGCCATCTTGGCATAACTCTCTTACTTAACCATCTCCTAAAGAACTTAACTAAAAATGTCATCTGAAGAGCAGAAATCTAGAGACCTATGTTCAAAGCCTCCACAAAGAGACGAATCCTCAACTAAGATGAATACCTGGACAATGAATTGAATTTGGCTTCTTAGGCAAAAACTGATATACTTCCCAACTCAAAATTGGTAAACTCATCATTTTTCCTGTCCCTCAATATAAGAGACATATTTCTCTATATAGACCAAAAAAAATTGAGTCCATGTCTTGGAGGCAAACCAGCTGCCTTGCACTATACATAAGCCATCTACCATATCTTGTTGTCTCTCTTAAATTAGAAGGTGATAGACTCTACACCATATATCTCAACTAACCCTATCTTATGGAGCCTCTCATAATAATTGGTTATGAACTGATAAGCATTCTCAGACTTAGTTAGATGAAAAACTGATTACATGAAAAACCAAAGCTTTCATCTTGAAAAACTTGCAAAATAGATCATGCTCATCTCCGATAATCATTAGACCCATTACTTGTCTTAGTAAAGCACCGGTCTTTGATGCCTCTTCCATTCTGGGAGCCATGGCAGTAGCATGTTGCACTCTCGGATACTGAAATACAGGAACTACTAGTATGGGTGCATTCTCATATAACCCACTCAAAAAGCTCAAAACCTACTGAATCATATCTGAAGACATCTGAATTGGAGCTGAACCTCCCTATACTAGTATTGCCTCAATTTGAACTGGTAAATCCTCATCCTGTAACGATATCAAAACACCCTCTGCTACCTCTAGATTATCTTAAGGCAGGAGAGGAGATTTTGACCTCTACCAAGCCCGTCCTGTGGCTCAAGCACTGCCCCTGGTTGGTGTAGCTCTCCTTCCTATACCTCTTTCTCTCCTCGCCTGTACTTTTCCATGAATCGCAACCCAAATAACTGGTTTGGGTTCCTCTACTCTATCTCTGTTTGATTGTGTTCTCACCATTTGTGAGAATTAATAATGAAATAAGTTAGATACTAATTTGGATCACCAAATACCAATTGCAATCAAGTAGTTGCAAGAAAGATGAAATTAAGCTTTTCGTAGTAACCTATAGCCTCTCAAAGAAAAGTGCAAAAGTCTCTATACCATTCGACAAGACTCTACAAGACATATCTTGAACGATAAAATTGACAAGTGTAGTTCTCTGATCCACTTTTTTCAAGACTCAAATGGCCATGATTGGCACCCATACTAACCCTCCTGTGAGGTAACCATATCTACCCTTCTAACCCAAGCTTAACCATTTCGATTAACAATATTAAACAAGAAAAATAATTGATCTAAAAAATTAAATAAATGTGGAAAATGTCTAACAACTCCCCAAAACCCGAAAGTCATCGTACAAGAACTACTAAAATAAAATTCATGTCTAAGAGAATTAACTCAAAACTAATAAACGATAATATATGTCTCATTGTCCGAAAGAATGGACATGAATGACTATGATGATCCACTGTAGCCTGGAAATAGAGTGCTCACCCTTGGATCGAGATTCGCTATCAAACTCTATAAGAAGGTCGTGTTTGAGCCTCTAAAACACTTTTGGTACTTAACAAAAGAAGAGCAAAGGGTAATATCAGTAGAAACAACTATGTACTGGTAGGTATCATAGGCCAACTCAACTTAATAGTATGTACCCAACCTAAATCAAATAACAAGTAGACAGACATCAACACATAGCAAGTAATTCAATACATCAACAAATACACCAACGACGAGACAGACATTGTCAAATAAACAAGCCACTTAATCAACAAGAGTATCAACTATAACATAAACAACCATGAAATTAAAAATCATAACATAAGTAGAAACCATGTCCATCTCAACCTCACAATTAGAATACCATTAGTTTGTTATCAACTTATTAACCATATAATCTCTAAAAATCACACTAGTCTGTACACATATGCTAATGGACTTATTTTTGCCCATCTAGTCATGACCTGCAGGGGATAATCTAAGTCCATGTACCGTAACGGCATAGTATTCTATCTATAATAATAAATAACATCCATATCCATATCTGTACCGGCATGGTACCCAATTCTCCGTAACCAAATTATATGCATTTGATCAAATATACTATCTCGGATGATACAACACAGTGTACTAAAATTTTCGAGCACACTTATAATCATAATTCAATTCATTCAAGTTTGATATTCAATAATTCATTCGTACAAGTGTCAACAATCCAACGATCATCCATTACAAGGATAACCAAATACCAATAAACAAGTGTCCAACTTAGGAGCACGCATACAATAAAATTAAGTCTAAACTCCAATTAAAACATAATCTACCTCAACCGACGAATTTGAATATATCTAGTATGTAAGATCCTTGCCTTTTCTTTAGTCTTTGGATCTTTCTCGGTCTAAAAACAATAAATAAAATATCTTCAATCACTTAATCCTCAATTCTAGGCCCTAGGATTAAACCCCACTGATTTTACGCTTACTCATACCCGAAACCACTAATTTTAGGGTTTCCACCCATTAACTTATCTCAAATCCCCATAATTCATGTAAAATGGAAGTAATTCTATGCTAGAAAGTATAATCAAACAACCTAGAGTCATTATCAAGCAATTCTCAGACTACCCATAGTTATTTCACACTAACTCATCAACTTAGGACTAAAACCCAAAAATTTTACCATAACCCCCGTTCTAATGATTCTACGGATTAAATAATCTAACAAGGGAGTAATAATCTTACCTCAATGATGAAAATCACCTATGTTGGTAGAAACTTTCCCTCATAAGCCCAAGGATGAACTTTGGATGTTAGAAAGAAAATAAGGTCTAAAATCAAGGAAATCAGGCATTAAACTACCAGATGACCACTGTAGTAGGCACCTGGCTACTACAATGGTCCTACTATAGCAGCCTAGAGGCTGATACGGCGGTCCTAAGCACTTCTATCATGCTACCATAGTGGTTGAACGACCACTACAGTAGCCTTACCCCAGCGGTGACCATACCATGACAATGGTCACTAAACAGTAACTCATGGGAACTTCAGCAGCTCCCTTTTTCTCAACACACACTTGGATTTTTGACAACACAACTTAATCCCAATGCAGAAACCTAAATGACCAGAGTTCTACTAACTCAAATTTCATTCCAAATGTTTCCACGGATAACTATAGGCCACGACTATCACATACCAAGCTCAGAAACATCATACACTAAACCATAGGAACAAGAGGAATCTCTAAACAACACCACGCTAATTTTTTATAAGAAACCACCCTAGACTGATATTTTATCAACTCTCATCTAAGGAAAAACTCTACTCGGGTAACTGCACCCTAACCAATGTTATAATAACACGACGAATCATTACACCATCCCAGTGTTCCAAGGCCTATTGGGAAAGCCAGCAGTTGCAAAAACTAGATATAATGGCATGCCTTTGTTGAGTGTCGGAGCCACATGTGTTGTTAAGGTAGCTATGTTTGATGAGGAGTAGAGGAGGTTGTATTTTTTTTTCATCTATAATCTTGAGTAAGAAATTATCTTTTCTTCATCTTGTTCTAGTTCTTCTTCTTGTATTATGAGTAGCTTACTAAGGTTGTGAACCCAATATGGATGTCGTGTTTATATGATTTTCATGATTTTTGAGTTTTAAGGATATCAAACTATTTTTTATTTTCTTTCTTTTTTAGAGATTGCAGTCATTAACCTAAGCCATACTATTCTAGTTTATTTTAGGAAAGTGAATTAGGGTTTGGCAGAAATAGTGCTCCTGAATGAATTTGACCATATCTAAGAAATATCTCAATACGTTTGTACCCCAAAGCCTGACCTCAAATTCATATAACAAGCCAACCGGAGAATGATATTTCCTACCATAAAAATCCCATATGGGGCCAACTATATGTTTGAATGATAACTATTATTATAGGAATAATTCGCCAACTAAACGAATTAGTCATAATGACCATTAAAATCAATCACATAGGCTCATAACATATCCTCCAGAAATGAGATTTTATTGAGTATCATAGTATGAAATGATAGAAATAGGTACACCATACAAATGAACTAACTCTCAGATTTAGATTTTGCATTACTTCTCTAAGTTGTAGGCGGTCTAAAGTGGTACAAAATATGCGGAATTCGTTAGTCTATCCACAATCATCCAAATAGCATAAAAATTATACAAATTCAATAACAATCCGCTCCCATTTTGACTCAAGTCTAGGAATCCTCTAAGTCATACCACTTTGTCTTTTGTAATAATGCTTCACTTGCTAACAATTCAAAAAGAAACACATGCTCGAGTATGTCCCTCTTCATCTGACACCACGAATAATGTTTCATTAACTCATGAAACATCTTTGCTTCTCCCCGATGAATAGAATACCTCAAACTGTGAGTATCTTCCATAAACAGCTTAACTAAATCACTAATTTATGAGACATAAGATGACCCCTAATCCTCAAAATATCATCATCATCAAAATATGCCTCATTATCCTCCCCTTATAACACTTTATCTCAAATTATGCATAACTTCTCATCTTCAAAGTATCAAGCCTTAATTTATTTTAGCAAGAGTGACGGAGCCTCTGTATAAGCAAGAACTCTACCAGGCTCCAAAATAACAAGCCTTACAAAGCTATTAGCTAAATAGTAAACATCCATAGCAAAAGGATGTTCCTCCAGCTGAACAAATTCAAGCTACCCAAAATCATTGACTTATGACTCAAAGGCATTCATTAGCATATTAGCCTTTCCTGGATGATAAAGAGTAGTCATGTTGAGGTCCTTCAGCAACTCCAACCATCTTTATTGTCTCAAATTGAGATCTCTCTGATTAAATATTTATTGAAGGCTACGTGATCTGGATGAATCTCACAATGCACACCACAGAGGTAATGCCTTTAAATATTCAATGCAAATACTACCGCTTCTAACTCTTAGTCATGAGTGGGATAGTTCTACTCATGTGTCTTCAACTATTTCAAGGAATATGTTATGACTTTGCCTCTCTACATTCACATATAACCAAGGCCAATATGTGAAGAATCAAAATAAATAGTATAATCTTCTTCGTTCACAAGTAATGTCAATATCAAGTTGAGGTCAACAAACTCGTGAGCTTTTGACATATCAGTTCACACTCATCAGAGCACTGGAAAGACATATTTTTCTAAGTCAACTTTGTTAACGGAGATGTAATAGTTGAAAAACCTTTCATAAAATATTTGTAATGACCTGACAAACCTACTAAACTCTGAATCTTAGTCAACAAAGTAGGCCTAGACTAATCTCAAACTGCCTAAATCATTTTAGAATCCACCATGATACCTTTTTGAGACACCACATGTCCAAGGAATGCCATAGAACCAACACAAAACTCACAATTTGAAAACTTGGCTTACAACTGCTAATCCTTCAAAGTCTGATGCACAATCCTTAGATACTGCTCATGATCTTCCCTACTATGAGAATATATCAGAATATCATTGATTGTACCAATAATTATGGAATCCAAAAAAGTCTTGTAACACTTTATTAATTAATTCTGTAAAGGTTGTTGGTCCATCAGTAAATCTAAACGACATAACCAAGATCTCACCATGGCCATATTGTATCCTAAAAGCCATCTTAGAGATATCCTCTACCCTAATATTCAACCAGTGGTAATCAGACCTTAAATCAAACTACGAGAACATCAATGCATCCTGAAACTAATTCACAAAGAGCACTGGGATGCCCCAAGGAAGACACATGGTCTAATAAACCATTTATTCAATAGATCATGTAAATGGTCTTTCAACTCTTTTAGTTTTGTCGGCACCATATGGTATGGTAAAATAGAAACCGATAGCATCCATGATAGCTCAACATCAACTAAGGAAGCTTTAGAATTTCCAAGAGGACCCATGACAAGATCCCAACCAAGGAAATTTGAAGGCTAACTTAACTGTGCTAGAATTCGAAATTAAAAGGTGTATTGTAATGTAAGAAGATCTCAAGACCAATGAAGACATTTTCTCCAAGTCTTACATCTATTTGGAGGCCCAAATTAAAGTCTAAGATGAGATGAAATTGGGCTCAAATCTTCCCCAAAATTGAGAAAATACTGCAATATTTTTTAATTAGTTTCTAGAATTATATTTAAGAGTTGTTTAATGTTATGTTGACTCCCTAGGTCGTTGTGTGTGGCAACCTCCTATGCCATTTAATAGTTGTTTCCTTCAATGTTGACTTCATAAGATAATGTGTGTGGTAATCTTCTAGGCCCTAGGAAGTATTATTTTATTTAATGTTATCTTTGACCAACCCCTTCTTCACTACTAAATAAAGGGGTCTTTTGTTCATTCATGAAAATCAGTTTTTGGAGAATATTAATAGATTGAGAGTTCTTTTGAACCTTTGTGACAGATTATTTTGAGATTTATCTTTCAACCTAACTAGTTCATAATTTAAGGTAGTAAGATAACTTTAACTTCTTCGTTTGATATCTTTGTTTACTTCTTGGTATTCTTAGAAGGCGATTCGTACTCTTACTAATTGTTGTCTAACGTTACTCATGAAACAGTTAAGATCCATTCTAAACTTGATTAATTTCTCAAGTAAAGGCATTTGGTTCATCTATAACCAATGCATTGTTACTTGGATCTTGTCAAATCTCTATCTTTTAATTCTTGTTTAGTCTTTGCAATTAGTTTCCTAGTTTTTTCTTCCACATTTGTTTTAAATTCATACTCTAGTTTTTGGATTTTCATTATGTTATCAAAAACGGACACAATTTCCAGCTCCAAGTCAATGTCAAAATCAATATAATGACCATGTTAAACATCTGGAAGATCCATCAAGAACACCTCCAAAAACTCATGCACCTC
This sequence comes from Capsicum rhomboideum, assembly GCA_031232105.1. Lineage (NCBI taxonomy): Eukaryota > Viridiplantae > Streptophyta > Magnoliopsida > Solanales > Solanaceae > Capsicum > Capsicum rhomboideum. The sequence goes on from CP124715.1 coordinate 103,572,674, forward strand.
AATACTTACTCAAGTACGGAAATCTTAATGCTAGCATCTTGAATGAAATATAATTAAGTAAGACACCCTTCTCAACCATCCACTAAGCTTTCAGAGTTGATATTACCTTCTTTAGATAGTGATTAAAAGTACTCTTCAACTGTAGTCTGACAATACCTGATATGGCCAAGGTAACTATCTTAGCATGACAATCCAAGATTGCATAATATGTGTATATCCAATTCATGCCCAATATAATATCAAAATTCACCTTCTCCTAAATCACTAAGTCAACCCAGTGTCATAACCTTCTAACTACACAGGATTGATAAACTAGATCCACTACTATAGAATTTTCCAATAGGAGTAGAAACACATATAGCCATAACAAGTGAATCATACACCATAATTAGACCCCAAAAAATTAAAGTATGCAGAAATAAAGAGTGCGTTGACCTTGGATCAAATAACACTATAGTTGATCGATGGAAAATTAAATAATACATATCTTAACTATATCAGATGGCTCTACCTCTGGTCTTTCCAAAAAAGCATAACAAATAGGCACATTCATCCTTAACTTGGGTACCTCCTCGGCCACCACCTCAGTTGGATTGGTTACTACCCCTACAAAAATGAAGACTACCTCTATCACATTGAGAACTACCTCTTGTTAGATCTCGTCAAGAAAGTCAAGAAACTCTAATACTACCTACCATGTCTGAGTATGGGGGATCACATTTTTGAAATGATCAAGATAATCAAACTTATAGCACCTCCTAAGAGTTATCATCTGATGAGAATAATTGGGATGCCTAGAATACCCAGCATGGAATGATAGAAGAACCATAAGAAGTTTGTCTTGAACTATGAGAACTGAGCCTAGTCTAACCTCCCTCTGACACCTGTAAAGTTTTATTAACTATTCTTCTCGACTAATGACGATGACTCTTTTTGAAGTAACCCCTACCTTCTAATGAGATACTACTATAATTGCTGAAGGAGGGCATCTTTAATTTCATGCCCTCTCTTTATATTAACAAATTAGACACACCTAGTGAGATCAAATATGTCCTTAATCTCTTCTCTCACAAATTAGATCTTACAAATATAAAGTAAATTATTATGATTGCCTTAAGTAAAATAAATAAAATGGCAAACAAGAACATCTATATTGATGACACCAAACAAAAGGAAATATTCAACAATGAGGGTAATCTTTTAAGGGCAAGATCTCTTGTTCTCTATCCAAGTTCTTCCTAATCAAAGCTGCAAAATTGCAAGAAGGATACGTCAAATGGTTCCTCTCTAAAGTTGCAAACCATAAAGAGAAACAAATACAGTGATCCTTCACAGACACCTCAAAACCATATAAAGGTAGAAGCTCCATTTTTATTAGAACTTAATGTCCCTCTTTCCGTTCCTTCAAGCCTAAACTTTGACTAGCCTTGCAGTAGGGCACATTTATAGACATCAAAACTTTATTAGATTTAAGTTGGATTTCTACAAAACATGCCTAATTCACAGTCTTCAATCTCCAAAGTATATTAAATATTTCATAGAAGCTACTTTAACCTAAACCCTAGTTCATGCCTATATAAGAGGATACATTTTTTCTTTAAGAGACATCTAAAAAATTTCTATAAACTCATAAAATATTCATAAATAATCAAAATATCAAATATTTTCTTTCTCAAAGCCAGAGTGATCAAGAGATGTGCATCCTCAAGATCAACTCAAATATCAAAGTGTTGCTCGATGTTCAAATACATCACAAGGAGATCCTCAACTTTTATGGAATAGAAATTAGACTATCGATCTAGTATGCGTACAATTTGTAGTATTTCTCTCGATTCCCACTGGAATTTGACACAACCATATTTAGGTTACTATATTTCCATACAAACATGTTATATCATCTTAAAATATAATTTTAGCATATCAGAGGGTTAGACCAGATAATGATATCATCAAACTAGATATGGCTAAGACATGTGACAGAGTGTTGTGGTTATATCTATCTAAAGTTTTGAGACAAATGGACTTTTTATCAATATTTATATAAAAGATATGGAGGCTGATTATAAACAATTGATATTCAATGCTTTTTAATAGTCAGACTCATAGATACTTTCACACTACAGGGGGGATTAAGCAGAGAGACCTTATGTCTCTAACTTTATTTTTTCTATCAACAGAGGTCCTATCTAGAGCACTAAATACACTATTAGAAAATGACATGTACTAAAATATTGGCATCCCTCAATAGAGTACAAGGCTGAATTATCTTGCATAAGCAGATGATACCATTTTATTTATCTAGGCAAAAAAGAGGTCTTTGTTGATGACCATGAATTTTACAAGACTATGAGAAAGTCTCAGTTTAGATTACAAAAAAAAAGACAAGAGCTCTTACTATATGTATATAAAAGCCAAGAAATACTGTCAAAAGAGGTTGCACAAATCATACAATTTGAAAGAAATATGCTCCTATTTGAATACCTTGGTTGTCCCATATATCATACTAGAAATAAGAAAGCCTATTATAATAACTTATCAAGAAAGTGAAGGACAAATTATAAAATTGGAAAGATAAATTGTTATCTTCTAGAGGTAAAATAGTGCTTATCAACAATATCCTTCAGAGCATTCCTTTATACTGTCTCTCAGCAATGGTACCTAGTAAGTGCACTTTAAATGAATTTCATAGAATTCTTGCTGGATTATATTAGAGTAATACAGAAGAAGGAGAAGTAGACATTGGTCCTATTGGTTAAAAATGTGTCTATCAAAGTAGGAGAGAGGAATAGGATTCAGGTCTCTATATAATGTACCTAAAGCATTATTTGCAAAGCTATCATGGAAGTTCAAAACTACAACATCTCTATGGACTAATTTTATGTAGAAGAGTTACTAAAAATATATATCCCTGAACAAGTACAATGATGGGGAGGATTACAAATGTGGAAAGAAATGCTAGAGGCCAAAGATGATATTGAACTCAATATTTTTTGGGGAACAACGAATGGATAAGCCAATTTCTAGTTTGAAAACTGGACAAGATTAGGGCCACTTATTTATTATAATGTCCCAATAGATTTTTACATTGATGATAGAATGGAAGAAGTGTACCTAAAAGAAGCAGCTTAGTGAAACCTACAATTACTACAACAAAAGTTACACCATGATATTGTTGATCATATTACCTCTGAATTAAAATTGGGAGAGAGGATAGACTACTGTGACAAACCATGATGGACTCTTACAAGTAGTGACAAATTAATAGTTAAAAGTACATGGGAGGAAATTAGACATAAGTATCATAGGGGGTGGCACTACAAAAGTGTGGATAACAAGATTTCCCTATAAAATTTTCTTTTTTTCTATAGAGGTATGAAAAAGAAAATTGCTTGTGGATGATATTCTAGTTAGAAACTACATTTCCATAGTGTTAAGATGTAGGCGTTGCTAAAAAACCCAAATAGAAACAATGAGTCATTTGTTTTGAATTAGAGAGTATAGAAATGTTATTTATAATATAATTACAATAATAGTTGGGATTCATGGACCCTTCACACAGATCAATCATAATATTATACAAAATTATGGTTTGCTGGCTAATTATACTCCTAAGTCAAAGCCATTGCTTCAAGCAACTCCTGCTATAATATTATAAAAAATATATAAGAGAGAAAAAATAACACAATACATGGAGGTACCAAATCTATGCTTAAAGTTATTTATACGATAAATCTCAACTTATATCATCTAGCCAAGATAAGATATACTTGGAATAAGGACATCCTAACCACATGGAAACAAATGATTTAGCATTTGGAGAATTACAAGCCTTTCATTATCTGTAAAACAGTTCACTGGAGGTGTTCAATACAAGGAATACATAAATGCAATACAAATGATTCTTCCAAAACAAATTTAGTGTAACAACTCTCATAGTGATTTTTAGATTTTTCTATATTTTAAATATTTTCCCCTTCCCCTTAGTTACTTCATATCATTTATGAGTTGTGGGGATGGCTAGCGTGGTCCCCAAAGTGTTCGGGAGAGTTTTATGCGAGTTTTTAGTTTTTAGAAGTTTCTATGTAGTTATAGTTGACTTCGGTCAACATTTTATGATCCGAGCATCAGATGAGAGTTTTGTTAGTTCCATTAGATCTGGAATATTGATTTTTAATTAGTAGCATGGTTTGTTTGAGTTTCGAGGCTTTCAGTTTGATATTGATACTTTAGACGAGAAGTGGTCTTAAGTTACCTAGATGTGATTTCGAGGGTAAATTATTGATAATGATCTCCTTTGAGGAAACCAACAATTTCATTGGGTCCGGAACATGTTTTATGATCGATTTTTACTATTGGTTCATGTTTATAGGGTTTCAGATGAGTTGCGGGTGTAAGCGTCTAAGTTTCTTTCCTGAAAAGTAGCAATCAAGAAAAGGAAAATAGCGACAAATAAGAGTATTTATTTCAAAATATGCACGGGGTTACAATCTTTATAAAATCTTTAAATTAAAAGATATAATTCTCTGATTCTTCTCCTTACGTTCTTCGCCTTGTTCTTGAATCGACTGGATATTTGTTTGGATTTTACCACGAATTGTTGAGCTAAGCTTTGTTCACAATCGTTGAAGCATGGAGGTATGCGTCTCACCACTTGGAGACGAACACTTCTTGATATGCGAAAGGCTTGCGGACCACCAATGAAGAGGAGAACTTCTCTCTATGTGTTTATGTATTTCTGTATTTTTTTTATGTATCTATTCTTCTTTGGTCAAGACCCCTTTATATAGACATGAGCTAGGGCTTGGGGGTATTTTGTACCTTGGGTTTGAAAAGCATGAGTTGGGCTCATCTTGTCAACTTAAAAAGTTGGCCCAAAGGTAATTGGACTTTATTTAAATTATATGATTTTAATTTAAATATTAATCCACTAATTCAGCTCGGTCGACATGTCATGAATTTAAGATTTAATCCAAAATTTAATGCGGATTTATCTGATAAAATTTCACTATCTACAAATGTCCCCATGCTTCAAGGCTTGTTGAGGTGCAAGACTTGTCGAGCCTTTAGAGACGAGACTTGAAGTATTCGTAAAGCGAATATTTTTTTTTTTCCGCATAATTGACTTCTTGCAAAATATTTGAAACTCCACACAGAAACAAAAAAATGACTATTGTCCGCATGTTGAAGCTATCCAAGTCAATACATGCCAGAGTCGTTTTGGTAGCATTCTCTAATTTACAAGAGATTCCCTTGACTTCTGATCACTCACCAACTTAATATATACATATAACTACGTATACATATATATTTATATTTTTTTGGTTTGAAGTGTTTCCAGCTCACTGAGGATTATTACATAATATCCGCTTTTCGTTTGGTGGCTGCGAAAACCAAGTCTTGTATCAAAAGATATTATCAAGACTCTATAATTTATTTTTTTTGTGGGTCACCAACTGATGAACGATCGGCATTCCGAGAGCGAGAATTGTGGAAAATCACTTCACAAGTGAGGCACCCTATATGTATATGATGGATATTTCATATAGTGGTCTTGATATATATGGAAAGCCATGGGTATTGAGACATTATGTACGTATATAGTGATCCTCAAATGAGACAATATAAATCATGAAATATCATGTGTAGTGTTCATACGTATGTAATGAACTATCTTTTTTTTTTTTTAAACGCATGTAGTGAATTTGGCTCCAAAGAAAACTTTTCAGTTCAATTGAATTTTATTTTATTTTCATAATTTGGCTCCAAAGAAAACTTTCCATAATAGTTTCAATGAAATTTTCCATAATTTGGTTCCAAAGGAAAACTTTCCATAATTTAATCTCAATGAAATTTTCCATAATTTGTAGGAACCAAACTTATGTCACCGTCTTTTGAAATCTATAAATACCCACATTCCTATGGTTGTTGGTTTTCAATTTGTGACACCTTCCATCTCAATTGAGTCCGTATCCGTAAGGTAATTCCTTCTCTTACATATGATTTCATTTACTTTTTCACAGCTCTGCGCGACTGTAGTAGAAAATTCATATCTTTCGATACAAATACTGAAATTTTGATCTGTTCCAGAAACTAGACTCATAGAACTAAAACATATCCAAAATTCACGATCAGATAGCTCCTAATTCGTCCCAGATAATTTTTTTAATTCGTGCCAAAAAATTGACTTCACCAGCTTCATGTGGCCTTACGAAAAATACTTTATCTTGACTTAGGAACAACGAAACTGCGAGAGGCTTGCGGCGTTGGAAATAAGATTCATAAAGTTACATCATATATGAAATTTGCAATCAGATTTCATCCCTATTTATTCAGGTACCCACTTTTAAAGTCAGCCTTCAAATATGCCAAATTGAAGTTATGATCTTACTACCCTAACTTTTTCTTTTTAATTTCTTTTGCAGATTTTTGGGTGAAGTTATAAAGATCCATCTTCCAGCAGCATGATACATTTTCATGACCGTAATACACTGTATCCTCATCTAGATATAGTGAGCGACCAGCAAAATCCAAATACCAAAATCCTTACCATGAAGGTTCTTCCTCCTGCGATTGGTAGCCTCTCACTTGACGGAGGGTTATTTGCCGAATCTCTTCACCTTAAGGAATGGTCGCACCCTGAGAACAAGGACGTCGTGGGAAATTTCTTAGGTCAGGCCATTAGCATGAATGTTTACCTGCTGAAATTCGCAATTCATAAGGAAATCACGCCCGTCGATTCTCCTCCTCCTAAGGGATGCCTTAGCAATTGGAGTGTTCCATCTTTTGGTTTTGGTAACGTTTGCTATACCCCTAGCTACTGGGAATGGGTAGAGGATATTTTTCCTCGCTACAAGGAAGACTTGGAGCGCATCAAGGTTTACGATGCCGTATATACGCCTTTGTTTACGTATGACTATGATGACAATGTGTTTCATGCTTTTTGTGAGTTTTGGCGTCCATCTACCAACACGCTTTCCACTTTTGTTGGAGAAATGTCCATATCACTTTGGGACTTGCGGACGATTGGAGGTATTCCAGTTCATGGTTCCTTTTTTGATAAAGTTTTCCCCTCAGCAAAAGAATTGACACAGATGGACAATTGGAGAAAATCGCCTCTCCCCAAAAACTGCTTGTATTTATTTTCGGCCTTCTACAGATTATCCAAAGGTGAACTCCATGAGGTGTCCATTCATGATTGGGTAAAGTTCTGGTTTAGAGTGCCGAGTAGGTATGCCGAGCCTCCGCAAAAGGTGTCAAAGGGCCGAACCACAAAGCCGAGGTTGAATCACAATCCTTCTGGACATATTGATTCAACTTCCTTCCACTGACCGACGAGGAGAATGCCCCGTTTGCCGAGCTGGGTGTGGAAGAGTCACTTAGATACGAGACTATTTTGGCAGCCTTTCTTACTTGTTGGCTTTGCAAATTTGTAGTTCCAAAAAAGAAAGTTGACTACATACGGGCTAGCGTTTTCAAAGTTGCAAGTTTGATGGCTCATGGAGAGAAATTCTCTCTAGCAGTCCCGGTTCTTGCGAGTATATATCGTGGATTGAGGGAAATCTGTACTTCTCCAAACTTAAGTGTGGAAAATATAATTTTCCCCATAAACTATGTATATGGCTGGATAGCAGAGTATTTCGGGACCCATCATCGTGCTAATCACTCACACCGAATCATACCCTTATGTAAGATTTCTGGTGAGAAGATGGCCAAGTATTTTGACTTTTTTGATGCCCAAAAGTTATTTCAACAGGATGATGCACGTCATCACCATCATTTGGGATTGCTGCAAGACAAATACTTACATTTTCCAGATAGTGGTCAACTTTCGAATTCATGGAATGAATTTATCATAAGTCTCCGTTCGGGCTACGTCACCCTTAGGCATGATTCAGATCTCCTTGTGGAGTCTTATAGTCCTAATAGGTTTAGTCGACAATTTGGTTTTTGTCAAGACATCCCTGGAGAACTTACAGAGCAACCTTATGATAGCACATTGTTAACATTAGTGCAGCTTTGGGATTCGTCCATCCGCCTTGGTACTTATTCAAAAGTCACCATTCCGATGCATTTGGTGACCAACTCATCAGACGGACCCTTCAAAAAGGATCCCTCATATTGTTTTAAAAAAATCAAAGCAGGATCATACACTTAAGTCTTCCAAGGAAGGTCTGAATCAACTTAAAGAAAAGTCACATTTTTCCTCCAAGCGCGAGGTGAAGCTCAGTGATACTTCACAAGCTGCCAAGCCTTTTCCCCTAAGTCCAAAACTTCAAAAGATGAGGATGCACCTCCAGAATCAAAGAAAACGAGGTGTCTTGTATTGGCCTCAAAGGCGACTACTACTACTCCCAAAGTGATTAACAAACCTTGCAATCGAAAGGAGCCGCTAGCTTCATCAAATAAGGGCACTGACAAAACATTGAACCATGAGACTACTTGTGGCAAAAATACTCATATGTTTGTATTGTTGAATCGTGTTATACTAACTAACACGCCTTCTAGTTCAACAGAGAGTGAGGATCATCACTGGAATCATCGAAAAAGGAAGGCAAAAGAGCTAGATGAGTGCTATGATGGTATCGATTTTTTAGATTCCATAGTCATTTGATGATGAGAACCCAAATTCAGAGTCATTGTCTGAACTAGCAAAACGAGTACAATCCCTTTTTTTTTTCTTAAAAAGAAAAATTGGTTTTATTTCTCATTAGATAACATGGTTACAGTGATTTCTTTCCTTCTTTTTTTTTACATTAGAAAAAGTTTTCCTTTATTTTATAATAAATCTGATGGTTCTTTTTTTTGTTCTTTGTTTCATTTTGCAGTTGGATCTTCAGGAATTATGTGGTGATGAGCTTGGCCGTGAGATGGCTGCGGGTTATGCTACAATTGCCAACGACCTTGATATGGTAGCGAAGAGCTCATGTTCTCCCCTTAATGATAGATTTCTTTCGTTGGAATTAGTTCCACTTGGGAAATTGCCTCTTGCTTTTGTGGATAATGGGAAGTCTTTGTAACCAACTATTACTAATGCAAATGAAGTTGTTGTCAATCAGATCACGCACCCAAAATTATTCAAGCCTTCATCATGTCCACTGCAGCCTGGTGCTCCTAGTTTTGACCCACAAGGAACTATTTTTTGCTTTAAATCGACCTTTGTTTCTGAGATGTGGGGTGCAATGTACAAAAGGATCATAGAATTTTCTGCGGGTTCTTTGGACAGCCTTGCGAAATTGGAAACAAGCATTGATTCAACTTTTGAGGAGATGAGAAAAGTCAACATTAGTAATATATCTACTATGGAGGATCTCGTTGAGAGCTTCATCAAGGCATACATGGAATATGATGCCTTAAGATCATCGAGGATGACTAAGAAATCACATCAAGAGTCCCTTTCTGACGCACAACAATGCCTCAATGATGCGAATATGGAGCATAAAAAGTTGGATGGATCCGTAGGGAAACTTCGCGCAACTCTTGCAGATGTGGAGAAGGATTTAGCAGCTTTAGTCACCAAGAAAGAGAAGATCATCACGCTCCTTGACAAATAGCAAGAAAAGTTGTCCAAAAATCAAGAGAACATCACCATGACAGAGGGAGAGATTATACCCTTGAGGCAAATCATACGTTGTCTGATGATGAAATGGAGAAATTATCCATACTAGCGTAGGCGGTTGAGATGAGACGCCAACAAATCCTCTGCTTCACACCTTTCCCATAGTTTAGATTCTTGCTTAGGATTTTTCCTTCTTCTTTTTCTTTATTTTGCTTATCATGATGTAGTATTTTATTTTTTTTGAGAAATAAAGTGTTGACTTATATTTCAATATGAATCTCCTCACCTCGAATTTCAGATTTTGCTTCTTTTTCATGTATGATTATGAATTTGTCCTGTTCTTTTAACAGATTTGCGCAGCCTTACTAAAACATGCACGTCTTAACGTAAAAGTGTCCAAATGCTGGTAGATTGTATTCTTTGGAAACTAGACTTTGAAGGATACATCATATCCAAAATTCAATTTAAAACTCCATCTGGATTGACGGGAACTTATTTTTGAAGTTGGTGATACAATCCTGTCCATTTTCTAACAGATTTATGCTGTTTTACCAAAATGTTCTCGTCTTAGTGTAGGAATGTCCAAATAATGAGAGACTTGATCCGTTGAAAACTATACTTCAAATTCTACATCATATCCAAAAATCAGGTCAAAACTCTATCCGGATTGACGGTAACTGATTTTTGAAGTTGGCGATGCAGTCTTTTCCATTTTTGACAGATTTGTACTGTCTCACCAAAATGTTCTCGTCTTGACGTAAGAGTGTACAAATGATAAGAGACTTAATTATTTGGAAACTAGACATTGAATTCTAAAATATATCCAAAAATCAGGTCAAAACTCCATGTGAATTGACGGGAACTGATTTTTGAAGTTGGCTACAAATCTGAAATTTTGATCTTATCATTTTGTGCAGTCATCCCATCAAAAGAAAATCATAACTCGGAGTAGGAGTGATAAAATCATGCGCTTATTATTTTGTTGGAAAGAGGATTTTAAGAACTATGACAAATACAAAAATTATGGCCAACAGATTCACGGATTTGTGCAGATTTTCCTTTGAAGTTGGTTCAAATTCTGCCAAGCTTGTCCTCCTCAAATCTGCGTGTTTGCGATATAAAATCCATAACTCTGAGCACGAGTGACTAAATTATTAGCTTTTTATCTTGTTGGAAAGAGGACTTCAACAAATACAATTATTGCAAAAACTGTAGTCAAAGTCTTCCCGAATTTGTACAGAAATTTGTTTGAAGTTGGCTCAAATTTTGTCACACCCAATCTAGTCAGTTTTGGACGCTCTCACCGATGAAATTCTTAACTTGAGCTCAGAACTTTTGACTCATCCACTACCTATTCTTCCAGAAATCATCCTACAGTGCCACAAATATTATGAAGACAAAGGCATAATTCTTCTTGGATTTGCTGGCGCAGACTTTTCTTTTTTTTTTTTTACATTTTGCTGCAAATTGTTTTCTTTTCAGCTACATATGGCCCCTCATTTGAGAAAATTAATGTGATGACCACGTGACACCATATTTTATTTTTTACTTGTGTGACTGAACTTAGAATGAACTCTAAGCGCCTAGTACCTCGATGAAGAGGATCAAGTCATAACATAGTTCTGAAAAAGTAATTTTCTTTATTATTTTTTTTGTCCTAACTTTTGTCTAGGCCGCCTCTTTCGAGGTTTTCAACCTAGCGGACTTTTTATTTATTTTTTAGGGTTGTACATAGTTTATACTCTTGCGGGCCAGGAGTGGCATGCAGTTTATACTTGTACCTTAAGGAGCGGCGTCTTGCTTCATGGGTAGTACTTCTTCAAGAATTTGCCATTGATGGGACCAATCCGCAAGCCATCCGCATCTACACATTTGTAAGCACCACTTGAATAGGCTTCTTGAACAACATACGGCCCATCCCACTTTGTGGTGAACTTTTTTCCCAATTTATGAGATATGATAATTGGTCTTCTTACCGCAAGGACTTGATCACTGACTTGGAAGGATCTCAAGTGAACTTTTTTATTGAAAGCACGAGAAAGACGAGCTTGATAACATTCAAGGCTTTGCTGAGCTTCCAACCTTTTCTAATCGAGAGCCTCTAACTCTTCAAGGCGTACATGAGTATTTTCTTCTTCAGTGAGTCCTTCTTGGATAGGCAGCCGCAATGATGGTATTTGGCGCTCAAGTGGAAGGACTGCCTCAGTTCCATAAACTAGAGAATAAAGAGTTGCTTGAGTTGGTGTGTGATGAGTCGTCCGATAGGCCCAAAGAGATTCTTTCATTCTATCATGATAATCCCTCTTAGATTTAGAGACAACTTTCTTTAACAAGTTGCACAAGGTCTTGTTGAATGCTTCGGCTAGTCCATTTGCAGCAACATAATACATTGAAGAACTACGTTACTTGAAGCCAAAAAGACCGCAGAGCTTATCCATCAATTTATTAGAGAATGGCTTAGCATTATCCGTTATTATATAGCTGGGAATGCCAAAATGATAGATAATGTTCACTCGAATAAAGTTGGCAACATTCTCTTTCTTTACTTCTTTGAGGGCTACTGCCTCATCCCATTTCGAGAAGTAATCTGTTGTGGCTAAGATATACAAGTGGCCACTAGAAGATTTTGGTAGTGGTCCCACTACGTCTATCCTCCAAGCATAAAATGGCCAAGATGCAACAGTCAGATGTAAAACTTCTGGAGGTTGGTGCATAAACTTTGCGTGGAATTGGCATGCTTTGCACCTTCGGGCATAATCCAAAAATCTTTCATCATTGTTAGCCAGTAATACCCCATCCTCTTTATGTGAAAGTGCAACTTTGGCCTAGACTGGTGTGATCCATAAACACCAGAGTGTGCTTCTTCTATTGCTTGGGTTGCCTCTTCTTCCCCCAAACAACGCAAGAGAACTCCCTCGAATGATCTTCGATATAAAGTATCTTTGTAATAAAGAAAGCGAGGGGTATGACGATGGAATTCAATCTTTCTTTTATGATACTCTGGAATTATATTGTAACACAAATAATCAATAAGGGTTTGTCTCCAATCGACCTTTTCAGCTTCAGAAACGGCTACAAGATTTTCAAGCTCAAATTCTTCATCCTCATCCCCTCCCGGTGGTACTATCCATTTTTGGCAGATAGTGATTTGTGCTTGATCAAGCAAAGTCAATATTGAAGCTAAAATAGCTAAGGCATCAGCTTTCTTATTTTCCTTCCTCGATAAATATTGAAGATTCACGTCATCGAGCCATCTAATCAATTTCTGTGCATAGTCATAATAGGAACGCAATTCTAGCTTTTTAACCTCATAGCTACCCAACAACTGATTGATCACCAATTCAGAGTCTCTAAAGACTTGTAGTTGTAACTGCTTCATATCGACCTCCATCTCAAGACCGAGTATAAGTGCTTAATACTCCACAATATTATTGGAGCAACATTGCATTAAAGTAAAGGAATACGACAACACTTCTTCTTAAGGGGTGATAAATACCACACCAGCACCAGCTCCTTCACGATGTGAGGCACCATCAAAATACATCTTCCAAGGTGGTTGAATTTTAATAACCATGGCATCTTCATCAGGTAGTTCATCAGTTAGTTTCCAATCATCGGGAATCGGATGGTCTGCTAAAAAGTCTGCTAATGCTTGCCCTTTCACAGCCTTTTGAGGAATAAACACAATCTCAAATTGTTGAAACTGAAGGTACCACCTTGCTAGTCAATCGCTGAGGACAGGTTTTGACATTACAAACTTGATAGGGTTTTCCTTAGAAATAATACGGACGATGAAAGTAGTGTTTCATCTTCTAAATAGAGAAGACTAAGGCCAAGCATAATTTTTCAATCGGCGAATACTTCAACTCATTTGGTGTCATCATCCTACTCAAGTAGTAAAGGGAATTTTCTTTCCCTTTGCTATTTTCTTGGGCTAAGAGCGTTCTCACCAAAATTTCTTACGCCAATATGTAAAGTATTAATGGCTTTCTAGGAATAGGGGCCGCTAGAACCAGTGATTTCATCAAGTAAGATTTGATATTCTCAAAGTCGTTACTACAAGCTTGATCCCATTCAAAATTAGCACCCTTTTTCATAAGGAGAATAAATGGTTGACACTTTTCTGCTAGATTTGAGATGAATCTCCTAAGATACGCCAACTTCCCCTGCAGACTTTTCAATTCATGGATGTTTCTTGGCTCGACCATCTTCAGGATTGCATATACTTTGACTTGATCAATTTCTATCCCTCGATGGCATATAATAAAACTAAGGAATTTTCCAGAGGTAACCCCAAATGCACATTTTAGAGGATTCATTATAAGTTGGTACCTTAGAGTAGTTCAAACACCATCCTCAAATCTTGCAAATGGTCGCTCTTTTTTCTTAATTTCAAGATCAAGTCATCAATATAACATTCAATATTTTTGTGAAGAATGTTATCGAATATATTTTGCATAGCTCTTTGGTACGTTGCTCCAGCATTCTTCAAGCTAAAAGGCATTACTTTATAGCAATAAATACCTTTAGGAGTGCGGAATGTGGTAAGCTCTTCATCCTTAGGTGACATGCGGATCTGATTGTACCTGGGCGATCAATCCATAAAAGACATTGCCTCACACCCAGTAGTATCATCGATCATGATCTCTAGGATAGGAAGCGAGAATTCATCCTTGGGGAATGCATTGTTGAGATCCCTAAAATCTACGCAAACCTGGATCTGCCCATTCTTCTTCTTCACAGGGACAATGCTTGAAATCCATGTGGGGTACTTAACTTCACGAATAAACCCAGCTTCTATAAGCTTGTTGACTTTGGTTTCAATGACAGGAACCAATTCAGGCCTAAAGTGTCGTTGAGTTGCTTGATAGAACGCGTACCTTCCTTGACCGCAAGATGATGGACTGCTACCTTTGGGTCTAAGCCAGGCATTTCCTTGTAACTCCATGCAAATACATCCTTATACTCTTTGAGTAAGTCAACATAAGCCCTCTCTTCATCAGCTACAAGTAAGGCATTTAAATAAGTGCGTCTTGGATCTTCATCAGTGCTAAGGTTGACTTCTTTCAATGCATAAACTGTGGTATTCACCCCTTCTTCAAGCTTGGGTGGCACGTCTTTAGCTTTCTCATCTTCTTGCGGTTCGCCATTATTAAAAGATATATGGTGACACCATGAGATATCCTCCAAATCTTCATCAACTTCAATTAGAGATGGATTATCGCTTTCGTCTTGCATAGAAACATGATATGAAGATCCAATACTTTCTTCATCTTCATCACGTTCTTTAGTGTAGACCACAACCTGCGACTTTGCGTTCAATACTTCTTCACATGAAACCACAAGGTTTGTTCTCCGTCTCATTCTCGAAGGAATCAAACTTTAGAAAACCTTAGAGATATATAGAGCTTTGGGAAAAATAGGTGCTTTCATACTCTTGTAGTTTCTCCGAGGCTTGTTCTTTTTCTTCTTCAATGGTCCTAACCTTTCGAATACGGAAATTTTCGCCGTCAAGCTTCCAAGTCGATCAAAAATTAAAGGACGTTTACTGGAAACAACATGTTCATCTTTCATAGTAACATAGTTGTTGCTTACCCTTTTTATGGAGATGCGAACCAGTGGGGGTTGTTTATATCCTAAACCTTCACGTTGTTGGCTGTTAGTAGGCTCTAATGGAAGTTTCCCCAATTTTGATGGTTCTTTAGGATCATAGCCAGCCTTTTCAAGTAGTTTATATGCATTTGGATCAAAACCTTCATCTGTATGCGTAGTAGGGAGTGCATCATTTTGCAAAGATTTAGGTGCCACAAATTTTCCAAACAACTTTGTAGATGACTTCATCGTATCAATTTGCTTAACAGGAAGATTCAGTCCTTCTAAGGAATTTTCTTGCAGTTTGAAAGGGTTTCCTTCATCTTTCTTGGCCTTGAGAACATAACAAAGGATGGGCGTCCTTCTCTTGCTTAAAGACGCAACATTCACATCAGGCATTTTGTTCGTATCGGCTATCTTCGAATCCTTCTTACTTGCAACCTTTGCCTTACCTGCAACCACATTAGACTTCTTGTTTAAGAACTCAACATTCTTTGTTGTTGCAACATTATCTACTTTTGTGGAATATTTCTTTAAGTAAAACTTTGCATCAGCAAAGTATACCTCAGCCTTAGTGAAGGGGTTATCATCTGCAATAAGCTTTTTAGCGACTCTATCCTCATAATACTTCAAACATTGGTGGTAGGTAGATGGGACAACTTTTTTCTCATGTACCCAAAGCCTACCAAGTAAGATGTTATATGAAGTTTTTGCATCAATTAAATGTAACCACATGCTTGATTGTAGTTCTCTGATGTTGAGGTCCACATTAATGGCTCTTATAGCCCTTTGTCCTCCTTGGTTGAATCACTGGATCATCAAGAGACTTTCAGTCAGATCGGTCATTGAGATCCCCAGTTCTTTCATTGTGTGAATTTGAAGGATGTCAACTCCAGATCCGCCATCAACCAGGATTCTATTCACCCTTTGCTCATTCACAAATCCAACCATGAATAAAGGACGATTATGAGGTGTGTATCCAAGTAAAAAATCATCATCGGAGAATGTGATTTTATCTATGCATACATCCTCAACTTCAGGAGACGACTTTAGAAGGTCTCTTGATGATGGATAAGATAAGTTTGCATTTTTTGCTTCTTTCTCGTCAATGTTGCAACATAGAACTTTTGCACCATCACCTATGAACCTTGTGAGGAACCAACTCAGGAAATATTCATCTAACATTAGCGGTCTATGTGGCTCTTGATGCCAATTTGTAAGCGTCTAAGTTTCTTTCCTGAAAAATAGCAATCAAGAAAAGGAATATAGCGACATACAATAATATTGCATTTCAAAAGATAT
The DNA here is from genome assembly GCA_031232105.1 of Capsicum rhomboideum. Classification (NCBI taxonomy): domain Eukaryota; kingdom Viridiplantae; phylum Streptophyta; class Magnoliopsida; order Solanales; family Solanaceae; genus Capsicum; species Capsicum rhomboideum. Next base: position 103,589,124 of record CP124715.1, read on the forward strand.
GTGGGGTTACAATCTTTATACAATCTTAAATAAAAAGATGTAACTTCTGATTCTTCTCCTCACGTTCTTTGATTTGTTCTTGATTGACAAAATATTTGTTTGGATTTCACCACGAATTGCAGAGCTAAGCTTTGTTCACAATCGTGAAGGTATGGAAACTTGTGGTTCACCACTTGGAGATGAAGACTTCTTGATATGAGGAAGTCTTGTGGATCACCAATGAAGAGATCTTCTCTTTATGTGTTTGTTGTCTTTGGGTGTCTCTCTGTATGTTTTTATTTCGGATCTTCTTTCCACCTCTTCCCTAGGTCGTCGCTTAGGATGCTCCTTTGGCAAACTTGCTTTGTGGCATTTTTGGCAAGTCACAAGAGTCCAGCCCTAATCATCAGAATGGTCTATTTCTTCATCTTCTTTTGATGATTCACCTTCTATAGATGGCGCATCACTTAAAGCATAAGGATTCAAAAGTTTCATCACCTTAATGGGCTCAAAGTCTCCAAATTTAATTATTCCTGTTAGATTTACATCTTGGATGCCTTTCTCTCCATATCATTTAATAAGGTTACAGGTCATAATTGGATTGAGCAATTCAAAAGATCCACTAACTTGATTCGAACTTTATTTTTCATCTTCAAGTAAAATCTTTCCTTCACGGGCTAATTCCATGACTTTATCCTTAAAGACAAAGCATTTCTCAATAGGATTACAAACCAGCCAATGGTATTTGCAATAATTCAGATTGTCACTCCTCCATGCTTCATTCGGTCATTTCATCTCTGGCAACTCAAAAGTTTGAGCCCAAGGAGTTCATCAAACATATTGGCGACATCCGAATTAAGAAATGGGTACTCCTTCTCTTGCATCTCCTTCAAAGTCAAATTTTTGGCTTCCCCTATCTTCAAAAGAAGTTGTCTTTGCACTCTGCTTCTTGCTTACCTTTGCGGTGAACTTTAAGAGAGAAGCATTAATGTTCATGGATCTTTGGTTTCAGCCTTGGGCAAATATCTACCCACTTTCTTGATTTCTTGCTTATTTTTACCTTTGCTGGGTTCATGGACAGGTGACCCTTCTTTTCCAACTGAAGCCATGCTCAACTCTATGTCGTGAGCACAAGTAGCCAATTCTTCAAAAGTCTTAGGCTTTATTCCTTGGAAAATGTAGCGGAGACCCCAGTGCATACCTTGAATGTACATCTCAATCCCTAAGGCTTCATTAAGTCTATCCTTACAGTTTAGACTTGCGTGCCTCCAGCGATTAATGAAGTCAAAAACTGGTTCCTCATTTCATTAGCGCGTGTTTGTAAGTTCCACCATGCTTACAGTGCGTCTCGTGCTATAAAATCGATTGAGAAACTCCTGCTCCATTTATTCCCAACTATCAATAGAACCAGAATCAAGGTATGTGTACCAATCAAAAGCATTACCTTTAAGGGAACGAACAAACTATTTGACTAGGTAATCACCGTACGTTCCAGCGTTGTTGCATGTTTTAATGAAGTGTGCAACATGATGCTTTGGATTTCCCTTACCGTCGAACGGCTGAAATTTTGGGGGTTGATAACCAGCAGGCATCTTCATGTTATCAATCCTTTTGGTGTAGGGCTTAGCATATGTAAGAGATGATTTTGTAGCAACCTCATACTTATCCTTGATAGTTCCCGTGATGAAATCCTTTATTTGATTAATGGGAATCATCCCTTCAGATAAAACTTGGATTTCCTTAGCATGTTCGCCTTGATTTGTAGGATGATCAATTGTCTCTTGTTCTTTCGAATGCTTTCCAGGTGCATGACTGGATTCTTCATCTATCATGACCTCCATTCTATCTGTCAACTTAACAATTCGAGCATCTTGATCATGGACATATTTGGTCAAGCCTTCAATAGCTCTTGTTAAGCTCACCAGTTGTTCCTCTACGGACAAAGCGTTAGTAGTCATTGCATACATCACCATCATAGATGATGGAGAAAAACATCAATTTTTCCTAACTTGAGATGCGGATATGCTATGCGGGGTAGATCCAATGCTTAAGACATTATCGTTGGTTAGAGCAAAGGACTTCTTGGACTTAGATAAACTAAGTTGGGAAAGAACCCTCTCAACCATTTTGGCAATGTCATTGCCTTCTTTTGCGGTATTCGCGAGAGATTTCACACCTTTTGAAGATGAACCAAAGGAAACAACAGATTCGGATTGCACTTGTGAGGCGTGTTGTCCTAACAATTTAGCTTGGCTCCTTGTGATTGTTCCCATGCTTTACTCAGTAACATTTAGGATATTTTCCACATCAACAGAGAATTTGGGTCCAGTAGTTTTTGCGAATGAAGATTTTGAGTTGACCTTCTTGGAAGCCATCGTAGTGTTCTTGAACTTTGGTTGTTGGAGAGAAGAGATGAGAGGTAAAGATGTCCCAATGGGCGTGCCAATTTGTAAGCGTCTAAGTTTCTTTCTTGAACAATAGCAATCAAGAAAAGGAAAATAGCGACAAACAAGAGTATTTTATTTCAAAATATGTTCGGGGTTACAATCTTTATAAAATCTTTAAATAAAAAGATGTAATCCTCTTATTCTTCTCCTCATATTCTTTGCCTTGTTCTTGAATCAACTGGGTATTTGTTTGGATTTTACCATGAATTTCTGAGCTAAGCTTTGTTCACAATCATTGAAGTATGGAGGTATGCGGCTCACCACTTGGAAACGAAGACTTCTTGATATGCAGAAGGCTTGCGGATCACCAATGAAGAAGAGAACTTATCGCTATGTGTTTTTGTATTTCTGTGTTTTTTTTGTGTGTCTATTCTTCTTTGGTCAATACCCCTTTATATAGGCGTGAGCTAGGGCTTGGAGGTATTTAGGACCTTGGGCTTGAAAAGCATGAGTTGGGCTCATCTTGCAACTTAACAAGTTGGCCCAAAGGTAATTGGACTTTGTTTAAATTATATGATTTTAATTTAAATATTAATCCACTAATTTGGCTTGGTCGACATGTCATGAATTTAAGATTTAATCCAAAATTTAGTGCAGATCTATCTGATAAAATTTCACTCTCTACAGCGAGGGTTAAAAATAAGTTATGGAAAATGCTGTCAGCTGGAGCCTTATCCGTGCACAGGGGCACCACCGCATGCGTAGCCCTATGGTGTTTGGCCATGTCTGCGTGTGTGGCCCTATGGGCGCAAGCGCATAGAATAAATGACCCATGGGTAGCATATAAACCTCATTTCGGTCCAAAATCTTATTTTTTCCATTTTATGAGTTAGGAAGCTCCGTTTGAGGCGATTCTTGATGCGTTTTACATTTATAATCATTGGGTATGTGATTCTACCTTTATTTTGTTTATTTTCCAATATTATCCATCTTTTTTTGTGATTTCAATTCATAATGTTGAGATTTGAAACTTAAAGTTACAAAATCAAAGTTCTTGATTTGAAGGTTGATTTGGAATGGATTTTTATAGATTTTTTGGATTTAAGGCCCTTGTATCATGAGTAAACTGACTTTGACAAAAAATTATTGAAATTTCTCATTTTAAACCGCATTTGATAATGGAATTTTGAGATTTACCCCGTAAAGTAAAAAATGAGTATTTTGATAATTTCAAACCTGATTTCTACTCAATTTTTGATGGGATTTCAGATTCAGAACCTTTAAACTATGTGTAAAGTGATTATTTATTAAAATTCTAGTTTTATCCTTTTATTTTTTGGATTGATTTTTGAGGTGATTTTAAACTCGAAACCAAAGTATGTCAATATGTGTATCGTTGGTGTCGTATTTACATATAGATATCATATTTGATTTGATTGGACGCATTTGGTGATGATTTAAGGGCGTAGAGCTTCCATTTAATTTCTTGGACTATGGTTTGGCTTTGCAGGTCTTCTTTAAGGCAAGTTGAGATCTACCTTGACTCTTTTCTGAGGTGTTTATGTGTTATGTGCTTATTGCTTGTATTTTATGAATTACTAAGGGTTTGGAGGTCCCATTTAGATGAGATGGAGAGCATCTCTGTGAGTACCAGAGTCTATTGATGGATTGAACTAATTATAATGGACATCTTGACGGTTCTCTCTACCTCTTGATATGTTTATGGTAAATAACTGTTAAATGACTTACTGATTCATGAATAATTGATAGTGAGTATCTAGAGAAGAGTTTGAACCATGTTTAGTGGATTTTGATGGAATGATTGGGGTTAAGTAATTACTTAGGGTATAAATATATTTGTAGTTATTTAATGAAATGATTGGAATTTAGTAATCACATAGGGTATAAATATATTGTAGTTATTAGATGGAATGATTGGGGTTTAGTAACCATTTAGGGTATAAATAGATTGTAGTAGATGAATAGTCCCTGAGTTATTACGTTATTCTAGTTTTGATCGCTGTGATATTCGACTAAGCACTTTAACCTTTAATTAAATAATACATGTTATTTTGACCCGATGACTACCGGGAATCATCAATCTAAACGGACTGGTAATGTTAGTAAGGGAACTTTTTTGACACTTTATGTAAATAAATTATATACAGAAATATTAAATTCATTTTTAGGACTTATATTATCTAAATTCTTCACATTTGTTACTGATTGTGCTTCTAGTTAAGTAAATTTTATTGACTTCACCTCTGAATGGGATATTCTTAGTATGACTTCATAATTTCTCACGGATTATATATTCAAGTATTTTATCATTCCATTTAGATTGATGATATACGTCAGTTGTCAAATCAAAATAGCACATATTGCATAATTGAAGGTCACAAGTGCTTAGTCGAATATCATAGGGACCAAAACTAGAATAACACGATAACTCAAGGACCATATTATGAATGGTGTTATCAGTTTGCATACATATAGATATCATGATATACTTGTCGGTCTGCATAGTGAGTGATATATTGTTGCATGTATACTATCTTTTTGCCTTCGTGGCTACGTCATGGATGTTGCATATTTTACTATCTTTTCATCTTCGTGGATACGTAATGGATATTGCATATTTATTCTCTTTTTTAGTGTCGTGGATATACTATAAATGTTGCATATTTACTATTTTTTTCCTTTGGAGTATGGATCGGGGTGTTTCGCCTATACCACATGTATCAAATTTAGGTATTTTGCTTATATCATATGTATCAAATTTTGGTGTTTTGTCTACACCACATGTATCAAATTTTGGGTATTTTTCCGACACGGACATTGCATTTATTATGATTTACTCATTTTGGTTGTAAGAGGTGTTGACAACTGGGTACAAAGCCTTTAGGGCTACGTGTAGTTGTGGTTACTACTATTGTGTGATTCGAGGCAAGGCTGGGTAAGAGTGGTTTAGATAGTTGTTGGTTTTGTACAGTGTTATGTCTGGTGTTACTATGGTTTCAGTTTCTATTTTACGATTTTAGTTATTTTGTCGCCTTACATACTTGATACATTTTTTCATATTGATTCCCCATTGCTTAGGGGCACTGCATTCATGCTTGCAGGTTATTAGGTAGATAGGGATCCTTATTGTATGGTTGAATTTTGCTAGTGGTTGGTACGCTCCACTCTTTACGGAATTGCTGGTCTAGAGTCTTCTTTTGCCTTGTATAATTGATAAATATGTCCGGTCCTTTCCTAACTAGGTGTTAGTATTTTTTTCTTTGTAAAAGTTGTAGATGTCGGGTGTGGGTCTTACAGTTAGTTTTGGCCTTGTTGTTAGTTGTTGTTTTCAGTTTGCATACATATAGGTATCATGATGATTTTGTTAGTTGTCACAACCTGAGACTACCCCCTAGTCGTAACACGCTACTTATAGTCACAAGCGACCCTAAGCTAACTTATGGCCTGACACTAAGTATACTGAAATAACTGATGAAATACTAAGAAGAAGCTAAACTGAAATGATATAATCATAAATAAAACAAACATTAAAAGCCAAGGCTAACACTATCTGACATAACCAATATGCTGAAAATCTAACTGTCTGTTTGAAAAGCCTCTAAATAAGATGAGTTATTGTGACAAGCCCCCAACTAACTCTAATTGTCTGAAACTAAGAAAAACACTGAAAAGAAATACTGAAAACTGGTCCTCGAATGATGAGGACTCATCAAAACACTGTTGCTGATATGATGCAGAATCGTACTAGCCTCGAGCGGGATGCTGAAAGTCTGAATCTGTATTATAAGACAATAAGCGCAAAGGAAAGTATGCGGTCAGTACTTTGAATGTACTGAGCATGTGAGATATGCACAATAATCTATAAATTTGAACAAGATAAACATGAGACGTTAAACTAAATATGGGACTGATACATATAAGTTGATGCAATAACCAAGTAATAAAAATGTAACTGAATAATAACATAATGAATAACTGAATAAAAGGTCATGCAATGTCTGAGTCTAAACTGTGGGAGCTACTGTTAATCGATATACCCCAATCTGAGCTAATCGAGGTCCAACCTGTAACCCCTCAGTTGGAAGGGAGATCTGTACCTTGACAAGGGTACGAGCACTTACTGATGAGGATCCACTAAACTAATGTCTAAAAGTATTAAGGTATCAAGCCTGGTATGACGGGTGACCCTTTAGAACCTACAGTGATGCCGTAGTTCTAGGACTTAGGGACTTCTAATAAAGTTCTCAGCCTAACTAATGGGTGAGCCTTCATCCCTGTGTCCGCTCGGTGCTAAGTACTACTCCTAACTGAATACCAACGGATAATTGGATAGTTCATTTAGAACGAATAATTGTCAGGCTCATAACACTGATATCTAAGACTAAAATAGTAGACACTTAACTAAAAAGTATTCTACATCAGATAACCATGGAGGAATGAGTATTCATTACATATGCATGACATCCTAAGTCATCGGGTGTTCATAACCCGCCATCTTTGAAGAACGCAACTAATCATGGCAATACTATAATTTGAACGTAATAAGGAATTTCATAATTCAAGTGCAAATTCAAGAATTTGTCAATATAATGATAGTTCTAGTAATGAGTATGTAAAGATGCTAAAATTTATGGGAAAATATATATTTATGGTTTAGTCAAGGCAAGAAACTAAAAGATAATGGAATTCACACTTTTCATGGAAATTGTAAGTTTGAAGAGAGAATTAAACTGAGATTTTGAAATAACTTTTGGACTCAATGGGTGGAAGGAAACCCAATGATGAAATCCCACATACCTGAAGGAAAAACCCTTGGCGAAATCTTTGGATTTGAGGCCTGAAGTGGAAGAACCCTTACTCTTGCCTTAGAGAAGAAAATCACCTGTTTGCTCTGAATATTCTAAGTGTCGCTTGATTTTTGAGTTAATGGGAGATTTGGGGTAGTTTAGTCTTATTGATCAGTCTTAGGATAGCTTAAACGACGTAGTTTTGGTGTTAAAATAGTGGGAAAAGACCAAACAACCCTTTTAAAATCATTTAAAAAGTTGTTGGAATCAGTCTCGACGACTTACGTGATGATTCGTAGGGTCTGGCTATTATTCAAGCCAGAGTCATCGCCTAGGACTCAATTTTTGCTTCCATTTTCCGTTCCAACTAGTCACCCTATGACTCGTAGGGTCACTCAACAACTCGTAGGATCTGAATCATCGCCACTGACAGCTTTGATAGTGCTTCAGTAAAATAGCCAAAACTTTTTACTCTGATACCGGATTTACAAACGGTCAGTGGATTTGGAAAGATAATTCAAATACCTTAAATTTGGTGGGTATTAGGAAACCTAAATTTTCTTATACTAGGAGAAATGGTTGTTAGAAGTTGGCCCAAGAAGAATCTTATACTAGAACTTAGTCGGAAAAGGAGTTTTCAACTCAGCTTTGGGTTAGGAACTCCTTATAATCTAAAATATCATCTAATACGCATGTCATACTTATGTAATAGTTCTTTATGTTCTTGAATATTGGTTCTGATCTTAGCTTGGATTTTAGGGGTGTTACAATATCTCCCCCTTGGGATCATTCGTCCCCGAATAAATATTAACTAAGCTGAAAGGATAGGGAAAAAGCTACAATCCCAACACTGAATTTCTAAGAGCTGAATACTAACATGGTAACTGAGTCTATTCTGAAACATGGACAAAAATAAACTCATGAATGCATGCTATGACATGAGAATAACTGAGTGACATGAGATGGAAAGAATTAATTAAGGGAAACTATTACCTCAAGCTGGAACTGAATTCGAAGAGAAAAGATAGGGGTACTTAGTCATCATATCTGCCTCTGCTTCCTAAGTAACTCCCTCAACTAGATAATTCCACCTAAGAACCTTTACGAAAATGACCTCCTTATTTCTCAACTTATAAACCTGACGGTCAAGGATTTCAACTGGGACCTCCTTATAAGAGAGACTATCTTTCACACCCACACTATCTAAAGTCACAACCGATGTGGGATCACCAATGCATTTTTTTAACAAGGACACATGAAAAATGGTATGCACTGATGCTAAGTCTGCAGGCAAATCCAACTCATAGGCTACATTGCCACAGCAACCCAAAATCTTATAAGGTCCAACATAGCGGGGACTGAGCTTTCCTTTCTTGCTGAATTTCTTCACCCCTTTCATGGGTGAAAATTTTAAGTAAACCAAATCACCAATATCAAACTCAAATTCACTTCTCCTCATATCTGCATAAGACTTCTGATGACTCTGAGTTATTTTTAGCCTTTCTCTAATTAGCTAAACTTTCTCCATAGCCTCATGGACTGAATTAGGCCCTATCAAGGTAGATTCACTAACCTCAAACCAACCAATATGAGATCTATACCTCATACCATAAAGTGCTTCAAATGGGGCCATCTGAATACTGGAGTGATAGCTATTATTATAAGCGAACTCAATCAAAGGCAAATGAGCATCCCAACTACCATTGAAATCGATCACACATGCTCTCAATATATCCTCTAAAGTTTGAATGGTCCGCTCTACCTGACCATCTGTCTGCGGGTGAAAAGTTGTACTGAGGTGAACTTGGGTACCAACACCTTTCTGAAATGTCTTCCAGAACTGAGAGGTAAACTGAGTACCTCTATCTGAAATGATAGTCAAAGGGACTCCATACAATTTCACCAACTCTCTAAGGTAGAGTCTAGCATAATCCTCGGTTAAATCTGAAGTGTTAACTAGTAAGAGATGTGCTGACTTAGTCATTCGATCTACAATAACCCAAATAGAATTATGCTGTCGGTGAGTACGAGACAACCCTATAATGAAGTCCATGTTCACCATTTCCCACTTCTACGCAGGAATGTTGATAGCTTTAATAAACCACCAAGTCTCTGGTGCTCAACCTTAACCTGCTGAAAATTTGGACACTTAGCCATAAATTTCGCGATACGTTTCTTCATGCCATTCCACCAATAGACTTTCCATAGATCACGGTACATATTAGTGGCTCCTGGGTGAATAAAATATCGAGAATTCTGGGCTTCTGTCAACATCCACTATCTCAAGTCATCCACATCTGGAATATAAAGTCTGCCCTGACAACAAAGAACACCATCTCCCCTTTGGGAGAAAACCTTAACCTTCTGACTTTGGACAACTTCTTTTAGCTTAAGTAAAATAGGATCACTATCTTTCTTTTTTTTCACCTCAGATATCAACAAAGATTCTGAAACATTCTAAACCAAGATATTACCTTCGACTGAATCAACTAATCGAACTTCGAATCTTGCAAGATGGTGAACCTCACAAACTAACTTTTTCTTCTCATCCTGTATATTAGCAACACTTCCCATAAACAACCTACTAAGAACGTCAGCCACAACATTAGCCTTACCCATATGGTACAAGACACTCATATCATAATCCTTCAATAACTCTAGCTAACTCTTCTATCAAAGGGTTAGATCTTTCTATCTGAACATATATTGAAGGCTCTTATGAACTGTGAACACATCTATATGAACCCCATAAATATAATGCCTCCAAATCTTTAAGGCAAAAATTACTGTTGTCAACTTAAGATCATGAGTCGGGTAATTTTTCTCATGAGGTTGAGATGTCTAGAGGCATATTCTACAACCTTACCACGTTGTATCAACACACAACCAAGTATAACTCTAGAATTATCACAATAAACTACAAACTCATCTGAATCCTCTAGCAGAGTCAAAATTGGAATGAAGGTGAGTCAAGTCTTCAAATCCTAAAAACTCTTCTCGTAAGAATTGGACCACTAAAATTTGACTTTCTTCTGAGTCAGTCTGGACATCGAAGAAGCAATAGAGGAAAATCCCTCAACAAACCGCCTGTAGTAATCGGCTAAACTGAAGAAACTCCTAATTTCTAATGGAGAGATGGGTCTAGGCCAATTCCTAACTGCTTTGGTCTTTTGAGGATTAACCTAAATGTCTTCACCAAAGATGATATGACTGAGGAATGCTACTGATTTCAACCCAAATTCAAACTTGCTGAATTTAGTGAATAATTGGTGATCTTTGAGAGTCTGCATGACAATCCTAAAAATGGTATGCATGTTCATCTTCACTCTGAGAATAAATAGGGATGTCATCTATGAAGACTATAACAGACATGTCCAAGTACTGCTTGAACACCCTGTTCAATAATTCCATAAAAATCGTAGGAGCATTCATTAGTCTAAAAGTCATAATAACAAATTCAAAATAACCATACCAAGTTTTTAAGGCTACCTTCGGAATGTCACGCGCTCTAACTCTAAGCTGATGATAGCCGGATCTGAGGTCTATCTTTGAAAAACAATTGGCCCCCTGAAGTTGGTCGAACAAGTCATCTATCCTGGGAATAGGATATTTGTTTTTTATTGTGACTTTGTTCAACTGACGGTAGTCGATGCACATTCTGAGAGAGTCATCTTTCTTTCACAGGAAGAGAATTAGAGCACCTCATGGAGAGATGATGGGCCTGATAAAACCTTTATCTAAAAGATCATCCAACTATTGCTTAAACTCCTTAAGCTCAGTTGGAGCCATCCTGTAAGGTAGAATTAAAATAGGTTGGGTAGCTGGAGGGAGATCTATTTCGAAGTCAACTTCCCGCTCGGGAGGAACTCTGGGAAGATTTTTTGAAAACACTTATGGAAATTCATTAACCACTGAAACTAACTAAACAGTTAAGGTCACAGAATTTCAATCCTTAACCCGAATAAAATAATAGATGCAGTCTTTGGAAATTATTTTTCTGGCCTTAAGGTACTAGACAAACCAACCTACAAGCACTGAAGTACTACCCTTCCACTCTAAAATTGGCTCATATGGAAACGAAAATTGGACTACTCTGTTGCTATAATCAATAGAGGCATAGAAAGAGTGTAGCCAATCCATGCCAAGAATGATATCAAAATCTGTCATGTCTAACTCTACAAGATCAACTAAGGTGATTTTTTGAGAAATTGTGACTGGGCAATTTCTATATACCCGTCTGGTTACTAGTGAATCACCAACTGGAGTAAAGACTAAGAAAGGTTCTAAGAAGATTTCGAGATTAACACCAAATTCTACTGCTATATAAGGAGTCACAAAAAAAGTGTGGGTTTAGGATCTAACAATGCATAGACATGAATATAAAAGACCTGTAATGTACCAGTGACTATATCAGGAGATCCCACTTGATCATGTCGAGTCTGAAGGGCATAAATCTATTCTAATATTGTCCGCTAGCTGCACTAGATGAGGCACTATGCTGAGTCGGGCAACCTGCTGGAGCTGCTGAAGAGTTAGTATGATTCTGCTGGCGAGCATCCCTACCCCTCTGTGAAGCCATTAGACACTTCCTCAATCTATGACCTGGATTACAACACCCAAAAAAATTACCAATATCATCCATACACTCACCTTAGTGGTTCTTTCCATACTTCTTGCACACTTGGTGAGTACGACCACTAGTAACACTGCCTTGGGACTTAGAGCCTGGGGATCTATCCCGATTATACTGCCTGAACTTGGGCACTGGAGCACTAGCAAAAGATGGGGTTAGAGCTGAAGATTTTTTATGGAAATGAGAATGCTTACCATCATCTGACCACTACTGAGAAAAGTTAAAACTACCTGTTTTGGCCCTTTTGTTCTCCCTTTCTCTCTCCTAGATCTTTTTCTCCTCGATCTGTTGGGCATAAGTCATCAATATAGAGATGTCCATTTCCTTAACCAACATAGCAGTTCTATACTCTTTAACCATATCCTCAGAAACACCTGTCACAAACTTACTCATACGGGCTCTGAAATCAGCAACCATTATCGAAGCATACTTAGAAAGTTGAGTAAAGTTGAGAGAATACTTTTTCATACTCATGTTTCCCTTCTCCAAATTTATGAACTCCTGCACTTTGGCCTCCCTCAACTCAAGTGGGAAAAACCTGACCAGGAAAGCAGCAATAAACTCATCCCATTCTACTGGTCCTGCATCTATACCCCTACCCTCTTTTCATTTCTTACACCAAGTGTGAGCCACCCCTTTCAATTGATATTAGCCAAATCAGCACTCTCAACTAGAGTGACACCCATGATCTCAGTAACCCTCTGGATATCATCAAGAAACTCCTACGGATCCTCTTCAGTCTTAGAACTATGGAACTCAGGAGGATTCATCCGAGTGAAATCCCAGACTCTATCTATTATCGTGCTACCAGTAGGATTGATTGGGGAAATTACCTGCTGATTAGCCTGAGTGATCATGGCCTAAGCTAGCACTGTGAAAGCAGCCCTGAACTCAGCATAAGGGACGTGTTCATTTAAAGGGTCTATTGGAGCTGGTGGTGCTTGCTGATTTCCATTTCTGTTGCCATTTCTGTTCTCATTCATCCTTCTGGTGGTGCTTGTTGATTTCTATTTTTGTTTCCATTTCTGTTCTCGTTCATCCTTCCATTAGCCCTTCTAGGAGGCGTTTTCTATAAATGCGTAAAGCATGAGTTAGAAGAAGTTTTTAATAGAGTTCACACTCTATCACATGATATGAACATGAAAGAAGTGAAACTTTTACTAAAATATTGCATAGCCTCTCACTCATAAGTGTGGCATGCTTCACACCTATGAACAAGACTCTAGTTAATGTGGCTTTCAGACACCCGAGGACACTTTAAACCTAATACTCTCATACCAAGTTTTTCACAACCCGAGACTACCCCATAGTCGTAACATGGTGCTTAGAGTCCCAAGATAACCTATGGAATGGAATGACACAAAGAATACTAAAATAACTGATGAAATACTGAGCAAAATCTAAACTAAAATGATATGATCGTAAATAAAACCAACACTGAAAGTTAAGGCACTGTAGACATAACCAACATGCTGAAAATCTAACTGTCTAGCTGAAAACCCTCTAAATAAGATGAGTTGTTGGGACAAGCCCCCAACTAAATCTATCTGTCTGAAACTAAGAAAAAAACTAAAGAGAAATACTGATAATTGGTCCTCGAATGATAAGGACTCACCAAAACACTACTGTTGATATGATGTTGAATCATACTAGCCTCGAGCAAGATGCTGAATGTCAGAACCAGTATTATAAGATAATATAGTGCAAAGAAAAGTATGCATTCAGTACTTTGAATGTACTGAGCATGTGAGATATGCATAATAATCTATAAAGCTAAACATGATGAACATGAGATGCTAAACTGAATATGGAACTGATACATATAAGTTGATGCAATGACCAAGTAATAAATATGTAATTGAATAATAACATAATGAATAAATGAATACAAGGTCATGCAATGTCTGAGTCTGAACTGTGGAAGCTACTGTTAACTGACATACCTCAGTCTGAGCTAACCGGGGTCCAACATATAACCCCAGCTGGAAGTGTGCTCTATATATTTCCAAGGGTACGAGCACTGACTGACGTGGATAAACTAAATGAATGTCCAAAAGGACTAAGGTATCAAGTCTGGTCTAATGGGTGACCCTTTAGAACCTACATTGGTGCCATAGTTCTGGGACTTAGGGACTTCTAATAATCTCATCGTAACTGATGGGTAAGCCTTCATCCCTATGTCTGCTCGGTGTTAATTACTACTCCCAACTGAATACCAACTGATAACTGGATAGTTCAGTTAGAACGAATAACTAGCAAGCTCATAACACTGATATCTGACACTGAGATAATAGATACTTATCTGAAAAGTATTCTGCATCATATAACCATGGAGGAATGAGTATTCATTACATATTCATGAAATCATAGGTCATCGAGTATTCATAACCCACCATCTCTGAAGAATGCAACTAATCATGACAATACTATAATCTGAACGTCATAAGGAATTTCATAACTCAAGTCCAAAACCAGAAATTTATCAATATAATGATATTTCATAGTCATGAGTATGTAAAGATGATCAAATTCATGGGAAAATATATATTCATGATTTAGTTAATGCAAGAAACTGAAAGATAATTGAATTCACACTTTTCATGAAAATCCTAAGTTTGAAGAGTGAATTAAATTGAGATTTTGAAATAACTTAGGAACTCAATGGTTGGAAAGAAATCTAATGATGAAATCTCATATACCTAAAGGAAAAACCCTTGGTGAAATCTTTGGATTTGGGGCCTGAAGTGGAAGAACCCTTATTCTTGCCTTAGAGAAGAAAATTGCCTGTTTGCGTTGAATATTCTAAGTAGGCATTTCGACATAAATATTATTCACAATATTCTGGAATACGTTTTTACTTTATTCCGAAATATTTTTTTGTCCATCAAAACCAAAAACTTATTTCGGAATACGTTTTCACAATTTTTAATTTTTTGAAAAACACCTCTTGAGGTGTTTTCACTTTTTTTGCACCCAATTTTTCCTATCACTTTATAAAAAAGCACATCCAAAGTACAAAATATTTTTATAAACACTATGTCCAAACACAACTCCAACTCTATTTTTAATTTCAAAAATACCAAATAAAGTGAATACATTTTTGGTTTTCATGGCCAAATGGGTCCTAAATATCGCTTGATTTTTTGAGTAAATGGGGGATTTGAGGTAGCTAAGGCTTATTAATCAGCCTTAGGATAGCTTAAACAACATAGTTTTGGTGTTAAAAGAGTAAGAAAAGACCAAATAATCCTTTTAAAATCATCTGAAAAGCTGTTGGAATCAGTCCCGACGACACACGTGACGACTCGTAGGGTCTGGCTATGAGTTGTAGCCTGAGTCATAACCTAGGACTCAATTTTTTATTTCCTCTACTGTCCCAACGAGTCACCCGATGACTGGTGGGGTCTGAGTCGTCGCCACTGACAACTTTGATAGTGTTTCAGTAAAATGGTCATAACTTTTTACTCTGACACCGAATTTATAAATGGTTGGTAGCATTGGAAAGATAATTCAAATACCTTAAATTTGGTGGGTATTAATACACCTAACTTTTCATATAATAGGAGAAATAGTTGTTTGAATTTGATCTAAGAAGAATCTTATACTAAAACTTAGCCAGAAAAAAAAAATTCAACTCAACTTTGGGTTAGGGACTCATTATGATCTTAAATATCATCTAATACTCATGTAATTCTTATGTATGGTTATTTATGCACTTGAATAGTGGTTTTGATCTTAGCTTGAATTTTTTGGGTGTTACATCAATCTGCATAACAATTGGTATACGATTGCATGTCTACTGTATTTTTGCCTTCATGTCTACGTCATGGATGTTGAATATTTTACTATCTTTTCTTCTTCATGGATACGAGATGGATGTTACATAGTTACTCTCTTTTTTACCTTTGTGGTTATGCAATGAATGTTGCATATTTATTATTTTTTGCCTTTGGAGCTATGACTCAGAGTGTTTTGCCTATACCACATGTATCGAATTCAGGTATTTTACCTACACCATACGTATAAAATTTGGGTGTTTCACCTATACCATATGTATCAAATCGGAATGTTTTGCCTACATGGACATTTCATTTTATTTCATTTATTATCATTTACTTGTTTAGTGGGAAGAGGTGTTGACGGATGGGTAAAGAGCCTTTGGGGATACTTATAGTTATTGCTACTAATGGTGTGTCATTCATAGTGAGGATGGATAAGGATGGTTGTTGGTTCTGTTCGAGTTACGTTTGGTGTTACTATGGTTTTGGTTTCTATTATACTATTTAATTATTATGTCGCCTTACATACTCGATACATTATTTTGTATTGATACCCCATTGCCTAGGGGTGTTGTATTCATGCTTGCAGGTTATTAGGTAGATAGGGATCCTCACTGTGCATGGTCAAGTTTATCTAGTGGTTGGTACGCTCCATTCTTTCCAAAATTATTGTTTTGGAGTCTTTGTTTGCTTTGTATAGTTGATGGATATGTTAGGTCCTTTCCCAACTAGATGTTAGCAGTTTTTCATAATAGAGGCTATAGACGTCTTCTGGTAGTTAGTTGTAGCCATGTTGTTTGTGTTGTTAGTTGTTGTTTTTATACAGTTGTCTAGGCGTCTTTCTATTGTATGTTTGATATATTTGAGTTTTTTCCTGCATTTCTTTTGGTTTGTTCTTGCTTAGATAGCCCACTTGTGTTATTCAGTTTGATTTTAGTTGGTTTGCTCAGTCGAGTGAGGCATCCGATGTCGGTCGATCCTCCTCAAATTTGGAGCATGAGAAAGTTGGTATTAGGGCATAGTCTTAGGGAGTCTACAAGTTGTGTCTAGTAGAGTCTTATTTTATGGGTGTGTAGTGCACCATTTATAATTAGTAGGCTATAAGGCATTTAGGATGGCTTGCTGTTCTTTTATCTTCCAGATAGTGTTATAGAGCTGAGTCATAAGAGTTGGGTTACTAAAATTGTGTGATAGAGATTCACAGTCATTAGACCTCATGCCGACGTCAATTCTAATTCTAGGTGCCACAATTTAGGAGGGGTGAGTGGGTGATAGGTGCCATCATAATTTGAGTTTTGGGTCGTGAAAAGTTTCAATATGACAGAGCTTGTTGAGATCTCTTTATTTTTATCATCTTTGGATACCTAAACCTTTCTCAAGGTTTTATGAAGTATTATGTCGTGGTGCTCAATTAAAGCACTTGCCTTATTATCATAACCATTTTGATAATTTTCTCTTCTCCAAGTTATACCTTTGGAACTATTGATCTGTCACGCGTGCTATAGACCCTATCCTTCAAAGACTTCTCATTGGAGAATTTGCAGCTGGATTATAATATAGAGTCAGCAAGTGAGTCTGACAATTGACTTGAATTATCTTTTGAACTAGGATCACACCAATGATAATTCATTACATATAAATTCTTTTCCAACTGCTTAACATCTCTCCCCTTAATGTTAGAAAATCTAACATTTATTCTTAACCTTATTTGAGGATGCATTGTTGTGCTTGGTGGATCAATTGAATCATTGATGTGTCATGGTTACATGGAACTTTTGATGCTTAAAACAAGGAAAATATGCAATAACTTGGGTTTGTTTTGTTGGTATGATGTGGTTTCTGTACTACTTTGCAGGAAAACAGGGTTTAAAGGCAAAATGATCAAAAAGGAAGAATCAAGCCCAAGAACGAAGTGTCTGAAGATGAAAATGAGTCAAGTTCCAAAGGGATTACATGTCACCTGAGTTTCACGACAGGACTCACGCCACGTGAGTCCACCTACGTGGCATGACTTGCTGGCATGAGTCCACTTCAGAGATTCAAGAAAAAATCCTGATTTCCACGACACATGTCACGTGCCATGACTTGGATCCACGACACCAAGTCAAGACACCGTGAAAGTTACCAACTCTGTTCTCCTATTTTGTTTTGGATAGGACTAGTTTTGTATCTATAAATACCCCTATGTAGTCTAGGTGGGGGAGTTGGTCAATATACTATTTTTGAGAGTTATTTCATACAGTTTAAGACATATTCTTGGTTTTGTAGTCACAAACCCTAACTTGAGTTTTATTGATAATTGAAATTTTGGTTTTTCTTCATTATTGTGAGTTCATGACTATGTTTTCATCTTTGAATTCTTCTTGCGTTCTTGCATCTATGAGTAGCTAAACCCATCAACTAGGGTTGTGTGAACCATGAGGAATTAACAAAACCGGTTAAGTGCAAGGCAATTCTATACCATTGTGTATGCATGTATTGTTGTTTCCTTCGTTGTGATTGATTTTCTAACGATTGCAAATGTTAGGAACCCGCCTGTATTCTAGACTTGCTCGAGAGAGAGGTAAAGATTGGGAAAAGGAGATAACAACAGATATTTGAAGCTATCAACCTTCATCTAATAACTTGAGCCTTAGCGGGAATAGTTATTTGAGGTCCAGGACAAGGGTTAGTAGTGCGACACTCGGAGACCGAGAGGAGAAGAGTGAAATTCGTCTAATGAAAAGTCGAGAGACAGTTAGATGAACATATCTTGTCAGATTTTGCATGCCAAACAGCGGGACGGTTTTGCTAACACGTACAACCGGTGGAGTTAAGGAATCATTGGGGATCACAGTCCTAGTGTATCTCTCTTATTATTTACAAACTCGATACAACCAGAAATTGTTACTGGCACTTTTTATTCACAAAAATCCCCCAATTTTACTTACTTTCCAATTACTCCATCTAGTATTCTGAAAAAGTTTGACCTATTCCCTGTGGGATCGACCCCAACCTAGTTGGGTTCTATATTTGACAAGCGACCGCGTTATACTTCTTAGGAGGCATATTTTGTGCGACATCAAATTTTGGCGTCGTTGCCGGGGAATACGGTTACGAAGTTGATTGTTACTGGTTGGAGCTGATTGGTTTTTGTTTTATATACTTTTGTGGGCATACGCCGGTGTATGCCAAACACTAGGAGTCAAGGCAATCCCCTGATTCCACTTGATCGGGAAATTGAAAGGACTGTTAGAGCTAATCGAAGGATGGTAAATACTGAAGGAGTTCAAGATCCCGCAGCTGTGGGAGACATTCGTCACCAACCAATTCAGCCAGTTGGTCATGAAACAGCGGAACAAACTACAGCTCAACTGACACGAGAAGAGCAAGCTAGACAAGCTGCTCTTAGGCAAGCAGATAGAGATAATCGAGCCATGTAAGAAGCAGCTCAGTGTCTGGCTGAGTCTGAAGAGCAACAAAGAAGGCGTAGAGCACAACCGAGTCCATATGTGTCCGTTTATGATGATCCTGAAGAAAACGATTTAGCTTATCTTGAGTTGGTTGAGACTGGTGCTATCGTTCCACCTAAGTTACCTCCGGGCACTAAGTTTGATAATACTAGTGCCATGATTCATTTGCTAAACTTAAAGGGTGTGTTTGCCGGTCTTTCTACTGATGATCCAAACATGCACGTGATGAATTTTGTGGGATTCTGCACTTCTTACAACTTGCCTGGAGTTAACCAGGAGGCAATTCGATTGACACTGTTCCCATTCTCCCTAACAGGAGAAGCAACATTATGGCTAGCAGAATTACCACGAGGTTCTATCACTAACTGGCAAGACTTGAGGAATCAATTTCTAGAAAGATTTTTTCCACCATCTAAGATGTTACTGTTGAAAGATGAGATTTATAATTTCAGACAGCTTCATGCTGAAGCACTTTATGAGACATTGCTGAGGTTCAAGAAGAAACTGCAGAATGTACCGAATCATAGGATGAGTGGTAGAAATTTACTTGAAATTTTCTACAGGGCTTTGAATGAAAACACTAAGGCCGTAGCAGATACTATCACTGGTGGAGCGTTCATAAGTCTGAGATAGGAGCAATCTTCAGAGATATTAGATCGCATCACTAAGACCAACCAAGGGTAGCATACTCGGGAGGCAGATACGCCTGTTGGCACATATGCTATTGGAGCCTCGGCAGCACAAAGAGATTTGGATGAATCTGTGGATCAAGAGGTCACTCAGTTGAGGACAAAAATTGGTCTTCTGGCTAAACAGATAGTGGCCAGAGATGCAGAAAAGGTGCATGCTGTAGGTGCACAAGGTAAATCGGCTAGACACGATGATAGTGAGTCTGATGAAGAAGCGAAGTACTTAGATCAAGAAGTGGTGGGTTTCCGAGCCAAGGGACAAGGGTCTAATCAAGACTCTCGGAACTCAAGGCAAAGGAATCAGGGTCAGAACTATTATGGAGATAACTACAACAAGTTGAGATATAGAGATAGAGAAAGAGATCGTGATGGTGAATGGAGGCGGAAAGATGATTATAGAGAGAAGAATGACCGTTATGTACCACCTGGAAGACGTGATGAAGAGTCTGGAAATTCAAGGATGGAGGCCCTTCTAAATAAACTGGTCAAAGGAGCGGAGAGTCAGGAACAATGCTTGAAGGAGATTAGGACGGACATTTCAGGCATCAGTCAGAAAGTGGAGTCCCATTCTACAACCATTAAACAGTTGGAGCAACAATTCGGGCAAATTTCTTTGGCTCTAAATCAACGTCAGTCGGGCACCCTTCCAAGCAACACAATACAGAACCCTAAAAATGATAGTCATTGTCTCACCATTACTACTAGAAGTGAGAAGTGCAAGACAGATCCACCTATTCCTGCCAATAGTAGTATGACTAATAAACCAGCGGTTATTGATGTTAAAGCTGAGTTAGAGTCAGATAATTCAAAGGGCGACACAGTTCTGAATTGTCATGATGAAAGCAATAATGCAGAAACTGAAAAAAGGAAGGAGAAGGAGATACCACAAGTGTTTAAAACTATCCCACGACCTCCTCCTCCCTTTCCTCAAAGATTAAAGAAGAAGGCTGAAGAAGGAAAATATCAGAAGTTCATCACAATGTTAAGGGAGCTGTCAGTAAACATCCCTCTTGTAGAGGCATTGGAGCAGATGCCAGGCTATGCGAAGTTTATAAAAGACTTGGTGACAAGGAAGAGGAATGTCAGTTTTGAGCCAGCAGATAACATACATCACTGTAGTGCAGTTGTTTCACGCTCCCTAGTTGAAAAGAAGGAGGATCTAGGAGCATTCACCATTCCGTGTACTATCGGGTCCTATGACTTTGCTAAAGCCCTGTGTGATTTGGGCGCCAGCATCAATTTAATGCAATTAGCAGTTTTCAAATAGTTCGGGTTGGGAGCACCAAAACCAACCTCTATGAGACTCCTCATGGCTGATAGGACCGTGAAGAAGCCAGTGGGCATTCTATATGATGTATTGGTAAAGGTTGCGTCATTCATCTTTCCGACTGACTTCATAATTCTTAACTGTGAGGTTGACTTTGAGGTTCCCATCATATTGGGGAGACCATTTTTGGCCACTGGTCGTGCATTGGTTGACATGGAATCAGGATATCTGAAATTCAGATTGAATGATGAACAAGTCACTTTTAACGTTTGTCGTTCAATGAAGCAGCCAAAACACAAGCAGGTGATTTCAGTGATAGATGTGGTTGATGATAGTGATATTGTTGTATCCCTAGAAGAAAGGGTGGGGGTAGAACCTCTTGCAACCGTGATTATGAATTTTGGTGAAAATTGATGAGATGGTGGGTGCACTCGCTGGAAAAGGGGCATACACTTATGCTCCAAAGAAACTGGATCTCAATTTGAAGAATAGGGCAACTCCTCCAGCTCATCCATCTATTGAGGAACCTCCAGTCTTAGAGCTTAAGGCTCTTCCGTCCCACCTTCGCTACACTTTCTTGGGAGCCAATAATACCTTGCCTGTGATTATTTCTGCTAAACTGGTGTATTGGCAATTAGAAGCTTTGGTTTCAGTACTGAGAAGATTTAAAAGGGCCATTGGTTGGTCCATTGCTGATATCATAGGTATTCCACCAGGCATTTGCACTCATAAGATCCAGCTTGTTCTAGAATGTATACCTAGCATTGAGCACCAGCGTCGTCTCAACCCGCCAATGCAAGAGGTGGTAAAGAAAGATATTATCAAGTAGTTAGATGCAGGAGTGGTTTACCCTATTGCTGATAGCAAGTGGGTAATCCCAGTCCAATGTGTTCCTAAAAAGGGAGGAATCATTGTGGTTCCAAATGACAAAAATGAGTTGATTCCAATGAGGCCGGTGACTGGGTGGAGAGTGTGCATGTACTATCGAAAGCTAAATTCATGGACTGAGAAAGATCATTTTCCTATGCCATTCATGGACCAAATGTTAGACCGTCTTGATGGTAGAGGATGGTATTGTTTTCTTGATGGTTATTCAGGGTATAATCAAATTTTTATTGCCCCCGAAGACCAAGAGAAGACCACTTTCACTTGTCCATACAGTACATTCGCATTCAAAAGGATGCCTTTCGGTTTGTGTAATGCGCCGGCCACTTTCCAACGCTGCATGATGTCCATTTTTTCCGACATGGTGGAAGACACTATTGAGGTCTTTATGGATGATTTTTCTGTTGTGGGAGACTCGTTTGAAGGCTGTTTGGCTCATCTTGCGAATGTGTTGCAAAGATGTGAGGAGTGCACCTTGGTACTGAATTGGAAAAAATGTCACTTTATGGTCAATGAGGGCATCGTATTGGGGCATTAGATTTCAAAGAATGGTATTGAGGTGGATAAGGCGAAGATTGAAGTAATTGAGAAGCTACCCCCACCTATCTCTATAAAAGGTATCTGAAGTTTCTTATGCTGGTTTTTATAGAAGATTCATCAAGGACTTCTCCAAGATTTCACACCCATTATGCAAACTTTTGGAGAAAGAGGTGAAATTTGTGTTCGATGAAGCATGTCTAAAAGCATTCGAGTGTCTGAAGGAGAAGTTGGTGTCAGCCCATATTATTTTGTCACCAGATTGGACTAAGCCTTTTGAGGTTATGTACGATGCTAGTGGAGTGTCTTTGGGTGCAGTCCTTGGGCAAAGACGTGAAAATATACTACATCCAATTTACTACGCTAGCAAAGTGCTTAATCCAGCCCCAAAAGAATTACACTGTGACTGAGCAGGAATTGTTAGTTGTAGTATTCGCTTTTGAGAAATTCAGATCTTACTTGATATGCACGAAAGTTATTGTGCATACAGACCATGCAGCTCTAAGATATCTCATGGCGAAAAAGGATGCTAAGCCAAGACTGATTCGGTGGGTACTTCTATTGCAAGAGTTTGACTTTGAAGTCAAGGATCGTAAGAGGACCGAAAACTAAGTTGCGTACCATCTATCACGCCTCAAAGATGAATCCATGCTTAAATTGAAGGATGATCTTGAGATTAATGACACTTTTCTGGATGAGCAAGTACTGGCAGCATCCCAAGACTTAATCCCTTGGTTTGCTGATTTTGCCAACTTTTTAGCAAGTGATCTAGTTCCAGAAGATATGACGTATCAGCAGAGAAGAAAGTTCATGCATGAGGTAAGAAAATTCTTCTGGGATGAGCCATATTTGTTCAGAGTGTGTGCTAATGGTATAATTCGAAGAAGTGTCCCAGAGGTCGAAATAATGAACATTTTGGAGGCATGTCACTCATCTTCAGTTGGGGGTCATCATGGAGGTGCGAGGACTACCCATAAAATCTTGCAATGTGGGTACTATTGGCCCAGTATTTACAAAGATGCTCATGATTTTGCCCGTGCTTGCGACCAATGTCAAAGGCAAGGGAATATTTCACGTAGACACGAACTTCCCATGACTACTATTCTTGAGCTTGAATTGTTTGATGTGTGGAGAGTTGACTTTATGGGTCCTTTTGTGAGCTCGCATAGAATAAAGTACATCTTGGTAGCTGTTGACTATGTTTCTAAGTGGGTGGAGGCAATTGCGCTTCCTAATAACGAAGGGAGAAGTGTCACAGCTTTCTTGAAAAAGAACATTTTCTCACGATTTGGGACACCTCGAGTTATTATTAGTGATGGATGATCCCACTTTTGCAACCGTCTATTTAAGGTCCTTCTTGAAAAATACGGTGTAAAACATAAGGTGGCCACACCTTACCATCCGCAAACAAGTGGGCAGGTTGAGGTATCAAATCGTGAAATCAAGTCCATCTTAACGAAAATAGTTAATGCCAATAGGACTAATTGGGCTCGTAAATTGGATGATGCGTTATGGGCATATTGGACAGCTTTCAAAACACCAATTGGTGCATCACCATATCAGTTGGTTTTTGGAAAAGCTTGCCATTTGCCCATCGAACTGGAACATAAAGCTTTGTGGGCATTGGAGAGGTTGAATTTAGACTGGAATGAAGCGGCTCAACTGATACTGGAGAAGATGAATGAGATGGATGAATTTCGTCTCTGGGCTTATGAAAGTTCAGCATTATATAAAAAGAAGATGAAGTTGTATCATAATCGTCGAATTGAGAACCGTGAGTTTCATCCGGGAGATTTAGTGTTACTGTATAATTTCAAGCTTCGCGTGTTTGCTGGAAAACTAAAGTCCAAATGGTCCGGCCCATTCACGGTAGTTAGGGTATTCTCACATGGTGCTATTGAGCTGAAAAGGGCAGATAATGTTATATTCAAAGTAAATGGACAGCGGGTGAAGCATTATGTGGGAGTTACGGAAGATATTAAGACCGTTGAGGATCTTGAGCTTGATGAAGTCTAAGTAGTCAAGCGAGCCATGTCGTGCCGCGACGTTAAATCAGGCGCTTCATGGGAGGCAACCCATGGGCTAGTTGGTGAAGTTTGAGTATCCAATTTAGCCGTGTCATGCCGCTACATTAAATCAAGCGCTGCTTGGGAGGCAACCCAAGATTTTGTTAGATTGTGATCTGAGCATTGGAGAAGCAGTAGGAACGTCACAAAATTTACCTGCATTGGTTCAGTACAATAAAGACAAATCGTGTCACTACCCACGACACGTGAGTCAACTCACGACTCGTGGATGGTGTCATGAGAATCAGAGACAAAATTCATCTTTCTGAAACTGACCTACGACAGAGAACCTACGAGGTGTGAGTCCTCACACATCTCGTGGGTTGTATCATGTAAATCAGAGGCAGGATTCATCTTTTAGGATCCCAATTACGATAGTGTCCCACGAGACGTAAGTCAACCCACATCTCGTGGGTGATATCGTGGAAATTAGAAGAAGATTTCAGAACACAGTATCCCATTCACGTCAGGTCCCACGTGACGTGACTCCAACACACGTTGCGTGGGTTGTTCCGTGAAACATAGTTCTGCAGATGACAACCAAATTTGACCCAACCCGATCCGAATTTTCTAAAATCAAACCGGACCCATTCTTCTTTACCCGATTTAAAACCGACCTAATCCCTTATTTCCCCCACTTTCAAAATCATCTTTTCCTCCTAATTCCCCATCTTTCTCTATTACGACCCCCACCACCTCATTCACGAAAATTCGATCCCCACAACCAAACCAAACCCTACTCCAAACAAAATTACCCACAATAATCCGAACCCATTAACCCTAGTACCCATAAATTCGAAAATCCGATCCACAAACCCACACCCGACCAAATTCGACCCTATAACCAAAAAAAAAAAATCCAACCCAAAACCCGTACCATGCCTCCTAAATCAAACCCCAAAAGTGCCCATCTTGATGCCTCATCCCGGATTCGCACCAAAAATTCGGATGTCCCGACCCATCTACGTGATGAACCGACTGAGTCTGAGAAAAGTGGGTCCGTAAAGGAGTTTGATATTAGCCATGATGATACTGCTTTGGTACCTCGGGCCACGAGGTTACAGACACGAGCCCAAGAGGCTGCCCAGGCAGCAATTCAGCCGACCCCACCACCTGTCGAGCCAGTTGTCCAGGATGAGTCCTCTGAGTTCGCCCCCCAGTCTGATGAGGGGGAGGATGCTTCTGGGTCAGGATCTGCGGATGATGCTATGGGTCAGGGTACGTCTGCAGATGATGCTACGGGTCAGGGTACATCTGTGGCGGAGGCTACAGTCTCTCTTTCCGATATTGGTATCGAGAGTGCCCCGGTTCCTGCACAGAGTAGGAATGTTCAGCGGTGGTGTGTGTAGGGCATGCGTACTATTTATGATCGAGATATTGAGCTGACGGAGCGAGGTATATGTCGGAGGAGCATTATGGAGGAGCCCCAATATCGGGTGGAGGAGTTGAGGACATTGCTTGATATTTGGCCTATTTTTGAGCAATATGGCTTGGGTTGGATGGCGCAGCCTTCTGGTCGTTATAGCTCAGAGTTGGTCCGAGAGTTTTATGCCTCCTATGCTGCGTCGGTTGGCTTGAGCACCCCTGTTGGGCAGCGATATCTTTTGCATCCAGTGCTGACTCATGTCATGGTTCGCGGTACCCGAGTTGACATTTTGAAAGAGACCATTCACCGTTTCCTATTTGGGGTTGACCGTCCACTTTCGGTTTCGACAGCTGAATTTGATCACAGGATGGACATGGTCAGAGATAGAGTCCAGATGAGAGATGCGGAGCAGAAAATGGAGCTGATTAAATGGATTGCAGGGTACATAGCCGAGGAGGGTGTAGCGGCTAGTTGGGTGACTGGGAAGCTGGACATCTAAAAGTCCACGCTTCATTTTGCTGGTCGATTCTGGTGGTCCGTGGTTCAGCATAGGTTGGGTCCAACCAATGCTGACAACTCACTCACCATGGACAGGGCTGTAGTAGTATCCAGCATCTTAGATGGTTATGAGATTCATTTTGCAAGGTACATCGTCCGGGAGATCCACAAGCGGGCTTTCAGAGATCACACAAGTATACCCTTCCCATGCCTGATCCAGGGACTGTGTGATAGGGCAGGGGTGGCCAGGATACCTGTCATCGATCATTCTATAGAGGTGACCCGTATAGCGGATATTGGTATGATGCAGCAGCGGGGGTCACACCCCATTCTTCCACGTGGGTCACAGCCGTCTGAGTCATCAGGCGCAGCCTTGGATGAGCCGAGTAGTGCTCCTTTGCCTGTTCCTGCACCAGTTAGGGTACCTGTACAGACTGAGGGTGCTGGCCCTATTGATGATGGGGCACCCAGTACTAGTGCCCCACCGCCTCTGTCTGGGATGATTTCAGTTTCTAGGGATTTTCTGCAGCAGTTGGTTGATAGGAAGACGGAGATGTTTGAGCGACATACCCATACTGAGACCCAGATGGCTAAGTTGGTATCCCAGCTTAAGCCTTGGGTTAGATCTACAGTAGAGGCTGCGGAGGCTAGGGTAGAGGCATGGATGAATGCAGTAATGGACCAGTTTATGAGAGGTTTGCATGGGCGGATTGATAGTTTTGAGGCACATATGGCCTCCCGATTGAGTATCGCATCAGGCCCTGAGATAATCAGCTTGACCCAGGAGGTGGATGCCTTGAGAGAGGAGGTTCGGGCATTGGCCTCGAGTAGCACGCCTATTATACCATCTATGCCTGCCCAGTCCTTCGTTCAACCAGCCTTTGAGGTTGATTTGTTTGCTGATGAGGAGTCTCCGATGGATAGAGGAAAGCAACCCCGCAGTTCGGAGGATGGGGGTGCGAGTGATGCTGAGTACGAGAGTGACCTGCGGAGGGAGGTTAAAGCCTCTCAGGTAGAGTACCATGCGACCCAGATTGAGGCAGAGTAGAGGGCACGTGGTGCATCTGCTAGCCAGACAGTCCCTCCACCGGATGCACCTTCTCCCATACAGTCTAATGATTCCGCTGCTGGCGGGCCCACTTCTGGCGCTTAGTGCACCACAGGTATGTTTTCACTCCCTTGCATTATATTTATATCTATGCATTGAGGGCAGTGCACAATGTTTAGTTGGGTATGGGGTGTACCACCACTTGGGGGGTTTTGTTGTCGTGTGTCTTTTCCCCCGAGTGTGCTATCATAGTAGAATCGGCATGTTTAGGAAATGTTATTGATGTGTTTTTGTGTTTCGTGCTACATTAGGAGAAAATGAGGGAACTATAGTGCAGTCCAGTTTTGAAAGATTTTTATGTGTTTTGAATGTTAAGGATACCCCTCCTAAAAAAATTTTTGTTATTGTGTGTAGCATGCTTGTGTGAGACAGCTGTTGGACCTTGTTATGGCACTAGGATTATAGGCAATTAACTGTAGCTAGCATTGCATGAACCGGATAGGTAGTAAGTTGATAATACAACCCTGTGCTATGTGTGTGTGAGGTCACTACTTAGTCAACTATGTGTGTACGATCCAGAACTTGCCCGGTTAGTCTTGCCTGAGTTAAAGGATAGGGATTAGGAAAGGATCATAGGCCATTTTTGAATAAAGTCCACTTTTAGCCTAAATGCCAGACCAAAGGAAGAAGTATCCCTTGATCCCAAATTTTGAGCCATAATCGTCCTCTTTCTTTCATTAGCCTATTCACCTTCCCATTTTAATTACAACGAACCTTTCTTGGCCCTGGTCCCTCCTTGGACACTATGTACCTCAACTCAGGCAAATCGCCTAAGTTAAGGGTGGCTATTATAGGGGTGCGTAGATTGAGTTGGGTATGAAGAAGGATTAATAAAAGAAAAAGAGAAAACAAGATTTGGGTGTGAAAAGAAAAAAAAATAATAAATTGAAAAAGAAAAGAAAAAAATAATAAATAAATAGTTGTGTTGGGAAGTTTGATAAAAATCACACCCAAAATCTGAAAATAAAAGAATGGAGAATAAGGGAGAATAAAAATGAAAAAGGTTGGAAGTTGGAGCCAAAAATAGTGTAGCGTCAAGGAGGGTTGAGTCACCATACCCATATGCACCATACCCGTCCCTAAGCCTACATTACAAGCCGAGCGAAGTCCTATAGTGATCCTAGTCCAACTGTCCGAAAGCGAAGGAGTAGAAAATAAGGGCAAGCCTATGGAATTCCATACACACTGTGTTGACTTCTTTGAGAGCGTGAGTGTTTTGACCTCGTCCCTACGATGATATTCATTAATATACTGTGAGTGCATGGAACTTCTTTGATTGTGAGAGCACATGGTTTGCATAATTAGCTGCTAGTTGTTCGAGAAATGTCAAATTGCATATATGTTTAGTTGCTTGTACATTAATCTGGTGCCATCACTTGATCCCTTCTGTATCATGATACTATGTTGCTTATATACACACTTTGGTTTTGCTTTGAAAATAGGAGGGCCGAAAAGGTTTTTGTCAAAAGCAACGAGTAGACTGCCATAGGTCCCTTAGGTTTCTCTTAGTAAGCATTGTGTTTGTGTATTTTTATTTTGTTCGCCTGAGGACATGCAAACGTTCTAAGTTGAGGGTGTTGATGTGCCATGGTTACATGGCACTTTTGATGCTTAAATCAAGGAAAATATGCAATAACTTGGGTGTGTTTTGTTGGTATGATGTGGTTTCTGTCCTACTTTGCAGGAAAACAGGGTTTAAAGGCAAAATGATCAAAAATGAAGAATCAAGCCCGAGAACGAAGTGTCTGAAGATGAAAGAACAAGAATCTGCACCTGAGTGTGATCCACGACACTACTCACGAGCCGTGGTTACCACTCACGAGTCGTGAGTGGCTGTCGTGAGTCAAGTTCCAGAGGGATTACATGTCGCCTAAGTTTCACGACAGGACTCACGCCACGTGAGTCCACCTACGTGGCGTTACTTGCTGGTGTGAGTCCACTTTAGAGATCCAAGAAAAAAGCCTGATTTCTACAACACATGTCACGTGCCGTGACTTGGTTCCACGACACCAAGTCAAGACACCGTGAAAGTTGCCGACTCTGTTCTCCTATTTTGTTTTGGATAGGACTAGTTTTGTATCTATAAATACCCCTATGTAGTCTAGGTGCGGGAGTTGGTCAATATACTATTTTTGAGAGTTATTTCATACAGTTTAAGACATATTTTTGGTTTTGTAGTCACAAACCCTAACTTGAGTTTTATTGATAATTGAAATTTCAGTTTTTCTTCATTATTGTGAGTTCATGACTATGTTTTCATCTTTGAATTCTTCTTGCGTTCTTGCATCTATGAGTATCTAAACCCATCAACTAGGGTTGTGTGAACCATGAGGAATTAACAAAACCGGTTAAGTGCAAGGCAATTCTATACCGTTGTGTATGCATGTATTGTTGTTTCCTTCGTTGTGATTGATTTTCTAACGGTTGCAAATGTTAGGAACCCGCCTGTATTCTAGACTTGCTCGAGAAAGAGGTAAAGATTGGGAGAAGGAGATAACAACAGAGATTTGAAGTTATCAACCTTAATCTATAACTTGAGCCTTAGCGGGAATAGTTATCTGAGGTCCAGGACAAGGGTTAGTAGTGCGACACTCGGAGACCGAGAGGAGAAGAGTGAAATTCGTCTAATGAAAAGTCGAGAGACAGTTAGATGAACATATCTTGTCAGATTTTGCATGCCAAACAGCGGGACGGTTTTGCTAACACGTACAACCGGTGGAGTTAAGGAATCATTGGGGATCACAGTCCTAGTGTATCTCTCTTATTGTTTACAAACTCGATACAACCAGTAATTGTTACTGGAACTTTTTATTCACAAAAATCCCCCAATTTTACTTACTTTCCAATTACTCCATCTAGTATTCTGAACAAGTTCGACCTATTCCTTGTGGGATCGACCCCAACCTAGTTGGGTTCTATATTTGACAAGCGACCGCATTATACTTCTTAGGAGGCATAGTTTGGGCGACATCAATCATACTCATATATTTAAAATTTTGGAGGATAATTATTTGGTTCCTAACCCGAAATCAATTATGATATGAGAACCTTGTTCGCTTGATGCATACAAGTATTGTTATTTGTTAAACAAAACTCATCTCATACCAAATTTTAATTGGGGGTTTTATTCTCATAGACAATGGTTTAGCTATAATTGGAAGCATACAATTTCTGCATAAACCAATTTGGATATAAACCAGCATTATCAACATAATTTTCTAGTTGAAACCGTGCTCTTTACTTAATAATTTGAGTAAACAACCTAGCAAAAACCAAACTGCAAGTTGATATCACATGCACATGTGACCAGACCATAGATGCATCTATTTAATTATATAATAAAAAATAATCAACATGGCAGGTGAACGAGTCTATGTTCACCTAATTATATGTTTCAAAGATTTAGGGAACACAAAACCTTAGCTGGTATGATCAATTTACCACGAGAACAAGCTGCACAAAAGAATTCAAGAAGAACTTTCTATTTCCTCAATATATAACAACATGAATTATCAATTATTTTTACATCACATTTAAACCAGATGGTCAATCGCTCATGCCAACTGATATACTTTCTATAAGCTTTTATTTTACTATCTCATGTGATTCCATCACTAAGCCCATATTTGTGTACTATAAATAAGAAAAAAAGACGGGCACCCTTTTATATAAATATCTATGACCAAAACCTTTATAGGAAAGAATCATCTTTTGTCTTTTACTTTGGTAGTTCATGATAACGCATGCTCTAATATTTGTGACGTACTATAAGTACGTGACCATTGACCTTTGTGCCAAAGTAGAATTTCTTTATTTCTCTCAAACCTCCTATAAAGGTGAGCTGTCACGCTTATTCAACCATACATGAGCATGTTTTTATCCATAACTTTTATTATATCTTGAAATATTCACTTTCAAAAATGGACATGCGTTCACCATGCTTATCACAAGTCACTTTCTCTTCGAGGAATGGATTAACTCATTATACGTGCTTGATAAATTTCGTCAAGCTCATTGTCATGCCTTAACATTTATCATATTTATATGACACACCTCAACATCACCTTAAAAGTTCAAGTGCATCACCACTTTATATTCTTTTATTCTGATGGAGAATTTATAAAACTTATCAAATTAGATCGCATGACAGCAACATGCCTAATGACCTTTCTGATACGGGTACGGTTAGCTTGGAGCACATTAGGAGGGGCTTTCACATATGGGATGATAGCTTGGAGCCCGGAGAAAGCCATGGAGCAATAAATACACAAGGCCATGAGCGATCAAGATGTCATTTGGGAAATCAAGAAGAACCATTGTGGGTTATTTCCTAAATAGTCATTTTTGGGGCTTTTTTTTTAATAGTCATTTTTTTTACTTAGATTTTGATGAATTGAGAATATTGCTCTTTGAGAGTATTTTAGGGTGGAATCCCTTTAGGAGTAGTTGTAGTATTATTGAGGTTAGTGATGAGTGGATTCCCATTGTTGATCTAAAACTCCTTTAACCTTGATTTTCATAATTGAGTTACTCATTTGTGGATTCATTTTTGTTTCTCAATTGCTCTAATATCAAGTCTCTTCTCCCTTGGTTAAATCACTAATCAATTAGCCCTTCTTTCTTCTATTCTCATCTCCAATTTCTCATCTATCTTTAATTTTGTATTGAATTCCGCATTTTGAAATTCGATTGGATTCACCCCTAATCGGGATGGTTATCATTTTCATATCATTTTGATGGAACAAATTACATTCACATTTTGAAGGACTATTTGGAGAACCCATATTGTTCGTCATGTTAAAATTATCACAATCATGACTGTATTATTATTTTGTCCTTCATACATTCAACCACTTGTCTTCTTTCAGATATATTATGCACTGCTACCACATTCACGTATAGAAGAATGAAACAAATCAATTAGATGAGTTCCATGACCTTTTATCAAACGCACAGTTTGCCTTAGTCATCATTATATTATCATTATGGAGTATTAGGACTTAAACCCATCATCTTACCCATATAATGGTGTCTTATGCTATAAATCGATGGAATTCAAACTCAATATCTAATATTACCACGATGCACTGGGACTTTTAACCGATGTCTTATCCTCTTGCACGATGGGACTTGAATCCACCATCTTATCCTCAATCGATAACATAATAGGCCAAAGTGCACCGAAATTCATCTTTGAAGCTTTAAAAATATTACTACCGTTTATTGTTACAAATTATTTCTTAAAAGGCCAATAAAAGAAAAAAGAAAAACATGTTATTAATGACCCGTTGGTGCTAAGATATTCAAGAAAACATAACTTACGTCGGACCATCCATCAGAATTATGCAACAGAAAATAATAAAATCCATTGAAATAAATTTTACCGGTAAAATAAAAACTGAAATTATGCAATAGAAAATAATCAGCCCCATTGAAATAAATTTTAGTATTTACACGAAAAACATTTTAGGAGCTGTAGAAGGTTTTAACTCACAGATGGTCAACATGTACGTCAAATCAATGAGAAGTTAGCGTTTAATTTAGACTAGATATAGTAAAGGCAGTAGCCCCGTTACTTGTGCTCCTCCCCCTTTCTCATCTCTACATTTTTCCAAGTTTTCCTTCAATTTATGTCACTTGTCTTATTTAAATATCAATGATATAAATTTTTAAGTAATCAAATGTCTTAAGTTAAAAGGATATATACTACTGCCATTTAAGTTTATCCCATTTTAGCTTTAAAAAAATATCTCACAATTTTTTAGCACCACAATAAATGATTTTCTTTAGTTATACATAACTTGTTTTTTCCATTCATAACTAGTTTTTAATTTCTTAGTAGACTAAATTTCTGCCAATTAAAATCAACATTTAAATAAGTTATTTTACAAAGAAAAAAATTATAAATCATAAAATAGAATTTTCAGAGTTTAGATATTAAATAAAAAATTCTGAAAATTATTTTGCCATAAATTATCAAAGAAATATAAAATGATTCTTTTTTGTTAGATAAATTTTTTCAAAAAATAGATACAATATATTTTTTATAAAAAAATCCAGATCTGAACCGTAAGTCGTAACTCATTGTAATAAAACTATGGAAGAAATAATTTTATATCAATGTTTGATGCTCTTTAATTGATGTAATTCCATCCGTTATCAAAATTTTAAAAAATGGATATTTTTTACTAAAATCAGAAAATTTAAATACCAACATTTCTTCTTTTGATCATGGTTAATTAGTATACTTCTTTGGTTAAGAAAATTAATTAATCTAGACCTTTGATATTTAAGTAACATAGGTATCACATATCTAATAAAAACTTGGGAAAAATGGAGATACAGAAATGAAGAGGAGTCAAATCCAAAATGATGAAACATGATTAGTAGAGGCAGTACCATCTTCTTCTCTTTTTTTTTTACATAAAAAAGAAATTTAATAACTTATCTTAAAAGAAAAACAACAACAAAAACATATCACAAGTTGTCATTTTGGATTCAAAGAATTGAAATTTTATAAATCAACTAACAGAAAAGAAGAGAACCTCATCACCTCAGCGATCTAATCACCGAGTTAATTTTACCTTTAATTTATGAGTCTTGTGTTGATAATATGTTTGTAAATTAAGAACAAGAATAGTAATGTAAAGAACAAGAGAAACACTATAGACCAAAAGTGTTGGGTTTGAAATCGAGAGGGCGTCATGTGGAAGCTTATAGTTACAAATCATAGAGGCGATAATTCAAACGACAAATAAAAATATACTAAAAATATATTATTAATATGGTTTGGTCAAGTGACCTACATATCATGAAAACTAATATCAAAAAGCATATACTATTTGGGAGAGTAATCTCCCCCTAAACAAGACTCTTTAAGAACTACATTGTGGATGCTATTGTGTTATGGTATGAGAAGAGGGGTATTCTATTTATAGAATTTCAAAACCTTTCCTACAATAAAGAGGTTAGCCAAATATGGAAGAGTTTTATATTTTCCTTTTAAGAAGAGTAAAAGTAATTATGGTATTACTTTTATTTTCCTTTAATAGAAAATTAATACTCAAATTTGGTAAGAAAATCAGGGCAAAAAACCCTAAAAAATCTCCCATTTTTGGCTTGATTTTCTTGACATAACTTGATCCGCCTTCTTCACTTGCATATATGATCTTTGTTCTTCACATAATCTTCATCACTGCTGCTTGTCATTGTTAAAAATAAGGTTTAAAATATCATGGTTAAAAATGAGTTAAAAATTAATATTTTATTTTTATTTTTAAAAATGCAGCAGCAGGTATGTTGAAAATGTGGTTGAAACATCTTCTCCACATGTAGTTGGACAAAAATCTTCATTATCATCAAATTGGTTGCAGCTTGATTTGAAACCGCTTTGAACCTGTTTTTAATCTCGTTTCACCAAACCATTGGACATTTGAACCGTAGGCTCTGATACCACTTGTTGGGTTTGAAATCGAGAGGGCGTCATGCGGAAGCTTATAGTTACAAACCATAGAGACGATAATTCAGACGATAAATAAAAACATACTAAAAACATATTATTAATATGGTTTGGTCAAGTGACCTACATATCATGAAAACTAATACTCCCTCCGTTTCAAAAAGAATGACCTAGTTTGACTTGACACGGAGTTTAAGAAAATAAAGAAGACTTTTGAATCTTGTGGTCCTAAATTAAAGTTATGGCAAATGTACCAAAATGCCCTTGAATCTTGTGGTCTTAAACATGCCATGTGGAAAGTTGGAATTAAAGTGTTGCCAAAAAAGGAAAGGGTCATTCTTTTTTAAACGGACTAAAAAGGAAAGTAGGTCATTCTTTTTGAAACGGAGGGAGTATCAAAAAGCATAAACTATTTGGGAGAGTAATCTCCCCCTAAACAAGACTCTTTAAGAACTACATTGTGGATGCTATTGTGTTATGGTATGAGAAGAGGGGTCTTCTATTTATAGAATTTCAAAACCTTTCCTACAATAAAGAGGTTAGCCAAATATGGAAGAGTTTTATATTTTTCTTTTAAGAAAAGTAAAAGTAATTCTGGTATTACTTTTATTTTCCTTTAATAGAAAATTAATACTCAAATTTGGTAAGAAAATCAGGGCAAAAACCCTAACAAAAAGAACGATATAAGATGACTTTCTTCTTTCTTTCAAGTGTGTACAAAATCATTCTCAAGACTTTTATTTATAGGATTACATTGAGGAACATTAAAGGTGTCATAAACATGATACTAATCCTAGAGAAGGTGGGGAATATTATGGGGTTGTGGATGATCAATGAGGAGGTAGTGGAGGTGTGAATATCACTACACTTCAAAGGAGTAAATTATACCCTCTCAATTCCTTTTTATATATTCCTTTCATTTTTCGTGAGTCAATTTGACTAAGTTTCAAAGCTAAATTAAATTAGATTAATTTAGTAATTCAAAAACTATCTGAAAAGTACTATAAATTACAATTTTCTCTTTTTCAATTTGATTAGGAAATACATCTTAAAATGTTGGTCAAAATTTATATTATTTGACTCTAAAAACGAAAAGAAAGCATAAAAATAGGAATGGAGAGAGTAACAAGGAGTTATGAATATCCATAATTAAATAATATTATTTATAATAAAAGATAAATTTAACCTATTTTGAATAGTTAAAAGTAGTTTTGACCTTTTTTCCTAAATAAAATACGTTAGTGGCTTACTGATACTGAGGTACTGTATTATTTAAAAGGATAGGTTTAGAGCCAAATGTGAGTTCTGGGTTTTGATAAAAATTCTTGAGGCGGTTCCCATTATCTTTCTTTCTCTAAATATCTTTGATCTTATTTTTGTTTATTAGTTGAATTACACAATTGAATGAAAAATTTTATTTTTTAGTTGAATAACACATCGAATGAAAGTTCACTCCAATTTTCCACTGTTTCATGGCAAACATACCACAAATTGTGCAAGAAAGTGGCATGACCAATAAGCATCATACATTAACATAACAAGGTACTATCATCACACATAGATGACTCAGAATTACAACGTATACAGTAACACCAGAATGGCTGGAGATTATCAACATCTAAAATCTTCAATGTTGCATTCAACAAGAAAGGAAAAAGAAACACAAAAGCACACCCAAGAACACCATCACTATAAAGCAAATGACACTACATATGATCAATAGCACACAAACTTTGGATGTAGTAATGCATAAGGTTAGAAACACGTTGGTATGGCAAAATGACTCAATTACAACGCCACAATCCTCCATTCTCTTCCGTCCCGCTGTAGTTACAGCTCACCATTATTCAATATGCACACCCATGAGAGTAGTTTAAGAAATGACAAGTCAAATAAACGGTCTAACTTGTTGATTTCCCTGCTATCTGAAGTGCTCCTTTCAGCACTAGGATGCTTTAGGCACTTTATATCTCTACCTTTGGTGGACCAGAGTGTCTTCTTGGTCCACCACCAGGAGATGCCGAGAATGACAATCTCTTCTTCGCAGAAGTACTAACTGTTCCCTTCTCTGGTGTCCCGTTCTTTTCGAAACCCAAAGGACTTGGTAAGCGGGTCCTGGCTCGTGCTGATTCTGTTGCTGCCATGTAACTTGGAACAGCTGGGGAACTTGCTAGGCTTTCATCATCTCTAATTGATGAACCAGCAAAACTATGCCTCCTGCAGCGTTCCGACTGTGCACTCGTCATGCTTCTAGAGTCATCATCCACATTACTTACCCTGGGGCTTGGTGGCCTTATTCTCCCAGTCTTTGATCGGGGTGTTGATGGTGATTGGCGGCTTGGAGGGCGGCTTTGTTTATGAGCGGTTGGAGAAGGCCTATTGTCAAGGTGGAAATCAGGATGAGTGGTAGCAGCCAAAGCAGTGGCATGGCTTGCTGGGCTCTTTGCAGCGACCTCGTCACTGTTTAGTTCTTTATCTAATGCACATTTATCTTCCCATGGCCGTGCAGCCATCCATCGTTCCAACCAGCTCCAGCCCCAGTGGGGATTATTTGGGTCCATGAATGTTTGATTTGTAGATTTTGAAGGATTCCTCCGTGTTGGCTGTTGTAAAAGTATATGATTCCATATTACATTCTTCAATAATTTAAATCATGTAACGACGGATTAATTATTAAGGAACTCTACTAATCATTAGTATAAATAACTGGATACATTCTAGATTGTTTTCAGCAAGGAAAATGCCAGAAATCTCTTCGTCCTCAAGACACACTATTTATGGAGGAAAAAAAAAATAAGGAAATACAACAGGGAAAAGAGGAAATCAATAAACACAAGTGTTGTTTGGAATTCCTTGAAGTGAAAAGGAATCATATTGGTAACTAGTTTTGGAGGTTTTCTTTATACATAAAAGATCAAATGAATCAACGTTTCATTCAAACAAGTCTGAAACATCTGTATCTTGCAGATTTGACATGTCAGGACAAGTTAGAACTATGTTCCAAGTTAGACATACCACCTCAGTAAGCAAGAACTTTAAAAGTACTAGAATAAACTTCAATTTTCAAACAGTTTATCTGCTTTAATTTGATGAAATAAAAGATGGAGAACAGCAAAAGTTTTCCAGGAATGAAGCTACATAAAATATAATAAGATTTTTGCAGCTATCTTTTGTAGTTCCAGACAAAGATTTGGTCTTAACATAGAGCTTATGGAAAAAGTTGTAGCATTTCAGCATTCAATTTGTAGATAGAACTTAATAAAAGAATGTACCTGATGGGTGTATGCATAAGCCAAAGCCCTTTCCCTTCTCATGGCAGCCTCCTGCTTCATCTGGAGGTTTGCATCAACTTGTTCCTTAGACCGTGTACTGTCATTCCAATAATCTCCAGACTGCTGTAAAATGCAGAAATTCAGCCAAAAGGCACAAATCTTGACCAAAGAGTACATATTTCTTTGCAGGGAAACCAAGATAAAAACCACCTCTAAGTGGAAGTAAAAGGAAAATATAAAAGAAATTTCAAAGCAGATGATGATGAAACATAATGTAAAACTCAAGGATATTGTCGGAAACAAATGGCATACACACAAATATAATAAGTACTTACAGAAGATGCTTTCAGCTTCTCCTGCTCTTTCTCATGCTTCTGTTGGAGCTGTCTCTGGAGCACCTGATTCTCCTCTGACATCCTAATTCTTCTGGCACGAACCTGAGATTGAACATGAGCTAGAGTCTGCATGCACCTTAAGGTGGATGTGGCTTGTCGTTTGACAGATTGCCCTTGAATCATTGTCTTCAACCTCACTAATCCTCTCAAGGCCTTCAATGCTCTCCTAGCCTGTATAAATAGGAAAAATACAGTGTATAAAAACTATTTGCAGTATTTATTTAAGGAGAGCAGGCATGAATTGATTTATAATCAACAAACTTGAGATACCAGCATATGATTCTTCAGTACACTAACTACCAGGGCCGTAGAAATCATATATTTCGCTGAGTCGACGAAAAAAGTTAAGAGCTTTATTTATTATGTATGATGACTCTATATTGAAAATTTTGCAATTTGGGGGTTCCCCCTTTAAGAGATGACTCTATACTGAGCATTTTTTGCCATATTTGGACTACGCTAAACTAATCACCAAGTAAAACAACATCATTCAACCTCCTGGTAAGTCTATAGACAAGACAAAAAAAAAAGGGAAAAAAAGAGGAAGATAAGTAACGAAATCAGAGAAATAATGGAAAGGAAGAAGAAAAACCGTCAGCTGGTATAGAAACAGAACCAACTAACCAAGGTTGAAGTTAAAAAGAAGTCCAAATGTGTGATCATGTTATGCAAGCTTAAATTACACCAGAAGTTAGATATCCTACCAAGTATCCTCGAAAAGCTGTTTGTATTCTTATAGCTGCAATCTCTTCCTTTGATTTACCCGAGTTACAGGCTGCAGCTGTGAGCCGAACGACCTCAGCAGCGGCTTGAGCAGCGGCAACTGCTGCTTCTGCAGCAACAGCAGTGGCAATAGCTACTGAATATGCGTGCTTGTTCTGCTCATTCTCAGCTTCCATCAATTTCATCTGCTCTACAGGAGGAGGAGGGGGTGCAGGACTCACTACTAATGCAGTTTCTGCATTTGAAGAATCCAATTCATCGCTCTGTTGCTTTCCTGACCATTTTTCAGATTTGTGTTTTTTCTGGTGCAAAAAGAATTAAACAGTTACTCAAGAAACTACAGAATATAAAATACCAAAAGGGGAAATAAGATGGCATTGAATTCATCCACTACCTTGTTTTTCTTTTTTTTACCCGAACCAAGAGCCTTTCTCACTGCGGAAAACCAGCTTCCTTTCTTCCCCATTTCAAAGCATCTAGCAGAAGAGGAGAGCTAGAAAATAAAGATAATATTTCACTATCAAATCAATTATGGAGAAAAAGGCCGATGATCTCATATAAATTGAGAAAGGGAAATTCTTTTCATTAACTAATTTAGAAGTTTGTTTCAAAAAGTCAAAAAGATTTGAGGAAAAGCACAAAATTAGTGATCAAAAACAGAAGCACACTATATTTGAGATATAAATAAATCAATTTCCTACTGCAGTTCACAAGCAATAAAAGCAAAAAAGAAAATCATAGAGCAGTTTTTCTCATACTTGACTAAGTACCATAACCAAAAACTAAGGCATGACAACAGAGAGATCTAAAGTCTGTTTCTGTTCATGCAGAAACACACACTAATAGATCATCAATTAATGAAAGCATAATTTCCCTTTACAACCATTCCTGAACAAATTTACCACAATCACTAGAGATATAATCCTATAAACACTTATAAATTTTTAAAAAAAATCTTAGAAACCCCATCAACGAGAAATGTCAAATGTCAGAGATATAAGACAAAGGGCTGAAAGCTTACCAAAAAGATGTAGTAGACTTCAGCAGCTATCTATCAACAAATGACACAAATCAGCAAGTCGAGAAAATTTCTCGAAAAGGGATTCTATAAAAATGCAAATCAACCACATTCAACATTATGCATGACCTAGATTCTAAAATTGCAAGATCATCATTAAAGGGAAAAAAAATCATAAATTTGACAATTTATTCCAGGTATATCTCATCATGACAAAACAAACAACCAAAACCTACAATGAGACGTAAAACAAAAAAGAAAGACAGCTTGCTTTATTTGGCATGTACCTAAAACTGAATCTTGATAAATATCAGAGCAATGTTTATGTTCTTTCCGGTTCCTTGTAACCCCCAAGTCCCCACCAATTAGGAAAAGGCAAAATATCAAGAAAACTATGGACAACAACAATATATGTATAGCAAAACAAGAAACTTGTGAGCACGCCTTCAAGAAAATGACTCAAGGGGAAAAAAAAAATTATAGACGGGGGGGCGGGTTGGGGGGGACCTGGACAAGGAAAAGTTCAAAGGTTGAGGAAGTTGAGGAAGACAAGAATAACGGAAAAGGGTAGTATCGGTATTTACATATTTCCTTTTTTTGGAGGAATAAATGTTGTGTAACAGTCAGAGCAGAGGGATGTGTTTGGGTGTGGGACCCAAAGACAGGCTTTGAAGTTAGGACACAACGTGGATATATGTACTTTGTCATGAAACTGAGAGTCACAAATTTCCTTTTTTTTTAACTTGCCTGTCTTCTCTTTCAGTTATGGGTATTGCCAAATCCCAACAGTCAAATTAATTAATTAAATTTTTTATTTTTTTTTTGGACGATAGTGGGGTGTTTTTGGTACTCCCACCATTCCTTTTTATATGTTATCTTCGTTTTTTGTGAGTTAATTTGATTAAGTTTTAAAGTTAAATTAAATTAAATTAATTTTTAAAAATTAAACTTAAATATTTAAAAATTATATGAAAAACATTATAAATTGCAATTTTTCTTTTTTTTAATTTGATTAATAAATACATCTTAATATCTCGATCAAAATTTGTAGCGTTCTAAAAAAATGGGAGCAAATAAAAAAAAAGAAAAAAAAAGAGGGAGTATTTTGCTTTCTTATCGACACATGTTGGGTCTATCATTCTTCCGGCATAATTCTCTAAAAATTAAATTCACATCCTTCCTCCGTTCACTTTTATTTGTCACTTATTTCTAAAATAAATTTCTATTCCTACTTGTCATTTTTGAAATATTAAGAAAAGAAAAAAAAAAATCTTATATTAGAATTCACCTTTTTTTTTAGCTCAGAAAAAATTAGAATTTTTACCAAAGTAAGTCATTATTTGATAGAATAATATATTTTTTTTTTGAAAATTTTCAAAAGTAAAATAAACGTACTTCACAGTTCCTGTATTAGGTATTATTTTATTTTAAAAAATTGACAGGGAAAAATTTGATGGTTAACGATGTTAAGGAGAAATTCGTTACTGTGGATAACGTTTTATCCTTAATATGTAGCTCTTAGAAATGACTCTCTGCCAAACTCTACCCATATACTAAGCTAACTGTGCATGTTATAAAGTTGTAACTCTGAATAACGACTTAAAGCTAAAACGTTACTTACAATAACGACTTTAAAGACATTTTTACATTAAAACGTTACACTTATGAATGCGAATCTTTCCTCTAATGAAATGCATTTAATATAAAAATCCACTTAAAGTTTTACATTATATACCACTTTCATATTACAAAAAACAACCAAGAAAAACTTTATTAAGTTATAAAAAAACAAATGTGTTTTCTTCTCTGAAACAATGATTGTAAAAAATTAACAATAATATTTTGGTAACATTATGATAAAACTAAAAAAAAAGAGACTTTTTTCATTAAAAAAATAATTAATGTGGATGCTAAATGCTCCTGTTTAAGAAAAAAAAATATTTTTCTAAATATACTAGATATTGGAGCCCGTGTCAGCATGGACCCAATAAATGTAACTTTTTAATCCTAATGTATGAGGCATAGATGGAATTTGGAAAATCAACCAAATTTTTATATGATTTTTTAAATATTCTAAATTGTTAATTATTGATTTATAATACTTTTACATAATTTTTAATGCTTAGTTATCTTTAAAGTTGTTACTGTCAGTAACGTTTTAGCCTTAAGCCGTTATTCAGAGTTACAACTTTATAAAATGCTCAGTCGACAGAGTTTGGTAGAGAGTCGTTACTAGGAGTTACATATTAAGGATAAAATGTTACTTGCAGTAATGAATTTCACTTTAACGACGTTAACCATCAACTTTTTCCCTGTTAACTTTTAATGAATAAAAATAATACCTAATATGATACTGTGAAGTACATTTATTCTAGTTTTAAATTTTTTTAGAAAAATGTATTATTCTTGTAAATGTTTTAATATCAAAAACAAGAATAGCAAGTAAAGAACAATATAAAAGACAAGAGGAACAATATTATAAGATAGCTTTCTTCTTTCTTTCAAGTGTGTACAACATCATTCTCAAGACCTCTATTTATAGTGTTACATTGGGGAGTTTAAAGGGGTGTCATAAATAACATGACATTTAACCCAAGAGAAGGTGGAAAAAGTTATGAGGTTGTGAAAGATTAAAGAGGAGGTGGTGGAGGTGTGGGAGTTACTACACTTAAAGAGGAGTTACACATAGGTGTTATGGACCTTATGGTCATCCACAATTATTCTTATTTACAACACTCCCCCTTGGATGACCATTGAGATAATACGCATTGTTTGCTGCCTCATTAAAAATTCTGCCAGAAAAATCCGTTGGGACAAAACCTAGGCCAAGGACAAAAGAGTGCAGCACGTATTTTACTCCCTCTGATGCAAATATCATTTCATTTCTCGGAGACAACGCATCCCAATCTTGAATGTCAGCTTCTCAAATGTTGAGGTTGCTAATGCTTTAGTGAACAGATCCGCTAAATTATCGATCGAACAAATTTGTTGAACATCTATTTCACCTTTCTTCTCAAGATCATGAGTAAAAATGAATTTTGGTGAAATGTGTTTTGTTCTATCTCCTTTAACATAACCTCCCCTCAACTAAGCTATACATGCAACATTGTCTTCATATAATGTTGTTGGAATATCCTTTTTCAAAGAAAAATCACACATTTCCTAATTATATTGAGTCACTGATCTTAACCAAACACACTCCCGGCTTGCTTCATGAATGACAATTTTTTCTGCATGATTTGAAGAAGTTGTAGCTAATGTTTGCTTCATTAAACGTCATGATATAGCTGTTCCTCCATATGTAAGCAAGTAGCCCGTCTGTGATCGAGCTTTATGTGGATTAGACAAATATCCTGCATCTGCAAAATCAATTATTTTTTACTTGAATTCATTAGAATAAACTAATCCAAAGTCAATGGTTCCCCGGCGATATATGAATATATGTTTGACACCATTCCAATGTCTTCTTGTTTAGGAAAAGCTGAATCTTGCCAATAAACTTACTGCAAAATAAATATCCGATCGAGTATCATTGGCAAGATACATTAGTGCGCCGATTGCAGTAAGATATGGAGTTTCATCACCAAGAAGCCCTTCTTCATTTTCCTGAGGTCGAAATGGATCTTTATTTATATCAAGCGATCTCACAACCATTGGGGTACTTAATGGATGTGATTTATCCATGTAAAATTGCTTTCGAATCTTTTCAGTGTATATTGATTGATGGACAAATATTATATTTGTCAAATGCTCAATCTGTCGGCTAAGATAAAATTTTGTCTTTCAAAGATCTTTCATTTCAAATTCTTTCTTCAAACACTCAACAGCTTTTGAAAGCTCTTTAGGAGTCCCAATGATATTCAAGTCATCAACTTACACAACTATTATAGAAAATTCACATCCAGACCTTCTTATAAAAATACAAGGGCATATATAGTCATTTTTGTACCCTTCTTTTAGCAAATATTCACTAAGACGATTGTGCCACATTCGCCCTGATTGTTTCAACCCGTATAAGGATTTTTGAAACTTTATTGAACAATCTTCTTGTGAACTTTTATGCGCTTCAGGCACTTTGAATGCTTCTGG
Source organism: Capsicum rhomboideum (assembly GCA_031232105.1). Taxonomy (NCBI): domain Eukaryota; kingdom Viridiplantae; phylum Streptophyta; class Magnoliopsida; order Solanales; family Solanaceae; genus Capsicum; species Capsicum rhomboideum. The sequence goes on from CP124715.1 coordinate 103,633,534, forward strand.
AATTTTCATTAACATATCATTGTCAAATGAGCCATATAAATAGACCGTGACAACATCCATTAGGCGCATTTCAACCTTCTCATGAACTGCCATATTTATTATACCTGAAGGTAATTCCATCCACCACAGGAGAATATGTCTCAACATAATCAATATCAGGCTTTTGCGAAAAATCTTGTGCCACAAGTCGTGCTTTGTATCTTACGAATTTACCTTTTTAATTTTATTTTCACACAAAAATTCATTTAAACCCCCACTGGCTTGATATCTTCAGGTGTTCGGACTATTAGTCCAAAAACTTTAGGCTTTTCAAGTGAAGCCAATTCTGCTTAAATTACATCCTTCCATTTAGGTCAATCAATTCTCTGTCTACATTCATTGACAGATTTTCATTCCAAATCCTCATCTTGTTGCATTATTTCAACATCAACATTGTAAGCAAAAATATTATCAATTACAATATTATTTTGGTTCCACCTTTTTCTCGTTAAGACATAATTTAATGAGACCTTTTTATTCTCATTATTTTCAGGTATTTGAATCTCATTGGTGGTCTTATCGTTTGTCATGTCTCAAAGATATTTTGAGCAGTTGCCACCATATCTTGATCATTTCTTTCTTTTATTTTTTGAGGATTTTTATCCTTGGAACCAATAGACCTACCACATTTCAAATGTGGCCTAGACTTATTTGCGTTAACAATTTGTCTTACCGGGACATACTCTCGAACTGGAGCATTTGCAACTGGAATATAAGATTTAGTAACCCTTGAAAGGTTAATAAATGCATCTAGCAGTTGATTTGCAACATTTTGCAAATAAATCATCTTTGAACCTCTTGCTCACATAGATTTGTTCGAGCATCTAAATGAGATGGTGATAATGCATTCCAATCTATCTTCTTTTACAATGTCATGACCCAAATGGTCATGAGTGGCACCCACCCTAATACTATCATGGGAGAACCATCTAACCCAACCTTTACCAACTAAGTCAGACCTTCACAAGTCACTTTCGTCAATTTCTGATCATTAAAACACTAAAACACAAAATTAAACCAACTGGAATCAAATCTCACTTAATAAATATTCATAAATAAGAAAAATAGAGTGCAAAATATCTCTAATTATCAAAAACCCCGAGACCTGAAGTCACTGTACAAGAACATCTAACAATATCCAAACCAAGTCTAACAGATTATCTAAAAATATAAAGTAAAAGGGGAAGTCATTAGTCCTGAAACAAAGGACATAAATGATAATAAGAGGATCCAGTGGCTGCTCGGTTATGGTGCTCACCCTTGAATCGAAGTCTGAAATCACTGGCTAGAGTCTAGATTTCATCTCAATAGCTGAAACACGCTCTGCACTCGACAAAAAGAAGAGTATAGGTAGTATTAGTACAACAACTAAGTACTGGTAGACATCATTGACCCACTCAACTCAACACTATACAAATAGGCAAACCAGATGCAAGTAACAATAATCACAAAACAACTTACAATTGATGACAACCAAATAAAGATATAACACTTCATCTCATCAAGAATACAAGAATACAAGTACACAAGTACACCATTTACACTTATGCAGATTCTTCAACAAGGTTCACAACAACATACATACATACATATATATATATACACACACATACACACATGCATTTAAATGAATATGATGAGTGAATGCATGTAAGATGTATATATCATCTCAATATCGTCTAAACATTATATCAACATCATCTCAATACCATATACATCTCAATATTATTCTCAATATCATCTCAGCATCATTCCAATATCATCTCAACATCATCTCAATATCGTATGCAAATGCAAAATGCATTCAATAATCACAAGTAATGCCCAAAAGCGAATCACAACAACTCAATTCACATATAAGCACAAAGCCAAACAAGTCTTTACTATAATTTAAATCATAACCTACCTCGATTCCTTTCTTGTAAATACTATATAGCCACAAACTTGCCCTTTCTTTCAATCTCAGCCCATTCTTGATCTATAAACAACAATTACATAATTCTTAACACAATATTTCACTCTTCCTAAACATTAGGAACTTACGTTTATCAACTTAATCTATGGAATTGCCCTAGTTCATCATCTTAGAATTTTCTACCCTTTAAACCTCATGAATTCTTTATAATTTAGCATTATCAATAAAAATTCTACCATAGGAAGTATTTTCTAACACCTTAGAATCAATAACAATTGAAAATAATTGAATTTCCCACCAATTCCCATCAGTTCATAAATTAGGGCAAACCTTCAATTTCTACCATCAACAAGATTTTTGCTATTTCTAAGAATATAAAGAACGAATTCAAGTTTAGAATGTAAAGAACCTTACCTACAGTGATGAAAACCCCAAAAATTTGTAGAAAATCTCCTTATGCTAAGCCGTTGGACGTTTTTCAAAAAAGTGAAAATGAAAATGTGTTTTCTGGTATTAAAAATTGAAATCCTACATTTTTACCGCTGCAGTGGTACTTTTACTGCTGCAGCGGAGAATCTTTCGCTACAGCGGCCCTCAGGCCAAAATGGGTTGTCGTCGCGGTGGCGCTTCTGTCGCTGCAGCGGCTCCACTGCAGCGGTACTTCTATCTACTACATCGGGTCCAAACCAGTAACTCGGGAATTGGTTCCAATTCTGTCTATTTCATAACACGCTTATCGAAATTCGACATCACAAACTAACCCTTTCATGACAATCACTATAATCGTAGTTCTACTAACCCAATTTACATACAAAAAGTTGCTACAACTTCCTGCACTGGTCCTCCAACAAAAAATCAAATCAAGACTACCAAAAAATTCTTAGAACACTACCAGATTTTCCTAGACCATCACATACTCAAAATACGCCTAAGACTAGGCCAGCCCTGAATTTTTAAATTTTCATCTAAGGGAAAACTAAGTGAAGGTTCTACTCTCTATTTCAGCATAACAACGATTTTGATTGTTACATTAGATACCAATTTACTCCTCGTTCATCTTGAATGACAATTAGCCTAAAATATTAAAATAATAAAACAAGAAATATACTTGAGTCAATAAACAAATATGGATAGCGCCTACACATATCTGCCTCCATCTCCCATGTTGCTTCCTCAACCAAACGATTCCTTCACTGAACTTTCACGGAAGGGATAACTTTAGTTCTCAGCTTTCTTTCATCCCTGTCCAAGATAGCAATTGGTTCCTCCTTATAAGAGAGCTCCTTGTCGAATAATTCTGAGTCCCAACGAATGATATAATCTCCATCCCTGTGGTACTTCTTAAGCATTAACACATGAAACACAAGATGAATCCCAGACAAGCTAGGAGGCAAGGACAGCTTATATGCCACTGACCCTACTCTATTCAAAATCTCAAAGGGTCCAATGTACCTCAGACTCAACTTTCCCTTCTTACCAAAATGCAACACACCTTTCATGCGTGACACTTTCAACAACACTTTCTCACTTTTCTCAAATTTCATATCTCTTACCTTATTATCAGCATACTTTTTCCTTCTCTAGGATAAACTTCACTTTCTCCATCAACTCCTTTAGCATATTCGTTCCCCAAGGTATTTTCTCTAAGGTATCAAACCATTCGATCGGTGATCTATATCTTTTTCCATACAAGGCTTCAAAAGGAGTCATATCAACGCTGAAGTGGTAGCTATTATTATAAGAAAAATCACATAAAGGTAGATATTGGTCCCACTGACCACCAAAGTCCATCACATAATCCCGAAGCATATCTTCAAGTACCTGAATTATTCGTTCTAACTGTCCGTCAGTCTGTGGATAAAAAGATGTACTTAGGTCCAACCTAGTACCCAATTTTGACTTAAACTTTTCCCAAAAGTTGTAGGTAAACTGATTACCTCTGTCTGACACAATAGAAACAGGTATCCATGGAGCCTTGCAATTTCCTTCACATAATCTTGGACAACTTAGCTGCATTATAGTTCACTCTTACCAGAATAAAGTGAGCTGACGTGGTCAATTGATCTACGATCACCCATATGAATTCACACTTTCTCAATGTCTTAGAAAGACCCACAACAAAATCCATGGTTATTCTTTTCCACTTCCACTCCAGAATATGCATTCTCCAAAAAGTGCCACCAAGTTTCTGATGTTCATACTTGACCTATTGACAATTCTGACATTTGGTCACAAAATCTAAAATGTCTTGCTTCATGCTTCGCCACTAATAGTGTTTTATCAAGTCTTTATACATTTTGGTTGCACCCGAATATATAGAGTACTTAGAATTATGGGCATCTACAAGAATAGTAGGAATAAAGCTTCCCACACAAGGCACACACGCGTGCCCCCAAATCGTCAACACTCCCTCTTCATATAGAATGGCCTCCTTGGCCTCAACTTGCAACACTTTCTCCCTAAGGTTGCTCAACTTTTTGTCTTCGAATTTCCCATTCTTAATCTTCTCAAAGAAAGTAGACTTAGCCTCTATATGGGCTAACACCCCTCCATTGCTAGTCACTTGCAATCTCATGAAACCATTAGTTAGAGTCTATACCTCTCTAGCCAATGGATGTCTCTATACCTCCAACCATGCCAAACTTCCCATGCTTATCGGCCTCTAACTCAACTCGTCCGCTACCATATTTGTATTGCTCGAATGATATAAGATCGAGATGTCATAATCTTTGATCAACTCCATCCACCTTCTCTGCCTCAAATTCAGGTCTCTTTGGTAAACACATATTGTAAACTACAGTGGTTTGTAAACACTTCACACTTCACCCCATAGAGGTAGTGTCTCTATATCTTCAAAGTAAAGACCATGGTTGCCAACTCCAAATCATGAGTGGGATAGTTCTTCTCATAAAGCTTCAACTGCCTTGAAGCATAAGCAATCACATTCTGACCCTGCATTAAAATAGCACCCAAACTAGATCGTGAATCATCATAATATATAATGAAATACTTACCTTTAATAGGAAAGGTAAAAATAGGAGCTGAAGTTAACAAAGTCTTGAGCTTTTGGAAGCTCTCCTCACACTTATCATCCCATATAAAAGTTCCTCTTTCTGAGTCAGGTGAGTCATATGTGAAGCAATAAAAGCGAACCTTTTGACGAATCGACAATAATAACTGGCCAACCCCATAAAACTACAAACTTTTGTAACATTTATCGGTCTAGCCTAATTTTTAACATCTTCAACCTTCTGAGGGTTTACCATAACCCCTTTATTAGACAGCATATTCCCCAAAAAGGACACCGAAGACAACCAGAATTCACACTTTGAATACTTAGCATAAAGTTGTTTCTCCTTAAGCAACCCCAACACTGTACGCAAGTGAGCTTCATGTTCCTCCTTACTCTTTGAGTAAACCAGAATATCATCAATGAAAACAATGAAAAATGAATCCAAAAATGGTTTAAAACCCCCCATTAATCAAGCTCATGTAAGCGACTGGGGCATTGGTCAAACGAAAAGATATAACCAAAAATTAATAATGTCTATAACAAGTTCGGAAAGCAGTCTTTGGGAGGTCCTCTGAATTTTAAGCTGGTGGTAACCTGACCTCAAATCAATTTTGGAGAACACGGTGGCTCTCTGCAACTGGTTAAACAAATTATTTATCCTAGGTAAAGGATATTTGTTACAAATAGTCACCTTATTTAACTGCCGATAGTCGATGCACATTCGTATACTAACATCCTTCGTATTCACAAACAGAATAGGAACACCCCAAGGTGAAACACTTGGGCAAATAAAACCCTTTTCCAACTACTCTTGTAATTGGGACTTCAATTCCCTTAATTTTGTTGGTGCCATCCTATAAGGAGGGATAGATATGGGGCGGGTTCCCAGCTCTAAGTCCATACAAAAGTCAAATTCATGGTCTGGAGGCATACCAGAGAGATCATTAGGGAACACCTCTAAGAATTCATATACTATATAAACTAAAGCTATATGAGGGACTGCTGAACTTTCTTCTCGGAGGTGAGCTAGGAATGCCCTACACCCTCGCTTATCTAACTTTTGGGCATGAAAAGCTGACGCAATTCTCATATGAGTAGGCTTAAAAATAACTTCCTACTCTAACTTTTTCATCCCGGACATAGTTATAGTGATAGTATTAGCATAACAATCAAGAATAGCACGATAAGGAGACAACCAACTCATCCTCAAGATAATATCTAACTTCTACATTTCTAAGATCACTAAGTCTGCAAAAGTTTTATACCTCATAAACATCAGAGGACATGTCCAATAAACTTGTTCAACATATACAGAGACCCTAACTGGTGTAGAAATATACATAGGAGTATCAAGAAATTCACATTTTAAGTCCTAATCCAAGGTAAATTTCACAGACACATAAGAGAAAGTAGAACCGGGATCAAATAATACAGAAGCCATACAATCACAGACAAAAATAGTACTTATAATCACAACATTAGAAGTTTCAGCTTCAGGATGTGCCAGAATAGCATAAAGATAAGCCCTATCACCACCCTGACCTCTACCTCTACCAGCCTGTAAGCCACCTCTACCAACCTTTCCTCCACCATTGTTGGATTGGTAACCACCCCTCCTTATATTGTGACAACCACATTTACCTTGGGGAGGACCCCTACCAAATCCTCCACCACCACGACCAGCTAAAACTAAAGCATTAGAAGTTGGTTGCTGAGTCAACTGACCTGCAGACAAGAAATTAGGACAATACTTCTTGATGTGACCCAAACCCTTTGCACTCATGGCACCTGATACCTAAGGCAAGTTGTTGAACTGAAGATGATGAAGGTGTATAACTGCCTATTAAGGAGGGCTGATAACTTACCTTAGATAGGCCTCATGCGGACACAGACAGTTGAATAGAATGGCCGAGAAGACTGACCCTGCGAACCATGGCCCCTCAAATAAGTACCACTGAAATAAGCTGATGTCCGGGCCTTTTTTTCCTCTGCCTTCACCTTAACTTCTTTTCCAATTGCTCCAGCCTTCTTAGCAAACTCAACCACTTCCTGAAAAGACTTGCTGGATGCAGCCACTAACAGAGTAATCATCTGAAGTCCTGAATTCAAACCTTTCATAAAATACCTGATCCTCTCCTCCTTCGAAGTAATCAACTGAAGTGCATAATGGGATATGGCATGAAACTTGGCCTCATAGAAAGCCACTAACATATCACCCTACTCCATCCTCAAGAACTCATCCTTCTTCTGATTTTGATATGTACGAAGAACATACTTCTCCAAGAACACATTCTGAAACTGAGCCCAAGTAAGCAAAGGTAAGGCATCCCTACATATAACAAAATACATCCACTATTACTTGGTCGCTGCCTGTAACTTAAATGACACAAACTCCATACCATACCTCTCCATAACATCTATCTTATGCAGATGCTCGTGATAATAAATCAAAAACTCGAATGCATCCACTGACTTAGTACCCTGGAATACTAGAGGTTTCATCTTCATGAACTTATAGAATAGTTCATGCTTATTATCAGTCATCACCAGTCCTAATACCTATCGAGGGAACACTTTTATTTCAGAGCCCTCATCCACCTGAGGCGTTATAGCTATTACATGCTGCAAGGATGGGGACGAAAATGCAGGAACAACTGAAGTAGTACTGGTGCCAGCCAAACTACTCAAAAATATCAACACCTACTGGATCAACTCCGCGTACATAGGCACCTGAGATGCACTATTTTGTATAGGCACCACATTCTATGGAACCACTACTTCTTCCTCCTCAATTACCACATTCTCATTTTGAGTCAACTCTAGAGCATTCTGTTGTAGGAAAAGGAATAGTGTCTTCTGTATAGCCGGCTGCCCGGGCTCTATCCCTGACATGTACTTTCTCTCTTCCTCCTCTCCTTTCCCTGGCCCTTACTAGAGGCCTACCTCGAACACTAGCCCCAGCAGCCCGTGCTAGTCCTGTTGCTGGTACGGCTGCTGCTGCTCTGATGGAATGAGTGTTTACTATCTGTGAAACAAGAGTGAAGGAAGTTAGATACCAATAAGGATCACCCGATACTAATTGGAATCAAGTACTAGCACGAAAGAAAGAAAGAAAGAAGAGAATTTTGTTTCCTAGAGCCCTGTAGCTTCTCGAAGAAAGTACAGATGTCTCTGTACCATTTTGCAAGACTCTACTAGACCTGTTATTATATGAAGAGATCTACAAACCCAGTGTTGTGATACCATCATTGTCACGACCCAAGTGGTTATGAGTGGCATCCACCCTAACATTATCGTGGGAGAACCATCTAACCTAACCTTTACTAACTAAGTCAGACCTTCATCAGTAACTTTCATCAATTTCTTATCATTAAAACACTAAAGCATAACATTAACTAATTGGAATCAAATCCAACTTAATCGATATTAATAAATAAGTAAAATAGAGTACGGAATATCTCTAATTATCACAACCCCCAATACTTGAATTCACCGTACAAGAACATCTAACAATATCCAAATTCAAGTCTAACAGATTGTCAAAAAATACAAAATAAGAGGGAAAGACATTAGTCCCAAAACAAAGGACATAGATGATAATAAGAGGATCTAATGGCTTCTCAGTCATGATGCTCACCCTTGAATCAAAGTCTGAAATCACTAGCTTGAGTCGAGGTCTCGTCTCAAATGCTAGAACACACTCTGCACTCAACAAAAAGAAGAGTACAAGTAGTATTAGGACAACAACTAAGTATTGGTTGGTATCATCGGCCGACTTAACTCAACACTATACAAATTAGCAAACCATATCTAAGTAACAACAATCAAAACACAACTTATAATTAATGACAACTAAATACAAATATAGCATTTCATATCATTAGGAATACAAGCACACAAGTACACCACTTACACTTAGGCAGATTCTTCAACAAGATTCACCTATATATATATATATATATATATACACACACACTCATATGCATTCAAATGAATATGATGAGCGCATGCATGCAAGATATACATATCACCTCAATATCGTCTCAACATCATATCAATATTATCTCAGCATCATCTTAATACCATAGACATTTTAAAATCATTCTTAATATCATCTTAGTATAATTTAAATATTATCTCAGCATCATCTCAACATCGTCTCAATATCAAATGCAAATGCAAAATGCAGTCAATAATCATAAGTAATGTCCGAAAGTGAATTAAAAATACCCAATTCACATAAAAGCACAGAGTCAAACAAGTATTTACTACAATTTAAACCATAACCTACCTCGATTCCTTGCTCGTAACTACTATATAGCCACAAAATTGCCCTTTCTTTCAATCTTAGCTCGTTCTTGATGTATAAACAATAATTACATAATTCTTAACACAATATTTCACCCTTCATAAACATTAGGAACCTACATTTATCAACTTAATCTATGGAATTATCCTAGTCCATCATCTTAGGATTTTCTATCCTTTAAACCTCATGAATTCTTTATAATTTAACATTATCAACAAGAATTCTACCATAGAAAGTGTTTTCTAACACCTTTGAATCAATAACAATTGAAAATAATCGAATTCCCCACCAATTCTTACCTGTTCATAAATTAGGGCTAAACTCCAATTTTTACCATGAACAAGATTCTTGTAATTTCTAATATTTAAAGAAGAAATTCAAGTTTAAAATGTAAAGAACCTTGCCTCTAAAGATGAAAAGTTCAAAAATTTGTAGAAAATTGCCTTTTCCTAAGCCCTTGAACGTTTTTCAAAAAAGTGGAAATGAAAAGGTGTGTTCTGATTTTAAAAACTGAAATCCTGCATTTTTGCCACTGCAGCGGAGGATTTTGCCGATGCCTCGACCCTCAGGCAAAGATGAGTTGCCGCCACGGCGGTACTTTTGCCGCCGCAGTGGCTCCTATGTAGTGGTACTTTGATCCTCTGCAGTAGGCCCAAACCAGTAACTCTGTACTTGGTCTCAGTTCTGACCGTTTCACAACACGCTTTTTGAAATTTTACATCATGAACTAACATTTTCGTGGTAATCGCTATAACTGGAGTTCTACTAACCTATTTTATGTACCGAAGTTGCTACGACTTCCTATACTCATCCTCTAACATAAAATCAAATTAAGACTACCAACTAATGCTCAAAACACTACCAGATTCCCTTAGACCATTACACACTCAAAATACACCTATGACTAGGCCAGCCCTGAATTTTAAAATTTTCATCCAAGGGAAAACTGAGTGAAGGTTCTACTCTCTATTTTAGTGTAACAACAATTTGGGTCATTACATCTAACTGCTTATGTTCTCACCCTAATGTTGGGTATACTAATTTATCAAAGTGACAATCAACAAACCTTGCCGTAAACAAGTCTACAATCATAGGTTTTAAATATTTTATAATAGATGGAGACTCGTAGCCAACATATATTCCTAATCTTCTTCGGGGACTCATCTTTGTGCATTATGATGGATCGGTTGGAACATATACCGCACACCCAAAAATTCTAAGATGAAAAATATTTGACTCCTGACCAAAAGCTAATTGTAATAGGGATAATTCATTATAAATGGTTGGCCTTATGCGCGCAAGTGTTGCTTCATGCAAAATAGCATGTCCCCATATTGAAATAGGGAGTTTTTTCCTCATTAACATTGGTCTAGCTATCAATTAAAGATGTTTAATCAATGATTCTGCTAGACCATTTTGATTATGAACATGAGCAACCGGATATTCAACTTTTATCCCAGTGGATATATAACACTCTCTCTGTCCCAATTTATATGACACACTTTTCTTTTTAGTCAGTCCCAAAAAGAATGACACATTTCTATATTTGGTAACAATTTAACTTTAAAATACCCACTTTACCCTTAATGAAATGATTTACAACCACACAAATATCTATAACTCATTTTAGACCACAAGTTTCAAAAGTCTTCCTTTATTTCTTAAACTCCGTGCCAAGTCAAAGTACATCACATAAATTGGGACGGAGGGAGTAATTATTAAAGGACTGAGATGTAAACTCACCAGCATTATCAAGACGAATAGTCTTTATTGCATAATCTAGAAATTGCGCGTTTAACCTTATTATTTGAGCCAACAATCTCGTAAAAGCCATATTGCGAGTTGATAATAAGCACACATGTGACCATTTTATAGATGAATCTATCAAGACCATATAATATTTCAAAGGTCCACATGGAGGATGAATTACTCCACATATATCACCATGTATACGTTTTAGAAATATAGGGGATTTAACCCCAACCTTAGTTGTTGATGGTTTAATAACCAACTTTCCTTGAGAACAAGCAGCACAAGAGAATTCTTTTGAATGAAGAATATTTTGATTCTTTAAAGTATGCCCATGTGAATTCTCAATAATCTACGCATCATATTAAAATCGGGAAGGATCAACCGGTCATGCCAAATGATAAAATCATTAGAACTTGTAAACCTTTTGTTTACTACTGATGCAAATTGAGATAGCAAGATTGATAGCAAAAGTGACGATGTGAACTATCTTGAATACGGAAGCTTTCAATCACCCACAAAGAATTCAAAGTGTCATGGAAGGATCATCAAAAGCCCTTTTAAAGTCCATAACATGCTCAAATGAATCTATAAGGAAAGTGGTGACAACCAAGGAGATCATAAAGGGCTCAAGTGGCTATCATTTTTATATTTTGGTCATATTTGTAATTTGGCTATATTTAGAAGACTAGTATAAATAGTCTTGTTGTCTTTCATATTAGAGTGATATTTTTGGATATTGTGTGCCTCCTTTGAGAGCTTAGGGTTAAACCCTCTTATCTCTCCAATTGAACCCTCTTGACTACTTAGGTAAGTATCCTTGTATGAGTTCAATTTTTCTTCTCCCTTGGATTGAATCTAATGATTAATGTATTTTAATTGCTAGGTTTTTCCCTTCTTTCCTTTTAAATCTCTTCTCTCTTTCTTTCTAGTTCTTAATTATATCTTTGAATCTTATCTTATAATTTTGTTTTGGATTTCTTGTAACTCATTTTACATCAATTGATATCAGCAAGGCTAAAGAATTGTTCCTACAATTCTTAGTCCTTGACTTTATTCTATTCGGAAAAAAAAGAACAAAGATTCAAAAAAAAAAAAAAAAAAAAAAAAAAAAAGGGGAAAAAATTCGGATCTGAAAATCGGAGTGATTTTCAAGTGGGTATTGTTGGATTTTGTTGGGAATACTTTAAAGTGCTTGAATATCAAATTTGAGGATATTTAGAGTTGATTTTGTCTAATTTTCACCCTTTTTCGCACCTAAAATTTCTGCACTTTTTAAAGTGCAAAAAATTTGAGTTTTTGAGCCTTTTTGTGCTAATTTTGGCACCATCTTTTGAATCTAAGTTGTTTCTATCATGGATAAATTATATTAGGTTCCAATTTTGGAATCTAAGGATGAATTTGGAGTCAATTTTGAGTTTCAAAAATGAGCTTTTTTTCTTGTGGGAATTTTTGAAAATCTTGGAGTTTGAGTTGATTCCTTGCATAAAAAATTATTGGGTGTTGCTTAGAAATGCTCTATATTGATTGGATAAACTTGATTGGAGTTGGGTCTTGATAGATTTGATCAATTGTGGTGATTTTGAATGACTTTCTTATTGATTCTAGATTCAACTCTCATTCATAGCTACTCGTTTGCTAATATTTTAGGATACTTGTTCTTATCCTTTATATTAGTAATTGTGTGATTTAAATTTGTTTTGTGCTAATTCTTTTTTTGCTTTTCTCTTTATTTTCTTTGTGAATTTCTTGATTCAAGTCCTTTAGGTTTATTGTGCTTTTTTTTTTAACCATAAACTTCATTTCGAACCGATACTTGGGTGCTTACTTTGAGTTGATTGAGTTGTTGTTTCTTGAAAAAATTTGAGGAAATTCCCTTGAGAGAAAAAAAGACAAGAATTGGTGAGATTACTTGAGTGAGGTCTAAAAGCCTTGACCTTGAATGTATACACGAGTGTTGAGTAATACATGTGAGGGAGTGAATTTGTGAGGTACTTTGACTTTATTTTTTTACCTTTTTTTATTGCAAGCATGTCTTCCATAGCTTTGGATGATCCTTGTGATGATGATTTTGAAGACTATGATTGTGAGGATAATGAAGGTTGCTATGATGAAGATTATGGAGCAAATAAAGTTTGTGGATCTTATGGTGAAGAATGTGAGTATGGAGATTCTTGTACTTCCAACAATGACTTTGAAAATGATGATGCTTAAAGGTATGAATCTGCTATGTACTCTTCTTATGATGAATCTAATAGTGAAGAAAGTGACTATGGACTTGATGATGATAATGAGGAAACTTGTTGCTCATCTTTCTACCATGATTCTAATGGTAGTAGTTCTTATGTTTGTTTTGTTGGAGGAGGTGGTGGTAGATTATTCACAAAAAAAAAAATTTGAGACAAAATGTGAATAGATATACTACTTATGATAGAAAGGTTATGCATCGGTCTAATGATGATTTGAATGCTTTGATAAAAGGAGATCATTTTGTTGAACATCATGAGTGTGTTGAAGCATGCATTGATCAATTTGTGGAAGAAACAAAGAACATGTTTCATGTTTATGGTAAAATTGAAGGACTTAGTGGTGCCATGATTATACATAACAAGAGTTCTATAAATATTGCATGTTCAAGCATGATTGAGCACTTAAAGTTGAATACTAGAAATCATCCTCAACCATATGGATTGTCATGGTCAAATGAAAATGGAACTTTAGACATCACAAAATAAGTTTTAGTGAAGTTCCAACTTGGCAAATTTCATGATGAAGTACTATGTGATGTTATCCCAATGAAAGCTTGTCATTTGTTATTTGGAAGGTCTTGAATAATTGAAAGAGAAGCTACATTTGATAAAAAGAGTAACAAGTATTGTGTCAACTTAAGAGGTCAAGCGTATTTCTTTGTTCCATCTGCACTTTTGAAGATGAAAGAAAGATATTTGGAATTGCTAAGATTGACAAGAAGAAAGGCAAAGCTTGAGAAAAAAATTGTCATTGCTAAAGAGAAGAACATGAAGAGGAAAATTGATGATTCTCAAAAGTGTAAAGTTCAAAGTTGAAGTGAAAAGTCATCCTAATCCTTCAAAAGGAATTCTTGGTCCTTCCTTGTCCAATGATAAATAATCTTGAGAGAGAAAAGATTGAGAAAAGTGAGAAAGTAACAAATGGAAACTCAAAAGTGAAAAAAGGAGAGCTTGAGTTGAGGATAGTGAGTGTGTTGCCACAAAAAAAAGAGAGAAGTATGTGAAAATGAGAAAAATAAAAAGAAAGAGGAAGTTTTTTTTGAGAAAGGTGAAGAAAAAAGGAGTTTGAGAGAGCCTGCTTCTTATTTTAATTCTAACACTAATTTTTTTTTTCTAGTTGTGATGTCTCTTTTGTAGGTGCATTTGAAAATGAAGTCATGAAGAATACAACAATGAAAAGCCTTCCATTATTGAAGACTCAAGAGTTGATCGAGACACCCACTACTTCTTCAAGTGTTCAAGTGAGCTTAAATGATAAACACAAAGGTAAAGAAGGAATTTTAGGAGCATTTCAAGGTAAAATAGCTAACTCTTATACTTTATTTTCTTTAAATGAGCTTGAAGAAAATTTTAGTTTAAGTGACAGTCATTATTCTTTTGAACAAAATGAATCTTTTCTTTGTGATGAAAATTATGTTGGATTTTGTAGCCAAATACTAGTTGAAGTTACTTGTGCAAATCATTGTGATGATTCTTTTGAGAATGTGTTTGCAATTAGTGTTCATACTTGTGATGAATTTGAAGGATTAAAAAGAGATTATCTGACTATATGTGATATGAATTTTGAAAATTCCTTATGTAAAAAGGATGCTCTTGTTGTTGATAATGGTGTTGAGGAGTCACTCCAAGATAAGCTTGAATTTAAGGAATGTGATTCTTTTGAAATTGATTGTGATAGCCGACTTACTTGTGTTGATATTCCACTAGTTGAGGGGACTTGTGAATTATTTAGTAAACCTCAAGTTAGTATTGAAAATGTCGTCGGTTATTTTGAAAAGAATGAGGATTTTGAATATGACACTCCACCTTTGTTTGATAAAGATGCAAATGAAATTTATGATTCTACTTTGATTTTATTTAATGAAATTCATGATGTTGGTGGTGATGTGTGTCTTGTTGAAGGTAGTGATGACCTATTGCATTTTAACTCTACTCCATTAGTTGAGATAAAGTGTGAGACCAAATTTGTCGATTCTTGGGAGCTTAAATTGTTGCCATCTAATTATGTGAGAATTAATGATTTTGAAGGCCAAACAAGTGACTCTTTGAGTATGCATAGTATTGTTGATCCTATCTCTTGTTTCACTCATAGAGATCATATCATGAATAATTTTGTGAAAGAGGACATTTGTCTTTTTTAGAGTGAATTTAGATGCTTTGATTCTTCATTGTATATTGATTTTTCTATCTTTAAAGATAATATTTTATTTTAAGATAACATGATCACTTTCAATGATGAACATAGTGATATTTTTGGTGAAGTTGATGAAGTAGCAATTTTTAAAGGCTACAAGGTATATGGTAATCCACTATGAAATGCAATGTGGGAAGAAAATGATGAGCCTAAACATGAAAGTGAATTGATTGATGCTAGTCTTAGTATTAATTTCTTTACTTATTCTACTCATCTTTTTGAAGACTCATTCTTGTTGGATTATGTCAATGCTTCTTTCTTAAAATGTGATAACAAATCATTTAAAGATTGGTGTGGTCTAGTTAAAGAGTTTAATTTGATTCCATTTTGGGGTGATGATTTCTTGTTAATATTTTTGGAGATGCTTATAGTGATTCTTGATGTTCTTAGAGGATTAAAGTTTGTTTTTGATCCTAGAGATTCTTCTTGTAGAATTGAAAATGCTTTGAAGGATTATGACAATTTTTTCCTAGTTATTGTTCCGTCCTTTATTTTGCAAGGCTTGAATTCGAGGACAAATTCTTTTCAAGAAGGGGAGAATGATGCAAATCGAGATAGCAAGATTGATAGCAAAAGTGACGATGTGAACTATCTTAAATACGGAAGCTTTTAATCACCCACAAAGAATTTAAAGTGTCATGGAAGGATCATCAAAAGAGATTTTAAAGTCCATCACATGCTCAAATGGATCTATAAGGAAAGTGGTGACAACCAAGGAGGTCATAAAGGGCTCAAGTGGCTATCATTTTTATATTTTAGTCATATTTGTAATTTGGCTATAGTTACAAGACTAGTATAAATAGTCTTGTTGTCTTTCATATTAGAGTGATATTTTTGGATATTGTGTGCCTCCTTTTGAGAGCTTAGGGTTAAACCCTCTTATCTCTCCAATTGAACCCTCTTGATTACTTGGGTAAGTATCCTTGTATGAGTTCAATTTCTCTTCTCCCTTGGATTGAATCTAATGATTAATGTATTTTAATTATTAGGTTTTTCCCTTCTTTTCTTCTAAATCTCTTCTCTCTTTCTTTCTAGTTTTTAATTATATCTTTGAATCTTATCTTATAATCTTGTTTTGGATTTCTTGTATCTCGTTTTACATCAACTACGGTATGTGATTCAACCATACCAATACTTGTATGGTACAACTCAGAAGAAAGTGCGGGTAATTTTTCATGCACAAACCTTTTCCTATCTTTGTTGTAGTAATATAAAGGTAGTCAACCTTTCCTTCATTTGCAGTCTCAATATGATAGCTATTTTGGTGAATAATTTTGAAACTTAACAAGTTCTTTTAAGCTTACTACAATATAATGCATTATCAATGACCAATATTGTTCCCCCAGGTAGTAATAAGGTTGCTCTTCTAGAACCTTCAATTAATTTTATACTATCGGATATTGTATTAATATAGGCCCTTTTCATAATCAAATTAGAGAAATATTTTGTGTCTCTTAATATAGTGTGAGTTGTAGCACAATCAAGAAGACATATATCTCCATTACTCATCTTGGATCCAATTAAAAATTAAGAAAATTTTATTTATCTTACGAAATGAAACTTGAAAGTAATAGCGTCGTGCTAATAATGTGTTTGAATATCAAGAACAAGAATAACAAGTAAAGAACAATAAGAACATTATAGAAGACAAGAGGAATAATATTATAAGATAACTTTCTTCTTTCTTTCAAGTGTGTACAACATCATTCTCAAGACATCTATTTATAGTATTACATTGAGGAACTTAAAGGGGTGTCATAAATATGACATTTAACCCAAGAGAAGGTAGGGAAGGTTATGGGATTGTGGCAGATTAAAGAGGAGGTGGTGGAGGTGTGAGAGTTACTATACTTAAAGGAGGAGTTATACATAGGTGTTATGGACCTTATGGTCATCCACAATTATTCTTATTTATAACAGTAAACTAATTTAAATAGTGGCTTACTTTGGTCAAAACTTCCAAAAAATTATGTGAGGCATTAGAAATTTTCTTATATGATATATGGTGTATGTCACCCTGACACATTATGATTTTAAGTGATACTCCATGTCTAAATAAGTGCTCTTTTTACCTTTTGATTTTGTTCCTAAATAAGTGTTTGTTTAAGCCTTTAAGAAAAAATTGGTCATGTTCTTTCAAATTTACCCTTGTTTAGATAAAATGTAATCAATGTCAATTTGGAAAGAAAAATTTTTAATTAGAGATAAGTTGGTAAATTTACCTTTTATTTTCTAAAAGTTAGTAATTTGTTAAAGGGTGATTCCAACCCAAAAAGAGCACTTATGTAACACCCCAAAAATCCAAGCTAAGATCAGAACTAATCTTCAAGAATATATAGAACCATTACATAAGCATGACATGAGAATTAGATGATATTTAAGATCATAAGGAGTTCCTAACCCAAAGTTCAGTTGAAAACTCCCTTTCCGGCTAAGTTCTAGTGTAATATTCTTCTTGAGTCAACTTCAAACGACCATTTCTCCTAGTATATGAAGATTTAGATGGCCTAATAACCATCAAATTAAAGGTCTTTGAATTCTCTTTTCAATACTACCGACCGTTTGTAAATTCGGTATAGGAATAAAAAGTTATGACCATTTTACTGAAACACTGTCAAAGCTGCCAGTGGCGATGACTCAAGTGACGACTCGTCATCAAGACCCTATGACTCGTAGCCAGAACCTACGAGTCATCCTGAGAGTCATAGCCACTATTCAAGGAAGTTCCATAAAGAGTCTGGGATGACGATTCAAGCCACGACTCATCCTCAGACACTACGGTTCGTTACGTGAGTCGTTGGGAGCGACACCAACACCTTTCTATTCAATTTTTAAAGGGCCTTTTGGTCTTTTCCCACCCTTTTAACACCAAAACTACATTTTTTCACCTGTTATAAGAGGGATAAGTCAATTTAATCACCCCAAATCCCTCATTATTTTCCCCAAGTTCATTCTAAGTCAGAAAAGAAGCGATTCAAGTCTCTCTCTCAAGTAAGAACCTAGGGGTCATCTTCAAGCTCAAATCCTCCATACTTTAGTTTAAGAATCTTCAGTAATCAGGTATGTGGGTATTCAATAAGGGATTCCTTTCACCCTTATGCCTAAAACCTAGTTTTAAAATACGAATTTCAGTTATGATATTTATGAACTCATGATCTAGGGTTCACACCCAATAATTCCAAATTCTTGAATCTTAGTTCCCTCATGTTGTTTTATCATTATGGTTAAAGTTATTATGCATGATTTTCATAACTTTAACTCAGTTATCTTAATACATGAAGAATTATGCATGTTTTATAGACTTCGGCCACTCTCAGAATGAATTTTGCATGATTTAATGGATTTGAGTCTATATTAGTTTGACATGACATGTTTTTCCATGAAATTCAGTACTTTTACAGACTTGTCATTTTATGGCTCCTCAGTATACTTATGTTCAGTATTTTGGGACTTATACTTTTACAAATTTATTTCTCAAGTTAGGGGCTTCATTAATAAGTCACGAATACATGTTTTAATCAGTTGCTCATGCATTATGCCAGTTCCATGGGTTAGATTGGGATCTCTTGTGGTTCTAAGTACCGTGTTACGACTAGGAGGTAGTCTCGAGTCGTGACAACTTATTTAGGAATGAAGGGAGTACCACATAAATACTATTGTGTAAGAAGTTATTTAAGTGAGACCGTTTATGTGTTTTATTGAGATTATTTAACATTTTTGATTTTTTTTTATTTTTTATATAGGATACATAGTAATTAAGTTATTCTCATTACATAAACTTGTCGTATGGCTTTATTGGGACAAATTAAAAGTTGATTATGACTGTTATTGTTGATTTTAATGATGACCATAGTTGTTTGCAAAAACTCAAGTCAAAGGATTGCAGCACAAAAGGAAATATCAAAGGAAAAACAAGAATTAAGGAAGCAGATGAAAACAAGGAAAGAAGATCGGTCAAAACATGTATTTAAGTGAGCAAGCACCAAGACACTTAATTGATTCAATCAATTAAAAAATCAATTAAGGATAACAATCTCAAGGGAGTTACTCCCTCCGTCTATCTTTTATTGTCTACTTTCCTATTGGCACAGGGATTAAGAAGCAGTAAATGATAGGGGAATTTTATCATATTACCCTTTGACTATAATAAATTTAATTCTTTGAAAAATGCATTAGATAATGAATCGTGTTTAATGCTAAGGGTAAAATGGGTAGAAATAGGTAAATTATCCATTGATTTTACAAAATGGACAAGTATTGTTGGACATCCCAAAATAAAAAAGTGGACAAGTAAAGATGGATGAAGGGAGTAATTGATATCTTTCAATTAAGGAAGGAAATACTAAAAAAATTCAAATCGTATCGGAAGAATTTAAATCAATGAAGAAATATCATCTACATCAAATCAAATTGAAGAACTTTAAGGGTTACCTAATTCTGAAAATAGGATCATCACTTATTTTTTCAAGGACCAAATCTTTTGGTTGTCTTCTCTTCTCAAAGGATCTTCAAACGACTTCTTATTTAGGCTTATAAAAAGACAATTATATTGAATAGAAGGAAAGATATACAAACGTCTGAATCAAAAAGAAAGGAGAGAAAAATATTATTGGTGAGACATTATATCAAAATCAAAAAGAGAGAAAAATAGAGTGTAGACATAGAAGTTATACTCACAAACCCTTGTACAAGATCAAATTACTCAAAGTTAGAAGAGAACACTCTTGCGACCTAAAGGGTCTGGACTACGATCCATTTTGAATCCCAACTGGTATAAAAATATCTTGTGCCATATTTACTTTCTGCACTTTCACTGTCTTTGATTTCAATTGATCTTTATCATAACATCAGTCAACTACTAAAAACAACTAGTCGACTTAGAAAAAAAAGGCAATTCACCCCACTACAAAAAACTGTCAAAAACAAGGGACAATACTGATTGACAGGGTCAATTTTTTGAATAAAACCGATGTCAAATCGATGTACTCACATATGTTAAATTTTTGCCTGTTGGTTTGCTAAAATTGATGGACATGGTTGGATAATACCGACGAACATCCATCGATTTCTTTTAATTCCACTAGGTTGAGTTTTTTTAATCACCACCCGGACGTAGAAAAAATAAACCAATGGACAAACTCGATTTTGTTATTTAATTTAATATTGTAAAATATTTTTTAATAAATTTAAAAATTAAAAAAATTCATGAAAACCGACACTGTCAGTCGATTTGTTCTTCATATCCAAGAATAAATTGATGGACAAGAACGACTGAATTTCTGTGTTTGATATTTTTTTTTCCTAGAAAATCAATGGACTAACCGACCCTGTTCGTCGATTTTCTACAAAAAAAATTAGATGCAGAAATCTCCCACCTGTCAAAATCAAAACCATTTCAATATGCAGCTACAAACCAACATTAATTTCTACCAAATTAATTCTAAATGAGTTACAACATCAACAAGCTACTAATTATCAATTAAAAACATCAAATTCAAAAGTGAAGATCCATCAAAGGATCTACAAAGTGCATTAAAATTCAAAACTTGAAGTATATACAAAGTTTTAATTAAATTATATTCAACAACAAACAGTATGAATTCTAACACCTAAGGGATACGTTCCACACACTCTTCATCATCACTAGAAATCCCTTTATTAACTGAGGTGGGAGGAGAATGGGGTACACCATCCACACTACTTTCAATCAGGCTATTCATATGTGCCTTGAGTGTCTCGATGTTGCTATCCACCGGTGTAGCCACCAACTCTCTCAAAAGCGTATGTGATCCCGAGTAATAAAGTGATTGTGAAACAATCAAGATTGTCGACCCCACAAATACTTTTGATGACAAGCTAGAGATATGCTACTATAGTTGTAGAAATAAATGTTGTCTGATTTTAGAGATGAGATTTTATTTATTATTCTACTTATGAGTTTAAGGCAATTTCGAGTTAAAGTTAGGAGTTGTTCGCAGAGTTATTAAAACCTAGGGTTATGACTCTTTATATATTTACGTTGTGTACTAAATATAGTTGTTTAAGCATGATTAAGATATATACCAAATTTATGAATCACAAGGTTGATATTATATTCATATCCTAACTATATCATTGCATGACGATACGTGAATCAATTCAAATACGTTAAGTTATTTTTCTGTATTTGATCCAAGTAGGGCAACCTAGATACATCTCTGTTCTAGTTGTAAATCCGTTAGTTCATGCATCCTACTTCCCTTAATCCACGTTTTATTTCTAGCCTTCGTCTCTCGAGTTCTTTTATAAATTATTCATTTATTTTTTTGGCCACAAAATAATAAAATAGTAATCACAAGATTAAGAGATCAAAACGTAATGATAAATTTTGCAAAAGCAAACTTATATTAATACAACAATGTTCATACTATGATCACAACCCTAGAAATAGGGCCTTTAGCCACTCATAATTCTATTATAATGCAATAGTGTAATAAGATGCTAAGTAAAAGAGTACAGAGTTAACCCTAATAGTGGAGTTGAAGCTCTGTGCTCCTTAATCTTTCCTCTGCTTCTCCAAGATATACTTGCTGAAAAATATGTTTAAAATGATCTTGGAAATATTTATTGTATTTAAAAATATTTGAGAGACCCCTTCAAGTCGGACCAAGAAAAGGGGCAAAATTTTGCCCCAAATTATCTTTGCTCACGGCGCGAGATTCATTAGTTTGCTTTGAAGCTCGCTTTGGGAGCTCCTGCTGCTTGCCTTGATTTTGACTTCTTTAGAGTGAAAACTTCAAAGGGAGTGTATTTTTTACCCTCCTTTCATTGTGGGGGAGTGTATTTTTTACCCTCCTTTCATTGTGGAACTTGCCCTGCAAAGTGTGACGTCGTTATGGAACTCTACTTTATGAAAATCGCTCGTTTATGCTCCTTTTTTGTCCCTTTTGACTTCTTTCACCTAAAATGTATAAAACATCTCATATTGGTGCCAAATGATGAATTCAAATTAAAGTATTAAATTAACAAATTCAATTATATAAATTTAACATAAATCTATAAAATTAACAACTACAAATACATTAACTAGTTAACAATAGTTAATAATTAGATTTAAAAACGAACAATAAACCTAAATTTCTAAAAGAACTGAACCCTAATCTACATTCAAACCTAAACAATCATACTTAACTAATGAATTTAAGCAATCAAACAAGAAACTACGAGAGAAACTTAAAAAATCCTAAAAATTAAATAAAAAATTTATAGGAAGGGTTTTTGGTACCTTGTCAGAGAGGGAAGGGTCGTCGGATGGTGGGCGTTGACGGGGAGGAAAGGGTCGTCGAAGTGGAGGGGAGGGGCTTCACACAGTGGATCACGGTGGAGGAGAGAAAGAAAGAGAGAAGAGAGAAAGTGAGGAAGAAATGACTCTGGCCCAGTATCTAACTAGAAAAATTTGACGGACTATCAAATGAGTTTTCCCAATATTGATCAAAAACCCGACGGACAAATCAGCCTTGTCCATTGATTTTTCTAATTAAATTAAGAATAAATTGATGTCTATATTATTATCTTTATTCTTTTAAAAAATTAATTAATTAATTAAAACGACCCAATCTGTAGATTTTGTAAAATAATTTTAATTTTTTAAAATTAGACCTTGTTCGTCGATTTTTCTGATTTTTTCGCGAACAAAATCAATGGACATACCGAGGGACTGAGTCAGTTATGCATGAAGGGATGTGGGATAAACTAGAAGTCGTGTATGTAGATACATAGTCAATGTACTTGAATGCAGTCTTATGAGGGTGAGATCGAACTTGCAAAAAGATATGTAACCCGATTATGGGGAGAGATAGTTTGGGCAAATCCAAAATTCAAAACTTTTAAGATTTTTTTGTTTAGATTTTCAAATTGTGAGTAGATTTCAGGTTCAATTTTTAAAAATTTTAAATTTTGGATTGAATTTCAGATTTGGGACTTTGGATATCCGAAAATCCAATAGTTGTATATCTTATATTTACCCCTTCCCATTAAACATCAGCCTATTATTCATATGGAGATTGGTAATAAGTCCAATACCCTATTCATTAGATATTAGCTCATATAGCCAATAGTGATTATTACTCCTTCCGTTCACTTTTACTTGTTACATTTTGACTTGACATATCCATTAAGAAAATTATTATTGATATGATTATTTTACTATGCTACCCCTATTAATTGATATTTAGAGTATAATGTCTTGAAAATGGAATGAAGAATAAACAATTAATGCTAAGGGTAAAATAGAAAAAAAAATTATTTTTTCTTGATATGTCAAAAGTGACAAGTAAAAATAGAAATCCATTTTAGAAATAAGTGACAAGTAAAAGCGACCGAAGGAAGTAAGTCAAATGTCGTAATACTTTCTATTTCGACATGATTTCTTTATGTTTTACTTATTATTTTTTGACACTTCATTAATGCTTTTCTGTTGCATTTCCTTGATAATATGGTATCATTGCTTGCATGACTAGTATTAATATTTTACATGGATGATTGTGGTTGGAATGAGAAATTACTAAGATATTTGATTGGAATTAAGCTATGTTTATAGGCTCAAAATCGAAAATCTGAAATATTCAAGCTCATTAATCTGAAACTGAACATAAAAAATCCAATCCAATCCAAGTTTAGTTGGATTAAAATTTGAATTATAATTTCATCATTCCCAAAACTGAAAATCCTAACCGAAATTTGCATATCCAATCTGACCTGCCCAAACCTGGATTTGAATGTGATAAAAATTGCCAAATTAAAGTGCATAAAAAAAAAATCAGATTTGAACTTTGTATTAATCTCGGAAATAAGTAATACATCCTATATTCACCTATAAATTTAACGGAAAACGGTCAAATTTAACGGAAAAGGGTCAAAACTATCCTTGAACTATCTGAAATAGAGCAAAAATACCCTCCGTTTGTTTTTTGGCTCAAAAATACCCCTCCGTTTGTTTTTTGGCTCAAAATCATTTTAACGGAGTGCCAAAAAGGGCCAAAACTACCCCTGAACTATCCGAAATGGAGAAAAAATACCCCTCCATTTGTTTTTTGGCTCAAAAATACCCCTCACATTAATGGAGTGTCACCAAGCACACCACGTGAAAAAAAATTGTTACATGTCTAGTCCACGTCAGTGTCCCATTTAATATCCAACCAGCCCACATAAGCATATTCCAACTTAACAGCCATTTAATATCCTTACCCGACCCATCTTAAAAAAAACTCGACCCGCCCTCATAAGTAAATGGTAAAGATAGATCTATCCTTCATTTCACTTGAACTCTCCAAAAAAAAAAAATCGATGCAGACTAGGAATTCTGAGGAAAAAGAAAGCCCTTAGGAAAAAAATCACATGGGCTAGCCAAACATCAGGTTGAAAATAGGCCTATGGGACCTGCTAATGGAATTCATAAATTTTACCCGCTAAAAAGTCTCATAGCTCAATGATCACATGCCCTAAAATTGAGCATAATTGGAGTTGTCTCTTTTTCTTCATATCTTAGATCGTGCAATAGAGTCAAAGTTGTAGGTGGAGTCATATTTAACCTTTAAATTTATTTTTTTCTCATTATAGTAGAGATGTCGATTACAAGAAGGAGCAAGAATGCCCTTAGGGAAAAAATCAACCCGTGTACTAAGAGCTTTCTTTTCCCTCAGAATCCCTAGTCTGCATCGATTTTTTTTTTTTAGAGAGTTTAAGTGAAATGAAGGATAGATCTATCTTTAACATTTACTTATGAGGACGGGTCGGGTTTTTTTTAAGATGGGTCGGGTATGGATATTAAATGACTGTTAAGTTGGAATATGGTTAAGTGGGCTGGTTGGGTATTAAATGGGACACTGACGTGGACTAACCATGTGACAATTTTTTTCACGTGGTGTGCTTGGTGGCACTCCATTAATGTGAGGGGTATTTTTGAGTCAAAAAATAAATGGAGGGGTATTTTTGATCCATTTCGGATAGTTCAGGGGTAGTTTTGGCCTTTTTTGGCACTCCGTTAAAATGAGGGGCAGTTTTGAGCCAAAAAATAAACGGAGGGGTATTTTTGAGCCAAAAAATAAACAGAGAGTATTTTTGCTCTATTTCGAATAGTTCAGGTATAGTTTTGATCCTTTTCCGTAAATTTAATTATGAAATTTGCTTTCAAGCGCTTCTTTGCAGTGGAGTATTAAAATCGTGCAACAACCCAACCAACAAATGGACATCATGCCCTGCTGTAACAGTCAGAGAGGTCTTTATAGGCAGACCAGACCCCATCCTTTATTGATTGTCTTCACGTTTATTATTGTTACCTTTGCCTTCTCCCAAAGTTAACACTTTTCAGACAAAAGAACTATTCAGTTCTCAACTGCAGCCATAAAAGGGGGAAACTAAACTGCTGCCAGATTTACGCATAAATAATTAGTTCTAACACTGGATTGTATGGTAAATATATCCGCACCTAATACTTATATCAAATCACAAGAAAGTTTGTAGTAAGTGTTCATAATGCCCTTAAAATCCACGTGAATTGTCTTAAATGTCCCCATTCTGCTTATTTTGCCCACAATCATTCTGCTCAAAATTCAAATTTTTTCTATTTTACTTAAGTTTTATGTACAAAAATTAAACATATTCACATAAATTAAGAAGAAGGAAGTATAAAATACTAGTAGACTTAACTTAATCAGCATATGAAAACACATATTTATTGCTTTTTGAAGACTGGAAAACCTAGAAGTACCTGACAACTTTTGGTTTTCTATATTATCTATCCTTGAGAAAAAAAAGTGAAAATCCCGCATCTTCATCAGAAGATCTTGCTACATTCCAGGTTCTGTTGGGGCATTGGCTCACTATTACCTCTCTTTCATTTGAGAAATTATTACTAACAGCCACGTATTTCCTCCGTTTTAATCTGTTTGTCATATTTTTTTAGTTAATTTAAAAGAGAATATCTTCTTTTTTTTGACAATTTTATTTACTTTCAACTTTACAAATAACATATTTAAAACCATAAGATTAAATAATGATATTTACTTTCTACGCATCTTGATTTTAAAATCACAAAATTTAAATGTTTTATTATTTACTTTCTTAAATTGATTGTCAAGTCAAAATCATACAAACAAATTGAAACGAAGGGAGTATTGTTTTTTCAAGCAAATGTCAGTCTATATCATATACATTATTTCCTCTCTATCAATTTATATGTATAACACTCTTTTCTTCTTAGTTAATTACAAAAAAAAAAATGATACATATTTATGTTTATTAGAATTTAAATATAAAATACCCATTTTATCTTTAGTGATCGAGATGATAAATAAATAGCTGTAGCTTATTTTAAGTTTTAAAAATCTAACTTTATTTTTTAAATTTTATGCATAATAAAACACTTTCATATAAATTGAGATGAAGGAAAATAACACTTTTTAAAAAAGAAAATATATGTTATGTACATAGAAAGACTTTAAGTGAAGCGGATGAGGTAATGTCTGGGACAAGAATATTTTGAAGACCGGCATTTGGACTTATTCGTAAGCAACAATTGAGAGGAAATGAAAACTGATATGTATAGCGTTGAATTGGAACGCAATCTTCACTACATAACATGGTGCCCACTCTCTCAAGAAAACAAAATAGCATTTCTTTTTCCATTTTAAAATAGTTGAATTTTGTTAATTTGATATTTCTCTTAAAAAAATATTTATTAGGAATTTATTTTATTAAAGTAGTCTTATTAGTTATGCTTTGAAAATATAAATTTAAGTATATACTTCCTCCATTTACTTTTACTTATTACATTTTGACTTGATATACCAATTAAAAAATAATTATTGATATGAATATTTTACCATTCTATCCATATTAATTGTTACTCCCTCCGTCCCATTTTAATTGGTCATCTTACTAAAAATAAATGTCTCATATTAGTTGATCACTTACTAAATTAAGATAGAATTAATTAATTTTTTCCCATTTTATCCCTATAATTAATTACCATTCCAATGTCCATTCATATGTCCATTGATTATCATTAATATGGATAAAGGATAAAATAGTAAAAATTATCAATTTGTGACTTCTTAATCACCGTGTAAAATGAAATGTGCCCAACTAAAATGGGACAAGGGTAGTATTTAGAGTATTATATCTTGAAATTGGTTTGAAGAATAAACAATTAATGCAAGGATAAGACAGATTTTTTTTTTTTTTTGTCTTTTCTTGATATATCAAAAGTGACAAGTAAAAATAGAAACTCATTTTAAAAATAAGTGACACATAAAAGTGAACAGATGGAATACATTTTATGTAATCATTTAATGATAAAAATAGTATTGAAATAACATAATAAAATTCTCTTAATTTCATAAATAGAATAACTAAATTAAAATAAATATTGGGTCAAGAGAGCCAATAAAAACGAAACGGAGTAAGTACTTGATTTTGACATCAAAATTTGAACCTCTTTGAAAGTTGTGACCTCCCATTAATTATAGGCAAAAGGGCTCCACTCTGTTTCAAAATTAATTATTTCAACTTCTTGTATTCCTGATTCCGTTTGTCCGTTGATTTTGCTAAATGCTTAGGAGTAATATTAGGGAGTATTATTGTTAAAGTTGAAATGCTTCTATTTCGAAATTATCTCAAGTAAGTGTTTGCTTATTTATTAAATTACTCCCTCCATCCATCTTTATTTGTCTGTTTTTTTATTTTGAGATGTCCTATAATACTTGTTCAGTTTGAAAAATAAATACATAATTTATTCTTTTTTTCTCCTTTTAACCTTGATATTAAATACTATTCAACCTTCATTGCATTTTTCAAAGTAAAAAAATTATTATATTTAAAGGGTGATATAGTAAAATCACCCTTCTATTTATTGTTTCTTAAGGTATGTGTCAAGTCAAAAGTGGATAAATAAAAATAGACGGAGGGAGGAGTTGGCTATTGTCCGTGCTGCGCACGTGCCCAATGTTGATACTCAAAAATTTTAAGATATACATAATTCTATCATTTTATAATTGAAAATCATCAGCTATTTAGTTGATAAATTCTTAGACATGCATAAATTATTATATTTAGATCAATGAAATATATATTAAGAATATTTTAAGTTGTTAATTATTGTGATTTATAATATTCTTAATGTAATTTTCAAATAAAATTATGAACTAAAAAGGAAAGTAAGATAAATAAATTGAAATGGAAAGAAGCACAAAATTTTCTGATGGAAGAATATCTTAAGTTGTTAATAATTGTGATTTAGAATACTTTTAATGTAATTTGTAAATATATAATAAATTAAAAAAAAAAGTAAGATAAATAAATTAAAGCGGAGAAAAGTATATATGTTATTTCCTCTATCCCAAACTTTTATATCTATTTTTTAATATTTTAAGTTGTTAATTTCACTGATTTAAAATATTTTTGACGTAATTATCAAATATATATAAAACATTATAAGTTGTTAATTATTGTAATTTACAATACTTTTAGCATAAAAAAAATAAATTTTAAAACAGAGAAAACATTACATTTTGGGAAGTGGGGCCTGGCAAAGCAGACATGTCGATTGAGTCGTGCCTTCTTAAGCTGCTCCACTGCCACACAAAACATTATAAGTTGTTAATTATTGTGATTTATAAAATTTTAATGTGAGAAAAATAAATTTTAAAATAGAGAAAGTATTAAATTTTTGAAAGTGGGGCCCGATGAAGCAGGCATGTCGATGGAGTCGTGCCTGTCTAAGCTACTCCACTGCCACTTCTAATATAGGAAGGATTATCTGTTTTGTTATTTTATTTTGTATTTTTAATGTTTTATTTATTAACTCTTTTCTTCAGATTCTTTTCTTTTTCTTTATTATCTTCATTCTCTGATTTTGAATATCGTGACGTAAAAGTTCCAAAATATTTTAGAATTGAATAAAGATAAAAAATTTCCAAGAAATGTAAATTTTATACATGAAAAATTCATAAATTGTTTTATTTTCTTTTTGATTGCCAAAAATAGTGAGATTTTGCTTAATTATGAAACGTAGTAGAATTTACTGTATTCGTGCTCGTAATAATAGTGAAATATGTTGTATCATAATAAGCAGAGGCGAATCCAGGATTTCAACAAGACGGGTGCACCATTACTTTAAAGATAAGATCTAAAATTTTATAATGATAACAACTTGGCGAGCAAAAGATAATTAATTATATTATCACAAAAAATATTATCAGTTTATAATTGTACTCAACGAGACTTCACATTTTGAAAATGATCTATAATAGCATCATTACTTATGGTTGCAAATATCTTACGCTCTATCTTACAAACTAAACAACCATTCAAAAATTCTTCACCAATGCTATTACGTAGATCATTTTTTATGAGTTTCATCGATGATAATGCTCTTTCCACACTTGCAGTAGCAACAGGCAAAATCAGAGTCAACTTCACAAGTAAATAAACAAGGGACCAAGTTTCATCCAATTTTGTTTTTGTCATCATAATAGCAAGATCCTTAATCCCCTTCAAGTTGGGAAACTTGCTATCCCATTCTCGAGTATAGACAATGAAACTATCAAATGGGATATTGATTTTACCTTGGCAATGATGATTTAAAATTTCACTTGCTACTTGTTAATACTAGGATATGGAAGTTCTGAGATTTCTTTTTTACTTTAAGGAACAAATGGAAATGAAAAATGTTATTATAGCTGCTAGCTGCCCATTGCCCACTACTACTAAATTGGAAAAAAAAAAATGCTGTTGTTTAAAATTTAAAGACACGCTGCGT
The DNA here is from genome assembly GCA_031232105.1 of Capsicum rhomboideum. Lineage (NCBI taxonomy): Eukaryota > Viridiplantae > Streptophyta > Magnoliopsida > Solanales > Solanaceae > Capsicum > Capsicum rhomboideum. Next base: position 103,663,799 of record CP124715.1, read on the forward strand.
TTTAGTGCTTTAGAATAAAAAATAAAACAAAAATCAATGTTTTAATTGAAAAAAAAGGCAAAATGTTGCTGCTGGGGATCGATCACTCGACCGAGAGGTGAAAATCGACCTTTCAACCAGTGAACCATCTAGCTAATATGAGCATGAGTTCCTTTATTTAATACTTGATGTATTTTTAAGAATTATCCAAATAATATACTGCGGTTAGTCCGATGACCACGGGTTCCCGTGATCCATTTTTTATACATAAATTCGCCCCTGATAATAAGTGTATCCATGCATATACAATCTTTGTAATGGAATATTGTATCCAAGTGTATACAATCTCTTTAATGGAACACAATGTATGTGCCTGTATAAAATCTCAATACATTATATCCGCAAACATAATAATAATACAATCTACTGTATTTGTGTGCATAATAGACGTATCTACACGTACATGTTATAAATTCCTAAACTATTGCTATATTATGTAAATTTTAAAACTACCAATATAAAGAATAATTAAAGGGTCGAAATTAGCCAAGCCACCTATCAATTTAAAAACACGTAAAATATAATAAAGCAAAAATATAGCACACAAATCTTCATACCTAAATCCATAAAAAGGGTTCAAAAAAATTGCTTAGCATTCTGGTATGCATCAATATAAATAAATTCATATCATGCTTTGGATCAAAATATCGTAAACAAACAACAAAATCAATGAAACAACTTGCTCCAAAATCACTTCAAACTTTGATAAACTAATAAGATGATGAAATTCTCATCAAACATTTCTTCATTACAATGAAGAAATAAATAAGAATATCAATTTTTTAAAAACTTACAAGTCCATAAACACAAAAAGAAAAATCATCTTCATACCACATTTAAATTTGTTGTATAGCTTCAAAAGTAATGCATGGCAGCAACTCCATAAGGTGACTGCATCTTTGAGATTTTAAGGATAAAAAAGTTATCATCCATGTTTCTGCCTTTTCAAGTTCCAAGTTGTCAAAGCATTATAGAAAATATATACTTATAGATATGTCTTGTTTGCAACGGCCGGTTTAGCTAGAGGAGTTTCTTTCTTTCTTTCTTAATTATTTATTATAGAGAAATGATAACTTTTTCTCCTGCCAATTAATCTTGCTAATTCAACTATTTGCGCTTTGCGCGGTTATAAGAATCTCATATTTAAGAAATAATTTTTTTAACGTATTCAAATATATTTTTAAAAATCCTTTTGAGACCTTAAATTGTCAATATTATTGACATTTATTTTGTTCTAGGAAAAAATGTTTTCCTTTAATTCATAATTTTTTTTTACATGATTTTTGATTCTCCAATTTTATTTTGTGAATATTTGATTACCTTAGTCAATTAATTTTTTAATATTTTACCCCAAGGGTAATTATGTATCGTATATTTAAGTACATAATGTTTTTGATATAAATTGTGTATCCCTATATTATATATCTGTTTTTGAAAAATTAAAATTTTTGTAATTATATAACCTTCTCATATTTTAAAAGGCAAATTTACACTCCAAATTACACACATCATTCTTTGGTTATGATTGGGAAGCGTCACCTAACCAAAAAGAATTAATTTAATTAAGTGTATTAAGTCACCTAACAAATTTGAAATTTAATTTAATTTTCTATAAATTAAACGCACACAAAAGGAAAAAAAAAACAATCAGTATAAAATATAGGAGAGTTCTAAGACACACTTTTTTCTTTATACAGTGAATTACTCTCTTTTGATATTTAGAATTCTATTTTGATTATAATCACCAAAGAAATATTTTCGTAGGCAAAAATCACAACAATTTAAATTGAAATATAGAAAGCCTATTTAAAAAAAAATACACTTTTGTATATTCTTTTTTTTTTTTCAATGCATAAACAATGAATATATAGAAAGAAGAATTTTTTCAATTCTAAATTGTATTACTTAATTTTGCAAATGCATAAGTTATATTTTCCCTACTAATTAGAATATTATTTTGATTTCGTTTCTATTTATTCTCATTGTTTTTCTTTCTTCTCCTTCTTTATGACCAACCACTTAATCACATAAAACTTGAGATCACAATTCTAAATATAATTAAGAATGTTTTTCCTCCCTATGCTAAATATTTTAAAAGTACTTCGTTCAGAAAATACATTTCTATTAATTAAAGTTTTTCACTATCTTCTTCCATGTAAAATCATAAGAAAGAAAAAAAGAGCGACCACAGTCTAAAAAATCGATTGAAAAACTAATGAGAGTGGAATATGAAGTATAGAAAAAAAATATTGACTTGCAAGATCCGAATTTATACATTCATATTAATTACTATATATATGTAACAACACTAACACAAAAGACTTACTCAAATGTCGCGCGAAGAACCCACCACTTCTAAATCTCCGATGCTTCTACCTCTATCGACTGAAAAACTAAAGAGAATGGAATATGAAGTATAGACAAAAAAATATTGACTTGATATGTAACTACACTAATACAAAGAGCTTACTCAAATGTCGCGTGGGAGAACCCACCACTGCTAAATCTCCAATGCTTCTACCTCTATCGATTGAAAAACCAAAGAGAGTGGAATATGAAGTATAGACAAAAAATATTGACTTGCAAAATCCGAATTTATACATTCATAGTAATTACTATATGTAACAACACTAATATAAAGAGCTTACTCAAATATCGCGTGGAAAAACTCACCACTGCTAAATCTCTGATGTTTCTACCTCTATCACCACTACTTGTGCCACCTTAATAGCCATACTATATAATATATAGTATATATTGAGGGTTTTTCCTGTGAAAATGGTTGTTTCAATTGTCAAGCACTTCTCCAAATTATATTGTTCATTTGGATTGGGAGAGATAACTTCCACATCTCTTAAAATATACCACTTCTTGATAAGAATGTAATTATGCAAATTTATTTACTATGCACGTTCTTATGTTCTTGATTGACATTCATGTATGAGTTAATGCATACCATAAAAGCATATTCAACGTTTTTTGTGTGTTTGGTAACATAATATAGTAATAAAAACTTTTGAATGTTATAAACTTTTGAGCTTTCTTCAATAAAGTCCTATTACAACTTTTGAGTTTTTATAATTAATAAAATAAATGAAAAAATTGGAGAAGAAACCAAAAAAAGAGAAAAAGGATTAGATTTTATATAGATTTATATTTATTTTATTGTATAATAAATTATCACTAAATATCAAATTACTAATGACAATAACTTTTGAGCTTTCTTAAATGAAAAAAGAGATCAGTAACTAAGATGATGTAATTAATAAATATTTTAAAAGTTTTTTAATATATCATTTAAATAGAAATAATTAGCAAAAAGTTTAAAAAATTGAGAAAAAAGATAAATAAAAATTCTAGCTTTTGAGAGGTGCCACATCACCTCTTCTACATTCTCCTTTATTATTATATTGATTAGCACTATGTGCTATTACGTGGGTAAGTGAAAAGGTTATTTGACCTTATTGATTTGTCTTAAAGATTTAAATTGATTACTCATACATGGGCATTAATTAAATAAACATTTATTTTGTGAGACTTTTTAAAGTTATTTAGTTAATATATTATGTAGAAAAAATGAAAAAAAAAATGCCAAAAAAGGGAGAAATGTTATAAATAATATGTTTATGGTGGATGTCCATAACTCTAAAGAATTAAGTCATTCCATCCATATTCTCCATGATGTGTAGTTAATCCTCCAGTACTCGACATACCATTATGGATTTAACTCTCAAACCCTTTAACCTCCCCCATAATCTTCTTGTTTAATGTTATGTTATGATCAACCTTTTGTATGCCTCTATGAAGACTATAAATAGAGGCCTAAGGGTTCATATTGTAGATACTTGAAACATTTGTACACTTGATATTTAGAAGAATGAAAAACTCTCATCTCTTGTCTTCTCTCTATATCTATATTTCTTGTTTACTTTATTATTGTTCATATTATTGATCTTTTAGATTAATTTTAAAGCACGTTATCAGCATGAAACTCTAATATCATTTTGATTCTTCCGAATTGAACTCCTCAAGTCTGTTCAAGTTTGAGCTTCTGGTAAGTATTGGTAAGATTCATTTCTAACTATCGACTGAATTCAGTTTTAAACAAAAAGTCATCTGCTTGGCAGAATGACAATTTGAAGTTGTTTGCCCATATTACTTTGATGAAAATTAGTATGATATATATATATATATTGAAAAACAAATTATCTTTTAATTTTATCATGCTATCATAATATAGTATATATGTTTGCTAACATTAGTGATAAGATACCACAAACAAAAACTTAAACTTTGCATTTGTTAAATATTTTAATAAGACCACGAGTTTGGGTTATTGTTAATGTGCAATTCGATTGATTATTTAATTGCAATACTGTTTTGAGATTATCATATTTTTAATTGAATTGTTTCAAAGAATAACTTTTATCATATTGAATTTGTCGAAATTTGAGTCCGTGACGATGCATTGAAGTCCCAACACTCTAAAAAAAAAAAAGGGCAAGATATTGGTTTAAAGTTTTGGTGCATCATGATGATAGGATATTGGGTTGGATTTCAACTAATAATGATCTAAAGTGCCTTAATATTGGTAAGACGTTGGGTTCATGTATATTCATGATAATGATGACCATGGCCAAATAATGGACTTTTGATGAAAAGTCATGAAACTCGCCCAATTGATTTGCTTCATTCTCTTATGTGAATATGGTAGCAGTATATAATATGTCTGAAAGAAGACAAGTTGTTGAACATATGAATATGGGCATGGAAGGATAAAGTAATAATATGTCATCATTGTGGTAATAATAAAAGGAAGAACATTGTGGGTTCTCAAAATGGTCCTTCAAAAGTGAAGATAATCGTTTGCCATCAATTTGGTATAAAAAGGTCATTGGGCACTGCGACCTAATTTGATAAGTTTTATAAATCCTTCATCAAAATAAAGAAATATAAAGTGATGGTACACTTGATCTTTCAAAGTAATGTTGAGATGGGTCATATAAATATGACAAATGTATAGGCACGACAATGAGCTTATAAAATAAATTATGAAACACATATGATTATAGCCCATTTCTTGAAGAGAATATGACTTGTGATAAGCATTGTAAATGCTAGACCATTCTTGAAAATGATTGTGTCAATGTGTGATAAATATTGTGAATAAGAATGTGATCATGAGTTGGATAAATACTACAATTCACCTCTACGGGAGGTTTGAGTCTTTGATTATCAATGGTAAAAGCAAGAAACAAGTCTTGTCAAACATGATATGATATGTTTTATTATGAACTGTCGAATGAAAAAAGAAAGAAATAATTCTTTCATATAAAGGTTGTGACCATAACCAAAAATGAATGTTATTGTGTGGCTACACAAATTTTCCATTGGTTGGGTATATATAATTTTCTTCTTAAAAGGAGGTGTTCACCACAAGTGTGGTGTTTTGAAAGATGAGGTAGTATACAAGTATTTGATAGCTTCAAAAAAGCTAATGTGTTACTACACGAAAGAATGAAATTGTTCATGATATTGGGATTGTAGTAAGTCTCCATAAGAAACTTTTTGAGTTTCAAGGGATTGACAAGAAGAAAATTATTATTATTTTGAGACTATAAATTATGGGAAGATTTTATATCTTCATTACTACAATCGAAATGGGTTATAAATATATATGTAAAAGATTACCCATTTTTTCCTCCTATTTATTGATACAAATATAAGCATGGTGATGGAATCACATACGGTAGTAAACTAAAAGTTTACAGGAAATATATAAGTTGGCATGACCGGTTCAAATGTGATGCAAAAAATTAATTGAGAATTCATGAGGTTATGCATTAAAAAAATAAAATATTATTCAAGAATTCTCTTGTGTTGCTTGTTCTCTCGATAAATATTATACCAGCTAAGGTTGGGATTGTATCTCCTAAAATTTTGGAACGTATAACAAGGTGAACATGGGCCCATTCACCTGCCATGTGGGCCTATAAAATGAGATGCATCTATGGTTGGTCACACGCGCTTTATTATGAACTTGCAATTTGATTTTTGTAATGTTGTTTGCTCAAATTGTTAAATTAAGAGCATGGTTCCAAACTATAAAACTTAATGTTGGTTGGTTTAGCAGAAATTGTGATCCTCCAATTATAGTTGAATCATTGATTATGAGAACAAATCTCCCAAAAAGAAATTTTGGTATGAGACGTGTTTATTTAAAATGTAATAACATTTGTACGCATCAAGCCAACAAGGCTCCCCTATATGGTTGGTTCAAGGTCAGGAACTAAATTAAATCCATCTAAAAGTTTGAATGTGCTACATCTAATTTAATTTCCCCAACGCACAAAGATGGATCCCCAAATAAGGTTGGGGTAAATGTTAGATTTTCTAACATTAGGGGGAGATATGAGTAACAGCTGAAATGGGTGGAATGAATTATCTAGATCATCATAAAAAAAAAAAAGTGAACGTGAAGTTCAAGAGATAATTCATTTGTAAAATGTTGCAAACTATTGCCAGATGTATTTACTGACCATATGTTATACTTTAGCTATAAATGCTCCAATGTAAAGTCCTTGAAGGACAGTGTCTATGACATGCCTGAAGTGTGATAGACCAATCAGTTCCAAACGTAAAACTCCTTGAAGAAGGAGAGGATCAAATGATCAAGATGGTCATGATAATTAGGCAACTGCTTTAAAAAAACACCATGACGTAACACTTTATAAAACTTTGGCAAAGATTCAAGTACTTGAAAATGAAAGAGAAGAGATCGATCTCGATATGTTATGTTGTAATGGAACCGATATCAAATAACCATCAACGGTATTTTTGGTATAATGTAAAGCTCAACATTATAAATGGTGATGCTCAGATCAATACAAATAAAAGAAGAAAAAACCCGTATGCCCCCTGATCATGCCTCGAAGAAAGCAATTCACGAGGAAAGGTCCTACTCAGACACACACAAGGATCTTGAATTCAAATCTGTCAAACACTGTGGACAAATAAATGATTGGCCAAATAAAATACATAATTTCAAGTATATTTTATTTCACTTGACAAGTGATGTTTTGAAATTAGTCCATAGACTAAGGTATAATGCCAGTGGGGTACAAATAGGTAATTATGCAAAAAGTAAAATCGTAAGATATAAAGTACGACTTGTGCCTTGAGGCATACAGGTTATTCGTAAAAATCCTGGCATTATTGTTTGGAGATGTGTTCTCCTGCGGTAGATGCAATAAGGTTTCTTTAAATCTAGCAATGAATGAAAAAACTTGAATGCGTATCATGAATGACTGTCATGTCTAGCTAGATGGTAAAGGTTATATGAAAACTAGCTAGACGGTAAATGTTATATGAAAATCCTTGAAGGATTTAAAAATGTTAAAAGCGATTCCATTGAAATAGTACCCCAATGGTTGTAATACCGCTTGACATAAAGAAAGATCTATTTCGATCTCACGAAAATGGTTAGAAAGTACCATGTATTTGTGCAATTGATGCACTTATATATCCTGCTATTTTTATATATGAGATAATAATTTTTATTAATGTGCAGGAAAGACATAATATCATTTTTATGTGAATCTAAGTGAAATCGAATATTATTGACATGGATTTATTATTTCTAACAAATATTGTCAAAGGATTATTGGTTATGCAAATGCAGAAAGATTATTTGATCTATAGTCAATTTTAATATCATGCAAATGAAAGTATCAACAACTTGATTGTTTCTACAAAAAAGTTCAATGTGCAAGTCGCTTGCGACGATGAGGTCACCAATAAAGTGATTGTCAAGAATGTATTTGGCTGAGTTCAAAGGCTTAACATATTCAAGGAATTACAAGACAAATTATATATCAGGATGAGTTCAAGAATACAACATCTTCATGAATGTGATTTGATCACAAAGACACTGTCAATATCAATATTTGAAAGCTGACATATAAGATTGGGACCCGTCGTCTTCGAGAAGCGAAATGATGTTTGCATCAGGGGGAGTAAAATACATGCTGCACTCTTTTTCCCTTGGCCTAGGTTTTGTCCCAATGAATTTTCCTGGGAAGGTTTTTAACGAGGCAGAAAACAATGCGTATTATAAGATATGTGTACTCTTTTTCCTTCACTAGAATTTTTTTTCCCACATAATTTTTTCCTAGTAAGGTTTTAACGAGGCACATTATCTATGGACATCCAAGGGGGAGTGTTATAAAATAATATGTTTATGGTGGATGTCCATAACTCTTAAGAATTAAGTCACTCTATCCATCTTCTCCATGATGTGTAGTTAATCCTCCAGTACTCCACATACCATTATGGATTTAACTCTCAAACCCTTTAACCTCCCCCATAATCTTCTTGTTTAATGTTATGTTATGATCAACCTTTTGTATGCCTCTATGAAGACTATAAATAGAGGCCTAAGGGTTCATATTGTAGATACTTGAAACATTTGTACACTTGATATTTAGAAGAATGAAAAACTCTCATCTCTTGTCTTCTCTCTATATCTATATTTCTTGTTTACTTTATTATTGTTCATATTATTGATCTTTTAGATTAGTTTTAAAACAAGAAAAAAGATAAATAGGAATGGAGGCCATAGAGAGGTGCCACATCACCTTATCTATGACCTTCCTTTTATATTATATATAGATATAGATTGATCCATTATTTCAACTTCAAATTTTTAATAATTCAAATTTGAATTTTAAAAGCAGGTTATAAGAGTTTCATATTATTCACCCAAATTTTTTTAACTATGTTTTTATATCTAAAACATAATTTCAACCAATGTTTTAAAAAACAGTTTTGAGGCTCGCCCCAGGACAGGGCACTAGCAAAATGCCTCGAGGCAGAGGTGTGAGGCTTACGCCTTAACCACCTGACTGTACGCCCTAAGCACGCCTAACACCCAATGCTCGGGGCTTCCCTAACAAATCTTAGGCAAATTATGTGTAGAATTCCTTAATTGACGTTGTTGAGCCTATAATTCTCTAATAAATAAATGATGCTTAATAGTTATTTTCATCTATAGAGATAAGAAGATTGGGAAAATCTAAATAACAAGTCATTGTATTGCATATTTAGTATTTGAAAGCACCGTGAGGGTGAATATCATTTAAAATTTCTTTTAAACATATTTAATTAGCTGAATTTTACATCTTCACTTATCATTGGTCTTCATATTATTTCCTTACGTCTCAAAATATCATATTTTATCATTTGCCATACGTCTCAAAATAATCGTTATTTAAAAGTAAATTACTATGTCTTATTATCTCAAAATTACCGTGAGGGTACAAATAAAGTTTATTGATTATTTTCTTTTAGAGATGTATATTGTATAGTACGATAGTAATACATTTTACAAAAATCTGATTCTTTTATTAATTGAAAGTTAAGATGTTAGAGTTGATTTGCATCTCATAGTAGCTATTATAACATTTCTTTATTTATACTTGTAAAATTATATTAGTTGAAGTTTTATTTTCTATGAGTTTGTTTAATCATATTTTTAATTGCTTTAACTATCAATTTATTGTTTATAATTTTTACTTTATAACACTATTTTATATATTATAAATTAAAAATGTAAAGATCCATGGGGTTTACACCCCATCGCCTCAAGGTTTACGCCTTGCCGCGTGCTATGTAAAACGCCCTGCCTCAAGCCCCCGCCTTTTAAAATACTAATTTCAACTTTCAGTAAAATCTTTGCTACTCAACTTTAAATATTATTTTTTTTTAAAAATATCTATCTCAAAATGCCTTTGGATGCCAAGACTAGGAATATATGTATTTTCCACTCGTCCACAAAACATTTGACCACAAATATCAATACTCTCTCTGTTCGTATTTATGTTTTTTATGATTTTATATATCCTCCACTTGTTGGGATTGAAATTAATCAGGTGCCATGCGGAAGCTAGCAAAACAAACCTCGAAAGACGCCAAATAAAAAGACATGCGAGAAATACACCAAAAGGCACACAATAATTTAACGTGGTTCGGTCAATCGACCTACATCCACAAAAGGAGATGAGCAATCCACTACATAAACGAGAGTACAAAATGTCAAGAGAGACAACCTCACACAATTCACTCAGAATAAAAAGAGGTTCACACAAGTGACACTACAACACTTGTTTCTCACAAAGTCTCCCCCCAAACAATACTCTCAAAGCCTTTATGACTACATTGTGGATACTACCAAGCTAGAAGAAAGGAGCCTCTATTTATAGAGTCTGAACTATAACCTTTTCCTACAAGAATAAGGATTAGCCAAATATGGAGAATTCATGTTTTCACACAATTCACTCAGAATAAAAAGAGGTTAACACAAGTGACACCGCAATATTTGTGTCTCACAACGTCTCCCCCTAAACAATACACTCAAAGCCCTTACGACTACATTGTGGATGCTACCAAGCTAGAAGAAAGGAACAAAGAAAGGAGCCTCTATTTATAGAGTCTATAACTTTTTCCTGCAAGAATAAGGATTATCCAAATATGGAGAATTCATGTTTTCCTTTTCCTAAAGGAAAAATCCAGTTATGGTAAGAAAATCAGGGCAAATACCAACAATTCTCCACCTTGGCCAGAATTTCTGACAAAATAAATTTGCTCCACCTTCTTCACATAGTCTTCAATAAGTTTAATCTCCATCTCCAAAATTCCCCCATTAAATCTTTGTCTCTACATAGAGTAACACTCTAATAAAATTTCTCAAACCAAAATCTTCATTATAGTCAAATAGGTTGTGACTAGAACTGAACCCGCCAAGATGACCATCCATTTTAACTTCGTTTTGAGGTTAACGAGATCAGAATCAAGGTTTGAAAATTTTCTAATGTTTGGATGATTATTTAGGAATTAGTTGGATAATTAGGATGAGTCCAAGGGGGATAGGGAGTGATTTTGACACGTAATTTAAAAACTAATGAATTTGAAGATTAAGGGTTGACCACAATCAAATATGTGCCTAGACGATCTTGTATCGGTGATTTGAGTATTCCAACAGATTTGCAGGAGTTTTTTAGATTAATTTTCATATCATATTTGCATCCCAAGGCGTTCACGTGAGCTCTGGAGGCCAAAACCACAAGATAGGTTATTGGTAGTTGGGTCATAGCTGCTGATGTATGGTGTGGTCGCACTTTTAGACGAGGAGTTGTATTTATGATAATCGTATTTGTGACCCATTTGCGGATAACAAGTTCGCACTTGTAAATAGCTTGGGGTCAGGCTTTGTCCGTAATTGCACAGAAGAAACGGTGGTAGGGAGCATCACAACTACAATGGTTGGACCGCAATTGCGGGTGGACCCCTAAAAGACTTAAATTATTTTTCAAATCGGTATTTAGGCATTTCACTTCATATATTAGGTTCTAGGAGATATTTTAAAGGCACTCTTCTCGTTTCAGCTTGGGGGGGGGGGTAAGTATCTAATTTTAATTTTGATTATTAATCATGATTCCTTATATTAAAATATGATTTAATCCATGTATTGAGTCGGGGAATATGGGTTTTGCCCTAGAATTTAAGAGAGCATAATTAGAGAATTTAGAGGCCGATTAATGATAATTAGATGAATCTCAAGATAGAAACCTTGGGGTATGGTTGACCCAATTTTAAGAGAAATTTCTAGTGTTAACCTTGGGGAATCAGGGTTGAGTTTTACTCGACTTCTTGACCCAATTCCTTTTATATCAATATGGGTGTAGATTATATTTTAGAATAGTTTGGGAGCTTTCGGAGGTGTTACGTAATGGTAAAGTCATTCATTGACTTTGTGGCACTCCAGATCAAGGTAAGTTAAGACTTGACATTTGGTAAGGGATAATTTTTGTAAATTAACAATTAATGCAATGAATTAAAGGTAATGGCATGACATATAGGCGAGGCAACAAGTGCTTATGCGAACACTGATGTCATGACGAGTTATGTGCTAGTAGTTGTATTACCTTATTTATTGATAAATTAAGAGGAACTCTATGCTAAATAGAAATTTATGACTATTGATATCAAGTGAGATTTATTTTGTACTAAATGCATATAAAGTGACACGATTAGCTGAAAACTCTTACTTTATGATATTGTCATATCATGCTTTGATTTGTGTTTGTAATTTTAATTGTGATTGAGAAAGTGTTATGAGATAAGCATGTAGAACGTCTATACTAGATATGAGTTATTGACTATGAGTTGTGCACATTGAGATCATATGTGCTGCACATAAAGATCATTCATGCGGGGTATGGACAACGGAACTACTGAATTGCTGGGCCAAGCAACTCCCAGTCAGTCCAAGTGTACATAGGTTGTTGAGAGTATTAGGTGATTTTGTTGTGGTCATGATTTTACATTTGATATGACATGCATTGGATCTGATGTGAGTATTTTAATGTATTTTGAAGTGATCTATGTGTAATCTTCATTGCTTGTTGGTTAAATGATTTATTACATTTCCATGAGCCATTTTATCTCTCTACTAATTATTTATCTATTGAAAGTTATTTATATGTTTAAAGTGTAGTCGTAAGTATTTTAAAGTTTAATCCACGTCACTGCTTTATCAGGGTTGATTGATGATCATTACTGAGTACATTTCATTTTTCATACTCATGTTATATTTGTTGTAGTTTTTTATGTAGATTTAGATACAGGTATAGGTGAAGCTTGGTAGTGCTTAGCATTCATGATTTGGAGATTTCAGAATGAACTTCTTGGTTATTCCAGCGCTGCACCAGAGTCTCTTTCTATCTTACTTCATTTTATCTTACTTTATTTCAGTCAGTGTATCGTTTTTATTCATGACTTGTATTGTTTCACTCTTAGATATTCTTGTATTCCTATCAACAAAATTTAGAATACAATTTTGCTATTTTATGCAATAATGGTGATTGGGATACTTTTTATGACTTATATTATATCACATGTTTGGGTTTTCATTTAATTGATAAAATTGGAATAAAACTGAAATTGATTCGCCTATTGGTTTGGGGTGTAGGTGTCATCACGTCTTAGGGGATTCCAGGTGATAAACGGAACATATATTAGAGTATAATTAACTTAGATTTAGTATCTAAATATTGAAATGCCTTAGGATAAGTTATATTAAGAAGGCATAACTATATAATTAAGTTATTTCCTCATGTAGGGAGGTAAAAATATAAACATAAAGAGTTGTATTTTAAAACTCAATATTGTTTTTACTATTATTCATGGTATCAGAGCTTTGATTCTAACCTAAATTATTCTATATACTGAATCCTGTTCCACGTAATTTAATCGCCAATGCATCTTCCTCCACTTTCTTCCTTTCACAAAAACCTGTTCATCAATTCATAGATATATGTCCCATAAAATTAAAATCCTCAAACTATCTTGTTTAGAGGACCTAGATAAGTGTCACGACCCGATTTCTCTGGTTATGATGGCACCTACTATAAACCACCAGTAGGTAAGCCAACTCATAATCCTAAATAACAAGTAATAGATCATTAAGAGAAAACAAGAAAGCAGCGAAAAAGAATTTAATCAAAAGTCTATTATAGCTATATAACCCCAAATCCTGGTGAAGTCAGCATAGGAGATTCTAATACAACAGGAGTACAAGTGAAATACAGGATAAATATATATATACAAAGATGTCTCAGAATGCAAAATAGAGCTCAGTCTAACAATAAAAGGGAGAGAAGGAATACTCCAAATGCCAGGAGCTCACCCCAAATCTCCGATCCATGGCTGCTCCACATGATACACAATTTAATGGCGAAAACTCGTACTATGATCTGTAGTCTATAGAAGTGTAGTATGAGTACCAAACACGTGGTACTCAGTAGGCATTGGTCGACTGAACTCCAAAGATAATGCAAGTATAATTAACATGTAAAGAAGAAATATAAATTATAGACAACTATCTATAAAACTAAGCATAATAATCCTAATGAAGTGATAAGAATAACCTATCATAAGCTACCAGTAATTTGGGACAAAGCGCGATACCATAAGCAAATAGCAATTATACAGTAGTAAAGTGAAAGAAGAGATATACCATATACAATAGTAGAGTGAAAAAATGTATATACAATGTATAATAGTAGTATGAAAGAAGGAAATGATATACAAATCATGTCTAGGGAAGAGTATATATATATATGTATATATCCACAGAGTGCCATAACGTACCAAGTATATAGACACCTCCTCGGCCCACCAGCTTGCAAGGTAGGACCTATGAATCTCATCTCTTTCGGCATGTAGCTCAAACAGAGAAACTCGTAGGGGACTCGGGATGTTCGTATATATACTGCCTGATCCCTAACTAGGACTTCCAATAACCATCATAACCAATCTACTCCGTCCAGTACTGGAGAGGTATATAAAATATAATAAGAAATGCCGAACTTGAACTGTAACTGAATAAGTGTATATTGTGAATCCGTTGCCAGAGATAGAATCCAGGACTAAAACAATATAGTAATGTAGAAAGGGTTGGAATCTCCCTCGACTGAAGTGGATAAGTAGTGGTAAAATGAGTGGATTAATAATCGACTAGAATCAGTCTCGGTCTAATTTCTAAAGTAGTGCATTTAGTTTAAAATATCATAATCCAGTAATAAGGGTGGTATGACTTCCGTTATAAAAGAATCAATTTTAACAGTGAAAAAGTGAAAATAAATCTCTTTTTAGGAAACAGTAGTAAAACCAAGGTTTTGATTGGAATCATACCACTAAATGAACATAAATGCACCTAAAAGTATGCATGCCATCACCAGTATCCAAAAATTACAACTATAAATATCCAAGTGTCTATAAACTAGAATCACGTCCTTTTTAAGGATAAAGTACTAACCTGATGGCCAACTGGTATCGTAACCACGACCTTGGACCCAATAATATATATATATATATATATATATAAACATAATAATAGCACCATGATCAGGAAAACTACGATAAATTAGGGCATATAGCTACTAGAAGGAGCTAATCAGGGAATATGGTCCAAATCACTAGATAATACCATAAGTCTCATACTAAGGGATCCTTAATGTCAACCTAAGGTCAAACAAACATAGAATCAAGTGTAATAGAATCCTACGACCATAACAGACATTCTAGGCTAAGATTCGGGTCACATTTCTATCCTAAATCCCTTAAATTGGTCAAGTCATGATACAGCTAGGTATAAACCTACCCTATAATCCCTACCTAGCATGCAATCTATACAATACACAATCTCATAGAGAAAAGTAGACCGAAGCCTACCTCATTGCCGAACCGCAATCTTGAACCATCCTCAAATAGCTCACGTTCACTTCACGCTCCCGAAATATCACCACACTATCAAAAACATAAGTTACACGTTAATAGGAGTAAAACAAAACCCATAGTGCAACATAAAAGCTTGGGCCAAAATTAGGGTCAAGAACGCGCCCGTGGGGATGGCAAATGAAATTCCAAAATTGAATACATCACGAGGTCCCTTGAAGGACAAGGATTATGTGCTCAAAAGTTGAGCACAAATAGAGTACAAATTAGGGCTCAAATTAGCCCCGGGAAATGGCGTAAATAAGAGAGAAAATAAGAATTAAATGGGGTATTTAGGCCAAAAACTTATGAAAAAATTAATGAGAAATGGAACCTCATCATCCTCTACACATCCCCAGCTCCAATCAATGACCTCCCATAAATTCTTGAGCTCCTAGGGCTAAAAATGGCGACAAAATGGTGAAGAAATCGGGAAGAAGGGGTTTTATACTGCCAGGGATTTGGCCTTTGAGAACGCGGGGGCCAAGGGCCATGAGCGCAATGACCAAGAAAAATTCCCTTCGTAAACATGGCCAATAGGTTGCGAATGCAAAGGCAAAGGAATTGGACCATCGCCAACGCAATGCTAAGGGTCGCGATCATGAAAAAGAAAAGTGGATTAGGTCGGGTCGACCCTTCATCGCGAACTCGATGGGAGGGCTCGCGATCGAGAAGGTCAAAAACTTGATCCTTTGTGAATACTAACAGATCCTCACAAACGCGAAGGGAAAAATATACCTGCTCCAGCTGCTATAAACCAGCAAAATGGCTAAGTCCCAACGGACTCCGATCGGGTGCTCGAGATTTGTTTGAAACCTCATGCGCGCATATGAACTATGCTACTATACCGAATTCAACATTCTAGACTTAACAGAACCATCAAAACTTTCATCCGAGATCATTTTGATTAAATATGGGTGCCACTCCTAGTTTAGTTTTAACCAAATTCTACCCAATAGCTCAAAATGAGGTCGGAAGCCTTGGGAACTGGACCAAGGGTCCCCCAACTCTAAAATCAACATTCCGGAGCTAACGGCTATTAAAATTTCTATTCGATACTGTTTATTAGGAGTTTTGGTCCGAGACCTATTCCTTAATAGCAAAAGCTCTAAAATAGAAAAATGAGTCTAAAACCCAAAAAAACTATCCGATAATCAAACCAACAGTTTCAATAAGTCATAAATGACCTGTAGTTACTGTGGGAAGGCTCAAAATGCCAGAAATGCATGAAAATCAAGAAAATGACCTGGAGGGTCACTACAATATCCACTACTAAAAGGACTTTTGTCTGCAATAGTCAATAGGTAGAAAAAGCCTAAAAGCTCAAAAGGATGAGGTACAGGACCTACATGCTCTGAGCAAGACTCCCCAGATAACCTCTTAGGCAAACCAATGCTTTTAAGGGATTTCACCAAAGGTATCCTTTTTTCACCAACTTCCTTACTCCACCTTCTAAAATGCCACAAACTCAATTTCAACCAACTGGACTCCAACTGAACCTAGAACAACTGAAGCAAGCAAACCTAAACTACACCCTCCAACTGAACCTAGAACAACTAAAGCAAGCAAACCTAAACCACACCATACTAACATCACACCGACAACAGCACAACCAAGTGAAAACTCAACCAAGCTGAAGACCACCCAAGGCATGAATCATACAACCAACTGTAAATTCCAAATCTAACATTCTCTTGCCTTTCCAAACCTGCTATCTACTCTGATCTGCACATAATATCATCTGAGTCCTGTGTACACAGTCACCTCCTACTAATCTCGAAAGACTGAACCTAATCTACCATAAATCCACACTGGTGAGCATAAGAATAAGTCCATAAGGTGTTACCTGGATACACAAACGGAGATGATCAAAGCCTACGATCTTTAGCCAAAGCTACAACTAGTTCGAATGACCCTCGAAACTAATAGTTAGGGATTCGAAGCACAAAATCTCAAAATTGAATTATCCTCTCCAGAATCCTACCAACTGTGGATGAAACCATACTAAGTCCAAGTAGAATGCACTTCTCCTACTGGACAGATATTCAAAATTCTTGATGAAAACTAAGAAATCAACGGCAAAAATAGTAGAAACCACATTATAAGCCAATGAACTATCCTTCGAGCATCTATTTAACTCCATCTTCCCGAACTGAAGAAAACTAAATTGGTAGGTAAAGAGTAGGTTTAGTCAGCCTATAAATGAATGCTCAACTGAAGCAAAACTGGAAGTGGGGCTACAATCAAGTTACGAAATCCATAGCTGTAATCTTCAAACTAAAGCTGAACTACTCAATCTCAACTATCCAAATAGATCCCGCTGGCGAGAAGTATCCATATTCTAAAAGCTATCATAACTTTCAATCCATGATTCAAGAGAGTTAAAATCCCAAAACTGAAGCCCACAGTCTTCTCGGATATCAAATACTCAAACCAATCTCACTATTAGAATTCCAATATTTAACCAACAATTCCCGCAAGAGTTAAAACTAAAGTGTTGTCGAAGAACATAATCACAACGGATAAAAACCAGCTGCTGAAGACACAAGCAACCAACTCCACATTTACTGAAGGGCATAATGCATCAAGGCATAACAAAGAACACATCGAGGCTGCGAAGAATAAAAATGGTAGCCAAAACTCAAGCAACTCAGAAAATACCATCTTAGCCTGAGTCTGGTCAAACTGATACTCAAACATATATCACCACGCAGAAGCATTCCATGAAGACTCATCATACCAAACAAATACCAAATGAGAAATTATAAAAGCACCTATTTAATCCAACCTTAACTCAACTGAACCATGTACCACATCGCAGAAAGAACAGAGTTAACTCAATATCGACGTCAAGATCAAGACCACTACCGGGCGATGAACTATCCAAATCGGAAGAACAAACCTCAAATTTATCAACCTAAAAAATGGCTATAAAAAAGATAGCCGATACTAGAATTCAACAACCCATGGAAGGCCGAACCTTTCTTCACTCCCTCTCAAAATCCGATCTAACTTTGCTATCAGAGAAGGAAAAACAACCAACCTAGGTTCTAAGCTAAATGGGTAAGAATCGCAAAAAGGGAAAATGCTAGTCTAGCCATCTATCAAGTAAGAATCAATTACCTCCAAAGTAATAATAACAACAATAACAACACTAGTATAAAGTGTAGGAGACACCAAAATGAAAAACCACAACTATTACCACTCTATAACCATAACAAGGCCAATATGCCAAATAAAATAGGACTTTAACCCAAGTGCTACACCCCAAGGAACTCAATCCACTACTAAAAGAAAATATCTATGGGGGTAGTCACATAAGCATAAATCTACACAAAGGAATACATCAATTAATATAGAAATCAAGGCATATAATCATCGATAGGTATGAAATCCCTATCTTAACTCAAATAGAAACTAAAGGTAGGGAACCAAAGGCGAACCTAATAGGGTGGAAATTCCAAGTCATAGTCCTGGCCTACCCGAAGAAGTACGAATCTGAATGTGTCCGAACTTAGACTAAGCGTCTGAATGACCAACTGAGGCACTAAGTGCACTACCTTTAATCGAAGGTGCCACCAATTTATGAGGCTGATTTAGATGAGCTGAATAACTGATAATCCCACGCCGGGGACACTTTCTGGACTAGTGATCAGTCTCTCTACAGTTATAACAAACCCCTAAAGCTCTAACCTGGTGAGAAACACAAGCTATCCCCAACTGGCTGACCAACTCATGCCCAGGGCATTGCCTAGAACAATGACCAATCTCACTATAGTAAAAACATGCCCATGGGACTCTCTGATGTACTATACCTGCTGACCCATAATGTCCTCCACAGCCTGCCAACCTAGATCGAATAACTCATAATATCTGACCAGAACTCTGACCACTGCGACCACCACAAACTACCTGAGAGCTACCCATGTACTGAGGCGCTACCTGTATGGGCCTAATAGTCTGCAAGTGAGGCTGAACTCTATTGGGAGGATCTCAAACTCCAGATGGAATACCACTAACATTATACTACTGACATGGCCTCTTACCGCCACCTCCGTATGTCCCAATACATGATCTCTCTGTAGTCCTCACATCTTCAACAACCTGAAGGAATGTAGACCCTGCTGCTATCAAATGCTCCATTGCCAAACAGAGTGGTAAAGTCGATCCACAGATAAATATCTGCACTATCTCATGCTCTGTAGCATATAACATAGATGTTTGACTAGCCCACTTGAGAAATCCAATCTCATACTCTGAAACTGATAAAGATCCCTGCCGAACACCAACAAACCCAACTCTGGCCTAAGGATCACTCGATGTACCAAGTATCATCATTGGCTAACACTGGTGGTCCTCAATTTTAATCTCTAACTCACTAGTCCAACACTGAGTTAAAACTTTGGCAACACACATAGAAGTCCCGTATCTATCTACAACCTCGTACGATCTCTCTGGGAGAGAGTGAAGTCAAAAGAAGTACTTAGAGGATCATAGAAGTACGACACATGACAAAGAGTCAAGAATATAATTTCCTAAGAATGACCTATAGCCTCCCAAAGATAGAATACAGACATCTCTGTACCGATCCGCAGGACTCTACTAGGCACTTAGCTCTTGTACCAACAACATCGATAAACTTAGCTCTAACACCAATTTGTCACGACCTAATTTCTCAGGTCATGATGGTACCTACTATAACCTACCAGTAGGTAAGACAACCCATAATTCGGAACATCAAGTAACGGATCATCAAGAGAAAAAAAGAAAGCAACGAAAAAGAATTTAATCAAAAGTCTATTATAGATATATAACCCCAATACCTGGTGAAGTCAGCACAAGAGCTTCTAATACAACATGAATACAAGTGAAATACAAAATAAATATATATATAAAGATGTCTCTAAATACAAAATAAAGATCAATTTAACAATAAGAGGGAGAGCATAAATACTCCGAACGTCAAGAGCTCACCCTAAATCTCCGATCCATGGATTCTCCACACGATGCACACTTTAACAGTGAGAACTCGTACTATGATCTACAGATTGCAAAAGTGTAATATGAGTACTAAGCACATGGTACTCAGTAGGCGTCAACCGACTGAGCTCCAAAGATAATGCAAGTATAATTAAAATGTAAAGCAGGAATATAAATTACAGGCATCTGTCTATAAAACTAAGCATAATAATCCTAATGAAGTGATAAGAATAACCTATTATGAGCTACCAATAATCCGGGACAAAGAGCTATACCATAAACAACTAGCCATTATATTGTAGTAAAGTGAAAGAAGAGATAAACCATATACAAAAGTAGAGTGAAGAAATGTATATACAATATATAATAGTAGTATGAAAGAAGGAAATGATATACAAATTATGGCTACGGAAGAGTATATATATGTATATATCAACACTATGCCGAAAACCAAACCCGAAGATACTATTCTGAGGGAACTAGTCTACATCACTGGGATCATAAAGAATAAAGTAGCTAGCTTTAGCATAATAGGGGTCTCTAACTGAAATGCGTAATCATAAGATGATCCAGTAGTAATAACCCTCACCATAATACAAGAAAAGGGATCGAAAATATACTGACAACCTCGGGTACCAATCCATAACCAACCTGTCATGAGCTATGCAATAATAACCAAACAATAAATTACTAGATAGCTCGGATAACCAATAACCCCCAACCGGGCCCCTATAAGGCCGAAGAGGCACACACAATAATCAACAAACATACAACCATAACTTGTATCTATACAACACCCATAAGACTGATAGACACAAGCGCCAAACAACTATACTGGTGATAGGAAATGCATATGAACAAATAAATGCAATATAAACCCATAGAACCATATCCACAAAGTTTCATAACATACTAAGTATATATATACCTCCTTTGGCAAGGAAGGACCTATGAATCTCACCTCTTCTGGCACGTAGCTCAGACAGATGAACCCATAGGGGATTTGGGATGTCCGTATATATACTGCCTAGTCCAAAACTAGAACTTCCATTTATCGTCAAAACCAATCTACTCCGTCACGTACCACAGAGATATATAAAATATAATTAGAAATTTCAGACTTGAACTGGAACTGAATAAGTGTATATCTACTAATCCGTTGCCCGAGATCAAATTCGGGACTAAAACAGTATAGTAATGTAGAAAGGGTCGGAATCTCCCTCTACCAAAGTAGATAAATAGTGGTAAAACAAGTGGATTAATAATGGACCGAAATCAGCCTCAGTCTAATTTCTAAAGTAGTGCATTTTGTTTAAAATATCATAATCCAAGAATAAGGGTGGTATGACTTCCATTATAAAAGAATCGATTTTAAAAGTGAAAAAGTGGGAATAAATTATTTTTTAGAAAACACTAGTAAAACCAAGGTTTTGATTAAAATCGTACCACTAAATGAGCATAAATGTGCCTAAAAGTATGCATTCCATCACCAGTATAAAAACACTACAACCGTAAACATCCAAGTGTCTATAAACTAGAATCACATCCTTTTTAAGGATAAAGTACTAACCTAATGGCCAACTGGTATCATAACCACGACCTCGGACCCAATAATATATATATATATACATAATAATAGCACCATGATCTGGAAAACTACGATGAATTAGGATATACAGTTACTAGAAGGAGCTAATCGGGGAATATGATCCAAATCACTAGATAATACCATAAGTCTCATACTAAGGGATCCTTAAGGTCAACCTAAGGTCAAACAAATATTTAATCAAGTGTAGTAGGATCCTAGGACCATAACGGGTATTCTAGGCTAATATTTGGGTAACATTTCTATCCTAAATCCTCTAAATAGGTCAAGTCACGATACAACTAGGTATAAACCTTCCCTATAATCCATACCTAGCATGAAATCTATATAATACACAATCTCATAGAGAAAAGTAGACCAAAGACTACCTCATTGCCGAACAACAATCTTGAACCATCCATAAATTGATTGCCTTCACTTCACACTCCAAAAATATTGCCACACTATCAAAAATATAATCTACGTATTAATAGGAGTAATACAAGACCCACATTGCAACATAAAAGCTTGGGCAGAAGTTTGGGTCAAGAATGGGCCAGTGGGGCCTGCAAATGAAATTCTATAGTTAAATTAGTCACGAGCTCCCTTGAAGGTCAAGGAATATGTGCTCGAAAGTTGAGAACAAATGTAGTACAAATTGGGGCTCAAATCAACCCCGAGAGATAACGGAGAAAACAAGAAGTAAATGGGGGATTTAGGCCAAAAACTTTTGAAGAAATTAATGAGAAATGGTCACCTCAACATCCTCTACACATCCCCAGCTCCAATAAATGACCTCCCATAAGTTCTTGAGCTCCAAGGGCTAAAAATGGCGAGAAAATGGTAAAGAAATCGGAAAAGGAGGTTTTATACTGCCAGGAATTTGGCCTTCGCAAACGTGTGGGCTAAGGGACACAAATACGATGAACAAGAACAATACTCTTTGCGAATGCAGCCAATGGGTCGCGAACACAAAGGTAGAGGAATCGAACCATCTCGAACACAACACTGAGGGTCGCGATCGCAAAAAAAAAAAAGCGAATTAGGTCAGGTTGACCTTTCATCAAAAACGCAATGGGAGGGCTCATGAATGCGAAGGTCAAAGAATTGATCCTTTGTGAACGCAAATAGCTCCTCACAAACGCAAAGGGAAAAATATGCCCGCACTTGCTATTGTAGACCAGCAAAATGGCTAAGTCCCAACAGACTCCGATCAGGTGCTCAAGATTTGTTCAGAACCCCGTGCTTGCAAATGAACTATGCTACCATACCAAATTCGACATTCTACACTCAATGAAAACATCAAAACTTTCATCCAAGATTATTTTGATTAAATGTGAGTCCCACACCTAGTTCTATTTTAACTAAATTCTACCCAATAGCTCAAAATGAGTCTGGAAGCCTTGCAACCCAGACCAAGGGTCTCTCTAGCCTAAAATTAACATTTTCGAGCTAACAGTACTACTAGAATTTCTATCAAATGTCGTTTATTAGGAATTTTGGTCTGAGATCGATTTCTTAATAGCAAAAGCTCTAAAATAGGGAAATGAGCCTAAAACCCACACGAACTATCCGATAACCAAATTGACAATTTCAACAAGTCGTAAATGACTTGTATCCACTGTGGGAAGGCTTGAAATGCCAAAAATGTATCGAAATTGAGAAAATGACCTGGAGGGTCATTACAATAAGCTAGTTGATATAGACTTTTAAGATTAATGACATTATTATAAAGGAATCTCCATCTAAGGTTGTGTAATTGAAGATTAATGACATTATTGTGAAGGAATCTCCATATAAGGTTGTGTAAACAAAAAGGATAATGAAGAAAACATCAACCCTAAATTTATAGAAAGGGAAGAAAAAATCATCTTAGTGAGAAGTTGGATAACTTGAACTATGACTAAAGAGTCAATGTTCTTTATATTGGCCGTAGTTCGACCAAACAAATTTGAAAGAGTATTGAAGATAATTACCTATAATCTATCAAAGATAATAAATTTAGATTGAAGAAACAAATTTATAGTATTAAGATGAGATTAAAATTTGTAGATGAATACATAGTAGAATCCTATCATGATCCAAAATTTGAGGTTGTGATGATACCTATCTTAACTCCTCCTGGTAGTAAGCCAATACTCATACGCAATGAGAAACTTAACATAACATATTATAAGTAAATATGATTACAAATAAATAAATAAATAATCTAATATACACTTTCACTGTAATAATAAACAAGTATAAAACTCATAAAATCTCCATGACCTCAGTGTCACGTATACAAGAGCTTGCTAAAAATGACCAAGGGAAATAATACTGAAACTAGTACATCACTGTCTGAAATAACTATAAAGACAAAGTCAAGATAAAGAAGAAAATGGGCAAAACTTTCAAATAGAAGGAGCTCACCATGCCTTGGATATAGCAAGACCTCAAATAAATCAGGATCTACGCGAGAGACTTATAATGGAATTTGTATCAGAAAAATACAAAAGAGTAGGGTGAGTACAAACCACCAGTACTCAGTAAGTATCATAGGCCAACCCAGTTTATTTAGTCACTATATCGAACAAAGAATGTTACAAGTGACCCTACACGCAAAATAGTCTCAATAGTTTAATAATATAAAAATATTAATAATAACTCAAGGCAAAGAAATATGATATGAAATACAATACAATGACCAATAACCCTATCGATATACACCCCCTTAGAATTACATACATGTTCGACATCTTATCTCTAACTGAATCAGTATAAGATGGTATATTTTCTTTAAAAAAACTGTTCCAATGGTACAATTTCGTGATCCATAAACTAAATTGTAATTACCCTCTAGGTTGTTTTTTAAATTTCATGCATTTTTCTGTATTTTGAGCTTTCCAATAGTTTCTACCCATCATTTAAGTCCTGTCGGGAAAGGTGGTTTGGTTCCTGGGTAGTTTATTTGAGTTTTAAGCCAATTTTCCTATTTTGGAGCTTTAGAAGTTGAGAAATTTGTTCTTAGCCAAAACTTTTAAATAACCTCAGATGAGAATTATGACAGTTCTGTTAGCTCCAAAATGTGGATTATATGTTAGGGGACCTTTAATTCGGATCTTGAGGCTTTCGAGCTCATTTTTGGCTATTAGTTTGATTTTTGTTAAAATGGAAAGACTAGGTGTGGGGCCTATATTTCATTGAAACAACCTCTATTGGGAATAATGTCAATTCTCTTGAGTCTAGAATGTCATTTGCTGGAGGGTAGAATATTTGGTTTGTGTTCACGAGACTCCAAATGAATTCTGAGGGTCCGTTTGGGACTTGGAACGATTGGCTTAGCTGTTGATGCAACTAGTTTTCTGGTGAAGCCTCTTAAGCGGTGCTAGGCTTAAGAGGAGCTACTTTAGTAGAATGTTGGACACTTTTGCTAAGGCCATTGGTATCAATTCCTCTCACTTAAGCAGAGCCTTTCCCGCTAAAGCGAGGCTGCTTGTGCGGACTATCCTCAACTTTTGTGGAGGCTTACTTTTTTTTTTGTGGCTTACTCTTACGTGGAAGGTTTGTCTCTTAAGAGAAGCCTCTTATGCAACAAAACCTCCACTTAAGTGGAGATCGCAGGCTATTTATTCCCCCTTCTCTAAATACTTAGCCATTTTTATTCTAAGTGTTTGGGAGTTCGGGTAAGGGAGAGATTGAACGATTCCTGGCGGATTATTTGCGAGGTAATCTCTTTTTCTTCGTAATTGAAATCTATCATGTTTTCTAGTGTCAATTTCATCTTTTATTCATGTTTTGTTGGTCAAATTCTTAGTTTTCTTCCTTGATCAAGTGAGCTATTTGTACCAATCGAGGTCAGAATCTAATTTTGTCTTTGCCCAAATTCTAGGCACGAGTTTCTTACCCTTTTGGGGAAGATAACTGCAAATTTAATTTCAATTTTCATCGACACACCCCGAGTTAAATTTTTGATCCAGATTTGGACCCAAATTTTGTAATTATAATATGGGTCTTGTTTTACTCGTATTGACATATAGATCATGTTTGTGATAGTGCATCGGCTTCCTGAGTTTTAGTAGAGAGGACGAGCAGCTAGTGGTCAGTTTGAGACTACTATTTGGCTTTGAGGTAGGCTATGGTCTACTTTCTTATAGACTTTGCTCTACGAGATTATGTATGGTATAAATTGCATATGAGGTAGGGGTTTATAGGATAGGTTTAAGATTATTAGGTCATTTTCTCCATTTTGGCCTTCTTTTAGGGATCTTAGAGTAGAGTATTAGCTTGGTATATTTGGGAATAATGACTACGCCCTCCTTGACACTACACTATCTTCACTCTTTAGACCACTCTTTTCCTCTATATTTTCCTTTTGTTCTTTTTCCTTCTTCTTGTTATGGGTGAGACTTTATTTCAGACTCAACTTTTTTTCTTTTTCTTTTTTTGATTTTTTCAGCATATTCCACACCAGTTCTTTTCTGATGACTAATTTATTCTTTTCATACTCAACTTTTCCTTTTCATTTCCCTTACAGTAGCAACCCTCAACTTAAGTAATTTCCCAGAGTCGAGGTACATAATGTCCAATGAGGGACCATGGCCAAAATAAAGGTCAAACTAAAATTGGGAAGGGATTAGGTTAATCAACAAAAAAAGTCAATTTAAACTCAAAACAGGGATCAAGAAATAAATGCATTATTTTGATGGTCATTTAGGATAAGTGGACTAAAATAAAAAATGGCCTATGATCCTTTCCTATACAACTATCCTACACTCTAAGAAAGACTAACTGAGCAAGTTCTAGATTGCACATACAAAGTAAGAATAATACGAATGTAGGATCACATGTACACTTGGCACAAAGTTACACTATTAATTGCTAACTATCAGGTTCATGCCCTAGCTTAAGCAACATTTATCACATCCATATACATAATGTCAGTCAAAGATCCATAGCGATCAATCTATCAAAGAAGATAACATGTCACACAACTATTGGAGGGGTCCATTTTTTTTTAAATCAACTTCAAAATCATTTTTCATGCCATGGACTACACTAAGTGTTCCTATTTTTCTCTCGCAAAAACATAAAACACATAACAAAAAACAAATAACTCCTAAACATGTCGGTTTTACTAGATAGAACATCTGAGGCAAAAGAAACATGGTAATAAAAATCCTAGGTTTAAAATACATACCCAAAAGTGTACCCCCCATCAAGAAAGTATGCATTGTCCCCAATACATCAGACAGTAAGTATAAACTTAGAGGAAGGAACATACTTATGGCACACTAGGCACATGGGTATAGTAAGTTGATGTGAACTGTAGATACAATCGCTAGATCAATTGTAGTGGCATCGACTGTGGTCGTCGCACTCAAAGGATCAGAAAAGGTAGGTACCACATCGGTAACCCTACCGGTGTTAGTTTTAGTAACTAAATAAATAGGGGCAGGTATGGCATCCCCAACTGCTGGTGTTGAACTAGTGGAATCTCCTTGAGCTCTAGCCATATCTGTACCTCCCCTCTCAATCGGGCCTCATCAAAGGATTTCTTCGAGGACATCTCAATATCATGTTTTTTTGCACTTTCTAATCTCAGCGTATTCATCATAGACTCTACGCCCTTTTTTCTCTAGCAATTGGGGGCTCATCATTCATGAAGAGGTCAACAAATAGTACGGGTGTTGCAGGAATAGCTATAGGTATAGGTGGTATGACTGGGGTGTGGCTAGTGGCCAATGAACTGACGTTTTTCGTAAGCTATGCCACCTCATCCCTCAATCCACCTAATTTTGGGATCCGTACCTCCATCAACCGGTCAGTTATCCTTATCTCAAAACTATCTATCCGCACATGCAACTCTTGAATAAACCCATCCATGATAGTTACTATTCTTGCCTCAACTCTCACCTCCAAGGCCTTGATCAATGTTTGGACCTATGGTCTTAATTACTTCGACAACCCGACAATGATGCCAAATTTGATGTCGCACAAACTACACCTTGCAATGAGATATAAAACAGTTATTTACTCAAATATAAAACTCAACCGAGGTTGGGATTGATCCCACAGGGAATATAGTTAGAACCTTGGTCGATATGTTATTTGGGCTTTTAGTTGGTTAATTCCAATGGGGTTTTTTGTAATAAGTAAACAGTTTGAAAGCTTTAGTAACACGTAACTAGTAGTAAGAACTTGTTAATGGGGATATCAGAGAGAAAAGATGAGGATTATGTTCCCCATGACTTCATAACTTAGTTGGCGTTGTGTCCTAGTGATCTATCCTGGTGCCTAACATGCAAAATCTGTAAGTTAGGTTTATCTAAATGGATGGTTGTTTATAAAGATGACTATTCTCAATTACTTGTAGGTCTCATGAGCTTTGCGTATTGACTCTTACCTTTGATCCCAGATTAGCTATTCCCAGACAAGGTCAAGCTATTATATGAGGATTGACGGCCTTTTGTTAATCCCTTTTCCCATTCTCTACCTCTTTGGTCAAGTAAGTAAAGACTTAAGGTGAGTTATAACACGTGCACTCTTTAAAAAGCTATCAATACGAAGGAAAGAACAATACATGCATAAAAACCATTCAAGGATCACTAAGTAATTTAGCCTACTTTTTTAATTCATCATGGTTCTCACAACTCTAGTTATGGATTTAGTTACTCATGCTTGAAGGATCACAATTAGAAATTATAGATGAATTTATAATTATGAACTTATGAGATTGAATAGATGAAATTCGAAAACTTGAGTTCTCAAAAACAATTTTATAACCAATGATCAAATTATGAATAATTCTTCAAAACCCAAGAACAAAATAATGTGTATGTTTCTAAGGCCTCAAAGAGAGTATCAATGGGAAAAAAATAAAAGAAAACCTAGGAAAAGTATTTATAGACATTACAAAACCTATCCTAAAACAACTTGGAAAATAAAGTCAGCAACTTTCCACGAGTACAGTCACGGTGAATCAGTTCACAACCCGTTGACTCAGTTCGTGGAAATTAGGAAGTTTTATACTTCTTCAGCATCTTGTTCATGAGCATACTTCACAGTCCGTAGACCTATTTGTGGTCCATGGACTCCACTCGTGGATCTCAGGCCTTTTTCTATATCTTCAAAAGTTGGTTCAGAACCTTGTTTGATGGCCCGTAGAGGGTTCCACGAATTGTGGACACTGTCCACAAGATTCACTTGGTCAATTTTTAGTCTTTTTTCCTTGGGTTTGCCTCCAAATCCCGTTTTCCTGCATAACTAATAAAAACCCATCATATTTATCAAAAAAGTGTTAAATAATGTAGAACCAACCCATGCTTTAAGTATTGAAAGTGCCGTAAAACCATAACACATCAATGAGAGCCTCAAATATGAAATTTCAGCAAAAATAGAGCTCAAATCAAACCTCAAATTACAATTTACACTTTCCAAACATTTGGGAAAAGACACAAAATTTCTATTCTTACATGTAATAATTCAATGAAATAAGCAAAGAATCATTGGAAATTACCAAAAGGAAAGTTATAAACTTGACCCCGCAAAGAATCTTCAACCCCCCCTCCCCCCTCCCCCCCCAATAATTTCCTTACTTTGTGTTCTAAAACTCCCAAAAATCAAAATATAAAGTTCAAGTTTAAAAATGGATTTAAAATCTTATATAGGCTTCCTTTTCTTTGCAAATGGTGAGATCCTATTGCGATCAAAAAGGCTATCCGACCCTTGCTTTGTAATGCAAAACCCTTCTTGTGATTGAAAAGGATTAACTGGACCCGACCCAACCTTTTTGTTTGCGAACATGACCACCTGCGATCGCAAGGGATTACCTAGTCCTTCTTTACGAATGTGATCAACCCTTCATTAATTCAATGAAGGTTGTACTAGATAGCTGACAACAAAATGCAACAAGGCCAATTTTTCGGAATGAATACCTGAAACTTATTATGAATTCTTCAAACATAAATCATAGTACAAATCAATCGTAAAACATATTTCAAATCTATTGGAATCGTCAAATCACCATCCCGGAATCATTTTTACCAAATATTAATCGAATTCAACTCAAAATATAAAAAGCTTATAAAGAAAAGAAATAGTCGTCTTGGTGAGAAGTTGAATAACTAGAACTATGACTAAAGAGTCAATGTTCTTTGTATTGGCCGCACTTAGACCAAACAAATTTGGGAGAGTATTAAAGATAATTACCTATAAGCTATCAAGGACAAAAAATTTCAATTGAAGCAACACATTCAAAGTATCAAGATGAGATTAAAATCTATAGATGAACACATAGATGAATGTTTTCATGATCTAAAATTTGCGGTCGTGATGATATCTATCTTAACCCCTCCTGGTAGTAAGCCAATACTCATAAACTGAATATGAGGTAAATATGATTACAAAAATATTCTTTCACTACAACAATAAACAAGTATAAAACTCATCAAGTCTCCTCAACCTCAGTGTCACGTATACAGGGGATTGCTAAAAATGATCAAGTGAAATAATACTGAAACAAGTACACCACTGTCTGAAATAACTATAAAGATGGTCAAAATAAATAAGGAAATGGGCAAAGCTTTTAAATGCAAGGAGCTCACCATGCCTTTGAATCAATAATATTATGGCTTAGGATCTGCACTGGAGGCTCATATCGAAATTTGTATCATAAAATACAGAAAAGTAGGATAAGTACAAACCACTAGTACTCAGTAGATATCATAGGCTGACATAGTTTATGTAGCTACTATATTGAATAAAGAATGGTACAAGTAGCCCTACATGTTGAAAAGTCTTAGTCATTCAACAATATAAAAATATTAATAATAACTCAAGGCAAAGAAATACGATATGCAATACAATGAAACAACCAATAACCCTACCAATATACACCCCCTTCACAGTGACATACTTTAAGGTGGAAATCATAGGGAACTTACGAGATCCATATACCCGTCCAAAATCTTACCTCAGACCCATCTAATAATTTACCTCAGACTTACTTACCCATTTGACATCTTATCTCTAACTAAAATCAATAAGAGATGGTATATTTTCTTTCAAAAATATTGTCCAATGGTACAATTCCGTGATCCATGAAATAAATTATATGACCCTCCATGTCATTTTTTGAATTTTGTGTGTTTTCCTGCGTTTTGAGATTCTCGTTAGTTGCTACCCATCATTTATGACCTGCCAGTACAGGTGGTTCTGTTCTCTAGCAGTTCATTTGAGTTTTAAGCCAATTTTCTTATTTTGGAGCTTTACATCATGAAATAATGTAGCATCTAAGATCGTCAATACATTGAAATGTATTGGTACGTAGAACAGGGGAGGGAACATAATATAAAGCATGTATATAGAACTGAAACTGTACTAAAAGAAAGCATACAACATTTACTGAAAAATAGACTAGTTAACTTTATTTACATTACTTCTGAACTAGATGGTGTCACTAGTATCATATATACATCATGGGCTATGTGAGTTTGAACAACATCTGACCGACTGAGCCCCACTCCATGTTTGCCACTTGAACGGGGATATAATATCATATAGTCCTTCATAAATTATCCTCATAATAGAGACATCCAAATTATGGAATGAACCATCCCTACATCGACAAAACATAAGTTTTAGGTGATTAAGCTATGAGAACTCACACCATCTCGGTTAACCATATAATTCTCTTAAGCCAATATTTTAGTTCATATTAATCACATCAATTAGTCATTCATAAGTTCATCATAATTTCATTAACCCTCCATTTATATAAAAAATCAATATGAAGCTTGTATCATCATACTACGACTTGTAAGTCATCTATTCGTAGTACATAGCATCATTATGGGGGAAGTTGAGAGGGTTTTTACAATTCATTAGTTAAGAGATTAATTCTTCAACTACCACTCAAATACATTTTTGATAACAATAGTTGGTGTCTAGAAAGTTTAATGCGTCATCAAAAACCCATTTTTAAAATCATATCAAACCCAACAACTTCCTTAGACATTGAAACATAAAACATTGATTCATCATAATATAAAATTATGAACCCATGATTATTACTCAACCAAGTTAAACTAATTTCAATAAAAAAATATTGTTCAATTCTAGCATGAATTGAAGTATAAGAAAAAGAGCTTTCTTGATTTAGAAGATTTATGGGTTTAAATTTCTCAAATTTTCAAGAATATAATTAAAATCCTAAATCACCATAAAGAACATATTATCAATTAAAAAATTTAAAATTTAAAAGCTTAGTTGACTCAGGGTAGTTCTATATACCTTGGGATAGAATAATTTATGGAAAAACTCTTAGGATAGGAACCCTACCTTGATCTTTCTTGAGAATTGATATTTGGTAGTTTGGGGAGAGAGGATGGTTTTCAACCGTAAACTTATGAATTCTGATGAGTGTAAATATTTTTAGTACAATTGGAGAGGTTTCTAAAATGTTAAAGACGAAAAGGCCCTTTAAAAGAATAGAGTTTAATGAAATTTTGTCTGACGGGAGGGTTGCGACACGCTGTTTCTGCAGTGCACAAGCTAACCAGTGAGTTCCCAAATTTTACCTGGGATGTGGTCCCAATGCAGGGGTCCCTCTAGGGCAGCACACGAGGTTCTTTAAAAGGCTAAAAACTCTCTTTTAAGTTTTCTAACTCAATCCAAATGTTTTCCAATCAATATTAAGCTCAAGTAAGTTCATTTTTGAGCTTTAAGAGGCATAGATTTGTTATTCTAACAATAGGAAATTTCCTGGGTGTTACAAGTGTCCACGTGATCCCTATTATTATTAGAAGTCTCATCATCAATTGAGAAGAGAGGAGATTTCATGACCTAAGCCTACACCCTGGACATAATCGACACCCGAAACTACAAGTGGCCCAACAGAATCACTTGACCTGGCATGAAACTAGTAAAGTTAAACTTTGATATATGCGGAAGCTAAAATATAATGAATATGAGCTAAACATCTGAATAAAGGAGAAATTTTTTTATTCTTAAAACAATGGAATTCAACATTAATAGCTTAAAACCAACTAATGTCTAATGAAACCTCTATAACAAATGAATTGAATGAGTTTGCTGGGACAAGGCCTTGAGATACCATTATTTAAAACTAAAACTGTCTATAAAACTGGAAACTGAAAAAGGCATAACAAAGTCCTTTGGATGCAAGGAGGACTAACCACAAGATGATAGCGAAGATTCTAGTGAAACTTTTGATTTTAGGCCTGAGTTTGAAAACTGAAATCTACATCATGGAAAGATGTTGTGCAAAAAGAGCGGTCAATAAATTGAAATGTACTGGTACATAATAAAGAGGAATTGAAATAGTAAGTATGTAATAACTAAAAACTAAATCTGACACTAAATACGACATTCTAACCAAATCATGATAAATAGCTGAGTACAGTAATATACTATAAAGCTTGTTGACTTTTCTTCCAAAATTAAAGAACTAAGATAAATGCGATACACAGGTCATCAATATCATTACAATATGAAAAACCCAATTAACTGATGTTTGATACATAAGCTGAAAATAAATAACTGAAATACTATCATAGGTAAAATTTTAAGCAACCATCATAAAATAGTTATTAAGGAAAACATTATCTCTTTATAATTTTTTTTTTGGGGAGTTTCTCTTAACCGACATACACCACGTGAGTATCATGATGAACACCGTCTTTCTCATATTGGGGAGAGTCATCCTATACCTTTTCAAAGCTGTCATGACTCAAATAGCCATGAGTGGCACCCACACTATTCCTTCAGTGGGAGAACAATCTAACCCGAACCATTATCCAATCATTCATTCAATATTAAGAAGAGATTATCACAAAACCAACTTAATAATAATTAATCCAAAACTAATCATTAATAATGCGAAAATCAAAAAACTACCTACTACAATCCCCAAGACTCGAAAGTCATCGTACAAGAACTTCTAAAACAAAAGTCATGTCTAAAAGAAATATCCAACATAAAGAAAGATAAAGAGTGTCTCATTGTTCGAAAGAAGGACAAGAACTAATATGATGATCCATGAAAGACTGGAGATAGAGTGCTCACCCTTGGATCGAGATCAACTATCAAACACGAGAGATGAGGTCGTGTCTGAGCCTATGGAATACTTTTCGTACTCAACAAAAGAAGAGTACAGGGTAGTATCAGTAAAAGCCACTATGTACAGGTAGGTATCATAGGCCAACTCAATTTAATAACATGTATACAACATAAATCAAATAATAAGTAGACAGGCATCAATACATAACAAGTATTTAATGAATCAACAAATACATCAATGACGATCCAAACAATTCCCACAAATAAGCCACATAACCATTAAAAGTATCAACCACACCGTAAACAACCACGAAATCAACAATAATACCATAAGTAAAATCTATGTCCATCTCAACCTCACAATTAGATCACCATTAGCTCGTTATCAACTTATTAACCACATGATCTCTCAAAACCAACACTAATATATACAAACATGCTAAGGGACTTATTTCTGTCCAACTAGTCATGACCTATAGGGGACAATCTAAATCCATGTACCGTACCGGCATGGTGCGCGATCCTCCATAATTAAGTAATATCAATATCCATATCCGTACCGGCGGGATATCCAATCCTCCATAACCACTTTATGTACGTTCTATAAAATTCACACTATCTCTCAGGAAACAACATGACGTACTAAATTTACAAGTACGCTTATAATCATAAGGCAATTCAATCAAGTTTAATTTTCAATAATTATTCATACAAGTGTCGACAACCCAAAAATCATCAAATTCAAGTATGTCCAAAAACCAATCCACAAGCATCCAATTTAGGAGCATACACACAATTAAATCAAGGCTAAAATCCTATTAAACCATAACCTACCTCAACCGAAAAATCCGAATGCAAACTAATTTACAAGGGCCTTGCCCTTCCGTAAAGTCTCTGAATGGTCAAAATCTGTTCAAATACATAATCCCTATAAGAGTATGAATCTAGTAACACCCATTTTATAAATTCTTACTCTAGAAAAACCTAGGCCTAAAAACTGATTTATCAAAAGTTATAGTTGATTTCATATGGGGAAATCTCGAATCTTAATCTAACTAAGAAAATAGTAGCTGCAACACTTCTAATACATTGGAAACCATCAAATATTCCCCTATTCAATCATTAGCCTAATAATTAACATCTTATGTAATCATTATTTCATGTTTCTAATGATTAGCTATCATTATGGAATCATGACATGCATAATATACATATTTAAATTCCATTCTAAAAACAATAGTATCTACGACATGCTTAACTTCTATTCACCCTACCTATCCGCTCACCTATTTACAATATCAATAACTAATCATTAGCCACTATTGTATAAACCATAATTAACCCATTAACTACCCTAATTTCAACACTAAAACTGGCCAATTCCCTAGTAATTAATGGCCACCGCCTAACTTTAAATCACCCTCATCATTATTGGTATATCACAGTGACACTAAGAACAAAACAGTTGAACAAAATTTATAAATGAACCTGAAGGTTTACAGAGTAGTCGATTTCTACAAAGCCAGAGATTTGAAAAAAAAACGAATACCACTTGAACTGTCGTGCCCCTCTTGCCCCAACTTTCTGATGTTATTGCTATCTTGTATAGTAAACCCTACCCACTTAAAATTATTTTTGAATTGGCAACATAAGTAAATAATCTATGGTTTTGACCCATTAAACCACTAATTAAATTAATTATCTAAGATACCCGAGACTTTTAATAAATCCTTGAAATTTATTTGAAACCCCATAGAAATAAATCAAATATGTAAATTGACTAAAAAGTATGTTCCAAACCTATTGGAATCACTAAAACACTAATCCGGGGTCATCTTGACTAAAGGTTGACAATGATCAAGCTTACTTTATTTAAACTCAAGAACCTAACTAATGACTTAAATCACTTTTGAACACCTCAAGATCTGTACTACTCATCTCCGTAAGTCATAAATCATGTATACGGGCTATGAGAAGAGCTAAAATGGGAAAGTTCACAAAATGACTAGGAGTGTCATTACATCAGATACCAATTAAACAACCGTTCATCCCCAAGCAAGCAAACAAAAAATAAGAAGGGAAAATAAGAAATTACCTGAATCAGTGAAAAGATGTGGATAATTGCTATGCATGTCCGCTTTGGTCTCCCAAGTGGCCTCCTCAATAGGACGATTCTTCTACTGGACCTTCACAGACGCAATCTCTTTAGTCCTCAACTTACGAACATCTATATCAAGAATAGCAACAGGTTCCTCTTCATAAGAGAGGTTTCCATCTAACATGACCAAATCCCAATGAACTATGTAGTTACCATAACCATGAAACTTGTTCAACATAGATACATAAAACATGGGATGAACTCCTGACAAACTTGGAGGCAATGCCAATCTATAGGCCACCAACCCTATGTGCTAAAGAATCTCAAACGGTCCAATATATCTAGGACTAAGCTTACCTTGCTTCCCAAAATGCATGACACCCTTCATGGGTGAAACCTTGAGCAATACTTGCTCACCCTTTATAAAGTGCATCTCTCACTTTTCGATTTGCATACCCCTTTGCCTGCTTTGAGCCGCTATAAGTTTCTCCTGAATAAACCTAACCTTCTCCAATGATTCTCTCAACAGATCAGTACCCCACGGTCTCACCTCAAAGGCATCAAACCATCCAATGGGAGATCTACACCTCCTCCTATATAAAGCCTCAAATGGCGCCATGTCGATACTCGAATGATAACTGTTATTATATGAAAACTTGGCAAAAGGTAGGAACTAATCCCAATGACCTATAAAATCTATCACACATACACGAAGCATATCCTCCAATACTTGAATCATTCCATCAGACTTCCCATTGGTCTGAGGGTGAAAAGTTATACTAAGGTCCAACCTAGTACCCAAATCATATGAACTTGTTAGCTAGAGTCTGAATCTCTCTAGCCAATGGATGCATGGTAGCATTCAAATAAGCTAGGCTACCCATACTTTTGGACTTTCTGCTTAATGCATCAGCTACTACATTAGCCTTTCCCGTATGATGTAAAATGGTGATATCATAATCTTTAAGCAACTCCATCCATCTACGCTGTCTAAAATTCAAATCCCTCTGCATGAACACATGCTGCAAACTGTGGTGATCAGTGAAAACTACACAACAAACCCCATAAAGTAACGCCACCATATCTCAAGAGCAAAAATCATAGAAGCCAACTCTAAGTCATGAGTTGGATAATTCCTCTCATTTGGCTTCAATTTCCTTGAAGCATAAGCAATCATATTTCTTTCCTGCATCAAAATAGCACCTAAACCAAAATGTGAGGCACATTAATAAATAATAAAATCCTTACCCTCTATAGGCAAGGCAAGAATAGAAGCGGTAGTCAATAAGGTCTTGATATTTTGAAAGCTCTCCTCACACTCTTCAAACCAAATAAAAAGGTACATCCTTCTGAGTCAACCACGTCATATGAGTAACAATAGAAGCAAACCCTTTCACGAACCTGCGATAATAACTGGCTAACCGCACAAAGTTACGAACCCCTATCACTGAAGTAGGCCTAGCCTAATTTTTTACCACTTCAATCTTCTGTAGGTTTACCATCACCCCTTCTTTCGAAACTACATGCCCCAGAAAAAAAATAAGAGCAAACCAAAATTCACACTTAGAAAACTTCGCATAAAGCTTCTTCTCTTTAAATAAAACTAGAACAATTCTTAAGTGATCTTCATATTCCTCCTTACTCTTAGAATAAACCGGAATATCATAAATAAAGACAATCATGAAATAATCCAAGTAGGGCTTAAATATTCCATCCATTAAACTCATAAAAGAAGTCGAGGCATTAGTCAACCCAAAAGACACCACAAGAAACTCATGGTGCCCATACCTGGTCCGAAATATAGTCTTAGGAATATCATCAGTGCGAATCTTAAGTTGATGGTATCAGGACTTTAAATCAATCTTAGAAAAGATGGATGCACCTGCAGCTAGTCAAACAAATCATCTATACGGGGTAAAGGATACTTATTATGAATTGTTACCTTGTTCAATTGCCTGTAGTCTATACACATACGAAGGCTACCATCCTTCTTCTTTACGAACAAGACAAGAGCACCCTATGGAGAGGCGCTTACTCAACAAATCCTATAACTGAGCCTTTAGCTTTCTCAACTCAGCTGGAGCCATCCTATACAGGGGAATAGAGATAGAATGAGTGTCCAACTCTAGATCAATACAAAAATCAATGTCACGGTCTGGTGGCATGCCAGAAAAATCTGCAAGAAACACCTCCTTGAACTCACACACTGCAAGAACTAACTCAATAAATGGGACCTCTGCAGTATTGTCCTGAAGATGTGCTAGGAAGGCCAAATATCCCCTTCCAATTAACCTCTTAGCACTAATAAAGGAAATAAGTTTCATTGGAGCAGGACTATAATCACCCTCCCACTCAAGTCTATTCATCCCCGGCATAGCTACAGTCACTATCTTAGCATGACAGTCTAATATAGTATGATATGAAGACAACCAACTCATCCCCAAAATTATGTCAAAATCTACCATGTCTAGAATCACCAAATCTGCCCAAGTTTGGTACCCTATAAACATAACAGAACAAGAGCGGTAAACCCTATCAATAATAACAAAATCCCCAACAGGGGTAGACATGTGAATAAAAAAGTCAAGTAGATCACACAACATGTCTAACCCCATAGCAAAACCGGCAGACACATATGAAAAAGTAGAACCATGATCAAATAATACAGTGGCCATCCGGTTATAGACAAGAATAGTACTAGTAATAATAGCATCTGATGCCTCTACCTCGGGCTTACCTGGAAAAGCATAGAAATGAGCCCTATCACCAGTCTGAGTGTCACCCATGTCGAGTTGAGAAACATCTCAATGGGGGTGATTACCATCCCTACCTACCTGATGACAATTATGCCCAACCTGTGGATGACCTCTACCATTACCACCACCTCTTCTACCTAATGGAGATAGAGCTCGGAGAGCCTGCTGATGGCCAGACTGATCATACTGCCTGAGATTAGGACAATAGCTCCGGATATGACCAACCTCACCACACTCATAACATGTATAATCCAAGGTGGGTTGCTGAGCTGAAGAAGACAAAGTGAAGTAACCACCAAAGTCTGAAGATGGCTGGCTAGCCCCTGACGGACCCCCAAAGGATACCTGTATTGTTGATTGAATAGGGCGGGCAAGGTATCCTAGTAAACTCAGACCCCTAGAGTAAGAAACACTGAAATTGCCCCCTTTGCGGGCCTTCTTTCCTGCTGCCTTGGTATAATCCTCTGCTTTACACCCTTCACCTCTTTATCGAAATCAACTATATCCTGAAAAGACTTACCTGAAGATTTCATTTGAAGAGCAAAAATCTAGAGACCTATGTTTAAACCCTTCATAAAGAGGCGAATCCTCTCTTTTTTAGTTTGCAGCAGTTGAGATAAATATCAAGACAATGAATGAAATTCGGCCTCATAGGCCGCAACTGACATACTCCCTTGCTCAATATTAGTAAACTCATCTCTTTTCCTATCCCTCAATGTATAAGTCACATACTTCTCTAGAAACACTATGTAAAACTGAGTCTAAGTCAACGGAGGCAAACCTACAACCCTACACTTCATATAAGCTCTCCACCACATCTTAGCTTCTCCCTGAAACTAAAAAGTGACCAATTCCACACCATACCTTTCAACTACTTCCATCTTATGAACTCTCTCATGGCAATCAATAATGAACTCATAGGCATTGTTAGACTCGGTGCCATGAAAAATAGGAGGCTTCATCTTGATAAACTTGTAAAATAGATTATTCTCAGCTTTAGTCATCACTAGACGCACTACCTATCTCAGAAAAACACCCGACCCTGACATATCTTCCAGGAGCTATAATATCAGCATACTGTACCTACGGATGCTGAACTGTGGGTACTGCCAAAATAGTCCCATTTCCTGCCAACCCACTTAAGAAGATTAGAACCTGCTGAATTACATCAAAAGATATCTGAATTAGAGCTGCACCTCTCTGAACTGGTGTTACCCCATCATGAACTGACATCCCCTCATCCTGTAATGGTATCACTCCATCCTCTACTATCTTAGGCATATCCTCAGGTCGGGGAGGAGATACTAACCTCTCTCTAGATGGTCTTGTGGCTTGATCCCTGCCCTTGGCGGGTGCTACTCTCCTTACTCTACCTCGTCCTTCCCTCGCTTGTTCTTTGCCATGAACTACAACCCTAATCGCTGTTTCGGGCACCTCTACTCTTTCTCTATTTGCTTGTGTTCTCACCATCTGCAAGAATAAGAATGAAAGAAGTTAGATACCAATTTGTATCACCAGATACTAATTGAAATCAAGTAATAGCATGAAAGAAAGAAAATTTAAATTTTTGTAGTGTCCTGTAGCCTCTAGAAGGAAAGTACAGACGTCTTCGTACCATTATGCATGACTCTACTAGACATGTTCTTGTACGGTGAGATCGACAAAACTAGGGATCTGATACCAACTTGTCACCACTCAAATGGCCATGAGTGACACCCACACTAATCCTTCAGTGGGAGAACCATCTAACCTGAACCATTACCCAATCATTCATTCAATATTAAGCCAAGGTTATCATAAAACCAACTTAATAATAATTAATTCAAAACTAATCATTAATAATGTAGAAATTAAAAAAATACCTACTACAATCCCCAAGACCCGAAAGTCATTGTACAAGAACTTCTAAAACAAAAGTCATGTCTAAAAGAAATATCCAAAATAAAGAAAGATAAAGAGTGTCTCATTGCCTGAAAGAAGGACAAGAACTAATATGATGATCCATGGCAGCCTGGAGATAGAGTGCTCACACTTGGATTGAGATCAACTATCAAACGCTAGAGATGAGGTCGTGTTTGAGCCTTTGGAACACTTTCTGCCCTCAACAAAAGAAGAGTACAGAGTAGTATCAGTACAAGACACTATGTACTGGTAGGTATCATAGGGCAACTCAATTTAATAACATGTATACAACATAAATCAAATAACAAGTAGACAGGCATCAATACATAGCAAGTATTCAATGAATCAACAAATACATTAATGACAGGCCAAACGATGCCCACAAACAAGCCACATAACCATCAAGAGTATCAACCACACTATAAACAACCACGAAATCAACAACAATACAATAAGTAAAAACTATGTCCATCTCAACCTCACAATTAGATCACCATTAGCTCGTTATCAACTTATTAGCTGCATGATCTCTCAAAACTAACACTAATATATACACACATGCTAAGGGACTTATTTCTACCCAGCTAGTCATGACCTGTATGGGATAATCTAAATCCATGTACCTACAGGCGTGGTACTCGATCCTCCATAAATAAGTAATATCAATATCCATATTTGTACCAGCATGATACTCGATCACTTCATAACCATTTTATGTACATTCTATCAAAGGCACACTATCTCTCAAGATACAACATGTCATACTAAATTTACAAGTACACTTATAATCATAAAGCTATTCGATCAAGTTTAATTTTCAATAATTATTCATACAAGTGTCGACAACCCAAAAATCATCAAATTCAAGTATGTCCAAAAACCAATCCACAAGCATCCAATTTAGGAGCATACATACAATTAAATCAAGGCTAAAATCCTATTAAACCATAACCTACCTCAACCGAAGAATCCGAATGCAAACTAATTTGCAAGGGCCTTGCCCTTCCGTAAAGTCTCTGAATGGTCAAAATCTGTTCAAATACATAATCCATATAAGAATATGAATCTAGTAACACCCATTTTATAAATTCTTACTCTAGAATAACCTAGGCCTAAAACCTGATTTATCAAAAGTTATAGTTAATCTCATGTGGGGAAATCTCGAATCTGAATCTAAATAAGAAAACAGTAGCTGCAACACTTCTAATACATTGGAAACCATCAAATATTCCCCTATTCAATCATTAGCCTAATAATTAACATCTTATGTAATCATTATTTCATGTTTCTAATGATTAGCAATCATTTAAATTCTATTCTAAAAATAATAGTATCTATGCCATGCTTAACTTCTATTCACCCTACCTATCCGCTCACCTATTTACAATATCAATAACTAATTATTAGCCACTATTGTATAGACCATAATTAACTACCCTAATTTCAACACCACAACTGGCCAATTCCTAGTAAGTAATGGCCACCGCCTAACTTTAAATCACCCTCATCATTGTAGGTATCTCAAAATGACACCAAGAACAAAATAGTTGCACAAAACTTATAGATGAACCTGAAGTTGTACGGAGTAGTCGATCTCTACGAAGCCAAAGATTTAAAAAAAATAGAATACCACTTGAATTGTCGTGCCCCTCTTGCCCCAACTTTCTGATGTTATTGCTATCATATATAGTAAACCCTACCCACTTAAAATAACTTTTGTATTGGTCACATAAGTAAATAAATTATGGTTTTGACCCATTAAACCACTAATTAAACTAATTATCTAAAATACCATTTTTAATAAATCCTCAAAATTTATTTGGAACCCCATAGAAATAAATCAAATATGTAAATTGACTAAAAAGTACATTCCGAACCTCTTGGAATCACTAAAACACTAAGCTAGGTTCATCTTGACTGAAGGTTGACCGTGTTCAAGCTTACTTTATTTAAACTCAAGAACCTAACTAATGACTTAAATCACTTTCAAACACCTCAAGATCTGTACTACCCATCTCTGTAAGTCATAAATCACGTATATGGACTATAAGAAGAGCTAAAATAGGAAAGTTCACAAAAAGACTAAGAGGGTCGTTACAAAAGCACAAGATGAAACTTAATCTATGGATCCATACTGAGCCCTTAGGCTAAAAGAGGAGACACTCTAACTGCGGACGATCTTATCCTAAGGTAGCAGCATAGTTCTAAGTTATGTAACCTCGGACCCATACCCGTATCGATGCTAAATAATCCTAAAAAAAATACTATTTTATCATACTATAACTATTTAAAAATAAGCTAAAAATCATGTTTAGAGTCTCGGGTCAAAGTATCATATCAGGAGAGTATACATCTTGTTGAGCCTCAACTCTAAATCTTTATAAATCATGCTAAGTTGATATTTAAGATATGAAAACTTTCTTCTCTTCTCAAAACATAAATATAGCGTTAGAGTTCTTTGTAAAATTATCATGAACATAAACTTGCAGCCTTTAATCAAACATTCAAGAAAAACCATGAAATAATCAAGTAAAACATCAAATAGACTTTCAATAATATAAAGATAATTTATAAAGTTTATGAATGGAATCACTAGGCATGATTTGGAATTAAACTCAAGGGAAATATCTAACTCATAGAATTTATACTAATAATTATGGATTTTCATCAAGAGATAAAGAACTAGACATAATAATTTCAACATCACCAACCCTAACATGATTCGCAAACTTTAACTAAAATTAAACTTGGTTGTGGGTAAGAACAGGGTTTCCACTCTAAAGATTTTAGCTTACGTACCTGTAGCGGGGAGAATTTATGGAGGAATCTTGTCTGGAGAGTCCTAGACTTTCTTGGAGATACTTCTGACTTGGGAGATTTAGGAGAGAAGTTGAGAGAATTTCTATGGTGAAATATTCTAAGTAT
Source organism: Capsicum rhomboideum (assembly GCA_031232105.1). Taxonomy (NCBI): domain Eukaryota; kingdom Viridiplantae; phylum Streptophyta; class Magnoliopsida; order Solanales; family Solanaceae; genus Capsicum; species Capsicum rhomboideum. The sequence continues at coordinate 103,707,477 of CP124715.1, forward strand.
AGATACTTATGAGGGATAATAATCGTGCTAGGGAGTTTAGAGTGGAGTAAAGGGCTTAATTACCCTTAATTAGATGGAGTTTGATGAAAAATTATGTCTGGGAATTTCTTAGGCAAGCCACGGACCTTATAGCGCCAAGCCAGAGGAATGTCACAATGCCCAAGCACTATTCCATAGGGGTGCAACAACTCCCAACACGGAGTTTTGAGTGTGCCTCATTAAAATTCCCATAACGTTTTGCTCCTTTAATTTGGTGGGTAATGGGTCATCTAACTTTTCATATTTTTAAAGTTACATTAAATCGGTGTTATTGGAAAGAAGACATAAAACATAATCAACAGAGAAACTTTCAACTTAACTTTGCACTATAGGTTTCTTAAGACCTTAACTCATATTCAACAAACTTGTCACACTTAAGAATTAATATTTACACCTAGTTACAATTAAAAATTCATCAAATTCAAGTCTGACTACATTCGTAAAACAATCCAAATATTTTTTTGAAAGTTCAAGGTGTTACAGGAGAACGGGATGCACCACATCAATAACTTCCAATAAGGCTATTTACTTATGCCTTGAGTACCTCTATAGTACTGGACATGTCTCTATCTAGAGAAATTGGTGTTGTCTCAGCATCGGCCAAGACAAGCTATTCGATCTGATATGATATAACAATAATTTGAGAACCATCAATTGGCTCAGTTTGGCATAAAGTGCCAATACCTTCCAGTCCTTACTGGATGCATTGCACTGATTTTCTAGAGCCTAGACCATAGAATCTTCTCTTTTGTCTCCCCCCACTATAATCTATGTCAAAATTTAGGTAGCAACCTTTGGTGAAGGTTCAGTTGGCTGGCCCAGGACTTGTTGTGTCTGGTTGTACATAGACAAGTACCATTGATAGTCAATTTATATATATAAAAACAAAAGTTAGCATATATATACATATTATAGATATATAAGTATTTTGTATCTAAATTTTTTAAAATTACATATGATTGTTGAGTCCTTGGGTCAACCCATTAATCCGGATCTAACTCATTCTTTTTTTTTTTTTTAACATGTATAGCCAGAAAGATCTCCTCTTGAGTTGGCATGTGCCTCTATGTTTTTACCTGCAAACAAAATGTAACTAAACTTAATCAAGCAATATTTTATTAAGTTTATATAAACATATAAATTAGAAGTTCAATATTATTACTTACCAATTCCTTATATATCATCCTGGCTCTTTGCACCCCAAGTGTACAACGAGCAACCTTTTCCTTCATTCCTGGCCTTTTTTGCTTGTTCACACTTAGTCAGAAACTCATACGTCCTCCAATAAGCGTAAAGTTCCTTATAAAGATGAGATAGAACCCAACTAGGCTTATTTTTCTTTTCCTGGGTAGTCCTAAACCAGTTGGATATCTTAGAGTTGCCATTCCTCTCAAAAGTCATGGAAATGCTTTTATTGAACTTTGAATTTCAAGTACACAATCTCTGAAAATCAAGTGACTATCGTTAGATGATATATTATGAAAAGTTAATATAAACATTAAGGAAATAATAATTAAATTGTATATCTTAAACTCATCAAACTTGGTTTGTCATATCCTATGTGGAATCTCAGACCAAGATAGTGAAGGATAAGATAAAGCATTCTAATGCTCTCCTTTGGAGCATGCCCCACCTCTTTTGCTGGATTGAACCTGCAAAAAATATATTAAACATTTCAAGTCATACATAATTAATTAAAATAATAAAATAAAAATAAACTAATCAATTTAGAAAACAAGCTTACCCAGTTCCATCAGTCTCGATCATCACTCTACCAAGCTTGTCCAGATCTCCAGGTTCTAGATCGACCAAATCATGTGCTAGTACAGGATCTAGTATAGGTGCATGTAATCGTATAGGTGGTAGTAACGGAAGTGCATAATGCTGAGCCAATGGAGGAGTGGATGTTTGTACATCAGACTCAGAGCTGCAATCTAAAAGTTGCAAGCCTGATAAGTGAGGGGATCAACCATATGGGGATAGATTACCCAAAATTATGGATGTCGGGTTGCTCGTGATAGATACATAGGGGGTGTAGGCATAAAAGTATGAGAAGTAGTAAATGAAGTTGTGAAGGTGCAGAAGAAGAGTAAATCCGATGGGATGTACCATGAAAATATGCAGGATGCCCAATGCGATAATAGATGTAAGAAACTGGTGGAGAAAAGTGCATCTGTTGGAAAGATGAAAGGCAACCTGGAACATCATTAGGATCTATAGTCCTCCAAGGTGCTTTCTTCCTACTCTTACTTGATTTGCTTCTCTTACTACTATGACCTAAATCACCATCACCTGATGACATCTATATACAAGTTTACATTAATATATATATATAAGGAAATTCATAAGTAAAAAATAAAATTATTGGTAAGAAAATAGACCAACATGCTAGTCTATATTCTCCCCTTCTTCCTCCTCGCTTATTTCATTTCCACCATTTTTACATTCTTCCTTTTCTGTTGTTTCATAATCATCATCCCATTTTCCCTCCCTGATTGATCCATTTTCCTCATCTAATTCTTCTTTAATATTTATAATGGTAATATTTTCATCATCAAAAACTTCTTCTAATATGTGTTGAAGATGTTCTAGACTGTTTTCCAACTCAACATCCACTGTTTGATGAACAACTACCACATCATTCTTGTATGCCACAACTAACACATTATCAATCTCAATCTTACCCATAGGCTTATCCTTATAACCATCCATCAATTAGTCGTGTCTTTACATAATAGATATGGATTGTAATACACATGTTTAGTATTTTGTGTAATGATAAAAGGATCATAGCTATCATATTGTCTCGTGTGCTCAACTTCAATTATTTTATATTATTGATTTACCTTGGTACCTCTATGTGGTGGATCAAACCACTTGCACTGAAATAGTACTATCTTTTTTCTTAGCCATCCAAGACACCTAACTTTAATGATCTCTTGTATCACACTATTTGGCCATTAAAGTAGACATTACCTTGAACACATACTTCACTATTATTGGTTTTCTTATTCTTAAAAAATTTCTTCAGCTTGAAACTAGAAACCATCTATTCAATACTTATAAAGTTTTGCTTAGTCCAATCATCTTCAACACCATATCCAAGAAGTCTAGAAGGTGAAGCTTCGGTAACTTTAGGCAACTGACAAAATGTCTCCTAAATCTCATTTCCTGACAGTGATGGAGGTGACAGATCATTTTCAATATTATTCTTTCTAAATACATTTTTCATTTATCTAAACTTATTATCCATTGATAAGAACTGACGGTGACAGTCAAACTATGAATCTTTCGGCTATGTTATAAAGTGAATACTTTACTATTTCTTATGAAATACGGACAAGCTAACTTTCCACCAGTCATCCAACTAGACAACATTCTATACATAGTAAAATCATTAATATTCTTCATTAAAGAAGCACACACAAGAAATTTCTACTTAGTTGATAAATCATATATCGCTGCATCTTCAGAGCATAATTATTTTAGCTCATCTATCAAAGGTTGTAGATAAATATCTATCAAACATTTTGAAGGGACCCATGGAAATACAACTGAGAATATGTAAGTACTTGAAATATATATTTTAGGCACAAGATTATACTGAGTAAGGAATACATGCCAACAAGAGTTAGGTTGTAACGACCCAAAATGTCGTTACATGTGAAAATGCCTCAAATTTTTTTATGATGAATGAAATCCTCCTAATGAACCCAAGGGAATTTATTTTGAATGTAAAAATAGGGCCCAACATAAGTAGGCCAAGAATGAAAAAGGAGTTGGGATGGCTTGCTGCTTACTGCAGCAACGTTAAGCTATCCACTGCAGCGGTAACTTGACAATAGCCAGCCCGAACTCTTTTAAAAATTCTCTCTTATTTCAGCTTTTCAAGGTCGTTCCCTTCCCCCCAAAACACCCTGAATAAACCCCACTCCCATAGTTATGAGATTTCAAACCCCACACCTGGTGGGAACCTGATATGGGAAGACGCTTAGCATGTGTGAGACAACTCTCTCCTCTTAATAGCAGTATGTTTCATCTATGAGGTAGGTTATGATTAAATTGTAGTATACTTGGGTTTGATGTATGTAATATTGATAGTAATGTTGGGAGATTCCATGTCTTAAGCCTTCAGGCATGTCATTTGGATGGACAAAACCAATAATAATTCAAGTAGGTTCGAATGTTATAGGAAATTATTGTTGTAACCAATTGGTTTGACATACAAGTGGATATTTAGCCAAATTTTGTAGAAATTAAGATCCATTGAACAAATGTAAGTATATATGAGTAAAGTGGGGGTTGAATACGATAAAAAAGAAGGAAAGGTAATGAACTAAGGTTAAATTGAGTCATTTTTAGTAATCCTTTTAAATTGTTATTGCATTAAGAATGTTAATAAGGCATAAGCATAATGTAGACGCTATGTTAGTACGGTGACTCAGGTGATAGTAGTTGGTTTGTAAATGTTATCAAAGATGGCGAGAAAGACTTAAAAGTGCAAATAGGCATCAGGATTTAAGGAGTGAGCATTGTCATTCAAGTAGTTACATATGAAATAAAGGGGGTTACATGAGCATAAGCATAGATGGTATACACATACATAATATAAATGAATCCTTATTCAACTAAGAAAAAAGGGTAAAAATGGTAAGAATGATGTGATATTATGGGGATCAATACATGTGAAGGGGTTGTGGTAGTCCCTCTGGGTTTGTACATATGTTTATGATCAAATGCACGTAATTTCTTTCAAGAGTTTTTTGTGTTTGTGACTGCATTGCATACCCATTCATGATATTATTGTTGTTGTTGTTGATGATAATACTGAGCTCATGATGTTCATGATGCTGTTGCTATCGATGTTGATATTGATGATGATGAGTATGATGTTATATCATGATGTTCTTGATGTGGATATTGATGGTGATGAGTATGCTGTTATATCATGATGTTCATGATGTTGATGTTGTTGATGATGAGTATGATATTATATAATGATATTATTGATGATCATGGTGATAAGTTGAGAAAGGGAGAAGAATTTATACATGTTACATGCATTCATTCCTTATATGCATTGGGTATATCTTCCTATTATACGTTGTGATTATTTGATTTATGGAAACCTGTAATGTATTTGATTGTCGGGTCCTGCTAGTCAGTCTCGAGGTAATATGTCATGAGTATAGGTATCTAAAACTACATGATTAGATTTTCTACACTTTATAAGGATTAAATATTAAGGAGCTCTATTACCACCAATAGTCCCAAGTATTGATATAGTGAACCCGATAGAGTTGTCTGGACTAGGTTAGAAATAGGGTTGCGTAAAAGGGAATAAAAATATGGGATGGAACGGATTATTAAGGACAATGATATAGAAAAATGTTAAATGATAAGTAGGTCATAGAGAGACTAAGTGTTGATAGTAATGCATGTATGAACAGGCTTTAGTAATCGGAATTTTACTTGAAGTCATGTCTTCTTTCAATTTACTATTATTGTTATTTATTTTTAACCCTGGCGGCTGATGATACCTACCAGTACGTGTGGTTGTACTGATAATACACTTACTATATCTCCTTCTAAGGGATATAACCATGTTGCCCGTCAGTTGGAGTATCTATAGCAGTGACATAAATCATTCTCTAACAACTCCTGCCCTCTCAATCTTGTAGATATTGTGTTATGGATTCCCTTACTCCTTGTTTAATGCTCTTGTACCAGTTTAGGCTAGTTTCTGGGAATTTACTTTTGATTATTTTCCGCGTCAGTTTTACTTATCAAAAGTATTGAAGGTGATTACTATGTATCAACTGAATTTAAAGAGTTTGAATTAAGAACTAGTTTTAACTTTCACACGACTCAAATAATTGGCTAGTAAGGGTTCTCTTATCTATGGTAGTGTTAGGTAGGTGGTTGTACGATCCTCATCTTGGGTTGTGACAAAGGTGCAACAAAATTAGAGAATTGTGTGAAATAATCTACACACATGCGCAACCGAACATTTCTTGGTTTACTAGAAAAATTAGGATAAGTTCTATTGAAATGCTTCCAAGCTTCTCAATCCGATTGATGAGAAATAACATCAGTTGGACTTATATTTTCATGATTCTATCTCATGTGAGGGGTAGAATTCATCGATGTGTACAACCTTTGTTACCTATGTATAAGAAATAAATAATGCATCGCTTAGCTGGAACCACATTTCAACCAGGAGTCCGCTTAAAATGATCATGTCCACAAAAATTATAATTTTCTAGATAACCATCATTCTTATATAACAACATGCAACCATTTAAAAAACAATGAATTCTTTTATACGTCAATCCAAACTTGAAAACAAATTTCTATCACTGATAGAAATTTTTAGGAATGTTCAAGTCTGGGTTAATTAGTTACCCCAAAAGATCAACCATGGAGTCCATAGAAGCTTTAGGAACACGTCAATCTAACTTGATATCGATTAGTCTAACTGTATCTAACAACACAGAATGAGGACTCCCTACACATAGTGGACGAAAAGCCTCTTCTAATTGTTGATAGAAGCGTCTTGCTTCTTCGTTGGGAGTTTCTTCAAAATATTGTTCGAGTTCTATACCATATTGTATCTTGAAAGAATTATTGACCATTTTATTCACTCTATCATGTTAAACACTATTTTGATCATGTGCATGCCAACTAGATTCACTCATTAGCAACAAATTATAAAATATACCATTCAACTCATCAGTCTATCCATGAAAAGTCCACACGAGATATCTATAGTTAAATCCTTTACACTAGTAACGAAACATAACTGTATCTGAATTAAAAATTTCCTGCACTTGCATTGCTTACTTTGAAAAAGTTCCTGTGACATTGCATGCTCGATAAATCCTCTAACATCGTCAACAAATTTAGGTCTCATTCTCCCACGAGTTTCATTAGTCATATCATACATCCACAAATGATGATTCATCTAGAAAAATATAGATATTCAATTACAAATTAGATTATATATAAATTTAGATTAATCAATTTATATTGATAATTTAAATTTATTATTTAATGCTTATTATATATTGAGTATTTAATAATTATTATTAAAATTATAATGTACAAAATTTCAATCACTTTGCTTCTAATTAGATTTGATATTTAATGGTTATTATATAATTTAGATTATGTTGCTTCTAACTCAATCAATATATCACTAAGTTTCAATTTCCAACTCAATCACTCAAAATCCATCAAATGTATAAGTTTACCTCTAACAGTTTTTGTCACGATCCAAAACTCTAGTTGTGATGAAACCTATCTCAACCCCCAGGTAAGGCAAACCCAGAATATATAAAGAACCACAAGGTAAATACTCAAAAGATAATACAACGACAAGTTCTCAATATTGAATCAAATAAAAATGACTCAAAAAGAAGTATATGAGTCGGCAAAACTGCCCAAATTTGGATATCACAAGGTACAGGACTTTAAGGTGTAACAAAGTACAACGAAGAGTCAAAAGTATCTCTATACAAAAGAACACAATATAAATAAAATAAAAGAGATATAGGCACTAGGATTAGCCATTCGCTACCTGTGAACCTTGAAGTTTGTAATCCTGGCACGAAAACTCAATCAACATCCCAGGACAACTTGCTCAGTACCTATATGTAAAGTGTAGAAATAAACAAACGTGAGTATTAATCCACATGTACTCAACAATAGCATTGAACAACCCTAATTCAAAGTGATAGCGAGAACTACCTAATACTTAACTACTCGACACCATTCGTATAAACCTGTAATTCACAAAGGCCACACCTATTCTAGCAGTCCACAACAACAACAATTTACGCAATGTATATCTGGATAATCAACAATCCACAACAACTTAAGACAAGTATAGAAGTATCAAAATCATGGTCAGTCAACCACTCACCACACCAAGACAATACAACCAAATGGATATGATAAGTATGATATACATAACACAATTAAATGGATGATGATGATGAATATGATGCATGTCTATCCTACCTATCCACACAACTGCCCTATATAGCTAGCTGAGACCCATGGGGGACTTGCGAGGTCCATATACCTAGGAAGGCATGCCCTTCGATCCATATAATATAGGACGACATGTACTCCAATCTATATAATATGGGGGTGTGTGTGTGTGTCCTCTGATCCATATGAAATGAACTCATGATGCGCAGATGTGCAACACCGATCTTATAAAAAACAAGTATAATTTATGAGCAAAGCGTTTCATAACATAAGCCAAATATATATATAAGGGAGGCGTGCTGTCTGATCCATATGAAGTTTAATTCATGATATGCATGCATGCAACACCGATCCCATAAACAACAAGTATAATTTCCAAGAAAAGCATTTCATACCATAAGCCAATTAAATTATCAATTCAAGATCACCTCGTTTAATTTTCACGATCACAAGGCTCTCCTTTCATACCTTAAATAACCAAAATTCTCATTTTTTATCAATTAATTCCATAAACTTACTCACATGGTCAAATTGTAGTAATCACCAACTAGCACAGTTAATGAGTCACTATCAATACAATTCACAACCACCATACTATCAAATAGAGAAAGTAATCCAAACAAATTAATTAATTGCTTTTAATCCTTCACATAACATTGTTACCTACATAGATGCTCTTCATCTCATCTATACAGGACCCTATTATACCCATCACTCGAATACAAACACCTAGCAAATAAGTAATTCGAAGAAGAGACAAACAAAGTCTCAACTTTCCTTAAAGGAAGTCTAAGGAGTCAACCAAAGCTTTACCTTTTTGTAAAACCTCCGAACAATCCCAATCAGATCAAATATATATTCTACTTAAGAAAATGAAATAATAGACACTCATATTGCTATACTTAAATTTTGGGTCCAAAAAGATAATCCAAAATTCAACCCCGAGACCACAATGTTAAAACTAGAATTTTACTTGAAAATAATGTTATCCATAGCTTAAGAAGCTAAAATATGAAATTTCATCGAAGCAAAGTTAAAATTGACCTTCAAATCATCAAAATGTCATTTCTTAACCTTACCCCAAAATCCCCATATTTTCCTAATTTTAAAACCAAGAGTTGAAGATGAAATCATAAATAAATCATTGAGGAATGTGTAAAATAGTATAAGAACAATACGCAACAGAGATTCCTTGAAAAAAATATTTTGGATATCCCTAAATTGAGTTCCAGAGTTCCCAATCTCCAGAATTAGAGATATAGAAAATAACATGAGAGAAGGGAAAGTCCATTGTTAACCTACAACAATCTCTACACCTATAGAGATTTGGCAGCAGGCACGATGCCGTAGGTGCAGTAAATCTTCCACAACAACAGAAACAACTAGCAATAAGGACCTTTGAATAACTCATTATATAGAAGCAAGCTCGCAGAGGCAAGGAATTCTCGAAGCCACGGCTCCGCTAGTGCGGACAAGGCTCCACAAAAGCGGTTAAGCCTCGCCCTTCTCTCCTCCATTGAACCAAAACTTACCCTGCTGGTGTGTTCCTGTAGGAGTAGCACGTAATCACAAGTAGGGATCCACATGGGCGAGCAAGTCATCTCAGGTACGGTTGCACCAAGACTAGGAAACAACATTAACAACTACCAACAAAACAAACTTAGAATTGACCCTCAGAACTCACCCGAACCCCACAAAAACAAACCAACTATGCTACTAGAGTAAAACCTATATTTTGGACTAAGTGGAATTGCCAAATAACCAAATAGAGTTTGTCTTACCCAAATATTGACCAAATTCAACCCTATGCCTTAAACTTCCAACTTTCCATCCAAATTCTCAAAACCCATCCGAACACCTTCAAGACCTAAACCAAAGGTCCTACTAACGCAAAATTCACATTTTGGAGTTAACAAAATTGTTGGAATTTCCATAAGACCTCGATATCAATAAATATTGACTAAAGTTAACAATGCTAACTTCCTAAATGAAAAACTCCCATTATTCTCAATCGAATACCTCAAGAACTATGCCACCCACATCCTCATACCATAAATACCATAAAGAAATTACAAAAAGGGATAAAATGGTAAAAATGTACCAAAAATGGGAAATCACTAAGAGGGTGGTTATATCTTCCAGTACTAAAACAATAATTCATTCTCGAATGTAAGGATAAGGAAGATATCTAAATTGTCAAAAAGTTGGGGATATCTACTTTTCATGTCTATATATGTCTCCCAAGTGTCCTAGTGAATTGGTTGATACTTTTATTAAACCTTCACTGAGGTTATTTACTCTGATCTCAATCTTTGAATCTGCCTATTCAAAATGGCTACATGCTCTTCCTCAAATGTCAGATTCTGATCCAAATCAATTGAATTCCACTGAATCACATATGAACCATCAGAATAATACATTTTAACAACAAAAAATAGAAAACTGGATGTACAACTGATAGACCTAGAGGTAAAGCCAACTGACAGGCAACATCTCTAATATATCAAAAAATATTAAAAGGACCAATAGACCTCGGGTGAAGCTTGCCCTTCTTACTAAACCTCAGTACACCCTTTATAGAAGATACCTTTAACAAAACCCGCTAACTAATCTTAAACTCTAAGTCACGTACTGTCTAATCCACAGAACTTTTCTATGTACTCTAGGCTGTCAAACGCCGGTCCTAAATCAACTTCACCCTATCTATGGAATCCCTCGACAAGTCTGTACCCTATGGCTAAACTTCAAAGAAATCAAACCAAAAAACTAGAGATTTAAAATTCCTTCCATATAAAGCCTTAAATGGCGCCATCTAGATGTTGGAATGGTAACTGTTGTTGTATGCAAACTCTGCTAAAGGCAAGAACCAGTCCCAGTGACCATGAAAGTCAATCACACAAGCTTGAAACATGTCTTCCAACACCTAAATAATTTGTTCTATTTGACCAATTATCTAGAATAATAATTCATACTCATCTCTAACTCTGTGCCCAACTCTTATTGCATAGAACTCTATAAATGCAATGTAAACTGAGTACTTTGATCTGAAATGATAGAAATAGGAACACCATGTAACTGAACTATCTCTCTAATGGAGAACATAACCAACCTCTCTGTATTATAGTTAGTCTTTACTAGTACATATTGAGTTGATTTGGTCAATCTCTCCACAATCACCTAGATGGAGTCAAACTTCCCCAAAGTCTGAGGCAAACTAACCTCGAAGTCCATAATAATATGTTCCCTCTTCCACTAAGGTATAAGCATCCTTTGAGTAATACCACTCTATCGCTATTGTTTATATTTCACTTACTAACAATTCAAACACTTTGCCATAAACTCTATGATGTCCCTCTTCATTCTACACCACCAATAATGCTACTTCAAATCATGATATATCTTGGTTGCACCCATATGAATAATACTTCTAAATATGAGCTTCTTCAATGATCAATCTAGTCAAGTCACCAACTCTAGCAACACAAATCCAACCCTTGATCCTCAAAACAACCTCTTGGTCAAGAATAACTTCCTCAGCTTCATCGTTCAATACCTTGTCTCAAATAATGCACATTTTCCTATCCGTAAACTATCTATTCTTAATCTTCTCTATCAAAAGTGACCATGCCTTACCATAAGCAATAACTCTATCATTATAAACAATATCAAGCATCACAAAGCTATTCGCAAAACACTGAATATCTATAGCCAAATCTTACTCCTCGATTAAGAATAAAGCAAGACTACTGATCTTGGGCATATTTATACACCCCAGTATCGCATTTTACCCATACTTTAGCTAAATTTTGATAATGAATTTGTATATTTTCTTGTGCTTCATGATATATTGATGTGGGTTAACAAACAAATATGATTAGCATATTTCAGGCAAAAATACGACTGGAAATGAATCTAAATGATGAGACAAATAGGAATGAGCTAGATATGTGATCTGAGGAAAGTTCTAAAACTGAAGGAGCCTCTGAGCCATACAGCTGGGGAAAAAAAGGCAACCTCCACTTCCGCACAGCTAAGCCAAAATAACCATTGGAAAGGCAATGCTATGGAGGGTATGCTGCACAACACATACCATCACATTGCCTTCTACGCTGCGAGACCCCCTGTTCAATGGGATTTCATCACTTAATTGGCCAACTTTTAATGGGCTTAGGATTTAAGGGATCCACCTCTAAGGATAACCTACAGTCATATTATTACGATTATTGAGAGAAAAATAGAGAGCACAAGGATTTTTATTAGGGTTCTTGATCTTTAAACTCTAATACTAATTACTATGGTATGATTGACATTCATTTTTGCATTCTCTTTTGGATTATAAGTAGCTAAATACCCTTGTTTTGGGGTTATGGCTAAAACATGATTGTGTAGTACTTTATTTAAATCAATGAATCTGGTATCTCAGTTAATTGCTCTTGTATTCTTATACATACTATTTTAGTCTCTGACAAACATTAGAATAAATGTGTAATTCTCACATGAATTGACCATGGGAACATGAGAATAAAACAAAAAATATGGGAGGTAAGATCATCTCTGGCTCGATGCTAGGGTTGATTTGTAGCTAGGATAGCAATATACCTAGTTTTGCTCATCTAGTTATAAACAAGATAATAATATTAATGCATTCAAACTAGAATCCCACATCCCCACTCAATGATGTAGTTGTGAGGTTAGTTTGAATAGGTGATTTAGAGGATAACCATTCTTGAATCATAAACTTAACCCCAGAATTAGAATTAGAGAAATAAAGTTCATTGAGACAAGTTAAAATGCTATACATGATTGTGGTTAATGTCATAGTTCTAAAATATCCCTTTGCTATTGACTACAACCCTCGTTAAAATTATCATTGTTCTACTTAATTACTTTTGCAACACTTAAGAGTGATAGAACGATACTACTTCACCAATTTTATTTGATAAACCACTGCACTTGTTCGAAATATTAATAGAAATTAAATTGAGTGAATTGCTAAGTACATAAGTCCCTGTGTGTTTTATATTCAGCTTGAAAGATCTTCTATATTACTTGCTACAATCACGTGTGCTTGCATATGCAGCAGACCGCAATATGTTTTTGGCGCCATTGTCGGGACTTAGAAAATTAGTGATTTTCTAAATTGTATTTTTACTAATATTGTACAAGTATAAATAACTTGATCTTAACGGCTATGTTTGTAGGTACAATCTATTCTTCTAGCTTGTAAGAAAAAGATAATTGAATAAACTGTATTTGGAGCCTGAACGAGCATTTCATCAATAGAGAAGATCAGCTGCTCTTCAATTCCCAATTTAGTAGATCAAGTAGGCTCAGCAGGAAGAAGGTGTTCTAGTAGAAATAGCAGTAAAAGTAGTTCTCAAGGTGGCAATCCCACTCGCCAATAATGTTACCTCTAGTATTCATAGACTAAAAGCAAAAGGTCGATTCAAGCGTAAACAAATATGGTACAACTATTGCACTTTAGCGGGCAGTTCACTGATCTATCTCATGAGGATCCACAACAACCCTTGAAGAACTTTCTTAAGATCAATGATTCATACATTTTTGTGGGAGTCTCGTCTTACTATGTAAGACTCACACTCTTCCCTTTTTCTCTGCTAGGGGAAGTAAAGAGGTGGTTGAAGGCAGAATCACCTAATTCTATCACTACCTGGGATGATTTGGCTAGGGAATTTTTTTATTTCTTTCCTTCTGAAATAACTGTGAAGTTAAGGAGTGAAATCTTAAGCTTCAGACAAAAGGATGGTGAGAATATGTATCAAACCTGGGAGAGGTTCAAGCCAATACTTTATGATTTTCCACACCACCATAAGACTAATGAGGTTTTAGTGCATACTTTTTTTTAAAGGACTTAAGCCTAATACAAAAATTCTTCTGGATACAGCAATGGGTGGACAAGCATTGGAAAAGACATATGATGAACTTTATACTCTTTTGAATTGCGTCTCATAGGGAAACCTGGAATGTAATACTGATGTTTCACAAAGTATCACAAAGAAGGTTGCAGGATCATTAGAAGTGGATTAGCTGACAGCAATATCAGCACAAGTTACTTTTTTGCAGAATAAAATGAATACTCAATTTAGCCACCTGAATTTGGCATAAAAATAAGCTCCATTGAACGTAGTATAACAAACTTAGACTTGGTGTGAGGTATATGTTAATAGTGATCACGTATCTGATGCATATGGGGAAAATCCTGAATCGATAAGCTTTATGGGTAATGCTCAATGCCAAGGAAATCAAAATTTTGGGAAAACGTTTAACCCAAATTGGAGGAATCACCCCAACATCTCATGAAGCAAAAATCAAGGGTAGAATATCAACCAAAATCAGTATAGGAACCAAGTAGGAAATTAGAATTTTCAACAACAGACTCATGGTAGTAACTCTAATGCTCAATCTAGCAATATTGAGAAGATATTGAAGGAGATCATGGCTAACTAAGCATAGATGGTCACTGAAATAAGAAGTCAGCAGTTAGCCACAAAGACTTTAGAGGTTCAAATGGGACATCTTGCTGGGGCACAAAACACTAGACCTCAGAGAGTCCTACCAAGTGATACAGATCCCAACCCCAAGCAGGTTAATGCAGTTTTCACTTGAAGTGGTATATAATAGCAAGTGTGAAGCCACCTCCCCCATTCCCTCAAAGGCTGAAAAAGTAGGAGGAAATATGTTTTGAAAAGTTTATTGATTTATTAAAATAGGTGCACATTAATCTTCCTCTTATTGGGGTTTTGTAGGGAATTCCTAAGTATGCAAAGTATATAAAGGATATTGTGGAAAACAAGAATAGGTTGACGAAGTATACTACTATTTCACTTACTGAAGAGTGCACTTCACGAATTCAGAATAGACTGCCAACAAAGCTCAAAGATCTAGGGAGTTTTACTATCCAGATTACCATTAGGCAGTTTATCAATGCTCGAGGATTGTGTGACCTTAGGGCTATCATTAACTTGATGTCCACCTTCTATTAAGAAAGATGGGGTTGGGAAGTCCAAGGCCCACCACAATTATTTTACAACAGGCTGATCGTTCGCTTGTAAGGCCCGATGGTATAGTTAAGAATGTGTTGGTGTAAGTAGGTTCACTTATTTTCCTTGCGGATTGTATTATCTTGGACTTTGATACAAATCGGGAAGTTCCATTTATTTTGGGACGTCCATTTTTAGCTATTGGACGTGCTTTGATAGATGTAGTTGTTGGGCAACTGACAATAAGGGTACATGACAAAGTTGAAGTATTTGATGTCTACAGAGCAATGAAGCTGTTGGCTATCTATGAGGAGTTATCTGCAATTACAGTAATTGATCTTGAGTCAGTGTTTCCACTGATTACTTCCAAGGATCCATTATAGAGAGCTTTAGTGGGGCATGATATTTTTAGAGATGCATATGCCCATGATATGATGCCGATTTGAGATATAGCCAGCATATTCATTCGTACTGGTGAATTCGAGCCTCTAAATAAACCTCTTGGGTAACCCCCCAAGCGATCTATTTTAGAAGCCCCAAAACTGGAGATGAAGACTTTGCCATCACACCTCAAGTATGAATACTTGGGGGAAATGACACCTTACCAGTTATTTTCTCTGCAGGTTTATCTGAGGCACAGGTTGGAGAGGAATTGGCTATTTTAAAACAAAGTAAGAAGGATATTAGCTGGCAGATATATATAAGGAATAAGCCCTACCTATTACATGCATAAAATTGTCATAGAGGAAGGGTATATACCAAGTGTACAATATCAGTAGAGACTGAATCTAGTAATAAAAGATGTGGTAAGGAAAGAAGTGATCAAGTGGCTAAATACAGACATTGTCTATCCAATTTCAGATAGCAAGTGGGTCACCTGTACCATGTGTCTCCAAAAATGGAGGCATATTGGTGGTTACTACAGAAAATAATGAGTTGATCCTAACCCGAAAAGTCACAAGTTTGAGAATTTGCATGGACTATCGTAAGCTCAATGAGTCCACTCAGAAAGATCACTACCCGATTTGCTTCATTAATTAGATACTAGCTAGGGTTGTAGGTTAAGAGTATTATTATTTCTTGGATGGGTATTTTGGCTACGATCAGATAGCCTATGCGGCAGAAGATCTGGAGAAGACAACATTCACATGTCCATTTGGTACCTACACATTCATGCATATGCCTTTTAGACTATGCAATCCACCTGCCACTTTTCAATGCTACATGATGGCAACATTTTATGATATAGTGGAGGAATTTATAGAAATATTCATGGATGATTTTTCTGTATTTGGTAACTCTTTTGAAGTCTACTTGCAAAATCTTGATAGGGTGCTTGCTTGTTGTGAAGAGACGAATTTGGTGCTGAATTGGGAGAAGTGCCCATTTTTGGTCTGGAAAGGCATTGTCCTTGTTCATAAGGTGTCATAAAGAGGCTTGGAAATATATCGTGCCAAGATTAAGGTGGTAAAAAAGTTACTGCTGCTAGTATCTGTGAAAGGTGTGCGTAGTTTTCTTTGGCATGTAAGCTTTTACAGGCGATTCATTCAGGAATTTTCAAAATTTTTAGACCCGTGTGCAAACTACTAGAGAAAGAGATAAAGTTTCAGCTTTGTGATGCTTGTGTGAAAGCCTTTGAGGCATTGAAAAAGAAGTTGATTAAAGCTGCAATATTGATTGCTCCTAATTGGGAGTTGCCATTTGAGTTGATGTGTAATGCTAGTGATGTGGCTGTGAGAGCAGTGTTGGGCCATGAAAAAAGAAGAAATTTCATTCGATATATTATACAAGAAAAACTCTGGATGCAGCCCAAGCTAATTATACAGTGATAAAGAAGGATATGTTGTCCTTGGTGTATGTATCCGACAAGTTTCAATCGTATTTGTTAGGTACCAAAGTTATTGTTTATACATATCATGTAGCCATTCGGTACTTGATCAATAAGTAGAATGCTAAATCTTGGCTCATTATGTGTATTATGTTGTTGAAAGAATTTGACTTAGAAGTTAAATACAAAAAGGGGTTGAAAAAACAAGTAACTGACTATTTATCTAGGCTAGAAAGTTGGTTACATGTTCCAGAAGATGGGAGTATCCAAGAAGAGTTCCCTGATGAACAACTTCTAGTATTAAGCGCTGCAAAGCTACCTTGGTATACACATATTATAAACTTGATAGTGAGTAGAGTGTATCCACTTGAGGCTACTAGTCAACAGAAGAAGAGGCTTTACTATGAGTCCCAGTTTTACACATGGGATGAGCCATACTTATTTAGACATAGCCCAAACCAAGAAATTCAAAGGTACATTCTAGAATGTGAAGCAAAAAAGCTATTGGAGAGTTGTCATTCATCTCTATATGGAGGTCATCACAGTGGAGAGCATACAACTCATAAAGTGCTACAATCCACTTTTTTTTTGGCCCACCTTATTTAAGGATACAACTGTATTTACAAAAAAATATGACCAATGTCAGGGCATGGGTACTGTTTTTTAAAGGCATGAGATACCTTTGAACAATATTTTGGAGGTGGAGATCTTTGACTTATGGGGAATAGATTTCATGCGGCCTTTTCCTCCGTCATTTGGAAAAACATACATTCTTTTTGCTGTCGATTATGTTTCTAAGTGGGTGAAAGCAGTGGTGCTCTCTACCAATGACTTGAAAGTGATGGTGATGTTTGTCAAGAAGCATATATTCACAAGGTTTGGAACACCGAGGGCTATTATTAATGATGGAAGGTCACACTTTGTTAATAATTTGTTCAGAAATTTGTTGGCTAAGTATGGGGTGAGACATAAGGTTGCCACAACTTATCATTCCCAAACTAGTGGCCAAGTTGAGGTCTTGAATCGCGAAGTGAAGAAGTTTCTCCAAAAGAAAGTTAATGTAAAATGAAAGGATTGGTCAGTTGGATTGGTCAATTAAGCTTGATGATGCGTTGTTTACAAAACTTCTTATAAGACACTCATTAGGATGTCACCTTATAGGCTCATTTTTGGGAAGGCTAGAGTACCAAGCCTATTGGGTAGTGAAGAAGTTGAACCTTTATTCTTATTTGGCAGTCCAGAAATGAGTGCTACAATTGCATGAACTTGAGGAGTTCAGATATTATACATACGAGAATGCAAAGCTTTATAAGGAGAAGACTAAGAGGTGGCATGATAAGTAGATTTATCTTGCACGTTTGAGCCCAGACAAAAGGTATTGGTGTTTAATTCTAGATTGAAGCTATTTATAAGAAAGCTCCATTTGAAATGGTATGACCCATTTGAAGTGGTAAGGAAGACTTCACATGGATCTATTGAACTGTTGGACAAATATAAAGGTAAGACGTTCTTGGTGAAGAGACAAAGAGTGAAACATTATTGGGCTGAAGGCGAAGATCGGTAGAAGACATCCATGGCACTATTGAATGAGTGATTGGGCTGGGTCATGCTGCGACTTTAAGTCATGCACTACACGGAAGGTAACCCGTGAATGTAATGTAATAGCGAAGGATTTTTATTTGAAAAAAAAAAATAATAAAAACAAAAATACAAAAAGATTAGTCATGTCACAACCAAAACTAAGGCGCTTGGTGGGAGGAAACCAACTTCTTTTTACTATTTTTACTATTTTTATAGTGATTTCTAGGTAGTAAGGAGTTATATGAATCGTTGGGTAAGCAAAAATCGAAGTAGAACTACACCAAGGTAAAATTGGTACAATGATTTGGGGCTCGGCGACATGGAATCCACTCCTCCTTAAGACCAGTATTGCATGATATTTTGGAGGAGGACGCTGGATAGGACATGCATTGAGCTCGCGGTGCAAACCCCCTCCCTTGCCTTTAGCTCAACGTCATGCTCAATGGTGTTTTCCCTAAATTTTTGAATTATTTTACCGGGTCAACCCGACCCGATTGACCTTTTATATAATCCCCCAACCCATAAAACCCCCATTTTTCTCTCCTATAAGTTCCATACCTCTCCTTTCTCTCTACCCAAACTCGCAATGCATCATAATCACCCAAATTTCTCCTTTTTTCACTCCATCTACAAGAACAAGGTAAGATTTCATAACTCTCTAGCTTTGTATTGTTGAAATTTGCATGAAATTTCCAAATTTACTTGTTAGAACTTAATAATCCAAGTTTTGGGATGTAAATTCCTTAATTCTTGATTCATTGTGATGTATGTTCCATTACTCCTTGTGAACATGGGTTTAAACTTGATTTTGTGCAAAGTGAATGATGATGTGATTTAAAAGTAATGTGGGGTTATTTTTATTCCAGTTGAATGATGTTAAGTGTGGATTTCAACTATTATGTTTGAATTTTCTTGTGAAAACACCATGTCTTGTTCATATGTTGGCGAATGAGTTAAATTTTGATTTTTACACTTGATATAATGTGGTTGATGGTTGAAAGAGCATGTGTTAGTAAATGCAATGCCTAAAGTGTGTTTTTATAGTGTAAATTGGATATTTAGGTGAAGAGAAGGTTGTGGTGTTGCTTCATTGTGTTTGTCTATACATTCGCATTAACTAATAAAGCACGGTGAAGTTGAGTGAAGTCAAGCTCTTGATCTCATAAGTGTGTTAGTTGAGTTATATTGTTAATGGTACATAACATAGTTGAGAAGTATAGGATTGACGTGAACTTGAATGTGGCATATGGTGAACTAGTAAATGATGGTGAGTAAGGGAAGTCTGAGTACCTAAAAAAAGAGACTAGTTGGAGTATGCTAACAAATTAAGTCTGGGGTGATTTTGACCACCTTTTAACTTGATTGTGGTTAGCCAATTAGGGCTGCGCTAATTCTTTAAATTGTTATGTTTAGCAAGTATCTGGCAACTTAAGCAATCAAAGGAAAGGGAATGGCATCCACTTCCATCCAAGGACAAAAAAAGGGCTCACACTAGCCAAGCCACACCACCCACAACCCCTCGTGTGCCTCGACGCCACTTCGGAGTAAAAGTTGTTGATAAGGAGGGACTTAAATAGTATAAGAAGAACTAAGAGGAAAAGTATGTGCCTATGGAGTGGATTGATAGGGAATAATTAAATGCTGACTACCCATGTATCGTGACAAGGATTTGTCAGCTGGGGATAGACTTCATCTTCAACGACTGGGGTGAGTGCAACTTGGATATGCTTCAAGAATTATTTGCTAATTGGTTTCCCAAGGAGAGGGGAAATGAGGTTCATGCTCATGGTAAGGTCTTAAATTTTGATGCAGCATCATTAAACAGTTTCCTTAGAATAACAAATGTGGATGATGGTCGATTGTGGGAGTTGTATAGTAGGCCACCCTACCGTGCAATTTACCATACCTTTTGCAACCCAATGTCCATGGCAAGGTAGGCTTATGACAAATATCAGTGGTATCACAACACCTTCCCCTATGCTCACTTGAACAAGAAAGCTAGAGTTTGGTTGAGGACTTTGTATGCATGCTTGATTCCAGTGTCTCACTTGTCCTCCAACATCACTCGTGACTAATTTTGGTTTATGCTTTAATGACTAATGAAAATATTAATGTGGGTGCAGTTTTGAGATCCTTAATGAGAAAGGCTAGGGTGAAGAGTGGATACAGATACAACTTTAATGGACTTATGACTCAGTTCTTGAAGGTTTTTGGGGTGGAAGAAAACTGTGCAGACTACAAACCTTTCCAAAACTTAAAAGGCTTTGACGTTTCGAAGGTGAAAGAGCTCGAGTATGCTTTTGGGCCTGCATTGACTCACGCTGAAAGGAATGCGAGAGATGATATCTTTACAAGTCGTATGTATGAAATGCAATAGTTGACCATGATGTGTGGAGGGAAATGCCTTACGGATGAGAAGTTGAGAAGGAATGAAGAAGAGTACTCATTGAGTGAGCATGCTAAGATTCTATGTTGAATTAGGCCAAACTTTTAGGAGCCCTTAGATGATGATATGCCTAATGATGAGGATAAGCTAAGAGTGGATTCTGATGTTGAATCAGAGTTGGGTTCTGATGATGATGATGACAAGGATGGTGAAGAGGATGATGAGTAGTGACTAGGGAGTTCTTTTGCCCCATCTTTTTTCCTGCTTTTACATTTTTTTTACACTTGGGACAATGCTCCTTCTTAAGTGTGGGGTGGGGGAAAGACTTTCTTTATCAATTTGTGATGATTCAGTACTTTTCTTTCTTTTTGTGCTTTGGTGATGTTTAAGTACTTAATTTTGGTGGATATTTTTGTGACTTGATGGCATTCGAATATTCATGGTTTGTAATAGCTAGTAATCCATACTTTGTTTATTTCAATGATTTGGTAATAATACTTGTGTTTAGTATTAATTGTTTTGTTTTTGGGTTCCTTGGATTTTATTTTCGGTGCTTTTCCTAAGGATAGTCCCTTTGAACCGAATAAGACTAAATTTTATTTTTAGGATGATGTTTTTAGGACTAAGTTGCTCATAACAGTCATAGTTAGGTACCTTTCTCTATGATGGATGTATTATGACCATCTTAAGTAAAAAATAGTCATAGGTAGTAAGCAGGAAGTAGAACCCTTCCCCAATTAAAGGTTTGCTGCCATACTTGGGGATATGCTAGACTTCATGAGCACCCCATCCAAAAAGTATAAAACGTAGGGAACTTCGTTAGAAATGTATAAAGATCTTAAACTTGAATCTAAGATGAAAAGGTTGGGCTTAATAATGTAAAAAATTCAACTTAGTTGTTTGTGTAGATTGAAATCTAAGGGAGCCATTTTTTAACCATTGTGCCATGTGTGGTGAGCACTTTTGTGTTTTTAATGTACTATGATGGTGTTGGTTATGTAGGATATGATCATGGTATTTCTTTGTAAGCCTAGTTCTTTCACTGTTAGATGTACTAACCTTTGCGTTATCCATAGCAAGCCCCATTGTGCCTTTAAGCCTACTTCTTTGAAAAGCCATATTAGGTAGCCAGTCCCTATTTGTTTAAGAGACCTTATGTTAATTTGATCCAAATAGGCCCTTGTGCACTTTATTGACTTCTATTGCTAATGAAATAATTCACATAATGGGAGACTACTAATGGGATCAGAAGAAAGCGATACATATGCCCCCTTGTGACGTAGATGTGCTCATATATATAAAAAGAAAGGAAGAGAAAAAAAGAGAGAAAGAAATCAGAAAAAGTTGAGAAAAGCAAGGTTTTACATGATTGCATGAAAAAGGGGAAGAGTTTTGTGGGGTAGGAAGGTATGGATTAACTTAAGAGGAATAGTCGTTGAAAGGAGAGATGAGTGTCAAAGATAAGAGATGCAATTGTCTTAAAGTGCATGGTGATTGTAGTCACTATTAGCCAAATGGTTTCTACCCACCCCTTAGCCGACATTACAATCATGAAAAGTCCTTTTGATCCTACTAAAATTGATGCTTTGTTTGAATTAGTAATACACTAAGGGCAAGCTTATGGTATGTTGCATATGTTTAAAACTTTCTTTGGAGTGTGAGTGTTTTATTTGTGAAGGTGACTACTATACTAATTGTATGATGTGAGATTTGGGGCACATACTTAAATGTTCGGGTACAAAATGGTGAGAACTTGGTGAACTACAGAATTCAAGCCTAGAGGTTCTGTGATTTTATTCGAAGATGTCTTGAGCTTTAAAATTTTGCTAATTGAATGGATTGGTGATCATGATTAAATTGTTTAGCCATTATAAGTATGGATAGTTGAGCTAAATCAGTGTTTTTATGGCTTGTATTATGCGGGAGAGTCTAGTGAGTTGTTTCAGGACAAACAAGGCTTTTAAGTATGGAGTGGTGATTTTGAGCATATTTATACACCCAAGTGCCATATTTTATCCATACTTTATCTTAGTTTTGAGAACGAATTTGTATGTTTTCTTGTGCTTCATGATATATTGATGTGGGTGAACTAAAAATGTGATTAGCATGTTTCAGGAAAAAATACGGCTGGAAGTGAATCAAAACAATGGGAGAAACATGAATGAGATAGATATATGTTCTGAGGGAAGTTCTGAAGCTGAAGGAGCCTCAGAACAGTGCAGCTGGGCCACAAGAGGCAACATCCGCGCCGCGCAGCTCAGCTGAGGCAGCCACTAGAAAGGCATTACTATGAAGGGTGCACTATGAAGCACAAACCAGTGAATTGCCCTCCGTGCTGTAGGATCCCCTGTTCGATGGGATTTCATCACTGAATTGGACAACTCCTAATGGGTTTAGGATTTAAGGGGTCCACCTCTATAAATACCCAAAGGATGACCTTCAGTCACATTATTACAATTTTTGAGAGCAAAATAGAGAGCCCAAGGGTTTTTATTATGGGTTCTTCATCTTTAAAATCTACTACTCATTGTTTTTATATAATTAATATTAATTTTTGTATTCCCTTTCTGATTATGAGTAGCTAAATACCCTTGTTCTGGGGTTACGGCTAGAACATGATTATGTAGTACTTTATTTAAATCAACTAATCTTTTTTCTCATTTAATTGCTCTTGTATTCTTATGGTTACTATTTTAGTGTCTGGCCAACATTTAAATAAATGTGTAATTATCACGTGAACTGACCATGGGAACAAGAGAATAAGATGAAGAACATGGGACATAAGATCATCTCTGGCTCGATGTTAGGTTTGATTTGCAGCTAGGATAGCAATATACTTAGTTTGCCTTATCTGGTTATAAAAATTAGAATATCACATCTCCGCTCAACGATGTGGTTGTGAGTATAGTTTGAATAGGTGATTTAGAGGATGAACATTCCTGAATCATAAACTTAACCCTAAAATCAGTAATTAGAGAAATAAAGTTTGTTGATACAAGTTAAATGTTATACATGATTGTGGCTAATGTCATAGCCCCGGAATAACTCTTGCTATTGGCTACAACCCTTGTTAAAATTTTCATTTTTATACTTTAATACTTTTGTAACACTTAGAATGATACTACTTCACCATTTCTTTTTGGATAAACCACGACACTTGTCCAAAATATTAATATAAATAAAATTGAGTGAATTGCTAAGTACATAAGTCCCTGTGGGTTCTATATCCGTCTCGAAAGAGCTTCTATATTACTTGCTACAATCACGTGCACTTGCGTGTGTAATATACCACAACAAGCTTTTGACCCATACTCACGGTCTTCCTATTCAAGGCATCTACCACTATATTGGCCTTTCCAGGGTGATACCGAATGGTCATATCACAGTCCTTCATCAGATCCAACCACCTGTATTGTTTCAAATTTAGATCCTTTTGGTTTAATATGTACTGTAGGTTGCGTTGATCGATGAATACCTCACAAGAACTTCATACAACTAGTGCCTCCACAATATTAATGTAAATACTGTTAGTTTTTCATTTTAACGATTGACTATTGTGGTTGCAAGAAAATAAGGAACACATAAATGGAAGAATGTTAGCGGAAACTATAGAAGGAAAATATATTTCAAGATCACAAGACACTAATGAAAGCTAGCCTAAAGTCAAGAGAAAGATCACACATTTATAGTGGCTGCTATAGAAGGAAAATACATATCAATATCTTAAGGAAAGCCAGCCTTAAGTCAAGGAATAAAGATCTATCTCAAGCAATACTAAAAAAGGAAGAAGATCAAGAGATGCTAAAAAAGGAAGAAGATTACATCTTCAATCTTGGCACAATCAAATCTGCCAAAGTATGGAATGAAGTAATGTCAACTCATCAAAGGACTGGCTGAATTGAAAGAGTCATCAATGACTCCCCTTTATTCTAGGAAAAAGGATATTCTATACCCCTTTTTCCAAGGATCAAATTTCTTGGGTTGCATCACCTTCAACAGTCATATTCATCAGCAATTTAAAGGACCTTGAAGGAAGATAACAACCATACTTCTAATCTTTACCAGCCACTATCATTTTCTCTACTTTTCATAAGCATTGTACTTTTATGCGATTTACTGTGTAATAAGAAAAGAGAGGAGAAAAAAAAAGATTATTGTTGAGGCTGTAGTATCAAAAATAGTTAAGACAAAAAGTGTCACGACCTGAGACTACACCATGGACGTAACATGGTGCTTTGAGCTATAAGTGTCCCAAATCTAGCCCATGGCCTATGATAACACTCAAATACACTCTAGAAAGAATGTACATAATTGTTATGCAATATATTAACCCTAACTCTTGAGTCTAGGTCAATTCCATAGGGAATGAAGGAGATAGGTTCACCTTCAAGTGTAATAAGTCACTATATATTTGCTCATAATGTGTAAAACGCAACAAAAATAAAATGGGGGTTTTGTTTCGAACGTTTTTATATCCAATTTATCAATTGCAAGCTTGGTTTGCAAATGAGTACCAGGAATTTATAATCAAAGGTTAAAGTAACTTGGGGTTGTGCCTTCATGAGTATGAGTACGTAGATGGGTAAGTGAGTATATGCATAAGTTCAACTAATTGTTATGGGTAGGAGGCTAGGTTTTAAATCTTAATGCTAATTTTTCAATAAAATATTAACTTTCACAAGCGGGTTCTTTCAAACACCTCACAAGTGTTTCTTCATAACCAACCTAATACCTCAATTTGATAACCTTATGTCTAAGATCTACCATTAAATGATAAAAATCAAGTCATTGTTAACCACTAATCGTCAACCTTATCTTTTTTGTCAAGGATGATAAGAGATATAAGCTTAATTAGAATTTGCAACCTCCAATTTTAGATTGATAACGCAGAGTAATGGCCGAACCCATAACAATTAATCAATTGAAAAGGCAAATAAACACTACCCATGCAATAATCACTACTCAATCATACATAACCCCAAGTTGGGGAATTTAGCTACACATAGTGAGAAGAAAAGGAATTATACCCATATTCTCATTTAAGTTTTCTATTGAATCCAAATATTCACACGTGAAATCCAAATCTAAAGCAAAAGAACAAGCAATAAACTAAATTCCAACTTTGGGGTTTCAACTACAGGGTTCTAGATCTTAAATTTTACCAAAGATCGAGTTCCAATCTACCAAAAAGCCTTTTATAGCTAAAGCAAAAATGGGCCAGAAACATATAAAAATGCCTCTACACTTACTTTGGTGAAGGAGAATTGGCATCGCCAACTCCATGGAGATACACTGAAGTGCATCATTATTGCCAAACTCTCATTGAACTGGAGCTTTAGTGGTTGACATCTGGTAATTTTGGCGATGGTCTGTTGCTTCGCCAAACTATTTGGCGACATGCTGAAATTTTTTTCCTCATCGCCAAATTGCTTCATATGGAACTTGGAAAATTTGTTGACTTAGGTGATGAACCTCCACTTAGGTGATACGCTAGCCACTTTTAGCGATACACCAAACTCCAAGGGCAATCCCTTCTTGCATTTTTAGCTCTAATTATTGATATTTTTACTTCCTTATGCTCTATCAACCACTTCTTGGCTTCAACCCTGAAAATCAACTAAATAATATTAAAACTAACTCAAATTGGCATTGAGGACTTGATTTCTCACTGTTTTTAGGAAAAATGAGTCGTAAATTGCTGACTCATCATTCTGACATCACACTAAGTATTCTATGAATGTAAACTGAGTGAAAGCTAAACAGGCATAACAAGCATGAATCTGAAATATGATAATCAAATATTGCTAATCATAATCTCAGTAAATAAGGAAATACTAAAGCTGAATAAACTAAATATCTGACTCTATGTTTGAAAGACTCTAATAACTGATGAGTTACTGGGACTTTCCCCAAGTTAACTCTAAATGTTTAAAAATTGAAATACTAAAAATATAGAAATAAAGTCTTTGTCCTCGGATAATGAGGACTCACCACTGATAGATGCTGAGGTGGCACTGAATGTACTAACTATAGGGTTGATGTTGAGTGTTTGAACCTATATCATAAGATGATATAACACAAAGAGAAGGTATACAATCAGTACTTTAAATCTACTAAGAATGTGAGATATGCAGCTATAAAATAACCTAAACATGCTGGAAAATATTGATTTGCTAAACTCAAATGCATTACTGAATGCATAAGCTAAACTAAAGTACAATGACCTTTTTATAAATACATATAAACTGATATGAAAGGTAAAGTTGTAATCACAGTTTAAAAGTAAATAAAACTGAACTGAGGGTCATGTACAAATACTAATTCTGAATCTATAATTGTGGGAGAGCCTGTTAACCGACATAAAACATATTAAACATGGAATTCGATTTATACACCCTATTGAAAGGGTCCAATATAGCTTGCCAAGGTATAAAGGCATGGATGGTGTGATTACTAAACTGATGCCTAACTAGGAGGGATAAATAACCAATGGTGGCATGTAGTTCTGGGACTTGGGTGCACTGAACCCCAGTCCAACTCGGTTCTAAGTACTACTCCCATATTGGTTTATACTGATAGCTCATAAACTGATATATTGAAAACTGAATCAGAATATACTTTATCTGAAAGTATCCTAAAGGTTTGAATAACTGATAACATACTATAAAATTGTAAACTGATACTAATTATGTTGTTCATGCTAAAATCAACAATTATGGGTATCGTGTGTTCATAAAGCGCCATGTTTTTCTATAAATAAAACTAAATCATGCAAACTAATGAAATACCAATATGAGTATTAAATCATGAATAATATATATATATATATATATATATATATATATATATATATAATTTCAATATAGGAATAACGAGTAAACTTAAGTAACAGGGAAATCATGAACTGAATAAAAGTCTTAACTTGATTTATAGAAAGACTGTATTCTGAGTTTATTTTGATTTGTATGCTAAGAACCTTTAGTTTTCCCCTAAAATAACCTTAAACGATGTAGTTTAGGTAGTTAGGAAGATGGAAAACATGAAAAACAACCTCACTAAAATGTAATTGTTTTGTTGTACCCAGTCATCACAAGTCCACCGGATGATTCGTCATGTCCCACCATGACCCATCGTTGGAATCATCGTGATCGAGCATAATTTTTGGGATTGGGCATGACTGGGACTCATCGGCTTATTGTCACTGATGATGAGTCATTGTGTGGAATCATGCCTTAAGGACCTCAATGTCAACTCTCAGGTCTTCTTTAGAATGGGTGACTTGATGAGTCATTAATTGTGATGATGACTCATCCTATGTAGTCGTGGTATTTGAGAAGAAAAAGTTACTTTGGGGGATTTTTGGTTTGATACTCAGGAAGATTGACAATACAAGTCATCCTAGGTGATAATGACTCATCGTAAGGAGTCGTCACCACTAGGATGAATTTTCATCCTTTTGGACTTTAGGGACTATATTCAGGACGAGTGCTACTGATGACTCATTAGTCCTGACCATGACTCGTGGTCAGGGTTGTCCTGTTTGTTTTTCTACTGATTTCTTTATGATATATTTGCTAAGAATGAAATGGTACCTTAGGAACTTTTAGGGTGTTACAATATCTCTCCCTTGGTAACATTCATCTTCGAATGAAAACTAACTAGGCTGAAAAGATAGGGAAAGAGATGTAATCCCAAAATTCAGTTCTAAAAGCTCAATACTAACATAATAACTGATTTCTGACTAAAATATAAGCTGAACTGAATTCATGAAACATGCATGCATACTAAGACATGAAAGAAACTAAGGGACATGAAACTGAGAGGAATACTTAGGGGGAAACTGTTACCTCTAGCAAGAATAGAACTAGAAGGGAATATGTGAGAGTGCTTGGTCATCATATCTGCCTCCTACTTCCTAACTATCTCCCTCAACTAGATGATTCCTCCAAAGAACTTTCACTAAAGTGACTATTTTATTCCTCAGCTTATGAACCTGATGGTCAAGAATCTCAGCCGAAACCTCTTCGTAAGAGAGACTATCTTTCATGCCCACATTATCTAAAGGTACAACTATGGATGGATTACCATTTTACTTATTTAATAGATACATATGAAAAAACTAGATGCACAATGCTAAATATACAGTCAAACCTAACTCATAGGACACATTGCCAATGTGCCTCAAAATTCTATAAGGACCATCATATCGGGGACTGAGTTTTCCTTTCTCGCCAAACCTTATTAACCCTTTCATGGGAAATTTTTTTAGGTAAACCCAATTATCAACTAGAAACTCAAGCTCTCTTTTACTCACATTCACAAAGATTTTTGACGACTCAGAGCTGATAATAGCCGGATCTGAGGTCTATCTTTGAAAAACAACTAGCACCCTAAAGCTGCTTGAACGAGTCATCAATCCTAGGAATGAGATACTTATTATTGATTGTGACTTTATTCAACTGATGGTATTTAATGTTCATTCTGAAGGAATCGTCTTTCTTATGTATGAAGAGAATTGGAGTATCCAATGGAGAGATGTTGGGTCTAATGAAATCTTTGTCTAAAAGGTCCTTTAACTGTTCATACAATTCCTTAAGCTCAGTTTAAGCCATTCTGTAAGAAGGAATTGAGATAGAGTGGGTATCTAGAAGAAGGTCTATTCCAAATTCTATCTCACTTGGAAAGGACTCTAAGTAAATCTTTTAGAAACTTTTTTGGGAACTCATTCACAACTGGAACTGACTGAAGAGTTGGGGTTTTAGACTTGGAATCCTTGAACCGAACTAGATGATAGATGCAGACCTTAAAGATTATTTTTCTGGCCCTAACGTAATAGATAAACTAACCTATAGGCGGTGAAGTACTACCTTTCCATTCTAAAGCTGGTTCATTTAGGAATTAAAACTTAACGAAGTTCTAAAGTCAACTGAGGCATAACAGGAATATAGCCAATGCATCAAATAATGACATCAAAATCCATCATATTTTACTCTACTAGATCAATTATGGTGATTTTCTCAAAAATTATGACCGGGCAATTTCTATTTAGGAGTAGAGACTAAGAAGGGTTCAGAAAGGATTTAGAGACTGACACTGAAATCTACTATAATATAAGGATTCACAAAGAAAAGTATTGCTCTGGGATATAACAATGCATAAACATCAATGTGGAAGACTCACAACATACTAGTAACTATATTAGGGGAACCCTCCTAATCCTATTAAGTCTGTAAAGTATAGAACCTATTCTAGTGCTACCCGCCACCTACACTAGATGAAGCACCCTGCTGAGTTAGGTGACCTGAAGGGGCTGTTGCAGTAGTAGACTGAACCTTGTTACCCCATTTCCATATTTAACCACATCCAAACCAACCATTTTTACCAAGCTGACACTCACTTGTATGATTCTTACCACACTTAGGACATGCTATAAAAGTACATCTACCTATAACATTGCTCTAAGACAGAGCCTGATTCTCTATTCTTTCGATCATGATGAGGACTAGGGGCTGGTTCACTAACTGAAGAAGGTGCTGGAGCTGAAGACCTCTGCTGATACTCAAAGCGATTACCACCACCCGACCACTACTGAGAATAATCAAAGTTGCCTTTCCTAGCTTTCTTAGTGTCTCTCTCCTTCTCTTTCATTTTCTCTTCCTTAATTTGTTGAGCACTAGTCATAAGTATGGAGATGTCCATATACCCACCAGGAATAACGATCATGCACTCCTTGACCACAGACTGAAAAACACCTAAAATAAACTTACTTATTTAAGCCCTTGGTCAACAACTATATCTGGAGCATACTTGGAGAGCTGGGTAAACTTCAGAGAGTATTTCTTCACTGACATGCTGCCCTACTTCAAATTAATGAAATCCTCAACCTTAGCTTCCCTCAACTCATGGGGAAAGAATCTATCCAGAAAATTAGTCACAAACTCATCCCAATCAACTGGGCATGCATATCCACATGTCTACCCTTTTTCTACTATTTAAACCAAGTCTGAGCTACTCCCTTAAACTAATATGCAGCCAATTCTCCGAGTGATATTTTGTACTTTATCGATGAAATCATGTGGATCTTCCTCCACCTTTGAACCATGGAACTCTGGAGGATTCATTCGAGTAATGTCTCAGACTCTCATAACAATTGTTTTCCCATTAGTTTTAGCAAGTGTAATAGTTTGTTGATTGACCTGGTTGGTCATGGAATGAGCAAGCACCTAGAAAGCAACCCTAAACTTAGCGTATGTGACTTTTTTATTCAGGGAATCTGCTGGAGATGGTGGGGTTTGCTGGTTAATGTTCCATTCCTTCTTCTGGGAGGCATT
Source organism: Capsicum rhomboideum (assembly GCA_031232105.1). Taxonomy (NCBI): domain Eukaryota; kingdom Viridiplantae; phylum Streptophyta; class Magnoliopsida; order Solanales; family Solanaceae; genus Capsicum; species Capsicum rhomboideum. The sequence goes on from CP124715.1 coordinate 103,738,638, forward strand.
TTATGTAAATGCATAGAGCATGGGTTAGAAGGAGATTAAAGAGAGTTACACTCTATCACATGATATGAATCATGATAAAAGTGAGACTTTCCTAAAATGCTTTGTAGCCTTTCTCTCATAAGTGTTTCACACTTCACATCTATGAACAAGACTCTACTTAATGAAATACTACTAATCACGATCCCGGTCAACAAGGAAAACTAAAGCTGAATAAATTGAACATCTGACTCTATGTCTGAAAGCCTCTAATAATTGATGAGTTACTGGGACATACCTTTATTTAACTCTAAATGTCTTAAACATGAAATATTAAAAATATAGAAATAAGGTCTTCGTCCTTGGATGATGAGGAGTCACCACTGACAGCCACTGAGGTGGAACTGGAATGTGCTGCGGGGTTGATATTGAGTGGCCAAACCCATATCATAAGACAATACATTGCAAAGAGAAGGTATATGATTAGTACTTTGAATGTACTAAGCATGTGAGATATGCAACTGTAAATAGACTAAACATGTTGGGAAATACTAATATGCTAAACTGAAATGAAATACTAAATGTATAAGCTGAACTGAAGTACAATGACCCTTTTATAGATACATATAAATGGATATGAAAGGTAAAACTGAATAATCATAGTTTAAAAGTAAATAAAACTGAACTGAGGGTCATATACAAATACTAAGTCTGAATCTACAATTGTGGGAGAGCCTGTTAACTGACATAAATCACGTGAGCTAAACATGGATTCTGGTGTATATACCTCATTAAAAGAGAACAATATACCTTGGTAGGGTATAAAGGCCTGGCTGGCATGATCACAAAATAGAGGCCTAACTGGAAGGGATAAATAACCTATGATGGCACATAGTTCTGGGACTTGGGTGCACTGAACCCTAATCCAACTCGATGCTAAGTAATACTCCCATATTCGTTTATTCTGATAGCTCATAAATTGATATACTAACTACTAAATCAAAATATACTTTATCTAAAAGTATACTGAAGGTCTGAATAATTGAGGACATACTATAAAAGTGTTGACTAACAATAATTATGTTGTTCATGCTAAAATCAACAATTATGGGTATCGTGTGTTCATAACACACGAAGCTTTCTAAAAATAAGACTAAATCATGCAAACTAATGAAATACCAAACTGAGTATTAAATCATGAATGATTAAGTCTAGCAAGTTATCAAATCATAGAAGATCTTTGTATATAATTACAATACAGGAATCATGAGTAAATTGAAGTAATTGGGAAATCTTGAACTAAATGATAGCCCTAACTTGATTTATACAAAGACTGAGAAATTCTTAGTTTATTCGGGACTCATTGGGTGAAATGATACCCATTGATAAAATCCCACATACCTAAAAGGTGAGTTCTTGCTAAGAGCTTGAGAGATTTCAAACTTGAGAAGGAACCCTAGTTTAGTTCTTGGAACTCTAAATAGCTTTTTGATTTTTATCTAAGAGGTTTAGGAGAAGTGAATAAGGGATTATACATTAAGACCCCTTTAATCTTCCCCTAAAAGAACCTTAAATGATGCAGTTTAGGTAGTTAGGAAGGTGGAAAAGATAAAAATGCCCTCATTAAAATATAACTATTTCGTTGTACCTAGACGTCACGGGTCTACAGGATGAGTCATCTTGTATCACTAGAACTCGTTGTTGGACTTGTTGTGACTGGACAAAATTTTTGGGCCTGGGCACAACTCGGCTAGAATGGATCATTGTTACTAATGACGAGTCATTATGTGGACTTGTCCCTTCTGGACCTCAATGTCAACTCTCAGGTCTTCTTCAGAATGAGTGACCTGAAGAGTCATTCTTTGGGGCAAAGACTCATCCTATCGAGTCGTGGTCAATAGGAAGAAAGAGTTACTTTTTGAATTTTTGGTTTGATGCTCAGAATGGTTGATAGGATGAGTTATCCTAGGTGACAATGACTCATCGTTAGGAGTCGTCACCACTTGGATGAATTTTCATACTTCTAGACTTTGGGGACTATACTCAGGATGAGTGCTATTGACGACTCCTCAGTCCTGACCACGACTCATGGTTAGGGTCATCCTGTGGGTTTTTCTACTAGTTTCTTTTGGATTTTTGTGCTAAGTCTGAAATGGAACCTTAGGAAATTTTAGGGTGTTACAAAAAGAAATAGAGAGTAGAGTTAGGTGTTGCTCTCAAAAGCAACCTTTGTTCCAAACCAAACTTTGCAAAGACTAGTAGAACACCCTTTCAACCCAAAGGGACTGGAGTAAGATCCATTATGGATTCCAACTAGTATAAAATTCATTATGTCACTTTATGTTTCCAATATTTTCTTTTCTGTAAGTTTAATTTCTATTAGTAATAGTCGACTACTGAGACGTACATTCGACTGAGCTAATGCAAAGTTTTTTAAAAAAGAAATTCATCCCCTCTTGCACTTTCAATTGGTATCAGAGCTTGGTCTCATAACTCAGTGCCTTACAACAAGTGAGAAAAAAATCAGGGCTCAACAATCAACTATTGGTGTACTATTTCAAGAGGGTACTTCTCAAACCAGACCTCCCTACTTTAATGGTAAGCATAGTTCTCATTGGAAGATTAGAATGGAAGCATTCCTCAAGTCTAATAATGTAAAGGCTTGGAAGGTAATCAAGTTAGGTGATATTCCAATTCCTCGAAATAAGAAAAATGGCAACAAGGATGGTAGTGGTAAAGCCTCTACGCTGAGATTCCATCCCTAAAAGACTACACTGATGAACAGATGGAAATAATCCAAATCAATTCAAAAGAAAAGAATGTCATGTATAACACAATAATGGAGAAGAATATAAGAAGATCTCTAGTTGTGAAACCACTAAAGAAATGTGGGACAATATGGAAGTAACTTATGAAGGGACTAACAAAGTAAACCAAACTATCATGAGTTTGCTTGTTTATAATATGAGTTATTTCAGAGGAGGGAAGGAGAATCTATTGAAAGTATGTTTGCTCGCTTCACCAAAATTCTTGGTGAGCTTAAGGATGCAGGTATCACCAAAATTTTTAGAAGTCTTCCGTAGTAATGTCATATAAAAGTAGTTGTAGTTGAAAACATGAATATTAATAAACATTCTTATGATGAACTAAGAGGAGATCTAGTCGCATTTGTAAGGGCTCATCTCAACAAACATGGTCAAGATATCCATAAAAAGAAAGTAGTCATTTTCAAAGTAATAGAGGAAACTCCAGATGATGAAACCGAGTTTGGAGAAGAAGTCAGCTCAGTTTTGGACACTCTCAAAAGAACAAGGTTCAACAGAAGAGGTAAGCAAAATTTCTCTAAATGTAAATATATTACTGACCAAAATAGGAATGAAGGAAATTGCTATGGATGTGGAAAGTATGGACACATTTCCAGCGAATATCCTAAAACAAGATGGAAACAATCAAGACGACCTCAAAATAATAAAGGTTTCAGCAGTTTGAGTGATGAAGACAACTCTGACACTAAATAAGAGGATCTTTCAAATGTCTGTTTCATGTCCATTGGAGATACAAGTGAGGTAACCACTGAAACTTGTATTTTGATCATTTGAGAAGTCTTTTATATTGGGATATAACTGATTTAAACAATTTATGCAATGATTTTAAAAATATCCAAAAAGAAAAGAAAAATTTGGAAATTAAGTTGGAAGTTGAAAGAGATCTTTATGAAGAAGAAACTCTTGAACTCAGGACTCAAATTAATTCTCTAAGATCTCTCTTTTGAGACAAAGGTCATTTCCAACATTGTTGCCACTACCCTAATTCCTCGTGCTGGTTCCATCTGAACTCTTTCTCTCTCTCTATCTGCATGATACTCTTCTCACTTACTGCATTACGTCTAAGCTTCAGTTTAAGATTTCCTCACTTATCCTCAATAATATTATTGAAGTTGCCTCTGATCCTTATTGTATTCCCTATGGCATGGTTATTTCTTGCATTCTAGAGGCTAGTTATCTGAATTTGATGGAGGTCCCCTCTATCACTATTTGTTAATACTATAACTCAAGAGCTTTTAAGAGTATGATATATACTCATATTAGTGATTCTTGGGTTCTCAAATCTAAGTCTGACTCTCCTGCTTCTGCCATTCTGCTTCAGTTCTATCCTCTTCATGTCTTGTAATCCTTTCTCTACAGATACAACTAACATACTTGGTAAGTTATTAGCAATCAATGACAAGCTCAACTCCTTCAAGAATATGCTCCTCTCAAATTAGTTTCAAATTGATTGTATTCATGATGTTACCAAGGATACTGGCAATGATGTTGCAAAACTTTGCCTCGAGCTAGACAAGGTCATTCAAGAAGCTGTTAAATTCACCACCAAAATTTAGACAAACGACAATCATATAACTGATGCTTTGAAAGCTAAGTGTGATACTCTCAAGGAGGCCACTATCATCACCATCTGCTATCTTTTCAACATTTGCAATCCTCAACCTGATTATTATCTATTTTCTCTATCTAAATATTTTTTTTTGGTTTTAATGTTTAGATGGTCTATAACTATTAAACAATATTTTCATTGCTTTAGTGTTACTTATGTACCCTATTAGTTGTTGTATACTTGTTCCTTTATTTTCCTCTTTGAATGATGTCAAAGGGGGAGAAAAGGCAATTCATTTTACCGGTATAAGTCAACTAGACAGTGAGAGCAGTAAAACACAAGAGTCAACTAGATAGCGGGAGCAGTTGCAACTAGTCGACTCACATCTAATAGGGAAGTTAACTACATACCCTCACTAGTTATCATCCTCAAAAAGATGGAGATTGTTAGTGTTTTGATTTTAATGATTGATAACTCTGATTGCAGGAAAATAAGGAAAACATAAGTGGAAGAATGTTGGCGGCAACTATAGAAGGAAAATATATGTCAAGATCACAAGACACTAAGGAAAGCTAGCCTAAGGTCAAGAGAAAAGATAACACATTTATGGCCGCTGCTATTGAAGAAAATACATATCAATATATTAAGGAAATCCAACCTTAAGTTAAGGGCTAAAGACTCATCTCAAGTAATGCTGAAAAAGGAAGAAGATCAAGTAATGCTGAAAAAGGAAGAATATTACTTCTCCAATCTTGGTACAATCAAATTAACCCAAGTATGGAATGAAGTAATATCAACTCATCAAAGGAGAGGCTGAATTAAAAGAGTCATTAATGACCCTTCCTTATTCTTGGAAAATGGATATTTCATACACCTTTTTCCAAGAATCAAATCTCTTGGGTTGCATCACCTTCAACAGTCATATTCATCAGCTATTTAAAGGAACTTGAAGGAAGATAACAAACATACTTTTAGTTTTTACCATCCACTATTCTTTGCTATACTTTTCATAAGCATTGCACTTCTATGAGATTTACTATGTAACAAAAAAAGAGAGGAGAGAAAAAAAGGTTGTTGGTGAGGCTATAGTATCAAAAAGATTTGAGAGTAAAAGAAACTGAGAGTAGACTTTCCAAACCAAACTTTGCAAAGAATAGTAGAACACCCTTGCAACCCAAGGAGACTAGAGTAAGATCCATTAGGACCTCAACTAGTATAAAATTCATTGTGTCACTTTATCTTTCCAACATTTTCATTTTTACAACTTTAATTTCTATTAGTAATAGTCAACTACTGAGATGCACCACCGACTAAGCAAATGAAAAGTTTTAGAAAGAAGCAATTCACCTCCCTCTTGCAGTTTCAAAAAAAACTGCTACGTAGTTTTTCTCATGAGTCTTCAATTGCCTCAAAGAATAGGCTATAAACTTCCCTCTCTACATCAAAACTCCTCCAATGCCAACTTCTAAAGCATAACAATACATGGTAACCTTCACCTACCACATGTAAGGTAAAGATAGGTCTTGAAGTCAATAAATCCTTATCTTTTGAAAGCTTGCCTCACTCTCTTGGTCCAAAGAAACATTTTTTTGAGTCAGCCTAATCGAAAGAGCTGCAATAGAAGAGAAATCCCCATGAACCTCCTGTAGTAGCCATCCAAATAATGAAACTCAAAATATTGATGGGTGAAGTAGGCCTAGACCAATCTCGAACTGCGTTAAACCTGGATGAATCGACCATGATACCCTTTTTGAACACTATATGTATGAATAATACCACAAAACTAAGCCAAAATTCGAACTTCAGAAACATGGCATACAACCGCTCATCCCTCAATCTCTAAAGCACAATCCTTAAATGTCATACATACTCCTCTTCACTCTTAGGATATGCCAAGATATTATTAAATATACAATGATAAAGTAATTAAGATAAGGCCAAACCGCTTCATTCATCAACTCCATAAATATCATTGAGGCATTAATCAACCTAAATGACATAACGAGAAACTCATAGTAGCCATACCAAGTCTTGAAAGCCGTTTGAGGGATATCCAAAGACCTGATCTTCAACTAATGGTACCTTAAGCTCAAGTCAATCTTTAAAAATACAAAATCACCCTAAATCTAATCAAACAAATAATCAATACGCATAAGAGGAAACTTGTTTTTAATGGTCACATTGTACAATTCCAGATAATCAATAAACATCTGCATAGACCCATCCTTCTTCTTCATAAACAACATAGGAGAACATCAAGGTAAAACATTAGATTTAATGAATCTTTTACTCAACAAGTCCTGCAACATGATCCTTCAACTCTACTGGAGCCATCTTATAAGGAGGGACAGAAATAGGCTTAGTTCCTAGCTCCAGATCAATGCAAAAATCAATATCTCTATGCTGCGAAACACCTAGAAGATTGATGGTTCATAAGGTCCACCACTATAGCGATAACCGAATTAGGTACCAGGTTCCTATATGAGGATATTAAATAACAACAAGAACAAAAAGAGAAATTACAGAAAGGTAAATAACAAGAGATATTTATATGGAAACCTCCTTGCTCAAGAGAGTAAAACCATGACCTACCCCAATAGGATTTCACTAAACTCTCCACTAATCATCAAGCAACAGAATGATTATAACCCTTATGCAATCTGAGAATTAAACTCTTAATTCCTACTTACTAGCAATAACTCTATTGCTACACACACTCACAATAACTCTACTGTGAGACTCTAATAGCTAAATATAACTAAAGCACAACTCAACAAGAACTCAGTCACAAAACTAATATCTAGAATCTCTAAGATGAGACATGAGTTTATAGTTGTAAGATTGATACAAAAACATAATCAACCTAGAAACAACAACATATTTCATTATGAGCAAAGACTTTCTAAATTGTTGAATCTTGCAATATCAGCTACAATGAGGCTTTTGCTTGAGGGAATTTTTTTTGGATTTTTGTAAAAGGTTGTGCTTCTCTAGGATGATGAATATATATATGACGCGCATTGAGAGAGAAGATTCCTCCCTCTAATTGCTGACACTGTCCAAAGAGTACTGGACAGCTGGCATATAAGACAAATATGTACAACTACAAAATTACATGCTAGGATACCAGTTAATATAACTAATACTTCCACTAGGTTAGGAAATCACCAAAACATAAATCACAAAAGGCGGGAATGGACCAGGTTCCAGTGATGAAGTTTGTCAATCATCAAAACATGAGCATAATTAAAATAAGGCTGGAATCCAATATTTTCCCCCTTTTTGATGATGACCAACCCAGACTCTTAGAGTAACAATACATATATTGATTTATCACACATCAGTTCCCTCTATCACCAACATCATCTAATCAATCCAACATTAGTTCACCCTGAAGCCAATATCAGTTCCCCCCTATTCCTCCTACCACCAGCTATTAACTATCTTTTCTCTTTTGCCATGCTTCCTTTCTACACTAAATCTTCCCCCTTTTGGCATTATTAAAAATTTAAAGAAGTAAAACAAAGCAAGAATCCTTGTTTCATATAGCTGCCTATTTTTCATAGCCATACTATTGGAGATGAATTAGTGAAATTTTATCAGACCGATCCTAGCTCAAATCCTTTCAAAATTTTCCCCTCCAAGAGCTTTGGTGAAAATATCTGCAACCTGGTCCTTCGTTTGACAAAATTACATGTTGATAAGCCCCTTCTCAATATTATCTCTTAGAAAGTGATGTCGTATAGCAATATGTGTTTTCCTCTTGTGTTGGATTGGATTCTTTGACATATTAAGAGCACTACTGTTGTCATAGAATAATGGTACACTCTCAATAATCACTCCAAAGTCCTCAAGTTGTTGCGTGATCCATAGAAGTTAAGCACAACATGAAGCAACATTTACATATTAAGTTTTGGCTGTAGAAAGCTCAATCAAGTTCTGTTTACTGGTCCTCCATGAAATTAGTGAGGACCTAAGAAAGTGAGCCATTCCATATGTGCTTTTCCTATCAATAAGAAATCCAGCATAATCAGCATCAACATACCAAATTAAATCAATGGTATCTCTAGATAGATATAAAAGAGCAAGATCAGTTGTTCCCTTTAAGTATCTCAAAATTTATTTGGTTGTCTTCAAGTGAGACTCCTTTAGATATGCTTGGAATCTTACACATATGCCAATACTAAATATAATATCTGACATTCAGGCAGTTAGATAGAAGAGAGAACCTATAATACCTCGATACATAGTCTTATTCATAGAGGGACTAGGTTCATCATTGTCCAATTTGATGGATGTGCCAATTAGAGTGTTTATTGTCTTAGCATCCTCCATATTGTATTTATTTAACAACTCAAGGATGTACTTTTACTCACTGATTAGAACTCCATCAGATAATTGATTCACTTGTAACCCAAGAAAGAACTTAAGCTCACCCATCATGGTCATTTAAAATTCACTTCCCATGAGCTTGGTAAAGTCATCACACATAGAATTCAGAGTTGATTAAAAAATAATATCATTCACATAAACCTGTACAATAAATAGATTCTTTCTTCTGGATCTTAAGGAGTGAGTGTTGTTAATCATTCCTGTTTTAAATCCATTATCCAACTAGAATTTGGATAACCTTTCATACCATGCTCTTGGTGCTTGTTTCAACCATAAAGAGCTTTGTTAAACTTGAACACATGATCTGGAAACTCATGACTTTCAAACCCTGGGGGCTGCTTCATATATACTTCTTCCTTTAGGTATCCTTTCAAGAATGCACTTTTTACATCCATTTGAAATAGTTTGAACTCCATGTAGGATGGAAAAGCATTGCGAATCTGAATAGCTTCCATCCTAGCAACTAGAGAAAATGTTTGATCATAATCTATATCTCTTCTTGATTGTATCCCTACACCACCGGCCTATCATTGTTCTTTACTATGGTTCCAAACTCATCCAATTTGTTTCTATACACCCACCTGGTCCCTATAATGGTTCTTTCATAGGATTTAGGAACAAGATGTCATACCTTATTTCTTTCAAGATAATGAAGCTCCTCCTACATTGAAATTATCTATTCTTCATGTTTCAAGGATTCTTTGATATTTTTGGGCTCAATTTGAGATAAGAATGCTGGGAAATCAACCATCTTTCTTGTCTTAGATTGAGTATGCATTCCTGAATCAAGTTGGGAGACTAGATTATCCAATGGGTGAGACTTTAAGTGCCTCTGGTTTGATAAATGCAATTTAGTTTGTTGCTGTATGGTATCAGGTTCTAGAGCATCTGGAAACTGATTTGACGAAGACACGTCCTCAGCCAATTAAATTTTACCCTGTTCACTTGTGGATGGGTTTATATTTGTTGAATTTGATAGATCAACAGATTCTCTGAGACTTTGCAGGAGTTCTTCTATATCTTCTTCATCTGGGCTTCTTTTTTTATTTAGCTCATTCATCTAATCAAAAATCACATAAATACTCTCTTCAACATATTGATTTCATTTATTAAAGACTCTATAAGTTTTGTTTTGAGATGAGTAGCCAAGGAACACTACCTCATCACTTCTAGGATCAAATTTTCCCAAGCTATCCTTGCCATTATTTAGGATACAACACTTGCATCCAAAGACCCTAAGATGATATACCTTAGATTTTCTTCCAAACATTAGTTCATAGGGGGTTTATTTAGTAGAGACCTGATCAAGTACCTGTTCGTCACATAGCACGTTGTGTTCACTGCTTCTAGCCAAAAGCTTTTGCATTGTAACGCCCCATATTTTGAGAGTACTTGTTCTACTTATATGGCACTTGATATAGCCTTATGGTATAGTTAATGGACTCGGTTTCCTATATGAATAGTGATGGTAAGATAGGTTTGAAGGAACTTCTCATACATTGTAATGCGGCAAGATCAAGTTAAGGTCGATGAGAGTATTTAAACTTGGGATTGTAAGTAGGTATTTGAATCTAAAGTTTAAAGTGACCATTAACACCCCGTATGTTTCTGAGTCTAATTGATTACCGTAACATTCATGGAAATATTTACACATGAGAGAATTGGTGATCATGCATTAAATTGTTGGGCTTAAAGGAGTCATGTGCCGTTGGGCTTAAATGAGGCCCAAAGTTATAAGAAAGACATGGCCCAAAAATGAAAAAAAAAAAGATCCATTCTTGATTTGACCAAAGAAAACCCTCAATTATTGACTAAGTGGATGGATAAGGAGGACCATGAGGCACTATATAAGGCCACAAATCAGATTTTATTCATAAAAAAGACACATGCCATTTTCTAGAATTTTCCACAATTCTCTCTACACACAAACCCTAAGCTATCATCCTCTTTGGGAAGATCAACTCTTCTTCAAGCCTTGGTTAGTGTTTATTCTTATGGTTTAATATATTTTATGCATGTAATATGGTTTGTATCATGTTGTTTATGTTGATGAAGTGTGAGAAGGTCACTATGTGTAAAACAATTTGTGTTTGCTAAATCGGAGGATGGTTTTGTCTTGCAAACTTGAACATGGACTTGTGATCTTGAAGGAAATGAACTTGATGGATTCAATATTGACATGTGAGATGTTATTATAGTCTTACCTTGTTTTATCCTTGTTTATAATGTTTGGAATGGTTGTTGTAAATTTGGTCATGGATTTGGTGACGGATTGAAAAGAAAGTGTCGTTTTGGTGATGTTTATGTGTGTTGTGAGACCATGGCTGATTGTTGGCATCTAAGATGATCAAAAATATGTTAAAATAAGTTCGGTTATGATCATGTACCATTCATTGCATTAAAACATCCAAAAGGTGACATTTCAGACCAAAACGGGCATCCGCCCCCGCAGATGGAGGCATCTGCGGGCGCAGATTCCAATGCAAATTCCTCTATCTACTGCCAGAGGGAAGCTGCGCATGAAACTCAGCCACCTACGGGAACAGGTGGCAACGCAGGTCAGCCCCAGATTTGGTTTTGTATGTTTCGCATCTAGTTGACCCCCGAAGGCCCCTATACCCTTTTTGGATGTAATTATCAACTTGTGATGCCGTTTTAATGACTTTAAAGTGTCGTATGGAGGCATGTTCGACTTTTTAAAGTATGTATTGTTGTTCATAAGTTGTTATGAGGCAAGTTGATAGGGGCATTGTAACGAAATGATAATGAGGAAGCGTAAAGGGTAAATGTGGTGTGAAATATTATTGATGTATGATATCTTGGTCAATGTGTGGAATGATTATGGTGTTGTTGGTATGATAATGCAGTGGGGTGTACTGTAAAGAGTGAAATGAAGTTATGTGGTAGTTATATAGCTCATTGTCATTTTGTACACTTGTACGGTAAATCGTTGTTAACGAGAGTTCCATTATGGACTTGTATTGTAGAGTGAAACATAAGAAAGAAGATGGACTATTGTGTTCATATATAGACTTGTGTACTCATACTTGGAAGTAAAGGTATGTAAGGATACTCTTTTCGTATCTTTCTGCAGTATAGAGTATTCACCTTGTTATGGTACTTACTCATGTTCGAAGTGTTCTAAAGTATCCCAGTTCAGGTTGAGTTGTATTGTTATTCATATGTACTACTCTTAGATGAATTATGATTCACTTATCTCTATTCATTTACTGAAGTCCTTAAGCTATCAAAATGTTGAAAAGTCTAAGAGAACTATCTTAAGGAGAGTAGGATGTAAGAAGAATCTACTTATTCTTGAAGAGTATGTTCCAATCATGTCATGTTCCAAAGAGTGGATGTATGTTAATCATATCCAGGGAGTAGATGTATGTTAAACCCCACCAAAGAGTGGATGTACGTTAATCCTACCCATGGAGTAGATGTATGTTACTAATCCCACCAATAAAGTGGATGCACGTTATATTATTAATCCAAAACTCTTGAAATGAAGAATCTCTTGAAATGAAGAATCTCTTGAGTGGAAGAATTTCTGGAATAGAAAAACCTCTTGGAGGTAAGTCTCTTGAGTAAAGGAAAATTCTCTTGAATGAAGAGGTGCATGAAAGCTATTCTATGAATGAGAAGAATGTAAGTGAGTGATCTAAAATAACAAGAACAGAAGCAATATACATGTTTCCACATTTAAAATGATGGTTTATCCACATTGAATATTCTCTCATATTCTATTTCATTGACATTCTCATGTATGATGTTATTTCTTATAAGCCTTACATACTCAGTACATTCTTCGTACTGACCCCCTCAAGGGACTTACCTTACATGTTGCAGGTGTAGGCACTAGTAGACCTCCACTGTAGGTTGACAGTGATTGCAGATCTTTGGTGATCCCCAGTTGGTTCGGGACTTTTCTAGTCATAGATGTACAGTTGTTTTGATGTTATAGATGTTGTATAAGGCGGGGACTTGTCTCGAATTTTAGTTGGTCTTGTAAATGCATCTATTAGAGGCTTTTGTAGACATATGTGGATATGTGATTGTAGGAGACATATGATCATTTTGACTTGATGGCTGTAACGGCCAAGTTTCATATATCTATAGATATGGCATATGTTTCCATGTCCATGACCTCCGTATAGTTGCATGAGGTTTAATAAGATTCAGACAAGGATATGTATACGAATGTACATGAGCATAGATTGGTTCTCTCAGGCCATATCGGCTTTGGGTGCCAATCACGCCTCAATGGGGGTTGGGGTGTGCCAAAAGTGGTATTAGAGCTGTTCGTTACCAGGGTGTCTACAAAGCCGTGTTTGAGTAGAGTCTTACTTATCGATGTGTTTTGCACCACATTTATAAGTAGGAGGCTACGGGACATTTAGGGTGTTGTTTCCTTTTCTTCACTTCTAGATCATGCAATAGAGCCAATATGGTAAGTGAGACCGTATCTAATCATTGGTGATTGGTTTTCTTTGATATAGTAAACTACTGATGACAAGAGGAGGTAAAGACAAAGGTAAGCAGGTGGATATGCCTACCGATGAAGGAATGAGTAAATCACCACCTGACCAAGCTAGTTAAGGTAGAGCTGACGCTGAAATTGTATCATGGTCTTCTTCTACTTTTCCAGCTGCAGAAGAGCCAAGAGGTAGAAAAGTACTTGCAGAACCACCAATGAATACCACTAATCGGGATTTGAGAAATGCAGTACATATGTTGACTCAGTTAGTGGCTACACAAGCACAAGGACGAACTGGTCCAATGGTAAATGAAGATAACGCGGCTAGAGCAGCTAGTCGGCGTACACAGGACTTCCTAAAATTAGACCCTCCCATATTCACAGGGTCAGATCCGAAAGCATATCCGCAGGATTTTGTGGACCAAGTTCAAAGAGCACTAGAGGTGATGCACGTAACAGGTGTAGAAACAGTTGAGCTAGCAGCTTATAGATTGAAGGGTGAGGCCATATTATGGTATGAGGACTAGAAAAGATCAAGGGGTATTGATGCACTCCCAGCTGGATGGGAAGAATTTAAAATGATATTCCTTGACCATTGCCTCCCATATGAGGTTTGGGAGGCACATGCAGATCAAATTCTGAATTTACGTCAAGGGAACATGAGTGTTCGATAATATAGTCTTCAGTTCAATTCTTTGGCTAGATATGCTCCAAATGTGGTAGCTACAATGACAGACAGAGTCCATCGATACGTGGACAGGTTAGAACCATATTTGGTAAGGGATTGCACCATTTCTACCTTGAATAAGGATATGGACATAGCTAGAATTCAGGCCTTCGAGCAGAAAATGGAGGACCAAAGGCAAAGAACAAGGACGCAAAAATTTGAGAAAGGGCCATCAAGAAGGGCTAGAACGATGGGGCAGTCTATGGCATCCCAAGGAGAATCGAGGCCTCTGATGTTTCCTAGACCACCCAGACCATCATTCTCCTATTCCACAGCAGGACCACACTCTCAATTTTGAGGGTTTAGAGGTAACCAATCTGGACAGAGTAGTGGAACTCAGGGATCACAGGAAATAAAATTGTCTCATCAGCTGTGTCAACACTGCGGGAGATTTCATTCAGGAGAATGCCGGTTTGATACGAATGTTTGCTTTGTGTGTAGTCGGCCAGGACACATGATGAGAGAGTGCCCACAGAGGCCCACGGATAGTATGACATGACCTACAGGATCAGCCGTGGTGGCATCGGTGGCTGGTGTACAGTCTTCTAGTCATGGTAGAGGTGCCAGAGGAGCAGCTAGTTCCAGTGAAAATCAAAATCGAACCTATGCTCTAATGGACTGGCAAAATGAGGGGGCACCTCCTGATGAAGGTATAGGTACATTACCATATTCTCACATGATGTATATGTACTGATTGATCTGAGTCCTACCCTATTATATGCTACTCCATTGATTACTGTGAAATATAACGGGACACCGGGGTTATTAGCTAAGTTAATTGAAGTATTTCCACCTGTCGGTGAATTTATTATAGTTAAAAAAGCATATCGTAATGGTATAGTAGATGTTTGTGATCATGTTGAGATGGTTGATCTTATGGAGATGGAAATGAAGGATTTTTAATGTTGAAATGGGTATGAAGTGGTTGGCTTCTTGTATGTCACGAAGATTGCCAAGCAAGAGATACCTATGGTTATTCTAGACCAATAAGTGCAAAGGTTCGTAAATAAAGATCTAACTTTCGTAAAAGTTCTTTGGAGAAACCAATGAGTCGAGTAGATAACCTGAGGAGCTGAAAACAAGTGATGATACCAAGGTACCCATATTTGTTCCAAACAAAGGGCAAAAGTTCAAAAGTGTGAAAGTGGAGGAATACTAAGTAAGTATCTATATGAGCATATTTATAGAGATGCCTTGTAAGACAATGTTATTAACATTCGAGGACGAATGTTTCTAAGGGGGGAAGAATGTAACACCCCATATGTTTTTGAGTCCCGTAACATTCATGGAAATATTTACACATGAGAGAATTGGTGAATTATGCATTAAATTTTTGGGCTTAAATGACTCATGTGCTATTGGGCTTAAATGAGGCCCAAAATTACAAGAAAGACATGGCCCAAAAATGAAAAAAAAAGAAAAGATCCCTTCTTGCTTTGACCAAAGAAAACCCTCAATTATTGACTAAGTGGATGGATAATGAGGACCATGAGGCACTATATAAGGCCACAAATCAGATTTTTATTCATAAAAAGACACATGCCATTTTCTAGAATTTTCCACAATTCTCTCTACACACAAACCCTAAGCTATCATCCTCTTTGGGCAAGATAAACTCTTTTTCAAGCCTTGGAAAGTGTTTATTCTTATGGTTTAATATATTTTATGCATGTAATATGGTTTGTATCATGTTGTTTATGTTGATGAAGTGTGAGAAGGTCACTATGTGTAAAACAATTTGTGTTTGCTAAATCGGAGGATGGTTTTGTCTTGCAAACTTGAACATGGACTTGTGATCTTGAAGGAAATGAACTTGATGGATTCAATATTGACATGTGAGATGTTATTATAGTCTTACCTTGTTTTATCCTTGTGTATAATGTTTGGAATGGTTGTTGTAAATTTGGTCATGGATTTGGTGACGGATTGAAAAGAAAGTGTCATTTTGGTGATATTTATGTTTGTTGTGAGACCATGGCTGATTGTTGGCATCTAAGATGATCAAAAATATGTTAAATAAGTTCGGTTATGATCATGTACCATTCATTGTATTAAAACATCCAAAAGGTGACATTTCGGACCAAAACGGGCATCCGCCCCCGCAGACGGAGGCACCTGCGGGCGCAGATGCCTCTGGCTACTGTCAGAGGGCATTTGCACATGCACCTCAGCCATCTACGGGAATAGGTGGCAACGCAGGTCAGCCCCAGATTTGGTTTTGTATGTTTCGCATCTAGTTGACCCCCGAAGGCCCCTATACCCTTTTTGGATGTAATTATCAACTTGTGATGTCGTTTTAATGACTTTAAAGTGTCGTATGGAGGCATGTTGGACTTTTTTAAGTATGTATTGTTTTTCATAAGTTTTTATGAGGCAATTTGATAGGGGCATTGTGACGGAATGATAATGAGGAAGCATAAAAGGTAAGTGTGGTGTGAAATGCTATTGATGTATGATATCTTGGTCAATGTGTGGAAGGATTATGGTGTTGTTGGTATGATAATGCAGTGGGGTGTCTTTAAAGAGTGAAATGAAGTTATGTGGTAGTTATATAGTTCATTTTCATTTTGTACACTTGTACGGTAAATCATTGTTAACGAGAGTTTCATTATGGACTTGTATTGTAGAGTGAAACATAAGGAAGAAGATGGACTGTTGTGTTCATATATAGACTTGTGTACTCATACTTGGAAGTAAAGGTATGTAAGGTTACTCTTTCCGTATCTTTCTGCAATATAGAGTATTCACCTGGTTATGGTACTTACTCATGTCCGAAGTGTTCTAAAGTATCCCAGTTCAGGTTGAGTTGTATTGTTATTCATATGTCCTACTCTAAGATGAATTATGATTCACTTATCTCTATTCATTGACTGAAGTTCTTAAGCTATCAAAATGTTGAAAAGTCTAAGAGAACTACCTCATGGAGAGTAGGATGTAAGAAGAATCTACTTATTCTTGAAGAGTATTTTCCAATCATGTCATGTTCCAAAGTCTTATAGTTTTGTAATTATGTTTGTACCAATCTCTCACAAGTGTAAAGGTACCAATCTCATAAGATCTCATAAGAGTAGTGAAGAAGTAATGGGTAAGCTAATATCTCTATCCCTCACAAGTTAAGGTGTCAATCTCATAAAGTCATGGAGTGAAGTAATATTTGTGTGGTTCGAATAGTGTCATGATCCTCAATGTATTAATCTCTCATAAGTGAGTATGTCAATCTCTCATAAGTGAATAAATCAACCTCTTCCAAGAAGAATAAGAATAAGAAGAGATTTAATTGATAAGAATTCTCGAGTGGTATCCCAGGGGTGAAAAGAACACCTAGCATGGGTCGATCCCGTCATTACCCCACCAAAGAGTGGATGTATGTTAAACCCCACCAAAGAGTTGATGTACGTTAATCCTACCCATGGAGTAGATGTATGTTAAACCCCACCAAAGAGTGGACATACGTTAATCCTACCCTTGGAGTAGATGTATGTTACTAATCCCACCAATAAAGTGGATGTACTTTATATTATTAATCCAAAACTTTTGAAATGAAGAATCTCTTAAATAGAAAAATCTCTTGAGTGGAAGAATTTCTGGAATAGAAAAACCTCTTGGAGGTAAGTCTCTTGAGTAAAGGAAAATTCTCTTGAATGAAGAGGTGTATGAAAGCTATTCTATGAATGAGAAGAATGTAAGTGAGTGATCTAAAATAACAAGAACAGAAGCAATATACATGTTTCCACATTTAAAATGATGGTTTATCCACATTGAATATTCTCTCATATTCTATTTCATTGACATTCTCATGTATGATGTTATTTCTTATAAGCCTTACATACTCAGTACATTCTTCGTACTGACCCCCTCAGGGGACTTACCTTACATGTTGCAGGTGTAGGCACTAGTAGACCTCTACTATAGGTTGACAGTGATTGCAGATCTTTGGTGAGCCCCAGTTGGTTCGGGACTTTTCGAGTCATAGATGTACAGTTGTTTTGATGTTGTAGATGTTGTATAAGGCGGGGACTTGTCTCGAATTTTAGTTGGTCTTGTAAATGCATCTGTTACAGACTTTTGTAGACATATGTGGATATGTGATTGTAAGAGACATATGATCATTTTGACTTTATGGCTCTAACGGGCAAGTTTCATATATCTATAGATATGGCATATGTTTCCATGTCCATGACTTTCGTATAGTTGCATGAGGTATAATAATCTTCAGACGAGGATATGCATACGAATGTACATGAGCATAGATTGGTTCTCTCGGGCCATATCGGCTTCGGGTGCCAATCACGCCTCAATGGGGTTTGGGGCGTGACAGACCAAGTCTATACTAGTTTTAAGTTAAAATAAAGAGATTAAGATCTAGAAATGGAATAAAATAAGTGAGCTGCTTGCTGAACTAAAATTAAGCTAGTAGGTGACAAGTAGGTGCATCACCTACTTTGACTTATTGACTAACCTAAAGAAAAAAGTAGGTGAATCACCTACTAAGACTTTTGACCATCTTATTGGGCCAAGTATACCATCACCTATTTGTAAATTTTTGCCCAAACTAAGTGTAAAAGAAAAAGAGAAGAATGGGCAATCAAGTACCAATAAGTTCAAGTTCAAGTCCACAAAGGCCCATGTCAAATGGTTAAGTAGGTGCATCACCTACTTGAAAAATTATGGAAAAAATATCCAAGAAATTCATCCAAGAGCGCCTTTAAAGGGGTTGAAATCAGCTTATTTGGCTTGTTTTAACTTCAAGCAAAATCAGGATTTCTAGAGTTTTCTCTTGTTCTCTCTTAGCTTCAACATCAGCCCTAAAATTCCTATTAGGTTTCTTGGTATTCCCTTTCCTTCAAAGCTAAAGGTAAGTTTATTTCATGAGCTTAGCATAAGGAGACTATGGGAATCATGCTCTCTATGGTTAAATCATAGAACAACCCTTTATAAGTTTGGCAGTCCTATTTTTCTTGGTTATTAAGAGATTTTCTCCTCCTTTGGTTTGTGTGTGAAGGAATCAAGATATTGAAGAGATAAAAGTTAAGAGAATAAACTATCATAAAACTAAGGTAAGGCTACTGCCCATTTTTACCCCTTCCAATATAAATGCTTTGGTGGAGAATTGTGTTTATATTGTTGTCCAGAACTCATGGGATGATGATTTGAATATTCTCCTATTATGCTGAAGGATTTTAGGACTGATTAGGGACTATTCTATATGTATTGTTGTTGGGAGGTGATGGCTAATATTATAGAATGGTTGTGTGTAGTTGTATTGAAGCAGAAAAGCAGGATGTGGTGGCACACCACTTAATTGGGTGTTACATGAGCTTACTGCCCATCACATATTTTATATTAAGTTATGTGCGTTATGCAGCCCGTGGATTATGGGGAAGGACTTTATAAGGGGGTTGTATAGTATATAAATATGGGTAAAGAAAAGGGGGAGGAAATACACCTCGATTTGCTAAAATTATGGACTTACTACCCGGCTACTATTTTGGTGAGGTTAAATAGACCAAATGTGTTGATTAGCTACTAATAATAGTTTTAATACATACTCTATTGTAGATTGATAATCTGAAAGGAAGGAGGTTAATTTAGAGTGCTATCAGAGTTGTACAACAAGGTATGTAAGGCTTCTTGATCCCATACTCTTTGGCATGAATCTAACTCTTGTGTTACAAAGTAAGCTTCTTAAGTGCTCTTCCTTTCAAATGATACGTAATGGTAGTGTACAACCTCCAATGTGGCTAACAACCTTATTCAAACTCCTTAGGGTGTTTAAGTACCTAAAAATGTGTTTGCGAGTAGATCTACACATTTACTTTTCTAAATACTAGTATGAAAAAAGAAACTTTCAACAACAAGCTTTGTGAGTTCTTCTCTTAGTCAAAAAAGGTCAATTGTGTTATTTAAGATCCTAAGTGATATATTACTATTATTGTTGTTTCCTACCTCATTGTTATTGCATCAAGTGCATATTTGTATGTATTTTGCTAGTGGTCCAATGTTCCAAATTCAATAATGTCATGACCACCAAAATAACAACCTTAAAGATAAAAAGAATGATCTAAGGTGAATTTGTATATTCTTGGATGGTATCCCAAGGGTGGAAGGAACACCTAGCATGGGTCGATCCCAATATTATGGGTGGTTTCCCAAGGGTGAAAGGAAAGCCTAGCATGGGTCGATCCTAGTTTGTGTATTTATGAGGACCGTATCCCAGGGGTCAAAATGCCTAGCATGGGTCATCCTCTTTTACCACTGATCACCTAGTCATTTGTATCATATGCCTTAAAAGTTGATAACTCAAAGAAGAATAAAGTAAAGTAAATGATGTAATGTACATGATCCCACATATACAATCAAAGGCGGTATTTTATCCTTATCTATACAGATATATATATATATATATTGATATCTAATTTCATTGAGCTCTTGTCTTACCTATGGTCACTTTATGACTTACATACTCAGTATATTCTTTTGTACTGACTTCCCTTATGGGGGCAACTTTGTTTCATGCTACAGGTACAGGTACTCCAGCTAGTAGACCTCTTCAGTAACAGCACAGGACACTCAACTGCGGTTGGTGAGATCCAGGTTGATTCAGAGCTTTATGGAGTCTTTGGTATATATTTTTGTATTGTATAATAGTTAAGGGTAAGATGGGGTCTGTCCCAACCTAGAATGAGTTTGTCATTCTTATAGAGGCTTTGTAGAATGTATAAAGTACAGTTACATTTGGTTCCTTAACAGTTATGGACTCAACGGCCGGCCAAGTCAAGTATATATGTTTTGGGCCTATCTCTATGTTGGTCTTTTATCACCACTATAGCATATATATATTTGTCAAAGCTTCATTACTATCATAGTTACCACATGAAAATTAAGGCTATAAGTTGGTTCCCTTAAGTCTTTAGGGCGTCGGGTGCCTGTCCATCTCAATGGGAGCTGAGGTGTGACGTACACAAACCACTGCCAATTAACATAGTCCTTGCAATATCTTGAAGAGTCCTACTCTTTATTTCCTCAACTCTGTCCTGCTAAGGAGTTCAAGGAGTTGATATATTATGGTTGATACCATTTTCAGTGTAGAACTCATCAAAGTTGGCATTCTCAAATTCAGTCTCATGATCTAATCAGATGCTTACTATCTTGCTGGCCATCATGACTTGAACTTGTTTAACAAAGAAAACGAACACCTGAAGTGTCTCATCCTTACTTCTTAGTAACAAAGTCCAAGTATACCTTGAGTAGTCATCCATGATTACAAATATATATTTCTTTCCTCCTCGATTTGGATTCCTTATAGGTCTATAAAGATCCATGTGAAGAAGATCAAGTGTCCTAGAAGAGCTAATCTCTTTCTTTGACTTAAACGAGGAATGAACTTGATTTCCTTTAATACAAGAATTACACACCTTACAGTCTATAAATTTTTTGTTGGGCAATCTACACACTAGTTCCTTTGACATTAGCTTATTGAGTAGTTAAAAGCTCACTTGCCCCAACCTTTTATGCCATAGCTCATAATCATTTCCAATATCACGTAGACATTTTAAATCCTCACCATAGATAGAATCAAGATCTACTACATACATATTTTTACACCTTTTGGCAACTAAAATCACTTCACCTGTTTTAGCATTTGTGACTGAACAAAAATCAAATACAAACTTCACCTTATTTCCTTTGTCACACATTTGAAACAGACTCAACAGATTATACTTTAGACCATTCATAGAGTAAACATCTTCAATAGCATGAGGAAGAGACTTATAGATCTGACCAACACCAAGAATATACCATTTCTTTCCATCCCTAAATGACACACTACCTCCTTGAAATACTTTGAGTGAGATAAAATCCATAATTTTACCAGTCATATGCCTTGAGCAGCCACTATCCATGAACCATTTTTGATTTTGTTGACTGACTCCTCTCACTTCCACCTGTATATATAGTTATTTGTTAAACTTAGGAACCCACATGAGCTTGGGTCCCTTTAAATGAGTAAAAGGATGGATAAGATTTCTTCTTGCCCATGCAGGAAAATTTAGTTTTCTCTCTTTGGGACCAGGTCCCTTGATGGTTTGAGCAAAGCTTAGATTTTCTCTCTTTGATTTGAGAAGAGATTGATATTTTTCTTTGTAGTGACCATTCTTCCCACAGTAAGTACATAACCAATTATCTAAAATAGATGCACACTTGGTATGAGGATTGTATGGAGCAGTATCCTTTTAAAATTCAAGACCTTCTCTAAAATTAGATCTCATACTACTTATCTTAGTAAGAATCTCTGATGAAGCAGTCTAACGAAGGGATTTCTCTAGATCATTTGTAGTGCTATTAAAATTCTTTTCTAGCTCCCTATTTTATTCAAGAATGGCAGTAAGGTCTAGACAGGCCTTTTTAGCCTCTCTTCGAAAACTTGTGAATGACTCAGTTTTATCCACCTTCCCAGTTATCCTTTTGAGTTTATCACTCAACATTTTGTTTTATTTTTTAATCTTAGCAACTTTTATTTCAAGATCTGAATTCCTTAAGGATAAGGAGACCTTCTTTATTTCAATTTCATTCAGTTCATTAGCAAGATACTCATTTTCAATAGCATGATTGTGAAAGGCATCAATCAAGACACTAGCTAAAGATCTTAAATCTTTCTTATAATAATTTCTCAATTTTTTTTCATATCAAAGAAAGTTACCTCATCATCTGTTTCATCATTAGATTTGGCCATAAAAGCTAGCAAGGAATCCAATTTTCTTGAATCATCTTTAATCACGAACATGGATGTGTTATCACTATCTACCTCTTTATCTGAGTCATTTGAGGAGTCTCCCCATGCTTCTAGAGATTGCTTAACTATCTTGTCAACTGTATCTTTTTTTTAACTCTATCGGAGACCCGATGCCTTTTCTGGGTCCTTTCTGAGTTTTGCTTGGTGAAATCCTTATAGTACAACTTGTGAAGATGACAGTCTTTGTTATAATGACCAAGTTTTCCATATTTATGGCACAGATCATTCCCTCTGAACCCCTTACTTGAGATTCCACTATTTTGAAAATCTCCACTTCTTACCATCTTTTGAAACCTTCGAGTGAGATGGGCCATGTCATGTTCATCTTCACTTGAGTCATTTTTGCTTGCCTTCAAAACCATGATCCTTTCATTCTTGGGGTCATTTCTTTCAGAATCCTACTAACGTGTCAGCTCATATGTCTTCAAATTTCCATTAAGCTTATCCACCATCATAGTTTATAGATCCTTTGCCTACGAGATGGCATTCACTTTGCTTTCCCAAGAAGGAGGCAAGATACTCAAGATCTTCCTAACTAGCTTATGTATTTTGATGTTTTCTCCAAGACATTTGAGTTCATTCATAATAGATGTAAATCGAGTATGCATGTCTTGAATAGATTCTCCTTCGCTTGTCTTAAATAGCTCATATTGAGTAGTAAGCATATCAATATTTGATTTCTTCACTTGACTTGTTACCTCATGAGAGAATTTTTCAATGCTTCCCATATTTTCCTAGCAGATTCATAGGTGGAGACCTAGTTGTAATCATCAGGTCCTATCCCACATACAAGGATCTTCTTAGCCTTGTAATTATTTTCAATCTTCTTCATGTCACCTTTATTATAGTCTTTCCTAGCTTTGGGAATACAAAAAGAGATTTACCCTTCTTTAACAACTTCCATGGGTATATGAGTACTGTCACAAATTACATCCCACAACTCTCTATCCTCCATCATGATGAAATCATGCATTCTTGTCTTCCATCAACTGTAGAATTTCCGATTGAACCTTGGGGCGAGTAGTTGATTGTCCTTCGTCGAGACTGGGTGGACCTGCCATATTGAATAGGATTCTTCATAGGTGTTAACCTTATAAGAAGAAATGCTCTGATACTAATTGATGGTTCGTAAGGTTCACCCTTATAGCTAAGACCTAATTCGATACCAGGTCCCTATATGAGGATATTGAAGAACAACAAGAACACAAAGAGAAATTGCAGGAAAGTAAATAACAAGAGATATTTACATGGAAACCTCCTTGCTCAAGGGAGTAAAACCACTACCTACCGCAGTAGGATTTCACCAAACTCTCCACTAATCACGAAGCAACAAAATGATTACAACCCTTGTGCAATATAGATATTAAACTCTTAATTCCTACTCACTAGCAATAACTCTATTGCTACACACACTTACAATAACTCTACTGTGAGACACCACTAGCTAACTCTAGCTAGAGCACAACTTAATAAGAACTCATTCACAAAACTACTCACTAGAATCTCCAAGATGAGACGTGAGTTTACAATTATAAGATCAATACAAAAAATCATTCAACCTAGAAACAACAACATATTTCATTATGAGCAAAAAGTTTCTAAATTGTTGAATCTTGCAATATCAGCTGCAGTGAGGTTTTTGCTTGAGGGAATATTTTTTTAGGGAATATTTTTTTTTAAGTTTTGCAAAAGCTTGAGCTTCTCTCTTTAAGGATGATGAATATAGATATGATGAGCATTGGGAGAGAAGCTTCCTCATTGGTGGATGCTATAGAATGACCACTGAGAATTCGTCCCACTAATGTGTTGACACTGTCCAGAGAGTACTTAACAGCTGGCACATAAGACAAATGTATGCAACTGCAAAATAGCACTCTGGGACACCAAAGGTCTATAAGGAACACATCCTAGAAATCTTTAACCACTCTCACAGTATCCAAAGGAGGTGTGTCAGCAATAGTGTCATGAAAATAAGCTAAATAAGAAAGACACCCATTCTCAACCAACCATTGAGCCTTAAGAAAAAAATCACCCTCTTAGGTACGAATCCTAGGTACCCTTCTACTCTAACATTGGTACAACTAGAATAACTAAAGTGACTGTCTTGACATGATAATCCAATATATCATGATATATAGTAACCCAATCCATCCCTAAAATCACATCAAAATCTACCATATATAGAATAATCAAATCAGCCCAAGTATCATAGCCCAATAGAGTCACAAAACATGATCAGTACACATGATCTACTACTAAAAAGTCACCTACTGGAGTGGCAACACGAATAGGAACAAAAAGAGATGCACACATCATATAAAGACCCGATGCAAAATATACAGAACATGATCTAATAATAGTGAAGAATGTCAATCACATACTAGGACAATACTTGTGATAATTAGATTAGAGGCCTCTACCTCAAGTTTACTCGAAAAGGCATAACACTAAACCCTATCACCTCCTATCTAAGAAACTCCCCTACCACCTTCTTATCCAACTGGTTTGTCTGAGATCTTCTATGACCCATAACTAATAGTGCTGCTATCCTAGAAGGAGCCTGAAAACTCTTTTATGGACCCCTCTACCTGAACTGTGGGCAATCCTTCCTATAATACATGCAATCTCACTATGTGACACAAGCTGAATGAATAAGATTCTATTGGGATAGACTCAAAAAATTAGAATGGCCACCACTACCTGAAAACCTCTGAGAAGAACCATGAGAACTCTAATCTAAATTGAATGAGTCTTATCCAGAATACCCACTCTCAGACACCTGAATAGAAGAACGAATTAGTCTACCAGATTAAGGGTAAAACCCTCTTTTACACGAACCCCTACCTCTAAATGAGTTACCTCTAAAATGACTAAATGTGTGGGACCTTTTGTCCCTCAATTCCCCAAAGTTCTCATGGTACAAAAGCTTAAACTCATTAGATGCCTCGATTTTGAAATGAATCTCCAGGTTGAGCTGTCAGGAAAACTACCTCTCAAATCTCAAAGGTCAAACCCGTCACAAATCTACTAATTCGCTCAGTCTCATCTGGAAAAATTACTAAGGTATGACAAAATAATGAATAGAAATGGTCTCATACTGAATCACTAAAATCCCCTCCCAAGTCAAATGTCGAACTGATACCACTGCTTCTCTCTTATACTATGTAGGAAGAAACCATTAAAGAAAGCCTGAGCGAACAACTCCTTAGCCATAGGAAGAGATCCTGTGGGCCTAGAATCAACATAAGAATGCCACCACTTCTAGGTAGGGCCAAGGATTTGAAAAACTGTATAATCAACCTCGTGGGACTCAACCAACCCTACACTCTAAAGCCTCTCATGACAACTTATTAAGAACTCATAAGCATCCTCACTTGATCCACCCTAAAATTGATGTGGATCCATCTGCCTAAACTTCTCAAACCTCCTTTAGTCTTCATCAAACATCACTGGTCTGGATAAGTCCGTGGCTTCCACACTCAAAAAAGCCATACCACTATATTTAGCTATTGTAGTCACTGGCTAGCCTGCTGGTCATTGGAAAATTAAGATAAGCTGTTGTCACGACCCACCCCGCGAATCATGTCGAGCACCTACCTACTTTACCAAGATAGGAGAACCCTTTTTATTCAACCATTCAACATCTGTGGAACTTACTATAATATTCACTTAGTCAATTTATGTATGCCATATGAATAACTAATCAATAGCTTCAAATACGATTACCCAATTAGATTCATTCCACAACTGGTTTAATGCCTCTGTTACATAAAATAAATATGAAAAATAACTACAAAAGACTCCCTAGAACCTACCCTAAATTGGTACAATAGCACTAGATAAAGAGTAGGGACATCTATGACACAGCACCCATGCACGATAGAAAGGGCAGGAGCTGTTGGAGAATGATCGTCGTCACCGCTATAAAAACTCCAACTGACCTGCAACATGGCTATATCCCCCAAAAGGGATATAGTAAGTGTAGTATCAGTACAAACCATACCTACTGGTAGGTATTATCAGTCGATCAGGGTTAGAAATAAATAATAATGATAACCAATAGGAAAGAAACATGACTTAACTTCAATTCCGGTTACTAAAGCACATCCATACAAATATTACTACTTACACTTAGTCTCTCTATGAACCACCTAACATTTATCACTTTTGCGTATCTTTATTCTTAGATAATCTGGTTTGTCTTACAATGTTCTTTTAACTTATGTAACCCTGTCTCTATCTTAGCAGCAATAACTCTACAGATTTCACTCCATCATTCACTATCGAGATTGCAACAATCAATACAACTAATAGTATCAACAACTTTACAAGAAAGACATCACAATACACATCATGTATGACTATATACACGGGGAAACATGAGTTATACA
Source organism: Capsicum rhomboideum (assembly GCA_031232105.1). Lineage (NCBI taxonomy): Eukaryota > Viridiplantae > Streptophyta > Magnoliopsida > Solanales > Solanaceae > Capsicum > Capsicum rhomboideum. Next base: position 103,765,769 of record CP124715.1, read on the forward strand.
TAATTCAAGACATACCTTATATTCACACTTGGCTACAATGTCCAATCATAGCCATCAACATAATGGATCCACTCAAGGGACCACAATATCCTATTAAATACCCGATCCATATAAGGAACCACCATATCTCATTAACATAACTCGATCCACTCAAGGACCCAACACCAACATATAAATATAAATTCACATTCAATGCATATGAATAAATGTATGTATGTAATTATGCATAATTTCTCTTCTCTTCTTAACTCATCCACAACATCATATCTGCACTGGTGTGGTACTAGAACCATTATAACCAATACATCATATCTGTACCGACGTGGTACTTGATCCTTCATCACCAAATATCATCAATAATATGTATGAATATGCAAATACATTCAATAATTATAAGTAATGCATGAAGGAAAATTGTAAACACACAATTGAAATCAGATACAAGCGATCGTAATCAAAACAGAACTTACAATTAAGGACAACCAAGTAATAGCCATCAACAATCACAAGTAAGCCTGAAGGCCCATTCACCACTTGCTCAATTGAGCATTATCAAATCCAATCATCAATCAAAACATGTACGAAGAACAATTCATTAGGTATCCATTCAGGAGTGGACATTCTACCAAGATTGATATCTATACTCGAATTCATCATCCTATTTTATTAACCAATCTGAATCTCTTTTATTCATATTGAATAGGTAATTCAGTTACTATTTAGTAATCCTTTCATTTAAGTGATAACTAAGTTTCAAGATGCTATCCCTTTTAGCCGATTATCCAACTACTCGGCTCCATTCAACTTACAATTCTAACTAGGGTCATCCACCTTACACATCTAACTAGGACTTGCAAAATTTAACCTTAGGTTCTTAAGTTATATTGTCACTTGCTCTTATCATAATCCATCCTCCTAGCTATCTTCTAGTAAGAATGTCTTTTACTTCAAATGTACACAATATCGGTTTCATCCCTTTTTAAGACATTAGAGACTAGTTTACAAATTAGAAGGTCACTTAATTCTTCTATTATTATTCACATTCACATAATAACTCTATAATTTATCAATCAAGTCATATAAACACAAACACCCATCAAGGGATCCACACAAAAGACAATAACACACAATTAGATTATTATTATTAAATTACTTTCAACTAACTATCATTCTCACCATGTTCCTCCAATTTTCATGCCACAAGTATACATCAGCTGAGTATAACAATAATCCATGATAATATTTAAGCCTAACTAGATTTTTAATAATTTAATCTATCCAAACACCGTGCCCGAAGGCCTAAGACATGAAATCTCCTGACATTACTATCAAAATTAAATGCATCTAGCCCAAGTCTACTACAAGCTAACCTCAACCTACCTCAATCAAAGATCTAAGAATAAGCATGCAGCACCAAGATGGCTCTTTCCTTTCCTTCACGCTTCCATTATCCCAAATGTCTGGAAATCACACAAGTAAAAGAGTAATTAAGCAATTACTCTTCCAATAACTACTTTGGAAATTTAGCCTACTAATTCTACCTTTATTCATGCTCTAAAATATTACCAAAAAGTCAATTACCCATTAAAAAGCTCTATCATATTCAACCCATCTCCATTAATGGAGTTTCAAAGATAAAGGTTCCATTTTTATTGAATTCAAGATCCCCAACCACCAATTTCATGATTTAGAATCACATTCAAGCTAGGAATCATTAATAAATAATTTAAAAGTGATTCTAGGTGATATTAACCTAACCCATAGATTTTCTTCAAACTATCAAGAACTTAGGGTTCAAATCCCTAAGAATTCCACCATTAAAGGTTGTTCTAATGATTCTAGGATGTTAAAGGATTGAAAAATGAAGAAGATGATGGAAGAAACTTACCTCAACGAAGAATTTCCACCTAAGAAGTTGGAAAATTGCCCTCTAGGGATTTGGGATGAAGTTTTTGAGTTCAAACCCAAAACCTATCAAAACTAACTTAAAATACTGCCCAGTTACCGCTGCAGTGGTATCGCTGCGGCGGTTAACTTCTCAGCTCGAACAATATTCAGTAAAAACAACCATAACTATTTACTCTAGCGGTGGATTAACAAACGGTCAGATGTGTTGGAGAGAAAACTAAAATATCTTTCATTTTATGGGTATTTGTACCCATAACTCTTTATATTCTAGGAGATATGCTTATTTGAAATTGACCCTAGTTTAAACTTAGCTCAAAACTCAATTAGTAGGAACTGTTTCAACTTAAATTTGTGCTAGGGGTATTGTATGACCTTAGTGCATATCCAATGCACTCCCATACTAAAGAATTATTCCTATAACTTAGGGTGAATGAGGTTCTCATATTTTTACCACAGATATTTTTAGTAACAACGGAACAGGTCATTACAACTGCTAAACTAGAGTTTGAACCCCAATTCTAGATGGTAAATCCTGTGGAGTTTCACTCACACCATTGCTCAGAGCCATACCCTATAACAAACCCAACATACAAACTCAGGTATCTTAAACTATTAAAGTAGCTACAAACTCAGATGGAGCTTGAACCGGCCACCTTCTCAATCAGACTTTGATTGGCCTCAACCTCATACTCACCCTTAAGAGACTCTACTCTAGATAGAACTTGAGTAGTTTTGTAAGATCTAAATCTAGCCCTACCTCTACCTCAAGACCTTCTGCATCGCCTTCCACATCCATGAGTCTCAACCTGGGTAGCAGGCATGGGTACTGGAATAGGCTCTTGATCTTTCTTGATGGTAACACGAGTCCTCACCATCTTTGAGAAAATGAAAAAAAGAATCTTAGTAACTGCTGACATCTATTTTTGCAGAATAAGAAAGAATAAAGGATTTTCCTAAAGCCATGTAGCCTCTCAAAGATAGATTCTACTTGTACTTGTGAGACCGATGAACCTAGGGCTCTAATACCAACTTGTCATGATCCAAAACTCAAGTTGTGATGACACCTATCTCAACCCCAGTGATAGGTAAGACAATACAACAATATATAAAAAACCATAAGGTAAATACGTGGAAGATAATATGATGAAAGTATCATACTAAATCAAATAAAAATGATTTCTAAGTACAGGATTCATCAAAATCACCCAAAATCTGGAAGTCACAAGGTACAAGCCTCTAAGGGGTAACAAAGTATAACAGAGAGTCTAGAATATCTCAATACAAGAGAAAATATCATTAATAAAATAGAATAGATCAAGTAGGCACTAGGATAATCCAGTTGCTACCTCTGAATCTCAAAGTCTGGAATCTTAGTACGAAAATTAAATCAACATCCCAGGACAGTTGGCTCAGTACCTGCAAGTAAATGCATAAATAAACAAGCATGAGTACTACTCCACATATACTCAACAACATCATCGACCGATCCTAATTCAAAGTGATAGTGAGAACCACCTAAATCTTAAGTCTGAACTACCCAACACCATTTATATAAACCTACAATTAGGAAGGCCACACCTAGTCTAGTAGTCAATAACAACAACAATTGATATGATTTATACCTAAATAATCAACAATCCACAACAACTCGGGATGTATAGAAGTTTTAAAATCAGGGTTAGTGAACCACTTACCACACCAAGACAATACAACCAAATAGATATGATGAGTATAATGTATGCCACATAATTAAATAGATGAAGATGATGAGTATGATTAATGTTTGTCCTGCTTGTATACATCCGTTACCCTTTATAGCTAGCTGGGAACTATTGGAGACTCACGAGGTCTATATACTTGGGCATGCGTGCCCTCCAATCTATACAATATGGGACAGTAATATATATATATATATATATATATATATATATATATATATATATATATGTATGTATGTATGTATACACACACACACATATATATGCATTCGATCCATATGAAATATAACATATGGTATGTAACATGCAACTATGATTGCCTAAACAACAAGTACAATTTTCTAGCAAAATATTTCATACCAAAAGATAATTCAATTATCAATTCAAGACCACCTCATTCAATTTTCACAATCACAAAGCCTCTCCTTTCGTACCTTAAATAACCAAAATTCTCATTTTTCATCTGGTATTGCAATAACTTACTTAAGTCCTCAAATATGGGTACAATCACTGACTAGCATGTTTAATGAGTCACTATAACAACAATTCACAACCACCATATTAGCTGAGAGAGGAAACAGTCCAAACAAATTAAAATTAATTGCTTTTAATCCTTTATATAACATTGGTACCCATATAGAACTAAGTGAACACAAATCAACTATGCTACTATACTAAAAATGATATTTTAGACTCAATGGAATTTTTAAATCACCAAGTAGAGATTGTCTAACCCTAATATTGGCCAAAGTCAACCATATGCCTTAAACTTTTAACTTTCCATCCAACTACTCAAAACTCATTTGAACTCCTCGAAACCCAAACCAAAAGTCCTGCTAACCAGAAAATCAAATTACGTAGCTAATGAAACTATTAGAATTGCTATATAACCTTGATATCACTAAATATTGACCGAAGTCATCCATGCCAACTTCTAAATCTTTTAAAATAAAAAAAGCTCACACAATTCTCAATTGACCACCTCGTGAACTGTGTCACCCACATTCACAGACTCCAAATATCATAACACAACTACGGGAGGGGTAAATGGTCAAAATGCATCAAAAATAGAAAATTGATAAGAGGGTTGTTACAATTTCCTCTAACTATCTTCCTACTAATGTAATTGAAACTAAAAAATTCAGCCTAAAGAATTCAATAATAATGTAGTTGAAACTTAATAAATTCAAGATCATATTCATACAATTTGCTAACAAATTCAAATTCATATAATCATAAATTCAAGTTTATATAAATTAACGTAAAGGGAACTTCTTAAACTAAAATTCAACATAAATTCATCACAAATTCAACCTAAAAGCTTCACATAGTCAACCTAAAATAAAATTCAACCTAAATTGTATCAAGATCTTTCATCAGAAGCCAAGATCAAGACCTACAAGTTCTTTAAAGAATATTCATGAAGAGGGACATATTGAGCACACCTTAATGTCATCCCCAGGGTTCCATGTCATGATAATTAAATTGGAAGTCAAAAAAAGGTAAAAGGAGGGAGATGCAGTCACAATAGGGACATGCGATGTGCATTTCACTCTTTATCAAGTTTTGAGGATCCATATTTTGGGGATACAAAAAGACATGTGGTCTCAAGTGGATGATGCGACACCTCATGTGGGGGACGCAACTTAAAGGATAGCGTACTTTTGGGGTTTATTTTTGTAATTTACTTAAACAACCACTTTTGGCCATTTGTAGTAACTATAAATAGTAGAGACTAACTCCTTTAAATCTTATGTTTTGATGAATATTGATTGTCCTCTCTTGAGTTAGTACGAGTGCGTGGTTAATCCTTTGTTGAATACTTGTTTGATAGGTGAGGTTGCAAGGTAAATACAATTCCATTGAGGTCTACCTTGTAGAATTGGTGCTTTTTGGATTTAGTAATTGAATGTTTTGATTTTCATATAGCCATTGTTTTTAATTGTACTTTTTCTTGTGTCTTTATTTTATCCTTTTACTTTTATTATTATTGAGTTTAGGGTTTCTTTAGTTTCCGCATATAATAATTACATCATTTGTTATCAGAGTCGAGATATAGATTTGTTTCTACAAATTTAGTTTTGGGTTTGTTACATAAAGATAAAAATACAATAAATGTGAGAAATGTTGAAAACACCTCCAAACTTGGCAAGGATTATTAATTTTATCTACGAACTATACCAGTATTAAGAACACCCCTACACTTAACTAAGTAAATTTAAAAACACCCCAGTTCTGCCATATGACATAGCAAGTAGTCTCAGGTCTTTGTGGGTGTGTTAAAGGCTTAATAAAAATGTCACATAAGCATTAAATGGTAATAATCCCTTTTCTTACTTTTTCCTACAAATTTCTAATAACAACATTTTTTTATCCTATTTAAGTTCTCCTCTACTAAAACACACTATAGTTGAATCAATTTTGGAATTGATCTCATTTTGGACTGTATAATCTCCATTGGAATACCAATATAACTCATCCCCTTTTCCAGTATTTTGAGTGTTACAAAAATATGAAAAATCCATCGATCATCATTTGCAATAACTTAGCTAAGAAGCAGTATAAAAGTCAAAAAAAATTACTCAATTGAGCTGACAACACCTAACAGTGACAGTAACATTCACCTTAGTGTTAACAGAAGAAGTTGAACAAAGCCCTAACATAACTCAAATTGAAACCCTAAAAAAACCCAAATCAATGACTTCAATCACAAACTAAAATGAAGTAAGATTCTTACCAGTACTTTTATCAATGATTTCTAGGCTAACACCCTTTAATTATAAAATTGAAGAGTTATATAGTGCAATTATGAGAGAATTACGAGGAAGAGTGTGAGATTATTCATTGGATAGGATTATTTTAGTGGGTTTAATTTTTAAATGCCTTTTAACTTTTTTGGGTATTAAATGTCTATGTCTATGCCACTCGCATAACACATCAGCAGAAAAGTCTAGTTTGACCACGAGTGAATACATATTACTTATGTATGACAAAATGAGGGCATTTTAAATTTACTTGATTAAGTATAGGAGTGTTTTTAATATTTAGTATAGTTTGTGGAGGTAAGTAAAAACCCTCACCAAGGTTAGGGGTATTTTTAACACTTCTCTCTAAAAAAATATATATTGTGAATCCTTCTTGGTTTATTGTTTTAACACTACATTTGCATTCCCTAGTGTTATTTGAGTCTAGATATAAAATTTTGAGTCATTTAAAGTTTCTTTGATGATCTCACCATTATTGAGTTGAGGATCTTAAATAAATAGTAAATGGGACTTCAAATTTGATGATTGTTTGGTGCATGTTTGATTCCAAATTACAGTGGGTTTTGTCCTCTACCTTGATGGAAACCTAAATCTAAAATTTGGGGTCTAATGGTTGAGATTTAAGGAAGTTCAAAATTTGGGTGTTCTTGGTGTTCTTCATGTCTTATTGAAGAAGAAGATAGAAAAGTATGAGTTTGATCTAAAACCCTGATTCAAAAGTTGAAAGGGGTTTTATTAGACCCAAAAGGGATAAATTTAAAGTAAGGTGGCCCAAAAGACATCTTAGGATCAAGGAATATTAGCAAAGAGTCAGGTTCATAAATCCTAAGAAAGATTTCACATCAAAAATCTAACTATTATTACTATTTTTTGACCCTAGATTCTCCATCGCATGTCGTGAGGTGTGATCGCAACTCTTGCCACAACAACAAAATAGAATAGTTGGAGAATTTGCTTGGGATGCGGAGTGTAATGTGATTAAAGGGTAAATCACATTCCTCAAATGTGACTTATGCCTAAATTGATGTTATATGGCATCTCTTGACTCACAAGGCCCAAATGTGACATACATAATCAAGTTGTGGTTGCATATTCTAATTTTGTATTCAAATCATCATTTTTCAACATAGTTTCACTCCAACTTCAGTTCTAAGTTTCTCTAGATACTTGTCGCTTCATCTTTGTAACGAACCATTCCATCAGTACTAAAATATTCTCAAGTGAAATTTTCTATTCCAAATATTATATTGAGTCAAGTTCAAGTCAGGATAAGCCATAGTACGTGTTGGAAAATTTTCAAAAGTGAGCAATAAATGGCCCAGGCTGGCTGCCTGAGGACCACTATAGCATTCCCCAGGGCTGCCACAGTGGTACTACTATAGCGGGCCTTAGGTCACTATAGCAGGCCCTAGGTCACTATATCGGTGCCTAGGCAGTAGCCCAGGTAGGTAAAAACCCTTAATGTCCAGCTTTTATTTTAACTCAGCAACCTCACCCTAAACATACTTTTGAGATATTTTTAAGAAAATTCTACCAAAACAGAAAGGAAAACACCGGAGAGGCACATCTTTAAGCCCTTTTCTCATAATTCTTCCATCAAATCTATTCACAGAATTCAAGAAACTCGCTCCAAATATACCAGCTCGACAAACAAGGTAGGTTATGGTAAATTTGTAGTAGATTTAGGTTATTTGCATTTTCAAAATATAGTTGATGAGAGATATCATGCTTAGGCCTACGGGCACACGAAGTTCGATCAGAAAAATAACATGAGAAATGTGACATAGACACGATATTGTTATTCAACATATGATATTTGGTTGTTAATTGTAGTAGTTCCATTTGGATCGATAATGTTAATGATTGTCTTTTGAATTATGTAAGTCGCATAGCAATAGAATAGTGTTAGAGTAGCAAAATGATTGTGTAGTGGTGAAGAGCAGTGTGCTTGTCTTGATGAGGAGTGTAAATCAGCATAGTAGTTGTAGGAAGGGCTTGGCCTTATTACGGATTAGTACTTCTGAGGGGTAGTCAATAAGGAAAGGAACTATCATAACTGGTGGTTCCTAAAGTAAGGTTATCATGTGTAACAGGTGGGTTGAGTAAGGTACAAAGTTATAATAGGGAATGGTAATAATGTGTCAGTTATATGTGTTAACTTTTGGGCTAAAGAAGTCATTTGGTTAGGATGCGACATCATATCAGAGACTATTAGGTATTCTTGAGTACACAAGGATTGTAATGTATTGAAAAAGGACTGGTTGGATAACAAATGTATGTGTAATTAAATTGTAGTTATAAATTTCATTTAAATTCCCTGCCTATCCATGGGTTGAATAATTATGAATTGGTCTTCGAGCATACTTGTGATTGGTGAATTGACTAGGTAGTTAATTGTATGATGAACCTTGAATTTGACTATGTGTCTAGATAAATTGTGTAATCCATATTTGGTGACTTCATCATATTCTTATTGATATTGATTGAGATATTCATATATCATTATATTCGATGGGTAGGGTACCACATCGGTAATGTTCGTTGTAGATTGATATTTGAAGGGCTGGGCACCACGCTGGTATGGTACATGGACTGAACTCATCCCCTGTAGGTTATGACTATTGGGTATATCAGACCCTTAGTATATGTACACATTCTATGATTGATTTAATTGTTGTGATGCATTGTTTCATATTACTGCTCATTGCATTCTATTTAATTACATTTAGTTACGTGTTGTATGGAAATCGAGGTGGCATAAATCCATTCTTGTGAGTTGGTTAAGTAATGAATGAAATAGGTATGTTTACATTTGTGGTGTTTAGAGAAGTCATAGATCTTCCCCTTTTGTGGTTAAACTCACAATTGTGATTATAATTGTGAGATTACTAATAGGTGGTAGGTGATCCTATGGAGGTTATTGGTAGGTTTGGGGACCTATCTGTGGATGATAGATGTAGTAAGTGGAGAATTAGAGGAGTTATCGAAGGTATTAGTAAGAACATTTGATGTCATATGGATAGGTATGTGGGTTTTCGTGGGGAACTATAATCGTAGTGTTAATAGGTTGTCGTTTGGGTGATTTAAGAAATAAGGTTAATCTATAGTGGTCCAAGGGAAAGGTCGAATGTTGAATATATATTGTCTATTATTTTTGAAGATGCCATGTATAATTCTTTGATTTTCTATATATTGTTATATGTTTCTAACCCTGGTCAACCAATGATGCCTACCAGTTCGTATGGCTGTACTGATACTACTCTTTCTATATTCAATTTTTAGGATATAAATATGTTGCAGGATCAATTGTGGTTTCTTATTCGTATGGCTATCTTTGCGTCCATATTTTGTTTTGTGCCAATTTCTTTTGTACTTTTCTCATTTTTCCTTTAGTGTTACTTTATTGGCTCAAGTCTTTTAGCTTTAATTGAGTCATATATTGTTCATTTAAAACAAGAATCCATTTTGTACAAGAGCTGTAACTGAATACCTTGTGATACACCAAGTTAAACAAGTCTCAACATCGATCACGCTAATTGTGAGGTTTATGAAAAGGTCTGTACACTTGAGCGACTTTGAGATTAGTTTCTAAATACTAACTTGTTTCTTGTTTTTGTTGAGTGTTTTCTTATTAACAGTGATAATGACAATGAAGAATGTCATTCAAGTTCCTACCAAGGAACCAACAAATGGGGATTCGATGAGGGTCTTATCCGACATTGTAAAAAGGTTGGCCGTGTTGGAGAATAATGTAAGGGAAATATTAGTGGGGTCACTCATAATGAATCATCTCAAACTATGATTCCTGGAACATTTCGTAAATTATTTAATCTCTCCCTAAGGGGTCACTCCACCCACTCTTAGGAACCCAACTCTCTAGAACCCAAACAATGCAAATGTTCCCTGTAACCTAGTTCTTAACCCACAAGCCCCACAATCAAACCTCCCAAATCCAAATCTCAATCCCTTCTAGGAATAAAAATCTAAGGGCAATTGATCCACAAGATTACTATGAGGAGTACAGGGACAACTAGGGAGATTAAATGGGAAGACAAGGGATACAAAGGGTGTTTGAAAATAGAGGCGGCAATAGAGGATCTAGAATGAACATACAAATGCAAGGTGGTAAACATAAAGGTCATCGAGATCATGGTAATAAAGAGCACTATTTTAAAATGGACCAATTTGTTACATAAGGGAAACATGGAGGTCGTGATCATGACATCAACTCTATAAAGGTCACTCATCCAAGCTTCAAAGGGAATAGTGACCCCAAAAATACCTCAAATGGGAAATAGTTCTGATTGAATTTTCCAAATCAATGTGATGACCGATATGAAGAAGGCAACATATGCGATTTTTCAATATAAAGGGTTTGCTTCAACTTGGTGGGATTACACATTAAGAAATTGAAGGGACATGGGAGTTGAAGATGTTCCTACTTTTAAAGTCTTGAAGGCCACCATGAGGAGAAAATATATCACCATTCCAAATTATATTGCACGAAGGGACATGATTAGTGTCACGACCCAAAACCGGGACCATGATGGCACCTGTCACACCCATAGATATAGGTAAGCCTATCTCAACCAACAAGACAACCCCAAGAATAGAGAAGCAAAACAAATAATGACAAAATAATAATCACAATACATACATATATATATATATATATAGATAGATAGATAGATAGATAGATAGATAGATAGATAGATAGATAGAGAGATAGAGAGATAGAGAGAGAGAGAGAGAGAAGAAGGAGTTACAACATCAACACAACCTCCCAGGTCTGGTTGTCACTAGTAGAAGCCTATAATACCGAATACAATAACAATAGTTTGAAGTGCCTCAAATGTGAATAAGCATAAGATAAAGAAAGAAGAAATCTAGGTAAGCTTTGAGATCGAGCAGTCGCTACCTCAATCTCAAGAAAGCAGACAACGGGAATCATAATCAATGCTCAAGGCTACCCACTCAATACCTGCATGTAGGGTGCTAAAAAAGTAAGGGTGAGTACTAAACATGTGTACTCAGCAAGCATCATCGACAACCGACCTTAATCTCAAATGATGGCGAGGACCATCACACCAGCCATCTAAATCAACCAAATAAATCTGCACTCAGGAAAAACCACCCTAGTCTAATAGATAACAACACTTAACAAGATAGCCAGTTTAGTTCAAATAAGTCAAACATATACAGGTTTCGATTCAACAATAGTATCACAACCCATAAAACGAAAGACTTTCACAAACATAGTATTATATCCGCTTACTATACCTAACAGCCATCAAGGATGAGATAAGAAAAAATGCATAACATGCAACCGAGCAGATATGATGCAATAGATAAGTATCAGGAAAGACTTCCACCAACACAGTATTATACCCACTCACTATACCAACCCAACAAATAAGGATAAGAAAAGGAAAGTGCATACCCTGTAACCAAACAAATGTGATATAGCAGATGAGTATGATAATCATGATGCATTAGATGAGTATGATGCATTCCTGTCCTATGGTATATACCTTCTAAATGTAAGCTTCCAGGAGAGGACCCATAAGGGTTTTACAACCCAGATACCAATCATAATCTCAAATAATTGATCTTGCCAACACATTCCTCGATCAAGGTTTCAGAAGGTGGTTCACTTTCTTTCAAAACGCAGTGTTTCTCAGTGGTACCAATTCCATGAATAATGCAATGAATGATTATGCACACACATGACAATATCAAACCTAGGTATAAATTCAAATGTATCAAATTAGCCCAATAAGAATAAAGTATGAATAAATACTCCTAAATCTCAGTATATCATAATAGAAGCCCCTATATGGTCATCACAATAAGAAAGACCATTTTAAATCACCACTAGAGTCAACACAGGCCTCTGAATGGCATAACGATAGTATAAACACAACTCAAATCACCATCAGGGTCAACATAAGCCTCTAACAGGCATCAAAATAGTGTAAAAATAACTCAATCACCACCACGATCAACACAAGCCTCTAACAGGCATCATAATAGCAATTTATTTCATATTACAATGATAAAATTACTGAAATTTTACATTACATAGCATGTTTAATAGCAAGAACCCAATATTTTCTTCAGTTATGACACAATTAGACTCAAATGCTCAAAAGGGAAATATACTCATCACAAGCATGTTCAGAAGTTTACTTTCACACATAATACATAACAATCATGAAAGAATTCCTCTTTTTAACTTTCTCAATTGTAGCCATAATTTCTTTATACCTAAGTAATTACAAAACCCTAATTTTCCATCGATTGCCACCAAGCACTGGTTCAAACCCTCAAGTAGATGCTCAATATCAACTATTCATGATCAAAAAGTCATTTATCAACACAATTCACAATAACCATATCAACAAGTAGAGGGAACAATCAAGATATTCAATTTATTACTTTCAACCCTTCATTAAACACCGGTACTCGCATGGATGATTTTCATCTCATCTATACGGGACCCCAAAATCCCCATTATTCAAAATTACAAGCAAATAGCACATAACACATAAATAAATCAGGTAATTACCCTTCACGATCGTGGCCCTCACCCTCGTAATCACAAAAAATAGTCTAACCCAAACCAAGTCGCCCCTAAATGACCTACACTAGTACGGTTGTGATGAATTGCACCGACACGATTATGGCCCCTATACCACATGGTCGTGATACCTTATGTTTCACCCCTTAGTAACTGTGCTAGTTTCCATGTGATAGTGATGAAGGCATGTAGTTGCACCAGAAATAGAAGCTGACAACAACTTTAAGGAAAAAATCTTTTAAAATGGACACTCGAGATTCATTTGGGACACCATATAATAAACCAACCATGCTACTAGGTTAATTTTGACATTTTAGACTCAACTGGACAATCAAAATTTTGAACAGAGGTTGTTACCATCAAAAGCTGCCCAAAGACAATCTTAGGATTAAAATTCCAACTTCTTAACCAAACACTCAAAATCACATCAAAAGCCTCGGGACTCAAACCAACCATGCTACCAATCCAAATTCAACATTTTAGAGCTGATGGAATTGATAAAATTCTAATATGATACTCAGATCTCTAAATGTTAACCAAATTCAACTATATCAACTTAAAGACCTCCCAAACCAAAAACCCACATAAAACTCAACTGAACATCTTGAGAACTACACCACCCACTCCCACAACTCACATATACTAAAATAAAACTACAGGGAGGGGTAAAATAGTTAAAACACACAAAAAAAACCAAAAATCATGATATTAGTCATTACATCATTGATGTGTCTGCTAATGACGACATATTTTATGCTTTAAATGGAGTATAATCATGATTTTTTAAGCAACTTGTGGTAGTTTTGATGTCATTTTATGTTTAATCACAAGAAAGAATCAAAAGATCAAAAAGAAGGAATCTGGGACAAAAGAAGCCAAGTGACGGTTCACTTTACGACCCGCCAAGAGGGTGACGATCCACCAAGTAAATCGTCAGGGCTAAACAGACTCAATAGAAAATTCAACCTGGGTAACAGGACAGTGTGACAGACCTCCAAGAGACTGACAGACCATCAAGCAAATCATCAGTGCAAAACAAAATATAGGCCTAACTGGAAGTTGGTGACGGGTCAAGTGATGGACCGCCACTCGTCTGACGAGTCGTCACTGGCGAGGCGGATTTCAAATTTGAATTTTAAATCCCTTATTTTTGGAACCTATAAATACCTACTCTAGGATTTAGAATAGGTGGCTTGGATACTTAGAATATTTTATAACGTATTTTTCTCTGGAGAAACGATTATTTAAGGGGTTCTAAATACTACTTCTTGGTTATTATCAAGGATCTGAGAACTGAATTTCTTATTTGTAAGGTTTAATCTTTGCATTATGAAATATATTTCTTTCATCTCTTGCATTACTATGAGTGTCTAAAACCCCTATAACTATGGTTGTGGAATCCTTGGCGGAAAATCACTTCTAGGGTTAATGTTTATATGAATTTGGATTAATCTTGTAATTATATTGCTAATTCCTTCACTTTATAGATTTCTAGTGGTTGCAAACATTAGAACAAGCCCTAGGTTTGACTTGCTTGAACAAAGAGGTTAAAATCAGGAAAAGAAATTGGCAACAAGAATTCAAAGTTTCTAACCTCCGTTTAACGGTTAATGCTTTAATGAGGTTAATCCTTGAGTCTAAAATCAAGTTATAATTCCATCACTTGAAGTTCAAAAGAATTAAAGTGAAAATCATCTATTTAGGTTGGAAAATATTTAGGTGAACATTTGGAATTGATTGCTTTATAATTACATGTGCTAATTTGAATTTATCTTTTATTTAATCTGAAAGTAGTAGGAAGCCAAGGTGAAAATAATCCTAGTTTGTCCGCCCCCTATTGATTAAACATTGTGAATTTAATTGTCTTAACTTGACATAACTTGAAACTATTCTGCAAACTTTCATAACAAACACCCCATTCATCTTATTCCCTGTGGGATTCGACCCCATTCTTTGTTGTATTCTATATTGGACAATGATCGCTTACGCTTCCTTAAGGGAGTTGTAGTTTGGGCATATCAAATTTTAGTGTCATTGTCAGGGAATACAATTGTCAATTAAGTTTATGTGTTTTATTTGACTGTTAGTCTCATTTTCGAATTTTACTTTTATTTGTTGTTTTTGTTACTGCAGGTTATTAGTTATGTATGTTAAGCACTCGACGCTTGGGTGAGCCGTTATTACCCTATGATCCCAAGCTAAACAAAACTTTGAGGAGAAATATGGATTCACAATAACAAGAAGCAGAAAGACTTGTTGTTGCCTAAATGAACCAACAGAATGTGTATGCACCTGGTCATGTACAAAATAATGATAATAAGGATTTAGGTGATAATGATTTGGGTGGTACTGTTGGTAGATGATGTGTTGGTAATGTTTCTCAGGCCTACCAAAATCAGCGACAACGAGGTCGAGGGCGTCAACAACCTGCAGTGAACTTTGCCCGTAATGATAGTGATGATGCTGGTTTAGATGGGGTTGGTGCCACTAGAGCCATTGACTTACAACCACTAGCTCCTAGGATAATGTTTAATATTACCAAAACGATGATTCAGTTACTGAACCTAAAGGGTTAATTCGGAGGTTTGCCTAGTGATGATCCAAATATGATTTGGTCAACTTCATAAACATATGCAAGTCCTTTGATTATCCAAGAGTTAGGCAGAATGCAATTCGGTTGAGGTTGTTTTCATTGTCTCTATCTGGGGAGGCGACTTTGTGGTTAACTGAATTAGCACCCAATTCTATAACATACTACAGGCAATTTAATGGATCTTTCCTAGAAAGATTTTTTTCGCCTTCCAGAATGTTACAGATGAGGGATGAGATTAGCAATTCAGGCAGCTATTAAATAAGGCACTATATGAGACCTGGCTTAGTTTAATAAGAAGCTGACCCAATGTCCAAATTACAAGTTGACTGATGAGCATTTGATGGAGACATTTTATAGGTCCCTAAACTCGAACACCAAGCAAATGGTCGACAACACAGCTGGAGGTGCTTTTATGGCACACACTTTCACAGATGCAACCATGATACTTGATAGATTGACCAAAACTAGTAGATCTTGGCATACCAGGGATTTTGATATATCAAGCAATACATATGTAGTTGGTATGCCAGCTAAATAATGCCGTAGGGAAGAAGAGTGTGACTAAGATATGGCACATATGAAAACTCAGATGAATTTGCTAACAAAGCACTTGTTAGCCAGCGGTGTTGAGAATGTAAAAGTAGTTGGTTTTCATAGTAGAGTATTTGAGTCCAATTCTAAGGAAGAAACAAACTATTTGAATAACTAGGGGGATTTTTGGGCCAATAGCTAAGGAAACCAAGGTCAAAACTATCAAAAGAGACAATTATTATGACAAAGCTGGTTATAGAGATCATGAGCAAGGGAATTGGAAGAATAAGAATGAAATAAGTTGGTTATATGTACCACCAGGGAGTCTTGATAATGCTGCTAATGATTTAGGGAAGCCTTCTATGGAGGCTCTGATTGTGAAATTGCTGAAAAAAATGGAATCCACTGATGCAGGTATTAAATAAATGAAATCTGACTTGTCTTCAATAAGTCAGTTAGTCGATTCATACTCCACTTCTATCAAGTAATTGGAGTATCAGATTGGGCAGTGGTCCGCAGCTTTTAATTAGTGGAAGAGCAGAACTTTGCCAATTGATACGGTAAAGAATTTGATAAATGATGGGAGTTATTTAGCCATCACCTCAAGAAGTGGTAAAGTGCTACTAAAGACACAACCGATGGTTTAGACACAGGTTGAAGAGTTAGATGATGATTATGAAATAGTGGATGATGCCGTTGGAGTTGATGAGATTTTAGCCGAGCCTCAAAAGACGACAAGTGGTAATGATGGAAAGGTAGATGCTAAAAAATCTACCAACTTAAAGAATAATGATGCTTCAAATGAAGAGAAGGGTAAGGAGGTTTCAAAACCTCTAACACAAATACCTAGGCCTCCTCCATCATTCCCACACAGAGTGAAGAAGAAAATGGAGGATGGTAAGTTCAACAAATTTTTATCCATGCTTAAGTAGTTGTCGATAAATATCCCATTGGTATAAGCCCCTGAACAAATGCTGGGGTATGTTAAGTTCATAAAGGACTTAATCATGAAGAAGAGGACAGTGAGTTATGAACCAGTGGACAATCTCCATCATTGCAGTGTAATTACTTCGCGCTCGTTGGTCCAATAGAAATCATAACCAGGGGCATTCACTATCCCATGCACAATTGGTGCATTCAGCTTTTCCAAGGCGCTTTGTGATCTTGGATCTAGCATCAACCTGATGCCATTAACCATATATCAGCAGCTGGGCTTGGGAACCCTTAAATCGACGTCAATGCTGTTATTGGTGGCTAACCGTTCGGTCAAACAGCTAGTTGGGATTTTATATGATGTGTTGGTGAAACTGGAAAATTTTATATTTCTGGCTGACTTCATAATTCTTGATTGCGAAGTGGACTTGAAGTACCCATAATCATAGGTAGACCCTTTTTGGGCACCGAAAGAGTTTTGGTCGATATAGAGAGCAATGAGCTAAAGTTTAAGCTTAAGGACAAGGAAGTAAACTACACCACGTTCAAGTCAATGAAATAATTAATAGATATGAGTGTGGTTTTGGTCATTGACATTATTGATAAAGATAAGATGGTTATGCCTATTGAAGAGAGATTTGTTGTAGAAACTTTGGCAGCAATGTTGATGAATTTTGATGGTACAGCTATAAAAGAGTATGATGAGATAGTTTGTACATTGATTGGAATGGCTTCATATTCATATGCTCCAATGAAGTTGGACCTGGACTTGAAAAATAGGCCAACTCCTCCCGTAAAATCGTCTGTTAAAGAACCACCAGTGTTAGCTATGAAAGAGCTACCAGGCTATTTGAGATACGTGATTTTAAGTATTAAGAACACTTTATCGAGGATCATTGTTGCAGACTTAGTAGAATGGCAGGTGGAAGCACTTGTTTCAGTATTGTGGAAGTACAAATTGACCATCGAGTGGACAATTGCAGACACTATTGGAATTCCAATGGGCATTTGTACTCATAAAATTTAGTTATAGGAAGAGTGTATTCCCACCATTAAACATCAGCATAGACTTAATCCACCAATACAAGAGGTGGTAAAGAAGGGAATAATCAAGTGGCTTGATACAGGAGTGGTG
The DNA here is from genome assembly GCA_031232105.1 of Capsicum rhomboideum. Lineage (NCBI taxonomy): Eukaryota > Viridiplantae > Streptophyta > Magnoliopsida > Solanales > Solanaceae > Capsicum > Capsicum rhomboideum. The sequence continues at coordinate 103,783,932 of CP124715.1, forward strand.
TACCCAATTTTTGATAGCAAGTGGGTAGGTCCAGTTTAGTGTGTCCCTAAGAAGGGAGGTATGACTGTGGTCGCTAATGAAAAGAATGAATTGATTCCTTTTAGGCCCGTCACTAGATGGAGAGTGTGCATGGACTATAGAAAGCTGAACTCTTAGACTTTTCTAGATCATTTTCCAATGCCCTTTATGGATCAATGCTTGATCGGTTGGCAGGAAGGGTTTGGTATTGTTTCTTAGATGGATACTCGAGGTATATCAAATATCCATTGCACCCAAATACCAAGAAAATACTTTATTTACATGTACCTATAGGACCTTCACCTTCAAGCGGATACCCTTTGGGTTATGTAATGCTCCATTAACCTTCCAAACGTGTATGATGTTAAATTTCTCGGATATGGTAGAAGACATTTTGGAAGTTTTCATAGATGATTTTTTTATGGTAGGTGTTCTTTTGAAGACTTCTTGATCAACTTGAGAAATGCCTTGCAATGTTGTGAAGAGTTCAATCTTGTGCTCTATTGGGAAAAATACCACTTTATGGTAAAAAGGACATCGTGTTAGGAAACAAGATTTCTGTAAAGGGAATTAAGGTTGATCGAGAAAAGATAGAGGTTATTGAAAAGATACTTCCACCAATCTCGATGAAGGGAGTTAGAAGTTTTCTTGGTCATACGAATTCTACCGAAGGTTTATTTAAAACTTCTCCAAGATTGCCAATCTATTTTGCAAGCTGTTGGAAAAGGAAGTCAATTCGTAGTTGATGGTGAGTGCTTAAAGGCATTCAAATGCCTTAAATAAAAATTAGAAGTTGCTCTTATTATTATTGTTTCGAATTGGTCTAAACCATTTAAAGTGATGTATGTTGCAAGTGGGGTAACACTTGGAGCTTTTCTTGGGCAAAAATGAGAGAAACTTTTTCATCCCATTTATTAGACAAGCAAGGCATTGAATGGGGCACAAAATAATTATACAGTTACTGAATAGGAGCTACTAGTTGTTGTCTACGCCTTTGAGATGTTTTGGGCGTATTTATTAGGCACTAAGGTTGTAGTATATACTGATCATGCTGCTCTGAGGTACTTGATAGCTAAGAAAGATACTAAGCCTCGACTGATTAGATGGTAGTTGTTGATATAGGAATTTGACTTCAAAGTCAAAGACTGGAAAGCTTGTGAAAATCAGGTAGCAGACCATTTATATCAATGGTAGAATAAGGGAAAGAAGCCAGATAAATTAGAGATTGATGACTCTTTTTCGGATGAACAGGTACTTGCAGCTACCCTTGACTATGTGCCTTGGTATGTAGATTTTTCTAACTATGTAGTTAGTGAAATGATACCAGAAAACTTGAGCTTCCATTAAAAAAGAAATTTTTGTATGATGTGAGCAACTACTTTTGGGATGAACCATATCTTTTTAGATTTTGTACTGACCATATCATCAGAAGATGTGTACCGAAAGTGGAAATATTGAGTATTTTGCAGAGTTCTCACTCGTCCCCTGTGGGGGGGAAGTATGAAGGTGATCGTACGGCTAGAAAGATATTGTAATATTGGTATTATTAGCCCATCATTCACAAGGATGCACATGACTTTGCCAAAGCTTGCGATCAATGTCAGCGGTAGGGCTCTATCTCACGAAATCATGAAATTCCCATGTCCAAAATGTTGGAGATGAAATTATTTAATGTGTGGGGCATAGATTTTATGGGCCCATTTATGAGTTTTTATGGTCATAAGTATATTCTGGTGGCAGTGGACTACGTGTCTAAATGGGTGAAAGTTGTAGCCTTAGCAGATAATGAAGACAAGAGTGTGCTGAAGTTCTTGAAAAGGAACATTTTCTCTCGATATGGTACTCCTTGAAAGATTATAAGTGATAGAGGATCTCACTTTTGCTACAAGGTGTTCGGTGTAGCTCTAGCTAAATATTGAGTAAAGTAACTCAAGGTGGCCACTCCGTATCATCCACAAACCAGTGGGAAAGTTGAGGTATCGAACCAAGAGATAAAGATGATATTGGAAAAATTTGTAAATGCTAACAGAAGCGATTGGTCTCAGAAACTTGATGATGCTTTATGGGCTTATCGCACTACTTTCAAGATGTCAATAGGCATGTCTCCTTACCAACTAGTCTTCAATAAGGCTTGTCATTTTCCAATAGAGCTTGAGCATAAAGCCTTGTCAGCGTTCAAAAAGCTTAATTTGAGTTGGAAGGAGTCTTATGACTTGAGGTTGGATCAATTGAATAAAATGGATGAGTTTCGTCTTCGGTCTTATGAGAGGGTTGCTCTCTATAAGGAGGGAATGAAGTTATATCACGATAGGAGGATTGAAAAGAGAGATTTCAAAATGGGTGATCCGGTGTTGTTATTCAACTCAAGGTTTAATATGCTTCTAGGCAAGCTAAAATCAAAATAGTCTAGACCATTCAAAGTCACTCAAGTGTTTCCATCCGGAGTGGTGGAATTGGTAAATAAAGATGTTAAGTTGTTCAACGTGAATGGTCAACGAGTCAAACAATATGTTGGGCTACCAAAAGAGGTAAAGTTGGTAACACTGGTGTATCTTGACGAAGTCTACCTAGTCAAAATACCCAAGTTGTGCTGCAATGTTAAATCAAGCGTTTGTGGAAGGCAACCCATATTTTTGTTGTTGTAAAATAATACTTGTATAAGTTTCGTTGTGAGCATAATTTATATGTGTGCTAAGTGTGCAGGAAAATATAGTACAAGTCAAGATTGGAAACTATTTAGGGTTGACAGTTCATCCGACAAACCGTTAGTGGACTGATGGACCGTCAACCAGAGTCGCCACAAAGAGCACAAAAAGCACTCATTCTGGTTAAGGCCTGACGGTTCAATTGATGAACCATCAAACCTCTGACGAATGGTCAAAAGAACCGTCTAAAAGGTAAATTAAGGAGTCATTCTGGTTAAGGGTTAACAATTCACTAAACGAACCATCATCCATTTGATGATCCGTCGACCCAACCGCCAAGTGTGACTCAAATTGGGTATAAATTATCTGAGCCCGATGGTTCACCTGATAAATCGTCATGCTGTTGATGAACTATCATGCCAAGCATAATAGGTAAGTTCACTTATTGCTCACTAATTCACTATAACTCGACCCAATCCAATAACAAATAAAACACTAACCTCAACCTGATCCAACACCAATTAAGACCCAAGCCATTTAAGGGAACCGTTTCAAATATTACAACTCTCTCCATAATCTTCCCTTCTTCCTAATAAATTCCCATTAATTCAAAGCCATAACTCTTAAACTTTCCCATCACCCACATTCTTCATCCATAAACTCCACCACTACTTCACCTCACTACTTATTCATTCCCTTTAAGCGCCTAATCCTTACAAGAACTCAATAACCCAAATCTCTTCCACCCTTGGAATACCCACGCGTATTGTACACTTCACTGAATGTATATTCTTCTTTTTCTTATGCTGATACTCAAGTATGCTCATCTTTTATTTTTTATTTTTCTTTCTTTCTTTTTATTGTAAATTAGAGACAACATAACCATCATTATGGATATATAGACTCAAAAATGGTTGTGTTGTTCTCATGTTTGATTTTTGGTGCAACAAAAATGGGTGAATTCTGAGTAACCCAAGATTACTTGGGGTAAATTCTATTGATGTGAGACAATGGCAAGGCAATTCAAAGAAATAAAAGGAGTGGAATGATTCGCACCAAAGGTGTTTGATGAATTGCCCTAGTGAAAGAAAAATAAACTGGGCAGCCTTGATGGCTTATTTGACTAACCGTCAGGTCCCTGATGAATCATCAGGACAATTTATCATAAGGCCAAAAATTTTGTTATATTTTGTTTAAGCTCGATGGGTCATCTGACGAACCATCAGGACCTTGATGATCCATCAGGGGCATCCATCACAGGGCTAAATTTTTTTTCTTCTAATCTATTTAAGCCCGAGAGGTCATTTGAAGAACCATTAGAATTTTGATGACCTATTAGGACCATCCATCACAGGTGTTGAATATACTAGAAAGGGTTGACAGAAAGGATTGATTTCTTATGAGTCAAATTAGCACCCCTAACCATTAATAATAAGCAGTGTTAATGTAGTGCAATATTAATTTATGCTTGTTTTTTTTCAATGTCTAATAATTTCCCTGTATAGGTACCATGCCTCAAAAGCTTCAAACAAAATGATGTGGAGCAAAAAAAAGGCAAGCAAGAGAGACCTCAGCCTTGAGACTTAGAGGTGAACCTGAAAATGAGGTTGAGGAAATAGAGGCACCAGCCTACAACACTAGACAAAGTGAGAAGAAACGTACTCAAACCTCCCAGTCTGAAGAGGAGGATGGGTCGTCAAGTGAGGATTTGAGTAGTGATGGAGAGAGTAGTGACAGTTCAATTTCTAACCCACATGAGGAGGGTCAAATTAAAACTGCTAGCAATCCAAAAAAAGAACTCGAGCAAGAAGCGAGTGAGGTAATTCAAAGCAAAGATACTAGGGTGCAAGAGGCCATTACGTGGAAAGTTGAAGGAGTATAAACACATTACTATGATAGTTTTGAACCAACAACGTCAAGAAACATGAAGAGGCCAATTGCTGAAGAATATCAGATAGTGACAACTGACCTTCCAGAGTATCCAGATATTGAACGATGATTTAATTAGTATGAGTTAAGCAGTCTGAGAAAACCACCTAGGGTATATTACCCGACCATCATTTGAGAATTTCTTGCAAACTACTTGGTCATGCTTGGGACGGACTGACCAGGAGGTAAAAGGTTAGTGATATGAGAAATTTGGTGCGAGTTCCAGTTCGTGGGTTTTTGTGGATATCTCCAAGCACACAATCAACCAGATCCTATTTGTACAAATTTATACACCACCGGCCATCACCCTAGAGTTTGGTCATAATATGATGACGACTTTGACTCAACATCTATGGTTGGCCCGGATATTGACTGAGAGTGGAAAGCCCTGATGGTTGAAAAATAAGGAATGGATAGCCAAATCATCTCTGAGTTTCATAGTAAAATTGTGGTGGGCTGTGGTTAGACTACAACTAATACCTATAGGTGGTGATGCCAACCTAGATGAGCAACAATCTGTAGTAACTGCGACTTTGGTGGAAGGGATAAAAATCAGCTTTGTCCAAGTTATTAATAATAAGTTGTTTGTCCGAGCTAACAAGACTGCAATTTCATTGCCATTCCTTTGTTTAATCACAGAGCTTTGTAAACTGGAAAAAGTGCCAATCCTTAATAAAGTGGATAATGAAGTATGGGATACAAAGTGGCAATACATTGACAAAATGAGAGATTATACAAATTTCAAGTTGTGGGTACATAAACCACCGTCATTTGGACCCCAATCTCAGACTACTCCAGAGGCATCTAGTGCACCAGTAGGTATATCTTTCCCCCTCACTATTATTGATCTATAGGGTGCTTCTATAGCATCTAGGGATGTTCCTATGTCCCCGAATATCGATACTATCGACACCGCTTCCATGCCATATGATTATTCAAAATATCAGCTCAACTCCAAAATATTTATGAAAGTGGTCAAAAAATAAAAGAAATTTGAGAACCAGTTAAGTACTTGGGCTCAACAGTTCAAGCTATTTATGGATGCAATTGTTGCAGAGGATTTGAAACTATATGCCAACCTACATGCTTGCATGGATGATATGGAGGAGAGAGTGAATAACAGGCTAAAAAAGTTGTCCATCCCAAACTTACCCAAGTTCACGGCTTAATTGAAAAAGGTGTACGATGATATTGCCACATTGAAAAAGGGCCTCACTATTGGTTTTGTTGATTCGATAATTATGGATTCGGATAACGATGAAAAAATTCTTGATTTGATAGGGCAGCCTTTTAAAGTTAAATGTAAGGCACCAAGTGAATGGAGAGGGACTTAAGAAAAGCTGCAAAGGCTTCCAAGAGAGATAAGAAGTTGAGGCAGAAATATGAAAAAGATAAACTCGTGGGAGTTTCTTCAAGATTGTCACTTGGAGTTGGGACCACCCCACCTGTGTTGCCTACTTCATTACAGTGCCCGCAGATGTTGTTGATGATGTGAGTACCTTGGGAGATACCGGAGTCACTGTTGCAGATGTTGAGTCCACTAAGGCCTCTAAAGACTTGCTAGACTCAAAAACCTAAGGGCTTCACATGTATTCCTTCCTCACAGTTCTTATTTATTATTTTGATGCATTGGGGACAATGCATGCTGCTTTTGGTGGGGGTGGGGTTCCTATGAGTCTGTCACAACTCGAGGGTTTTCATTGTCGTGCTTCTTTTCCCTCGGGTGCTATCTAGTAGAACCAGTATGCTTAGGTTTATTATTTTTGTAGTGATTAAGTTAGACTATTGTGATGATTAAGTTAGACTGTTAGCAATCAAATGTGTTATTTATGTGATCTTTCTATGAATTTTTTAAAAAATGGAGACCGCTCCAAAATTATTAATTACTTTTTTGCACTAAAAATGTCTTCTCATAGTTGACTCTTTAGATCTGTGGATGTCATTAGCATAGATGGATAAAACAATATTTATTAAGCTTAACTACCATCAGGATAGTAAGTCTTAATATGTGTTCTTGTGTGCCAAGTGTGTGTGAGATAGTTTGCATTTTTCTGACTTTGTGTATGCACCTAGAACTTACCTGTTCTATTCGATTAGAGTGTAAGGCATTGAATAGGAAAGGATCGCAGGCCATGTTTTAAATTAACCCACTTAGCCTAGGGAACTGTCCGTATGATGTTAATAAATCTGTTAATCCCTGTTTGAGCCGTGTAAACTTCTTTATTCAACAACTGTTCACCTTTTCTTTTGTATTATTGATCCTCTATCCTGGCCTTGATCCCTTCTTAGACATCACGCACCTCAACTCAGGTAAATCACCTAAGTTGAGGGTGGTTACTATGTATGTGTTTGATGAATACAAAAAGGGTATGAAAAGAATGGTTATGGACAAAAGAAGAGCTTATGAGTGTGCACATAGAAAAAAAAATCCTAAAGTTGCGCCGCAATAGGTAATGGAAATTGGTGATAGGTTAAGGGGAATAAAGGAGGATTCACAAGATTAAGTGGAAGTAAGTTCGCATTCATGTCAAGGAGGTCTGAGTCACCAATCCCAAAATATATCCTACTAGCACCTGGGCCCTTATTACAAGCCTAGAAAAGCCCTGTAGTGATCTTGATCCGCATCTAAAAATTGAGCTAGCATAGTAAAGGCAAGCCTACGAGTTCGTGTATGAATTGTTGGAAGCTTTCTTATGAGTGTGAGTGGTTCTTCCCAGTCCTTAATTAAAATTGGATATGTGTGTGGGACTTCTTTTTAGGTAGGATACCACAAGGGACTGCTGGTCTTTAATTGTCTTGAATTGTGATTATGGTGCATGTATATTGTGCATTGATATTATAATGATATGCTTAGATCCGAACTTTTTGACCTGTTGAGTGATTGTTTTGTACTAGTTGTAAAAGGTTGACAATGGGTTGAGTTTTGGATGGGAACTAAAAACTACAATAACTTAATTATTGTGTGTTTAAAGAATCTTGTAATTAGGTTTTGTTTTGTTTCTTGAGGACAAGCAAACATTCTAAGTTGAGGATGTTGATGTGTCGGCTAATGACAGCACATTTTAAGATTTTAATGCAGAATAATCATGAGCTTTAAGAAACTTATGGTAGTTTTGATGTCTTTTTATGTTTAATCACAAGAAATAATCAAAAGATCAAAAAAAGGAATCTGGGACAAAAAAATCCAAGTGATGGTTCACTTGGTGAACTGCCAAGAGGGTGACGAGCTGCCAAGCAAATTGTCAGGGCTAGACAGACTAAACAGAACTTTTCACCTGGATGATGGGACAGTGTAATGGACCGTCAGACAAACCGTCAATGCAAAACAGAATATAGGCCTAACTAGAAGTTGGTGACGGGTCAAGCGACGGACCCTTCACTTGTCTGACAAGTCATCAGGCTAGTCATCAATAGCGAGGAGGCTTTCTGAATTTGAATTTTAAATCCCTTATTTCTGGAGCCTATAAATACCTAGTCTAGGGTTTAGAATAGACAGCTTGGATACTTAGAATATTTTATAACGTATTTTTCTCTGGAAAAATGATTCTTTGAGGGGCTCTAAACGCTACTTCTTGGTTTTTGTCAAGGATTTAAAACTGAATTTCTTCTTTGTAAGGTTTAATCTTTGCATTATGAAATATATTTCTTTCATCTCTTTCATTACTATGAGTAGCTAAAAAACCCTATAACTAGGGTTATGGAATCCTTGGTGGAAAATCACTTCTAGGGTTAATGTTTATATGAATTTTGTTTACTCTTGTAATCATATTGCTAATTCCTTCACTTTATAGATTTATAGTGGTTGCAAACATTAGAACAAGCCCTAGGTTTGACTTGCTTGAACAAAGAGGTTAAAACCAAAAAAGGAATTGGTAACAAGAATTCAGATTTTCTAACCTCTGTTTAATAGTTAATGTTTTAATGAGGTTAATCCCTTGAGGCTAAATCTAGTTACAATTCCATCAATTTAAGTTCAAAAGAATTAAAGTAAAAATCATTATTTAGGTTGGAAAACATTTAGGTGAACATTTGGAATTGATTGCTTTATAATTACATGTGTTAATGTGAATTTATCTTTTATTTAATCTGAAAGTTGTAGGAATCCAAGGTGAGCACAATCCTAGTTTGTCTTCCCCCTCTTGATTAAACCTTATGAATTTAACCATCTTAACTTGACATAAGTTGAAACTATTCTGCAAACTTTCATAACAAAACCCCCATTTCATGGAAATAGTTGACTAATAGTCATTTGAACTACATATAACTTAGTTAGCACCTTATTCCCTGTGGGATGCAACCCCAACCTTTGTTGGGTTCTATATTTGACAAAGACCGCTTACGCTTCCTTAAGGGAGTTGTAGTTTGGGTGTATCAATCATCCACCACTAAAACACATATTCGTCCTCGAACGTAGAGATAAGGGAGGTACCAAAATTATGAAGTAGCCAAAAATACCAAAGTAAACCTCATACATACACTTCCAAGCAATGTCACCTCTCTAGTACCACAAGTTCACTCTAGTAATTAGAATCCCTTCACATTTTAACTCTTAAGGCCATAACTTTAGTATCCAAAACCAAATTCTGCCATATATCCAATTTCTATATTTCTGAACTGCCTTTATACCTAATAGTGGAGTTGATCACAATCGTAGTCATGAACATATTAGGTCTACCAAAAATCCATCATAAATACCACAAGCTGAAAATTGAACCACAAATCTAGTGTCGTTATTGTACCAACAAAATACTAGAAACCATTGAATGCATTGCCACTCTTCACAACTCTGAGCCATGCCTTCCTTTTCTCAAGAAGAACCTATGTTACCTTTAAGCCCACCTTAAGAATTTCTTGACAGAATCAAACTTACCCAAGGTTGATACCATAAATCCCAGATTATATAGTGTTGTATCCATAAGCTGAAGCTACTGAGTAGGAAATCAATATCAATTCCACACAAATCCTTATATTTTATGCTTTGACCATCATTCAAACAATCATATTCCCATGCTAAACCCTTGGAAAAGATCGTGAATCACCCCAAAAACTTTCCATACCACAGACATGCATGCTCTAAATGTTACCAATATCTATGCAACCAATCACAATAATCTATATAGCTCTCATCACCCAAGTAGTGTCAATCAACCTGAAGTCCTTAATAACCCAATAGAATAGAAAGCCTTTTTAGTAGTACACACGTCAGTAACCTATCATAACATGAACAAATCAACCTAGCGTTGAAGTGCAAAATTACCCAAATAACACTAATAGACACCCAAAACAAAACCATATCTTTAGAAAATCGCTACCAAGCCCTTCATAAGTGTGTTCTAAAAAGTTCTATTTTCCACTAACGGATGCTCATCCCTTACTGTTATTTCTGAAATCAACGGTTGCAATTCACACAACTCTTCAACGCTGTACCACAGGTCTATACATGATTCCCTAATTCTTCTCTTAATTATTCACCCTTTCATATTTGTCGTCAAAACGTTCATGGCAAATTACCTCATAATTGAATCAAAACCTTTGAGTGAACCACATCATTATGCCTTTTAACACCCTAAAACTAACTTCTACCACCCAGCTACTTATCCATGCACAAGTCTTTCTTAGACTCTCATATCCAATCAGTTTCACTTACCCATGTTGTGGCATAACTCACTACCACAATTGCAGACTTACTAAAGAAAAATCTAAATACAGATCTACCCTATGAAAATGGTCAAATCATGAATGAAAGAATGCTATAATATCACACACCTTAGTACCTCCAACAATCATTTTCCAACAATCTGATCATGTATGTCCCTCAAAATTTGAACTTTACTAGTTACCAAATTCGAAAGCCCTTGGAACCTATCATTGTATAGTGTCTGTAGACTTTCTTCTAAAAGCACACTTAGTAGTTTGTAACCCATTCGAGAAGTACGTAGTAGTACTACTATAACTCGAGCAAGATCCAAGTAACCATATCTCTATAAACACAAGTACCACTCTACAAAGATGAACCTATAACTATAAGTCCTTGCACAATACTGAGCCCATCATGAGAGTAGCAACAACCGCAAATCCTAAACATCCAAAAGTCTTCCTTACCCTAAATGTATCCATCAACCAAAAACCTTCCAAATTAATTGCATCACAATTATAATCCATCACAAAGTCTTCTCATCAAATTTACTTAATAGACCTAGTGATCCCACATAGTAGATCTCTTCAATAATGCACTAACTTAAACCGCAGATATGTTGATACAATCCTGTAAGACAATCAATCTAAGCATGCATATTTCTAAGAACACCTTCAGATAATTACACACAAGTGTACCAGTTGTAAACTTTCTTTATTCACAACTCATTATCATACTAATTATATCTATCCTTTGATCCTAACTGATATCATGGCCTGAAATACATTTCATCTGAACAAACCAATACCTACCATCGATCCACCACTATTCCAAAACATAATCATCGAGAAAATCATACCAAAATCACACCAAAATCTACAATATCCCAAATAATCAAATTTACCTCAGTAATATTCTTTAAATGAGTCACAACACAAGATCAGTACACCCAATCCACTATTAAAGAATCACCTACTGGGGTACTAATATAAATAGACATATTAAGAAATCCATGAATATATCAAGGCCCAATGCAGAATAAACAAGCACAAAAGAGAAAGTAGAACTGTGGTCAAATAATATCGAGATAGATCAAAAGTATATCGAAACCTTCTTTATGACCATTGTACTAGAGGATCCTACCTCGATTCCACCTAAAGACGCATAATACTGACCTCTGATAACCTCTCATCATACTAGCGACGCATATCCATGTCTATGTTATGGGTAATCCTTCCTATAATACCCGAGATCCCCACATGTGAAATAACCCGAATGAGTAAAAATTCATTGAACTAAATTTGGAACCCAAATGGCTACCACGGCCTAACCACCTCTGAGAAAAATTAAGAGAAGTCTAGCCTACAATATACATACCACTACCATTGTCAAGACAATGAAGCCTCTTTTCCATACGCGTCTTACACCTCCATACAAACTCCTCTAGAAACTCTAGCACAAACAAATCTCAAGAGAGAGAAAGTGACCCATCTATCCTACCCTCAAGAAAAGCCCTCCACCTCTGTCTAGTTGGTCCAAACAACTGAAAGGCGGTGAAATCCACCCCATTAGAATCGACCAAGCCCAATATGTGCAACCTCTCGTGGCAATCAACTAAAAACTCATGAGCATTAATATTGGAATCCTCATTAAACTATGAGGGATTTATCCTTATGAACTCCACAAATCTCCTTTGTCCCTTTACATACATAGTAGGTAAGGCCACTAGATGTAGAGCAACACCCAGCAGTATCACATGAACACTAAGAGAATCTGTAGTAATAGCCAATTGTGTATCTGGAGTTTAAGGCCCCAAAGTAGTATGCTGACTAAAAGTTTGAGTCATCCCTCAAGAAAACCCAACATCTGTACCAAGAAATCCTCAAGCATAGATATAGAAATGAAAACATGTGGTGTCTATGCTGAACTCAACCCTTTTGTCCCAATTGACCCATTATCATGAGAAACTCCTTAACCTAAAGAGGCAACCCCAGCATGACCTCTAGCTAGTCTTGATGCTCTAGTCTGACCTATACCTCAACCTCTGTCCCTGCCATATACCAAAGACATGGGCTCTGAGTTTCTAGCCAAAGAAAAATGTGTCCTCACCATCTGTGAGAGAATGTATAAGAAACTTTTGAGTAACATTAGGCTGTGAACACATGACATGGAATAAAGAAGTAGATTTTTTCAAAAGTCCTATAGCCTCTCAAAGATAGAAAATGGAAGTCTCCGTAACAATCTGCAAAGATAGAAAATAAACGTCTCCGTACCAATCCACAAGATTCTACTAGACTCAGCTTGTACTTGTGAGACCAATGAACCTGGGGCTCTGATACTAACTTGTCATTACCCAAAACTAGGACTGTGGTGGCACTTGACACACTCATCGGTATAGGTAAGCCTATCAATAAGACAACCCTAATAACAGTGAAGCAGAAGAAATAATGAAACAGTAATAATACTAATATATATATATATATAGAAGAAAGACTTACAATAATAACACAAACTTCTAGGTCTGGTTGTCACTAGTACAAGCCTATTATACTGAATACCATAACAATAGTTTGTAGTGCCTCAAATGTAAATAAGAATAAGATAAAGAAAGAAGAGATTGTGTCAGCTCTAAGATCTAATAGTCGCTACCTAAATCTGATAAAAGTAGACACTGGGAATCACAATCAATACTCAGGGCTACCTGCTCTGTACCTATACATAGGGTGCAGAAAAAACAAAGGTGAGTAGGAAATACATGTACTCAGGAAGCATCATCGACAATCAACCCTAATCTAAGGTGATGTAGATGACCATCACACTAGCCACCCAAATCAACCAAATAAACCTGCACTCATGAAAAACTACCGTAATCTAACAGATAACAACATTTAACAAGATAGCTAGTCTAGTTTAAGTAAGTCAGATATATACAGGGTTTGGATCAATAATAGTAGCACAACCCATATCAGGAAAGACTTTCACCAATACAATATTATATCCACTCACTATACCAACTATCCATCAAGGATGAGATAAGGAAAAATACATACCATGCAACCAAATCGATGTGATGTAACAAATGAGTATTAGGAAGGACTTTCACCAAGACAATATTATACCCACTATACTAACCCCAAAAATAAGGATAAGATAAGGAAAGTGCATACCCTACAATCAAATAGATGTGATATAGTATATGAGCATGATAATGATGATGCATTAGATGAGTATGATGCATGCCTATCCTATGGTATACATATTTTGACCCTAAGCTTCCAGGAGAGGATTCATAAGGTGTCCAACTCATATACCAATCATAATCTCAAATAATCCATAGGGTGTACAACTCATATACCAATCATAATCTCAAATAATCAATCTTGCAGGCACATCTCTCAATCAAGTCATTTTATAGTCTCACATTATAGATCTTGTCAGCATATTCCTTGATCAAGGTTTTATAAGGTGGTTCATTTTTTTTCAAAACCCAGTGTTTCTCACTGGTACCAGTTCCATCAATAATGCAATGAATAATTATGTGCACACATGATAATTTCAAACCCAGATATAAATCCAAATGCATCAAATTAGCCCAAAGAATCAAGTATGAGCCAATACTCCTAAATCCTAGTATATCACAACACAAGACCTCATATGGTCATCACAATAAGGAACACCATTTAAAATCACTACCAGAGTCAACACAAGCCTCTAAAGGGCATAACGATAGTGTGAACACAACTCAAATCACCACCAGGGTCAATAAACCTCTGACGGGCATCATAATAGTGTAAACACAACTCAAATCACCACCAGGGTCAGCACAAGCCTCTAACTGACATCACAATAGAAATTTATTTCATATTAGCATGATAAAATTACTGAAATTTTACATCATATAGCATGTTTAACATAAAGAACCCAATATTTTCCCTAATTATGACATAATTACACTCAAAGTGCTCAAAAGGGAAATATACCCATCACAAGCATGTTCAGAAGTTTAATTTCACACACAATACATAACAATCATGCAAGAATTCCACTTTTTAACCTTCTCAATTATAGCCATAATCTCTTTGTACCCTATGTAATCACTAAACAATAATTTTCATTTATTACTACTAAGCACAGGTTCAAACCCTTAAATAGATGCTCATATCAACTATTCATGATCAAAAAGTCACTTATCAACATAATTCACCATAACCATATAAAAAAGCAGAGAGAATAGTCAAGGTACTAAATTTATTAATTTAAACCCTTCAATAAACAATGGTAACCGCATATATGCTCGTCTTATCTGATCTAGGGTGTATTTATATGTCCAAGAGTCATTTAGTATCCATATTGTAGCTTGGTTTGAGAATTAATTTAATTATATTTCCATGTATTTTTATTCAAATGTGTCCATGAACTGACGTATGTGATTAGTCATTTTTGTAGGTTAAAAGTGCATGTGAAGTGAGCTAATCTTGAATCGAAGTTCCAAATCTTGATGAGGGAAATTTAATGCCAGATCATGGGATATTAAACGCACTAAAAATGGTATATGGAGTCAAATCCGTACCACATAAGAGACGTGGAACATCCCAATCCATGGCATGGACTTGTGGATAATAAAAAGGGGGAAATGGAAGTGGAAGTTGCCTAACAATTGAAGTAAATCAATATTGCAATTAAAGGCATCCAAAAAAGGAATTTAAAGCTTGACAATTCAAGCAAGTAGCTGAAAAGAAAATTTAGGCAACAAGCACTACAAAGTTAGATGAAATTGAGAGTGAAATGCAATTGAAGAATTGCATTGAAAAAGGGGCTTACTAGATGCGTGACAAAAGATGAAGACAAGAGGAGGAGAAAAGAATGATGCAGTGACCATTCATGTTATTAGTGTGTCACAGATCTTGTTCTACATGATTTTAAGGTGCCATGGAGCTTAGGCTCCACGATTTTAAAGTGGCACGAATGTTGGTTTTTTCGGGTACAAATTGTCCTACACGATAAATAGGACACTTAGCTTTAATTCCCATTACTTTTGGATGACTTGGGACTGAAAAATACATGGAGGAGGCTTCAAATAGGGTTTTTATTTTTCTCTTTTCCATTACTTAATTTGTGTGTGAACTACATTAATTTTGTAATTCCGAATTATATTATGAGTGGCTAAAACACTCTTTCTAGGATTGAGGCTACAATATAATTACTTAATTATGGTTTTATAGTTTGGTTTATATGCTTATCATGTCTTGTGATTGTTCTTGCATTCTTGCTTTACTATTCTAAAGAGTCATGAACTTTAGGATAAATCCAAGTCTCAAAACGAATTGACCATAGGAGTGGAGGGACGGAACGAAGAACGTAGAGAGTGTGGATCATATCTTTAATTGATTAAATATCAATTGTTAAAGGATGATTTGCGGTTAGGATAGAAATATACCTAAAAGCCCCACTTGGTTATTAAAATGGAAAGATAACTTAGGGCATCCGAATTAGAGACTCACATCCTTAAGCAACGATGTAGTTGTGAGACTAATTTGGGTAGACGACTTAGAGAGTTACCATTCCTGAGTTATATTATCAACCTCGTAAATCAAGAATCATGATAAATACCAACACCGGCTAGAAACCATAGTTATGCATGAATGTGAAGTAGATGCCTGTGGGATCGATATAATACTTGTTTAATATCGTTGTTATTTCAATTATTTAGTTTATAAGAACAAAACTCAAACTCTTCTTGGTTACAAACTGCACTTGTTTAACTTAGATAGTAATACTTGAATTGGATCGTCTGCTAAACACCAAATCCCTGTGGGATCGATATTCGGCTCATAAGAGCTACTTTGTTACTTGCACAACCACATACATTTGCGTGTCCAAAGGTTGCAATAAGTTTTTGGCGCCGTTGTTGGGGACTCGAAAAATTAGCAACCTTCTAATTTTTAGTTGTATTATTTTGTTTGATAAGTGTTGATAATTTGTTCTTAGCTACTAAATTTACAGGTACATGTTTAAATATTAAGCAAGCTAGGAAGGGAAAAGGATTTGGTCGAACCATATCCCAAACCTAATCGATGCTTGCACTAATTAAAGAGGAAATCAACACATCTCTATCCAATCCCACAAGTTCAATAGAACGAGACCATTCCTGTAGTCATGGGTGATGAAGAACCAGCCTACAAGATAGTACACGAAGTGGAAATCCTACTCACAACCAAAATGACATCCAGCATTTGCAAACCGAAAGAGGGAGGTAGATTTGTGCTTAAACAAAATATGGTCCAATTGTTGCACACAAGCGGGCAGTTTATAGGCTTGTCACATGAGGATCCACAGGTCCATCTTCAAAACTTCTTAGAGAGCAGTGACACATTCATTCTCGCACGAGTCTCTATAAATTACGTGAGCCTCACTCTTTTCTTATTCTCACTTTTAGGAGAATCAAAGAGTGATTAAAGGTAGAACTTTCAAATTCCATCACTACATGGGACGACCTCGCTAGAAAGCTCCTCGTTCAATTCTTTCCATACAGGAGACTGTAAGGCTGAGAAGTGAAATATTAATTTTTAAGAAAAAGCAGGAGGATAATTTATACCTAGCATGAGAAATATTCAAAGGCCTCCTCAGAGATTTCCCTTATCACCAATAATCAAATGATGTACTGGCCCACACTTTTATAGAGAGTCTTGATCCAAATACATAGATTTGGTTAGATTCAGTAGTGAGTGGTCAAGCACTGGAGAAGACTTATGATGAACCCTACACCGTTCTAAATTATATTGCACAAGGTAATCTTGACTGGCATGGTGATACATCCCAAGGTATGGTAAAAAAGCCCGCAGGTATGATTGAGATAGATAGTATTACTGCTTTGACTGCTCAATTGGCATCCTTTCAAAATCAAGTGATTGGGCAGCTTAGCAAGTTGAGCCTGTCACAGCCTCAAGCCTAGGTTAATGCAGTTTAGCAGGGATAGACGTGATGTGAGATTTGTGGTAGTAGTGGTCACTCTTCTTTGGCTGCATTTATTTTAAATTTTATGCCATTTGTCTTTTTATTATTTGTGTTCCAGTTTTTACCTTGTGGAATTTTTTTTAAAATGAGTGGTTTTATTATTTTGCAAGAAATTAAAGAGGTTAGGGTACAAATCATTAAAAAAATAAGATGGGGTGCAAATTACAAAAGAAGACACACATTAGGGTGTTAAACGCAATGGACTCGCCAAAATATGAACATAAGATGAGGTGCAAAGAATGAAATAGTCAGCAGTTGCATTATTAGCGTGTCACGGAGCTTAGGCTTCGCGATTTTAAAGTGGCACGGATGTTGATTTTTTTGGGTACAAATTGTCCTACATTATACATAGGACACTTAGCTTTAATTACCATTAATTTTGGAAGACTTGGGACTGGAAAATACAATGAGGAGGCTTTAAATAGGGTTTTTATTCTTCCCTTTTCCATTACTTTATTTGTGTATTAACTACATTAATTTTGTACTTGTGAATTAGATTATGAGTGGCTAAAAACACTCTTTCTAGGGTTGAGGCTACAACATGATTGTTTAATTATGATTTTCTAGTTTCTTTTATATGTTTAAAATGTCTTGTGATTGTTCTTGCGTTCTTACTTTACTATTCTAAAGAGTCATGAACTTTAGGATAAATTCAAGTCTCAAAATGAATTGATCATAGGAGTGGAGGGATGGAACGAATAATGTAGGAAGTGTGGATCATATCTTTAATTTATTAAATACTAATTATTAAAGGAAGATTTGCGGTTAGGATAGAGATATACCTAAATGCCACACTTCGTTAATGTAACAGGAAGATAACTTAGTGCATCCAAATTAAAGACTCATATCCCAGCTAAACGATGTATTTATGAGACTAATTTGGGTAGACGACTTAGAGAGTGACCATCCCCGAGTTATATTATCAACCTCATAAATTAATAATCATGATAAACACCAACACCAGCTAGAAATCATAGTTATGGATGAATGTGAAGTAGATGCTTCAACCTTGGAACTCTCCATATATTATTCACAATCCAAGTTTCATATCATTGTTATTTCTATTATTTAGTTTATAAAAACAAATCTCAAACTCTTCTTGGTTACAAACTACACTTGTTTGAATTAGATAGTAATACTTGAATTGGATCATATGCTAAACACAAAGTCCCTGTGGGATCAATATTCGGCTTGCAAGATCCACTTTATTACTTGAACGACCATGTACACTTGCGTGTGTAAAATTCGTAATAAGTTTTTGGCGTTGTTGCCAGGGACTTGAAAAATTAGCAACCTTCTAATTTTTAGTTGTACTATTTTGTTTGATAAGTGCTGACAATTGGTCTTAGCTAATGAATTTGTAGGTACAAATTTAAATCTAAAGCAAGATGGCAAAGAAAAAGGATTTGGTTGAACCATATCCCGAACCTAAGCGACGTTTGCACTAATTGAGGAGTGAAGCAGCACCTCTCTATCCAATCCCACAAGTTTAACAGGATGAGACCATTCCTGTAGTCATATGTGATGAACAACTAGCATGCAAGACAGTACGCGAAGTGGCAATCCCACTCGCAACCAATGTGACTGACCTCTAGTATCCAAAATTCGAAAGCAGGAGGCATATTTGAGCTTAAACCAAACATGGTGCAATTGTTGCACACAAGCGGGAAATTTACAAGCTTGTCACATGAGGATCCACAAGTCTATCTACTGAACTTCTTGGAGATCAGTGACACATTCATTCCCACAGGAGTCTCTACAGATTACGTGAGGCTCACTCTTTTCCTATTCTCACTTTTAGGAGAAGCAAAGAGGTGGTTGAAGGCAGAACCTTCAAATTCTATCACTACATAGGATGACCTAGCTAGGAAGTTCCCTATTCAATTCTTTCCATTCGGTAAGACTACAAGGATAAGAAGTGAAATATTGAGTTTTAAGCAGTAGCCTGAGGAGAATTTATACCAAGTGTGGGAAATATTCAAAGGCCTCTTCAGAGATTGCCCTCATAACCAATAATTGAATAATATACTGGCCCACACTTTTGTGGAGTGTCTTGACCCAAATACCAAGATTTTATTAGATTCAGCGGTGGGTGGTCAAGCATTGGGGAAGACTTATGATGAACTATACACTCTTATTAACTGTATTGTGTAAGGTAATCTTGATGGGCATGGTGACACATCCTGAGGTATGGTAAACAAGCCTACAGGTATGATTGAGGAAGATGGTATTACTGCTTTGGCTTCTCAATTGGCATCATTTTAAAATCAAGTGATTAGGTATCTTAGCAAGTTGAGCTTGTCATAGCCTCAAGCCCAGGTTAATGCAGTTCAGCAGGCACAAACATGGTGTGAGATTCGCGATAGTAGTGGTCACTCTACAGACTTATGTGGAGCAAATCCAGAGTGTGAATTTTGTGGGAAATGCACAAAAAGGGAATCAAAACTATGGTAATGCCTATAATTGTAACTGGCATAGTCAGCCCAACTACTTATGGGGAAATAATCAAGTCCAACCTTAGCAATTATAGCAGCAGCAAGGTATTCAAAACAACGCTCAGGATAACAATATAGAAGAGACTTTGAAAAAGATTTTGGCGAACCAAGAACAAATGGCTACAGAGATCAAAAATCAGCAATTGGCTCAAAAGAATTTAGAGACGCGGATGGGTCAGTTAGTTCAGGAACAAAACACAAAACCTCAAGGGGTATATCTGGTGATATAGAGAAAAATCCAAAGCAATTTATTACAATCACCTTGAGGAGTGTTAGATATTTGATTGATGCATTTCCAAATAATAATAATGAGGTACAAGCATAGCTGATCACACCTAAGCGAGCAAAAAAGCAAGTTGAAATCAAAGAAGCGGACAAAAAAAGGGAAGTTTGAGTACCCAAATGAAAAGTCAGTTGAGCAATCTCAAAAAAAAACCACCACCACCATTCCCTCAAAATCTTAAGAAATTCACAGAGGATGCTTGTTTTAAGAAGTTCTTTGACACATTTAGAGAACTTCACATTAACCTTCCTTTGTTAGATATTTTACAGGGAATGCCCAAGTATGCTAAGTACTTAAAGGATGTGGTGGTGACCAAAAGGAGGCTTGGTGATATTTAGACTGCAACACTTATTGAAGTGTGAAGTTCTATGTTTATGAGCAATATGCCCAAAAAGCTCAAGGACACTGGAAGTTTCACCCTCCTCATACAAATTGTTGAATGTGATACTATTCAAGCTTTGAGAGATTTAGGGGCAAGCATCAACTTGATGCCCTTTTCTATATTTAAGACATTGGGTTTGGAAAAGCCAAGGCCCTGTTCACCTAGGCTACAGATGGCAGACAGAACTAGAGTTGTCCCCTAAGGGATTATTAAGGATGTGCTCATTAAAGTTGGTAAATTCATTATTCCTGCTGACTTTATCATTTATAACTATGATATTAATGACAGGGTATCAATCATATTGGGACCTCCGTTCTTGTCTACACATGGATCTTTGATAGATGTTAGATATGGCACACTCAATTTGAGACTGAATGATGAAGAGATAGTCTTCAGAGTGTACAAAGAAATTAACACACCCTCACACTATGGGGATATATGCATGATTACTATTATGGAAGTGTATAAGTGTAGGGTGGTGAATAGCAATGTTCCAAGTACCACTTCAAATTCTCTCATGGAATTGTCTAATTTGATTAGTAAGCCTGAGCCTAGAAAGCTTGCATGTAATCCTACACTAGGTGAGAAAAATGGTAAAAGAGCAAATTTTGATGGTATTGTTGGTAGAGTAAAGAAGAGAAGAAAGTTGTGGTTGAGAGAGAAGAAAAGAATGAGAGACTATGGATGATAATTGCGACATAAGTCATGCCGCGACATTAAATCAGGCACTGCTTGGGAGGTAAACCACGGTGTAATAGAGTTAGTTAGTTATTTATTTTATAGGGGCACTATTGTTTTTGTTTTTGTTTGTTTGTTTTGCAGATAAGGGGAAGTCTGAGTACCTGAAATCTAAGCTAAGGAGCATGATAAAAGCATAAGTGTAGGATCCTTCGCACCCCATGATGGAATTCTGATAAAATAACATACTGTTAGCTAGGCCTAGAAGCCTCAGGAAGTATTTCTAACCCATGTTCTTATTTTGATTTATGCTTTGGGGACAAATTATGATTTTAAGTGTGGGGTGGGGAATCTTCCGATTTATGTTTAGGGTGAAGCGTGCTATAGGAGTATTTTGGTTATTTGCTTGTGTTGCTAAAAAAATTGCAAAGTACAAAAAGATTTTCTTTTAGTAGTTTTTAGTTTTATTTTTTTTGAAGCACACTTCACCCACCCCTCGGTTTTTCTTTTCATCTCTTTTTCGAGGGGGAGCCCTTTGAACCCAATATCCTTTTTGTTTTTAGGAGTAATTCTATAATTTTTGAGTCATAGTTCGGGACTTCTCTTGATGATGGATGGATGACGACCATCCTAAGGTAAAAATAGGACATTAGGAATAAATAGAGATGCTCTTGCTAGGTGCTACCCATGATTACATGATGCAAGTTGTTGTAAATTAAGAAGCATGCTGAAAATTGAATGACTATTTTTGAGACACCTAGGCTCACTTATTTGACTCTTGTGTGATTTTAGCTTAAATTTGAACTCTTGCAATTGCTTGGTTAAGAGTCTATAGGGATCCTTCTTGAGTTAAACATGTGCCATGTATGTTGAGGTTTTTTTTATATCCCATGCTTGCATATATTGATGTCTAGAAATTGCCGGTGTGTTTGCAAAATGAAATAAAGAATGTTGAGTTTAGGAGTTAGTATAGGCATTTCTTTGAATAGCCATATTTTATACCTCACTTAATTTGTCCACAATGTATGATCTTAGTTAGCCATGTTGAGCCTTTAGCCTATTCTTTGGTAGCCTTATAAGAATCTTATTCTCATTATTTCAATAGACCATTAATTTGATCCAAAACTCCTAAGCGCTTTAGTTGAAAAATAAAGGTGATAAGGAATGAAAATTGAATAAGGAAAGAGATAAGTTGGAACCCCCAAAGTAATAGCTATTGGTGCATTGAAAAGTTTATGTCGTATTGGTAGGGAGTACAGTAAAAAGAGATAAAGTGTTTTGAAAAGATAATCAAAAACTCCATACTAAAGATGTGTAAGCAAGTTTAAAGAGAGGGGCAAAACAAAGAGAAAAGTGGTGAAAATAGGGGATTGAAGAATGAGCTTAATGAAAAGTTTGGTGTATTAAAGTGCTTGGGAAAATTAGTCACTATTCTTCTCCAAAATAGTTCCTACCCATCTCTTAGCCTACATTATAATGCTTCAAGTCAAACTTGATCTTGAACTTTTATATTCTTATATTAGTGGAGTACTACACTAAGGGCAAGCTTACGGTTCATCTTATGTTACATGTGAATTCCATGTGAGAGTGAGCGTAATTTTTTTCTTACACCCACTCTTGGTAAAAATTATATATTTGGGAGTGAATGTGGGTAAATTTCTTATTGTGAGGGCACATGGTTGATGAAATATAGATGATGTATTTGATTTCTTGATTGAGTGACTTGCATGAGTTTACTAATATTGTAGATTCGGTTTTTAAGGCTGGGAGATTTCAAAGTAGTTGTTCATGAATTTTAAAATGTTGAAACAAGCATGCGTGATAAGAACTTGTCATCTATGTTAGTCATTGTAGTCTTAGCTTGAGTAAT
The DNA here is from genome assembly GCA_031232105.1 of Capsicum rhomboideum. NCBI lineage: Eukaryota > Viridiplantae > Streptophyta > Magnoliopsida > Solanales > Solanaceae > Capsicum > Capsicum rhomboideum. Next base: position 103,806,881 of record CP124715.1, read on the forward strand.
CTTGTTCAATTTGTGATGTTGAAGCTTTCCATGTAGCATGGGATATAAGAGAATTGTTCAAGGACGAATAAGGCTTTAAGTGTGGGGTGGTGATCTTGGGTGTATTTATACATCCAAGAGTCATATAGTATCCATATTATAGCTTGGTTTAAGAACTAATTTGATTATATTCTCATGCATTTTGATTAAAATGTATCCATGAACTAACGTATGTGATTAGTCATTTTTTTAGGTTAAAAGTGCATGTGAAGCGAGCTAATCTTGAATCGAAGCTCCAAATCTTGATGAAGGAAATTTAATGTCGGATCATGGGACATTGAACATACTAAAAATTGGTATATAGAGTCAAATCCGTACCACGAAATAGACGTGGAACATCCCAATCCATGGCATAGACTTGTGGATAATCAAAAAGGGAAAAGATGGAAGTAGAAGCTGTCAAACAATTGAAGTAAATCAATATTGCAATTAAAGGCAGCCAACAAAGGAATTTAAAGCTAAACAATTCAACCAAGCAGCTAAAAAGAAAAGTTAGGCAACAAGAACTACAAAGTTAGATGAAATTGAGAGTGAATTGGAATTGAAGAATTGCATTGAAAAAAGGACTTATTGGATGTGTACCAAAATATAAAGATAAGAGGAGGAGCAAAGAACGAAACAGTGAGCAACCGCATTATTAGTCACGTAACTTCTTCTCCACAATTTCAAGGTGATTTTAAAGTGGTACGGATGTTGGTTTATTTGGGTACAAATTGTCCTACACTATAAATAGGACACTTAGCTTTAATTCCCATTACTTTTGGATGACTTGGAACTAAAAAATACAAGAAGGAGGCTTTAAATAGGGTTTTTATTCTTCTCTTTTCCATTACATAATTTGTGTATGAACTACATCAATTTTGTAACTGTGAATTAGATTATGAGTGGCTAAAACCCTCTTTCTAGGGTTGGAGCTATAGCATGATTGTTTAATTATGGTTTTATAGTTTGGTTTATATGTTTATCATGTCTTGTGATTTTTCTGGAATTCTTGCTTTTCTTTTCTAAGGAGTCATGAACTTTAGGATAAATAAAAGTCTAAAAATGAATTGACCATAGGAGTGGAGGGATGGAATGAAGAACGTAGGGAGTTTTGATCATATCTTTAATTGATTACATACTAATTGTTAAAGAATGATTTGCAGTTAGGATAGATATATACCTAAATGGCCCACTTGGTTAATAATACGGGAAGATAACTTAGTGCATCCAAATTAGAGACTCACATCCTTTCTCAACGATGTAGTTGTTAGACTAATTTGGGTAGACGATTTAGAGGGTGACCATCCCCAAGTTATATTATCAACCTCGTAAGTCAATAATCACGATAAACACCAACACTGGTTAGAAACCATTTATATGCATGAATTAAAAGTAGATGCCTCAACCCTAGAACTCTCCATATATTGTTCACAATCCAAGTTTCATATCATTGTTATTTCTATTATTTAGTTTATAAAAATAAAACTCAAACTCTTCTTGGTTACAAACTGCACTTCTTTAACTTAGATAGTAATACTTGAATTGGATCATCTGCTAAACACCAAGTCCCCGTGGGATCGATATTTGGCTTGTAAGAGCCACTTTATTACTTGTATGACCATGTACACTTGCGTGTGCAAAATTCGCAACAAGTTTTTGGCAACGTTGCTGAGGACTTGAATAATTAGCAACTTTCTAATTTTTAGTTGTACTATTTTGTTTGATAAGTGCTGAAAACTTGGTCTTAGCTACTGAATTTGTAGGTACAAGTTTAAATCTTAAGCAAGATGGAAAGGGAAAAGGATTTAGTTAAACCACATCACAAACTTGAGCGATGCTTGCATCAATTCTCACAAGTTCAATAGGACAAGACAATTCCTGTAGTCATGGGTGAAGAACAACTAGCCCGCAGGATAGTAAGCAAAGTGGTAATCCCACACACAACCAATGTGACCTCCAATCTCCACAAACCGGAAGCAAGAGGCATATTTGAGCTTAAACAAAATATGGTGCAATTGTTACACACAAACAGGTAGTTTACAGGCTTGTCACATGAGGATCCACATGTCCATCTATACAACTTCTTAAAGATCAGTGATACATTCATTCCCACAGGAGTCTTCATAGATTACGTGAGGCTCACTCCTTTCCTATTCTCACTTTTGGGAGAAGCAAAGAGGTAGTTGAAAACAGAACCTTCAAATTTCATCACTACATGGGACTACCTCGCTAGGAAGTTCCTCATTTGATTCTTTCCATCTGGGAAGACTATAAGGATAAGAAGTGAAATATTGAGTTTTAAGCAGAAGCGTGAAGATAATTTATACCAAGCGCGGGAAATATTCAAAGGCGTCCTCGGAGATTTCCCTCATCACCAATAATCAAATAATGTACTAGCCCACACTTTTGTGTAGAGTCTTGACCTAAATACCAAGATTTTGTTAGATTTAGTGGTGGGTGGTCAAGCATTGAAGAAGACTTATGATGAAATCTACACTCTTCTCAACTGAATTGTGCAAAGTAATCCTGACTGGCATGGTGACACATCCCGAGGTATGGTAAAGAAGCCCATAAGTATGATTAAGGTAGATAGTATTACTGCTTTGGCTGCTCAATTGGCATCGTTTAACTATCAAGTGATTGGGCAGTTTAACAAGTTGAGTCTGTCGCAGCCTCAAGCCCAGGTTAATGCAGTTTAGCATGTACAGACTTGAAGAGATATTTGTGGTAGTAGTGGTATTGCTACAGATTTATGTGGAGAAAACCCAAAGTCTGTGAATTTTGAGAGAAATGCACAAAAAAGGAATCAAAATTATGGTAATGCCTACAATCATAACTGGCAGAGTCAGCCCAACTATTCGTGGGGCAATAATCAAGTCCAACTTCAGCAGTTTCAGTAGGAGCAAGGCATTTAAAATAACACTCAGGCTAGCAATATAGAAGAGACTTTGAAAAAGATTTTGGCAAACCAAGAACAAATGGCTACAAAGATCAAAAATTAGCAATTAGCTCAAAAGAATTAGAGGCATAGAAAGGTCAGTTAGCTCAGGCACAGAGCACAAGACCTCAAGGGGTTCTACCTAGTGAGATAAAACAAAATCCAAAGCAAGTTATGGCAATAACCTTGAAGAGTTGTAGATATTTTATTGATGCATCTCTAAAGAATAATAATAAGGTGCAAGCATATTTGATCATACCTAAGCAGATAGAAAAGAAAGTTGAAATCAACTAAGCTGACAAAAATTAGTTGACAAAAAGGGAAAGTCTAAGTATCCGAATGAAAAATTGGTTGAGCAATCTCAAAACACACAACCACTATCATTCCCTCAAAAGCACAAAAAAGCCACAGAGGATGCTTGGTTTATGAAGTTCTTTGATACATTCAGAGAACTTCACATTAACCTTTCTTTGTTAGATATTTTACAGGGAATGCCCAAGTATGCTAAGTACTTGAAGGATGTGGTGGCGAATAAAAGAAGGCTTGGTGATATTGAGACTGCTGCACTTATTAAAGAGTGTGATTCTATGGTTATGATCAAGATGTCCAAAAATCTCAAGGACCCTGGGATTTTCACCCTCTCCAGACAAATTGGTAAAGGAGATATTGTTTATACTTTAAGCAATTTAGGGGCAAGCATCAACTTAATGCCTCTTTATATGTTTAAAATATTGGGTTTGGGAAATATAAGGCCCTGTTCAGTGGTTCTATAAATGGCAGATAAAAGTACAGTGGTCCCTGAAGGGATCATTGAGGATGTGCTTATTATGGTTGGTAAATTCACTATTCCTGCTGACTTTATCATTCTTGATTATAATGCAGATGACAGGGTACCAATCATATTGGGACGTCCATTCTTGGCTACTGGTGGATATTTGATAGATGATAGAGAGGGCACATTCAAGATGAGACTAAATGATGAAGAGGTGGTCTTCAGTGTGTACAAAGCACTTAACACACCCTCACACTATAGAGATCTATGCATGATTATTGTTATGAAAGTTGATAAGTGTGGAGTGGTGAATAGCAATATTCCAAGTACCACTTTGGATTCTCTCATAGAATTGTCTAATTTAATCGGTAAGCCTGAACCTAGAAAGCTTGCATGTAATCCTACACAAGGTGAGAAAAATAGTAAAAGAGCAAATTTTGATGGTATTGTTAGTAGAGAAAAGAAGAAAAGAAAGTTGTGGTTGAGAGAGAATAAAAGGATGAGAGACTAATGATGATAGTTGCAACATAAGTCGTACCACAATGTTAAATCAGTCGTTGCTTGGGAGGCAACCCATGTTGTAATAGATTTAGTTAGTTATTTCTTTTATAGGGTCACCTTTGTTTTTGTTTTTGGTTGTTTGTTTTGCAGATGAGGGGAAGTCTGAGTACTCGAAACCTAAGCTAAGGAGCATGATGAAAGCATAAGTGGACCCCCTATGATGGAAATTTGAGAAAATGTCATGCTGCTAGCTAGGCCTAGAAGCCTCAGGAAGTATTTCTAACCCATGTTCTTATTTTGATTTATGCTTTGGGTACAAAGTATGATTTTAAGTGTGGGGTGGGGAATCTTTCGATTTATGTTTAGGGTGAAGCGTGTTATAGGAGTCTTTTGGTTATTTGCTTGTGTTTCTAACAAATTTTAAAAGTACAAAAAGATTTTCTTTTATTATTTATTAGTTTTATTTCTTTTAGGAGCACACTTCACCCATCCCTCGGTTTTTCTTTTTGGTTATTTTTTGAGGGGGAACCCTTTGAACCAAGTATCCTTTTTTGTTTTTAGGAGTAATTCTATAATTTTTGAGTCATAGTTAGGGACTTTCTCGATAAATGATGGATGAAGACTGTCTTGAGGGAAACATAGGACATTAGAAATATATAGAGATGATCTTTCTTGGTGCTACACATGATTACATGAGGCAAGTTGTTGTAAATTGAGAAGCACGATGAAAATTGAATAACTGTTTTTGAGACACCTAGACTCATTCATTTGAATTTTGTGTGATTTTAGCTTAAATTTGAATTCTTGTAATTTCTTGGTTGAGAGTTTATAAGGATCCTTCTTGACTTAAACATGTTCCATGAGTGATGAAATGTTTGTAATATTCCATGTGTGTTGAGGACGAACAAGGCTTTAAGTGTGGGTGGTGATCTTGGGTGTATTTATATGTCCAAGAGTCATTTAGTATCCATATTATAGCTTAGTTTGAGAACTAATTTGATTATTTTCTCATGTATTTTGATTCAAATGTGTCCATAAACTAACGTATGTGATTAGTCATTTTTGTAGGTTGAAAGTGTATGTAAAGTGAGCTAATCTTGAATCGAAGTTCCAATCTTAATGAGGGAAATTTAATGCCGAATCATGGGATATTGAATGTGCTAAAAATTGTTTTATGGAGTCAAATATGCACCACGGAAGAGACGTGGAACATCCAAATCCATGGCCCGGACTTGTGGATAATCAAAAAGGGAAAAAAGGAAATGGAAGCTGCCTGACAGTTGAAGTAAATCAATATTGCAATTAAAGGTAGCCAACAAAGGAATTTAAATCTTGAAAATTCAAGCAACCAGCTGAAAAGAAAAGTTAGGCAACAAGTACTACAAAGTTAGATGAAATTGAGAGTGCATTGCAATTGAAGAATTGCATTGAAAAAAGGACTTACTGGACACATGCCAAAATATGAAGACAAGAGGAGGAGCAAAGAACGAAACAGTGAGTAGTTGCGCTATTAGTTTGTCATGGATCTTCTTCTCCACAATTTTAAGATGCCACGGAGCTCAGGCTCCGTGATTTTAAAGTGGCACAGATGTTGGTTTTTTCGGGTACAAATTGTCCTTCACTATAAATAGGACACTTAGCTTTAATTCCCATTACTTTTGGACAACTTGGGACTGAAAAATACATGAAGAAGGCTTCAAATAGGTATTTTATTCTTCTCTTTTCCATTAATTAATTTGTGTATGAACTACATTAATTTTGTAATTGTGAATTTGATTATGAGTGGCTAAAACCCCTCTTTCTAGGGTTAAGTCTACAACATTATTGCTTAATTATGGTTTTATAGTTTGGTTTATATGTTTATCATGTCTTGTGATTGTTCTTGTATTCTTGCTTTACTAGTCTAAAGAGTCATAAACTTTAGGATAAATCCAAGTCTCAAAATGAATTGACCATAGGAGTGGAGGGACGGAACGAAGAACTTAGGGAGTGTGGATCATATCTTTAATTAATTAAATACTAATTGTTAAAGGATGATTTACGGTTAGGATAGGTATATACCTAAACGCCCCACTTGGTTAATAAAATGGGAAGATAACTTAGTGCATCCGAATTAGAGACTCACATCCCTCCTCAACGATGTAGTTGTGAGACTAATATGGGTAGACGACTTAGAGGGTGACCATCCCTGAGTTATATTATCAACATTGTAAATCAATAATCACGATAAACACCAATACTTGCTAAAAACCATAGTTATGCATGAATGTAAAGCAGATGCCTCAACCCTGGAACTTTTCATAGATTGTTCACAATCCAAGTTTAATATCGTTGTTATTTCAATTATTTAGTTTATAAGAACAAAACTCAAACTCTTCTTTGTTACAAACTGCACTTGTTTAAATTAGAGAGTAATACTTTAATTGGATCATCTTCTAAACACCAAGTCCTTATGGAATCGATATTCGGCTCGCAAGAGCCACTTTATTACTTCCACGACTACGTACACTTGCACGTACAAAAGTCACAATAATATCATCTATACGGGACCCCTAAATCCCCATTATTCACAATTATCATAAACTAGTACATAGCATATAAATACCTCCAAAATGAGTCAAGGAATATCTCAACTTGCCTTAAAAGAAGGTATGCAAAGCCAGATCAAATTTTAAAGAATTATATGGAAGCTTTTCCCTTTCAGATCACCTCTGAATAATCCTAATCTATACATAAATGATATCTACCATAGAAAAAAGGATCAACAATACCCATATCGCCATATTCGGAATCCAAGTCCAAAAACCCAATCTAAAAATCAACCCCAAGCACATAAAAGAAAAAAAAAATTTATTGTAAAAAATCACTATACCCATAGTCTCAGGATTCAAATCTAAAATTCCATCCAAAATGGAGTTGAAATCGAGTTAGAAACCGTTGAAATCTCAATTTTTCACTTTTCCAGGAAAATCTCAAAATCTCAAGTTTAAAAACCATGATTTGAAGTTTAAATAATAAACTAATTAGTGAGAAATGATAAAAACAAGCTTTGGAAACTCACTCAAGTTTCAAATCTTACAAACCCACTTGAAATCGCCTCACTCAGAGCTTCCAAGCTCTAAAAATTGTGAAAATGGGGTTTTAGATCAAAATTGGCTTTTTAAAAGGCTGCCAGGTAATTATTCTTTGCAATCGCTGCACTCACCCTCAATATCTCAAAAACTAGTATGACCCAAACAGAATCCACCATTCAATGATCTATGCAATCTCGGCTCCTATACCACATGAGCATGATGCCTCATGTCCCACCCCTTCACGATTGCGATAGTAGCCTCGTGATCACAATAAAAGGATGTAGCTGCACCAGTAAACAGTTGTTGATAGCAACTTTAAGGCAAAAATCTTCCCGAACAAACCTTTGGGATTTGTTTAGGAGCCCACGAAATAAACCAACCATGATACTAGGCTAATTTTGATATTCCAGACGCAACAAGATAGTTAGAATTTCAAACAGAGATTGTTATCATCAAATGTTGCCTGAAGTAAACCTTAGGCTTAAAATTCCAACTTCTGGACCAAACATTCAAAATCACACTGGAAGCCTCGTAACCCAAATCAACCATGTAACTTTCCCAAATTCGACATTATGAAGCTGATGGAACTAAAAGAATTCTGATGCGACGCTTGAATCTCTGAATGTTATCCAAAGTCAACTATATCAACTTAAAGACCTTCAAAAATCAAAAACACTTATAAACTCAACTGAACACCTTGGGAATTGTGTCAACCACTTCCACAACTCACAAATACCAAAATGCAACTACATAAAGGGGTAAAATGGTTAAAACATAGAAAAATCACAAAAAACACAATATGGGTCATTATAATTAGCCAAGCTAGGGATGATCCAAGTCAAAGAGAAAATATCTTCCATTATAAGTTCCTCATCAATGAAAATGTGTATATCTTGATTGTGGATGGTGGGAGTTGTGTAAATATGGCTAGCACCATCTTGATAAATTTCTTGGAACTTCTGACTATTAAACATTTTAGGCCCTACAAACTTCAATACCTAAGTGATTGTTTAAAGGTGAACAAGCAAGTGTGATCAAGTTTAAAGTGGGAGACTACAGTGATAAGGTATTATGTGATATGGTACCCATACAAGCTTAACACCTACTACTTGGAAGGATTTGGTAATATGATCACATGAAGAGGCATGATGGTAGAACTAATAGGTACTTGGTATTGTTAAATAATCATAGATATCTTCTCCAACACATGAAACCTTTACAAGTAGGGAAGGTCTACTAAAATATGAGGGAGTTTAAAAGGAGTGACAAAGGTAAGGGAGAAGGTTATAGTGAGGAAATTGTCGAGGATGATGAGGAAAAGAGGGAAGCTAAGTGAAAAAGCAAGGTGGTGTAACAACCCTCGTGGTGATTTTTAGTTTTTTCTATATTTTGATCATTTTTCCATTTTCATAGTTGATTTATAGCATTTATAAGTTGTAGGGATGGTTGGCACGGTCCCCAAAGCATTTGGGAGATATTTATACGAGTTTGTGGTTTTGAGCAGCTTGTAAAGTGAAATAGTTAACTTTGGTCAACATTCTATGATCTAAGCATCAGATGAGACATTCATCAGTGTCATTAGATAATGAATGTTGATTTTGTATTAGTAGGGTGGTTGGTTTGGATTTTGAGGATTTCAATTGGTATTAAGTTGCCTAGAGTTAATTTTGGGGGTAATTTATTGATAATGACCTCTATTGGAAACTTTGACTGCATCATTGAGTCTAGAATGTTGTTTCCAAGCTATTAGCATATTTGGTTTCTATTCAGGAGGTTCCGGATGAGTTTTGGATGAATTTTTGAACATTTTGGGTGCTTCGACCTTGTTTAAGTAAAATCTTTCTACCAAAAGGTTTGTTATTAGTTTTAAAGATCAAAAATTATTCTGAGATTTTTGAAATTTTGAGCACGAATTATAGGATTGATTTGAAAAGTTTGGTGTAATTTTGGTAAGTCGAGATCGAGTTTTTATTATTGAACGCAAATTTTCTGGTGCAGAAATAACTAATGCAGATTTTCTGAATAGTGTAGTTAAATTTCAGACTATGTTTATTTGGTATGTTGAGCATATTGGGAGTTCTAGATCTCAAAATTAAGTGATTCTCACGGCAGTCTTCTCGGTTTATCAAGGGGAAAGTATCTAATGCTTAGGTTGGTAATCTTCCATAATTTCTTCAACTGGTTTTCTTTCTTTATCCATGAATTTGTTGATAAAAAATTAAGGTTTTATCGATTCAGACTCGATTTTTGATGAAATTTCATGTTTAAGATTCTTATGTTATGGGTAAACTGATTTTCACAAAATATTTCTAAAATTTCTCGTTTTAAATTGTGTTTCATAATGGAGATTTGGGGTTTTATCGATAAAGTGAAAATGAGTATTTTGATGATTTCAAACCTGATTACTACTCAATTTTCCTAAGGTTTTCAGATTTAGAACCCTAAAAGAATGTTGAACATGATTCTTAAATAAAATTTTGATTTTATCTTTTATTCTCGGAGTCGATTTTTGAAGTAGTTTCAGACCCAGAACCAAAATGCATCAATATGGGTATCGTTCGATTCCTTTTGATTTGTAGATGTTATGTTTGATTAGATTGAATGTGTTGGGTGATGATTCATAGGAGTATAGCTTCCAATTGATGCTTTGGACTATATTTTGGCTTGCAGATATTCTTTATGGCAAGTTAAGATATACTTTGACTCTTTTCTGAGGTATTTATGTGTTGTATGCTTATTTGCTTGTGTTTTGTGAATCTCTTAGGGTTTTAGAATCCCACATAGATGAAATGGAGAGCATCTCCGTGGGTACCAGAGTCTATTAAGGGGTTGTAGTAATATAATAATTATCTTGTCTATTCTTGTTACTTGCAAATATGCTTAGGATAAATTGTAGATAGATGTCTTATTGATCTTGAGTAGACTTATAGTGAGTACATTAGGTAAGCGAATGAAGGTGAACTTTAGGGGTGTTGTTAACTAGTCTAGTGTCCCTCTTAGTAATTTCATATTAGAGTGGTATATTTTTTAGAAGGATGGAACTTAGTGTACGAAACAAGCTATGTTTTGGGGTAAGTTCACTATATTTGCATTATTTGGATTATTTACTATTTTTGTGTTGCCCATGTGAGGTCTTATGTGAATATTACTATTGACTTGAGAGATTATTGTTATGTTGATGCTTGTGCGGGGTCTTAACTTGACATTATAGGCCTTATTTATGCATTAATTTTCTTTATTATTGTTGTGATGCTTGTGTGGGGCTTGGATTGATATTATAGGCCTTATTTGAGCATTATTCACCCCTATCATTACTGTGATGCCCGAGAGAGGCGCTTGGATTGATATTATTGATGTCTTATATGACTATTTATTCTACTGGTGTCATGTGATGGCTTATATCATGAATTATTGACATATTGAGTTGATTTTTAGCTCATTTATACCTGTATTGAATTGATTATTACATTGTGTTTGTAAGTCTCCTCCATAAAATGAGTTTCTTTAATTATTGATCATACAATGAATAGCATTGACTCACCTTGACTAATTACCTACCTTGTTTATTGATATTTCTATGAATGTTGTGTTGGGTTACCCTGTCAGGATGAAGTGGTGTATTTACTAGTTATAGATTGATGGGAAATTAAGGTAGTTGGGGTGGTGGTACTCGCCATTACTTTGGATTAGGGTCAGTTATCGATGATGCTTGCTAAGTACACATGTTTCATACTAACCCTTATTTTTCTTTTATTTTTATTTTCTTCTGCATCCTATGCAGGTATTGGTTTGAGTAGTAGAGGTAGATTGTACTCCTCCAGTGTTAGCATTGCAAAGATCGAGGTGGTGGCTAACGAATCTCAAAGCTTACTCGGATCTCTCCTCTTTTATCTTATGTTTTACAATCATTTAAGATACTTGAGAATTTTTGATATTTTTTTGTATTAGAGGCTTGTACTATTGACAACCAGATCTGGGACATATCTTTGAATTATTACTTCATCTTTGACTATTTTAGGGTTTCTTCTTCTTCTTCTTTAGATTCTGATTTACTTTGATTATTAAGTTTGAGTTGGGATAGGCTTACCTGTACTGGAGGGTGTGATAGGTTCCATCACATAATTTATTTTGTATTATGACAAATTGGTATCAGAGCCCCAGGTTCATAGGTCTCATTAGTACAAGCCGAGTCTAATAAATTCTTGTGGATCGGTGCGAAGATGTATGTTATCTATCTTTGAGAGCCTATATGACTTTAGGATAAATCCATTAATTTATTTTGTGTCATGCTTTCATAGCTTAATATGACTCAAAAACTTCTCATTCACTCTCCCACATATGGTGAAGATGTGTTCTTCTTTGGTTAAAGGTTCAGAGCACATGTCTTTGGTACGAAGTAGGGGCAGAGGTCGAGGAAAAAGTTGGATTAGAATTTCTAGACTAGCTAGAGGTCAGGTTTGGATTGCCTCCTTAAGTTCTGGAGTTAATCTTGATAATAGGTCTATTGAGATAGAAGGGTTGAGCTCAATATAAACACCACCTATGATAATGTCCATATCTATGCTTGAGAATTATTTGGTACGGGTATTGGGTTTCCTCAAGAGGATGACTCCTACTTTTATTTGGCATTCTACTTTGGGGCTTCATACTCCAGAGGAAAAATTGACTACAAATTCTCCTATTGTTGATAGGTATGAAGGTTTGGTTAGTTTTCATGAGAGTCTACACAAGTTGGGCTTGGTAGGCTCTAATAGGGTTGATTTTACTGCCGTTCAGTTATTTGAACTAACCAAACAATGGTGGGGGACTGTGGTTGAGGATAGGCTAGTTGGGTCATCTTTACTCTTTTGGGATCGGTTCACTCTGGTTTTTCTAAGGGAGTTGTGTGGATGCCTGAGGAGCATGTGGATAAAAGACCACGTAGACTTGATAGTGGTAGCGACATGTATGGTTTCAGTACACTTTGATCTGTCTTTATAGTGTTTGATTGTGGTTCTACATTCTCCTATGTACTTATTTATTCTGCAGTGGGTCTTGATATGAATCTTGAGTTTCTTGTCGTGTCTATTCATTTTACTACCCCAGTAAGTGATTCTTTAGTAGTGGATCGGGTGTGCCGATCCAATATTGTGACTCATTTAGTGTATGTAACTGTGCTAGATTTGATTCCTTGAGTATTGTAGAGTTTGGTATGTTTGGGGTATGATCTTCTCGATTATTATGTTATGGAATAGTGGTGTATGGATTGTAGGTTTTTGGTATATTCAAATTGTGGGTTGCCTAGTGATACTTTTCTATTTGAGTAAGAAGACCTTGTGATGGATTAGACTTGTGATGTGACTAACTTGAAAGGAGTGCAGGTAAAGGGTACTAGCTGGATAAGGAAAGATTTTCAGGCATTCATTCCTTGTGATTTGTTACTTCCTTAGTGATTAGCTTTGCTTGCGTGGAAAGAATTATGGTGTTGAAAAACTTCTCGATTAGACTTGAAGGGATTTAGCTTATAAGGATTCTTGCTTCTGATTTGGAAGGACTTTTTTGAAACAGAAAGACATCTTGTTTGTAGCATTTATTACTTTTGAAGTTAAATGGCTTAATAAAATATTTTGATCTTGAGTTTGATTTAGAGTGTACATTATTATTCCATGATTCTTGTGTTAAATAATACGGAATAGGAATTGAGTTAAGAAAAAGATAAGGAACTTGTCCATAAGGAATATGATATATTCAGAATTTAGCCATGGGTTCGAGTTGGAAATTCAAAGTCCTAATAGTATGGTTCATCAGTGACTTATGAGGAGTGTAACAGTGACTTTCCTGGGATTTGATTTGTGATTTGGGCATCCATCAGTGAGCTATAGTGATTGTTGTACTTCTTCTCTGGATTGAGCATGAGGATATGACTAATTGATTAGTGATCAAGGTGTACTAAGTGTGACTTTTGAGGTTTTGTGTGGCCTTGATATCAATTTCTACCTTAGTTATTTCAGCTTAAGGATGTAGTGTTGGCTGATTCTACAGATATGGTATCAGCCTTTAGTCAGTTGATTCAGTATTGTGGAGAGTTGTAATGTGGTTCCATGGGTCCCTTGGTATTTTGTTAGTACAGGGATGATATTGGTTTTGTGGTACAATTAGTGCCTTGTGGTGTCCTTGATAGCTTCTGATTAGCCGGGAATGTTCAAAACTTTTATTGTCATTAACTCAGTTTTTGGGTATAGATGAAATTCAAAAATAAAGGAGCTCGATTTCAGTGAGAATTTTAGCTTCAGACGCTAGAGTTGTGAGTGTGAAGAATTTTGGGTTACTATAGTGAGACCGGTAATTCTATAGATGCAACTCTATTTGAGAGGGCTTGCATGAGGTCTACGGTGATATTTTTGGTTGCTTGTCAATTTTTGGTACCTTCCTTATCTTTACGTTTGAGGATGAACGTGTATTTTAGTGGTGGATAATGTAACAACTCACGCGGTGATTTTTAGTTTTTTATGCGTTTTGATCATTTTTCCCTTTTCCTTTATTGTTTTATGGCATTTATGAGTTGTAGGGATGGTTGGTACGGTCCCCAAAGTATTCAGGAAAGATTTATGTGAGTTTGTGGTTTTGAGCAACCTTTAAAGTGGTATAGTTGACTTTGGTCAACATTTTGTGATCTGAGCATCGCATAAGCATTTCGTCAGTTCCATTAGATTTGAAATATCGATTTTGGATTAGTAGCGTGGTTGGTTTGGATTTTGAAGCTTTTGGTTTGATTTTGAGTCTTTCAACGAGAAGTTGGTTTTAAGTTGCCTAGAGTTGGTTTAGGGGTAATTTATTGGTAACGACCTCTATTGGAAATTCTGACTGTACCGTTGAGTATAGAATGCCATTTTCGAGCTATTAGCATATCTGATTTGTATTCAGGAGTTTTGAATGAGTTTTTAAATATTTTGGGTGCTTTGGCCTTGTTTATGTAAAATTTACCGACAAAAAGGTTTGTTAATAGTTTTAAAGATCAAAAAATTATTCTGAAATTTTGAGCATGAATTATAGGATTGATTTGAAAAGTTTGTTGTAATTTCGATAAGTCGAAATTGAGTTTTTATTGTGGAACATGAAATAATTTTTTAACGAGCAAAAATAATATTTGACTGGGCAAACATGCATGAAATTGAGTTCTGACTAAACTAGTATGTTTGTATGAGGAATTTATGGCCTGTTTAGTGAGAATTAATGTTGCTGGTGTGAAAAATCTGATGCATAAATAGTTGGTGCAGATTTTCTGAACAATGTAATTAAATTTTAGATTGTGTTTATTTGGTATTTTGAGCATATAGGGAGTTCTAGGGTTCAAAATTAAGTGATTCTTGCAGCATTCTTCTTCGTTTATCAAGGAAGAAAGTATCTAATGCTTAGATTGGTATTCTTCCATAATTTCTTCAGCTGGTTTTCTTTCTTTATCCGTGAATTTATTGAAGAAAAAATGGGGTTTTATTGATTTGGACTTGATTTTTTATAAAATTTCATATTTAGGATCCTTATGTTATGGATAAACTGATTTTGACAAAAGATTTCAATAAAATTTAGTTTTAAATCGCGTTTGATAATGGAGATTTGGGGTTTTATCGGCAAAGTAAAAAATGAGTATTTTGATGATTTCAAACTCAATTTTCCTTGGATTTTCAAATATATAACCCTAAAAGTATGGGGAACATTATTCTGAAATAAAATTTGAATTTACCCTTTTATTCTTGAAGTCGATTTTCGAAGTGATTTTAGTCTTGGAACTAAATGCATCGATATGGGTATCGTTGGACTCCTTTTGACTTGTAGATGTCATATTTGGTTAGATTGGATGTGTTTGGTAATGATTCGTAGGAAAAGAGCTTTCGATTGATGCTTTAGACTCTGTTTTGGCTTGCGGATCTTCTTTAAGGCAAGTTGAGATGTACTTTAACTCTTTTATGAGGTGTTTATGTGTTGTATGCTTATTTTCTTGCGTTTTGTGAAACGCTCAGGGCTTGGTGTCCTACTAGATCAAATGACGAGCATCTCCGCAGGTACCAGAGTCTATTGAGGGGTTGTAGTAATATAATTGTTATCTTGTTTATTCTCGATACTTGCGAATATGTTTAGGGAAAATTGTAGATAAATGCCTTATTAGTATCTTGAGTAGACTTAGAGTGAGTATTTATTCAGGAGTTTGACTATGTAAGTGGCTTTTGATGGATAACTTGGGATTTAAGTGACCTTTTAAAATATAATTGGATTTGCAGTAGTTGATGTAAATAATGGGGTTTAGCAATCTCTTAAGATATAATAGATGTTAGAGTAGATTCAAAGTTGAGAAAGTAATCTTGGCTTAGACATTAGGTAAGTGAATGAAGGTGAACTTTGGGGGTGTTGTTAACTAGTCTAGCATCTCTCTAAGTAATTTAGTATCAGAATGGTATATTTCTTAGAAAGATGGAACTTAGTGTATGTAACAAGCTAGGTTTTGGGGTAAGTTCACTATATTTTCGTTATTTGGATTATTTACTATTATCATGATGCCTGTGGGGGGGCTTATGTGATATTACTGTATACTTGAGAGATTATTTTAATGTGATGCCCGTGTGGGGGCATGACTTGACATTATAGGTCTTAGTTATGTATTAATTGCCTTTATTATTATTGTGATGCTCGTGTGGGGACTTGAATTGATATTATAAGCCTTATTTGAGCATTATTCGCCTTATCATTATCGTGATTCCTGAAAGAGGGGCTTGGGTTGATATTATTAATGTCTTACATGACTATTTATTCCAGTGGTGCCATGCGATGGATTATATCATGATTTATTGACATACTGAGTTGTTTTTTAGCTCATTTATACCTGTGTTGAGTTGATTGTTATCTTCATACTGAATGGTTGTGAGCTTTACATCCTCATTTCATCCATACATATTCATGGGACCGGTACCATTGAGAAACACTGATTTGAAAGAAAATGAAATACTTTACAAAACCTTTGATCGAAGGATGTACCGGGAAGGTGATTGAGATATGAGATACACTAATTATAAAAGAAAATGAACACTTTACAAAACCCTTGACCAAGGGATGTGGTGTTAAGGTAATTGAGATTGTGAAAGTATATTGATTGTGAACCCCCCATAGGTCATATCCTGGGAGCTTTATCTCGGAAGGTGTATAGGAGTCCATGCGATGGCCGCCATGTGATGGATTATATAATTATCATCCCATCATCATCACTACATTATATTGTATCAATTGCATTGCATTGTATTACTTGGTATGAGTTGATCCTTGCGATTGACATTTACTTTTGTATTGTATTACCGTGAGTGAACCTTGTTTGTGATATTGTGTATTCTACATTCATTTCACTGTATTACATCATATTGTACCATCTCTTGGGTGATTTGGAAT
The DNA here is from genome assembly GCA_031232105.1 of Capsicum rhomboideum. Taxonomy (NCBI): domain Eukaryota; kingdom Viridiplantae; phylum Streptophyta; class Magnoliopsida; order Solanales; family Solanaceae; genus Capsicum; species Capsicum rhomboideum. The sequence goes on from CP124715.1 coordinate 103,823,598, forward strand.
TTGAGATGCTATGAGACATGGGGTATGGCTATAGCTTGATTAGAAAGACTATTGTGTCACACCTACCAGTCGCATGATATACCCATATATATACACTCTCACTATCTTATCCCAGATTATTGGTTGAACATAATGATTACATAATACACTATGTTAGTGAGTCTCCCTCTTAAAATCACTTTCTTTAATTGTTGATCATAAAATAAATAGTGTTGACTCACCTAGACTAATTGCCTACCTTGTTTATTGATATTCCTATGACTGTTGTGATGGGTTACCCTGTTAGGATGAAGAGGTGTATCTTCTGGTTATATATTGATGGGGAAATTAAGATATTTGAGTTGGTGGTTCTCGCCATCACTTTAAATTATGATCGATTATCGACGATGCTTGCTGAGTATACGTGTTTTGTACTCACCCTTACTTTTATTTCCTTTTTCTTTTCTTCTACACCCCATGCAGATATTGGTTAGAGTAGCAGAGGTATATTGTGCTCCTCCAGTGTTGGCGATTGCAGATATCAAGGTAGTGACTGATGGATCCCGGAGCTTACCCGGATCTCTGCTCTTTTAACTTGTGTTTTACCGCATTTAAGATACTTTAGACTTTTTTATATTATTTTGTATTAGAGGCTTGTACTAGTGACAACCAGACCTGGGACGTATCTTTGAATTATTACTTCATATTTAAATATTTTGGGGATTCTTTTTCTGCTGCTGCTGCTTCTGATTTACTTTGATTATTGAGTTTGGGTTAGGATAGGCTTACCTATACCGGAAGGTGTGACAAGTGCTATCACGTACTCTATTTTGAGACGTGATAAGTGGCCCTCTTATAGAGTTATAAGAAGATTAAGGAGGAGGTTTAGGAACAAAGGTCGACAATCCTTATAATACATAGGGATCATTCTTTACATACTAATAAACTAACCTCTACTTTACCTAGCTCTATGACTTATATTTTGCATAACTATATAAATGTGCTTTCCTAGGAACTCTCACAGGGATTGCCACTCCTTCAGAGAATTTAGCATCAAATTGATTCATTTCATGGTCCCAAATGCCAAACAAGGTCGCTTACCGAAGCAACCCAGAGTATACAAAATAACTTTAAATGAAGGTTGAAGAACTCCTAGTCAAAGGAGTTATGAAAGAAAGCATAACCCTATATGTAGTGCCGATCATCTTGGTTCCAATGAAGGATGGATATGGATAATGTGCATTGATTGCCAAGCCATCAATAAGATAATGTTAAAGTATCGTTATCTCATACCTCATTTAGATGATATGCTTGATGAGTGAGTGGTTCTTGCATCTTTTCTAAAACTGAACTTAGGAATGAGTAACATCAAATTTGTATAAAACCTGGTGATAAGTAGAAAAACACATTTAATACCAAGTTTGGTCTATATGAAATTGTCACGACCCAAACGGTCATGATTGGCACCCACCTTATCCTATGGTGGGAGAACCATACTAATCTCACCCTTACACACTTAAATGTTACTCTCTCATACAAATCTCCATGTATTAAGTCTATTCAAAAGAATTTCATTTAAATAACATCTTAGTCAACAATGTCGTTATCCATAAAATCGAATAGAGTGCAAAAACCTCTATTTGTTTTAATCCCCAAGACCTGAAGTCACCGTACAAGAACATCTAAAAAGAACAATTGAGTCTAAACCTAATACGAATAGCCAAAAACAAAAACAAAGAATAAATTTTCTTAGTCCCGGATCAAAGGACATAACATCATAGAAGATCTGAAGGTTGCCCGAACATGGTGCTCACCCTTGAAATTAGGACTGGATCACTATCTAGAGTTGAGGTCACGTGTCAAACACTAAAATATGTTCTGCACTCAACAAAAATAAAAGTACAGGTAGTATCAGTACATCAACAAGTACTGGTAAGCATCATAGGTCGACTAACTTAACAATGTACAAGTAAGCAAGTCAACAAGTATAAAAGCGGTCATAACAAGATTCATAATCAATGATATCAGTCAAATAACATATCATGAATCATCATATAATTACACTCACAAGTTCACTTTTACAGGCTTTTACACTTATTCAATTTCATCAACCCTTCATCATCACATTTATTTATGAAATAGCACTCAATTCATGAAAATAAGTGCATGTATGCAAGATGTGCGCATCATCTCTTACCCTTTTCATCCTCCACAACACATTATAACATACCAGCGTAATACCAGACCCATTATCATATCATATTATAATGGTATGGAACCCGGCCCATTATCATAACATATCATATTATACTGACATGGTACCCGACCCCTTACCTCAACACCTTATTAAAATGCAATGCAGTCATCAAATCACAAACCATTCTAAAATGCAATCATAACTGTTCAAATCACAAACAAACACAAAGCCAAGAAAGTCTAAGTGTTACACAAAACCATAACCCACCTCAACTCATTTTCTCAAAGTCACCTTTAACTCACAATTTTCCATTTTCGCTCTCATTCAATTCATTCTTGATCAACACAACCACAAGAGCATACACATACATGAATAATCCACCCTTTTTTCACCACTAGGGATTAAAATCACTGATTTTAGTGATAATTTTACCCTATTTAATCATCTTAGTGTTTGACGTATCATTTTAACTTCATTAACACTACTTGAATTAAGATAAAATTCAAAATTCTAGCCCCATTAATGTTTTATAATATCCTAGGATCATTACATACCAAATTTATAAGCAATCCCATCATTTTTCATCAATTTCCATAAACTAGGGTTTAACCCCAAAACACACTATTAATCCATTTTCTAGTGATTTTCTAAGGTTAAATGAAGTGAATTCAAGTCTAGAACATTATTACTTACCTCCAAAGATGAACAACCTTGAAATTTCTATGAAATCACCTATCTCCAATTCCTTATAGTGTTTTTTTGAAAAGTGGGAAATGAAAATATTTTTTGTGTTTTAAAAACTGACATTTTACTATGTGTTACCGCTGTAGCGGTTCACGCCCATTTAACTAGAGGTCACCTCTGCGGTTTCCCTGACTGCAGTCGCGGTACCGCTGTAGTGGTTAATTTTTTTACTGCAATGGTTTGAGGTAAAAACTCGAGACCCCTTCTCAGTTTTCCACATTTTAGAACACACACTACGAATCTTGGCAATGCGAACAACCACTCCACGGTAAACACTATAATAGGAGTTCTATAACTTTATTTCAGTTGTCAGAAGTTGTTCTGACTTCCAATACTCATTGGCTATCCAACCATTATATCAAACCCAGCAATTACTAATCATATCAATACCATATTTCATTCAACTACCACACTCAAATTTAAGCCAAAACTAGACTAGCCCTGAATTTCTCAAATTTTAACTAAAGGGGGTCTAGGTGCAACTTTTACCTCCTAATTTACTGTAAAGACATTTTGGGTCGTTACATTAGATACTAATTTACCACTCGTTCTTCCCTGAACAACAACTAGCCTAAAAATATAACAATTGGAATAGGATGTACCTGAATCAATGAACAAGTGTGGATACCCCTTATGCATGTCCACTTTTGTCGCCTAGGTAGATTCCTAAATGGTATTGTTCCTCCGTTAAACCTTCACACAAGGAATAACTCATGTACTCAACTCACATCTTTATCTAAAATAGCAATTGGTTCCTCTTCATAGGATAGTTTCTTATCTAACACTTTTGGGTTTCAACGGATAATGTATCCAGCATCTCCATGATATTTCTTTAGCACAAATACATGGAATATGGGGTAAACCCCAGACATACTAGAGGGTAAGTCCACCATGTATGCTACCGACCTTACTTTCTTAAATACCTGAAAAGGCCCTATGTACCTTAGGCTCAACTTTCCCTTCTTGCCAAATCGCATCACACCCTTCATGGGTGACACCTTCAAGAGTACCTTCTCCTTCTTCTTAAACTTTATGTATCTTACCTTTTTATCTGCATACTTGATGTGTCATGATCACATGACACTTTCGACGCTTAAAACAAAGAAAATATATAGTAACTTGGGTATATCTTATGGGTATGATGTGTTTTCTGTCCTACTTTGCAGGGAAATAGGTTATGGATGCAAAATGGAGATAAAGTAAAGAAGAATTCATAAGAATGGAGAAATTGAAGATGAAAGAGTCAAGGTGTAACCCCAGGGATGAATCACATCAGAGACTTACATCCCATAGGTACACTCATGTAACGTGAGATGGTACCGTGGATCAACTTCAGATAGGTGGAATTACAACCTGCTTCCCACGACAGGAACCCACGTGATGTGACTCAACTCATGTGATGTAAGTGGGTGTCGTGAATAGACTTCAGAGATTGTGTAGTGCTGCCTAATTCTCATGACAGGGACCTATGTGACGTGTCTTGGTTCCACGATACCAAGCCAAGATACCGTGGAAAATTGCCGACTTTACTCTCCTATTTTGTTTGGGACGGGATTCATCTTGTATCTATAAATACCCATGTATTGTCCTATGTGTAGGAGTTAGTCAGTACATTATTTTGAAATAGTTTTGTCATTATTTTGAGTTCAGAAATACATTATTGATTTTGTAATCTTGGAACACCGATTCTAGGGTTTTATTCATAGTTGAGATTTTAGAGTTTCTTCCTTATTGTGAGTTTACAATTATGTATTCATCCTCGAATTCTTATTGTGCTCTTGCAAACATGAGTAGATAAACTCATCAACTAGGGTTGTGTGAACTATGAGGAATTAATGAAATGTGTTACGTGCAAAGAAATTCTAAATCGTTGTGAATGCATGTATTGTTATTTCCTTCGTTGTGATTAATCTTCTAACAGTTGCAAACGTTAGAAACTCGCCTGTATTCTAGACTTACTCGCGAGAGAGGTAGATATTGGGAAAAGGAAATACCAACAGAGATTTGAAGCTATCAACCTTCATCTAATAACTTGAGCCTTAGCAGGAATAGTTATCTGAGATCCAGGACAAGGGTTAGTAGTGCGACACTCAGATACCGAGAGGAGAAGAGTGAAATTTGTCTAACCAAGGTCGAGAGACATTTAGATGAACATATCTTATTAGATTTTGCATGCAACTTAGCGGGACAATTATGTCAGCACAAGTAACCAGAGGAGTTAAGGAATCATTGGGGATCACAGTCCTAGTGTATTTCTCATATTGTTTACAAAACCTCTATAATCAGAAATCATTACTGTTATTACTTACTTACAAAAAAACCCCAGTTTTACTTACTTATCAGTTACTCAGACTAGCATTCTACATAACTTTGACCTAATCCCTGTGGGATCGACCCCAACCTAGTTGGGTTCTATATTTGATACAGCGACCGCATTATACTTCATTGAGAGGTGTAATTTGTGCGACATCAAATTTTGGCGCCATTGTCGGGTAATACGGTTACAGAGTTGATTAATATTGGTTAAAGTTGATTGGTATTATTTTTCTATACTTCTAAGGGTACACGCCTGTGTATTCCCAATACTAGGAGTCAAGGCAATCCCCTGATTCCGCTTGATCTTGAAATAGAAAGGACTCTGAGAGCAAATCGAAGAATGGTGAATATCGATGAAGTTCAAGATCCTACTGCCTTGGGAGACATTCATAATCAACCAATTCAACCAGTTGGTCATGAAATAGCAGATCAAACTACGGCTCGATTAACATGAGAAGAGCAAGCTAGACAAGCTACTTTTAGGCAAGTAGAGAGAGATAATCGAGCTATGCAAGAGGTAACCCAGCGACTGGCTGAGGCTGAAGAGAGACAAAGAAGACTGAGAGCTTACCAACCACTTCAAAGACCTCATGTGCTAGTTTATGATGATCCTGAGGAAGAAGATGTGGCTTATTTCGAGCCAATAGAGACTGGTGCCATTATTCCACCAGAGTTACCTCAGGGCACTAAGTTTGACATTACCAGTGCCATGATTCACCTGCTAAGTGTTCGTCGGTCTTCCTACTGATAATCCAAACATGCACGTGATGAATTTTGTGGGGGGTCTGCACTTCATATAATTTGCCTGGAGTTGACCAAGAGGCTATTCGATTGAGATTGTTTCCATTCTCTCTAACAGGAGAGACAACTTTGTGGTTGGCAGAATTACCACGAGGTTCCATTACTACTCGGCAAGAATTAAGAAATCAATTTCTAGAAAGATTTTTTCCACCTTCTAAGATGCTACAGTTGAAGGATGAAATTTACAACTTCAGACAACTACATTCTAAAGCACTTTACGAGACATGGCTAAGGTTAAAGAAGAAGCTACAGAATGTGCCAAATCATAGGATGAGTGGTAGGAATTTACTTGAAATCTTCTACAGAGCTTTAAATGCCAACACGAAGGTGGTAGCAGATACTATCACTGGTGGAGCATTCATGAGTCTGAGATGGGAACGAGCTTCGGAGATATTAGATTGTATCACTAAGACCAACCGAGGCTGGCATACTTGGAAGGCAGAAACGCCTGTTGGCACATATGCTATTGGAGTCTCAGCAGCACAACGGGCTTTGGACAAATCTGTAGCTCAAGAGGTCGCTCAGCTGAGGACAGAAATTGGTTTATTAGCTAAACAAATAGCGGCCAAAGATGTTGTAAAGGTGCATGTTGTAGGTGCACAAGGTAAAACGCCTAGACATGACGATTATGATTATGATGAAGAGGCTAAGTATTTAGATTGAGAAGTGGCAAGTCTTTGATCCAAGGTCCAAGGGTCTAACCAAGACTCCTTGAACTCGAGGCAAGGGAATCAAGGTCGGAACTACTATGGAGACAGTTACAACAAGTCGGGATATAGAGATAGAGAACGAGATCGTGAAGGTGATTGGAGGAGGAAGGATGATTATAAAGAGAAGAGTGGCATATATGTTCCACCAAGAAATCGCGATGTTGACTCTAGAAATTCAAAAATGGAATCCCTTCTCAATAAACTGGTGAAAGGGTCAAAGAGTCAAGAACAGTGCTTGAAGGAGATTAGGTCAGACATCTTGGGAATAAGTCAGAAAGTAGAATCCCATTCGACTACTATTAAACAGTTGGAGCAGCAATTCGGGCATCTATCGGTGGCATTGAACCAACATTAGCCAGGTACCCTTATAACCAATACCATCCAGAATCCAAATAATGATAGTCACTGTCTGGCCATTACTACTAGAAGCAGGAAATGCACAACAGATCCATCTATACTTGTGGATAGTAGTAAGACCAATAAGCAGATGATAGTTAATGTAGAAACTGAGATAGAGCCAGATAATTCAAAGGTCAAAATAGTTCCAAATCCTCGTGATACTGGCAAAAAGGAAAAATCTAAAAAGAGAAAGGAAAAAGAGATCCCACAAATGCTAAAAACTATCCCACGACCTCCTCCTCCCTTTCCTCAAAGATTGAAAAAGAAGGCTGAGGAAGGCAAATATCAAAGGTTTATTACAATGTTGAAAGAGCTATCGATAACATACCTCTTGTTGAGGCATTGGAGCAAATGCCAGGTTATACGAAGTTCATGAAATATTTGGTGACAAAGAAGAGAACTGTCAGTTTTGACTCGGCATATAACTTATATCATTATAGTGCAGTTGTTTCGCGTTCCCTAGCTGAAAATAAGGAGGATCCAGGAGCTTTCACAATTCCTTGTACTATCGGATCTTACAACTCTGCTAAAGTACTTTATGATTTGGGTGCTAGCATTAACTTAATGTCGTTAGCCGTTTTCAAGCAGTTGGGGTTGGGAGCACCAAAACCAACCTCTATGAGACTTCTCATGGCGGATAGGACTGTGAAAAATTTGGTGGGCATTTTGTATGATGTTTTGGTAAAAGTTACATCTTTCATATTTCCAGCTGACTTTGTGATCCTTGATTATGAAGTTGATTTCTAGATTCCCATCATATTGGGAAGACCATTTCTTACCACTGGTCATGCATTGGTCGACATGGAAACAGGGCAGATAAAATTTAGGTTAAATGATGAACAAGTCACTTTTAATGTTTGTCGTTCCATGAAGCAACCAAAAGATATGCGGGTGATTTCGATAATAAATGCGGTTGAGAATAGTGATATTGTCGTGGATCTTGAAGAAAGGTTGGGGGTAAAAGCTCTCGTGGCTGTGATTATGAATTTTGATAGCAACGGTATTGAGGAATACGATGAGATGGTTGGTGCACTCACTGGTAAGGAAACATACACTTATGCTCCAAAGAAACTTGGTCTCGATTTGAAGAATAGGGTGACCCCACCAGCTCATCCTTCTATTGAGGAGCCTCCAGTTTTAGAGCTTAAGGCTCCGGCTCACCTTCGCTACACATTTTTGGGAGCCAACAACAGCTTGCGTGTGATTATTTCTTCTAAATTGGTAGAGTGGCAAGTAGAGGCTCTGGTTTCGGTATTAAGAAGATTTAAGAGGGCCATTGGTTGGTCCATTACTTATATTATAGGAATTCCACACGGTATTTGCACTCACAAAATTCAACTTAATACTGAGTACATACCAAGTATTGAACACCAACGTCGTCTAAACCCACCGATGCAAGAGGTTGTGAAGAAAGAGATCATCCAGCGGTTAGATGCAGGAGTGGTTTACCCCATCGCTGATAGCAAGTGGGTGAACCCAGTTCAATGTGTACCAAAGAAGAGAGGAATCACTGTGGTTCCAAATGACAAAAATGAATTAATCCCAATGAGGTCGGTTACTGGATGGAGAGTTTGCATGGATTACCGAAAGCTGAATTCTTGGGCAGAAAAAGATCACTTTCCTATGCCCTTCATGGATCAGATGTTAGACCGTCTTGCTGGTAGATGATGCTATTGTTTTCTCGATGGCTATTCGGGGTATAATCAGATTTTCATTGCTCTCGAAGACCAAGAGAAGACCACTTTCACTTGTCCATATGGGACATTCGCATTTCAAAGGATGCCCTTCGATTTATGTAATGCACCGGCCACTTTCCAATGTTGCATGATGTTTATTTTTTTCGACATGGTGGAAGACACTATTGAGGTTTTAATGGATGATTTTTATGTTGTGGGAGACTCATTTGATGATTGCTTGGCACACCTTGCTAATGTGCTGCAAAGATGCGAGGAGTGCAACTTAGTGCTAAATTGGGAAAAATGCCACTTTATGGTCAACAAGGGTATCGTATTGGGGCATCAGATTTTAAAGAAAGGTATTGAAGTTGATAATGCAAAGATTGAGGTGATTGAAAAGTTACCTCCACCGATCTCCGTAAAAGGAATTTAAAGTTTCTTGGGACATGCAGGATTTTATAGGAGATTTATCAAAGACTTCTTGAAAATTGCTAACCCGTTATGCAAACTTTTAGAGAAGGACGTGAAGTTTGTATTCGATGAGGCATGTCTAAAAGCATTTGAGTGTCTGAAAGAGAGGTTGGTTTTAGCCCATATCATTGTGTCACCAGATTGGACGATGCCTTTTGAGGTTATGTGTGACGCTAGCGAGGTGGATTTGGGTGCAGTCCTTGCAAAGATGTGAGAAGATTTTACATCCTTTACTATGCTAGTAAAGTACTTAATCTAGCTCAAAAGAATTACACTGTGACTGAACAGGAATTGTTGGCAGTGGTCTTTGCTTTTGAGAAATTCAGATTTTACTTGATTGGTACGAAGATGATTGTGCATACAGACCATGCAGCTCTTCGGTATCTTATGTCAAAAAAGGATGCTAAGCTAAGATTGATTCGGTGGGTACTTTTATTACAAGAATTTGACTTTGAAGTCAAGGACCGAAAGGGAACCGAGAATCAAGTTGCCGACCATCTATCACGCCTTGAGGAGGAGGCCATACTTAAATTAAGGGATGATCTTGAGATTGATGATACTTTTCCAGATGAGCAAGTACTGGCAACATCACAAGACTTAATCCCTTAGTTTGCTGATTTTACCAACTTTTTGGCAAGTGATTTAGTTCCGGGAGATATGTTGTATCAGTAGAGAAAGAAATTCATGCATGAGGTAAGAAAATTCTTCTGGGATGAGCCGTATTTATTTAGGGTATGTGCAGATGGCATGATTCAAAGATGTATTCCAGAGGTCAAAATGATGAGTATTTTGGAAGCATGTCATTCATCTCCAGTTGGGGGTCATCATGGAGATGCATGGACTGCCCATAAAATCGTGCAATATGGGTACTATTGGCCCAATATTTACAAAGATGCTAACGATTAAGCTCGAGATTGTGACCAATGTCAAAGGCAAGGGAATATCTCACGCAGACACGAACTTCTCATGACAACTATACTTGAGCTTGAATTGTTTGACGTGTGGGGAATCAACTTTATGGGCCCTTTTGTGAACTCACATGGGATGAAATATATTTTGGTAGTTGTAGACTATGTTTCTAAGTGGGTGGAGCCAATTGCGCTTTCTAATAATGAAGGAAGAAGTGTCACGGCATTCTTGAAAAAGAATATATTTTCACGATTTGGTACACCCCGAGTTATCATTAGTGATGGAGGATCCCACTTCTGCAATCGTCTTTTCAAGGCCCTACTTGAAAAATATGGTGTTAAACATAAGGTGGAAACACCTTACCATCCTCAGACAAGAGGGCAAGTTGAGGTGTCAAATCATAAGATCAAGTCTATTTTGGCAAAAACGGTGAATGCCAATAGGACTGATTGGGCTCGAAGATTGGATGATGCATCATGAGCATATTGAACTGCTTTCAAAATGCCAATTGGTGCATCACCATATCAGTTAGTTTTTGGAAAATCTTGCCATTTGCCTGTCGAACTTGAACATAAGGCTTTATGGGCTTTGAAAAGGTTGAATTTAGACTGGAGTGAAGCGGCTAAATTGAGACTTGAGCAGATGAATGAGATGGATGAATTTCATCTCTGGGCTTATGAAAGTTCAGAAATATATAAAGAGAAGATGAAATTACATCATGATCAATGCATTGAGAAACGAGAGTTTCACCCGGGAGATTTGGGGCTACTTTATAACTCCAAGCTTCGCTTGTTTGCTGGAAAGTTAAAGTCCAAATGGTCCGGACCATTCACGGTGGTCAGGGTATTCCCATATGGAGTAATTGAGCTAAAAGGAGCTGATAATGTGCTATTCAAGGCCAATGGGCAGTGTGTAAAGCATTATGTGGGAATCATGGAAGAAATAAGGACATGTGAGGAGCTTGAGCTTGATGAAGTCTAAGTAGTCAAGCTAGCCATGTCGTGCCGCGACATTAAATTAGGCGTTTCATGGGAGGCAACCCATGGGCTGGTTGGGGAAGTCTGAGTATCCAAGTTAGCCGTGTCGTGCTGCGACATTAAATCAGGCACTACTTGGGAGGCAACCCAAGATTTAATGATGTTGTGATCTGAGCATTGGAAGACACGTTTGCAGGTCAATATTATTCGTACTATCCACGCCAGGAACCTATGGGATGTAAGACAACCCACATCTCGTAGGTTGGTTCCGTTAGAATCAGAGAAAATATCGCGCCTGTAGAATTTGACCCACAACAGGGTACCCACGAGACGTAGGTAGACCCACATCACATGGGTGGTGCCATGGAAATCAGAAACTATCTTTGTCCTTCTAAATCATACTTACGATAGGGTACCCACATGACGTAGGTAGACCCAAGTCACGTGGGCGGTTCCGTGAAACTCAAAAACTCAAATAATCCGAGGCTCAACCTGCCCCGACCCTTCATTTATATAAATTTTAGTATACTCCTCAAAACCCGATCGAAATTTGAATCACACACTCAACTCTCTTAATTTCAAATCCTCCAATAAACCCTATTTTCCAAAATTTACCAAATTCTCTTGTACCAATTCCTAAATCATCAAATTCCCCCTTACCAATTTTCGAATTTCTCAAAAGCTTAATCACCTAAATCCCCAAATACCCCAAAATCCACACCCTACCAGAAAATTCAACCAAACCCAACCCACACACAAATAAAATTTGACCGACCCATTCAAAAACCTACCATCATGCCCCCCAAACCAAACCCCAAACGTGACCACCTTGATTCTTCGTAACGAATTCGAACAAAAAATTCAAAATTTCTGACCCAATTGCGTGATGAACCGTTAGAGTCAGGACAAAGTGGGTCTGAGGAGGTTTTTGATATTGGTACTGATGACACTGCACTAGTACCTCGTACCACGAGGTTACAGACTTAGGCATAAGCTGCTGCCCGGGCTGCACTTCAGCCCATTCCACAGTTTGTCAATCTGGTTGTTCCTGATCAGTCTTCCGAGTCTGTCCCCCAGTCTGAAGAGGGGGAGGATGATTTGGTGTCGGTCTCTGCGGATAATACTACAAGACAGAGTACCTCTACTGCAGAGGCTACAACATCTATTTCGGGCACTGGTGAATAGAGTGCCCTGACTCCCTCACAAAGAAGGTATATCCAATGGTGGTGTATTACTGGCATGCGGGAATTTTATGATAGGGATACTGAGCTTACTGAGAGGGGTTTGTGTAGAAGAAATATTACAGAGGAACCCCGATATCGAATAAAGGAGGTAAAGGCATTGCCTGATATTTGGACTGTGTTTGATCAGTATGTATTTGGATGGATGATGGATCCTCCTGGTCGCTATAGCCCAGTGTTGGTCCGAGAGTTTTATGTATCCTATGTTGCGTCTGTTGATTTGATCACACCTATTGGGTAGCGGTTCCAGGACCAACAATTATTGACTCACATTTTGGTTTGAGGGACCCGAGTCGATATATTTGTACAGACTATCCACCAATTTTTGTTTGGTGCAGACCATCCATTGCCAGCTACGACTGCTGAGTTTGATCACCGTATGAAGACGTTCAAAAAGTGGATTAAAATGAGAGATGTTGATCAGAGGCTGGAGTTACTGAGGTGGATTATTAGTTATATAGCGGAGGAGGGTGTTGATACTAGTTGGGTGGCTGGGAAGTTGGATATAAAGAAGTCCACACTCTATTTTGCTGGCAGGTTTTGGTGGTCGATTGTTAGTCATTGGTTGGGACCCACTAATGCTGATAATTCACTCACCTTGGACCGGGCTGTTGTGGTAGCTAGCATCATTACTGGTTATGACATCAATATCGCTAGGTACATTATTAGGGAGATCCATGAGCTGGCCTTTTGAGACAATACCAGTATCCCTTTTCCCTGTTTGATTTAGAGCCTATGTGGTAGGATGGGTGTGGTTAAGCTACCTACCATTTATCACTATATCGAGGTGAGCCACATAGCCGATATTGGGTTGATGCAGCAGCGGGGATCTAACCCCATTGTTCTACGAAGGTCTCAACCTTTCGAGTTGTCAAGAGCAGCCTTTTTTGAAGGGCCAGGAGATAGCGAAGAGCCGGTGAGTACCCCAGCACCAGTGAGTATTCACGACACAGTGCATGTACCTGCTGAGGGTACAGGACCAGTGATTGATGATGAGGCTCCAGGCACTACCGTACCTTCGCTCTCTTCTAGTATGGTTTCAATTTCGAGGAACTTCCTGCAGCAGCTGGTTGATAGGCAGACCTAGATGTTTGAGAGGCAGGCCCACACAGAGGCACAAATGGCTAAGTTGGTATCCCAGCTTAAGCCATGGTTTAGGACCACAGTTGAGGCTGTAGAGGCTAGAGTGGAGGCCCGTATGTCTGCGTCTATGGATAAATTCATGCGAAAGCTACATGGATGGATTGATAGCTTTGAGGCGCGGATGGCTACCCGGTTGGGTACGGCACAGAATCCTTATATGGCAGCATTGACATAGAAGGTAGCTGCATTACGAGAAGAGGTTCGAGCTTTGACTCTGAGCAGCGCCCATGTTATTTCACCTATGCCTGTTCAGGCTCTGATACGGCTAATTTTTGAGGTGGATTTGTTTGCCTATGAGGATCCTCCTATTGATAGAGGCAAATGACCACGTAGTCCAGAGGAGCAGGTGGATAATGGTGACGAGTTTAAGGGTGATCTCCGAAGAGCAATTAAGGCTTCCAGGTTGGACTACTATACTAGTCAGATTGCCCAGGAGCAAAGGGCCAGAGGTACATCCTCTAGTCAGGCACCCCCTCTATCGGATGCACCTAACAGAGAGCCCAAAGAGCATACTGATGATCCCACTACGGGCTGGCCCACTTCCAGCATTTAGGGCACTGCAGGTATGTCTTCACTCCCTTACATGTATTATATTGATTGTTGTACACTAGGGGAAGTGCACCATTATTTAGTTGGGGGTGGGGGTATACCACCACTTGGGGGGTTTTGTTTCCATGTTTCTTTTCCCCCAAGTGTGCTATCATAGTAGAACCGACATTTTTATGGTGTTATTTATAGTATTTATGTGTTTTCTTGTTGAATTAGGAGAAAAATATGGGAACCGTAGTGCAGTCCAGTTTTGAACAAGTTATGCTGTTTGATTACTTAAATGATATCCCTCTGGAAGATATTGTTTTACAATGTGTGTGTAGCATGTTAGTTTGTGACAGCTGTTGGATCTTTTTACGGCATTAGGATTATAGACAAAATAACTGTAGCTAGCATTGCATGAACCCAGATAGTTTGTGTGTGCGATCCAGAACGTGCTCGGTTAGTCTTACCTAGGTTAGAGGATAGTGGTTAGGAAAGGATCATAGGCCATTTTTGAATAAGTCCACGTTTAGCCTAAATGCCTGACCAAATGAATTAAGTATCCCTTGATCCCGATTTTGAGCCTTAATTGACCTGTTTCTTTCATTAGACTATTCACCTTCCCATTTTGACTTACAATGAACCTGTTTTGGCCTTGGTCCCTCCTTGGACATTGTGTACCTCAACTCAGGCAAATCACCTAAGTTGAGGGTGGCTATTATAGGGGTGTGTAGATTGATTTGGGTATGAAGAAGGGGTTAGTAAAAGAAAAAGAGAATAGATTTGGGTGCGAAAAAAAAAAAAAGAAAAAAAATATAAATAAATTATGTTTTGAAAGTATGAAGGAAATCACACCCAAAATCTGAAAATAAATGAAGGAGAATAAAGGAGAATAAATAAGCATGGTTGAAAAGTGGAGCCAAAAATAGTGTAGTGTCAAGGAGGGTTAAGTCACCATATCCATATGTACCATACCCGTCCCCAAGTTGACATCACAAGCCGATTAAAGTCCTATAGTGATCCTAGTTCAACTGTTCGGAAAACTAAGGCATAGAAAATAAGGGCAAGCCTATGGTATTTCATGCACACTGTTTGAACTTCTTTGTGAGCGAGAGTGTTTTGACCGAGTCCCTAATTTGAGATTAATTAGCATACTGTGAGTGTATGGGACTTCTTTGCTATGAGAGTACATGGGTTATATCGTTAGCTGCTATTTGTTCAGATAATGTCATTTTCATATAAGCTTAGTTGTTTGTTCATAATCTTATGCCATCACTAGATCCCATCTATGTTATGATAATATGCTGAATTTATGCACACAGTGGTTTTGATTTATAAGTAGGAGGGGTCAGAAAAGTTTTGAGGTCAAAAGAAATAAGTCAACTGTCGTAGGTCCCTTAGGTTTCTCTTAGTTAAGCATCGTATATGTTTGTTTTATTTTATTAGCCAGAGGACATGCAAACGTTCTAAGTTGAGGGTGGTGATGTTTCATGATCACATGACACTTTCGACGCTTAAAATAAAGAAAATATGCAGTAACTTGGGTATATCTTGTAGGTGTGATGTGTTTTCTGTCCTACTATGCAGGGAAATAGGTTATGGATGCGAAATGGAGATAAAGTGAAGAAGAATGCATAAGGATGGAGAAATTGAAGATGAAAGAGTCAAGGTGTAACCCCAGGGGTGACTCACATCAGAGACTTACGTCCCGTAGGTACACTCACATAACGTGAGATGGTACCGTGGATCAACTTCAGATAGGTGGAATTACAACCTGCTTCCCACGACAGGAACCCACGTGGTGTGACTCAACTCAGGTAACGTGAGTGGGTGCCGTGAATAGACTTTAGATATTGTGTGGTGCTGCCTGATTTTCACGATAGGGACCCACATGACGTGGCTTGGTTCCATGATACCGTAGAAAATTGCCGACTTTAGTCTCCTATTTTGTTTGGGACAGGATTCATCATGTATCTATAAATACCCATGTATTGTCCTATGTGCAGGAGTTAGTCAGTACATTATTTTGAAATAGTTTTGTCATTATTTTGAGTTCAGAAACACATTATTGATTTTGTAATCTTGGAACACCGATTCTAGGATTTTATTCATAGTTGGGATTTCAGAGTTTCTTCCTTATTGTGAGTTTACAATTATGTCTTCATCCTCGAATTCTTATTGCGCTCTTGCGAGCATGAGTAGATAAACTCATCAACTAGGGTTGTCTGAACTATGAGGAATTAACGAAATGGGTTACGTGCAAAGAAATTTTGAACTGCTGTGAATGCATGTATTGTTATTTTCTTCGTTGTGATTGATCTTCTTACGGTTGCAAATATTAGAAACTCGCCTATATTCTAGACTTGCTCGAGAGAGAGGTAGAGATTGGGAAAAGGAAATACCAATAGAGATTTGAAGTTATCAACCTTCATCTAATAACTTGAGCTTTAGCAGGAATAGATATCTGAGATCCAGGATAAGGGTTAGTAGTGCGACACTCGGAGACCGAGAGGAGAAGAGTGAAATTCGTCTAACCAAGGTCGAGAGATGTTTAGATGAACATATCTTGTCAGATTTTGCATGTAACTTAGCGGGACAGTTCTGTCAGCACAAGTAACCAGAGGAGTTAAGGAATCATTGGGGATCACAGTCCTAGTGTATTTCTCATATTGTTTACAAAACCTCTATAATCAGAAATCGTTACCGTTATTACTTACTTACAAAAAAAACCCAGTTTTACTTACTTACCAGTTACTCAGACTAGCATTCTACCTAACTTTGACCTATTCCCTGTGGGATCGACCCTAACCTAGTTGGGTTCTATATTTGATACAGCGACCGCATTATACTTCATTGCGCGGTGTAATTTGGGCGACATCAATACTCCTTTGCTGGCTTTGATACGCTATGAGCTTCTCCTGTATGAATCTCACTTTTCACATGGAGTCCTTGAGCATATCGGGGCCCAAAGGCCTCACCTCGAACACTTTAAACCACCTAATTGGAGATCTACATTGTCTATCGTATAAGGCCTTAAAAGGATCCATGTCAATACTAGAGTGGTAGTTTTTATTTTAGGCAAATTCACACAATGGTAAGTATCGGTCCCACTGACCCGCAAAGTCCATAACATAAGCTTGAACCATATATTCAAGCATTTGGATAGTCCATTTCGATTGATCATCGGTCTGTGGGTGGAAAGTTGTGCTCAAATACACACTAGAACCCAACTCGAACTGAAATCTCTCCCAAAATTGAAGGTAAACTGAGTAGCCCTATCAGACACAATTGACATCGAACCCCATACAGTCTTTCAATTTCATTCACATAAATTTTGGCCAACTTGGCCGCATTATAATCAACTCTTACTGGAATAAAGTGAGCCAACTTAGTCAACCGATCAATAATAACCCAAATAGAGTCACATTTCTTCAAGGTTTTTGGAAGGCCCATCAGAAAATCCATCGTTATCTATTCCCACTTCCATTCTATAATGGGCATCCGCAGAAATGTGCTACTAGGCTTTTAATGTTCATACTTGACTTGCTGACAGTTTTGAAACTTCACCATAAAATCCACAATGACACTCTTCATCCTCCACCACCAATAGTGTTGTCTCAGGTTTCTATACATCTTGTTGGCACCCAAATGTATGGAGTACTTGGAATATGAGCCTCTACCAAAATGGTTGGGATCAACTTATCTACTCGAGGTACACACAACAGAGCTCTCATTCTCAAGGGCCCTTATCATATAGAATGGCCTCTTTTGCCTTCCATTTAAACACTTTTTCCCTGAGATTGTTCAATTTCATATCCTCAAACTATCGTCTCTTAATCTGATCATAGAAAGCGGACCTAGCCTCCATATATGCCAACACCTTTCCTTCACTAGTTTCCTACAATCTTAGAAAATTGTTAGCCAAAGACCATACCTCTCTCGCCAATGAGCGCCTAGACACCTCCAGAAATGCTAGGCTCCCCATGCTCACTAGTTTTTGGCTTAGTGCATCCGCCATCATATGGTCCTTACCCGGGTGATACAAGATTGAGATGTCATAATCTTTAATCAACTCCATCCATATACTTTGTCTTAGATTCAGATCCTTCTGATTGAACAAGTGTTGCAAGATGCGGTGGTCAGTGAACACCTTACACTTCACCCCATAGAGATAGTGTCTTAAAAATTTTGAAGCAAACACTATGACTGCTAGCTCCAAGTCATGCGTGGGGTAGTTTTTCTCATAAGGCTTAAGTTGCCTCAAAGCATAGGCAATCACATTTTGATCCTGCATCAACACAGCACCTAAATCCAAATGTGATGTATCACAAAATACCATAAAATATTTACCCTCCACAACCAGGTTTAGTACTAAAGCCGAAGTTACCAAAGTTTTGAGCTTTTGAAAGATCTCGTCACACTTGTCATCCCATTTGAATGGAACTTCTTTCTGAGTCAGGCAGGTTATGTGCAAAGCAATAACAGCAAACCCCTTCGACGGCAGTAACAGGCCAATCCCACAAAACTATAGATCTTTGTCACTTTCGTCGGTCTGGCCCAATTCTTAATAGCCTCAACTTTTTATAGGTCGATAATAACCCCTTGTTTAGTAACCAAATTCCCTAAGAAGGACACCAAAGAATTCTAGAATTTGCACTTAGAGTACTTAGCATACAATTGCTTCTCCTTCAGTAATTTCAACACAGTAAGAAAATGAGTTTCATGCTCTTCCTCACTTTTAGAATAAATAAGTATATCATCAATAAACAAAATAAATAACAAATCTAAAATGAACTTAAACACTTAATTCATCAAGATCATGAAAGTAGTTGGGGCATTGGTCAAGCCAAAAGACATAACCAAAAATTCGTAGTGCCCGTAACGAGTTTGGAAAGCAGTCTTTGGGATGTCCTCTGCCCTAATTTTCAGCCGATGATAGCCCAACCTCAAATCAATCTTAGAGAACATGAAAGCTCCTTATAACTAGTCAAACAAATCATCTATTCTAGGAAAGGGATATTTGTTACAAATGGTCACCTTATTCAACTGGTAGTCTATGCACATCCTCATACTACTATCTTTCTTCTTTGCAAACAACACTAGTGCACCCCAAGGAGAGATACGTAGGTGAAAAAACCCCTTCTCTATCAACTTTTGCAATTGGGATTTCAATTCCCTTAACTTTGCAGGTGCCATACGATATGGAGGGATAGAAATGGGTCTAGTTCCTGGCTCTATGTCTATACAAAATTCAACTTCCCGATCTGGAGGCATACCTGAAAGATCGTCAGAAAACACTTCTAGGAAATCACAATCTACTGTAACTAACTCTATCAGAGGTACTATAGATTTATATTCTCGAAGGTGGGCTAAAAATGCCCTACACCTTCTTTTCACCAGTTTCTGAGCATGAATTACAGACACAACCCTCACAGGATTAGGCTTAAAGGTACCCTCCCATTCTAACTTTTCTTTCCCGAGCATCGCTACCATGATGGTTTTGGTATAACAATCAAGAACAGCATGATGAGGAGACAACCAACTCCTTCCCAAAATAATATCAAATTCCTCAATATCTAGGATGACTAAATCCACCAGGGTCTTAAATCCCATGAACATTACAAAACATGTACAATATAATAATTAACACACACAGACACCCTAACTGGTGTAGATGCATACATGGGAGCATCAAGATATTCACAGTCTAAATCCCAACCCATAGAAAATTTCATAGAGACATCAAAAAAGGTGGAACTGAGATCAAACAATACAGAAACCATACGATCACAGGCAAGAATAGTACCTGTGATCACCACATCAGAAGCTTCTGCCTCTGGACAAGCCAAAATTGCATAAAGATGTGCTTTGTCACCACCCTGGCTGCCACCTCTGCCTTCCTGAGCTCCATTTCTACCAACTTTTACACCACCTCGATTATCCTGGTTTCCACTACTTGCTTGGCCACCACGCCCACTTTGTGGATAACCCCTAGTATTTCCTCCTCTACCATAACTTGTTGGAACTAGAGTAGTAGAAGCGGGTTGCTGCATCAACTGACTTGCAGACAAGAAGTTAGGGCAATACATTCTGACATGTCCTATATCTCCACACTCAAAGCACTTGGGTCCTAAAATAGGACTCTGAACTAAAGAGGAAGAAGGCGTATAGTTGCTATCTTAGAAAGGATGATAACTGACCCAAGACGGGCCCCCTGTAGACACTGGCATAGCTACATGGTAGGGATTAGAAGAACCACTCCCCTTTGAGAAAGTACCACTAAATTTGCCTGAAGTCTAAGCCTTCTTCTCTTCTGTTTTTACCTCTCTCTGTTTGTCAAGTACTTCAGCCTTCTTGGTCAATTCAATAACATCCTGAAAGGACTTAACAATCACCGCCATAGATAAGGTAGACAATTGAAACCCCAAATTCAACACCTTCATAAAGAACCTAATTCACTCCTTCTCCGAGGTAATCAACTATAGTGCATAACGGGATAATGCATGAAACTTGACCTCATAGGCTGCCAAGGACATGTTACCCTGCTCCAACCTCAGAAACTTATCCTTCTTCTGGTCACGATAAGTGCGGGGAACATATTTCTCAAGGAATATGTTCTAAAATTGAGTCCAAGTAAGTGGAGGTAAGGTAGCCCTGCACTCCACAAATGACCTCCACCACTACTTAGCCTTATTCTGCAGCTGAAAGGAAACAAACTCCGTTTCATACTTTTTGATAATACCCATTTTGTGCAAATATTCGTGGAAATCTATTAAGAACTCGAAATTATCCTCAGACTTTATACCTTAGAAAACCGAGGTCTTCATCTTTATGAATTTACAAAACAGTCCATGCTCATTATCAGTCATTACTGATACAAGTACCTATTGAGGATATACCCCTTTTTCAGAACCTGCATACATCCTAAGTGGTACAGTAGTGGCATGTTGTAATGCTGGGGACAGGCAGTCATAATCTCTAGAGTGTAGCCAGTTTCGGCCAAGCTATCCTAGAATTCCAACACCTATTGAATCACATCTACAGACAAAGGCACCTAAACTGCACCATTTGGCGCTGGCACCACATTCTCTAGAGCTATCATATATTATTCCTCTACCACCTCTTCTTCATCATGAACATGGCCTAGGGTACCCTGTGGTGGGGAAGGAAAAGGTGATCTCTGCCTTTTCGGTCACCCATCTGCCTGTGCTCCACCTCTAACAGGCGCTGATCTCCGTCCTTCCTTTCATGCTCTGCCTCTAACTCAAGGCCTGCCCTAGACAACGACCTTTGTAGCCAATGTGGGTGCAGCTGCAGGTGGTTCCACGGGTCATGTTGTTGCTGCTCTGGTGGAACAGGTATTAACCATTTGTGAACAAGAGTGAAAGGATTAGATACCTATTTAAACCACCGGATACCGATTGGAATATATTTATAGCATGAAAGAAGAAAAAAATGAATTCATTCCTAAAGCCCTATAGCCACCCCAAAAAAAGTACAGACGTCTCCAAACATTCCACATGACTCTACTGTTCTTTTAAGACGAGATCTATGAACCCAATGCTCTGATACCATCTTTATCACAACCCAAATGGCCATGATTAGCACCCACCCTATCCTATGGCGAGAGAACCATACTAATATAACCCATACACACTTAATTGATACTCTCTCATACAAATCTCCATGTATTATGTCAGTTCAAAAGGATTTCATTTAAATAACATCTTAGACAACAAGGTCGTCATCCATAAAAATGAATAGAGTGCAGAAACCTTTATTTATTACAATCCCTAAGACCTGAAGTCACCATACAAAAACATCTAAAAAGAACAACTGAGACTAAAACTAATATGAATAGCCAAAACATAAACAAAGAGGAAATTGTCTTAGTCCCGGATCAATAGACATAACATCATAAAAGATTTGAAGATTGCCCGGGCATGGTGCTCACCCTCAAAATCAGGACTGAATCACTATCTAGAGCCGAGGTCACATGTGAACCGCTGGAATATGTTACGTACTTTACAAAAAGAAGAGTACAGGTAGCATCAGTACATCAACAAGTACTGGTAAGCATCATAGGTTGACTAGCTTAACAATGTACAGGTAAGCAAGTCAACAAGTATAAAAATGATCATCACAAGATTCATAATCAATGATATTAGTCAAACAACACATCATGAATCATCATATAATTACACTCACAAGTTCACTTTTATAGGATTTTATACTTATTCAATTTCGCCAATCCTTCATTATCACATATATTTATCAAATAGCACTCAATACATGTAAATGAGTGTATATATGTAAGATGTGTACATCATCTCTTACCCTTATTGTCACGCCCCGAATCCCATCGAGACATGATTGGAACCCGTAGCCGATAAGGCCCGAGAGAACCAACCTTTGCCTATGTTCAATCAAATGCATATCATAATCATAACCACCATTGTGTAAGAACATGAAAGACGAATAAAGGAAAACATGGGACATAGTTATACATGTATATGAAACTTGGCCGTTGAGGCCATCCATTCAAAATAACATACGTCTTTTACACTGATACCCCCACATCCGTCTACAAAAGCCTCTAACAAGAGCATTGACCAATACAAACTAAAAGTCGGGACAAGTCCCCGCTTTATACAACATGTACATCATCAAAACATATATCTACTCTGACTCGGAGAAACCCCAAATTAACTGAAGCTCACCAAGGAACCGCTAACACTGGCAATCTACTGAGGAGGCCTACTGGGACCTGCGCCTGCAGCAAGTAAGGTAAATTCCCCAAGAGGGGTCAGTACGAAATAAGTACTGAGTATATAAGGCTCAAATGAAACTTTGAAACACATGAACATACCAATGAACTCAATACAAATGACTAGACAATGTGAATAAGTCACCGTTTTGCATTTTGGGAACCATGTGAATTGCTTTGATTACTTTCATTACTTTCTTTACATTCAATGCTTGCTTGTCAATACATGTGTCACAATGTACCCGGGCCCCTACTGATCAGTGGGTCTTTCCATGACTTATCGTCATGTTGGGATCGGGTCGAGCTAGGCTTATGCCCCTAAGACCTGCCACCCATAAATCAATGCATCGGGATCGAGTCGAGCTAGGCTTATGCCCCTAGACTTGCCACCCATAAATCAATACATCGGGATCGAGTCGAGCTAGGATTATGCCCCTAGACTTGCCACCCATAAATCAACACATCGGGATCGAGTCGAGCTAGGCTTGCGCCCTTAGACTTGCCACCCATAAATCAACACATCGGGATCGAGTCGAGCTAGGCTTATGCCCCTAGACTTGCCACCCATACTTGATCATTGACCACATTTGCATTACTTTGATCTTTAGTTTGAGATTGATATTTGATAGTCATAACATCACTTGAAACTTTGGATCATTAGCCAATGAGTGAGAGACATATGAGATTGGTACATTCACTTGTGAGAGATTGACATATTCATGTGACATAGCATGTTTGGCAACTTGGAACCATAATCAAAATAGAAGACATGTGAATAAACATTATTGGAAACATGACACCATTGGAACCATTGAACAATCATTCATAACAAGATACTTGAGCATAACCACTATTGGAACATTGGACCATAACCTTGTTTGAGCTTTTGGAACATTAACCATGATAATGAGACATGAGACTCACAAATGATCCATGAGTAGGAAATATATGACAATGACTATTGATAAACGGATATAGGATACCTTAGCACATTTCGGGATAGGACTAGTGAAATAGCAATGTGGATACTATTTGCCGCAGAAAGATACGGACAGAGTAACCTTACATACCTTATACTCTCAATACGGATATACAATCCTAGATGTGCATACAATAGTCCCGCTCCTTCTTTATGTGTCACTCTACAACACAAATACATAACGGAATTCACATTAACCACAACTACTTCACAAATGCATATAACATCAATGGGGTACATGTTTGCTTTAAAACATGTCATTTCCCCTTGACAAAACCATTGATAGCATCATTATTCCAAAAATCCTCCAATATTCTCAACATTGACCAATACATAATAATCATTTCATTTCACCATAACAATTCTCTTTTACACCTCCTTATCCATACCACATCACAAACAATCCATCAATTCACCTTAATACACTTCATAGCACATATCGGCCAAATTCCCACAATTTACACTTATAGACAAGAACAAGTTTAACAACAAAAATAACTCCATAGATGTTCATATTTTATCCATACCATGATTTTTCATCAAAGGCACAAGTCCTAATTCAAGTTCAAATCCCATGGATCACACATCTTATACAAAAGCACAAAATACCATATCCAACATCTCCAAGTACAACCAACATGTTTTACATACTCTTTCATGCATATAATATATGAATCCATAATAATATTCACTTACCCAAACTTGCAAAGGGATGATTTTGCTCCAAAATTGCCTTTGAGTCTTTAGGGTTCTTGAGAGAATATTGTAGAATGTTTGAGAAAATGTCTAGAAAGCATGAGAGGTTAAATGAATAAAAATATGATTTTGTGGGTCTATTTATAGTCCTTGGGTCACCCTTAGCCTTTCTTGATATTTAATGCCTCAATTGACCAAGTCAATAGAAGATTGGGTCATGTCACCCATGTCTTTTATCCCATTTTGGGCTTTTATTGAGCCCAAATCACTTAACCCAATAAAATCAATAATTTCTCATCTTTATATGTATTAAAATAATATTCACACTCATAATATTCATATCCGTAGCCTCAATCCCAAAAACAAGTGATTCTAGCCCCGTTTGGCTTATTTTGACCTTAGGGGCAAAACTGTCATTTTGACCCCAAATTCGTTCTCGAGTAATTTTATCATACCAATGTAATATTTCATTCATTTCATGTATATACTCTTGGTTTTATAAGAAACGTAGCAAAAATTGGCTCGGTACGTCCCCGGATACCCTTGGGACTTAGAAATTTCCAACTTTCGAAAAAGTGGAAAATCCAAGGTGGCACGCTCCTGGGCGCGCCAACCTGCTGCCTCTGGTCTAAAAATTTTAGCCCATAGCGGCGTGGCACGGTCCCAAACGCACCCCTCTTTAATTTTTTTCCAAAAATTCCATTTTTCGACTTCTCTTCGCGGGTTTGGTTAGATACTTCAAGTCCTATTCTTTAACTCACTTCTTAACCTTATTATACTTTGTTTAGAGGTCTTCTTAGCCTCATTTTGAACCCCACAAATGCACAATGAAAATTTCAAAACACCTTCCATGCAAGTTTAACCACATAACAAGAGCCAAATTCAATTATCTCACCAATAGCCTTACCAAATGCATACTTATAGCTCTCGATACCTACGTACATATTATTTAATGTCGTCAAGTAGGGTTGAGAACGTACGGGGTGTTACACTTATCATCCTCATCATCATATCATAATGTACTGACATAGTACCCGATCCATTATCATATCGTATCATATTTTACCGATGTGGTACTCGATCCATTATCATAATATATCATATTGTACAGACATGGTATCCGACCCCTCACCTCAAGACCTCATCAAAATGAAATCAAAATACAATGTAGTCATCAAATCACAAACCATGCTAGAAGGCAATCATAGATGTTCAAATCACAAACAAGCACAAAGCCAAGAAAGACTAAGTGCTACACAAAACCATAGCCTACCTCAACTCCTTTACTGAAAGTCACCTTTAAGTCACAATTTTACCTTTTCGTTCTCATTAAATTCGTTCTTGATCTACAAAACCACAATAGCATACACATATTTCAATAATCCAACCCTTTTTCACCACTATGGATCCAAATCACTGATTTTAGCCATAATTTTATCCTATTTTATCACTTTAGGGTTTTTCTTATCATTTTAACTTCATGAACACTACTTGAATTAACATAATTATCAAAATTCTAGTCCCATTAGTGTTTTCTAACATCCTAGAATTATTACATACCGAATTTATAAGCAATCCCATCAGTTTTTATCAATTTTCATAAATTATGGTTTAACCCTCAAACCCACCATTAATCTATTTTTTAGTGATTTTCTAAGGTTAAAAAAAGTAAATTCAATTCTAAAATATAATTACTTACCTCCAAAGATGAACAACCTCAAAATTCCTCTGAAAATTGCCTATCCCCAATTCCCTATAGCATTTTTCAAAAAGTGGGGAATAATAGCATTTTCTGGGTTTTAAAAACAGACATTTTACTGTATGTTACCACTGCAGCGGTTAATTACTGTTGCGGAGGTACTGCAGCAGCGATTAAAATTTTGCTGGTCCCATCCATACATGCAAGTGTACGTGGTCGTGCAAGTAATAAAGTGGCTCTTGCGAGGCTAATATCGATTCCATAGGAACTTGGTGTTTAACAGACAGTCCAATAAAAGTTTGAGTTTTGCTATTTTAGAAGTAACAATGAACAATAACGGCAATTGAAAGTGTTTGAAACAATAGTTAAGAGGATTATAGGGTGGAGGCAATGTGAACAATCCTACAAAGCTATACAATCTTGTTGGTTAAGTTAACTATCTTGCTTGTTGATTCACAGGGCTAATATCATGATTATGGTCTTTCGAGCATCTAATTGTCTATTCAAATTAGCCTCACAACTACATCGTTTAGGGATATGGGAACTAATTCAAACGCATTTGTATTTCATCCCGTATTTAAGCCAAATGAGGTGAATTAGGTATATTCCTATCCTAGCTTAAATCCCATCTTTAATTTATCTAAAAGACAAGAACCCATTCCTTATGTTCCACATTCTAATCTAATGTTACTCCTTCCGGGCTCACAAAAGAAATATGGATGTATTCTAAAGGTCGTGAATCAATAGAATAGTGAGTACAAGAACATAAGAACAACCAAATATGATAATTAACATTAACCAACTTGAATATATGGTAAGCAATCATGTTCGTAGCCTCAACCCTAGAGAGAGGGTTTTTAGCAACTCATAATTTAATTTGCAATTACAAAATTAATGTACTTCATACAAAAATTAAGTAATGGGAAAGAGAAGAATAAAAACCCTATTTGAAGCCTCCTTCATGTATTTTCAGTCCCAATTCATCCAAGAATCACCATAAATGAATTCATAAGTAAAAACTACGAGAAAATAAAGTTAAAGGACAAAGAACCCTAGTTTGAGCTCCTTGATGTCTTGTCTCCTCTTCCAATCTTGTATTGTTTCAAAAATGCTTGTAAAAATGGTTAAGTACCTCTTTTATAGTGTTTTAGGTCATCCATAGGCTGCCCCATATGAAACATATGCATTATAACTTTGCCCCCAACTTAAACCAAGTAAAAACCAACTTTGGGACGTATTTGGAGGGGGGGTGCACTGCGTGGCCAATCGCATGCCAAGAGGGGTGCGACGCACACCCAAGGCTTGCCCATTCCAGTAGCATCTTTCCCATGGCCCACCCCAAAGGGTGATATTTAGGCCAAACGTTGCTCTCTTTTCCTCGTGCACTTGTTCCTTGTTTTCCCACTTTGTGTGGCTTGTTTGTAGGCTTCATTTAGCTTCCATGAATCCTCCAATAGTCTCATAAAACAACTCATAATAAACATTAGTCCATACAACACAATAGAGCTTATCAAAGTACACCAAAACAAGCATAGCTCAAGCTAGCAACACTAGTTTTCTCGTCTAGACTCTATTTGATCTTTTTGACTCTTGACTTGTTTCAAATGCATCTCAAATACTCTAAATATGTAACTTAGCACACAAATACACAAATACACACTTTAAACCTCAATAATAATGTCAATTTATCCTCAAAACTAAGCTAAACGCGCAGAGATAATGACACTTAGGAGTATAAATACGCCTAAGATCAGTGGTTCGCGCCCGTTTTACTGGAGGTCGCCGCTGCGATTTTCTTGACCATTGTCGCGGTACCGCTGCAGCAATTAATTTTTTCACTGTAGTGGTCCGAGGCAGAACCTCAGGACCCTTCTCAATTTTTCTCATTTTACAACA
This sequence comes from Capsicum rhomboideum, assembly GCA_031232105.1. Classification (NCBI taxonomy): domain Eukaryota; kingdom Viridiplantae; phylum Streptophyta; class Magnoliopsida; order Solanales; family Solanaceae; genus Capsicum; species Capsicum rhomboideum. The sequence goes on from CP124715.1 coordinate 103,851,729, forward strand.
CACACTACGAATCTTGACAACGCGAATCAATCCCTCCACGGTAAACACTATAACCAGAGTTCTATAACTCCATTTCAGGTGCCGAAAGTTGCTATGACTTCCTATACTCGTTATAACTCCAAATTCTTTTTGTGCTTTTAAACTTTTATAATTTAATTTTTTATTTTATTTTCTCGATCAAACAACTAAAATAAATAAAAGAAAAATCATATAGCATACCTCACCCTAAAAAAATAACGGAAGATATCTCACCTCATACTTAAAATCATGTTTTATCCTCAAAGAAATAAACCAAATAAAACGAGGGTTAATGATACTCCCTGAGGCCCTCTAGGGCCTAGCTAGAAGCATGTTTCTTTAATTTTCATCAAGGATCGCGCGCACCCACATTTAAGCTCAAACGTGCTCCTTAGCTTCGAATTTGGGTACTCACCCTTCCCCTAAATCTGCAAAAACACAAATAAAATTAAAACAGAAGTTACAATATACAAATAAAAATAAGAAGCTAACTACTACAAATTGGGTTGCCTCCCAACAAGCTTCTGATTTAACGTCCCCAGCAAAGGTGTCAAAAGCTTGACACATCTAGACGCACACGCAAGTGTACGCGATCGTACAAGTAATATAGAATTTTTTAGTCCGGATGTTGTGGGACTTGTCGATTAACTATTTTACTATATTAAACAAATGTTAATTATTTATTCAAGCGGTAGATCGCAAAGATATATGTATGAATTAACTAAACTAAAAATAAAAGAAAATAAATAATAAATAATTAACCAAATAAAGAGCAGGTTTTTTACGCAATTAGTGTGATGAATTGATCTAGGATTATGGATTCACTAACAATCATGTAGAGTAACCAATTTCATCGACTTGCTAGTTTATCTAGTTGTTGATTTATGGGATTGATTATATGATCATGATCTTTCGAACCTCTAATCGGCTATTCAAATTGACCTCACAACTATATCGTTAAGCGGGGATGTGATAATCCAATTCAAATGCATTTTTATATCTTCCCATTTTATAATCAAGCAAGGCGATCTAGGTATATTCCTATCCTAGCCACAAATCGATCCTTATTTTACTAAATAAAGGATCTTAATGGCTATATTCTTCGTTATATCTCATGATCCGTCTTCCCGGTTCACGATGAGAATATATATTTACTTTAATGGTAGTGAAGCATTAAACTAATAAGCTCAAGAATATAAACAACTAATATGATAAACAAATACTCGTCGAATCAATAATTACTAAACAATCATGTAGTTAGTTACCATAATCCTAGAATGAGAAGTTTAACTTCATATAGACATGGAGAAATTTTATTAAATCATCCAAATAAAATTAAAAAATAAATAAATATGGAGAAGAAAAGATTAAACCAATTTTCTCCAGCATCCATAGCGGCTTCTAGCTTTTTTTAGGTCAAAAGTTCTATAAAACTTGTATTTTTTTGAATATTTACAGGTGTAGCAAAAAACTCCAAATAAAATAACTGAGTCCAAAATAGACTAGAAAAAACAAATTCTAAATTTACCTAGGCCTCCGTCGCGTCTCTTTGTCTGCTTTCAAAAATTGAATTGAATTCCTATATAGAATAGTAATATTATATTCAATTCAATCCATTAAGTTATCTGCTTGATTTCCTTATATGATTTCTCGTTTCTAATTTATTTTCGCTCCAAATTTTTTCATCTTCACGTCATTTTAATCCTACAAAAAAATATAATACTAAGCATAATCCATAAAATTATTGCTCAAATAAAGATAATAAAATACTAAATGTGAGGCAAATAATGACTAAATATATGTATTTGTCGCCTCACATCAATAGCCATTATTTTCAATTCTAGTCCGTCTCGTGTCTTTATTTTACCCTTTTACTTTTATTGTTCTTGTACTTAAGGTTCCTTTAGTTTCTGTATCTAAGGGTTGCATCAGACAGACTTGATTTTTCCTCTACTTACTCGACCGACCTAGTCTCTCCATTTTTGTAGCCAGTTTTTGGCTTCTATTTAGTAGTGGAATTAGTTATATTACTAAGATTTGTATTAGAGAATCAAATCTCAATCTAAATAGAGAATACATAATTATATAATGAAGTTATTGCCTCACGTAGAGAGGTAGAAGTCAAATATAAAGATTTATTTTTACACTCAAAATTATTTTACAATATTTTTTACAAGGACCGTCCAAAAAATAATTAACTGTCAATCCTGACCCCAACCCTAGTCCAGGACCTGACTGTCGACCCCGACATCGAATCAAAACTCAACACGATACCCACCAAACCCATACTTAGATTCAAGGTAGACACTTGGCTTAGTCCAGGTCTCTAATCTTGGTTTAAGATTAGGGTTGGGATTAGGTCCCAAGTCTGCATTAGGACCTGACCCAACCCTAGACCGGGACCTAACTCTCGACCCCAACCAAGACTCAACTCCTGACCCCGACTCCAACACAGTACCATACTCCGACCAAAACCCGACTCCCAAACCCAACCCTACAACTCCAACCCTGAATTAAAACTCAACCCAATCCTAACCCCAACCCCAACTCATGGTCAAGTTAAGATAAAGTCCTAGGTTGGGGTCAAATCTTTGATCCTAGTTCGAGATCAAGTTTCGAGTTAGGTCTTAAGTTGACTTTGGGTCTAGGTCATGGCTTGGGTGGGTTGTCAGGTATCAAGTTAGGGTAAAGGCTAGGGATTAGGGGTTAGAGTAGATCTTTCAACACCTGCAGCGGAAGGATCCGAATCGGACATAAATGGGAATAACATGAAAAGTCTTTTTAATGATGCTTAGCTGGTATTTTCAAATGATCGACCTAATTGGTTATTCAAAAGGATTCCCCATCTACCTTAACATATTGAATAAGATCTACATTGATTCTGAACTATTTTCATGGAAACTCACTCAGTCTGTGCATCTATCGGGGCCCAAATTTTCAATTAATTTGATCCATGTACCTATTCGTCTTCGATACTATTCGGATAGTATTCACACGACCGTTTTTTCTCTTTTCTCTCGAGGTCAGGGTTATATCTTGAGTCAATATTAGAGTCCGATGGAGTCACGATTCAAGGTCGAGGTGGGGACAGAGGTCAGGGTCCATGTTAAATGGTAGGGGTCAAGGTTTAGTGTCATAGTATTCACCCAAATATTACCTCAACACTCTTGAGACAATATTGTTGGGTTCCTGCCTTGTTCTTATTGACAAACTTCATCACTGGAACTTAATTCGTGCCCATCTTTTGTGATCTATGTTTCAGTAATTGCCTAACCTAGTGGAAGGACCAGTTACGTGAACTGGTGTCCCAGTACGCAGTTTTGTAGTTGGACGCATTTGTCTTATGTGCCAGGTGTCTAGTACTCTGTAGACAGTGTCATCACATTAGTGGGGTGAATTCTCAGTGGTCCTTAGCAGCATCCACCAATAAGGAAGCTTCTCTCCCAATGATTATCATATATATACATAATACATGATGAGAGAAGCTCAAGCTTTTGAGAAAATCTTAAAAGAATCTCTCTCAAGCAAAGGCCTCAACTAATCTTACAAGACTCAATAATTTCGAAACTCTTGCTCATAGTAGTATATGTTTTTTATTTCTAGGTTGATTTAGTTTTTGTTCTTGGTCTTACAACAATAAACTTACGTCTCATTCTAGAGATTTCAGTAAGTAGTTTGTTTAGCTTTGTTTGTTCTAATTTGAGTTGTTCTTGTAGCTAGAGGTAGCTATGGAGTCTCACAGTAGAGTTATTATGAGGGTGTGTTTGTAATAGAGTTAATCAAAGAGATAGAAATTAGGAGGTTAATTTCTAGGTTGTAATCGAAAGTTGCTCAGTGTTTAGTGAAGGTGTTGGTGAAATCCTACTGGGGTAGTTCATGATTTTTCTCCCTTGAGCAAGGAGGTTTCCATATAAACATCCCTTGTCATTTACTTTCCTGCAATTTCATTGTGTTCTTATTGTTCTTTAATATCCTCATAGAGGGACCTAGTACCGAATCAGGTCTTTGTTACAGTGGTGGACTCTTGCGAACCATCAATTGGTATCAGAGAATTTCTTCTTATAAGCTTAACACCTAGGAAGGATCCTGTTCAATATGGCAGCTCCACCGAGTCCCGAGTAAGGATAATCAACCACTCGACCCCCAAGGTTTAATAGGCAATTCTATGGTTGGTGGATGACTAGAATGCATGATTTCATCATGGCAAAGGATAGTGAGTTGTGGGATGTGATTTGTGACGGTCCTCATGTGCCCATGGATGTTGTTAAAGAAGGGGAAATCTCTCTATCTATTTCCAAAGCCAGAAAGGACTATAATGAAGGTGACAGGAAGAAGATCGAAAAAAATTACAAGGCAAAGAAAATCTTTTTATGTAGGATAGGACCTGATGAATACAACCGAGTCTCCGCTTGTGAATCTGCTAAGGAAATCTAGAAAGCGTTACATAATTCTCATGAGGGAACAATTCAAGTGTAGCAATCAAAGATTAATATGCTTACTACTCAGTACGAGTTGTTTAAGATGAGCGAAGGAGAATCAATTCAAAACATGCATACTCGATTCACATCTATTGTGAATGAACTCAAATGTCTTGGAGAAAATATCAAGATGTATAAGCTAGTCAGGAAGATCATGAGTATCTTGCCTTTCTTATGGGAAAGCAAAGTAAATGTCATCTCAGAGGCAAAGGATTTACAAACTATGACGATGGATGAACTCATTAGAAATTTGAAAACATATGAGCTTAAAGAACAGCAGTATTCTAAAAGAAACTACCCCAAAAAGGAAAGGAGCATGATCCTTAAGGCACGCAAAAATGACTCAAGTAAAGATGAACATGACATGCCCTATCTCACTCGAAGGTTTCAAAAGATGGTAAGAAGTGGAGGTTTTCAAAATAGAGTAAACTCAAGTAAGGGTTTCAGAGGGAATGATATGTGCCACAAATGTGGAAAACCTGGCCATTATATCAAAAACTATCCTCTTCACAAGTTGAACTACAAGGACATCACCAACCAAAACTCAGAAAAGACCCAGAAAAGGCACCAGGTCTCTGATTGAGTCAGAAGAAGGAAAGCAACTGACAAGATAGTTAAGCAAGCTCTAGCAGCTTGGGATACTCCTCAAGCGATTCAGATGAAAAAGTGGATGGTGATAACACATCCATGTTCGTGATTGATAATGAGTCAACAAAATCTGAATCCTTGCTAGCTTTCATGGCCAAATCTGAAGATGAAGCAGATGATGAGGTAACCTTCTTTGATATTCAAAAAAACTTGAGAAACTATTCTAAGAAAGAGTTAAGATTGTTAGCTAGTGTTTTGCTTGAGGCCTTTCACAATCATGCTATTGAAAAGGAGTCTCTAGCTGATGAACCAAATGAAATTAAAATTGTGAAGGTATCCTTATTCTCAAGGAACTCAGAGCTTGAAGTAAAAGTAGCTAAGATTAAAAATGAAAACAAAATGTTGAGTGAAAAACTCAAAAGGATAACTGAGAAGGTCGAGGCAACTAAGTCATTCACAAGTCTTAAAGAGAAGCTGAAAAAGGTCAGCCTAGACCTTGTTGCCTCTCTGGAACGAAATACAGAGCTAGAAAAGAATTTGAATAGCACTAATAATGAGCTAGAGAAATACCTTTGTTGGACCACTTCATCATAGACTCTTACTAAGCTAAGTAGTATGAGGTCAAATTTTAGAGAAGGCTTTGGATTTGAAAAGGACACTGCTCCATACAATCGTCATAGCAAATATGCATCTATTTCAGATAATTGGTTATGTACTTACTGTGGGAAGAATGGTCACTACAAAGAAAAATGTCAAGCCCTTCTCAAATTAAAGAGAGAAATTTTGAATGTTGCTCAAACCATCAAGGGACCTGGTCCCAAAGAGAGAAAACCAACCTTGCCTACATGGGCAAGAAGAAATCTTATCCATCTTTTTACTTATTTAAAGGGACCCAATCTCATCTGGGTTCCCAAATTTAACAAATGACTATGTATGCAAGAGGAATAGAGAGGAGACAGTCAATGAAATCAAAAATAGTTTATGGATAGTGGCTGCTCAAGGCATATGACTGGTAAAATTGAGGATTTTCTCTCAGTCAAAGCATTTCAAGGAGGTAGTGTGTCATTTGGAAATGGAATGAAAGAGCATATTCTTGGTGTTGGTCAAATTGGTAAATCTCTTGCTCATGCTATTGAAGACGTCTATTATGTGAATGATCTGAAGTATACTCTGCTGAGTGTGTCCCAATTATGTGACAAAGGAAATGAGGTGAAGTTCCTATCGAATTCATGTACTGTCACAAATGCTAAAATTGGTGAAGTGATTTTGGTTGCCAAAAGATACAAAAATATGTATGTGGACTATCTTGATTCTATTTATGGTGAGGATTTAAATTGTCTAAGTGTTGTTGGAAATAATGATTAGCTATGGCACAAAAGGTTGGGGTATGTGAGCTATTCACTGATCAACAAGCTAATGTAAAAAGAACTTGTGTGTGGACTGCCTAACAGAAAGTTTGTGGATTGTAAGGTGTGTGATGCATGTGTTAAAGAAAAGCAGGTTAGTTCCTCATTCAAGCCAAAGAAAATGGTTGGTTCTTCTAGTACACTTGATCTCATTGACATGGATCTTTATGGACCTATGAGGAATCCAAGTCGTGGAGGAAAGAAGTACATGTTTGTAATCATGGACAACTATTCAAGGTACATCTGGATCTTGTTCTTAAGAAGTAAAGATGAAACACTTTCAATGTTCATTGTGTTTGCCAAACAAGTTCAAGTCTTGATGGGCAATAAGACATTAAGCATCCGATCAGATCATGGGACTGAATTTGAAAATGCCATCTTCGATGAGTTTTGTGCTGAAAATGGTATTAGTCATAATTTCTCAGCTCCTCAAACTCCTCAGCAAAATTGAGTTATGGAAAGAAAAATAGGACTCGTAAAGATATTGCAAGGACAATGCTGATTGCCAGTGGATTATGCAAAAGTTTTTAAGCTGAAGCAGTGAACACTACATGCTATGTGACGAACAGGTGCTTGATCAGGTCCCTGCTGAATAAAACCCCTTATGAACTAATGTTTGGAAGAAAACCTAAGGTATGTCATCTTAGGATGTTCGGATGCAAGTGTTTTGTCCTGAATAATAGTAAGGACAACTTGGGAAAGTTTGATCCTAGAAGTGATAAGGGAGTGTTTCTTGGTTACTCTTCTCAAAGCAACGCTTATAGAGTCTTTAATAACCGGAATCAATGTGTTGAAGAAAGTGTTCATGTGATTTTTGATGAGATGAACGAGCTAGGTGAAAAGGGAAGCCCAAATGAACAAAATATTGAAGAACTCCTGCAAAGTCTCAAAGAATCTGTTGATTTGTCAAATTCAACAAAAGGAAATCCATCCACAAGTGAACAAGGTAAAATTGAATTGGGTGAGGACATCTTTTCATCAATTCAGGTTCCAGATGCTCCAGAACCGGATACCTCTGAAAAGGAACTCAGTGATTCTCCACCTACTATTGAAGGAAGTGAAGAAGAACCAGGTACCAGGCAGCAACAAGCTAAACTGCAGTTATCAAACTGGAGGCACCTGAAGTCTCATCCTTTCGACAATCTGGTCTCCCCACTTGAGTCAGGAATGCACACTCGATCTAAAACAAGAAACATGGTTGCTTTCTCAGCATTCTTGTCTCAAATTGAGCCCAAAAATATCAAGAAAGCACTGTAATATGAAGACTGGATAATTGCAATGCATGAGGAGCTTCATCAGTTTGAAAGATACAAGGTATGGCATCTGGTAGTGCTGGACAATAATCAAGAAAAAGGTATAGATTATGATGAAACATTTGGTCCGGTTACTAGGATGGAAGCTATTCAGATTCTCATTGCTTTTGCATCCTATATGGAGTTCAAACTGTTTCAAATGGATTTACAAAGGTGCATTCTTGAATGGATACCTAAAGGAAGAACTATATGTGAAGCAGCCCCTAGGGCAGTATTGTAAATGGCGCTCGCCACATCGCCAATGACGAATGGCGAGGCGAGGCGAGGCAGTGTCGCCTCCAGCCTTTGTGGTGAGGCAAAATCAAATAGGTGACGCCTTGGCGAGAAAGGCGATATGGCGACATAGCGAGGGAAGGCGAGATAGGCGACGCCTATTTGATTTTTTAAAAAAAATTAGGGTTTTAAGGTTAAAAGGTAATTTTAGGGCTTTCTTTCCAATTTGCTTTGTTTGACTATCTGGTTGGCGACTGCGGCTAAGCTTTAAACCCACTGCAATCTTCGACTGCAACTCCGACGGCACTTCCGGCGGCTAGCGACCGGCGACTCCAGCGGCAGTGACTGGTATGTATGTTCTTCTTTTTTTTCAAATTTCTTCTTCTTCTTTATTTCACTGGCAGCAACGACTTTCTTCTTCTTCTTTTTCTTCTTTATTTCACTTCGTCGACTCTGTTTTTCTTCTTCATTTCTTCCTCTGTTTTTTTCTTTAAAGTTGAAACACTGTAACAGTCTAACAGTATATAGTATATACTATATACTATATAACAATCTTTTCTTTTATAAGTTATATAATATAAATTAAGTTTTTGACTTGAAATATTTGCTAATATATTATTGTTATTGAGATTTTGATTATTTATATATGCTATTAAATATTTTAATTTTTTGGTATTAATTGTTGTCGTACTTCCAAAAGGTGATCGCCTCGCCGTGTGGTGAGGAAGAGCCTTGTAGCATTTTGTCGCCTTTCGTCGTCCAAAACACTGCCCCGGTATTTGAAAGTCTTGAGTTTCCATATCATGTGTTCAGGCTTGACAAAGCTCTGGTGGCAAGATGTGTTAAAGAGGACGAGAGCATGGTGGCAAGATATGTTGGCTTCAAGGGGAACAAATGTTGGGCTTGATTAGATGATACATGGCGACAGGGGGAACTGATGTGTGATGAATCAAAGTGTGGATTGCTGCTCTGAGAGTCTGGGTTTGTCATTATCAAAAAGGGGAAAAATATTGAGTTCCAGCCTTGTTCTTATTATGCTCATGTTTTGATGATTGACAAACTTCATCACTGGAACCTGGTCCATACCCGTCTTTCGTGATCTATGTTTCAGTGATTGCCTAACCTAGTGGGAGGACCAGTTACGTGAACTGGTGTTTTGGTACGCAGTTTTGCAATTGCACTCATTTGTCTTATGTGTCAGCTATCCAGTACTCTCTTGACAGTGTCGGCACATTAGTGGGACAAATTCTCAGTGGTCCTTGGCAGCATCCACCAATGAGGAAGCTTCTCCCAATGCTCATCATATATATACATCATCCTTGAGGAGAGAAGCTCAAGCTTTTGCAAAAATACAAAAAGAATCTCTCTCAAGCAAAGGCCTCAGCTAATCTAACAAGACTCAACAATTTAGAAACTCTTGCTCATAATGGGATATATTTTTTGTTTCTAGGTTGATTGAGTTTTTTGTTCTTGATCTTACAACTGTAAACTCACTCTCATTCTAGAGATTTCAATGAGTAGTTTGTTTAGCTTTGTTTGTTCAAATCTGAGTTGTTCTTGGAGCTGGCGGTAGCTATGGAGTCTCACAGTAGAGTTATTGGGAGGGTTTATTTGCAATAGAGTAATTGCAAAGAGATAGGAATTAGGAGGTTAATTCCTAGGTTGTAATCGAAAGTTGCTCAGAGTTTAGTGAAGGTTGTTGGTGATATCCTATTAAGGTAGGTCGTGGTTTTTCTCCCTTGAGCAAGAAAGTTTCCAAGTAAACATCCCTTGTGAACCATCAAATATTTTGTTCTTTTTGACCAAACCCTAGACAACAAGTAAGAAAAACCACTTATTTTCCAGCAAAATATTTTCTAAGAAAATACTTTATCCTTCATGCCCAACACACCCTGAACCAGAAATTTGTTTTACAAATCTGTCAACAACATAGGCACAACAATTCACATTACAACTATTCTTGCTACAAAGTTACAAAAAGTCACGGTCATGAAGGTGATGTTTCCTCCGATTTTGCACGTTTCGTTGGGGGGAAACTTAAGTCTCCACCATCTGAGTCATGATTTTCACAAGCTTTGCTTTCAGGTGATTTCCGTTCCTTATTCTCGGTAAGATCATCTGCAGAGCTCGAAGCATCATTTGAACCAAGTCCAATGCTGACATGATCCTGCTCCAGTGCATCTGATTTGTCATCGGGAGGGGCATGCTTTATTTCAGTGGATGCTGAAGGAGGTTCATCTGATTTTGATGATGATACATTTAGTTCTTTTCCCATGTTTTTCGTCTTCTCAAACATCATTTGAAGGTATTTCCCTTGTTCTTCAATCCTCAGCTGTAACTTTCTTTGGATCTAAGGAAATAATTACGAGGTGTCTTATTAGAATGATGAATTGTTCCACCAAATGTGAAATGTATATCTCGGTACAACAATGAATAATAAAGATACACCAGTAACAAAGTTTCTGATTAATCCTCAAGGAAAAGCAAAAGGAGAATGTAGCCTTTAAACATTAAAAACATAAATAAAAACAAGATTACTTAACATATTGCCAGATGTATCAAACACCATCTTGATATTTAGATGGCCAACAAAATCGTATTTTTTCCTCGGGGAGATTTTACCATATAACTCCTATTAGTATCCAGCATACAAATAATCACTTTGCACTTCTAAAGCAGGATATTAGCTAAGGGGGATTCAAATATGTCAAATTTACCAATGTATCACCAAAATACTGAAAAACTAGGATATTCGCATGGTTGATGAAAAAGTTTATCCAAGGTAATGGCAATAAAAGTTGCAGGGATCCAAAATTTTGAAAGAGGGAAACCTGAAGATTGTTCGCTATCCAGCTAAGACACCATATGAGAGATCGTAATCAATACTAAATGTTTGGTACACAAATACATTATTGTCAATATATTATACCTTTATTATTCAATATTGAGGAGAAAGTGGTAATGTTAATACGCGAATCGTTAATCCAATATGTAGGGCAATCAAATGACAATATATTCCTTTGAGGGCGAGGGATTTAATTCCACGACAATGTTTAAGAAGAAAAAGCCAATCTAACCCTAAGCCAAACAGTGTTTTATCAAAGTACATACATCTCATATTTTTAATATGGTCATCCAAACATTGTCAAATTATATCCAAGCTTATAATCCATATATTATCTAATTACCATATTATATAATCTACCTATGTTTGTTCTTATCATAATATGAGATGATCCAGTAAGAAGCATCCGCCAAATATACTAATACATTCTGCCCCTCTCCTCATGTTCAGAGACTTTTAAATTTTGAATTTCCAATTGAAAAGGAAATCAGGTGCAAGAATAGATGCATGAATACTGCTGGTTTCTTTAATTATTCACATACCTCGAGTTGTTCATGAAGCTGTTTCTGCACTTCCATCTGCATTTTCAGTGCTTCTGTTATCCCCATAGTCCTGTAATCAGATTCCAAAGTAATATTTAAAAATTAGTTACAATTTTAACTGAAAAAAGGTAGTGCTCTCTCCAAGGAAGTGAAATTAGCAAGCTAAATGAGATTTGAAATAAACTACTCTCACGAATTCTCTCCATGTTACACAAATTAGTCCTTATGTGTGTGTCCAACAACAGGGGCGTGCACAAAATTCCCATATAAACTGCCGAAGTTGTAAACAGTAACCTTCATCTGTATTTTGGACTAATTTCTTCTTACAATTTGTGAACTTTATAATTTACTCCTAAGCTTCCTGACTAAGTAAACAATCATACTAAGACAACAAAATATGGACAGAGGTATAAATGTCTGTGCAGCTAAAAATTAAAATGACATGTCTTAACAGAGATATTCAGTTAGTCGTTACGAATGACAGAAGAAATTCTTGTGAATAACATTATTCTTCTTGCAGCGAAATAAATAGTTATTTAAGATCACTGATGAATTAGTAACATGTTTCAATAGCGGCAGAATAATGACTTACGTTTTCAAGTCCAGAGATGGCATCTCCGTCACGATAGTTGGCTTCTTTTCTGAGGTTCCTGTAATAAGCAGAGGACAGTCCATTCCTTAATTTCAATTCTGTTTGTCTTAGAAACTATGAAAAAGATCTACTCCGCATCAGAAAATGAAACATAGTCAGTCACTCCAACATTCACGCATTTTATTGACTGATGAATAAAGAAAGGTATGCAGGAAACACTAGTATAATAGATGTAATTACAATGAATTATCTTTTAGAATTACATGAGACGATAGTGTTGGATCTTAAGCTCTTTATTTCCTTCCAAGGTGGATAAAAAAGTACCCTTTGGACCATGCCCATTTTTATAACTCCACTCATGTCAAAGGCCCTTTAACTAGTCGATATAAAATATGATTATGTGAGGGTTTTCAGCTTTGTAGAGAGAACGAAAACTGCAATTTTGAGAGAGGAAGAGTGCAGAAATATTCTGTGCGACCATCCTTCTTCAAATTGCATTTTCTGCTTAGTTCACTGTCGGATTTAGCTGAAATTTGAACAGAGTGGTCCTTACATCTTAATATTTAATTTGAACAGTGGAGATAAGATTTGGATGCCTATAACTTCAGATACTCAGCTGTGATAGAACCTCTATTTTGGGTGATTCTCTCCTTTCTTCGATTGTTTTATTGTTTTCTCTTGTTGCTATTATTGCTCCTTGTTTGACATTGATATTCTGTGGCCCTTTTGGAGAACTTTCGTGACCCTCTTGTTGATTTAGTGGACCTTTGGTCCCTTTTTACCCTTCATATTGATAAAGAAATGGACCTTGGGCCTAGCTCAACTCCAAAAGCTAGACACGAGAGGAGGATTGCTCAAGACCATATAAGGAGACAAAGGACCCTTGAACACACCGATGTGGGACTCCAACACCCACCCACCCCCAGGACATCTGGAGCATGGACAATATAAGACGGGGATGGAAAATCAGAAACAAATGAATTGGGTGGGCATGGCTTTGCTACCATGATAAAGAAATGAATCTTGGACCTAACTCAACCCCAAAAGCTAGATAATGAGGGAAGGATTGGTCAAAACCATATAAGGAGACCAAGGACCCTTGAACCCAGCGATGTGGTACTCCAACACATATTGAAAAGGTTTTCCACGTAAAATTTGGTATCTCTTTTTTGATTAATTTTTTTCTTGCCATTTATTTGTTGGTTGTTATAACTGCTATTCATTCCTATTTGTGCTTGTGTTTGAGGCCTCCTCTTGGTTCAAATAGATAAGAAAAGATTTAGACAATATATTCTGCTTCTACCTTTGTCTTGTATTATTATTAATACTTGTTTTTCACTGACAGATAGCTGGAGTATGTTAATGCTTGTTTTTCACCGACAGATAGCTAAAGTATGAAATTCATTCTCAATGCCCAAGCGCCAACGAAAGACGTTTTTGGGTATTTGAGACAATCAGTAAACTATGGTGCAATTAATGCCTGATTTATGGAAAAGCTTATCAAGTAATCAATGAGGCAATATCTACCTTCAGAGGGTTCTGGCTTGTATCTGGCAGTCCTATATTTCTGAAATTGAAACAAATGGATAAGGTGAGTAAATTGTCACCTGATACTGCAAGCAGGAAAATAATCAGTAAGAGGTTTAATTATACCTGCAAGTGGCTTTTAACATGATAGATGGTTAAGCCTTCCACATTCATGAGCTTCAACACACCCTTTGGAGTAGCTTCTGTAAAGTAAAATTATAGAGTAAGATATAGTTATGCCATCCGAACCCTTAAATCCTCCTAACTGCTGGAAGAAAAAAAAAGATATTTCAAAATGAAGAGGCTACACACTTTCGCTTCCACCAAGCTTATTTACAGCTTCTACGAAGACTTCGTGAAGCTCTGGTGTCCACCGCATTCGAGGCTTAGATGTGGAAGATGATGGGCTACCAACGGGGCAGCTTTGCCCAGATGAAGTAGGAGGAGGAGGTTGCAGCTGGTTAGCAGGGGTCTCAGAAACTCCCAGCAACTGATATGAACATTAGAAACTTAAGTTGACTAAGAACATGAAGAAACGATAAACTTATATCATAAAATCAGAAACTATTTCAGAAGAACACATTTTTCTGCTCAGATATGAGGTCATATTGAATTGTTGATGATGCCCTTGGAAAGAACACACCAGACGAGATCAACGACGTAAAAGACATGTTTTTCTTGCTCGTGTCTAAAGCATTTTCTGTGTACCAATAAGTCAGAATTTTAAGTTTAAATTCAACAGAAAATTACAAAATTTCACATTTGTGCCTTGTTAAAAGTGGATGCCAAAACAACTTGCGGAGAATTCAACATAATAAAGAAGACAGGAAAATCAAATGGAGCAAGAGCACATACAACAGGATTATTTACTTGACCCAAAAAATGTTTTGATGTGCATTGAAATCTTCAACTGACAATCTTTTAGGAAAGCAATCAGCATAATAATACTAATGAAGATGTAATATCATTTGTGCCTTGGAAATAATAACTTTCTTCTTCCAGTTTCTCCCCTTTTAGTTTTCCCTTCCTTTCTCTTCCTTTTCCTAGCTTCATAAAATAGGATAAAACATAAAGAACAAACCTTAGGTTCTGGATCTGCAAAATTGACATCTACTAGGATATCACTCCAGCTCGAACCAAGAGTGTCATCATCGTTAATTAGCTGATCAGCCCATTCCTGCCAATCAGATCTCTTAGCATGGTCATCAGATGCCATGACCCCGGCAAGGCTTTCCACTTGGCCATTTTGAACAGGAACATTTGTCGGAAAAGCAAGAAACTCATGAAATGAATCTTTACCCCAGGAATTCTGTTTGTTCTCCGAGGGATAATTATCCAATGAGGTAGAATGTACACTTGAGTGTGAAGCTTGATTGCCTGCCATATAAGCCCCACTTGAGATAAATGGATAATAACGTGTCCGAGTTTCTTGAGAAGAGGTACGTGAAAAGTGAAAATCTTTGTGGTGTCCAGAAGTAGATGACAGTAGATTCCCTACCGTTCCACTCTTAGACATTGATGAAATTGCATTTGGAGAAGTGAGGTTTGTAGTTAGCTCCTTCTCTGAGATAACATGAAGAGAATCTGGCAATTTGGGAAATTTCTCCTCCAATTTTGGCAAACTTTGTAAAGACATAGGCGTAGCTCCAGAGATACCCATGCTACTATGTTGTGCTTCACTAGATCTTGGTACATATAATGCAGGCCGCATGTTCATTTTTGTCCATAAATTTAACTACCCAAACCGACTTTATAATAATACAACAGTTCCAAAAATTCCCTGGAGCCGAGGATCTATTGGAAACAGCCTCTCTACCTCTGAGTAGGGGTAAGGTCTGCATACGCTCTACCCTCCCCAAGCCCCACTTTGTGGAATTATACTGGGTATGTTGTTGTTGTTGTTCCAAAAGTTCCTTTCTGCTGCCCAATCATAATTTATATTTGGCAAATGGCGGTCTCAACCTTCTAAACCCTGTGCATCTGTGGTATGAAATAACAAAACTCACATTAAAAAAGAATTGGAGTGGGCTGCATATGCGCTAGATAAAAATGGGAACCAACAGCTTTAAATTTACTCTGTCATCCATAAACATTTGATACAGTTAGACTTGGAATGAGAACGATATGTCTGATCTTGGAATGAGAACAATATGTCTGATAAATCTAAACAATCAACCGTGATATATCTGATATTTCAAATATTTTGTCTGTCATCATTATGTTGAGCAGCATATTTCATGTAGTTTCTGATCTTTTATGCAGCCTTCACTTTAAGAATTTAGTCTGTTTAATTCCAGAAAGAAAATAGCATCAAATAAATTTAGATGAATAATAAAAATTTACCAGTTAGAGAAGTTAAATTCTCATCATCAGCGAAAGACACAAGTAAAAAGCATTCAGTTGTTTTAAACAAACTTAAGCATTTGACTTCCACTTAACATACAAAATTTGGCATTAAGGGCCTTGTCGTAGAAAAGAAGAATTCTAATGTTGTCATGAAAGCATAAGGATTTTAGATGTTCCACATGAATTCTTGATGACAAATACTCGTAAAACATGAACAAGATATACATCAAATCAAGATACAAGAGACAAAGTAAAGGCATCACAGTGATGTAGAATATAAATTGGCTTGAAGCAGAGTGGAGAAAAAGTCATCATCTAGCCAACCAGCAAAACTTGAGGAAAAAGAATCAGTAGGCAACATTAACAACAACAACAACAACAACATACCCAGTGTATTCCCAAAAAGTGGGGTCTGGGGAGGGTAAAGTGTACGCAGTCCATACCACTACCTCAGATGAAGTAGAGAGGTTGTTTCCAATAGACCCCCGGCTCGGGACAAAATCAGTAGGAAACATTGCAACCCTAAAATCTTTTGGGGAAATTAGGATCTACTAGAACATTTTTACAGAGAAATAAGCATGCATTCAGAAAAAGTAAATTTCTCACAGATAATGATAGATTTGCACACAATCTTCAAGCTGTCATCATATGCATCCAAGAAAATCAAATTTATAGAGTAGAGACTACTAAATTGCAAGATATACCAGGACAAGGTTAGCGCCTAAAGCTGTTGTTCTCGATACTGTTCACTTCAGGCCATTTGGCACTAAATTTTAGTCCCTCTGACGCTCATGTTTTCTCCATTATAAGCACTAATGGAGAAAACTTTCCATAGGCAATAAATTAGTCCCTCTGAGGCTCATGCCATCATCATTGATTTATCTACTGAATATAATTTAAAACCCTCCCACTTTACTTACTATTCCAGCACGAAAATCAGCAATAACACAAACTATTCTGATACCAATTCTAAGATACAAAAATACAAACTAGTCTGACATCAATCTTCCTGTGAGTAGTAGTTTTAAGCACAGGATAACATGATAATGTAATATGTGACGTTCAACCTACAGTGCTTATATAGGTAAGTGTAACATATGACAGTTCAAAGACCTCTGAAAGTGCTGCCAATAGTTTCTTCATGAACTTTCCATCAATCATTAGATCCAGCAATATTAGGTTTATTTTCATTTTGCTAAAACGTTAACCTTAATTTTTCTGATAAATAACTTTAACATCCTTAGTAATTGGAATGATTAAAAGGAAAGGATCTCATAGTTTATGGGCAACTCTCTTGCTCTAATGTATCCATTATCGTGAAGAATAACTCAACACATCAGGTCTGTTCACGATCTAACTCTTGCCTTTTTTTTTTGTATGACAAATAAGCTTTCCTATTTTGCGATTTCCTGAAGCTCTGTAAATCGTCCCTGCAACTCTATTCTGTTTGGGAGGTTAATCTTCCCGTTAAGATCAAACTTTACTTCCAACCATACATATAAAGCTCAATAGTCAATAGCAATGAAACAGCGAAGTTGCAACTTTCAAGGCCTAAACAGGTCAAATGTCTCAGTAATGATGTAGTTTTATATATAAGACAAGCTAACAAACAACCAAAACAAAACCCATACCCATGTCTCCCATGTTTCATTCGAATTTTATGGGATGTCCCGAAGGGACAAAAACCACTTATCCATGTTGATAACATGCATCAATAATTGAAAATTGAGAGAACTATTGAAAACACCCTCCAAACTTGGCATGAATTATTAATTTAATCCTCGAACTATACCTAGTATTAAAAACACTCCTAAATTTGACTAAATAAATTTGGAAACACCCCTAAAAACTTGACTAGATAAATTTAAAAGCATCCCTAAGATGCTACATGGCATAGCAAGTGGTCTCAAACTCTTGTGGGCACGTAAACTACTTAAAAATAATGTCACATAAGCATTAAACGGTAAAAACTCCCATTTTTAACTTTTTCCTTTAATTTTCATCACGCCCTAACTGCTACCGCAACCCTTCTTCCTATTTGAGATTTTCTCCATTAAAATACACCCCAAATTTGAACTTAAATTTTTTTTTACCATCTTATATAATTGTTAAATTTCTTAACCTCAATTGTTTTGATGACTATACTTCGTAGATGTGGAATTCCAGCAACACTGAAAATTTCATGGTCGGATGACATTCTCGGAAGGAGATTTAATTAAAACCGCCCAGACCAAATAAACCACAAATCAAAATGAAGAGAGATTATTACTGATACTTTTATCAAAGATTTTTAAGCTAAAACCCTTTGATTTTCATTCCATTTTCATGGAATGAAAATCAAAGGGTTATGTTGGGAATTCTAGGAGAATTATGAGGAGAAGAGGAAGAGCTCTAGAGATGTGAGAGTTTATAGGATGATTTCACCGAAGGGTTATTTTAGTCGGTTAAGTTTTACATGTTCTTTTTCTTTTCTTTTCTTTTTGGCTTTAAATATCTACATGGATGTTACATAAATAACAAATCAGCAGACAAGTTCAGCTGGACTGTGAGTAAAACCCCACGTTAGTTAGATATGGCAAAATGGGGGCATTTTTAAGTGATTTTCACCCCCCAACTTTGTTTTAAAAATTAAATTCCTCCCTTAACTTTGAACAATAATCAAACTCCTCACTTATCCTATGTAATATCTATTTTACCCTTGTTATATCAAATACATTTATGTAATACCTCTTTATATTATATATAATTTATTTTCTTAACCTAGGTATTTATAACTTTTTATTTAAGTTCATTAACATTATAAGTAGAACAATACTTTTATGAATTTGTCACAAAATTTAATGTTATTTTTATGACTATTACTTTAATATTATATGCATTAAGCATGTGTATATGTATTTACGTGCATGTGCATATATTTTTGTCTTTCCCCACTCTCTTACTCCATGTTTTTCATACTACTTGGCCCTTCTTGATATGACACACTCCATAATAAAATTTTAATTAAAAGTGTATTTTACTAAACTAACCTTATTAATAGTGTTTTATAACTTAAAATTTGACTACCACATCTCCATGCAGTTATTTAATACCAAGGGTAGAGATAAAAAAAATATTAAAAATTTCTCTTGATTGCATAAATTAGAAAAGTAAATTAAAACAACTATTTTTAATATGAGGGTCAAGTAATATGAAACGACGGGGGTATTCTCTATTGTCTATATAAATAACAAGTTTTGATTGTCATTAATGGAGTATTACATAAATTATAGTTTAAAATAATTTAAAATCTAAACAAATACAATCTTTAAAAATTTGGCCTTAATTTAAATAATTATTTTGTATTTCCTGCATCGAAATATATTTATATAGTTATTATTGCCTGCTATTTTCACTAGTAGAAATAAATAATAGAGTTTTGATTACAATTAATAAAAATTAATTTTCTCATTATGCTAATTTACTTCATTATAGGACATCATTAGCCCATATACTTAATTAGTACTTCTCACCCAAAAAGATAATATTTATGTTTTTATGAAAAATTTGTTAGATCTAAAATAATGAAAATATCATGATTTTTAAAAAAGTAAAAAAAAAAAAAAAAGGAGAGAAGTTAATAATGAAAGGGACATATTGTTACCGAGTATGGAGAACCATTCATATCAGATCATTCACGTATGTTGTTCTCACTTGCAACTCAACTGCAGCAGCTCAAGATACCATTCAGGTTTTTTAATGTATGGGCTGATCATGCTCAGTTTATTCCAATTCTAGACAAGAGTGGAAGAAGCAGACAACTCCATGGAAAATGCAGAATGTGTGGACTAAACAAAAGTTATTGAAGGACCAGTTTAAAAGGCTCAATACTGCAGAGTTCAAAGGAATAACAGTAAAGATGGAGCAAATTAGACAGGAGATCAGTCTCATCCAGAAGCAGTTACACAGAATTATTCAACAGGTCTTGCCAATGAGGAAAAGGAGAAACTTGAACGATTGGAGAAATGGTCTTTAATAGAAGAAAATATTTTAAGGCAAAAGGCAAGAGTGACTTGGATCAAGCTTGGAGATGCCAACAACAAGTACTTTTCAGCTATGATGAAGGAAAAAAGGAAGCATAAACAAATCTCCACTCTTGTCTCTTTGACTGGCCAGAAACTGAGTGATCCAACAGCTATCAAGCAAGTGATAATTCAGTTCTACAAGTCATTAATGGGTTCAACAGCTAGTACTTTGCCAACAGTAGATAGAGAGATCATGAAAAACGGACCTATACTAAACCATCATCAACAGTTAAGCCTTTGAGCTGAGGTCACTGACCAAGAAATTTGGGATGGATTAGCTGCAATAGGAGATGATAAATCCCCAACTATAGATGGGTATAACGTTGTATTTTTCAAGAAAGCATGGACAGTGATTAAAGGGGAAGTTTGTGATGCAGTGAAGGACTTTTTCAAGCATAATAGAATGTACAAGGCCATCAATTGTGCATCTATTACTCTGTTGCCTAAGGTCCCTAATCCTAGCAGTATTAAAGAGTACAGACCCATTGCCTGCTGCACAGTACTCTATAAGATCATTTCTAAAATTTTAGCAGCAAGGATGAAGAATATCATGCCTGTCATAATTAGTGAGAATCAAGCAGGTTTCATCCCAGGAAGGAAAATTGCAGACAATATCATATTGGCACATGAGCTGGTCAAGCATTATAATAGGAAGCAATTATCACCTAGGTGTATGTTGAAGGTTGATCTACAAAAGGCGTATAATTCGGTGGAATGGATCTACTTAGAACAAGTCTTGGTTGGATTAGGCTTTCCACCTCAGTTTATCACTGGGTTAATGAAGTGTGTACAAACAGTTAGCTATTCCATCACAGTTAATAGAGAAGCTACTGAACCATTTGGAGTAGTTAAAGGGCTAAGGCAAGGTGATCCAATATCACCTTACCTGTTTGCAATAGCCAGGGAGTATCTCAGAAAAAATCTATGTACAATAAAAGAGGGCCAGAACTACAAGTTTCACCCAATGTGTCATCAACTTAAACTAACTCATTTATCTTTTGCAGATGACCTATTATCTGGATAAGAGGCTGCCACTGTAATATTGATAACTTCTTGGATGCTAGAGGTACCCCTAAGTACCTAAATGGAAGTTCTCCCTGTTTAATTCCCAACATCTGAATAATCCTATCTCTGACAGCTACAGAAACTCCACCAATATAGATGCTGCTTTTAGTCAAGTTTGCTTGGAGCCCAGAAACTTTGGAGAAGACAGTAAACTTCCCATATAGCTCATGCATGCACTGCTCATCACCCCTAGCAAATAGAAGATTGTGGCAAGAATAACTTCATGGACAGCAAAGAAGTTATCATATGCAGGCCGAATGCAGCTCATCAAGTCAGTAATATTTGGCATTCAATCGTACTGGTCTCAAATGTTCCTCATTCCGGCCAAGGTCATAAAAGCCATTGAAGCCTATTGTAGAAGTTATTTGTGGTTGAGCACTAATGAAATCACCAAGAGAGCATTGATAGCATGGAGTACTAGTTGCTTGCCAAGAACTGCTTGAGGAATGAATTTATTTGATCTGGGCAAGTGGAATAAAACAGCTATCTTAAAACAAGGATGGGACTTAGCTCACAAACAAGATGCTCTTTGGATCAAATGGATACATGTTATTTATTTAAAGGGTAATCCAGTTGATCAGGTCACCATACCACGGCAGGGAAGCTGGATGGTAAAGAAGATCCTGATTGCAGGGGATAAAGCTAATCAACTACAAGAACCAGCTACCAAAGGAAAAAGAATGATCCAACATTTGTACAAGCAGCTGTTAGGAGACTATCCTAAAGTAGTTTGGAAGCACTTGGTCTGTAAAAATGAGGCTAGACCCAAATCAGTTGTGACATTATGGATTTATCTGCATGGGCATCACAACACTATTGACAGGCTAAGAAGATGGGGAGTAGACATAGACCCTACTTGTGTTATGTGTGGAGTAGCTGAAGAAACGAAAGAGCATTTGTTTATAGAATGCTCTTTTGCGAGGAACCTCTGGAGGAGACTTATGGAATGGTTGCGATGGCCAGCCAACCCAAACCTGAATAGTCACCTCTTACAGTAAAGGATCATTAACAAGACAAAAGGGAGATCACTCAAGGCTCAAGTATTGAAATTAGTCTTCACTGAAGTTATTCAAGCAATTTGGAGTGAAAGAAACTCAAGAGTATTTGAGCAGAAGCGAAGAGATGTAATCAGTCTGGCAAAGGAGATTGCTTGTGTCTATAATGTTAGGGCCTCGTATAAGCTTAGAAACTATCTGCAGCAATGCTATTTTTGATGTATAGGCTGAGTCTAGTCTGAGGATAGGGAGAAGATTTGAAATGAGACAAGCATGTGATGTAGGTGTTGCCCTGTTATGTATTTTCCAAATGGCGATTAATAAAATCGACAATAGGCATTTTAAAGATTTAATTAGGATAAAGGGGGAGTTTGATTATTGTTCAAAATTGAGGGAGGAGTTTGATTTTTAAAGCAAAGTTGGAAGTTGAAAATGATTTTCACTCGTTTTTAAATTTATTTAGTCAAGTGTAGGGGTGTTTTAATAATAGGTATAGTTCGGAGACTAAAGTAATAATGCGCCAAGTTTGGAGGAGCTTTCAACACTTCACTCTTGAAAATTTGAAATATGAGAACAGGAAAGTGCGTGGTACTCACCTCTAAATAATTCATAAAACAATCAAAAACCTAAAGAAAGGGGAAACAACGGAAGGAGGAGTTCCAATTAAAATCTTTGCCGTGTAGGAAATGTGTTTCAACCCAGCTTTTTAAATTATAGTTTTGACACCTTTGGAATCAAAAGATTTTACCTCATTATCAAGCTCTCTGTTTTAACTTATTCAAAACTAGTCTCTTCTATTCTTAGGATGTGTTTGGTATGATGGAAAATATCACATGGGAAAATAAGAAAATATTTTCCGGAAAATGTTTCCTCCATACCAAACACTCCCTTAATAACATCTCATTTTTCCTTCCTTTAATTACAAATTATAATGGAACTATGTCCAGCAGCAGGTCATAGATAGTCAAGCCAAGGCATAGGGAAACATAAGAAGCTGCTGCATAATTAATCAGCCAAATTATCTCCTCTTACCATTAACCAAGTGTAAAACACAAACATCCAGTCAACAACCCAAATAGCAATGGCCACAGCTCAAATATAACCAACTCTACCTTTCAATTTTATTTCATTAATTGCACCCACCCACCAACATCAGCACCACAAAAAAAAGAAAGAAAAAAGTCAAGTTTCTCTTCTAACAATAATAATAATGCAGTTCCAATGAATAGGGGGATAAAAAAGGAACCACATATTTTGAGTTTTCATTTTACTTCGCCCTATGTCAAAAATAAATATTTCATTTTAACCGTTTATTTTAGTAAATCAAGAAAGTGTTATTAGTTTTTTCTCATCTACCCTCGGTATTAAATGACTATATAAAATACTATTACTCAAATTAGTTACAAAACACTATTAATAAGTTAATTTAATAAACTACACCTCTAAATAAAATATTCTTAAGGGTCTGTCAGTTCAACGAGTCAAGTAATATGAAATGGCGGGAGTAATTGATTTCCAAGAGTTCCCAAGATGAAGAGAGCAATTAAACCAAATCTTACAAAACCAGAAAAATAAAAATAAAAACAAAAAGGAGCAACATTTCCAAGAATTAGAAAGAAGCCAGTTCAATCAAAGCAAATAACTCAAACAAGGACAAGTTGAAGAAAAGAAAGACTTGAACTCAAACCAAAGAGACAACTTAGCCAAGAAGAAGAGAAAAGCCAGATAGAAAGCTGAAGAATCCAAATGGGATTTATGAAAGATAAGAAATGGACCTTTAAGAATCTGACTACCAAACTCAGTTAGGTGGCGAATCCAAAGCTGGAAGATGAACACAGAGAGAGAAAAGAAAAGAAGGGATCTCTCCTGTGTTTTAAAAAAAAAATATGGGTGGCTATTAGAGAGATTCCAAATTAGTTTGTTGACTGTTTATCCAATAAGAAGTATTTGAGTGAGTGGTTGATTTGGACAATGATTATTGGCATAGTTCCTGTTTTTGTCTCTGTGCCTCTTTAAACCAATGTTGGGGCGTCAAATCATTTGAGTGTGGCAAGTTGTTACTATTACTCCCTCCGTTTGAAAATAATTGATCCTTATTGATTTAACACTTTTCTTAAAAAAATATTTATTAAAAATTTATTTTATAAAATTATTCTTATTAATTATGCTTTAAAAATATAAATTTGAGTATATATTATATTTTATGTAATCATTTAATAATAGGAATAGAATTGAAAGAATATAATAAAATTCTCCTGATTTTATAAATGACACAACTAAATTAAAATAAATATTTTTAGTAACAAGACCTACTAAAACGAAACGGAGGGAGTACTTCTTTGTTTTATTGTCCCACTTGGATGGATGAACGGCTAAAAAGTCGCGTTATTGTTTGGTCATTTGTAAGGGTATTTATGAAATCTTCTGTCCGTTCATTTTTAATTGTTTAATGTATAAAAAATAAATATTTATTTTTACTTATTCAATTTTAAAAATCAAGAAATAATTTATCATGTAATTTATAATTTGCCCTTATTAACTATAATTATTTTCTACAAAATTGAATTTATTATATTTAAAGGGTTGTATAATAAAATTGTCATTCTATTTATTGATCCTTAAGGGATGTATCAAGTCAATATTAACAAGTGAAAATGAATGGGAAGTATATAATAAAGGAAAAGGGGCAAATATGCACTTTAACTTTGTGATTTAGAGTGAATATATCTTTCGTTGAGGGGTGGTGCATATATATCCTTGTCGTCTAATAAATGGTGCATATTTATCTTTTTCATTAACACTAGAATAAAAGATATCCTAAAATAATTTTCTAATTTTTTTTTGAGTGAGTTTTCTAGTCTTTGATCTTGGGGCTTAGTTGTGTCGTAATTTCGAAGCATGGTTACATCCCTTACATTTACAACACTCCTATTGCATTCTAAACGTAAACTCGCAGTTCACGGCTTGAACGGGATTGAAATGGTCGAGAATTCAAAGGGTCCTTTTGGTTTTGAAATGATGATTTGGGCATGATTTAGGAGTTATCATGCCCGATTTTTTGTGCAAACTAGTCCTAGGACGTTGTTGGACCACTAATCCGAGTTCAAAACTGAAAATTGAGTCAAGGGGAACCATTTTTGCATCCCTTGACTGCTGGGGATGGTGAAGGTCTCTAAAGAGGTACCACAATAGTGGAGAAATTTCCGCTATAGCTGCGTACATATTGTTATAGCCGGAGGCTGTAGGCAGTGGCCTCTCAGCTAAAAGCTAAATTTTTTTGAACTTTTACTTAGATCATTCCTTAATGCTTGATGAATACTTACGAGTTCTTGTGTCAAATTTTTATAGGTTAAACATCTACAATGGCATGTAACCAAGACAATGCCCCCACCTACGAAAGATTTCTCGATAAAGCTAGTCGGGAACCATACCGAGATTACCGATGGATGGGACTTTGCTTTGAGTGGGACTTCGCTATGAAGAAGGTAAAGGAGAGGGCGCTGGAATTCTACAACTGGCTGCAAGAATTTGATTGGGTCCTACTGGTAGTAGCTCCCCCCGATGGGGTCGTAACTTGGGTAAGGGAGTTCTATGCTCTACTCTTTATCATGGTCCGGGATTCCCCCAACCCCACTATCCGTATTTAGGGAGTGAACGTCCCGATTGACTTTCACACCATTAATGAGGTTCTCGGGGTGGCTCATATCTCCAATGCCGACTACTTGGCCAAGGCCCAGGAGATGAATATGACATGGCTGTGGAACACTCTTGTCCCTGAGGAGTTTAGGGAGCAGGTCTACTGGCCTTCCCCCGAGGGCGTTACCAACACTTACTTTTTGGCTGATGCTTAAGAGATGGTTGAACCTGGTGACTCGAAGGATTCGCCCATCGAACAACACTACAACAGTTACCTACCCTCGGGCTTTGGTGGCAGTCTACGCTATTCAGGTCATTCAGCTGAATGTAGGGGCTCAGATTATGATGGAGTGAAAGTACTTTTACCGGGGCACGAAGAAGCGTCCTTCCTTCCCGGGTTGGTATTGAAGTTGTGGAGGAGGGCGGGGGTACCGGAGTAGCATAATGATTCGGTGGCGGAGATGGATATTCCTTTCCACCCTCTCTTAGTGAGAGCGCCCTCATCCCAAAAGAGTAAGAAGAGGAAGGTAGGTGGGGCAGAGAGTAGTAGAGATATGGAGGAGGTCTTTGGAGGCTGACGAGGATAATGATGATGATGATAATGCACCTCTCTCTCAGTCCCTTCGCTCGATCCCTAGTAGCAGTTTGGAGGCAGACCTGGCCGCTGTTAGAAGGTCTATGGAGCAGCCCCCTCCAGTTCTACAGCCTCCCCACCGCCCAGGACATTGCAGTGCTCCACTGAGATATCGACGAGGAGAGAAGGAAGAGAAACTCCTGAGATCGCTTGCTTGCCCCGAATGTGGAAGACCATGAAGGTTATGTTCGGGTGTGTGGCGCCCATCCAGGAGCTGAGGATTTGAGGGAGTTTCCCTTCCTGAGTGATGCGGAAGAAGACGACCCTACCCCAACATCCCACGACTGACGGGGCATCTAGCTAGGTTCCTTTTCCCCCTCCCCCTTTATTATGATTGATTTGGTTGCCCTCGTTTGGGATATCTACTAGACACTATACTTTCTTTACTTTTATTTTCCCGTACATGGATGCTATTTCCTTTTTTCCCCGCATTAATAAACATAACCTGCTTGTATGATATTTTAAGCAATTTTTATATTTATGCAGTGCCCGCATTCTAAAATGTCAAAATAAACAAGCAAAACACAAAGGTCAAAACACAGGGAAAATATGGCATAGCTACTGCCTCGCAAGCCCCGCTATAGAGTATGCCTCCCGCTATAGCGGCGTTGCTATAGCGGAGAAAATCCTGCTATATCGATGCTTCACGCCTCTATGGCGGCCAAAGTAGTGGATGCCCAGATTTGCTAATTTCCTCTATGTTTCCTCCCCAAATTCCTTAATACCCATAACGCAATTTGGAAACTCTTATACCTTGTTAATTTCTTGAAAACGAGTTTCAGCAGCCTACCAACCAACAATTAAAACTGCATTATAATACATAATACTTTCACAAAATCATAATTATAAGAGAAATTTCTTTTTAAATCACCCCCGCTACTACGGATTTCAAACCTTGATTTTCATGGTAGGCGATTTAGCCTTGTTATCAACAAAACAACCACGCAATTTTGATGCATTTAACTAGGCTTAGCACAGATTTTCGATTTTTAAGCTATAGCCAAACCTTGATTTTTATGGTAGGAGATTTAGCCTTGTTATCAACAAAACAACCACACAATTTGATGTGTTTAACTAGGCTTAGCACAGATTTTCGGATTTTAACCTACAACCACAAGTTAGACTTCGTTTGATAACACCCTTTCAACATTATTCAAGCGGGTATGATTTCACATGAGTACCCAACTCCCTTAGCCTTAAGTACTGGCTAAACCCTTACATTCCCATCAAGCAACAGTACAATCATAGTCAAAAAAATTCCCAACACCACACAGCACAAGGCAATTCACAACAATTACATAGCATAGAGTAAAACAAGCCAAGTAATTACATTCACACCACCTGAAATAAAGGGATCAAAATCAATATCATTCATTTATGTCTCATTAACTTAACCTTTACTCACGCACCTGATGACCTTGATTTAGTCATCTAACCTATTATATACGACCCTTATGGCTAGATACCAATTGGAACCTCCTAGGTTCTAATTTCATTACTTGTACCTTTCTAAGCGGAGTCAAGTGACATCCACTTGCCTAGTCAAGATAACAATTGGAATCAAGAGATACCAATTAGATTCAACCCATACAACAACTGAACAATCACACGAGAAGGAAGAATGTATTAGAACAAGTTTTCCTAAAATGCCTCATAGCTTTCCGAAGATTAGATATGGACATCAACACACCAATTTGCAGGACTCTAATCGACACCTACTCCTGTGCTGGGAGACTGGTAACCTAGGCTCTAATACCAAATTATCAAGACCCAATCTACCGAATCGTGAAGGTACATACTCTAATCCACCTAGATAGGAGAACCCCTTACCACCTAGCCAGCATACATGCAGAAGTCTTTAATAATTGAAAATAACCAACTTTTATTACAACTATTTAAAGAAGGAGATGCAGAAAATAGAAACTACCCTAGGACCTATTCTAAACAGGTACAAGAGCTGCTAAGGAGGGAAAAACAGACAAGACACAACTTCTGCCATGAGTAAGAGGAGTGGGAGTTGCTGAAGGGTCACTACCGCAACAGTCAAGAAACCAATATTGATTCCTACAAAAGACTATAAATCGTAAAAAAGTATAGCAAGAGTAGCATCAGTATAAACCACACGTACTGGTAAGCCTCATCAGTTGACCCAAATTGGACTACACAAATATAATATAAATAGTAAAAAAAAACAAGTATTCTTTTACTTTCACTGTTGAACCCCTAGGACGACCCCATTTTTTTTAACTACACCCTAGGCATGAACTCCAAGATACAACTCCTCCCCCTACGACTCTACTACCTAAACTACTAAGTCTGACCTCACACCGAAGATCAACCTAACTTCGCAAGGCAACTATGACAAAAGGGGAAACCCTAGGCCTGATTCCATAATTCTAATAAGTCACATAGCATCCTGGAGAAGACTCGCCCAGACATGTAACTTGACCACCTACCCCTTCTCTCCTCGAACATCAGATCGGGCTTAACCCCTGACTAACACCGATCTTCTCCCTATTCTGCTAACATAGGACTCTTTTCCCAACCTCCACCTCCTTGTCCATTCCACTACTCGATGTAATATAACGAGCCAAGATAAAATAAGAAGTAAGATTGCGGTGTAAACGGACCACCCTTAACTAAACTCTAGTACAATAAGTTAATCCATATTGAAAGCTAACATACTTAGCACATCAAGAAATCAAATAGGCCAACATATTATCACCAAATCAAGTTCAGGCAGGCTACACAGGCAATTCACAAAATGATAAGTTAAGTCAAACCATGGTCAAGTCAGCACGATATCTACGGCACTCCAATACAACATAGAAATCCATTTCATAAATACCAGTTGAAGGATCATATTTAATTCCAAGATCAATGTCAACATACCATGACTGCATTACCAAAAAATTCCCAAATATATGACAATAACCGGACCACACAAAGATCCCAAACATAAACATGATAATGTATACAAACATCCCTCAATTATACTTTACCTGGACTTTAACAATTTTAGCCATCCGAACTCCGTGTCCGAAGGCTTAGACATAAAATCTCCCATCCATCTACGTTATACTCATGCTCTCTAACTCGGGTATATGCTACTCAATTAATCTTAGCTTACCTGGATGTCACCAGCTGTAGGAAGAATGAGCGAATGTGAATTCAACCCTTGCCAAGATCACGAGCACATAAATCCTTGAAAAATTCATGGGTTTGTAGCCATCCGCTCCTCTTTCTCCTTTTCTTCATGGTTCTAAGGCATGGGAGACAGCCTTTAGGATTTTTCGGACCTCCTATGTAGTTTGTCTTAATCAAGGTGGAGAAAGGAAATAAAACCTGCCTAAGTATTATGGTCGGCGTCATATCACTATAGCGGCTTGCTCACCGCTATAGCAGCACATCTATAGCTGAATAAATCCCGATATAGCAGGATGACGTCAGCCCGATTCATCTATATTTAATCTTTGAAATTTAATACACGTGGCCATAAATAATTTTTTCAATGTAATCCCATCTGTACCCATACTTCGCACTTTTGTCGAGGCGTTTCCTAGTAGTGATGGATTTGGTCGTTACACCTATTTTCTTAATTGAATGATACTTACTTCTATGTCTATTTAAATTCACCGAACAAGCTAAATTCAAATCGACATAACCTTGAATTAATTCTGATGTGCCAAATTATATTGTGACATTTTTCTTTCAAGATAAAACTTTTCTGTCATTTGAAATTTTCCTTTGTTATGGAAGTTTGTTTGCTGAAACCCATAATTATATCGTTTGCATATATTATTTGAACCAACCCTTTGAAATGTTTGTTGAATATTTGTGTAGCACTATAAATTTTTTTCTAATCCTTTTCTTTTTCTCTTGATGCATATAGTACTTGAATGAGCCCAATGGGCTGTATTCCTCCTTGCATTGTGTTGGATTGAAACCCAACAAGCCTTCTCTGAGTCATCCTTTGTTAAAGTAGAGAGAAAATGAAGCAGCATATGGACCTAAAGGTTCCAAATAGTTATAAAGGTAAAAGACATAAATTGGCCAAGGTCAATTGATAGCAATAACAGATTTCAAACCAAGGGTCCCAATATAGATCCTGACGGGGGCATATAATTACGCTTCCTGGTATGATTTTAGAGATTCGGGCAAAATTAAATCATGTTTATTTGTCTTCGTAGATATTTGTTTGTTATTGTGCTAACTCTAATAAAAAAAATTAATCCATATGAATTTCATTGATTGTTGCTATTTTTGAAATAAATCTATTTTATTTGGATCTCTTTTTTAATTCTTGGTATTTTCATTTTCTGAAGTAAGTAGTCCTTAAGAACGAATTCTTCACTCATCAATTTTCACAAAATATTTGATATTTCCTACAATTTTTTTATATACTTGAAATAACTTCTTTTCAAATAAAAGAATATTCTTTCAAAGGAAAATAAAAGAATTTTCCTAGTGTTAGTTCAAAACTAAAGTGTTAAAATTATTGGTTAACCGTGTGTTAATAGATATTTCAAGTGTCTAAAACCTTCTTGAAATATTAATTAGAACCCTTACTCAGACTTTGGATTTTTTAAAAATATTTTTCTATTAAAGGTTTTTTGTTTTTTTATAAAATAAATTTTCTTAATTTCTTTCCAAAATTAAGTTGAGGTTCTATTTTCATCATTATGATACTTTAACTAGTTTTAATAGGAAAAAGGGTCAAATTTATCCCTCTACTTTTGAAAATTGACTAACTTTATCCTTCGTCATTCTATTGGGTCATATTTATCCCCGCCATTAGTAAAGTTTTCACTTGTATCCCTTATTTGGATGAAAATGTTCAAATCAATAAAAATAACCCATAACCACCAACATATCCACCCGACCCATCTTAACCAAAAAGGACCCAAACAAATAACCCCCCTCTCTCTCAAATTTCTTCTAATTTTGAAATACTCTATGAACTAAATTCAAACTTTGAGTAAGTGTCAGTTTTGTATCAGCAAAGAGTAGTACAGTTAGCAGTACAGCCAACCAGTTTTTGACAACTCCAACGACTCAAATGGCTTAGGCATTTGTTTGTGAGATCACCAAGAAAACAGAGAGGGGCAAAGGTCCATATACAATTTAGACTTAGAGAAAGAGGGTGAAAGCTCCATGGTAGTTGTTCTTCCATCCTTGGTTGTCCAAAAAGATCCATGGAGAGTTCTGTTACATTGTGTAACAAGAGAGTTTCATCACATTATCTTTTTATAATGTTAAAAAACAACATCACATCAAAATTCAAAAAATCATCCCGTTTTCAGACAATAAATGTACTTGCCTACATGGACTAACATAGTACATGACAGATATGGGGTTTAGCAGGTGTTCTCGTTCTACCAGAATCTCCATAAATATAAGCCTCAAAGCTTCTCCAATAACACGTCCCATTTGGTAGATGACACCAACCAAATTACTATTTATTTCTCAATAAGAAGCTACTATAGGCTGAATTAAAACTTTGGAAGAATAGCGTGGGAGGGGGTATATTTGTTTGAGTCCTTTTGATTAAGATGGGCTGGGCCGGGTACGTTTGTGGTTATGATTTGTTGATTTGGGCATTTCCATCAATGAGGGGCACAAGTGAAAACTTAACTAACGGTGTGGGAAAATATGACCCAGTAGTATGATGAAGGGTAAATTTAGCCAGTTTTCAAAAGTAGAGGGATAAATTTGACCCTTTCTCTTTTAAAAATAAAAATCCCAATCTCCAACATAACAATCCAGCCCATCGCTCCCTCTTTGCATACACAAACATGGTATTGCGATCGCGATGGACCACCTAATCCTTCTTCAGAAATGCAAAGAAGGCCAAACTAACAACTACTGACAACAAATATGCCAAATATCCAAAAATCAGAATGAACCCTCGAAACTCATTCAAAATCCTCAGAACACAAATCAATAGTTCAAATCAATAATGAAATACATTTCAGACCTGTTAGATTCATCAAATCATCATTCTAGGATCGTCTTGACGAAAAGTTGACCGTGGTCAATTCAAATCTTAAGAAAATATAAAATCCAACCAAAGGATCAATATACCTCCAAAATCCTCAACTACTATGCCAAACCTTTAACTAGGCTATAAATTCACCTCCGAATCTAAATAAATCATCAAACATCGGATTCGACCACAAACTTTTCCTCATGCAAAGTCACCAACTTATCAATGGACATAATTGGGGCTAATTTTTCGTAAGAATAAAGTATGAAATATCCTTAAGATTGTTGAAAATCTTATGGAAAATACTCCATCATGAATAATTATTAGGAATTCTCGTAACTTGAGGCATGTAAGGATATTTCACCCGGTATAGGTATATTCCCAGGATTCAACAATCTCTTCTAGTATAAACTAGGGGTCAGAAACTCTAATGGCTCTCCATGTCATTTCTGGATTTATACATATTTCCAGTGTTTTGATCCTTCCCATAGCATCCATAGGTCATTTATGACTTGCCAAAAATGTCGGTTTGGTTATTGAACAGTTCGTTTATATTTTAGGCTCATTTATCTGTTTTGGAGCTTTTGCTGTTAAGAAATTGGTCTCAGACCAAAACTCCTAGTAAACAATCTCAGATAAGAATTCCAACAGTGCCATCAGCTCTTAAACATTGATTTTAGGCTATAGAGACCCTTGGTTCAAGTCCCAAGGCTTTCGGACACGTTTTGGGCTATTGGGTAGAATTTGATTGAAATGGAACTATAGGTGTGGGCCCCACATTTAATTGCAACAAACTTTGTTGGAAATTTTAATGGTTACATTGAGTTTGAAATGTCAAATTTGGTATGGTAGCTGTCACGCCCCGATTTCCATCGGGACATATTGGCACTCGTAGCCGACAAGGCCCGAGAGAACCAAGCTTTGTCTCTATTCAATCATATACATGCCATAAGAAACCCATAATCACATAATAGCTATAGATACCAACAATGGAATTCATGGAACATGATATATATATATATATATATACATATGCAAAACTTGGCCGTTGAGGCCACCAAGTCAAGAACGACATATCCCTTTTACATTTATACACCCACATCCGTCTACAAAAGCCTCTAACAAATGCATTGACCAAAATGAACTAAAAGTCGGGACAAGTCCCCGCTTTATACAACATGTACAACACCAAAACATATGTACAACTGTGACTCGGAGAAGCCCCGAACTAACTAGAGCTCACCAAATATCTGCAACACTGGTAACCTACTTTGGAGGCCTACTAGTACCTGCGCCTGCAGCAAGTAAGGTAAATTCCCCAAGAGGGGTCAGTACGAAGAATGTACTGAGTATGTAAGGCCATATGAAACTTGTAAGATATGAAAATATGTCAAGAACTCAAATTCAAATGCATAAACAATATAGATAAGTCACAATGTAGATGAGTCACTATTCTGTGCTTGGGAACCATGTATTTTGCTTTCATTGCTTTCTTTGTATCTTTGCTTCCATGATTATTCATCTTTGCCTTTGACCTGTGATACCTGGGCCCCGATTGAACAGTGGGTTTTAAACATAACATAGCATTATGTTGGGATCGGCTCGAGCTAGGCTTATGCCCCTAGAGCTGCCACCCTATGAATCAATGTATATATCGGGATCGGCTCGAGTTAGGTTAGTACCTCTAGAGCTGCCACCCATACAACATTTTAGGTTCGGCTCGAGCTAGGTTATTACCCCTAGAGCTGCCCCCTGTCAGGATCGGTCCGAGCTAGGCTTATGCCCCTAGGACTGCCCCTTGATCCAATAACCTCGGGATCGGCTTGAGCTAGGCATTTTGCCCCCAAAGCTTCCACCCATACTTGATCATTGACCACATATGCATTACTTTGTTTATTACTTTGAGATTGATACCATGATAGTCACAACTTTACTTGAAGCTTTGGATCATTAACCAATGAGTGAGGGACATGTGAATAAACATTGTTGGAAACATAGCCTTATTGGAAACATAACACCATTGGAACCATTAGACAATAATCAATGAACAAGATATATGAATATAACCACTATTGGAACTTTGGAACATAACATTGTTGAGATTTTGGAACATTATTCATGAATATGAGACATGAGATTCACAATTGATCAATGAGTAGGAAATATATGATAATGACCATTGATAACCGTATATAGAATACCTTAGCACATTTCGGGATGGGACAAGCGTAATGTCAATGTGAATATTATTTGTCGCAGAAAGATACGGACCGAGTAACCTTACATACCTTGTATTCTCAATACGAATATACAATCCTAGAGGTGCATACAATAGTCCCGCTCCTTCTTTATGTGTTACTCTACAACACAAATATATAACAGGATTCACATTAACCATCAACTACTTTACAAATGCATATAACATCAATGAGTTACATGTTTGCCTTTAAACATGCCATTCCCCTTTGCCAAAACCATTGATGAAATTATGATTCCAAAAATCCCCCAATATTTCATACGTTGACCAATACATGATAATCAATACATTTCACCACAACACTTCTCCTTTACACTTTCTTATCCACACCATATCACAAATAAACCATCAAATTACCTTAACACACCTCATAGCACATATCGGCCAAAATCCCACAATTTACACTTTAAGAAAAATAACAAGTTCAATAACAAGATCACACCATACATGTTCATATTTTATCCATACCATGCTCTTCCATCAAGACATCAAGTCTCTTTTCAAGTTCAAATCACAAAGATGGCACATCTTTCACCAAAAGCAAAAATACACTATTCACCACCTTGCCAACATAACTATCATGATATACATACCATATTAAGCATATAAGATATTAATCCATGAGATTAGTCACTTACCAAGGCTTGCAAAGTGATGATCTTTACCAAAGAGTCCAAAGGAAATAGTTGCCTTAGGGTTTGGAAACTAGAGAAATGTTTGAGAAATATCTTAAAAGGCATGAGAGTGTTATATGAATAAAATCTAATTTTTGACTTTAAATACACTCTCAAGTCATCCTTAGCCATTCCTTGGCATTAAATGCCATGGTCCCTTGGTCAAAGTGGAAGAATGGATCATTTTACCCTTTTGGACCATGTCTTTTATTCCATTTTGGGCACTAATTTTGGGCCCAATTGCACATGTAGCTTAGCCCAGAAACTTTCATGTATAATTCACCATATATCTCATGTTTAAATAATTCCATAATGTCACTACAATATTCATTTACGAGATTCTCATTCGTAGTCTCAATCGCAAAAATAGGAATTCTAGTCGCCCATGGCTTCATTGAACATTTTGGATAATTATTTATATTTCATGATTTGATCATGTACGAGTATGTAGGAGTGTATTGAAGTATTTGAAGCTTTAACAATGCTCAAAGAACTCCAAAGAACCAAAAGAAACCATATAAGAATCGACGTAGAATTGCGTTGCGAAACGAGCTCGGAAGAGCAAAATCTTTGTGCCTTGCGCCACTGCTGCAAAGCAAGGCAGTGGCGTAAGAAATGCACCCCCTTTGAATCAGGTGGCTTGCGCCACACCCCCTGAAACAGGGAGTGGCGCAAGTTTCCATGCTTTGCTGAATTTTTCGGCCATTTTTCCAACACTTGCATATCGTCCAATACCTTATCAAAACACTACAAAATACTTACTTAGTGATCTTAATCATCAAGTAAACATGACTCCAAGTCACCAAATGAGGTTGGAATGTGTATGGGGTATCACACAAATGCTCCACAAAATCACAAAACACCTCCTACGAAGGTCTAACCGCACATATTAGGTCCGATATCAAATGTTTCACCAATGACACTATAAAACACATACCCATGGAATCTCTACACCTAGGTATATATGAACCCAAGGTATCAAATGAGGTTAGAAAAGTACAGGGTGTTACATTCTTCCCCACTTAGAAACATTCGTCCTCGAATGTTAACAACATCGTCTTATGTACAACAAATGCATCTCTATATTAACATACGCATACATATACACATAATGCTTTTAGATACTTACTTGTTATTGGTCCACATCCGTACTGTGAACTTCTTCATCCATTTGAAATAGATGGGGATACTTGGATTTCATCATTTCCTCAGCTTCCCATGTGATCTCCTCTACTTGTTGGTTTCTCCAAAGGACTTTTACGGATGCGACATCTTTATTCCTCAATCTCTTTACTTGTAGATATATAATAGAAATGGGTACCTCTTCATAAGTAAGATCCTGCGTAACTTGAACATCCTCTACAGGAACAATACGAGATGGATCTCTTATGCATTTTCGAAGCATCGAAACATGAAATACCGGATGGACTGAGGAAAGTTCCTGGGGTAGTGCCAACTCATACACAACTTGCCCAAATCTTCTAGTGATTTCATATGGGCATATGTAACGTGGACTCAATTTTTCTTTCTTTCCGAACCGCATTACCCCTTTCATAGGTGACACCTTTAAAAATACCCAATCACCTATGGCGAATTCAATCCCTCTTCTTCGAACATCGGCATATGACTTGTGATGACTTTGAGCCGTTTGTAATCGCTGTTGGATCACTTTAACTTTCTCCATAGCCTGATGAACAATATCTGGCCCAAGTAAAGTAGTTTCACCCGCTTCAAACCATCCAATTGGTGATCTACATTTCCTTCCGTACAAGGCTTCATAAGGTGCCATTTTAATACTTGAATGATAGCTATTATTATACAAAAATTCAATAAGAGGCAAATGGTCATCCCAACTGCCTTGAAAATCTAACGTGCATGCTCGTAGCATATCTTCAAGTGTCTGAATAGTACGTTCTGCTTGTCCATCGGTCTGAGGATGGAAAGCTATACTCAAATTCACCTGTGTACCCAAACTCTACTGAAAAGATCTCCAAAAGTGTGCTGTGAACTATGCTCCTCTGTCTGATATAATGGAAAGTTGAGTACCGTGCAATCGTACTATCTCTCTCACATACAACTTCGCATAATCCTCAGTTGTATAGGTCGTCTTGACTGGTAGAAAATGCGCTGACTTGTAAGCCTGTCCACTATAACCCATATAGAATCAAACTTACGCAATGTACGAGGCAAACCTGTAATGAAATCCATATTAATCATATCCCATTTCCAGACTGGAAAATTGATACATTGGATATAACCTCCCGGTTTCTGTTGTTCCACTTTCACTTGTTGACAATTCGGGCATTGCGCGACAAATTCTGCAATGTTCTTTTTCATATTTCCCCACCAATACACTTCTTTCAATTCATGGTACATTTTAGTAGCACCCGGATGAATAGAATAGCGCGAATGATACGCCTCTGTCATAATTCGTGTCCTCAGCTCATCTACATCCGGTACACATAATCTCCCTTGACATTGAAGTACCCCTTCTTGTGTAAGATCAAATGCCTTGGTCAAATTCTGCTGTACATTCTCCTTTAGCTGTAATAAAATAGAATCCGCAAACTGCTTCTCTTTCACCTCAGCTATCAAGGAAGATTCTGCTGCATTTTGCACAATAACCCTTTCATCTGGAGATTCAATAAGTCAAACTCCCAAGCTGGCTAACTGATATAAATCTTTGATTATCTCTTACTTTTTAGTCAACTTACCACTACTTTCTACTTCCTTGCGGCTCAATGCATCAGCTACTACATTTGCTTTACCTAGATGGTAAAGAATATCAATATCATAGTCTTTTAAGAGCTCTAACCACCTTCGCTGCCTCAAATTGAGTTCCTTCTGCTTAAAGAGATATTGTAAACTTTTGTGATCCGTATAGATATCAACATGAACTCCATATAAATAATGACGCCATCTTTTTAAAGCAAAGACCACCGCTGCTAATTCAAGATCATGTGTGGGATAATTTTTCTCGTGTGGCCGCAACTGTCGTGAGGCATATGCTATGACATTACCGTGTTGCATCAATACACATCCGAGGACAACCCCGGAAGCATCACAATACACTACATAACCCTCGATACCTTCGGGAAGCACTAAAACTGGTGTGGAAGTTAATTTATCTTTCAACCTTTGGAAGCTTTTCTCGCACGCATCATTCCACTAAAATTTTACTACCTTGTGTGTAAGCTTTGTTAACGGTGCAGCAATAGAGGAAAAACCTTCCATAAATCTTCGATAATAACCTGCCAGTCCAAGAAAACTATGGATTTCTGTGGGTGTCGTAGGTCTTGGACAATATTTCACTGCCTCAATCTTCTGTGTATCAACCTGTATACCTTCATCTGACACAATGTGGCCCAAGAATGCAACTGATTTTAATCAAAACTCGCACTTGGAGAACTTGGCATACAACTTACGCTCACGGAGAATCTGTAACACCTGTCGTAAGTGATTAGCATGGTCCTCTGGTGATCTTGAATAAACTAAGATGTCATCTATAAATACCGTGACGAACACGTCCAAAAATGTCTTAAACACCTTATTCATCAAATCCATGAACACAGCTGGTGCATTTGTTAGTCTAAACGACATGACTAAAAATTTATAATGACCATACCGTGTTCGAAAAGCTGTCTTGGGCACATCTTCTTCTCTAACTCTGACTTGATGGTAACCCAACCTCAAGTCGATCTTTGAAAAACACTTGGCACCCTGTAACTGATCA
Organism: Capsicum rhomboideum; assembly: GCA_031232105.1. Lineage (NCBI taxonomy): Eukaryota > Viridiplantae > Streptophyta > Magnoliopsida > Solanales > Solanaceae > Capsicum > Capsicum rhomboideum. Next base: position 103,890,641 of record CP124715.1, read on the forward strand.
AACAAATCATCAATTCGAGGGAGGGGATATTTGTTCTTGATCATTACCTTATTCAATTGTCGATAGTCAATGCACATTCTCAATGTGCCATCTTTCTTTCGTACAAATAATACCGGCGCACCCCACGGGGACATACTAGTCCTAATGAAGCCTTTGTCTAGCAAATCTTTCAGTTACTCCTTCAATTCACGCAGTTCTGCTGGAGCCATTCTATATGGGGGAATAGAAATAGGCTGAGTGCCTGAAATCACATCAATGCCAAATTCTACTTCCCGTTCTGGGGGCAAGCCTGGAAGATCCTCTGGGAACACATCTAGAAATTCATTGAACACTGGAACCGACTGCGGAGTTAGTGGTTCCACTTCAGTATCTTTCACCCGTACTAGATGACATATATAACCCTTAGCAATCATTTTTCTGGCTTTCAAATAGGAAATAAATCTTTCTCGTGGTACCCCTACATTACCCTGCCATTCAAGAACATTTTCTTGCGGAAAACAAAATTGCATCTTCTTGGCCCGACAATCTACTGTAGCATAACAAGAGGCCAACCAATCCATACCCATGATCAAATCAAAATCCACCATGTTTAATTCGATGAGATCGACCAATGTATCATGACCACACACCGTCACCACATAATTACGATATACTCTTTTTGCAACAATATATTCACCGACTAGTAACCTACTGTGGAGGCCTATCATTAAATGCCATGGTCCCTTGGTCAAAGTGGAAGAATGGATCATTTTGCCCTTTTGGGCCATGTCTTTTATTCCATTTTGGGCCCTAATTTTGGGCCCAATTGCACATGTAGCTTAGCCCAGAAACTTTCATGTATAATTCACCATATATCTCATGTTTAAATAATTCCATAATGTCACGACAATATTCGTTTACGAGATTCTCATTCGTAGTCTCAATCGCAAAAATAGGAATTCTAGTCGCCCATGGCTTCATTGAACATTTTGGATAACTATTTATATTTCATGATTTGATCATGTAGGAGTATGTAGGAGTTTATTGAAGTATTTGAAGCTTTAACAATGCTCAAAGAGCTCCAAAGAACCAAAAGAAACCATATAAGAATCGACGTAGAATTGCGTTGCGAAACGAGCCCGGAAGGGCACATTTTTTTTGCCTTGCGCCACTGCTGCAAAGCAAGGCAGCGGCGCAAGAAATGTACCCCCTCTGAATCAGGTGGCTTGCGCCACACCCCCTGAAACAGGGAGTGGCGCAAGTTTCAACACCTTGCTGAATTTTTCAGCCACTTCTTCAATACTTGCATATCATCCAATACCTTATCAAAACACTACAAAATACTTACTTAGTGATCTTAATCATCAAGTAAACATGACTCCAAGTCACCAAATGAGGTTGGATGTGTACGGGGTATTACACAAATGCTCCACGAAATCACAAAACACCTCCTACGAAGGTCTAATCGCACATATTAGGTCCGATATCAAATGTTTCACCAATGACACTATAAAACACATACCCATGGAATCTCAACAACTAGGTAGATATGACCCCAAGGTATCAAATAAGGTTAGAAAAGTACGGGTGTTACAAGAAATGTGATTCGAACCCTAACCTTGGATACCCGTTATGGCCCTAGAACCATATTATCCTTGATTATAGACATGTTATCCATAGATTGATGTTAATGATCCTTTAGTATAAGACTAGAGATATTACTTAGCGAATTGGACAGTAATTCCCCAGATTTTGGTGATATCATTAAACTATTTATGTACTGTTGGGCCCGAGGCTGTGGTTCCGACACCAGTTGGGCTCTAGGTGAGTATTTTACCCTTAAAGAGGGCATGATTCTAGTTTATAGACACTTAGGTGCTTATGATTATATTGTTTGGATACTGGTGTTGGCATGCATATTTTAGGGCGCATTTATGCTCACTGAGTGGTACGATTTCAACCAAAACCTTGATTTTACTACTGTTTGTGAAAAAGAAATTTATTCCCACTTTTCACTTTTAAAACGAATTCTTTTACAACATGAATCTTACCACCTTATTTAGTGAATTACGAGCTTTAGAACTAAAAATGTTGTTTTAGAAATTATACCGAGGTTGATTTCTGCCCATTATAAATCCACTCTTTTACACTACTACTTGCTTCGGTCGACACAGATTCCGACCCTTTCTACTCTATTATGCTGATTTAGTCTAGAAGTTGATCTTGGGCAATGGATTTATAGACTTACACTCTTTTAGTCATGGTTTAAGTCTGTGCACTTATTAGACTTATATGGAGTAAATTGATTATGATAATTATTGAAAGTCCTGGTTTGGGACCAGACAGTGTATACTGATATCCCGACTCCCCTACGGGCTCCTTCATCCATGAGCTACAGTACTAGAGAGGGATGGTCACAGTAGGTCTTGCCTCTGCTAGATACTGAGCTGGATGAGGTGTATACATGTGGTACATTATGACACTCTGCATTCGTTCATTCATATACATTGCCTATCACCAGTATGATTGTTTGGTGCTTATATCTATCAGCCTTATTGGGGGTTGTATAGGTATAAGCTATGATTGCTGTTTGCTGGTGTTTGTTTGAACCTTTTGGGCTTATGGGGGCCCGTTTAGGTTATTGTTTGTCCGGATTAGCTGGTTACTTTATTGTTGGTTATTATTATGGTTAGTTCGTGGTAGGATAATTATGGACTGGTACCAGAGATTGTCGGTACGTTTTTTATTTCCCTTTTTCTATTACGCTAAGGTGCATTATTGTTAAGTTACCTCATGATTAGTCACCCTTTGGTTAGAGACTTTGATTATGCTAGTATTAGCTCCCTTACTTGGCTATGATCCTCGAGATGTTAGGTTGACTCCCTCAAGATATTACTTTGAGATTGGTCCTATACTATATATATATGGTATTACCGTATATCCCTGTCTTTCCTTACCTATTCATATTGTATATGTATCCTTTGGCCTTGTATTACCAATATATATCCTTCTTTCACTCTTCATTTGTATATTGACTAGTGATATACGGTATTACACTTTAGTTCCTGAATACTGTTAGAATAAGATGGTTTTTCCTTAGTGCTCCGCTAGCATTATTATGTTTAGTTTCTTGGATAGCTGCCTGTAGTTATATTTCTGCTTTACATGTTATTTATACTTGCATTATCTTTGGAGCTTTGTCGGCCGATGCGTACTGAGTACCACGTGTTTGGTACTTATACTACACTTCTGCAGCTTGCAATTCATAGTACAAGTTCTCACCATTGACGTTTGCATCGTACGAAGCAGCTATGGATCGGAGATTTAGGGTGAGCTCCTGGTGTTCGGAGTATTCCTACTCTCCCTCTTATTGATTAGATTGATCTCTATTTTGTATTTCAGAGACGGTTTGTACTAGAATTTATTCTATATTTCACTTGTACTCCCGTTGTATTAGAAGATCTTGTACTGACTTCACCAGGTCTTGGGGTTGTAAGCTATATATTAGTCTCTTTATTATATTCTTTTTTTGCTACTTTCCTCATTTCACTTGGTAGTCCGTTACTAGCTGTTCCGGACTACAGATTGGCTTACCTACTTGTGGGTTAGAGTAGGTACCGTCATGACCTGAGAAATTGGGTCGTGACAGAAACTAACAAAGATTCAACAAGATTGAAAACCCTGTCTCAATATAATATAGAAAGAATAATGTCTTTTTCTCTCTTCTCTCAAAAGATAAAGAACACACTATAACTGATCACCATGAAATTTCAAGAGTAAAGTACTTGTTGTAATGGTCAAAGAAGGATTAATGACTATGGATTAATATCCATTTATAAGAATAAATAACAATGAAGAGAAAACCATTAGTCAAATGTAACATATGGCAAAGGAAGTTTTCACCATAATAATTGTCTTTATAACAATTTAAAAAATTAAGAATTAATTTGTGTTATAATAATAATGGTAGATATTTGAAAATGGTTATTCTTTTTGAGATATTAAACATTTTTCTAACATTATGTTCATGCGCATTGGTGTTACGCGTTATTGTTCCTTTCCCTTAAAACAACCAAATGAAAACAGAAGTACTAGAGATTAAGAAAAGATACAAAAATAAAAATGAAAGTAATCACGTATATAATACCACACGTGCTTAGTGCCTATCAGAAACTTGTGGCACAAATAGCTTGAAAACAACAACCTTACAAACATTCATCTCTCTTACCTCCCCATTTTAAATATTAAGAAAATACGGGTAATCCCCCCTTTGCTTGAGGTAAAATTAGACTGCTAAATTGTTATGCATTCTCATTCTCCTTCTTCATTCATATCGTCGACGACAAGGAGATTGTTAAATTCTAGCCAAAATGTCCATTCAAACCCCTTACAAGATCTTAGAGATCAACGTAATTTCTGCCCAGGACCTCCCCCCTGTGTCAAAAATGTTACGCACCTTTGCAGTTGCATATATACATGCTGACCATAGATTAACAACTAGGGTGGATCACCAAGGAAAAACAAACCCTACATGGAATTACAAGATGGTTTTTCGTGTGGATGACAAGTTTCTTAATTCAGAAGCGGCTTCTGTCTCGTTCGAGATCTACAACGTTGCATGGCTACGTGATCTACCCATTGGAACAACCCATCTTTTGATTAATAGCTTTTTCCCTCCTCTTTCATCCAAGAATCCAACCATGAGATCCGCTACGCTTCATATTCGTCGTTCAAGTGGTCATTTACAAGGGCTCCTTCATGTTAGTGTTCAATTGATTGACACTAGCCCCCCAGAAATCCTCTCTTCTGGAAGTGAATTGAGCGCCTCTATATATACAACCGACGTTTCATCATCAAAAGATGCAAAAAGCACTAGTGAAGAAAAGTTTGAAAACACTTCGACTATTTCTAAAGGTCATGACACGCTATATGAAGAAGAAATTACCAAGAATATTAATTTCGTGCCAGAGACTCATAAGGAGATCAACAAAAGTGAAAAGAGGGGAATGTTACAACGTTTACGTAGTAAAAGAATAATGTCTAATAGCAATTCAGATATTTTGCCTAGTCAAAAGATGAGAAGGACACCAACTGTGTCATTTTGCTCAGGGGTGCAACCAATACCTTCAATTGTAGCAGAAGATATGAAGAAAGGATTGTATCACACAGGGGAAGGAATAGAATATGGAAGTTCTATATTTGAAAATTGGACTGTACCAGGTGAAAAAGATGAAGAAATTCAATCGATGCGTTCGAAAAGCTTGACATGGGGCTCAGATGATCAAGTTCACGTGCAAGAACGTCATGTTGAAATTCCAAAGAAATCACGAAGAAGAAGACATGATTCAGATGGAGGAGGATTATTTTCATGTTTTGGCAAAGTATATGGTTTTGAATTCAAGCTTATTTGTGGATCAAGAAGCACCAAGAAGAAGAAAGACAAGAAACTTGAACGCCAGAAGAGTTTTCCTTATAATAATAACCATTATGAGGATAACTTACGCAGGTTTTACATATAATTATTCATTTTCAATTTTTGTTGAGAGGAATTCTGATTCTTCTGGCAATGTCAAAATGGTTTAGGGTATTCATAACGGTGATGATTTCTTAAATTGTACCGACACAGAGACATAATACCCGTACGTGTTAGTTTGTTTCTATAAATATGTATAAGAAAAAAGTTCTTACGATCGATGTAGCTAGGTTTCAATTTATACGTATAAATTCAATGTTGAAATGTTCTAACATATGTAGTGATATCTTTAAATTTGTACTAGCATACAAGCGTCTCAAACTTTGAACTCCTTTTTCCCTTTCCTAGTATATATTGATTTAACTAATATATTTTCATCAAGCAAACTATAAGCAAGACAACAATTAAAGCATATAATCATATCATATTGATATCTCTCTTTAATATCCCCAGCTAGATCTTTTCGAAAATAACTATTCCCTCCGTTCCTAAATACTTGTCGTCCTTACTAAAAATAGATATTTCATAATATTTATCATTTTAGAAAAATCAAGACATAAATTACTTGTATTTTTCCACCTTTACCCTTAGTCATAAATATAGAGAGACGATATTTATATAATGCAACAAAGAGAAGTATTAAATAGAGAGGAGTAATAAATAAGGATAATTTAGTCAAATTAGCCTCTAATAATGTTTTTCTTAAGGGGAGTTCAAACAAAAATAGTGATGTATGTCTCTCCACCGGCGCTATATATGCATAAAATCTTATTGATTAGCGGTTGAATTGGAAAACAAAAAAATTCATAAATCATTGACATGGGTAAATTTATTGAGCCCTATCTATTCATCACATGTAACTAAAGTAGCACTCTATAGCCAAAGAAATTCAAAGATCGAGGCATATATGTAACAAACACAAATTCCTGACTATATATTAATAAGAACCGGAACACACGATTACATCTTTAGAATCATAAATTCAACATTTCAAATAGTGAATTACAATAGAAATATTGAGATTATAAGTAACCAAAGAATAGAGATTAAGAATGGGAATGAGAAGCTTAGACCTAAGAACAGAGATGAAAGGAATCACACTTTTCTCGCACTCTGCTATTTAACTAACTCTTTTACACATTCTAAAGGCTAAACCCATTAACTCTTTTTCTATAAGGTCCCCAAATATAATTTTCCTGCCCATTACTTTTATTTAGCCCAATCCCAATATCATTCATAACAATATATATGTAGAGAAAGTCATTGGTGAAAGCTGGCGAACTAAGAAAGGATGCAAGATAAAAAAAAAGAGTATTCATCGACTTTCAACTCAAGCTATTTGACCAACGTCAATAAGTAGTAATCATCTCATAGTAGAGACAATTCGTTAAAAGTAAGTTCCGGAAAAATATATTATAGGGAAAAAGGTAAAAAAATATTTCTCTACTCTTATTTATTAGCTATATTTGTCCTAGTTATACTATAGGGACAAATATGATCTTATCATTATTAAAATATGTAAAAATATGCTTCTTTTTAACGGTTATCCACCATGACCTGAATTTGGTCATCCACGTTTGCATGTCACCTCGCCTCTAGATTTTTATTCCTTAATTAAAATAAGAAAAGATAATTAAAATAAGAAAAGACCTAATAACAAAAAAAAACTATTGATTTCGAATTCTCTAATATTAAAAAAGTAATTAAAAGTAATTTTATCTAATATTAAATTTATTTTTAAAAGGTAAAAAAAGAAATAATATTTTACAAAAATCTTCATACTTTTAATATAATATAGATAATATAAATAGTCGCCATAATCATGATATTCCATATTATTATTTGGCAAAGATGTGTCGTTCTTTTCTTCTTGTTTGAGTATAGAGGCACGTGTCTAGATGCGTTATTTTTCCTTGTATTCTTATGGTAAATAATATTTTAATTAGCTTGGTTTTTTTTTTTTGAGAGTAGGAGAAAAAAAATTATTAATCGTAACATAATTACCTACAAATTATTGATTGGGAATTTGTATGCATTGTTTTTGTTGTTTGCTCTTTAAATATTGAGTTTTAAAGATAAGGTGTGAATTAGAAAATGTGTGGTAATTAAACAGATGAAAAATTGAAGGAAAGTTCATTTTTCCCTTATTAGTAGAATAAAAAAATATGTTTGTCCTTATATTAAGAAGCACTTCTTCTAGCTAGTAAAACGTTAAGAAGAAAGTTTTCTTCACGCAATTGTCACTCACTCGGCTGACTTCACCTTGGACTTGGGCAAAGGCAAATGATGTGATTAATTGTTAAAATTTAATTATATATCATTCATTTTGTTTTCTCCAAATTTTGATATTTTTCTCACGTTATTTAGTTTAAAATTTTGCGGAAATGTTTTTCCAAAATGTGTGTCTGTTTGAACAGACAACATCTTTTTTGAACATGTATTTTCGCACCTGTTGACTATCCCTTCTCAATACTTGCATCTTTCAAAATAGCTACTTTCGCACATGTTTAATCCGAAGGCGTTGGCTATATATTTTGAGGTTGTGCCTCAGTTTTAGACTATTGAAAAATTTTTATTAAAAAAACTCTCCCTCATCTTCACTGCATTTTGCATGTTTTTTGAAACATAAAACGTAAGTAGCCAGTGTGATTTGCTCCACCATTTGAGTTCGCTGAAGTTCTTTAAATTGAAGAACCAGTTTTACATAATAGATTTCCATTCTATCCTGAGAGAAATTAATATGTTAACCTTGCGTAATAGTGAGGGAATTAAATTTCTTAAGGATATACAAGCAAATTGTGGACTCAGAAAAGTTTTTTTTTATTTTATTTTCTGATTACTATTTCCAATACAGAGAAATAAAAGTTTTCATGTAGATATTCTAAATGAAATTTCCCGAAAAATCCCATCTGTCCGAAAATATTTGCCTAAAATTTCATAGAAAAGAGTTTTTTATGGGGAATAACTTGAGAATTTCTCCCCACAAAAATCCCCAAGACAATTTCTTTTGTTCACACTTTTTAATCAAAATTTTCTTGCAGAAAAATCTGTATGTAACTTATCTACGAATTAAAACTTTCTAGGCAAATTACTTGTGGATGTACATATTTCTCACGAAGTCAACTTTAATTTACACTACGTTTTCAAGAGTGATATTAGCGTCGACATCAGAGACGAGGTCGTGAGTCGTGATAGAGCAATCGAAATACATGAAAGGGAGATACACTAGAAATATTGCCTATAAAAACGTATTAAATGAGATACACTCATTACATGTTTATACATCGATCCACAATGATTATTCACATAAATTTGTAATGATTATTCACATAAATTTGTACTTTATTCTTTCCTATATAATTATTTATTAAAAAATTTATTTTTAAAAAAATGAATTATTTCATAAAATAAGTTACTAGTATTACTCGATATACACATGTCAAAAAACTAGTTATAATATGTATAGTAATAAGTTAGTAATTGAAGTCATGGTAGAATATTTAGAGATATTTAATTGATTTCTTAAAATATGGTGGAGAAAAAGAAAAAGAACAAAAGAACAAACTTAAAATAAATACCAATCAAAAAAGAAAAAGAAAAGGGTCCAAAAGGAGTAAATTAAAGCCACAAGGAATCCCTCAAACTCCTCGCTGCCATATAGACAAAACAAATCAACAAAAGCTCATTGTTCATTCTGTTTATTCTGTTTCTTCCAATCCACCACCCCCACCCCCACGCCCACCCCCCACCTGGTGGATGTAGATGCCAATTTCGACTACAAGCTGGTCGCCTCCGCCACGGATGACGGCGGCATAGTAGAAGAAATTATGGATAATAGTAACATCCAAACACCGACTCCTTCCTCCACCATAACTGCAGACTCTTCCATCTCTTCCCAGCCTCTTTCCCAACATCCCGTTTTAGCTTCCCCCAACAGCAACCATGTTCTTGAAATCACCCTCATTTCTGCCCAAGATCTTTCTCCTGTCTGCAAATCCCTTCGTACTTATGCCTTGGCTTGGGTCAATCCCAATCGTAAACGCACCACCCGTGTTGATAATCAAGGCCACACCAACCCCAATTGGAATGACAAGTTCTCTTTCCGTGTCGATGATGAATTCCTAAACTCTGAGTCCTCTGCTGTCCACATTGAAATTTACACCGTTTCTTGGTTTCGTGATATTCTTGTAGGCACTGTTAAAGTTGTTCTCAATAATCTCATCAACCCTTTAGATAGGAGCGGCAATCAGAGCAAGAAATTTGTCGCTCTACAAATCCGTAGGCCTTCTGGTAATCCACAAGGAATTCTCAATATGGGTGTCGCCCTTATTGATAAGTCCAAACGTAGCATGCCGTTATTCAACGAAATCACCCCTTTGTCCTTGGATCATCGAGATATTTTAGACAGGAAAATAAATGACATTAATGCTCAAGATCAAATGATCAACGACAACAACAATCAAGGCGATGAGAAATTGCAAATAAGCAACAAAATTCAGATGTGGCAATCACAGAACCTAGGCTATTCTGATGTCAACAACGGAGAATTTCCTAACCAGGCAGGCTCAATTTGCAATGGTTCAATGGCGAACGGTTCAATAATAAACGGCTCAGAATTGTGCTCCGACATCGGGCCATCGGCTTCCATTGTGGCAGCAGAGATAGCAAAGAAATTGCATCCAATGCCGCCACAACGGGTGCCTTCAAAAGCAATGAATAAGGAATCAGGGGAAGGGGAAGACGGAGAGAGCTCTATATTGGAGGAGCTGACAGCGGAGGAAGCGTACGCTAAAGGGTTGGAGGAAAGGAAGGAGGAGGCAGCGGCACCTGAACGAGGAACTGGCGGACACACACGGCGGAACACAGACGGAGGATTGTATTCATGCTTTGGAAATGCATATTGTTTCGAGTTCACAATTGTGTGTGGGGCGAGTAACAACAACAATCAGGGGAATCGTAGAGATAATAACAGTAATAGTACTGGCAAGAGCAGGAAGAAGACAAATTCTGCTTAACTATATTGTACGTGCCCTTTTTGTATACTAAACTAATACACCTATTTAATAAGGAGTATGTAAAAAATAGGTGTACAGAAAGTAAATAGCCTAATAGTGAACAAACTTTTTTAGCTTTAGTAAAATAACTGGTGCAAATCTGGAAACATGACCTAAATATTTTTAACGACTTGTCGAACTTCTTACTCAGAAAAGGTATCGGTGGATAAGCTAATAGAGCAATTGGGAAAGAATGGAGCAATCGGGATGCCACTGTCTGTTGAAATATTAAACATTAGAGATAATTATACCCCCTCCATTTCAATTCACTTTGAATTTCGAGAGTCAAATAATTTAAGTTTGACCATGAATACAGGTATGAAATCTTCAAAGTTTTTGAATTTTTTCCCATATATTTGAAAATTACGTAAAAAGTATTATAAGTCACAATAATTGACAATTCAAAGTATTTTAAAAAGTATATGAAAAAAATTTATATATAGTCAAAGAAAAACTCGGTTGAATCTTAAAATCCAAAACGTACCACACAATATAAAAAATGGTCAAATATTCAAAAAATAGCCACTTTTCAGTTATTGTCATGAAGTTTCAAATCCCACAAAATGAAACTCTGAGGTAGTATTAAGTTTTTAAAGATAAGGCCAAAAAGTGTTTCGTGAGCATCATTTCTACTTTTCAACTACTGCCAAGGAATTTCACCCGTGGAGCTCAAAACTTCATGGTTGTGGCTGTTTTTAAAGATATAGCCGAAAAGTAGCTAGTTAGCGCTATTTCACTTTTCAACCACTATCCTTGAGTTTCACATGTGGAACTTGAAACTTTGTGGATGTGATTATTTCTAATGATATGGACGTTCAATGAGCAATATTTCTACTAGTCAACCACTAGTATGGAATTTCATCTGTGGAATATCTTCTATGCATAGTAGTATGCCTTTGCCAGGTATTGGTGTGCCAGTTGAGGCCAGACCTATTATGTCTAACGAGGAGTAGAAGATGTTTGTGTGCTTTAGGAAGATGGATCCATCTCATTTTCAGTGTGGATATGGAGAGGATGCATATAAGTTCCTTGTAAGTAGCCATGAGAGGTTATAGACTGGGTTGATTACACAACTTTTTAGATATGTGGCCCAACCATGTAATGGTGGCAGTCTTATATTGATAATAGACCAACATGATCTCTCCTATGTCTTGGAAATAGCTTGCTTAGGCTTTTTTTAAAGTGATTTGTTTCCCTTAGCTTGCGGGAGGAAAGGAGGAACCACTTTGATCACTTGATTCAGGTTGGTATTTCAGTGACTGAGTATGAGACTAGATTCCATGCCTTATTTCGTCATGCTTTGGTGATTTTAACAGATGAAACCAAGAGGATTCGTTAGTTTGTGAGAGGTTTGACTTATCATATTCGTGCAATAACTTTTCCGATAGCCTCGTCTAGGGCCATTTTTTAGAGAGTTGGATTCAACAAAGTAGATTGAGATATATGTTAATTTTTCTAGCATAAAGGGAAGATAATAAACAACTAAAAAATATGTTGTGAATTACCATTAGTTCGATCCTCATTCAAAAAATAATTCAAGTTAAATGTTAGAAGTATTTGTTGACCCAAAATTAATCTCATATTTCAGCTGCAAATGCTCCTATTAATGTCCTGGAAGGACATAAATCTACAACATACATAAAGCATGACAGACCAATCAATTTCAATTGCAATATTTCTAGAAAAAAAAAGAGCAAATGATCATAATAAGGAGACAATGGGCTCTTGAAGAGCCTACGAATAAACACTTTATGAAATCTCATGAGAGGTTCAAATACATGAAAATAATGAAAGTGATGAGATCTCAATAAATTAAGTTACATTATACTACGAACCAATACACATGATATATTGTCGACAATAACTTTGATACAATATAATGCACTATATTATAAAAGATTGTGAGGATATAAATTCTACATCTATTAAGCATGCCGATGTAGAAATGTTTATCAAGTGAAATAATGCATCTTGATAAGTGTAAAGCTTATTGGACCTGTAATGACCTATTTTGTCATTACTAAAATCACCTCATCCGAAGGACACGGGGTAAGGGAATTTTGTGACTATCTTTGAAATATTTGAGTAAGAGACTTAGTTTAATAAATTCGAAGTTCAAAATTTTGGCGAGCTAACGTCATCTCGCTATAACAAAAAAATTTCCGCTATAGCAGCGCCGTGGTAGTAGCCTACGACAGCTATAGCAGGACGCCGAGGACCAAAAATAGTCCCCTATTTTCTTTATTTTCCTCCTCTCTTTAGTTACAAATAAGACAAGGCTTCACAATAAAACCCCCCAGGGTTGCCTCATATCCCTAGAGCAATGGAGAAGACAGGATATGAGTGAATGGGGTAAAACCCATCATTTTCTTATGGATTTTATGCTAGAAACCACTAGAACAGAGCCAGAAGTTTAAGTTCGCGCCTCCGTAGTAGCTTCTTGGTATCCAGGTAGGCTAAGTTTAATTGAGTAGCAAAGACCCGTGTTAGAAAATATTTGCATAACGTAGATTGATGTGAAATTCCATGCTTAGGCTTGCGAGCAAGGCATTTGGTTGGATAAAACCTAGTAACTTAGGTCTATGTGAATGAGAATTATGTGTTAAATACATGTTGAGTTGTGGTTGGAACTAGAATGCATTATCTATTTATGTTAACCCGAATAGTAGATAAATATGAGGTAATTATGTTATGAATTACTGTTAAGTGGAATGAATCTTGATTAGAGATAATTAATAGCATGGTGCAAGGTATGTGAGAATGTTAGGTGATGGAATGGACATGATGATAACATAGCATTACGATGAAGGTTTGAGGAGATAATAGAGTGGTAGGTAGAATGAGTAGTTTGTTTCCCTCTATGGTAAACCAGAAGGAGAATCCTAGTGTTATGTGTCTTTTACTTGATTAGCTGCATTACTAGATCTCGGTGTCATTATGGTAGGTGATGGCTAAATATAGTTGAAAGTTTAATTTAGTTTATACGTGCATATTAACTGTCTCTTTGTGTAATTGTTACAATGCATGTTGAAATGTTGAATTGTTGAATGATGATTGAACTGTCTAATCACATCTAACGAGGTTGTATAAAAGACTTGTTTGTTGTGCAAGTTTGATGGTGTTATTCTCACATTATGATTATACTTGTTGTGACTTGAGTTGCTATTATGAGGATGACTGGTAAAGGTTAATCATGATTATATTGGTGAAATTTAGGAAGGATAAAGGGTGGAGGGGTGGAGTGGAATAAAGGTGGCATAATACGGTGGGGGATAAAGGGGTATAACACCAACTTGGGATAAGGATGGCAACATATGATGTCGATTATTATTTGATGGCACCTAGACGCCGGTTATGATATGGTACATGGACAGAGCTCATCCCCTACAGGTCATGGCTAGTGGGCAACTATAAGACCCATAGCATGTGTGTACACGATACTGGTGAGTTAGACGATTTCTTAAGTGGATCGGGTTATGTTGTTGTGGATATTTTAGGTAACTTGAGTGAACCAATTGATATTATTATTGTTATTTGGATCCATGAGTGGTTCGGGCTGTTGGCATATTGAGTTGTGTAAATAATTGTTAAAGTATTTAGAAGGAGAGTAATCGTGACAAGATGGATTTCATTGTTGTTGGTTATGGTATTGACTTGGTGCATTGTTCGTGTTATCTTATACTTTTCTGAATTATTTGGTATTGTTGGGAAGAGACTAAGCAATGTATAAATAATAAAGTGTTAAGTGGCCGTATTTGTTGACAATACATGGTTATGTGTTCATATTATATATGTGTTGTCTTAAATTATGGGAAGTTCCCAAAAAACGTGAATGTTACCAAGGTTTAATGGAATGGTTACTAGAGAATTGAAATTCATTATGGTTACATGTTGTTGAGAACATAATTGAGTGGATATTAATTGCATAAGCTAGTGGTGATAGAAGTGTTGAGTGGTGGTGCGTTAGGGTTGAATGTTGTGTGATGGTTGACTGTGGCTAAGTGTAAACTGATAAGGGATAACTGAGGGTTCAATGAAAAATAGAAGTGTGATTTATCATATTAATTAAGCGCATGTTTTATTTTGGATATTTATATTGTGTTTATATGATTTAACTTGGGTAGGTCGATGATGCTTACAGTACTTGTGGTGTTACTGATACTACTCTTGCTATACCTTTTTGGAGTATAGTCTGGTTGGAGGATCAGTTTAGTTTCATTGCTTGGCACAGATAGAGATCTCCAACAGCTTTTCTCTTCTCATTCTTATGGTGGAAGCTGAGTCATATGTATTTCAGATTTTCTTATAGTGGCTCTTGTACCTGTCTAGACTAGATCTTTGGGGTAGAGTATTGTTTTATATTCGATGATTTGTAACTAGTTTTGTAATAATTTAAAGATTTGCTGATTCTTTTTATAGCTTTCGCATGGTTCCTAATTAGGTGGTAAAAGTTCTCCTATCAAGGTGGATTAGAGTAGGTGCCGACATGATTCAGTTAGTTAGGTCATGACATTTAGTATCAGAGCCTAGGTTATCGGTCTCACAAGTACAAGTGAAAATATGGAATAGAGTCATGTGGATTGGTATGTTGATGTCCATATTTAATCTCTAGAAAGCTAGGAGGCATTTTAGAAATTTTTTCCACTTCTTTTTTCCTCTTGTGTAGTCTATATGATTGCTTGTATGAGTTGATTTCAATTGGAATCTCTCGATTCCAATTGGTATCTCAAATGAAACAAATGACAATCACTTGACTTCCTTTGTAATAATACAAGCAATGAAATTGGAACTTGGAATGTTCCAATTGGTATCTGGCCGTAAGGGCTGTGTGCAAACTTTTAGATGATCAAATAGTGGTCGTCAAAGACGTAAGGACGGTTATGTCGAGAAATAAAAAGGATGGAATAGTTGATCTGTGGAATTTTCTGAATTGATATTATGTGAGTTGTAACTGCTTGATATTTGAGAATCTGTGATAAGTGAAGTGTTTGTAAGTTACTACTTGTTAGTGGTTGAGAATCTGTATAAACTGTGGTTTAAATGGAAATTTGGGTGCTTAATTGCTAATTATTATGGTGGTACCTGATAATTGGTTCGCAAATTTGTTAAGTTGTTATTAAATTTACTTGTTTAAGCAGTTGTTATACGGAAGCATAAATCTGACGAGTGTTAGATAGTAGTGGAAAAGTCATTGTGATAATTGATGTTGAGTTAGTGATCTATAACTAGTGTATGAAAAGTTGTGTTTGTGCTTAATTGTTAATCTTTCCAATTTTTTGGGTTTGATCTTGGGATTGTGATTTAACCATTGTGTGATATTAAATTTAAGGGTTGCGAAAGGGAATGGGAGTAAGGGGAATTGCAGAAAACTAGAAATTTCTGAGCCACTGCTGTTGGGCAGCTATAGCGAGCACTATCTCGCTATAGTGGGAATTTTCCCACTATAGCGACACTGTGTAGCAACATGTAGGCCGATATAGCGGGATGAGCTGGGATAGAATCCCTGCCCTGTTTTTCCCTATTTTGCATTCATTCCCAACCTGTCCAAAACACTATTATAAGTTGCTAGCTACCATAAGATTGATGTAACATGCATAGTATAAGATAAATATTATGCATTCACCATTAGTTAAATAAAAATGAGCATCCATGTGAAATAAAATAAAAAAAAGAAAATATTGTTTGTTACAATGCCCTAAACGGGCGCAACCTATATCCAACAACATGTAATAGAATAGGGGGAGGGGAGGTAGGTTGACATGCACTCGAGGGCCTAGCTGGATGCCTTATCATCTCTAGGGGCTACGGGGTTGGGCCCTTCTCCTTCCAAGCCACTCAGGAAGGAGAACTCTTGTACGTCCTTTGTCTCTAGTTGTGGAATCTCCTTGTCAGGGACAACATAGTTGAACATGACCTTAATGTTCTTCCACATCTGGGCAAGCGATCCTGGGAGTGCCTCTTCCTCTTCTCCTCATCCATCTCTCTTCGAAGCTCCGCATAGTCCTGAACAGTGGGAGGTAAGGTTGTGGATCTGGATGGGGTTAAAACCTGGGGTGGCAAGTGAGCATGCTCTATAAATCTCCTCACGAAAGCCAGGTCATGCTCTAGGCAACCACGGGAAATCAGGGGCTAGGAAGAAGGGGCATCATCGTTATTTTCATCGTCCTCCTATGCTGCTCTCTCCCTGATATGATATAAAATTCAAAAGAGAAAAATAAAGTACATAAATCAAAAGACAAGAAATAAAGATAGATAATAAGACACAAAAAGAGAAAATAGTAAGCAAATCAAAGGTATATTAAACCAATGATCCTCAAACCGTAATTCTACAAGAAACACCTTATTCTTACGTAGACCCCGAATGACATTAATCAGTTGCATCCAATGTTTCACTAGGTTCAACAAGATGCCAACAAGCTCTCATAAAACACTCGCAAGTGTATCTCTCATCATCATTCATCAACTATCTCTAAGAAAAGAATAAACCTATTTATTTATAGCCATGGACTATTTATTACAAAATGGGCCCAAAAATGACCCTAAATACCAAGTGGGCCCAAAAATATCCTTTAATGCCAAATGGCCATATGTTGGCGCATATGTTCTCCCGTGTCCCAAGCTATTATCCAAATATAATGTTGCTCAATACTTCCTTAGATGTATCATCAAATATAGCTCCTCCCGCGCTCCAAGCTATCATCCACACATGATATTATTTTAGTGGGAGCTCTAAAAGGGAACTCCAAACACGTCTTGGCATCCTTGAGGTGGTCATGGCTTAGACTCTCTTGTGTTGACCTTGGGGTATAGGCCTTAGGAGGTTGACGCTGATTCGGCTTGTATCATCCTTCCTTTCTTAAAAAGGATTCCACCTCAAATCCAAATCTTTTGCTGACTTTCCATCACACTTTCCAAGATTGAATTCCTTTGATATGAACTCCGTTAGGCCTTCAAGCTTATTTTCATAAGGCAATCTCCTTACATCTTCCTTTGAAATTATTTGTTTATGAATCTGCACAAGAGAAGGAGGGATACTAGGTAAAATACTAGTATTGTAGTTAGTGGGTAACAAAGGCCTACTGTTGGAAGTGTCTTTGTCAAATTGGATTTGGAGTGGTCGAACAACAATTTGTTGAACTTGTTTCGCATTTGGTAGGATTGAGGGAGATTGGTTATGGAATTGGTTCTCCATGTTTGTCACCTTGCCTTCCATATGTGTCATAGTGCCTTCAATGCATGACAAGGTTTCACTCATTTTCTTTACAACTTGTTGCACCCCTAGGAGTGCCTCCAAGATGGTATCAAGGGTTGATCCACCCATTGTCCTTAGTTCACTTGAGAACTGGGATGAAGCAAATACGAACGACTCGATTAAAAGTAAAAATGACTTGACTCAAAGAAATTAACTAAGAAACAAACGAATAAAACACACAGAGAAAAGCAAGAAATAAAGGGAAAAAAATGGACTCAAGAACTAATCAACCAACTAAGTAGATCAATTACTAGTTGATAATTAGATAAGGAATCAAGAAATGAAATTAGGAATTAAAAATTGAAACTAAGAAATTGGAACCTGAGCAAAATTGGAATTAGGATTGTTGAGATGCGCTTTACGGAGATGTGGGCACAGATGGAGACCTGCCCTTACAGGTGGGGTTCGCAGATCACAACCAGTGAGCTGGAAAGTGACCTGCTAAGTCATTTTCCCTCGCAGATGCCCCAGCTAGCCAGTTGTAGCCTCCGAATTTCAAGCTTTCGTGGGCCCTTTTTGTACTTCTTTCCTTTTGGATTTTTCCTCTTTTGGAATATTCCTTTGGCATAAACAAGTACACTCTTTTCACCTTTACGTTTTGGATCTAACACCCTTTTTCAAAAATTCTTTTTCAACAAGACATGAATTTCATGAAGAACACCAAGAACATGGATGAACTTCAAAAATTCATAACTTCTTCGTTTTAGCTTCAAATCCCACAAAATTCGAAACCCAAGCTCCCCTTGCTATGGAGAACAACTTCCAATAACTTGAAGCCTCAATTTCAAGCCAATATTTCATATTTTGAAATCCATTTGCAATTTTCTTCAAGTCATGAAGAACACCATGAACATGAAAAAAATCAAATTAAACCCCAATGTATTTCTTTACAGTTTTTTGCTCAAATTTTAGATCCAAGCTTCAAATGATTAGGAGAAACAAACCCCAATACAAATAAATGTACAATTTAGTCTGGATCTAAGAACCCACTTCTTCTTCTTCAAGTTTCAAGAACCCAACAATGGTGGAATCCTCAATTCAACTCCAATCAAGCTCAAATCTCAGATCTAGACTCGATTTATGCTAGAGAACACTAATCTAGCATAAGAAACTCAAGAAGGCACAAAAATCCCACAAAATTCATAACTTCTTCGTTTTAGCTTCAAATCCCACAAAATTCGAAACCCAGGCTCCCCTTGCTATGGAGAACAACTTCCACTAACTTTGAAGCCTCAATTTCAAGCCAATATTTCATATTTTGAAATCCATTTGCAATTTTCTTCAAGTCATGAAGAACACCATGAACATGAAAAAAATCAAATTAAACCCCAATGTATTTCTTTACAGTTTTTTGCTCAAATTTTAGATCCAAGCTTCAAATGATTAGGAGAAACAAACCCCAATACAAATAAATGTACAATTTAGTCTGGATCTAAGAACCCACTTCTTCTTCTTCAAGTTTCAAGAACCCAACAATGGTGGAATCCTCAATTCAACTCCAATCAAGCTCAAATCTCAGATCTAGACTCGATTTATGCTAGAGAACACTAATCTAGCATAAGAAACTCAAGAAGGCACAAAAATCAAAACTCAAAATTTTCAAAAACACCAACAACATTTTTTTTATTGTTTTTTATTTTCAATTTTTTTCTTTCAATACCCTAACCCATGACTAGAATCGTGAGGACGATCCTAAGCTTGACTCTGATACCAAATGATATGATACAAAATTCAAAAGGCAAAAACAAAGTACAAAAAATGAAAAGACAAGAAATAAATATAGATAATAAGATACAAAAAGAGGAAATAGTAAGCAAATCAAAAGGTATATTAAACCAATGATCCTCAAATCATAATCCTACAAGAAACACCTTATTCTTACGTAGACCCCGAGTGACATTAATCACTCGCAACCAATATTTCACACAGTTCAACAAGCTCCCAACAAGTTCTCATAATACACTCGCAAGTGTATCTCTCATCATCATTCATCAACTATTTCTAAGAAAAGAAGAAACCTAGCGATTTATAGCCATAGGCTATTTATTACAAAATAGGCCCAAAAGTGACCCTTAATGCCAAATGGCCATATATTGGCACATATGTTCTCCCGTGTCCCAAGATATTATCCAAATGCAATGTTGATCTATACTCCCTTGCATGATATCATCAAATATAGCTCCTTCCGTGCTCCAAGCTATCATCCACATATGATATTGTTCTAGTGGGAGCTCTAAAAGGGTACTCCAAACATGTCTTGGCTTCTTTGAGGTGGTCATGGCTCGAAATACCTTGTGTTAACCTCGGGGTATAGGCCTTAGTAGGTTGACGTTGATTCGACTTGTATCACTCCCTCGCCCATCTTTCTCACCTTTTTGCTCTAGGGTGAGGCACCCTTCACCTTGAGTGGATGGAAGGGTAAGTCACTCTCCAAGTCCCTACCATCATCCTCCCTAGGCACCTCTGCCTGTCTGCATAATTTAGAGATCAGGCTCGAAAGGTAAGGGGCCTTTTTGTTGCCCCGATAGAAATCCTTCCACTCCGACTTGATCTATGCCCCCACATTCAGCTGTACCCCTTGCACGACGCTGACCACCACTAGAGTGCAAGGGTAAGTCACATCAGAAGTATTACCCAACAGACGAATCCTTTGGGTCACCAGGTTCAACCATCTCCGAGCATCTACAGTAAAGTGAGTGCTCCTAACACCCTTGGGACTAGTCCAGTAGACCTTGTCCCTGTAAGCCTTTGCTACCAGTGTATCCCTCAACTATAGCATATCCATATCCCGAGTCTTAGCTAGGTACTCAGTATTGGAGAAATCTGGTACCCTGAGCACCTCATTGATTGTAGCGGTATCCACGATGATATTTACTTCTCGAATATAGATAGAGGGGTTGGGGGCATCCCAAAGCACGGGGGAGAGAATAACATTGAACTCCCTGATCCAGCTCGAGACCCTATCTCGCAGAGCCTCCACTAACGGCATCCAACCAAACTCTTGAAGCCGATTAGAGAACTCGGGAGCTGCCTCCTCCATACCTCTCATGAGGAAGCCCCTTTCACAACAAAACCCCATCCTCCAATAATCTCAGAATCAATCCTGATAGTTTTGGTCAAGGAACCTTTGGAAGGTGGGGGGGAGCGTTATCTTGGTTTCCAGCCATAGAGATAGTAATCTTGCAAAAATTATGCAAAGAGTGTGTTAGACTTCATAGAGGTATCAAGGAAATTCCAAGTTTTAGAAAAAGCTAAGCCAGGAAAAACTGGGAGGCTACTGCTTGCCTTCCTCCTGCTATAGCAGGCTGCATCCCACTACCATGAGACCCCTATAATGAGAATATTCCTGCTATAGCGGGGATTTCATAGCAGGATGAGGCCGATATAGCAGCCTTCATCTTCCCCGATTCTCAAGAGGCACATCAATGGAGACTTTTTCTAAAATTATTTGTTTTCAACATTTTAAGTGCCGATCAGGATGGGGGAAGTATCATAGGACTAGTATATGTAAAAATCTGAGTGTTTAAACCCCTAAAATAAGTCCAATCATCAAGAGCAAATTCAAAACAACCTTTCACATTATACACTCTTTCGAGCCCAAAATGGCCATGAATTTCGTGAATCTTACGCATAAACTGCCATAGAAGCGTTGTAAACATAAGGGAAGCTACCATACTTCAAAAATTCATCCCAAACCAAGCCAAAATTTCAATTTGAAAATCCACCCTAAACTAACACTATTTCTACAAAATTCAAGTGATTTTCTTCTATAATGCGAGTTATAAAGTAAGAAGATAAAGTTGTAATGATAATTACCTTATTTCAGGTGACGAGAGCATAGTGATCAAGGAGGGGAAGGAAGTTTGTGTGAGAAACGTTTGAGAAATATGGGTGAAACCCATTTCTCAACACTTTAAACTATCCCGTCCTACTATAGCAGCCTGTAGCCCACTATAGTGGGATCCAGTTTATTCAAGGTTGGAAATTTTTTGTTCATGTTATTTTTGAATTTATTTAGATCTCAAAGTGTAGTGGCGAGACCTCGGTTATCTTGGGTACCCATAAAACAGTTGACAAGGATGGCCTCGTGCAAATTTTAGTTACAGAATTTTTTTAAGAAATAAAGAGGAGTTGTAATTAGTGCATTATAAAATTTTCACGAATGCCTTTGTGAATTTCGGCGAGCAGATGGGTATTATAAATTCTATTAATTAGCGAGTGGGTATTAGTGATCAAATATGTTTTGTTCCATTTTTTCCTTTTTATGATCATTTAGGGATGAACGATGGGTAAATTGGTGTCTGTTGTAACGACCTGCTTTTTCACAACCAAAATCACCTCGTCTAGAGGGAAAGGGGTATGAGAATTTTGTAACTATCTTTGAAATATTTGCATAAGAGACTTAGTTTAATGAATTCAAAGTTTGAAATTTTGTGCGGGCTGACGTCATTCTGTTATAGCGGTAATTTTCCCACTATAGCAGCGCTTTGGTAGTAGCCTATCGACCACTATAGCGAGACACCGAGGACCAAAAATGGTCCCTCATTTTCTTTATTTTTCCTCATCTCTTTAGTTGTAAATAGGATGAGGCTTCACTCTAAGAAATCCTAGGGTTGCCTCACAGCCCTGGAGCAATGGAAAAGATGGGATATGCGTGAACGGGGTAAAACCCATTGTTTTCTTACAAATTTTATTCTAGAAACCACTAGAACGGAGCCAGAAGTTAAAGTTCGTGCCTCCTTAGCAGCTGCTTGGCATCCAGGTAGGCTAGATTTAATTGAGTAGTAAAGACCCACATTAGAAAATGTATGCATAACATAGATTGATGGGAGATTCCATGTTTAGGACTGCAAGAAAGGCATTTGGTTGGATAAAAACTAATAACTTAGGTCGATGTGAATGAGAATTGTGTGTTAAATGTATGTTGAGTTGTGGTTGGAACTAGAATGCATTGTCTATTTATGTTAACTTTAATAGTAGATAAATATGAGGTAATTATGTTATGAATTATTGTTAAGCATAATGAATCTTGATTAGACTTAATTAATAGCATGGTGCAAGGTATGTGAGAATGTTAGATGGTGAAATGGATATGATGATAACCTAGCATTAAGATGAAGATTTGAGGAGATAACAGAGTGGTAGGTAGAATGAGTAGTTTGTTTCCCTCTATGGGAAACCAGAAGGAGAATCCTAGTGTTATGTGTGTTTTACGTGATTAGCTGTGTTACTAGATCTCGGTGTCATTGTGGTAGGTGATGGTTAAATATATTTGAAAGCTCAATTTAGTTTATGTGTGCATATTGACTGTCTCTTTATGTACTTGTTACAATGCATGCTTAAATGTAGAATTGTTGAATGATGATTGCAGTGTCTAATCATATCTAATACGGTTGGATAAAAGGCTTGTTTATTGTGAAATACAATGGTGTCATTCTCATATTGCGATTATATTTGTTGTGACATAAGGTTCTATTGTGAGGATGACTGGTAAAAGTTAATAATAATTGTATTAGTGGAATTCAGAGAGTATAAAGAGGGGAAGTAAAATAACGGTGGCATAATATTGTTGGGGGATAACGGGGGTATAACACCAATTTTGGATAAGGATATTGACATTTGATATCGATTATTATTTGATGGCACTTAAATGTCGATTATGATATGGTACATGGACAAAGCTCATCCCCTGTAGGTCGTAGATAGCGGGCAACTATAAGACTCATAGCATATATGTACACGGTACTGGTGAGTTTGATGGTTCCTTGAGTGAACCAGGTTATGTTGTTGTGGATATTTTGGGTTCCTTGACTGAACTAGTTGATATTATTGTTGTTATTTAGATCCATGAGTGGCCCAGACTATTGGAATTTTGAATTGCTTAAATAATTATTAAAGACTTAAGAAGGAGAGTAATCATGACAAGATGGTGTTCATTCTTGTTGGTTATGGTGTTGACTTGTTGCATTGTTCGTGTTATCTTATACTTGTCTGAATTATTTGGTATTTTGGGAAGAGACTAAGCAATGTATAAATAATAAGGTGTTACATAGCCATACTTTTTTACAATACGTGGTTATGTGTTTATATTATACGTGTGTTGTCTTAAATTGTGGGAAGTTCCCAAAAATGTGAATGTTATTGAGGTTTAATGGAATGGTCACTAGAGAATTGAAATTCTCTGCGGTTACATATTGTTGAGTACATAATTGAGTAGATGTTAGTTGGATAAGCTAGAAGTGATGGAAGTGTTGAGCAGAGGTGCATTAGGGTTGAATGTTGTGTAGTGGTTGACTGTGGCCTAGTGTAAACTGATAAGGGATAACTGGGGGTTCAATGAAAAATGGAAGTGTGATTTATCATATTAATTAAGTGCATGTTTTATTTTGTATATTTATGTTGTGTTTATATGATTTAACTTATGTCAGTCGATGATGCTTACCAATATGTATGGTTGTACTGATACTACTCTTGCTATACCCTTTTTGGGATATAGTTTGATTGCAGGATCAGTTCTATTTCATTACTTGACACAGATATAGATCTCCATTTGCTTCCCTCTTCTAATTCTTATGGTGAAAGTTGAGTCATATGTATTTTGGATTTCCTCTTAGTGGCTTTTGTACCTGTCTAGACTAGATCTTCGTGGTAGAGTATTATTTTGCATTCAAATATTTGTAACTAGTTTTGTAATAATTTAAAAATTGACTGATTTCTTTTATGACTTTCATATAGTTCCTAATTGGGTGGTAAGAATACTCCTATCTAGGTTGATTAGAGTAGGTCCTAACACTATTCGGTTAGATGGATAGTGAAAGGACCAATAGTCCACACATGAGAATATGTCATACATAAGCTATATGTGATAGAAGTGTTGAGTGGTGGTGCATTAGGGTTGAATGTTGTGTGGTGGTTGGCTGTGGCCTAGTGTAAACTGATAAGTGATTACTGAGGGTTCAATGAAAAATAGAAGTATGATTTATCATATTAATTAAGTGTATGTTTTATTTTTCGGATATTTATACTATGTTTATGTGATTTAATTTGTGTCGGTGGATGATGCTTACCAGTTCATGTGATTGTACTAATACTACTCTTACTATACCCTTTTCGAGGGTATAGTAGTATCAGTTCAGTTTCATTGCTTGGCACAGATAGAGATCTCCAACAGCTTTTCTCTTCTCATTCTTATGGTGGAAGCTGAGTCATATGTATTTCAGATTTTCTTATAGTGGCTCTTGTACCTGTCTAGACTAGATCTTTGGGGTAGAGTATTGTTTTATATTTGATGATTTGTAACTAGTTTTGTAATAATTTAAAGATTTGCTGATTCTTTTTATAGCTTCCGCATGGTTCCTAACTGGGTGGTAAGGGTTTTCTTTTCTAGGTGGATTAGAGTAGGTCCCCGCACAATTTGATTAGTTGGGTAGTGAAATGACCAATAGTCCACACATGAGAATATGTCATACATTTAATACTGGATTTTGTCACTTGAAAAATTTATTTGAAATTTTTTAAACACATTTTGTATGAGAGTTTCTCACATTATTGCAATGTCTTGGTAATACAGGTAAAAGTTAATTATTGAGCTTTCATAGTAAAGTGGAGGTTAAGCTAAAATTGATTAGTGATTGTTCGAGGATAAACAAAGGAAAGAGTGGGGTTGTGATGTGGAATTAATAGACACTCTTTTCACTAAGTTTTGCCCATGTTTATACTTTATTTTGAGGATAATTTAGCTTAATACTATTGGTTTATTCTTAATTCCATATTCTATCCCTTATGTGAGGTGTTTTGTGTAATTTACATGAAAAAAGAGCTAAAATGGGACTAAAATTGAGCAAAAATGGTAGGATTTCACGAAGAAAATCCAAGACAAAGTTAGAGGGTCATGGAGAAAACCCCATAGGGAAGGGGTTGATTTTCACTCCCTATACATTTAAATTCTGCAAAACAAATCTCAAGGCGAGCAATATCAGCTCACACCACAAGCTAGTAACAACATTGGAAGGCTTTTCCCTTTTTCAGTCCTACTTGGAGGGCCCTTCTAGGTGTTTTTATATACTATAGATATCCCTCTTGATCGTTTTTGGTAGAGATGAAGACCATAAAAGTGCTGAGCTAGATCAAAGTTAAATGACTACTTTTACTCTTTACATAACATTATTTATTATTTATATTTTAAATTCTTACTTTGTAATCGATTTATGAGTGGCTAAAAGACCTCCACCTAGGTTTGTCTCCATTGTAAGAACATCATAGTTTATATATAGATTATTATTGTGAAATCTACCATTGTATTTTATTCTCTTAGTCTTGTGCTTATTGTTCTATTTCTTCGCGACCATTTGGATAAACAAATAATTTCTAGAGGAACTCGACAGATGGAGACTAGAAATAGAACATGGGTTTAGGAGAGTAGGATGTATCTTTGAACAGATTTGCGGCTAAGATATAGATATATCTAGATCGTCCTACTTGGGTCATATACAGGAAGAAATATAAAAGCATTTGGGTTAGTTTGACTATCCCCTCTCAAAGATGTAATTATTTTTTTTAGAGAGTCCTTCTCCGGTCTCCTTACCTTTTCCGTTATTTTTTCAATTTTTCTTGTGCTTGAAGCCTGAAAATTTTGTACCACTTGATTTTGTTACATAGGTACTAGATATAGTTTTAGCAACACCAAGCCATTCATCTTCAAGCTCAACATGATGGGCAACATTAGAAATTTTTTGATGCTATCATGGATTAAGTGAATCTTCAAATATTTTCAAGTATTGGAAAGAGACTGGATCACTGCCTGAGCCTATTGCTCATCAGAGAAAATATGACCAACAATTTTGAGTTGAGAAATCATGTTTGATATCACCTTACGATGTTGTTTGATGTTATGATCATGGCACTCCTGTAAGTATCAACTTAGTAGTAAGCTGTATAAGGCGAGTAACAGATTGTCACGCCCCAAACTCCCACGAGGCGTGATTGGCACCCGAAGCCGACAAGGCCCGAGAGAACCAATCTTTGCTTCTATTCATTCATATACATGTCATAGGAAACACTACTATCACATAGAAACATGAGGGGCTAAAATCGAAAAGCATAGAACATATGACGTATATACATATGAGAAACTTGGCCGTTGAGGCCATCAATTCAAGATTTCATCTATCATCTTATACACATACACCCACATACGTCTACAAAAGCCTCTAACAGATGCATTGACCAAAACCAACTGAAAGTAGGGACAAGTCCCCGCTTTATACACAATGTACAATATCAAAGCATATGAACCACTGTGACTCGGAGAAGCCCTGAACTAACTGGAGCTCACCAATGAATCGCAAACAGCTGGCAACCTATTGTGGTGGCCTACTAGTACCTGCGCCTGCAGCAAGTAAGGTAAATTCCCCGAGAGGGGTCAGTACGAAATAAGTACTGAGTATGCAAGGCTCAGATGAAACTGTATAATACATGAATATTTCAATGAACTCAAAACATGTGAATAATCAATGTGAATAAGTCACCATTTTGCATTTTGGAAACCATGTGGATTGCTTTCATTACTTTCTTTACATTCAATGCTCACTTGTCATTACATATGTCACAATGTACCCTGGCCCCGACTGATCAGTGGGTCTTTTCATATCATATCATCGTGTTGGGATCGAGTCGAGCTAGGCTTATGCCCCTAGACTTTCCACCCATACATCAATGCATCAGGATCGGGTCGAGCTAGGCTTATGCCCCTAGACCTGCCACCCATAAATCCATACCTCGGGATCGAGTCGAGCTAGGCTTACGCCCCTCATGTTTCTATGTGATAGTAGTGTTTCCTATGACATGTATATGAATGAATAGAAGCAAAGATTGGTTCTCTCGGGCCTTGTAGGCTTCGGGTGCCAATCACGCCTCGTGGGAGTTCGGGGCGTGACAAAAGTGGTATCAGAGCAGGTCGTTCTAAGGGTGTCTACAAAGCCGTGTCTGAGTAGAGTCTTGCTTATGGATGTGTTGCGCGCCACATCGATAAGCAGGAGGCTACGAGACATTTAGGAGTTGTTTCTTTCCTTCACCTCTAGATCGTGCAATAGAGCCAAAGTTGTGGTGGGCACATATGTACGTATTGACATTGGTTTTATTTTGTATAGTCAAATGCGGAGTATCAGACAAGATAAAGACAAAGGTGAGCAGGTTGATATGCCTGCCAAAGTAGAAATGAGTAAATCACCACGTGACCAAGTTAGTCAAGGTGGAGCTGACATGGAATTTGTTATACGGGTCTCTTTATCCAAAATATAGAGAAGTATCCGCAGAACCATCTATAAATGCCACTGAACGGGATGTAAGAAATGTAGTGGATATGTTGACTCAGATAGTTGTTGTATAATGTCATGGGCAAGTTGGCCCAATAATGAGTGATGATGGCGCGGCTAGGGCAGCTAGTCGCCGCACATAAGATTTTCTGAAAAATTAAACTCCCCTCCCATGTCCACCGAGTCGGATATGAATGAAGACCCACAGGACCTTATAGATCACACTAAAAGAGATGTTATGCATGTGACACGTGCAGTGATGTACTTTCAGCTAGTTGGGAGGAACTTTAAACGATAATCTTTGACTAGTGTCTTCCATATGGGGTCCGAAAAGCTTATGCGGACCAATTGCTAAATCTTTGCTAACGGATTATGAGTATCAGAAAGTACAGTCTTCGATTTAAGTCTTTGGCTAGGTATGCCCCAAAAGTGATAACCATTATGACCGATAGAATGCATCGGTATATAGACAAATGGATTGCACCATTGCGACCTTGAAAAGAGATATGGATATAGTCCGAATATAGGCATTTTGCACAGATAATGAAAGAACAGAGGCAACAGAAAAGGACACAACTATTTTAAGAAGGGTCGCCAACGAGGGCTAGACCTATGGGACAGTTTCCGGCGTCCCAGGGAGAAGTTAGGTCTCGAGTGTTTAACAGACCGCCTAGATCATTATTCCCTTAGCCGATAGTAAATGTTTTACCTAGATTCCAAGGGTTTAAAGACAATCGAATTGGCAAAGAAGTGAGATTCAGGATTCATTAAGGACAAGCACGTAGAAAGTATGAACCAACCGAAGTCTCTTTGTCAGCCGTGTTAGTGCTGCGGAAGTTATCATCTAGGTGAAATGTTGGGTGGGGCCAAATGTTGTTATTGGTGTGATATGTCAGGCCATAAAATTAGGCTTATCCTGATGAAGCTGCAGGTACCGTATATGTATTGATTGACCCATATTCGACAATTGCATATGTTATTTCATTAATGGTTGAAAATTCAAACGAGCACCAGAATTACTAGTTATGTCATATGAGGTCTATACATCAGTCGGAGAATCTATATATCTTAAGTGCATCATAATTGTTTGTGGTCATGAGACACCGGGTGATCTTATTGAGCTGGGATTAGTGGATTTTAATGTTATAACAGGATTGTGCCATAGTAGATTGCCGAACGAAGAAGTTATATTGGCGTTTGCCCCAAAAGAAGAAATGTGGGGGCGTGACACAGATGTACCCCCATTTTTCTCTTGCATGTGAGCCCACATGGAATGAGCAGTAGGGTATTAATTCATGAATGAGGTCATCAATCACAGGACTTACAATAATTCCACATGTAGCGAGATCTTTCTTTGTCCATGCTTTGTATGTTTCGAAATGTCTTTGGTGTTGTGGAATTTTACCCTCTTCTGGGTGACTTAAAATATTGTTTATACCTTCAAGAGTATTCTGCTCTTCTAGTACATACCATATTTTATGACTTAAGATGTTTTAATTATCATCATTTAGTTTCTCACCTTTGTTTAAGTCAACAATTATACTTTTTATTGTCATCTTAGTTAATAAGAGACAACTTAAACAAATTTTACTCATCGTTTACTTAAATAAGTTTTTACACAATGTATTCATATACCCACTCAAGCAAATTAATTTTTATAATGGCTTCACATTTAGCATAGAATCAAAACGTCACTAAGTTTTCGATCATCATCCACAGTCTAAATATTTAATTAAAAGTAAAAAATATTTCTTAGCGAGTATTTTATTAAGAGTGAAGTGTTGAAAACACTCCAAACTTGGCACAGATTATTATTACTTTAGTCCCAAACTATACCTAGTATTAAAAACACCTCTACACTTGACTCAATAAATTTAAAAATGCCTCTATTTTGCCATATCTAACTAATGTGTGTTCACTCGCGGTCCAGCTGAACTTGTCTGCTGATGTGTTATTTATGTGACATCCACTTGGATATTTTAAGCTAAAAAGAAAAGAAAAAATATATTTTAAAAATAAACTAACTAAAATAATCCTATCCGGTGAAATTTCTCTACAAACTCTCTCAAATCCCTAGAACTCTTCCTCTCCTCTTTATAATTCTCCCAAAATTCCCAAATATAAACCTTTGATTTCTATTTTCATGGAAATCAAAGGGTTTTAGTCCAAAAATCTTTGATAAAAGTATCGGTAATAGTCTCTCTTCATTTTGATTTGTGGTTTATATAGTGTCGGTGGTTCTAATTAAATCTCTTTTTGAGATTGTCATCCAATCATGAAATTTTCAACGTTGCCAGAAATCCACTTCTATAAAGTATAGTCATCAAAAAAATTAAGGTTAAGAAATTTAGCAATTAAATAAGATAGTAAAATGAGTTTAAGTTCAATCTTGGGGTGTATTTTAATGGAGAAAACTTAAATAAGAACAAGAAGGATTGTGATAGTAGTTAAGGTGTGATAAAAATTAAAGGAAAAAGTTAAAAATTAGATTTTTATCTTTAATGCTTATGTGATATTATTTTAATCAGTTTATAATCTGACAAAAATTTGAGACCACTTGCTATGCCATGTGGCATCTTAGGTGTAATGATTCGTTCTGTCGTTACTAAAATCATCGCGTCCAAAGGGCATTAGGTACATAAATTTCTTTAAAATCTTTAAAAAAGGTCCGTAAAAACATAGTTAAATAATTTTGGAGTAGAAAAATTTTTAGGAGCGGACTGACATCATCCCGTTATAGAGGAATTTTTTTTGCTATAGCGGTACTGTGGTAGCGGCCAACACCGCTATAGCAGAGGTACCGAAAGCAGTCCACCCGAATCTCAAAACCCCTATTTTTCTTTTCAGTTGTAAATTAGAACGAGGCTTTATTCTAAAACCCCCTTAAGGTTGCCTCAAGGCTCTGGAACGATGGAGAAGAAGGATGATGAGAGATTTTATGCTTTAGCCTGCGGGCAAGATATTTGGATGGATAAAGACAGTAAAGTAGGGTTAAGGGAATGAGATTGATATACTTGAATGAGTTATTGTATTATTATTGATGCTACCTTATTATTCTTTGGGTGTGACAAATCGATTCGTGAGTAAAAATGAGTTGGTTATGCTTGTGTATTGTTGATTACTCTGAATAAGTGCTAATCGGGTTGACGTGAGAGCCTTAATCTTTGCTCAGTTGGGGTTGATTTTGTGATATAGAGATGGTTTAGTGTTAAGATAGAAGTTGGAGAGGTAACTGAGTTGTATTTAGAGAAGTAGTGTGCAATCCCAGGTGTTGGTAACCCGGAGGTTATCCTAAATTAATCTATTCTTGCTTGATTTTATGCATCGATTGACTACTATTGTTGGCGGGGAAGTGTATGTGATGGTTAAATTGGAGTTAAAAACTCAATTTGATTTATGTGTGAATGTTAACTGCCTATTTGTCTTCTTGTTGCAATGCCATGCTATTAAATGTTGACTTGTTGGATAATTTTACAAGTTGTTTGATCATCTAAAATGAGATTATGTAAAAAGGCTTATTTTAAAGTGTAAGTGTGATTAAATTACCTCATTTTGTGATTTAACATGTTAAGACATGAGTTGATATTGTGAGATAAATCGGTAAAGGTTGATCGTCACAAAATTGATGGATTTTAGGGAGTATAAGGGTGGGGACGTTGGAATAGGGGTGGTATAACACTTGGTTTGGGATAAAGGTGTGTAACAACCATCGTAGTGATTTTTAGCTTTTTCTGTATTATGACTGATTTACCCTTCTTCATTGTTGCTTTATATTATTTATGAGTGATGGGGATGGTTGGCACGATCCCTGAAGTATTCGAGAGTGATTTATGTGAGTTTGTAGTTTTGAGTAGCCTTTATAGTGATATAGTTTACTTTGGTCAGCATTTTATGACCCAAGCATTAGATGAGAGTTTTGTTAGTTTCATTAGATCTGAAACGTCCATTTTGGGTAGCAGCGTAGTTGGTTCGGGGTTCAAGACCCTTTTATAATATTTGAGCATTTTGTCAGAATACTAATTTATTGTTCTAGATGTAGTTTCGGGGGTAAATTATTAATAACAACCTATGTTGGGAAATTCGATGATTCCATTGGGTTAGGAATGTGTTTTATGATCGATTTGCACAATTGGTTCATGTTTATAGGTTTTGGATGAGTTACGGGGGTTAAAAATAAGTTTTAAAAATGCTGTCAGCTGGTGCGTTCTTCATGCGCGACCCTATGGGCACGTGTACATAGGGTAAATGACCCATGGACAACATATAAGCCACATTTTGGTCCAAAACCTTACTTTTAAAAATCATTTTAGGAGTTAGGAACCTTTGTTTGAGGCGATTCTCAATGTATTTTTCTCATAATCATTGGGTATGTGATTCTACCTTCATTTTGTTTATTTTTCAATCAAGATGTACGTCGAGGCAATCAATAATGATTTCTAGTAAAAGAGGGGGATTTGTAACTAAATAATTCAGTAGTAACAGTTGTTGATTTTTTGGGTTTGTAATCACTATGAGAAAAGCACTAGGACTGTGTTCCCCAATAACTTCATAACTCCGTAGGTCTTTCATACATCATAACTCCTTTCGGTGTATTCAGAATGCAGAATCTATAGGTTATGTATACTTAGAACAACTTTATGCTCTTGTCTAAGTAGTATCCTCATGTAAGTTTTCTCTTCTCCTGAGCTTGCGTTACTAACCCCTATCTTGGATCCCAAATAGCTATCCCGGATTATCGGCTTAAGCTATTAAGTAGAGGTTGATAACTCCAAATCTCTGTTGTTTGTTCCCTTCTTTCCATCCGTATTCATCCTTTCGTCCAGAATACAGATTAGGCAATTTCTAACACTGTGCACCATCAAAAAGCATTCAAACCTAAGAAAACAATCAATACACATATGAACACCAGCTGAAGATTACTCCATACTATGAACCCTACGTTGTTAATCCATCATGATTCCCACAATCCTAGTTGTGGTGTTTAGATACTCATAATTGCTAGAATACAAGAAGAAATATGATATGAAAACATAATCATGCACTTACAATAATGAAATAATAAACTCAAAAATTCCACTTTGAATCAAAACCCTATAATCTATGTTTGTAAAATTCCAAATCCAAAAGTCTACTTAGAACCTTACAAGAATGTAATAGTATGTAAACTAATACAATAAAATGAATAAGATTATTTATAGACAAAACAAAACCTATCCTAAACAAACTAAAAAATTTGAGTCGGTCCCGACGGATGAGAGGAAGGCACGATTATCCTTGGATACCACGATCTTCCTTCAGTGCTTGTGGGTTGTACTGGACTTGTGATCTCTTCAGGTCTCGGATGGTATGGCTCAATGTACGATCTTTTGGTTCGTAGGCACAATCATGCCAAATGTTTGTCTGATAATTCCTCACTTCAGCTTCTGTAAACTCCACATCTGAGCCTCCTTTCCATGACCTCAAGGTACGATCGTACAATCAAAGAACGGTCATGGGAAGCTTTATCTGATTGAATCCTAAGAACCCTTCCTCTGATTCATACCACACCAGCCCTGGTATGATTATGGTTGGGTCCCATGGTCGTGATACTAATTTTCTGCTGCCCTTTTTATCCCATATTCAACACTTCCCCTCTCCGAACCTATTTAACCTTTAAATACCAGAAAAAGACCATTATATCCACATGTAAATACCTTCGTACTTGTAAATATTCACCATTTTAAGTATCGAAAGTACGATAATTTCACGGCAAATTAAGGACCTAGAGTTAAGATGGAAGTTGGAAGTAACAAAGGGTTGATTAGAAAAGTGGTGAGTGTGGTCTCTGAATAATGGTAGTCCAAGGTTTATTCTAAAGTAATGAGTGTTTCCCGTTCTATATGTCTTTAGGCCACATGTATTATTATTGGTGGAAGGGGTAGGTGATTGTTGAATTGTAGTTGAGACTTGCTTTAGTTTATTTGTGCATATTAACTGTCTCTTTGTCTACTTGTTGCAATGCATAATGTGTATGTTAACTTGTTGCATAGTATTACAAGTTGTTTAATCACCTAAAATGAAATTGTGTAAAAAGACTTGTGTGAAGTGCAAGCATGGTTACGTTATCTCACATTGTGATTGTATATATTGTGATATATGTCAACCCCCTTTTTTACCTACCCTGCTAGGATATGGCTTTAAAAGAAAAGAGTTTTTCTAATTAAAGTGATGATATTGAATAGGGATTATTTTATTTACAGAGTCGCTACTTGGAATTGAGTTATGGTGTTCCAAGTTACCTTTTTGAATCCCTAATAAAAAAGAAATGACTCTTTATTGGTCTACAAAAATAGAAGACCGGGTAAGGAATTCTATTGACCGAGGGGAAGGTATGATGCACCCCTCAAGTCCCGTGGTTCTAGGACGGTCTCTTTTATTGACTTAATTTAGACCTAAATTAATTCTTGGATAAACTTATGTCTGTTAATAAGTTAATTTACCTAATGAATATGTGCAAAATCTTGATTTATATTTTCGACTGAGGAGCGTAGCCGCACACGAAGCCTTGTAATTACTAAAGCTGACCAAGGAGTGTAATCACACACATGATCAACCTCAATATATTAATTGATTTCGCTCCTCTCTTTTACTAATTCATGAGTCATCTTGTTCACTTCTCACGATTGATTTATTTTTCTCTCTTTTCTTTTATTATTGCAATGAAGATTGAATTAATCCGCAACTTATCTCTCTCCAACACAATAGATTTTTCCACTCTCCTCTTATTAATTGCGACTGATCTTGAATAAATTCGTAAGTCATATTGCTCAAACTCACACTAGTTAATAATACATTAAGGGGTCGTTTGATAGAGTGTATAAGAATAATGTAAAATATGGTGTATTAGTAATGTTTGTGTTAGCTATGTTTGCATTAGCTATAATTGCATTTTTCTTATGCAGTGTTTGGTTTGGAGTATTAAAAATAACATGAATTGCGTAATTTCTAAAAAAAATATTTTTTTTACAAAAATGCCCTTCATATATATGGTGGAAAGAATGTGGAAAAGATTTTGAGGGATAATTGTGTCTTTAATCATGATAATGCATGCATTAGAATCCATTGCATAACTAATACCATTGATATTGAGGTATAAGTAATGCACACCTCAACCCAATAAAGAGTATAACTAATGCTTGCATTAGTTATACATAGGCTAAAAAATGTACCAAACAAGGTACTAGTAATACACAAGACTAATGCATGCATTATTCTTCTTAATACACTCTACCAATCGATCCCTAAGGCCTTAAACTTTAACCAGAAACCGATATCTCAAGACCACTAACACAACTCAATTATATGAGAAAGCAGTGCACAAAACATTTGTAGGGTCATTCCTGATAACTTAAGAGAAAGAAAGGCATGAAATATAAATTAAAAAAATGACTTTAAGATAACAAAAGGAGATTCACGTGATTAGAGGTGATTAAAATGATTGAAACATATTGCCATTAGAATTAAAGGTTTTAAAATAACTAGGCCCAAAAATCAAGTTGAAATCTATTCATTTGTGGCTTGCAATTTTGAATCATTTAAATTGCATATCATTAAGCCAAATACACAAATACAACATTATACTAACAATAACCAAAACAGTGACTAAAGAAAATCATTGGAACTTTAAGCATGTAAAATAATAGCATGTTACACCCATTTACTCAAAATTTAATAATACAAAAATCTCAACATACTTTTGATAATACCGTAAAAAAAATAACAATAATCATTCAAACACATACGAAAGTTGAGCAACTTTATAATATTGAAATCAAAACCAGCATAATTGCGATGTTATATTATACAAAGAAAGATTGATGGTTACCTCATGCGAAAAATAATTTTCAATAGCTAACGTTCAACAGCTACGAACTTAAAACCATGAAAAAACCTCAAAATAGGATGTGAGGAAATTGCTTGGTGGATATTTTGGAGTGGGTAACTTGAGGGAGTAATTTGGTTCTTGTTTTCTGGTTGCTGGAACGTTGGTAGTAGTAGTAGTATTTGATGTTATTGCTGGAAGTATGTCATTGTTTGTTGGGTGGTAATAGTTGCTGAGGTTGGAATATAATATAAAGGTGTTGTAGGTATTGTATTGTGTTGTGGTTCTTTTTTTTTTTTTTTTTTTCGTTTGAGTGTTCTGTGTTTTTTTTTCTTTTCTGAGTGTTATTTCCTTCTCTTCTTGTGTTTTTGTGTGTGTTGTATTATATATAGTGTATGTGTGTTCATGTGTATGTGGGTTGTGAGACGTGGGATTAAGACATGTGTGCAAGGGATGTGAGAAAGTGGGGGGGAGGTTGAGAATTGTGGGTTATGTGTTGGGAGATCTCTATGTGTTGGTGTAGTGTGAAAGGTAAAAGGGGAATGAGGGAAATGGATAAAAATGGGATGAGGGAAATGGATAAAAATGGGGAGTGGGAATTGTGAGTTGTGAGGAGTTTTATGGGGTGTGCAGGTGGGGGAATTAGGTCTAGGATATTTTTTTATTTTTTAAAGATATAAATAAAAATATAATAGTAAAGATATTAGCTAACTATTTTTAATTAATAAATATATAGAAAAATTAAATATCTAGTCCTAACAATATGACTAAGAAAAATATTAAAATTA
The DNA here is from genome assembly GCA_031232105.1 of Capsicum rhomboideum. Lineage (NCBI taxonomy): Eukaryota > Viridiplantae > Streptophyta > Magnoliopsida > Solanales > Solanaceae > Capsicum > Capsicum rhomboideum. The sequence goes on from CP124715.1 coordinate 103,927,361, forward strand.
CTATCTTATTTATTAAAAAAACTAAATTAAAAGAGAACATATTTTTAGAGAATTTTCTTTTGTTTTGCAAAGTAAAAACAAAACTTACACTAAAATGTAACTAAATCATTTTTCACAATTTTTTTAAATAAAACCTATTAAAAATGAAATAAAAGATTAAAATAAAAATTAAACTTAAAATAAATGTTTATAGGTAAAAATGGGTTAAAACCCCGGGAGGATCAAAAATCACGTGTCTATATTTGCCCCTTTTTGACTGAGAATAGGAAGAGTTTTCAGACAAAGAAGTAGACGAGACAAGTTTTGACCCGACTGTTATTTGAATAGTAGAAGAAAAGGATGCAATCGAGTCCTAGTTTTGGACTGCCTACATATTCCAGGTTATAAGAGAATCAGGCCACATGTAGTTCAAGGGTGAGAAGAGAGGTGGAACATACTGAGATGGAGAGTCGAGTGAGGTTTGATCAAGATTCCTGTTCGCGGCTCCTTTTGTTACATCAAAATGAAAATACAAGTACAATATCCTATCTATGCAGCTTCGCTTGAATTTTCACTTGAGTCTTGATCTTTGGATGTCATATTGCTTTTCTAGTGAGTGTCTTGATCTTGAAATTGAGATTTAAAACTTGATCTTGAATAGGCCTTTGACACTCTTCCAAATGATAATTTGAGTATATTCTTAAATGCTTGTTTTTGTGATCAGTAGCCGGATAGGAGTAGATAATAGAATTCTACGTTTCTACATGCTAACTCTGGTTGTCCTTAAGACTGAATGTCCCAGAAAAGATGGATGAAACCTGCAAAGCATCATAAACAAAAGAAACAAACAAAATTTTTTGCCCCAATTTTCACTGGAAAATTTTTATAAGATATTAGCAATTGAAAAACTTTAAAAATAAACTCAGACTAGAAAGTGTTTATCCTAGGAGAAAAGAAAATAAAGATCTCAGATTGAAAAGTGTCTATCCCAGGAGAAATAAAAGAAAAGTTTCAAAGTAGGAAACAATTATCCTAGGAGACAAATGTGAAATAACTTTCTGCTACTAGGAAATGTCATCTTTGGAGAAAAATGACAAACAACTATTTTAGACTAGGAAATGTCATCCTAGGAGAAAAATGAAAAACAACTGTCTCAGACTAGACAATGTGATCCTAGGAGAAAAAAATGACTGACTCAGACTAGAAAATCTAATCCTAGGAGAAAAATGAAAGACAATTATCTCAGACTAGGAAATGCCATCCTAGGAGAAATATGAAAATGACTGTCTCAGACTAAGAAATGTCATCCTAGGAGAAAAATAAAAAACAACTATCTCAAACTAGGAAAGTTCATCCTACGAGAAAAAAATGTGACTGTCTCAGACTAGAAAATGCCATCCTAGGAGGAAAAAAAATGACTGTCTCAAACCAGAAAATGTCCTCCTAGGAGAAAAAGCAAATTGATGGATAAATGCATGAAACAAAGAAAAGTGAGAGTTTTTTCTGTAATCCTCTTTGCAAGCTTGAACTTATGGAATTTCCTTTATATTAATAAATTTGCCCCTGTTTTAGGCAAAGAAAATAGTGAGTTTCAAAGTGATGGTTGGTTTGTGGCCTTGACTTTGAATGCAACAGTTTCTTTTGTTTCCATGTTCGACCTTGATTTCAACTTGGCTGGGTTGTGCTCTTTGTATAGACAACCTCATTGAAGAACCTATAATTAAAAATTTCAAACCCTATATATGTCGTATTAATATCATCCGACAAACACTGAATATTGTATTCACTGTCAAACTTGTCAACCAAGATAAATCATTATATCTATCATTTCTTGTTGAGTCATGTCACATTTGATGTGTTGGCCGGACTTTTTTTTCTGCAATTGAAAAGCTGGTAGCAAATTTTAAAATCATTTCTTGCCTGTTTTAACAAAGATCGACTCAAAAGAAAAAAGAAAAAAAATAAAGTAGTGAAAAGAGCAAGTATTTTGTCAAAAAGAAAGGAAGAGGGACTCCTTGAATGTAGTAGTCAGCGCTAATGATCATGACATGCATTTTGGATGCATTTTGGATTGAACGACCTGATCCGTCAAACCAACTAGAACTCTATTCTTGTCAAACATTCAGATTGTGAAGTCAGATTTTTCAGTTCCAACTTTTGAATTAGACTCACAACCCTCATTCGACGAGTGGTGCTCTTAAGAGTTTTCACCAACAAGTTTCTGTCATTTTTTTAATCTCTCACTCACATCTCCTTACGGTGCCCATAAAGGTTTTCACTAATAACACTCTCTCATTTTTCATTTTCTCTCAACTCAAGGATGCCTTACGATGCTAGTAAGATTTTTTTTTTTGATAAGACTTCTCTCATGCAAATGACATGATATTGCTCCTTGTATAATAATCAACACTGAAAGCATGCTTGACTTTTCGTTCTTAAATATTGATCAAAAGGTCTTTATTTGGACTATAACATCACTTTTGGACATGGTTAGAAAGAAAGGAATGACATGAAGGCTCGAAGATAATGCATAGATGAAAGGGTTAAGACTTACAATTTTTGGAATCGACTCTTTTGGAAAAAAAAAAAAAAAAAAATTTGCCCCAATTTCTGTGACTGAGAATTTTCAAACTTTTTCTTGGTTGAACTGAACCCCAGGATAGGCCAGTCTAAGTATATCATCAAAGCAAGAATCAGGTCAAACGTAGTTTAGGAAGCTTGTTCTGATTTTTTATTTTTTAAATCTAACTTTGACTTCTTTTTTTTTTTTTTTTTTTGATTTTCCTTCTTTTTTTCTGGACAATTTTCTCTTTTTTTTTTTTTTTTTTTTTTGGACTTTTGATTCTATTGAAATTCCAAAAGAGAGATATGAAAGAAACTAAAATTAAGGCTTAAAAGGGATAGCAAAGAATGACACAATATTTGGATAACAGAATAAAATACCTTCGATATCTCAACTCTTAAAAATGTCGAATACAAGCACACACTTAAGAGAAACTCTCAACATCTATATTGATTAATATGTAGCCACTTTCCTTCCAGGACTATCCACAAGAAATATCTATTTAGATAATTTCTTTATAACAGATGACACATGTCAATTTAGATCAAACTAGTCCTTTTAGCCTCTTTTGACATTAAAGAATTTGTTTTGCCTTATCGAACCTCTTCAAATTGTTATAGTTCAAGATGTTTCAGTACTCTATTCTTTTGTCAAATATTTTTCTCTCATTTTTAACCTCATTAGCATATTTATTCCACGACTAGACAGATTTTTAGGATCTAGCCAACAATTCCGCATGCATATCATGTTACTAAAACTAAAATGAAAAGAAATAGATACAAAGAGAGCTTAGTAGAATGGGTCAAAATGATTCAAAATAGAAAATTGCATTCCATTAAGTAAAGCTAAAAGAGTTTGACAACAAGACAAATCAAACTAAGCTATAGGTTACAACCCGAAATAACCCAAACAACAAAACTACGACCAAATTCATAAACAAACAAAATAAAAGGATAGAAGGGTTTAACTCAATATAACAAATAAACTAAAATCTGGATTACAACCCTAAACTAATTTGATAACAAAAATGACGACAAAATAAACTACGAATACTCCTTCCTAGAGAAGAAAGAAATGTCTTTCCAATCACCGGAATTGACATTTTAGCCACTTCTCTGCATACCAACCTTAATGGCACCTCCACCAAATTTAGTTTTCTTTCCTTGAGAATTGCTAGTTTCTTCATCACCATATATCATCTCAATAAAATGTACATCCTTATTTGCTAGCAGTGGATTCTGAGTAATGTTTGGGGGATCACTGTCTTGAACTATAATCATCTTTGCTTGGATCATCTTTTCCACTTATCTTTTCAAAGATCGAGAATCTTCATTACTATGCCTTGGAGCATCAGAATGATATGCATAATTTGCGTCGGGAGTGAAACTCTTTGCACGTGGGTCACGATCTTGAGGAATCGTTCCTATCACGTTCAAACTTTTTAACTTCTCAAACAATATTGCATGTGACTCTCCAATTAGTGTGAAATTTTCCTTGGGCCTCAGGTTCCAACCATATTCCTTCCTTGGACGAGGGTTATAGGGTGCTCGAATATTTTGAGAAGGAGGACGAGGATTGTGATGTGTTGGTGCTCGCCTTTGGGGATAGCTTGGTGGTTGAACATATGGTTGTACATTATAGACTGGATACTGAGGTGGGACAATAGAGTATTGAGGTCTTGTACGATTATTGCTACATAATGTTTTTTCTTCTTGACCCTAAAGTGTCCTGAACCATTCTGAAATGCTTGAGTTATAGCCTTAAGGGCTACTTGGCTTTCAATTTTTCCAAACTTGATGCCATTTTCAACCATTTCTCCAATTTTGATTACATCAGCAAATGTTTTACCTACTGTAAAAAGTAGGTGGTTAAAGTAATCAGACTTTTTTGCTTGAAGGAAAACATCAATCATCTCCGTTTCTTTCATTGGCGGCTTGACCCTAGCAGCTTGCTCCCTCCACCTAATAACATATTCATGAAAACTTTCAGTGGTCTTTTTTCTTATGTTGGAAAGTGTGGTGCAATATGATACTATGTCAATATTATATTGAAATTATTAGATAAAATCTCGAGCCATGTCATCCCAAACATGCCAACGAGAGATATGTTGATCGATGAACCATTCTGAACCTATCCCCGTCAGGCTCTCTCCAAAGTAAGCCATAAGTAGTTCTTCTTTTCCCCCTACTCCTCTTAGTTGATTATAAAACCTTTTTAAAAGAGACAATAGATCACCGTAGCCTTTGTTCATGTCAAAGTTTGGGGTTTTGAACCCTAAAGGCAAGTGGACATTGGGGAAAATGCAGAAATCCTTGTAAGAAACACTTTTTTGTCCTCCCAGTCCTTGCATGTTTCTCATGTTTTTGTCCAAACTTCTCTTTTTTCTGGACATCTCCTCTTTTTTCTCATTCCTAGCCGTCTTTCGATCACAATAGAGGAACTATGCAGATGAGCAAGATTAGAGGATTCTGGGACTTTAAAAGTTATTTCAGGGGAATAGAATTGATCATGATGTAGCTCACTGATGGACTTCTGTATCATCTTTGGTTGAGGGTGTGCAGTAGTTTGTACTGTGGGAATGAAAAGTGGGTTATTTGTGAGAGATGGATTTGGAGGGCACACGGTGGAGGTCCCAGCCGTGCTAGGCACATTAGTATATGGGTCGAATATAGGTGGGTAAAATGGATCACCAGTTTGGGGCCTAGTAGAAATTAGAACAGTCATATTCGAAAGTCTAGGGATTGACGAGGGTGGAGCTTGCCCATTTATCCAGGATTGATATATTTCCTGATTGAGGAGGGTGGAGCTTTCCCATTTATCCAGGATTGATATATTTCCACCATCTGTTGTTTCAATAACCTATTCTCCTCTGTTAATGCAAATTCTAGTGGAATCACCTGATTTTAATCTTTTACGTTATCAGACTTTATTCCCTCTTTGTGTGTTATTTTTCCATTTCCTTTGGATCTGGTATTGTATGAATGAGATGCCAGCTTAGCCACAAACCAACCACCTTAAACTAACTGTAGAGATAATGAATGTGTCAGGGTTAAATATTTTCAAAACTTATTTTTAAGAAAATCACCGAACTCGATAAGTGCTTACATTTCTCATCAAGGTAAGAATCAGGTGTGCGTAATTCGTGAAGGTTATATAAAAAAATAAACTGTTATTTTTTCTATTCCCAATTATTTTTAAGGAAACAATCATTAAAATTGAAGGAAAAGTTTATCTCTTCTGTTTCACTAAGCTACCTAAAGCCGGTCAACAATCAAACAGGCCTTCTAAATAAATATCAAAGAGCACGTAAGATGCATACGCCGGTCATATAAAGTGGGATATCTGTCCTAGGTGAATCCGACTACTGTGTCAAGCTTTTCTAAGTCAAATGCATATAAGCAGATAAACTGGAGCCTAATAGGGATATCCACGTCTGAGTTTCAGTTCTTCTAGGTTTAACCTGATGGAGACAAGTGTCTAGACTGGCTTACCTGAGCGGACACTCAAGTCGGGGAGGGTCAATTTACCGATAGCAGAGCTATTTCTGTTCTATTGGTGATCCAACCCCACCTAACATGTATAACTAGTATTCCTTAAACTAGGAGTGTAATCTAACACAAGTTCATCTCAGATAGATGATTTTGTAGAGCGTACCCGCACACACAGTAAATAGTGGTAGGTATATTCAGAGACTCAGAGGGGTGTACGAGAGGAGAAAGTTTATAAATACATTCACAGAATATCAAAGTTGTAACTAAGCAAGCAAAAAATAGAATAGGCCACAAACACACTATGAATCAAAGAATTAAATAAAGTAAAAAACAAGTCAATATACAATGCTCAAATTTTATTTCGTTCACATCAAAATAACCCATCTCGTTCCTGAAAAGGAAAGGACAAGAGATTAATTAGTCCCCAGCAGAGTCGCCAGAGATGTCACACCCCTTTTTTACCCACCTTGCTAGGATATAGTTTTAAAAGAAAAGGATTTTTCCAATTAAAGTGATGATATTGAATATGGATTATTTTATTTATAGAGTCGCCACTTGGAATTGAGTTATGGTGTTCCAAGTCACCTGTTTGAATCCCTAATCAAAAGAAAATGACTCTTTATTGATCTGTGATAATAAAAGATAGGGTAAGGAATTTTGTTGATCGAGAGAAAGGTATGAGGCACCTCTCGAGTCCCGTGGTTCTAGTACGGTTGCTTTTATTAACTTAGTTTCGATCTAAATTAATTCTTGGATAAAATTTTGTCCATTAATAACTTAATTTACCTAATGAATATGTGTAAAATCTTAATTTATATTTTTGGCTGAGGATCGTAGCCGCACACAGAGTCTTGTAATTATAGATGTTGACCAAGGAACGTAACCATACACATGATCAACCTCGATATATTAATTGATTTCGCTCCTCTCTCTTACTAATTTGTGAGTCATCTTATTCACTTCTCACGATTGATTTTTTTTCTCTCTTTTCTTTCGTTATCACGATGAATATTGAATTAATCTGCAACTTATCTCTCTCCAATACAATGGATTTTTCCACTCTCCTCTTATCAATTACGACTGATCTTGAATAAATTCGTAATTCATATTGCTAAAACTCACACTAGTAATAATACATTAAGGCCTTAAAGTTTAAACAGAAGCTGATTTCTCAAGACCACTAACATTGCTTAATTATATGAGAAAACAGTGCATAAAAACATTTGTAAGGTCATTCCTGATAACTTAAGAGAAAGAAAGGCATGAAATATAAATTAAAAAACGACTTTAAGATAACAAAGGGAGATTTACGTGATTAGATGTGATTAAAATGATTGAAACATATTGCCATTAGAATTAAAGGTTTTAAAATAACTAGGCCCAAAAATCAAGTTGAAATCTATTCATTTGTGGCTGGAAATTTTGAATTATTTAAATTGCATATCATTAAGTAAAATACTCAAATACAATATTATGCTAACAATAACCAAAACAGTGACTAAAAAAAATCATTGGAACTTTAAGCATGTAAAATATCGCATGTTACACCTATTTACTCTAAATTTAACAATACAAAAATCTCAACATACTTTTGATTATACCGTAATAATAATAATAATAATCATTCAAATGCATACGAAATTTGATCAACTTTATAATATTGGAATCAAATCCCGCATAATTGCGATGTTATATTATACAAAGAAAGATTGAGGGTTACCTCTTGCAAAAAATAAATTTTCAATAGCTAACGTTCAACAGCCACAAACTTAAAACCATGAAAAAACCTCAAAATAGGATGTGAGGGAATTCCTTGGTGGCTATTTTGGAGTGGGTAGCTTGAGGGAGTAATTTGGTTCTTGTTTTCTGGTTGCTGGAATGTTGGTAGTAGTAGTAGTATTTGATGTTGTTGCTGGAGGTATGTCATTGTTTGTTGGGTGGTAGTGGTTGCTGAGGTTGGAATATAGAGGTGTTGTAGGTATTGTATTGTGTTGTGGTTCTTTTTTTTTTTTTTTTTTTTTCATTTGAGTGTTTTTTTTTCTTTTCTGAGTGTTGTTTCCTTCTCTTCTTGTGTTATTATGTGTGTTGTATTATATATAGTGTATGTGTGTGCATGTGTATGTGGATTGTGAGATGTGAGATTAGGGTATGTGTGCAAGGGATGTGACAAAGTAGGGGGAGGTTGAGAATTGTGGGTTATGTGTTGAGAGATTTCTATGTGTTGGTGTCGTGTGAAAGGTAAAAGAGGAATGAGGGAAATGGCTAAAATGGGGAGTGAGAATTGTGAGTGGTGAGGAGTTTTATGGGGTGTGAAGGTGGGGGAATTAGGTCTAGGATATTTTTATATTTTGAAGATATAAATAAAATTATAATAGTAAAGATATTAGCTAACTATTTTTAATTTATAAATATATAGAAAAATTAAATATCTAGTCCTAACAATATGACTAAGAAAAATACTAAAATTACTAGCTTATTTATTAAAAACCTAAATTAAAAGAAAACATATTTTTAGAGAATTTCCTTTTGTTTTGCAAAGTAAAAGCAAAACTTACACTAAAATGTGACTCTATTTTTTTAATCATTTTTCACAAATTTTCAAATAAACCTATTAATAATGAAATAAAAGATTAAACTAAAGATTAAACTTAAAATAAATGTTTAAAGCTAAAAGTGGGTTAAAACTCGGGGAGGATCAAAAATCACGTGTCTACAATATGAATTTATATTATGAGATGAACCAGTAAAGGTCATCGTGATGGAATTGTTTGAATTCAGGGAGTATAAGGGTAGGGATACTGGATTAAGGGTAGTATAACACTTGGTTTGACATATGGATGATAAACACTAGATGTCTGGGTTATTTGGTACATGGACTGAGCGCTTCCCTTGCAGGTCATGGTTAGTGGGCATTTATAAGACCCACAACATGTTTGTACACGATATTGGTGAGTTTGACAGTTCCATGAGTGGACCAGGTTATATTACTGTTGTTAGTTGGATCCATGAGTGGTCTGGGCTTGATATACTTGGATTGAGTAATTATTTGTTGAAGTTCCATGAATAGGAAATTGTGGTGAGGTTGATGTTAAATGTTTATTGACTTGGTTGAATAATTGTACTTATTTTGTGCTTTTCTGTTTTACTTGACTTGATTATGTGAAGGTAGCTGTGGTTTGTTGCTATAAGCTTGAGATGTTTTCTTATTCATAGTTAAGTATTAATATGGGTGTATATGTGAATATGTGTGTTGTCCCTAATTAGTGGGTATCCCCACAGGTATGATTGTGAATCTGTTGGAATTGAGTAGTTATTAGTGGCTTGGAAATTTGTAGTGATTATGTGTTATTGGAGTCTTGAATTGAGTGAGTGGTAAATGTATAGCTAGAAGCGACAAGAAGTGTTAAGGGGTATTGCAGTAGAGTTAAATGTTGTTTGCTGGTTGATTGTGGATTAGTGTAGACTGATTCAAGGTAAGTGAGGGTCTAATGAAGAGAGTATAAAAGCAGGAGGATGGTGAATGAAAGTATGAGAGGTCAATTTTACTTACTTTATTAATTAAGTGCATGTTTTATTTTGGATATTTATGTTGTGTTAACATAATTTAACCTGGGTCGACCGATGATGCTTACCAGTACATGCGGTTGTACTGATGCTACTCTTGCTATATCTTTTTTGAGATATTGCCTGTTGCAGGATCAGTTCAGGTTTCATTGCTTGACGCGGATAGAGATTTTCAGCAACTTTCATCTTCTCACTCCTATGGTTGAATCTGAGTCTTGTTAAAAGTTTTTTTGTCTTGTAGTAGATCTTGTACCTATTTAGGACAGGTCTTCGCGGTAGGGTATTTCTTTATGTGTTTAAAGAATTATAACCAGGTTTGTAGTAATTGAAAGGTTTAATCATTTTTCTTTTATGACTTCTGCATATTTCTCATTGGGTAGTAAGGGTTCTTCTATCTAGGTGTATTAGAGTGGGTGCCCTCACAATCTAGTTAGTTAGGTTGTGACACTTTTCTGAGGTGTTTATGTGTTATGTGCTTGTGTCGTGGTCTTACGACAACACTTTCTACGCTTAAAACAAGGGGAATTGCTAGTTTAAAAACAATGTTTTTGTTGGTATGATCTGCTTTTATCGTATTTGTAGGTTAAACAAGTACGGAGAAGTAAAGTGCAGAAATTAGGACTCACTTGCATCATACGAACCATGAAATGACCATTGAATCTGACAACAGTCGTCTAATGCAACCGTTGGTTAAAGCAGAGAAAGAGAAAGATGATGGTTTTCAGATGATGCATCCCATGATCATCCTAAGATACAACAATCATTGGAGAGAAGTCCTGACACAGTGAAAAAATCAAGGGTGAAACCAACGAAAGGATGCAATGATCTCTAATTGAAACAATGAGATCATCCTGAGCATCATCCTAGCAAACATCCGAAGATTATCAACAAGGCACTTTGTAGCAACAATCACAAGGAACGATCATGGGATCTAACCACGATCGTCCTATCCTTCGTCCTAGGTGTCGAATCTGCAAATCCTATTTTATTTAGGATAGGTTTTCTTTATGTCTGTAAATACTCCTAATAGGTTTATTGTTTCAGTTTTTATTCTATTACTACTTTCAAGGCATATTGTTGTTTTAAGAGTTGTAAACACTGATTTTAGGGTTTTAATTCAAAGTTGAGATTCATGTTTTTTCATCTTATTATTCATAAGTGCATGATTATGTTTTCTTTCCAGAATTTTTATTGTGTTCCTATAATTATGAGTAGCTAAACGCCACAACTAGGGTTGTGGGAACCATGACGGATTAACGAAGTAGGGTTCATAGTACAAAGTGATTCTTAAAGGGTGTTTGGGCATGTATTGTTGTTCTCTTTGGTTTGATTACTTTCTAATGAGTGCATGAGTTGGAACTTACATTATCTTTACTCGCGATGAAATAAGGGGTAATGGATGGGAAAAGGGAATGAATAACAGAAACTTAGAGCTATCAGCCTTCAATTAATAGCATAAGAAGATAATCTGAAAAAGTTAATTTGGGATCCAAGATAGGGCTTAGTAGTGCAAAACCCAGCAGAAGAGAAAACTTACTTGAGGATAGTTGCTTAAACAAGTGAAGAAAGCCTTTTAGGTGAACATAACCTATCGATTCTACATGTCAAGCACCCGAAGAGATCACTAGTACAAAGAACCTATGGAATTATGAAGTTATGGGGAACATAGTACTAGTACCTCTCTCATATTGATTACAAACCATATCTATTTGAAGTCAGAAATCCAAAATCCCCCTTTATAGGAAGTTATTTATTGATTGCTTAGATAGACAAGTGATAGAAACTTCGGCTTATTCCTTCTGGGATAGACCCCAACCTTGGTTGGGTTTTATATTTGACAAAAACCACTTTATATCTCATTGTGAGATGTAATTTGGCCAATATCAAGTTTTAGGGTCGTTGCTGGGGAATACAGTTACAGAGTTGATAGATTGTGTTTGTCTGGCTGTTGGTTTCTATTTCCTAATTTTACTTTTTCTATTGTTTCTAAGGCGCAAACTGGTGCATTCCCAACTCTCGAAGTCAAGGAAATCCCCTGATTCCACGTGATCCTGAAATTAAAAAGACTCTGAGAGTTAGAAGAAAAATGGTTAATGATGGAGTTCATAATGAAGGAGTTGTGATGAGGGACTTCGGAACCAACTAGGGCATATTGAAGGACTTCATATGTTTGTGGAATAGATGACTACCCACATGATTACTGAAGAAAATGCAAGACAAGAGGTTTCCATATAGGCAGTAAGGGAAGAAAGGGATAGACATGCAGAACCAGTCTATCTGGCCACACTTGAGGAACAAAATATACAGAGAAAGAATAGGGCATAACAACCTCCCCAGTATTATGTTCCTCAGTTTGATGATGTAGATGATGATCCAGACTTTCTAGAGGCGATAGAAATAGGTGCTATTGTTCCACCGCCATTGCCACTAGGAACTAAGTTCCACATCACCAGTGCTATGATACAGCCTCTAAACTTGAAGAGAGTGTTCACAGACCTTGCTACTACTTATGCGAATCTTCAGTTGATGAACTTTGTAGGGATTTGCACTTCCTACAACTTACTTGGTGTGTGTCAAGATGCTATTAGACTGTGGTTGTTTCCCTTTTCTTTAATGGGAGAAGCCACTCTATAGTTGACCAAGCTTCCAAAAGGGTCAATCACCAATTGGCAAGAGCTGAAGACACAATTCTTAGAGCAGTTTTTCCCACGTTCTAGAATATTGCAGTTGAAAGATGAGATTTATAACTTCAGGTAGTTACATTCAGATGCATTGTACAAAACTTGGTTGAGGTTCAAGAAGAAGGTGCATAATGTCCTAAATCATAGAATACCGGGCCATAATTTGTTTGAAATTTTCTACAGAGGTTTAAATACGAGCAATAAGGCTATAGCAGACACTGGTCATTATGAGTTTAACATGGAGCAGGCATTTGAGATTCTAGATAGAATCACTAAAACCAACTAGGGTTAGCATACTCTAGAGGCAGACATGCCCACAAGCACTTATATGATAGGAGCATCTACAAAACAATGAATGGTTGACAATTCTGTTACCCAGGAGTTAGCACAATTATGGACTGAATTCAGCTTGTTCACAAAATAGTTTGTAGTAGTGAGGACAGAAAGGATAAATGGGGTTGGTTCACAAGGTAAGAAACCTAGACATGACGACTCTGATTTTGAGAAAGAGGCAAGTATCTAGATGATCAGGTGGTAGGTTTTTGAGTCAAAGGCCAAGGTCTAATCAAGACAAGTAGTGCTCTAGTCAAGGGAATCAAGGTTGGAAATATTACAAGGATAATAACCATAATATGTCTGGGTATAGAGATATGAGTCGAGGGAAAGGCAATGATTGGAAGAAAAAGGATGATTACAAAGATAGAAGTGGCTTCAATGTTCCACCGAGGAACCGCAATACTGATTTGAGTAATTCTAGGATGGAAGATATGCTTGCTAAAGTGGTGAAAGGGGTAGAAAAGGCTGAAGACTACCTTAAGGGTCTTAGAGCAGATATTTTGGGATGCGACAGATAGTCGAATCACATGCTACATCCATTAAGTAGCTGTCACAACCCAAAATCCCATTTGGGCCGGACTGGCACCCGAAGCCGATATGTCCCAAGAGAACCAATCTTTGCTCATGAACCTTCGTATGCATATTCTCGTGTGATTCGTATTATTCCTCATGCAACTATACGAAAAACATGAACACGGAAACATATGCTATATATATTAGGAAACTTGGCCGTTGGGGCCATCATGTCAAAATGAACGTACATATCTTACATTACTCTTCCTACATAAGTCTACAAAGCCTCTACAGATACATGACTATAACAAACCTAGAGTCGGGACACACCCCACTCTATACTCATATACAATCTCAAACCAATATGCATAATGACTCGAAAAAGCCCCAAACCAACTGGAGCTCACCAATAATCTGCGGATATCTCGTAGCCTATCGAGGAGATCTACTAGCACTTGTGCCTGCAGCATGTAAGGTAAGTCCCCCAAGAGGGGTCAGTACGAAGAAAGTACTGAGTATGTAAGGCCATATGAAACTATCATAATACATAAGTACTTCCAAGAAATTAAGCATAAGAGAATATTCAATATGGATATACCTCCGTCCTGAATATGTGGAGCCATGATCCTTACCTCTATTACTTCATTACTTGGTCATTCAATCTTACCGTCATCATTCTTATACTAACCTTTACCATTAGCTCTAAATTTATGCAAGGGATATACCTTACTTTCTTTTACAATTGTCTTTATTATGTGGATTTTCATATAACACCGATCATCACCTTATAAGGGAATAATAATATAATACCGCTCATCACCTTATAGGTGGATAATAATATATGCCGCTCATCACCTTATAGGTGGATAATAATATATACCGTAATAATACCATAGCATGATATTGGAATTATACAATCTTGAACTATACCCTTTAGATTGTGATCCACACTCAACAAAGCATAAAGTAACCATATGCACATTATTTCTCTACAATACCCTTTCCTTTACATAGTTATGAAAGCGACACATTAGAGATCATGACACTAATTGAAGCACACACTTATATACACATTTCACTTCACTCCTTTACTTAATGAGATTGACACATTGAGGATCATGATAGTATTGGAAACATACATCTATGCCTTACTTGACTTCCTTACTTTTAGGAGAGTAACACCCTTAATTGTGAGGGATGGATATATTAACTCACACATTACCTCTTCATTATTCGTATGAGATCTTATGAGATGAGCACCTTTACACTTGGGAGAATTGGTATAAACATATTCATAATGTTATTAGACTTTGGAACATGACATGATTTGGAACAAAATGCTTATGCAAATAAATAGACTCTCCTTACATCTTGACTCTCTCTTGAGATAGTTCTCTTAGAATCTACCACATCATGACAACTTAGGAACTTCCGTCAGTAAATAAGAGATAAGTGGGTCATAATTCATCTAAGAGTAGGACACATATGAATAACAATATATGTCAACCCTAGTTGGAACACTATAGAACCCCTTTGGAATATAACACTATGAGACTTTTGACATATTAGCCAATGAACATGAGTCAACAATTGGACACGAGTTATATGAATCACCATTGACCAATAAGTAAGGAACACATGAGGAACACTAGTCAATTACCGGATATGGAATACCTTAGAGCATTTCGGAATCGAATAAGTACTATGACAATGTGAACATACATGCTGCAGAAGGATACGAAAAGAGTAACCTTACATACCTTCACTTCCAAGTATGAGTACATGAGTCTATATATGAATACAAGATTCCAACTTTTTCCTTACGTCTTACTCTACAATACAAGTACATATCGGAGCTCAAGTCAACCATTAACCATGTTACAAGTGCATAAAACGACAATGGATTACATGACTACCATATAACGTCATTTCGCCCTCTTAAATTAATATTATTGCATCACCAAAAGAACAATACCATAACATGTTGCACATCGACCAAGTTATCACAAACCAATAATATTTCACACCAACTTTACCCTTTATACTCCCATATTAACACTACGTCACAATTACTTCTCAAGTCACCTCAATACCTTCCGTAACAACACATGAACAATAATGCATAATTGATACCATCCAAAATACCTCTGGGATACTCCTTTAAAGTCATTTAAAAGGTATCACAAGTTGATAATTATATCCATGAAGGGTATAGGGGTTTCGGGGGGCCAAAGAGATGCAAAAACAAGCAATTCGGAGTTCTGGGCCGACCTGATAAGCCACCTGCGCCCACAGGTGACCTTTGACAGTAGCCAGAGGAACCTGCTTTGGCACCTGCGCCCGCAGATGCTTCGTCTGCGAGGGCAGGTGCCCATTTCGGCCAAAAAGGGTCTCTTTTGGGTCTTTTTATGCAATGAATGGTCCATGATCATAAATAAACTCCTCTTAACATATTTTAGATCATATTAGATTCCAACAATCATCCATAGTTTTACAACACACAAGAACACCACCAAAACCACACTTTTCCTTCAATACACCACCAAATCCATGCACAATTTTGCAATATCTTGACCAAGGAGATGAGGGCTTAGGGTTTGAAAGAGAAAGAAAATATCTTGTTTCTTGGAAAAGTCTAGAATTAGCATGTGTGTTTTGAATGAATAAAAATCAGATTTCCACCTTATATAAAGCCTCAAAGGTCATCCTTAGCCAACCAAATAAATCAATAATTAATGGCTTTCTTGGTCAGAAGGAAGACTTGGTCATTTACCCATTTGGCCTATGTCTTCTTCTTCATTTTAGGCCTCATTTGGGGCCCAAATCACAAAATTAACTTAGCCCACAAATTAATGTATAAATTCACCAACTCTCTCATGTTTCATTATTTCCATAACTGTTACGGGAATTAACTAGACTAAGAAACTTACGGGGTATTACATTCTTCCCCCCTTAGGAACATTTGTCCTCGAATGTTAGCAACAACGTCTCATGTACCACAATTGCATCTTTATATGAGAATCTCTATATATATACTCATATAGATACTTACTTAGTCTTTCTGCACTCCTGTTTGCTTGTTCCTCTGTATAAAGACGAAAAGTCATGCTTACATTCACTTGAGTCCCCAATTTCTTTTGAAAAGATTTCCACAAATGTGTTGACTTGGTAAGCCTATCAACTATTACCCATATGTCATCACATCTGTTTCTAACTAAAAAAAATCTCTACATAGCCTATAACCTTCAGATTCCAAACACTTTACCTTTATTCATTATCACTTCGATTACTGAAGTATAAATTTCGTAATATTCTTTTCATGTAATCTTGTCAATAAGTCGCTTCCAAATCATAGTACATATTGATTACTCCCTACTAAATAGTATATCGTGAATGATGTGCTTTACCATAATGTATTTCTTTAGCTCATATATATATATCCAATACATAAAATTTTCCTGACACTTCAATCCGTCGCCTATAATTAATGCACATTCTCGACGTGTCATCCCTCGTCGATACAATTTACACTGGTACACCCTACGGGGGTAGACTAGTATCTTTCACATTAGTAGCTTTAACTTTGGTATCCTTCACTCTGACTAAGCGACATATGTACCCTTCCATTTAAGAAAATTCTTTCCAATGAAAATGAAATTTCTTTGCTCGCTCGGCAATCTATTGTGGCCTAACAAAAAGCCAACCAAGTCATACCCATTGTAACATTAAAATCTATCATGTCCATCTCAATAAGATTAGTCAATGTAACATGATCACAACATTTACCGTACAATTGCGACATACTCTTTTAGCTATAATAAATTCACCAACTGGTGTGGACACCTCAAATGACTTGACTATTAATCCTAGTATCCCTTCAAATCTTCCCACAGTCAATGGAGTAACATATGATTGGGTAGAACCCGGATCAATTGATGCATATTCATTAGGTAAAAATATAGATAACGTACCTGTCACTATATCAAGAAGAGCCTCCAAATTCTGCTGACCCCGTAGGTCGTGTCATACCACCCCTGGCCCTCTGTGGACATTCTCTCTTCAGATGCCCTGGCTTACCACACCAGAAGCAAACATTCATTTCAAGCAAACATTCTCCTGAATGAAACTTTCCACAGCGCTGGCACAGCTGACGAGAAGGCCTCGATTGACCCATACTTCCTTGTTCTCGATACCCTACTGTCTGTGAACCCCGAGTCTCACTACTTTACCCGGGTTGACCGCTTCTGAACCCGTGAAATTGAGATGAATTACCTGCCGTCTGGTAAGAAACTGATGGTCTGGGCGGTCTAGGAAAAGTTTGGGGCCTAAATCCTCCTTGGGACACCATGAATTGTCCCATAGATCTCGCCCTCTTTGATGGACCTTCTTTCAATTCTTGTATCTTTCTCCTTTGCCTTTGATCCTCCATCTTTTGCGCAAAGGCTTGTATTCTAGCTATATCCATATATTTATTTAATGCAGCAATAGTACAGTCCCTTACCAAGTATGGCTCCAATCTGTCCACATACCGATGAACCCTATCGGCTATAGTCGCTACCATATTAGGAGCGTATCTAGCCAATGAATTAAACCGAAGACTGTACTCCCTGACACTCATATTTCCTTGATGAAGATTTAAAAACTGATCTACATGAGCCTCGCGGACCTCATACGGAAGATAATGATCAAGGAATGCCACCTTGAATTCCTCCCAACTAGCTGGATTTGCACAGATACCTCTGGATTGTTTCCAATCTTCATACCATAGTATAGCCTCTCCTTTCAGTCTATATGCTGCAAGCTCCACTCTTTCTACACCAGTCACATGCATAACATCTAGAGCCCTTTGAATTTGATCGATAAAGTCTTGCGGATCTTCATTAAGATCGGACCCGGTAAATATAGGAGGATCCAATTTCAGAAAATCCTTTATCCGCCGACTAGCTATCCTAGCCGCACCATTATCACTTGTAAATGGACCAACTCGTCCTTGACTCTGGGCAACAACTATCTGAGTCAACATTTGCACCGCATTTCTCAAGTCCTGTAGCTCCTGCCTAGTAACATTAACAGGCGATTCTGGGGATACTTCCCTCCTTTGTGGCATCCCTGGAGAAGGGGGAGGAGAAGGTGCCCGTGATGTAAACTCAGTTTCAACCCCATATTGACTAGCTGGGTTAGGTGGTGATTTCCTAATTCCTTCTCCCGCATGCATATCTACCTGCTTATCTTTTCCCATACCTTGTCTTGTAATTGGCATTGTACTATATCAAAGAAACCAATTACAATGGTCAGATGTAATCCCACCTATGACAATGGCTCTATTGCACGATCTAGAATGAAGAAATGAAACAACTCCTAAATGTCCTGTAGCCTCCTACTTATAAATGTGGCGCGCAACACATCCATAAGAAAGATTCTACTCAGACACGGCTTTGTAGACACCCTTAGACCGACCTGCTCTGATACAACTTTTGTCACAACCCGAAATCCCATTCGGGCCGAACTGGCACCCGAAGCCTATATGGCACGAGAGAACCAATATTTGCTCATGAACCTTCGTATGCATATTCTCATGTGATTCATATTATTCCTCATGCAACTATGCAAAAAATATGAACATGAAAACATATGCTATATATATTAGGAAACTTGGCCGTTGGGGCCATCATGTCAAAATGAACGTACATATCTTACATTACTCTTCCCACATAAGTCTACAAAGCCTCTACAGATACATGACTATAACAAACCTAGAGTCGGGACACACCCCGCTCTATACTCATATACAATCTCAAACCAATATGCATAATGACTCGAAAAAGCCCCGAACCAACTGGAGCTCACTAACAATCTGCGGATATCTCGTAGCCTACTGAGGAGATCTACTAGCACCTGTGCCTGCAGCATGTAAGGTAAGTCCCCCAAGAGGGGTCAGTATGAAGAAAGTACTGAGTATGTAAGGCCATATGAAACTATCATAATACATAAGTACTTCCAAGAAATTAAGCATAAGAGAATATTCAATATGGATATACCTCCGTCCTGAATATGTGGAGCCATGATCCTTACCTCTATTACTTCATTACTTGGTCATTCAATCTTACCGTCATCAGTCTTATACTAACCTTTACCTTTAAATCTAAATTTATGCAAGGGATATACCTTACTTGCTTTTACAACTATCTTTATTATGTGGATTTTAATTTAACATCGATCATCACCTTATAGGGGAATAATAATATAATACCGCTCATCACCTTATAGGTGGATAATAATATATACCGCTTATCACCTTATAGGTGGATAATAATATATACCGCTCATCACCTTACAGGTGGATAATAATATATACCGCTCATCACCTTATAGGTGGATAATAATATATACCGTAATAATACTATAGCATGATATTGGAATTATACCATCTTGAACTATAACCCTTAGATTGTGATCCACACTCAACAAAGCATAAAGTAACCATATGCACATTATTTCTCTACAATACCCTTTCCTTTACATAGTTATGAAAGTGACACATTAGAGATCATGACACTAATTGAAGCACACACTTATATACACATTTCACTTCACTCCTTTACTTAATGAGATTGACACATTGAGGATCATGATAGTATTGGAAACATACATCTATGCCTTACTTGACTTCCTTACTTTTAGGAGAGTGACACCCTTAATTGTGAGGGATGGATATATTAACTCACACATTACCTCTTCATTATTCGTATGAGATCTTATGAGATGAGCACCTTTACACTTGAGAGAATTGGTATAAACATATTCATAATGTTATTAGACTTTGGAACATGACATGATTTGGAACAAAATGCTTATGCAAATAAATAGACTCTCCTTACATCTTGACTCTCTCTTGAGATAGTTCTCTTAGAATCTACCACATCATGACAACTTAGGAACTTCCGTCAGTAAATAAGAGATAAGTGGGTCATAATTCATTTAAGAGTAGGACACATATGAATAACAATATATGTCAACCCTAGTTGGAACACTATAGAACCCCTTTGGAATATAACACTATGAGACTTTTGACATATTAGCCAATGAACATGAGTCAACAATTGGACACGAGTTATATGAATCACCATTGACCAATAAGTATGGAACACATGAGGAACACTATTCAACTACCGGATATGGAATACCTTAGAGCATTTCAGAATCGAATAAGTACTATGACAATGTGAACATACATGCTGCAGAAGGATACGGAAAGAGTAACCTTACATACCTTCACTTCCAAGTATGAGTACACAAGTATATATATGAATACAAGATTTCGACTTTTTCCTTATGTCTTACTCTACAATACAAGTACATATCGGAGCTCAAGTCAACAATTAACCATGTTACAAGTGCATAAAATGATAATGGATTACATGACTACCATATAACGTCATTTCGCCCTCTTAAATTACCATTATTGCATCACCAAACGAGCAATACCATAACATGTCACACATCGACCAAGGCATCACAAACCAATAACATTTCACACCAACTTTACCCTTTATACTCCCATATTAACACTACGTCATAATTACTCCTTCAAGTCATCTCAATACCTTCCGTAACAACACATGAACAATAATCCATAATTGATACCATACAAAATACCTATGTAATACTCCTTTAAAGTTATTTAAAAGGTATTACAAAATGATAATTACATCCATGAAGGGTATAGGGGTTTTGGGGGGCCAAAGGGATGCAAAAATAAGCAATTCAAAGTTCTAGGCCGACCTGCTAATGCAGGTGGATGACCTGCATCCGTAGATGACCTTTGGAAGTATCCATAGTCACCTGTATTAGCACCTGCGCTCGCAGATGCTTCGTCTGCGAGGGCGGGTGCCCGTTTCGGCCGAAAGGGGTCTCTTTTGGGTCTTTTTATGCAATGAATGGTCCATGATCATAAATAAACTCCTCTTAACATATTTTAGATCATATTAGATGCCAACAATCATTCATGGTTTTACAACACACAAGAACACCACCAAAACCACACTTTTCCTTCAATACACCACCAAATCCATGCACAATTTTGCAGTAACAACTCCAAACATCATGCACAAGAATAAAACAAGTTAAGGACATAACAACATGTTACATATTGTTATTTAATCCATAAAATTCACTTTCTTCAAGATCACAAGTCTCCTTTCAAGTTACAAGACAAAACCCTTTATCAATTTAGCAAAAATAGACTATTTTGCACATAGTGAATTTCTCAATGCTTTATTAACATAACCAACATAATATACACCATATTCCATGAATATCATATATTAAACCATGAGAATAAACACTTACCAAGCTTGCAATATGATTGTCTTGACCAAGGAGATGAGGGCTTAGGGTTTGAAAGAGAAAGAAAATATCTTGTTTCTTGGAAAAGTCTAGAATTAGCATGTGTGTTTTGAATGAATAAAAATCAGATTTTACACCTTATATAAAGCCTCAAAGGTCATCCTTAGCCAACCAAATATATCAATAATTAATGGCTTTCTTGTTCAAAAGGAAGAATGGGTCATTTACCCATTTGGCCCATGTCTTCTTCTTCATTTTGGGCCTCATTTGGGGCCCAAATCACAAAATTAACTTAGCCCACAAATTAATGCATAAATTCACCAACTCTCTCATGTTTTATTATTTCCATAACTGTTACGGGAATTAACTAGACTTAGAAACTTATGGGGTATTACAGTAGCTTGAGCAACAGTTTGGTCAGATTTCATCCACAACAAATTACCATCAACAAGGCACACTTCCAAGCAACGCCATCCAAAATATAAAAAATAATGCTCATTGCTTGAAGATTACTACTGGGAGTGGTAAAATGACTGTTGATCCACCTATGCCTATGGTTATTGAGAATGGCGTTGATTCGGTGATTATCGATAATGAGAAAGTAGATAAATTTGTGAATCTAGTTGATGATGAGAAAGCATTTAAAAATCCACCTCCAGTTACTAAAAAAGGAGGCCATGGCTAAAAAGGGGAAGGAAAAAGAGGTCCCACAAGTATTGACTCCTATTCCACAAATTCCTCCTCCGTTTTCATAAAGAATGAAGAAGAGAGCCAAAGAGGGAAAATATCAAAAGTTTATATTGATGATGAAAGAATTATTGGTGAACATCCCTCTAGTTGAGGTACTTGAGAAAATGCCTAGTTATGCAAAGTTTTTGAAGGATTTGGTGATAAAGAAGAGGACTGTGAGTTTTGAGCCCGTTGATAATGTGCACCATTGTAGTGCAATAACTTCTTAGTATCTAGTTTAGAAGAATAAAGATTCTGGAGCTTTCACGATTCCATGTACCATTGGGTCCTTCAACTTCACACAAGCTTTGTGTGACTTGGGTGCTAACATTAATTTGATGTCGCTAGCAGTATATAGTCAGTTAGGGTTAGAGTCACTCAAACCAACTTCGATGAGACTTCTTATAGAGGATGAAACTGTGAAGAAGCCTGTGGGGATCTTATATGATGCTTTGGTAAGGGTTGCATCCTTCATTTTCCAGCTGATTTTATCATCCTTGACTATGAGGTTGACTTTGAGGTTCCTATTATCTTAGGGAGACTATTCCTTATGACTGGATGAGCATTGGTTGATATGGAGACTGGTCAGATGAAGCTTTGATTGAATCATGAAGAAGTAAAGTTCAATGTATGCCAGTCCATGAAGCAAGCAAAGGACATGCACGTGATCTCTGCTATTGATACAGTCGATGAGGATGCATTGGTGAGTCCTATTGAGGAGAGGCTTGGAGTCAGAGAACTTGCAACAGTAATTAAGAATTCAAGGGTGATGACATTGATGGGTATGATGAGATGGTGAGTGCATTTGCTGATTGGGTTCATACAATTATGCACCAAAGAAGTTAGATCTTGATTTGAAGAATAGAGTTACTCCACTAGTTAAGCTGTCTATTAAGGTGCCTCCTGTCTTGGATCTCAAAGTTCTTCCATCCCATCTTTGCCACGCTTTATTGGGAGCTAATAACACTTTACTAGTTATTATTACAACTAATTTAGTTGTATGGCAAGTTGTGGCTCTAGTATCTATTTTGCAGAGGTTCAAGAGGGCTCCATTACTGATATCATTGGAATTTCGCTTGAAATTTGCAAACACAAAATACAACTTGAGCCAGATTGGATATTATCAAGTGGTTGGATGCTGGTGTTGTTTATCCTATTGTTGACAACAAATGGGTAAGCCTGGTTCAATGTGTGCCAAAAAGGGTGGAATCACCGTGGCTCCAAATGAGAAGAATAAGCTTATTTCTATAAGGTCGGTCACTGGTTGGCGTGTATACATGGACTATAGGAAGCTGAATGCATGGACTAAAAAGGATCACTTTTCAATGCCTTTTATGGATCACATGTTAGACCGTCTTTCTGGTAGAGAATGGTATTGTTTTATTAATGGTTACTCGAGTTACAATCAGATTTTGATCGCTCCTAAAGACCAAGAGAAGACCACTTTCACTTTTCTATATGTAAAGTTTGCATTCAAGAGAGTGTCCTTCGAACTATGTAATGCGCCAGTGACGTTCCATTGTTGTATGATGTCCATCTTTTCTGACATGGTGGAGGACACTATTGAGGGATTTATGGATGACTTATTGGTTGTTGGTGAGTTATTAGAAGATTGCTTGGCCCATCTAGCTAGTGTCTTAAGGAGATGTGAAGATTGCAACTTGGTGCTAAATTTGGAGAAGTGCCACTTCATGGTCAAAGAAGGAATAGTGCTCTATCACAATATTTTGAAGAAAGGGATTGAGGTTGACAAGACAAAGATTGAGGTGATTGAAAAATTACCTCCACCAATTTCTATGAAAGTAATTTAGAGATTTTTTGGGAATGTTGAGTTTTATCATAGATTCACCCAGGATTTCTCTAAAATTGCACATCCCTTGTGTAAGTTGTTGGATAAGGAGGTGAAGTTCATTTTTGATGATGCGTGTCTAAAGGCATTTGAGTGTCTGAAGAGAAATTGATTTCAACCCCTATTATAGTGTCACCTGATTGATCTATGCCATTTGAGGTTATGTGTGATTCCTGGTATAGAGCTAGGAGTAGTCCTAGGCCAAAGGCAAGAGAAGATTCTACATCCGATCTATTATGCTAGCAAAACACTTAATTCGGCTCTGAAAAATTATGCTCTGACGGAACAAGAGTTGCTTGCTGTGGTTTTTGCGCTTGAGAAATTTTTATCTTATTTGCTTGGCATGAAAGTGATTGTGCATACTGACCACGTAGCTCTTAGGCACCTTATAATGAATAAGGATGTGAAGCCAAGGTTGATTCGTTAGGTACTTCTGTTACAAGAATTTGACTTTGAGGTCTAGGATTGAAAGGGGACTAAAAATCAAGTGGTTGACCACTTATCATGACTTGAAGAAGACACAATGCTGCAATTGAAGGATGAGCTTGAAAATGATGATACTTTTCCAGACAAGTAGGTATTGGCATTATCGCAAGACATGATTCCATGGTTCACAGATTTTGCAAATTATTTAGTGAGCGATGTGGTGTCTGAGGAACTATCATTTCAGCAGTTGAAGAAGTTTATGCATGTTGTGAGAAACTTCTTCTAGGATGAGCCATATTTGTTCCAGATTTGTACAGACAAACTAATTTGTAGATATGTTCCTGAGATAGAGTTGATGAGTATTCTAGAGGCATGTCATTCTTCACCAGTTGGGGGTCATCATAGTAGTACACGGACTGCTCATAAAATCTTACAATGTGGGGACTACTGGACCACCATTCATAAAGACACACATGAATACACAAGATATTATGACCAATGCTAAAGACATGGTAACATCTCACGAAGGCAAAAGCTCCCAATGACCATACTACTAGAGCTTGACCTAATTGATTTATGGGGCATTAATTTTATGGGTCCATTTGTGAGCTTATATGGTATGAAGTATATTTTCATTGTTGTTGATTATGTTTTGAAGTGGGTGGAGGCAGTTACGATTCCAAACAATAAAGGGAAGAGTGTGATAATATTTTTGAAAAAGAACATATTTTCCAGATTTTGTACACCAATTATTAGTGATAGAGGTTTGCAATTTTGCAATTATCTATTCAAAGCCTTACTTGAGAAGTATGGTGTAAAGCACAGGAGGGAAACACCCTATCATCTGTAATCAAGTGGGATAGTTGATGTCTCCAATCAAGCTATAAAGTCTATTCTGGCGAAGACTGTGAATGCTAATAAAACAACTGGGCTAGAAAGTTAGATGATGCATTATGGTCCTACCGAACAATATTGAAGACCCCTATTGGGGCTTCCCCATATCAACTTGTGTTTTGAAAAGCCTGCCACTTGCTTGTCAAACTTCAACATAAGGCATTGTGGGCATTAAAGTAATTAAATTTGAAATGGAGTGACGTGGCAAAGTTGAAAATAGAGAAGTTGAATGAGATGGATGAATTCCTTATTCATGCCTATGAAATTTTAGTGTTGTATAAAGAGAAGATGAAATTGTACCATGATTGAAAAATTGAGAAAAGAGATTCCACCGCTGGTGACATAGTGCTGTTATTTGATTCTAACCTAAAGCTGTTTCTTAGAAAGTTGAGGTTAAGATTGAGGGGACCATATAGAGTGTTGACGGTGTATCCTTATAGTGCTATTGAGCTTGAAAATGATGAGGGCCTAAAGTTTAAAGTGAATGGCCAAAGGGTGAAACATTACCTCGGTGATGTAGATGAGGTCAAGATGATATGCAATGTAGTTCTTGGTGATGTCTGAGTAGCCAAGAACACCCGAGTCATGCCGGGATATTAAATCAAACATTGCTTATAGGCAGCCCATGGGTTAGTTTGGTAAATTCTGAGTAGCAAAATTAGCCACATCGTGCCGCGATGTTAAATCAAGCACTACTTGGGAGGCAACCAAGGATTTTGTACTTGTTTATTTTTTATTTGTGATATAGGGCAATGTGTGCTAAGTGTGCAGGGATAATGCAGAAAAGAAATTAGGACCTGGAACAAAATAGAAACCACGAGAGTATGAAGGGACAACTCTTTGAAAGTTCCAACGATCATGATTTCTGTCGTCTGCATGAAGTCCAGAGAATTGATTTTCAGGAGGTGGTCCAACAATTGAGCACCAATGATCTTTCCAAGAAAGAACGATCATGATATCCATCGTCTGACTAAAATCCTGAAAACCAACTTTTAGGAAGTGGAACTAATGAGCTTAAGGAACGATCGTTGCAACATACAACAATCGTCCTTAAGTTTCTTTGGTTCCCAGGTAAGTTTGCTTAATCTCCTAGGAACAATGGATACAACAATCGTTCTATGAACCAACAACCCTGTGGATGAGTCGTTGGTTGGGTCTTAAACTTTTGAAAATATTCGACCTAACCCGACCTAACTCGCCATTTAATTTCTAATCTTATACCCCATGACCTGATACCATTCTACTCCTATTTCAAAAACAAAGAATACACCCACACTTGGGCGATTTCAGTCCAAAAATAAAGAAACAACTAAATTTATTTTGAATTTTGAGTGATTTGAATTGAAAAAAGTAGTGCATACACTTTCATAATCAAGAACTCCGAATTCCAAATTCAAGTAAGCTATTCTTCATATTCATGCTTTGATCATGTTAAAATTACTCAATAAAGAAAAAAATTGAATTAGGATTGTACTTAGTTTATATATGTTTTTCTTTAACTGAGTTCGGAGGGAGTGTCTATTGCATCCATAAAATAGTTGCTTTGTTATATGTTGTCAGTGGTAGGTATGATAAAGGGTGATGTTTGAGTAGCCCTATTATGATAATTTTTTGAAGTAATGGGAGTGGTAGGGGTGAAGTATGAGTAACCTCAAAGTGTAAAAATAGGGTCTAAATGTCGATTTTAAACTATTTAAAATTCATGCACGCTCAATGATGCAACCAATGACCATTAAATCAAGGAATGACCATTGGTTGAATTACTGTGGGTGCCAAATTGCAAAGCTATAGGAGTTCATCAGACGACAACCTCCAACAATTGTCATATCTAGGAACGATGATTGGTAGTTATCGTCTGATGTGACAATTCTCAGGAAATCTGAGAGGGTTTTCCAATGACCCAAAGGATTATCGTCCTATCTTACAATGATCGTCCTATCAATCGTCTGTAGAATTTGCTAAGTGCTTATTCTTTTTCTTAATCTACAATTAATTATTTTTCCTATAGGTACCATGGCACCAAAGGTGAACACGAACCAGCAATATGAGGTAGCCCGTAAAGAAATAGCCAAGAAACAGGCACTAAAGGACCAACCTTCAACCTCGGAGACCGAATCTAGTGGTTTAGAGGTTGAGTATTCAACTAGTGAACCTGATGAATAACACGAGCCTTGAACTACTAGGTCAAAAACTGCTAAGGCTAAGGCTACTTCGTCCGCAGCAATGGTGCCCGCGACTACTCCTATTGAACTTCCCAAGTCTGAAGAGGGAGGTCAAGCTTCAAATCTAAATGGGAGTAAGCCCGAGGCTGAAGAAGCTGATAGTGATGATGGAGATTCTGAGGATGATGAGTCAGCTGATGGTTCCAGTAGCATTAACTTAGAAACTGGCGACAGAGCTGCTACTAATGTTATAGCTCCAAAGGGGGAAAACCCGAGGCGATGAGGTCTTCCAGAATCTCGAGCCTACAATAATGATGGGGTTTCCGTTAATAACAAAAGGGAATGTCAAAAGAAGTATACAAGAAGAGTCCTGCATGCTGCTCAGGGCACTCTATAGGGTGACAGAACTGCAGCGGTTGTTTGAGAAATATAAGATGGAAAGGATGACAAAACCCATGGGCAACTATGGTGTTGAAATGGTGCATGAATTCTTCGCTAACTATGCTGCGAAACTTGAACACATGACACCTTTAGGAAAGGAGAAATACATGAAAAAGCAGCCTCGATTAGATACTGTATTAGTGTGGGGTATGAAAAAGCCATTTCTAGAGCTCTATTTGGTGATGAGTTCGTGCCTCCAGCAGATACATCAAAGTTTGACCACCAGATGGCATATCTAAAAAAAGTCAAGAAGTTGAGTTTGGAAGATAAGTTGTTGCATTACAAGTGGTTGGCTCATTAATAACTAAAGCTAAGGAAGAAACTGAATAGGTAAATAGCTCAGCGATCTACAAGCACACACTGAATCTCCTGGCCAAATCATGGTGGTCCATAGTCAGGCACCGCATAGCACCGATGTGTAACAATAATATGTTGATTGCTGACAAGGCAGGAGTGGTGGCATCTTTTTTAGCTAAGATGGAGTTGAATATTACACGGATAATTGCAGTTGAGATTAGGGAGCGGGCTCTTATACTTTACACTACTTTTCCATTCCCTAGCCTGGTGATCCAATTATGTTGGAAGTCAAGTACGCCATCCATACCCACCATTGATAGATTTATCAAGCCAACCAAGACGGCCAACATTTCATTGATAAAGGACTACATAAATCCGGTTGCTCGAGTACGAGGTCCTTTGCTAGATGTAGCCCAATGGGCAGCTGAGAGAGCTGATACTGCTGCTTCTACTACAGATATTTCAGCTATTGAAGCTAGAGCCACTTCATCTTCACAACCATTTGTTGTGCATTCTGGTTCTCTTCCACCTGTATCTACGGGCTATACATTAGTACCCATGGATTTTCTATAAAAGGTTCTCAAAGGTTGGCCGTCTCTGAGGCAAGGACAAAAAAATTAGAGAAAGAAGTTAAAATATATGTGGAGGATGAGATCAAGGGAGCTATGCGGTTTATCTAGGCATGATTTGATAGATATAAGGTGCGGATGATGGAAAAATTGAAGAGTGTTCAGGATCCTATTTGAGCACAGTCATAGATGAGCTTGCCTCATTGAAGATAGCTGTGAAGGATCTTTTCGAGTGGCAGTTTCCTATTATGCGGCCTTCACCAATGCCTATTATTGAGGAGGTATTTAGTATCAATGTTCCAGATTTCTACACTCAAGACCTGGAAGATGGGGGCTAGGGTAAAAAGGTGGATGATACGCAGCCCCGTAAGAACAGAAAGAGGAAAATAAAAGAGGGAAAAAGAAAGTAGTTGCAGAAAGTGAGAGGACCTCTAAGGTGTATATATTGGAGAGGAGAGAGGTCCCAATTGATATCAATGATACTGTTGCTGAGAGTGGAGAGGGTACATAGATTGCCCCCATGATACCATTTTTGAGTGCACTGGCCACCACTGGTGCCAACTTAGGTGTGAGTCCCATGGCCACTGCCAAGGCTATGAGAGTTGGAGAGCATGGAGGGGTTGCATCTGTAACACTCTCTGATAGATCCAAGAAAGGCGTATAGTACACCAAATGTATGTACCTACCCTAGTTATCATTTTTTTTTATGTTTAGTGCATTGGGGACTTTATACAATTTCTTAGTTGGGGTGGGGGTATACCAACATTCGAGGGTTTTTGCTATCGTGTTTATGTTTCTTCAGATGTGCTATCTAGTCATGACCTGCATGTTTAGGAGTTTATTTATGTTCTTAGTCATTTTGTGTTATTTGTGTGTTATCAGGAGAGAAATGGGAGAACTTGGCACAATCAGAATAAAAAGAGCATGCAATCTTTTTGTTGGTATGATGTGCTATTATGGTATTCGTAGGTTAAACAAGTCCGGATAAGTAAAGTGTAGAAATTAGGACTCAAGAGCATCAGAAGAACCATGCAACGACCGTTGGATCTAACAATGGTCATCTAATACAACCGTTGGTTGAAGCAGAGAAAGAGAAATGGTTTTCAGAGGATGCATCCCACGATCGTCCTAAGATACAACGATCATTGGATTGATTGTGGGAGAGAAGTCCACACAGTGAAAAAATCAAGGGTGAAACAAACAAAAGGATGCAATGATCGCCAGTTGAAACAACGAGCTCATCCTGAGCATCGTCCCAGCAAGCATCCAAAGATTGTCAACAAGACACTTTTTAGAAACGATCACAAGGAACGATCGTGGGATCTAACCACGATCGTTCTATAATATGTTCGAGGCACCAACTCTGCAAATTCTATTTTGTTTAGGATACGTTTCCTTTATGTCTGTAAATACTCCTAATATATTTATTGTTTCAGTTTACATTCTATTATTAGTTTCAAGGCATATTGTTGTTCTTAAGAATTGTAAACGCTGATTTTAGGGTTTTAATTCAAAGTTGAGATTCATGATTCTGTATAAGTGCATGATTATGTTTTCTTTACAAAATTGTTATTGTGTTCCTATGATCATGAGTAGCTAAACGCCACAAATAGTCTTGTGAGAACTATGACGGATTAATGAAGTATGGTTCATAGTACGAAATGATTCTCAAAGGGTGTTTGAGCGTGTATTGTTGTTCTCTTTGATTTGATTACTTTCTAATGAGTGCACACATTGGAACTCGCCTTATCTTTACTCCCGATGAAATAAGGGGTAGAGGATGGGAAAAGAAAATAAACAACAGAGACTTGAAGCTATCAACCTTCAATTAAGAGCTTGAGCTGATAATCTGAAAAAAGCTAATCTGAAATCCAAGATAGGGGTTAGTAGTGCAAAACTCAGGAGAAGAGAAAACTTTCTTGAGGATAGTTGCTTAAATAAGTGCGGAAAGCCATTTAGGTGAACATAACGTATCGATTCTATATGCCAAGCACAGGAAGAGATCACTAGTATGAAGAATCTATGGAGTTATAAAGTTATGGGGAACACTATCCTAGTACCTCCCTCATATTGATTATAAATCAAATAAAATCAACAATTGTTACTATTTGAAGTCAGAAATCCAAAATCCCCCTTTATAGGAAATTACTTATTGATTGCTTAGATAGAGACATTGATAGAAACTTTGAATTATTCCTCGTGGGATCGACTCCAACCTTGGTTGGATTCTATATTTGACAGCAACCGCTTTATATCTCATTGCGAGGTGTAATTTGGGCGACATCAACTTGTTGCTTGTAATTTGTGAATCACTAATGGTTTGGGGGTTCCACTTAGATGAGATGACGAGCATCTCTATGGGTACCAGAGTCTATTGATGGTTTGAAGTAATAAAAGCGGACATCCTGACTATTCTCTCTACTTGTGGATATGTTTATGGTAAATTGTGGTTAGATGACTTATTGATCTTGAGTTAGTTGATAGAAAATATCTATTAATAGTTTGAATCATGTTTAGTAGATTTTGCGGGAATGATTGGGATTTAGTAACAACTTAGCGGATAAATATATTTTGTAGTTATTTGATGAAATGATTGATATTTAGTAAACATTTAGGATATAAATAGATTCACAGCTATTTGATGGAATGATTGGGGATTTGTAATCATTTAGGATATAGATAGATGATAGTATTATTAAGTAGTTAAAAAGAGAAATCTTGGCTTGGTTATTAGGTAAGTGAATGAAGGTGAACTTTCGGGTATGTTTGTTAACTAGTATAGCTTCCCTTTTTGTAACTGAGTCTAATGGTGTCATGAATGGGAGAAGTGGAAACTTATTGTGTAAGACAAGCTTTGATTTGAGTAAATTCTCTATGTTTACGTTATTGAAATTGGCTATCATTATTTTGATGTCCGAGTGGGGGCTTGTGTTGACTATATTATTGACTCGAGACATGCAGGGGGCTGGGGGCTGGTTATTGGTCTTATTTGAGCATTATTTGTTCTTTAATATTACTAGTATTCATCCCCGCGCGATACGCTGTCAATATTAAAGAAATTAGTTATATATTTTTTAATCTTTATAACATTATTAAATTGTTTTAATTACTAAATAACTTACTTTGTTCTAACATTAAAATAATATTTCTATTGAACTTTTGTTAAGGCCAATTTTTGTTTGATTAATTTACACTGCATAAAATTTAACAAGAAGTTATTAAACATGCAGATATAAAGTCCATCGTGAATTCAATGTCAACGTTTGTGTACATTATTTATTATCATAAAATAATTTCATCATCAACTCAATTATAGAGCAATATTATAACAAATGAAATTAGAAAATATAGAGTGGGGCCTTCTATTCATCAGTATCTAGAATTGAATGTTTTAATAATATAAAACAAATATAATTTTAATATCATTTTTATCTTGTTATGTGATAAACATTTTAATAGTTTATTTTAGATATTTTGTTTCTTAAGATGAATTCAAGACAACTATATTTCGTGAAATTAACATTATTTCGAAGACTCGTTTAAAGAAGATTCAAATGAAACTAATAACATGGCAATTTTAATAGCATTTACAGAATTAAAAAAAAGTACTACAGAGTTATTTTGTTGTATATCATGAATTTAGTACTAATTAAAAAGTTATGAACATAGATGTATTAGATGGCAAGAGAATGAAAAGTTATTATAGATTCTTATTGTCAAAGCTTCCCATATACTTTATTAAAATGATTTAAATTGAAATAAGATAGAATTTGTATCCTATCTTACTCATATATTTTTTTTTATGCTACTACTTTTATTTCTCTTATTTGATACATAATATTTTCATATCACATGAAGTATATTAGAAAATATGATCCAAGAATACAAAGATGCTGTCTTGTAAATTACAAACAAAGAACACAAAATTATTAAGGCCAAAAACATGTACAATACTTTTCTAAAAATGATATTTGATCTCTGTCTTTTTTGAGATTGTTGTGGTATTATATATTAGCTTTAGTGGATATGAAATGGCTATAAAAGTTTAATGGGAAAAGAACATCACATGGCCCATCTAAAAATAAATGACTCATGTTTGGACTATTGGACATGGATTGACCAGTCGGTCCAAACTAATTTAAAAAAATAGACAATCGGCCCAAACTAATTCTAAAAATGGTTAGTCGGAACTTTATCAATATGGTATATAGGTTTATCAATATGGTATAAGGAGTGTATTAATATGGTATAAGAACTGTATAATATGGTATGTGAACTATATATGCATATATTTTCTCTATAAACTATATGAATGTGGTATGTGGACTGTATCATTATGGTATATGAACAAAAAATTGAAGGCAGTGGCGACAAAAGCCTTAATGGATATATACTTGGAAAATGCAAAACCAACGGCCACTCGGTGGAAATTCTTTTGGCCGAGTGACCATTTTTGTCCATTCCCCAAGTTTAATATCTCATAATTGGAAGTTGAAGGAGGAAGAAATTTTAAGAAATAGAACAATTTTCTGTAATGTGAAGAAGAAAAAAAGCAAGTACACTGATAGAAAAATTAAAAACGGAAAAGGAAAAAGAATACTCGGCGTTAGGCTTCTCATCTTTCTTTCGTCAAGAGCTTCTCCTTCTTGAAATTATTTTCCCTTCTTCAAATCTTATTTGCATCAGAAATTCCTCTTTCTGCTATTTTCTTTGCCTATATTTGAAGAAAAGTGAAAAAAGATGTCTGCAAGCACCAAAAAAAAAACAAAAAAAAAAACTGTTCGTGAGGAGAGTAAATTGGGGAAGTGGGAGTAGTGGTGGTTCTTAAGTCTGCTTATATATTTTTGGTTTGATACACATTCAAAAAAAAGAAGACGACGTTAATCAAACTTAAAACTGCCCCATTTTTATAGTTTTTTTTTATGTTTTATTTGTTAAATCAAATTATTCATTTATTTTTTGCCACTTGGCTATCTTAAATATTTGAATTTTGACAATAATGTTAATTTTTGTTGATTTCAAAATTCTTTAAATATAGATTTCTTAAAGAAAACCATTTAATGTTGAGATTGATAAAGATAGTTGTAAGTTGTAACCACCTCATATATCTAAAAATGAATACAGTTAACTTTGAATCAAATTTTGAATTCAAAAATTTAATTAAATCTTTTTTATTGATAAGTATGAAAAGTTAAAAAATCTGCAAATTAATTAATATGTGAAGATTACATTAAGCATGAGAGAAATTTGAGATTGGGATAGGTGCATGATCTTTATCTTTGATTTAAAATAAATAGTATATTAAATCCAAACACTTTGTTCTAATTTTTTTCAAAAAAAATAGTCTTTTCTTTTTTAAATGTAAAAAGATCAGAACTTTATGTAGTTTAATTTTAGTTAAATATTATGAATATTATAATTAGTTTAGAATTGGAAAAGATTTTAACTGTTTAGAATTGACGTGGGAAGTTAATGTGCATTTTAGGAAAATTTTAATTTTCTTAATGTGTAGTTTACATAGGGGTAGTTAATGTATAGATTAGTATAAAATTTTTTTTAATTATCTTTTTATTTTAATATTTAAATTTGAATTTTTCTTTTTTTAAAAAAGGATTTTTCTGATGTTGACACTTGTTAACCCATGAATGTTTTTCTTCTCTTATTAGATATAGATTGTGGTGTCCGTGTGGGGGCTTGATTTGATATTATTGATATCTTATATGACTCTCTACCATTGTGTTGCCATGAGATGATGTGTATCATGATTTACTGAGATTTGAGGTGACTTGAACTTATTTATATCATTATTGAGTTGATTCATCATATGATGTTGAACTGGTTATGAGCATGTATCCTCATTCATTCATCCATATTCATGGAACTGGTACCATTGAGAAACACTGCTTTTTGAAAAGAAATAAGACACTTTATAAAACGCCTTCACCGAGGGATATGCCAGTAAGGTTGGTTGATGAGATTGTGATAGTATATGGGTTTCGAACCCCTCATGGGTCCTGTCCTGAAAGCTTAAGCTCAAAAGGTATATACGAGGTGAAACATATGATCATTGTATACATCTATACCATAATAATACATTGCATTGCATTCTTTTATGTGATTGATATTGCGTCTGATTATTTCCTTTCGTATTGTATTATCGTGATTGAATCTTGTTTGTGATATTGTGTATTTTGCTTTTCATATCACCACATTACATTGCATTGCACTTTCTCTTAGGTAATATGGTGGTTGAGATATTACTATATGTAGTGTATTATTTACGTCTTGATCCGCTGAGACTGTTGTGTCACATTTAGTGGTTATGAAATATGCACCTTCTCTACCTTATTTGAGATTGTTGGTTTGGCATGGTGAGTGGATATCATGTACTGTGTTGGTGAGATTCTCTCCTAAAGTGACTTTCTTTACTTTTGTTGATCATAAAATGGTATGGGTTAACTCACCTGGATTGATTTGCCTACCCTATTTATTGATATTCCTATAACTATTTTGGTTGGGTCACCCTGCTAGATCGAAGTCGTGTATTTACTGGTTACAGGTTTATTTAGGGTAATATTGGATGGCTAGGGTGCAGAGGCGGATCCAGGATATTGAGGTTCTGGGTGCCACATGATTTTAATTTAGGCTTCGACTTAATCTATTTTGAGCTTCGGTACGGATTATTCATCTTTTCTATTTATATAGATAAGTAGACCGTACGAAATAATTTAATTATTATGACAATTAACAAAGCATAAAACTTCAATAATATCACTAATATCAACAAAAAAATATTATTAAATCATTTGTAACTCTTCTCAACAAGTTTCTTTAGAGGAAATGATCTCTTATGACCACTTACAAATTGAATAGAAAAAAATAATCTTTTTAAATCTCTTATATATATATATATATATATATATATAAAATAAAAGAAGCTATCTTGTAAAAAAATAAAATAGAAGTGAGAAACGTAAAGGGCTACAAAATCAAATCTCCCCAAATTTGATTCCCAAACTATTACTCAAAAATTAATAATTAGAACTAAAACTTATTTATTAAATACTCCCTCCGTCCCATTTTATGTGTCGCTATTTCCTTTTTGGTCCGTCCCAAAAAGAATGTCATATTTCCTTATTTGACAACTATTTAATGGCATCATCCCCATTTTATCCTTACTGGGTTCCACTTAATAAGAAAAGATAACTAAAAGGTAGATATTAAAGTGACTTTAAGAGGGGCAATTTTGTAAACTTCACAAAGTCATCATTTATTTCTTAAACTCCGTACCCGGTCAAAAGGCGACACATAAAATGGGACGAAGGGAGTACATATTTGATACTCAAAAGCAAAAACATAATAAACGCTATGACATTAGAATACAAGCAGGAGTTAATAAATAAAATCTAAAAGAAAGAAGAAACAATGAAAAGAAAGAAAAGAAGAATCAAATGAAAAAGTGAAAAAAGGTGAAGGGCAACATCTTAAACGTAAAAAAGGGAAAAAAATCATAAAAATGGTGCAATAGCCAGGATTCGATCCCACACTTAGTGGGTGGAACTTTCAACCACCATCCACTGGCACCAAACGATCTATTGTTTTTCTGGGTGCCACTTTAAACATTTATACATATTTCTCTGTCTACATACATATGTATACACGGTTCCAATTGAGGTATGAGGGTACTGTGTCACCCCCAACCTCCGTAATAGATCTTCCCCTGTTGGGGTGGTAGTTATCGCAATCACTTTAGATTAGAGTCAATTATCGGCGATTCTTGTTGAGTCTACGTACTTCGTACTCACCCTTGTTTTTTCTTTCCTTTTTCTTTACCACGTGCAGGTATTGATCGAGTAGCTGGGCATTAATTGTGTTTTCGAGTTTTAACTTTCTGAGGATCAAAGTAGCAGCTGTTGAATAGCAGAGCTTACATAGATCCCTATTTCATTTATCTTATACATTTATTCGCATTTAAGATATTATGGATTATTGTATTTATTCGGTACTTAGAGGATTGTACTAGTGACAACCAGACCTGGGATATTGTGCTGAGATTGTATTTCTTTCTATACCATTTGGAATTATTTTCATTCTTGTTCTTTCGTTTCTATTTTACCTTTGATTATTGAGTTGGGTTAGGGTAGGGTTACTTATATCGGAGGGTGTGACAGGTACCATCACGAGCTCTATTTTAAGTCATGATAACTAGATATCCAAGTCTCAGGTTTGTTGGTCGCACAAGTACAAGCTGATTCTAGTAGAGTCTTGTGGATTCGTGTAGAGACATCCGTTATCTATCTTCGATAGGATACAGGACTTTAGGAGAAATCCGTTTCTTTTATTCTGTGTTGTACGTTCATAGATTAATATGACTCAAAATTCTCCTATTCACTCTCTCACTGATGGTGGGGATACGTTCTTTCTTGGCTAGAGATTCAGAGCCTGTGCCTTTAATATGTAACAGGGGTAGCGGTGGAGACAGAGGTAGGAATAGAGCATCCGAACCAGTTAGAGGTCAACCGAGGTTTCCACCTTAGGTTCAGGAGTTGCTCATATTGATGGGTCTACTGAGACAGGGGGTTGAGCACAGTTCAGACACCACATATTTTCATTCTATATCTATACTTGAGGATTTCTTGGTATATATGTTAGGTTTCCTTGAGGGGATAGTTCAGACTGTCATTTAGCGTACTTCTTCGGAGCTTTAAAATGCAGACACACAAATGACTACTACTATAGATTTCTCTAGTGTTGATGTGGTATTGCTAGGCATTGCTCTACATCCAATGAGTTTATCTGCTATTTATGTAGAGGGACAAAGTAGGTTTGTGGAATTCATAAAGACGAATCCCTCGCAGTTTAATAGGGATCCTAGTATTGATTCTTATGAGTGTTTGGTTGGATTCCATGAGAGGTTCTACAGGTTGGACCTGGTAGACTCTAATGGTGTTGACTTTGTTTCTTTTCTGTTGTTTGGACCAGCCAGACGGTGGTGGAGGATTGTTGTTAAGAGTAGGCTAATTGGGAGGAAGCTTACAATCGGTACACTTGTGTGAAGTTATCTGAAGGTGTCATTAGAAATGTGCATACGTGGATTATTTATCTTATAGGTTCAAACCAGTTCATCTATCGATTGGGTTCACACATTGATGACAAGACCAATTGTGTAATACAACTAGGGATACTGATCATATTGGGCAAGAAGACCTTGTGATGGATTAGACTTATGATACGACTAACTCAAAAAGATTAAAATTAAAGGTTTCTAGTTAGATAAGGGAAGTTTTAAGACATTTCAGCTTTGCGATTTGTTACTACCTTGGTGATTAGCTTTGCTTCCAGGAAAAGACTTATGGTATTTTGAAACACTCCTCGGGTAGACTTGAAAGAATTCAACTTATAAATGTATTTGCTTTTGATTTAGAAAGTTATGGGTTTACCTTCAAGGATCGGGACTTGCATTTAGAGTGACGTGGTCACTTGGGTCAGGTTCAGATTATGATGGTACTACTTCAGGTTTTGAATTGGTTGTTACTTAGTCGGTAAAAGAGTGATCTAAATTGCTTGAGGTTAGAATTTTGGGTTTTCATGGTAAGGCTACATTGTGGTGGTGGATTATGTTATACTATGCACTGGAAAGATAAAAAAGTTTATGCTTGTCGGTTTTAGAGGAATTGGAAGGACTTGTGCATGAAAAGACACATGGTTTGTAGTATTTTATTACTTGGAAGTTAAAAAGGTCTTAACTCATGAATTTTGGTTTAGAGTATGCAGTATGATTTCATGGTTCTTGTGAAAGAATACAGAATGGGAAATGAGTTAAGAAAAAGATAAAGAACTTGTACATAGGAAATTTTTGAGGTATTCAGAATTGTGTTATGGGTATGAGTTGGAAATTCGAAGTCCTGACAGCATGGTTTGACAGTGACTTATAAAGAGATCACTGGTGACTTTGCTGAGATTTGATTTGGGATTTGGGCATCAATCAGTGATATGTGGTAATCCTGCACTTCTACTCTGGGTTAAATTATTCTTGATATGACGAGTTGCTTACATGGTATAACGGAAATGGATTTCCCTTCTACTAGGTTATTGAGGACTTTATATTGATTAACACCACATGGGTTATGATAACTGCATAGATTATTGTGATGGGTTTCCTTAAGAGTTTGGTGATGTATAAAGGGTACCTATTATGGTATGGTGAGTTTTGTGGAGATTCTCGATTTTCTCCAAGGGTTGAGCATGATAATATTACTATTTGAATAATGATTGAAGTGTGCTAAGTGTCACCTTTAAGGATTTGTTTGACTTTTAAATTAGTTGCTTCAGCTTGGGAAGAGAGTACTATTTGAGTTGGTATTTATGATATCAGCCTTCGGTAAGTGTGATTCAGTCAGAAAATGTACAAAGTGGGATTGAAAATATTGAAATGTTCTTTTAAGATAGAGAGAGGCATGATTCAGTATTGTGGGGAGTTACAATTTAGTTCCATGGGTTCTTTGGTATTTTATTGGTATAGGGATGACATTGGTTTTATGGTACAGCTAGTGACTTGTGGTGTCATTGACAGAATCAGGTAAACCAAAAATATTCAGAACTTCTATTATGATCAACTCAATTATTAGGTATAGAGTCAGTTTAGAAATAAAGAAACTCGGCTTCATTGAGAAATTTAGCGTTAGATGCTAGAGTTATGACCTTAAGGGCCAAATGTGAAGGAATGTTGGTTACTATAGTGAAACAGACAGTTCTATAGATGTGACGCCGCTTGAGGGTGCTTACATGAGGTTTACGAGGTTATTTTAGTTCCTTGTCTGTTTTGATACTTTTCTTACCTTTATATTCTAGGACGAATGTGAGTCTTAGTGGTGGATAATGTAACAACCTTCGTAGTGATTTTTAGCTTTTTTTATGAATTGACCAATTTGCCTTTCCCTATTGTTTCTTTATATTATTTATAAGTTATGGGGATGGTTGGAACAATCTCCATCGTTTTTGGGAGTGATTTATGTGAGTTTGTGGTTTTGAGTAGCCTTTATAGTGATATAGTTGACTTTGGTCAACATTCTATGATGCCAGCGTTAGATGAGAGTTTTGTCAGTTCTATTAGTTCTGCAACGTCCATTTTGAGCTAGTAGCATGGTTGGTTTGTATTTTGAGACCCTTTTGTGATGTTTGAGCATTTGGTCAGAATACTAGTTTATTGGCCTAGATGTGGTCCGAAATGTGTTTTATGATCGATTTGCACTAGTGGTTCATGTTTATAGGTTTCAAATGAGTCGTGGGGGTTAAAAAAATAAGTTTTGAAAAATACTGTCAGCTAGTGCCTTCTCTGTGTCTGCGGAGGATTCACTGCGCCGGGGGAACCACAACGTGTATTTGGCTGAGTACACATCCCTATGGTATGTGTGCATGGCTATGTGCGCATAGGGTAAATGACCCTGGATAGCATATAAGCCCCATTTTGGTCCAAAACCTTATTTTCACCATTTTAGGAGCTAGGAAGCTCCATTTGAGGAGATTCCCAATGAGTTTTTTTGCGTATAATCATTGTATATGTAATTCTACTTTTATTTTTTTCATTTCCCAAGATTATTGATTGATGCTTCGTGGTTTCACATCACTTTTGGCGCTTAAAATATAGAAAATATGCAAGAACTTAGGAATATTTGTGGATATAATGTGTTTGTTTACGTTTTTTGTAGGAAAATAGGTCTTGGTAGTGAATGGACGAAAAAGAGCTAAATTTGACTAAGAATATGAATCTAGTGCATGTCCATGACTCGTTGGGTCACACTATGAGTCATGGCATGACTCGTCCTGAAAAGAGTGTCCAAACTCCTGAAAAGATGCAATCCAAGGCATTGGCAACAGTTTACACTATGAGTCATCGGGAGAGGCGACGAGTCACATGTTTGCTTTGATTGCTTTTTAACGGTGGCCAATGTTAGAACTTGCCTGTATTGTTTACTTGCTTGAACCTAGTGAGCTAGAGATCAGGAAAATGAAATCAACAATGAAGACTTGGAGATACCAACCTTCACTTAATAGCTTAAGCCTCGAATGTGGGAAAGTTAATCTGGAATCAAGGATAGGGGTTAGATAGTAAAACTCA
Organism: Capsicum rhomboideum; assembly: GCA_031232105.1. Taxonomy (NCBI): domain Eukaryota; kingdom Viridiplantae; phylum Streptophyta; class Magnoliopsida; order Solanales; family Solanaceae; genus Capsicum; species Capsicum rhomboideum. The sequence continues at coordinate 103,968,319 of CP124715.1, forward strand.
TGAGACTTAGATGGGAAATTGGGGATAGTCAACTAATAGGGGCGAACTTGCCATGTAGGTGAACTTAACTTATCGATTCTGCATGCTAAGCACCTGGATAGATCACCAGTACAGAGAACCTATGAAGTTATGAAGTCATAGGGGGCATAGTCCTAGTGTCTTACCATTATTGATCACCACTAAAAGAAATTCAACAACTGTTACTTGTTTGTCTACAAATTGTCTTCAAAGATCACTTCCAAAACCCCCTTTTTTCAAAAATAATTGATTATTAGTTTAAATAACCACTTCGACCGAGCTCTTAGCCATATTCCTTGTGGGATCGACCCCAACCTTGTTTGGGTTCTATATTTGATTTAACAACCACTTTATACTTTATTGGGAGGTGTAATTTGGGCAACATCAAATTTTAGCACCGTTGTCGGGGAATACTGTTTAGGATTATATCAATTGTGTTTATTTAACAGTTAGTTTTTATTTCCTGATTTACCTTTTCTATTTTTTTTAGGGTGCACACTGTCCATGGCCAACACTAGGAGACAAGGCAATCCCCTGATTCCACTTGATCTTAAAATTGAAAAAACACTGAGAAACTTGAGGAAAATGGATGATCAAGGAGTTCACGAGACTGCAGACTAAGCTATGACCCGTATACTAGTTGAAGAGCAACAGATATAGGAAGCAGCAGCTTGACAAGCGGTTTCTAATGAGCAAGCTTGGTAGGTAGAAACAACCCTTCTAGCAGCCGCTGAGGAACAAGCTAGGCAAAGTAGGAATAGGGGTTATGAGCAGCCCCATCATTACATCCCCCAGTTTGATGATGAGCTGACCTGGATGATACAGGTGAAACAGGTGCTATTGTTCCACCCCCACTATCAGTTGGGACTAAGTTTGACATCACCAATGTTATGATACAATTTTTGAACTTGAAAGGAGTATTCACTGGTGATGTGCTGGGGTTTTACGACACTTTTAATTCTCAAAACATGGAAAATATGCTAGTTTTGTGGCATGTTTAGGTGGATATGATGTGTTTTTGTTAGTTTTGCAGGAAAATAGGTTTCAAAAGTGAGCAACGCAAGACAAATGAAAAAATACAGTAAGTATGGTGTAGTAAAAAGTTCCAAAAAAATTATTGAGTCCAAAATGAACTGAGGAAAATCAAATCTGGAGAAAACTCCTCCGCACTGTGTTGGCCAACGCGGAGGAAATAAAGTGCGGCACTGCTTCCCTTTGATTTGTCCTTATATTCTGCCACGTGGTAGCTATACTTGAATTTACGTTGCAATTTCAATTGCAATTTTATGTTGCACATATATATTTTATTAAATTTAATCCATCAAGTTGCTTGCTTGATTTCTTTATATAATTCCTCATTTTTAATTCATGTTAGTTTCAAATTTCTTTATCTTTACATCCATTTACACATGAAAATATAATATTAAACATAATCCATAAAATCAATGCTAAAAAACACAACAAAAATACTAAATGTGAGGCAAATAATGAATAAATATAGATATGTTTGGCCTCACATTACCTATATCTGTTTACGCATATTTATGCTCAGACATTCATGTTATATATTTATATTTGATGGGAAATATAGTATTTGGACTCTGGTTTTGAGAAGGGGATTTTCTTGAAAGAAATGAACTATTTTAGTCCCAGTTCGAGTCCGGATCATATTGTGAGTATATTGATATGGAAGTCTTAGTTCTATTTTGGGCAAGATATACAAATATTGCAAATCCTCCATGGGTCCTGCCTTTGCGAGGTATAGATGATGAAGGAGTTATTACCACATGCATGGTTCATCGCATTCATTCCATATTGCATTGCACTTGCTCATTTGCACCTATTTACTTATATATATACACACACATACACCACATGTTTGTTACTTTTTTATGTATTTACTCGTTCATATAATTATGTTACGTTAGTTCTATTTCTAGTCTTACTATGCATAGTAGTAGATGTTTATTCGCACTTCATTTCATTTATTATTCTTCTAAGCTCAGCCAGCATATGGTGCTTACTGAGTACCACGTGTTTTATTACTCATACTACACTTCTGCATCTTTTTTCTTGATGTAGATTCTAGTACGAGTTATCACCACTGAATTTCTACTCGTTTGAGATTCTTCTGATCGGAGACTTAGGGTGAGCTCTTGGCTTCTAGAGTTGTACCATCTTCTTCTTTTGGAAATATCTTTATTTTGTATATTCAAAGATAGTGTTGTACATATTTACACTTATTTAGTACTATTCTTGTATTAGTAGCTCTTGTACTCATTGATACCAGGTCTTGGAGGTTGGTTTTGTATATTTTATTCTTTAACTTGATATGGGCCCTTGTTAACTATGTCTATTACATATTTGTCCCATTTACTTTATGGACTTGTTGTTTCTCTTAATAGCCCATTACTTGTTTCGAGCGACATGATTCGGTTTGCCTACTGGTGGGTCATATTAGGTGCCATCATGGCTCAAATTTTTAAGTCGTGATAGTTTGGTATCAGAGACTAGGTTCACCAGTATCATTGGTACAAGAGTAAAATGACTAGTAGTCTCACAGATCGGTACGATGATGTCAGTATCCTAACTATATTAGGCTATAGGGAATTCTTAGAAAAATTCCATTTTTTGTATCATGGTCGTGTGTCCTTATTCCTATTGGTTCCTACAATCTGATTTGTTTCACTCTTTCACAAATGATTAGGATGAGGACTCTAACAGCTAAGGGAAAGGCCCCCATGCCGTTAGCTAAGGCTCCAGCTATAGGATGAGGTGGAGCTCGACCTTGAGGTAAAGGCTGGGCTCGAGAATTACCAGCTTAGGGAAAGGCCAGAGAGCTATTGCCAGAGCCTGAGGTTGTTTCAGAGGTAGTGCCATAGGACCTACCACCAAAGTAGCCGATGGGTCAAGGACCAACCCATACTCCACCCGAATTCATGTCTATAACAGTACTACAAGACGCTCTGGTCCATTTATTATGCATCCTAGAGGGTACGCTGCAGGCTAGAGATGGGGCACAGACACCAGCTCAAGGAGCAGCACAGGGTGTTCAAGGTGAAGGAGCACAACCTGCAACTGTGGATCCCCATGTGGAGGTAGTGCTAGTGCTGCTTGTTTCTCACCTAATGGAAACCCAACCAACAATAACTATAGAGAAGCAAAATATACTGGGTTAGTTCATTATATTGGGTCCTTTGAGGTTCTCGGGTGGTCTAAAAGGGGATGCCTATGAGGTTTTAGTGAGTTTTCAGAAGCGATTTCATAACCTTAGGATGGTGGAGTGTCATAGGGTAGATTATACTGCTTTTTAGATGGATCATTTGGCAAAATAGTGGTGGTGAGCTTATGTGGAGTTTAGACTAGATGGGTCACCTTCTATGACTTCAACACAATTTTTTAAGGACTTCTTGGGGAAAGTTCGTGCCCCGTAACATGAGGAAGAGGCTGAGAGATTAGTTCAAAAACTTACAATAAGGTTCAATGACAGTGTCAGAGTATGAGTTGAGGTTCTATGAGTTGGAAAGACACGCTGCTATGCATAGGCCTACAGGCATTAGAGGATGCACCAATTTATCAAGGAGTTAAGACTATAGCTTCATTTAGCTATTGAGAACATGGTGTCTTTGGGGTGTACATTTCTTGAGGTAGTTGACCATTTAAGGATCATAGAGTAAATACATCATTAGGCTTACAGGGGTGACGATAAGAGGCCCCACCACCAGAGCAGTTTAAGTGGTTTCTAGTTCATAGGCAGGGTATTTCCTATCATAGGTCAGCAACAACAACATATTTAGCCTTATAGGACCATACAGGCAAAAATTTAGCTTTCAGGTTGGGGTCAAAGAGGTTATAGTGGTCAGAGCTTCAGTCAGACCTCACGGGATTCTCATTTCGCGTCTTCAGGCTATGGTGGCCATTCAAATTCAACAAGTATTTCTATCCAGGGAAAAGCTTCTAGGGGTTGCTATGACAACAGAGAGTTTGTGTATTTCGCTAGGTAGTGCCCCCAGTGTGGGTTTTTCAAGCAGTCAGGTCAGCTAGTTCATCCCCTCAAGGCTCTAGTATCGCCAGCCATAGGTGGTGCTCAAGGTAGTAGGGATGGTCCCTAAGGAACTCATGGTGGTGCTCATCCAGGTAGGGAAGGTGGACATATGGGTGCTCTATTTGGAGGCAAATATGGATATTTATATGTCTTTCCTTGTAGGCCAGAGGTAGACGCGTCAGATGCAATCATCACAGGTATGATTTCAGTTTGTCAGCATCTAGCCTCTATTTTATTTGATCCAGGTTCTGTATATTCATATGTGTTTACATACTTTGCTACTCATTTAAGGTTGACTAGTGAGACTTTTTCTGTGCCTATGTGTGTAGCTACTTCTTTAGGTGATTTTTTAGTAGTGGATCGGGTATATAGGTCTTGTGTGGTGACTATTTGGGAGTATGACACTTGGAAGGATCTTTTTGCTCTTGATATGGTTAATTTTGATGCAATTCTGGGCATGGACTGATTATTCCCTTATCATGCAGTCTTGGATTGCTTGTCTAAGATCATTACCTTAGCCATGCCTGGTATCCCTTCGGTCATGTAGTAGGGCTCTGATAGTCATGTACCACAAGGTATTGTCTCTTATATTTAGGCGAGGTGGTTAGTAGTGAAGGGGTGCTTGGCTGATCTTGCTTATGTTCGTGATACTAACTCCTTCACTTGACTCGGTACTTGTGGTTTGTGAGTTTTCCAATGTGTTTCTTACTGCTTTTCCTGGTCTTCCTCCTGAGCATGATATTGAGTTTGTTATTGATGTGGAGTTGGGCACCAAACCCATTTCTATGCCACCATATTGTATGGCTCTAGCTAAGCTGAAGGAACTTAAGGAGTATCTCCAGGACCTTCTAAGAAGGGGTTTATTCTACCTAGTATGTCTCCATGAGGTGCTCTTATTCTATTTGTGAAGAAGAAAGATGGTTATATGCGTTTGTGTATTGACTATAGGCGATTGAACAAGGTGACTATTAAGAATAAGTATCCGATGTCGCGTATTGATGATCTGTTTGACTAGCTTCAGGGTGAAACCATGTTTTCTAATGTTGACTTGGGATCTGGCTACCATCAGTTGAGGATCAGGGCATCAGACATACCTAAGACTGCCTTTCGAACACGCTATAGTCACTATGATTTCTTAGTCATGTGTTTTAGTTTGACCAATGCTCCATCAACGTTTATGGACTTGATGAATCGTGTGTTTAGTCATTATTTGGACTCCTTTGTAATAGTATTTATTGATGACATCCTAGTCTACTCGAGGAGTAGAAAGGAGCATGACAACATTGAGGATCGTGCTTTAGACTTTGAAAGATCAGTGGCTTTATGCCAAATTCTCAATGTGTAAGTTCTGGCTTAGGTCTATGGAATTCTTGGGGAATATGGTTTCAAAGGATGGGATCATGGTATAACCGACAATTATTAAGGTAGTTTGTGGTTGGACTAGGCCCACTTCTCCTACAGAGGTTTGCAATTTCGATGGGTTGGAGGGTTACTATAGGCGATTTGTCGAGGGCTTTTCTTCTCTTGCATTGCCATTGACCAGAATGACACGAAAGCATGTCCCTTTCCTGTGGTTTGACAAGTGTGAGAAGAGCTTTCTGAAGCTCAAGGCCTTATTGACCGCATCTCTGATCTTGACTCTTCCTGTTGAGGGCTATAGATTTATAGTATATTATTATGCTTCCGCTGTTGGCTTGTGTTGTGTGTTGATACAGCAGGGCAGAGTTATAGCATATGCTTCTAGGCAGCTGAAGGTGCATGAGCGAAACTACCCCACCCATGACTTAGAGTTGGCGGCGGTAGTTTCAGCGCTTAATACTTGGAGGAACTACTTGTATGGTGTGCATTGCAAGATATTCACCGACCATCATTGCCTACAGTAAATTCTTAGCCAAAAAGATCTTAATTTGAGAAAGCACAGTTGGTATAGTTACTTAAGGACTACTATATTGCTATGCTTTACTATGCGTGCAAGGAAAACATGGTAACAGATGCCTTGAGTCGAAAGGTGGTGATTATGGGGATAATGGCTTTAATTTCAGTTTTGGAGCGACCGTTGGCCTTGAACATCTAGTCCTTAGACAACCACTTGGTTCAGCTTGATATTTTTGACTCCGGGAGAGTTCTTGCTTATATGGAGGCTCGATCTATGTTAGTTGATGGTTTATAAAGGTCCACTATTGTAGTAAGGACCTGATTACGTACTAGGTCTCTATATGAGGATATTCAACAACAATAAGAACACAATAAAACTGCAGGAATGTAAATGACACGAAATATTTACGTGGAAACTTCCTTGTTCAAGGGAGTAAAACCACGACCTAACCCAGTAGGATTTCGCCAATCTCTCCACTAAACTTCAAGCAAACAAACTGATTACAACCCTTATGTCATATAGGAATTAAATTCTTAATTCTAACTCACTAGCAATAGCTCTATTGCTACACACACTCACAATAACTCTACTGTGAGGACTTTACTAGCTAACTCTAGCTAGAACTACGACTCAATCACTAAAATACTCACAAGAATCTCTAAGATGAGATGTGATTTTATAGTTGTAAGATCAATACAAAAACTCAATCAACCTAGAAACAATAACATATTTCACTATAAGTAAGAGGTTTCTAAATTGGTGAATTTTTGTAGCATCAGATGAGGCTTTTACTTGAGAAGATTTTCCTTTTGGATTCTTTACAAAAACTTCAACTTTTCTCTTGGTGGGTGATGAATATATATGATGAGCATTGGGAGAGAAGCTTCCTCATTGGTGGATGATGGAAAGGACTATTGAAAATTCACCCCACTAATATACTGACATTGTCCAGAAAAGTAGTACTAGATAGCTGGCATATAAGACAAATGCGTGCAACTACAACACTACGCACTGGGACACTAGTTCACGTAACTGGTCCTTCGACTAGGTTAGGCAATCAATAAAACAAGAACAACAATATGCATGGACTATGTTCCAGTGATGAAGTTTGTCAATCATCAAAACATGAGCATAATAATCATGATAAGAACAAGGTTGGAACCCAATATTTCCCCCCTTTTTGATAATGACAAACCCAGATTTCTTAAACTTCCCAGAGCAACCATCCACACACACTACTTCCCCCTATTACCAACATTACTAATCAAGCCATCATTTAAAGAGTTCCCCTTATCACTATCCCAAGCTGATCTCCCCCCATTTACCAAACACACACAATTACACTAATCTTCCCCCTTTTGGCATCATTAAAAAGTAAAATAACGCAAGAATACTTGCATTATATGGCTGCCCACTTTTCATAGCCACGATGTTTGGGGATGAATCAGTGGAATTTGACCAGATCAAGCCTAGATCGAATCCTTTTGAAGTTTTCCTTTCCAAGAGCTTTGGTGAAGACATCAGCAACCTAGTCCTCCATTCGACAAAACTACATACTGATAAACCCTTTCTCAATATTGTCTCTTAGGAAGTGATGTTGAATATCAATAAGCTTTGTACTCTTATGTTGGATAGGATTCTTTGTCATATTAAGAGCATTGATGTTGTCACAAAACAGAGGTACACTCTTAGTAACCACTCCCAAATCCTCAAGCTATTTCTTGATCCATAGAAGTTGAGAACAATATGAAGCAACAACTACATATTCAGCTTCAACTATAGAAAGGGTAATCGAGTTCTATTTCCTGGTACCCATGAAATTAGTGAGGACCCAAGAAAGTGATCCATTCCATATGTGCTTTTCCTATTAAAAATCAATCCAGCATAATTAGAATCTGCATACCCAATTACATCAAAGGTATCTCTACATGGATAGAAGAGAGTAAGATCAGTTATTCCCTTTAAGTATCTAAACATTCATTTATTTGCCTTCAAGTGAGTCTCCTTTGTACATGCTTGAAATCTTGCACATATGCCAACACTAAACACAATGTCTGGCCAACTGGCAGTTAGATATATGAGAGAACCTATAATACCTCAATACATGGTCTTATTCATAAAAGGACCAAGTTAATCCTTGTCCAATTTGATGGAAGTGCTAATTAGAGTGTTTATTGGCTTAGTATCCTCCATCATATATTTCTTCAACAGCTCAAGAATGTACTTTTGTTGACCGATCAGATATCCATTAGATGTTTAATTCTTTTCTAACCCAAGAAAGAACTTAAGCTCATCCATCATGCTCATTTCAAATTCACTTCCCATGAGCTTGGCAAAGTCCTCGTACATAGAATTTAAAGTTGATCCAAAAATGAATTCATACACATAGACATGCATAATGAGTAGATTAATTCCTCTGGATCTTAAGAAGAGAGTGTTGTCAATATTTCCTCTCTTGAAACTATTCTCCAGTAGGAATTTGGATAACCTTTCATACCATGCTCTTGGTGATTGTTTCAAACCATATAGAGCTTTATCAAGATTGAACACATGATCTGGAAACTCATGACTTTCAAAGCCTAGAGGATGCTTCAGATATACTTCTTCCTTCAGGTATCCAATCAAAAATTCACTTTATACATCTATTTGAAGAAGTTTGAACTCCATGTAGGATGCAAAAGCAATAATAATTCGAAAAGATTCTATCCTAGGTATTGGAGCAAACGTTTAATCATAATCTATACCTTCTTCTTGATTATAGCCCTGCACCACCAGCCTAGACTTGTTCCTTACTATGGTTCCAAACTTATCTAGTTTGTTTCTGTACACCCACCTGGTCCCTATAATAATTATGTCAAAGGGGTTAGGAACCAGATGTCATACCTTATTTCTTTCAAACTGATTAAGATCCTCTTGCATTTTAGTTATCCAATATTTATGTTGCAAAGTTTCCCTGATGTTTTTGGGCTTAATTTGAGACAAGAATGTTGAGAAGGCAACCATGTTTCTTATCGTAGATCGAGTGTGCATTCGTGAATCAAGTAGGAAGACCAAATTGTCCAAAGGATGAGGACTCCTATTTGATAGCTGCAATTCCGTTCATTGATGCCTGGTACCCGGTTCTTCTGCTGGTTCTTCTTCACCTACTTCAACAGTAAATGGATAATCTCTGAGATCCTTTTCGGAGGTATCAGCATCTGGAGCATCTGGATCCTTAGTTGACGAAGAGATGTCTTCACCCAATTCAATTTTACCTTGTTCACTTATGGATAGTATTCCTTTTGTTGAATTTGACAAGTCAACAGATTCTCTAAGACATTGCAGGAGTTCTTCTATGCCTTCTTCATTTAGACTTCCTATTTCACCAAGCTCATTCATCTCGTCAAAAATCACATGAAAACTTTCTTCAGCACATTGTGTCCACCTATTGACGACACTGTAATCTTTGCTTTTAGATGAGTAACCAAGAATACTCCCTCATTACTTCTAGGATCAAACTTTTCCAAGTTGTCCTTACTATTATTCAGGACAAAACACTTATATCCAAATGCCCTGAGATGAGATACCTTAGGTTTTTTCCAAATATTAGTTCATAGGGGCTTTTATTCAGTAGGACCTGATCAATCACCTGTTCATCACATAATATGCAGTGTTTACTGTTTCTTCCAAAAATTTTTTGCATAAACCACTGGAAATCAACATTGTTCTTGCAATATCTTCAAGAGTCTTACTTTTTCTTTCCACAACTCTATTTTGCTGAGGAGCTGAGAAATTATAACTAATAACATTTTCAGTGCAGAACTCATCAAAGTTGGCATTTTCAAATTCAGTCCCATGATCTAATTAGATGCTTACAATCTTATTGCCTACTAGGACTTGAACTTGTTTGGCAAACACAATGAATACCTGAAGTTTTTCATCTTTATTTTTTAAGAATAGAGTCTAGGTATACCTTGAATAGTTGTCAACAATTACAAATATATACTTCTTTCCTCCACGACTTGGATTCCTTATAGGTCCACAAAGATCCATGTAAAGGAAATCAAGTAGCCTAGAAGAACTAACCACTTTCTTTGGGTTGAATGAGGAATGAACCTGCTTTCCTTTAACATACGCATCACATATCTTACCATCCATAAACTTTCTATTAGGCATTCCACGTACCAGTTTCTTTAACACTAGCTTATTGATCAGTGAATAGCTCACATGCCCCAACTTTTTGTGCCATAGCTCATCATCGTTCCCAACAACACTTAGTCATTTTAAATCCTCACCATAAATAGAATCAAAATCTGCCACATATATGTTCTTGCATGTTTTGGCAACCAAAATAACTTCACCTCATTTACTTTGTCACATATTTCATACACACTAAGCAAATTATACTTTAGACCATTCACATAGTAAACATCTTCAATAGCATGAGTAAGAGACTTACCAATTTGACCAATATCAAGAATATGCCCTTTCTTTTCATCCCCAAATGACATACTACCTCCTCTAAATGCTTTGAGTGAGAGAATATACTTAGTTTTACCAGTCATATTCCTTGAGCAGCCAATATCCATAAACCATTTTTGATTTTATTGACTGCCTTCTCTCACTTCCACCTGCATACATAGTCATTTGTTAAATTTAGGAACCCACATGAGCTTGAGTCCCTTTAAGTGAGTGAAAGGATGGATAAGATTTCTTTTTACCCATGAAGGCAAGGTTGGTTTTCTCTCTTTGGGACTAGGTTCCTTGATGGTTTGAGCAAAATTCAGATTTTCTCTCTTTGATTTGAGAAGACTTGACAATTTTCTTTGTAGTGACATTTTTTCCCACAATAAGCACACAACTAATTATTTGAAACAAAAACATAGTTTCTATGAGGATTGTATGAAGCAGTGTCCTTTTCAAATCCAAGACCTTCTTTAAAAATTGACCTCATACTATTTAACTTAGTAAGAGTCTCTAATGCAGCAGTCCAATGAAGGGATTTCTCTAGATCATTCTTAGTGCTTTTCAAATTATTTTCTAGCTCCCTATTTTGTTCAAGTAAGGCATCAAGGTCTAGACTAACTTTTTTCAGCTTCTCTTCAAGACTTGTGGATGACTCAATTGCCTCCACCTCCTCAGTTATTCTTTTGAGTTTGTCATTCAATATTTTGTTTTCATTTTTAATCTTAAGCAACTATTACTTCAGGCTCTAAATTCCTTGAGAATAAAGATACCTTCTCTTTTTTAATATCATCTAGTTCATTATCTAGAGACTCCTTTTCAATAGCTTGATTGAGAAAGGAATTAATCAAGACACTATTTAACGATCTTAACTCTTTCTTAGAATAGTTTCTCAAGTTTTGTTTGAACATCAAAGAAGGTTACCTCATCATCTGCTTCATATTCAAATTTAGCCATGAAAGCTAGCAAGTACTCAAAATTTGTTGACTCATCTTCAATCAAGAACATGAATATATTATCACCATCTACTTCTTTATTTGAATCACTTGAGGAGTCTCCTCAAGCTGCTAGAGCTTGCTTAACTATCTTGTCAATTGCTTCCCTTCTTCTGACTCTATCAGAGACCTGATGTTTTTTTTTTTTTGAGTCCTTTTTGAGTTTGATTAGTGAAATCCTTGTAGTCCATAATTTAAGAGGATAATTTTTGATATAATGACCAGGTTTTTCACATTTATGACAAATATCATTGCCTCTGAACCCTTTATTTGAGTTTTCTCTATTCTGAAAACCTTCGCTTCTTACCATCTTTTGAAACCTCCAAGTGAGATAGGTCATGTCATGCATCTACACTTGAATTATTTTTGTTTTCCTTCAATACCAAACTCCTTTCTTTCTAGGGTTCATTTCATTAAGAATCCTGATGACGTTTAAGCTGATATGCCTTTAAATTTCCAATAAGCTCATCCATCGTCATAGTTTGTAAATCCCTTGCCTCTGAGATGGCATTTACTTTGCTTTTCTATGATAGAGGTAATATACTTACGATCTTCCTAACCAGCTTATACATCTTGATGTTTTCCCCAAGACACTTAAGTTCATTCACAATAGATGTGAAACGAGTATGCATGTATTGAATGGATTCTCCTTAGCTTATCTTAAATATCTAGTACTGAGTGGTAAGCATGTCAATCTTTGATTTCTTGACTTAACTTGTCTCCTCATGAGCGTTTTGCTGAGCTTCCCATATTTTCTTGGTAAATTCACAAGCAGAGACCCGGTTGTACTCATCAGGTCCTATTCCCCATACAAGGATCTTCTTAACTTGTAATTCTTCTCAATCTTCTTCATGTCACCTTTGTATTAGTCTTTCCTAGCTTTAGGAACATATATAGAGATTTCTCCTTCCTTAACAACTTCTATGTAAACATGAGGACCATCACAAATCACATCCCACAACTCACCATCTTCCGCCATGATGAAATCATGCATTCTAGTTTTCCACCAACTATAGAACTGCCCATTAAACCTTGGGGGTCGTGTATTTGATTGTCCTTCCTCGAAACTAGGTGGATCTGCCATCTTTAGACAGGATCCTTTCTAGGTGTTAACCTTATAGGAAGTACCGCTCTAATACCAATTGATGGTTCGTATAGGTCCACTACTGTAATAAGGATCTGATTAGGTACCAGGTCCCTTTATGAGGATATTCAACAATAATAAGAATGCAATAAAACTGCAAGAAATTAAATGACACAAAATATTTACGTGTAAACCTCCTTGCTCAAGGAAGTAAAACCACAACCTGCCCCAGTAGGATTTCACCAATCTCTCCACTAAACTTCAAGCAAACAAACTGATTACAACCTTTATGTCATCTAGGAATTAAACTTTTAATTCCTACTTATTAGCAATAGCTCTATTGCTACACACACTCACAATGTGAGAACTTCACTATCTAACTCTATCTAGAACTACGACTCAACACAAACTCAACCACCAAACTACGCACAAGAATCTCCAAGATGAGATTTGAGTTTACAGTTGTAAGATTAATATAAGAACTCAATCAACCTAGAAATAATAAAATATTTCACTATAAGTAAGAGGTTTCTAAATTGGTGAATTTTTGTAGCATCAGATGAGGCTTTTGCTTGAGAAAATTTTCTTTTTAGATTATTTACAAAAACTTTGACTTCTCTCTTGGTGGATGATGAATATATATAATGAGCATGAGGAGAGAAGCTTCCTCATTAGTGGATGTTGGAAAGGACCATTGAAAATTTATCCCACTAATATGCTGACATTATCCAGAAAAGTACTAAATAGCTGGCACATAAGACAAATACGTGCAACTGCAATACTATGCACTGGGTGACCAGTTCACGTAACTCTTCAACTAGGTTAGACAATCAATGGAACATGAATAACAATATGAGTGTACCAGGTTCCAGTGATGAAATTTGTCAATCATCAAAACATAAGCATAATAAGCATGTTAAGAACAAGGCTGGAACCCAACATTAGTGGAGCAGATTTGGGAGCAGTAGTCCAAAGATGTTAAGTTGAAGTTGATTCGAGATGAGGTGATGAGGGGAAAAGATAGGAAGGTGACCTTAGGTTTGGAGGGTATTTTGAGGATTTAGGGGCGTATTTGTGTTCCTAGAGTCAGATATTTAGTTAAATTAATCTTGGAGGAGGCCCATTGTTCCAGATATTTCATTTATTCAGGGGCAGCTAAGATGTATAAAGATTTGAGGTAGCATTACTTTTGGTGTGGGATGAAGAGGGATATAGCGAGCTTTATATCTTGGCACTTGAACTATTAGAAGGTGAAGTTCAAGCACTTAAGACCTGGTGGTTTGACTTAGAAGCTACCCATTCCTGAGTACAAATAGGAACGGATAACCATGGACTTTGTGATTGGTTTGCCATATATATTTTGGTCTTTTGATTCTATTTTGATCATCATTGATTAGTTGACCAAGTATGTTCACTTCATACTAGTTTATATATCCTACAATTTTGATAGGTTGGCTCAGATTTATGTTAGAGAGATTGTTCATTTGCATGAGGTGCTGCTATCTATTATTTATGATCATAGTTCTTAGGTCATATCTAGATTTTTTTTTTGGGGGGGGGGTTCAGAGAGACTAGGGTACACGAGTGAATCTTAGAACAACTTTTCATTCCTAGACAAAAGGTTAGTCTAAGCGAACTATTTAGGTTTCGGAGGACATGCTTTGGGCCTGGCCTGTAAAATAGATTTTGGAGATCAGTAGGACCAATTTCTAGTCTTAGTGGAGTTTACATATAATAACAACTACCATTCTAGTATTGAGATGGTTCTATTTGAAGCATTGTATTGTAGGTGGTGTAGATCTATATTTGGTTATTTTAATGCCTTTGAGGTCAGGCCATAGAGCACAGACTTGTTGTGGGATTTTGTAGATAGGGTCTGGGTGATTCAAGATAGACTTCGTATAACTCAGAACAGGTAAAAGAGTTATGATGACCCTTAAGTGTGAGCCTTAGAATTTGGAGTTGGTGATCATTTATTTCTTCGAGTATCACCCATGAAGGGCGTAATGAGGTTCCATAGGAAGGGCAATCTTAGTTCTAGGTATATATGAGCCTTTAAGATCGTTCAGTGGGTTGGTGATGTAGTGTATGAGTTATCCTTACCTCTAGCCTATTGGGGTTTTCACCTTATTTTACATGTATCTATACTTCAGTGGTATATTCCAAATGATTCTCATGTGCTCTAGTGGGATTCAGTTCAGTTAAATGAAAGTTTGACGTTTGAGGAGGAGCCAATTGCTATTCTATAATGAGATTTCAAGATATTGAGGTCTAAAAAGCTTCATATGGTTAAGGTTCAGTAGAGGTATCATCTAGCTAAGGAGGCTACCTGAGAGACTGAGCGGGAAATATAGGCCCAGTATCCTTACATATTTGAGCCTTTAGGTACTTTCTTTTCCTTGACTTTTGAGGATGAAAGTCTTTTTAGTAGTGGAAATTGTAATGACCCCTAGGACATTTTCTTGTTTTTCATGCACGTTTTCTATATTGAATGTTCCTTTAGTAGCTATAGGGTATTTATGACTTGTTGAGACTAGTGGTTTGGTTTCTGAGGAGTTTGGTTAGATTTTAAACCAATTTCCCTATTAGAGGTTTTAAAGTTAAAAGTTTGACTTTAGTCAACATTCTTAGTAAATGACCTCAAATGAGAATTCTGACAGTTCTATTAGCTTTGAAACATGGATTTTAGGCTAAGAGGACCTTTGGTTTGGGTCTAGAAGCTTCCAGACTTGTTTTAGATGCTTGGGTGGATTTTTAGTGAAATTAAGAAAAAGTGTTAATTTTGGTTAGCATTTCGTCAGAACAACCTCTGTTTGTCCTTTTGATGATTTCCTTGAGTGCAGAATGTCGTTTCTAGTTGGGTTGTGTTCACGAGACTCTGAATGAATCTCGGAGGTCCATTTGAGACTTTTCATTTTTGGCTAAGCTGCTGATGCAGCTAATGTCTGGTGCAGCAGCTACTATGGAGCTTGGCTCACACCTGCAGAGACGCTCCTGCAAGGGAACCCTCTCTTTGATAGAGGGTGCACTTTGTACCCAGCTTCGCTAAAGTGGAGTTTTCCTTGCTATTGTGGAATTTTGTACGCTTCACCAGAGGTTTAGGATATTAGTGACCTCCGCTATTGCAGAGGTGTTGTCGTTGAAGCGATGTTGCTTCTACAACTAAAGTCCTGTAGAAGCGACAATCATTAAGTATTTAGTCCTTCTTTTCTAACACTTAGTCATTTTTCACCCTCTTCAATTGAGAGCTCGGCCAACTCAACTCATATTAAAGGTATTCACCACCTGGTAAGCTAAATTTCTTCGTCTTTACATTCCCTTACTTCATCTCATGTCTTTTCCATCTTTAATTCTCAATTTAATCTTTAAATTCTTGGGTTTTATTTGAAATAAAGTAATATTTTAGACCTAATTGGGGTCTGAATTCAATTCTATCTTCGCACAACTTTGAGCATGGGTTTCTTACCCTTAGAGGGGATTATTGCAGGTTTGCATTTGATTTTGTAATCGGGCCTAGCAATTCAAATTTTGACCCAATTTCTGGCTCAAATTGTAAAATTACAATATGGATATCAAATTTCTTGTCTTAATAAGTAGATTTTATTTTTAATAGCATGACAGCCGTTAGAGGCTATTCGAAAAGGAAATGCCTTATTGTGATTGACCACGAGTGCACCATTTGACCTCAATGTAGGTTACAACTTTCTCTCTTTTAGACTTAGCTTGGTTGTGCTATATATGACATAAATTGCTTATGGATGATGAGATACTTGGATTAAGATTTTTATATTGTGAAATTTTGGATTCTCTTAATTTATTTCGAGGACTTAGAGTAGGATTCACATTCAAAACTTAGTTTAGGTAGTTTCTTAGTGCTTAAGCCCTAGTCTAGATTTTTTACTTAGTATTAGTATTACTACTAGGAAGCCTTAGATTAGGTTTGGGTAGATTACTTTGTTAGATCAGTTTTTCCTAGATGTACTACTTAGTATTGTTCATATAGTTAGTCTATCTTAGTTTATAAGATTGTGAGGGTCTTCGGGTCAAGAATATTAGCAGTCAAGGTCCCACTTTAGTTATAATATTCCTTATGGTGAGTTTTATCTGGATTAAGCAAATTGGTTGATTGTTTGGTCACCTGTATCTATTTATGCATTCATGTTATATATTTGGATTTGATGGGAAGTAAATTCTTTGGACTCTGATAAATTCTTTGGACTCTGATTTTGAAAAAAGGATTTTCATAAAAAAATGGACTATGTAGACCTGGTTCGAGTCCTGTCGTATTATGAGTATATTGATATGGAAATCCCGATTAAAGTCGGGGCAAGGTATATGGATATTGCAGGTCCCCCATGGTCATGGCTTTGTGAACTATAGATGTTGGAAGAGGAGTATACGACATGCATGGTCATAGAATTCATTCTATATTGCATTGGACTTGCTCATTTGCGCCTATTTACTTATAAATATATGTATTTGCTTGTTTATCTAATTATGCACTATTCGTTTTATTTTTGGTCTTACTATGCATTGCAGTAGACATTTATTTACACTTTATTTCATAATATTATTCTTCTGAGTTCAGTCGGCCTATGATGCCTACTGAGTACCGCATGTTTTGGTACTCATTCTACACTTTCGTATATTTTTCCTTGATGCAGATCTTAGTATGAGTTATCGCCGTTGACTTTCTACTCGTTTAGGACTCTTCTGATCAAAGACTTACGGTGAGCTCTTGGCATCCAGAGTTGTAATTTCTCTTTCTTTTGGACATGTCTTTATTATGTATATTCGAAGACAATGTTGTACGTATTTACACTTATTTAGTACTACTCTTATATTAGTAGCTCTGGTACTCACTAATACTAGGTCTTGGGGGTTAGTTTTATACATTTTGTTCTTTCACTCGATATATATATATATATATATGGGCCCTTGTTACCTATGTCTATTGCATATTTGGCCAGTTTACTTTATGGTTTTGTTGTTTCTTTTACTAGCTCGTTACTTGTCGTTTCGGCCAACAGGGTTTGACTTACCTACTAGTGGGTTATAGTAGGTGTCATCATGGCTCAAAATTTCAGATCGTGACAATTTGCCCATTAATCCTTAACAAAAGAAATAAATTTCCTCATTCTAATTTCCAAACCTTTTTCTAGAAAAATTCCATAACGCAAAAAGCATCCAGGAATAATTATATGGCGTAGCTATATTTAAAATAATTACCATATGCAGGTAAGGTTTAGATTAAATAGCTAAATATTCACTTCTTTTGTATTTGTATATTTAAGAGACTTTCAGGGGTCATATATGTTTTTATTTGTATATTTAAGTAAATTTTGGGGCTCATATACAAATTTCTATTTTCAGGGCTCATATACGTTAAATAGATAAATATATGATTCTTTGGTACTTATATATTTAAGCATATTTTAGGCTCACATATTTTTGCATTTTTATATTTAAGAGAATTTTGGGACCCATATACAAATCTCTAATTTGTATCTGTATGTTTAAGCGAATTTTGAAAGTCATACACTTTTACATCCTAAAGTATTTGTATATGGACAATTTACATAGATAATGTATTATATTTTAATGACCCTTGATCTGAGGCATATTTATATGCCTTAGTAGCGACGCTAAACCATGATTACCCTAGTTTTGAGAACACGACTTGTGGATTATATAAGTTTTTGATGGAAAATGAGATAATGTGCTAACCAATATGATTAGACTCTTGTAGGTGGAATTTGCGACTTTTTGGAGCATGTGGGCATGGAAAGTGAAGCTTGGATGAGCGCCGAGTGCAGAATATTGAAGATAGGAGACAAGCCAAAGAGTTTATATTGAAGAATCCATCCAAATCCGTGACGAGAAGTCGACGAAAGCTAGAAAATTACAAAAAAAAGGGGGCCTAGCACGCTAGGCCGCGTGCCAGGCCGCGTTTGGCAAAACTGTCACCCGTCCAGGCAGTGCCCAGGCGCGCTAGGCAGCGTGCCACGCCGCCTGGGAGCACCCTGCTTGCTGAGGCAAAATCTGCCTAAGAGCTAGGCGCGCCCAATGGCGTGCCGGGCCGCTTTTTAGCCGATTTTTGCCTCGACTTGAGTCTATAAATATGGCTTTTGAGTTATTGTATAAAGGGGGATCCTCCTTAGAATATTTTGGGCGTTTTTGGGCATCTTAACTAGGTTCCAATCCTCTTCTTTTCAGTTTTTCAGTCCTTTTATGGTATTTATTTACTTTTGGTTGTTGATAAACATTATGAGTGGCTAAAACCCCTCATTCTTGGGGCTAAGGCCAAGAACATGAATCTCTTGGGCTAATTGTATTGGTTTTTGTTGGAGTTTATTATAAAGTGGTTATTCATATATTCTAAAATTCATTATTTTGATGTTTGATCACCATTGGAATATATTTCTTGTCTTGAAGTGAGCTCGAGAGAGAAACGGAGAGATAGAACCTGAATATATGAAGTGTGGTCTGTCTCGAAGACGTAGTTCCAAGGGATTGACCTGTGGTTAGGACTGAGAGGTACCTAACCACCCACACTCGATAAATTACAAGAGGAAAGCTTGAATGCTCTAGACTTGGTTAAGCTTATCACCACTCACAGATGTAGGTAAGTTTCTAAGTTCTAGGAGACAATTATAATTTGGAGACGAATATAGTTGTAAAATTAACCTTGGGATCGATAACCATGACAAACTACTCAAAAATGCTTAAACCAACAGCAATTATGCTTGAAAGATGATGGTCAAGGTGCCTTAGCCCTGGGAATTCACTTTTTATTGATTGTTAAAGCATATTTACTTAAATCAAAGTTACGGTAGCGAAGATAGGAGTTCTTAGTTCGCAATCATTTAATTTTTAGCACTCAATCACTTGTCATTTTCGTAACACTAGTTTTTAATTATAGTTTGATGTCCAGAGTGATTTCTGTTGATGAAAGTTCCTTGGGTTCGATATCCGGCTCTTTAAAAGGAGCCACTTTATTACTTGCACGATCACGTACACTTGCGTGTATAGCTGGGTCGCAATAAGTTTTTGGCGCCGTTGCCGGGGACTTTCAAATAGATAGATTTCAATTATTGACGTTTGAACTTTAAGTTTCAGCTACGTGTTGACAACTTGATCTTAGCTGTGCTATTTTTTCAGGTTTACTTCATCAGAACACTGGCAAGGAATAAGGATTTGGTAGCCCCGCAGTCGGAACCTGAAAGATATTTCAATAGATTGAGGAGACAGGCTGCAGAATACCCAATCCCACAAGTCGAACTGGCTGGCGAAGGAATACGGGGTAATCCCGTGAGAATTGAAGAACCAGGTGCAGAGAGACGTGAACCGGAAGTGATGGCAGCTAGAACAGTCCGCGATGTGGCAATCCCACTCGCTACTAATGTGACCTCCAGTATTCTCAAACCGGCAGCTGGAGGTAGATTTGAGCTTAAACAGAACATGGTGCAACTCTTGCACTCAAGTGGACAGTTTACTGGTCTTGCTCATGAAGACCCGCAGAGGCATATTCGAAATTTTCTAGAGATAAGCGACACATATATTCCTGCAGGGGTGTCTTCAGATTATGTGAGACTTACTTTGTTTCCCTTCTCTCTGTTGGGGGAAGCAAGAAGGTGGTTAGATGCAGAGCCGGCTAATTCTATCGCTACTTGGGATGATCTTGCTCGGAAATTCTTGATAAGGTTCTTTCCGTCTGGAAAAACAGCAAAGCTAAGGAGTGAGATACTAAGTTTCAGACAGAAAGATGATGAGAATTTGTACCAAGCTTGGAACAGATTCAAATCCATGTTGAGAGATTGACCTCACCACCACTAAGCTAATGAAGTGTTGGTGCATACGTTTATAGAGGCTCTTGACCCCAACACTAAAATTTTACTTGATTCAGCTGCAGGTGGACAGGCTTTAGAGAAGACGTATGATGAATTATATGCTCTGTTGAATCATATATCGCAAGGAAATCCAGACTGGCATAGTGATAATTCGAGAAATTCTACAAAGAAGGTTGCTGGGAAACTAGATGTGGATGCAGTCACAGCACTATCTGCCCAAATTTCAGCTATGCAAAACACGATGAACAATCACTTTAGTAGTTTGAATTTGGGTCAACAACCAGCTCTCGTGAATGCAGTCCAGCAACAGGTTTCTGTGATGTGTAGCGTATGTGGAAATGGTGATCATACCAGCGAATTGTGTAGTGCTAATCCGGATTCAGTAAATTTTGTTGGTAATGCCCAAAGGGGAGGTGGAGCTCAGAACTACGGTAACACTTATAATGCTGGGTGGAAAAACCATCCGAACTTCTCATGGGGAGGAAATCACAATCAATATAGGCCTCAAGGTTATGCCCCTCAGTACAACCAACAACAAGGTCAAGGAAATCAAGTGAGTTCTAAGACGGGAGACATGAGTGTAGAGGATATGTTAAAATAGATTATGGCTGAACAAGCGAAGCTAGCAGCAGATGTGAGGAACAATCAGTTGGCTACTCAGAATTTGGAAAAGCAGATTGGCCAGTTAGCTAATGCACAGAATACAAGGCCCCAAGGGGGTCTTCCAGGAGATACAGAGCCAAATCCCAAGCAGGTGAATGCTATAGTCACCCGTAGTGGTAAGCAGTTAGAGGATACCGTTGCACCAGCAAAAGAATTGGAGCCGAAAGTAGTGGTGATAGAAGACGAACAAGTGGAATCTACCAAAAGCTCCAAAGATGATAAAGTGAGACTTAGTGTGAAATTGCCTCTTCCGTTCCCTCAGAAGTTTAACAAGAAGAAGGAAGATGAATGCTTTGGTAAGTTCATTGAATTGCTTAAACAGGTGCACATTAATTTGCCTCTTGTGGATATCTTGCAGGGTATTCCAAAGTATGCCAAGTTCGTGAAAGACATTGTAGCAAACAAGAGTAGATTGACAGAGTATGCCACAGTGGCTTTAACTGAGGAGGTTAGTTCTCGCATTCAGAACCGATTACCTACTAAGCTGAAAGATCCTGGAAGTTTCACTGTGAAGATTACTCTGGGGGATCGTGTTTGCACTCGTGGATTGTGTGATTTGGGGGCCAGTATAAATCTGATGCCCACTTCGGTTTTCAAGGAATTGGGTTTGGGTCGTCCAAAGCCTACTACTATTATTTTGCAGCTGGCAGACCGATCTGTGACTAGACCTGATGGTATTGTTGAGGATGTCCTGGTACAAGTGGGGTCATTGATCTTCCCCGTTGATTTTGTGGTGTTGAATTTTGAGCCTGACCCGGAAGTCCCATTTATTTTGGGGCGTCCGTTCCTGGCTACAGGAGGTGCAATCATTGATGTAGCAGCAGGGAAACTTACTATGCGAGCTCATGACAAGGTTGAAGTCTTTGATGTATATAGGGCTTTGAAGCTTCCAGAGATTTATGAGAACTTGGCGGCTATCACAGCTATAGATTCGGCGGTTGAAAGCATCTACACTTTGACTACAGATCCGTTGGAAAAAGTTTTGATGGGGCAAGATGTGTTTGGTGATGCAGAAGCTAGTGAGATGGTGCAAGTTCTTGATCTTACGGGTATCTATGCTAAAGAGGGTAGATGGGAGCCATTGAATCGTCCACTCGGTCCTACAACTAAGCCCTCAATTGAGGAAGCACCGAAGCTTGAATTGAAGGAACTTCCATCTCATCTTAGATATGCTTTCCTAGGGGAAAACAAGACTCTTCCTATTATTCTGGCAGCAGATTTGTCACAAAAACAAGTTGATGCAGCTGTGTTGATTCTAAAACGAAGAAAGAAGGCTATTGGTTGGCAGATGTCTGACATCCATGGGATTAATCCAGGCTTATGCATGCATAAAATATACATGGAAGAAGGGCACAAGCCGAGTGTGCAACACCAACGATGCTTAAATCCGATAATGAAAAAAGTAGTAAGGAAGGAGGTAATTAAGTGGCTGGATTCTGGCATTGTTTACCCTATCTCTGATAGTACGTGGGTGAGCCCAGTACAATGTGTTCCAAAAAAGGGTGGCATGACGGTGATCACAAATGACAATAATGAACTGATTCCTACAAGAACTGTGACAGGATGGCGTATTTGCATGGATTACCGGAAACTTAATGATGCTACGAGGAAGGATCATTATCTAATCCCTTTCATTGATCAGATGCTGGATCGTTTAGCCGGGCAGGAATATTATTGCTTTCTTGATGGATATTTCGATTACAATCAAATTGCTATAGATCCACAAGATCAAGAGAAGACTAAATTCACATGTCCTTACGGCACATATGCTTTCAAGCGTATGCCATTTGGATTATGTAATGCACCAGCTACCTTTCAGCGTTGCATGATGGCTATTTTCTACGACATGGTGGAGGATTTTGTAGAGATTTTTATGGATGATTTCTCAGTCTTTGGTAACTCTTTCGAGGTATGTTTGCACAACCTGGATAAAGTCCTTGCTCGGTGTGAAGAAACTAATCTTGTTCTAAATTGGGAGAAGTGCCATTTCCTTGTGACAGAAGGTATAGTTCTTGGGCATAAAGTGTCAAAGCAGGGGTTGGAAGTTGATAGGGCAAAGCTCGACGCTATTGAGAAACTTCCTCCACCTGTATCTGTTAAAGGGGTGCGAAGTTTTTTGGGTTATGCGGGATTTTACAGAAGGTTTATTCAAGATTTTTCCAAAATTGCACGTCCCATGTGTGCACTCCTGGAGAAAGATGTGAAGTTTGTATTCTGTGAATAATGTGTGAAGGCATTCGAGGTGTTGAAAAAGAAGTTGGTAGAGGCACCCATTCTCATTGCTCCTGACTGGACTTTGCCATTTGAGCTCATGTGTGACGCAAGTGATGTGGCAATAGGGGCGGTTCTAGGTCAACGGAAGAATAAGGTATTTCACTCGATTTATTATGCGAGCAAGACCCTTGATGCAGCCCAGATGAATTACACGGTGACGGAAAAAGAGATGCTAGCTTTGGTATATGCATTTGATAAATTCAGATCGTATTTAGTCGGCACAAGTGTTAATGTATATACGGACCATGCAGCGATACGATATTTCTTCAATAAAAAGGATGCTAAACCGCGCTTGATTAGATGGATCCTATTGCTACAGGAGTTTGACTTAGAGGTTAAAGACAGAAAGGGGACAGAAAATCAAATTGCCGACCATCTGTCTAGACTTGATAATTCGACACATATAGAGGATGATGGGCATATTTGTGAGGAATTTCCAGACGAGCAGTTATTGGTATTAGAGGTCGAGGAGTTGCCATGGTATGCAGACATTGTGAACCTATTGGTAAGTGGATTATTTCCTCCTGATTCGATTCCTCAACAGAAGAAGAGACTGGCATATGAGGTACGTTTTTACATATGGGATGAGCCGTATTTATTCAAGCAAGGGCCTGATCAATTAATACGAAGATGTATTCCGGATGCTGAAGTTAAGCAAGTGTTAGAGAAATGTCACTCCTCACCTTATGGTGGACATCATGGTGGTGAACGAACAGCCCAAAAAATATTGCAATCAGGTTTCTTCTGGCCTTCGATATTTAAAGATGCTCATGCCTTTGTGAAAAATTGTGATCAATGTCAACGTATGGGGACTATTGCCAAGAGACATGAGATGCCTCTCAACAACATCCTAGAAGTAGAAATTTTTGATGTATGGGGGATTGATTTCATGGGCCCTTTTCCACAGTCGAATGGAAATCTATACATACTCGTTGCAGTGGATTATGTATCCAAATGGGTAGAGGCCGCAGCTCTTCCTACTAACGACTCCAAAGTTGTGGTAAAGTTTCTGCAAAAGCACATCTTCACGAGGTTCGGAACTCCAAGAGCGATTATTAGCGATGGAGGATCACACTTCATTAATTATTTGGTGAAGAATGTATTGGCAAAGTATGGAGTAAAACACAAGGTCGCAACAGCTTATCATCCCCAAACAAGTGGCCAAGTGGAAGTGTCTAATCGTGAGATAAAGCAAATCTTGCAAAAGACGGTAAATACTCAAAGGAAAGACTGGTCACTTAAGCTGGGCCTATCGAACGGCTTATAAAACTCCTATAGGGACTTCTCCCTATCGTTTGGTCTTTGGGAAAGCTTGTCACCTCCTAGTTGAGCTTGAGCATCGAGCATATTGGGCGGTAAAGAAGTTGAATCTAGATCCGGGGTTGGCAGGTGATAAGAGGTTGTTACAACTCCATGAGTTGGAAGAATTTCGTGCACATGCATATGAAAATGCTAAGATCTACAAGGAGAAAATGAAGCGATGGCATGACAAGCATATTCTTCCCCGTACTTTTGAGACTGGCCAGTTGGTACTCTTGTTTAACTCAAGACTTAGGTTGTTTCCGGGCAAGCTAAGATCCAAGTGGAGTGGGCCCTTTGAGGTAAGTCGCACGACACCTCATGGTGCGGTGGAACTTTTGAACAAGGCGGATGGTACAAGGTTTATGGTAAATGGCCAGAGATTGAAGCATTATTTTGGTGAGGAAGAAAAGCAAACGGAGGACGTGCTTTGCCTTGATGATAACTAAGCTCTTCTAATTGGTCGAGCTGCGACATTAAACCAGGCGCTACATGGGAGGCAACCCATGCATGTGTTGTAATATTTAGATTTATAAAGTAAAAATACAAAAAGAAGAGTCGTGCCCCGACCAAAACTAAGGCGCTTGATGGGAGGCAACCCATCTCAGTTTTTGTCTTCTAACATAGTGCTAGGATCTTGTGTTTATGCAGAGACACGGAGTAGGTTGGTATGAGAATCCACAAGGCAAAGGCTAATTGGGCGGATGGATGATTATTTGAAGATGCCGGACAGGCATGACATGTTTTAGATCAAAACTTCAAGTCTTGGGACTTGTAAAAGCCCGAAGATCATGAAAAGACGGTAAAAAAATGGCTCAGGTATGAGGATAAGTATGGGGTGCGCTACCTAGCGTGACAGGATGAAAAAGCTAAGAAAATAAATTATTGAGGCAGTGCACAGGCGCGCTAGGTAGCGTGCCACGCCGCCTGTGCCAAAAAATTTATCAACAAGGGCAGTGCACAGGCGCGCTAGGCAGCGTGCCACGCCGCCTGTGCAGAAAAATTTATCAACAAGGGCAGTGCACAGGCGCGCTAGGCAGCGTGCCACGCCGCCTGTGCACGATATCTGGGTAGTTTTTTTTTGCTTTATCTAGACACGACCCCCCCTCCTCTTTTAAATCCCCCCATTACTTCGTTCTTCACAAATATTTCACAACCCCACACCCCAACTCACGATTTCCTCTCCCATCTATTGCCCACAAAAAAGTTCGACTCTTTGCTTTCTCACTTTGGGATTGTGTTCAAGTCACACATCAAAGCTCTCAAGGTATGTCTCCTTCACTCTCTCTTTCTACAAATTGCCATGGATTATGCGATTTTGGGTATTTTTGATTTTGTTTATGGACATAAGATTTTCATGGTTTGTTGACTTGGCATCATATCATATGATTGGGGGCATTACAGTGAACTTGGTAGGCCTGTGCACTTGTGGTTACTAATCTTATTGTGGTTCAACAAAGTGGAAGTGGGTTTCTCTTTATTGGTGAATATTAAGCCAATTAGTGGTGGAACTCACTGATTACAACTCAAATAGGTGGAATCTATATGATTATTGTTGGTTTTCTTTATTAAGAATGTACATTCATCTATGGTGGGAACTTGGATTTGGGGCATTAAGTGATGAGGGGAAGTCTGAGTACCCTCTGCCCATAATTATTTTGAATTGATGCCAAGTGACTTGGTGTGGGGTGGCCCTCAACGTCACCGCACATCAAGTTGGTTAGCTATTTTTACAAGGTTTATTGACTTGGTTGTGGATCTCTGCTATAGGTACTATGTCTGATTCTAATATAGCAGCCTCTAGCTCTCACAAGAGACGTCGGTCAGGTAATAAGGTGCCCGCGGCTCCCCCAGTACCAAAAGGGCAAAAATGGAAGTATGGGCTTAATGCAGTCTCCAGTGCGGGGAAAAATTGGTACAAAAGCCATTCGGAGGCTAAATATTTCTCCGATGAGTGTATTGATAGGTCAAGCCTTGCTCGGGCTTACCCAAGAATTTTGGCTCGGTTAGAGCAAGTGGGGATGGGCTTTGTTTTCAACAAACCTACAGTTTGCAACCTCCACTTGGTGAGGGAATTGTACGCAAATTGGAACCCTGACGCACCTACATGCTCGGTGGTGGTATGAGGTTCGGATGTGATACTTGACTCCTTGAGCTTAAATGGATTATTGGGGGTTCCCACACGGGCGAGTCCTGAAGGCATACTCAGGCTAAATGCCAGGCCTTCATATGCTGAAATTCGACACACTCTGTGCGGCCCATGTTCAACTGTGAGGTGGCTTCGCCATCACCAACGAGGGTACCACAAGAGTCTACCCTTTGCCCATCTCAACAAAGAGGCTAGGATTTGGCTTAAGATTGTATGTTGTTGTTTAATTCCGGGGAGCCACATGACTGAAGTTACAAGAGATCGCGTCTGTTTGGTATATGCTCTCATGACTGATGCGGAGATTAATGTAGGGTCTGTTTTGTTGTCAGCAATGCGGCGAGCTCGTCTTCATGGAGGTCTTTGATATGCTTTTGGTGGACTATTGACCAAATTAATGCGAGCATTCGACGTGCCCGAAGAAAATTTTGATTATCATCCTCCTTTGACGACAACGCCTGTGGATGTCACCCAGACTAAGGCGCCAGATTCACTCGGCCCCACTTTGACATTAGCAGAGCGACATGCTCGAGATGACGGGATTCTAGCCCGTATGTATGGATTGGAGATGCTGCGACACAGAACTGGAGGTAGACCCTCCACGGCAGATGAGCTGAGTCAGGTAGAGAGAGATTATCCTCTCAATGAGCATGCCATGGCCTTATTGAGGATTGGTCCTGACTTTGTGGAGCCGTTGGATGATGATGTCCCCACAGATGAGGAGGACCTCCAGAGTGGTTCTGAGGATGAGGAAGCTGAGGCAGATGATCCACCGTTAGATGTCCGTGGACCGGAGGATGATGACTACCTCGACTGACCAGGGAGCTCCTTACATCCTACTTTTGCTTTGTTTATTTTGGTAGCATTGGGGACAGTGCTAATATTTTAAGTGTGGGGTGGGGTGTGATGGACTTCCCTTGTATGTATGTATACGTGTGCTGCTGTATGCTTTTATTTTGGGTTCCTTAGCATTTGTTTTCGGTTCTTTTACTAAGGAAAGTCCCTTTGAACCGTACAAAAAAAAAATTTGTGTTAAAATTTTGGAGTTTTGATGTTATTTTGTGTTGTTTTGGGGTTTATTACTTCTGAGTCGCCTTAGTCATAGGACTAAGGGATTTGCTCTATGATGGATGGATGACGACCGTCTTAAGAGCAAATTAGTCATGTAGTGTCGTGTCAGGTGTTCTTGCTTGCTATACAGTTGTTCTTACACGTGTGAAACATGCCCGGATATATAATAGCAAGTGTGGAGACGCCTAATTCTCACTTAGTTGACTTGCTAAGTTGCTTAATATTGAATTAGATGCATGATTGTGGAGTTTTTATGGTGAACCTGCTGAGCTGAACATATGCCATGTGTGAGTAAGGTTTTGTTATGATATTCCATGTGCATGATGATGTCTAGAACTTGCCCGGGGTGTTTCCAAAGCGAAATAAGAGATGTTAAGTTTAGGAGATGATATAGGCATTTCTTTGATAGCCATATTTTAGACCCACTTTACCTACCCTCTGCGCATAATCCTAGTTAGCCCCGTTGAGCCTTTAGCCTTTTCCTTGTTAGCTTTACATATAGCTCAATCCTCTTCTTTCAGTGAACCAGAATTTGATCCAATAACTCCTAAGCGCTTTAATTAGGAAATTAAGAGGTGAAGGAGTACCGGAGTTAGGAAGAAGGAAAGAGTTAAGTTAAAGCCTCAAGCATATCTCAGATAGGTGTGTGAGAAAATTTGTGCATATTGGTGGGGAAGATAGTCAAAAAAAAAAAAAAAAGAAAGAAAAAAAATAAAAATAAAATAAAAATAAAAAATTATAAAAATAATCTGGTTTTTGAATCAATGGTTGATAACATATTCCTTATCCGATGTCCAGACGCTAGTTTAAAGTTATGGGGCGAAACAAAGAAAAGTGGAAAGAGAAAAGTAGTGGAAAATACGTTGGTTGAAGGTGCTCTGAATGTACTTTGTAGAGGGATAAAGCGCTCAGGAAAGATAGTCACTATGCTTGACCAAATAGTTCCTACCCGTCCTTGTACCCACATTACAACCCCTACAAAGTCCTACTTGATCCTGAGCTTTAACATCTTAACATTAGTGGAGTATTACACTAAGGGCAAGCCTATGGTTCATCTTTGTGTTGCATGTGAACTCTTTCTGAGAGTGAGTGACATTCATTCACGCACCCATTTAGTAATTACGTTGTGGAATTGAGGGGTGATTCTCTTGTTGTGAGGGCACATGGTTAGTGAAGTTTGGTGAACTAATAATAGTGTATCACGCATAAAATTGCAACTAGTAAGTTGTTTTGTGAGGGTAGGTTGTTTCAACTTGTTATTTAATTGAGTAATATCCTAGTATGTGGTGCATAAGTGATAAGTATGGTTGTGCGGTGCAAGAATGCTCATTTTGTGTCTATTGTTTAAAAGTCGCCCTGAGTTGAGTATGGTTAATTGTTCGAGGACAAACAAAGGTTCAAGTGTGGGGTGGTGATCTGAGGCATATTTATATGCCTTAGTAGCGACGCTAACCCATGATTACCCTAGTTTTGAGAACACGACTTGTGGATTATATAAGTTTTTGATGGAAAATGAGATAATGTGCTAACCAATATGATTAGACTCTTGTAGGTGGAATTTGCGACTTTTTGGAGCATGTGGGCATGGAAAGTGAAGCTTGGATGAGCGTCGAGTGTAGAATATTGAAGATAGGAGACAAGCCAAAGAGTTTATATTGAAGAATCCATCCAAATCCGTGATGAGAAGTCGACGAAAGCTAGAAAATTACAAAAAAAAGGGGGCCTAGCGCGCTAGGCCGCGTGCCAGGCCGCATTTGGCAAAACTGTCACCCGTCCAGGCAGTGCCCAGGCGCGCTAGGCAGCGTGCCACGCCGCCTGGGAGCACCCTGCTTGCTGAGGCAAAATCTGCCTAAGAGCTAGGCGCGCCCAATGGCGTGCCGGGCCACTTTTTAGCCGATTTTTGCCTCGACTTGAGTCTATAAATATGGATTTTGAGTTATTGTATAAAAAGGGATCCTCCTTAGAATATTTTGGACGTTTTTGGGCATCTTAACTAGGTTCCAATCCTCTTCTTTTCAGTTTTTCAGTCCTTTTATGGTATTTATTTACTTTTGGTTGTTGATAAACATTATGAGTGGCTAAAACCCCTCATTCTTGGGGCTAAGGCCAAGAACATGAATCTCTTGGGCTAATTGTATTGGTTTTTGTTGGAGTTTATTATAAAGTGGTTATTCATATATTCTAAAATTCATTATTTTGATGTTTGATCACCATTGGAATATATTTCTTGTCTTGAAGTGAGCTCGAGAGAGAAACGGAGAGATAGAACCTGAATATATGAAGTGTGGTCTGTCTCGGAGACGTAGTTCCAAGGGATTGACCTGTGGTTAGGACCGAGAGGTACCTAACCACCCACACTCGATAAATTACAAGAGGAAAGCTTGAATGCTCTAGACTTGGTTAATCTTATCACCACTCACAGATGTAGGTAAGTTTCTAAGTTCTAGGAGACAATTATAATTTGGAGACGAATATAGTTGTAAAATTAACCTTGGGATCGATAACCATGACAAACTACTCAAAAATGCTTAAACCAACAGCAATTATGCTTGAAAGATGATGGTCAAGGTGCCTTAGCCCTGGGAATTCACTTTTTATTGATTGCTAAAGCATATTTACTTAAATCAAAGTTACGGTAGCGAAGATAGGAGTTCTTAGTTCGCAATCATTTAATTTTTAGCACCCAATCACTTGTCATTTTCGTAACACTAGTTTTTAATTATAGTTTGACGTCCAGAGTGATTTCTATTGATGAAAGTCCCTTGGGTTCAATATCCGGCTCTTTAAAAGGAGCCACTTTATTACTTGCACGATCACGTACACTTGCGTGTATAGCTGGGTCACAACAACCCTCTAAGTCATTTTCCTCTTTTTTCATACCATGTCTGCGTTTAGAGCTTTCCTATAACCGCCTCAAGTCATTTGTGACTTGTTGGGACTGATAGTTCAATTTTCAGGCAGTTCATTTGGTTTTAATGCTAGTTTCCCTATTTTGGAGCTGTTGAAGTTGAAAAATAGGTCTTTGGCCTAAACATCAAGTAAACAGTCTCGAATGAGAATTCCAACAGTTCCATTAGCTCCAAAATGTGGATTTTAGGCTAGGGAGACCTTTCGTTAGGTCCCGAGGCTTCCAGGCTTGTTTTGGGCTATTAGTTGGAAATTGGTTAAAATGAAAGGTTAGGTGTGGGATCCACTTTTCGTCCAAACAACATCCGTTGGGAATTTTATCAATTTTGCTGAGTCCAAAATGTTGTTTCTATTAGGGTAGCATAGCTCACTTGTGTGTGTAGGGTTTTGAATAAATCATGAGCACTCGATCGAGATCCTTTTGGACTTAACATTATGCGGGTTTTGCGCTAGCTGGTGCAGGTCTCAGTTAATCTTCGCATTCACGGCCTGGTCATTAAGTTTACGACGGTCAATGAATTTCGGCCACACCTGTTATATTTGTAATAAAGGGTCAACATGACCCAAACCTGGAACTTTTTTGCAATCATGGCTGGGGCTATCGCAAATGCAATGGTCTTCCTAGTGGGATCTCATGATGGCAGCTAGGGGTCCCACAATTGCAATGAAGAACCCCTGGCAGTATATAAAGCTTTTCCCTTAGTTTTTAATTCATTTTCTAAGTCCAAGACACCATTGATTACAACTTATCCCTTGAGCTTGGGGAAAATAGTATAGGATCATAAATTGAGGCTAGAGCTGATTGTTGCTTGCTCTGAAATCATAATTCCCTCTTAAATTCGTAATTCCCGGTCATAATTCCATTAATTCTTTGAGTTTAATTCTCATTTATTCTTTGATTTTGGGGGCTTTTTTGGGACTCGAATTTTTCCCCAATCGTGCTTAATTTTTTAGCACAAGATCCTTGTTCTCCGAGGGACCTTGTACGAGTTTAATTTCTAAATTCTGTAAGCAAACCCCATGGGTGAATTTTGACCCAATTTTAGGTCTAGAGCATAAACTTGCAATATGGTTATTGCTATTCTTGTTTTGATGCCTAGATTGCTATTTTGATAGCATGGCAGCGGTCGGAGACTTCTCGGAAGGTAAAAGCTCTAGTTTAGTAGATTGCGAGCACCTTCGTCAGCGTACAGGTAGGCTACAACTTACCTACTTTTAGACTTCGCTCATTTAATGTATTGGTGTGATAATTGCTAATTTTTTGTGGGGTGTTATGGCTCAAATAATCTATTTAGGGTATAATTCTACCTTGGAACTCTTAGGCTTGGTAGTCGTTTCTCCTTTAGGACTTGACTAAGCGTACCTAGGATCCTTGGGTTTGGACTTAGATGCCTTAGTCTAGGTTCGGGTAGTTTCTTTCCTTAGGTTGGGTTTTGGGGGCTTGTAGCTAGCGTTACCACTCCTTTTAAGATGAATCACCTTTTGAAAGTGTTCCTTTCTATTGTAGATGACTATAAAATACCTAGGTTGTGTATTGGTAGCCTAATTATCGATATGAGTTAGTTTGCTCACTCTGTAGTATTTCTTTGATTTGGTATCCTTGGTATTTTAGTATTTTGGCCTTAAGGCACTGTTTCAACATGATAAATGGGATTTTGAAATACTTTAGAGGAATTTGGTTTTCTAAAAAGGAAAATGGACTATTTAGTCCAGGTTCTAGTTCGGTCACCTAAATTTATTGCTCATTACATATTTATCCACGGCTCGAGTCCAGACATGCATTGTTATTTGGTTTCTAGTTGGGAGTTTGGTTCGAGTCCGGGCATGGTTTATGGGTATGGTAGGAGGAGGAGTATATGGTACGTCTATTGCACATCATGGCTTACTTTCACATTACTTAATATTGTACGTGGCTTATGTTAGTACTTGTTGTTTGTATCCACCAGGCTTATGAGGGTTCGATTGGGTTTATTTATATCTATGTGTACTTTTTGGTCTTATAGGGGTCCAGTTAAGTTATAGTTAGACACTTACTTTACGCTTTTGAGTTACTCACTTATATTTCGTGTAATTGTCTTGCTTTAGCCTGACATTCTCTTTCTGAGCCCATCTTTTCTTACCTTTAGCATATTTTTGCACTTTATTATGCTCTTACCTTATTTGAGCTATATTGGCCTATGATGTCTACT
Source organism: Capsicum rhomboideum (assembly GCA_031232105.1). NCBI lineage: Eukaryota > Viridiplantae > Streptophyta > Magnoliopsida > Solanales > Solanaceae > Capsicum > Capsicum rhomboideum. The sequence goes on from CP124715.1 coordinate 104,001,179, forward strand.
GAGTACTACATGTTTTGGTACTCATACAACACTTCTGCATCTTTTTCCGTGATGCAAATCCTAGTATGAGTCATTATCATTGACGCCATCCTCGAGCGGAGCTATTGATCAAAGATTAGGATGTGCTTTGGGTGATCGGAGTGGATCTATCTCCTTCTATTTTTGGATTAGTCCTATATTGTACTATCGGAGACTATTTTGTATATATATTGGACTTGTCTATTACTCTTTATGTTTAGTGGCTCTTGTACTTACTATACTAGATCTTGGGGGATTTGTTTTGTATATTTTGTCCTCTCTCTTTCTATAGTATGCTTGTTCTATCTATTATTCATTATTTCTCGCTTTATTTCATGATATTATCCTATTTTTGTCTCTTTCGCTCATTAGCCCATTACTTGTCATTTGGAGCTATGAATTTGTCTTACCTACTCGTGGTTTATAGTAGGTCCCATCATGACCTGAGGATTGTGGCAGTTTAGTATCAGAGCCTAGGTTATTGGTACAAGAACAAGTGTCTAGAAGAGTCTCTCGAATTGGAACGATGATGCCTATATCTTATCTTAAACAGGCTACATTACATTCTCAGGAACATCTCACCTTTTGATTATTTATCGTGTGTTATATCTATATTGGTTTCTGAGTTCTAAATTGTTTCACTCTTTCACATATGGCTAAGAGGATGACCACGATGGCCGAGGCCTAGGCCCCTAAGCCTGCAGCTAGGGCTCTAGTTAGAAGCAGAGGTAAAGGTCGACCCAAAGGTTGAGGTCAGGCTTGAGCTGCAACACCATCTCGAGGCCAAGCCAAAGAGCTTTTTCCAGAGCCGATTAGTAATCTGGAGCCAGACATTGCACAGGGGTTGTGCCGGAGAATCTGCCACTATATCGACCAGTGGACTAGGGACCAACCTAGGCTCCATCCTAATTTATAAACATATATGTCCTTCGAGATGCCCTAGTCTAGTTATTGGGTACGATTGGAGGTCAACCAATGGATGAGGTCCAAACATCCACTCAGGGAGAAACACAAGGTGGACCAGGTATATGGGCGCAACCTGCAGTTGGGCACCCCAAGCAGAAGTTTCCACCAGCACCGTTAGTTACACAGTTAGCGATAACCCAACTAGCCATGACTTTAGAGGAGTAGAAGATGCTGGGTCAATTTCTTAGATTCGCTCCACTAAGGTTTACAGGAGCCTCATAGAGGATACACATGAGTTCCTTACCAGCTGCGAGGAGAGGTTGAGTAATCTTTGCTTAGTAGATTCTCATGGTGTGGATTACACCATGTTTTAGCTTGACAGTGCAGTGAGATACTGATGGAGGGTGTACAGTGAGTGCAACCCAGCCAGGTCCCCTCCTGTGACTTGGGTACAGTTCTTTGAGGCTTTCTTGGAGAAGTATATGCCTTGCAGCATGCGTGACCATCTGAGGGATGAGTTCTCAAAGTTAGAGCAGGGTTCCATGACAGCATATGAGTATGAGGCGAGGTTTCACAATTTAGCAGGGCATGCAAATATGATTCTACCTACCGAGCATGATAGAGTGCGATGCTTCATCATAGGGTTGAGAATGCAGCTTTGTATGGCTACCCAGAGCATAGTATCTTTTAGTAGATCATTTGTAGATATTGTTGATCATGCTCATACTATGGAGGATTTGCATTGTGGGGCTGGTAGGGAAGTAATAAGATACCCCGTTATCAGGGTAGTTATAGTGGAAGTTATAGTGGGTCACAGTTTTAAGGTAGGGGTTTCCTGAGTAGGCATCAGTTGTAGTGTCAACAATAACTGTAGCAGTATCAATAGTATAGTTTGTCTAGTACGACTGTTCATGTATCACTTTAGATTTCATATGGAGGTCAGACCGTTTATAGTAATTTCAGTGGTTATAGCTTCGGTCAGCCATTGTAGGGTTCTCAGTCTGGGGCTTTAGGCCATAGTGGCTATTATGGATTAGCAGGACCCTCTAGTTAGGGAAGGGAACCTGGGGCATGCTTTGACTATGGGATAGTTGGTCACTTTTCTAGAGAGTGTCTCCAGCATTAGATGATTGAGACCTCAGTGCAGACAGCTCAACCCCTTAGAGTAGTGGTGCCATTGGCCAAAGGTTGTTCCCAAAGTGGTAGGGGTAGTTCTCAGGTTTCTCGTAAAGGTGTTTAGACAGGTAGGACAGTTGTTCGGTTAGGTTCTCAGTCTGATGGTGATCACAAGTACGGTTTTAGTTTGTCATTAGCCAGCTTATATCTTATTTAATCTGGGTTCTATATATTTATATGTGTCTAAATATTATGCTGCTTATTTGGGGTTGTCTAGTAATCCTTTGTCTATATCGATGCATGTATATACTTTTATAGGAGATTCTTTAGTAGTGGATCAAGTTTATAGATCGTGGTTGGTGACTGTTTAGGAGTATGATAGTAGGGGTGACCTTATTGTGCTTGATATGGTAGATTTCGATACTATTTTAGGTATGGACTGTTTATACCCCTAACATGCGGTCTTGGATTGCTTCACCAAGACCGTTACCTTAGCCATGCCTGGCATATCCCCAATTATAAGGCAGGGCTTTATTAGTCATGCGCTGACAGGTATTATTCCTTATATTAGGGCTAGGAGGTTAGTGTCGAGGGTGTGTTTGGCCTATCTTTCTTATGTCTTTGATAATAATGCCAATGTCCCTTCACTTAATTTGGCTCATGTGGATCGTGAGTTGGCTAATGTCTTTCCTACTGACTTATCTAGACTCCCGTCTGAGCGTGATATTAAATTTGCTATTGATGTTGAGCCAGGCACCAGGCCTATTTCTATTTCACCTTACCGTGTGGTCCTTGCTGAGTTGAGAAAGCATAGAGTTTATCTTTAATATCTTCTAGGTAAGGATTCCATCAGACTGAGTGTTTCATCGTGGGATGCCTCTATCATGTTTGTGAAATAAAAAGATGGCACTATGCGTATGTGTATTGATTATCGATAGTTGAATAAGGTGACTATAAAGAATAAGTATCTGATACCACGTATTCATGATCTATTTGACAAACTTTAGGGTGCAGCCAGGTTTTCTAAGATTGACTTTAGATCCGGCTACCATCAATTGAGGATTCAGACGGTGTACATCTCTAAGATAGCTTTCAGGACTTGCTATTGCCATTATAAGTTCCTGATGATGTCTTTTGGGTTGACCAATACCCCTGCAACATTTATGGACTTAATGAATTACATGTTCAAGCCCTATTTTGACTCATTCTTGATTGTGTTTATTGACGACATCCTTATTTACCCGAGAAGTAGGAAGGAGCAGGAGCAAAATTTAAGGATTGTTCTCCACACTTTGAGAGATCAATGACCTTATGCCACACTTCCAAAGTGTGAGTTCTGGCTTGAGTCTGTAGCATTCTTAGTGTATGTGGTGTCCAAAGATGGGATTATGGTAGACCCAACGAAGATTGAGGTAGTTTGTGACTGGGCTAGGCCTACTTCTCCTACCGAGGTTCAGAGTTTTATTGGGTTGGGAGGTTACTACAGACTATTTGTCGATGGGTTCTCTTCTATAGTAGCGCCACTGAATAATTGACTTAGAAGTATGTTTTGTTCCAGTGGTCCAATGACTGTGATGCAAGCTTTCTGAAGCTCAAGGACTTACTCACTTTAGCTTTGATTTTGACTCTTCCAGTTGAGTGCTAAGTCTTTTAAGTCTATTATGATGCTTCAGGCGTTTGTTTGGGTTGTGTTCTGATGCAGTAGGCCCAAGTGATTGCATATGCTTCTAGACAGATAAAAGTACGAGTACAACTACCCCACCTATGACTTGGAGTTGGCAGCGGTAGTTTTTGTGCTTAAGATTTGGAGGCATTACCTTTATGGTGTTTGTTGCGAGATATTCACTGATCATCATAGCCTATAGTATATTCTTATTCGAAGGGAACTTAATTCAAGGCAACATAGGTTGCTAGAGTTGCTGAAGGAATATGACATTTTTACTATGTCCCATCTGGGTAAGGCAAACATGGTAGCGGATGCCTTGAGCCGAAAGGCGGTGAGTATGGGTAGTTTAGACTTCCTTTCAGTTTTGGAGTGACTGTTGGCCTTGGATATCTAGTCCTTAGCCAACAGGTTTGTCTGACTTAATATTTTTGACTCTAGAAGGATTCTTGCTAGTGTTGAGGCCAATTCTACACTGATTGAGCAGATTCAAACGTGGCAGTTTGAGGATAGTCATTTGTGTGTCATTCAAGATCAGGTATTGAGGGGGAGAGGCTAGGAAGATTGCCCTAAATATATACGGTTTCTTGATATTTGAGGGTCATATTTGTGTTTCAAGGATTTGAGAAGTGATTCAGTTGATATTGCAGGAGGCTCATTATTCTCGATATTTTATTCATCCTGACGTAGCTAAGATGTATAGAGATTTGAAGTAGTATTACTAGCGGACCCAGTATCCTCACCTATTTAAGCCTTCAGGTACTTCTTAACTTTCATGGATGAAAGTCGTGTTAGTAGTGGATGTTGTAATGACCCTCTAGGTCATTTTCCTCCTTTTTGTGACATTTCTGTATTTAGAACTTTTCTATAGCTTCCCCAAGTCATTTGTGACATACTTTATACCAGTTTATCTGTCTGGAGCTATTGAAGTTGAGAAATAAGTCTTTGGCCTAAACCTTAAGTAAACGACCTTGGATGAGAATTTTGTCATCTCCAGAATGTGAATTTTAGTCTAGAGGGACTTTTAGTTTGGGTCCCGAGGCTTCTGAGCTCATTTTGAGCTACTAGGTGGAAATTGGTTAAAATGGAAGGTTGGGTGTTGGACCCATTTTTCATCAAAATGATCTCCAATAGGAGTTTTATCTATTCCGTTGAGTCCAAAATGTAGTTTTTGGCAGGGTAGGATAGTTTGTTTGTGTGCACGGGATTCTATACGAATCATGAGCACTCGATCAGAGTCTTTTTGGACTTAGGACTTTGCTAGTTTTGCACCAGATAGTGTACCTCCTAGTTGCATTTCGCATTCACGACCTGGTCATCACGTTCACTAAGGTCAATGAAATGATCGTGGCCAAACTTGTCCCATTTGCAATAAAGGGTCAACAGGACCCAGACCTGGACCTTCTTCACTATCGTGAACTTGGTGATCATCCTAGTAGGATCCCGCTATTGCGGCTAGGGGTCTCACAATCGCGATAATGAACCCCTGGAATTGTATAATGCCTTCCCTTTCATTTTTAATTCATTTTCCAAGTCCAAGACACCATTATTACACCTTGAGCTTGGGGAAAACAATGTAGGACCGTAAATTGAGGATAGAGCTCATTGTTGCTTGCTCCAAGATCATAATTCCCTCTTAAATTCGTAAGTTCCCGGTCCTAATTTTATTAATTCATTGAGATTAATTCTTACTACTTCTTTGATTTTTAGGGATGTTTCTGGACTCAAAATTATGCCGCAATCATGCTTAGCACACGATCCTTGTTCCCCAAGGGACCTTGTGATAGTTTAATTTTTGAATTTCATAAGCGGGCCCCATGGGTGAATTTTTACTGATTTTTTGCCCGGAGCTTGAACTCACAAAATGAGTATCTTTATTCTCATTTTAACACCTAGATTAATATTTGTATAGCGTGGCAGTAGTCAAAGGCTTCTTGGAAGGAAAAAACTTTGATTTAGCAGATTGTGAGCGTGTTCATCGGCGTCCAGGTAGGCTACGACTTACCTATTTTTGAATTTGCTTATTTAATATATTGATGTGATAATTTCTAATTTTTGGTGGGGTATTGTGGCTCGAATAATCTATTTTGGTGTTTATGATTCTTATAGTCGGTTAGGGGGCCGTAAGGTAGAATTCTGCCTTAGGACTCTTTGGCTTGGTAGTCATTTCTCCTTTAGGACTTGACTAAGCGTATCAAGGATCCTTGAGTTTGGACTTAGATACCTTAGTCTAGGTTTGGGTAGTTGTTTGCCTTAGGTTGGGTTCTCGTGGTTTGTAGCTAGTGTTACCTCTCCTTTTAAGATGAATCACCTTAGGATAGTGTCCCTTCCTGCTGTAGATGACTATAAAATACCTAGGTTGCTTATTGGTGACCTGATTATCGATATTGAGTTGGTTTGCTCACTTTGTTGTATTTGTGTAATTTGGTATCCTTGATATTTTAGTATTTTGGCCTAAAGGCACTATTTCAACTTTATAGATGGGATTCTGAAATACTTTAGAGGAATTTTGGCTTTTTAATAAGGAAAATCGACTATTTAGTCCCGGTTCAAGTCCGGGCACCTGATTTTACCTCTCACTATATATTTAGCACCGATTTGAGTCCAGGTATGCATTGTTATTTGATTTCTGGTTGGGAGTCCGATTCGAGTCCAGGAATGGTTTATGGATATGGCTGGAGGAGAAGTACGCGATACGTTTATTACACATCATGGCTTACTTTCGTATTCTTTACTATTGTACCTGGTTTATGTTAGTATGACTTGTTGTTTGCAAACACCGAGTTTATGAAGACTCGGTTCAGTTTATTTATTATTGTGTCTACTTTCTGGGCTTATGGAAGTCTGGTGATGTGCTGGCATTTGATGACACATTTGACGCTTTTAACCATGAATAAATGCAAGTTCTTAAGCAATTTTTTGGTAGTTTTGATTGTTTATTGGTCTAAATTGCAGGGAAATGTGCTAAGGCAAAAAAGGAGACAACTTGTGCTACAAAGACCAAGCAGATGGGAAGTCTAAATTGTAGGAAAATATGCTAAGGCAAGAAAGGAGATATCTTGTGCTGCAAAGACCAAGTAGATAGGAATTCAGATGGGCCGTCGAACCTCCGATGGTCCATCGCCTTGAGCAAATGATCTTAAATAGGATGTCCCAGTTCCATAATTCAAGCGACAGAGAAATTGACAGGTTATTGGACCTCAGACAGACTGTCTCCTTGAGAGTCATCCTTAAGCAGAATGAGCCAAGTCAAGATTCTATATGACGGAGAAATGGACAGACAATCGGTGACTCGACAGACCATCGCCCATCCCATGGATCTTAAGTAAAATATGAACATATTTGCTGGATGTCCACGATGGAAGAACTGATGGACTATCGCCTAGCCAACAGCCCGTAGACTTGACCGTGCAACAAGAGGCTGGATTTCTCTTAATTTAATTTGATCTTTACTTCCCTATACTATATATAGCCATTGTTAGGGCTTACTTTAGTATCTTTTGTTTAAGAGAGAAGACTGATATTGTTCTTATGATATTTATTTAGGTTTCAAAGTAATTAAATTTGGAATTTGAAGATAATTGAGTTCTTGGAATCATCTTTGTACGATTATTCTTCATCTATGAATTATATTTCATATTTATCTTCAAAATCTATGACCAGCTAAAAATCCCACAACTAGGGTGGTGGGATCCATGGTGAATTTACATCTCTAGGGTCAATAACGATGTAGATTCATATAGTGCCATCATTTGTATTGTCAAATCTTTCATCTTAACTGATTTCTAATCAACAACAACAACAACAACAACATACCCAGTGAATTTCCACCAGGTAGGGTCTGGGGAGGGTTAAGTGTACGCAATCCATACCATTACCTCAGAAGAAGTAGAGAGGCTGTCTCCGATAGACCCCCGGCTTAGAACAGATAGCAAGAACAAACAAAAATCATACAAATGAACAAAAATAAGAAATACCACAACGCTAACTAACAAAAGACGCAAGACACCCACAAAGTCTCACTAAAGACTTAATTCGAGATCACCAACATCCACAAAACAAACACGAACAAAAATCTGCACAGAAACACCAGGCGCAGATACAAACAAACAGTCCTTCCTACTAATAGGGACGCCTTCCTACCCACTAACCCTCTACCCTAATCTGCACCCTCCACCTCTTTCTATCAAGGGTCATGTCCTCTGTAAGCTGTAACCACTCCATGTCATGCCTAATTACCTCCCTCCAATATTTCTTCGGCCTACCTCTACCCCTCCTATAACCATCCACAACCAGCCTTTCACACCTTCGTACTGGAGCATCCATGCACCTCCTCCTCACATGTCTGAACCATTACAACCTCACTTCCCACATCTTATCTTCCACCGGAGCTACTCCCAACTTCTCTCGAATAACCTCATTTCTAACCCTATCACTCCTGGTAAGTCCACACATCCATCGCAACATCCTCATCTCCGCTACCTTCAACTTTTGGATGTGGGAATTTTTAACTGGCCAACACTCTGCTCCATATAACATAGCCGGACGAACGGCCACTCTATAGAACTTACCTTTAAGCTTCGGAGGCACCTTCTTATCAGATAAAACTCCTGAAGTGAGCCTCTATTTCACCCACCCTGTACCAATATAGTGCGTGACATCCTTGTTAATCTCTCCATTTCCCTGGATCATAGACCCCATATACTTGAAACTCCCCCTCTTTTGAATGACCTGAGAATCCAGCTTCACTACCACATCAGCCTCATGCGTTGAATCACTAAACTTTCACTCCAAGTACTCCGTCTTAGTCCTGCTCAACCTACACCCTCTAGACTCGAGGGTCTGTCTCCAAACCTCCAACTTGTCATTAACTCCTCCTCAAGTCTCGTCAATCAGTACCACATCATCAGCAAATAGCATACGCCAAGGAACCTCCCCTTAAATACGCCACGTCAAAACATCCATCACCAAGGCAAATAAAAATGGACTAAGATTTGATCCCTGGTGCAATCCTGTCAAAATAGGAAAGTTCTCTGAATCCCCTCCTCACACGCGTCTTTGCACCATCGTACATGTCCTGAATTGACCTAGTGTACGCCACGGGTACACCTTTAGCCTCCAAACACCTCCACAAAATCTCCCTTGGGACTTTGTCGTACGCCTTCTCAAGGTCGATGAACACCATGTGCAAGTCCTTCTTCCTCTCCCTAAACTGCTCCACTAATCTCCTCACTAGGTGAATGGCCTCAGTAGTTGAGCGACCTGGCATAAAACTGAACTGATTCTCGAAAATAGTCACGATCCTCCTCAGCCTCAACTCTACCACCCTTTCCCAAACCTTCATAGTATGGCTCAACAACTTGATACCCCTATAGTTGTTGCAATTTTGAATGTCTCCCTTGTTCTTATATAATGGGATCATCGTACTCCATATCCAAGATTCGGGCATCTTCGCCGCCCCAAAAATGATGTTAAACAACCTTGTCAGCCACTCCATACCTGGCCCTCCGGTGTACTTCCAAAAATCCACCAGAATCTCGTCGGGCCCAGTCGCCCTACCCCTACGCATCCTATGAATAGAACCCTTGACCTCTTCAACCTTGATATGCCTACAATAACCATAATCGCGACACCTCTCTGAGTGCTCCAAGTCCCCCAACACGGAGTTTTTGTCCCCCTCGTCGTTTAAAATTCTATGGAAATAAGACTGCCACCTCTTCCTAATGAGTGCATCCTCCACCAACACTTCGCCATCCTCCCCCTTGATGCATTTCACTTGGTCAAGGTCACGGGCCCTCCGCTCCCTAGCCGTGGCCAACCTATACAACTTCTTTTCCCCGTCTTTCTCCTCTAAAACGGCATACAAGCTCTCAAAAGCTGCCTTAGGGTTGCAAATATTATATTATGCCTTCGGGTTAAGTTGCTTGAGAAAGAGGTTAAAACTAGGAAAATATTTTATAATATGCATTTGATATTTCCAACCCCCGTCTAATGGTTAATGTTGTAATAAAATTAATCAACTTAGGGTAACTATTGAGTTTTGTATTTTCATTACTCGTAGTTCAAGATAATTTGGGTTAATATCATCTAATTAGGTTTAGAAACATTTAGATGTACTGAAAGAGTCAATAGCCTCGCATGCTTAGCACTAGAGGAATTTAATATTGTTAGCAACCTGATTGTGTTATGAAGCCATAGTGATCACAAACCTAGTCTCTCTCTTACTTGATTATAGTTACTAAAATTTCTACATTGTTACTTAAACATATTTGGAGATTGAAGAACAAACACTTATAACAAACCCCCATTTTTATAGGAGTAATTGACTAGAAGTCAAAGTAACCGTATAAGGCTTATTTTTCACCTTATTCCCTGTGGAGTTTGACCCCAACCTAGTTTCATTCTATATTTGATAGTGACCACTTTATACTTCTAAATTGAGGTGTAATTTGGGTATATCAAATTTTGGCGTCGTCGATGAGGAATTCGGTTGTCAATCAAGTCAAGTGTGTTTATTTGACTCTTAGTCTTATTTCCCAGTTTTAATTTATTTTGTTGTTTCTATTGCTACAGGGTGCAGGTAAGAGAATGCCAAATACCCAAAGTCAGGGTGAACCACTATTACCTTAAAACCTTGAATTTTGAGAACACTCTTCAGAGAGTAATGAATGCACAAGAGCGTGAAGTAGCAAGGTTACAACAGCTTGGTGAAGCTCAAGCTAGGGCCAATAACCAAAATGTACCTGACAACGATGGAATTATTGGTGATGATATAGAGGATCAAATTTATGACAATGTGGCCCCTGCCTATCCAAGTCAACAACAAAGAGACAGAGGATAACAATGATAAGTCATGACCCTTAATATGGACAATGAAAACGATGTGGATTTAGATGGGATTGGTGCCACTGGGGCCATCATCCCTCCACCACTAGCTCCGAGAGTAAAGTTCAATATTTCTTGCACTATGATCCAGCTATTGAATCTAAAGGGCTTGTCCAGAGTTGTGGCTGGTGATGACCCAAACTTGCACTTGATGAACTTTATGGGAATTTACAAGTCTTAGAGCTACTCGGAGTGAGTCAAAATGCCATCCGCTTGTGGTTGTGCCCATTATCTTTGTCTGAGGATGTTGCCATATGGTTGAAAAAGCTACAACCTAATTCCATCACTAACTGGGGGCAGTTGAAAGGAGATTTCCTAGAAAGGCTCTTTCTACCCTCTAGGATGTTGCAACTAAGGGATGAAATTAGCAATTTCAGGAAGCTTCCTTGGTGAGGCACTACATAAAGCATGGTCGTAGTTTAAGAAGAAGCTGAATCAATGTCCCAACCATAAGCTGACAGATGAACATTTGATGGAGACATTTTATAGGTCTTTGAATTCAGTAACTAAATCGATTGTTGACAATGCCACGGGGAGCCTTCATGTCCCTCACTTATGTAGATGCATCTATCATCTTAGACAGGCTCACAAATATAAACATATCTAGGTACACTAGAGACTCTAAGGTACCAGGTGGTATATATTATATCGGCATGTCTGCTGAACAATACCGCAGAGAGGAGGAACGTGAATAAGACATGGCCCATATTAATACACAGCCGGACTTGCTCACAAAATATTTGTTGGCAAGTAGTACTGAAAAAGTGAACGATGTAAGTTCACATGGTAAAGTAGCTAAATCAGATTCTGAGGAGGAGGCAAACTATCTAAATAATTAGATGGAGGGTTTCTGGGCTAACGCCCAAGGAAACCAAGGTCAGAACTATCAGAAAGACAGTTATTATGACAAGACTCATTTAAAGGATAGGGATCAAGTCAACTAGAAGAGAAAGAATGATAGAAGTGGTCTTTATATACCTTTCGTAAATTGTGATATAGTTAGTAATGATACAGGGAATTCAAGGATGGAATATATGCTGGCTAAAGTATTGCAAACGGTCGAATCCATCAGCTCTGGTGTTAAAGAAATAAAGGGAGAAATCTCTATCATTAACCAACTAGTGGATTTACACTCCACTTCCATCAAGTAGTTGTAATTTCAAATGTGTCAAATGTTTGCAACTTTGAATTAACGGAAGAATGGGACATTGCCGAGCGACACAATCCAAAATCTAAGAAATGATGGCCAATGCATGGTCGTCACGAGTAGAAGTGGGAAAATATTGCTAGATTTGGTAACCATTATTGATAAGTAGGAGGAGGATGTTTTTGAGTTTAGAATTCTGTGTGATATTACTAAAACAAGAGTTTCGGCTAGTGCTGAAAGGTCAGTAATTGTTGATAATGTTGTATAAATGCTGAGAAATATATAAATATTAAAGCTGGAAATTCTAAGAATTGAAGGAGAAGTTTGCAAAGCCTTTGACTCCAATTCCTAGACCCCCACCTCCATTTTCTTAAAGAATAAATAAGAAAGTGGAAAATGACAAGTTCCACAAATTCATCTCCATGTTGAAGCAGCTGTCAGAAAATATTCCTTTGGCAGAGGCATTGGAACAAATGTTGGGTTTTGCCAAGTTTATGAAAGACTTGGTCACTAAGAAGAGGACAGTTAGTTTCAAACCAGTGGATAACATACACCATTGTAGTGTGAATTTTTTGTACACTTTGGTTCAGAAGAAGGAAGATCCCAATGCTTTTACCATTCCTTTCACCATCAAAGCCTTTAATTTTGCTATGGCATCATGCTACCTTAGTGAAAGCATCAACTTGATGTCGCTTGCTATCTATAAATAGTTGGCCTGGGAGCCCCCAAACCGACAACAATGCAATTATTAATGGCTGACCATTCGGTCAAGAGGCCCGTGGGGATCTTATGTGATGTGCTAGTGAAGGTAGAGAGTTTCATATTTCCTGCTGATTTTGTGATCTTGGATTGTGAAGTGGATTTCGAAGTCCCCATAATCTTGGTAAGACCCTTCTTAGCAACTGGTAATGTATTGGTTGAAATGGAAAGCAACAAATTAAAGTTAGATTGAACAATGAAGAGGTTAAATTCAATGTGTGTTAGTCCATGAAACAACAAAAAGAAATGAATGTTGTGTCTGTGATTGATGATTTGGATGAGGAGGTGATTGAGGTACCCTTTGAAGAAAGTTTTGCAGTTGAAACTTTAGCTGCAGTGATGATTAACTTTGATGGTGATGACAATGAAGACTATGATGAGATAGTAAAAGCAGTAATTGGGATGTGTTCCTATTCCAATGCTCCAAAGAAGCTAGACTTGGATCTGAAAAAATAGGCCTACTCCTCCAGCTAAGCCTTCGATTAAAGAGCCACTAGTGTTGGAACTAAAAGTGTTGCCTGGTCATTTACACTATGATTTCTTGGGAGAGAACAGTACACTTCCTATTATTATGGCAGTTGATTTGGTTGAGACATTTGTGTTAGTGGTGAGATGCTTCAAAAGGGAAATCAGGTGGACCATTGCTGACATTATCAGAATCCCTCCTGGGATTTAAACTCACAAGATTCATTTGAAGGAAGATTTCATCCCAAGTATAGAGCATCAGCGTAAACTTAATCCACCTATACAAGAGGTGGTAAAGAAAAAGATCATTAAGTGGTTAGATGCAGGGATGGTGTATCCTATCTCGGACAACAAATGGGTATGTCTGGTATAATGTTTCCCAAAGAAGGGAGGTATGATGGTGGATCTTAATGAGTGCAATGAGTTGATCCCACTTAGGCCAGTCACAGGCTGGTATGCATGCATAGACTACCAAAAATTGAACTTTTGGACACTCAAAGATCATTTTCCAATGTCTTTCATAGACCAGATGCTCGATTGATTAGCAGGCCGAGGTTGGTATTGCTTCTTGGATGGCTACTATGGGTACAACCAGATTTCTATTGCACTAAAGGATCAAGAGAAAATATCATTCACATGCCCCTATGGAACATTTGGATTTAAGCATATGCCATTTGGCTTACGCAATGCACCTGCCACCTTTCAAAGATGTATGATGTCTATTTTCTCGGATACGGTGGAGGACACTATGAAAGTGTTTATAGATGTTTTTTTTTGTAATTGGTGATGCATTACAACTATGTGAATAAGCAAATTTGGTGATGAATTATGATAAATAACACTTCATAGTGAAGGAGGGCATTGTTATGGGACACAAGATTTCTGAAAAAAGTATTGAAGTTGACAGAGCAAAAATTAAAGTGATAGAGAAGTTACATCCACCAATCTCTGTAAAAAGGGGTTCAAAGTTTTCTTGGTCATGTAGGTTTTTATCGGAGTTTCATTAAGGACTTCCCCAAAAATTGCTAATCCTCTTTGAAAGTTGGTAGAGAAGGAGGTTACATTTCTTTTTGATGATGCTTGTTTGAAGGTATTTCATTTCCTTAAAAAAAACTTACTTCTTCTCCTATTATTATTGCTCCAAATTGGTCCAAACCATTGGAAGTAATATTTGATGTGAGTGGGATGGCACTTGGTGTTGTTTTGGGTCAGAAGAGGGAGAAAATCTTTCACCTAATTTATTATGCGAGCAAAATATTGAATGGAGCACAAAAGAACTATACGGTAATTGAGCAAGAATTATTTGTAGTGGTATATGACTTTGAGAAATTCCATACATACTTTCGTAGTACAAGGGTGGTATTGCACATAGATCATTCTACCTTGAGCTAACTCATGGAAAAGAAAGATGCAAAACCACCGTTGATTCGATGGGTACTCTTTTTTCAGGAATTTGACTTTGAAGTCAAAGATCGTAAAGGCTGCGAGAATCAAGTTGCTGACCATCTGTCTAGACTTGAAGATTAGAGAAAAGTTGAATACCATCTTTCTAGAATCGTAGGGATTGATGACTCCTTTCCAAATAAGCAGGTATTAGCGGTTTCTCATGATCTTGTACCTTGTTTTACTAATTTTGCTAACTATACTATTAGCGAGATGATGCCAGAAGATCTAAATTTTCATTAAAGGAAGAAGTTTCTACATGATATGAGAAATTACTTTTGGGATGAGCTCATATTTGTTCAAGCTCTGTGCTGACAACTTGATAAGAAGATGCATCCTTGAAGTTGAAATAATGAGTATACTGGAAGCATGTCATGCATTCCAGGTGGGGGGACATTATGGTGGTGTGCGAACTGCACAGAAAATACTGTAATGTGGGTATTACTGGCCCACAATCCATCAAGATGCATAAGATTTTGTAAATGCATATGACTAATGCCAAAGATAGGGAGCTATTTCACAAAGGCATGAGCTATCCATGACCCCTTTCCTAGAAGTCAAATTATTTAATGTATGGAGCATCGACTTTATGGGTCACTTTGTAAGTTCTTTCAATAAAAATACATTTTAGTGGTGGTGGATTACGTTTCTAAATGGGTGGAAGCCATGGCATTACCAAACAATGAGAGCAAGAATGTGACTGCTTTCCGCAAAGGAACATCTTCTCAAGGTTTAGCACCCCAAGAGCGATCATCCGTGATGGGGGTTCGTACTTTTGCAACAAAATATTTCATGCTATGCTAGCAAAGTATGGATTTAAGCAACACAAGGTGGCTACCTCCAGCATCCGCAAACCAGTGACCAAGTGAAAGTGTCAAATTGGGAAATAAATATGATTCTTGCCAAAACAGTGAATGCCAACCAAATTGATTGGGTTCGAAACTGGACGATGCCCTATGGGCATATAGGACTGTATACAAAACTCCCATCAAGATGTCTCCATATCAATTAGTTTTTGGAAAGGCATGTTAGTTACTAGTGGAGTTTGAACATAAAGCCTTTTGGGTGCTAAAAAATCTCAACATTAGTTGTAGTTATGCCTCTAACTTGAGGCTTGAACAAATGAATAGGCTGGATTACTTTTATTTGAGAGCATATGAAAGACCGACCTTGTATAAAGAAAGATGAAGATGTATCATGATTGTCACGCCTCAAATTCCAATGGGGCGGACTGGCACTCGAAGCCGTTAAGGCCCGAGAGAACCAATCTTCATTCATGTACACTCATATACATGTCACTAAATGAACAACACTATCACATATAGATACAACATTCTAATGGCGAAAGTCATGGAAAAACATTCAATATATATGAAACTTGGCCGTTAGGGCCACCACGTCAAAAGCATACATTCCTTACATTTCCTTCATTTGTCCCACAACGTATACAAAGCCACTAATAGATACAGACCCAAGCCTACAGTCAGGACTCATCCCTGCTTTATACAACATTTATACAATACCAAAACAAATGTATGCATGTGACTCAAAAAGCCCCGAACCGAACTGGAGCTCACCAACAGTCTGCAGGTGACCTGTACTCTACTGTGGAGGTCTATTAGCACCTGTGCCTGCATCAAGTAAGGTAAGTCCCCCAAGGGACATCAGTACAAAGAATGTACTGAGTATGTAAGGCTATAAGAAACTGCATGATACATAAGTACTTCAATGGAATCAAAACAAGTGACTAATCAATATGGATAAACCACCGTTCTGTATAGGTGGAACCATGTACATTACATTCATTACTTTCTTTGCTTTTATGTTCTTCATCATTATCATTCGTTACTTTACTTCATCCTTCTTTTCATTAAGAAATTGTAAAGCATATGATAAACAAGTGACCAACTGATCAGTGGTAAAAGAGGAAAACCCATGCTAGGTATTTAAACCCCTGGGATGCAGTCCTCATACATACATAAATCGGGATTGACCTATGCTAGGCTTTTCTTTCACCCTTGGGATGCCACACATTATTATTGGGATCAACCCATGCTAGGTATTTTAACCCCTGGGATACCACCCATGATATTGGGATTGACCCATGCTAGGTGTTTCTTCCACCCCTGGGATGCCACCCAAGAATAAACAAATTCTCTTTACATCATTTCTTTCTTTGAGATAGTTCTTTTAGTAGATATAACACTATGGGAGCTTTGGAACTTCAGTCAATGAATAAGAGACATGTGAATAACAACATATGATAACCTAAAATGAGATACTTTGAGACATTTTGAAATGAGAACAAGAGATGTTGTCAAATGATACGGAAAGAGTAACCTTACATACCTTATCTTCCAAATATGAATACACAAAACTATATGTGAATACAACAATCCAGCTCCTTCCTTATGTGTTACTCTACAACACAAGTACATAACGGAGCTCACGTTAACAACTAACTACATTACAAGTGCAAAAAATGATAATGAGCTACGTGACTGCTATATAGCGTCATTTCGTCCTTCTACAATACAACTCACTGCATTACCATACCAACAACACCATAACATTCCACACATTGACCAAGACATCATAAATCAATAACATTTCACACCAAGTTTATACTTTACACTTCCTCATTAACATCACGTCACAATTACTCCATCAAGTCATCTCAATACCTTACACAATAACACATTAACAACAATCCATAATTGATATAATCCAACATGACACCGAATGACCCCTTAAATCCATTCAAAAGGTACCATAAGTTGATAATTGCATCCAAGAAGGGTATAGGGGCCTTGGAGGTCAAAGAGAAGCTAAAACAAACAAAACAAAATTTTGGACTGGGTTGTGGAGCCACCTGCACCCATAGGTGGATGATATGCGGCCGTAGGTGACAATCTGTCCCTGTCCAGGGCCACCTGCGTTGGCATTTGCGCCCGCAGGTGCCCCATCCGTGAGGGCGAATTCCCAGTTGGCCGAAATGGGTCTCTTTTGGGTCCTTTTTTGTAATAATAGGTCCATGGCCATAAGTAAGCTTCTCTTTTCATATATTAGGTCATCATGGATGCCAATGAATAATCATGGTTTCACAACACACTTGAACATCACCAAAACTACATTTTCCTTTCAATACATCATCAATTCCATGCATAATTTCACAACAACAATTCCTAATGTTATACACAATGAGAAAGCAAGTTAAGGACATAACCACATCTTACATGTTGACATTTAATCCGTCAAATTCACTTTCTTCAAGATCACAAGTCTACTTTCAAGTTTAGAAAGCAAAACCCTTTTACCGATTAAGCAAACATAGACTGTTTCACACATAGTGAACTTCTCCAAACTTTATCAACATAACCAACATGATTTATACACCCTGTCATGAATATAATATATTAAACCATAAGAGTAACACTTACCAAATCTTGCAAAAGAGTTATCTTATCCAAAGAGATAGTTGCTTAGGGTTTGTGGGAGAAGAGAAATGTCTTGGAAAAATCTAGAAATGGCATGTGTGTTGTAATGAATAAAAATCTGATTTTTGTGCCTTATATAGTCCTTTTTAGTCATCCTTAGCTAAGCATTAATTGTTTTTACTTGGTCAATCTTAAGAATGGGTCGTTTCCCATTTAGGTCATGTCTTTTGCTTAACTTTGGGCCTTAAATTGAGCCCATTTGCACTTGTTAATTTAGCCCAAACAATTTAATGTGTAATACCCCAAAAATCTCATGTTTAAATAATTCCATGAATGTTATGGTAATCAACTAGATTCAAAAATGTACGGGGTGTTACATCCTCCCCCCCTAAGAAATATTCGTTCTCGAATGTAAGTGACATTATCCAATTTAAACAAATTCAAGTCTAGGATCATTCTTCATGTTATCATATATATATACATAATTCTTATAGACACTTACTTGTTATTGCTCCACTTCCACATCGTGCACTTGTTCTTTCGTTTGAAATAGATGCGGGTACTTAGACTTCATCATGTCCTCGGCCTCCCATGTGATTTCTTCTACTTGTTGATTTCTCCAAAGTACTTTTACAGAAGCTACTTCTTTATTCCTTAACCTCTTCACTTTTCTATCCAAAATAACAATAGGTATCTCTTCATAGGTGAGATCCACCATAACTTGTACATCTTCAATGGGAGAAATATGAGATGGATCTCCTATGCACTTTCGAAGCATCGAAACCTGAAATACTGGATGAACTATGGAGAGTTCTTGGGGTAGTACTAATTCATATGCAACTTGCCCAAATCTTCGGACAATTTCATATGGCCCTATATAATGTGGACTTAACTTTCTTTTCTTTCCAAATCTCATTACCCCTTTCATCGGTGATACTTTCAAGAATACTAATCACCTATGGCAAATTCGAGCCCTCTTCTTCTAACATCAGCATATGACTGATGTCGACTTTGGGCCATTTGTATTCGCTGTTGGATCACCTTAACTTTCTCCATAGCTTAATGAACAATATCTGGCCTAAGTAAAGCAGTTTCACCTGCTTCAAACCATCCAATTGGTGATCTACACGTTCTTCCATATAAAGCTTCATGAGGTGCCATTTTGATACTTGAATGATAGCTATTTTTGTAGGCAAATTCAGTAAGAGGTAGATGATCATCCCAACTACCTTTAAATTCCATTGTGCAAGCTCGTAGTATATCTTTAAGTGTTTGGATAGTATGTTCTGCTTGTCCATCTGTTTGAGGATGAAAAGCCATACTCAAATTCACTTGTGTACCCAAACTCTGCTGAAAAGACTTCCAAAAATGTGCAGTAAATTGAGCTCCCCTGTCTGATATAATAGACGTTGGAATCCCATGTAATCGTACTATCTCTTTAACATACAACCTTGCATAATCTTCAACTGTATAAGTGGTCTTGACTGGCAGGAAGTGTGCTGACTTGGTAAGCCTCTCAACTATTACCCATATGGAATCAAATTTCTGCAGTGTACGAGGCAAACCTGTGATGAAATCCATGTTAATCATGTCCCACTTCCAGACTGGAAGATTGATACATTGTATATAACCTCTAGGTTTCTGATGCTCTACTTTTACTTATTGATAATTTGGACATTGAGCTGTAAATTCTGCAATGTTCTTCTTCATGTTTCCCCACCAATACATTTCTTTCAAATCATGGTACATTTTGGTGGCTCCCATATGGATAGAATACCGTGAATGATGTGCCTCTGTCATAATTCGTTTCTTAGCTCATCTATATCCGGTACACATAATCTACCTTGGCATTGAAGTACTCCCTTTTGCGTAAGATCAAATGCCTTTGTAAGACCCTATTGTACATTCTTTTTCAGCTGTAATAAAATAGGATCTGCATGCTGCTTCTCTTTCACTTTAGCTACTAATAAAGATTCTGCCACATTTTGCACAATAACCCCTTCGTATGGAGATTCAAGAATAAGAACTCCCAAGCTGGCTAGTTGATGTAGATACTTAACTATATCTTGATTTTCCATCAATTGACCATTAGTTCTTCCTATTGCTTTGCGACTTAATGCATCGGCTACCACATTTTCTTTCCCTAGATGATATGAAATATCAATATCATAGTCTTTTAAAAGTTCCAGCCACCTTCGCTGCCTCAAATTTAGTTCCTTCTGCTTAAGGATATATTGCAAACTCTTATGATAGGTGTAGATGTCAACATGAACCCCATACAAATAGTGGAACCATATCTGTAAAGCAAATATCACAGTTGCTAACTCAAGGTCATGTGTGGGATAATTCCTCTCATGTGATCACAACTGTCATGAGGCATACGCTATTACATTATCGTGCTGCATCAATACGCATCCTAAACCAACTCCAAAAGTATCACAATATACTGTATACCCTTTTGTGCCTTCCGGAAGCACCAATATGGGTGTAGTCATAAATTTTTCCTTCAGCTGTTGGAAACTCTTCTCACATGGATCATTCCACTGAAACTTGATTTCTTTGTGGGTTAGCTTTGTTAAAGGTGCCGCAATGGAAGAAAAACCTTCAACAAACCTTCGATAATAACCTGCCAATCCAAGAAAACTATGAATCTCTGTAGGTGTCGTAGGTCTTGGCCAATTCTTCACCGCTTCTATCTTTTGCGTATCAACTCTTATTCCTTCATCTGACACAATATGATCCAAGAATGATACCTATTTTAACCAAAATTCACACTTAGAGAACTTCGCATATAACTTACGATCACGAAGAATTTGTAACACCTGCCCTAAGTGATTAGCATGGTCCACCTGTGATCTTGAATAAACTAGAATATCATCTATAAACACGGTCACGAACACATCTAAGAATGTCTTGAACACCCTATTCATCAAATCCATAAAAATTACTGGTGCATTTGTTAGTCCAAATGACATAACTAAAAATTCATAATGACCATACCGTGTTCGGAAAGCTGTCTTGGGTATATCTTTTTATCTAACCCTTACCTGATGATATCCCGATCTTAGGTCAATCTTTGAGAAGCATTTGATACCCTGTAATTGGTCAAACAAATCATCAATTCTGGGGAGGGGATATTTATTCTTAACTGTCACCTTATTCAGTTGCCGATAATCAATACACATTCTCAATGTGCCATTTTTCTTTCGTACAAATAACACTGGCGCACCCTAAGGGGACATACTAGGCCTTATGAATCCCTTTTCCAGCAAATCTTTTAATTGCTCCTTTAATTCCCGTAACTCTACTGGGTCCATTCTGTATGGAGGAATAGAGATAGGTTGAATGCCTGGCATCACATCAATACCAAACTCTACTTCCCGTTCTGGAGGTAAACTTGGAAGATCTTCAGGAAATACATGAAGGAATTCATTTACTACGGGACTCGATTGAAGAGTTTGTGGCTTCACATCGGTATCCTGCACTCTTACTAGATGACATGCACCCCTTTGATATCATTTTCCTTGCCTTAATATAGGAAATAAATTTACCTCTCTGTGCTCCAACGTTACTCCTCCATTCAAGGATGGTCTTTTGTGGAAAATGGAAATGTACCCTCTTAGCTCGGCAATCTACCGTGGCATAACAAGAAGCCAACCAATCCATACCCATTATAACATTAAAATCCACCATTTTCAGTTCAATATGATCAGCCAACGTATCATGATCACAAACAGTTACTATACAATTACTATATACTCTTTTTACAATAATAGATTGACCAACCGGTGTAGATATTTCAAATGGCTTAACTAATGATTCTGGTGTTCTTTCAAATTTTTCAGAAATCAATGGAGTAACATATGATAGGGTAGAACCCGGATCAATCAATGCATATACATTATGTGAAAATACGGATGATGTACCTGTCACCACATTAGGAGAGGCCTCCAAATTCTGTCGGTCCGCTAGAGCATAAGTACGGTTCTGTACTTCACTAGAACTAGCTGCTCCTCTAGCACCTCTACCACGACCAGTAGGCTACACACCTCAGCCTAAGGAAGGAACCGATGATGATGATGCAACGGTTGACCCCGTAGGTCACGCCATACTACCTGTGCCCCTCTGTGGACACTCTCTCATCATGTGCCCCGACATACCGCACCAAAAGCAACCATTTGTCCCCAACTAGCATTCACCTAAATGAAACCTTCTGCAGTGCTGACATGACTGATTAGAAAATCCTGTTGTCTGTGAACCTTGAATCCCACTACTCTGCCCAAAATGGTTACCTCTAAACCCCCGGAATTGGGATGAAATACCTGTTGTAGGGAAAGAAAATGATAATCTAGGTGGTCTATTAAAAACCTGAGGTCTAAATTATCCTTGGGACACCATGGACTGTCCCATAGGTCTAGCCCTCTTTGACGACCCTCTTTCAAATTCGTGCGCCCTTCTTCTTTGCCTCTGATCCTCCATCTTTTGTGCAAAAGCCTGTATTCTGGCTATATCCATATCTCTGTTCAAAGTAGCAATGGTACAGTCCCTCACCAAATATGGCTCCAATCTGTCCATATATCGATGGACTCTGTCATCCATCATAGCTACTACATTAGGAGCATACCAAGCCAAAGAATTAAACCGAAGACTGTATTCTCTGAAACTCATATTACCTTGACGAAGATTTAAAAACTAATCCGCACGAGCCTCTCGGATCTCATATGGGAGATAATGATCAAGGAATGCCATTTTGAATTCCTCCCAACTAGATGGAATTGCACCGATACCCCTAGATCATTTCCAATCTTCGTACCATAATATAGCCTCGCCTTCCAGTCTATATGTTGTAAGCTCCACTGTTTCTACACCAGTCACATGCATAACATCTAGAGCCCTTTGAATTTGGTCCACGAAGTCCTGTGGGTCTACCTTTGGATCTGACCCGGTGAATGTGAGAGGGTCTAATTTCAGAAAATCCTGTGTCCTTCGACTAGCTACCCTATACGCACCATCATTACTTGTCGTTGGACCAACTTGTCCTTGATTATGTGCAACAACTATATGAGTCAGCATTTGCATCGAATTTCTTAGATCCTGCTCAGTAGCATTAACAGGTGGTTTGGCAGGTTCTTCTCTCCTTCTCGGCTCTTCTGGAGCTGGAAAAGTAGAAGGAGCCCACCATGCAAACTCAGTTTTAGTCCCACCTTGACTAGCTTGCTCAGGTGGTGATTTACTAGTTCTTTCTCCGACAATCATTTCAACCATCTTACCTTTGCCCCTACCTCGTCTTGTATTCAGTATTTCACTATAACAAAGAAAACTAATTCCAATGGCCAGACATAATTCCACCTACAACATTGGCTCTAATGCACGATCTAAGAAATGAAGAAAAGAAACAACTCCTAAATTTCCCGTAGCCTCCTACTTATAAATGTGGTGCACAACACATCCACAAGTAAGACTCTACTCAGACACGGCTTTGTAGACACCCTTCGGATGACCTGCTCTGATACCACTTTTGTCACGCCTCGAATTTCAATGGGGCGGACTGGCACCCAAAGCCGTTAAGGCCCGAGAAAACCAATATTCATTCATGTACACTCATATATATGTCACTAAATGAACAACACTATCACATATAGATACAAGATGCTAATGGCGGAAGTCATGGAAAAACATTCAATAGATATGAAACTTGGCCATTAGGGCCACCATGTCAAAAGCATACGTTCCTTACATTTCCTTCATTTGTCCCACAACGTATACAAAGCCTCTAACAGATACAGACCCAAGCCTACAGTCGGGACACGTCCCCGCTTTATACAACATTCATACAATACCAAAACAAATGTACACATATGACTCGAAAAGCCCCAAACCGAACTGGAGCTCACCAACAGTCTGCAGGTGACTTGTACTCTACTGTGGAGGTCTATTAGCACCTGTTTCTACAGCAAGTAAGGTAAGTCCCCCAAGGGACATCAGTACGAAAAATGTACTGAGTATGTAAGGCTATAAGAAACTGCATGATACATAAGTACTTCAATGGAATCAAAACAAGTGAGTAATCAATATGGATAAACCACCGTTCTGTGTATGTGGAACCATGTACATTACATTCATTACTTTTTTTGCTTTTACGTTCATCATCATTATCATTAGTTACTTTACTTTATCCTTCTTTGCATTAAGAAATTGTAAAGCATATGATAAACAAGTGACAAACTGATCAGTGGTAAAGAGGATAACCCATGCTAGGTATTTTAACCCCTGGGATGCAGTCCTCATACATACACAAATCGGGATCGACCCATGCTAGGCTTTTCTTTCACCCCTGGGATGCCACCCGTGATTATTGGGATCGACGTATACTAGGTATTTTAACCCCTGGGATACCACCCATGATATTGGGATTGACCCATGCTAGGTGTTTCTTCCACCCCTGGGATGCCACCCAAGAATAAACAGACGCTCTTTACATCATTTCTTTCTTTGAGATAGTTCTTTTAGTAGTTATAAAATTATGGGAGCTTTGGAACTTCAGTCAATGAATAAGAGACATGTGAATAACAACATATGATAACCTGAAATGAGATACTTTGAGACATTTTGAAATGAGAACAAGAGAAGCTGCCAAAGGATACGGAAAGAGTAACCTTATATACCTTATCTTTCAAATATGAATACACAAACCTATATATGAATAAAATAATCGAGCTTCTTCCTTACGTGTTACTCTACAACACAAGTACATAGTGGAGCTCACGTTAACAATTAACTACATTACAAGTGCATAAAATCATAATGAGCTACGTGACTGCTATATAGCGTCATTTCGTCCTTCT
The DNA here is from genome assembly GCA_031232105.1 of Capsicum rhomboideum. Classification (NCBI taxonomy): domain Eukaryota; kingdom Viridiplantae; phylum Streptophyta; class Magnoliopsida; order Solanales; family Solanaceae; genus Capsicum; species Capsicum rhomboideum. Next base: position 104,025,863 of record CP124715.1, read on the forward strand.
ACAACACAACTCACTGTATTACCATGCCAACAACACCACAACATTCCACACATTGACCAAGACATCATAAATCAATAGCATTTCATACCATGTTTATATTTTACACATCCTCATTAACACCACATCACAATTACTCCATCAAGTCATCTCAATACCTTTCACAATAACACATTAACAACAATCCATAATTGATATAATATAACATGCCTCCGAACGACCCCTTAAAGCCATTCAAAAGGTATCATAAGTTGATAATTGCATCCAAGAAGGGTATAGGGGCCTTGGGGGGTCAAAGGGAAGCATAAACAAACAAAACAAAATTCTAGACTGGGTTGTGGAGCCACCTGCGCCCGCAGGTGGATGAGATGCAGCCACAGGTGACCATCTAGCCCTGTCCAGGGCCACCTGCGTTGGCATCTGCGCCCGCAGGTGCCCCATCACCGAGGGCGGATGCCCAGTTCGGCCAAAATGGGTCTCTTTTGGGTCCTTTTTTGTAATAATTGGTCCATGGCCATAAGTAAGCTTCTTTTTTCATACTTTTGGTCAAATTGTATGCCAACAAACAATCATGGTTTCACAACACACATGAACATCACCAAAACTACATTTTTCTTTCAATACGTCACCAATTCCATGCATAATTTCACAACAACAATTCCAAATGTTATACACAACGAGAAATCAAGTTATGACATAACTACATCTTACATTTTGACATTTAATCCATCAAATTCACTTCCTTCAATACCACAAGTCTACTTTCAAGTTTAGAAAGCAAAACCCTTTACCGATTAAGCAAACATAGACTGTTTCACATATAGTGAACTTCTCCACACTTTGTCAACATAACCAACATGATTTATACACCCTCTCATTCATATAATATATTAAACCATAAGATTAAATACTTACCAAAGCTTTCAAAAGAGTGATCTTGTCCAAAGAGATAGTTGCTTAGGATTTGTGGGAGAAGAGAAATGTCTTGGAAAAATCTAGAAATGGCATGTGTGTTGTAATGAATAAAAATCTGATTTTTGTGCCTTATATAGTCCTTTGTAGTCATCCTTATCCAAGAATTAATTGTGTTTACTTGGTCAATCTTAAGAATGGGTCATCCCCCATTTGGGCCATGCCTTTTGCTTTATTTTGGGCCTTAAATTGAGCCCATTTGCACATGTTAATTCAGCCCAATAAATTTAATGTGTAATACCCCAACAATCTCTTGTTTAAATAATTCCATGAATGTTATGGTAATCAACTAGGTTAGGAAATGTACGGGGTGTTACAATGATCATAGGATTGAGAAGCGAGAATTCAGTCTAGGGGACTTGATACTTATATTCTATTCTAAGCTCTAGTTATTTTCGGGCAAACTCAGATCCAAGTGGTCCGGTCTATGTACAGTGACACAAATGTTCCCTTCTGGGGTGGTTGAACTATAAAATCATAAAAGGGAACGCTTCAAAGTTAATGGGCAACATGTGAAGCAGTACTTTGGAGTTCTCAAAGAGGTAAAACTGATAGAAATGGTGTACCTTGATAAAATTTGAGTAATCAAGGGTACCCGAGTCGTGTCACAATATTAAATCAGGCGCTTATGTGAGACAACCCATGTATTGTTGTTGCATAACTTATTTGGTATTGAGTTTCATGATTTGGATATGGTAGATGTGTGTGTTGAATTATGCACGTGTAAACTCTAAAGCTAGATAGAGGTGACAGCCCGTAGGTAAGCCAACGGCTTGTTATTCAACCAAAACTTTGGTACTTTTAACAGGTGGAATCTGGATAAGGAGTATGAGAAAAGCTATGAGTTGTTAGGTAACCGATAGATCATAACTTCAACCATTGCCGAGAAGACAATTGAAAGACATTCTGGTTAAGGACAACAGAAAATTCAACGGATTGTCAATCACATGATGGACCATCACTTTGACCATCCGATGTCACTCAATTGCAGATTATTTTGGATAGGCCCAACAGCTTTCCAAATATACCTTTGGGCAATTGACGGACCGTACGTCCAATGTCGACCACATGTAAGATCATTTATCTTTAAAAACGCCGACACTACCATCACCCAACCAAAACCCAACATATTACCATCTTTCCAAAGATATTACGACCTAAACCCAACAAAAATCACACATGATCAAACCCAATAAAAAACTAACCCGATCCTAACCCTAGAGATTAAATGTGAACCATTTCAAAGAGTCAGTTCACATTTAATTCCCACTTTATCTTCTTCACCCACGATCAAAACTCTATTCCTTTTCTATAACCCCCAAATCTTTCATAACCCAAACCTTCAACTCTATATATAACCTTCCTAATCTGTGTAAATACCCATCATCACCATAAAGTCCCATTTTTTGTGTTTTTGCTTGAGTAATCGAATTGGTAGATTATAAGTTTGCACTTATTTCTTCTGTACATCCCCCTCAAGGTATGAAATCTTGTTATTTTTATAATTTAGTTTATTTTATATTGTATGGGATCAGAAATTTTCTCGTAAGCACTCAATCTTATTGAGTCGGAGGACAACAAAATTTCTAAATTCTGAAAATAAAATTCTTGTAAAGTTAGGTTGCCCGCCAACTTAATTTTGAAATGAATAGGAAATGAAAGGGTGAAGTCTGAGTAACCCTAGTCCAGATAATTGTGAAACTTTTCATCATGCAATAAGACTTACACCTCATACGAGTTTGTAACCTTAATTGTGTGGTGAAAAGTTGAATAATTTGAAAGATGCTTCCAACCACAGGTTTGGTTTTGAAACTGTTTTGAGGCGATGGTTAGAGTAACGGACCGTCACATGGTCTATGAAACATCGAATTCACCACCATAGCCTACAAAAAAATGTTTGATTATATTAAGGTGACAACATGGCGGACTGTGCGACGGCATGGCAAATTGACCATTGCCTAGGCGATGAGCCATCGCTTTTACCGTCAACTGGCACATCACAAACTATTTCAACTCGATGGTTGGACCGACTGACCGTCAGGTCTATGAATGTTGTAAATCTTTCTTTTCTTTTGTATTTGTATAGTTTTATTTTGATGTTAACACTACTTCTCCACAGGTGGTTATGCCTCCTAAATTCTGGCTCACACATGAAGAGGCTCGCAAGAGGTACAGAAAGGATACAACCACTCGCAAACTAAGAGATGAACCCAACCTAGAGGTCAAAAAAATATAGGAAGCACAAAGTTACCATACTAGAAAAGCTGCTAGACAATAACAAAATGCTCTCCAGTCTGATGAAGGAGAAGAATTCTTTGACAACAAGTCTAGTAGAGGGACCTTTAGTTTTGATGTAGATAATAAAAATGGAATTGATGCCACTAAGCGTCCAGAAGAGGTACCAGATCCTATTACAAATAGGTTCATCAAAAGCAAAACTCTGAGATTCCGTGAAAGAATGAGCTAGCAAGTGAAGGGCTCTCATAAGTACTTCCAAGATGTCTTGCTAATGATGGGAAAAGGAAATCTGAAAAAACACATTGTTGAGTAAGTCTAGATTGTCATGTCCAAACTTGCTAAATATTCAGACATTGAGATATGGAAAAGACCAAGTTTTTTTTTATTTCACGTCATTATTAAGTATGATTGTATCTTGTTGCTTGAGGACAAGCAAATATTCTAAATTGAGGGTATTGATGTGTCGGCATTAGACGACACGTTTGATGCTTTTAACTATGAATAAATGCAAGTTATTAAGCAACATTTGGTAGTTTTGATTATTTTTTGGTCTAAATTGCAGGGCAAAATGCTAAGACAAGAAAGAAGATAACTTACGCTGCAAGGACCAAGAAGATGCGAATTCAGATGGGCCATCAAACCTATGATGGACCATCTCCTTGAGAATCAATCTTAAATAGAATGTCCCAGTTTGACAATTCAAGTGACGGATAAATTGATAAGCCATCGAACCTTTGACGTACCATCACCTTAAGCATCAGCCTTACACAAAATGAGCCAAGTCAAGATCTATGTGATGGAGAAATGGATGGACCATCGGTGACTCGATGGACTGTCTCCCATGCTGTAGATCTTAAGTAGAATATGAACATATTTACTAGATGGCCACGATGGAAGAACTAACGTGCAATTACCTATTCGATGGGCCATCGACTTGACCGTGAGTCGAGAGGTAGGATTTTCTCTGAATTTAATTTAATCTTTAATTCCATGTACTATATATAGTGACTATTAGGGCTTATTTTAGTATCTTATGTTTTAGAGAGAAGATTGATATTGTTCTTACGATATTTCTTGGGTTTCAAAGCAAATAAATTTGGAATTTGAAGACAATTGAGTTCTTAGATTCATCTTTGTAAGATTATTCTTCATCTATGAATTTTATTGCTTATTTATCTTCAAAAGCTATGAGTGGCTAAAACCCCATAATTAGGGTTGTTGGATCCATGATGAATTAATATATCTAGGCAATATAGATGTAGATTCGGATAGTGCCATTGTTTGTATTGTCAAACCTTTCATCTTAACTTATTTCTAATTGTTGCAAATATTAGAACATGCCTTAGGGTTAACTTGCTTGAGAAATAGGTTAAAACTAGGAAAAGATTTGATAATAAGGATTTGGGATTTTCAACCTCTGTCTAATAGTTAATGCTGTAATAAGATTTACCAACTTAGGGTAATTATTGAGTTTTGTGTTTTCGTTAATCTTAGCTTGAGAGAATTTGGGTGAATATCATCTAATTAGATTGAGAAACATTTAGATGTATTGAAAGAGTCAATAGCCCCGCATGCTTAGCACTAGAGGAATTTACTATTGTTAGCGACCCGATTATGTTATGAAGCCATGGTGATGACAAACCTAGTTCTCTCTATTACTTGATTATAATTACTAAAATTCCGACATTGTTACTTAAACATATTTAGAAATTGAAGAAGAAACATATTTCACAAACCCCCATTTTTATGGAAGTAATTGACTAGAGGTCAACATAACCGCATAAGACTTAGTTTTTACCTTATTCCCTATGGGATTCGACCCCAACCTAGTTGAGTTCTGTATTTGACAGCGACCGCTTTATACTTCTAAATTAAGGTGTAATTTAGGTGTATCATCCAGTTAGTTATAGTTAGACACTTACTTTATGCTTTCGAGTTACTCGCTTATATTTCTAGTAATTGTCTAGCTTTAGCCTATCATTCTCTTTCTGGCCCCATCTTTTCATACCTTTAGCATATATTTGCATTTTATTATGCTTTTACCTTATTTGAGCTCAATCAGCCTATGACGCCTGCTGAGTACGGCGTGTTTTGGTACTCGTATTACACTTCTGCATATTTTTCCCGAATACAGATCCTAGTATGAGTCATCGCCATTGATACCATCTTTGTACGGAGATGTTGATCAGAGATTAGGGTGAGCTTTTTCCAATCAGAGCTAATCTATCTCCTTTTATTGTGGGATTAATCTTATATTGTACTGTCGGAGACTATTCTGTATATATATTACACTTGTCTAGTACTTCTTATGTTTAATGGCTCTTGTACTTACCATACTAGGTCTTGGTAGATTCGTTTTGTATATTTTATCCTCTCCCTTTCTATCGTATACTTATTTTGTCTATTATTCATCATTTATCGCTTTATTTCGTGATATTATCTTGTTTTTCTCTCTTTCGCTCATTAGCCCGTTACTTGCCATTCCGAAAAATGGATTTGTCTTACTTACCTACTGGTAGGTTATAGCAGGTGTCATCATGACCTGAGTTTTTGGATCGTAACATATATAGCCTTATTTACGAATTATAGTAGATCTTTTACTCTTACATATTATAACCTTACTTTTCTTATCAATAATAGCTAAATACATATATAATACACTTCTAACACAATTTTAATATATTAACACACAAACTAATTTAATAGTATTTGAACATTTGAAATTCATATATAATACATTTTTGACATTATTAATAAGAGAGAAAAATAAAGAGATAAGGCACTATTACCCCCCCCCCCTCCAAACTATAACAGAAGTTGCTATGACACACCTAAACTTCACGGGAGTCCTATTACCCCCCCCCCCTACACTATTTTAAAGTGTAATAAATATATTTTCTAGTACTGATGTGGCACAGAGAGAGTGTTCACTCTCTTGGAAGCAAGTGAGAGACTGAAAATAAGGTAAAAATTTGTTCAATAATGGATGCATGTCCTTTTTTAATTGGACATTTTACAATTAGTTAGTAAACATGATTATAAACATTAAACTTATATATATTTAATTATTTTCCTTTCTTTATTTTTTGTAAATTTTATTTCCCTCCTCACTTTTAAACTTTTATTTTCTTTTTCCCTTTCATTAATTTGGTATCTTTTCAATTTTAACTAATTTGAAAAAATTACTTTTTTTTTTTGAAAAAAACTGGAAAATAAAAATAAATTCCTTGGTTTTAACATTTTTTTTATTTGCTTCACTTCTTTTTGTATCCATCTGAAGTTAGCTTATTTTAAAATATAAAGCATTGAAATCAAATTCAAATGAAAGGTAAAGAAAATAAAAAGAATAAATAAAAGTAAGGAAAAATAATGATAGAAGGTAAAAAATAAAAAAATTACGTGTATTTGAGAAAAATTTAAATACAAGAAAAAATAAGAAGGAAAGCAAAAATCAAAATAATTACATGTATTTGAGAATATTTTAAATACAAGGAAAAAAATAATACGGCAAGAAAGAATTAAAAATTTATGTGTATTAGTGAAAATATTAAATACAAGGCAAAGAGAAATAAAAAATTAGATGTATTTGAGAATGTTTTAAATATAAGGCAAAGAAAAATTAAAAAAAAATTGCGTATATTGACTTATTATAAATATAAGACAAAGAAAATAAGAATAAATAACTAAAGAACTTTTTTAAAAATATTTATACACGTGGTGGCGCGTGTATATCACCACAACTAATTGAATTGGATTGTGGTGTTACGTCATCATTGAAGGATGTATTTATTACACTTTAAAATAGTTTAGGAGGTAATATGACCCTCATAAAGTTTAGGTGTGTCACAGCAACTTCAGCTATAGTTTTTTTTTTGTTTGGGGGGGGGGGGGGGAGGAGGGGGAGGAGGTAATTGTGTCTTATCTAAAAATAAACAACAATTATACATTTTGAATTTAATATATTATACATGTTATAGGCATGTTTCAATGCACGTGGTGAAAAATATATAACTAAAACATTTTTAATACAAATGTATTATAAGTATTATACATGAATTTCAAACATTTCATTACTATTTAAATTAGTTTATGTGGTTAGAAATCTATTATATATGTTCTGGTATAACAACTATCAATTTCATAACAATGTATAATATTGAATTTGAATTGTATTACAACTATCGTTTATATATAATACAGTTTTAATATAATTTTATACAATCTTTAAATATTTATCTCTTCAAATATTCAAATCTTCAAAGTTTCCAGAAATTAAATTTAACTCATAACTAGCCCATCAATTAAAAAGTTTATAACATAAACAAATGCCCTTTTTCAGCCACCAACATGCCCGAATCCAATGAAAACCAACCCAACAGACGCCAGCAAACTGCTCCTACAGGCTACAACCCAACCTCTTTTCCTTTCTCTATCACTATTCCGGTGAAAATCACAACTCCGACAGAACAAGCAACCACGTCTTCTTTGTCCAACAACTATACCGCTCCACCACCACCCTCTTTTTCTCCTTCCAGCTCACGACAAATCCACCTGAAAACCACCACCAAATAGCCCTCTTGCTCCATTTCCAACGAAACCCACCATCAACCGGCAAACACCAAGCTCTGGTGAACTCAGATCACCACGAATTATTGTTGCGTCAAAGGCTGAGCAACCCCCCTAGGCCTTATCATAAATAAAAACAAGAAAAGAAGTACAAGGAGGGGGACATAAACCTTAACTATGATTCTAAGGTGGTTCATAAGCCAACTAGCCTACTAAGGCTGGATAACTCATCCCCAATACTAGAAAGAAAAAACTAGGACTATGCACCTAAGAAAAGAGGACTCCTCTCATTACAATAATTCTAGAAAAGCATAAATAAAAGAGATTCTCCCCTTACAAAGTAAGAAAAGCTCCTAATCAAAATAGACATCTTCACTAAAGCTATATGTAAAAGAACATAGCCTAGATGAAGATGGTATACTAAAGAATAGGAACAAGTGAACACAAGTCCAAGGCCCTAGTAAACTAGATAGAATTAAGTTGGTTTCTTGATCCTTTTCAACCTTCTTCTTCTGAAATTTGTCATCCCCATTTTGTCTAGAGTAAAGTACCCTCTAGTCTCTTGTGGCTTTTGGACTAATCATCTATTAAGGGTAAAAGTAGGATATAATTTGTAATAAAACCAAAATAGCATCATATAGGATAATAATGTCTTTAAAAGACATTATTTAGGTAAAAAAATCTTTTGTATATTTAAGCAAATTTTGGGGCTCATATACATTTATAGCCTAAAGTAGCAACTAAATTGTTGCTATGTTTTGTAATTACATAAGCATTAGCTATGACGCCTCATTAATTACCAAAATGTTGCTATTTCTAAAATTTAGCAGAAAATGTGCCTCGTTACAAATTGTAAGAATGTTTTAGTTATTTTACTTTTGTTTTTATTCCTCATTACAAATTGTGAGCTTGTTTTATTTATTTTACTTTTGAGTTTATTCATTAATCCTCATTTTCACTCTATTGCTTTTTATTAAATCCCTCCCTCCAAAACCCCCAAATTTTAAAATTTATTCTTTAGTTTCCCCATTAATCCTTAATAAAAGAAAGAAAACTTCCTCATTCTAATTTCTAAACCTTTTTTTTTTGAAAAAGTTACATGACTTGGAGAACACCCATGCATAATTACATGTTGTAGCTAATATTTAAAATAATTGTCATTTGCAGCTAAGGTTTAGATTAAATAGTTAAATATATGCTTCTTTTATATTTTTATATTTAAGAAAATTTAGGGGCTCATATACGTTTGTGTTTGTATATTTAAGCAAATTTTAGGGCTCACATACAAATATCTAATTTTGGGGCTTATATTGTAATGACTCTCCAGGTCATTTTTCCAGTTTTTGTGTTTTGTTCTAAGTTTAGAGATTTTCTACAGATGCCCTAGGTTATTTATGACTTGCTGGGACTGATAGTTTGGTTACCGAGCAGTTCATTTAGTTTTTACAGCCATTTCCCTGTTTTGGAGCTTTAAAGTTAAGGAATGGGTCTCGGGCTAAAACCTCAGGTAAATAGCCTCTAATGCCATTTCTTACAGTCTCATCAGCTCTGAAATGTTGATTTTAGGCTAGGGAGATCCTTGATCCGGGTCCCGAGGCTTTCAGACTCATTTTGGGCTATTGGGTGGAGTTTGGCTAAAATGGCTCCTTGGGGTGTGGGACCCATATTTTATCGAAATAACCCTATATGGAAATTTTAATGGCACCGTTAAGTCCGAAATGTCAAATTTGGTAGGGTATCATAGTTTGTTTGTGAGCACAGGATTCCAAACTAATCCCAAGCACCCAATCGGAGTCCGCTGGGACTTGTTGAATTTGGCTGGTGCCAAATTATCTGGTGCAACTGCTTTAGCGGCTGGAAATCTCTTTAGCGGTAGCCACTTGAGTGGCCCTAGACTTCTTTAGCTGAGCTTGGCCAGCCAAGTTCTGGTCTCTTTATCATCCATTGGGCGCTTTAGCGGTCATTTAACCACTAAAGCAGCCATCGCTAGTACATATATAAATATCATCTCCCTCATTTCCAACTTTTATTTCTAAGTGTAATCCATTTAATACCATAGTGAGCTTAAAATTTGTGAGGAAATCGTATTCTGGTGTAAGGATTAGCTTGTGGGCGTATTGGTGGGCGTTTTATCACCATATTCTCGTAAGTTTTTGCCCATATCATCGATTAATTTTTGTTTTAGTTCATGTAATTAGAGTTATGTTGGGACTGATTTTGGGATTGTTTGAGCTTGGAATTGGCTATTTTTATGTGGCAAATGATCGTTGAACTGAGTGGAAAGTGGAACACTGTGACGGTTTTAATTTCGTGATTTCACAAGCGGGCTCCACATGGGATTTTTTGTCCGATTTCTAACCCAGAGCATTTATATGCAATCATTTTTCTCGTCTTAATGCATAGATTGTTGTTTTGGTAGCTTGCAGCTCTTGGAGGCTTCTCGGAAGGGAAAAGCTTCAGTGTAGAGGATTTGGCGAGCTTTCGACGGTGTCCAGGTAAGCTAGGCTTACCCTTCTTTTAGATTAATCATAATTATGGTATTAACATATTATTTTGCTAGTTTTGGGTGGGTGTTTTTGTCCTGATTATTGTTTTAGTATTTTACGTCTTATTTAGTCGGTTAGGGCCCCTTTTCTATTGAATCTGGCCCTGTTCCCCCTTAGTATAGTGTATTAACAAACTTTAGGTCTAGTATTAATGCTTATAGTACCTTGGGATGGGATGGGAAAACCCTAAACTAGATTTGGCTAGGTTCTTACCTAGGTTAGGTTATTAGGACCCCATAGTGGGCCTCACTGTCCCTTTTTATATAGAATATATACAATAAAGCTCTTTTAGGATTGGTTAGACTCATGGTTGCTACCTTAGGCTATTGGCTTAGGCTGAGATTAAATTAGAGTTGATTAATGTCCTGTTTAGCTTTTTTTCCCTGGTAGGATAGTAACTGACCCTAAATCGCACCTCCTTGACCTAGTAATTGTGACTCATCTTGCCTTAGTGGATTTAACCACCCGAGATTGATCCATATGATTTTATGGATTGAAGATAGGCTTGAAACCCTTGGAATTATGCTATCTAGATATCCTTTTATATTAATATTTTAGTTCCACTTCAGTTCCGACGTATGCTCTACAGTTATTATTATGATTTTTGGTACGAGACTAGCATCAGTTTATGGTTATGGTTTGCTCCTTATGAAATTATCGACTATGGTTATGGTGGTCTACTTTTGAGTTTTAGTTTGAGTCCGACAACAGTCTATGACTATGTTTGGGATTTTCTGGTGTTGATTATGGTTGTTAGTGGGAGTTTTGGCAGTTGTACTAGGTTCTGTCGTATATGGATCATTTTCCCTCTTAGTATTATCCACTATTTTTTGTTCAAGCCCGGTGTCTGGCCTCTTATTATTATCCACTGGTTTCGATTTAATTCTGGCATGTACTATCATTATGGTTCTGGGATTGGAAAGTTATTGAGTCTGGTTACAGTTAAAAGGTTATTTATGCTTCTTGCCTTAGTTTCCTCTTATTTTCACCCACTGGGCTTATGGGGGCTCGGTAGGTTAATTGTCTTCTTGTGTGTGTCTTCTAGTCTTATAGAGGCCCAGTTAGGTTGTAGTAAGTCCTTTGCTTCTACTTTCGAGGTACTTATTTCCTTTATCGCATTTGCCTAGCATAGTTGATATTTTCTTTTTTACCCCTTTTACTGTTGACTTAGCTTACACTCTCGCACTTTATTTATGCTTTTACAATATTTGAGCTCAATCGGTCGATGATGCCTATTGAGTACCCATAGCTTTGGTACTCATACTGCATTTCTGCATCTTTTTCTTGATGCAGATCTGAGTATGAGCCACCGTCGCTGACTCTATCCTCGAGCCTTGCTACTGTTCCAGAGACGTGGTGAGCTTCCTAGAGTCCTGAGCTGATCCTCCTCCATCTGTTTCAATTACAGTCTTTTGTATATCTGAGACTACTGTGTGTGTGTGTGTATATATATATATATTGAATACTGTCTAGTACTCTTCTTTTGGTTATAGTTGCTCTTGTACCGGCCTTACCAGGTCTTGGGAGGGATTCATTTTGTACATTTTGTCCTCTTTCCTATCTTTTACAGTATACTATGTATGTATATTTTTTCTGCTTCCACCTATATTATTGTTATGTATTGGTTTCATTCTTATTTTCCTTTATCTTCTGTCTGTTAGCCCATTACTCATCGTTCCGGGTTATGGCTTGGCTTACCTACTAGTGGGTTAAAGTAGGTACTATCATGACCTGAGAAATTGGGTCGTGACATATATACGCTAAATAAATAAATATACGCTTCTTTTGTATTTGTATATTTAAGTGTAATTTGGGACTCACACACATTTGTATTTGTAAATTTAAGTGAATTTAAACTCATATAAATCTCTAATTTGTATTTGTATGTTTAAGCAAATTTCAAGGTTCATATATGTTTTCAGCCTAAAGTAGCTACTAAACTGTAGCTACATTTTGTAAGTACATAAATATTAGCTATGACACCTCATTTATTGCCTAAATGTTAGATATTTCTGAAATTTTGCCTATTTATACTTTTGTTTACAAATTATAAGCCCCCATAATTTTATTTATTTCTTACTTTTTTTTAATTCTTCAGTCTTCACTCCTATTCTACTTTTTGATCAAGTCCCTCCCCTTAAAAGCCCCCCCAAAAAACTTTTTTTCTCTGTTAATCCTTAACAAAAAATGATTTTTTTCTCCTCATCCTAAATTCTAAACCCATTTTAGTGTACTATTTTGCTATCATAATCTTAAGTTCTCTTAAGAGTTGCATGTGGAACTTTGTAACTACTAATTAATATAGTAAATATAATGTTGCCCCGTTACGCTCAAATTTTAGATCCGCCACTATTTGGGAGGACTATCCACTATACAGACCATATACTAGTTGTATGGTCTGTAGAGGTAGTCAAATTTTGAGCCAGCTGACGTCACCAACGACTGCTTAAGTGGTCACCTTGCCGTTTAAGCGGTAAAAGTTAGGCCCTTACGACTATAACTTAGAAGCCTTATCCTAGTCTGGGTAGGTGCTTGCTTTAGGTTGGGTTTCCAGGGTTGTAGTTGACCTTATCGACGCCTTTTAAGATAGGATGAGTTAGAATAATGTCTTTTTTGACTTAAATAATTGCAAAACCATTTCTTTAGGCTATTACTTGGAGTTGGGTTGACTTAGTCATTGTAATAAGCTTGTTTAGCTTGTTCTCTTGGCATGCTAGTATTTAACCTTAAATCACGCTATCTGACTTAATAAATGGATTTTGGGTCTCCTTTAATGAATTCATCCTTCTAAAATGAGAAAATGACTATACGGACTGGGGATAAATTTTAATTTTGGGATATTGCTAGGTATTACTTATTTAGAAGTTTTGATTTGAGTTCCGCACCTGGTTACTGTTTATTACTTAATAGTTCTAGTTCAAGTCCAGTATCTGCTATATTTTTATTATTCATTAGTTTTGGTTCGAGTCCGACATCTATTATATTGTTACCATCCATTAGTTCCAATTTAAGTCTGGCTTCTGTTGAATTGCTATTATCCATTAGTTCTAGTTTGAATTTGGCATCTATTATCACCATTATTATTGATCTTAGGTTGGAAATCTGGTGGAAACCGATAATATTCATGGTTATGGCAAGGAAGGAGTATACAATACGCATATCGCATAGGTTGTCTCATTTTACTTTCATAGTATTATGTCTTGTCATTATCTTAGTTTACTCCTTGCTTGTACCTACCATGCTTATGGGTGCTCGATTGGGTTTATTTCTCCTTGTGTGTACCTTCTGGGCTTATGGAAATCCAATTAAGTTATTGTTAGGCATTTATTTCTTCTTTTGAGTCACTTACATTCGATTTACTGCATTCGCTTAACATAGCCTATTATTTTCCATTTTTGTCCCTTAATTATTGCCTTTACTATATATATTCGCAGTTATTTATGCTTTTACTATAATTGAGCTTAGTTAGCCTATGATGCCTACTAAGTACCCTTATTTTGATACTCATACTACACTTATGCATCTTTTTTCCTAATGCAGATCCTAGTATGAGTCACAGCCATTGACGCTAACCTTGGGTTGTGCTGTTGACCATAGATTTGGGTGAGCTTTCAAAGTCCAGAGCTAATCCTTCTCTTTCTACTTTAGAGATAGTCTTATTTTGTATATCCTAAGACTACTTTGCATATTCTGGAATGGTCTAGTACTCTTTGTGTTTTAGTGGCTCTTGTATTGACCTTACCAGGTCTTGGGGGACTTATTTTGGTATTTTTTCCTGTTCCCTCTCTTGTATAGCATGCTTATATATATATTCTTCTTTTAGTTTCTTATTGTTACTAATTTACCTTTATTTCACTATCTTTCGCCTGTTAGCCCATTACTCGTCATTTTGGGCTATAGTTTGGCTTACTTACAAGTGGTTTAAAGTAGGTGTCATCGTGACCAGAGATATTGGGTCATAACAGTTTGGTATCAGAGCCTAGGTTCACCTATATCATTGGTACAAGAGCAAGTGTCTAGTGGAGTCTTACGGATCGGTATGATGATGTCTGTATCCTATCATCAAGAGGCTACTGGACATCCCTAGGAAAATCACACCTTTTTTATTCATTATCAAGCATTGCGTCTATATTGGATTCTAGATTCTCATTTGTTTCAATATTTCGCAGATGGCTAGGATGCGGGCTATGGTAGCTGGTGACGGAGCCCCTGAGCCTGCAGCTAAGGCACCTGCTAGAGGCAGAGTTTGACCTGGAGGTTGAGGTTAGGCTAGTATTGCAGCCCCAACTAGAGTCCAGGTCAAGAAGCCTCACCATATCTAATTATAGATCCTAAGCCAGAGATTGCACCAGAGGATCTGCCGCCACAGCAGTCAGTGGGATAGGGGGTAGTTCAAGCCATACCCGAATTTATATCTTCATCTATCCTTCGTAATGCCTTGGTATAATTATTAGGTATGGTGGGTGGGCAGCCCAAGGGTAGAGCCCAAACATCCGTACATGGGGCAGCACAAGGTAGATTGGGTATAGGGATGCAGTCCGCAGCTGCGACTTCCAGAGTAGAGATTCTACCAGAACCAGTGGTCCCACAGCAAGTAGTAGCCCGGCCAGCCATGAATTCTGAGGAGCAGAAGATGCTAGGTTGATTCCTTAGATTGGTTTGGTCGAGATTTATGGGTTCCCCAGGAGAGGATGTATTTGAGTTCCTTACCAGGTATGAGGAGAGATTATGCAATTTGGTTTTGGTTGAGTCGTATGGTGTGGATTACACCATATTTTAGTTTGATAGAGCGGCGAAGTAATGGAGGTGATACCTTGATTCCAGGCTAGCTGGATCTCCTTTTATGACATGAAGTGAGTTCTCCGAGGTTTTCTTGGAGTAGTATATGTCTCACAGCATGTATAAGTGCCTGAGGGATGATTTCACCCGGTTACAATAGGGTAATATGATAGTGGCAGAGTATGAGGTGAGATTTCATGAGTTAGATAGATATGCCACTATGATTCTACCCACTAAGTATGAGAGAATACGGTTCTTCATAAGAGGATTGAACTTCCACTTCGTATGGCCGCTCAAAGTTTGGTAGCTACGAGTAAATCTTTTATTGATATTGCTGATTATGTTTACACTATAAAGGGTTTGCATCACGAGGCTCGTGGGCGTAATAATAACAGACCTCATTAGCTAAACATCTACAGTGGGAGTTATAGTGGTGCATAGTTTAGGGGTAGAGGTTTTCAGGGTTGGTATCCTTAGCAACAATCGTACCAGCATTAGGGTCAGCCTAGTAGGCCCGTTTAGGAAGCACTATAGATTTTAGATAGGGGCCATCTTGGGTATAGTAATTTCAGTGGTCAGGGTAGTGGATAGCCGTCAAGGGGTATTCAGACAGGGTCTTCAGGTCGAGGTGGCCATTTTGGGTCAGCCGAACCTACATGGTATGATTATGGTGTTGTGGATTATTTCACCAGAGAGTGTCCCCATCATAGGATAATTGAGCCTTCTACATAGAGTGTTTCAACGATTAGTTAGGTACCACCCCCAGCTAGGGGTGGTGCACAGAGTTGTAGCGGTAGTCCTTAGGGTTCTTGTAGAAGTCCCCAGGTAGGTAGGGGAGGTGGTTGGGTAGGCACACAATCCGAAGGCTGGCAGGGTCATCTATATATTATTCCAGTAGGTCAGAGAATGAGGCTTCAGATGCTGTTACTAAAAGTACAATCTCAGTGTGCCATCAGCCAGCTTCTGCTTTGTTTGATCTAGGCTCCACGTATTCGTATGTTTCTACTTATTATGAATCTTGATTGGGGTTGTCTTGTGAGCCATTATCTGTGCCTATGTGTGTAGCTACCTTCGTGGGTGATTCTTTAGTAGTGGATTGTATGTATAGATCATGTATTGTGACTATTTAGGAGTATGACACTTGGGCTAATCTTATTGTGATTAACATGGATGATTTTGATGTGATTCTAGGCATGGATTGGTTATCCCCCTATCATGTGGTTTTGGATTGCTTTGCCAATACCATTACCTTATCCATGCCTGCCATACCCCCGGTTGTGTGGCAAGGTTCTTATGGCGTCATAGTGACGGGTATTATTTCTTATATTTGGGATAGGAGACTACTATCAAGGGGGTGTATGGCTTATTTGGCATATGTATGTGATATTAGTATTGAGAGTCCTTTGTATGACTCTGTTCCTGTAGTTTGTGAGGTCTCTGATGTAATTTCTACCGACCTACTTGTCCTTCCTCCTAAGCGTGAAATAAACTTCACTATTAATCTTAAATCGGGCACCTGACCCATTTCTATTGCACCTTACCGTATGGATCCTGCCAAGCTATAGGAGCTAAATATTCAGCTTTAGGATTTTCTAGGTAAGGGGTTTATTAGATCGGGTGTATCTTTTTGGGTGATCCAGTTCTATTTGTAAAGAAGAAAGATGGTTTTATACGTATATGTATTGATCATAGGAAGTTGAATAAGGTGAGAGTAAAGAATAAGTATCATATGCCTCGTATTGATGATTTGTTTAACCAGTTACAGGGTGAAGCTATGTTTCCTAAGATTGATTTGAGATTTGGCTACCCTCAGTTGAGCATTCGGGTATAGGACATCTCTAAGATAGCCTTCAGGACTCGCTACAACCATTACGAGATCCTGATAATGTCTTTTAGGTTGACCAATGCCCTAGTAGCATGCATGGACTTGATGAACCATGAGTTTAGGCCTTATTTGGACTACTTTGTGATCATTTTTATAGATGACATCCTTGTGTACTCGAGGAGTAGGGAGGAGCACGAGCATTATTTAGGGATTGTGCTCCACACTTTGAGAGATCTTCGGCTTTATGCCAAATTCTCAAAGTGCAAGTTCTAACTTGAGTCTGTAGAATTCTTAGGGAAGGTGGTGTCCACGAAGGGATTATGGTAGACCTGACAAGGATTGAGGCCATTCGTGATTAGGCTAGGCCTTTATCTCCTATTAAGGTTTGTAGCTTTATCGAGTTGGCAGGCTACTATAGACAGTTCGTTGTGGGATTTGCCTCTAGTGCAGTACATATGACCAGATTGACTAGGCATGGGGTTCTATTTCAGTGGTCTAATTTGGGTGAGGTGAGCTTTCTGAAGCTCAAAGACTTGCTTACTTCAGCTCCTGTTCTAACTCTTCCAGTTAAAGGCGATGGGTTTATCGTATATTGTGATGCTTCAGGTGTTAGTTTAGGTTGTGTTCTGATGCACCACAGATGAGTTATAACATATGCTTCTAGACAGCTGAAGGTGCATGAGCTCAAATATCCCACTCATGACTTAGAGTTGGCGGCGGTAGTTTTCACACTTAAAATTTAGAGGCATTACTTGTATGGTGTTCACTATGAGATATTCACCGAACACCGTAGTCTTTAGTACATTATAACTCAGAAGGATCTTAATTTGAGATAATGCAAGTGGATTAAGTTGCTAAAAGACTATGATCTCTCTATTCTATACCATCCGAGCAAGGAAAATGTGGTAACAAATGCCTTAAGCCAGAGGACAGTAAGTATGGGGAGCTTGGACTTTCTTTTGTTTCGGAGCGACTGTTGACCAAGAACATCCAGTCCTTGGCCAACAGGATGATTCGACTTTATATTTCAGACCCTTTCAGGATTCTTACTAGTGTTGAGGCCAGGTCTACTTTGTTGGAGCAGATTTAAAGTCGGTAGTTTGAGGATAGTAGGTTGTGTGGTATTGGAGATCAGGTTTAAAGGGGTGAGTCCAGGAGGAATACCTTAGATTAAAAGGGTATATTAAGACTCAATGGTTGTATTTGTGTTATGGTGGTAGAAGGTTTGATTCAATTGATACTCCATGAGGCTCATAGCTCTAGATACTCTATTCACCCAAGAATAACTAAGATATATAGAGATTTGAGGTAGCATTACTGGTGGAGCTGTATGAGGAGAGATATAGTGGATTTCATGGCTCAGTGTTTGTGTTGTTAGTAGGTGAAGGCCGAGCATTTGAGACCAGATGGTTTAATTCAGAGGTTACCCATTTCTGAGTGGAAGTGGGTGTGGATTACTATGAATTTCATGGGTGGTTTGCCTCGTACTTCTCATAGTTTTGATACCATTTGGGTCATCATAGATTGGTTAACCAAGTATGCTCATTTCTTACCCATTCAGTCTTTCTGCAGTGTCGAGAAGTTAGCCCGAATCTATGTTCGAGAAGTGGTTCGTCTTCAGGGAGTGACTGTGTCTTCTATTTTTAATAGAGATTCCCAATTCACCTTAAGGTTCTGGAGGGCATTTCAAAAGGAGTTGAGTATCCAGTTCAACCTTAGCACAACTTTTCATCTCCATACTAATAAACAGTCAGAGCAGATTATTTAGGTTTTGGAGGATATGCTCTGAGATTGTGTCATGGACTTTAGATATCAGTGGAAGTAGTTTCTACGCTTAGCAGAGTTTGCCTACATTAATAGCAACCGTTCGAGCATTCAGATAACACCATTCAAGGCATTTTATGGTAGGAGGTGTTGATCTCTAGTTGGTTAGTTTGAGACTTCAGAGGCTAGGCCACAAGGTAATGATTTGATTCAACAGTCATTGGACAGAGTTCGAGTTATTCACAATAGGCTTCGGGCAGCTCAGAACAGACAAAAGAGTTATGCTGACCATAGGCTTCATTCCATAAGATTTGGAAATGGTGATCGATTTTTCTTTATATGTCACCCATAAAAAGCATGATGAGATTTCGAAGGAGGTGCAAGCTCGACCCCAGGTATATCGGGCCATTCAAGATCTTTCGGAGAGTTGGAGAGGTAGCTTATGAGTTGGCTTTACCTCTAGCCTTTTTAGTTATCCATCCTATTTTTCATGTGTCGATGCTTCAACGCTATAATCCGAATGAGTCTCACGTGCTCCAGTGGGACTCAATTCAGTTGGATGATAAGCTAACCTTTGTGGAGGAGCCAGTCTCTATTTTAGCTAGAGATGTCCAATGGTTTCATTCCTGAGAGATTCATGTGGTTACAGTTTAGTGGATACACCGTCCAGTAAAGAAGGCTACCTAGGAAATTGAGCATGATATGCGAAACAGTATCCTCACCTGTTCGAGCCTTCAGGTACTTCTTAACTCTTTACTTTCAGGGATAAAAGTCCTTTTAGTATTGGATATTGTAATGACCCTCTAGGTTATTTTCTCCCTTTTTCATGTTTTTATCTATTCATAGCCTTCTTATAGCTTTCCCAAGTCATTTATGACTGCTAGGACCAACAATTCGGTTACCGGGTAATTCATTTGGTTTTTATAGCCATTTCCCTATTTTAGAGCTTTTAAAGTTGAGAAAATGGTGTCAAGCTAAAACCTTAGGTAGACAGCCTCAGATGGAAATTCTGATAGTTCCATTAGCCCCGAAATATAGATTTTAGACTAGGAGGACATTTGGTTTGTGTCCCCAGACTTTCGGGCTCTTTTTGGGCTATTGGTTGAAATTGGGTAAAAATGGAACATTGGGTGTGGGATCCATTTTTTACCAAAATGACCTCTGTTGAAACTTTTTATGGTTCTGTTGAGTTCATAATGTCGAATTTGGTAGGGTAGCATACTTTGTTTGCATGCATGGGGTTCCGAACGAATCTCGAGCACCAGATTGGAGTCCATTTAGACTTAGAAAATTTTTTTGGTGCCAAGGTATCTGGTGCAGCCGCTTAAGCAACTTGTTGATAGCTTAAGTGATAGCCACTTTAGCGGCTGGGCACCACTTAACCGATAGTTGGCCACCTCACTGAGGGCCTCTTAAGAAGACCTTGGTCACTTAAGCAATGACCGCTTAACCGGTCATTTGGCCACTTAAGTGGCCACTACTAATGTTATATATATTTTCTCCCTTCATTTTTAGCTCATTATTTCTAAGTGTTTATATCACGGCCCAACTCACCTGATCATGTTGGGCACCTACCTACACCTACCCCAGATAGAAGAATCCTGAATATCCCGTGATTCAACCAATATGAAGTTACAATTATAAACACTTAGTCAATTTAATGTCCACCATATGAATAACTAATCAAAGTTGAACTATGATTACTCATTTAATTTGGTCCAAACTTGTTCTAATACATCAAATAAGAAAACTAAATGCGGAAAACAACTGCAAGTGACTCCCTAGAACCTAGCTTAAACTGGTACAGAGCACTAGAAAAGAAGTAGGGACATCCATGACACAATATCCATGTAGAATAGAGAGGGCAGGAGCTGCTGCTGAGTGATCGGCATCGCTGCTATAGAAACTCCAACTAACCTGCACCATGGCTATACCCCCAATTGGAGATACAGTGTCACACCTCAAATCCCATTGAGGCAGACTGGCACCCAAAACTGTTAAGGCCCCGAGAGAACCAACCTACGTCCATGTACATTTATATGCATGTCCCTGAGGGAGCAACATTCTATCACATATAAATACAAGATACCAATGGCGGAAGTCATAGAGAAGATATGATATATATATATGAAGCTTGGCCGTTAGGGCCACCATGTAAAAATGGACATACATTCCTTACATTCCTGCATGTGTCCCACAACGTCTACAAAGCCTCTAACAGATACAGACCCAAACCTAAAGTCGGGATAAGTCCCCACTTTATACAACATTTATACATTGCCAAAACCAATGGACACATGTGACTCGAAAAGCCCCGAACTGAACAGGAGCTCACCACTAATACGTAGATGACCCACAGCCTACTGTGGAGGTCTACTAGCACCTGTGCCTATAGCAAGTAAGGTTATTCCCCCAAGGGACGTCAGTAAGAATTAATGTACTGATATGTAAGTCTATAAGAAACTGCATGAAATATAAGAACTTCAATGGAATCGAATACAAAAGAATAATCAATATGGATAAACCACCGTTCTGAATATGTGGAATCATGTACATTACATTCATTACTTTATTTTATTTTACGCTCATCATCATTATCATTCATCATTCATATCATATCGTGCCCATAATAACATAACATTGGGATCGGCTTGAGCTAGGCTTATGCCCCCAGAGCTGTCACCCGTAAATCAGTAAAGCAGGTTCGGCTCGAGATAGGTCTTCACCCCCAGAGCTTCCCACTGTCAGGTTCAACTCAAGCTAGGCTTTCGCCCCCAGAGCTGCCCCCTGATCCAATAATCTCGGAATCGAATTGAGCTAGGCTTTCGCCCCCAGAGCTGCCACCCGTACTCAAACAACAAACAACTATGCATTACTTTATTTCTTTACTTTTGTGAGATTGATACATTGGTGTTTATAACATTATTAGAACTTTGAAACATTGGTTAATGAATAAGAGACATGTGAATAACACTATATGACAAACCTAAAATGAGATACTTTGGAACATTTCAAAATGGAAACAAGTCGGTAACAATGAGAACAATAGGTGCTGCCAAAGGATACGGAAAGAGTAACCTTACATACCTTATCTTCCAAATATGAATACACAATCCTATATGTGAATACAATAATCCATCTCCTTCCTTACGTGTTACTCTACAACACAAGTACATAACAGAGCTCACGTTAACAACTAACTACATTACAAGTGCATAAGATGACAATGAGCTACATGACTGCCATATAACGTCATTTCAACCTACACAATACAATTCACTACATTACCATACCAAAACACCACAATATGCCACTCATCAACCAAGACATCATAAATCGATAGCATTTCACAACAAATTTATACTTTACACTTCCTCATTAACACCACGTCACATTTACTCCATCAAGTCATCTCAATACCTTTCACCATAACACATAAAACAAAAATTCATAATTGATACGATTCAAAATGCCTCCGGACTACCCCTTAGGGCAATTCAAATGGTACCATAAGTTGATAATTGCATCCAAGAAGGGTATAGGGGCCTTGGGGGGTCAAAGAGATGCAAAAACAATCGAAATGGAGTTCTGGACTGACCTGTGGAGCCACCTGTTCCCGCAGGTGGGTGAGATTCGGCTGCAGGTTCCCATCTAGCCCTGTCCAGGGCCACCTTCATTGGCATCTGCACCCGCAGGTGCCTCATCCGCGAAGGCGGCTGCCCGGTTCTGCCAAAATGGGTCTCTTTTGGGTCCGTTTTTGTAATAAATGGTCCATGGCCATAATTAAGCTTATATATTCATATTTTAAGTTATATTGGATGTCAACGAACAATCATGGTTTCACAACGCACATGAACATCACCAAAACTACATTTTGTTTTTAATATACCACCAATTCCATGCACAATTCCATAACAACAATTCCAAAAGTTATACACAAAGAGAAATCAAGTTTGGGACATAAACACATCATACATGTTGACATTTAATCCATCAAATTCACTTATTTCAAGACCACAAGTCCACTTTCAAGTTTAGAAGGCAAAACCCTTTATCGATTAAGCAAAAGTAGACTGTTTCACACATAGTGGACTGCTCAACACTTTGCCAACATAACCAACATGATTTATACACCCTCTCATGCATATAATATATTAAACCATAAGATTAAACACTTAACAAAGCTTGCAAAGAGGTGATCTTTTCCAAAGGGAATAGTTGCTTAGGGTTTGTGAGAGGAGAGAATGTTGTAGAAAAATCTAGAAATTGCATGTGTGTCTTCATGAATAAAATCTGACTTCTGTTGCCTTTTATAGTCCCTTAATGGTCATCCTTATCCAAACTTGGGTCAATAATTGAGGTTTTACTTGGTCAAAGGTAGAATGGGTCATTTTCCCATTTTGGGCCATATCTTTTGCTTAATTATTGGGCCTTAAATTGAGCCCATTAGCACATATTGATTCAGCCCAACAAAATTAGTGCATAATACACCAACCATCTCAAGTTTAAATAATTCCATAAATGTTAAGGTAGTCTCATAGGTTCGAAAATGTACGGGGTGTTACATCCTTCCCCCCTTAGAAACATTCGTCCTCGAATGTTAGTAACATTATCCAATTTAAACAAATTCAAGTCTAGTACACATAATGCTTATAGATACTTACTTTTTATTGCTCCAATCCCGCATATTGAACTTTTTCTTCCTTTTAAAACAAATACGGGTACCTCGACTTCATTATTTTTTGGCTTCCCATGTGATTTCTTCTACTTGTTGATTTCTCCAAAGTACTTTCACGGAAGCTACTTCTTTATTCCTTAACCTATTAACTTGTCGATCTAGAATAGCAATAGGTATATCTTTATGGGTGAGATATTCCATCACTTGTACATCTTCAATGGGAGCAATACGAGATGGATCTCCTATGCACTTTTGAAGCATTGAAACATGAAACACTGGATGGACGGTGGAGAGTTCTTGGGTTAGTGCTAGTTCATACGGAACTTGCCCAAATCTTCGGACAATTTCATATGGCACGTTATATAGGGCCAACTTTCCTTTCTTTCCAAATCTTATTACCCCTTTGACACTTTTAAGAATACCCAATCACCTATGGCAACTTCGAGCCCCTCTTTTTCTAACATCAGCATATGACTTGTGTCGACTTTGGGCTGTCTATAGCCGTTGTTATATCACCTTAACTTTCTCCATAGCTTTATGAACAAGACCTGGCACAAACAAGGCAGTTTCACCCGCTTCAAACCATCCAATTGGTGATCTACACTTTCTTCTGTATAAGGCTTCATAAGGTGCCATTTTGATACTTGAATGATAGCTATTATTGTAGGCAAATTCAATAAGATATAGATGATCATCCCAACTACCTTTAAAGTCCAATGTGCAAGCTTGTAACATATTTTCAAGTGTTTGGATAGTATGTTCTGCTTTTCCATCAGTCTGAGGATGAAAAGCCGTACTCAAACTCGCTTGGGTTCCCAAACTCTTCTGAAAAGATTTCCAAAAATGTGCAGTAAATTGAGCTCCCCTGTCTGATATAATAGATATTGGAATTCCATGCAATCGAACTATCTCCTTTACATACAACCGTGCATATTCTTCAGCTGTATAGGTGGTCTTGACCGTTAGGAAATGCGCTGACTTGGTAAACCTATCAACTATTACCCATATGGAATCAAATTTCCGCAATGTATAAGGCAAACCTGTGATGAAATCTATGTTGATCATGTCCCACTTCCAAACTGGAAGATTTATACACTGCATATAACCTCCCGGCTTCTGATGCTCCACTTTTACTTGTTTGACAATTCGGGCATTGAGCTATAAATTCTACAATGTTCTTCTTCATGTTACCCCACCAATAAATTTCTTTCAAATCATGATACATTTTGGTGGCTCCCGAATGAATAGAATACCGTGAATGACGTGCCTCTGTCATAATCCGTCTCCTTAGCTCATCTACATCCGGTACGCACAATCTATTTTGGCACTGAAGCACTCCTTCTTGCGTAAGTTCAAATGCCTTTGTCAAACCCTGTTGTACATTCTCTTTCAGTAGCAATAACATAAGATCCGCATACTGCTTCTCTTTAACCTCAACTACCAAGGAAGACTCTGCTGTATTTTGCACAATAACCCCTTCATCTGGAGATTCAAAAAGGCAAACTCCCAAACTGGCTAGTTGATGTAGATCCTTGACTATGTCTTGCTTTTCCGTCAACTGGACATTAGTGCTTCCTATTGATTTGTGACTTGATGCATCGGCTACCACATTTGCTTTCCCTGGATGATATACAATATCGATATTATAATCTTTTAAGAGTTCCAGCCACCTCTGTTGCCTCAAATTTAGGTCCTTCTGCTTAAAGATATATTGCAAACTCTTATGATCGGTGAAGATGTCAACATGAACCCCATACAAATAGTGGCACCATATCTTTAAATCAAATATCACATCTGCAAGCTCAAGATCATGTGTTGGATAATTTCTCTCATGTGGTCGCAACTGTCTTGAGGCATACGCTATTACATTACCGTGCTGCATCAATATACATCCTAAGCCAACCCCAGAAGCATCACAATAGACCACATACTCTTCTATACCTTTTGAAAGTACCAATACAGGTGTAGATGTTAATTTATCCTTCAGCTCTTGGAAACTCTTTTCATATGCATCATTCCACTGAAACTTGGTTGCCTTATGCGTTAGCTTTGTTAAAGGCGTTGCAATGAAAGAAAACCCTTCAACAAACCTTCGATAATAACCTACCAATCCAAGAAAACTATGAATCTCTGTAGGCGTCGTAGGTCTTGGCCAATTCTTCACTGCTTCTATCTTTTGTGTATCAACCCTTATTCCTTCATCCGACACAATATGACCCAAGAATGCCACAGATTTTAACCAAAATTCACAGTTAGAGAACTTTGCATATAACTTACGATCACAAAGAATCTGTAACACCTACCGTAAGTGATTAGCATAGTCCTCTTGTGATCTTGAATAAACCAGAATATCATCTATAAACATGGTCACGAACACATCTAAAAATGGCTTGAACACCCTATTCATCAAATCCATAAAAACTGCGGGTGCATTTGTTAGCCCAAATGACATAACTAGAAATTCATAATGACCATACCGTGTTTGGAAAGCTGTCTTGGTTATATCTTTTTCTCTAACCCTTGCCTGATGATATCCCGATCTCAAGTCAATCTTTGAGAAATATTTGGCACTCGTTAATTGGTCAAACAAATCTTCAATTCTAGGGAGGGGATATTTATTCTTAACTGTCACCTTATTCAGTTGTCGATAATCAATACATATTCTCAATGTGCCATCTTTCTTTCGTACAAATAACACTAGTGCACCCCACGGAGACATACTAGGCCTTATGAATCCCTTGTCCAACAAGTCTTTTAATTGCTCCTTCAATTCCCACAACTCTGTCGGGGCCATTCTATACGGAGGAATAGAGATAGGCTGAGTGCCTGGCATCACATCAATACCAAACTCTACTTCCCATTCTGGAGGCAAACCCAAAAGATCTTCAGAAAATACATCAAGAAACTCATTTACCACTGGAATCGATTGAAGAGGTGGTGACTTTACATCGTTATATTGCACTCTTACTAAATGGCATATGTACCCCTTGGATATCATTTTCCTTGCTTTAAGATAGGATATAAATTTACCTCTCGGTGCTCCAACATTACCCCTCCATTCAAGGATGGTCTTTTGTGGAAAATGGAAATGGACCTTCTTAGCTCGGTAATATACCGTGGCATAACAAGAAGCCAACCAATCCATACCCATTATGACATCAAAATCTACCATGTCCACCTCAATAAGATCAACCAGTGTATCATGACCACAAAAAGTTACTATACAATCACGATATACTCTTTTAGCTACAATAGACTCTGCAATGGGTGTAGATACTTCAAATGGCTTAACTTATAATTCTGGTGTTCTTTTGAATTTTTTCGCAATCAATGGAGTGACATATGATAATGTAGAACCCAGATCAATCAATGCATATACATTATGTGAGAAGACAGATAATGTACCTGTAACTACATCAGGAGAAGCCTCCAAATTCTGTCGATCTACTAAGGCATAGGTACGGTTCTAGACTCCACTAGGACTGGCTACTCCTCTAGAACCTCTACCATGACCAGCAGGCTGCAGACCTCGGCCTAAGGAAGGAACCGATGATGATGATGCAACGGTTGATCCCGTAGGTCACGCCATACTACCCGTGCCTCTTTGTGGACACTCTCTCCTCACGTGCCCCGACATACCACACTAGTAACAAACATTCATCCTAAACCATCATTCACGTAAATGAAACCTTCCGCAGTGCTAACACGGCTGACGAGAAAACTTGTCCATGAATCCTGAATCTCACTTCTTTGCCTAAACTGGTTGCCTTTAAACCCTTGGGATCGAGGTAGAGCATTTGTTGTAGAATGAGGAAATGATGGTCTAGGCGGTCTGTTAAAAACCCGAGACCTAAATTCTCCTTGGGACGCCATGAACTGTCCCATAGGTTTAGCCCTCTTTGAAAGTCCTCCATCAAATTCCCGCGTCCTTTTCCTTTGCCTCCAATCCTCCATCTGCTGCGCAAAAGCTTATCCCCAAGCTTGTGCAGCAACTATCTGAGTCAATATTTGCACCGCGTTCATTAAATCCTGCGCAATAGCATTAACAGGCAGTTCTGAAAGTACTCCTTTCCTTATTGGCTCTTTGGTAAATGGAAGAGTAGAAAAAGCCCACGATACAAACTCATTTCCAGCCCCACCTTGATTAGCTTGCTCAGGTGGTGTTCTACTGGTTCCTTCTCCGGCAATCCTATCTATCTTCTTACCTTTTCCACAACCTTTTCTTGCCATCGGCATTTCTATTATAACACAAGAAAAAAACTATTCCCATGGTCAGTTATGATTCCACCTACACTTTGGCTCTAATGTACGATCTAGAAATGAAGGAAAGAAATTACTCCTAAATGCCCCGTAGCCTCCTAATTATAAATTTGGCATGCAACACATCCGTAAGCAAGACTCTACTCCGACACAGCTTTGTAGACACCCTAGGATGATCTGCTCTGATACCACTTTTGTCACGCCTCAAATCCCATTGAGGCGGACTGGCACCCGAAGCCGTTAAGGCCCCGAGAGAACCAACCTACGTCCATGTACATTCATATGCATGTCCCTGAGCGAGCAACATTCTATCACATATAAATACAAGATACCAATGGCGGAAGTCATGGAGAACATATGATATGATATGATATATATATATATATATGAAACTTGGCCATTAGGGCCACCACGTCAAAATGGACATACATTCCTTCATTTGTCCCACAACGTCTACAAAGCCTCTAACAGATATAGACCCAAATCTAAAGTCGGGATAAGTCCCCGCTTTATATAACATTTATATAGTGCCAAAACCAATGTACACATGTGACTCGAAAAGCCCCAAACTGAACTGGATCTCACCACAAATACATAGATGACCCGCAGCCTACTGTGGAGGTCTACTAACACCTGTGCCTGCAGCAAGTAAGGTTAGTCCCCCAAGGGACGTCAGTACAAATTAATGTATTGAGTATGTAAGGCTATAAGAAACTGCATGAAATATAAGAACTTCAATGAAATCGAATACAAGAGAATAATCAACATGGATAAACCACCGTTCTTTATATGTGGAACCATGTACATTACATTTATTACTTTCTTTACTTTTATGTTCATCATCATTATCATTCATCATTCATATCATATCGTGCCCATAATAACATAACATTGGGATCGGCTCGAGCTAGGCTTATTCCCCCAGAGCTGTCACCCGTAAATCAGTAAAGCAGGTTCGGCTCGAGCTAGGTTTTCACCCCCCAGAGCTTCCCACTGTCAGGTTCGACTCGAGCTAGGATTTCGCCCCTAGAGCTACCCCCTGATCCAATAATCTCGGGATCGGCTTGAGCTAGGCTTTCTCCCCCCAAAGCTGCCACCCGTACTCAAACAACAAACAACAAACAACTATGCATTACTTCATTTCTTTACTTTTGTGAGATTGATACATTAGTGGTTATAACATTATTAGAGCTTTGAAACATTGGTTAATGAATAAGAGACATGTGAATAACACTACATGACAAACCTGAAATGAGATACTTTGGAACATTTCAAAATGGAAACAAGTCGGTAACAATGAGAACAATAGGTGCTGCCAAAGGATACGGAAAGAGTAACCTTACATACCTTATCTTCCAAATATGAAAACACAATTCTATATGTGAATACAGCAATCCATCTCCTTCCTTACATGTTACTCTACAACACAAGTACATAACGGAGTTCACGTTAACAACTAACTACATTACAAGTGCATAAGACGACAATGAGCTACATGACTGCCATATAACGTCATTTCAACCTACACAATACAATTCACTGCATTACCATACCAACAACATGACAACATGCCACTCATCAACCAAGACATCATAAACCAATAGCATTTTACACCAAGTTTATACTTTACACTTCCTCATTAACACCACGACACATTTACTCCATCAAGTCATCTCAATACCTTTCACCATAGCACATAAAAAAACAATTCATAATTGATACAATTCAAAATACCTTCGGACTACCCCTTAGGGCGATTCAAATGGTACCATATGTTGATAATTGCATCCAAGAAGGGTATAGGGGCCTTGGGGGGTCAAAGAGATGCAAAAACAATTGAAACGGAGTTCTGAACTGACCTGTGGAGCCACCTGTTCCCGCAGGTGGATGAGATTCGGCCGCAGGTTCCCATCTAACCCTGTCCAGGGCCACCTGCAGTGGCATCTGCACCCGCAGGTGCCCCATCCGCGAAGGCGGATGCCCGATTCGGCCAAAATGGATCTCTTTTGGGTCTTTTTTTTTGTAATAAATGGTACATAGCCATAATTAAGCTTCTCTTTTCATATCTTAAGTTATCTTGGATGTCAACGAACAATCATTGTTTCACAGCGCACATGAACATCACCAAAACTATATTTTGCTTTCAATATACCACCAATTCCATGCCCAATTCCATAACAACAATTCCAAAAATTATACACAAAGAGAAAGAAAGTTTGGGACATAACCACATCATACATGTTGACATTTAATCCATCAAATTCACTTCCTTCAAGACCACAAGTCCACTTTCAAGTTTAGAAAGCAAAACCCTTTATCGATTAAGCAAAAGTAGATTGTTTCACACATAGTGGACTGCTCAACACTTTGCCAACATAACCAACATGATTTATACACCCTCTCATGCATATAATATATTAAACCATAAGATTAAACACTTAACAAAGCTTGCAAAGAGGTGATCTTGTCCAAAGGGAATAGTTGCTTAGGGTTTGTGAAAGGAGAGAATGTTGTAGAAAAATCTAGAAATTGCATGTGTGTCTTCATGAATAAAATCTGATTTTTGTTGCCTTTTATAGTCCCTTAATGGTCATCCTTAGCCAAACTTGGGTCAATAATTGAGGGTTTACTTGGTCAAAGGTAGACTGGGTCATTTTCCCATTTTGGGCCATGTCTTTTGCTTAATTATTGGGTCTTAAATTGAGCCCATTAGCAAATGTTGATTCAGCCCAACAAAATTAGTGCATAATACACCAACCATCTCAAGTTTAAATAATTCCATAAATGTTAAGGTAGTCTCATAGATTCAAAAATGTACAGGGTGTTACATATAGTATGTGTAGCATCAGTACTACCACACATACTGGTAATCGTCATCGCCCGACAAGGATTAGAAACAAATAACATCAATAATAAATAGGGAGAAATCACAATATCAAGTAAAGTTCCGGTTTTGAATCCTCAACTAAACAACTCTTATTACCCCACATTTAGCATCTCTTTGATTTACACTTAGAATCTCTGTGACCTACATATAGCATATCTATGACCTATCTTTCATTTAATATTTTCATATATCTTTGTCCTTTGACCACCTATTCCAACCTGTACCTCTCCCTCCAATACCGACTCATTCTTATAATACCTACAATCCCTTAGTCCAAACCACTCGGGTCACTCAGTACTCACTATCACAAACATCACCACATCACATCCCAGGAAATTATGGATCCTACCAATCATATTCTACCACAACCTGTCCTCTCATGGGGACCGTAGAATCCAATTCCCAACCCATCACACCTAGGGACCTAAAGTACCTTCGTACTATCTTTCACCACTGACCACAACAAAAACATGTATGAAAGCATAAATAAATAGAAATACATTCAAAATATATGAAAGGTTGCATGTATGCAAGATGTGCACATCATCTCTCCTTATCCTTTCTCATCTCATCACCAGCAATATTATAACATACTGGCATGGTACTCGACCCATATCATAACACATCATATTTGTATTAGGCGTGGTACCCAACCCATATCACAATGTATCATATCTGTACCAGCGTGGTACCCAACCCATATCACAACATATCATCCCAATGCATATGAATGTGTGCATGAAATTAAGAAACCATAATTCATGCAAAAGATAATCACAAGTGTCAGTCCACAACCCAACACAGGTTAATCCAGTCTACTGTTACATCAACCGTCTAATTTATTAATTCGGTGACCTTAGTCTTCACATATATATCACAATCAAAACTTAGCAAACACCCTACGGAGCTGCTGTCACCCAAGCTCACATTATTATGCCCTTTCCCTCTAACCATACCCCAACCTCGAGATTTTCACGTTACCTTCTCAACTCTGGAAAGCATTGATCACGATAATATGACAACCAATGCCAACACTGCAAAAGGGCTAATATCAATACCTTTTTACTCACTATCTCATCTTATAAGCTCTGGAAAGCAACAATCATGGCTATTAAGACATTAAAATTATACCAGTCTCCACTAACGTATTTTGAACATTTATAAGATTTATGGTTTAGTCGCGTCACCTTAATTTTCCTCTTTGCAATTTCACCCTACCTCATCCAACTTTTCACTATACTCAACCTTGGAATGTAACAAACTATGCACATTATCTCCATATTCCTAACCATCCCTTATTCTAATCAAACATTAACATAATATATAATAATTCAACATATTTCAAGCCTATACAAATTTTAAACATGTCCATCCATCCAACTCCGTTCCCAAAGGACTAATGCATGATACTTTCGATATCACTACAACAACAACAACAACATACCCAGTATATTCCCATCAAGTGAGGTCTAGAGAGGGTAAAGTGTATGCAGTTCATACCACTACCTCTGATAAAGTAAAGAGTTTATTTTTTATAGACCCCCCCCCGACTTAGAACAGATAATAATAACAAACAAAAATCATAAAAAAAAAAAAGAGATAACACATCACTAGATAATAAAAGACACAAGACACCCACAGAGTAATACTCTAAACTATTTATTCAAAATCACAAACATCACCAAAACACCACAAATAAGAATCTGTAAAAAAAAATAGACATAGATACAAACAAACACTCTTTTCTACTAATACGGATGCACTCCTACCCACTCACTCTCTACCCTAATTTGCATCCTTCACACCTTTCTATCAAGGGTCATGTCCTCCGTAAGCTGTAACTGCTCCATGTCATGCCTAAGTACCTCTCTCCAATATTTATTTGGCCTACCTCTACCCCACCTAAAACCATCCATAGCCAGCCTTTCACACCTCCGTACTGGAGCATCCGTGCACCTCCTCATCACATGCCCGAACCATCACAACCTCATTTCCCACATCTTTTCTTCCATCGAAGCCACTCCCAACATCTCCTGAATAATCTCATTTCTTACCTTATCACTCCTGGTAAGTCCACACATCCATCACAACATCCTCATCTCTGCCACCTTCAACTTTTGGATGTAGGAGTTCTTAACTGGCCAACACTCTACTCCAAACAACATAGCTGGTCAGATGGCCACTCTGTAAAACTTACCTTTAAGCTTAGGAGGCACCTTCTTATCACACAAGATTCTCGATACGAGCCTCCATTTCAACCTCCTTATACCAATACAATGTGTGACATCCTCGTCAATCTAGCTATTCCCCTGAATCATAGACCCAAGATACTTGAAACTATCCCTCTTCTGAATGGCCTGAGAATCCAGCTTCACTACCACATCAGTCTCATGCATCAAATCACTGAACTTACATTCCAAATACTCCGTCTTGGTACTACTCAACCTATATCCTTTAGACTCAAGGGTCTGCCTTCAAACCTTTAGCTTATTATTAACTCCTTCCCACGTCTCGTCAATTAGTACCATATCCGCAAATAACATACACCAAAGCACCTCTCTTTGAATACACCACGTTAAAACATCCATCAATAAGGAAAATAAAAATAAACTAAGAGCCGATCCTTAGTGCAACCCTATCAAAATAGGAATGTGATCTGAATCCCCTTCTTCCATCCTCACACGAGTCTTTAATCCATCGTACATGTATTGAATCGACCTAGTGTACACCACGGTCACACCTCCAGACTCCAAGAACCTCCACAGAATCTGCCTAGGGACTTTTTTGTATGCCTTCTCAAGATTGATGAACACCATGTGCAAGTCCTTCTTCCTCTCCTTAAATTGCTTCACTAATCTCATCACGAGGTGAATAGCCTCAGTAATCGAGAGACCTGGCATAAAACTAAACTGATTCTCAAAAATAGTCACGTTCCTTCTCAGCCTCAACCCTACCACCCTCTCCCAAACCTTTATAGTATGACTCAACAACTTGATACCCCTATAGTTATTGCAACTCTAAATGTCCCCCTTGTTCTTATATAATTGAATCATCATACTCCATCTCCAAGCTTCGGGCATCTTTCCCGCCCTAAAAATGATGTTAAACAACCTTGTCTACTTGCTACAAAATAAACCTTAACTTACCTCTTAGGTAAAACATGATGCTAAGGAGGAGAGTGATCTATCCCGCACGTGATAAATGTATTCTCATGTTGGGTTCCCTCTGGGAGTGACTTGTAATCGCTCTCATGAACCTTGGCCTTTGAAATCTCAAGGTTGGAGGGGTATGATTATTCAGGGTGTTTTTGGAGGAAGGGGGTGACCTGGGAAAATAATAAAAGAGAGGGTTTTTAAAATTCCCTCAACTGGGCTACTACCTATTACTGCTGCAGCAGAACTTTTACCACTGCAGCAGTTATCTAACCGCTGCAGCGGTTGCCGACAGGCTGGCCCAGTCCATTATTAGGCCTCTTGGCCCAATTCCCTTATGTCCCAATTTTTCTCCCCAATTTAATTTTTCTCGAGTTTATTTTAGGCCTATTATTCATCGTAAATTATTCTCGAGGTGTGTTTACATGTAACAACAGTTTGGGTCATTACATTAGACACCAATTTACCCATTGTTCGTTCCCAAATGGCCATAAGGGTGAGGTAAGAACATTTGAATGAGCGTTCAATGGATTTTTAACTATAATAAGTCACAAGGAGAATTAATTAACATATGCTAGCTCATTATACATCCATTCTCCTTAATGGTAGACCGTTAAAACATTGGCACAACTACCCAAACATAACGTGACATCTCAAAGCATGAAAAGTTGAGACAAAGGTTGTTTTGGAAAAAGTTTACTATTGCAACCAGCCGCAGCAGTGGTTCACGGAAGTTAAGTAGGGAGAAAACTTCATTTTCCCCCATTTTCACTTCTAACACTCAAAATTCTCTCAACTCTCTCTGCAAAAATCCCTCCCCGACGACGAATTCAAGGTATTTTCTTCGTCTCTTCTACTTACTTTACATATTTCTCATTATAGAATCATAAAATTACTTTAGAATAGAGGGAATTAGGGTGGTTTTGGGTGAAACTTTTTGAACTCAAATTTAGTGGTGTTCTTGAACATATTAGTTGGTATGCTAAGTTTTCTTACGTTTTCAGCGCTCCTATAGTGTTTGGAACGTAAGATTAAAGTAGTTCATGGTGGGTTTTGGATATGGAAGGGGTGAAAGATGAAAAGTCATCTTCTCTAATGATTTTATTTTATTTGGGTTTGATTTAAGGTATTTCACACCCCTATTTTAGTGTAAAAAGGTTCACACACATTTCCCCAAGCCTGATCTATGCTTAATTTTAAAATTACAAAGAAAAGTTGAAAATCCACCATGGGATGAGAGATTGGTGGTTTGAAGATGATGAACCACTACAGTGGTAACTTTTCAACTATATTGGTAAGTACCGCCGTTGTGGTACCGCTGTAGCAGTATGGCAGTAAGTCCCAAGTTCTTGCATTTTCTAAAAATTTTAAATTTTCTTTCCCTCCTTTGGTGTTTTGACATGGTTCTAACTATTTTTATGGTGTTTGTAGGATCATAATGGCCCAACAACCCATCTACCACCGATTTTTGAATAATGCCAATCGTACCCAATTTGAGGAGAGGTGACACAGTAGGAGCTTCCTCCGTGAGAGAGGCTTTATGATGGATGAGGTGGAGGATGGGTTGCCTGATTTCAGCGATCAGATAAAAGTTCTTGGTTGGGAGATGCTAACCGAGCCGGTTCTGGACTGCAACCTAGCTTGGGTCTGCAAATTTTATGTTGTACTCCCTACGTTAGAGTCGGCAGTACCCTTCCCCACTATTCAGATTCGGGGGAAGAATGTTCTCGTGGATGCCATCACTATCAATGAGGTCTTAGGGATTCCTAAACCTTCCAATGCAGCCTTCGAGGCAAAGATTTAGGAGTCATACTTGAAGTGGGTGGCTCGATATTTAGCACCAGAGAGAAAGGCCAACGAGGTGAAGTGGTCCAATCAGAGGGGCACCAAGAGTTCATACTTCTCGATCGAGGACAATATTTGGTTACAGTTGGTGACTCGAAGGATTCATATTTAGGGAAATGTTATGAACGCGGTGTTCCATTGAGCTATAGTAGTGGCGTGCACTATGGCGGGGATTGAGGTGAATGTGGGGGAACAGATCATGGACGAGTGGCAATACTTCTATGCTAGGGAGAGAGCAAGGGATCTATTCTTGCCTTCCCTGATTAAGGAGCTGTTCAAGTGGGTGGATGTCCCCAGGGAGGATCGTGATATCTGGAAGGAGTGCGACGTACCGTATAACCCCCTTAGAAGAAGGAGTACTCGAGAAGGAGGTAAGAAAAAGAGGAAGGCAGTGGAGAAGGGTGAGAGTAGCATAGCTGGTGGGAGTGGAGATGTCCCCCATTCCCGGGCACCTATTCCTCCTAGTGACTGGTGTCTACCTTGCTGGTATACGAAGCTACATGGATAGGACTCAGATGTGCTAGTCGGGATTTTCTTCTTCAACCATTACAGCCTCAATGGACCCATCCCTAGCCTATGTTAATCTTCGAAGGGAGATAGATAAGGAGAAGGAGTAACGCCGCTCCCGGTACCGCATGTTGGTTAGGATGTGGAAAGTTGTGCGGGTTATGCTTGCATGCACCATCCCAGATAAGGAGCTCTCGAAGTTGACTGCGAAGGACGTCGAGGTTTCTTCCTTCCTCAGTGGCATAGTTGAGGAGGGCTTGGATACCGCAAGCCTTGGAGATGACATCACCATCTAGATGTTCCCCTTTCCTCCTCCTTGGTTATAATTTATGTTTTTGGATTTAGGTTGCCCCTATTTAGGGCATGTAACAAATAATTACTATTTTTATTTTTTGCACTTTGCAGATGTTTTTCCTTACCACCTCGTTTATAATAATTATCTTATCTTATAATGCATGCTGGATGACTTTTTATCACTTTATTTCTTCAAAAATAGGGTTGCCTTAAAATAATTGCAAATTGCAAAAACAGGGAAACGCCTGGCAGGATTCTTCCTCGAGTCGCTGCAGTGGTAGCCTCCAGTAGCTTCACCTTGATTTTTTTGCTTACCCAATTTCAGGTTCTTTCTACACAAAACTCTTTTTATGCATGCTCAAGTAGAGTAATAATCTCTCATTATACTTAATATAAATTGAATTCGCAACTCTATTTCTGCCGAACCACAACCAGCACAATTTTCCGCCTACTAAATTAAATAGCGTTACACTTTCATCAATCTTCTTAATTACTCAATTCACTATCCTCAAAAGTGTTCCACCAATAGCCAAGCATTCGGGTGGTTTGCACGACATCAGATAGAATACAAGTAGTACTCCAAATCACGGAGTGATAAGTTGTAGCTCAAGTTGTGAAAATGAAGATACTCTCGAGATCACCCCCGATCCTTACGTCCATCGATTTGATTGGCTACACATTATCCAATCACACACCCACTCAATAGTCATATTCAAAAGTTTAAACATCACAAAGCAAGTTATCATACACTACCATTAACAATTAATATGCTTAGCATATTTTAACACATCATTGCCTCATCACAAATACATAAAACCAGATTGAACAAAACATAACAGTCCACTTTCGATGTATCTTATTGACCACTATTGTTTGAGTGTCTTGTCCCAACCTTTTCACGTTAAGAGATATCAATTAGGACCAACTATTCCAAATTGTGACGATTGAGATACCAATTGGAATCGTCTAGATACTAATTGAACTCAACCCGGGCATACGACGTTGAGAGGGAACGAAAGGAAAGAAGAAAATGAGATAGATTCCTAGATGCCTAGTAACCGGGACTCTGATACCATCCTTATCACAACCCAACCCACCGGATCGTATCGGGCACCTACCTACACCTACCTTATATAGGATAACCCTGAATATCCCGTGATTCAACCAATGTGGAAGTTAAAATGATAAACACTTAGTGAATTTAATGTCCACCATATGAATAACTAATCAAAGTTGAAATACGATTACTAATTTAATTTGTTCCAAACTTGTACTAATACATCAAATATGAAAAGTAAATGCAGAAAACAACTACAAGTGACTCCCCAGAACCTAGTCTAAATTAGTACAAGAGCACTAGACAAGAAATAGGGACATCCATGACACAAAATCCATGCAGAATAGAGAGGATAGGAGCTGCTACTGAGTGATCGTCATCGCTACTATAGAAACTCCAACTAACCTGCACCATGGCTATACCCCCGATTTGAGGTTTAGTAAGTGTAGCATCAGTACAACCACACGTACTGGTAAGCATCATCAATCGACCAGGGTTAGAAACAAATAACATCAATCAGTACTCACTATTACAGACATCACCACATCACATCCCATGAAATTTTGGATCCTACCAATTATATTCTATCACAACTGGTCCTCTCAGGGGGACCGTAGAATCTCATTCCCAACAAATTATATTCTATCACAATCGGTCCTCTTAGGGGGACCGTAGAATCTCATTCCCAACCCATCCCACCTAGGTAATTAACGTACTTTCGTACCATCTTTCACCACTCACCACAACAAGAACATGTATGAAAGCATAAATAAATAAAAATACATTCAAAACATATGCAGGGATGCATGTATGCAAGATGTGTTCATTACCTATCCTTATCCCTTCTCATCTCATCACTAATAATATCATAATGTACCAACGTGGTACCCGAACCATATCACAATGTATCATATCTATGCCAGCGTGGTACCCAACTCATATCACAACATATCATATCAATGCATATGAATGTGTGCATAAAATCAATAAACCATAATCATGCAAAAGATAATCATAAGTGTCAGTCCACAACACAACACGGGTTCCAGTCTACCATTGCATTAATCGTCTAATTCATTAATTTGGTGACCTTAGTCTTCTCATATACATCATAATCATAACTTACCAAACACCCCTATGGGGCTGCAGCCACCCAAATTTATATTATTATGCACTTTCCCTCTAACCATACCCCAACCTTGATATTTTCATGTTACCTTCTAAATTATGGAAAGCATTGATCACGACAATATGAAAAGCAATGCCAACACTGCAAACCGGCTAACCTCAATACCTTTTTACTCACTATCTCATCTTCTAAGCTATGAAAAGCATCAATCATGGCTATTAAGACATTAGAATTATACCAATTTCCATTTACGCATTTTGAACATTTATAACATTTAGGGTTTAGTCGCATCACCTTAATTTCCCTCTTTACCATTTCACCCTTCCCCATTCAACTTTCCACTATACTCCACCCTGGAATGTAACAAACTACGCCACATTTGTTCCATATTCCTATCCATCCCTTATTCCAATCAAAAATTAACATAACATGTAATAATTCAACACAAAAGTCTATCCAGATTTTAAACATGTCCATCCATCCAACCCCATGCCTGAAGGCCTAATGCATGATACTTTCTACATCACTATTGACGTTAAATGCATCTAGCCCAAGTTTAGTTGCTACAAAGTAAACCTTAGCTTATCTCTTAAGAGAAACATGCTGCTAAGGAGGGGAGTGAGATGTCCCACCCGTGCAAAATGTATCCCATGTCGGGTTCCCACCGGATGTGCCTCGTAACCACTCTCATGAACCTTGGCCTTTGAAATCTTATGGTTGAAAAAGTAGGGTTTTTCAAGGTGTTTTTGGAGGAAGGGGGCGACCTAGGAAAATAATAAAAGGGAGCATTTTTAAAAATCCCTCGGCTGGGCTATTGCCTATTACCACTGCAGCAAAATTGTGATACCGCTACAGTGGTTATCCGACCATTGCAGCAATTGCCAACAGGTTGGCCCAGTCCATTATTGGACCTCTTGGCCCAATTCCCTTATGCCCTGATTTTCCTCCCTAATTTAATTTTTCTCAAGTCCATTTTGGGCCTATTATTCATCATAAATTATTCTTGGGGCGTTTTTACACATAACCACGGTCTAGATTGTTACAATTTACACCATAGATGATATTTGGGAGCTTGATAATTAGTGGAAATTTTAAATTGAAGCTGGCACTAGTTGGGGAATGTCAAAGTGCGCATTGTGTAGTCGTTTCCTCGTAGGTTCCCATCTCTAATTAAGATTAATTGTCTAGTTGTTCTTTTTTATCAATTATTTTGGGACAGTTGTTAAGCTCAAATTATGCTTAATTTTAGAGAAAGTGATCCTTGGGCTAAAAGAGACCTAGTGACAGACTCAATTCCCAATTCCATCAGTAGGCCACACTATTTGATTTTTAGCCTGATTTCTAACCCCAAGCAGAAACTCATAATATAGGTATCGTTGTTTTTGTCTTGATGCCTAGATTATTATTTTAATATCATGGTAGTGGTCGAAGGTTTCTCAAAATGGAAAAGCTCTGATTTAAAGGATTTCAAGTGTTTATGGTGGCGTCTAGGTAGGCTAGGCTTACCTTTCTCTAGACTTTGCTCTTTTATGGTCTTAATATGGTATTGTGCTAATTGTTGGTGGGTTATTATGGTTCGGATAGTTGTTTAGGAAATTTCTAATTATTTTAGCCGTTTAGGGGGCTTTAGGATAGATTTCGTCCTGGGATTCCCTTAAACTGGTAGTTGACTTTTCTCTAGTACTTGACTTAGCATACTTTGGTCCTTGGGAATGAATTTAGGAGCCTTATCCTAGGTTCGGCTAGATGCTTCACTTAGGTCAGGTTCTCAGGACTAGTAGCTGGCCTTATCACCTTTTTTAGGGTAGGTTACTTTAAAATATCGCCTCCTTCTGACATGGACGATTATAGGATTGTTTCGAAAGATTGATTATTAGAGTTGGGTTTGATTAATTTCTATACTATGCTCATTAGCTTCGGTATCCTTGGTATATTAAGTATTTTGGCCTTAAATCATGGTTTTTAACTTAATAAATGGAACCTTGCACTTTTTTAATAAATTTGGCCTTCTAAAATGGGAAAAAGGACTATATAGACTTGGGATGAATCAGAAATCTGGATTACTACTATGTATTGCATATTTATTTGTTCCTATTCAAGTTTGGCACTTGGTTTACTATTTATTTCCTATTTGTGTGTTTGAGTTCGGCATCTAGTATAATGTTTAGTATCTATTAGTTTTGGTTTGAGTCCAGCTTTCATTATTATTGATTTCTTGTTGGAAATCTGGTTGAGACCTGTATGGTTTATGGTTGTGGCTAGAGGAAGAGTACACGGTACGCTTATCACACATTTTGGTTAATTTTTAGATTTATTACTGTGTACTTGGTTCATATTGTTATTACTCCTTGTTTGTACCCGTCGAGCTTATGGGGGCTCAGTAGGGTTTTGTTTTATTGTGTGTACCTTCTTGTCTTATGGGAATACAGTTAGGTTATAGCTAGGCATATATTTACGCGCTTGAGTTATTTACATTCCACTCTTGCATTTGCTTATCATAACCCATTATTTCCATTCCGACTTCTCTTTTATTACCTCTTAATATAGGTTAGCACCTTATTTATGCTTTTACTTTAATTAAGCTCAGTCAGCTTATGATTCCTATTGAGTACACTATGTTTTGGTACTCATACTACACTTCTGCATCTTTGTTCCTGATACAGATCCTAGAATGAGTCATCACCATTGACCCTGACCTCGAGTTGAGCTAGTGACAAGATATTTTGGGTGAGCTTTCAGCGTCTGAAGCTAATCCATCTTTTTTGTTTCATTACTAGTCTTATTTTCTATATTCGGAGACTACTTTGTATATTTTGGCATCTATGTAGTACTCCTTGTGTATAGTGTCTCCTGCACTTGCCTTACCAGGTTTTTGGGGATTCATTTTATACATTTTGTCCCTTCTCCTCATTTTGTATGTTAAGCCTAAATATCTTCTCTTATAGTTGCGCTAAATTATTATTTTAACCCTGTTCTCCTTCTTCTGCCTATTAGCCCTATTAATTACCATTTTGTTCTATTGTTTAGGCTTACCTACTCCTGAGCCGGGGGTCTATCGGAAACAGCCTCTCTACTTCTTCGGAGGTAGTGGTATGGACTGCGTACACTTTACCCTCCCCAGACCCCACTTTGTGGGAATACACTGGGTATGTTGTTGTTTAGGCTTACCTACTGGTGGTTTAAAGTAGGTGGCATCATGACCTGAGTTTTTGGGTCAAGATGATTTGGTATCAAAGCCTAGGTTCACTGGTATCGTTGGTGCAAGAGCAAGTGTCTTGTAGAGTCCCGTGGATTGGTACGATGACATCCATATCATATCTTTAAAAGGCTACAGGAAATTCTTAGAAAAGTCTCACCTTTTGGATCCATTATCATGCGTTATGTCTATATTAGTTTCTAGATTCTAATTTATTTCACTCTTTCATAGATGGCTAGGATAAGGGCTATGGTGGAAAAGGCAAGGCCCCAAGCCTGTAGCAAGGGATTTCATTTGTAGTAGAGGTAAGGTTGACCCCAAGGTTGAGGTCAGGCTAGAGCTGTATCACCAACCCAAGGCTAGGCAGATATCCTTCACCAGAGCCGATTATTGATCCTGAACCAGAGTTTTCACCTGAGCATCTGCCACTATAGTAGCCAGCAGGTCAGGAAGCAGCCCAAATTCATATCTTCATCTACTCTTCATTATTGGTTGGTTCAATTGTTGAGTATGGTTGGAGGCCAGTCGACGGATGTGGT
The DNA here is from genome assembly GCA_031232105.1 of Capsicum rhomboideum. Classification (NCBI taxonomy): domain Eukaryota; kingdom Viridiplantae; phylum Streptophyta; class Magnoliopsida; order Solanales; family Solanaceae; genus Capsicum; species Capsicum rhomboideum. The sequence goes on from CP124715.1 coordinate 104,068,094, forward strand.
CCAGACATCTGCTCAGGGGGGCAGCATAGAGTGGGCTAGGTAACAAAGCACAGCCTATAGCTGTGGTACCCCAAGCAAAGGTCCCACCAGCACCAGTAGTTCCATAGTCAGCAGCAGCCTGGCCAGCCATGACTTTTGAGTAGTAGAAGGTGTTGGGTCAGTTTCTTAGCTTGGCTTCACCAAGGTTTATAGGAACCTAGACTAGGCCTACTTCACCGATTATATTTTGAGGTTTTTTTGTTTGGATGGCTACTACTAATGGTTCATGTAGGGTTTCTTTTTTATTGAAGCCTCTTTGACCCGATTCACTCAGAAGAATATTACTTTTCAATGATCTGATGAGTCTGAGATGAGCTTCCAAAAACTCAAGTCTTTATTGAAATCACATTGGTGGAAGGTGAAGGTTTCACAAAATACTATGATGCTTTGGGTGTTGGTCTTGGGGTTTTTTTATGCAATAGTAAAGTTATGCATGGCAAAGGCATACGATAGGGTATCATGGATTTATGTGACAAAGGTGCTTAGACAGTTTGGTTTCTCAGAGATTATAATTGACATGGTATGGAGATTGGACTCAAATAATTGGTACTCAGTAATAATTAATGGCTAGCCTCATGATTTCTTTAAATCATCTAGAGGCCTAAAACAAGGAGATCCATTATCCCCTACTCTATTTATCATTGCATCAGAGTCTTTGCAAGGGGATTGAATAATTTATTTCAGGATGGAAAATATAGGGGCTTTGGGTTACCCAAATGGAATGCCCCCATAAATCACTTGTCATACGCGGATGACACCATCTAGTTGTGCTCAGCTGATTCCAGGCCCATGAAGAAGATGATCAAGGTGGTAAGGTGGTATGAAGAATGTTCCAAACAGTTGGTGAATAACTCCAAAAGGTCATTTTATGTGCATGAAAGATGCCTCTGAGTATTTACGACACCATCAAAAGAAGGACATATATGAGGAAAGGAACTTCTCCCTTCAGTTGTCTTGGGTGCCCAGTGTACTATGGAAGAAAGAAGATGATATATTTTGAAGAGCTTGTCAGAAAGGTAATAAACAGGGTTAGGCAAACCAAGTTTCTGTCTTTTGGGGTAGATATATTCTCATTGCACATGTATTACAATCCATTCCAGTTTATCTTTTATCAATAATGAACCCCTACGTATGAGTCATTAATCAGATCCACAAAATCTTTTCAAATTTCTTTTAGGGAACCACAGCTGAGAATAGGAAGAACATTGGGTTGCTTGGGAGAACTTGTGTATAACAAAAGCAGAAAGAGGGTTTGGTTATAGATCACTACATGACACATCAAAAGATTTGTTTGGGAAACTATGGTGGAATTTTAGAACATCAACCTCTATGTGGAGTGCATACATGGGAAACAAGTACTGCAAGAAGCTACATCATGTAATTGCCTTAGATAAAGGGGATTCTCAGGTGTGGAAGAAGATAGTGGAAGTGAGAGAAGACATGGAATATCTCATTTAGTGGAAAATTAAAATAGGAAACTCTAGCTTTTGGTTTGATAATTGGACTCAACAAGGGGCTTTATACTATGTGGATAATGAACATAGATTTAGGAGGAAATTGAGGTAAAGGAATTCATTGTGGATGGAGCTTGGTATTTAAGAAGCTACAGGTTAGGATTTCCAGAGAAATAATTCAACATATCACTAAGAACATCAACCCACAGCTTCTGGAGGTGGATAATTACAAAACATGGTGGATGGGAAACACTCGTGGAAAGTTCAAATTTAAATTAGCTTGGGAGATAGTCAGGAAGAAGCACGATCAGTCTAAACTCTATGACTATATGTGGCATAAAGGGCTCCCTACTAAAATTCATTTCTTCTTGTGGAGAACTTGGAAAGGAAGAATACCAACTGATGATAATCTGGAAAAGATCAATATCAGTGTGGTATCAAGATGTTGGTGCTATGATGATCACAAGGAGGAAACTCTTAATCACTTATTTCTAACCTCTCCATTAGCTAAAAAGCTATGGAGATAGTTTGCCCATTGTGCAGGTTTACACATTGCTGGAATGCAACTACACCAGGTCATGCTACAGTGGTGGACTACAAAAAAACCTCCTAAACTATAGATAGTTTTTTGGGCTATCCCAGCAATTATTTTGTGGGAAATCTAGAAAAAAAAAAAGAAACACAAGAAATCATAGAGGAAACAACACCTACAACATGATGGCTTACCAAGTGTAGCTGACCATTCCTCAGTTAATTAAAACCAATTTCCCATGGTTAACATCAGTACCAATAGACTGGCCCTCAATAATCCATTATTTGAAAAATTACAAGCCTGGATTATACCACTGGCTAGTCAAGTGAAAGAGGCCAACTAGGGGAAGAGTTAAGTCAACATAGATAGTGTAAGTCAAGGAAATCCAGGGCTGAGTACATATAGTTTTTGCCTAAGGGATGACAATGAGGATCTATGTATGCTCAAGCTGGACAACTGGGAATCATAACAAGTATAGTGGCAGAAACGATAGCAATACATGAAGCCTTTGAGCTATTGTTCCACACACGGCTACACAAATGTGAGTCTGGAAATAGATTCCTTGATTCTAAAGAATATTTTAATAGATATGTGGAAAATTTCATTTGAGGTGGTGCAGCTAATTGAAAAGTCAAAGGATTGGATACAGATAATGTAGGTAATGGTTTTACATAATTACAGAAAAGATAATATGATAGCAGATTTTTTAAATAATCTAGCATATGAGCAAGAAGGGGTCATATAGGTCAACAACTTTCAAGAGATACCAAGCAAAGGAAAACAACTAATTATCAGTGATAAATCATAAATCTCATTTTGCATAATCAAAAATAAGAGGATTTAAAGGTCAGATCAGTATGTCAATCAAACAAAAATTAGACGCTACTATCTCAACACAAAGAACAAGGTCATTACATCATCATCAAACAGAGGTGAGCAATCAGTAATTCAATCACTATGCACAGACAAAACTTCTAGAAGAAAGAAAGGAAAAACAGAAGTAATCGTACAACATAAATCACGCATCTTAGAGGCTCATCAACGGATAACAAGGAGCTTAAATCTAAAGACAAGCACCTGTAAAGAAAGAATTATTACTATAGATGGGCGATTGATTGAAAAATTGAAGTATAGGTGCACAGATGAAACTTACAATGGAGGAAAGAACACGGTGATGAAGCTAGAGAAGTAGAGAATAAATTGTATGAATTTCATCACAAAGAAATCAGCAGCTAAAGCTATTACTTTGGAAGAGAAGAAGGAATTTGAATAGACAAGCAACCCAAGGAACTTGAAGATGAAAGCCAACAACATTATTTTCAATTTCTCAGATAGATTAGATTTTGCTTTAACTTTTCTTTTTGATTTTTATTTTCATTTAGGCCGGTTCAAGTTTTGGTCTGGCTAAACTTTTGTGCCTTTACTTTTGAATAAATAAAAAAGACCTAACCAGGGCCATATTTAACTTAAAAAAACCTATGCTTTGAGACAGTTAAAGACTTATGTGAGAACTACCCCACTCATGACTTAGAGTTGGTGGCGAAAGTATTTGCTTTGAAGTTGTGGAGGTATTACTTATATGGAAGTCATTGTGAGGTTTTCACCAATCATCCAGCCTTTAGTATATATTAAACCAGAAGGATTTGAATTTGAGAAAGCACGAATGGTTAGAGTTGTTGAAGGACTATGGCATGATTATTCTTTATCACCGAGTAAAGGCCAATTTAGTGGAAGATTCCTTGGATAGAAAGGCGATGAGTATGTGTGGTCTTGCCTTATTGGATGAGGAGCAGCCTTTGGCTATAGATGGTTAGAATTTTGCCAATAGTTTTGTCAGACTTGACATTTTTAAGCCTGGTAGAGTTCTTACTATGTTGAGGCACAGTTATTTTTTATGAAGAAGAATAAGGATAGATAGTTTAAAGATGGAAAGTTGTGCATAATTTAAGACAATGTGTTGAAAGGTGAAGCTAGAGAGGCGATTCTTGACTAAGAGGGTATTTGAGGATCAAGGGTCAAATTTGTGTTCCTAGAGCTGGTGATTTGTCTAGGATGATCATGTAGGAGGCTCATAGTTTGAGGTATTTTATTCATTAGGGTGAAGCCAAGATATTTCATCGCTTGAAGCAGCATTATTGGTGGTGTAGGATGAAGAGGGACATTATAGAGTTTGTGGGTAAGTGTTTGAATTATCAGTAAGTAAAGTATGAGCACCAGAGATCGGGTGGTATGCCTCACAAAATGCCTATACCTGTGTGGAAGTGGGAGCATATCACTGTGGACTTAATAATTGGTTTGCCTTAGACTTTGGGGAATTTGATTTCATTTGGGTAACTATGGACAGGTTGACCAAATCAACGTCGTTTGTACCGACAAGACTAACTATAATATGGATAGATTAGCTAAGATTTGTATATGAGATATTGTTTGATTACATGGTGTGCCCATTTACATCATTTCAGATCAAGGCACTCAATTTATATGGCATTTTTGGAATTCTATACAGCAAGAGTTGGGCACTCAGTTAGGGATGAGTACATCTTTTCAACTCCAGATAGATGGTCAGTTAGAGTAGACTATTTATGTATTGAAAGTCATGCTTTAGGCTTGTGTGATTAATTTTGGTGGTCATTGAGACGGTTTTTGCCTTTAGTGTAGTCTGCATACAATAATATTTACCATTTTCACATCTATATGGCACCACTTGAGGCTTTATATGGAAAGAAGTGTAGATTTACATATGGTTGGTTTGATTTCTTTGAAGTTATGTTGTGGGGTACAAACTTGTTAAGCCCCATGTATAAGGTGAAGTTGATAAAAAAATGGCTTTTAACAGAACAACCCAGAGTAGACAAAAGAGTTGTACAGATTGGAGGATTTGTGACTTGGGGTTCATGTTTGGTGATTGTGTTTTCTTGAAGGTATCTCCTAAGAAAGGTGTGATAAGGTTTGGTAAAGAGGTCAAGCTTAGACCGAGGTTCAATGGTCCATTTGAGATTCTTTGGCACATTAGGAAGTGGCCTATGAATTGGCAAGTAAAGACCTTAATTATAAAATTGTAATCTTTATATGTTTTGACCATTTTTCCCTTTCCACAAAGTTGTTACATACTATTTATGAGACATGGGGATGGTTGGCACGGTCCTCAATGCATTTAGGAGTGATTTGGTAGAGTTTGAGGCTATTTATCTTAGTGGTGCCTAGTGAGGGCTTATATCATAAATAACCAACATTTTGAGTTGATTTTTGGGTTCACTTATACCGTATTAAATTGATCATTATCTTCATACTGATTGGTTGTGATCATTCTATCCTCATTTTACACATACACTTCATGAGATATTATTACCACTGAGAAATACTTTATAAAATCCTTGATCTGTGAATAATAGCCAGAGAGGTAAATGTGATACTATATAAAACCCTTGATCTGTGAACATTAGCCGGAGAGGTAAATTGAGATATGAGATTGAGGTATGAGAAATTATACGGGTTAAAAAAAAACCATGGGTCCTGTCTTGAAGTGCTGAGGCTCGGAAGGTGTATACGAAAAGCCATGTGATGGCTTACTTTCATCATCATCACATTATCATTGTATTGCATTGCATTACTTTTCATTGTTGTGTTTTTCCCTTATGTATTGTTGTTGTATAGTTAGCTTTCTCTTATTGTCCTTATATCTTAGAACAGTTAGTGGAGACGGTGTAAGCTACTGTTTGGGAACTTTTTTTACTGCAGGTGACGTGCTCATAGTATATTTTATTATAATGTTTTCTTCTTTGCTCAGTCGGCCTATGATGACTACTGAGTACAAGTGAACCGTACCCACTCCTACTATGCCCTTTCGGTGTAGATCCTAGTTCAAGTACGAGCTGTGGTAGCTAATTTTGTACAGTGCTAGCTGATCTTCGGAGTACCTGGTGTACTTCCTGTTTAGAGCCTTGTTCTAGCCTCCATCGATCCTTATCATGTCTTTTTTAGTATTCAAAGACAGACTTTGTATTTTTGGTTTTCTAGACTTGTATTAGATGCTCCTTTACATTTGACATCATTTCTGGGGATTTGTGTATTATTTCAGTTTTTTTGCCATGTTATATACTATAGCCTAACTTCATCCTAGAAGTCTCATTTTTATGGGTTTGTCTTTTATATTTTTCTTGTCTTTTATCGTATGAGTTTTGGTTTACCTACTAAGACTAGTTTGAAGTAGGTGCCTTCATAAACTTAACTTTTGGGTCGTGAAAAATTTATATTAGAGCATCAGGTTCATTGGTCTCATAAGTGAAAGATTAGGATTGTCTAGTAGAGTTTTGTAGATCAGTACATAGATGTTCGTATCTATCTTCGAGAAGCTATAAGACTTCTGTCGGAAAAACTTCTGTAATTATTCCTTATTGTGTGGGTTATTCATACCCTATATTCTAAACTTGCATTCATTATTTTTTGCACGGATAGTGAGGACTAGGTCCAGAGATGCTAGATATGTTGAGCTAGCACCAACTATTGGAGCCCCAGGTAGGGAACGAGGCAGGGGTCGTGACCGACCCAAAGATAGAGGATGGGAATAAGGAGCTTCCCTAATGAGAGGACATGCTAGGGAGGCCTCTCCTAAGCCTGAGGTTGATTATGGTGAGGATGATTATTATAAAAAAATGCGGGGCCAGCTTAGGTTCAACAAGGTTCAGCAGATTCCTTGATACTACTTGATTTATTGGTTCGTCTCCTGAGTTGTTTGGATGGTGTTCCCTATACTTGTGTTCCTTTGAGTGTACCGGGTATTCCTCAGAATTTAGGAGGTATTCAACTGCTAGGACTGGATCCTACTTATGATATTCTGACTTTGGGGCTATATCCATCTTTTGTGGTACCACCATATGTGGATTCACTGCCTACTAGACTTGTTGCCCATTTTATTACTTTGGGTCCTCTTATGTCTTCTGATGATTAAAAGAGGTTTGAGAGGCTCATTCTCTTGGATCCTTCCAAGTTTAGCGGTGCCATTGGAGAGGATGCTTATGAGTTTTAGCTTGACTGTCATGAGAGATTGCATAACATCAGGTCCCTTGAGACCTATGGTGTTGTTCATATGACTGATCTATTGACGGACGTAGCCAGACAGTGGTGGAGGTCTTTTTCTAGTGGTAGACCATTGGGTTCGCCTACTATGACCTGGACCCAATTTTCTGAGGCTTTTCTGGAGAAGTTTGTGCCTTACAGTTTTAGAGATCAGATAAGGGATGAGTTTGATCACCTGGAGAAAATCTCCATGTCTATTGCCGAGTATGAGGCACGTTTTCATGCATTATCTATATATTTTGCTGCCAGTATCTCCATCGAGTCTGAGAGGATCAAGAAGTTTGTAAAGGGTTTGATAGTCTTTTATCAGTTAGTTATAACTCAGATGGTGGTGTCAGGGGCATCTTTTTAGAGTATAATTGAGCATGCCAAAATGCTTGAGTTGATTTGTTGGGGTACCCAGGGTGGTGGTGGTGCTAAGAGGATCCATCATCAGCGGGAGTTCAGTGGACATGCGACTCGGGGTATATTTTTTCTAGTAGAGGTGCTCACGGTTATCATGGTAGACCAGTTTAGCCAACTTTATAAGGTTTAAGTGGTAGGCCTTTGATCTCTGCGGCTCTAGGTAGTCAGGGTTTAGGTCATGAGAGTAGAGACTCTAGTTTTGGTTCTTTAGAAAAAGGAGGTCATTCTACCTCTTCTAAGCTTGAGTCTGGTAGTAGAACATGTTACATATGTGAGGAGATTGATCATATGGCCAGGGACTTTCCTCGGTGTGTGTTTGGTTATACCCAGTAGAGTTCTCAACTTCAGCTTTGTCCTACTCCTATTTCTGCAGTTAGAGGTGGTTCATAGAGTGGTCGGTGTGGTACTAGTAGTGCTCGAGCTGGAGCTTGTGGAGCTCGTGGTAGAGAATGTGAGGTTGCTCAGTCTGGAAGTGGACGCAGTTAGTGTTATGCTATACCTAGGAGACCTAAGGCAGAGGCCTATGATGCAGTTATCACAAGTATCATCCCAGTTTGCCATCGCTCTTCTTTCATGTTATTTGACCTTGGGTCTACAATCTCCTATGTGTCTACATATTTTGCTACTAGTTTTGATACTGCATCTGAGTCTTTTACCATGCGTATTTGTGTTTCTACCCTAGTAGGAGATTCTTTAGTAGTGGATCAGGTGTACCAATCTTGTGCAGTAACCTTTGCGGGGCGTGACACTTTGGTAGACTTGATTATCCTAGATATGGTTGATTTTGATGTTATCTTGGGTATGGATTGGTTAGGTGATTAAGTGACCTACTAATTATATTTTGATCTGATATTAATTAGAATTAGTTGTACAAAACTTTATCTCTGGTGCTGTTGTTATTAGCTTTTAGACTAAGTTAGTCTCTTCTGAAGTTGACAAGGTACATATGGGAGGTATCGGATTGTATTAAGTTTGGCTATTTCTCGTCACCGCTTTGAATTAGGGTCATTCAATGATATTCCAGAGTAAATGTGGATTAGTACTCATGCTTTTTTACTTTTTGTACCTTGCATGTAGGTACTAAGCCGGTTGTCCCTATGCATTGATCTAGTGCCTGTGTTCGAAGCCTTTCACTTCGAGATTCGAGGTAGCTGCTAGATGATCTGTGACTCGATTGGATCTCCTCTATCTTGCCTTTATGTAATTTTTCTTTTTCTTGGATGTTGAGACTCTTTCAGTTGTATGTTATTATCACGACCCAATTTCGGTGTCATGATGGAACCTACTTTAACCCGCCAGTAGGTAAGTCAAACCGTAGCCGCGAACGACATGTAATGGGCTAATTGGTGGAAGGTAAACTAAATACCAAAACAATAAGCATACAATAAGCTTATAAGAAATATATATAAGATTACGACAATATAAATGTCAAAAGGAATGGAGGAAAAACAAAATAAATATCCCATGACCTAGTAAATATGGTACAAGAGCCACTAAATAAAAAATGAGAGTGATGAATAGTATCAATATACAGAAAGTCTCGATAACTAAAGATTGTCCAAAAGTAAAGAAAGGAGAGGGGGGTCAGCTCCGTCTCTAAAAGCTCACACTATCTAAGAATCCTAAGAGTAGCTGGATAGAACATCAGCGGCGGCAACTAGTACTTGGATTTTCATCATAAAAAGATGCAAAAGTATAGTATGAGTACCAAAACAACGGGTATTCAGTAGACATCATCGGCCGACTGAGATAAATCATAATAAAAGTATAATAGAATGCGAGAATGTAAACTAAGTCAAGGAATAAGGGGAAAACCTGAAATAATGCTCCAACTGACAGATAATAAATAATAGTATAAATAATATCGAAAGGAAGGCAAGCTAACTACGGCCTAACAACCGAAATCATATGCGAATCCTCCCATACCATAATTTCCAGACTCAAACCGGACTCTTAGCACCATAAATAAACCGTAAATGTAGGACTCGAACGGTCTTTAATATCAGAAGTGACCAACAAATATCGGACTCGAACCGGCGTTTAATATCATAAGTGACCAACAAATGCAAGACTCGAACCGGACTCTAGTATCATGTATGCCAATAATAGTTGCCGGACTCGGATCGGTCTTTAAAGTAAATACAAGTTTACTAGTCTAGTTAGAAGTTAGAAAAATGTCCAAGTCTCAATAAATTCTAAGAAGACATACAAGATGACGAAAGAAAGACTCCTAGGTCTACAAGGAGCTAATTAGGATAAAAGACCTAAGAGAGGGTCGGCGGGGCCTGCTACTAACCCCAAAAGTCCATACTAAGGCAATTTCTACTCGAAATTAGACAAAGGCTTCAAAGTTTCATCCTAAGGTATTAGATAATTCTAAATAAGTCCTAAGACAACAATTTAATTCAAGGGAGAGATGAATAGGTCAATTCTACCTAAAAACGACTCTCTAATTGGCTAAATAATCCAATTTTTGCTAAACATATAACCAAGTTGTATATTCCATACCAACTCTAGCATAATACTATACTAATACCATAATAAAGCTCAATCTACGAGAAAATTAAGCCTAACCTACCTAGACACCAACGAATGCCCGAGAATGTCCACTAAATTAGAGATTTTCCCTTTCAAAAAGCCTCCTCACGATGCCACGCTATCAAAATAATGATCTACACATTAATATGAGAATAACAATACCCATATTGTATATAAATGTTTCGGGTCCACAATCGAGCTAAAAATCCCATATGGGGCCCACTTATGGCACAACTTTGAAACCGTCGAAGCGTCCCTCTAGGCTCAAGGATCATTTATCCTCAAAAATGGGTAATTTCGAGCATAAACAAACCTAAAATCAGACCATAAAGTAAACTAGGGATTCGGGTTTAAATTGGAAATTAACCATGAAATTAATGGGAACACATGGAAATATAGACGAGAAAGTGATCAAAATGACGTCTCCAACTCACCACGAACACTCAATGATCAAACTCCGCTCTCCACACTCTCTTTGGGGTTTTAAGGGACTTGGAAATGAAAATAATGGAGCAAAATCGAATCTCCCTCTAAATAGCAGTAGTAGCCGCTTTAGCAGCCAAATGACCGCTTAAGCAGTCCTTTGCGCCTGGGGTACTACCGCTAAAGCGGTCAAATGCCACTTAAGCAACTATCGTTAAAGCGGTAGTTTGGTCGCTCTAGCGACAGAAGGGGACACCTGGGCTTCATCTATAGCGGTCGACCTCAACTTTAGCGACCAAATGGTTGCTTAAGCGGTCACACTAGCTAATGCCTGCACCAGCACTTAGCAAATTTTGCTAAGTTTTGACCGGACTCTCAGGATTAGTTCGAAATCCCGTGAATGCAAATGAACTATGCTACCCTACCAAATTCGACATTCCATACTCAACGATGCCATCAAAATTTCCATCTATGGTTGTGTTGATGAAATATGGGTCCCACACCGAATGATTATTTTAACTAATTTTCACCTAATAGCCTAAAATGAGTTCGGGAGCCTCGGGACCCGAACCAAGGTTCCCCTAGCCTAAAATCAATATTTCGGGTCTACTAGAACTGTCAGAATTAGCATATAAGGCTGTTTACTTGAGGCTTAGGACCGATACGCAAATTTGAACATTGAAGACTTCTAAACAGGCAATTGGCTTTAAAAATCAAATGAACATCCCGGTAACCAAACTATCGGCTCCAGTAAGTTATAAATGACTGAGGACAGCTATGGGAAAGCTCTAAACATTGAAATAGTGTGGAAATGTAGAAAATGACCTAGAGGGTCATTATAATATCCACTTCTAAAAGGACTTTTGTCCGCAAAAGTAAAAGATCAAGGTGTACCTGAAGGCTCAAATAGGTGGGGATACTGGGCCCGTATCTCACTCTCGATCTCCCAGATAGCCTCCTCGACTGGATGGTGCCTCCACTGAACCTTAACAACTGGAATCTCTCTAGAGCACAACCGTCTCGCATCCCTGGACAGTATAAGCACTGGCTCCTCCATGAAGGTCAACCGCTAGTCCAACTGACCTGAGTCCCACTGAAGCACGTGTGACTCATACGAAATGTAGCACCGTAACATGGATACATAGAAAACTGGGTGAACAGCTAAAAAATCTAGGGGCAAGGCTAACTCATAAGTTACCTCTCCAATGGTCCGAAGTATCTCAAATGGACTAATATTTCTGTGGTTGAGCTTGCCGCTCCTCCCGAACCTCATCACACCCTTTATGGGCGATACACAAAGGAAGACTCGATCACTAACTCCAAACTTCAAGGACAAAGTCTACAACAGCGTAACTTTTTTGCCTACTCTGAGCTGCCCTCAACCTATCCTGAATCACCCGTACCCTATCCAAGGACTCAAAAAGCAAGTCAGTACCACGGGGACTAACCTCAGAAGTCTCAAACCAGTCAATCAAAGATCGACAACATCTACCATACAATGCCTCAAATGGTGCCATCTCAATACTCGAATGGTAGTTGTTATTATAAGCGAACTCTGCTAAGGCTAAGTGCTGCTCCTACTGACCTCCAAAGCACATCACACATGCACGGAGTATATCTTCCAAAACTTGAATAATCCACTCCGAATGACCACCGGTCTGGGGGTGGAATACGGTGCTAAGATTAACCTGAGTACCCAAAACCACCTGAAATGTCCTCCAGAAACTAGAAGTGAACACTGAGCCTCTGTCTGATATACTAAATATGGGTACTCCATACAGGCGAACTATCTCACGAACATAGATATAGGCAAACCTCTCGACACTGAATGACATCTGAATAGGGATAAAATGGGCCGATATGGTCAACCGGTATATAATGACCCAAATGCCGTCGGAACCACGGGAGGTACGAGGTAAAGCACTCACAAAGTCCATGGTAATTCTCTCCCACTTCTACTCGGGGATAGGTAATCTCTGAATCAAGCCATCAGATATCTGATGTTCGGCCTTTACGTTACTGACAACATAGGCAATGAGCTATAAAGTCTGCAACATCTCTCTTCATACCACTACACTAGTAATACAGCCTCAAATCTCTATACATATTGTTGTCCCAGGGTGAATAGAATATCTGGAGCTATGAGCCTCCCGCAATATCAACTGAATCAAGTCTCCAACCCTTGAAACACAAATAAGACCATCATATCTCAAAATACCCTTTGAATCTAAGGTATCCTGACTAGACTCAACCCTCAACACCTAGTTATGGATGCCATAAAGACTACTATCCTCAAACTGGTGGCTCCGAATCTGCTCAAATAAGGTAGACCTAGCCTCAACACTAGTAAGAATTCTCCTAGAGTCTGAAATATCAAGTCGAACAAGTTGGCTAAGAACTCGATATCCAATGCCAACGGCCGCTCCAAAACTGAAATATAAGCCAAGCTGCCCATACTCACCGTCTTTCGGCTCAAGGTGTCTACTACCATATTAGTCTTACCCGGATGGTATAGAATAGAGATGTCACAGTCCTTCAGCAACTCAATCTATCTACATTGTCTATAATTGAGCTCCCTCTGAGTCATAATGTACTGCGATTGTCAGTGTAGATCTCGCAACGAACACCATACAAGTAATGCCTCCAAATTTTAAGCGTAAAAACTATTACCACAAACTACAAATCATGAGTAGGGTAGTTGCGCTCGTGAACCTTCAGCTGCCTCAATGTATAAGCAATAACTTGGTCCAGCTGTATCAAGACACAACCCAAACCAACACCACAAGCATCACAATAAACTATAAGCCCCTCACCCTCAACAGGAAGAGTCAATATAGGAGCTGAAGTGAGCAAGTCCTTAAGCTTCAAAAATCTTGACTCACACTCATCGGACCACTAAAAAGGAACCTCTTTCCTAGTCAACCTGGTCATAGGTGCTGCAATAGAAGCAAAACCCTCAACAAACCGCCTGTAATAACCTGCCAAACCAATAAAGCTACGAACCTCAGTCGGAGATATAGGTCTAGCCTAATCACGAATAGCCTCAACCTTCATTGGATCCACCATAATCTCATCCTTAGACACCATATGCCCTAGGAATGTAACAGAATTGAGCCAAAACTCGCACTTTGAGAATTTTGCAAAAAGCCTATGATCGCTCAAAGTCTGGAGCACAATCCTCAAATGTTGCTCATGCTCCTCCCTGCTCCTCAAATATACAAAGATGTCATCAATGAGGACAATCATAAAGGAATCCAGATAGGGCCTGAACACACGGTTTATCAGATCCATGAATGTTGTTAGGGTATTAGTCAACCCAAAAGACATCACCAATAACTCATAATGGACATAGCGAGACCTGAAGGCTGTCTTAGAGATGTCCACAGCCTAAATCCTCAACTGATGATAATCAAATCTCAAGTCAATCTTAGAGAACCTTATCGCACCATAAAGCTGGTCAAATAAATCATTAATACGAGGCATAGATACTTATTCTTCACTGTCACTTTTTTCACTTGCCTATAATTGATACACATACGCATAAAACCATCTTTTTTCTTCACGAACAAGACAAGAGCACCCCAAGGCAACACATTCGGCCTAATAAAACCCTTACCCAAAAGATCCTGAAGCTGAGAATTTAACTCCTTAAGCTTGACAGGAGAGATACGGTAAGGTGCCATGGAAATAGGTCGGGTACCCAGCTTAAGATCAATAGCAAACTCAATATCATGCTCAGAAGGAAGGCCAGACAGATCGGTAGGGAAAACATCTAAAAACTAACAGACAATAGGAATAGAATCAAGCAAGGGACTCTCCGTACTAACATCACAAACATAAACAAGATATGACTCGCAACCCCTCAACACCAATCTCCTAGCCCAATCATAAGAAATAATCTCCATCAGTGCGCAGCTAACAGAGCCCTACCACACAATCGAGGGTATGCCAGGCATAGCTAAGGTAACGGTTTTGGCAAAGCAATCCAAGACCGCATGATAGGGGGATAACCATTCCATACCTAGAACCACATCAAAGTCTACCATATCGAGCACGATAAGGTCAGCCCGAGTATCAAACCCTCGAATGGTCACAACACATGATCTATAAATCTGATCCACTACTAAAGAATCACCCACGGAGTAGATACACGTAATGGCACAGATAAAAGCTCCCAAAACAACTCTAACTGTGGTGCATAATAAGTAAAAAAATATAAATAAGTGGATCTGAAGACTCCGCCTCTGATCTACCAGGTACAACATACAAATGACCTCTCCCGCCACCTGGCTGGGTGCCTGACCAACCACCCATCCTACCTACCTGAGAACCTCTTCAAAAACCCTGGGGACTACCCCTACGACCCTAAGCACCACCTCTAGCTTGAGGTTACACTAATCTGATCAGTTGAACACTCAACATAGCAGGCTAAATCATCCCACACTGGGGACACTCTTTAGAGTAATGACCAACAACCCTACAACTATAGCAAGCCCCAAATACTCCACTCTATCCAAAAGATCTGGTTGGCCAGAAATAGCCATCTCAGCTAGAAGATTCAGAATGTGCACCTCTCAAAGACTGGCCACTGCTCAAGCCATGGTTATCACTGTAGCTGGACTGATCTCCATCGGTAATCTGAAGTACTGCCTAAACGGATCTACTAGATGGATCATGATGCTGATAAGACTGAAGCGGAGGGTACCTACCCTGAGAACCTCTGCCTATGAACTGCAAGCCACCATGCCTCCCACTGAAACGACCCTTATGGTGTGGTATCTTATCGTTGCTCCCTTGGGCCTCATAATGCATCTCTTTCATAGTATGTGTATAATCAAAAACCTCGATAAAAGACCTGCCAGCTGTAACCAAACTCTGAGTAGCCATGCAAAGAAAAAGTCTCAGCCCTCTAATATAACACTAAATCCGCTCATACTCGATTGGCAAGATCGCAATAGCATGTCTGGCCAACTCGTAGAACTATGCATCATAGTCAACCATCGATATAGAACCCTGTTATAAGTAGATAAACTGATTTCTCAGGCACTCATAAAGACTACAAGAAATATACTTCTCCAAGAAAACCTCGGAGGACTGAGTCCATGTCATAGGAAGAGATTCAGCTGGCCTGGAATCAAGATAACCTCTCCACATATGTCTAGCTGCCAAATCCAACTAAAAAGTGGTGTAGTCAACCCACAAGCCTTAACTAGGCCCAAATTATGGAACCTATCTGTGCAAGCAGTCAAGAACTCAAATGCATCCTTGCCTGGAGTCCCAAAAACCTAGGCAGAGTCAATCTCAGAAATCTTCCCAACATATTCTGGTCCTCAACAGACACAGCTGGTTGGGCGACTGCTGATTAAGCAACTACCAGTGCTGGAGGGACCACAACTCTAGGAGCCACAACTACAGGCTACGCCCCTACATCTATACCACTATGAACCGCAAATTGAGCACCATCATACGGTGCACTACTAACTAACCCCAAAAATTAGACCAAGGTATCTCTGAGAAATGAGGAAGAAACAAACCCCGGTGGAACCTGGGTTGCCCCTGGCCCACTAATGGCTGGGATGGCAGAACCTGTGGAGCTACCTCTACCTCAGGAGCAATAATAGAATCTGGTGAAGGCACCCTATCCCGACCCCTAGCCAGGGCTGCAGCTCTAGCTTGGCCTCGACCTCTGGGTCGGCCATGGCCTCTGGCAGGTGTCCTAGCAGTGGACTCGGGGTCCTCATGGCCGGTCATAGTAGTTCGTATCCTGACTATCTGTGAAAGAGTGAAATAATGAGACCTTAGAAACCAACATAGACTCGACGCACGAAATGAATAAAGAAAGTGAGATTCTCCTAAGAATATCCAATAGCCTCCTGAAAATAAGATACGAATGTCATCGTTCCGATCCGTGGGACTCTACTAGACACTTGCTCTTGTACCAACAATACCAGTGAACCTAGGCTCTAATATGAATTTGTCACGACCCAATTTCGAAGTCATGATGGCACCTACTTTGACCTATCAGTAGGTAAGCCAAATCGTAACCAAGAATGACAAGTAATGGGCTAATTTGTGGAAGGTAAAGTAAATACCAGAAAAATAAGCATACAATAAGCTTAGAAGCAATATAAATAAGACTACGACAATATAAATGTCAAAAGGAATGGAGGAAAAACAAAAGAAAAATTTCATGACCTAGTAAAGCCGGTACAAGAGCCACTAAATACAAAATAAGAGTACTAAATAGTATCAATATACAGAAAGTCTCAATAACTAAAGGTTGTCCAAAAGTAAAGGAAGGAGAGAGGGATCAGCTCTAGCTCTAAAAGCTCACCCTATCTCTGAATCCTAAGAGTAGCTGGATAGAACGTCAGTAGCGGCAACTAGTACTCGAATCTGCATTAGAAAAAGGTATAGAAGTGTAATATAAGTACCAAAATAATGGGTACTCAGTAGACATCATCGGCCGACTGAGCTAAATCATAATAAAAGTATAATAGAATGCGAGAATGTTAACTAAGTCAAGGAATATTGGGCAAACCTAATATAATTAATATCGAAAGGAAGGCAAGCTAACTACAACCTAATTGGGGACCCATAAGCCCAAAAGGAGTAAATAAGAGAAGATTAACCCAAACAAGCCCCCCTAAGCCCGATGGATGCAATCAAGAGCAAAACCATGAATAATAAGTATGAAGTGACAAATAATCGAAATCATATTCGAATCCTCCCACACCATAATTGTTGGACTCAAAATGGACTTTTAGCATCATCAATAAATCATAAATGTCGGACTCGAATCGGTCTTTAATATCATAAGTGACCAACAAATACGGGAATTGAACCTATTTTTACTATCATAAGTGACCAACAAATGCTGGACTCAAACCAGACTCTAGTATCATGTATGCCAATGGTAGTTGTCGGACTCGAACCGATCTTTAAAGTAAATACAAGCTTACAAGTCTAGACGAAAGTTGGAAAAATGTCTAAGTCATAATAAATTCTAAGAAGATACACAAGATAACAAAATAAGGTCTCCTAGGTCTACAAGGAGCTAATTAGGATAAATGACCTACGAGAGGACCGACGGAGCCCGCTACTAACCCCAAAAGTCCATACTAAGGAAATTACTATCCGAAATTAGACTAAGGCTTCAAAGTTCCATCTTAAGGTATTAGAGAATTCTAAACAAGTCCTAAGGCAACAATTTAACTCAAGGCAGAGATGAATAGGTCAATTCTACCTAAAAACAGCTCTCTAATCGGCTAAATATTCCAATTTTGGCTAAACATACAACCAAGCCATAAATTCCAACCCAACTCTAGCATAATTCTATACTAATACCAGAATAAAGCTCAATCTATAAGAAAAGTAAGCCTAGCCTACTTAGATGTTGATGAATACCCAAGAAAGTCCACAAAATTGAAGCTTTTCCCTTTCGAAAAGCCTCCTCATGATGCCACAATATCAAACTAATGATCTACACATTAATACGAGAATAACAATACACATATTGCATCTAAATGCTCCAGGTCCACAATAGAGCTAAAAATCCCATGTGGGGCCCACTTATGGCATAACTTTGAAACCGTCGAAGCGTCCCTCTAGGCTCAAGGATCATTTATCCTCAAAAATGGGTAAATTTTGAGCATAAACAAACCTAAAATCAGACCATAAAGTAAACTAGGGATTTGAGTTTAAATTGGAAATTAACCATGAAATTAATGAAAACTCATGGAAATATAGATGAGAAAGTGATCAAAATGACGTCTCCAACTCACCACGAACACTCAATGATCAAACTCCGCTCTCCACACTCTCTTTAGGGTTTTAAGGGACATGGAAATGAAAATAATAGAGCAAAATCGAATCTCCCTCTAAATAGTAGTAGTAGTCGCTTTGGCAGCCAAATGACCGCTTAAGCGGTCCTTTGCGCCTAGGGTGCTACCACTAAAGAGGTCGTATGCCACTTAAGCGACTATCGTTAAAGCGGTAGTTTGGTCGCTTTAGCGACAGAAGGGGAAACCTGAGCTTCAGCTATAGCGGTTGACCTCCGCTTTAGCGACCAAATGGTTTCTTAAGAGGTCACACCAGCTATTGCCTGCACCAGAACTTAGCAAATTTTGCTAAGTTTTGACCGGACTCTCAGGATTAGTTTGAAATCCCGTGAATGCAAATGAACTATGCTACCCTACCAAATTCGACATTCCAGACTCAACGGTGCCATCAAAATTTCCATCTGAGGTCATGTCGATGAAATATGGGTCCATACCCAATGATTGTTTTAACTAATTTCCACCTGATAGCGCAAAATGAGTCCGGGAGCCTCGAAACCTGAACCAAAGGTCCCCCTAGCCTAAAATCAATGTTCTAGGTCTGTTGGAACTGTTAGAATTGGCATATGAAGTTGTTTACCTGAGGTTAAGGCTCAATACCTAAATTTGAACAATGAAAACTTCTATACATAAAATTGGCTCTAAAAACCAAATGAATTACCCGGTAAAGAAACTGTCGGCTCCAGCAAATCATAAATAATTGGTGTAGCTATGGAAATTCTCTAAAAATTTAAATAGTACTAAAATGCATAAAATAACCTGGAGGGTCATTACACTTATACATGTAAAGTCTTGTACTAGTGACTTCCATATCTTAGGTAGTAACTGTTGATCTTTGTACTTTTACTTTAAAGTTTGATATGATAAATGGTATTTGAGACTTGATAGTGCTTTCTTGTTCCGCGTGTTTTGTTTATGTTGTTGTGTATTTAGCTTGTCTGACCTATCGCGTGGTTAGAGAGGTGTCATTACAACTTTGAATTTTGGATCGTGGTGAGTTGTTTAACTCCTTCGAATAATGTAAGACTCAGAGACCTCATTTACAAGCCAATAGGAGAATTCATTCATTTATAGTACGTCTCTTAGATGAGATAGAAAACACGTTAAAACTATGAAAAATTTTGGAATGACAAATATTATTTTTCATGAAAAATATTTTTTGCTAACTAAGTATTAAAAAATGAAAACAATTCTAATCCCTCCGTCTCATATTACTTGCCCAGATTACTACAAATATATATTTCAAATTACTTTTCAATTCACAAAATCAAGCTAGAATTAATTTTATTTTTTTAGTTTTTCCTTAGATTAATTCATTTTTAAAGTAAATAGATTTTAGGTGTCATCTGTAAGAATACATATCTTGATTAATACTTACGAAGTTTGCTTACGGAACCCTAAATTTGCTTAGTATCACCATCGTCTGCAAGCGCCATGGCTACCGTCAGCAATGGTTGGCCTCCAATCCTTGGTGGAAAACCACCCCATTTTTTCCATTAAATAATTTAAATTAATTAACTCAGAAGAAGTTTAAACTACAAGTCCTATCCCCATTAATATATAACATATGTCCATAGAGAACCCACCGAGTTATGAGAAGAAAATGAGGTTGAGAACATGATAATACAATAAGGCTTGCAGTATGATATAATAGGAAAATTCACATATGATTGCCTGAACTAGAAGAGATTCACAAAATTGTGCCCTTAAATGAAAAATAAAGTTTGAATGCAATATTGGCTTCTTGAACGATAGAAACATTTTAATTCATCTAACCATTATGGAGGATTATCTCCATGCCATGTCAAAATCTGCTTATATTCAAAGATGGGTTTTATCATATGAGACCCCTCAAGTGAGAACCATGACTTAATCCAAAAGTAGAAACAACTATTGCTTTAGCATGGATTCTGTTTCCTTTCTAATCGCCTAATTTCTTCATTAAAGAATATTTTATTACGATGGCTAATGAAGTAGGTAAACCTCTGCATATAGATATGGCTACCAAAAATAAATCTAGACCTAATTGTGTCAAGGTCAAAGTTGAAATTGACTTATTGAGAGAATTTTTCGAACATATTAACGTTGGAGTTAAAAACATCAATCCAGGAGAAATCATGTCGACATGGATTAAAATCTAGTTTGATTATATGTCAAAGTATTACAAATCTTACAAACTTCAATGTAATAAGGAAGTAGAGTGTTTTATGCTACATACAGAATTGAGAACAAAAAAAGAAAAGGAGGACCAGAGGATGATAATCAACAACAGAAGCACGAACTTTGATTGGTGGAAAAGTTATACGGCCCTCAAATCAAGTAAAGGAGGATTTGTCAATCGAAGAGAATAAGGAGAAGGAGAATTCATACAAGGGAAGAAGGAGACAATAAAGAAATCATACAAAACAAACATGGAATTCCACAAGATATGCGAGTGCTTTCTCCAAACAAAGGCATACCTCAGTAAGAGAAAAATCACCAACAAAGCCATGCCAAGGAAATACAGACTGTAAACTCATTTGCTGCCTTAGAGACCATTGCAATTGAACAAATGAGTCATCAGAGTCAGTCCTGCAAAGCTTGGATTGAATGTTTGGCAAGACCATTGAAACAACTAAAGGAAACAATCAGGGTTAGGGAAGACAATCACAACATCTAATAGTGGGTACAACTATCGGTGACACTAAGAAGGGACAAGAAACATCTAATAAAAACACAAAGAATACAAAAGTTAGAATAACAGTGCAGTCACCACAAAGCACCAGTGGACAGAAGCAGCATAACTCTAAAGATAATAACATGGGATAGATTATATAGAACACACTAGTGTTATAGGTGATACTATAGATAAGCAAGTTAGTATTGAGACGAAGGAGACCATCATGAAAGAAAAAAGTAATTCAGACAACAAAGTAGTGGAGATAACGTTAGATATCAAGGGTAAGAAGATGTTATTAATCAAAAAGCAAGGTACATTTCAAAGGAGAAAGATATTTGTTCTATTGAAAAGAATGATAATTAGGCTATAGAAGAGGAAAATGAACTAATCAGGGACTGCTTCTAGAGTGGAAAATGGTGGAAAAGAAGATTTTACGGGTCATAAATCAGGGTCCATCTCAAAGGGGGGAGAAAATATTTTAACGGAAAAGGATGATGATATGATTATAGAAGAGGTAAGTAACCAAGAATCACGAAATAGGTTTGTAGACAATATTGTATTTCATTGCGGGAACACAACCTTAGTTCTTTAATCATATAGTTTAAACTCAAGTTATTACTGCAACTTTTGTCTTAAAACAAAATAAAATATTTTTCTACTTTTATGGAATAGAATTCAGATTGTTAATCAAGTATATGTCCAATTTGTAGTGTTTCTCCCATGAGGAATTTGGCACCAATCTTTTTTGATAGACTATATTTTTATATAACTGTGTTACATTATCTTAAAGTGTAATTTTGAGTATATCAGGCGTATTGGTGAATTCAATGATTGGGGAGATTGACCTATCTATGTGTAATCTAGGCTTGGACCTAGTCGATAAACATTTTATGACTTGAATTGACTATTTATTGTTGCATTACTTTATTTCTTGTGGTATACTGTATCTTGATGATTTAGTGGCTAAAGGACACTATGTTGACAACAATTTGCTTATTCAAGGAAGCTGAACACCTAAAGGTACTATGTTGAAAACAATCTGCTTATTTTAGGAAGTTGTTGGTCTAAAGACATTGTATTGAAATCAATCTGCTATTTAAGAAATTTAATGTCTTAAGGATGGTTTTTGAAAGAAATAGTCATATTTCTATTGCATTTGAACTTCCTTTATTATTGTGATCATGCATACGAGTGCTCACAGTATGGTAAAAAACCAAATCAAACTGCAAATCAGACCAAATCGATTCAAAAATTGATATTTGATTTGGTTTGGTTTTGAGTTTTAAAAATCGATAATTTTTCGTTTGGTTTTGGTTCTACTAAAAAAGTTTTAAAATTAATTGAACCAAATCGATAAATTATACCACTAGTTTTATAATTATTTATGTATATCATATTAGTTTTTCATAGATAATTATCTATATTGTACACCTTTTATTCATCAATTTAGCTCGGTTGATTCATGATGTATATTGAGTACACGTTTTATTGTATTCATACTAGTCTTGCTGCACTTTTTGATGCAGATCTTAGTACTAGTAGAGCCAGCTGATTTCTATGTCTGAGGCGATATACTTCAAAAGTTTTGGTGAGTTACTTGATGTTCGAAGCGGTGACGAACTTCCTCTATCCTTACTTATCTTGTCTTTGTTATTTTAGACACCTTATAGTTTGAAACATTTGTTAAAAAAAACCTTAGAAGCTCTTGTACTAGTGATATTAAGTTTTGGGTATATTTTGCTATTTCCATATTTCTACTCTATTTATGAAAGATTGAGTTTTGAGACTTTATTTTCTCTATACTTATGTTATTTTGCATTATCGTTGAAAGGTTGACTTGTCTATCATGGATTAGTGCAGGTGTCATCATGACTTTAATCGTGGCAAAATCTCTATTTTTCTCATCCATGAGAAGATGAGGAATTAATTCAGAATACTTCTTGAAATTTTTCTCTCGATATTGTTGTTATAGGAGAAGGTGGATACCATCTTTTTTAGCATATCAAAATCTCTTATCTTGTTTCCACATAATTACAACTGAGAAATAATTCTGAACATCGTAGAATTATACTCACAAATAGACATAAACTCTTGTAGCCTTAGATGGATAATCATATTGTGCTTTTGGGATGATGACCATCGATGATTATACCTTTAATTCAATTTATTCCACCAAATAACTAGATCCTTGACAATGAGATTTTAAATTTTCAAAACTTCATCTATATGATAACACAAAAATATCATTTCTTTAGCACAATCTTCATTTGATACTTTATTTCTACCCATAATGGTGTCTTTAAGACTCATTGCATTTAAATGAATTCAGCATTCATCATTCAAGAGAGGTAGTTCTTACTCGAAATATTGAGGTTGACGAACTCTAGTTTCCTAAAATTAGTCCTAAATTAGAAAGAAGAAAAATAGTACTTTAATCTTTAAAATAATTTCTTGAGATAATAAAATTTTGTGCTAATAACGTGTTAAAAGTAATAAAGCTAAAAGAAGAATATTAATTAAAAAAAAAAGAAGAGAGAAATATTATTATTTTTATTAAGAAATATAAATTAAAAAAAATGAAAATTCTTCTATATATAGTTTAAAAAAATTAATTTAATCACAAAATAATTAATGCCTAACTTTTTTTCTAAAAGTAAATATTTATAATAGCAGAGATGTATAAGTAGATATTTATTGATAGCCACAAAGAAAGTAAAGTGGGACATCTCAGAAAAGTAAAACAACAAAAATAAGTATATAATTTAAAATGCCCCCACCGAAACCCAAACCTACACCCCCATTTCAGGTACAAAGCAATGACGTCAAATAATGGCAAAGTATGACCTTTTTTTTTTTAAAACAAAAGAATGGCAAAGTAGAACAACTTTTCTTTAAGTATTTTTTATTATCCAAAAAAATAATAAAGCAGCAACCCTTTAACAACTTTTATAAGTATTCTTTTTCTTCTCCACTTGCTCTCTTCTTACTCAACCCCTTCACCTAAAAAAAAAAAAAAAAGAAAAACTTTCTTCCCCAACATCACAAATTTGATCTTCCATTGGAAAAGTTGAACTTGTTCTTGTTTATTGTTGTTGAAAAGCTGAGAGCAAATTCTTAAATAAATATTTTTATGGGTTTTGAAGTGGGAAGGAGGAGGAAAAGAAATATGTTGGGGAGGGAGTGTTGGTGTTGGGACAATCTTTCTGATTATTACCCTCCACTGGAACCAAAGATATTTGATTTGCCTTCACCCCTTCCTAAATGGCCTCAAGGTATGTCTTCTTTAAAATTCTTGTTGTTGTTTTTTTTGGGAAAACAATATTTTTTTTCGTAAATTTTATCTTTCATAGTTGTTTTCAGTTGACCTTTCTCTCTCCTGTCTCTCTCTTTCACAAAACATACAAGAAAATGTTGAATATGATGATAGATCAGTTGTGTTGTTTTTAGAAGAAAATAAAGATGGTTCCTTTTTCCTTTGATTCTACTCAATTATTATATGTAATTCTCATTTATGATTAAATGGGTCAACAAAAATGAAATTATCACTTCTAACTAACAGAATATTTACTTTTTATCCTCTTAAAATCCTAATTTTGAAGAATATTCAGTTTGTTCATTTCCTGCTGATTTTTTGTTAAAGACTTGGTCAATTATGGTGTTCTATTCTAGGAAATTTATGAACTCGGTCAACGGCTTGACTGGCTATAGGAATTGTGACTGTTTCAAAGTTCAAATCTACACGCTTGAAAAATTAGATTTTCTAACTTTGGAGCAAACCTCGTGTTGCTACTTCAACTTTTTGTTTTAGGAAACAGAAACAATATATGCCTTCTAAATATAATATAATTCTATAAGACAAAAAATACTTTCTGATATTTTATTATTACAAATAAGAAAAGGATAGATTTATTGTTGATAAATAGACCTACTTCGATTTTTGTTACTATTTATTGTTTCTTGTATTTTTATTATCGTATTATTTTGTTATAGTTATTGTTTCTTTTTTAGAATGCTTTGGCACGCCTTGTTTAGTAATTTGCCTTTGGTTTCGTGGCTCCTACTATTTTCTTGAGCTTAGGGTCTATTGGAAACAACCTCTCTACCTCTCAATCCCAAGGTAGGAGTAAGGTCTGGGTACACGCTACCCTTTTCAGACCACACTTGTGAGATTATACTGGGTATGTTGTTGTTGAATTGAAAAAAAAAAAGCACCCATGTTGAATAGAAGTTCAGTTTGCTAATGGCATATGTTGTTGTTTTGTAGGCAAAGGTTTTGCGACAGGAAGAATATTTTTAGGGGAAATTGAAGTTGTTCAAATTACCAAATTAAATAAAATTTGGGGTTGCAGCTCGTCGTTTGAAAAATCAGACTGTGTTTCCTTTTATAAGCCAGGTGGAATTCCAAAAGGATATTAAATGCTTGGTCACTATCTTCAGCCAGATGGTGAGCACTTATCTGGCCATGTTCTTGCTGCCAAAGACTTATCTGCTGCCCAAGATTCAGCTTTAAAGCTTCCTGCTCTTCAAAAGCCTCTGAACTACACTTTAATTTGGAGTTCAGACTCCCAATACAATGGAGGTGGTTATATTTGGATACCAAATGCACCAGTTGGTTATAAATCTATAGGATTTTTGGATTCTGTTGAGCCTAATGAACCTGATCCTGATGAAGTTAGATGTGTCCGAGCTGACCTGACAGAAAAATGTGACGCCTCTGAAATAATGTTTAGTTCAAATTCCCTTTTCTCTAGAAAACAATTTCAAGTTTGAAAAACTAGACCATGCAAGAGGGGCATGCAGTGTGCAGGGGTTTTTGTTGGGACATTCCTCTGGAGTACAAGTTTCAAATATGGAGATGAACTCGATGTTGCATGCTTGAAAAATCTCGACTCTTCACTACATGCAATGCCCAATCTCGATCAGATCCATGCCCTCATCAAGCACTATGGACCAACAGTTTATCTCCATCCAGATGAGATTTACTTGCCTTCCTCAGTTCCATGGCTTTTCTTGAATGGAGCTCTCCTTTACAAAGATGGAAGGAATAATGGTACAGTCATCAACTCAAAAGGCTCAAACTTGCCTGCAGGAGGAGTAAACGATGGTGAATATTGGCTCGATTTGCCAAATAAAGATGATGCAAATAGAACCAATGTCAAATGTGGGAATATTGAGAGTACAGAGTTCAATGTTCATGTTAAACCAGCTTTAGGAGAAACGTTTACAGATATTGCAATGTGGATATTATGTCCTTTCAATGGACTGGCTACCGTCAAGATTGGGTTGTTGAGTTTTGCTTTGAATAAAGTAGGAGAGCATGTTGGTGATTGGGAGCACTATACACTCCGGGTCAGCAACTTTTCTGGTGAGCTCTGGAGCTTGTATTTCTCGCAGCATAGTGGTGATGAATGGGTAGGTGCCTACAACTTGGAGTTCATCGAGGGTAACAAGTCAATTGTATATGCATCAATAAATGGCCACGCGAGTTTCCCACATCCTGGCTGCTATCTTTAAGGCTCTACCAAACTCGAGGTTGGAGTGAGAAATGATTGTGCCCGTAGCAAGTACTATGTGGATTCTAGCAGCAACTATCAAACTGTAACTGCCGAGTTCCTTGGAGAGGGAGTTGTTCCAGAACCACCATGGTTGCAGTATATGAGGGAATGGGGTCCAACCATCATGTACGACGGGCGATCAGAAGTGGAAATAATAATCAAACATCTTCCTTTTTTCATGAGATTTTCAGTAGAGAGTCTCATTGAGCTATTTCCAACTGAACTTTATGGTGAAGCAGGGCCAACAGGACCAAAGTAAAAGGACAATTGGTTGGGGGATAAAAGATGGTAGGTGTTTTGGCAATGTGTTTTGGTATCCCTAGCATAGTTGCACATTTCACAAATGCACTTAACACCCCTATGAATTTGGTTTTATCCCTACCATTTCTTGCATATATTGAATGTGAGAAAGTTGCTAAGTAGGCAGCTGTCTAAAAGTATTGTTCGTACTGAATAATTATCCAATTCTATGTAAATTGTAACAGCAGTCATAAATTTCCACGACTCAAGTCGTTTTTGAGTTCTCCCCTCAAGATTAATTTAACATAGAGCCAATCTCTCAAGATTAATTCAACATAAACCAGCAACCCTGAAGGCTAAAATTAGAGAATAAGAAGTTTCCCTTTTATATCTATTTAACTATCTACATATTATAAAAGAATGAATAATTTTTAAAATATCCCTTAAATGTTAATAGACTTTTATGCCCTTAATTATTTACACTATTTTTTACTTGAAGTTGTATGAAAAGGACATAATTAAAATAACACCTAAATCTTCAGATTCTTTAACATATGACCATTTGAATTTTCAATGATTTGTCTCATCATTATTGATTCGGGGTGACTCATTCGGTCATGCCAAAGCACAAAAGTATTTAAATCGATAAACTTCTGGTTTACGATAGAGTGTGCTTCAACTATATTAATTCCTGCATAATATAGGCCAAAAGACAAAGTTGGCAATTTCTCTAATACACATTTCTGGCCTGCGGCATTCTTGGTAATTTCAAGATATTCAACATTCATTTTATTTATTGTCTCAACATGATATCCATTTCGACGGATATCTTTAAAACTTAACAAGTTTTTCGGGAATTTAGAAGAGAACAATGCATCTTCTATAACAAGTTTTGTCCCCTTAGGCAGAAATATAGTAGCTCTTTCGGAGCCTTCGATTAATTTTGAATTACCAGAAATTGTTGTAACATTTACTTTTCTTCTAAGCAAGTAGGAAAAGTATTTCTCATCTTTAATATGGCGTACGTTGTTCCACTATCAATTACACAAATATCCTCACGATCGATCATTGATCCAAATAAAATTTGAAGAGTATCCATATATTCTTCAAGATGAAAATATAAACAAAGTAAACATTATAATATTACTATCAAACAACGTATTACACAAACTTTATTTATTTACAAAACTAGAGAAACACAACTAACAGAAATTTAAACTAATACAACCAATAGAAAAGTAAAATACTTAAACTATTACAGATGCGTCACCGACAAGGTGATCTATATTTCCTTCAGAAAATTCAAAGAAATCTGCAAC
This sequence comes from Capsicum rhomboideum, assembly GCA_031232105.1. Taxonomy (NCBI): domain Eukaryota; kingdom Viridiplantae; phylum Streptophyta; class Magnoliopsida; order Solanales; family Solanaceae; genus Capsicum; species Capsicum rhomboideum. The sequence goes on from CP124715.1 coordinate 104,096,172, forward strand.
ATCTAAATGCATAGGCTCAATATTATCTTCAAAGATAAAGTTTGCTTCTGCATTATTATTCATCTTCTTGAGGGATGCCTGATTGAGATCAACCATGTGCCTTGGCGTACGACAGATACGTGACCAATGCCCTTTTCTTCCACACCGATAGCATCTATTTTCTGAATTTTTCTTTGTACTGCTTCAGGTTTTTCACCCTTCTTTTTACACTGTTGATGCTGAGGGTTATTATTTAGTCCAAGATGATCACCATGATTAAAATTTATTACTTGACCACGACTGGGGCCAGGACCTCTTTCACGCCTGGATTGGTGAAAATTTGTAGCATTCACTTCAGGGAACGGAGCAGTACCAGTAGGTCGACTTTCATGGTTTTTCATTAAAAGATCATTATGTTGTTCAGCAACAAGAAGATACGAAATTAATTCAGAATACTTTTTAAATCTCATTTCTTGGTATTGCTGCTATAGGAGCATACTCTAGGTAAGGAAGGTGGAGAATGTTTTCTCTAGCATATCATGATTTGTGATATTTTCTTCGCATAAATTTAACTGTGATTTAATTTTAAATATGATAGAATTATATGTAGTTATATCTTTAAAATCTTGTAATCTCAAATGAGTCCATTCATAACGTGCCTGTGGAAGAATAACCATCTTCATATGGTCATATCTATCTTTCAAATTATTTCACAGTATAAGAGGATCCTTAACAGTGAGATATTCCATTTTTAAGCGCTCATGGAGGTGATGACGGAGAAATATCATGGCTTTGGCATGGCCTTGGTTCGATGCCTGATTTTTATCTTTAATGGTGTTTGTCAAATCCATCGCATTCAAACGAATTTCAGCATTCAATGTCCAAGATAAGTAGGTTTTGTCCGATATATCCAGGGTAACAAATTCACGTTTAGATAGATTCGACATTATTTTAAAAAAAATAAGTTCTTACCTTTATTACCTTTAAAAGTGTTTGCTCGAGATGACAGAATCTTGTGCTGATAACGTGTTAAATAATAAAAGCTAAAGAAAAGATTAAATACAACAAGCAGTTAAAGAGAGGGAGAAATAGTAAAAGTGTTATTGCTTTCTCTTTTGTTCGTGTATGCATATATCAATACAAAGGGTAAAGGCTATATTTATAGGCCAAGTCATTTACTTGATGATTATGCTTAGCCACGTGGCTAGCCATATATTTCACAACAATCCGTTCAATGAATGACTTTATTTACTTATTTTAATTAATAGTATATATTTAAAATATTTAATTAATTAGATGCTTAGTAACATTTTGATTTACAGCAGGATCAAAATCGTAATACAATACGCACAAAGCGTGTGTATCCCATATCAATGAATATAACTTTGTTAAACATTATTAAAAATAATATTAAATATTATATCAACATTAAACATAAAGTATAACCTCCATAAAATGATGAACTTTAAATTAATAAGTTCACTAAATAACATGGATGGACTTACATTGTAATTAAACTCTATGGTGTGCATCCTCATTATTTTCAGTTTCCACATGAATTTAGATTGATTGATGCGTGCCTTGTATTTGAATCAATGTGATTTTTATTTATAGATACTTTTCTTTCTAGACAAAATAAATGAAACAATAAATCTTAAAATTTGACCCAAAAAGACACATGAAGATGCGGAATGCAATAATATTTAGCAATACATTGCTTCTTCAGGGCCTCTTCCATCTCTTCGTCACTAAGGATATTTATTTACAAACCACACCATCGTTTAATTTCCATATAAGTAGGAGAACATTAATAAAGCAAACATAGTAAGGATGATAAAAAAGAAGCGAAACTCATCAAGTGAACTGCAACCTAATTTTTGTAGATTAAATTATGGGAAGATCCTAATTACAAAATATGTGTTATATGATTATCTAGAGGCTAGAAGAATTACTTTCACGGTTTCATATTACTTGATTCATTTTGAGTTGACACACTCCTACTCATTGCGATTATTCAGTCACTACGGGCTAACCGATTGTTATAACAAATAAAATTCCCAAAAGAAGATTTATACACAGCATTTAGATGAATCCAATTGTGTAAAAATCTATTTTCTGCTTTATTGTCACTATCCATGAAAAATTAGTAAAGCTACTATCATCTCAACTGGAAAAAAAATACTTTAATAAACAAAGAAGGAAGTTAAAATTTATAGCATTGAAATGAAAATAATACCGAATAACAAATAAATGTCTATTTTGCCTTTAACCTTCTTGGTGAATTCATTGAATACACCGAAATGACAAATACCCACGTATTTCTTTGCCTCGGGCAACTTCCATTTGTTGATGCTCTACCTAAAACTACATATATGCAACCATAAAATACTATAAAAAAACAATTACATAAAAGGAATGAAACACATTAAGCTCAACTTCAATATCTTTCACCTTCATTCTAAAAAATATTAATCCAATTAAAATAAAGACTTAGTGAAAGACTGACCTTCTAGAAATTGTTTGTACCTTCATAGATGATGTGGTATATAGAGTATATAGTGTTGTCAAGGCAACTTTTTAGCTTAAATAAAATTAAATAAGAGAAGCTTGGCTACTGTACCCATATAAGAAGGAATCATTTTATCACTACCAACTTTTCAAATTCTTTCGCGAAAACTTTCAAAACTTGGCTAACGTGCGCATTTATTAAGGAAAATAATTTTGTCTTTCAAGATAAGTATATCTTCCGCTGAAAATATGCTTCGAGTTCCCCCTAGCAACTTAGTGGAAGTTAACATTTACTCTATCAAAACTTTTGGAATGTCCTTTTCAATAATTAATTAACTGTATGTTTCTATCAAAACTTTTGGAATGTCCTTTTCAATAATTAATTAACTGTATGTTTGATATTTAATATTTAATTAATTATATGATTGATAACATTTTAATTTAGTATAAGGGTAAAATGATATCTAACTTTGCATTTTGGAGCTTCCGTTTTTAGTATAAAATATGATATGATATATTCATAACTAATCAGACTCTGCTGTGGAGAACACAGAGAAGCCAACAATAACCGAATAGTCATCATGGCCGCAATGTGATAAGCATCACATCCTGTAGTTATTTAGATTTGTTTAGGGCTGCAAGTGCTGGCAGAAAAAGAGGGATTTTCATTCTCCTTTGCAGTATAATATAGCAGTTGGGCTAGTTCAGACTTCAGACAAAAGAGACATTCCTCCTCTGCATTTCAAAATACAATTGATGACAACAATTTCACTTTACAAAGAGCCAAGTCTCAAGAGCATTTCCATCTACCCCACCCCAAAAAGAATATTGTTTCTCAAGTCATGGCTGAAACCTAGAACTGAATGGTTACCAAGTCCCTCCCAGTAATCGCCACAAGTGTATGAATCAAAAAAAAAAAGAACTCAACTATAATATAATACATGGATGCCATCACTTTGATGATCTACCATCCCTGTTAAGTCCCTCCCAACTGATCTCTTGAGCACACTCCCCGCAAACAGTGCTGCAACCACACTTTGTGCCTTGACTTCTAAGTGTAAGCAAATGTGATAGGTTTGTGCACTTCCTGGGCACCAAACGGCATCTGGTACTCCCCACTGAAAATACAAGATTACTGTCCTCTGGCGGCAAAGTGGTGGCACGGGAAACCACTGTCTTTTGTTTTGACAACGATTCAGTGGTAGAGACATGCTGCTCAACTACAGGTTCATCAGGCGAAACTCGCCTCTCTTCCCATTCAATAGATCTCCGGTACACTTCCCAAGCCATTTCCTGCTCTTCTTTTGATAGTTTTTCATCCTCATTCTCTTGCAAGAGACTCTCGTGTTCATGATAATTCGCAATCCACCTGAAGAAATGACTAACTTCTTAAAAACAGTGTTCTTCTATTGATGAAGCAAATGATGATTTATCAACTAAAACTGAATTTCCCCAACAAAAGTACACCCAGGAAAAAAATCTAAAACTTGAATGCTTCACTGCAAAAAACCATCCAGACAAATATACGAGTAGGAATGTCTTGATGTGTTTTAACCCGAAAGAAATGCAGGTTATGGTTTTAACTAACAGCCGCTACATTAATAAAAAGAGAGCACCTAAAGAAAGTAAAAACGGAAAAGAGGAGAAGCAGCAGCACATCATATAAACACAAATCAAAAATTGGGTCATTCTAGAGAGAGCTAACACGGGGATTGAAAGGTGGTATACTTGGTTCTGGAGGAAATACATACACAGTCAACTTGTCAGCATCAGTAGTGAAGGAAGAACTGCAAAACTTAGTATGGAAATGATAGAAGTAAAATATGGAGAATTGCTGAAAACTAAAGGCATTTGCTCAAAAACTTCTAGAGCATTATGAGCTCAAAATATGAGAAGTAGGTACTCCAGAGAAATCTTCGGGGGTTTTCTCAGAGGTTAAGCAGGGGCATTAACGCCCAGATAACTTACATATCAGAACAAATCATAAGGTACACTGGGGCCTATCAGACACTAAATTAAGAATAAAGTGATCCAGCTCAGCCAAGAAATCAGCTGTTTGATGGTTTTTTCACTTTGGAAAAATGGATATCGTAACAAGGTTTAGAAAAAAATGATGACAATAGTATCCTTACTCCAGCTGATGGGTTGTTTCTTTAGTTCCTGATTCAGCTGGTGCAAAGCTAACATCAGACAACAACACCTGACTTGATAACAGAAACAACCAGTCTCATTCAACACTGATATATCAAAAAGTTGATTTTAAGAATGATAAAGAAAAGGAAACTATGAAGAAATTCCAGCCACCCAGTTTCTCTAAGCGTTGTCTGTTGATATTTAAAGAACTACGCATAAAGAAATTAATAAACAGGAACGGAGTTCTTTAATTTTTTCTGAGAAGGGAAAAAAATAACACTGTTCCTTTTTCTTTATGCATAATTCATTAAATATCAACAGACTTGCTGGCTTACAGAAAGAATGGAGTATACTTAAACTGAACTAGACAAAATAAAAACAATTGGGCTTTTCCGATTAAGGCAAATCAGTCACCCCCGCAGGTTCTGGATATTATCTCCTATGAAGTCTAAAGCAAGCAAATCATTGCACTATTTAATCAGAAAGGTGACAGATGAAGTGAAATTTATTTTAAAACATACACACACACACACAGAGCTATATATAGTTTAATAAAAACATATATTTGAAAAATTTCAGAACACAAACTCATTGCACAAGACTACCAACACACATTGAAAACGACAGAATTTATGTTGTGAAGAAATTGTTGAAAATGACGATGCAAAAAGAACATCCTACCGTGGATGATGCCTGTCAATCAAACTTTGCATTAGCTTGTCAGAAGAAGAGCTTCCATTTGGAAGGGTTAATTTTTGTTTCGGAACACTTCCAACATCTACATTTGCGTTTGCTTCACTGGCATGTTCTCTTACTTGCTTCAATTCCAGAGGTATATCACAGCTTTCATCATCTCCGAATTCAAAAAGATGCAACATTTCCTCTTTGGATATAGTTCTATGTACTTGTTGCCTATCAACCACCCGTGCTGCAAGACCTTCCTTCGTTACCTGCTTAGATCATCCACTTGAATAATTCACGAAATAAAAGCTATTCTGACATGAGCTGTTTTTGGATTCTTCTTTTACCTGACGCTTGTATATCTTTTCCTCCATCGTTCCATGTGCCAGTAAACGGTAAGCAAAAACAGGTTTTGTTTGACCATACCTAGAATCATACAAGCATTCAGGCTAAATACATATTCTAATGGTACCTGGTTGTTTTATAATGAACAAATTTGAAAGACACACCTCCAAGCTCGATATATAGCTTGAAGATCATGAGTTGGATTCCAAGAGCCATCAACTATAATTACACGGTTGGCAGCATAAAGGTTGATACCAAGAGATCCAGCTCTAGTAGATATCAAAGCACATTTAACCCTTCGATTCAATGGACTGTTAAAACAGTCAACAAGTCTCTGCCTTTCAGATGATTCCGTTCTTCCATCAATCCTGTTGACCAAAATTGGAGACGAAAAACTCACAATGACACAATTAATGAAAGCAACAAAACAAAGACAAACCACATCCTCAGAAACAGTTGAGCAAAATAACATTCACTGCTAGATCCCCTTATCATAACCTTCTCCATCCATCCAAAAATAATAGTCATATTGGGCTTCCTGACCATCAAAACTGGACAAACTTTGACTAAGATCATGTAGAACAAAATCTGTGTATAATTTGATAGAAATGGACCTTGGGTCTAACTCAACCTCAAAAATTAGGTTGTGAAGTGAGGATTAACTAATACAACATTCCCAACACATCAAAGACTGGATATCTAGAGCATAGACAACAAAATATGAGTTTGGATTAATTATAAAAAATGGACCTTGCACCTAACTCAATCCTAAAAGCTAGCTCATGCTATGAGAACTGCCCAAAACCATATAAGGAGACAAAAGGTGAAACACTCGACTCTAATCATTTCTAAATCTGAGGTTTAGTGCGAGGAAAGAGGAAATGATGGCAATTCTGATTTAGATGGAATTTGAGGATAATTTCAATAAGACAACTTCTTTTAAAATAAATCTACTTATTTAATTAATGTTCAGCATACCAATTATTATGTTCCATTTTACCATAATCAAAAGGAAGAGATCCAGCCCCTAAAGAGCTACTGTGAAGAATAAGAAAAGCTAAATTAATAAGTAAAACTAACAAGAGGACTATGTCTACTTCTTTTAGACTGTGCTTGGATAACTAGTAATTATAAGGACAGATTCTGAAAAGATACAGAGGTGTGTGCCGCATTATATGTGAAGCAATGGGCTGGTTTCTTTCCATTGTCGACTGCGGAAATGTTCCTTTTTTCTTTGACTAGATGATTGGAACCTTATAACTCTAAAAATATAGGTCAAATGTTCTTTTGAAGACGATCAATTTTTTGCAAGAATTGTATCTTTCAAATGACATATTGTAACATATTCGTAAGAAATGCAACAACAAAGATGGCTTCCGCACCAATGTAGTTAGAAGATACTTCCAATAAATAAAAGTGTGATCTCTCTAACATGTCAAGCTTTTATATAAGATGTACACACACTTTAACATGGCATTAAAGCAGGTTGAGATCCTAGTCTTGGTATTGGGAAATCCTCACCTCATGAGCTAACTCTTGAGATGACAGATGAGTTAGTACCAACCAGGGGCGGAGCAAGGTAGGGTCGAGGGGGTTCATCCAACCCCCCAACGACAAAAAATTACCCTGTTTATACACGGTTAAAATCATTTTATATGTATAAATAGTAGATGTTGAGCCCCCTTCAGCTTCTTCGTGTGTTTACTTCATATTTTGAACACCCTTAGTGAAAATCCGGACTTAACCACTAGTACCAAGGTCCATTTTCTTTACATGGTATCAGAGGTAGAACCATACACTATATAGTGGACTTTTGTCTCTTTAAATGTACTTGGGCAATCCTCACTACATGAACTGGATTTTGAGGATGGTTAAGCCCAAGGTCCACTTTCTCAACATGATATCCAAACAGGCAAATAACAAGAGTTCGAGTTTCATCTCCACCCATCAATAAAAAGAATTTTCAATGATCAATAAAAAATTAAGTTTGTATTTGAAAGGGCGTTTTGAAAACATAATTAAGCAAATAAAATTGTGCTCCCTCTAATAGCTCAAGTGTTTAGATAGATGTTCACACACTTCAACAAGGTACAAGAGTAGGCAGAGGTCTTGGGTAAAAAATCTCCCCACCATCCTTTGTTAAAAGATATTTCACAAGATTGGCCCATTAAAAAAATAGAACTAGGCTCTAAGGTAAGGGAACATGTAGAAAATATAATCAAGTAAATAAAAGTATATTCTTCCTAACAGCTTAAACCTTTAGAAGAGACCGTCAAACAGTTCAACAAAAGCCAAAGAGAATCAGTGTAATCAAGTACTGTAGTATTAACAATAACAACAATGAGGTAATTTTCATCATCGTCCAAAATAGTTTAAACAAGGTATACACACCTGTACCAGTCTTTCCGCCGCTTCCAGTACTTCCCCTTTTTCCCGGGGCGTGTTAGTTTTGAAAGATATAGTTCAATGAGATCTAGGGTTGACAAGCTCTGACTAAACACAAGTGCTTTGTCACCAACATCACAGCTCATTTTCAGGATGTCAAGTAGCAGAACCATTTTGCCACTATAATCAACTTCTTTGCAATTATTTTCTAGAAGATCGCTCCACCAATCCTGCAAAACAGAACCAGTGAGCTGGGAATCTAATAATGACATTTCAAAAAGCAAATGTAACCACAGAACAAAATGGAACAACCACCACATACAACATGAATTGTAGATACAAAACAAAACATATATTACAGAAAATGGCAAGAGCTTCCAGCACATCCATCGATTAACCATACCAACAAAATTGAATAAGTTAGAAAATAGGAAGCAAGAATTATACCCCATGGAGGAAGCCATTATGATTTTTTCTGAGAGCTTCATTGTTGCTATTCGGCTTCTCTGCAAAAATTGACAAAAAGATATTTATATGTGATGATGAAGATAGGCTAATTGTCATTTCAATAACATATTAATGGAAGCGCTTAATACAAGCCAATCTTATTTATGAACCTGAAGTCACTGAAATCAGGCCACAGAAAATGGATATAGAAGCCAGACATGGCTCCCAGTATCAGAACAGGAGCAGGTGTAATATTTCCATAATTGTTGGTCAATTGCCCACATTGTATGTGAATTCAACACATCATGCAGCTGATATACTTAATCAACACCGCTACAGTATCATAGAGAGAATAATATGCAATCTATATATTATCAGGAATACATCCAACTACACGGTCGCTCAACTCAAAGATTCCTCCAGATGCCTCAAGAGGCAGATCTATATCAAAATGCTATGCGCTCAAAAAGAAAAAAAAATCGCTAGTCTGTAACTACCAAAAGAAAACAAATTGCTAGTTGATACTTTATACCCAGAGTGGGGGAAAACAAAAAGTACCTCCAGGAACCACATTATAATCTGTGTTTTCATCACTTGAGCAATCATCAGCAATAAGGATCTCAACAGCCTCTTCAGGCCTAGTACAGGTTCTGTTTTCTCGCATCAGTTGCAAAATCCCGGGATGGTTCCATATCTATAATCAATAACACTTTTATTAGCTGACATCTATCACTATATATTCATATATGGAAGAGCCACTGCAACCATGCAAAGTAATTAAAAACATGAAAGACTTTAATTTTTCAACAACTGTGTTATTCATTTTACAAAAATGATGGATGTTTTCATCCAGGCTTCAGGAAACGAAATTTCTATTTATTACCTTTTCTTTTTATAGAAAGAACTATTTGCAAAGAAAATGAACCAGAAAACAGGATGACCGTGGCTAAAACCAACGATCAATCAACTACAACTCAACCCCAAAAACGCTGAGGTTGGCTATATCAATCCTAATTCCTAGGTATTCCCCTTCTTCTTTATCCAGGTCCAACCACTCGCTCATTTTTCAGAGAACTCGCCATGGTAAAAATATTTTCATGTTTTTTCAAACAATTTTCACGTTGATTGTCTATTTATTACAAGAAACAAAGAGAAGAAAGAGAAACTTATATTTATTTCATTTTCTTTTTTATACGCAAGAACTTCTATTATTAGGAGAAACGAAGCTAAAAAACAACAATCAATCAACTATAGCTAATCCCAAAATAGTTGAGGTTGGCTATATCAATCCTAGGTAATCCTAATCCTCCGCTTTTTCGAGGTCAACCCCTGCTCAATTTTCAAAGAATTCACCATGTGGTTAACCAAGTTTCATGTTGACCTCCAACTTACCACCACTATCCAGTTATCTGAGCTGGGAAACAACTATACTTTTCAAAGTTCACATAGGAACAATCCATATTATATTAGAACTTAAAATATAGACTTTACACTAGATAAAAGAATCATTTAGTTATATTCCTAATATTTAGATATTGAAATCATCTTAAAATTTGCTCATTAATTCTCTCCTTATAAGAATGACTTGTTTTGACCTGGCAAGAAATTTAAGAAAATAAAAAAGACTTTTGAATCTCGTGGTCTTAAATTAAAGTTATTACAAATGTACCAAAATGTCCTTCAATCTTGTGGTCTTAAATATGCCACGTGGAAAGTTGGAATTAAAGTGTTGCCAAAAAAAGAAAGGGGTCATTCTTTTTAAAACGAACTAAAAAGGAAAGTAGGTCATTCTTTTTTAAACGGAGGGAGTATTTTTTATTGATAACCGGGGTGTATGGTCCAGCTTGCACGCACGTCGACTAATTTCAAGATATACATGTCACCTCCCACCAGCAACAAGTGTCAAGTAACTCCATCCACCCAAGCGAGGATGGATGGAAAGAAATCAACTAGTGTTTCTGCTGGGATTTCAACTTGAGACCTCATGGTTCTCACTCACTTCATTGATCGCTAGGCCACAACCTTGGGTGCTAACTTGACATTATTTTATCTTGATTTCTCGAGATTCCAAATTATTCGTTCTTTGTTGATTAGTATTTGTTTCCGTTCTTTACATTTAAAGTTCTAAAATTTAAGTACACCAATGCCTAGTGTTATCAAAGGCGCGCTTAAGCCCTAAAGTGAGGCTGAAAGGCGCTTCGCTTAATATGCGCTTCGACATCGTCATCAATGTTCTAAGACATACTTTTACTTGTCAATGAGCCTCTTCTGAAGATGCGACACAAAACAATTGATATTGCACTACATCATTAAAAAAATTCAATTTCTTTGTTCATATATTTTTATTCATGCTTATAGTTATTAATTTTGGACTAAACATACATATTTCTACTTTTTTTTCTCCCTTGGCGCCTTTTGTCACTAAAGCCCACACTTTATTCACATTTTGCGCTTAAAGCCCCAATGGACCTCAGAGCTTTTTTGTGCTTTTTGATTTTGATAATACTGCTAATACCTCGGCCATTTTAAACATTGATCTTCTTGAGTAGAATTAAATTATCTAAAATCAACAAGATGCCAATCAGCAAGATGCCAGAAAATACAATCTCTTAGATGTCAAAAGAAACTTGAAAGGGTTGTTTATTATATATTTGTATTAAGACAAAATACAAGAACTAGGCACTGGGTGTTTACACTTAACTAAACGATTAACCTTCAAAATCAACAAATCAAAATGAATATGTATATCACTTGCCACATTTAAGTATTAAAAAGTGTATATGCAAAATATGTCTTACATTCATTGACTTGGTATGAACACTCGATACGAATAAGTTTTTTATCAAAAAAAAAAATCCCTTTGATGCTTCAACTTTTAAACCATCCACTTGGGAACTAGGTCAAATATAAATATTTTGAGGTTGAAGTTGTTCGACAATTGTCGAAAAAAATAATTTCAGTTTAAACTAAATTTGAGGTTGCATTAAATAAAGTCCAGGAATGCAACAATCGCTTATCCACCATTTGTTTTTCAAATAGTAAATTTTGTTGCATTCAAGAGGCGGCGTAATATAGCAGTAGAACAATCTTTGATAATTTCTTTAGATTTCATTGATTGATCTGACAATAGATGTATGAAACTTACAATTCCTTAATAATTTACATGTATTTACTTTTAGTATTCTTTGCAGCTATACTAAGCATTTTAGTAAATTAGCATTTCAGTAAGCTCAATATAACTGATTCAACCAATTTGTTAAACGCTACAGGTTTAGAAGATATCTATATTATTTTAAGCTCCACTATCGCGTCAATGTAATAAGTGAATTACATCTATTCTAATGTATATTTCTATTTTACATAATTTTTCTTACATACAAATTCTAATTGATTTACACGACATACACTTTACGTTTTTACATAAAAATTTAGAATTCACTTGGATCTACACAAATTAAAATTTGGCTTACTTTTTTAATTTGCAAAAAATTAGAACAGAATCTTTATACATAAAAGACTATGTATCTATATTTATATGATATATTTATTGTAAATTAAAAACTATGTATCTATCTTCTGGAGATGCTTGGAGGCTAGAGGTGTACCACTGGCTTACATTAGGGTGATAGGACATGTATGATGGAGTTAAAATGCGAGTTAGAGCGGTGGAGGACACTCGGAGCACTTCTTAGTGAAGATGTGGTTGCACAAGGGATCAGCGCTTAGCGCGTTCCTATTTGTCTTGGTGATGGATGAATTGACGTGGTCCATTCAAGATGAGATGTCTTGGTGTATGTTATTTGCGGATGACATAGTATTGATTGATGAGACGCGCAGTGGAGTTAATGCAAGATTAGCAGTGTGGAGACAAACTCTGGAGTCTAAAATGTTCAGGTTGAGCAGGATCAAAACAGAGCATTTGGAGTGCAAATTCAGTGATGCAATGCATAAGGCAGACATGGAAGTGAAGCTTGACACACAAGCTATCCCCAACAAAGATAGTTTCAAGTATTTTGGGTCTAGTATCCAGGGGAGCGGCATGGATGAAGTGAAGGCTTGTAACCAAAGTCTTGTAGGATAAAAAGGTACCACCTAAACTTAAAGATAACCTTTTTTAGAATGGCGATTAGATCAACTTTGTTTTATGGGCCGGAGTGTTGGCCAGTCAAAAACTCCCATATGCAGAAGATGTGTGTTGCCGAAATGAGGATGTTGAGGTGGATGTGTTGGCATACTAAGAGTGATAAGACTAGGAATGAGGATATTCAGGATAAAGTGAGAGTGGCATCCATGGTGGACAAGATGAGGAAAGCGAGATTGAGATGGTTTGGACATGTAAGAGGAATGCACAGATGCCCCATGAGGAGGTGCAAGAGGTTGGATATAGTAGGTATGCGGAGAGGTAGAGGCGGACGAAAGAAGTATTGGGGAATGCACAGATGCCCCATGAGGAGGTACAAGAGGTTGGATATAGTAGGTATGCGGAGAGGTAGAGGCAAACGAAAGAAGTATTGGGGAGAGGTGGTTAGACAGGACATGACGTAGCTTCAGGTTACCAAGGAAATGACCTTAGATAGGAAGGTGTGGATGATGCGTATTAGGGTAGAAGGTTAGTAGGTAGGGGAGTGTTGTCTTGCTTTTCGATGGTTTAGGCTTGTTGGCGTTTGTCGTTATACTAGCCGAATTATTGTAGCTCTTGCGTTTGATATCTATCGTCGTCTATTGTTTATTGTGTTTCAATTATCACACTACATTGTTGTTATTCCTATTCCTTTCTTGTAAGCTTTGCATTGCTTCCTTGTTAGTTGTTATGTTTTCTTCTTCTTTGTACTTGAATTAGTTGCACTAGAGCCAACGGTCTTTTGAAAACAGCCTCTCTACCTCCATGAGGTAGTGGTAAGGTCTGCGTACACTCTATCCTCCCTAAACCACCCTTGTAAGATTTCATTGGGTATGATGTTGTTGTATCTATATAATACATTATCATATTATATTTGAACTATTTTCATATTATATTAAAAGCATGAAGACCCTTATCGAAATGTCATTCCCCCTTTTTACCCATTTAAAAAAGATTACACACTAAAGAAAATAGTCATTTAATTTTTTTTACTATTAAAGATATTAAATGAACTACATTTTATAAAATCACGTTAGGAAACTTTCCCACTTTGGGTCCTTTTTAGGTATAGGAGCCTTTATGTTATTAAAACCATTCAAAATTCATTCACATTAAGAAAATCACGAACTCTACTTCGAACTCTTTTAAGATTTAGGAATCCTTCTTTGTTAATGAATTAATAGGTTTGGATTCCTAGAAATGGAAAATTTAGTAAAAATAAATGATTGTAAATTCACATTAAACATTAGGAAAATCATGTTTTGAATTCTAGTTTTAAGATTTTTTTTCATTCATACAATTCTCTCTGTCTATTTAAACTAAAAGTCTCATAACTATAAACGCTTTCAAAAAAATATAGCAAATTCACATTATACATTAAAAAAATCACTTTCTAAACTCCTTTTAGGTTTATGAGTCATTTTTGTTTGTTGATAGGACTTGGGAGAAGCACGAACTTATTAGTGAGATATGTGTTGATTTGTCTTAATTCTTTGAAAATAGATTTCACACTGAACGAATTTGTAATTTAACTATTTTTCTAATATTTAGAACTTTAAAATCAACTGAAGTTTTTGTTATACAATAGGAAAAGCACCGAATCTCTTAACAAAAATCGTTCAACTTTTTTAGCTCAAATATAAATCAGAAGTAGGGCCCTTTCATGAATGATGATAATTGTTTATAAATCACATCAATAAAAGGGTGTGTTTGAAACGCTTGGTATAATCATTAGGAAAGATAAATAATTAAAGATTACACTTATATAATTGTACTAATATTATAAGTTTAGCTTGTTGTGAACTTTTAATTCAAGTAGAGTTGTGACCACTTAAAATTGTTGTAAATTAGGGATGGACTGTGTATGTTAGTACTAAAATTGATCATAACATTCGTGTTTCCATGCGATGCAATTTGGATAGCGTTGGTTCCGAGGAAGGTGTGTTTTTCTCTAGGCTAGCATCTAGAGGGGGGATTTTGACAGCGGAAAATTTTAGAAAGCATAAAGTTGTTTGTGTCAACCGGTGTGTCATGTGTAAAGAGACGGGAAGAAGTGGATCATCTTCTCATTCATTATGTCTTTACCATGAGATAATGGTGGGATATGCTTTGGTGGTTCGGAGTTTCTTGGGTAATGCCAAAAATTGTGAAAGATTTTAATGTTTTGTTGGAGAAGAGGGATTAAGAGAAGACGTAAGGCTTGGAAATTGGTCCCTCTAGCGTTGATGTGGGTTGTTTGGATAGAGAGAAATAGGAAAGCTTTTGAGGGAGTAGAGTCTAGTTTTTCCCAGGGGAGGACTAGCCTCCGGTCTCTCATTTTCTTTTGGTGCACCCACAATATTCCTAGTTGTATAGAAGAATGGGTGGACTTTGTAGAGAATCAGATTTTGTAAATTCTATACTTTTTGGTTTTTCCATTGTATATGGCCAACTCGGCCTTGCTTATGAATGAAATACACTTACCTTATCAAAAAAAAAAAAAAAAGGATGAAGATAGTATGTAACATTTCGTAGAATCTTTACAAGAATGGGACCTTTATTGCAGATATCCTTCTGTGTGTTTTTTCACAGAAAGATTACCGACTCTTGTACTATCTTGGCATCAAGTTGGTGCTAAGTTGCTGCATTTTCAATACATGATTTAGAATCATTTTATGAGTATTCAGTAAAATTTAGAATCTGCAGAAGCAGCAAATATAAGAACACTAGCATGTGCAATAGCCATATATTCATATTGCTTGAAGATATTTTGTTTCACATAAACTATAAAATGTGGGGCTCTTTTATCATACATTAATTTCATCCCAAAAAACCAGTAAACTAAGAAACATGCCAACAAGAAAGTACCTGAGCCAAGGCTTGGTACCCGGCAAAAAAGGATCTCTTCATTATCTTCTCACCAGAAACCTTGTCCTTAGTGAAGCCATGAACATCTAGAAATCTTTTATACAATTTTCTCTGTAAAGGAGAAAGCTTTACAGACATCACGTAGACAGTTTTTGGCGGCAAATCCATCTTTACAACATTCATGTCCATTCTTTGAACAAATCCTTTTAAGTGTTCATACAGAATATGAGATCGCTGATTCATAATCTTAACATCATCAGCTGTGGAATTGGTGTGTTGACCATTTTCTATCGGATTCTGAAAGCTGCACCAGGGAGATAATATCGTCAAAATACACAGAGTACGGAGAAAAATGCAGTAAAAAGGAAAGATGACTTGCCGGTTTCTAAATTCATGGCTGCTGCCAAGAAATCCTTCTCTTACAAAATCAACCATCTGCCATGAAATCAAAATAATAAGACTAGATTTTAATATGAAAGTCTGTACCAAATAAACAGCTTCATCATAGCCTTACACAATAGTACTCCATCAAATTGTTTTGAAGGGGAGATCCAGTTAATGCAATCCGTCTTTGGCACTTTACTTGTTTCAAGGCTTGAGTTACATCAGCTCTGGTATTCTTGATAATATGAGCCTCATCACAAACAAGTATGTCGGGCCCGTCCTGGCAAATGGAACATATTTGAATGAGATGAGATAGCTCTAGTTCAACCAAAAAAAAAAAAAAAAAAAGTTTAACCCAAAGAAGGGAAAAAAAAAAAAAACGGAATGGAGAGGACTATAAAATTGTAACCCCAAAGGCATGGAGAAGCATTCACAAATCTAAGTTAATCTAAGAATCAACTACATTCATTTCAAACAGAATAGAAGAATCCAGTGCTCTTTTTTAAAAAAAAAAAAAACTTTAGAGTACGAGTAGTATTCTATATGCATTACCAAGTACCAACATTTCAAATTCAAGTGGGTTAATTGAGATGAAACGTATTATGCTCGACTTCAACTACGAGCATCCATACACTAGTTTTACCTATGATTTTTCTTGCCAAAAAAAAAAATGCAGAAGAGAAAGATATAAAAAATATTGAGAATGGTAAATTCCTATCGAGGTGGTGCTGCTGCTGATGGTCATGGTGAACATTAGCTACAACTATAACTATAATGACCACAGTAACGACTGACAAGGACAATGGGGATTGAAATCGATCAATAGGGCTGACGTCTCGGCTATTATGCCCAACGGGTGAAACGGAGATGGCGCGATATCCTCACGTCCGATTGACATCCAGAAGCCTGCCTTAAATTCAATCAAATGAGTTGAACTTTGGATCAGATTTTCACAAGGTGAAGAGGAAGAGAAGCTACTCAAATAAATGAGTTGAGTCAGGCCCATGGCAGAATAATAACATGTATAAAGTATATTAAAACATAGGCCCACAAGAAAAAAATTAGAAGAAAGCATCAACAGTAAAGAGGCCAGTCCACTAATGGTCCCATTGCCCCAAGCTAAAACACCTACCAGTCATTAGAGATCCGTGAACAAAACATATGCAGCAGGCCGATAATTTGAATGGCCCAGACATGACCCTATTACATCCCCTAACTCAAATTGCTCCAGAACGCACAAATGCTTAATTGTTTAATACCAGATTAGAGTTTCACAAAAGCCATGGAGATTTCAAACAAATGGGAGTCGGAACAGACGAGAAAGAACAGACCAGAATGAAAACTCTTGTTTCAAGACCTTTGGGACCATTTTTGGGAAGCTGCCATTTGGAGATAAATAATACGGCATTACCAGTTCTCTAATTATTTCTATTATAAATAAATTAAAACATCTAAATTTCAAAATTATCATATATAAGAAAGGGAAGAAACACTACATAATCATTACATGAAAAATGGATTGTAAAACATAAAATCCCCCTGAACTACATATAAGTCGATTTGGAGGTTACACTTTTGATTCAGACAAATACTATCTACGCGAGTTTGCAGAAGTCTGATGGTGGTGGTCATCATTTATCTGGTATTTTGCTTTAAATGAAATATTTAGAACCGATCAAGTTGTTTTCCTGCTATATTTTTGGTGTTATTCTAGACATGTTGAGCATTTTATTTTACCTTTAATATTTGTATGGGTGTTTTGGTTTACAAAGTAACATGGAGCTGTACTACTAGATACTACTGTGTGATCACACATGTTGCCAAACACTTGTAGTCATGAGACAAGTACTGGAGTAGCATTCTTAATGCTCTAGGTGGTTAATTTGAAGGCTGTAGGACAAAGACCTGAGAAAATGGACATTTATTCCTTTACATCAAGCTAATTTCATAGGTTCTTACTCCAAAATATGTTACTCCCTCCGTTTCAAAAAGAATGACATGTTTTGACTTGGCACGGAGTTTAAGAAAATAAAGACTTTTGAATCTTGCGATATTAAATTAAAGTTATTTAAATGTACCAAAATGCCCTTTCATATTGTGCTCTTAAACATGCCACATGGAAAGTTGGAATTAAAGTGTTGCCAAAAAAGGAAAGGGTCATTCTTTTTTAAACGGATTAATAAGAAAAGTAGGTCATTCTTTTTTAAACGGAGGGGGTATTAATTGCCCTATTTAAACAAAAAATTTTCTTTAGCTTACTAACATACAAAAACCTAAAAATTCATGTTGACCAGAAAAATGTCACTAATTGATTACGGTGAATATAGACATATCTAATTTCTTCTAATATTTCTTTATATTCAAGCCAGTCGAGTGCTATTTATATCATTTTTAAAATATCAAGAGTCCCTAATACATTCTATAATAACTATTATTTATATTAATTAATATTATTTATGAATAATATTTAAATAATAATGAAAGGTGAGCGGAGTTACATAAGACCAAAGGTCTTCTTCTAATATTTCTTTATATTCAAGCCAGTCGAGTGCTATTTATATCATTTTTAAAATATCAAGTCTCTATAATACATTCTATAATAAATTTTATTTATATTAATTAATATTATTTATGGATAATATTTAAATAATAATGAAGGGTGAGAGGAGTTACATAAGACAAAAGGTCTTCAAGATTCTTTTTGTTTACACTAATTAATATTATTGACAAATAACATTTAAATAACAATGGAAGGTGATAGGAGTTACATAAGACCAAATGTCTTCAATAAATATTAATTTTATGATGATTAATGGGGCACTAGTTATTACTCCCTCTGTCCAATTTTATGTGGCGCTATTTGACTAGGCAAGGTATTTAAGAAAATAAAGAGGACTTTTGAAACTTATGGTCTAAAACAATCCTTCGATATTTGTGTGGTTGTAGATCATTTTTTATTAAGGGTAAAAGGGAAATTTTAAAGTTTATTTTAATTATACTAAGGTAACATTCTTTTTGGGACGAACTAAAAATGAAAGGAAGCCGCATAAAATGGGACGGAGGGAGTAATATATATTGCCTCTACGTATCATGAAGAGGGTTGGTACTCGAGTACTTGGATTTTTGTTGTTATTTGTTGTTTCAAGTAGATCGATTGTAGTATTATTTTGTGGTAATATTATTATGTTACTATCTGTTGTTGTGTTACTCCCTATGGTCTCTTGTACCTCTATTACATCTTTTCTAGACTATTTTTTGTCTTGAGACGAGGGGCTATCGAAAACAGTCTCTCTATCTCACCTCTGAGGTAGTGGTACGGACTGCATACACTCTATCCTCCCCAGACCCCACTTTGTGAAAATACACTGAGTATATTGTTGTGGTGGTTGTAATTTTCATATGTATTTTGTTATACAATTGTGATTTGATTTTCGTGGTATGTATATCTTAGATTATATAGTTGTTTATATTTATGTACTATAAATTTTATTATATTAACCATGCAGATAAGTAAACTAGTTATGCTATAACTATAAAGGGAAAAAAAATGCAAATTACGACAAAAATTAATAAATAAAAGTAAACCCAGATGAAAAGTCAAAACCCTAAAAAAATTGTTAACACCTAATAAGTTTTCTGATAAAGCAGTAACACCTAATAACTATCATACGGAAAAAGGTCAACTCGGTGCACTAAAGCTCCCGCTATGCGCGGGGTCCAGGAAAGGGCCCAACCACAAGGGTTTATTGAATATTGGTTAACATACAAGAAACAAAAATTGAATTTAAAACGCCGAATAAAATCTTCTTATTTGTTCTTTATTTTTCTCTTTTCCAACTTTCTTGATTTCTTTCTTTTTTTTTTTTTTTGCAAAACCCAACAGCTTTTATTGATGACAGTAAATACAATTGAAAGCTCATAACCCCACTCAATGACAGTAAACCCAGTTGCAAATTACAAAAAGAATATAAGCAATAACAATAAACCCAGTCGAAAATCCATAACCCTAAAATAACATAACTACAAAAAAAAAAATAGCACAATATAATAAAAATCAGGATATTACAAGTAGAACCAAGCAATAATGCAAGAAAATCTTTTTCTTAAAAAATTCAATTTTTAAAGTTGTTGGCATGTGACTAGGAGGTCACGGGTTCAAGCCTTAGAAACAGCCTCTGACAGAAATGCAAGGTAAGGTTGTGTACAATACACCCTTGTGGTGGAGCCCTTCCCCGGACACCGCGCATAGCGGTAGCTTTAGTGCACTGGGCTACCCTTTTATTTTTTTTATTTTTTTTTTTGATGGGTAAAAGTTATTATTAAGAAGGTACCAAGATGGTACAAGACCAAGTACAAGACAAAGCTACAATATCTCCACATACATACTACATATTCCCCCCCTAAAAGATCCAGAAAATCCAAATATTGGTCCATCCTATCAAGAATACTGCTATAACACCAAAAAAATATGTTTTTGATACATCTATTTTTTACGCTAGCAATCTGTGGTCTTTTCCCCTCAAAGCATGTCTTGTTCCTTTCCAGCCAAACAGTCCAAAATATGCAAATGGGAATACTCCTCCATATTTGTTTCATACTTCTCTTTACTCTTTGAGCTTGCCAAACTTCCAACAGACTACTGATCTTCTGTGGTATAACCACAGACACACCCGTCATGTTCACATGGAATATCGTCTCCTTTGCAGATTATTTTGGGTTAAACAAGCATCCCTGGCTGCTAACCAACCAAAGCAGGCTGCTTTTAAAGGAGCCTTAGTTCTCCAGATCATTTTCCATGGCCAGTTAGGGGTCCCTTGATTATTCTGTTGTAACAACATTTTATAACAACTTTTAACTGAAAATAATTTATCCCTGCCCTTTTATTAATCCATTTTTTATCAAAAAACTGGATATTTTAATAAATATACATCTTCTTTTTAAGATAACAATTTTTAAAAAATAAATCCATCCTTCAACCAATCTAGCCCTAGAAATTGGTTTATACCTGTAGATGGTTTATTCGTTTAGTTTAAATTTTTTAATTCTCGTGCAGGAGTAATAAATAGGAAAGCTTGAAGATCAAGGGGTAATAGAAACACCCAATAGTATCAGGTGTCATGCCACGTGGGTTAAAAAATACCAGCTTGAAGATCAAGAGATGCAATAACTAAGTTTCGTCCAAGGGAATTTAAATTTTAAATAACAAATATTGTAGTTCAGGGAGGTAACATCAACACCTTATAATATTAAGTATGGAAGTTGCAAGAAGTGGATAGTTCAGGAGGATAAAACCCTAAAAGTAAACATCTCAAATAATTTTTCACTACTGCATATATAAAACCACAAGGTTTGTATATAATCCTTTTGTTTCTTAATCAGGTAAACGTATTTTCATTCATAAACATGGCCACACAATTGGCCGTATACAAAGGGTATACAAAAAGTAAAGAATCTACAATAATAAATGATTCTCTACAAACTCCACCCAATCTCCTATACAAGTTGGAATTCTATGGGTGCACCAAAAGAATATAACGGACCAGAGGCTACTCCTCAAAAGAGAAAAGCTCGATTCTACCCCCTCAAAAGCTCGCCTATTTCTTTCTCTCCACACCACCCACATCAACACGAGTGGAACCACGTTCCAAGCCTTGCGTCTTCTCCTCCTCCTCCCGCTCTTCAACTAATCATCAATTCTTTCACAGTTCTTGGCATTGCCCATGAAGTATCAAACCACCTAAACATATCCCACCCACCATAACCTCGTGATAAAATCACAATGAAGAAGAAGATGATCCACGTCCTCACCCGTTTTCTTGCACATATAACACCAACTGATGCAACCAACCTTTCGCTTTCTAAGATTTTCCGCCGTCAAGATCACCCCATGAATGGCTAGCCAGACGAAGAAACACACCTTCCTCGGTGCCTTAGGAATCCAAGCAGTGTTACAAGGAAAAATAAGAAGTTTTCCATAATAAGACTTGACTGAGAACATACCATTATTCCCCACCTCCCACCACAAAGCATCAGAATTATCTACTGTCATGACTTGTTTATGGAGTAAGTTCAACAATCTTTGGAACTCGTTGACCTCCCAGTCGTGGAAGTCCCTCCTAAATCTCAGGTCCCAAAAGGTCTCTCCACCTTCTGTCCCCCTAATTTGTTGTATTGTCAATTCTCTTTGGCAAGAAATTATGTTAAGGCTCGGGAAGTCATCTTTCAATAAATTGTCTCCACACCACCTATGTAAAATTTTACTCTCATCCCATCTCCTACCTTGAATGAGATGTTTACCTTAAGATCATCCCATCCCTTCAAGATATCCCTCCACAAACCACACCCAAATGGCATAGTCACGTCTCTAGTTCTCCATTCCCCTTCCATAGCCCCACATTTATGAACTATCACCTCTCTCCAGTAAGCATTCACCTCTACCCCAAACATCCAAAGCCACCTACTCAACAAAGTTTTGTTAAACACCTTTAGGGGTCGTTTGGTAGAGTGTATTAGGAGAAATAGTCCATGTATTACTGATTTACTAGCTATACATGTTTAACATTTACTAATTGAAAAGGCAAATATATGACCACATGACGTTTGTGATCTTAATTGAATTTATTATTTGTTGATATATATATACATATATATGGTTTTCTGATTATTTGTATTTTGAATAATTTATAAAATTGCATACATATTAAAACTACAACTTGCAGTTTTTATGTGTAAAAGTAGATGGTTTAATCGGTTTTACTATTGTTCACTGTTTTTTCGATTTTAAAAGTGGATGGTCTATCTTTTTTAATTGAAATTTGACGTTTTGTGAGTGAATCAATTTATTAAGATGACAATTATGCACCCTCAAATAATTTAAGTGAGAATATCAACAAACAAACAAAATCATTTTTAAGAATAAATAATAAAGTTTTGTAAAGAAAATACACAAAGCTATAGAATGTGAAGGGTATTTTTGTAAACAAACAATACTTTTAAAAAAATATAGCAATACATATTATTTTTAATACATCAAACAAAACACTGGATAAGAAATAAGCTCAGCACTACTAATCCCAGCACTACTAATCGCAGCATTACTAATCCCAGCATTACTAATACACCCTATTCAGTACTATTCTTATACACTCTACCAAACGACCCCTTAAATCTTTAATGCCTAGCCCTTCCCATATTTTGGGAGAAGTGACAAGTCTCCCAATTCACCAAATGAAACTTCTTTGTCCCATCCGCCGCATCCCAAAGAAAATCTCTTTGGATCTTTTCCAACTTTCCTGGGATCGAAGCTGGAGCATGAAACAAAGACATGTAATAAGTAGGAATGCTCAAAAGAATACTCTTAATGAGCACCTCTTTTCCACCTTTGGGCAAATATCTCTTCTGCCACCCTGTTAATCTTTTCTCAGCCTTTTGGATAACTGGATTCCACATTGTAACATTCTTGTCCGAAGCACCTAACAGTAACCCAAGATATGAAGTAGGAAGGGCACCAACCCTGCAATTCAAAACTTGAGCCAGAGAGTCGATGTCGTCCACCTCTCCTACAGGAATGATCTCGCACTTCCTCAAGTTAATTTTAAAGCCTGACCCAACTTAAACCAAGTGAGGACTTGACCTAAATAATCCAGTTGGGTCCTATCTGCATCGCAAAACACCAAAGTATCATTTGCAAACAGCAAATGAGAAACAATGAAAGTGTTCTAGCACCCCCAACTGCAGCATTGAAACACTTTATAAATCCTCCCATGATAGCTTTATCCATCATCCTACTCAACGCTTCCATTACTAAGATGAACAACATGGGAGATAGAGGATCCAGTCTCAAACACCTCGAGCTCCCAAAAAAACCGCAAGGATTGCCATTCACCAAAACGGAATATCTCACTGAAGAGATGCAAAATTTAATCCATTTTCTCCATTTCTCCCCAAATCCCATTTGTAGCATAATGGCATCCGGGAAACTCCAATTCACATGATCATAGGCCTTTTCAAGATCTAGCTTGCATATTTGAGAAATATAAGAGAAAAATATTATTGAATTGTTGTGTATCTACATTATTACATTGAGACCCTATTTATAGACACTACATTCCAATCCTTTTCCAAGTAGGACACTACATCATAATCCATTTTCAAGTAGGATTTCATATACTATTCCTATTCCTACACATATTCTAACACTCCCCCTCAAGCTGGTGCATACAGGTCCTATGTACCAAGATTGTTATAGATATGGTTAATACGAGGATCAGTAAGGGACTTGGTGAAGATATCTGCAAGAAAACTGGCAAGGACTGCTCTGGACGTCTGGGAGACCTTAGTTGAAAAGGAACAAACTGAAAAAGTGAAAGTAGTAAACGTCGCCGGAAAGTCATTTTGTCGCTGGAAAATTGCCGGAAACTGATATAAAATATATAGGCCATCTCAAAATCAAGAGATGAGTAGATCTTGAACAAGTCACCGAAAAACTGGTCAGAACATGCTCACGCGCCGGATTATTAGATTTGATGGCTGAAAGGTGGTCACAATCTGATAAAAAATTATATGGATAGGGTCGGATTGATGGCACGACCCTACTGAGAAAGAGAAATTATATGGGTAGAGTCGGAATGACAGCACGACCTTACTGAAAAATAGAAATTATATGGATAGGGTCGGAATGACAGCATGACCCTACTGAGAAAGAAGAATTATATGGCTAGGGTCGGAATGAATTATATGGATAAGGTCGGAATGATGGCACGACCCTACGCAAATCAAATCTGAGTCACCAAAAAGACGCACGGAACTACGTAAATCAAACCTAAGGAGTCACCGAAAAGACGCACGGTACTATGCAACTCAGATATGAGAAAGTAGTCCGGAAAGATGCACGATACTACGCAAATTAACTATGAGAAGTAGTCCGGAGAGATGCACGGTGCTGCGCAAATCAAATATGAGAAAGTAATCATCGAAAAGATGCACGGTGCTACGCAAATCAAATATGAGAAAATAGTCACCAGAAAGATACACGGTGACCCAACTTTTTCTAACATAATCATTGGCCGGACGGGAGACATATATGGGTAATAGTCGTCCGCCGACAGCGGAAACTCTTTGATTCTCTACCAAGATCGTAAAGGCTCTGATACCATGTGAGAAATATAAGAGTAATATTATTAAATTGTTGTATCTACATTATTACATTGAGACCCTATTATAGACACTACATTCCAATCCTTTTCCAAGTAGGACACTACATTACAATCCTTTTTCAAGTAGGATTCTATACAAATCAATAAGAAAAGAATTGTCAATGAACTCTGAGAACTCCTTCATGGCCCTAGACACTACGTTACACCCAAACCTCTCCTCAGGAAATCTAATGATATTAAAATGCCCCCTAACACCCAAGGGATATCCCACCTCCCCATCCCAACTCCTAATTCCTCCCAAAAAGTCTCCTTAGACCCCTCCCCCACATGTCCGTAGATTCCCCCAAAACCCCACTCCATTCCATTGTTAATGTTTCTAAACCACACCCCTAACATATGTTCCCCTTTGATAACCTCCACACACTCCAATTTTCTGTCATTCCAAAGAATGAGAATTCCTCCCGCACTTCCCCAAACTAGAATATAATCATACTTTACCCACCTTCCTCCCCACACACTTCTAATAATACTATCAGAAAGGATTTCCATTTTTGTTTCTTGGATACATATCACATCAGCCCCCATTCCCTAATGCCTACTTTGATGATGGCCCTTTTATTTGGGTCATTCATCCCCCTCACATTCCAGCTAATGATTTTACAATCCATCAACAACTAATTCCCCCACCCCACCCCACCCCGGACTCCCTCCAGCCCCACCTACATCCTTGCCCACTTTGTTTCTTCTACAATACACCACAATTTGACGCTCAGCTTATTGTACTTCCACCGTCGACTTCTTTTCCCTCAAGTCTTTAGCCACCAAATCAGCATCCTCTCTAGCCTTTAGATCAATGTTATTCAAGAGCACAATAACTTTCTCCTCCATTCCTACAAAGGACACCCCTAAAAATTTCCCCAAGTTAAGATATTTTTCTTCCGCCCACTTGGACACACAACTTTCCCCTCCTATAAAGGCCAATGGCTGGGGATCAAACATTCTTCCTTCCAAAACAGTAACTACCCCCTTTTCACCCAAATAAGGGGTCAAAACCGGAGGCAAGACGAAAGGGACAAGAGATTTAGAAGAATGATACCCAATAGAAACACCACGCTCCTGGAAAACCTCATTTTAGAGCCAACAAGTGCCTCAAAGCCATCTCCACTGTCCCCAAGAACCTAGAATCTGTTGAGACGACATTAGGAAGAAATCTGGAATTTTCCGATGTTGAAGACTTACCCGGAATACCAACAGCAGCACCAACGACACCGGAGTTGCCCCTAGAACCCATATGCGGGTCCTTTATCACCTCCCCCCCCCCCCCCCCAACCACTCTTCGAAACAGCAGAAGATCTAGGCTGAGAGATCAAAACCGAGCCACCAGCATTAGTTTCGGGACTTTTCAGCGCAGGCGAGGTCTCCAGAACTGCCTTGGAAGGCTGCTGCAGCCCTTTGCCTCCCTTAAAATGCCCTGTAGACTGTTTCAGGCCCTTAAAAAAATTATTCCGAGCCTGACCCGCCCTAAATCCACTCAAACACAGGTTGCCGAAGTGATTTTCCCGGCCAGAAGCTGCTGCCGAGGTGGTGGGTTCCGACTGCACATGCTTGCTGCTTCCCCCTGCTTAGATTTCGAGCAGATCTCCCCTATGAGAGACTCGCGACCCACCTGCGAAGCTGCAGGTGGTGTTTTCATAGATTTCCGGCGCCGGCGAGGTTTTCTCATGTGTCTTTAGTTCGGAGTTTCTATCTCTGGCAACCGGTTCAGTTTTTGCCTCCAACCAGATTCATTTAACCAGGGTTAAGACTAAAAGACCTTTGCACCTTCAGCCCTAGATTTCAAATTTCTCCAATTCCAGTTCTCCCCCCTTACGTTGCTCTCCCCTCCTTCTTTCTCTTCTTCTCTCACCCTCACCTCTGGTCTGAACTCTGGAAACATCCAGATTCGAAACTCCATAGCTCTATCATCTACTACCACTGAAATTGGGACGTTACCACCTTTCTTCACTAAAATCCTCACTCTTGACAAATCATGGATACTACAAGCAACATCTATAAAGCCACAACAAAGATCTCCAACTTTCTTGAAGAGATCATAGCACCACAAGTGTGCCGGTAACCCCACCATGTTTATAAAAGCAAAGTTACTGGACGATAGAGGATAAACACACCCGACCCCTTCTGCCCATTGATCCAGTCTCACATAGTTCCCTCCTAGCCATCTCCTTCCTCCAAGAAGAACTATAGAAGCCTTCTACTCATTCGCAAATCGAAAAAGGAATTATGAATCTCCCATCTGAGAGATCTTCATGCCACCTTCTACACCTCATTCCTCCGCTGCCCAATTTCTGACTGCCTTCGGAGAGCCCACTCATTTGGAGAATGTCCCTACCAAACAAGATTTCAGAAAGATCTTCCTTCTCTGTGTATGTTCATCTGAAACAGGAGAGAGTATCTTTGTATGACTTGCGATCAGCTCTCTCAGATTCTAGAGAGAAGTAGAAGCTACTTCTCTCTCTAGCCATTTTTAGAAAACCTTAATGGTTCTATATACTCCTTATAGAACAATGATAACACAATTTTCATATGTTACTACCATCATGAGCAAAGTGCATGCATATAAACTTGTTACACCTGATAGCGCTTCTTAGTACAAGGGGAACCTTGCCACTCATCTCCATCAAGCATTTCCTATGCCCTAACAGTGAGAATTCAAACAAAGCTTGGCATGAAAGAGAGGTCAATTAAGGCTAGCAACCCATTCAAGTGACACACGCCTTACCCATTGTAGGTCGATAAATTACAATAAAATCCCATGATTTCCAAACACAAATTCTCATAGCCCAAAAGTGATCCTTATCTCACCCACACTAGCTGAAAAAGACCATAAACATTAAACAAAAAGGACATGAAAATGAAGTAACTGGAGGAGAATCTTCCCTCTCGTCTCCATCAAAAATTCACAATATCAATTCTAAGGTTAACAATCACTACCTGAAGGATCTGACAAATTTCTCTGGCCACGTGACGATCCTTTATATGCTTTCCAAGTGACAAATTTCTGAAAGCAGTATAACCAATTAAGAAAACACCACCTTTTGATCTCCATTTTTGGAGTAACTCGACCCTTCTCTCCCTGAAAACAAGAAGTAAAATAGAATAAGATACCACCTATAAATGATCGGCAGAGGTTTTAAAAAAGAATGTTTACAGTACTCCAATACAAAAATCCTAACAGCTTACCAATTGAAAAACAGGACATGCAAAGAGAATACAAAAAAATAACAGCTAAAGATGGGACATGATAAACACGCTTACATATATGCCTGAAATACCCAAATGTGACATGACAAAAGCAATAGCCTGACATTATAAAAAGAATTTTGTAACCGGAATTTCCAATAATATATATAACACTAGATGAAGTGGAAGAATCACTACCAAGAAAACTAGACACGAGTCTTCAACTCAATCTGATGACTCACAGAAACAAGAAATCTAATGGCTCAACTGACCTCATTCCGGTGGGTAAAATATCTAAAATGACAGCACCATTTAGTACAACATACCTAGTGTAATCCCGCAAGTGGAGTCAGGGAAGGGTAGGATGTACATAGACCTTACACCGACGTTGGGGTAGAGAGGCTATTTCCCATAGACCCTCGGCTCAAAAGGAATGTTTTAGTAGACCAGATCGTAAGACTTGTATCATTTGTGGGTCCAATGAAATTCATAGGTATAGGAAGAAATTCGTATTTGTCGTCATTGTGGCATCAAGGAGCATATTTAGGAGTGTAGAAGGTTGCAGAGAGAAATGGCTAATCCTTTGGACCAGAGAAAAACTTTTTAGTGATGTCATCATTGTGGCATCAAGGGGCATATGTCTCCCTCTCTCTCTTTTTATATATATATATCTGTCTGTGTGTGTGTGTGTGTGTAAAGTCCTTGTAGGCGTAAGTGCTCAGTTTGAAGTACACAAGTTATACTGTGCAAATAGAGAAAAAATCAACTTTTTTAGTTACATAAAAACACTGCTGAATCCCTTTTATATGAGGAAAAATTCTAATGTACTACTAAAGGGGTTCAAAAATTGTTTTAAGCCACACATTTTGAAGCCCAAAGTGACATCATAATGTCTTGCAATAATCATACCCAATGTTTGCATATTGCAGGATATATGGTTCGTATATTTGTGTGCAAATATATGTTAGTGTGTGCAATTTTACTTGTTTATGTTTAGTCAATTTGTCAAACATGGTCAGACACAAGCATCTGAATGGTTCACATCGTCAAATCGCTAATTACAATATTATACATATAGTAATTGTTATCAGATGGAACTCTAACATTAACTTCACTGAGTATACCCTTTATTTAAATATAGAAGAAACCCCCGCACATATCTCTAGAAAATGTCATATGTGTCGACAATGCAACTACTTGTACTTAATCTATATAGCAAACAAACACGGGGCCGACGCAACCTGAGAACTCACTTCCATCTTTCAAACATCAAAAATTCCATCACTCCATCTTCGGCCTTCAGAGAGTTGTGATCAAGAAAGATGTGATGCTAACAGCCAAAATTTTTATCAGAATACGTTTTTTGAGAAATCTAATAATGCAACTTTTCATTGCCTGATTCCAAAGAAGAATGATGCTGAAGAGCTAAAGGATTTCAGGCCTATTTAGCCTCATTGGGGAAGTTTACAAGATAGTATCTAAACTTATAACAGAGAGATTGAAAACAGTCAATAGGAAAACTAGTTGATGTGCACCAAATGGCTTTTCACAAGGGGAGACAGATTATGGATTTTGCAGTGTTGCGCAATAAACTAGTTGATTCCAGATTCAAAGTCAAAAGGCCAGGGATCTTATGCAAGTTGGACATTGAGAAGACTTATGACCATGTCAATTGGGAATTCTCGCTGAAATTCCTGAAAGGTATGGGCTTTGGTCTAAAATGGATTACTGGATAAAATTCTGTACTTCCAGTGTTTAAAATTTATGTTCTGATCAATGTTAGCCCTGAAGGTTTTTTCAATCTTGGAAAGGACTTAGACAAGGTGAGCCAATGTCATCCTTCCTGTTTTGATTAGCTACGAAAGGACTGTATCATATGATAAAAGTTGCCCATGTAAATGGATGGATTAGGGTCTTTGGTTCTCTTCCTTATGGTGGGGAAGGACGGGAGATAAATTATCTACTTTATGTTGATGACTCTTTAGTATTTTGTGAAGCTGAGGTGGATTAGATCAGGCATTTGAGGGCCATTCTGACTATTTTTGAAGCTCTATCTGGATACATGTCAATTGGGGAAAAAGTTTCTTTCTCTTTTCAATGAAGTCACCAACGTTCAGATTTTGGCATACAACCTTCGTTTCCAAGTGGGAGCTCTTCCAACAAAGTATCTGGGAGTTCCCCTAGGGACCAAGAACAAGTCAATTAAAATCTGAGAGGAGGTTATTGAGAAGTGTGACAAGAAATTATCAGGTGGAAAACTCAGTACTTATCCTTAGGTGGTAGACTGACTCTCATAAATGTTGTCATACTGGAAGTGCAGGGGGAAACAATAAAGGAGCCAGATAGAGTGAAGAAAGAAATCATAGAATTTTACAAGCGTTTGTATGCTGAAACAAAAAGGTGGAGACCAACTGGGAATTTGGTAGACTGTCCTACATTATCAGAAGCAGAAAAGTTACAGCTACAAGACAAATTTGAGGAGCAAGAAGTGTACAATTGTTTAAAAAAGTGTGTTGCTGACAAAGCACCTGGACTTGATGGATACACGTTGCTGACAAAGCACCTGAACCTGATGGATACATCATGGGATTTTTTGTCAAGTGTTGGGATATTCTAAAACAAGATATCGTGGAAGCTTTCCATAACTTCCATGAACAAGAGATGTTTGAAAAGAGCTTCAATGCTACTTTTATTACTCTGATCCCTAAGAAGAAAGGGGCTAAAGAGTTGAAAGACTTTAGACCAATAAGCTTGATAGGTAGCTTCTACAAGCTTCTATCTAAAGTGTTGACCGAAAGGATCAAGAAGGTGATGGACAAGCTGGTAGATTCCCAACAGATGGCGTTCATCAGAGGGAGGCAGATTATGGATGCTGTATTGATAGCAAATGAAGCAGTGGACTCAAGATTGTCACAAAAAAAGCTTGGAATTCTATGTAAACTGGATATTGAGAAGGCTTATGATCATGTCAATTGGGGATTCCTTCTCAACATTCTCAAAAGGATGGGCTTTGGGGAGAAATGGATTAGATGGATCAGTTTTGCATAGCAACTGTGAAATTCTCTGTTCTTGTTAATGGAGCACCTGAAAGTTTTTTTGCAGCTCAAAGAGGAATCAGACAAGGGGACCCTCTATCCCATTTCTTATTCATCCTAACCACGGAGGGTTTAAACAATATGATTAAAATAGCAAAACACAATGGATGGATCTCAGGCTTTAAGGTGTCTACAGACAATGAGAGAAGTTTGGAGGTGACACATCTTCAATATGCTGATGATACTTTGATTTTTTGTGATGCAAATGAGGAGCAGCTAAAATATCTAAGAGTAATTTTGGTACTCTTTGAAAGTATTTCAGGACTACACATCAACTGGGGTAAGAGTCATATTTACCCTATCAATACAGTCCCAAACATAGAGCTTTTGACCTCAATCTTGGGAGGTGAAGTGGGTGCCCTACCATCTGTATACCTGGGGATGCCATTGGGTGCTAAATCAAGAGCTAAAGAAATTTGGGACACTGTTTTAGAGAAGTTTGAAAGGAAGTTGTCTAGGTGGAAAGCTCAGTACCTGTCCATGGGGGGCAGACTTACTCTGATTAGTGCAGTCCTTGATGCTCTTCCAACTTACATGCTAACTCTATTCCCAATTTCAGCAGGAGTAGTACAAAGGTTAGATAAAATCAGGAGGTCTTTTTTCTGGCAAGGAAACAAGATTAGGAAAGGATACTACCTAGTCAAGTGGAAAGTGCTCTTAACTAGCAAAAAACAAGGAGGCATTGGCATCAAAAACTTGAAGAATCAAAGTAAGGCCCTAAAGCTAAAGTGGTTGTGGAGGTATGCTCAAGATTCTCAGTCTTTGTGGAGTGGAGTGATCAAAATGAAATATGGGGAGATGGATGCTTGGGTTACCAGGGAGGCAAACAATCCTTATGGTGTAACTCTCTGGAGATCCATTAGAAATTGGTGGCCTATTTTGAAGAGTCATACTGTCATTAAAGTTTTCGATGGAAACAAGACTGCTTTCTGGAAAGACAAATGGTTAGGCAATAGAAGTTTACTGGAGCTATTCCCAGACATTTTTGATCTAGCTCAACAAGAAGGCTGAACTGTAGCGGAAATGTGGTCTCCTCATGGTTGGGAACTAACTTTCAGAAGAAACTTGAACGACTGGGAAATCCCAAGACTAGTTGAGCTCTTTAAAACACTTGAAACTTTTCAAGGGCTAAAAGAAGGGATGGACAGACTATGGTGGAATGGAGATAGCAAAGGGGTTTACAAAGTAAGTTCAGGATACAAGTCTCTAAACATGACCTTTCCACAGACTTTAAAGTGGCCATGGAAACAAGTTTGGAAAGCCAGAACACCTCTGAAGGTGGCATGCTTCTCATGGCTACTAGCTAAGAAGGCTGTACTGACTCATGAAAACTTGAGAAAGAGAAATATCATTTTAGTCATACACTGTTGCTTATGTGGTGAGGCAGCTGAAACAGTTTGCCATCTGTTTTTGCACTGCAGAGTCACTGATCAACTATGGAAGATTTTCATCAATCTCAGAGGCATACATTGGACAATGCCTAGTAGGATTGTTGATACTCTCTCTAGCTGGGAGGAAGCTGGGATTGGAGCAAAGAATAGGAGGTACTGGAGAACCACTCCAGCAAGTATTTGGTGGACTATTTGGAAGGAGAGGAATGCAAGGTGTTTCGAAGATAAAAGTAGAACATTATAGAAGATTAAAACAGATTGTATTTTGTTATTGTGTTTTTGGTGTACTAAGAGTTCCCCTGTAGATGCAGAAGCTATCCTAGAAGTTTTAGAATCTTGCTAGGAATTGAGGAGCTCTAACTGTTTTACATAAATGCTTTCTATTTGTAAAGAGGTTTTCAGTACTACCTAAGTACTGGTTTATAATACAAAATGTTATCTTCTCAAAAAAAAAAAATGTTGTCATACTGAGAAGAAACTTTCTTTGGTACAGTAACAAGGAGAATAGATACATGAATCTTGTAAAATGGGATAAAGTGATCTTAAGAAAGAAACAGAGGGAATTGGGCATTAAGATTTTAACAATGCACAATAGAAGCCTCCTTCAAAAGTGGCTATGGAGGCTCAGTACAAAGGACAGGAATTTGTGGAGAACCTTAATATCACACAAATATGGGATGTTGAATCAGTGGACAACAAATGAAGTCAAAAGCCCCTATGGCAGCAGTGTCTGGAGAATTATAAGAAAAGAAAACAATGGCGAGCTTTTTGGGGTAATGTGGAGATAGCGGTGGGAGATGGAAAAACAAATGACTACTGGGAAGATCAGTGGATTGGTCAGAATAGTCTGTAAGTCCAGTTTTTCCGGTTTTGTACTCAATAAGTAATCAAAAACAGGTTATGATCAACCAAATGTGGAGTCAACAAGGTTGGGATTTGAATTTCAGAAGAGCTAATAATGATCTGTACTCAATAAGTGGTCTGGAAAGTGAATATACCAGTGCAGGTATCTTGTTTTGTCTGGCTGGTAATTAGGAAAGCATGCTTAACCCAAGAAAGATTACAAAGAAGAGGTCTTCAGATTTGTTCAAGCAGCCTTTTATGTGGACAGGATGGGGAAAGTAATGAACATATGTTTTTACACTGCAAGACAACTACAAATCCGTGGCACATGTTCCTTTGTATTTTGGGCATTAACTGGGCAATGCCAAGTTCTACCTTGATGATGCTAAGCAGCTGGAAGAGTATTGGGGAAGGGGGGAGGTGATGAGAACCGATGGCAAATCATACCTGCTTCTATTTGGTGCACAGTATGGAAAGAGAGGAATTCAAGATTTTTTTAAAATACTAGCAGTGCTATACCAGAAAATTAGGACGAATTGTCTTAGTTTGTTCTTTCTT
Source organism: Capsicum rhomboideum (assembly GCA_031232105.1). Lineage (NCBI taxonomy): Eukaryota > Viridiplantae > Streptophyta > Magnoliopsida > Solanales > Solanaceae > Capsicum > Capsicum rhomboideum. The sequence goes on from CP124715.1 coordinate 104,130,283, forward strand.
TGGTGTAAACAGAATATGTGGGGAGAAATAGGAGACCTGGTAGATCTATTAGGCAATGTATAAGATTATAGGTTATTGGACAGAGGTGTTTATACTCTTTTGAGATTTGTAAAGTTCTTCACTTAGCATCTTCACTGGTGTTAAGTTTTTTCTTTAAAAAAAATAAAACTAGCATATTTACTACTTGACCACCTCTAGACATCTCTACGAAGAAGTGGCCCAACAAGAAGAGAGCAACAAATAGAACCGACGAGACAAATGGACTAAAAACATGCAAACCATTAATGATCGCTTGTTAGAAATGTTATCTGCTGCTAAGTGCAATACGAAGATATTATCACTGAGGATTCAACAAGCCTGAACAATCATACGACTTGAATTGAAAAAAAAAAAAAAAAAACCAGTACGAGTCTCATAACAATTAAAAAGATGAGAAACCTTGGACCATCTTCAAGCATAGCGACACGGAGAGGCTTCATTTCTGATGGTTCCCATTTTGTAAATTCCTGCCGCCAGTTATGCAGTACACTTACAGGCGTGACTATGAGAGCAGTTCTCAATCCTAAATCCACACTTCTCATAGCAGCATACAAGAAAGAAATCACCTGTAGAAAACAATTAACATGAAAAATTAACCACCCAAGGTTAATAGAACAATGAACTACGTCAGTTTCTTAAACAAACATCAGTTTGAAAGTCAAAATCGGCAGAGAATATAGCCCCTAATTTTTCAATATTTCAAGTGAAGGTTAATCTGATATATTGAATTCTAGTTGATACTGTTTGAAAACCTGAACTGTCCCCAATATCTGTTGAACTTGCATACGAGCATAAAACAAGTAAAATGAATGCAACATATAGTTCATAGAAACAGCGGTTTCTCGGTGTCTCTCCCCCTTTTTTTCAGAGTAAAACTATGTGGAACCAGGCAGTGTTAAGAGTCATATACAATCACACAAAAGGTGAGAACTTCTAAAAAATTTAATACTCTTAGGAAACAAAATGAAAAGTTAGAATCAGAACAAAAAATGAAAATAGGACACAGAGATGTGATAATGTAATTCAGCCAAATAATACCTGAAACGTTTTACCTAGACCCATAGTATGAGCTAGGATGCAACCAAGACCCTTATCCCCAGACTTGACTTTTCTGATAGATTGAATAATATTTTCCCAGATAAATCGAATCCCAGCAACCTACAATGACAAAACGAGGTGCCAATACTTATATTATCAGAAATTTCTCTAGTATACATAACACTATCTACACAACCAAGAGCCAAATAATGAGTTCGGATGATAACAGACCAATACTGAATTTCGAGTACAGCTACATAATGCAATCAACAAGATTCTACTTAGATTAAATCAGGAAAGTAAGAATAGATCTTTCCATTGAGCCATATCATGAATCAAGTCAAATCTACTAACTGAATATGTAAGATTTTAACTCAAGTCAACATCCACCATGCTATCTATCTATAGGCATCAATGTATAATCTAGCAGTCAGCACTTAAAGCACAGTAAACAGGTTCTCCTAGTTTCTATATAATTATACCAGGCTGGCAGATGTTGAATAAGTATAGAAATGACAGAGTGGGAACTGAACGTAAAGAAGAAAACTGAAACAATGTAAGCGAAAACTTTTCTGATTCCATGTAGAAACTTGCAGCTAGTTGATTGATTGATATGTGCTGGATTACCATACCAAAGAAGCAAAAAACCAAGAAAATGAGTGAATCAGAAAAGCCGTCCATCAAGACGACTTCTTTTCCATTTTTATATATATCTTTACTTTCATCCTACGTTAAACGGAATTGGGTGAGAGTGCCAAATTATGATTTTCTTTTTTTTTTTAATGAAAAATGTCAAATTATGATCCTTGTTGAGATGTCATATTTGGTTAAAAAATTCAAGAGTACATAGAAAGTACTGGATGTAGGTACAAAATATTTGCCTATGCAAATGATATGAAATTAGTTATGTTTACTTGGATATAACTAGTATTACTAATGGAGACACCCACTTTTTCTAATTAGTTGGGGAAACCAAGAAAAACTCTTTTCTTGGTAAAAGTTGATCTTCAAACCAATTAAATGTATCGTAATATTGAAACGTTTCCAGCCACCATGCAGCATACCCCAACATTCCACTATCTCAAAATATCAAAGATCCCACTGGCATTAGGATCATGTCAGGAGTACTCCTCATCAAAGTGAAGGGTCTGAATAATGTAGCATTTAGTCAGTAAAGAACAGAAGACGTTTTCTATACAGTATAAATTGGGTTTCCTACATTACATGAACTTTGGCACAGGTCTACTGGCAGCTACGTGTAAGCAACTATCCACTACGGTTAAAAGAACAAGGTACCCACTATGTACCTTGAATATTTAATAAGTTTGTTAGTATATTTTGAAATGATACACTTGCTCAGTACGATTACTTCAAGACAAATAATGAAGAGCTCAAGTAATATAGGGGTTGGCTGGGGATTTCCAATTGGAATGGTATCTCTGGCATTTCTAAGAGGGCAATTTGTATGAATTTGTTGATAAGTAAAATGAAAGAATGGATAAACAATCATAAGAAATTGTGCTGCTTCAAAGTAATTATTGAGGTTTTGTTGGAGGAGACAAAGAAACCAGAGGTTCACAGTGCCGCTCAGAAATTATGAACAGAATGCTATGCAAAACAGAGATTTGTCCAATAAAGTAACAAAGCAATTCAGTTAATTCAGTTTAACATCACAAACAATCCTTGTTCCTCAAGTACTCGTCCCAAGAAGCATATTCTTTTCGGGGCCTAGAATCATAGAAGTGGAAGTTGACTTGAATAAATCTCAGAATACTGAAGTGCCCTTAGGGTGACATGTCAAAAGGACAAGTGAGCTCTAGATGTATACAGCGTTGCCAAAGGAGCGCTTAAGCCCTGACGCGAGGCACAAAACGTGCTGAGCACTTCGCCTCGTTTAATGTGCGCTTTAGTATCGTCATCAAGGTTCCAAGGCATACTTTCCCTAGCCAATGAGCCTCTTCTGAAGAGGGTACACTAAACAATTGATATTTCACTTTATCGTAAAAAAAATTCAATTTCTTTGTTCATATATTTGTCATTAATGCTTATAATTTTTAGTCTTTGACACATATATATATGTAATTTTTCTCCCTTTGCACCTTTTTTCGTTAAAGCACATGCTTTATTTGCACTAATAGCCCCAATGGACCTTAAAGCTTTTTTAAAAAAATTGTTGCTTTTGATAACACTAGATGTATAAGCTGGGTAGAATGCCAAAGTGAAATATTATCTTCTTTAGGTAAGGAAATGATAAAAAGTAGACATGAGATGGAGAAGATCTTAGTGATGAAGGAAAAAGGGAAAAAGAGAGTCAACTTTCTTATTCTTGCAACATACCAAAGTACTACTCACAATACTTAATTTTCTTCGCATTGGGTTTCAAATCTTTTGACATCTCGAGGAATGCTTCACGGGCAGAAACATGGTATGATTGGACGGAACGTGGGAGAAATTTGATGAGCAGATCGACATTCAGCCAGAAAACCATGGAATGGATCTGTAAAATTCTCAAAGAAGCCTCAAAGGACAAAGGGAACACAGTGCGCAGATGGAAACGCCAAGAATTTTCTTCTCAGCTTTTTTACGCAAAGAATTTCAACAGCAAGGGAAGACATATAAGTATCATAAATGCTAAAGGGAGGAACAGAGCTGTACTGATCATTCCCGAAGTAGCATTCAATGCTGGTTGGTGGGAAGTGGCCATTAAGATTGAGAGATTCATTTTCTGTAAAGATGCAAGGAGAATTAATGAGTGTAGGCCCATATTGGTAGATGAGGAGATCCCCTACGCTGCATCTGTGAGAAGAAGCAAATGGATATCTAGAGAATTCGACACAGCAGTCACAGAGGAAAAGGGGGACACCATTGTTATTGAAGGGGGAAATAATTCATCACAGTCGGAATCACTACGGAGGAGCATTTTTGGTTGCTTCACTGGTAATGGCACCGATATTCCGACCATGTCTGAGATTCGCAGATGGGCAAGTTTGAATTAGAAGCAAGGTCATGGTTTAAACATCTATGAAATGGGTAACTGTGACTTCCTTTTTGAGTTCGCAACCATATTGAACACGTTCTCAGGGGCAGCTGGACTTGGAAGAGTCAAAGCTTGCAACTACAACGGTGGACGCCAACAGCAGGAGTTGTTCAGTCAAGAACAACCATCAAACAGACGAGGATCAGGTTGGTCGGACTGCCACTACATTTATGGTCTCATAAAGTGTTCAAGGCAGTGGGGGACCATTGTGGAGGTTGGATAAGAACTGAAGAGGAGACAGAATTGCGGAACCACCTAAAGTGGGCAAGAATCCTTGTGAAAAGTGGGGGAGATCTCATCCCGAAGGAAGTAAAAATCGAATTTGAAGTAGTCGGATTTATAATTCAAATTTGGGATGAAATTCCGACAAGAGTTTACGTGGGAGAATATATGGGAGCTGTCGCTGCTGTTGTGAGAGAGAATTCTTCGACCCAGAGGATAATAGAAAACCCTGGTGGGTATTATGAGACATCTACAACTGTCAACATAGAAGGGCACGTGGGTCGATCAATTGATTTTGAATTTCCTACCCTCACACGTGACCGGACACGTGAGTTTTCATTAAAAGGAAAGGGAAAGACTAAAAGAGATTTGGGCCTTGACCCATTAGCCCAAACATGCAGTTCCTTTAATGAACCATTATTAAACTTTCTGATAAAGCCCATAGATCCCTTCAAAGCTGAGATAGAGGCAATAAGCAATGCGAACTTGACATGCGACTCTGACCATGCTCCGATGGAAATTCATGCTCTGGCAGGAACTCTAGTCCTTGAAAAGAACGAACATTAACATACAATGCTGACACAAGTAGACGGAAGGGAGGGGGGTGATAAATCCAGTGATGGAGAAGAAGAAGGAAAACAACAACAGATAGTGCCTTTGGGAGATCCGAATCCCATCAATTGTGATGCTTCAGGATGCAATATAGAAGTAGTGGGGAAAGCAAATCAATGGGTGCAAGATAATATTTTCAGACTTAGCCAACAATTTGGGGTAGTTTTTGAAGGGTGTGATGAGGAAGCTCTAGCTCTTCTATTAAAGATTGATCAAAAGAGGGAAATGGAGGGTTTTACATGCACAACAGTTACAGCAGGTGCAGACAAACAGCTAGTCCCAAAGGAGATAAGAAATCTATTTCCTGATGTGAAGTTTAAGGATAGAGAGCCTAGGAGTGATTCTAGGAGCAGGGGGGAGAAGTTCAACCACTCAATTACAATACAACAACAACAACAACAACATACCCAGCGTATTCCCACCAGGTGGGGTCTGGGGAGGGTAAAGTGTACGCAATCCATACCACTACCTAGATGAAGTAGAGAGGCTGTTTCCGATAGACCCCCGGCTCAAGGAGATAAAAGGAGATAACACAAGAATAAGTGCTAAAGGAGACACGACACCCACCGAGTAGAACAACATGCAATTAATTCGGGAATAACAAACATTACCAAAAGCACGCGAACAATGAAGTTAAAAATTCTCTCTTGGAATGTTAGGGGTTTAAATAAGTAAAAGAGATCTAGTGAAAAGTAGAATCCAGCAGGAGGGGGTAGATTATTGTTTTAGTGGAGACTAAGCTTAATGGGGCAGTGGGGAAGTATGTACAACAATTGGGGGGAAATAGGTGAATGAGGGGGGGGGGGGGGGGATTTGGTTGGAAGCAATGGGCAGTAAGGGGGAATTCTAGTGATGTGGGACAAAAGATCCTGGAAAGGGGAAGTAGTGGATTATGGGAACCAAACGATCACTTGCAAACTGTGCGGAATCAACCAAGATGTAAATTGGTTTCTCACAGCAGTTTATGCAGCATGTGATAGAAAGGAAAGGAGAGAACTGTAGGAAGAATTAGGAGCAATAAGAAGCTTGTGTGAAGGGCCTTGGGTAGTTTGTGGAGGTTTCAACACTACTAGGTTTCCTTCTGAGAAAACAAACTGTTTTAGATTGTCCGAGGCCATGACAGATTTTTCGAGCTGTATCAATGAGTTGGAACTGATTGACCCTCCTTTATTTGGGGGAACATACACTTGGAGAGGAGGTGCTAATCATAGAAATGCCTCTAGAAAAGATAGATTTCTGTATTCTTTCCCATGGGATGAAATGTTCGATCAAATTAGGCAAGGCACCCTGCCTAGTTTGGGTTCCGATCACAATCCCATTGTATTGACATGTGGGGATGAGGCCTTCAGGAGATCCTATTTCAAGTTTGAAAAGTGGTGGCTCAATGTGGAAGGTTTTAAAGACAAAGTGCAGGATTGGTGGAGCTATTTTGAAGTATCTGGCAGATTTGATTTCAAATTAGCTACCAAGCTAAGATTGTTAAAACTAAAACTTAAGGAATGGAGCAAAGAAAATAGGGTTAATTGGAAGGAAAGGAAGGAGCAAATTATGAATCAGATAGGGGACATGGAAGCTGCTCAAGAAACCAGGCCACTCACTGATGATGAACAACTGTTCAAGGCACACTTGGCCATGGACAATGAGGATGTGACAAGGAATGAAGAAATTTTTTGGAGGCAAAGGTCCAGAATTCAGTGGATCAAGAATGGAGACAAAAATACGAAATACTTTCATAGAATGGCCACTGCTCACAAGAGAATAAATACCATAGACTCTCTTATGGTCTATGGAGAAATATATTCCGAGCCGACGGAAATCAGAAACACCATTGTGGAGTTTTACCACCAGCTTTACAAAGAATCAGAAAACTGGAGACCCTCTCTGAATTTACTCGATGTACAGGGCATCAATGAGGAGGAGAAAACCTGGTTGTCTAGAGAATTCAGTAAAGAAAAGGTGTTGAAGGAATAAGAAGGTGTGCCAATGATAAAGCACCTGGGCCTGATGGATACACAATGGTTTTCTTCCAAGCCTTTTGGGTAACTATAAAGGAAGATGTGATGCAGACCTTCCACCACTTTCATTCCCATTAGAAGTTTGAAAAGAGTTTCAATGCCACCTTTGTGGCATTAATTCCAAATAAAGTGGGGGCAAATGACCTAAGGGACTTCAGACCAATCAGCCTCATCACAGGAGTTTATAAAATCATTGCCAAAGTGCTAGCAGAAAGACTGAAGAGAGTGATATTTAGACTGGTCAACAAACACCAAATGGCCTTCATCAAAGGGAGACAGATAATGGATGTTGCATTAATTGCTAATGAATGCATTGATGCTAGAATTAAAGGAGATGTGCCAGGGGTAATGTGCAAGCTGGATATTGAAAAAACCTATGACCACCTAAACTGGAATTTTCTGATCAACACTTTAAGACAAAAGGGCTTCGACATTAGATGGCTTAAGTGGATTGAATTTTGCATTAAAACCACCAGGTTCTCCATTCTAGTAAACAGAGAACCTGCAGGGTTGCAGGTTTTTTCATGCAGAGAGAGGACTGAGGCAAGGGGACCCTTTGTCCCCTTTCTTGTTTATTATTGCTATGGAAGGTTTGGATAGCTTGATGAGGAAAGCTTCTTTGAGCAGATGGATCAGGGGTTTTAGCATCAGAACTGGAAATGACTCATCTTCTGTTCGCAGATGACACAGTAATTTATTGTGAAGCAGAGCAAAAACAAATATGCTACATCAAAGTAATTCTGGTAAGTTTTGAAGCATGCTTAGGGCTAAAAGTGAACTCGAGAAAGAGCAGCATTTTCCCTATAAAAGAAGTTCAACAAATTCAGACTCTGGCTAGCATCCTGAAGTGTAAGATTGCGAAACTGCCTACAGTTTATCTAGGAATGCCATTGGGTGCTAAACACAAAGCAATTAGCATTTGGGATGGTATTCTAGAAAAAACAGAGAAAAAATTGGCAATCTGGAAATCTCAATATCTTTCTTTGGGCGGAAGGGTAACACTGATAAATTCTGTACTAGATTCATTGCCAACTTATGTGATGTCACTTTTCCCTATTCCCAGCAAAGTAATCAAAGCTCTAGATACTTTGAGGAGGAATTTCCTTTGGCAAGGCAACAAGATTGAGAAGAGTTTTAACTTAGTCAAATGGGAGGTTGTTCAGCAGAGTGGGAATTCTAAAGATTCCCCGGGGGAAAAATAGAGATGTCTCCTACGTTAATCATAATATGTGGAAGTATCGACGTAATTTCATAGAGTCATTCAGTCTGTTTTAACTTAGTCAAATGGGTGGTTGTTCAGAAGAGTAAAAAATATGGGGGGTTGGGAGTAAGAAATCTAAAGCTTCACAACAATAGTCTACTAACCAAGTGGTTATGGAGATACAACCAAGAAGAGCAGGCACTGTGGAAGGAGTTTATTCAACACAAGTATGGTCAGGCTGGACAATGGTGTGCAGAAGAAGTAACAGGTACTTATGGTGTTGGTGTATGGAGGACCATAAGAAATCTTTGGTTGGCTTTCAAAGACAATGTAAGAATAAAAGTTGGCAGGGGGGATAAGACTTTGTTCTGGAAAGAAGATTGGTGTGGTCAAGGGTCTTTGAACAATCTGTTCCCTAGACTATTTTCCATCTGTTTGAACCCTAACAGCAAAATACAAGATGTTTGGACTCCTCAGGGATGGAATTTGCTCTTTAGGAGGCTACTTAATGATTGGGAGATAGAATGGGTTTCAGAGATGCTAGCCTTGATTGGAGATTTCCCTGGCACCAACCAGGAAACAGATGCTCTACTGTGGAGACACCACTCTGATGGCCAGTGTTCAGTAAGTAGACTATATAGAAGGGAGCTGATCATAGTTACAGGCAGAAAGTCAGGGCCATGGAATGCAATTTGGAAGAGTGCTGCCCCCACCAAGGTGAAGTGCTTCACTTGGTTGGCAGCCAGGAGAGCTTGTTTGACTCATGATGTAATGCAGAGAAAGGGTATCAACATAGCTTCTAGATGTTTGCTTTGCAAAGAGGAATTAGAGACAAACAAACACCTATTCCTACACTGCAAAGTAACATCACAAGTTTGGGCTCTTTTCATCAGCATTGCTAACTTACACTGGATTATGCCAAAACACACAGCAGATCTGTTAAGTTGTTGGATAAGAAGAGGAGGTAGCAAGAGTCAGAAAAGGTGGTGGAGGGTAGTACCAGCTTGTATATGGTGGGTCATCTGGAAGGAAAGAAATCAAAGAATTTCTGAAGGAAAAGAATGCTCACTATAGAAGATCAAGTGGAAAGTAATTACTACTCTAGGTTTTTGGTGTAAAGAACAAAATATAGATGAGGAGATCCAATTAGCGGATTTCATAAGAGCTCTGTAATAGTCTCTGTTTTCAGTTTCTTGTAATTAACACTTTTTGGAGGTGGCCAGCATAGCCCTTAATGCTGAGGAATACAAAGTTACCAGTTTCAAAAAAAAAAAAAAAAACTTAGAAAACTTCGAAATATCAAATTAATTGCGATGTGAAATCAGTATACTATTTGAGAGGGCAAGAAGTTAACACCCAAGAGACCAACAACTGCATAGAAGGTGACCTGGTGAGGTTTCAGTTTTTCTGAGATGCTGTGTGGAATCCTGACAGCCTCTTCCCTCTCCTCCCTCACCACATTAACTATGTAACCAGTTTCAACATCACCAAGCATTTCCAAGCCACCACTTTCATACGAGCTTTTGCAACAATTCCCAGAATCCATGAACATAGTCTTGCTTGAAAATTTTGCTCCTAGAGATTTGAGGCGTTCTTGGCGTTCCTGCAAGTATACGGACATTAATAGACGCCTTGAGAAGCAAGCATTGACAGGAAACATATCATAGCTTGGACTTTTACCTTTTCGATTGCAATTTTCCTTTTTGTCTCCTCCCCTAACTCAGTATCTTCGAGGATTCTTCTAATTTTCTTTTTACGCCTTCTCTTGGTGCTGCTTCAAGAAATATAGTCCTTCCATTATTTTATTATATTTTTAAGAAACATAGTCCTTACACTATTCTCAGTTTATTTTGTAATACGGAGATGAAAGCAGAAAACACACTGGAAAATAAGGAGGCTCATCAACCATTATAGAGCATAAATACAAATATAAAACTTTTAAGTCCATTTGGGTGTTTAGACCTCCATATATGAGGCAGAAAATACCCTCTTTTTCAAATTAAACGTGTAACAAAAAGTTTGAGACGTCATCAAAAACCGCGAGAAAAAGATAGTGGGAGAAGAGAAAACACATCAAGCATTAATACTCCGTCGTCACAACACTTCTCACTTAGCGTGAGACACAGCATTTTCCAAGACCACGGTAAAACTGCATAAAATAAAATCTATTTATATAGAGAATGCAAACTTCTTTTGTGATATTAATATGCTACAGGTTAAGAATTCATGAAACTAAAGAGTAGCTCGCTCAGGCACGCATGTTGCATGAGCTTAATTGACTATTGATTACCTTGATCATGCAAAAATAGACAAAAATTTAGAGATCAAATCCTAAAGATATGCAACTTAACGATGTAGGATACACAGTTTACATGATTTTGACATGGTGTACCTTTTATGCCCATTGACATCAGCATCTGAAGCATCTGAGTTATCTGAATCTGTGTCTGTACTAGAATCTACCAAACCTTGAGATTCCATGATCTTCTCCAACACTGAAACCAATGGATGCAGGATACTTGGGGAGCAACAGCAGCATTGCCAACCAGATGTTTTAATTCCCAATAAAATTTCTTCACCAAGGTTCCTCCTTATACACACACTACAAAATAACCTTTTGCATGATTTACAGCTTAACAGATCACTGCAACGCCCACACCATCTACAGTAGCATTCTGAGCAATCAACATCCTGTACAATGTTAACAAGATATAGAGTGAGAGAAAACAGACGACTGTGAATCATTACATCTTGTTATTGGATGGAATTAAAGTCAAAGAACATTAGTTAAAAATAACAGGTAAAGCCGTGCATATTATCCAACACTACAGCAATCTCCTAACACATCTAAACAGAAACGCAGCTAATTTTTTCAAAGATGCTATTAACACATAGATTGCGTAAATTTGAAACTAACTTCATTATAACTAAGCAAGGATGGCTATAACTTACCTGCATCTTTGTTTTCATAGAAGTTTTGCAGTCGAGGCAAACTAGAACTTTCAAAAGAGGATGTGCACGGACTTCAGTAGCCACTTTATCACAAGCAGTGCAGCTATAATTTTGCTTCTCATTGCATGCAGGAAGGGAACTAACAGGAAGCACACTATCTCCATCCCTTCGCGGATTTGATTGATCTCCTGTCTCACTCAAACTACGTGTAGGAGACAACATTTTCCCAGGAAGATCCTCCTCATCACTATCTAGTGTAATGATCCGAGACTTTTTACTTTGAGGCTCCATTTCTTCAGAGTTGTGTAAGCGTTTCAACCCTTTGGCCTCGGCATCAAGTTCATGTAGACATTTTGAAACTGTGGCACCGATAACCGACGTAACTTCATTGCTTTTTGGCGCATCCCCGTCATCAACAGTGGAATACATTTTCGTGTCGAAGCCAGAATCTTGAGATAAAGAACCATTAATGTCATCTGTTGTATCTTCCTGTATCTCCTCCTGGTTGAACATAACAAGCATACCACATGAAGTAGAATATCAAAGGGGAAAAGCCAAAAACTATGAAGGGGTGAAGAAAATTAAACAGCCAAGCTTATGCAATCAACTACTGTTCCAATTTGATAGAATATTTTGCATAGCCGTTGTTACCTTCATCAACGTTATTGCCACCTTCATCAACGTTATTGCCAGAAGGAGAAGACTTAGGAGTCATTTGGTAGCTAGTTAGAATTATGTAGGTATTAGTTATGTGAGTATTAGTAATGCAGGTATTAGTTATGCAGTACTAGTTATGTGGGGATTAGTTTTTCATCTTCTACTCCGTATAAGATAACACCAATTCCCTCACAACTTCTACATGTATTAGTTATGTGGGTTTCTAAATTGTAAAACAAGTGTCGTATTAATTTAATACATGAATAACTTATTTCCTAACTAGCTATCAAACGTTGTATAACTTATATAGAAATTAATACATGAATAACTTGCTTCTTTACTAGCTATCAAACGACCCCTTAAGGTACAGAGTGAACGAGAAGACCTCGATAGCTCTTTAGCAGTGTAGTCACATATAATCAAAACAATGGAATTTTGGATAGCACACCCAATTAAGTACATTTAGTGTACAAACTCAAATGAGTAACACCAAGTTCAGGTTAACATTCAACCTTTTTCATTTGTCCAATTATAAAGGGAGCATAACAATAGCTACTCTTCAGAACTTTTCTCATTGTTCCATCTTAATTTTAATAGAGAAAACGCTAGCCCCAGGCTCTGATTAAGGGGTAAGAGCATAGCTCGTGATGTGTAGATTAGGCGCAAGTCAAGGGCTCGCATCTTAACAGAAACAAAAGCCTGGTATTTATGTGGTGAAGGGTAGAGGCCCATTTTCCATAAAGTTTCCGACCATACGTCATTGACGCTCAATGATTTCTCGATTATCAAAAGAGAGCGATAGAGAGAGAACACTAGTTAGTCCGATGCACACCGTTTATAATTCCAACTATCACGTTGACAAAAGGGAACTTTAGGATTTAGAAAAGGGATTTCACCATTGGAAATTCTCTCTTCTTCAAATTTCAACATCTGGGAAGAAGCTCAATAGGTAATGTTAATCTATTACCAAAAACAAGTAATTTATGAATACGATTTTTGGGTTATTGGGCATCAACAGGTAAAGTCTAATCCAAAACTAGTGGTTTCATTATTCAATTGATATGAGTAAACTAAATTACGAATTGAATCAATGATAAAAAAGGGCAGTCTGGTGCACTAAAGCTACCGCTATGCGCGGCGTACGGGGAAGGGCCCCACCACAAGGGTGTATTGTACGCAGCCTTACCTTGCATTTCTGCCAGAGGCTGTTTTCAAGGCTTGAACTCATGACCTCCTAGTCACATGGCAGCAACTTTACCAGTTACTCCAAGACTCCCCTTCAAATTGAATCAATGATAATGAGTTAGAAATTTGAATCATTGACAATTTGAGTTGATAAAATTAGGAAATATTTCATACTTGAATGAGGTAAGGATATGCGAGAATAGCAAATTGTGGATTAATACAGATGGTAGTTAGCCCTAATTGAATATAGGTAATACAATTGGGAATCTCACTATAGCTTGTCCTAAGTAGATAGTTACGATATTTTTCAAATAAACAACAGTTAACTTGATATTGATTGATTCTAAATTGTTGAACAAGCAAATGCTTAGCCTACGAACACGGGTTTGGGGCAAGGAAGCTGGTAATGTGAGAGGTGACCCTTCTTTAGCTTGCGTTTTTCAACAATAACATGCTTTGAAAATTGTTTTCCAGCAACAACAACATACCCAGTGTATTCCCACTAAGTGGGGTCGGGGGGGTAAAGTGTACGCAGTCCATACTACTACCTCATACGAAGTAGCAAGGCTGTTTCCGTCAGACCCCCGGCTCAGAATAGAAAGCAGTATAGATAGCAGTATAACAAGCAAGAAACATAAAAACAAACACAAACAAGAGGTAACATACCACAAGGAAAAGAAACAGAACGCCCATGAAGTAATGCTAGGAACTACTGTTCCAAAATCGAGCACATCGCCCAAAAACACCAAAAACAAGAAACTACCAGGCATAGGCATAGCACTATGCCTTCAGTTACATCGACAAACAAGGCACTCCTCCCAACTAGTAAGGACACACTCCTGCTTACTACCCCTCTACCCTAATTCGCGTCCTCCACACCTTCCTATCAAGGGTCATGTCTTCTCTAAGCTGCAGCTGCCCCATGTCATGCCTAATCACTTCCCTCCAGTATTTCTTCGGCCTACCTCTACCCCGTCTGCAATCATCCATAGCGAGCCTCTCACACCTCCGTACTGGGGCATTCGTGCCCCGTCGCCTCACATGCCCAAACCATCTCAACCTCGCTTCCCGCAACTTATCCTCTACCGAAGCTACTCCCACCTTCTCTCGAATAGCATCATTTCTCACCCTATCCCTCCTAGTAAGTCCGCACATCCATCTCAACATTCTCATTTCCGCCACCTTCAACTTCTGTATGTGCGATTTCTTAATTGGCCAATACTCGGCTCCATACAACATAGCCGGTCGGACCACCGCTCTGTAAAACTTACCTTTAAGCTTTGGCGGCACCTTCTTATCACATAAGACTATCGTCCTCACACGGGTCTTTGCTCCGTCGTACATGTCCTGGATTGACCTAATGTACGCCACAGGCACACCTCTAACTTCCAAGCACCTCCACAAAACCTCTCTGGGGACTTTGTCGTATGCCTTCTCCAGATCGATGAACACCATATGCAAATCCTTCCTTCTTTCCCTATACTGCTCCACTAATCTCCTCACAAGGTGGATGGCTTCGGTTGTCGAGCGACCTGGCATGAAACCGAACTGATTCTCGGAAATAGTCACGGTCCTCCTCAGTCTCAACTCTACCACTCTTTCCCACACCTTCATAGTATGACTCAAAAGCTTGATACCCCTATAGTTGTTACAACTCTGAATGTCCCCCTTGTTCTTATATAAAGGAATCATCGTGCTCCATCTCCAAGCTTCCGGCATCTTCGTCGTCCTAAAAATGATGTTAAATACCTTTGTCAGCCACTCCATACCTGCCCTGCCAGTGCTCTTCCAAAAATCTACCGGGATCTCGTCTGGCCCGGTCGCCCTACCCCTACGCATCCTCCGAATAGCCCCCTTGACCTCTTCAACCTTAATACGCCTACAATAGCCGTAATCGCGACACCTCTCTGAGTGTTCCAAGTCCCCCAACGTTAAAACTTCGGCCTCTTCGTCATTCAAAAGTCTATGAAAATAAGACTGCCACCTCCTCCTAATGCGGGTGTCATCCAACAACACCCTGCCATCCTCACCCTTGATGCACTTCACCTGGTCCAAGTCACGGGCCCTACGCTCTCTAGCCTTGGCAAGTCTATACAACCTCTTCTCCCCGCCTTTCTCCTCTAACGTCGCATACAGTCTCTCAAAAGCTGCTGTCTTAGCTGCTGTAACTGCCAACTTCGCCTCTTTTCTAGCTAACTTATACCCCTCCCTGTTCATTCGTTTCTCCTCATCATCCTTGCTCTCCACCAACTTCGAATAGGCCTTTTTCTTAGTCTCCACCTTCTTTTTGACTTCTTCGTTCCACCACCAGTCCCCTCGGTGTTTGCCAGAATGGCCTCTCGAGACACCCAACACCTCCCTAGCTGTCTTCCTGATGCAACCAGCAGTCGTCTCCCACATACTATCCACATCCCCTCCACTTTCCCAAGCCCCCCTAGTCGTCAGCTTCTCCCCTATCTCCAAAGCATTGTCAAAAGTTAAGTTACCCCACTTAATCCTGGGTCGATCCTCCACAATCCTCTCCTTTTTGCCTTTCTTGATTTCCAAGTCCATCACCAGAAGCTTATGTTGGGTCGAGAGATTATCGCTAGGTATGACTTTGCAATCTTTACATAGCACTCTGTCGCCCTTCCTAAGGAGAAGAAAGTCTATCTGAGTCCTGGCCACCGAACTACGAAAAGTAATAAGGTGGTCATCTTTCTTTGGGAAGCTCGAATTCGCTACTACCAAACCAAAAGCCCTAGCAAACTCCAAGAGTGAGGCTCCTATTGCATTGGGACTAGTAATATTAATGATACAATAATTAGCAAAAAAGATTATTTTGACAACATGGATTCCATTATAATGTAAAAATGTTGAATATTCACATGAGATATGATCTATGGTTCTTCAATATTACTACGCTATGATCAACTGATTTTTGAAAAAATGCACATATACAAGTTGATGTGTATGTTTGTATCAGGTGTATATATTGAGATACTTCTAATGGGTAGCAACATTGCTAGAATACCATTATGTAACAACTGGAATCATTAGGCCTAGCGCACCTTGTATATAGTGATGATCATGATACAATGTTGTGCCTCCCGTTTTAAGAGGAAAAGAACTAGCAACAAGTGTCGTACGCACTAAGACTTATCTTGACAGCTACATTGACAACTATATTGACGGCTCGATATCAATTCTAGCCTTGACTCGTAACTTGAGATGTAAAAGTATTTTAATGAAACTGCAAGTATTACTTGTGTTAATTAATATGTAATGTCAACTTTTACCCCATGTGACTTTGATTTGGAAGGAGCAAGTTTTTCATATTGTATATGTATGTATATATTAGTCCCTGATAATACGGTTTTGGTTAAGCTATCCACTCACCAGCCGGCATGACTAACCTCCTCTTCTCACAACATACAGATTCCCCAGCTGATGTGGGTGCTCTGCTACTACACCAAATGTGTGACTGCTCGTAGAGAGCTCCCTCAGAGTAAGCCTCACACTTGCTACGCATGGGCAGTATATTTTTATTATTTTGTTAGACCTTTTAGTTATGATTTTTTGAACATATTTCTAGAGTTATGCTTCCACTAAACCGTCTTGAAGATTGAAGAACTGAGTTTACGAGTCTTGTATCGGTTGATTATGAAAACCAATTGTTAGTGCCATTGATTTGTGTTGTGGTGATTAATTATCTGTTAACATGATATGAATGCTCTGGGTACAGAGGAGACTATTGGACTTTTGTTGTGAACGTGGGTAGGCTGGCTAGGTGACCAAGCTTAAGCACCGTTCACGGCACAAAAGTTGGGTCGCGATGTGAAGTCCCTCTGGTCCCTCCATGAAAGTAGCGAATTTCCAGAGGTCAGATTTTTTGCTCATAAGAGTTCACCCCCAAGTGCAATGGTTCAAGCCCTTCACAGATGGTACACTGCTAGAAACTTACTAGATTCTAAAAAGATAGTTTAGCGTATGCTATTTACCAATTTCTGTCTGTTCTTGCATCTTCTCTGTTTTAAACGTCTGTGAAGCTTCAGATCAGTTTTTAGATCATCTTCCTCTTTAACCTGGAAGACAGAGAAGTAAAAAAAATGTTAACAATGGAATCAACAGCCCAGTGACAACACCAGAAGTCACCTCTCATCAGAAAATTGAAATAAGACACAAACAGACATTGGGCTCTTTAAACGAAAAGAATGTTTTAGGGAAAAAAAGAGAAAATGAAAAAAAAAAAAAGGCCATGAACATCTCATACAGCTCCACATTGTCAAGAAATGAAGTATCAATGTCAAAGAAAAGAACTAGAATATACCATTAACAGACCTTCTTAAATTTCCTCTTCTGCTCTTCAGAAAGATTTAGCTCTCTTTCATTTGGATCAACAGAACTGTCTTTTATGTCACCAATCTCCTCAACCTGAGATTGGATTGGATATAAGACAAATGATAATTTTTTTAAGTAGTTTTCCAGACGAAATAAACAAAGATCCTCTGAAGTAAACAAAGGTAAATAGGAAACACAGTACTGTTATGCGGCAAAAAATCTCTAGAATTTAGAATACCATGTAATTTTTTTTAATCAAGAATACCATGTAAGTTTACAGTATACTTGTCGTAACACTAGTATAAATCAGGAAATAATTTCATAAAATGCCCACTTGACAATTAAGAAAAGCAAAAACACTTGACAATTAAGAAAAGCAAAAACACATTAGCATCAAGTTTCTATCCCAAAGTACATAGAATAACTTCAAAGAAAAAATACAAATTTTAGAAAGTTGACAGATTAAATGGAAATCATTTGCCTCGTTACAAATGAGCTTTCGTTATTCTTTTAAGGATCATTGATTGGTAAACAAGTTATACTACGATTAAAATGTGGGGATTAAATAATGGCAGTATTATTAGTGGAAACGTTTTTATTGGTATATGTTTGGCTCATTGGAGTAAAATTGGATATACCGGAAATGATATAGAACAAGTGTTTGGTTTTAAACTAGACATTAGTTGGATTCCATGAGAGACTTCGGAGAAGAGTTTTAGAGACGGGCATTGTTGTTATTGTTTGCTGTTTTATCCGAGATTAATTCAGCAATTGTGTTCCACATTGAATATGGTATAAAAATAATACTTCACAATTGTGGTATAGATAAAACTGGGATTGCTTATACTAGAATAAAAAATTTAACCAAACACGTGAAAAAAATAAACCCATATTCGATCCTTGTAAAAAAACGACCGCTTAGCTTTCAATCTTTACTTGCTTTATGATAAAAGTGAACAACCCCTCAGAATCTTATTTTCATCCTTTTCTACAATCTATTACCCTGTTTTCTTTCTAGGACTCTCAAGTGTAGGAGAAGTATATTACAGCAAAACAACTACTACTACATCTCAATCCCAAGTAAGTTGGGGTTAGGCTGTATGAATCCTTACTGTTCTGTCGCTAAAAAATTAAGCTTGCTAAGCCCATCACAAAAATATAGCTTCTCTGACACTAAAAGTTCTCTATATTTCAACTAGCATATAAGACTCTGACAAGACCAAAAGGCTCCAAGTGAACATTGGACCCTAAAGTAAACGTACTAACATTTTATTTTATTTTGGATAAGATAAACAATTTTATTAATATTTGGGGGGGACCGTATACATATGCCAAAAGAAGAGAACCTACACCAAAATATGGTTCTCAACGAAAGAGGTCCAATCCTCTATACAAATAGGGACCTCGCAAGTACACCAAAAGTAAACTAGGTACAAAACACTACTCTTTAACTTTACAAAATCAAGTTCTACCCCTTCAAAAGCCCTCCTATTTCTCTCTTTCCAAATGATCGACATGACTACCAAGGGGGCAACGCTCCATGCTCTCGTGCTTTCCTTCCCTCTTATAAGAGTCCAACTTTGCAAAGCCTCCTTCACTATGTCCGGCATGACCCATTGCGTTCTAAACAAATTTAGGGCCACCCTCCATAACCGACAAGCCACCTCGCAATGCAGAAGAAGATAATCTACACTTTCGCCGGTACTTTTACACATGAAACACCAATTGCATGAGTTATTTTCTTCTTTCTCAAATTCTCCGCTGTTAATATCACACCCCTTGCCGCCAACCATACAAAGAAACAAACCTTCCTTGGTGCTTTAGGGATCCAAATGGAGTCATGCGGAAAGGTACCTTCCTCTCTCATTAGCAAACTTTTATAAAAAGAGCTAACAGTGAATAAGCCGTCACCACTCTCCTGCCACCTCCATGCATCTAACAAGTTGTTTGATGTTGTCTAGCCCATACAAAAGCTCTAACTGATTGTGAAATACTTCCATCTCCCCATCATAAAGGTTCCTTCTAAATATAAATCCCAGTGAATAGCACCCTCATGAGTCCTACAAATTTGTTGGGTTGTCATCTCTCTCAGGCAAGAAATGCGATATAAACTAGGAAAAGCTTCCTTCAACTCGACCTCCCTACACCACTTATGTGCCCAAAAATTAATCCTACTTCTATCCCCAACCTTAAAAAAGATATGTCGATAAAAACCTTCCCATCCCTTCATGGTACCCCTCCATAAACCACACCCGAATGGAGTTACAATGTTTCTAGTCCTCCATCCACCATACATTATATCATATTTAACCGCTACCACCCCCCACCAAAAAGCATTTACCTCCATCCCAAATCTCCAGATCCACTTTCCTAACAAAGCTTTGTTGTGCACTTGGAGATCTTTCACTCCGAGCTCTCCCCATTCCTTTGGAGATGTGACATCTCTCCAATTCACAAGATGAAACTTTTTAGTGCCTTCCGCCGAGTCCCATAGGAAGTTACGCTGAAGTATTTCCAATGTTTCAATCACTTTTCCCGCGGCTTGCAAAAATGACATGAAATATATAGGAATACTAAAAAGGGTGCTCTTGATCAAAACTTCTTTTTCCCCTTTCGACAGGTACCTCTTTTGCCATCCTGCTAGCCGTTTCTTGACTCTCTCAACCACCGGATTCCACACTGCGACATCTTTATTAGAAGCTCCCAAAGGTAGTCAAAGATACGTAGTAGGTAGACTACCCACTTTGCAATTTAACACTTGCGCTATCTCCTCAATATTATCTACTGCTCCCACCGGTGTGACTTCACATTTACTAAGATTGATCTTTAAGCCTGACACCACCTGAAACTATATAAGGATCTGTCTAAAAAAATCTAACTGGAATACATCTGCATCACAAAAGACCAAAGTATCATCTGCAAACAATAAATGTGTAACGGTCACGTTATTCTGCCCTCTAAATAAAGCATCAAAGCCCTTCAGCAGACTTCCGCTGACTGCTCTGTCCATCATCTTGCTCAAAGCTTCCATTACCAAAATGAACATCATAGAAGATAAAGGATCCCCTTGTCTCAAACCTCTCGAACTCCTAAAGAAACCACAGGGACTTCCATTTACCAATACAGAGAATCTGGCAGAAGAAATGCAAAATTTGATCCATCTCCTCCACTTATCTCCAAAGCCCATCTTCATCATAATTTTTAAAAAAAGGGTCGCCCGGTGCACTAAGCTTCCGCTATGTGCAGGGTCCGAGGAAGGGCCCGACCACAAGGATCTATTGTACGCAGCCTCACCTTATATTTCTGCAAGGAGCTGTTTCAAGGTTTGAACTCATGACCTCCTGGTCACCTGGCAGCAACTTTACCAGTTACTCCAAGGCTCTCATCTTCATCATGATGTAATCCAAGAAATCCCAATTGACATGATCATAAGCTTTCTCGAGATCTAGCTTACATAAAATTCCCGGTTTACCTTTTTTCTTCCGAGAATCAAACACCTCATTCGCCACCAAAGTTGCATCTAGTATATGTCTTCCTTCTACAAAAGCATTCTGAGAAGAGGACACTGTCTCGTCTAAGACCTTCTTAAGCCTGTTAGAAAGCACCTTAGATAAGATTTTGTAAATGCTTCCTACTAGATTAATAGGTCTATAATCCTTTATACTCGTCGCCCCTTCCTTCTTTGGCACAATGGTGATGAAAGAAGCATTCAAACTTTTCTCAAACTCTCCACTTTCTTGAAATTCTACAATGGTCTCCAACAGCTCACCTTTGACTATCCTCCAACACTGTTGGAAAAAAGCTAAAGTGAATCCATCTGGTCCCGGAGCCTTATCACCCGCACAACCTTGCACCACATCCCACACCTCCTCTTCTCCTATAGCCCTTTCCAACCACTCCCTCATCCCTTCCCCTATTTGATTGAAAGCCCCCCCCCCTTCTCCAGTTTTGGTCTCCAACTGATTTCTTCCTTGAACAAAGGTTCATAGAACCCCACAATGGCACCGTTCACACCTTCCACCCCCTCATATACCACTCTATTCACATCTAGACTCTATGAAATTTCTCCTTCTATTTGCTACCGCCACTCTATGAAAGAATTTTGTGTTTGAATCCCTCTCTTTCAGCCACAACGCCTTCGACTTTTGTCTCCAACTAGTTTCTTGAGCGACCACTAACGCGGCAATCTCAATCTTCGCCTCTTCCTTTCTAATTCTCTCCCTCTCTTCTAACCCCCTCAACCCTTCTGCATGCTCTATTTCCCCCACCTCATTTATTAACTCCCTCATCTTAACTTCTACCCTCCCAAACA
Source organism: Capsicum rhomboideum (assembly GCA_031232105.1). Classification (NCBI taxonomy): domain Eukaryota; kingdom Viridiplantae; phylum Streptophyta; class Magnoliopsida; order Solanales; family Solanaceae; genus Capsicum; species Capsicum rhomboideum. Next base: position 104,151,873 of record CP124715.1, read on the forward strand.
CCTCCTTATTCCACCTCTTTAAATCTCCTTTCAACAATTTCAACTTGCTTGCAAGTCGGAAAGAAAGTGTGCCAGAAACTTCATACCCATTCCACCATTCACTTACTTTATCCACAAAAGTTGGTGCTCTGAGCCACATGTTCTCAAATCTAAATGGAATGCGCAAACTTCTCCTTCTACTCCCATCTAGTAAGATAGGCGTATGATCTGAGGTCAATCTAGGTAATGAAACTTGCAACATATCTGGGACCAGCTCTTCCCAATCAGTGGACACTAAGAATCTATCAAGTCTAGATTTAATGTGGAATCACCTACTCTGGCCCAAGTAAAATTTGCTCCTGTTGAACATGAATGAAACAAGAGTCTCCTACTGAACATTGGAGCTAAAGTAAATGTACTACATAACTAAAATGTAATCCCAATTAATTAGAATCACATTATTGATCTTTTACTTTCACTAATGCTCTATTTTAGATAGGTCCAAATGGGTTACAAGAGATAATAGGTCCAAATGGGTTACAAGAGATAATGGGTCCTTCATGAAAACTTGTTTCCATGTTATTTAGGTCTTAACCTGTCCCTTTCTAACACATTTAATTTCCACTGTTTCACCTCTACAAAAGCGATGCATCTAGAGGTCAACATAGGACATGACCAAATCAATTTAAGCAACACTCTCATTTTCTCCTCTATATGTGCTTACACTTGTTGCAATTTGGATAGCGTCGGTGTCAAGGAAGGTGTGTTTTTTCTCTTGGCTAGCATCTAGAGGGGTATTTTGACGGCAGAAAATTTTAGAAAGCATAAGGTTGTTTGTTTCAGCTGGTGTTTCATGTGTAAAGAGACAGGGGAAGAAATGGATCATCTTCTCGCTCATTGTGTCTTTACCATGAGATTATAATGGGATATGCTTCGGTGGTTCGGAGTTTCTTGGGTAATGCCAAAAACTGTGAAAGATTTAATGTTTTGTTGGAGAAGAGGGATTATTAGGAAAAGATGTAAGGCTTGGAATTTGGTCCCTCTTGCGTTGATGTGGGTAGTTTGGTTAGAGAGAAATAGGAGAGCTTTTGAGGGGGTAGAGTAGTTTTTCTCAGGTGAGGAATAGCCTCCAGTCTCTGATTTCTTTTGGTGTAACCATAATATTCCTAGTTGTATAGAAGAATGGGTGAACTTTGTACAGAATCAGATTTTGTAGATTCTTTACTTTTTGTTTTTTTCCCTTGTATATGGCCAACTCGACCTTGTTTATGAATGAAATACATTTACCTTATCAAAAAAAAAAATGTGCTTACACCTATTGCAGAATGTGGCCATTTTAATCTTTGTCTAATCTTGAAATGACCATACATCTAGCTTAATAATCACATTTTTGCGACACTCATCTTGGGGGTCTCTTGAAATTTATACAACAACATACCCAGTATATTGCCACAAAGTGCGGTCTGGGGAGGGTAAGTGTACGCAGTCCATATCACCACCTCAGAGGTGAGCCAGAGAGGTTGTTTCCGATAGACCCCTCACTCAAGACAAAAACAATCTAGAAAAGATATTGTAAAGGAACAAGAAATAATAGGTATTGATGTACTTTAAAATTTATAAGACTATTATTCACCATCATAAAACATTGTTGTTTTATACGTGTATCACATAGCACTCCGGTACCACCTTATTTTACTCGTGTAGTATCTTCTTTTATTATTTTCCCTTAGAACATCAAGCCTAGATATCTTAATTAGTTTGTATTTAGGCATCACAGATCCCGCCTTGTCTCGCCCAAATTTCTTTTTTATCCTGACAACACTTGCAGTGCATATAATCTTACTTCTACCTATTCTAAAACCTTTACTCTCTAGAGTACATCTCCATAGTTCAAGTTATTAGTTAATGTGAGAAATAATGGAGAAAAATATTATTGAATTGTGTATCTAAATTATTACATTGAGACCCTATTTGTAGACACTACATTAGACTCCTTTTCCAACTAGGAAACTGACATTACAATCCTTTTACAAGTAGGACTCTATATATTATTCCTATTCCTACTCATATTCTAACACTCCCTCTCAAGCTGGTGCATACAAGTCATATGTACCGAGCTTGTTACAAATGTAATTAATACGAGGACCAGTGAGGGACTTGGTGAAAATATCTGCAAATTGATCACTCGATTTCACAAATTTTGTAACAATATCTCTGGAAAGTATCTTCTCTCTCACAAAGTGACAATCAATCTCAATGTGCTTAGTTCTCTCACAAAATACCGGATTTGATGCGATATGAAGAGCCGCTTGATTATCATACACAAGTTCCTTTTCACTGATTTCTCCAAATTTTAACTCTCTTAACAACTATTTAATCCAAACTAGCTCACAAGTGGCTTCCGCCATTGCTCGATATTCTGCTTCTGCACTAGATAGAGCAACCACACTCTGTTTCTTACTCTTCCAGGACACCAAATTACCTCCAACTAAAACACAATATCCGGAAGTAGAACGTCTATCACAAGGTGATCCTGCCCAATCAGCGTCAGTATATCCAACGATTTGCTCATGACCTCGATCCTCGAAGAGTAGTCCTTTACCTGGAGCTGACTTAATATATCGCAAGATGCGAACAACTGCATCCCAATGACTACCATAGGGAGAATCCATAAACTGACTTACAACACTCACAGGATAAGAAATGTCAGGTCTGGTCACTGTGAGATAATTTAACTTACCAACTAGACGCCTATATCTTCCAGGATCATTGAGTGGCTCCCTTGTCCTGGCAGGAGTTTAGTATTCGGATCCATAGGAGTGTCAATAGGTTTACATCCCATCATTCCTGTCTCCTCGAGAATGTCTAAGGCATACTTGCATTGCGAATTAACAATACCTGATCTAGACTGAGCAACTTCAATACCTAATGATACCATCTTGATCATTATCGATAATAACGATATCATCAACATAAATACATAGATTTGGAGCAGAATGTCGATAAAATACAGAGTGATCTGCTTCACTATGAATCATGCCAAACTTCTGAATTACTGTGCTTAACTTTCCAAACCAAGCTCGAAGAGATTGTTTTAGACCATAAATTGACCGACGCAAATGACACACCAGACTAGACTCCCCTTGAGCAACAAAACTAGGTGGTTGCTCCATATAAACTTCCTCTTCAAGGTCACCATGGAGAAAAGCATTCTTGATATCCAACTGAAAAAAAGGTCAGTGCAGCAGCCATGGAAAAAAGAGACAAACAGATGTTATTTTAGCCACGGCAGAGAAGTATTACTATAATCAAGCCCAAGTATCTGAGTGTACCCCTTAGCAACAAGGCAAGCCTTAAGTCGATCAATTTGGCCGTCCGAACCAACTTTCACTGCATAAACCCAACGACAACCAATGGTTGATTTACCTAAAGGGAGAGAAACAAGCTCCCAAGTACCACTCATATGTAAGGCAGACATCTCGTCAATCATTGCCTGTCGCCATCCTGGATGAGAAAGTGATTCTTTTGTGGACTTAGGGATGAAGACAGAGGACAAAGATGATGCAAAGGCATAATGGGGTGATGATAGACGATGATAACTTAAAGGGTATAATGCGGGTTAGTATTACGAGTGGACCGTATACCTTTTCGAAGTGAAATTAGAGGAGACAAGTCTGTAGTAGGTGTAGGGTCAGGTGCAGGACGGGAATCATCTGAGCCTGATGTTGTAAGTGGACGACGATGATTAGTCAGGAGTGGTGGCACTATAGATGGAGTTGTAGAAGGTATTGTAGATTCCTCTAAAGTCGGTGCAGGTAAAACTAGTGTACTATGGATGGAGATGTAGAAGTAATAGTAGGATCCTCAAAAGTCGATATAGGTAAGACCTCAGACATGTTAGGATGATCAGGATCAGAGGAAGATGTAAAGTAAGGCTAAGCCTCAAAGAACAGGCGAGTAGCAACGATATCCCTTTTGCACTCGAGAATAACCAAGAAAGACACATTTGAGAGCACAAGGGGTTAATTTATCTTTCCCTGGGGTGAAGTTATGAACAAAACATGTACTCCCAAAGACACTAGGGGGAAGAGAGTATAAAGGTGACTAAGCATACAATACTGAATAAGGAATTTGATTTTGAATGGAAGATGAAGGCATCCGATTAATTAAATAGCAAGATGCGATAACTACATCGCCCCAAAAACGCAGTGGAACATGGGATTGAATGAGAAGAGTGCGAGCAGTCTCGATGAGGTGCCTATTCTTCCTCGCTGCTACTCCATTTTGGAAAGGTTTTGGCTACAAAATTCTGATTTCACAATATGATTTGACTTGCCAATTCTGAAAACAGAGATCTGGAAGTCTGATTTTGCTGGAAACCTCGCCGGAAAAAGAATATGAAGTTGCCGGAACCTAATTTCACCGATCGAAATTGGGAAAAAATTGCAACAATGTGGTCGGAATACTAGGACGACTCCGACAGAAGGAAAAAAATTACGAAAATAGATCGGAAAAGCTCTCACTCGTCGGCGCGTGTCCCAGATCTTACCGGAGAAAAACTATGTCGTTGGCCTGTGAGGGCGCATGAGGTGATGTTTTTCGGTGGTTCTTGTCGGGGTTTAGTCGCCTGAGATTTTTGAGCCTGGTGGTATTGTTGGTTTTCGTACAACACTTACCAAACGGAAGATGACACAAATCAGTCACCGAAATTTGACGCACGATGACTGAATGAATTTTCTTTCCCTAAAGTTTCTCACCAACGCTCTGATACCATGTGAGAAATAATGGAGAAAAATATTATTGAATTGTGGATCTAAATTATTACATTGAGACCGTATTTATAGACACTACATCACTGACATTACAATCCTTTTCCAAGTAGGACTCGATATACTATTCCTATTCCTACTCATATTGTAACAGTTAACATTGCTAGTTTTGCTAATAAGCACAATATTGTTTGAAAATAGCAAATGGAATATCTTGTATATTATTAGTTAGCTTATCCATAACTAGGTTTAACAAGTATGAGCTAAATGTCAACACCCTGGTAGCTTCATCAATTAGCACAATATCATCCACAAGTACCGTATGCCATGTAATCTCAATCATAACTATGGTATATACATGATGATCCCCAGTGTAAATCCACAGTTAGCAACTCAGTTATACCTTCTACCACTATTATCTAAACGATGACGGTTCCTTCGTATATACCTTTCATGGCATTCTGGGAATGGGTTGAATAAACTCCCCTGGGACCGAAAAAATAACAGATGAAGCTTTACTTAGATAGGGGTTTGATTGGTCTCTTTTTTTCTTTAGTGATTGGAAAGGAGGGGTATATTGTAGAAAGGAAAGGCGGAAGCACCGAATGGCTTAGAGAAGCTGCTCAGAAAGGAACGGGAAATCGTCAAGGATGATTTCTTTGTTGGTGGAATAAAGGGCTTTTCTTCTCATAATTACTATAAATATAACTCTACCTATAACTATAGAGAGCATATTCCTTCTTCAAACTCTAATAAAACAAAATGAGAAACAAAATGAGACTTATGGTAATTTTTACCAACAAAAAAATAATCAAATGACGTGTTAAAAAAATCATTTTGGGTTGATTATATAGTTTAAAAAAAACTAAAAATATATTAAAAATTATTAATATAAATCCCTTCCAAGAAAATATATTCATTGCTGAAAATTTCTGAACTTAACTGAAGTCTTAAAAAAAACAGGTCTAGCTAACTTTTAACTTTCAGAAAGTTCTTGTTAATTTAACAAACCCACAATAACTTATGTTATATTCTTCATTGCTAGAGATCACTGAGTAAGCCTACAATAACTTTGTTATATTCTTCATTGCTAGAGATCACTGAGTAAGGCTTTCCCCATATTTGTGCTTTTTTTTTTTTGATAGTTGAAACTGGTAACTTGTCTGTATTAATAGACAAAACAGCACATAGGTTGTACTGAAACCATATTTTTTTGAGAAAGTTAACTGGTATTGTACTGAAACCATATTTACAAATGCACTTCAGGTATTCAAAGATAAACTGGTATCCTAAATGTTACTCAGAACATCAATAATATCAACAGATTCTTCTGAGTAGGTCTGCTTACACCAAAAACAAAAAATCAAAAGACAATTCAACCTGATCTTCTGCAAAGAGTTGCCCACATCCTCAGAGCAACTGGAATTTCTTTCTTTCCAGATTCTCCACCAAACACTTCCTGGGACAGTTCTCCATCTATTGCCTGAGAGCCTGCTTCCCCCCAACTGTGTAGAACATCAATGATCCTTCTGGGCATTGTCCAAGATATTCCTCTAAGTTTTTAATAAAAATTCTCAAAAGTTGTTCTGTAATTTTGCAATGTAGGAATATTTGTGCCTCTTTTTTAATAGTGTTCTTGTTGTTTCCTTCCTTTCTTGTTCTTTTACATAGTATGTCGTAACTCATTTCATACTTACAAAATATCCACTATCCCTTCAAGGAATTTGTTCATATTAGAGGTGTAAATTGCCAAAGTCCGATCACAGGCTCCTCAAGCTTGCTCGACCCATAAGGTTTCAAGCTTGAACTGCTAGAATATGGATACAACCAATCCCGAGCCTCAAATTACCAATTTGAAGTTGAATGACATAAAGGCCTATTTGACTTCTGTTTTTTGTTCACTTACAATCTTCCTTCAATATCTCAATCAAGAGCTCCTATATCACTATCCCAATACTTAAAATAAAACAGACTGCATAGATTAAAAAAAATACAAAGCACTTGGTTAGTTCTATACACTCAACATAATACTAACTATACGCATCATCTCTTTCATCTTAAACTTATGCACCTCTTACAATAATAGTCACTCCGTTTCTACTCAACTTCTCAGCTCCTAGTCCTACTCACTGCTTTATTGCATCCTTTTTTAATAATGGTGGTGTCTGGGATAGCTCGGAATGAGTATAGATATAATAACTCTTGCCCATTTAGGATTAGGCAGAAGAAAAGACATAACCTTGACATTGTTTTATCAGCGCACCATCATTTCCTCTTCCCTTTGCACGTCATGACAACTCCACACACTAGCTTCTCATGCCTCCACTAACTAAATGTTTTACTGATGCAAAGCCCCCTATTAGCATCATCTCGCTTTCTTCTCCATCTCCTAAATATCTTCGAAGTTAGCTCTTCGAATTAGAGAAGTGTAACTATTATTCTGAGATTTTTATTCTTATTAGGAGTAGCAGGTCGGAGGATAATTAGTTTTGGTCTTTGTTCTACTTCTACCATGGTTGATTGAAAAAATTGATATCCTTGGTTGGTCACCCTGATGGTGTTTTGTCTTTTTGTATCTTGAAGCATGAGTTGTTCAAATATAGCACCAAGTCAAGCTCAAACATCAAAAGAATTCGCTCAGTCAAGCTCAAGCCAGCTAAATTTTTTCGTGGTTTTTTGTTACTCAACTCAGCTTGTATACGCCCCTAGGCCTACTCCCTAGATGGGAAATCTGGGTCAAATCCTCCCTAAACCAATGATTTTGGAGCACTTTAAGTTTCTCACACTAATTGCCCAAATTATTCAGCAATCTACATTTATTTTCCTTTCTTCCTCGCTTCTTTTGGCTGCAGGCCATCAATGATTCCCATCTATTCATAGATCTTCGCTCAAGTACCTCTCACTCAAATGCCTCTGTTCTCAGGAGATCATAATTATGGCCAACATTCCTTCTGCCATGTGGTATGTTAAGTGGAAAGGGCCATTGTCTGTAATGAAGTTTGTCAGCCATTGGGTAGAAGAGGAAATGGAAGAATGTAAGTCATGTTTCAGAGGCAACTTCAGTGAGATAGAGCGGTATCAAAATAATCAGTGGGAGAGGGTAAGGAAGATTGAAGGTCAAGTTTCAGGCGCAACTTCAGGGAGATAAAGCGGTTGCAATTGAGGCATGCAAGGCCAAAATAAATGAAAGAAGATTATTCATGTATTGAAATGCAAAAACATGCAATAAGGGACACGTCTCAACCAATCATAATGAAATACATCAAATTATTTCACCTCATCCACTCCGGGAAATTTCAGTCCCAACTCAGCAGCTTGCTGTGGAGTACTAGCGAGGTAAACAGAGGCCCAATCTTTGCTTCCAAATGAAACAGTACCGATAGATGATGACGAGTTATCAGAGCATAATTTGCTGAAAGAGTCCCAATCTACATCGCTGCTCCCTCCCTGAGCCTCACTGCCATCATTTCCAGCAAGTTTTTTTGCCAAGAAGCCACTGGCACCCTCCTCAAAGACTTTTCCACGTCGCCTGCCCCATAATATAGCCAGTGGCCAAAATCACAACACACAACTTTTACCACTGAGTAACTGGAAAAAGATAGTGGAGTCACTTACCTTTCTACAGGTCTGTGGATTTGAAGATAATTCTCAGCATCAGCAATTACTCCAGTTAGGTCGTTTGTCAACTCAGAACCAACCCACTGAGTCCTATTTCTCCATGCTTCAGTGCAGCAACCATGAGGAGCCTGACTCTCGATCCACTTATAGAGACTAGGGAGTTCAATTCCAGCACCATCCAGTTGTTCCTAATCATATCAGCATGTTGAAGTTCATAAAGTAGAATTAGGAACTAAGAGCTACAAACATCAAGCATACTAACAACAACACAACATAACAATAAAAGATAAATCACATAGTAAAAAGGAAAAAACTACTGTATTTCCTTTTCTTACTGATTTTGTTATGCTTTACTCGAGCCGAGAGTCTATAGAAAACAGCCTTTCTACCTTCACAAGGTAAGGGAAACGTCTGCATACACACTACCCTCCCCAGACCCACTTGCGGGATTACACTGGGTCTTTTGTTGTTGTTGTTGTTGTTGTTGTTGTTGTAAAAAATAAAAACGAAGTGGAGTCTAGTGGCTCTACCAAGTGAACTACACCGTCTATAAAATGGACAAAGAAAAAAGAAACGGTAAATAATTCAGTCTCCTCTTTTATTTTCCTTTCGAAGGCCCTATATCTACTAGCAGAACCAGTGATTTTACAAGCAAAATGTACAAAAAAGCGACAAGGTTCATGGGGCTTGAAGCGAAAAGCAAGAAGTGAAGCGCACAGTTACATATATGAATTTAGTACTATAACACAAGGTCCATGGGGGCTAGAAGCGAAAAAAAAAAAAAAAAAGTGAAGCACACAATTCAATAAATGAATTTAGTAATATATAATAAAAGTGCAATTGAAAGCTAATCTTAAAATCCAATGCAGAATAATGTCACTATTAATTCAATTTCTCAAAATTGAGATTCAATGAACCGCTGCTTTTCTTTGGGATCACTTTGTGCGTCTTTATTTGAAATGCACACTTCTTTTTTGATAACCTGAAATGCACACTTCTATACAAACCATGGCTTCAACCCTGAAGCGAGAAACCCTCGCTTCGCATCACTTCAACACTTTGAGCGACCAAATGGTGACTTTTAATAACACTGACCAGAATATAGGAAAGTACAGGCAAAAGGAGCAAACAAAACTAAAAACTTGAAATGACAATAGGTTCCCTAGAAAATTGTGTGAATGTACTTCGTTTTATTAAGGTCATGACAACCAACTAACATATAGCGCCCTATTACATCATGGAAAAGATAAATCAAGACAGTAATAAATGCATGCTAGCTTAATTGAAAAGTCAAATTTCAAACTGATTGTTGATCTGGCATCCCTCTTAAGCTTCAGTAGGACAGACAAAATGTCAAAACTGGAGATAATTTAATGTCACTTTGTCCTTCAAAAATGTGATCATTTCAATAGTTGAATTTCAGAGGTAGACACATCCATCAAGATAATGAAAAAGCACTCAGTTGCTTGTGATAAGAATTAAATGAACTTTCACCATGATGAATGCTCAAAGTTACCGTTTTGAGAGAAGAGAAAACAATAAATGTTAAAAGTTAAATAAAACACCAATAATAAAAACAAAAGGGCCTTTTCTATTGCAAGGACAAGAATTAGATTTAATATGGCTGAAAGAAAAGCTTAAGTTGGCAGACTATCATTACAATCTTATCAATTTACATGCTTTCTAAATCTAAGTATATCCTCTTTACTATTGTTATTGAACATATATACTAGTTTGTGATAAGTCAAATTCTCTATATTTCTCACTGACATCCCCCAAAACAATGAATTACATAACTCAATTCTCCCCTGTTCTCAATTCTTCTCACCTAACAATTAGACATCAGATATCATGAAACAGCAAAGCATGTTCTCTTGAGTTGAATAGCTCTATTTCATCTAAACTCAAAACAGCTACAGACTGAAACAAACACTGGATGGCATCACCCAAATCAAAGCATTACAGAACTCAATTCTCCGTCTTGAGCCGGTAGTCTATCGGAAACAGCCTCTCTATCTCACCTCTGAGGTAGTGGTATGGACTACGTACATTTACCCTAACATACTAGGTATGTTGTTGTTCTTGTTGTTGTTGTTGTTGTTGTACAGAACTCAATTCTCCCCTGTTCTCAATTCCTTTGTACCAAACAATTAGATGTCAGATATCATGAAACAGCACAGGGAACTCTCTTTTTTCATCGATTACTCAATTTTCTTTAACTCAAATAGCTACAGACTGAAACGAACAGTGACCAACATTCCCAAAACCAATGCAATACAGAACTCAATTCTGCCCTGTTCTCTATTCCTTTACACTAAACAACTACATATCAGGATTCATGAAAAGGAAAGGAAACTCCATTTTTCTCAACTGATTAGCGCAAACTTCATTTTTCCAATTGATTGGCTCAATTTCCTTTAAACTCAAAAAAGCTGCAGATGTATTTTTTTTGGTAACCTAATTGCTATGCATAACTTTATCCTTAATGATCATTTCTTTTCCTAATGAAGGTACACTGTAGCTTAACAGTCAGCAGCATATGGGATAACAGACATGAAAAGTTGTAGTAGTATAGGTAATATGGAAGTGAGTCCCTGAGTGATGAGTAAACCAACAGTGTATTGGGTAGCCTGAGATTCTAAATTGGGGTACAGAAAAATCCGTATATTTTGTAGCTAAGCTTTGGCCCTTCCGATCAGTGTATGATGAGCCAAACAGTGTTGACACGGTAATCTGAGATTCTAAAAAAGGCCCCCCAAACATCATTAAGTAATCAACTCTAGCTTCTGTGCCTTTTCCAGCTTATAGTTAAGCAAAGATGTGTGGAAAATTAAATGTTAGTTCAATTGGGTGTTACATATCACATAAATAGCAAGAGAACTGCACTAGATAAAAGACCTTTTACTGACTAAATTATGGAGGCATTGACAGTCAAACTAGTGCAAATATTCCACAACATAAACAATGATTGGACATACTCTCTTCCGGTGGGTTCATCTGTTCTCATCTACTGACTTCACCAGTTTTTTTATATGTGAAAAGAGATTGAAATGACTTCATCAGTTTTATATGCCTTGTGAAGCAGTTCCATTGAGAGTTGTTCCTTTGAGAATTTCTCTCTTTTGCCTTCTATATAAATGTGTTTAAGTTACTGTTATCTAATTTTCGGAATCCTCCAAATCAATGTGAAACCCAGAAACCTGGGGTTATTGCAAGTCTATCCAAACCAGTTGCATCTCCTAAACCTGACAGCATTAGCCAAGTGTAAATTTGGCATGAAACTCATAGATAAAATATCAAGTGTCACTTCCGAGTAGTTGAGAAATTAATTGACTGCCTCCAACAGTTGCAGTGAAAACATGGGGAAGTAGGGAACTGAGAACCAAGATTCAACTTCAGTAGAAAAGACATAAGGTGAATTTTTCCTATTGACCTAAGCATTGTGGGCAAATTTACTCAACACCTATGCAGGTGGGATTCAAAGTCAGTAGAAAAGATACTAGGTGAATTCTTCCTACTTGCACCCAAGGGTGTGTCCTAGTAATCAATAAAGTGGGTTGAGAACCATGAGGTCTCAGGTTCAAATCCTAGAAGAAACAAAAACACCAGGTGATTTCTACTTGTTTGTCCTAAGCTCCTAGCCTTGGTGGACAGAGTTACTTAGTACCTGTTGTTGCTGGCGGGGGCAGGTATCCTGAGGAATTTGTTGAGGTGCATGCAAGCGGACACCACAGTTATCAAAAAAAAAAAAAAAAAAATCTTCCCAATTGTCTAAGCATTGTGGGCAAAGTAACTTGACACCTATGCTACTGGGAGGTACGAGGTGCCTCTCTACCCCTACCCCTACCTTTCTACCCCTCTACTTTTACTACTATTATTTAAAAAAAAAAAACAGTTGCCACATCTCCCTATCAATTTAACTAAAAGCAAATGTTGTCCTTTTGTGCTCTTGTTTTCATGAAGTTTGACCCGAAGTACATTGCCCAATACATTACTAGTGTAAACTAAACATCCTCGAGCATGCTTTAATCAGAAATTAGCAAGAAAAAGGTATCCCTTTTATGTTCATTCAGAGCTTCCAGATAACAACGTAGGTAAAGTTCCTTTTTTTGCAGTCGTCTCTCAAATCAACAAATCCCATTTGACAGATAAAGAATAAAGCATACCAACAAATGAGCACTTTCAGTCTCCAGATCATCAAGAACAGCTTCCCACTCTTCTTTGAAGGTTGTCATTTCATCAGCTACAGCATTTTCCAACTGAAAATCACCGAAATTTCAAAGTAAAGAGACAAGGGGGTTAATAGTTTTATAAACATTAAAGTTGGAGGTCACGGGATCAAAGTTTTGGAAACAGCCTCTTGCAGGAATGCAAGGTAAGGGGCAGCGGACAATAGACCCTTGTGATCCTGCTTTAGTGCACTGGGCTGCCCTTTTTTCTAAAAATGAGAAAAATGAGATGAAAATGCACCTCATCTCCTGTAAGAGTTTGTGACAACTCTTCCCTAACATCAGTCTCCACTCTAGACAGTGACTCTTCTTCTAAAGTCTCTTGAGCTTCTGCAGCCTATAAAAATCACAACCCAAAATAACTCTAAAAGACAACTGCAACCGACAAAATTCAATGTTTAATCCAAAAAAAAAAAAAAAAGAAGGAATAGAATTTCCAACCTTACTCTCAATTTCTATAAGCTCAGCAATGAGCTCTTCAATCTCCTTATCAGTTAATGGTTCCTACAAACCAAATCAACAAATAAAATAAACACAAAGAAACACTCGTACAACCAAAAAATAATTTTTAAAAAAAATGAAATGGATGGGCAATGTTAAACCTGAGGAAGAGATTGTTGATTGTCATCATCATCATCTTCACCATCATCGTTAATAAAAGAATCATCAGAAGGAGAAGAAGCCTTTTCTACATCTTCTTCTTCTTCTTCTTCCATTGCAATAGATTTTTCCTCTTCATCTTCCATCTCTTTCCCTCTTTTTGAACTTTTTTTTTTATTTTCAAAATGACAAGGGAAGGGAAGGAAAGGACAGCTCTTGGTTACTGGGATTTGGCGGAGCGGAGCCCTCGAAAGTAGAGCGTATAAGAATTCAGAAAACGGGGTTCTTTTTGGTAAAGCTGATTTGGACGCCGTTACAATCTATATTTTGCGCTTCTACGATTCTACTTCTACCCTACACGCCATCCATGTGTACATTACTTTTTTCTTTTCTCTTTGTTGGACATCTGTACACCAGTCAAAGACGGTCTATTAAATTTGGCTTCGAGTTTCTATTAACACCTTAATTAAGATCAGTATTTATTAACAGTCTCGCATTAGCATCGCCTCAATATATGTTACTTCCTCTTTTCAAATTTACGTAAGACATGAAATATAGAGAGTCAATCAAATATTTTAAATTATTAATTATTATGATTTATAATTATTTTTATGACATTTTCAAATAATAGATATTACTTTTTTTGTCTCAATTTTTGTGCACAGATAAGACTATTCAAAATCGAACCATAATCGATAACCCAACCGCAATATTAGTTTATTGACTTATTGGTAATGTGTTATCGGATTAACGGTTGGTGAACGGATTAAAAAATTATAGTTAATGGCTTATTGGTGTGGGGGCGGATTAATCAATTTTCTTATCGGATAAACCGTTAACCCGTTAAGAATTGTCATACTTACATTTTTACCTTTAGATATATAAAGTATCTCTTGTAAACCTAAAAACTAAGACCTTATTCATTATTCTATTCACTTTTTAGCATAGGAAATAACAAGTCACTTCTTGTGACTTCTAATCATAAAGCGCAGTTGATCTCCCTATAACATGAAAGAAATATGAAATTCATTCTTAACTCAAAAGACAAATTATTCTTGATAACATGAAGACCACAACAAAAATGAAACAATCCCAATTTGTTCTTCACAAAGTTTGATATAAAACTAAGAAAATTCAAATCATATCAAAGTGTTGATTTTTCTGTCGACCCAGTAATTAAAAAATATTTCTACATACGTTGTAGGTCTAAAAGAAAATTCTCATTTGATTTTATGTTATAACTTATTAAAAAATTTTACAAACAAAACTCAACAAGCCTAAAAAATTGATAAATAAATGAGTCATAGTATATACAAACAACTTAGTCAGTGAAAAATGGAGGAAATATGAATAATCGCTTCATATTTCATTCTCTTAGATTTATCCGATACACCGCCTAATAACCATCCGTAAATTGCTAATCTGATACCGAACCAACCGTTATCTTATTGGTTGGCTAGCGGATTAGTATATTTAAAAGCCGATAACTAATAAGCTAAACTGTTAAGCATAATTATCCACTCGATCCGTCCGATAAGCACCCCAATGCACAGATGAAATTTAAAGAGTCAATCAATTTTTCTGTGGTTTTAAAAAAATTGAAATTGATAATTATTATGACTTATAATACTTTTTACGTTATTTTTCAAATAATATAGGTTACTCCATGTCTCAATTTATATGGCATTGATAGAATTTGAAGAGTTTACCAAGTTTTTAGTATGTTTCTTAAATAATTTAAATTGTTAATTATTACTTACAATACTTTTTTATAATTTTCAATGTATAACAAATTAAAAAGGAAAGTAAAATAAATAAATTGAAACGGGGAAATAACATTAGAAAAAACATATGGCTACTAAAGAACAAACTAAAAATGAAGAAGTAGCAAGATTGTACACGTGTTGAAATGGCACAATCTGAAACTGATGTGTGCAACAAAAATGCAAGAGGGTCGCACATCTTCAGAAAAGTTCAATAGAATATGAAGTGAAATTAATCAGAAGTGGTAGAACTATTTTATCCAAATTCAAAAAAGTATAAACATTATATCATCAATTGCAATTATATTAAAGCACAAAAACTTAAAGAAATACTAAAAATGTTTACGGACGATGACGAAAGGTGTTTTACTAGCCTTTTTGATAAAAAAAAAATTAAAGCATAAAGATTTAAGAAGTACCAAAAATGCATATGGACGACGACCAAGAGGTGCTTTGCTAGCCTATACATTATAATTTGAAACTGATGTGTGCAGCAAAAATGCAAGAGGGTTGCACATCTTCAAAAAATTCAATAGAATATGAAGTGAAATTAATCAGAAGTCGTAGAACTATTTTGTCCAAATTCAAAAATATAGAAATATTATATCATCAATTACAATTATGGTAAAGTACAAAGACTTAAAAAAAATACAAAAAATATTTATGGATGATGACGAAAGGTGTTTTGCTAGCCTTTTCGATAAAGAAGTAAAAGCACAAAGATTTAAGAAGTATCAAAAATGCCTGTGGACGACGACGAAGGGGTGTTTTCCTAGTCTCTTCTATAAAGGAGCAACACATTTCATCTAATATACATCCTATTAAACTTATTTTCAACAACTCTAAATAAACTTAAGAGTGAGAGTGTTATTCGTCATTTACGTGACAAATAAGATTAATAAAAAAAAAGTAAGAATATAAAGTAAAAAAATGAGAAAAAGATTAACACAAAAGAAAAGTTTGGTAAGAATTGGGAGAAAATGAGGTTTTTTGATAAGAATGATTTGAACATGAACGGCGCCGTTTTAATCTATAGTTTGTGATTCTACCACTCTACTTTTATCCTACACACCATCTAGTTTCATTTATTTGTCTTTTTTTTGTACTTGAATATGTGTACATTAGTCAATTACATAAAGATGGTCCGTTAAATTTGTCTTCGAGATTCTATTAACACCTTTGTTAGATCGATATTTATTATTAAACAAATTTCATCCTATATATGCTTATAAAAATTTATTTTAAATAATTGTAAATAAACTTAACCGAAGGAGTGCTATTATCCAGTCTGAGGATCCATTCTTGTAAAGAGGTTCCTAGAGTTGTTATCTCGGTGAAAGGTCCTGAGTTGTTTGGTATCAGAGCCATGTTTCATAGCAAGTCCAGATAAGTCTAGTCTAACACTTCTCTGCCAGATGAATATCATCAAGAGAAGATCTACTATGAAGAATAGTAGAAAAAAGGAATATGATATGCCTCAACACCTAGATCTCCTTAATAAATGGGTATCCCTAAGATTCAACCTAAGGTAATATACTAGTTAGGTACTTTTGAGAAACTTGGTTTGAAACAAATTGTTAAGACAACTGAAGAAACTTGGACTGTGGATAGTGACCATGCTACTTATAGGCTATTATCTGAAAATGATTTAGACCCTTATAGGGAGACGCATAAGTTTATGCATAGTGGTTTGATCCAAGTGACTTTTAAACCATTGACTTTAAGAGGTCTACCTGAGAGCTTTATAGCGGCTTTGAGGGATGGTAGAAATCAGAATTGGAGAAAGTCTCTTATAGGGACGATTCAGAGTAGTAGCATATGGACCAGTCTATTTTAATGCATATCCTAATTTGCAAATTTCTTTGTCAGATGACAATTCTTTGAATGCTTTAATGTTAAATATTAAGCTTCATTGTTATGATTATGCACCAGGTACTGAAGTTGTGTGTATCTGTTATAGGATTTATTATAAGTCATTATATACTTTGAATCCTATGTGCAGAACGATGGATTTCAAAAATAAAACTATTCTCATAGAAACAAATTTTGGTAAATCAAAAGTTACTACTCGTAGACCCATCAAATGGGATGAAATTGATTTTCCAAAAGAATGGATTATAGAAGAGGATGCCCCTCCCAGATCTGATTCAACTAGTGAAATCACTGAAGTTGAACAGTCTGCGATGGTACTGTAAAAATAAAATTTACAGATCCAATTTTTGAAATTGATAATATCAAATTTTTAAATAAAATGAATAAATCTAATTCATTAACTAGATCTATGCCTTCATATATTTCTCTTATTGATTATATAGTTGATTATCCTTCCAGGGCCTCAACTTCTCAAATATGAAAAGAAAACAGGGTTAATAATATTATGATTGGAAAAAATAATACTGTTGTTCCAGTCACTGATGAGGATCCTACAGTCTCAGAAATGAATTTTTCAACTGGTTTAAATGACTAGTACGAAGATTGATTTTAGACCGGGTTCCCCGGAAAGAAATAAGATTTCTGAAGAATTTAAAAAACCCAGGTGAGATCACTTCAGAAATTGGTTTTTTAAAAATTTTAATAAAAAAGAAATTGATTTCTTTCAAGAGGATTTTTATAAAGATCTTTCTGACTTTAATAAAATCATAGCTTTTGTCCCATGGTTTGTAGCTAAATAAGTGGACAAATATCTTTCGGTGTTGGAAAAAGAGTATAGACTCAGCAGTACTGAAGTTACTAAGTCTATGCTCCCGCCCCAACAATCATTTCAAATAAAAAGGGATGATAAAATCGTCTATTTTTCAGCATTTTCTAAACTAATGGAAGATGAAACACTTAATATTACTGGTATGCATGTTAATATGATGCTTAAACAACAGAATTATGCTAATTACTGTATGAGTGTGTTAGGAGATCATATTTTATCCTTGCATGATAAGATCGATAGGATCAGAAAATCAGGAAGATTATTAGTCGATATCTTTTAAATATTGAATTTCAAAATCAAAAGGGGCTAATAAAGCTTTCCACCTTGCAAACATTTGTTTCGAAACATCATGCTTAATATCTTTATTAAAGATAAATTTGGCTGCTTGGCAATCAGTCCTTATAAAGAACTTTTGATTATATAAATCACCTTAAAATTTAATAACACATTTTACTATAGCAAGAATCTCTTTAGCAACAGTAGCATAATTCTTTTGACTATTAGTCTATTTTTCAGAATAAAATTGAACAAGATATTCTTGTTTTCTATTTTCAGGAGAAAACTATATCAAAATTCCTTCATAACCAATATGTGAAGCATCAGTCTGAACTATTTTAGTCTAGTTAGGATTAGCTAAAGTAAGACATGGTAAGTTATTAACTTTAGTTTTAATATTTCTGACAGCTTGGGTATGTTCATCAGTCCATGCTGCAGGGTTTTTCTTTAACCTGTCATATAAAATAGCAGTGTCTTTTACCAAATCTTTGATAAAAGGAGAAATGTAATTCAAACTTCCCAAAAATCTTTGAAGTTGAGTTTTATCAGTAATAACATCTCGAAATTTTGATGCAAACTCAATACTTCGGTTAATAGGGATTATTTCCCCTTTTTCAATGATATGTCCTAGAAATCGGACTTTTGTTTGAAATAAAAGCATCTTTGGTTTAGATATAACCAAACCATTTTGAATAATAATTTTCTTGAATAAATACAGGTGTTTAAAATGAATTTCAATATTTTTTGAATACACCAAGATATCATCAATGTAAACGATTATGAAATTGCTGTATGGAATGAATATATCATTCATAATTTTCTGAAATTTAGAAGGAGCATTGTTAAGTCCAAAGGGCATAACATTCCATTCGAATTGCCCCATAGGAACGTTAAGGGCAGTTTTATATCTGTCTTGCTCCTTGATTTGAATCTGTCAATATCCAGATTTTAAATCAAACTTAGAAAATATGATAGAATCATGGAGCCTATCCAATAAATCCTTTTTATTAGGAATTGGATAGCGAATTCATTTTAAAACCTTATTAAGGGGCTTGTAATTGATTACAAGTCTAGGGACTCCTCTTTCTTGTTCTGCATGTTTATTAACATAAAAAGCAGTACAAGGCCATGGTGATTTCGAAGGTCTAATAAGGCCTTTGTTTAAAAGTGATTGAATTTTATTTTTACATAATTGTAAATATTCAGAATTCATTTGGCAAGGTCTAGCATTGGTAGAGATATTATCCTCTACAAAATCTTCTTCATAAGGCAGACTTACCACATGTCTCTTTCTTTCCCAAAATATGTTTGGATGATCACCACATATTTGTAAAGTAAATTGATTTTGTAAAATCTCAATTTTTTCCCTTAATTTGGGGGCTTGTAAATTGGTTTCAATAGACAAATAGTTTATTTCATTTTTTATAAAATACGATTGTCTAATTTTTGACAATATTTTGTCTTTTATCTGGTTTAGATATTTATCAAAGGGTTGAGTTATAAACTCTAATCGATTTTTTTTTTCATAAGTTCTCGTAATACCAGTGGTTTCCTATCTAGTAATAGGGAAGATATGCATAAAAAATGGTACGCTTAAAATGATTTCATCAGAAATATCTTTGACTAATACAAAAGTCTCAGGCATACAAACTTTGTTGTTACAAATATAAGTTTTTGGTAATTTAAAATTAATTTTCATTTTACTTCCGCTAGCATTACAGAGGCTATGGGTAGTTTTATGAAAATACCTAGAAAGTATTAGCCCTTCTTGTATACAATTTAAATCTGCTCCGCTATCAACTAGGGCAGTAAATTCGTTTTTGAAATTATAATCAATTAAAAGAGTAATTTTAGTATAAAATTTTTGTGAAGTTAATAACTCCATAATTTGAAGAAATTCTTCTTTTTCTTGATCCCTTAAGGATTCCAAAAATAAATCTTTTGTTTTTGAGGTTTTAGTTTTATCAACAAAATCCTCAAATTGTTTTTGTAAGTCAACATTCATCTCCTGACTTCTGTTTTCATCAATATGAGACACCTCTAAGCTCACGATCCTTTCATCCATGACTTTATTATTTTGCTTGAGATGCTCAATTTCTATTTTGAGATTATCAATCTCTTTCACCAAGTCTTGGAGAGTAGTCGGAGTATATTCTGACTTTCCTTCAACATCTTCTTAACTTCAACCATTGAGTAAATTCCTTTCTGAAGGTCTTGTGTCGGGTTTTTTGTCAAGACATCTCTTGGACCTTCTAATTTGTTAATAATTTGAGACCTAATCTCAGGATCTTTGATTAATTTTAATAGCTCTATTAGCTTATCATATTTGAGAACCTTAATATTAAGATCTTTGAATTGGGAATAAATTCCATAAAATTCATCCGCTTCTTGGTCTTCACATGGTTGTCCTATTTGACATGGAAGACAATCTTCTTCTAAAGATGAAGAGATATAGTCCTCATCCTGTAGAACTTTAAGTTCTCTTAACATTCTTAATTCTTCATCAGTAGAAAAATCCTCATGTTCACTATGATGCAGACTATTTTCTGGTGAAGAAAATAAAAGAATCTTGCATAAAGAATCTTTTATTTTGTCATCTACATCTAGGAGTTTTATCTTCTCCTTCATTTTGCAATCTTTTGCATAATGCCTTACTCTGACACATCTGTAGCAAGCATTAGGTTTATTAGAGGATTTAACTATTTCTTTCCTCTTATTAAAGGCTTTTTTCCCTTTAACCCTTTTCTCCTGGCGTTTATAATATATATAAGGATTAAACTCACGTTTGGAAGATTTCTTCCCCTTCTTATGATCGTTGGGTTTTTTGTGACTTCTTTTTGGCATATCCATCCCAAATTGTTCACAAAAATCTCCAACCTGGCGTTTCTCATTAAGACTTTGTTTCTTCATCTGCTGGTTTAACTTAATCTCATTGCATAAAGCCAAACCTTCTTGAGTGCAAACATTTATTAACTTTCCATAAGAAAAGTCTTCATAATTGATACTATTAGTACCATGCCTAAGATCTTTCCTTACTCTTTCAGCAAATATGGTTGGCAATCCATCTATAAATTTGGATTTCCAAGGGGGGCTATTACATTCTGGTAGTTCCATAACCCTTGACAAAAAGGTGTCCTTATACCACCTAAAAGACGATAACGTCTTACATCTTAGGTTCTGAAGAAGAGTCCTGATAGTTTCACTATTATCTGACCATCTTCCTGTAAAATGTTCTATTATATTGTAGATTAGAGTGTAAACAACACTCTCATTGGCAACTCCTTGCTCTTATTTTACACTCATTATTATTGCTCTGCGTTGTTCTTGTGTGAGATAATTATCCCACTAACCTTTCAGCAGACCTGTAAAGCCAGATACCATCATTTGTGCAATGTTTTTATCACTATTGTCGGCTTGTTTGCAAATTGTACTATACATCATCATACGATGAACCAAGGTATAAATCTGTCTCTCAGTGAATCCATCTATGTTCCATTCATAGATATTTTTTCCATTGTAACTATTGTTTATGACATATTCCTGTTCTTCCACCAAAATATCTTTGGGGGTCGGTCTGGAATAATAATACATACTCCGAACAGGTTTAGTTGCAAATTTGCGATCAAATTTATTAACCTTACTTTCTTCCTCCTTAAATCTAAAATTTTTAGTTAAAGGTGTAAGTTTAAGATCCTTAAACTTAGCTTCTAATACCTTTTCTAGGTCTGAAGGCTTCTTCAGTTTAAAATCCTTTACTTCCGGAGGAGGTTGAATACTAGGAGCTGCTATCCTAACTCCATGCTCTTCTTTTTTTAGTCTAAGGTCGACAATAGTTTGTCTGATCCTATCGATCTTATCATGCAAGGATAAAATATGATCTCCTAACACACTCATATAGTAATTAGCATAATTCTGCTGTTTAAGCATCATATTAACATGCATACCAGTAATATTATGCGTTTCATCTTCCATTAATTTAGAAAATGCTGAAAAATAGACGATTTTATCATCCCTTTTTATTTGAAATGATTGTTGGGGCGGGAGCGTAGACTTAGTAACTTCAGTACTGCTGAGTCTATACTCTTTTTCCAACACCGAAAGATATTTGTCCATTTATTTAGCTACAAACCATGGGACAAAAGCTATGATTTTATTAAAGTCAGAAAGATCTTTATAAAAATCCTCTTGAAAGAAATCAATTTCTTTTTTATTAAAATTTTTAAAAAACCAATTTCTGAAGTGATCTCATCTGGGTTTTTTAAATTCTTCAGAAATCTTATTTCTTTCCGGGGAACCCGGTCTAAAATCAATCTTCGTACTAGTCATTTAAATCAGTTGAAAAATTAATTTCTGAGGCTGTAGGATCCTCATCAGTGACTGGAACAACAGTATTATTTTTTCCAATCATAATATTATTAACCCTGTTTTCTTTTCATATTTGAGAAGTTGAGGCCCTGGAAGGATAATCAACTATATAATCAACAAGAGAAATATATGAAGGCATAGATCTAGTTAATGAATTAGATTTATTCATTTTATTTAAAAATTTGATATTATCAATTTCAAAAATTGGATCTGTAAATTTTATTTTTACAGTACCATCTGCAGACTGTTCAACTTCAGTGATTTCACTAGTTGAATCAGATCTGGGAGGGGCATTCTCTTCTATAATCCATTCTTTTGGAAAATCAATTTCATCCCATTTGATGGGTCTACGAGTAGTAACTTTTGATTTACCAAAATTTGTTTCTATGAGAATAGTTTTATTTTTGAAATCCATCGTTCTGCACATAGGATTCAAAGTATATAATGACGTATAATAAATCCTATAACAGATACACACAACTTCAGTACCTGGTGCATAATCATAACAATGAAGCTTAATATTTAACGTTAAAGCATTCAAAGAATTGTCATCTGATAAAGAAATTTGCAAATTAGGATATGCATTAAAATAGACTGGTCCATATGCTAAACTACTCTGAATCGTCCCTATAGAGACTTTCTCCAATTCTGATTTCTACCATCCCTCAAAGCCGCTATAAAGCTCTCAGGTAGACCTCTTAAAGTCAATGGTTTAAAAGCCACTTGGATCAAACCAATATGCATAAACTTATGCGTCTCCCTATAAGGGTCTAAATCATTTTCAGATAATAGCCTATAAGTAGCATGGTCACTATCCACAGTCCAAGTTTCTTCAGTTGTCTTAATAATTTGTTTCAAACCGAGTTTCTCAAAAGTACCTAACTAGTATATTACCTTAGGTTGAATCTTAGTGATACCCATTTATTAAGGAGATCTAGGTGTTGAGGTATATCATATTCCTTTTTTTCTACTATTCTTCATAGTAGATCTTCTCTTGATGATATTCATCTGGCAGAGAAGTGTTAGACTAGACTTATGTGGACCTGCTATGAGGTTTTTTGATAAGAATAATTTGGACATTAATGGCGCCGTTTTAATCTATAGTTTGTGATTCTACCACTCTACTTTTACCCTACACGCCATCTAGTTTCATTTATTTGTCTTTTTTTGTAATTGAATATGTGTACATTGGTCAATTTTATAAATACGGTCCATTAAATTTGTCTTTGATATTCTATTAACACCTTTGTTAAGATCGATATTTATTATTAAACAAATTTCATCCTATATATGCTTATAAAAATTTATTTTAAGTAATTGTAAATAAACTTAAGCGAAGGAATGCTATTTGTCATTTACATGACAACAAGACTAATAAAAGAGTAAGAATATGAAGAAAAAAAATTAAAGCAAAAGAAAATTACTGTTGAAAATTCATCATTCCAATAATGTCTCTTTATTTCCCTTCTTCTTCCTTTCAAAAATCAAATATATGGAGGAAATCATTTTTATTGCAAGAATCAAAAGTTACTGATTTGGATTGAAAGAAAATAACTTAAATTCAAAAAAAAATAAAAATCGCAAGAATTTAAAATTGATGGCCAAAAAAAAAAAGGCTTAAGAGTATAAAGAAAAATACCTCAAACTATATTACTCCCGTCATTTTCAACGCTAAATCTGAGGTTTTATAGGATTCCTCCTTTTAAAAGGTCTGTTGTATATGACTTTTATATAATTTTCTAACTTGTCATGAATATATTTTGTATTTTAAATTATAAGGATTAGGGAAAAGGGCCTAAAATGCCCTTCAACTATGTTAAATGGCGCAAAAATGCCCTTCGTCTACCTATTGGACCTGAAATGCCCTTCCTGTCTACCTATTGGGCCTGAGATACCCTTATCGTCTACCTATTGGGGCTGTTTTGCCCTTTCATTTAACAAATGACCACTGATCCCACTTCATTAATGACATGACATATTTCTATTGGCCAACTAATATTTATTTAAAATAATTAATTTCTCCTTTAAAACCCCGATCCACCCAAACTAATTAAAACGGACTAAAAAAGAAAGTAAAACAAATCAATTGAAACGAAAAAAGTATTTTTTTTCTTAAGCTCGAAAATGCAGGAAGAATGAGATACGACAACTCTGCCTGTAGACGTTGAAAAGATGGAAGCTTCTGTGAAGTCCCTAGTATATGAATATCAATATGGTTTACTCTTTAATATGTCCCTAATATATGAATATCAATATGGTTTACTCTTTAAGATATTTTGAGTAGTTTTAAGATGATAATAGAATATATCAACAATTAGGTGGGGAGGGTTATTAGGTTGGGCGGGTCGGGTTTTAAAGGAGAAATTAATTATTTTAATTAAATATTAGTTGGCTAATAGAAATATGTCATGTCATTAATGAAGTGGGGTCAATGGTCAGCTGTTAAAGAAAGGGCAAAATAGCCCAATAAGTAGACGGGAAGGGCAGTTCAGGCCCAATAGATAGATGAAGGGCATTTTTGCACCATTTCAAATGTTTGAAGGGCATTTTAGGCCCTTTTCCGTAAGGATTATATAGTTATATCAATAGAACGTGTAGGTGAAGTTTAACTACTTCAAAGTTCTCTTCTTATATATGTTGATTATTCTTTTATAAAATTTCATTTCTTGTGAAATCTCAGGTTTTTATCTTTTATAAAGTATGAGTTAATAATGTGATGCGTTTAGATTTACAAGTTCAGAATTTTTTCAATAATTAATTATTATTTTTAGCAACGATTTAATCTTCTTTATTAGCACTCTTACCTACCTATTTTAGATTGGGTGGTTTGTATTAATAGTCAATTAATGATAAATAGTGGGAAAGAGAGGAGAAGTAAGGGAAAGGGTTGAGAATGGTGGTAGAAGAGATAATGATGAAGGATAATGGAGTCAATATAGCATAGGAACGATAATAATCAAGGTAATTAGTGGTAATATAGTGAACTTTAAGAATATGATTTTTTAAAAAGAAAAAAATTACAATTTCATACTTGTAAATGCATTAAAATATGATTATAACTGTGATACTAAAATGAAAGTTGGAGTCAAACTTGGATGGTTGTCTAAGTATTTGGCCTATATTTAATTGGCAATATTAATCATTATCTTAGGCCCTTTTCCGTAAGGATTATATAGTTATATCAATAGAACGTGTAGGTGAAGTTTAACTACTTCAAAGTTCTCTTCTTATATATGTTGATTATTCTTTTATAAAATTTCATTTCTTGTGAAATCTCAGGTTTTTATATTATAAAGTATGAGTTAATAATGTGATGCGTTTAGATTTACAAGTTCAGAATTTTTTCAATAATTAATTATTATTTTTAGCAACGATTTAATCTTCTTTATTAGCACTCTTACCTACTTATTTTAGATTAGGTGGTTTGTATTAATAGTCAATTAATGATAAATAGTGGGAAAGAGAGGAGAATTAAGGGAAAGGGTTGAGAATGGTGGTAGAAGAGATAACGATGAAGGATAATGGAGACAATATAGCATAGGAACGACAATAATCAAGGTAATTAGTGGTAATATAGTGATCTTTAAGAATATGATTTTTTAAAAAGAAAAAAAATATGATTATAACTGTGATACTAAAATGAAAGTTGGAGTCAAACTTGAATGGTCGTCTAAGTATTTGGCCTATATTTAAAATATAATTTAATTGGCAATATTAATCATTATCTATCATATCTAACTAATGTTCAGTTGGAAAAATTATTCTAATATCTTAAAAAGAAGTATTCATATTATTAACTAGGTTCACTCCTTCATACCTTATTAATGAACATTTAATATGTTAATGATTTTAATATATTTCTAAAGTTGACTTTTGGACAAATAGGTTTGATTATTTAAGGACCTTGAATAATTATAACTAGCTATTACTATTTCTATTCATAATCAGTCATTATTATTCCAATTGGTATACATAACTTATAGTGGCGTGTCGCAACTCAAAAATGCAGGTCATGATGGCACCTACTAAAATCCAGTTGTAGGTAAGTTGAACTACATAGCCCGAAACGACAAGTATTGGAGTAACGAAATGAGAGAATAAATCATAAGACATGTCTGATATGGAAACAAACACAGGTAATAGGGCCCATATATATATACATAGAGAGTGAAGGAAACAAAGTATACAAATAACTCCCAAGACCTCGTATCAGCCAGTGCAAGAACTACTACATACATAAGGAGTACTACATAGATACAATAAATACCAATCTGTCTTATAATATACAAAGAAAGACTAGTCCAAAAGCAGAAGGAGATGAAACAACTCTGGTCATCAAGAGCTCACCCGAAATCTCTGGTCAAAATAGCTCCACACGAGGTAGATATTAGCGATGATAACTTATACTAGGATCTGCATCAGGAAAAAAGATGCAGAAGTGTTGTATGAGTATTAAAACAGGCGGTACCCATTAGACATCATAGGCTAACTGAGCTCAGATAAGATATAAATATGATAAAATGCGAATATAAACTAAGACTAAACATGATAGGGCTAAAAAAAAAAGAAAATACATGGCATATCTAGACAATCGAGAAATATGTAAGTAGACTACCTCAAAGTACACAATAATAATCTATCTACAACCTAATCAGACCCCCATAATCCTGGAAGGCACAAACAACACACAATATAGCCCAACCGACCCCCATAAGCATGACGAGTACAAACAACAAACAATACTAGCTACAAGTAATGCATATGAATAGGTGCGTGCAAATGAAGATCATCTAATGCAAAATAATATGAATATCATGCCCAACAATACTGTATACTCCTCCTCCAGCATCTGTGACTCGCAAAGGAAGGACTCATGGGGGACTCATGACATCTGTATACACTGCCCAGACTCGAACAAGGCCCTCCAAGTGATAATAAGTAATAAATACTTTTCGAACATGAACCAGAAGTAAGCATGGGTATAACAGGTGCCCAAAATCAAACCGGGAATAAAATGATCAATTTTCCCCTTGTGAAAATCAATGTATAGATAAAATCTCTCCAAGTTCCTTTTTAAAATCCAAAATAGTAAATCAAGTCAGCCATATACAATGAATATGCAAGAATAGCGTACGTGAATAAAGCAAAAGAATCAGCCGATTATCCAATACTTAGCCCAAATAATAAGTACCATAGTAAATCAGGGTTTTCTCACCATAGAAAGAACAATATCATAAAAATGCGACCTTATCTGAATATATTCTCGACTCGAAAGCCTCCCAAACTACGTTACCTATGGTAAACTTCCTAAATGAATCGATTATACAACCACAATTCCCCTATGAACGCGACCTAAGGCAAACCAACTACTCAAACCTAGGCTAAGGCTTGCAATATAATCCCTGAAGCTACCAAGCATCCTAGACTAAGTCCCAAGCGAGAAGTAACTTCCTAAATGAAGGGTTGACAGTGAAATCCTACTCTAAGGCTCCTAAGAAATCTAACAATACCAGAAATAACTAGATAATACACCTCCAAACCATAATGTCCCACCACCAATTTGTGAATTATCATACATATACCTTAATCGAGCCAAGTTTAAAAGTAGGTAAGCCGTACCTACCTGGAGGAAGAAGGGAATGCTCTCAATCAACTACCCCTAGGATTTTTCTTTATGGGAAGCCTCTGACTATTGTCATGCTGTCAAAATAAGAGCTTACATATTAAGACGACAAAAAAAATACACATATTGTAATTTTATATTCCAGGCTGAAAATCAGGTCAAAAATTGGCTCGTGGACCTCGCTAGTGAAATTCAAAAATTGAACCCGTAATAGCTCCCTCGCGGGACAAGTAACACATACTTGAAATTTGAGCAACATCAAAGCCCAAATTGGGGCTCAAAACAGCCCAAAAAATTATGAAAAAACAAGAGCCTAAGCTAGGAATTTAAATGAAATTAGGACGAATTACGACTAGGGAATCATAGGAAAAGGATCAATCAAAGTGGAGTAATCATACCTTAGCTCAAATGTATGTTCTTCTCAAGATTTCTCAGTTCCTAAGCTCAATAATGGATTTCAAGTTTATGAAAAATGGGTTTAAAATGAAGGAGACAACCTTATATACTGCTAGGGTCCCTTCTTCACGAACGTGGGACCCCTATTGTGAATGAGAGATCCACCAGCCCAAACCTTCGCGAACGCAGCGGATTCTCTAAGAATGAGAAGAACAAACCCGGACTGGCACGACTGATCCTTCTTCACAAATGTGACGGACTGCCCGCAAATACGAAGGTCAATATTCTTGACCTTCACAAACACGTCCCTCTGGTCATGAACACGAAGAAAGCTGCTGTTATGAACCAGCACCAGCACACCAGAAACAACATACCAACAATTTCCATTGTTGGAAATTCTCTGAACGGGCCATCAGGATTCGTCTGGAACCCTGTGTGTGCAAATCAAATATGTTATCCAACTAGAAACGACAATCTGGACTCAATGAATATCAACAATATTTCCAATAGAGGTCATTTCTACAAAATATGGGCCCAAGCCCATTTCTTTCTATTTTAACTAAAATTCATCCAATAGCCCAAAACAAGTCTGAAATCCTCAGGACCGAACCAAAGGTCTGCCTAACCTAAAATCCACATTTCGGAGCTAACAAAACTGTTGGAATTCTCATTCGAGGTTGTTTACCGGAAGTTTTGACCGAAGTCCTATTCTCAACTTCAAAAGTTCCAAAACAGGAAAATTGGCTTAAAACTCAAACGATTTTCCCGGGAACCGGAGCCACCGGTCTCCAGAAAGTCATAAATAACTTGTAGTAACTATAGGAAAACTAAAAATGCAAAAAACATACGAAAAAAGAGAAAATT
Source organism: Capsicum rhomboideum (assembly GCA_031232105.1). Taxonomy (NCBI): domain Eukaryota; kingdom Viridiplantae; phylum Streptophyta; class Magnoliopsida; order Solanales; family Solanaceae; genus Capsicum; species Capsicum rhomboideum. Next base: position 104,181,056 of record CP124715.1, read on the forward strand.
ACATGGAGGGTTGTTCCATGGTGTAGCTGAGATTTCTGTTTAGGGTGTTCAGACTTAGAAAGCCAAACAAAAAAAGTTGATAAATAAATGCAGCCGAAAAATTTAAATCAAACTACATACTAGTATATAACTAAATCATAAAAAATTATTATAAAACAAACAATTATATAAACCAAACTAGTGTAAAAGTTGACAAAAAAATCTTCCATCAAAGTATAGTTTGAATAATTAATTCAATCATTCGTAAGGAGGTTTCATATATTAAAATATTTTAATAACTGTCTTGTTAGAAATAATATTAGATATTTCTCTTTTTTTTTTTTACAAAATATACTACGAAATTAAATTTATCATTCATTATCGCATTTAATATAAAACCAAATAATTCGATATTTAAGAAAAATATTTCTCTATCGATATTTCAAGGTACTCTAGCTAAAAAAATATTTACAAAACATAAAATGATAATACAAAAAAGATTGTAAGATATAACTAGATTAGCATGTACTTTTCACCAATGTATATATATATATATATATACACACACACACCCTCTATCTCCACAACAAGGTCCTCAATTTGACCCGATCCGTCATGGTTTGGACATCTATACCAAAATCGTTGAGGCCCTATGAAGATGACTCTACTTCACTTTAAATACATGGTACTCATTAGCGAGTGTCTGGTGATCAACGATTTCGAATTCCTCTGCCTTTCTGCCTTAGTCTACATTTATCCGTCCAAATGGTCGACCTTGCCATCAAGTTGGTCACTCGATCCTTGAGTATTTCCTTAACAATATCCACCACTGACAACACTCCACTACTATCTTCATATTCATGGTACAACAAGAAGAGAATTAGCAGAAATCAAAAAGGTTTTACCCAAAACTCTACTGATACCTCCTAAAAGTGAAATAGGCACACACACGGATAGAGAGTTCGCCTGAGTCATGCAACCCCCATTAACGCCTATATATATATATATATACATATATATATATATCCCATGATTTTGTTGCTATTACGGGCTTTACGCAATTGATCAGATTAGATAGATATCCTTTCAACATTGGTCATCGAAAGAATCTTAGGTTGTAGACCATTTCTCAGTGCAAAGTAGTTCATTCTTAGAGTTAATGAGCATCACAATTTTTGGATGTATTTTAAATTTTTGAAAAATAAATAAAAACAAACACAAGTGTAGAGAAAATCTAACATGCGTGCCTCTGGAAATTTGAATACCCTGTGGCCAATGAACTATCGCTCTCTAATGTGTCAACAATGTGCAAAATTAATAATTTATCATATTTAAATAGTATTTTATACAGCGTAATTTTTTTATGAAAAATGTTCAGCTCACCACCCTTCAATGACTATAGCTCCACCCTTGGCATCCTATGCGAGAATTGTTTTAAAGAAAAAAAAGTGAAGGTAGATAATAGAAACAAATATATATGAATCATGTGTGGCATATTGTAAATTTTATATTCTCATTTTTCAGGATTAATTTTATTACAAATTAATGCTTAGCTAATATTCATGAATAAAATAACATAAAGGATAATACTTGTAAGAAATAAATCTATTGAATGATCGATCGTAAAATATATTCAATCTTTACTTTTTCTATTCTTGTGTACACAATTAGTAAATATTAATTTTGTACATTATACTTTATGTCAAAAATTAAAGATATTTAAAGTTCAAGCATGTGGCGAACCTTGCATCATGGATAACTCCCCCACCTTTTTGTTGTTCTCCGTGCCATGATTAATTGATAAAAAGTATAGTTCTTTCAAAGAAGAGTAAAAATGTCCCCGACATTAGGGGTGAGTGTTCAGTTCTTCGATTTGGTTCTTTCAAACTTTGGTTTGGTTCTTTAATTTTTGGGTTTTCAATTATGTGCATCGAATACCGAGCCAAACTACTTTAGCTTGATTTGGTTTTTTCAAGTTTGATTCTATTTAATTCAGTTTTTTAAATTCGATTCGTCGATGTTTAAGAATGTAACCCTAGAATACCTTAATAAATGGCTTTAAAGGAGATTAACAAAACGATACACACTCTGACACCATTTAAATCAAAACAAAGAAATCAATCTTCACCTTCTTATTTGATATCAACTTTTTTCGGAAAGCCTGTCACTAGCAAGACAAAATTCACATAGAGGATAGAAGAGGCATCATTAAAATCATGAGAACTAAAAAGAAGACTTGAAATGTTTTTTTCTTTGAGAAAATTTAGCAGGGTAGTGCTCCAAATTTCCTTGACAGAGCGATTTCATGGTAATGTTTTAGGTCTTTAGCACATAAGTTGAGTTGTGAATAAGTCCTTTATTAGGGAGAAAATGGGAGACTTGCTAATGGATCAGTTTCATATTATTTTGGAATCTCCTTGACTATTGGCTTATTAGATGAATGACTTATGTATTTTCACTTTTTTTCAATTCCTCAGTGCACTAAAGTTTCAAGCCTTAAAATTGGACGGGGTGCCAACCCATGGAGTTTTAAGGAATAACGCGTCCGTGAGCTTGACAGAAGGTTGGAATTCGCATTCGTTCGTCCTTCCTACAGCTGGTTGACATCCAGGTAAGATAAGATTAATTGAGTAGTGTATACTCGGGTTAGAAAGCATAAATGTAACATAGGTGTACGGGAGATTTCATGATTAGGCCTTCGGACATGGAGTTTGGACGGTTAAAATCGGTTAAAGTTAGGGTAACTTATGGGAAGGTGGTTGTATCGCTTATCTTATCATGTTATGGTGTAGTTATTCTATAAATTTGATATTTCACTATTGTTGACTCGAAATTGGGGTAGTAGAAAGGGCATATTACCGGTCATTAGTTTAAATCATTAAAGAAAGTGATGATACTATGTGGGGTGTTGGTGAATTTTGAAGAATCTAAGGTTGTAATCTGTATCACTGTTCATATAAAGGAGAAATGTTTTAGGTGACATGTTAGGGCTCTAGACGGTAGTGCCGGTGATGATTATGTAGTTTAATCCATTTGTATTATATCGGTATGTTAACTGTCTCTCAGTATTGCTTGTTAGTGCATGTTAGTTAAATGCGGTCACCCTTCAAAAGAACTATATGTAAAGTGGTGGATATTGCAAGTATTGGTTGATGTCTTTGCTATGTATGATTTTGTATATTTTATTGTTGAGTGTGGAATGTTTCGGTAGTTGGACATTCTCAAGGTATAACGGTGGAATAAGGTTGGCAGGCACTTGTGTCTAGGATTAGGTACATGGATGAAAATTGTCCCTGGTAGGTCGTGACTAGAGGGTGGTTACAATACCCTTAGCGTGTATGTACAAGGTACAGGTGAGTTTGACGGTTCCATAAGTGAACCGATAACATATTTGTATGTGTTGCTGTATTTGAAGTTTGGCTTGACTTGACTTGGTTTGACTTGAATATTAATTCTTATTAGTTGATTGACTTGTTATATCACCACTTGTAGTGTAATGGCATTTTTGTTTAAGGCTGGATGAGGATTTCTGTATACGCAGGATAGAGTGAAAGATGGTTGTAAGTTATTGGTTAAGTCCGGGTTAATGACTTGGGGTCTCGTTGATGACTTTCTTATCTGGCTGGGTCATTTTCATAAATGCTAGGTTGACTTATTTAAGGTTTTGACAAAGGTTAGGGTCATCTTGTCGTAGTTATTTCTTTGGGATTTGTGGTAGTCCTTGGGGGTAAGATCAGACTTAGTAGTTCAGGGTAGTGGAGTCGTGAAGGTAAGAGCGGTATCTCAAAAGTTCTTTAACATAAAGTAAGGCTAAGTAGTTACTAGGTGTCCATAAAAGGGAAATCGTGATGTGGGGTTCGGTAAAGAGATTATTGAGATGCATGTTTTCCTTGAATATTTATGTTATGTTTATGTAATCCAATTCGGGTCGACCGATGAGGCTTACTAGTATGTGTGGTTTGTACTACTGCTACTCTTGCTATACCTTTTCCGGGGTATAATCTATTGCAGAGATCAGTGTTGGTTTCATGGTTGTTGCGGATAGTGATTCTTCAGCAGCTCCCACTCCTTTTACTAATGGGGGGAGTTGTGTCTATTTTTACTTTTTCTTAAAAGCTCTTGTACCTATTTAGACTAGATTCTAGGGTAGTTTATACTTCTGCATTAGTTTTGTAAAAGTTTCTATAATAAAGAGAATTTTCTCTTGTAAAACTATGGTTTCTTGAAACATTATGTGTTATAATGTGGTGTTAGTTGTCAGTTTAAAAACGTCTGGGCTCGTTCCTGGGGATTTAATAAAGCTTAAACGTTTTCGTGTTTGCATTACATGTATTAAAGAGTTTGGGGAGGAGACATAGTTGAAAATAGCAAAAAATTGGGTAGTCACTGGTTTGGGCTGCTATAGCGACGTGAGGGTCGCTATAGAGACCATGTTGCTATAGCGGGACTTTCTCCGCTATAGCGACATACATGCCGCGATAGAGACACAAGCGGGTCTGTGGCAGTGCCCTAGTTTCCCTTATTTTTAACCTTATTTTTGGCTTGTTTTATTTGATGTGCTGAGTATGAAGCATTGCATGAATATAAAAATCACATAAATATGGTAAAAGCAGGTTATTAATTAATGCGGGAAGGAAAAACTAGTATCCATGTGCAAAAAGTAAAGGAATGAAAAGTGCAATGTCTAGTACATACCCCAAACGGGGGCAACCTAAATCATAAATCATACATAAAAAAAGGGGGGGAGGGAAAAAAAGGACCTAGATGGGCGCTCTGTCAGTCGCAGGCTACTGGGGTGGGGTCGTATCCTTTTGCATCACTCAAGAAGGGAAACTCCCTCAAATCCTCCGGCTTTAAATGGGGAAAGCTCCTGGTTGGGAGCCACACATCTGAACATGACCTTCATAGTCTTCCACATTTGGGCGAGCAAGCGATCCTGGGAGTGCCTTTTTTTCCTCTCCTTTTCAAGCTCTCTGTGGAGAGCTGAAATGTCCTGAGCAATGGAAGGGGTTGTGGAACTGGAGAGGTCTGCTCCATGGACCTTCTAACCACGACCAAATCTGTCTCCAGCTGGCTGCTAGGGATTGGGGCCTAGTCTGGGAGGGAGGGGCATCTTCATAGTCCTCGTTGGCATCAAAGACCTCATCCACCGCCTTGCTATTCCCATCTTCACCTTCCTTCCTCTTCTTCCTCTTCTTGGACATAAGCACTTTCACCAAGCGAGGGTGAAAAGAAATGTCTATCTCCACCCTTACCTCATTAGGCTCTTGGGTACCCTAACCCGCCTGCACAACTTTGAAACTAGATTCGGGAGAAAGGGGCTCTTCTTACTGACCCGATAAAAGTCCTTCCACTCTATCACTATATTGACCCCCATATTCTGCTTGATGCCTTGAATAGCATATGCCACTACCAGAGCCCGATGGTAGGTCACTTCAGAAGTGTTACCCGATGGATGAATCCTCCGGGACACCAGGTTCAGCCACTTTCGAGCATTAACTGAAAAATAAGTACTAGTAATACCCTCTATGGAAGGCCAGTAGGCCTGCTCTCTGAACCCCTCTGGGACTAAAGTGTCCCTCATCCATACTCGACATTGGAGAGTGGGGCACCCCAAGTACTTTATTAACAGTGCGAATGTCTATCAGAATATCTACTCTCTGGTTGCGGATGATGGGGTTGGGGGAATCCCAAAGCACGAAATGGAGTATAGCATAAAACTCTCTGACCCAACCCGAGACCTCGTTAGAGGGAGCTATCACCAGTGGCCCCCATCCAAATTCCTAAAGTCAGTTGTAGCATTTTTGCACTTTCTCTTTAACCCCTCTCATGTCAAAGCCCTGTTCATAGCAAATCCCAGTCCACCTGTAGTTGTGATATCTTTCCCGACTAGTTTAGTCGGGAAATCTTTTATAGGCGAGAGCTTCTCTTGGTTTTCAGCCATTGGAGATGAGTGACCTGCAAAATTTTAGAAAGAAGACCTGTTAGAAATTATAAAGCATCAAGAAAAGAACTGAATTAGAAAAGCTAAAATTCAACTTTTTAGCTTGGAGGCTACTACCTGCATCCTTCCGCTAAAGCGACGTCGCTATAGCTAGACTTTCTCCGCTATAGCCATGTCGCTATAGAGATGAAGTTTCTATAGCGACCTTCATCATCCCCAGCAGTTGAGAGGTGCAACAATGGTGCCTCTTGACTCGAAAATTCCCATTTTCAGTTTTCGACTTCAGATCAGTGTTCCAAAAGTACCCTAAAACCACTTTACACAAAATTTTTTGCATGATAACTCCTAAATCATGCCCAAATCATCAATTTAAACCCAAGAAGAACCCTTCATATTCTTTTCCATTTCGGGCTCATTTAACCCGTAAACTCCGAGTTTCTTACGCTCAAAATGCAATAGAAGAGTTGTAAATGTAAGAGAAGCAACCGTGCTTCAAATTTTTGACCTAACCGATCCCAAAATTGAAACTCGAAAAAGTTTACTCTAAAACCCATTTATTCTACAAAATTCAAGCCAAAATCATGCAAAAATGCAAGTAATGAAGTAATAGAGAGTAGGGAATTGAGTGTTACCTTCTTCCGACAATGAGAACAAAGTGATCGGGGGAAAGGATTTTGAATTAGGGAAGAAAATGAGTAATAAACCCATTCCCTTCCCCTTTAAACTATTTCAGGTCGCTATAGTGGCTGTAGGTCGCTATAGCAGGGTCCCGCTTCAAATCCCACAAAATTTTTGGGTTAAAATTTTTAAACACCCTATCCAGTGTCCATAGTTTGATGAGTCCCCGGGTTCCTCGGACACTCGGAGAATGAGTTCCTCATTTCGCGTCATGCCACATTCGAGCGCAAAAAACTTTTCTAGTTAGATAGATAGCGGAATTTCGATACTAGAATTTTAGTAGCTGGGGGTTTTGGGGTGTTCGTACTTCCGTAAGTTTTCCTTGTATTTCAATCCAAAGTTAGGGTCCGTGTATCGAAAACTAAACCTGTTCACCGGGTCTGGCCGGGTCAACCCGGCCCCGGTTCGCTAATTTTACTAGGCTCGGTCTGGGTTTGGTCAGGTCGTGACTCTTATTGGGCCGGTTCGTGTGGGGCCCAACAGTAAAAATTCCCCCAATGGCCCAGCCCCGACCCCTTTAATTTATTTGACCAGTCTTAACGGGCCGATCCGGGTTAGTCAATCGGTCCAGCTTAAAAGGCCAATTTATCGGGTCTAGACAAAAAAAATTCAATAGTATTTTGAACTTTGATTGTTTCTTAATATACATTCAATATATGCTACTTAAAATACTACTTTAAAGAATATACGTACATATATACATTCAATATATACTACTTTAAAGAATATACATACATATATACATTCAATATATACTACTTTAAAGAATATACATACATATATACATTCAATATATACTACTTTAAAGAATATACATACATATATACATTCCATATATACTACTTTAAAGAATATACATACGTATGTACATTCAATATGTACTACTTTAAAGAATATACATACGTATGTACATTCAATATGTACTAATTAAAAGAATATACATACGTATGTACTTTCAATCTGTACTACTTTAAAGAATATACATATGTTATACATTCAATATATAGTATTATAAATAATATACATACATTATATATTCAATATATACTACTTTGAAGAATATTTATCCTTTAATGATCCCCAAAACAATTCCTTTGTTTTTGAGGTCTCAGCTTCATCAATGAAATCTTCCAGCCGATTCTGGAAATTTGCATTTAGATCTTGACTTCTACCTTCATTTATGTGAGACATTTCCAAACTCAAGATCCTTTCATCCATGACCTTATTATTTTGCTTGAGATGCCCAATCTCAACTTTGAGGTTATTAACTCTTTAATCAGATATTGAAGAGCAGTTGGGGTATATTTCGATTGATGTCTATCCCTTAGCATCTTTTTTTACTTCTGCCATCGAATAGGTTCCTCCTCGGATATCCTAGGTCCGAGTTTCTTTATCCGAACCTTCCATTTTAGCTATGATTTGTGACTTGATTTCAGGATCTTTAATAACTTCTAAAAGTTTTATCAAATTATCATCTTTAAGAACTTTAATATTAAGATCCTTAAACTGAGAATAAATTCCATAGAATTCATCAGTTTCTTTGTCTTCACAAGGTTGGCCTGATTGACAAGGAAGACAATCTTCTTCTGAAGAAGATGGGATATAATCCTCTTTTTGAAGAACTTTAAGTTCTCTGAGAGCTCTAAGTTCTTCATCTGTAGAAGAATCTTTATACTCACTTGGTACCAGACTATTTTTCGGAGATGAATTTAAAGGAATCTTTCAAAGAGAATCTTTCATATTATCATCTATATCTAGGAGTTTTATTTTCTCCTTCATTTTGCAATCTTTAGCATAGTGGCCGACTCTACCACATCTGTAGCAAGCATTAGGCTTATCAGAAGCCTTTACCATTTCTTTTCTCTTATTGAAGGCTTTCTTTCTTTTAGCCTTTTTTTCTTGAAGTTTATAATATTTGTCCGGATTAAGTTCCCTTTTTGAGGAATATTTCTTCCTCTTGACTTTTTGTGAGTTTCTTTTGGAATATCCATTCCAAATTGTTCACAGAAATCACCCACTTGTCATCTTTATGTAAGTCTTTGCCTTTTGATATGCTAATTCAGCTTGATCTCATTGCATAAGGATAAACCTTCTTGAGTGCATATATTGATCAATTTCCCATATGAGAAATTATCATAGGCAATTGTATTTGCCCCTGCTCTCAAAGCTTTTATAACTCTTTCAGCAAAGAGTACTAGTAATCCATCCTCGAATTCGGACTTGCAATGAGAGCTATTACAGTTAGGAAATTCCATAACTCTTGATAGAATGGTGTCTTTATACCACCTATAAGATGAGAGTGTTTTGCATCTCAAATTTTACAGAAGGGTCCTAATAGTTTCACTATCATCTGACCATCTTCCTGAAAAGTGTTCTATAATATTGACAATGAGCGTATAAACTACATTTTCGGAAACTTATCCATTTTCATTCTTAATGCTAGTAAGGATGATAGCTCTTTGTTCCTTTGTGGGATAATTATCCCACCATCCTTTTAACTGGCCAGTAAAACCAACTATAATTATTTCTGCAATGTTTTTATCTGTATTATGGCACTGCTTACAGATAGTACTGTATATCATCATTCTATGAACCAGAGTATAGATTTGTCTCTCAGTGAAACCATCTATATTCCATTCATAGATATGCTTCCCATTATAACTATTAGTTATAACATACTCTTGTTGTTCTATTAGAACATCCTGAGGGGTAGGTCTAGGGTAATAATATTGTCTTTGGACAGGTTTACGAGCAAATTTTTTGAACATCTTATTAACTCTATCCGAAGTCTCTTCCCTCTGAGGGTTAAGATCTTCGGTCAGAGGAGTAAGCTTTAGATCTTTAAACTTAGCTTCTATGACCTTTTCTAATTCAGAAATATTTTTCAGTTTAAAATTTTTAACCTCAGGGTGAAGTTGAATACTAGGTGAGGCTACTATTACTTTCGGGTCCCTTGTCCTACTAAATTTAATATACAACAAGTTCTTCTGAACCCTATCAATTTTCTCATGGAGAGAGATTATGTGCTCACCTAATACACTCATATAAACATTTGCATAATTCTTCTGTTTAAGCATAATATTAACATGCTTAGCAGTGATAACAATAGTATCATCTTCAAATAATTTAGAAAAAGCTGAAAAATAGGCAATTTTGTCATTTTTCTTTATTTGAAAAGATTGTTGGGGGGAGGGGGGGAGTACGGATCTAGTAGTTTCAGTACTAGTGAGTCTATACTCCTTTTCCAACACTGAAATGTATTTGTCCGCATATTTGGCCATGAACCAAGGGACTAATGCAATGACTTTATTAAAGTCTGAAAGATCTTTGTAAAAATCATTTTGAAAGTAATTTCTTTCATGAGTATCAAAGTTATCAAAAAACCAATTTCTGAAGTGTTCTCATCTGGGTTTTTTAAATTTTTAAGAAATCTTTTTCCTAGCCTGTGAACCCTGTCTGAAATCAATTTTTGTACTAGTCATTTAAACCAGTTGGAAAATTCATTTGAGAGGCTGTAGGATCCTCTTAATTAACTGGAACAACAATATTTTTTTTTTTCAAACAAAATATTATTTACCCTATTTTCTTCTCTGATCTAAGAAGTTGAAGCTCTTGAAGGGTAATCAACAATATAATCAACCGGAGATATATATGAAGGAACAGATCTAGTTAGTGAATTAGATCTATTTATCAATACTTGTTTAAGTAATATTTGTTAATATTATTTTTCAATATATATTTTTTTAAGTTTATGTAAACTTTGATAATAATATATTAAAAGTATTGAATTCATACAAGATATTCAATTTAAATTTTAAATGAAAAAAATATGTAAAGAGTAAATGAACCTAATATTTGATTGATTGCAAAATGTTTCAAAACTTACAAGTTACAAGGTTGCAATTACATTTTACTAATTTCACAAAGTTAAATTGAAAAATGAAAATTCAATTGATTAATTGTAAATTCTTAAAATTTTTCATCATTTTTTCCAATTCACCCATGTTAACACTAACGGGAATTGACTGTGGATTGTCAAAATCAATGGCACCAAAGCCATGCATTGGACTTGATTGTGCTGAATTCTCTCTTGAAGTCATTATTTCTTCAAGATCTTGTTCGTCTTCCGGCTCCACGAACATTCCTTGATTTTTTCGTTCTGCTCTAATCCAGTCTCTAAGGCAAATTAGAACATTCATGGCGTTGCCTTCCAATGAGTGTCGATAGTCTCCACTCTGCTGCCGTCCTTGATTAAAAGTGCTCTCTGATGCAAAAGTTGACATTGGAACATTCAATATCTCTTGCTTGTCGTGCCCCATTTTTCTCGCGAGAAAAGAGGGATCTGACATGACAACTCTATTTGGGATTTGAAAGAGTGAAGAGTCGCCACCTAACGAATTAAGGTGCGTTAGGGCACCATTCTACAACTAATTACGAACTTATTAATTTAGTCATCATTAACCAGAAATTCGGGTAAGGGTTCAGGTTACCTCGAAAGGAAGGTGTTAGGCACCTTTCGAGATCCACCAATGTGGGTCCCGACCGAATCCATATATTACGTGGGGAAATTCTATGTGATAAGTAAAGGTCTATTATTTTATTAACTAAGTGTTTAAATAGGAAAAATAGTTATTTATCTAATTAATATAAACCTAAGTAATATACATTAGAAAAATATATATGAAAAGGAAAATAAAATATCAGATAAGCAAGAAGAGAGAAGGACACAATTTATATAACCGAAAGATTTATTTAAATAATAACGAACCTAAACTACCCCAAATAATTGAACATTCAAAATAAGATAAAGAAAACCGATTTAGAAAAGATTTTATACAAGGAGTTAATTTTAGCTTATTCGGATCAGTGCCCGGCTTATTAATGGATGACAATGTCGCACATCGCATTGTCATATTTAGCTCGGGTCAACTTCCATAATTTTCGAATGTTCTACCCACCCCGCCTAATTTGGTTATTAATCTTAAACGCGTTCTAAAGAAGATGATAAAACTAACGTTTCCTAAAATGCCTACTCGTCCCAATTTAATGTCCAGGAGGCATTGGACTTACTATTTTGGGATTTGGTTCTAGACAAGAAGAAAACTAGGCTGCCTAATTAGACTCGGAATTTACGTCAAACAAAACACATAAGACTAGCAATTAGCACGTAAAGGTTTCAAATACGCCTCTTATTTAATTAAAGTTAAATAGGTGATTAACATGCTTAAAAGATAATTATTTATTATTATTTTTTTTACGCGATTAAAACCTATAGGCATGATTTCTAGGCGAAACGCATTAATCAATGTGCCGAAAATTTAAATATGCAAAAAATTGATTCAAATTAAATGGGAATTAACTTAAGTATGTTGAAAATTGGTTTAACTATGTTCAAAATTAGTTAAACATGCAGGAAATTAATGTAAATATGCAGGAACTTAACTTTAATTGTGTAGGAATTTTTAATCTAAATATGCCAGGAATTAACTTAATATGCGACAGAATTAATTTAATTGTGCAGAAACTTTAATTTAATATGCAGGGAAATAACTTAACCTGCAGAAAATGAATTTAATCGTGCAAAAAATTTAGTTTAAATATGCAAGGAATTAAGTTTAAATGTGCGGGAAATTGTTGCAAGGCTGTAAGTTAATTTAGAAATGCGGGAACATAATTATATATGCAAGAAAATAGGTTCAAGATATCGAAAACTAATTTAGATTTTGCAGAAAATTGATTAGAAAATACTGGAAATTGATTTAAGGTGCTGAAATTAATTGTAAGATGCTGAGAATTAGATCTTTAAACTGCTGGAAATTATTTAAAGGTTGCTGGAAATTGTTAAAATATGCTGGAAATTAGATTTTAAACTGCTGAAAATTATTTAAAGGTTCCTGAAAAATAGTTTTTCGAGGCTGGAAATTAATTAATAATTGCTGGAAAATGATTTTTAAATGCTGAAAACTAATTGAAATTGCTAAAAATAAACTTAAATGCTGGAAATTAGTTAAGAATACTGAAACTTAAATTTTTATATGCTGAAAAATAATAAAACATACTGAAAAATAAATAAAAATGCTGAAAAAGTTTTACCGTACTGAAATTAATCAAAATGCTGGAAAGTGCATTAAAGTGCAAAAAATTAGTTTTTTATCATGCTGAAATTTAAAAGATGCTGGAAGTTAGACTACTTTTGCAGAAATTTAATTGAAAAGTGCTAAAAGTTCAATTTTAATATGTTGAAATTAATAAAAACCTGCTAAAAATACTAAAATTAGTTATGATACGCCGAAAACTGATTAAACACGCAAAAAATTAATTAAGCATACTTTGGATTAAAAGATAGGTCGGACATTAATTAAGTATATTGAAAGTTGAATAATCCTAAACATGATTTCTAGGTGTTAAAACAATTATGTAATTTATTTTACTAGTCTAGAGAATGTTGCCTAGGTGCTAAAAATAATCACATAATCCCCCAGCAGTCCCCATTATTCTTTTATTATGACAGCAGTTCATTACAACATACAAAAACATAAGGATGATAATATGACAAAATGACATCTTAAACTAATAAGGTATCCTGGCAGCGCCACACGAAAGTCCCAAACCCAAGCAAGCTCTTCCACTTTCCCAAACGCCTGCTCAAGTTCCTGTCAACATCCAATACCATCCTACGAATGTGCACAACCATGATACGCACGCACAAACAAAGCTAAAGACATTTATGTCCAAGTATTGGTTAAGAATTTGGTTTCTAGCAACTAAACAGATAGAGCATGAAGAGATTGAGTCTATTGGGGCACAAAATACGTCCTGTAAGCATATTTTCTAGATGCAGATATTTAGTTGTGGCAAGCATATCACAAACAAAGCAAGACACCATTGTGTTTGAAAGCAAACATTAAAAGTAACGAGGTAAAGCACAACATCCAATGCTTGGGAATTTAAGAAAACATACCTTTTAGAAGTAGTAAATAAAACAAGAAGTCGACCAGAGAACAAAGAAAGATTTGACCAAAATGACTGGAGCCGAGCAATTGGCAGTAAAAGCACCCAAACGATCAAGTAGAAGCTCAAATTTAAGTGCAGAGGAGAGTCAGTGCTTAAAGATTGTCCAGAATGAGAATAAGAGGCCTGTTTATGTAGTGAGCAGTCACAAAACAAAAATGAAAGAGGAATATTCTGGAAATCAATTAAACAAATTCTTGTTCCTTTAATAGGTGGCTGAATTTTTAATTTTTTTTTTCAAAATAAGACAAGTCCAATATTTTTTTACCAAAAATACATAAGTAAAATCTATTCAAATCACAACACTAGCCAGCGTAATTTCATCATGTACAGAATCAAGTGATAAAGTTGTCTCATATTTCGTGAAGGAAGAAAATCAAACAAGGCAAACAAATATGATTAATGAAACAATTTACCACAATTAACGAAGTACTAAGTCCTATGGCTTTAAATAAGGAAGGTGAATCTATTTGAATGGTGTAAATATACTAGAATTTCGTAATCACACAATTAAAATTCCTTTTTTTTTTACACTGAATATGGCGAAAGATCATTCTAGTAACCCGAAGCAAACAAGTAACACATGTTATGCATTAAAAAAAAAAATAAAAAAAAAAAGAAAGCTCTAATTGTCATGCTAATTATTTTAAAGATGTCTAAAACATGTTAATAATGGGTCAATAAATAAAAAAAAAAGACAAGAACGATCCTATCGGAGATGGATTTATCAACATAAGGACCTTGAAATTAATTCTCGGTCGTCACCTCTGGTGCGACGGCAATAACGAGGAACGAGGGGGTGGTGGTTCGGGTTTGTTTCACCGGTGGATTAGTGGTTCACCGGTGGGAGGCGGCGACAATGGGGGAAGAGAAGATCGGCGGCTAGTTGGCGGGGAGGCTGACTGGCGGCTGGTGGGGGTTCGCTGGTCGCCGGCGTCGGTGAGGAGAGAAGGAGGGTCGCAACACTGATGGACGCCGGAGCAGTGGCGGTCTAGATGGAGGTCGAAGGAGAGATTAGAGAGGGAGGGAGATCGAGTGAGAGAGAGATTAGAGAGGTGAGGGAGATCGGGTGAGAGGGAGATAGAGAAGGCGGCGCCGTTGGATGGTGTGTGCCGACGATGGTGGTGTTGGTGTAGGGTTCGCCGGAGCAGTGGTGGCGGTCGACGGTCCACCAATGGCGGTGATGCAGCAATGGGGAGAGAGAGAGATGTCGTTGAGGGAGAGAGAGTGTATATGGGGTGTGGCGGCTAATATGAGGGGAAATGTTTAGGGTTTGGAGGTGATTTGATTAAAAAGGAAAGAAAATGAGGGTTCAATCTCGGCCGTTGATCATATAAGATGAACCGTCGAGATTAAAATCATGGAGATGGGTCATGTTATAGGTCACCAAATTGGATCAATTAAAATTGAATTGGGGATTCAATTTGGGGTCAAATAAAAATTAATTTGGGTTAAAATTGACAACCAATTGGATATAAAAGGCTAGAATTTAAATAAATTAGGGGAAAGTGAATTGAACTGTACTACTATATAATAATAGATCAGTACATACATAATAAAATATTATCAAGTTAATCAATGTCATAAAAAATTATTATGAATAAATTACGCAAGTAAAATAATGACACGTAATATATTATTTAAAATTGGCGATAAATAATAATTTGAAATAAATGATACTTGTAAATTATGAATACGAATTTTAATAATAACACTATAATAATAATAATAATAATAATAATAATAATAATAATAATAATAATAATAATAATAATAATAATAGATATTAATAGTAATAGACCATGTGTTTGTAAATTATGAGTATGCGTATTTGTAAAAATAATCTAATAAATATTTACAAAATTACGTAAAATGCTATATTTAAATTAGTAAATTGTAGATATTATATAAGAATATAAAATTAAAATGTTAAATAAATTGCATACCTTAAAACATAAATATGAAATGTCAGAATTTATTTGATACCAAAAAATAATAGTTAAAAAATTTAAAAATTAATATTTGATGAAATAGCAGTCCGCGAAAAATATTGGGAGGCCATAATTGGGTGTCAACATTGCTAATCTTGAAAGTACAGGATATTGTCTTTCATTGTTCTTCCACCATTCCAGCATGTTGATTCTATATCTAGGATCCTCTGTAGGCTGCATAAGATAATATTTAAGCTCTTCCCGACTTACGGTTCTTTGAGATGAAGGTTACAATCTATTCCAAACAGATAAATCAGAAACACAATAGGCAGACATACTATGTGCCTGTCTTTTAGAAGATGATGGTTCGTCAGATGGATGGGGAGCAGGGGTCGGTGTAATATGTGACGATAAAGCATTATCAATTAAATCAGCATAATGATTGTATAATGTGTTCATGTAACTATTCGCATCAGACATAGCCGTAAATAAAGATGGTTCTTCATTAGCTTTTACTTCTAAAGCAAAATAAATAAGAGAAGTGAATTCGAACATAGTGTTATATTTCATACATGGATTTATTATAGCACCAACTAAGTAACTAGGGGGAAGCGGAAAAAAATATTTTTTAAATTTACCAATCATTGCATCAATAGCATCTTTGTAACATGGTTTAGACTTATATTCGTTAAGCAATAAAGAAATGTCGGCTAAATAAGCTAAAATATTTCAAACAGTAGGATAAGAAGCACCAGAAAATTCAACCGTAGCTAGATAAAGTTTTTGAAAAAAATTAACAATATCATCAATTTTAGCTCAATCTGAAATTTGTAACATACTATCTGGAAAAGCACTAGCAAATTGGTTAAAAGTCATAGTAAGAGAAACTTTATAAATATTGCAAGTCCTTAAGAAATCATAAGTAGAATTCCATCTAACATCTATTTCTTCAGGCATTAGTCTCGGTCTAAGTTCATTTTTCTTACATTTTCTTTTAAATTCGGTAAGTCTAATTTTTCTATTATTTCCTTGAATAAAGCCAACTGCAAGTCTAACTTTTTCAAGAGCAGGCTCAAAAAAAGCAAGACCATCTTTTACAATTAAATTATTTATATGGCAAGCACACTTAACATGAAATATTTTGGGTAACGATGGAGAAAGTTCAAATTTTAATAAGTCAATAACAACGTTGTTGTTAGATGCATTATCAAAAGAAATACATAAAACTTTACTGTCAATACCATAGTATCTTGCAACTTTTGTAATAGATTCAGAAATAAATTTCGCAGTGTGTCTACGGTCTTCATCATACAAAAATGCTAAAATACGTTTTTGCATAACAAAATTACTATCTACCCAATGAAAAGTAATTGTTAAATAATCATTTTTATTAACAGCACGACCAAGATCATAAGTTAAAACAACTCTACATGAAATATTTTTTAATAATGTAGATAAATAGTAAATATATTGTGCATGGAGTCTAAAAATATCGGACCGTCAAGTACTTCTAGGAATACCCTCAAACATAGGATTATAAATTGCTTGAATATAATGAATAAAAGCTTCAGAAGAAGCAAAAGATAAAGCAAACAACCCACAACTATCATTTTTGCTAATTCTTCACGATCCTTCATTTTATTATAATCCTTAACTAATTTATCGATTTTTGAGTTCAATCTAGTTTGCGTTGGGCCCCAACTGTCCCACCACCAGTTACCTTAGCTAGCTCTATTGGATTTTTTTTCCTGCAAATGTTTCGTCAACTGACCCGTACCTACTTTATTACCCCCGATCTTGTGCTCGTATTTTAACTGACAAAGATCGCATTCAACCTGAGTAGTTCCTTCTATATGAGTATAAAAGTTTCACACAATACTAGTTTTTTTAAGAGATCTTACAGGGGGCCGGGGGGGAATATTAACCTATTCAAATTGAACATTAACATTACCGAATTAGGGTGTAACATCAACATCATCATCATTTTCATATACATCAGCAGGGTCTACTTCATTCTCTTCTTCTATACAATAATTTTCTTGGGCCTCAAAATAATTCATATCGTGAGCACCTACACCTATTTCATTCTCAAAGCATTCGTTAATTGGTACCGAAGGCACACAAGTATATCGAGTATTTGAACTACCTCTACCGGAACCAATTTATTTCTTACTACCACTAACACTTTCGGGACAAAAATTTCTAACACTTTTACCGACTTTCCTTAATTTATCCATATTACAAATTAAACTAACAATTATTCAAAAAATACAAAAACAATACAAATAAATATTCAACAAATAATACACTAATTAAAAGTAAGAGATGGAACGATAATACCAAATTTCTGAAGTATCCGAAAGTTGATCAATTGAGTACTTTTGGAAACTTCCACTTAGTATTTGTAATTGCAAAATAAGAAAATATAATAGAACACTTTATGAGATAATTTTAGCAAATTTGAGAGAGAATGAGATTGTAAGAAAATGTTTTTGAAATGAAATGTATTTATAGGATTTTTTTTTTGAATTAATTATTTTTTTTTAAAAAAATAGCCTAAAAGGCTATTATGGCCGTTGGGTCAACTTAATTATAGCCGTTAGGGCCTCAACGATCCAAAACAGCCCACTGGCTAATAGCCCCTGTCCCTATTAATTTAAAAAAATTAATAACCGGGCCTGTCCGGTCTTGTGCACCGGTGGGCCTCGTCCAGTTTTCTAACAAGGCTGGTCTACCGGGCTCGTTACCTTGTACGAACCAGCCCTCTAAATACCCCCTAGCCCACTTCCATACCAATTTCGGGTTTGGGCCGATCTGGTCTCCTATTAGGCCGGTCTAATCGGGCCGACCTGGCCCACTTAACAGGTTTACCGAAAACTAGTTACCTACTATATCGCGGGGAGGGTGTTAAGTTTAAATCTAGACTTGGGTCGATCGTTCCTCGTGATCATTCAGAGACGCACGATGGGTAAATTGATATCTGTTCTAACAACCTAATCCGTCGTTATGAAGAAACGTCTCGGGGTGGGTACGAGGTATGGGTGTTATCGAGATTATGTTCGTAAACTTGCATGGGGCCACATAAGGTAAATTTCATAATTTATTGAAAATAGGTAGGGCTGATGTCCTCCAGCTATAGCGGGATTTATTCAGCTATTGGGACACCTTTCGCTATAGTCACATGACGCAGTCCAGAAACCCACTTAAGCGGGTTTTAATTCTTTTCTCTTCACAAGTTGAAACCAACATTGTGGGAGGGCTCTAAAAACTCATAGGGTTGCCTTCCATGTCTTGGAGCTATGAAGGGGGGAAGATGGGTGTGAACGGGGTGCCAACCTATGAATTTTTGAGGAATAACACATTCGTGATGGTGTCACAAGGTTGGAATTCTCATTCGTTTGTCTTTCCTATAGCTGGTTGACATCCAAGTAAGCTAAGGTTAATTGAGTAGTGTAGACCCGGGTTAGAAAGCATAAATGTAACGTAGGTGGACGAGAGATTTCTTTATTAGGCCTTCAGACACGGAGTTTGGATCGCTAAAATAGTTTAAAGTTAGGGTAACTTATGGGAAGGTGGTTGTATCGCTTATCTTATGATGTTATGCCGTAGTTATTCTATAAATTAGATATTTCACTATTGTAGACTCAAAATTGGTGTAGTAGAAAGGGTGCATTACCGGTCATTAGTTTAAATCCTTAAAGAAAGTGATAATACTGTGTGGGGTATTGGTGAATTCCAAAGAATCTGGGGTGGTAATCTGTATCATTATTTTTCGAAAACAGGAATATTTTAGGTGACATGTTAGGTCTCTAGATGGTAGTGTCCGTAATGATTATTCAGTTTAATCCATTTGTATTATATGGATATGTTAACTATCTCTCAGTATTGTTTGTTAGTGTATGTTAGTTAAGTGCGGTCACCCTTCAAAAGAACTATATGTAAAGTCATGGATATTGCAAGTATTGGTTGATGTCTTTGCTTTGTATGATTTTGTATATTTTATTGTTGAGTGTGGAATGGTTCGGTAATTGGACATTCTTAAGGTTTAATGGTGGATTAAGGTTGGCAGGCACTTGTGTCTGAGATTAGGTACATGGATGAAAATTTTCCCCTACAGGTCATGACTAGAGGGTGGTTACAATACCCTTAGCGTGTATGTACAAGGTACATGTGAGTTTGACGGTTCCATGAGTGAACCGATAACATATTTATATGTGTTGCTGTATTTGAAGTTTGGCTTGACTTGACTTGGTTTGACTTGAATATTAATTCTTATTAGTTGATTGACTTGCTATATCACCACTTGTAGTGTAATGGCATTTTTGTTTAAGGCTGGATGAGGATTTCTGTATACGCAGGATAGAGTGAAAGACGGTTGTAAGTTATTGGTTAAGTCCGGGTTAATGACTTGGGGTCTCGTTGATGACTTTCTTATCTGGCTGGGTCATTTTCATAAATGCTAGGTTTACTTATTTAAGGTTTTGACAAAGGTTAGGGTCATCTTGTCGTAGTTATTTCTTTGGGATTTGTGGTAGTCCTTGGGGGTAAGATCAGACTTAGTAGTTCAGGGTAGTGGAATAGTGAAGGCAAGAGAGGTATCTCGAAAGTTCTTTAATAGGAGGTAACTTGATCGGGTAGGGAAGTAGGGAAAGTAAGTCTAAGTAGTTACTAGGTGTCTGTTATGAGGAAACAGGGGATGTGGGGTTCAATAATGAGATTAATGAGATACATGTTTTCCTTGAATATTTTTGTTATATTTGTGTAGTCCAATTCGAGTCGATCAATAAGGCTTACCAGTACGTGTGGTTTGTACTGATGCTACTTTTGCTATACCCTTTTTGGGGTCTAGTCTTTTGCAGGGATCAATATTGGTTTCACGGTTATTGCGGATAGTGATTCTTCAGCAGTTCCCACTCCTCTTACTCATGGTGGGAGTTGTGTCTAGTTTTACTTTTCTTTTTAAGCTCTTGTTCCTATTTAGACTAGATCCTAGGGTAGGTTATACTTCCGCTTTTGTTTTGTAAAACTTTCTATAATTAAGATAAGTTTTTGATTAATTAGAGAATTCCGCTTAACTTATTAAAAAGGGTGGCATGGGGTTCTCCTATCTAGGTATATTAGAATAGGTACCCTCACGATTCAGTAATTTGGGTCGTGACATGCTCCTTGGTATTTGTGAGTTTAGGGAGTGAGTGGTGTGATTCCTGAGGTGTTTGATTAAGTTTTACGCAATTTTTTGATTTTGAAAGGTTTTTAAGTTAGTAGAGTTAAATTTGGTAAACATTTGGTGTTCTAGCTATCGTATGATAATTTCATCAGTTTCATCAACTCCGAAATGTCATTTTTTAGTTAGCAGTGAAGTTGGTTCGGGTGCGGAGGCTTTTATTGTTATTTTGAGCGTCTAGATGAGATGTTTAAAGTTTGGCCTAGGTTGACTTTGGTTATCATTCATTGAAAATAACCTTCGCTGGAAATTCTAATAGTTCCATTGAGTTTGAAATGTCAAATTTTGTCTAGTAGCATGGTTGATTTATTTTTGTGTGGTCTTGAACAATTTCCAAGGGTCCATTTGGGACAATTTTTATAAATGGACTATGCTGATGCAACTGCCATTTAGTGCACCGTGATTGCTCATCGTGATCGTAGGGCTCCTTTCCCCAATCGCATAGCAGGGCCATGTTGTTCATCACAATTGCGTGGGGGTTGCTGCGATCATGAAGTATTCACTAATTGTCCATCGCGATTACTTGGATTTGGTCACAATCACGATGGTTCTTATGTCGGGTCAGGGTCCGATTCAGCTGGGTGCTTTGCAATTGCGATGATGGGTCCTGTTATCACGAAGGGTAAAACACCTGTCAACTTTTAAATATCTTTTTTGAATTTCAAATCCCATAACTCAATTTTTAGAGCTTTTTACCTTGATTTTTTTATTTCGTAAACAGAACTAACCCAAGGAGCTCCCCTCTTGGCGGTCAGGGGTGTACCTCGATTTTTGAAGATTCTATAGGTGATTTTTGATAATTCTTTATTGGGTAAGTTTCTATATCATGAATATAACATTCACTTATGATTATTTCTTGATTTCATCCTCAAATCTTGGTTTTTCTTCTTGAATTTTTTGGGTTTTCCCAGTAAAGTTAAAGAGTGTTATTTTGATGATTTCTAGCTCGATTTTAACTCCATTTTTTGGTAAAATTTAAAATCTGAACTCCTTAAGTTATGGGTAAACTGATTTTCTAATAAAATTCCAGTTTTACTCTTGGGTTCTCGGGGTTGATTTTGGATTGACATTTTGGACCTCGATTAGAACCTTAACATTATGGGTATCGCTGGACTTGTATTTCTGAGTAGATCTAGTTTCTAATCAATTCGTTGCATTTCGAGGCTACTCAAAATGGGAAGTCCAGTTTGTGATTGTTAGAGACTTGCGATTAGGCTCTGAGGTAGGTTATGACTTAACTTTCTTCATACTTTGCTTGGGTGGTGACTTATCATGTAAAACATGTTGTGGGATAGGTGACTTAGTAATTATTATAGTAATTATCATAGTAATTAAGTTCATTGTGTTATTGTGATGCCCAGATCGGTACTTGTACTGAGTTAATGATATGAATATTATGTATTCGAGTACAAAAAAATGGATTATTGTGATGCTTCTGTGGGGGCTTGTGTTGATTACGACAGTAAATAAGGTGGTTTATTGTTTTGGTGCCTGTGTGGGGACTTGTATTGATGTTTTATTGGTAATTCAGATAGATTGACTCGTATATTGCATTATTGGGCTATTCCACACATTATTGACATAGATCAGAGTCTGTATTTATCATGATCTCTCATATTTCATGAATTATTTGAATTGTACTGTTGGAAGCATTTATTTCTGAAAGATGAACCATTTTTATATGAATCTGATCCGATGCGACATTTTGAATGGAGACTAATGATATTGATATTGATTGCGTTTGATATGAAAATTAAGAGTAGGGTATATGGACCTTACGAGTCCCCCACGGGTCTCACCTTTGCAATGGTATATGCTGGGGTGGGTGTATACCGGTAGACATGGCCATTGCATATCATTCTATATCATTACATTGTATTTCCTTTTTAGATTGATGTTTTGATTGAGATATCTGTAATATACATGTGATATTGAACTACAGGGACTTCTCTGCGTGCAGAGTTATTTTAGTATATTTTACTTGTTATAATTTTCTGGTTGAGCTTAGTTGGCCTATGAGGCCTACTAAGTACAAGTGAACCGTTGTCACGACCCAAAATTCGAGGTCATGATGACACCTACTACATCCCATACCCTAGGTTGGTAATTCCAACACACAAAAAAATAAAGATACAGAAAAGAAATAAATAAAACCAGATATGAGACTTTAAGATATAGTCAGGCCAAGTATATAAAAACTCAGTATGAAACTGAACAAAATACAACCTGAATCCAAGATGTAATGTCATGAGTATAGGGCACTAATAATGACATAGAGTATGGAAATACACAGTTTGTCTCTGAATAATATAGTAAAGACATGATAGATAAGATGAAGTCTGGAATCAAGCTCCAAACGAGGAGCTCACTGGTGCTCCAAAACAGCCTCAACAAAGCACGATCTCAGGCTCTGCAGGTCGCACTCGAACTGGGATCTGCATTGAAAGGGTACAAGAAGTATAAGTGAGTGCGGTCCACTTGTACTCAGTAGGCATCATAGGCCGACCACACAAAGTAGAAAACAAAATGAGTAAGGATATACTATGATCATGCTTCCATCTACATATAGAAAAGTTCCCAATGGTGGCTCAAACCGTATATCCTAACAATACAAATACTACAAGTATAATAGCAATATAAGAGTAACTACACAACAAATATATAAAAGGAATAATAAAACACACGAATAGCAAGCACAAAAAAGAGATGCAAGTGATCCAATGCAATGGGATGATATTGATGTAAGTCATCGAATGGAACCTCGTATACATCTTTTAAGCATAAGCTACCAGTACAGGACCCATGGGGGGATTCGCAACCCATATACTATCATAATCTCATATCTCAATCAACCTTGCCAGAACATCCCTCGGTCAAGGGTTTTGTAAGGTGTTTCATTTTCTTTCAAAATCAGTCTTTCTCAGTGGTACCTGTTACCATGAATATGGAAAGATGAAATGAGGACGCATGCTCACAACCAAATCAATATCATGCAATGAATCAACTCAATAATGGTATAAGTGAGCTCAAATCTCCTCAATGTCAATAGATCATGATATAAGCCATCGCATGGCACCACTGAAATAAGGAGTCATATAAGACATCAATAATATCAATCCAAGTCCCTCATTCGGGCATCAAAATAAAGGTAAAGGTAAATAATGCTCAAACAAAATCAATAATATCAATCCAAGCTCCCACTCAGGCATCATGATAATAATAAATATAAATAATGCTCAAATAAGTCCAATACCAGCCCCCGTACGACATCACAATAAATATAATCTCCCATGTCATTGACAATATTCACATAAGCCCCACACGGGCAACATGATAAAATAATGATCCCCAAAGAAGAATCTCACGATAAAATCCCCAACCCATTACATACTCTTATGATCGGTATATATGTCAATGTGAACCCCATACAAGTAGTGGAGCCATATCTTTAAAGCAAATATCATAGCTGCTAGCTCAAGATCATGTGTCGGATAATTTCTCTCATGTGGCCGCAACTGTCTTGAGGCATAAGCTATTACATTACCGTGTTGCATCAATACACATCCTAAGCCGACTCCTGAAGCATCACAATATACCGTATACCCTTCTGTGCCTTCTAGAAGTACTAATACAGGTGCAGAAGTCAACTTATCCTTCAGATCTTGGAAACTCTTCTCACATGCATCATTCCACTGAAACTTGGTTGCCTTGTGTGTTAGCTTTGTTAAAGGTGCCGAAATTGAAGAAAAACCTTCAACAAATCTTCTATAATAACCTGCCAACCCGAGAAAACTACGAATCTCTGTAGGCGTTATAGGTCTTGTCCAATTCTTCACAACTTTTATCTTTTGAGTATCAACCCTTATTCCTTCATCCGACACAATATGACCCAAGAATGCTACAGATTTTAACCAAAATTCACATTTAGAGAACTTTGCATATAACTTACGATCACGAAGAATATGTAACACCTGCCGTAAGTGATTAGCATGGTCTTTTGTTGATCTTGAATAAACCAAAATATCATCTATAAACACTGTCATGAACATATCTAAGAATGGCTTGAACACCCTATTCATCAAATCCATAAAAATCGCTGGTGCATTTGTTAGCCCAAATGACATAACTAAAAACTCATAATAACCATACCATGTTCGAAAAGCTGTCTTGGGTATATCTTTTTCTCTAACCCTTACTTGATGATAACCCGATCTCAAGTCAATCTTTGAGAAACATTTGGCATCCTGTGATTGATCAAACAAATCATCAATTCTGGGGAGGGGGTATTTGTTCTTAACTGTTACCTTATTCAGTTGCCGATAATCAATACACATTCTCAACGTTCCATCTTTCTTCCGTACAAATAATACTGGTGCACCCCACGGGGACATACTAGGCCTAATGAATCCCTTTTCTAGCAAGTCTTTTAATTGCTTCTTCAATTCCCATAACTCTGCCGGGGCCATTCTATACGGAGGAATAGAGATAGGCTGAGTATATGGAATCACATCAATACCAAACTCTACTTCCCGTTATGGAGGCAAACCTGGAAGGTCTTCAGAAAATACATCAAGGAATTCATTTACCATTGGAACCAATTGAAGAGTTGGTGGCTTCACATCAATATCTTGCACTCTTACTAGATGACATATGTACCCCTTGGATATCATTTTCTTTGCCTTAAGATAAGAAATAAATTTAGCTCTCGGTGCTCCAACATTACCCCTCCATTAAGGACGGTCTTTTATGGAAAATGGAAATGTACCCTCTTGGCTCGGCAATCTACCATGGCATAACAAAAAGCCAAATAATCCATACCCATTATAACATCAAAATCTACCATTTCTAGCTCAATAAGATCAACCAACGTATCATGATCACAAAAAGTCACTATGCAATTACGATGGACTCTCTTAGCTACAATAGACGCGCCAACTGGTGTAGATACTTCAAATGGCTTGACTAGTAATTTCGGTGTTCTTTTGAATTTTTCAGCAATCAATGGAGTGACATATGATAGGGTAGATCCCGGATCAATCAATGCATATAAATTATGTGAAAAGACGTATAATGTACATGTAACCACATTAGGAGAAGCCTCCAAATTCTGCCGATCCGCTAAAGCATAGGTACGGTTCTGGACTTCACTAGAATTAGCTGCTTCTCGAACACCTCTACCACACCCAGTAGGCTGTACACCCGGCGAGGATGATGCAACGACTGATCCAGTAGATCGCGTTATAATACCCGTGCCCCTCCGTGGGCACTCTCTCATTATGTGCCCCGACAAACCACACCAGAAACAAGCATCTGTCCCAAGCCGACATGCACCTAAATGAAGCTTTCTGCAGTGCTGACACGGATGACGAGAAAACCTCGATTGGATCATTCTTACTTGTTCTTGATACCCTACTGTCTGTGAACCTTGAATCCCACTACTTTGCCTAACTTGACTGCCTCTAAATCCTCGAAATCGGGATGGAGTACTTGTTGTAGACTAAGAAAATGATGGTCTAGGCGGTCTATTAAAAACCCAAGGCCTAAATTCTCCTTGGGATTCCATGAACTGTCCCATATGTTTAGCTCTCTTTGACGACCCTCTTTCAAATTTTTGTGTTCTTGTTTTTGCCTCCGATCCTCCATCTTCTGTGCAAAATCTTGTATCCTGGCTATATCCTTATCCCTATTCAAAGCAGCAATAGTACAATCCCTAACCAAATATGGATCCAATCTATCCATATACCGATGAACTCTATCGTCCATAGTAGCTACTACATTAGGAGCGTACCTGGCCATAGAGTTAAACCGAAGACTGTACTCTCTGACGCTCATATTACCTTGACGAAGATTTAAGAAATGGTCTGCACGAGCCTCTCAGATCTCATATGGAAGGTAATGATCAAGGAATGACGCTTTGAATTCTTCCCAACTAGCTGGAAGTGCACCGATACCCCTAGATCGTTTCCAATCTTCGTACCATAATATAGCCTCTCCTTTTAATCTATATGCTGCAAGCTCAACTATTTCTGTACCAGATACTTGCATAACATCTAAATACCTTTGAATTTGGTCCATGAAGTCTTGTGGGTCTTCATTAAGATCTGACCCGATGAATGTGGGAGGGTCTAATTTAAGAAAATCCTGTGTCCGCCGACTAGCTGCCCTATCCGTACCGTCATTACTTGTAGTTGGACCAGCTTGTCCTTGACTTTGTGCAGCAACTATACGAGTCAACATTTGCGCCGTATTCCTTAAATCTTGCTCAGTAGCATTAACAGGTGGTTCTGGGGGTACTCCTCTCCTTCTTGGCTCTCCGGGAAGTGGAAGAGAAAAAGCATGTAAACTCATTTTCAGCCTCATCTTGATTAGCTTGTTTAGGTGGTGATTTACTGGTTCTTTCTCCGGTAATCCTATCTACCTTCTTACTTTTGCCCTTGTTTCTCCTTGTAAACGACATTTTGCAATACTGAGGAAACAAAAAACATAAAACAAATTTAGTGGTTAAATATGACTTTACCTACAACTTTGGCTCTATTGCACGATCTAGGAAATGAAGAAAAGAAACAACTCCTAAATGTCCCGTAGCCTCTTACGTATAGATGTGGTGCACAACACATCCATAAGTAAGACTCTACTCAGACACGGCTTTGTAGACACCCTAGGACGACCTGCTTTGATACCACTTTTGTCATGCCTCAAATTCCATTGGGGCGTACAGGCACCCGTAGCCGTAAGGCTCGAGAGAATCAACCTATGATCATGTACATTCATATGCATGCCATTAAGTGAACAAAAATTCTGTCACATGCGGATATAATGTATTGATGACGGAAGTCATGTAAAGATGTTCAAAATATATAGGAGACTTGGCCGTTGGGGCCATAACGTCTAAAAGGTAAGACACTTCTACGTTTGACTTTACAATGTCTACAAAGCCTCTAAAATATATATAACCATGGCTAAGGTCGGGACAAGTCCCCGCCTTAAACAACTGTTACACAGTACCAAAAATATATACAAATGACTCGGAAAGCCCTGAATCAACCTGGAGCTCACCAATAGCCTGCAGATGACCCGTACCCTACTGTGATGGTCTACTAGCTCCTGTGCCTGCAACAAGTAAGGAAGGTCCCCTAAGGGACGTCAGTACGAAAGAATGTACTGAGTATGTAAGGCTATAAGTAATTGTATGAAATATAGGAACTCATATGGAATCAAATACAAGTGAATAGACAACACTGATATACCACCATACTGTATATGTGGAACCATGTACATTACATTCATTTCTTTCCTTTTACCTTTATATCAATATACATCATACAATGCTCGGGGCCAACTGATCAGTGGTAAATAACATTGGGATCGGCTCGAGCTAGGCTTATGCCCCTAGAGCTACCACCCATAAATCAATAAATCAGGTTTAGCTCGAGCTAGGTTTTCACCTCCAGAGCTACCCCCTGCATCCAATAATCAATCAGGATCAGCTCGAGCTAGGCTTTCGCCCCGAGATACCACCCGTACTCAACCAAATATGCATTACTTCATTTCTTTATTTTTTGTGAGATTGTTACATCGGTGGTCATAATATTATTGGAGCTTTGGAACAATAGTCAAAAAATAAGAGGCACGTAAATAACAATTGTTAACAAACCTGAAATGAGATACTTTAAAACATTTCGGAGTGGAAACAAGTTTGGTAACGATGTGAACAATAGGTGCGGCCAAAGGATATGAAAAAGAGTAACCTTACATACCTTATCTTTCCAACATGTGACTACAACAATTCAGCTCTTCTTTAAAGCGTTATTCTACATTATGAATACATAATGGAGCTCATATTAAAAGCCAATTACATTACAAGTTCACAAGGCGATAATTAGCTACTTGACGGGAAGTAAAAACTATCCAACATCCCAAAAACATGGTATATCACTCCACCTTCCTTTATACTACCATATAACTTCATTCCACCCTTCTACAATACAATTTACTACCCCACAACACCAACAATACCAAAACAGTCCACACATCAACATAGGCATCACACACCGATAGGATTTCACACCAAGTTTATACTTTACATTTCCACCTCAATCCCACGTCACATATTTGTTCCATCAAGTCACCTAAATACCTTTCACAACAACACACCAAAAATAGTCCACAATGGTTTCAAAATTCGCATCAACATCACAAGAAAATATTCTCTTTCCACTACACCAAAAGTTCCATGCACAATTACGTATAAATATTTCCACAAGTCATACACAAGGAGTAACGAATTAGGGACAGCACCACCCTTAAACATACTTAAATTTCATCCATCTAATTCAATTCCTTCAAGACCTTAAGTCCCCTTTCAAGTTTAAACCACATAGAAGGCAAATCCTTTAGCGATTAAGCAAAAGTGGGCTGTTTCACAATAAGTGGACTGCTCAACACTTTTTAAACATAACCAACATGATATACACAACCTCTTATGCATATAACATATTAATCTATAAGGGTAAACACTTACCAAGGCTTGCAAGTGGAAGATTTATCCAAAAATCCTTAGATAAAATTAGGGCGGCTAGGGTTTTTGAGAGAGGAGAAATGTTGATTGAAAATCTGATATTTTGAAAGTGAAATATGTTGAAAATGAGATGAATTTCAGCCTTAAATAGTCCCCTTTCCACCGCCTCTCTATGGTCCTCCTTAGCCAATTATTTGGTCAAAAAGTCTAAGTATAATGATGTGTACACTTGTTCCATTTTTAAATGAATCATCTTCTTTTGGGCCCATGTCTTATTTACTTAATTTGGGCCTCAATTAAGTCCATATACATAATATTAATTCAGCCCAATAAATTTAGCGGGTAATACACCAACTATATCAAGTTTAAATAATTCCATAAATGTTAAGGTAGTCAAATAAGTTCGAAAATGTACGGGGTGTTGCACTACCCCTACCTCGCAATCGCGAGGGTCAATGTTAGTCGATGCTTAGTATGTTATCTCAATCGCAGGAGGTTGGCCTCTTGACTGCAATGGGTAAACCTGACTCATTCCACTAGCTTACTCTTAGCAATCGCGACGCCCCGACATTGCGACCGTAGTGAGTAACATAATCAAGGCCCGCGATTGTAACACGTGTCCACACGATCGCTATGAAGGGCTTGATTTGTATCAGATATTAGCATTCAGCTGTAGGGGTAATGTCTAAAATCTTTCGAATGGACCCTTTAGATTTTTTTTTTGGGACCCCACAGAAATAAATTAATAATGATACTAGGCTACTTTCCACATTCTAGACTCAATGGAATCATTAGATTTATCAAAAGAGGTCATTACCAACAAAATGACCCCCCGAGAACCCTTTGAGGCTAATTTAACAGTTTCTCATCTAAGAGGTCAAAATTCAATTTAATGGCTCAGAACCCAAACTAACCATGATACTAACCCAAAATCGACATTCTTGATCTAATAGAACTGACTGAATCACCATCCAATGCGCGGATCACAAAATGTTGACTAAAGTCAAACCAATCACTTTCAAGGCTACTCAAAACCTCAAACTTACTCAAATCACTCACGAACACTTCGAGGATCGTGCCAACCATCCCTATAACTCATAAATGGCATATAGCAATTACAGAGTTGAGAAAAATGGTCAAAACACAGAAAAAGCTAAAAATCACAATAAGAATTATTACATTATATACCTCTAAAACATGCATTCGTCTTCAAACAAAAAAAAACAAATAAAGTACCTGATGTGGTAAAAAGCTGGGGGTATCTACTTTGAATATCAAACTGAACCCCCCATGTAGCCTCCTCAATAGGGCGATGTCTTCACTGAACCTTCACAGAATCAATATGCTTGTGTAGCACCCCGTACCTTTTTAACCTTACTTTATACCTTGGGATCATATATACATAGGTGTTGAGATTCCGTGAATATGTCTTTTATAGTGTCATTGGTGAAACATTTGATATCGGACTTAACATGTGCGATTAGACCTTTGTAGGAGGTATTTTGTGATTTCGTGGAGCATTTGGGTAATAACCCATACACATTCTAACCGCATTTGTTGACTTTAAGTCATGTTTACTTGATGGTTCAGATCACTAAGTAAGTATTTTGTAGAGTTTTGATAAGGGATTGGACGATACGCAAACATTGGATAAGTGGCCGAAAAATTCAGCAATGTGCTGAGACTTGCACCACTACCCTATTTCAGGGGTGTGGCGCAAGCCACCTAATTCATAGGGGCCTCATTTATTGCGCCACATCCTGCTTTGCAGCTAGTGGCGCAAGGCACAAATATGGTGCCTTTCCGGACCCGTTTTGTAACGCAATTCTACGACGCTTCTTGGATGGTTTCTTTTGGTTATTTGGAGTTCTTTGAGCATTGTTAAAGCTTCAAACACTTCAATATACTCCTAAATACTTCTACATTATCAAATCATGAAATGTGAATAGTGATCCAAAATGTCCAATGAAGCCAAGGGCGCCTAGAATTCCTATTTTTGCGATCGAAAGGACGAATGAGATTCTTTTAAGAGAATATTGTCGTGACATTATGGAATGATGTAAACATGAGATATATGGTGAATAATACATGAAATTTGATGGGTTACATGGATATGTGTTATTGGGCCCAAAGTTAGGCCCAAAATGGAATTAAAAGAATTGGCCCAAAGGGCAAAAAGACCCATTCTTCCACTTTGACCACATTAAATGCCAAGGAATGTCTAAGCTTGAATTGGGGTCTATATAAAGGCCCCAAGGTCAGATTTTTATTATCCAAAAGCTCTCATGCCTTTGTGATATTTTCTCAAATATTTCTTTAAGCTCCAAAGCTCCAAACCCTAAAGCAACATATTCCTTTGGACTCCTTGGACAAGATCAACATATTCCAAGCCTTGGTAAGTATCTATTCTCATAGATTAACATATTATATGCATGAGAGATTATGTTTATTATGCTAGTTGTGTTGGCAAATAGTATATTTTTGCTTTTGATGAAAGATGTGCCATCTTGGTAATTTGAACTTGAATTAGGACTTGTGCCTTTGATGAAAGAGCATGGTATGGAAAAAATATGAACATGTATGGTTTTATTTTTGGTATTAAACTTATTCTTGTCTATGAGTGAAAATTGTGGGGTTTTGGCCGATATGTGTTATGAGTTGTATTAAGGTCATTTGATGGGTTATTTGTGATGTGGTATGGATAAGAAAGTGTAAAGGAGAAGTGTTGTGGTGAAATGTCTTGATTTTCATGTATTGGTCAATGTATGGAATATTGGGGAATTTTTGGAATAAGAATTTTATCAATGGTTTTGTCAAGGGGAAATGACATGTTTAAGGACAAATATATGACTCATTGATGTTACATGCATTTGAAGAGTAGTTGGTGGTTAATGTGAATTCCGTATTGTATTTGTGTTGTAGAGTGACACATAAAGAAGGAGCGGGACTATTGTATGCACCGCTAGGATTATATATTCGGATTGCGAATCCAAGGTATGTAAGGTTACTCTGTCCGTATCTTTCTGCGACAACTAGTATTCACATTGACATTCCACTAGTCCTATTCTGAAATGTACTAAGGTATCCCATATCCGCTTATCCATGGTCATTGTCATATAATTCTTACTCGTTGATCATTGGTAAATCTCATGTCTCATCTTAATGGTTAATGTTCCAAAAGCTCAAATAAGGTTATGTTCCAATATTCCAATAGTGACTATACTTGTGTCTCTTGTTCATGGATTATTGTCCAATGGTTCCAATGGTATCATAGTGCTAGTAATGTTATATTTCTCATGATGTTTATTCACATGTCTTTCACTCATTGGTTAATGATTCAAAGCTTCCAACAATGTTATGTTCCAAAGTTCAAGTGATGTTATGACTATCAAAGTATCAATCTCAAAGTAATGAACAAAGTAATGAATATGTGGTCAATGATCAAGTATGGGTGGCAGGTCTAGGGGCGTAAGCCTAGCTCGACTCGATCCCGAGGTATGGATTTATGGGTGGCAGGTCTAGGGGCATAAGCCTAGCTCGACCCGATCCCGATGCATTGATGTATGGGTGGCAAGTCTAGGGGCATAAGCCTAGCTCGAATCGATCCCAACACGATGATATGATATGAAAAGACCCACTGATCAGTCGAGGCCCGGGTACATTGTGACATATGAAATGACAAGTGAGCATTGAATGTAAAGAAAGTAATGAAAGCAATCCACATGGTTTCCAAAATGCAACATGGTGACTTATTCACATTGATTAGTCATTTGTATTTGAGTTCATTGAAATATTCATGTATTGTACAGTTTTATCTGAGCCTTGCATACTCAGTACTTATTTCGTACTGACCCCTCTTAAGGAATTTACCTTACTTGCTGCAGGCGCAGGTACTAGTAGACCTCCAAAGTAGTTTGCCAGTCGTTGCAGATCATTGGTGAGCTCCAGCTAATTTGGGGCTTCTCCGAGTCAGAGTGTATATATGTTTTGGTGTTATACATGTTGTATAAAGCGGGGACTTGTCCCGACTTTTAGTTTATTTTGGTCAATGCTTTATTAGAGGCTTTTGTAGACAGGTGTGGGTGTATAAATGTAAAAGAGATATGTCGTACTTGACTCGGTGGCCTCAACGGCCCAGTTTCGCATATGTATATATATATCATGTTCCATGAATTCCATTGTTGTTCTCTATAGCTGTTATGTGCTTATGGGTATCTTAGGGCATGCGTATGATTGAACATAGGCAAAGGTTGGTTCTCTCGGGCCTTATCGGCTACGGGTGCCAATCATGTCTCGATTGGATTCGGGGCGTGACAAAAGTGGTATCAGAGCAGGTCAGTCTAAGGATGTCTACAAAGCCGTGTCTGAGTAGAGTCTTACTTATCGATGTGTTGTGCACCACATTTATAAGTAGGAGGCTACGGGACATTTGGGATGTCGTTTCTTTTCTTCATTCTAGATCGTGTAATAGAGCCAATGTTGTAAATTGCATTGTATCTGATCTTGGTAATTATTTTTCTTTGGTATAGTCAAAATGCTGAACACTAGAAGAGGAAAAGGTAAGAGTAAGCTGATAGATAGAATTGCTGGTGAAGGAACCAGTATACCACCACCTGATCAAGTTCATCAAGGTGATATTAAGCCTGAATTTGTGTCACGAGCTTCCTCCTATCCTTCTGTACGAGAAGAGTCGAGTAGGAGAAGCGTACCTGTAGAACCACCAGTCAATACTACGGACCAGGATCTGAAAAATGCAGTTCAGATGTTAACACAGTTAGTGGCATCCCAGAGTCAAGGACGAGCTGGTCCAATGACACATGATGATGATGCGGCTAGAGTAGCAAGTCGCAGAACACAGGATTTCCTCAAATTGGACCCTCCTATCTTCACAGGGGCAGATTCAAAAGTAGATCCACAGGACTTCGTGGATCAAATTCTGAGGGCCTTGGAAGTTATGCATGTGACAGGGGTAGAAACAGTGGAACTTGCTGCGTACAGGTTGAAAGGAGAGGCAATACTGTGGTATGAGGATTGGAAGAAATCCCGTGACATTGGTGCAAATCTACCTACGTGGGAAGAGTTTAAAATGGCTTTCCTTGATCATTACTTACCCTATGAGATCCGTGAGGCACGTGCGGATCAGTTCCTAAATCTCCGTCAAGGAAATTTGAGTGTCAGAGAATATAGCTTGCAATTTAATTCCTTGGCTCGATATGTGCCAAATGTTGTGGCTACGATGACAGACAGGGTCCATAGATACGTGGACAGACTAGAGCCATATTTGGTAAGAGATTGCACTTTTGCGGCCTTGAATAGGGACATGGACATTGCTCGAATTCAAGCCTTCGCCCAGAAAATGGAAGATCAGAGACAGAGACGAAGGGTTGTGATAGGGGACAGTCCAAAAGGGCTAGACCTATGGGACCACCTATGATGTCCCAAGGAGGATCTAGGCCCCGCATGTTTTCTAGACCACCTAGACCGTCGTTCTATTATTCCACAGGGGGTGCTTATTCTCAGTCTCGAGGGTTTATAGGTGGTTCAGCTGGGCAAATTAGTGGGGTTCATGGATCACAGGCAACAGGTTTCCCTCGTCAGCAGTGTCAGCACTGCGGGCGTATTCATTCAGGAACATGTCGGTCAGGGATGAATGTCTGCTTTTGGTGTGGTATGCCGGGACATATAGCGAGAGATTGTCCACAGCGGAGCATGGGTGGTATAACACGATCGGCTGTTGCGTCATCAGCATCGATTCCTTCACTGGGCCGAGGGGTGCAACCTTTTGGCCGTGGTAGAGGTGCCAGAGGAGCAGCCAGTACTAGCGGGGTCCAGAATCGCACTTATACTTTGGTGGACCGCCAGAATTCAGAGGCTTCCCCTGATGTCGTCACGGGTACATTATCCATATTCTCACATAATGTATATGCATTAATTGACCCCGGTTCTACATTTTCCTATGTTACCCCATTGGTTGCTGCGAAATTTGCAAAGGCACCAGAATTATTAATTAAATCCATTGAAGTGTCTACACTGATTGTGAATATATTGTTGCAAAGAGAGTATATCGTAACTGTGTGGTAACGGTGTGTGGTCATGATACGTTGGCCGATCTCATTGAATTGGACATGGTGGATATTGATGTAATTTTGGGAATGGATTGGTTGGCCTCTTGTTATGCTACGGTAGATTGCTGGGCCAAGAAGGTGCAATTTTGTTTTCCGCAAGAAAATATTCTTGAATGGCAGGGTAATGTAGGGACACCACGAGGAAGATTTACTTCCTATCTGAAAGCCAGGAAAATGATTGCTAAGGGTTACATATGTCATTCAGTACGGGTGAAAGATAATGATGTGGAACCATTAACTCCACAGTCAGTACCGGCAGTCAATGAATTTCTAGATGTATTCCCAGAGGATCTTCCAGGCTTACCCCCAGAACGAGAAGTAGAATTTGGCATTGATGTGATTTCGGGCACTCAGCCTATTTCTATTCCTCCATATAGAATGGCTCCAGCAGAATTACGTGAATTGAAGGAGCAATTAAATGATTTGTTGGAAAAAGGCTTCATTAGGCCTAGTATGTCCCCGTGGGGTGCACCGGTATTATTTGTGCGAAAGAAAGATGGCACCTTGAGAATGTGCATCGACTATCGGCAACTGAATAAAGTAACGATCAAGAACAAATATCCCCTCCCTCGAATTGATGATTTGTTTGATCAGTTACAGGGTGCCAAGTGTTTTTCAAAGGTTGACTTGAGGTCGGGTTACCATCAAGTCAGAGTTAGAGAAGAAGATGTGCCCAAGACAGCTTTCCGAGCACGGTATGGTCATTATGAATTTTTAGTTATGTCATTTGGCCTAACAAATGCACCAGCTGTGTTTATGGATTTGATGAATAGGGTGTTTAAGCCATTTCTGGACTTGTTCGTCACGGTATTTATAGATGACATCCTAGTTTATTCAAGATCACCAGAGGACCATGCTAATCACTTACGACAAGTGTTACAGATTCTCCGTGAGCGTAAGTTGTATGCAAAGTTCTCCAAATGTGAGTTTTGGTTAAAATCAGTTGCATTCTTGGGCCACATTGTGTCAGTGAAGGCATAAAAGTTGATACACAGAAGATTGAAGCAGTGAAAACTTGCCCAAGACCTACGACACCTACAGAGATTCGTAGTTTTCTTGGACTGGCAGGTTATTACAGAAGATTTGTGGAAGGTTTTTCCTCTATTGCTACACCATTAACAAAGCTTACACATAAGGCAGTGAAATTTCAGTGGAATGATGCATGCGAGAAAAGCTTCTAAAGGTTGAAGGATAAATTAACCTCCATACCAGTTTTAGTGCTTCCTGAAGGTACCGAAGGTTATGTAGTGTATTGTGATGCTTCCGGGGTTGGCCTCGGATGTGTGTTGATGCAACACGGTAATGTCATAGCCTTTTCTTCACGACAGTTGCGACCACATGAGAAAAACTATCCCACACATGATCTTGAATTGGCAGCAGTAGTTTTTGCTTTAAAGATATGGCGTCATTATTTGTATGGGGTTCATGTTGACATCTATACAGATCACAAAAGCTTGCAATATCTTTTTAAGCAGAAGGAACTCAATTTGAGGCAACGAAGGTGGTTAGAACTTTTAAAAGACTATGACATTGATATTCTTTATCACCCAGGCAAAGCAAATATAGTAGCTGATGCATTGAGTCGTAACGCAGTCGAAAGCACTAGTGGTCAGTTGAATGAAAAGCATGAGATAATCAAAGATTTGAATCAATTAGCCAGCTTGGGAGTCCGCCTTATTAAATCCTCAGATGATAGAGTTATTGTGCAGAATGCAGCAGAATCCTCTTTGATAGCTGAAGTGAAAGAGAAGCAATTTGCGGATTCTATTTTATTGCAGCTAAAGGAGAATGTGCAGCAGAATTTGACCAAGGCATTTGATATTACACCGGAAGGGGTACTTCAATGTCAAGGGAGATTATGTGTACCGGACATAGATGAGCTGAGGACACGAATAATGACAGAGGCACACCATTCGCACTATTCCATTCACCCGGGCGCTACTAAAATGTACCATGAATTGAAAGAAGTGTATTGGTGGGGCAACATGAAAAAGAACATTGCAGAATTTGTCGCCCAATGCCCGAATTGTCAACAAGTGAAAGTGGAACATCAGAAATCGGGAGGTTACATGCAATGTATCAATCTTCCAGTCTGGAAGTGGGATATGATTAATATGGATTTCATTACGGGTTTGCCTCGTACATTGCGGAAGTTTGATTCTATATGGGTCATAGTGGACAGGCTTACCAAATCAGCGCATTTTCTACCGGTCAAGATGACCTATACAACTAAGGATTATACGAAGTTGTATGTGAAAGAGATAGTATGATTGCATGGTATTCCACTTTCTATTATATCAGACAGAGGAGCACAGTTCACAACACACTTTTGGAAATCTTTTCAGCGGAGTTTGGGTACTCAGGTGAATTTGAGTACGGCTTTCCATCCTCAGACTGATGGACAAGCAAAACGTACTATTCAGACACTTGAAGATATGCTACGAGCTTGTACGTTAGATTTTCAAGGGAGTTGGGATGACCATTTGCCTCTTATTGAATTTGCGTATAACAATAGCTATCATTCAAGTATTAAAATGGCACCTTATGAAGCCTTGTATGGAAGGAAATGTAGATCACCAATCGGATGGTTCGAAGCAGGTGAAACTGCCTTACTTGGGCCAGATATTGTTCACCAAGCCATAGAGAAAGTTAAAGTTATCCAACAACGATTACAAACGGCTCAAAGTCGTCACAAGTCATATGCCGATGTTAGAAGAAGAGGGCTTGAATTCGCCATAGGTGATTGGCTATTTTTAAAGGTGTCACCGATGAAAGGGGTAATGCGGTTTGGAAAGAAAGGGAAATTGAGTCCACGTTACATAGGCCCATATGAAATCATTAGACGATTTGGGCAAGTTGCATATGAGTTGGCACTACCCCAGGAGCTTTCCTCAGTCCATCCGGTATTTCATGTTTCGATGCTTCAAAAATGCATAGGAGATCCATCTCGTATTGCTCCCATAGAGGACGTTCAAGTTACAGAGGATCTCACTTATGAAGAGGTACCCATTGCTATCCTAGATCGACAAGTAAAGAGATTGAGGAATAAAGACATAGCCTCCGTGAAAGTCCTTTAGAGAAATCAACAAGTAGAGGAGATCACATGGGAAGCGGAAGAAATGATGAAATCCAAGTATCCCCATGTATTTCAAATGGACCAGGAAGTACACAGTGCGGAGGTGGAACAATAACAAGTAAGTAGTTAAGAGCATTATGTGTATGTGTATACGTATGTTAAAGTAAGATGCATTTGTTGTATATAAGAAGATGTTGTTAACATTCGAGGACGAATGTTTCTAAGGGGGGAAGAATGTAACACCCCGTACTTTTTTAACCTTACTTTATACCTTGGTATCATATCTACATAGGTGTTGAGATGCCGTTAATATGTGTTTTATAGTGTCATTGGTGAAACATT
Organism: Capsicum rhomboideum; assembly: GCA_031232105.1. Taxonomy (NCBI): domain Eukaryota; kingdom Viridiplantae; phylum Streptophyta; class Magnoliopsida; order Solanales; family Solanaceae; genus Capsicum; species Capsicum rhomboideum. Next base: position 104,219,884 of record CP124715.1, read on the forward strand.
TGATATCGGACTTAACATGTGCGATTAGACCTTCGTAGGAGGTGTTTTGTGATTTCGTGGAGCATTTGGGTAATAACCCGTACACATTCTAACCTCATTTGTTGACTTTAAGTCATGTTTACTTGATGGTTCAGATCACTAAGTAAGTATTTTGTAGAGTTTTGATAAGGGATTGGACGATACGCAAACATTGGATAAGTGGCCAAAAAATTCAGCAATGTGCTGAGACTTGCACCACTACCCTATTTAAGGGGTGTGGCGCAAGCCACCTGATTCATAGGGGCCTCATTTATTGCGCCACATCCTGCTTTGCAGCTAGTGGCGCAAGGCACAAATATGGTGCCTTTCCGGACCCGTTTTGTAACGCAATTCTACGACGCTTCTTGGATGGTTTCTTTTGGTTATTTGGAGTTCTTTGAGCATTGTTAAAGCTTCAAACACTTCAATATACTCCTACATACTTCTACATTATCAAATCATGAAATGTGAATAGTGATCCAAAATGTCCAATGAAGCCAAGGGCGCCTAGAATTCCTATTTTTGCGATCGAAAGGACGAATGAGATTCTTTTAAGAGAATATTATCGTGACATTATGGAATGATGTAAACATGAGATATATGGTGAATAATACATGAAATTTGATGGGTTACATGGATATGTGTTATTGGGCCCAAAGTTAGGCCCAAAATGGAATTAAAAGAATTGGCCCAAAGGGCAAAAAGACCCATTCTTCCACTTTGACCACATTAAATGCCAAGGAATGTCTAAGCTTGAATTAGGGTCTATATAAAGGCCCCAAGATCAGATTTTTATTATCCAAAAGCTCTCATGCCTTTGTGATATTTTCTCAAATATTTCTTTAAGCTCCAAAGCTCCAAACCCTAAAGCAACATATTCCTTTGGACTCCTTGGACAAGATCAACATATTCCAAGCCTTGGTAAGTATATATTCTCATGGATTAACATATTATATGCATGGGAGATTATGTATATTATGCTAGTTGTGTTGGCAAGGTGGTGAATAGTATATTTTTGCTTTTGATGAAAGATGTGCCATCTTGGTAATTTGAACTTGAATTAGGACTTGTGCCTTTGATGAAAGAGCATGGTATGGAAAAAATATAAACATGTATGGTTTTATTTTTGGTATTAAACTTGTTCTTGTCTATGAGTGGAAATTGTGGGGTTTTGGCCGATATGTGTTATGAGTTGTATTAAGGTCATTTGATGGGTTATTTGTGATGTGGTATGGATAAGAAAGTGTAAAGGAGAAGTGTTGTGGTGAAATGTCTTGATTTTCATGTATTGGTCAATGTATGGAATATTGGGGAATTTTTGGAATAAGAATTTTATCAATGGTTTTGTCAAGGGGAAATGGCATGTTTAAGGACAAATATATGACTCATTGATGTTACATGCATTTGAAGAGTAGTTGGTGGTTAATGTGAATTCCGTATTGTATTTGTGTTGTAGAGTGACACATAAAGAAGGAGCGGGACTATTGTATGCACCGCTAGGATTATATATTCGGATTGCGAATCCAAGGTATGTAAGGTTACTCTGTCCGTATCTTTCTACGACAACTAGTATTCACATTGACATTCCACTAGTCCTATTCCGAAATGTACTAATGTATCCCATATCCGCTTATCCATGGTCATTGTCATATAATTCTTACTCGTTGATCATTGGTAAATCTCATGTCTCATCTTAATGGTTAATGTTCCAAAAGCTCAAATAAGGTTATGTTCCAATATTCCAATAGTGACTATACTTGTGTCTCTTGTTCATGGATTATTGTCCAATGGTTCCAATGGTATCATGGTGCTAGTAATGTTATATTTCTCATGATGTTTATTCACATGTCTTTCACTCATTGGTTAATGATTCAAAGCTTCCAACAATGTTATGTTCCAAAGTTCCAGTGATGTTATGACTATCAAAGTATCAATCTCAAAGTAATGAACAAAGTAATGCATATGTGGTCAATGATCAAGTACGAGTGGCAGGTCTAGGGGCGTAAGCCTAGCTCGACTCGATCCCGAGGTATGGATTTATGGGTGGCAGGTCTAGGGGCATAAGCCTAGCTCGACCCGATCCCGATGCATTGATGTATGGGTGGCAAGTCTAGGGGCATAAGCCTAGCTCGAATCGATCCCAACACGATGATATGATATGAAAAGACCCACTGATCAGTCGAGGCCCGGGTACATTGTGACATATGAAATGACAAGTGAGCATTGAATGTAAAGAAAGTAATGAAAGCAATCCACATTGTTTCCAAAATGCAACATGGTGACTTATTCACATTGATTAGTCATTTGTATTTGAGTTCATTAAAATATTCATGTATTGTACAGTTTCATCTGAGCCTTGCATACTCAGTACTTATTTCGTACTGACCCCTGTCGCGCCCCATTTTTCTCGTGAAAAGCGGGATTCGACGTGACAAACTCTTTTTGGGATTTAGGGAGTGAAGAGTCGCCACCTAACGAATTAAGGTGCGTTAGGGCACCATTCTAGACTAAATTACGAACTTCTTTTAATTATTAGCCTATGTCAACCAGAAATTCGGGTAAGGGTTCAGGTTACCTCGAAAGGAAGGTGTTAGGCACCTTTCGAGGTCCACAAATGTGGGTCCCGGCCGAATCCATATACTACGTGGGAAATTTTAGGTGATAAGCAAAAGTCTATTTTTATTTATTAACTTAATGTTAACTAAATATTTAAACAGGAGAAATAGTTATTTATCTAATTAATGTAAACCTATGTACTACACATTAGGAAAAGTATATAAAAAATAAAATATCAGATAAGCAAGAAGAGAGAAGAACACAATTTATATAACCGAAACATTTTTTATTTTTATAATAACGAACCTAAACTACCCCCAAATAATTGAACATTCAAAATAAGATAAGAAAACCGATTTAGGAAAAGATTTTGTGCAAGGAGTTAATTTTAACCTATTCGGATCAGCGCCCGGCTTATTAACGGATGACAATGTCATATGTTGCATTGTCGAATTTGCTCGGTGCGACTTACATCATTTCCGATTTTTCTACCTACCCCACCTAGTTGAGTTATTAGTCTTAAAGGCGTTCTAAAGAAAGCGATAAAACTAACGTTTCCTAAATTGCCTACCCGTCCCAACTTAGTGTCCAAGAGGCATCAGACTTATTATTTCGGGTAAGGATCTAGACATAGAAAAGTCTTAGGCTTCCTATTTAGACTCGAAGATTACGTCAAACAAAACAAATTAGGACTAACATTTAGCACGTAAAGATTTCAAATATGCCTCTTATTAAAATTAATTAAGTGAATAGGTGATTATCATACTTAAAAGATAATTATTTATTTTACATGATTAAGATTTATAAGCATGATTTCTAAGCGAAATGTATTAATTAAGATGCCAAAAATTAAATTGGAATGCTAGATGTTAAATTAAGGATGCTGAAAATTTATTTAAATTAGCTGAAAATTAACTAACATGCTGAAAAGTAATTTAATATGCTGGAAACTCTTTATTTTAAATGCTGAAAATTAGTAAAGTTGCTGAAAATTAAATTTCAAATTCCAAAAAACCAATTCAATATGTTGGAAGATATTTAGAGTGCTGAAAGAATAATATAACAATCTGGAAATTATTTTATGAATGCTGGAAACAATATAATATACTAGAAATATTTTCTAAATGCTGGAAAATAATATAACATGCTGAAAATTATTTTTTAGTTGCTGAAAAGTAATTTAAAATGCTAAAAATTGATATTTTTAAGTGCTGAAAAGTAATTAAAAACGCTAAAAGAAAATTGATACTTTTGATTGCTGAAAATGTAATTTAATGCTAAAAATTAATATTTTAAGTGCTGTACAGTAGTTTAAAAATTAATATTTTTGGTGCCAAAAAAAATTTAACTAAACACGCTTTAAATTAAATTACCATATTCAAACTTAGTCTAATACATCCAAGGGTCAGTTAATGGTACTAGAACGTAATTTCTAATCAATAAAATGATTAAATAATTATCCTAGATTGTTTGCCTAAGTGATAAAATAATTTAACTAACATGAAATTTATTAAATAATCCTATAGGCATGGTTTCTAAGTGATAAAATATTTAACACAGAGAATCACATAATCCCCGCCCCCTTAAACAGTCCCGTAATTTATTATACAGTCATGGAGTTTGTACAATAGTTATTACAGACCGAATGAATCAACCAGAAAAGACATTAATTAAATAATGACTTGAACAGCCCTTAATGTCCCTCCCATCTCATGCAACTCTTCAAAGATTCCCAATCAAAGTATGGGTTCCTGTTAAACACAAAACAACACCGCACGCGAGAAAACATGGAGATCGAAATTTGTAGGCATGGTATCTCTATGAGACAGAACTGGCAGTAACTAGCATAAAAAATTACACCAAGTCTTATGTATATGGGACAAGACTAATCATATTGGTCACAGATTGGTACACATGTTGAAGTTCAAATACGTTCTAAACAGGACAAATAAACATAGAAAGAAGGGATGCAGGATGACTAACCTGTGAGCCTCTATTAGAGTAACATAAATGATTATAACCAAGGCAAGAAACATAACTTCAACGAACTACACACATGAATGAAAGTTTCTTTGATAGAAGACTAACCAGTTAGCAATGAAAGCAGTAACCAGGAATCAGAAACCAGTGCTTCTAGAGCAAAATCAGAATACAAGCTTAGAAATAAATTAAGTGTCGGAGAGTGTAATGTTGTTTAGAGCATCTGTGAGGGGAGTCAAAATCTGTTGTTCAGTCTATGTAAAGAGAAGTGAGTGCGTCCAATAATGACCCCCCAGAATAGTGAAGATAGGGCTTGTTTATATAGCAATTTAAGAGAGAATTAGTAAAGGCAAAGGCATAATCAAGGGAATCAATCATGAAATTCTTTTCTTTACTTAGCCTAATCAAATCAAAATTACTGTGAACAAAATAAAATTTACCATAAATATTAGATCACTCAATTAATCAGACCAAATCTACCATAAATAGCTAAGTAAAAATCAATTACAGGCATGCTAAAGTCAATCACTGATGGTTTATGAATCAAAGTTTGCCATAAATAAATAGGTGTAAAATCTTTCTTAATGATCAAGTTCCCAGACACTACCAAAATAGATAGGTATTAGAAAATATCATGAAGGATATACATGTTAATAAAAATCCCAAAGATGCTGCTATGATTTAAACTTGAGCAGAAATGAAGGCAAATAAACATATACTATTAAGTCTATTTTACAAATACTAAAATGAGAATAGAGATCAAGATGACGAGTTTTCGAACCAAAGCATCACAATACGATTTTGAATTATTTTTCACAACCTTTCCAGAAGTCTAGTGATTCAACCAAACCAATCAGGTTCCCATTAATTAAATCAAGTACTAGCAAAAAATCAATTGCAGAGAAGGGGACATGCTAAAGTTAATTGATGGGCACATTCAAGTTTACCGAGAGCACAAATACCAAAGCTGTCCAGAATCAACATTTTTAACACGAACTATGCTAAACCACATTAATAAAACCTATATGCAGAGATGAACCAAATTTTAAAGCATGATCACGTATTAGCAATTAGGTCAAGAATTCAAGTTCATGTAAAATTGGGGATTTTCACACACATGATAGTCTAAGCATTTAAACAAACATGAAATCAGAAATATCAAACCAAATATCATATCCAGCCATCACGAATTTCACACCTAAGAACGAAAATGAAGCGGAGTCAAAAAATAGAGATGAGACCGAGCGTACCGGGGACAAATTCATAAGAATTTGTCATAGAACTTTAATATCTTCGACTAGGCTTGGCCGGAGCATGGAGTAGGGGGCAGCGTGGTGTTGATGGTTCACCGGAGAAGGTGAGGCGGCGAAAGGTGGCGCGGCAACTGTGGGGGTTCGCTTGAGACAGAGGAGAAAGTATCGATGGAGAAGAGAGATCGGGTAGAGAGAGGTGTATAGGAGGGGAGGAGATCGAGAAGGAGAAGAGAGTTTTGGGGTGAGAGAGGAGGATAAGAGGGAGGTGCGGTGGATCGGAGGTCATGGTGAAGCGGGTGACTTGGGAGGTGCTCTCACCGGAGATGGTGAGAGCTATGGGTTTTGTCGGAGAGAGAGGATATCGAGGAAGAGAAGGGTAGAGAGAGAAGGTAGCTCGGAGAGAGAGGAAGCTATGCGGCTGTGGTGTTGGGGTGAGGGTCCTCCGGAGTTGTTGTGGCAAGTCCATCGGTGGGTGATGGCCGGCGGCAGCATGGGGGTTGGGGGAAGAGAGAGATCGAGAGAGAGAGAGAGAGAGAGCAGAGGGGTGCGGCTGGTGGGGTTAGAATGAGTTAGGGTTTGGGGGTTTGGGTATTAAAAAGGAAAGATAGGGGAATTAATCTCAGCCGTTGGATCAAATTTGATCAACGGCTGGGATCAAAAATCATACAAAGGGCCAAAAATTAGGTTATTTGAATTGGGATTGAATTGAATTTCAATTTGAGATCAATTTAGGCTAAAATTGATACCCAGATTAGGTATAAAATGACTAGATTTTAAATAAATTGAATTGAATTAGACTGCTTATTTAATAAAATCGGTAGATGTAATAAAATATTATAAAGTTAATCAATATCAATAAAATTATTATGAGTAAAATTACGTAAGTAAAATTAGTGACACGCAATATATTATTTAAAATCCAAGAAAAAAAAAAATAATTTGAAATATATTAGGCGCCTATTATATAAAATTTAAGAAATATTATAATAATAATAATAATAATAATAATAATAATAATAATAGACTGCGTGTTTGTAAATTATGAGTATGTACATTGCGGAAATAATTTAATAAACATTTATAAAATTATGTAAAAATATTATATTTAAATTATATATATTTAAATTAGTAAATTGTATATTATATAAGAAGAATAAGAATTAAATGCTAAAGGTAAATTGCATATTTTAAAAATCATGAATAAGAAATGTCAGAATTTATTTGATACCAAAATAGTAGTTAAAAATTCAAAACTAATATTTTTTGATAAAATAGCAGTCTGGGGGGATATCGAGAGGTCAAAATTGGGTGTCAACAGCTGCCCCTTCGTTGCTTGGGAATGATGAAAGAATTGTCAAGTAACGAACGTTGACTTAGTAGCCAATTTTGTCTGACCGATAGGATGATTCGCTGGAATCGAAAAGCAAGAGAGGTTTATTAAAATTATGTGGTCGAGACTTTGGTTTCAAGTCGCCTACATATCTCTGATTTTACGAGAATCAGGTCGTGTGTAGTTCTAGATTTAGGAACAAATGAGATTCACGAAATGATGAATGTGGGATTTGAATGAGGATAGCACGAGTTGTCGAGAATGGAGTAATGTAAAAGATGAAGAGCGAATATGACCTAGTTCATATCGCGAAATATAGGGATAGAGAACAGGAGAGAGAAAATTGTTAGTCATCTCTTATTTATTGAGAGACTCAGTAGTAGCTTGTTTTAAAGCTCGGCGGGGAAATCAATAGTGCTTATTTTAAAGTTCGAGGAGGGACTCATGTTTGTTTTAGGGTTCGTTAAGGAACCCAATGCCGTTTTAGGGTCCTGCGGGGAGCCCAATGCAGTTTTAAGGTCCTGCGGGGAGCCTAATGCCGTTTTAAGGTCCTGCGGGGAGCCCATTGCCGTTTTAAGGTCCTGCGGGGAGCCCATTGCCGTTTTAAGGTCCTGCGGGGAGCCCATTGCCGTTTTAAGGTCCTGCGGGGAGCCCAATGTCGTTTTAAGGTCCTGCGGGGAGCCCATTGCCGTTTTAAGGTCCTGCGGGGAGCCCATTGCCGTTTTAAGGTCCTGCGGGGAGCCCATTGCCGTTTTAAGGTCCTGCGGGGATCCCAATGCTAGGTTTGATGCTGAATTATTAATGTCATATATTGTTGTCAAAGTTAAAGAAATAGGAAAACTTAGCTTCTTTTCCAGATTGAGAATATAGTTTGGGATTCCTTTGATGATGTTGCAAGGTCGTGGCTGCGTTTGTACTTGCTATCTGCACTCAAAGAAAATTGTAAGTCGAAAAGTAAGGTTGACCCATACCTTTGCTTGGCTTGTCTCCTCGTCATTATTTTGATCTCAGAGATTGAGGCTTCTATTCTTTATGGTGAAATTTTTGAGAGCTTCTCAAAAATTTCTGCCCCAGTTTAGAATAAAAAATGCCTTTCGCACATCCTTGTGAATTGACATACTGTTTCCTTGTGGAATTTTTGAGGTTTCCTCAAAAATTCTGCCCCAGTTTTTGACTTGTGGAGTCTTATATTCCTGCTTCACTCAAATGAGAATATTAGTTCAAAAGAAATGGTTGCCTTACATTTGAACATCGTGATTTCAATTCGGATCTGTCTTTATATGCTCAAAAGTCGGGCCTATTAGCCTGATATTTGGATTTGGGTTTGAGCGAAGTGTTTGAATTGGAAAGGGAAGGAAAAAATTTTTTTTATTAGATTGAGACCGGGTCCAATAATGGACTGCCTACGTATCCAAATGGAAATCAGGTCAAACGTAGTTCAGATTACAAGGAACAGATAGATAAAGCAGGAAAATGTTATTAGCCATAAGGCGGATAAATAGAAAAAATGATGGTATGATGATGGTCTGTCCTTATCAGTCCATGTGATGTGCTTTGCGCTTTCTTCGCGAACGTCTAGGAAATATTTTTGTTGGATCACCTTGAATAATGCTATTTCCTGTAGTGGTGGGGTTGTAGATGTTACTTATTGGGCCTCGGTGCACTTTTATCTCCCCCTTTTCAATCAGATTCTGAATTTTATGCCTTAGTGCTGAACATTCCTCAATATCATGGCCTTGTATATTTGAGTGATAGGCACAGTTTTTAGATGGGTCAAAGTTAGAAGATGGATACTCAGGAATCCATCCTCTTCTTGGTTGCACAATACCTTGGACCCTCAATCTTTCAAATATGTTCGCCAATGGCTCAGTCAAAGGAGTAAAAGTACGAGGCTTCATTCTCTTTGGTCGATAAAAATCACCTTGTGTCGGGTAAGACTGATGTTGAAGGTTGGATTGCATATGATACACCTCATCTTGAAAATTTTGCTGAAAAGAGTAGGGTTGAATCTGATAAGCCTCGCATTGAGAATCTTGTGAATCATAAGGTTCGGGATGCTCATGTCGAGATTCAAACACAACAAGGGCTTCTTCATTATTCTGATAGCACTGTGTCTGAGATGATAAATCCTCTTCTTCTCCCTCAAATGGACTCTTTGATGCTTGAAAAATAGTTGGCATTGCAGACACATCAATAATTCTCCCTGTTCTGATACCGTATTCTAGCTTTTTTCCGATTGAAATCAGACTCTCAAAACTGTGACTGCTTAAGAAGCACAATTTTTGATAGTATATTCCATCCAGCGACCTAATGAAAGTTTGAACCAACTCTTCTTCAGGCACAGAAGGACGTATCTTAGAAGCTTCCAATCTCCATCGAACTGCATATTCCTCAAAAGATTCGTGAGTCATTCTCTTTACTTCGAGCAAATCCCACATTGTCGGATCAACTGTGATGTTGAACTTATATTGTCCTACGAAGTCTTGTGCCATGTCTTCCCATGTACGCCATTTATCAAAGTCTTGTCTGGCGAACCAGGTGAGTGCTATCCCTGACAAACTTTGAATAAATAATCTCATCAGGAGGGCCTCATTTTTCCCTATGCCAACTAATCTACCGCAATAGTCCTTTAGATGTGTAATTGGGTCTCCATGCCCATCAAACATGTTGAATTTTGGGACTTTGTATCCTGGAGGTAACTCAACCCTTGGATGTAGACATAGTTTCTCATACCTCAAGTCATGAATACCTTTGGAGCGTAGATTCTCCTCCAACTTCTTTTCTAAGTCATGAAGCTTTTGCTGCCGTGCATCTAAATCAACTCTCTCATTTCCAAAAGTGGTGTGTGTTGAAGGCAACTGTTGAGAGGGCGTATGAGTAAGGCGAGAATAAGGAGACACAATCCGAATAGGGGTTTGCATTGGACGAGAAGAAAGAAGGCTGGAATTGTTCTGGATATTGAGCATATTTGTCATATTTGCAGATTTTCAGTTGAGTCGATGTTCAAATGCTAGACAACCTTTAAACAAAATAAATAAATCAAACAAAAGTTACCACGTAGCACAAATAAGTTTAATATAAATAGAAGACATTCTAGGATGAAGACTATGACTTAATAAATGATCTGAGTGTAGAGATTTGGGCTTCTAACGCACAAGACCTCTGAGTGTAGAGATTTGGGCTTCTAACGCACAAGACAGACTCTAGTGGAAGAACTTACGCTTTTGAGAGATTAACACGATGTTGAATTTGAAATTGTAGTTAAAAAAAATAAGGAAGTTAGGGGAATGAACAAGGTCGACTTATGTTGAACATCATAATTGTTGATTTTTGAAACATCCTTTGTGATTGATATCATCGTTAATCCTTCCAACTTCATACAAAGTGATGAAAAAAAAAAAAAAAAAAAAAAGGGGGAAAGAAGATTTTATTATAATGAGACCGAGCCCATTAAATGAGCGCCTACGTATCCCTCTTATAGGGGAATCAGGTCAAACGTAGTTCCAATTACATAAAAGGAAAGCATAAAAGAGAGTCCATGTTATTCCAAGGATGCACAGCTTAAAGTAATTTCAAATGCTTGAGAGTCCGAACGTGATATCCTCTTCATCAGTGCCAAACAGGTGTCAATCATGCTTAGGAAGCTAATCAACACTGAGCTTTAACCCTGCTACAGTTATGATCTTGGTATCAATCATCGCTTGAATCTTGTCCTTCAAAGCAAAACACGCCTCTGTGGGATGCCCTTTCATCCCCGAGTGGTAGGCGCAAACCTTATCAGGATTGTATCGTTTTGACTGAGTGTTAATAGGTACGGCAGGGATGGGTGTGATGTAGCCGTCTTCTCTGAGTCTTTCATACAACTGAGTTATGGGTTCAGCTAGAGGAGTGTATTGTTTTGGTGGATTTTTCTGCAACTTGACTGGAGGTTTAACAAATTGATTGGATCGTTGATTTGTTGGTGGATTTGGATAAGACATGGGAATGTATTTTGATGTTGGAGCAATGGATGGAGGTGGGTACCAAACAGTTTGAGGATGAGGTTTTGTGGAAGATTGAGGGTAATAGGGGTAATTTGGTGATGGAGTGATTTCTGGAGACGGATACCATATCAGTTGAGGGCGACTTTTCTTTACTATCTTCCCCTCGTTTATCAAATTTTGTAGTTCTCTCTTCAACTGGCGGCATTCATCTGTGTCATGACCAGGCATGCCAGAATGGAAGGCACAACGCTTTTTGGGATCAAAGAAAGGACTTGAAGGGCAATAAGAAACAAAATGCTTAGGCTGCAATATACCATGTGACCTCAACATTTCAAAAGTGATTGAAGGTGGTTCATCTAAGAGAGTCATAGCTTGGTATTTTCTCACTTCGGGCTTTGGAGGCTTTGATGCCTCATTGATAATTGCCTTTCCCTTATTCCTGAATTGTGGCTCAACCAAACCAACCTTGTCATGCATTAGAGTTTCACCTATGAACTTCCTCTTTAGCCTATTGTCGAACCGCCCAATAAAGTCATTTGCCAAGTTGTCCCAAGAAACCCACTTGCTTGTATCCTTCTCTGCGTACCACATCAATGCTAGACCTGTAAGTGAACTGACAAAAAGTCTCATCTTAAGACCATCACTTTGCCCTATAACTGCTAACTCATCCAGGTATGCTTTCAAATGGGAATGAGGATCGCCAGACCCGTCATATAATGGAAAGTTCAAGTCTCCAACTCTATTCTTATTTTCTTCTCCTGATTTGTATAACTTATCCATCTCAAGCTGTTGAGATGACCCTGCCTTATGGTTAGAAATCCTTCCTTCTGTTTCCTTGCCCATTTCTGTCAACCCATTGAGTGCTTTCTGCAGTGCGACTGAATACAAACTCGAAGATACTTGTGCATCACAATTAGGCATAGGTGAGGTCGTCACTATAGGAGACTCCATAGTGCAAATAGGAGCAATGAAGTCAATTTCGGATAATGGCTCTGGGAAGTCTGATGGCATATCAGATGAACCTCGGAGATTAGTCATTATTCCTCTGATTCTCTCAATTTTCCTTTCCATACTCATGATGCTTGACTCAAAGGGAGTAAGCTTGCCTTGGTGCAAACCCGAACTCCTACGCTCAGCTTCACTGTTGGCAAGATTGATAAACATTGCTTGACTGACCATTCTTGATGTTCAACTTTAGTCAACCTTAGAAGAAAGGACTTATGATTAGTAAAAACGCACGACAATAGAATGTCTATGAGTAATGTCATGGAGTAAGACATTTGAGTTATGCTCATTCAAAATGAATAGGAGTTATGAGAGCTCTATATGACTTAAAAAGTTGGGAAAGCTAGAGTATGGCACGAATACGGGAACATTAATTGTCAAGAGTTATGGTGAACACAATGGTATGTTATTATTGAAAATGTTGCGTACGAGTGTCCTAAAAGAACGAATTAACCATAAAGGACGAGAAATAATCTAGAGCATCCTATCGAGGAAAAGACCGATTCACGAGACGATAAGTATGCTACAAGATGCTAAAGGATACTTCAGGGTATGCAACCGAGCTATGAAGATAGATGGAAGGAGGTTTTGACTAGGCCATAAAATTGTATGATTCAGGCTTAAAGGAATAAAGTTAACATAACAAGATGGAAATTTTAAGAGTAAGGAAATCTAAGAATAACAGATTCTAAGAGTAAGGAATAACTAAGATACAAGATAGGCAAGATATTAGCACAAAAATGCAGAAATTGACACATAACAAATAAGATTATGCGTCTTTTTGGGGTGTGAACCCCTTTGGACTTGGGACTAGGTTTCACTAATTAACGTTCAGCGCATCAAGGGTGCCAAGGCATTCCAAGCTGAATGAGATGCATATTCCTTAGTAAAAGAACACGCAACCACGATCTAAAGAACAAGAATAGTTTCATGACACGGTTCCCTCAAGTGGACAACTTGAGAGTGGGAAAGCTTATGACTGTCGACGCACCGCTGATCGACCAATCCACGAGGCATTTCCCGCAAGGGTGTTTTAGGAATGAACGTCCGTGCAACCACGCAACCGTTCTTAAAAGGAAAGAAAGAAGGTTCCAAGGGGAAGAAGGTATAAGCGGGATAAAAATTAAAATAAAGCAATAAACACATAGCATGCAAATAAAGCGATAACAAATACACAATTTATTAAAAGCAGCAATATGATAAAAACAAGTAAATAAGCGAACATAAGAAAAGTAACACACGATATAAGCCACATAATGAAGAAAAAGAACATAAATTAAACATAAAAAATATATATCAAATATTCACGAAAATGAATAAATGAAAAAGGGAGGGAGATAAACATGGTAGAATAAATGACTCAAAGAATAAAATAAATAAAATTAACTAAGGCGTCAAATTAATCATTTAAGAAAACAAACAAAGGAAGAAGTATGCAAGTCCTATTACCATAAAATTTTAAAAAAAATGAAAAGAAAACATAAAATCCCACATAACACAAGAATTCGTATTGGTTAGAACCTAAGCATCCCCAGCGGAGTCGCCATGCTGTCGCGCCCCATTTTTCTCGTGAAAAGCGGGATTCGACGTGACAAACTCTTTTTGGGATTTAGGGAGTGAAGAGTCGCCACCTAACGAATTAAGGTGCGTTAGGGCACCATTCTAGACTAAATTACGAACTTCTTTTAATTATTAGCCTATGTCAACCAGAAATTCGGGTAAGGGTTCAGGTTACCTCGAAAGGAAGGTGTTAGGCACCTTTCGAGGTCCACAAATGTGGGTCCCGGCCGAATCCATATACTACGTGGGAAATTTTAGGTGATAAGCAAAAGTCTATTTTTATTTATTAACTTAATGTTAACTAAATATTTAAACAGGAGAAATAGTTATTTATCTAATTAATGTAAACCTATGTACTACACATTAGGAAAAGTATATAAAAAATAAAATATCAGATAAGCAAGAAGAGAGAAGAACACAATTTATATAACCGAAACATTTTTTATTTTTATAATAACGAACCTAAACTACCCCCAAATAATTGAACATTCAAAATAAGATAAGAAAACCGATTTAGGAAAAGATTTTGTGCAAGGAGTTAATTTTAACCTATTCGGATCAGCGCCCGGCTTATTAACGGATGACAATGTCATATGTTGCATTGTCGAATTTGCTCGGTGCGACTTACATCATTTCCGATTTTTCTACCTACCCCACCTAGTTGAGTTATTAGTCTTAAAGGCGTTCTAAAGAAAGCGATAAAACTAACGTTTCCTAAATTGCCTACCCGTCCCAACTTAGTGTCCAAGAGGCATCGGACTTATTATTTCGGGTAAGGATCTAGACATAGAAAAGTCTTAGGCTTCCTATTTAGACTCGAAGATTACGTCAAACAAAACAAATTAGGACTAACATTTAGCACGTAAAGATTTCAAATATGCCTCTTATTAAAATTAATTAAGTGAATAGGTGATTATCATACTTAAAAGATAATTATTTATTTTACATGATTAAGATTTATAAGCATGATTTCTAAGCGAAATGTATTAATTAAGATGCCAAAAATTAAATTGGAATGCTAGATGTTAAATTAAGGATGCTGAAAATTTATTTAAATTAGCTGAAAATTAACTAACATGCTGAAAAGTAATTTAATATGCTGGAAACTCTTTATTTTAAATGCTGAAAATTAGTAAAGTTGCTGAAAATTAAATTTCAAATTCCAAAAAACCAATTCAATATGTTGGAAGATATTTAGAGTGCTGAAAGAATAATATAACAATCTGGAAATTATTTTATGAATGCTGGAAACAATATAATATACTAGAAATATTTTCTAAATGCTGGAAAATAATATAACATGCTGAAAATTATTTTTTAGTTGCTGAAAAGTAATTTAAAATGCTAAAAATTGATATTTTTAAGTGCTGAAAAGTAATTAAAAACGCTAAAAGAAAATTGATACTTTTGATTGCTGAAAATGTAATTTAATGCTAAAAATTAATATTTTAAGTGCTGTACAGTAGTTTAAAAATTAATATTTTTGGTGCCAAAAAAAATTTAACTAAACACGCTTTAAATTAAATTACCATATTCAAACTTAGTCTAATACATCCAAGGGTCAGTTAATGGTACTAGAACGTAATTTCTAATCAATAAAATGATTAAATAATTATCCTAGATTGTTTGCCTAAGTGATAAAATAATTTAACTAACATGAAATTTATTAAATAATCCTATAGGCATGGTTTCTAAGTGATAAAATATTTAACACAGAGAATCACATAATCCCCGCCCCCTTAAACAGTCCCGTAATTTATTATACAGTCATGGAGTTTGTACAATAGTTATTACAGACCGAATGAATCAACCAGAAAAGACATTAATTAAATAATGACTTGAACAGCCCTTAATGTCCCTCCCATCTCATGCAACTCTTCAAAGATTCCCAATCAAAGTATGGGTTCCTGTTAAACACAAAACAACACCGCACGCGAGAAAACATGGAGATCGAAATTTGTAGGCATGGTATCTCTATGAGACAGAACTGGCAGTAACTAGCATAAAAAATTACACCAAGTCTTATGTATATGGGACAAGACTAATCATATTGGTCACAGATTGGTACACATGTTGAAGTTCAAATACGTTCTAAACAGGACAAATAAACATAGAAAGAAGGGATGCAGGATGACTAACCTGTGAGCCTCTATTAGAGTAACATAAATGATTATAACCAAGGCAAGAAACATAACTTCAACGAACTACACACATGAATGAAAGTTTCTTTGATAGAAGACTAACCAGTTAGCAATGAAAGCAGTAACCAGGAATCAGAAACCAGTGCTTCTAGAGCAAAATCAGAATACAAGCTTAGAAATAAATTAAGTGTCGGAGAGTGTAATGTTGTTTAGAGCATCTGTGAGGGGAGTCAAAATCTGTTGTTCAGTCTATGTAAAGAGAAGTGAGTGCGTCCAATAATGACCCCCCAGAATAGTGAAGATAGGGCTTGTTTATATAGCAATTTAAGAGAGAATTAGTAAAGGCAAAGGCATAATCAAGGGAATCAATCATGAAATTCTTTTCTTTACTTAGCCTAATCAAATCAAAATTACTGTGAACAAAATAAAATTTACCATAAATATTAGATCACTCAATTAATCAGACCAAATCTACCATAAATAGCTAAGTAAAAATCAATTACAGGCATGCTAAAGTCAATCACTGATGGTTTATGAATCAAAGTTTGCCATAAATAAATAGGTGTAAAATCTTTCTTAATGATCAAGTTCCCAGACACTACCAAAATAGATAGGTATTAGAAAATATCATGAAGGATATACATGTTAATAAAAATCCCAAAGATGCTGCTATGATTTAAACTTGAGCAGAAATGAAGGCAAATAAACATATACTATTAAGTCTATTTTACAAATACTAAAATGAGAATAGAGATCAAGATGACGAGTTTTCGAACCAAAGCATCACAATACGATTTTGAATTATTTTTCACAACCTTTCCAGAAGTCTAGTGATTCAACCAAACCAATCAGGTTCCCATTAATTAAATCAAGTACTAGCAAAAAATCAATTGCAGAGAAGGGGACATGCTAAAGTTAATTGATGGGCACATTCAAGTTTACCGAGAGCACAAATACCAAAGCTGTCCAGAATCAACATTTTTAACACGAACTATGCTAAACCACATTAATAAAACCTATATGCAGAGATGAACCAAATTTTAAAGCATGATCACGTATTAGCAATTAGGTCAAGAATTCAAGTTCATGTAAAATTGGGGATTTTCACACACATGATAGTCTAAGCATTTAAACAAACATGAAATCAGAAATATCAAACCAAATATCATATCCAGCCATCACGAATTTCACACCTAAGAACGAAAATGAAGCGGAGTCAAAAAATAGAGATGAGACCGAGCGTACCGGGGACAAATTCATAAGAATTTGTCATAGAACTTTAATATCTTCGACTAGGCTTGGCCGGAGCATGGAGTAGGGGGCAGCGTGGTGTTGATGGTTCACCGGAGAAGGTGAGGCGGCGAAAGGTGGCGCGGCAACTGTGGGGGTTCGCTTGAGACAGAGGAGAAAGTATCGATGGAGAAGAGAGATCGGGTAGAGAGAGGTGTATAGGAGGGGAGGAGATCGAGAAGGAGAAGAGAGTTTTGGGGTGAGAGAGGAGGATAAGAGGGAGGTGCGGTGGATCGGAGGTCATGGTGAAGCGGGTGACTTGGGAGGTGCTCTCACCGGAGATGGTGAGAGCTATGGGTTTTGTCGGAGAGAGAGGATATCGGGGAAGAGAAGGGTAGAGAGAGAAGGTAGCTCGGAGAGAGAGGAAGCTATGCGGCTGTGGTGTTGGGGTGAGGGTCCTCCGGAGTTGTTGTGGCAAGTCCATCGGTGGGTGATGGCCGGCGGCAGCATGGGGGTTGGGGGAAGAGAGAGATCGAGAGAGAGAGAGAGAGAGAGCAGAGGGGTGCGGCTGGTGGGGTTAGAATGAGTTAGGGTTTGGGGGTTTGGGTATTAAAAAGGAAAGATAGGGGAATTAATCTCAGCCGTTGGATCAAATTTGATCAACGGCTGGGATCAAAAATCATACAAAGGGCCAAAAATTAGGTTATTTGAATTGGGATTGAATTGAATTTCAATTTGAGATCAATTTAGGCTAAAATTGATACCCAGATTAGGTATAAAATGACTAGATTTTAAATAAATTGAATTGAATTAGACTGCTTATTTAATAAAATCGGTAGATGTAATAAAATATTATAAAGTTAATCAATATCAATAAAATTATTATGAGTAAAATTACGTAAGTAAAATTAGTGACACGCAATATATTATTTAAAATCCAAGAAAAAAAAAAATAATTTGAAATATATTAGGCGCCTATTATATAAAATTTAAGAAATATTATAATAATAATAATAATAATAATAATAATAATAATAGACTGCGTGTTTGTAAATTATGAGTATGTACATTGCGGAAATAATTTAATAAACATTTATAAAATTATGTAAAAATATTATATTTAAATTATATATATTTAAATTAGTAAATTGTATATTATATAAGAAGAATAAGAATTAAATGCTAAAGGTAAATTGCATATTTTAAAAATCATGAATAAGAAATGTCAGAATTTATTTGATACCAAAATAGTAGTTAAAAATTCAAAACTAATATTTTTTGATAAAATAGCAGTCTGGGGGGATATCGAGAGGTCAAAATTGGGTGTCAACAACCCCTCTTAGGGAATTTACCTTACTTGCTGCAGGCGCAGGTACTAGTAGACCTCCACAGTAGTTTGCCAGTCGTTGCAGATCATTGGTGAGCTCCAGCTAATTCGGGGCTTCTCCGAGTCAGAGTGTATATATGTGTTGGTGTTATACATGTTGTATAAAGCGGGGACTTGTCCCGACTTTTAGTTTATTTTGGTCAATGCTTTATTAGAGGCTTTTGTAGACAGGTGTGGGTGTATAAATGTAAAAGAGATATGTCGTACTTGACTCGGTGGCCTCAACGGCCCAGTTTCGCATATGTATATATATATCATGTTCCATGAATTCCATTGTTGTTCTCTATAGCTGTTATGTGCTTATGGGTATCTTAGGGCATGCATATGATTGAGCATAGGCAAAGGTTGGTTCTCTCGCAAAGGTTGGTTCTCTCGGGCCTTATCGGCTACGGGTGCCAATCATGTCTCGATTGGATTCGGGGTGTGACAGCTTGGACGTTAACTTCTTAGTCTGTTTATCTAGGATAGCAATGGGCTTCTCCCCGAAGGACAAATCATGATCCAATGCAACTAAATCTCATCGGATCACAAGAGTATCATCTGGATGGTATCTCTTCAACATAGAAACATGGTATACTGGATGAACAACTAACAAATGTGAAGGCAAACCTAGCCTATACGCCACATCTCCAAACTTCTCAACAATCTCAAAAGGCCAAATAATTCTCGGACTAAGCTTTCCTTTCTTTCCAAATCTCATTACACTATTCATGAGTGATACCTTCAACAAAACCCGCTCACCAAGCATGAATGCCATATCACTAACTCGTCGATCGACATAACTCTTCTGCCTACTCTGGGAGGCCACAAGCCTCTACTGAATTAATCTTACTCGAACCATTGAGTCTCTCAACAAATCAGTGCCCTAAGGTCTAACCTCAAATGAATCATGCCATCCCACGGGGGACTTACACCTCCACCCATACAAAGCCTCAAAATACGACATCTGAATAGTGAACTTTTGACTGTTGTTGTAGGCAAACTCTACTAAGGGAAAAAACTGGTCATAGTGGCCACCAAAATCCATAACACACGCTCAAAGTATATCCTCTAACACCTGAATAGTCTGCTCTTACTGGCTATTCATCTGAGGGTGAAAAGTGTTGCTTATCTTAAGCTAAGTACCCAACTCCCTTTGTATAGAACTCCAAAATTTTTAGGTAAACTGCATACCTCTATCAGAAATAATGGAGATGGGTACTATTTAACTGAAAGTTCTCTCGAATGTAGTCTTGGTCTATTTCTCCGTATTATAATTCACTTTCAAAGATATGAAATGCGCTGATTTAGTCAACCTATCCACAATCACCCAAATAGAATCAAACTTCCCCACAGTCAGGGGTAGACCAACCACAAAGTCCATAGTGATCCGCTCCCGCTCCCACTTTCACTTAGGAATGGGCATCCTTTGCATTATACCACCCGATCGCTGATGCTCATTCTTCACTTGTTGACAATCAAAACAGTTGTCCATAAACTCAAAATGTCTTTCTTCATCTGACGCCACTAATAGTGTTACTTCGAGTTATGGTTCATTTTAGCCACTCTTGGATGAATAGAATACTTCGAACAATGAACCTCCTTCAAGATCAGTCTAGTCCAACCACCAACTCTCGACATACAAACACGACTAATAATCTTAAAACACCTTCAGAATCAAGAGATGCCATCTTCTCCTCACCACTCAACACTTTATCATGAATCACCCTCAACTTCTCATTATCAAACCGTCGAGCTCGAATTTGCTCCATCAATGAAGATCTAGCCTAAAAAAAGGCTAAAACACGCCCAGGTGTTGAAATATCAAGCCTAACTAACTAGTTAGCTAAGGACTGAACATTTAAGGCTAAAGGTCGCTCCCTCACCAAAAGATAAGCCAATCTCTCCATACTCACCGCTTTTCGACTCAAGGTATCCGCTATCATATTTAGCCTTGCCCAGATGATAAAGAATAGTGAGAACATAATCCTTGACAACTCTAACCATCCACGCTGTTTCATATTAAGATCCCGTTGAGGGAAAAAGTACTTTAGGCTACTATGATCGAAGAGAATCTCACAATAAACTCCATACAGGTAGTGACACCACAATTTCAACATAAACACAACCGTGCCTAACTCCAAATCATGAGTAGGGTAGTTTTTCTCATGAGGCTTTAACTGTCGAGAAACATAAGCAATCACCTTACCCTTCTGCATCAACATACCACCTAAGCCAACTCTAGAAGCATCACAAAACTCAATAAAACTCACGCCTTCCTTAGGCAAAGCCAAAATAGGAGCTGAAGTCAACGAATCCTTAAGCTCTTGAAATCTACTATTACAATCATCCGACCATTGAAAGACAACCTTTTTCCGAGTCAACTTGGTCAAAAAAGTCACCATGGAAGAGAATTCCTGATCAAACCGATGGTAATATTCCGCTAACCCAATAAAACTCCATATCTCTAGAGGAGAAGTAAGTTTGGCCTAATCACAAACTGCCGCTACCTTGGCTAGATCGACCATAATACCATTCTTGGTCACTATATGACCCAAAAAAGAAATGGAATCCATCCAAAACTCTCACTTGGAGAACTCGGCATACAACTTCTCATCCTACAATCTCTGAAGTACAACCCTCAAATGTCTCACCTGCTTGAACTCATTCTTGGAATATACCAAGATATCATTATTGAACACAATCACAAAAGAATCCCAATAAGGCCGGACTACCATATTTATTAGCTCCATAAATACTGTCGGGGTATTAGTCAGCCTAAAATATATAACCAAGAACTCATAATGGCCATACCGTATCCAAAAAGCTGTCTTCGGAACATCTGAAGCTCTGATCCTCAGTTAATGGTAACCGAATCTCAAGCCGATCTTAGAAAACACTGATGCACCATGAAGGTGATCAAACAAATCATCAATGGGAGAAAGAGGATACTTGTTCTTTATAGTCACTTTGTTCAATTGTCGGTAATCAATACACATGCACATGGATCCATCTTTCTTATTCATAAATAAGACAGGAGCACTCCAGTGAGATACACTTGGTCTGGTGAACCCCTTACTCATCAAATCTTGTAATTTCTCCTTCAATTCCATCGGGGCCATTCTATAGGGAGAAGTAGAAATGGGCCTAATGCCCTACAACAACAATGGCAAAATCAATATCCCTATCTGGAAGCATACCTGGTAAGTCCATAGGAAACACATCCATGAACTCTCTAACAACTCAAACAAAATCCAAGAAAGGCGGTGAATCAATGGTAGTATCGCGCACGTAGGCCAAAGAAAAAAGACACCCCTTTTCTACCATTCGATGAGCATATAGAAAAGATATAAGCCCCTTCAAAAATGTACTAGGACTGCCTTTCCACTCTAATCTCGCCATACCCCAAGTAGCTATAATCACGGTCTTGGCTAAACAATCCAAAACTACACGATAAAGAGCTATCTAATCCATACCAAAAATGACATCAAATTCATTTATGTCGAGGATAATCTAGTCCACCCAAGTCTTACACCACAAAAAAGTCATCACACATAATCGATACACTCAGTCCACCACTGAAGAATCAACCAAAGGGGTAGAAATACAAATGGGCATAGCAAAGGACTCAAACATAACATCAATACCAATAGCAAAATATGTAGACACATAAGAGAATGTGGACTTAAGGTCAAATAACATAGAAGCAGGACGATGGCAAACTGGGATTATACCCGTAATCATAACATTAAAGGCCTCTGCCTTAGTTCTTACAGGAAAATCATAGCATTGACCACGCCCCCCTTTCATACTGAGTAAACCCTTGTCCATTACCACGTGTTCCCTGAGCCCCACCTCTGGTACCTTTAGAACTACCTCTACTGCCCTGTGTACTATCTCTAACTGCAGACACTAGAGTCAAATAAAGCTGAAGCTATGAACCCTACTGGGGAGTACCTGATGTGTGTCAGGGACAATCCTTTACTAAATAGCAAAACTCATCACACACAAAACATCCCCTAATACCTGAATCATGCTGAGAGGGCCTAGAAGAATTAAAATGCCCTTTATAACTCGATAAACCAGAACAAGAACCTCGACCTACATGACCTGATCTCTAAAGACATGAGGCATAAAAACCCGCAGACCTACTACCAAAACTCTACAAGTATGCATTAAATAGTCTGCCATGGTAACCATGAGATCATCTTCTAGTGAAATCCTTACCTTAGAATACACGACAACTAAAATTGCCCTGTCGGTATATCCTTTTGGCACCACCATTCTGATTAACTTGGCGAATAGACTTAATCATCTTATCATGATCAAAGATACTCTAAAAAAGAACTACCTGAAACCTCTAGTTGAGCTATAGCCAACTGATAATAACCCAACAAACCCTTAACAAACTTCTTGATCCTCTCAGTCTCTATGGGGATACTAGCAGTGACGTATCTGGATAATGCCTTAAAATGTGCCTTATACTCTATAACAAACATAAAGCCCTACTCCAAGTGATCAAACTGGACTCTCATCTATGCCTTAAGCTATAGGGCACAAACCTCCTTAGAAAAGCCTTAGAAAATTGGGTCCATAATAAAGAAGAGGAACCCACTGGTCTACAATTGACAGGAGATCTCCACCACTGCCTATACACATGAGTCAACTGGTAGGTAGTGTAAGAAACTCCATGGAACTCAAGCGAACCGAGGTTATGCAACCTCCTTTGGCAATTAATCAAAAACTCGTAAGTATCCTCACCAATAACACCACTGAACTTGGGAGGATTTAATCAAATAAATCTCTCAATTCTCTTCTGAGTATCAACAGACATCATAGGACTAGACGCTATAGAAGGAACAAAAAGTATAGTAGGCAAAGTCTCAGCACATGGGGCCACAATAACAACTGACTGTACCCTTGAAGTCTTAAAATAATAAGTAGGAGCTTGTCCTGGTGGTTGAATACCTTCTATATTCTGAGAACCATCTAATGTACTCAATAGAATATCTGTCTGAAGAGTTTTATCCTAACGACCTAAAAGAAGAATCAACAAATCCTACAATACCAGAGTGACAACAAAACCCTAAGGGGCTTGAGCTGGTCCAGCATCCTTTGGCTAATAGGTCTCTCCATCATGATAATTCTCAAGCTTGGAAGGGAGGCTGCTCTAGCTCTTCCTCTAGCCAGAGTCACTCCTCATGCCTGACCTCTACCTCTTTTTCTTGGTCGTGACCCCTACCTCACCATCTGACTGGGGCTTCAACAGCGAGTACTGGCTCAGAATTTTAAACAACTCTAGTTCGAGACCTTACCATCTATGTAGAAAAGATTGGAATACAAGTTTAGAATACTGGACATGAACAACACACATGATAAGAAATAAAATTAGAGAAGTTTTCTAAAAATGACTTATAGCCTCCTGAAGATAGATACGTTCGTCAACGCATCAATCTGTGAGACTTTATTAGACATCCTACTCTTTTACTCATGAGACTGATGAACCTAGCACTTTGATACTCATGTGCCATGATTTCATGGCGCTTTCGATGCTTAAAACAAGGAAAATATGCAATAAGTTGGGTATGTTTGGTAGGTATGATGTGTTTTCTGTTCTATTTTGCAGGAAAATAGCTTTTGTAGGCAAAATGGAGAAGACGGGAAGTAGCATGCCCTGGAATGAAGTTTTTGAAGACAAAAGAGTAGAGTTGAAATTCACAAAAGTGACCCACAATTGTGACTCACAGACCATAGGTGTACCTATGAACCATAGATCAGGTCCGTGAGTCAACTTCTGCAGTTATGCATGGCGGCCTAATTCCTACGACTTGGACCTACGGTCCGTGGGTTGAGTCCATGACCTCAAGTCACGGTCTGTGGAAAGTTGCAGACTTTTTTTCTCTTACATGTTTTAAGATAGGATTCGTTTTGTATCTATAAATACTCCTATGTTTTCCTATGTTAGGAAGTCTACTACTACAGTGTTTTGAGGCTATTACTACATTATTTTGAGAATTTATTATCACATTGTTTTATATTCTATCACATTGTTTTGAGGTTCATAAACACATTGATCTTGTAATCTCAAACATTAATTCTAGGGTTTTGATTTATATTGAGATTTCAGAGTTTTATTCTTCTTGTGAGTTCATAATTATGTTTTCATCATTGAATTCTTCTTATGTTCTTGCAATCATGAGTAGCTAAATCTCTCAACTAGGGTTGTCTGAACCATGAGGAATTAATAAAACGGGTTAAGCGAAGCTATTCTGAACCGGTGTGACTGCATGTATTGGTATTTCCTTCGTTATTAATTGATCTTCTAATGGTTGCAAATGTTGGAAACTCGCATGTATTCTAAACTTGCTCGAGAGAGAAGTAGAGATTGGGAAAAGGGAATAATAACAGAGATTTGAAGCTATCAACTTTCATCTAATAACTTGAGCCATAACAGGGATAGTTATCTGAGATTAAGAATAGGGGTTAGTTGCGCGACACTCAAAGACCTAGAGGAGAAGAGTGAAATTCATCTAACCGAGGTTGAGAGACATTTTGATGAACTTATCTTGTTAGATTTTGCATGCAAAGCAGCGGGACAGTTTGCCAGCACAAGTACCCGGTGGGGTTAAGGAATCTTAGGGATCACGGTCCTAGTGCCTTTCTCGTATTGATCACAAATCCGACAATCAACAATTATTACTGTTACTATTTGTTTACAAAACCCCCTTTTTTTACTTACTTGCCAATCACTCGGACAAACACTCGATAGAATTTCATCCTTTTCCCTGTAGGATCAACCCCAACCTATTTGGGTTCTATATTTGATTCAACGACCGCTTATACTTTTTCTGGAGGTATAGTTTTGGGCGACATCAGATACTAATTTTTCATGGTCCAGAATCTATGGTTATGATGGCACCTACCTATCCCATACCTTGGGTAGGTAGCCTAATACCTAAAGAGATAAAGATGCCAAAAAGAAATAAATAAAACCAGTTATGAGACTATAAGATAAAGTCAGGCCAAATATATTTAAACCATGTCTGAAACTGAACAAAAGACAACCCGAATCTAAGGTCTAGTGTCATGAGAAAAAACACTAATACTAATAAAGAGTATGAAAATATACAACTCTGTCTCTTAATAATACAGTAAAGACATGTAAGATAAGATGAAGTCTAGAATTAATCCCCAAACGAGGAGGTCACTAATGCTCTAAAACAACCACAACTCAGCACGATCTCAGGATCCATGCATCGTACTCGAATTGATATCTGCACTTAAGGGGTACAAAAAGTATATGTAAGTACGATCCACTTGTACTCAGTAGGCATTATAGGCCGATCAAGCAAAGTAGAAAAACAAAATGAGTAAGGGGTATCTCTTAACAATACAAATACTACAAGTATAATAGCAGTATAAGAGTAACTACACAACAAATATATAAAAGGAACACTAAAACACACGAATAGAAAACACATAAAAAAAGATGCAAGTGATACAATGCAATAGGATAATAATGATGTGAGCCATCGCATGACACCTAGTATACACCTTTCGAGCATAAGCTTCCAGGACAGGAACCATGGGGGGGGGGAGGGGGTTGCAACCATATACTATCATAATTTCATATCTCAATCAACCTTGCTAGCACATCCCTCGGTCAAGGTTTTTGTAAAGTGTTTTATTTTCTTCCAAAATAAGTGTTTCTTAGTGGTACCAGTTTCCATGAATATGGATGAATGAAATAAGGATACATGCTCACAACCAAATCAATATCATGCATTAAATCAACTCAATAATGGTATAAATGAGCTCAAATCTCTTCAATGTCAATAGATCATGATGTAAGCCATCACATGGCACCACTGAAATAAGGCGTCATATAAGACATCAATAATATCAATCCAAGTCCCTCACTCGGTTATCACGATAATGTTAAAGGAAAATAATGCTCAAATAATACTAATAATATTAATTCAAGCCCCCACTCAGGCATCACGATAATAATAATGACAAATAATACTCAAATAAGTCTAATACCAGCCCTCATACTGATAACCCCCAAAATACAAAAGTTGAAAACAAACACGAAAATTAAAGAAACGATAGAAATTGAAAATACAAAGGTAAAGGATAAATAGATAGAGATAAAAGATAGACACAAACAAAGAAAATCAATGAAACTTAAGGATATATTAAATCCAATAACCTCGAAAGATTAATCCATAAAAGGCACCTAACTAGTACAAACGACCATGAGGGAATCGTAACGCCCACGCAACCACCGTTTCTAAGCAATAATCAATACAAGCTTTTCCAAGCTCTCATGCTCCATAAAGAGTCTCACAATATCAATATCATCAAAAAACTAACTAAAAATGAAGAAGAACTAGTATTTATAGCCTTGGGCCTTTTATTACATTTAATGGGCCCAAAAGTGACCCATTTCAGCAAATTGGGCATTCGCCCACGCAGATGGGGCACCTGCTGGCGCATGTCAGGGTGCAGGTGCCACTGGAACGGCCAAAATGGCCACTTGCTAGCGCAGATGGATGACTGCGGCCGCAGGTGGCTCCAGGTCACCGTTTGGCTCCTCTTAACTTTTTGACGACCTCTCCAATGGCTTTCGATCCATCTTGAATGCATTGGGCATCACACAACACTCCTTAAATGGTGTCAAGATGGTTTAAAACACATCTAGCTTCATCAATAAACCTTGGAGTGTTTGTAGTTCTCGTGCTTGCCTTTTAGTAGAGGTCTCGAGGTGATTTGATTCTCTTGACTCCAAGCTACCCTCTACACCTGGTATTGAACTCTTGGGAGCTTGAAAAGGTTCCTCCAAATATATCCTTGTATCCTTGAGATGATCATGGCTAGGATCCCTTTGTGTCGGCCTTGAATTATAGTCCTTTAAAGGTTTATGCCGATTTGGCTTGCATCATCCTCCCCTTCTTGAAAAGGATTCAACCTCGAATCCAAATCTTGAAAAACCATAGGGAAAACAAGCAAGCATAATATCCTTATGTCATGAGGGTTAGGGTTAGCAACAACAAGCTTAGCACCAAGCCAAGGAGGAACACACTTAACATATAGCCAAGAATCAAAATGATCAATCAAGGGTGTGTAACCCCACAAAATAAAAGCCACTTGTCCATTCAAGAGACTTTGACAAAGGGAAAGCTAAAAGAAACAAGGTAACTAGTCAACCACTCATGAAAACTCACATTGGTTCCATGCCTCAACAAGCACACAATCCCTTTTAAGTCACGAGTCACACAATAATCTCTAAAGCTATGTGCGTTGTCATGAACAATTTCATTCCACGTTAGGAGTCCACTCAAAGCACTAGCTATCTCCAAGAATGGGATTACTCCCAAATCATCACCAGGTCAAATACAAAGGTATTCCCCATACAAATCAACAAACATATTGCATTTAAGCTCACAATGCTCTCCCATTCAAAATATTTCATGCTCACATAAGATGTTGATTCAACACGATCATGAATAACATCATATGCAAAAAGGTAATAAAGAAAGGTATCACTTAATTGGAATTCTTCCAAGGTGTTTTCAAAACAAGGTTCACTCTCCGGCCCATAAGTAGTAAAACCTTGGTCAAGAATGGAAACACACAATGGTGAATTCTCTTGGATCTTTTTATTGCTACCCTTCTTTAAAGAGCATTCAACTTTGTTGGAGACCTTTCCCTTACACAACTTTGGTCTCCCAAGTGGATTAGAAATCCTCAAGAAAGACTCTCTATCATAGGGAATAGTACCAACAACTCCAACCAAATCTTGCTTGTCATCTTGACCAAGCTCCAAGTGGAGTGTCTTACAACCATTACATTCCAAATGGTCACCGCGGTCAAATGGGAGAAGTATCCATGAACAGGAGTCAATGTAATGCTTATTCTCCCAAAAGATACCTCGATCAAAAAAAGACATACTCTCTACACAACCATTAGCAATATCATAGGCAAATAGAGAGTAAAGAAAGGTGTCACGCAAAGTTATTTCCTCTAAGGTGTCCTCAAGCACATGTTCTCTATTATGTGCAAGAACATTATCAAGAGTATGCTCACGAATTGGAACACTCAAAGAAGAAGAAATAGTTGGGACACAAAGAACACCTTCCATTTCTTCACATTCCATTCCCATAAGAGTACTCTCATCTTCCAAGAAGAGATTTCCATCTTTAGGAGGAATGTTGTCACACCATAGTGGGTTGTTATATAGAATATAGCCCTCAAGAAGAGATACATCATTAACATGATCTACACTACTAGGTAGCGGACTAGGAGTGATTTCATCCTCTTCAAAAAAACCATTATACTTAAAGAGAGAAGGGTCAATCCAAGAAGGACGATTAGAACATGTAAGTACGCTCTTAAAAAGACAATTATCAAGTTTTGAAGAAGTGTCCAACACAAGATCACCTCTATGATCAAGGAAAGTAATAGGATCTTCATCAAAAGACATGCTCAAAGAGTCACTCCTATTCAAATGATCAACATTAACAACATCATCACTAACTTGAGGTTCACTAATCACATCACAAACACCTTCAAGTAGTGGGCTAGATTCGCACACAAGTTGATCAACACTATTTTCACAAGACAATGTGCTAGCATTCAACACAAAGGCTTCAACACGAGGTAGACTCAAATCTATCTTACAAGAAGACTCAATTCGGTCATCAATAGGATCAACTAGTGTATCCACACTCTCAACATGTACGTTATCATCACGAGGTAAAGAATCATTAAGCTCATATATCGAAAAACTGTCACTCACACTCAATTGGTTACTAGACGCATAATGGTCACTCATATTTACTAAACTGCAAGAGTTAGCTATGTTACCTTGAAGCTCATGAGAAGATTCTTCTTTACCTTGGTGCAAGGTTCCTTTCAAAGTGTCAGAATACTCTTCATATGGTTTGAGGCATAAGTCCAAATTAATCTCTCGATCTTCTTGATTAGACCCTATGTTTGAAGCTTGTATTCCGTCTCCATTTACAACATTAGTACCTACACAAGTGTCCTTACTAAGAGAAGGACAAACAAAGATAGATTGGATTTGTGGTAACCCTCTCACTTCACTCCTCACAACCTCTCCTTTTTCCGCTCTTAGTTTACCACTTTGCACTCCCTTACTCCTCTCAATCTTTTGTATCTCTTCATCAAGGACTTAGAGTAAGTGGTCACACTTTCTTGAGGCTTGGGAAGGGTAGGTGGAAAGATATGATTTCCCCATTGGTCCACTATAATCTTAGGCCAATTTTGCTCATTTGGAACTCTATGTTTCACAAACCAATCGGCGCCCAAACATAAGTGTCCAAACTCCAAGGGAAATATATCACATCACATCTCCTCATAGTACTCATTTTGGGTGAAGAAAACCTTTACACTCTCAGAAACCCTATAGCCCTCCAAGAAATATGGATAATGCTTGGACATTCGAGGTATCCCTAAATAGTCGACCATAGAGAGAGTGATGTAGTTTACATAGCACCAATCATCGAGAATAAGAATGCATCCCGGAACCCCACAAATACTCACCTTCCTAAAGTCAACTTATCTTCTTGGATCAACGTTATAGAGCTTTGTGTATCCTTTTGGCACAAATTTGGACTTCGGGTGTCAAGTGGGCCGGGTTGACCCGGTACCAGCCCACTTAGACCGGCCCAGTAAGCCACCGGACCGGATCGGACCCGGTATAGGTGGTGGGCCTGGCGGGTTTTTAGGGGGATGGACCGGACACGGTATTGAAACCGGTGGACCTGCCCAGTTAGAAAATCGGACCGGGTCCATCGGTGCACCGGTCCGGCCCGGCCCGGTAACTTTATTTTTTAAAAAAAAATAAAAATTTTGGTCCGTTGGGCCCCAGCCTGCAAAGGCTGTTTTGGTCCGTTGTGGCCCAATGGCTATAATGCCATTGGCCCAACGTCCAAACAGCCTTTTTAGGCTTTAATTTTTTTTTTAAAAAAAAAATTCAATTTTTTTTCCCTATAAATACATGCCATTTCAAAAAATATTTCCTACAATCTCAATTCTCATTCTCTTATTCTCTCTCAAATTTGCTAAAATTATCTCATAAAGTGTTCTATATATTTTATTATTTTGCAATTACAAATACTACGTTGAAGTTTCCAAAAGTATTCAATTGACCAACTTTCGAGTACTTCAAAAATTTGATATTATCGTTCCATCTCTTACTTTTAATTTTTAATTAGTGTATTATTTGTTGAATATTTATTTGGATTTTTTTTGTGTTTTTTGAATAATTGTTAGTTTAATTGGTAATATGGATAAATTAAGGAAAGTCGTTAAAAGTGTTAGAAATTTTTATCCCGGAAGTGGTAGTGGTAGTGGTAGTAAGAAACAAATTGGTTCCGGTAGAGGTAGTTCAAATACTCGATATACTCGTGTGCCTCCGGTACCAATTAGCGAACCATTTGAAAATGAAATATGTGTAGGTGCTCACGATATGAATTATTTTGAGGCTCAAAAAAATTATGGTATAGAAGAAGAGAATGAAGTAGACTCTGTTGATTTAGATGAAAATGATGATGATGTTGATGTTACACCCGAATCTGGTAATGTTAATGTTCAATCTGAATCAGTTAATCTTCCTCCCCGGCCCCCTGTAAGATCTCGTAAAAAAACTAGTGTTGTGTGGAATTTTTTTACCCGAATAGAAGGAACCAGTCAGGTTGAATGCGATCTTTGTCAGAAAAAATACGAGCATAAGACCGGGGGTAATAAAGGAGGTACGGGTCAGTTGTCGAGACATTTGAAGGAGATCCACCCAATAGAGCTAGCTCAGGTAACTGGTGGTGGGACAGTTAGGGGCCCAAGTCAAACTAGATTGAACCCAAAAACCGGTCAATTAGTTAAGAATTATAATAAAATGAAGGATCGTGAAGAAATAGCCAAAATGATAGCTGTGGGTTGTTTGCCTTTCTCTTTTGCTTCTTCTGAAGCTTTTATTCATTATATTCAGGCAATTTATAATCCTATGTTTGAGGGTATTCCTAGAAGTACTTGTCGGTCCGACATTTTTAGACTTCATGCACAATATGTTTACTATTTATCTGCATTATTAAAAAATCTTTCATGTAGAGTTGCTTTAACTTCTGATCTTGGTCGTGCTATTAATAAAAATGATTATTTAACAATTACTTGTCATTGGGTAGATAGTAATTTTGTTATGCAAAAACGTATTTTAGCATTTTTGTATGATGAAGACCGTAGACACACTGGAAAATTTATTTCTGAATCTATTACAAAAGTTGCAAAATATTATGGTATTGACCGTAAAGTTTTATGTATATCTTTTGATAATGCATCTAACAACAACGCTGCTATTGAGTTGTTAAAAACTGAACTTTCTCCACCGTTACCCGAAATATTTCATGTTAAGTGTGCTTGCCATATATATAATTTAATTGTAAAAGATGGTCTTGCTTTTTTTGAGCCTACTATTGAAAAAGTTAGACTTGCAGTTGGCTTTATTCAAGGAAATAATAGAAAAATTAGACTTACCGAATTTAAAAGAAAATGTCAGGAAAATGGACTTAGACCGAGATTAATGCCTGAAGAAATAGATGTTAGATGGAATTCTACGTATGATTTATTAAATACTTGCAATATTTATAAAGTTCCTATTACTATGACTTTTAACCAATTTGCCAGTGATTTTCCTGATTGTATGTTACAAAATTCAGATTGGGCTGAAATTGATGATATTGTTAATTTTTTGCAAAAAATCTATCTAGCTACGGTTGAATTTTCTGGAGCTTATTATCCTACTGTTTGTAATATTTTAGCTTATTTAGCCGACATTTCTTTATTGCTTAACGAGTATAAGTCTAAACCAGGTTACAAATATGCTATTGAGGCAATGATTGATAAATTTAAAAAATATTTTTTTTTGCTTCCCCCTATTTTCTTAGTTGGTGCTATAATAAATCCATGTATGAAATATAATACTATGTCCGAATTTACTTCTCTTACTTATTCTGCTTTAGGAGTAAAAGCTAATGAAGAACCTTCTTTGTTTACGGCTATGTCTGATGCGAATAGTTACATGAGCACATTATACAATCATTATGATGATTTACTTGACAATGCTTTACCGTCACACATTACACCGACCCCGCTCCCCATCCTTCTGAAGAACCATCATCTTCTAAAATACAGGCACATAATATGCCTGCTTATTGTGTTTCTGATCTATCTGTTTGGAATAGATTGCAGCCTTCATCGCATAGAACCGTAAGTCGGGAAGAGCTTAAGTATTATCTTATGCAGCCTACAGAGGATCCTAGAGGTAGAATCAACACGCTGGAATGGTGGAAGAATAATGAAAGACAATATCCTGTACTTTCAATGTTAGCTAGAGATATATTGAATGTTTCAATGTCAACCGTTGCATCAGAGAGCGCTTTTAGTCAAGGACGGCAGTAGATTGGAGATAACCGACACATATTGGGAGGCAATGCCATGAATGTTTTAGTTTGCCTTAGAGACTGGATTACAGCAGAACGAAGAAATCAAGGAATGTTCGTGGAGCCGGAAGACAAAGAAGATCTTGAAGAAATAATGACTTCAAGAGAGAATTCAACACAATCAAGTCCAATGCATGGCTTTAGTGCCATTGATTTTGACAATCCACAGCCAATTCCCATTAATTTTAACAGGCGTGAATTGGAAAAAATGATGAAAAATTTGTAGAATTTACAATTAATCAATTGAATTTTTATTTTTCAATTTAATTTTGTGAAATTAGTGAAATGTAATTGCAATCTTGTAACTTGTAAGTTTTCAAACATTTTGCAATCAATCAAATATTAAATTCATTTACTCTTTATATATTTTTTCCATTTAAAATTTAAATTGAATATCTTGTATGAATTCAATACTTTTAATATAATAGTATAAAAGTATATGTTGTTGAATGTTGTATATATGTATGTATGTTCTTTAAAATAATATATATTGAATGTCAATACATGTGTATATTTTTTAAAATAATATATATTGAATGTATATATGTATGTATATTCTTTAAAGTAGTATATATTGAATGTAAATACATGTGTATGTTCTTTAAAGTAGTATATATTGAATTTATATATGTATGTATATTCTTTAAAGTAGTATATATTGAATGTACATACATATGTATGTTCTTTAAAGTAGTATATATTGAATTTATATATGTATGTATATTCTTTAAAGTAGTATATATTGAATGTACATACATATATATGCTCTTTAAAGTAGTATATATTGAATGTACATACATATGTATGTTTTTTAAAGTAGTATATATTGAATGTATATATGTATGTATATTCTTTAAAATAGTATATATATGTATGTATGTTCTTTAAAATAGTATATATTGAATGTCAATACATGTGTATATTTTTTAAAATAGTATATATTGAATGTATATATGTATGTATATTCTTTAAAATAGTATATATTGAATGTCAATACATGTGTATATTTTTTAAAATAGTATATATTGAATGTATATATGTATGTATATTCTTTAAAATAGTATATATTGAGTGTAAATACATGTGTATGTTCTTTAAAGTAGTATATATTGAATTTATATATGTATGTATATTCTTTAAAGTAGTATATATTGAATGTACATACATATGTATGTTCTTTAAAGTACTATATATTGAATGTATATATGTATGTATATTCTTTAAAATAGTATATATTGAATGTATATATGTATGTATATTCTTTAAAGTAGTATATATTGAATGTACATACATATGTATGTTCTTTAGAGTAGTATATATTGAATGTATATATGTATGTATGTTCTTTAAAATAGTATATATTGAATGTATATATGTATATATATATTCTTTAAAGTAGTATATATTGAATGTACATACATATGTATGTTCTTTAAAGTAGTATATATTGAATGTATATATGTATGTATATTCTTTAAAATAGTTTATATTGAATGTAAATATGTGTGTATGTTCTTTAAAGTAGTATATATTGAATATACATACATATGTATGTTCTTTAAAGTAGTATATATTGAATGTATATATGTATGTATATTCTTTAAAATAGTATATATTGAATTTATATATGTATGTATATTCTTTAAAGTAGTATATATTGAATGTACATACATATGTATGTTCTTTAAAGTAGTATATATTGAATGTATATATGTATGTATATTCTTTAAAATAGTATATATATGTATGTATGTTCTTTAAAATAGTATATACTGAATGTCAATACATGTATATATTTTTTAAAATAGTATATATTGAATGTATATATGTATGTATATTCTTTAAAATAGTATATATTGAATGTAAATACATGTGTATGTTCTTTAAAGTAGTATATGTTGAATTTATATATGTATGTATATTCTTTAAAGTAGTATATATTGAATGTACATACATATGTATGTTCTTTAAAGTAGTATATATTGAATTTATATATGTATGTGTATTCTTTAAAGTAGTATATATTGAATGTACATACATATGTATGTTCTTTAAAGTAGTATATATTGAATGTATATATGTATGTATATTCTTTAAAATAGTATATATTGAATGTATATATGTATGTATATTCTTTAAAGTAGTATATATTAAATGTACATACATATGTATGTTCTTTAAAGTAGTATATATTGAATGTATATATGTATGTATATTCTTTAAAATAGTATATATTGAATGTATATATGTATATATATTCTTTAAAGTAGTATATATTGAATGTACATACATATGTATGTTCTTTAAAGTAGTATATATTGAATGTATATATGTATGTATATTCTTTAAAATAGTTTATATTGAATGTAAATATGTGTGTATGTTCTTTAAAGTAGTATATAATGAATGTACATACATATGTATATTCTTTAAAGTAGTATTTATTGAATGTATATATGTATGTATATTCTTTAAAATAGTATATATTGAATGTACATACATATGTATGTTCTTTAAAGTAGTATATATTGAATGTAAATACATGTGTATATTTTTTAAAATAGTATATATTGAATGTATATATGTATGTATATTCTTTAAAGTAGTATATATTGAATGTACATACATATGTATGTTCTTTAAAGTAGTATATATTGAATTTATATATGTATGTATATTCTTTAAAGTAGTATATATTGAATGTACATACATATGTATGTTCTTTAAAGTAGTATATATTGAATGTATATATGTATGTATATTCTTTAAAATAGTATATATTGAATGTATATATGTATGTATATTCTTTAAAATAGTATATATATGTATGTATATTCTTTAAAATAGTATATATTGAATGTAAATACATGTGTATGACTGTATGTTCTTTAAAGTAGTATATATTGAATGTATATATGTATGTATATTCTTTAAAGTAGTATATATTGAATGAACATATATATGTATGTTCTTTAAAGTAGTATTATATTAAAAAACAATCAAAGTTCAAATTTTTTTTTTAGTCGGGACCCGGCCCTGCCCGGCCCATGTAAAATGAACTAATGGGCCGGTGCTGGGCCGTTTGGCCTTTAATTACTGTTGGGCCCAGTCCAGTTAGAGTGAAGACCGGACCGGACCCGGCCCAAGCCCGATAAAAAATACCGAACCGGAGCCGGGTTGACCCGGCCCGGCCCGGTTGACGGGTATACTTCAAGGTACTCCATGTTTAATTTGGCCTTTTTGCAAGTTCCCACCATCTCAATGCCGAACCTTGAATGTACTTATGGACATATGTGGCTTGTTTAACTTAGCTCATATCATAGTCCTTGAAAAACCTTTCACATTGCCATTCCCAATCAAGATAAACCTCGGAATCACGTCCTCCTTTGAAGATAGAAAGAGGGGTTCTAGTGAAATCATGAATCTTACTATATCCCTCATATCTACTTTGGTTCCTACGTCTCAATGTTTGAGTACTAGAACAAGATGAATAGGATGTTGTACCATAGACATTGGAGATGCACACTCTCTTCTTCTTATTGGATGACTTCTACTCGATGTAGTGTAACCACTTGTAATACGATAAGAAATACCACAAGAAGAGGAATATGAATCTTCACAATCCTCATGTACATTCCCACCATGACTCTTATAAGGTGCATAGGAGAAAGGATTATACCTCATAGCTTCCTCAGCTCGGAGCGACAAGTGGAAGGCTCCTCACATGCCCCTTCATCCTCATAAGATACATCACAAGGCTCTTCATCTTCTCCATACTCTCCATAAGAGCTAGGCTCACCATTCGCCTCATATTCTTCTCCAAAATAGTAACTCTCATTCCCACAAGAAGCTTGATCATGGCTATATTCATAGCCTCCATAATCACCATAATCACCATCTCCATCATAGCCATAGCCTTCATTACTACAATCATAGTCTCCTATGTCGTAGTCACACGTATCCGAGGCTACCGACGACATACTTCCTTATAGTACCTACCAAAAGACACTCACCAAAGACAATAAATAATGTTAGCGTTAAAGAATTGGATTGGCTAGCATATGTCGTCGTCACTCGTGTTTACACACCTGCCCATGCATATGATCACCTTCCCATGCAGGTGAGGGCGCAGGTGGCCAGACAACACACCTGGAAACTCCAATTTTTCACCTTTTTGTGGGCCCGCTTGGTTTCTCTTTCCTAGTACCTTCCCTTTTTGGAATATTCTTTGGTACTAACACTTTATTTACTTCTTTTTGGACCTTTTTGGATCTAACAACAACTTTTGGATGAATCTTCTTCTTGAAGATTTGAAGATCCTCAAGAACACCAAGAACTTCAAATTTTTTGACCCTCGATCAAATGAGCTTCAAATGCGATGAAATTTTAACCACGAGATCCTTTTGACCTCACGAACAAGATCCAAACATTTGTAGTCCCTAATTACCATCCATTTGTTCCCAAAAATTAAACCCACTTTAAAATTTGAAGAACACCATGAAGATGGTGAACTTCCAAATTTCCAACTCTCTCGATTGAACTCGAAATTGCTTCAAATTAGAGATCCGGGATGGTTTTGGTATGGGGAACAAACCCCAATATCTTTAAACCTTCAAATTCACTCCAAAATTTCCAGATTTAAAGACCCATTGCCATTTTCTTCAAAGCTCAACCCAACAATGGTATAATCCTCAAATCAACTCCGATTAAGCTCAAATCTCATATCTAGACTTGATTTATGCTAGATAACACTAATATAGCATAAGAAACTCAAGAAGACACAAAAATCAAAACTCAATTTTTTTTTTGGAAATTTTCAAAAATAAAAATTCCAGATTTTTCTCTTTTTTTTTTTTTTTTGATTTTCTAGATAACAAAGCCAAGATTTAGAATCGTAAGAATGAATCTAATACGAAATGATAACCCCCAAAATAAGAAATTTGAAAACAAACACAAAAATTAAAGAAACGATAGAAATTGAAAATACAAAGGTTAAGGAGAGATAGATAGAGATAAAAGATAGACACAAACAAAGGAAATCAACGAAACTAAAGGATATATTAAATCCAATAACCTCGAAAGATTAATCCAAAGAAGGCACATAACTCGTTCGAACGACCAAGAGGGAATCGTAACGCCCTCGTAACCACCGTTTCTAGGCAATAATCAATACAAGATTTTCCAAGCTCTCATGCTCCATAAGGAGTCTCACAATATCAATATCATCAAAAAACTAACTAAAAATGAAGAAGAACAAGTATTTATATCCTTAGGCCTTTTATTACATTTAATGGGCCTAAAAGTGACCCATTTCAGCAAATTGGGCATCCGCCCACGCAGATGGGGCACCTGCTGGCGCATGTCAGGGCGCAGGTGCCACTGGAAGGGCCAAAATGGCCACCTACTGGCACAGATGGATGACCTGCGGTCGCAGGTCAGGGCATAGGCGGCTCCAGGTCATCGTTTGGCTCCTCTTAACTCTCCGACGACCTCTCCAATGGCTTTCGATCCATCTTGAATGCATTGGGCATCACACAACACTCCTTAAATGGTTTCAAGATGGTTTAAAACACATCTAGCTTTATCAATACACCTTGGAGTGTTTGTAGTTCTCGTGCTTGCCCTCTAGTAGAGGTCTCGAGGTGATTTGATTCTCTTGACTCCAAGCTACCCTCCACACATGGTATTGAACTCTTGGGAGCTTGAAAAGGGTCCTCCAAATGTATCCTTGTATCCTTGAGATGATCATGGCTAGGATCC
Source organism: Capsicum rhomboideum (assembly GCA_031232105.1). NCBI lineage: Eukaryota > Viridiplantae > Streptophyta > Magnoliopsida > Solanales > Solanaceae > Capsicum > Capsicum rhomboideum. The sequence goes on from CP124715.1 coordinate 104,258,585, forward strand.
CTTTGTGACGGCCTTGAATTATAGTCCTTAAAAGGTTTATGCTGATTTGGCTTGTATCGCATACTACATCACAATAAATATATTCTGCAAAGTCATTAATAATATTCACATAAGCCCCCACATGGGCAACACGATAAAATAATTATATCAAAAGATGAATCTCACGATAAAATCCCCAACCCTCAGCATACTTTACATGAATGGTTAATTACTCAGTCCGGTTTAAAGAAAGTTAAGCCATAACCAACCTCAAAAGCTGAAACATGAGCTCAGACCCTTCAACTAGAAGCTTTTCCTTTTTGTGTGATCTTGGAATGAACCAAATCTATCAAAAACATAATCTACATGTCAAAAGGAGTCCAACGGTACCCATACTAGCTACTTTTGTTCTGGATCCAAAAATAATTCAAAAATTGATCCCGAGGGAAAAAGGGTAAAATTTGAATTTTCTTGAAAAATCTAGTTTCCCATACCCTAAAAGTTCTAAATATGAAAACCCATAAAAAAACAAGTTGAAATCAAGCTTGAAATTGAAGAAAAACCATTTTTATCACTTTACCAGTTAAAATCCCAATAATACATGTTTTAAATCCAAGTTTTGAAGTTGTTTTTGAGATAAAATCAATGAATAATGATAGAAATTATGTTTAGAAGCTTACCCAAACAATTTTCATGAAATCTCCCTTTAAAATAGCCAATCCCGAGGTTTACAAGTCCAAAATGGTTAAAATTTAGAAAATGGGGAATTTATACTATTCATGTGAACAGGGCCTCGCGATCACATCCCCCACCTCACAATCACGAGGGCCAATGTTGACTGGCACTTAGTAAGTCATCACTATCATGGGAGGTGGGCCTCGCGACAGCGATGGGTAAACCTGACCTGATCCATCAACTTGCTCTTAGCAATCGCGGGGCCCCACACCTTGCGATCGTGATGAGTAACATATTCATGGCCCGCAATCGCGGCATGTGTCCATGCTATTGCAATGAAGGACCTGATTTGCACTAGATACCAATAATTAGCTAAAGGGAAAATGTCCAAAATCTTTCAAACAGATCCTTGGGATTTGTTTGAGACCCCATAGAAATAAATTAATAATGCTACTAGGTTAATTTTGATGTTTTAGACTCAATGGAACAATCAGATTTATCAAAAGAGGTTGTTACTAACAAATTAACCTCCAAAACCCCTTTAAGGCTAATTTAACTAGTTTCTCATCTAAGAGGTCAAAATTTAATATAAAGGCTCGAACCCCGAACTAACCATGATGCTAACCCAAAATCAACACTACTGATCTAATGGAACTGTCTGAATCGAGCATAAAAAAAAATTGATCAAAGTCGAAGTAATCACTTTCAAGGCTACTCAAAACTTAAAACTCACTCAAATCACTCTTGAACAATTCGGGGACAGTGCCAACCATCTCCATAACTCATAAATGGCATATAGGAACTCCGAAGAAGGGCAAAATAGTCAAAGCACAGGAAAAGTTAAAAATTACAACAAGTGTTATTACAAGCGTACTCACTCCTACTTTTTTGCATCACTTCTGTGCAGATCCTAGTACGAGTGCTCCACATGGTTCCTTATTGTGCACTCTTGTGGTGCTCTAGAGTCGTGACGAGCTTCCTTGGTTGGAGTGGTTTCTAGGCTTGATCTATCTTTATTATGTCTTTATTTTCTATCAGAGACGGTGTTAGTAATATTAGTTACTTCTTTCATATTAGAGTCGCTTTGTACTCTTGACACTATGTCTTGGTATTTTTCAAAAGATTGCTATTCTTTTCTTCTTCGATTTATTACATTTATGAGTGGTTATTACTTATTAGATATTAGATTGTAAATCTGTTAATTACCTTTATTTCAATTAGTTTGTTTTTCCAGAGATTTGACTTACCTACTATGGAGGGGTGGGGTAGGTGCCATCACCAGTGGTGAACCTATAAATTTTACCAAGTAGGTTCAACATATGATGAGCGAAATGCACAAAAAGTCAATAATCTAAAAACTAAATTTTATTAGTTAAAAATTAATTACAATATAATAATTATTTAATTAATATTTAAATATATGAATTTAATCAGAATAATGAGGTCAAGCATAAGAAAAAAGGTTCAGCCGAAAAACAATGAGGGGTTGAAAAATTGGAAAATATTTTTAAATTTTGTTTAAAAAAAGAACCTAAATATTATATATTTTTCTTTTTATAGATAAAATCATGTATATATTGAAAAATTAATTCTTAAATTATTTTATATATGTTAGGAATAAGAATATAGAAAATGCTTTATGTTTTACATAGCGAAAGGCTAGTACTCGTGTGTTTTTGGCTGGTTTCGAACTCAGGATCCTCTTACAAAAATTAACCCACTTTACCACTAGACTAAACACCTTCTATAACAACCCTGTACGCCATTACAGTATTGCCTAGCATGCGAAATTAGGTTAAGTTTCTCCCCGGATGAAAATTTTAAAAACTTCAGGCTAGGCTAGTTTCTAATAAATTTCAGGTATCGTGTGGTCTAGGTAAAACTTGTGTTTGATGGGGTAGTGGTTCATGGATTTAAGATGATTTCATGTTAGCTAAGAGATTAGGGAGTTCATAGAATCTTTCAAAATGGAATTTGGGTTAGTAGAGCTCCGAATATAGTGTTTGACGTAAAGAGGTTAGTTCGTGAGGTTTAAATCTGAGTAGTGTGATGTTAAAACACCAAATAGTCCCAAGTTTATAACTCTCCACCCCCTATAGCGGGACGCATGGCCGCTATAGCTATCCCACTATAGCAAAAATTATGCCGCTATAGCGAAAATTATCCGCTATAGCGGAAGTCAATCTTGGTTAGGCGCCATGATAACGGGAGGATCTCGCTATAGAGATGCCATTATAGTGGTAATTGGGCCGCTATAGTAGGATCGATGCAGTAAAATAGAAGTTTTAGTGTAAAGCATTATTTTTCATAACAAAAGCTTCTGAGGTCGACATAGGGCGAAATAGGACAATTTCTGGTGAATTACTTCGGTTCCCACTCCTAAGGTAAGTTAGTTTACTCCCTCCTAACGTAATTTTAACCTCTAAATCCTTAGAATTCATAGGGATTGATCATGGTGGGGATGGTGGGTGTAACCCTAGGTTAAGAACTTGATATGATTTGGTTATGGAGGGGCTAGAATCACATGATTATAGTCTAGAATAGTTGAATTATGATTACTAAACTAGAATTTATCCTTTTAATCTTGCTTTATGGGGAATTTGAGTGTTATGAAGGGTAGAAAACCCTAGAATGAGGAAATTGTGCATGAACTTGACCTTTAGGCTATGAATTTAGGTTAAAATGCCTAGAGTTGGTAGAACATTTGTTGAATTGTTCTTTACTTGTTGTTTTTAGACCAAGATCAAGTCGAGGCTACTAGAAAGGGCAAGGATCATGTAATATAAAGCATTGCATGGCTTGGATTGAGGTAGGTTATGGTTGAATTGGAGTTAAGGCTTAATTTGATTGTATGTGTGCATGTTTGACTGATTGTTTGTTTATTTAGTTGCAACACATGCTTAAATAATGATGAACTTATTGAATCTTGAATATAAGTGTGGGAATATATAACTTATACTTTGATTGATAATAGGACTGTTTGATATGCAAGTGTTGTTTATTTGAACTTACTATGTGATTATACTTGTAAATAGTACTAGGTTATTATTGTGAGTTGATTTGGTAAAGGTTCATTGTGATTGAATTGGTGGATTTGAGGTGATATAAGGGTGGGGATGTTGATATAAGCATCGCATAACACTTTGTTGTGTCCTTTCGCACACGCAATTGTATGTGGTCGTACAAGTAATAAAGGATGTAAGTCCAGCTATCGTACCCACAAGGATTTAAGTAATTGAAGTTCTACTTTGAATTCTTATGCGAGTTGTTTAGTAGGTGACCAATAAGAATGAGTGATTTGTGTTTTTTGAATGTAAATAAAAACAATTGTAGACAAGTCGTGGATTAGTTCTATTGTAATTCAGATTTGAGAAAAGATCTAGGGTTGCAGTATTTTGACAATCTAGTTGAGCTATCCAATGATATGTCTAATTTGATTTCCTGAGTTACAAGTTGCAGGTTAAATTAGCTATATTGAGTGTTTTCCCGATAACTCTAAGCCTACTCGACTATCTCTAATGCCTATATTTCTATGGTCGTCGGTTAATAGTGAAGTGCATGACGATATCGTCTGTATCAACTTAACTAGGTCACATGGTATATTTATAGCCTTAGTGACAAATCAATTCTCCTTCTCTATAAGGTTCATGAACTATCCCTATTTTCTCTTTCTACACTTGTCGTTCTCTTTTTCAAGTCCAACAAACAAGCCCTAGATAATATTTGCAAAGTGATCAATCAAACGAATAATTGAAATTAAGAAGAAATAAATAACTCAATATATAGAAATCAAATAAATAATCTGATATTCACCCCATAACTTTCATATTCAACCACAATCCTTTAAATTAAGAGATTTAGCTACTCATGAACCTCTTTGGAAGAAGAGATTTTACGAGTTTACAAGGTAGCAGTCAAAAATAAAATAAAAGAAATAAACTAGATCTTCTCCTTGAGCTTTGCCCTAGTTTTTGGCTTCCCCAAATCAGTTGTTCATTATAAAAAACGTGTGAAGAGGGTTTATATAGAGTTTAGGAACCCTTATAATGGCAATAACGAATCCCAGTCGGTTTAGGAGAAGTCCCGACTCGCGCCACAACCCAAAAGCGAAGCTGTGGCACTGAAAGCAACTAAAATTCCCGAGGGGTATCATTTCTTGTGCCATCCCTTGCTTTAGGGGAGTGGTACGAGCTGTCCTGCAACCTTCATAATTCTCTGCCACTGCTTGCTTTGCAGCAATGGCATAAGGCATATGGTCTACACTTTACAAAAAGAAGAGCACATGTAGTATCTGTACAAAAACACTATGTACTGGTAGGGTCATTGGCCATCTCAAAATAATAAATATGAACACATAACAAACAATTTGTAAACAAGTACAACCATGTAACACTTAGCATTTATACCTTTACATAGTCTTTTCTCAACAATAACCAAGAAAAGCAGACAAACATAAGACAAGTACAAACATTCCACCAAGTCAACACCATGACTAATAACATTTAACATAACTTGCCACAATAACCTTTCCACTAGGACTTTAACAAATAGTTACACAATTCAAGTATATCAATATCCTGGACCACTCATGGATCCAATTAACAACAGTATTATCAATCGGTTCACTCAAGGAACCCAAAATAACAACAATAATATAACTTGGTACACTCATGGAACTGTCAAACTCACTAATACCATGTACACACATGCTATGGGTCTTATAAATGCCCACTAGCCATAACATGCATGGGAAAAGATCAGTCTATGTACCAAATAACCCATATATCTAGTGTCTGCCACCCTTATGCCAAACCAAGTGTTATACCACCCTTATTCCAATGTCCCCACCCTTATATTACACCAATTTCGTGATGATGACCTTTACCAGTTCATCTTACAATTATAAACCTATGTCACACTATGTACAATCATAGTATGAGATAACACAACCGCACTTGTACTTTAAAATAAGTCTTTTTACACAATCTCATTTTTGGTTATTAAACAACTATATTCTATCCAACAGGTTAACATACACATCATGCATTGCAAGAAGTAGACAAAGAGGCAGTTAATATGCAGACATAAAATAAATTGAGTCTTTAGCTACAATTAAACCATTATCTACCTAAATCAAAGCCTTGCACTGCTCTAATGAACTTGAGCCTTGCCCTTTATTTGCAATTTCAGCTTGATTATGGTCTAAAAACAACAAGGTAATCACCATTCAAACAATGTCCTAACAAATACAAGGATTATAACCTAATTGCATAACCCCAAGGCCAAAACCATAATAATCCCTTATTGTAGGGTTTTTCTACCTTCATTCCACCTTAATTCTACCAAATTCATATTTATAAGAATAAATTCTATGCATGTAATCATTAAAATCCACCAATGACCAAAACCTAAGGATTACACCTTATTTTCACTAAGTTACACCAGAAAATTAGCCTAGGTCAAGTTAAATTCTCCCCCACAATCAAAATGTAGTGATTCTAAGGATTAATCACCGAAAAACTAGTTAAACGAGTGGATTAACTTACCTCAATGAAGGATTTTGGGTGGAAACTGAATATTTTCACCCTAAATTGCCCTTTTCATCCCTGTAATGGAAGTGGAATGAAAATAGCATTTTAATTCTAAAATTGCATTTAACTACGTGTATCCAGCTATAGCGGCCCGATTCCTGCTATAGCGGAATCTACCCACTATGGCGGGATTGACAACTGTTGATTCCTGCTATAGCGGGAATATTCCTACTATAGCGGGCCTATGGTAGTGTCCTGCCTCCCTTTATAGCTGCCTAGGTGAGGTTAAAAGTCCAACAGGTCCATACTTTTGCCATTTTTGCAACACACTGCCAGATTTCGACATCCCGAACTAACCCTATTATGTTAATTGCAATAACCGGAGTTCTACTAACCCGAATTCACTTCCAAAAGTTTATACGAACTCCTTAACCCCGTAGCTATCATAATATGGTCTAAAATCATATATAAACCAACATATCCATTACCATATTTATCTAGACCATACCTTACTTGGATTTCAGCTAAGTCTAGCCTAGCCTAAAATTTGTAACAGTTTATTTGAGAAACATTTTAACCAAAATTTTGGCACGCTAGACTATACCGTAACTACAGAAAGGGTCGTTACAATGGATACCAATTTGTCCATCATTTATCCTCAAATGATAAATCAAGAAAATGAGAAAAATAAAGCAAGGAAACTACCTTAATACTCCAACAAGTGGGTACTTATCGCGCATGTCCTTCTCAGTCTCCTAAGTGGTCTTTTCAATAGGACGTTGCTTTCACTGGACTTACACTGATCTAATATCCTTAGTCCTCAACTTTCAAACATCTCAATCAAGAATCGTTATCTGTTTCTCCTCATAACAAAGATTCTTGTCAAGCAACACTGGGTCCCACTTAATTATGTAATCGCTGTTCCTATGGTATTTCTTAAGCATGGAAACATGAAACACCGTATGGACTCCTTACGGGCTTAGAGGCAATGCCAACCTGTAAGCTATTAAACCCATATCATCAAGAACCTTAAATGGATCGATATACCTGGGGCTATGATTTCCCTTCTTACCAAATCGCATAACTTCCTTCATGGGAGACACCTTTAACAAAACATGCTCACCTAGTTTGAAATACATATCTCTTACCTTGCGGTTGGCGTACTCTTTCTGTCTACTTTAGGCTACCATTAACTTGTCCTGAATAAACCTCACTTTCTCTTTAGCGTCCTTCATAAAATCTATGCCAAAAGGCTTCATATCCCCTAACTCAAACCAATCTATGGGTAATCTACACCTTCCCCCATAAAGAGCTTCAAATGGGGCCATATCGATACTACCGTGATAACTGTTGTTGTATGAGAACTTACACAATGGTACGAATTTATCCCAATGACCCCTAAAACCAGCCACATATGCACATAGCATATCCTCAAGTACCTGAATGGTTCTCTTAGACTGCCTATCGGTCTTAGGATGAAATATAGTACTAAGATCAAGCTTTGTGCCCAACTCTTCATGCAACTTGTGCCACAATTTGGAGGTAAATTGTGTACCTTTATCGAATATGATGGATGTTATCACCCCATGCAATCTCAAAACTTCATTGACATAAATCTTGGATAACTGTTCCGTGTTGTAATTCACCTTTACCAGAATAAAATGAGCAAACTTTGTTAGCCTGTTCACTATGACCCTAATCAAGTCATGCTATCCCAAGGTCTTAGAAAGACCTTCTACAAAATCCATAGCAATCCTTTCCCACTTCCACTTGGGAATGGGCATCCTCTAAAGGAAACCTGCAGGCATTTATTGTTCATACTTCACCTGCTGACAATTATGAAAATTGGCCACATACTCTACTATATCTCTCAAGTTACGATACATCTTGGTTGTATTAGGATGCATAGAGTATCGGGACCTATGAGTTTTTAAAAGCAAACTCAGAATCACATCCTCAACATGTAGCACACACACGCACCCTCTAACACTCTACACACCATATGCATCAAGTGTGATGTCTTGAGTTTCACCACACACCACTTTGTTCCAAATCTTGTTCAACTTTGCATCCTTAAATTATTTAGCCTTGATTCTATCAATGAATATTGACCTTACCTCCACTCTAGCCAACACTCAACCCCTTTCAAACATTCTAAATTGTATAAACCGCATTGATAGAGTTTGGATCTCTCTAGCCAAAGGTCGCCTTGCCATTCTCAAATAAGCCAAACTGCCCATACTTACAGATTTTTGGCTCATTGCATTTGCCACCACATTGGCCTTTCCTGGATGATATTAGATGGTCACATGATAATCTTTTAGTAACTCCATCTATCGTCTTTGCCTTAAATTCAAGTCCTTTTGAGTGAAAACATGTTGTAAAATGCAATGATCTATGAACACCTCACACTTAACATCATAAAGGTAGTGTCTCTATATCCTAAGTGCAAAAACTACCGCTTCTAACTCCAAGTCATGAGTTGGATAAATCCTCTTATGAGGCTTCAATTGCCTTGAAGCATAGGTAATAATATTCCTATCCTGCATCAACATAATGCCAAAACCGAGTATGAAGCATCGTAAAACACAATAAAATCCTTACCTTCAACTGGCAAAGCAAGGATGGGAGCAGTGGTCAAAAAAGATTTGAGCTTCTGAAAGATCTCATCGCACTTGTTAGACCAAACACACGGGTACCTCATTTTATGCCAGTTTTGTCAAATGAGTTGCTATAAAGGCAAAGTTATTAACAAATTTGCGATAGTAGCTAGCAAGACCCACAAAACTTCAAACCTCAGTCACAGAGTTAGGCCGTGCCCAACTCTTAACAGCCTCAATCTTTTGGGGATCTACCATTACCCCCTTTTCAGAAATTGTATGCCCCAAAAAGGCCACAGAAGACATCGAAAACTCACATTTAGAGAATTTAGCATAAAGTTATTTCTCCTTCAAAATACACAAGACTATGCATAAGTGACCTGCATGCTCCTCCTTACTCTTGGAGTAAACCAAAATGTCATCAATAAATACAATCACAAATGAATCCAAAAAAGATTTAAAAATTCCATTCATTAAAATCATGAATGCTACCAGCGTATTAGTCAACCCAAAGGACATTACTAAGAATTCATAATGTCCATAAAGAGTCGTGAAAGCTGTTTTGAGGATAAATTTTTAACTGGTGATACCCTGACCTCATATCTATCTTGGAAAATACTGAAGCGCCCTACAACTGGTCAAATAAACGATTTATTCTGGGCAAGGGATACTTAGTCTTGATGGTAACCTTATTCAACTACAAGTAGTCTATACATATTTTCATGCTACCATTCTTTTTCTTAACAAACAACACTAGACCACCCCAAGGTAAAGCACTAGGACAAATGAATTCCTTATCAAGTAACTCCTGCAACTATGTCTTGAGCTCTCTCAACTCAGCCGGAGCCATTCTATAGGGAGGGCTAGAAATTAGATGAGTGCCCAGTTCCAAATTAATATAAAAGTCAATGTCCCAATTCGGAGGCATACCAGGAAAGTTGTTAGTAAATACCTCCTGAAATTAAGACATTATGGGAAATGACTCAATAAAGGGGACCTCTGCACTAACATCCCAAAGATGTGCCAAAAAGGCCAAGTACCACTTTCCCACTAGCTTCTTGGTACGAATGAAGGAAATTATTTTCACAAGTCCAGACTTATAAATACCTTCCCATTCTAACTTATCCATCCCAGGCATGTCTAAGGTCACAGTTTTAGCATAACAATTTAGAACAACATGATATGGGGATAACCAAGTCATGCTCAAGATAATATCAAAATCAAGCATATCCAGAATCACCAAATCTACCCAAGTCTGAAAACTATAAATATTATAGAGTAAGCACGATACACTTGAGTCACTACCATAGAGTCTCTAGTTAGAGTACATACTTCTCTAGTTGGAGTACATGCATACACATGTGAGTCAAGCATATCACAAACCATGTCTAAACCCAAGGCAAATTTAATGGATACATATAAATAAGTGGAACTCGGATCAAATAAGACCATAGCCATCAGGCAACAGATGAGAATAGTACCTGTAATGACTGCATCTGAAGCCTATGCCTCAGATTTGCCCAAAAATTCATAACAATGAGCTCTATCATCGATTTGAACAACCTCTCTTTCAGTTTGAGCACCACCTCTCCCTGCATTACCACCTGCTCAATTTCCACCACAACCAGCCTGATAATTACCACGCCCACCCTGTAGATGACCTCTACCATTACCACCACCACCTCTACCAGCTGGACCCATAGCTCTAGACTGTTGATTGCCTTGGAAACTAGCCTGTCTACCATTAGCATAATCCCTCTTAAAGTGACCAATACCACCACAAGTAAAACAACCTCGATCCAATAAGGGCCAGCTAGTAGAAGGATATAAATCCCTTTGGCTTCTCACAACTGAAGACTAATGAGTGGTCCCTGGCGAATTCCCTATAGATGCTGGTAGAGCTGAATATTTTGGGAGGTTGGATAGGCCTAATAACCATAGCCCCTAGAGTAAGAACCATTGAAGTTACACGTATTCTAGGCTTTTTTGGTTACCATCTTAGTCTGGACAACCTATTTGAATCCTTCTACTTTCTTTACATAATTAGAATTATTATTTAAAGTCTTTCCAGCAGAAGTCATCTATAATACCATACCTTGCAAGTCAGTATTTAAACCTCTCACAAAGAGGCGGATCCTCTCTTTTTTTGTACCAAGCAACTAAGTAGCATATATGGATAAGGCATGAAATTTAGCCTCGTAAGTTGTAACCAACATAATTCCTTGCTCAAGAGCCAGAAACTCATCATTTTTTTGTAACGTAAAGTGTGTGACACATATTTCTCCAATAACAGAGTATGGAACTGAGTCTATGTTAAAGAAGGTAAAGCTGGAGACCAATATTCCACATTATCCCTCCACTACTGCTTTGCATTATTATGTAGTTGGAAGGTTACAAATTCTACACCATGTTGCTCCACAATACCCATCTTATGCCGCCTCTCATAACAATCAACAATGAACCTAAAAACATCCTCTGTCTCAAAACTAGCAAAGGTAGGAGGTTTCATTTTCAGAAACTTAGTGAACATATCATGCTCACTCTCGATCATAACATGACCTAAAACTAAATTAGGGAAAACCACCATTCCTAAGAACTCATCCATCCTTGGAGCAAAAGTAGCAGCAAGATGCACTCTTGGAAATTAGCAAGCAAGGACTGTAGGCATGGCTCCAGTACCTGCTAGTCCACTCAGAATAGCAAGTACCTGCTGAATCACTTCAGACGACATTAGTGGAGGAGATGAACCTACGGGAACTGGTAATGTATCATCATATTCCAAAACCTTCTTATTCAAAACCTCATCATGATAGTCTTAGGGTTAGGAAGGTGTCCCAGATCTCTATCAGGTCAGATTAGCTACAACCCAAGCTCCGTCCCTGGCGGGTGTTGCTCTCCCTTTGTAATGACCTTCCAGGTCATTTTCTTATTTTTTGTGTATTTCTAGCATTTTGAGCCTTCCCACAATAGCTACATGTCATTTATGACTTATTGAAACTGTCGATTCTATCATCGGACAGTTTTTTTTGGATTTTAGGCTCATTTTCCTGTTTTGGAGCTTTGTTAAGGAATTGGTATTAGTACAAAACTCCTAGTAAATAATCTCAGATGGAAATTCTGACAGCGCCATCAGCTCTAGAACATTGATTTTAGGATGTAGGGACCCTTGGTTTAGGTTCCAAAGCTTTCGAACTCGTTTTGTGCTATTGGGTAGATTTGATGAAAAATAGAACCATAGGTGTGGGCCCCACATTTAATTAAAATAATTTAGTATGAAAGTTTTTATGTTTCCATTGAGTCTAGAATGTCGAATTTGGCATAGTACCATAGTTCGTTTGCGTGCATAGGGTTCCAAACGAATCTCGAGCACCCAGTCGGAGTCCATTTTGGACTTTAACTAAAATCTGATGTCTGATATCTAGTGTGACCGCTAAAGCGGTCAAAGAGCTGCTTTAGAGGTATTTTTCTTAGAAACCCTGAGCCATTACAATAGCCTTGGCTACTTTGCTGAGGTTCGCTTTAGCGGTCAAGGTCCGCTTAAGTGGACGTCGCTTTAGCAACAAAGTTCCGCTTTAGCGGCCTCCGCCTTTGTTTGCCCAACCTCTTTAGCGGTCGTGAACCACTTTAGTGGTAGCTGCTTAAGAGGCCAGTTTTCTGCTTTAGCGGCACCTAAAGGCTATTAAATCCCTTCTTCACCCGATTTTCTCCCCCATTTCTTAACCCTTTTCCTCCATTCTTGAGAGCATAGGTCTTGGGAAAATGGGGAAAATCTTCCATTGAAGCTTGTCGCTCCCAAGCATATACACAAGTGTACGTGGTCATTTCAAGTAATAAAGTGGCTCTTTGTGAGTCGGATGTCAAACCCACAGGGACTTGTGTTTAACAAGCGATCTAATTTAAGCGTTACTATTTTGAATTAAACAAGTGCGAGTTGTAACCAAAAAGAAGTTGAGTTTTGTTTTTATAACTAAATACTAAAATTAACAATGATAAGGAATACGAGTTGTGAACAATATATGGGGAGTTACAGGGTTACGACATTCGGTACAATCATGCATGGTAGTTATTCTATTCAATGATCATTATTTCTCAGATTATGGGTTTCGGGGTTAAGTGTTGATCCAGGAATTGTCATCATCTAAATCTTCTACTTGAACTAGTCCTCACAACTCCATTGTTGAGTGGGGATGTGATTCCATAACTCAAGTGTGTTCGTTATTCATCCCGTCATGACCAAACAAGGCTCATAGGTATACGTCTATCCTAGTTGTGAATCAACCCTAACTTACACTAGAGATGATATTGTTCCTTAAGTTCTTCGTCCTATTCATACAATACCATGATCAGTTCATGCATGAATTACTCATATATTCTAATGTTGATCAGACATCAAAATAGTAGAATCAAGAACAAAAGCATAATCGGATGAGAAATAATGTCAATGAATAAAACAAACTACTAAACAATCATGTTCTAGTCGTAAACCCAGAATAAGGGTGTTTAGCCACTCATATTCATACAAAAAATCTCCAAAATAGAGTTCATAACTTTAAATTACAAGGATGAAAAGTAAAGAGGACAAAACCCTAGTATAGAGCTCCTTGCCTTCTCCTTTGCTCTCCAATGTGTAAGTTCAATCTCCCTTTTAATTGTGCCTAGGTACTACTTTTATAGGGATTTTAGTCATACAAGAGGTTCCCAAGTCGAATCCCAATCAATTACAAATTTACCGCAACTTAAAAAAACATTAAAAACCAATTTCGGAAGGGTTTGGGACTTGGTGCGTCGCGTCCTCCATCGCGGGGGAGTGGAGGCGCTACGCGAGCTCAATACAGGCTCAAACCAGTATCTAATCACCCTACCATGTGCGGTTCACCCATAATTATGCATATTTTAGGGTGATATGTGCCTCCCAATACGGGTGGTGGTGGGTGCGACGCACCTCTTGTCCAAGGCTCTAGCATTTCGCGTCCAATCTTCTCGTGCTCTTGTCCCTTGATCCTGAACGTCTTGTGCTTTGATTTTAGGCTTTATTTAGCTTCCTTTGATCCTCCAATGGTACCCTACAACATATCAACACAACCATAAGTCCATACAACACAATAGAACACATCAAAGGACACTAGAACAAGTATAGCTCAAGCTAGCGACACTAGTTTCCTCATCTAAGTTCTAATTGATCATTTTGACTCTTGACTTGATTCAAATGTACCTTAAACACCATAAAAAAAGTTCTTTAACACAAAAATACACATATATACTCTTTATGATTCACAAGCATGTCAAATTGCCCTCAAAACTCAGCTAAGAGTCCATAGATAATGACACTTAGGAGTCTAAACACGCCTAAGATCACCACCGCACACTTAAAGCCTTATTCGTCCTCGAACAACTCTTTACATTAACCACCATCAAAGAAGACTCTAACAAAATTACTACCACTAAGACGCTCAAGCTATAACCATACAGACCATATGAATTGCAAGTTCTACACTCGGCATGTCATATTACAATTTCAAAACACATGAACACTACTTTAAAACTCCCTTGCCTCAAGAATTGACTCTATCAAGTTGGAAAACTTATTCATATTACTCAACAAAGAGATCATACATGTCAGTTATCTATCATCAAACATTCTCCCTCACCATAATAAAGACACCCATATTCACTTCACAAGTATGCCATTTAACACAGGAATGGGTGTAAGAATCAAATTTCGCTCACCCTCACAAAGGATTCACATGACACATAAGATGAACCATAAGCTTGCCCTTAGTGTAGTACTCCACTCATATCAGAATGTCAAAGCTCAAGATCAAGTAGGACTTTAAGGGTTGTAATTTAGGCTAAGGGAAGGGTAGGAACTATTTGGTTAAGAATAATGACTATCTTCCCTAAGTGCTTTAATACACCATAATTTTCATTAAGATAACCTCCAACCAACCTATTTTACACCACTATCATCTTCCCAATTCTCTCTTGTTTTGCCACATCTTTTTAAGCTATCTTACACATATTAAGCAAGGAGTAATTGCTATCAACACAAGATTCACTTCTTTGGATCAATTTCTCTTTTCATTACATTACTCCCTACCCACCATACATAAACCTTTTAAACACAACAAAAGCTATTCATTCGGGGCTTCAATTTAATTTTCTCCTTCTTCCATTTTTACACTTCTTAACATCTTAATTTCTCAACTAAAGCGCTTAGGAGTTTTGGATCAAATTATGGTTAATTGAAAGAACAGGATTAAGCTACATACTAGGCTACCAAAGAATAGGCTAAAGGCTCAACAGGGCTAGCTAGGATCATATAAAAAGGGTAGATAAAGTGAGGTATAAAACATGGCTATCAAAGAAATGCCTATATCATCTCCTAAACTCAACACCTTTTATTTCGCTTTGCAAACACACCGAGCAAGTTCTAGACATCACTATGCACATGGAATATCATAAAAAACTCACTCACACATGGCACGTGTTCAAATCAAGGTGGATCTCTATAGACTCTAAACCAAGCACTAGTAAGAATTCAACATTAATCCAACATCAAACAAGAGTCAAACAATTGAGCCTAGGTGTCTCACAGTAGTCATTCAATTCACTACACATGCTTCAAAATTCAACACGAACTTGCAATCCAATAATCATGCAAAATCTAACAAAAACATCTCTAAAATTTAAAAATTACTCTTAAAAAAATAAAAAGGATACTAGGTTCAAAGGGCGTCCCCTCGGAAAAGAACCAAAAAGAAAAACCGAGGGGTGGATGAAGTGTGCTCCTAAAAGAAACCAAAAACAAATTACTAAAAGAAAATCTTTTTGTATTTTTCAAATTTTTCAGCAACATGAGTAAAAACAAATAACCAAATAACCAAAAGACTCTGATAGCACACTCCACCCTAACCAAATCGAAAGATTCCCCACCCCACACTTAAAATCACACTTTGTATCCAAAGTACAACTTAAAAGTAAGGATATAAATACTCCCTAAGGCCCCTAGGCCTAGCTAGTAACATCATAATCCATCAAAGAGGTTCGAGGGACCCCACACTCAGTTTTTGCCATGCTCCTTAGCTAAGATCTCGGGTACTCAGACTTCTCCTCAACCTGCAAAACAAAACATACAAAACAAAAACTAAGGTGTTACTAAATAAAAACCAAAAAGTAAAAATACTACCTTAACTTGGGTTGCCTCCCAAGCAACGCCTAATTTAATGTCGCGGTACAAGTCAAATCACAACTTCATCATCCACATTCTCTCATCCTCTTCCTCCTATTTGGAGTCCATCTCCTCCTTTTTTCTGACCTCTCAAGTGCTCATGATCGAGGTTTTCATCTTTTCTTACACCTACCTTTTCAACATGCCACTCAAGTTTCTTTGGTTCAGGATTATTTGTCAACTTGGGCAACTCCATGAGAGAGTCCAAAAAAATAATTGGTGGTTTGCACTCTTCCACCCCACACTCATCCACTTTCATAGCTGTGATCATGCATAAATCTTTATAGTGTGAGGGTGTGTTGAGTGCTTTGTACACTCTGAAAACCATTTCTTCATCATTCAATCTCATCTTAAGTGTGCCTTCTCTCACATCTATCAATTCTCCACCAATGGCCAAGAATGGGCACTCCAATATGATTGGTACCCTGCCATCTATATCATAATCAAGAATAATAAAGTCAGCAGGAATAATGAATTTACCAACCTTAATGTGAACATCTTCTATGATTCCTTCGGGCACCACTTGTGTTCTATCCGCCGTTTGTAACACCACTGAGGAGGGCCTTGGCTTTCCTAAACTAAGAGTATTAAAAATTGAAAGGGGCATCAAATTGATGCTTGCCCCTAAATTACTCAAAGTATGGACAACATCACTTTCACCAATCTGTATGGAGAGGGTGAAGCTCCCAGGGTCCTTGAGCTTCTTCGGCATCTTTGTTATGACCATAGAGCTGTACTCTTTAGTAAGTTCCACAGTCTCAATATCACCAAGCCTCTTTTTGTTCATGACCACTTCTTTCAAGTACTTAGCATACTTTGGCATTCCCTGCAACACATCTACAAGAGGAAGGTTAATGTGAAGCTCTCTGAACATGTCAAAGAACTTCTTAAAACAAGCCTCTTTCTTTGCTTTATTGAGATTATGAGGGAAAAGTGGTGGTGGTCTGTTTCGAGGTTGCTCAATAGGCTTCTCCTTTGGGTACTCAGACTTTCCCTTTTTATTGGTAGTTTTAGGCTCAACTTGCTTTTCTGTTTGCTTGGGTGTGATCAATTCATCTTGCACCTTGTGATTTTTCTTTGGATGTGCATCACCCAAATCTTTACCGCTCCTTAATGTAATAGCCATAAATTTCTTTGGAGCTTGCTCTGTATCACCCGAAAGACCCCTTTGAGGTCTTAAATTCTGTGCTTGAGCTAACTGACCCATTTGTATATCCAAATTCTTTTAGGCAAGTTGCTGATCTTTGAGATCTACAGCCATTTGCTCTTGGGTGGCCATGATTTTCTTCATTGACTCTTCAATATTATTAGCCTGAGTATTAGTCTGCGTCCCTTGCTGCTGCTAAAAATGCTGAGATTAGGCTTGATTATTGCCCCAAGAGTAATTGAGTTGAGCCAGCCAATTGCGATTGTAAGCATTACCATAATTATGATTTCCTCTTTGAGCATTGCCTATAAAATTTAAGATTTCAGATTTACTGCACAATAGTCTGAAGAGTGACCACCATTACCACAAGTTTCGCACCATGTCTGAGCCTGTTTCACTGTATTAACTTGTGCCTGAGGTTAAGACACACTAAATTTGCTAAATTGGGCCATCATCTGATTTTGAAAGTTGGATAGCTGTGTCGCTAATGCTGTGAGACCATCTACCTCAATCATACCTATTGGCTTCTTCACCATACTTCTAGACATATCACCATTCCCGTCTGGATTACCTTGTGCAATTCTATTCAGTAGAGTGTATATCTCATCATAAGTTTTCTCTAATGCTTGACCACCTGCAGCTGAATCTAGCAAAATTTTTATGTTGTAGTCAAGTCCTTGAACAAAAGTGTGATCCTGTACCTTATTGGTTTGCTAGTGATGCGGGAAATCATTGAGAAGAGACTTGAATCTTTCCCATGCATGATAGAGATTCTCATATGGCTTTTGCTTGAAACTCAGAATCTCACTTCTTAACCTTACTATTTTTCCTGATGGGTAAAATCGAATGAGGAACTTCTTTGCTAAGTCGTCCCATGTTGTAATCGAGTTTGAAGGTTCTGCCTTTCTATTTTTTTGCTTCTCCCAAAAGTGAGAATGGGAAATGTGTGAGCCTCACATAGTTTATGGAGGCTCAGCAGGAATGAAAGTGTCATTTATATTCAAAAAATTCTGAAGGTGGGCCTGTGGATCCTCATGTGACAAGCCTGTGAACTGCCCGCTTGTGTGCAATAATTGCACCATGTTCTACTTCAGCTCAAATCTGCCTCCTGCGGCTTGATTTTGAATATAGGAGGTAACATTAGTTACGAGTGGGATTTCCACATCGCGCACTGTCCTGCGGGCGGGTTGTTGTTCATCACCTATTATTGCAGGGATGGTCTCATAAATTTGGGCCAAAAACTTGTTCCTGCAAATTCAGTAGCTAATACCAAGTTGTTAGCACTTTATCAAACAATATAGTAAAACTAAAAATTAGAAGGCTGCTAATTTTCAAGTCCCTGGCAATGGCGCCAAAAACTTATTGCTCCCAAGTACACACGTAAGTGTAAGTGGTCATTTCAAGTAATAAAGTGGCTCTTCGTGAGCCGAATGTCGAACCCACAACGACTTGTGTTTAACAAGCGATCTAATTTAAGCGTTATTATTTCGAATTAAACAAGTGCGAGTTGTAACCAAAAAGAAGTTGAGTTTTATTTTTATAACTAAATACTAAAATTAACAATGATAAGGAATTCGGGTTGTGAACAATATATGGAGAGTTCCAGGGTTACGACATTCGGTACAATCATGCATGGTAGTTATTCTATTCAATGATCATTATTTCTCGAATTATGGGTTTTGGGGTTAAGTGTTGATCTGGGAATTGTCATCCTCTAAATCATCTACTTGAACCTCACAACTCCATCATTGAGTGGGGATGTGATTCCATAACTCAAGTGCGTTTGTTATTCATCCTGTCATGACCAAACAAGGCTCATAGGTATACGTCTATCCTAGTTGGGAATCAACCCTAACTTACACTAGAGATGATGTTGTTCCTTAATTTCTTCATCCTATTCATACAATCCCATGATAAGTTCATGCATGAATTACTCATATATTCTAATGTTGATCAGACATCAAAATAGTAGAATCAAGAACAAAAGCATAATCGAATGAGAAACGATGTCAATGAATAAAACAAACTACTAAACAATCATGTTCTAGTCATAAACCCAGAATGAGGGTGTTTATCCACTCATATTCATACAAAAAATCTCCAAAATAGAGTTCATAACTTTAAATTACAAGAATGAAAAGTAAAGAGGACAAAACCCAGTTTAGAGCTCATGCCTTCTCCTTTGCTCTCCAATTCATGTGTAAGTTCAATCTCCCTTTGAATTGTGCCCAGGTACTACTTTTATAGGGATTTTAGTCGTCCAAGATGTGCTCAAGTCAAATCCCAATAAATTAAAACTTTTCCCCAACTTAAAACAAATCCCAATCAATTAAAACTTTAGACCAACTTAAAACAACATTAAAAACCAATTTTGGACGGATTTGGGACTTGGTGCCTCGCTTCCTCCATCGGGTGGGAGTGGAGGCGCGATGCGAGCTCAATACAGGATCAAACCAGTAGATAATTGACCTACCATGTAAATCACACCCATAATTACACATATTGGAGGGTGCGACATGCCTCCCAATATGGGTGATGATGGGTGCGACACACCTCTTGTCCAAGGCTCTAGCATTTCGCATTCAATCTTCTCGTGCTCTTGTCCCTTGATCCAAAACGTCTTGTACTTTGATTTTAGGATTAATTTAGGTTCCTTTTATCCTCTAATGGTCCCCTAAAACATCTCAACACAACCATAAGTCTATACAACACAATAGAACACATCAAAGGACACTAGAACAAGCGTAGCTTAAGCTAGCGACATTAGTTTCCTCATCTAAGTTCTAGTTGATCATTTTGACTCTTGAATTAATTCAAATGTACCTTAAACACCATAAACAAGGACTTTAACACACAAATACACATATATACTCTTTATGGTTCACAAGCATGTCAAATTGTCCTCAAAACTCAGCTAAAAGTCCATAGATAATGACACTTAGGAGTCCAAACACGCCTAAGATCAAAGCTAAGGTTAGTTAGCTCTATAATCCTTGGTCCTTATTAATCATTTTACCCATTGAATTCCATTACATTTCATTGTAAAATCTTAGAAATTAGGTCTTTAAATCATTAACTTTGGGGACTGATTTGTGCCCCGATTTAAGCTCAATTTATGCTCAACCTTTGAGCACACATTCCTTGTCATTCAAGGGACCTCATGACTGATTCAATTTTGGATTTTGTTTGCGGGCCTCACTTTCCCGATCTTGACCCAAATTTTGATCTGAGCTTTTATATAGCAATATGGGTCTCGTTTTACTCGTAATAATACGTAGATTATTATTTTGATAGCGTGGCAATATTTTGGGATCGTCGAGCAAAGACGAGCAAATTGTGGACGATTCAAGACTTGTGGTTCTGCATCGAGGTAGGCTTCGGTCTACTTTTCTCGATGAGATTATGTATGGTATAGATTGCATGCTAGGTAGGGATTATAGGAAGGACTCACGACTAGTATAGCATGACTTAGCCCATTTAGGGAATTTGGGGTAGAAATATGACCCGAACCTTAGTGTAAAATACTGGTCGTGGCTATAGAATCCTTTTACCCTCTATTATAAGTATGCCAACCATAGTTTAATATTAAGGATCCCTTAGTATAAGATTTATCATTTGACTTAGTGATTTAGGAGGTATTTCCCCGATTATATCCTTGTAGTGACTTTATGCCCTTGATTACTATGGATTCCTGAGTGATGAGGCTTGTTATGTTGATTATGTATTATTGGGCCTGAGGTCGTGGTTTCAATACCAGTTGGAATCCAGGTGAGTATTTTATCCCTAAAGGGGACATGATTTTGGATTACAGACGCTTCAACGCTTATGGTGGTATTATTTGGATACTGGTGATGGCATGCATACTGTTAGGCACATTCATGCTCACTTAGTGGTACAATTCCAACCAAAACCTTAATTTTACTACCGTTTTCCAAAAAGGGATTTATTCCCACTTTTTATTTTTAAAATAGATTCTTTTATAATGGGAATCGTACCACCTTATTGATGATTTGTGAGACATTGGAACTTAAATTGATGTTTTGGAAAGTAGATCCAGGTTGATTTCGGTCCGTTATTAATTCGCTCATTTTACCATTACTATTTACTTTGATAGACGGAGATTCCGACCCTTTCTATATTATTATGATGATTTAGTCCCGAACATGATCTCGGGCAATGAATTTATAGACTTACACTCTTTTAGTCACGGTTCAAGTCTGTGCACTAATTATATATATATATATCTCCGATGTTGTACGGAGTATATTAATGGGAAAATACATAAAATCACCCTTGAACTTGTCACCGCAACTTACTTTAGCACTTTAACTTTACGGACATTTAAATACCCCCCTAAACAACTTTCAAGTATATTAAATACCACCCCAAAAATATAATACCACTCTCACAATGGAGAGTGCATTACACACGCGCCACATCAGTGCCACATCACTGCCACATCAGAACCAGGTCAAATATTATTTTAATTTTGATTTTTGATTTTTTTTTCCTTTCCCTCTCCCTCTCCCATGTAATCAAGAACATGTAACTTTAATTTTGATTTTTTCATTGTCAAGAATCTGAAATTCATTGACGTCAACCAACCAAAAAATTGATTACTTCCTCGTAGTGTGATTTTGAGATTGCACCTTTAGGTAAGTACTTATTCAAGAATTTATCATCAACTAATTTTTTTCCAATTTTTCTTCTTTCATTAACCTTTATCATCTTCTTCCCTTTCGATTACTGCTTCTAATTTCTCTTTTCATATCACTTTTTTTTTTCTAAAAAAAGTGGGTATTCTAAATTGCATATTTAGAAACTATAATGAAGATTTCTTGAAGTAAGATGAAGTTTTTCCTTTAGGTGATGGTAGGGGTTCGAAAAAGAAGAAAGAGGAGAGATGGTTCGAAGAAGAAGGAAGGGGGTGAGAGTTCGTAGAAAAAGAAGGGATGGGGTGGGGTTCGAAGAAGAAGGGAGGGAGGGTGGGGGGTGGGGTGGGGGGTTTGAAGAAGATGAAAAGGGTCGGCTAGTGTTGCTTTATTTTTATTATATAATAATTAAATTAGTAGGACCACCTTTTTAAAAAAAATGCTCTCTAAATTTTTCTTAATTTTATTTTTGCTACGTCAGCTATTAAGGGGGGTATTTAATTCAGTTGAAAGTTGTTTAAGGGGGTATTTAAATGTGTGTAAAGTTAAAGTGCTAAAGTAAGTTGTGGCTACAAGTTTAAGGGTGATTTTATGTATTTTCCGTATATTAATTATGATGGTTATTGTAAGTCGTAGTTCGGGACCAAGCAGTGTATAAGAATATCCCAAATCCCCTATGGGCCCCTTCATTCGTGAGCCGCAGTACCAGAGAAGGATGGTCACCGTAGGTCCTGCCTTTGCGAGCTACTGAGCTGGAGGAGGTGTATACACTTGTTACGATATGGAACTTGGATAGGTTATGGTATTTATGATTATGATGCATTCATTAATTTATATGCATCGCCTATCACCAGTATGATTGTTTGGTGCCTATACCTATCTATCTTATGAGGGGCTTTATAGGTATAGGTTATGATTACTGTTTTCTTAGTGCTTTCGTGAACCTTCTGGGCTTATGGGGGTCCGGTTAGGTATTTGTGTGTCCGGACTAACTTGTTACTTTATCATTGGTTATTATGGTTAGTTCATGGCAGAATGAGTTTGGACTGGTACCCGAGATTGGCGGTACATTTCTGATTTCTTTCTTTATTATGGTAAACTGCATTGTTGATAAATCACCTCATGCTTAGTTACATTTTGGTTAGAGGTTTGAGTATGCGAGCATTAGCTCCCTTACTTGGCCATGATCCCCCCAGATGTTAGGCTGACTCCCTCAGGTATTCATATTAGAGTTAGTCTTTTATGTATGTGTGTGTGTATATATATATATATATATATATATATATATCATTACCATATATCCCTCTCTTTCTTGTCCACTCCAATTGTATATTTATTTTTTGGCCTTGTATACTACTATATATACTTCTTTCACTCTTCATTGG
The DNA here is from genome assembly GCA_031232105.1 of Capsicum rhomboideum. Lineage (NCBI taxonomy): Eukaryota > Viridiplantae > Streptophyta > Magnoliopsida > Solanales > Solanaceae > Capsicum > Capsicum rhomboideum. Next base: position 104,281,782 of record CP124715.1, read on the forward strand.
TATATTGACCAGTGATATACGGTATTGTACTTTAGCTCCTGTGTACTGTCAGGATAGGGTAGTTATCCTTATTGTTCCAATAGTACTGTTATGCCTAGTTCCCTGGATAGTTGCCTGTAATTGCATTTATTCCTTACATGTCATTTTATGCTTACATTATTTCTAGAGCTCAGTTGGGCGATGCCTACTGAGTACCACATGTTTGGTACTCATACTACACTTCTACAGCTTGCAGGTTATAGTACAAGTTATCGTTGTTGATGTGTGTATCGTGTGGAGCACCTGTGGATCAAATATTCAGGGTGAGCTCCTAGCATTTTAGAGTATCCCTACTCTCTCTCTTATTGTTAGACTGATCTCTTTGTTATACTTAGAGACATCTTTGTATATATATTTATCATGTATTTAACTTGTACTCTTGATGTATTAAAAGATTTTGTACTGGCTCTACCAGGTTTTGGGATTATATTAGTTTTTTTATCATGTTTATTCCGTAATTTCCTTCCTTTCTCTTGGTTGTCCATTACTAGCTATTCTAGACTATGAGTTGGCTTATCTACTGGTGGGGTAGAGTAGGTGCCATCATGACTTGAGAAATCTGGTCATGACAAATCAGTATCAGAGCCTAGGTTTACCGATGTTGTTGGTACAAGAGCTAAGCATCTAGTAGAATCCTGTGGATCAGTACGAAGACGTATATATCCTATCTTCGAGAGCTATAGGGTATTCTTAGAAGTTCTATTCTTGACTCCCTATCGTGTGTCTGTATTTCTATGAACCTCTAGTACTTTCTTTGACTCTATTTTTTTCCCAGATGGATGGCACTAGGTTGTCGATAGATGCGGATGATATTTCTGTGCATGTGACCAGAGTTTTAGTTCAGCGATGGACTAAGGAGTTAGAGATTGATATAGAGGATCTTCAACATCAGATAGAGGTTGTGGGGCAAGCCCAGGCTCCGATAGAGTTTGGGACTACCTCAGCTTTTCAAGATTCAGTGTTAGGGATTTTGAGTCTTTTCATGGATGCTTCACAGTCAAGGGTATTACCTGGTACATTGAGTGATTCTCAGGCCAGAGTTGGGGTTATTGATGTTCAGCACAGTTTCTTAGCTATTTCTAACTATGAGATTGGGTTTCTCGAGTGGGCTAGTCAAACATCTATGATATATGCTACTAAGCATGAGATGGTGCAGAGAATTATTAGAGGATTGGCTTTACCACTCCGCTTGGTGATGGAGCATTTAATAGTAACTGGGTCTACTTTTTTTTGGGTTGTTGAGCATCTGATGGCCACAGAGATAGCATGTATTGAGACCTATGGAGATGGCAGTAAGAGGCCATGTCAGCAGTTCAGTATTAGTGGTATTTTGTCTGAAGGTCGGGATCTTCCCAGCAGAGATCAACATCACTTGCCACCTATTAGTCCCATACATGTAGCACCTCAGCTTATGAATAGCTCTCAGGTAGATCATGGTGGTATCAGTGTACAGAGTTTTGGTCAGGCAGTATGGGTTATCCGGTCTAGGTTGTCAGACCGTGATGGCCATTCTGGGTTTGTAGGCATAGTATATCAGAGTGTTCCAGGAGCCTGTTTTGACTGTAGAGAGGTTGTTCATTGGTCTAGGGAGTGCACCAAACGTGAGTTGGTTGTCCAGACAAGGTCAACATATGTTCATTACCGGCCTAGAGCTCCCTAAGCATGTTATGATTGCGGGGAAGATGGTCACTTTAGTAGAGAGTGTCCTAGACGTCAGTTGGTTAGCCAGTTGGGGCCAACTCATGTTTCTCGCTAGGTTAAAGCTTTAGGGGTTTCTTATGACTGTAGAGAGATTGGTCAGTGGTCCAGAGAGTATCCCGACATGGGATTATCAGTCATTTAGGTCATACAGATCAGTCTCATAGAGTTGTGGCACCGTTGGGTAGAGATAGTGCACTTAGTGCCTCAGTTAGTCATTCATACGATTAGTTCAAGTTTGGACATGCTCAGATTTGTACTCCTTTGGGCACGTCAGATTTATGATTTTGAATTTCCACTGTGATAGTTGCGCCTTTGATTTTCTGCATTTAGTTTCTATTTAGAATTATATTGAGGTTTCCGTACCCATCGATGACTATATGTCTTGGTATTCTTATATTGATTGTTGTATGTCTTGGTGTAGATTTCATGCATATATGACTACCCCCATAGATGATTCTTTAGTAGTGTATTTAGTGGATCAATATTGTGATATTCCTAGGGGTGTAGCATTTGAGTTCAAGTCCCATTTCCTTTGGCATAGTGGCCTTGTTATGGCCTTAGAGTGGTACTTATTGTTGATTTTTATTTTTGGTACCACCTGCATCTTATGTTGTTGATGTTATTGTCATTGTTTTGACATTTATTGATTCTTATTTGATAGACGACTAGATTAGTGTTATCTAGCTAGCATTCTTCCCTTCTTTGTGATTCTTATTTCGTTGGCTTTGATGGCTATCTCGGTTGGTTAGCCTCCCCTTTCTGTTAGCAAGTTCGGTTGTTGATCGAATTGTAGAAGTGAAGGTAAGTTTGACCTTCCATGGCTTTGTTGTGATTTTAGCACTGACAGTCTTCTTTTATAGCTCATTTCTATTGATGATACATTTGGGATTTGACTCCTCCGACATGGATAGCTCATCGCTCGATAGTGGTATTGATCTTAATGTTGATGTTTAATTGGAGTTAGCAATTTGGTTCTATTTCCTGTTGCTAATATTTGAAAGTCTAGGTCTGGCTTTCTGAACTGTTGTGTTCATCTCCTGGTGATCGTTTTGATCATGGTATAGGTATGGAGTTGGATGCTCTGTTCTTCCTACAATGTGGTTCATAGACCAGCCGAGTTAAAGTTAGTTTTCATGGGTGATCTCAGAAAATTCTCATTTCTGCTCTTGTTCGGCCTAATATGACTTCGTGGGATGCTTCTACTTAGAGGTATGTTCTTGGTTGTCAGTTGTTGGTTACCAAAGAAGGCATCTTTGGGAGTGAGTATTTGTTGCCATAGATTGGGTATTGGATTGGCTAGATGTCGGTTGAGTTATACATTCCGAGTTGCTCAAGTTCTGTCTACCATTGGTGCTTTTTCAGCCTTGGTGAGTTCTTGGTTATGCCTTGTTGCATTATGCCCTTCAGCAGTTGTGGAATCGATTGCTTGTGCTTTCAGTCAGTGGTTTTTCCTTCATTATGATTATACTTTTCGGCTACATTTTGGCTTTAGTCTTTGCGGGAACTGTTGGATATGTGCCTGATTTTTGATAGTGACATTGATTTGGGGAATTTGACCTTATTCGAACTTATTAGCCCCAGTCATGATTTTTGACCTTTTTGGATGACGGCTTGGGAGTTGTGATGGGCTTCGGTATGTATATGCTTTCTCATCAACAGGATTATTTTGGATAGTTGAGATCGAGTAGTTCAGCTTTAGTGTTGGGATTTTAGCTTGGGTTTGCATAACTTGGTTGCAGCCTTATTTCCAGATTTGCCTCAGTTGAGCATTCATTCATAGGCTGACTTAGCCTACTCCTTGCCTGTCGGTTCAGTTTTTTTCTGTCCAGATAGATTGGGCTTGATTGATGCTCGGAGGATAGTCCGCTGGCACATGGTATTGGTTTTCTACTGCTTTTGACCTTGGCTTTCAGTTTCCTTCAAAAGTTTGGATTGTCTGCTCAGCAGAAAGAGTATGCTTAAGTTAGGCTTAGCATGACTTCATCCACAGTTGGTGGGACATCCTACAGCGGATTGTTCGATTATGAGAGCTTGTGCTCTAGACTCGTGATTATTGGTTTTGAGGGTCATTCAGACTAGTTGTAGCTTTGGCTAAAGAGTACAGATTTTGGTTACCACTATTTGTGTGTCCTGGTAGCACCTTATGAGCCTAGTTGTATGCTTGCCATTATGGATTTCCAGTGGATCAACTTCAGCCTTTCGAGGACTATGTGATGGGATTGCGCAGACAGGACTCGAATGATATTTTTGTGTAGTTCAGAGTTGGTAGCAGGTTTGGAAAGGCAAAAGAAGGTTAGACTTGGAAACTGGAATCGATTTCATGATTCTTACCTTAGATTGCCTTTAGCTGGGTTGAGTATCTATTGGTTATGCTTGCTTCAGCTTGGTTTTTGCATGTGGTGTTTTGGGTTCACGTGTTTCCATCGCCCCCTGTTCAATTAGAGGCCAGTTGGTTGTTGAGGATGAGTTTCGATTATTTGGGAAGTAAAGTCAGGATATGAAGGAACAAGGGATACTTTGGGTGGTGTTCATCTTGGCTGGGTTTTTGGTTAGTTATGCTAGTATCGGTGAGATGTTAGTAAGGTATATTTTGTGTTTACATGCTTCAGTCGTTCTCAGTTCAGTGGAAGGTCAATTGGTTGTCGAGGCTGAGTTGTGGCTATTTGAAATGTGAAGTGGGGAGGTTGGTTGAAAAAGGGATACCGTTGGTGAAATCCCTTGAAAGTGTTATTCTGCTTTAGACCTTTTCTAGGGAGTCTTGCTTGGAGCATGTGGCCCAGTACCACATCCATTCGAGCTTTCGGGTTCTTTCTATCCATTGACTTTTGCGGACGAAAGTCCTTTTAGTAGTGAATATTTTAATGACCCTCTAGGTCATTTTTTTTCTATGTGTTTCCAGCATTTCCAGCCTTCTCACAGTGGCTACATGTCATTTATAACTTGCCAGAATAGTCGATTCGGTCATCGGACAGTTCGTTTGGATTTTAGGCTCATTTTTCTATTTTGGAGCTTTCACTGTTAAGGAATTGGTCTCGGACCAAAACTCATAGTAAAGGATCTCAGATGGAATTTTTGACAGGTCCATTAGCTCCAAAACATTGATTTTAGGCTAGGGGACCCTTGGTTCAGGTCCCGAGGCTTTTGAACTCATTTTGGGCTATTGGGTAAATTTGATGAAAAATGAAACTATAGGTGTGGGCTCCATATTTAATCGAAATGATCTCGCATGAAAGTTTCAATTGTTCCATTGAGTCCTGAATGTCGAATTTTGTATGGTAGCATAGTTCATTTGCACACACAGGGTTTCGAACAAAAAGTATTCACTAATCAGTGAAGCACTAACAAAGTTGTCTTGGAAAGCATCTGACGAAGCAAGAAGTCCTTGAACTCTCCTTGGGCCTATTGATCGGCTTGGAGTTCCATATCTCTGAAGTGTAACTGCTAGCGCGCAATGGCTTAACTTGATGTAGCCCAAGCTCTTGCTCAGCATAAATAGTAGCAAGCAAAGGGTGAACGGGGAGTTGAGGTGGTTAGACCTATACCCTGAAATGCTCCCAGCATAGGAGCCTATGTTTCCATTCTTGTTGTTGCTGGAGGTACACATCCCCGAGCACCCGATCGGAGTTCATTTTGGACTTAGCTAAAATCTGGTGTCTGATATCTGGTGTGACCGCTAAAATTGCTTTAGCGACCCTGGGCCGCTTTAGTTGCCTTGGCTACTCGGCTGAGGTCCTTTTTAGCAGTCAGGGTCCGCTTAAGCGTATGTCTCTTTAGCAACCTCCGCCTTTCTTTTCCTGACCACTTTAGCAGTGGCCGCTTAATCGGCCTGGTCTCCTCTTTAGTAGCACCTAGGGGCTCTTAAATCCCCTCTTCACCTAATTTTCTCCCCCATTTCTTAACCCTTTTCCTCTATTCTTGAGAGCATAGGTCGTGGGAAAATAAAGAAAATCTTCCATTAAAGCTAAGGTAAGTTAGCTCTACACTCCTTGGTCCTTATTCATCATTTTACCTGTTGAATTTCATTCCATTTTATTGCAAACTCTTAGAAATTAGGTCTTTAAATCCTTAACTTTGGGGACTGATTTGAGCCTCGATTTACGCTTCATTTGTGCTTAATTTTTTAGCACACATTCCTTGTGTTTCGAGGGACCTCTTGACTGATTTAATTTTGGATTTTATTTATGGTCCCGGCAGGCCCGTTCTTGACCTAAAATATGGGTCTCATTTTACTCGTAATATTTCTTAGATTATTATTTTGATAGCGTGGCAATATTTCGGGATCGTGGAGCAAAGACGAACAAATTGTGGATGATTCGAGACTTGCGGTTCGGCATCGAGGTAGGCTTCGGTCTACTTTTCTCGATGAGATTATGTATGGTATAGATTGCATGCTAGGTAAGATTATAGGAAGGAATCACAACTAGTATAGCATGACTTAGCCCATTTAGGGAATTTGGGGTAGAAATATGACCCTAACCTTAGTGTAAAATACTGATCGTGGCTATACCCTCTATTATAAGCACGCTAACCATAGTTTAATATTAAGGATCCCTTAGTATAAGATTTATCATTTGACTTAGTGATTTGAGAGGTATTTCCCCGATTAGATCCTTGTAGTGACTTTATGCCCTTGATTACTATGGATTCCTGAGTGGTGAGGCTTGTTATGTTGATTATGTATTATTGGGCCTGAGGCCGTGGATACGATACTAGTTAGAATTCGAGTGAGTATTTTATCCCTAAAAGTGACATGATTTTAGATTACAGGCACTTCGACGCTTATGGGTGTATTATTTGGATACTGGTGATGTCATGCATACTGTTAGGCGCATTCATGCTCACTTAGTGGTATGATTTCAACCAAAACCTTAATTTTATTGTTGTTTTCCCAAAAGGAATTTATTACCACTTTTCATTTTTAAAATAGATTCTTTTATAATGGGAATCGTACCACCTTATTGATGATTTGTGAGCCTTTGGAACTTAAATTGATGTTTTGGAAAGTAGACCAAGGTTGATTCCAGTCAGTTATTAATCCTCTTATTTTACCACCACTATTTACTTTGATCCACGGAGATTCTGACCCTTTCTACATTATTATGATGATTTAGTCCCGAACATGATCGCGGGCAATGAATTTACAAACTTACACTCTTTTAGTCACGGTTCGAGTCTGTGCACTTATTATATCTCTCTCTCTCCAATGTTGGATGGAGTATATTGATTATGGTGGTTATTGGAAGTCCTAGTTCGGGACCAGACAGTGAATAAGGATATCACGAATCCCCTATGGGCCCCTTCATCCATTAGTCGCAGTGCCGGAGAAAGATAGTCACCGTTGGTCCTGTCTTTGCAAGCTACTGAGCTGGAGGAGGTGTATAAACTTTTTACGATATGGCACTTGGATTGGTTATGGTACTCGGGATTAGTGGTATGTTTTTGATTCCCTTCTTTTATGGTAAACTGCATTGTTGATAAATCACCTCATGCTTAGTCACATTTTGGTTAGAGGTTTGAGTATGCTAGCATTAGCTTCCTTACTTGGCCATGATCCCCGAGATTTTAGGCTGACTCCCTTAGGTATTCACCTTAGAGTTAGTCCTTTATGTATGTATATATATATATATGACATTACCGTATATCCTTTTCTTTCTTGTCCACTCTAATTGTATATGTATTCTTTGGCCATGTATACTAATATATATACTTCTTTCACTCTTCATTGGTATATTGACTAGTGATATACAGTATTGTACGTTAGCTCATGTGTACTGTCAGGATAGGATATTTATCCTTATCGTTCCAATAGTACTGTTATGCCTAGTTCCCTGGATAGTTGCCTATAGTTGCATTCATGCCTTATATGTCATTTTATGCTTACATTATTTCTGGAGCTTAGTTGGCCGATGCCTTCTGAGTACCACGTGTTTGGTACTCATACTACATTTCTACAGCCTGCAGGTTACTGTACGAGTTATCGCCGTTGATGTGTGTATCGTGCAGAGCAGCTATGGATCAGAGATTCGGGGTGAGCTCCTGGCATTTTGGAGTATCCCTACTCTCCCTCTTATTGTTAGACTGATCTCTATATTGTACGAAGAGACATCTTTGTCTATATATTTATCCTGTATTTCACTTGTACTCTTGATGTATTAGAAGCTCTTGTACTGGCTCCACCAGGTTTTTGTAACACCCCGTACATTTCTGAACCTATGAGACTACCGTAACATTTATGAAATTATTTAAACATAAGATGGTTGGTGGATTATGTATTAATTTTGTTGGGCTAAATTAATCGTGTGCTATTGGGCTCAATTGAGGCAAAAAATTACGCCAAAAGACATGGCCCAAAAAGGAGAAAAATGATCCATTCTTTCTTTGACCAAGTAAAGACCTCAATTATTGACTAAGTGTGGCTAAGGATGACTACAAGGGACTATATAAAGCACAAAAAAATAAGATTTTTATTCATTACAACACACATGCCATTTCTAGATTTTTCCACAACATTCTCCCATCTCACAAACCTTAAGCAACTATCTCTTTGGACAAGATCACTCTTTTGCAAGCTTTGGTAAGTGTTTACTCTTATGGTTTAATATATTATATGCATGAGAGGGTGTATAAATCATGTTGGTTATGTTGACAAAGTGTTGAGCAGTTCACTATGTGTGAAACAGTCTATGTTTGCTTAATCGGTAAAGGATTTTGGCCTTATAAACTTGAAAGGAGACTTGAGGTTTTGATGGAAGTGAGTGGTGTGGATGAAATATCAACATATATGGTGTGGTTATGCCCCTAACTTGATTTCTCTATGTGTATAACTTGTGGGATTGTTGTTATGAAATTGGGCATGGAATTGATGGTGTATTGAAAGGAAAAATGTAGTTTTGTGATGTTCATGTGCGTTGTGAAACCATGACTGTTTGTTGGCATCCAAGATTTTAATTATGACCATGGACCATTCATTGCAAAAAAAGACCCGAAAATGACCCCTAGAGACTGAAACGGGCACCCGCCCTCGCAGGCGGGGCATCCGCGGGCGCATATGCCAACGCAAGTGGCCCTGGATAGGGCCAGATGGGTACCTGCGGCCGCATGTCACCCACCTGCGGGCCCAGGTGACCCCACAGGTCCCTCCAGGACCCCATTTTGCATGTTTTTGTCTCTCTTTGATCCCCGAAACCCCTCTATCCTTTTTGGATGCAATTATTAACTTATGGTACCTTTTGAATGACTTTAAAGGAGTAGCCCGGAGGTACTTTGAATGGTATCAATTATGGATTGTGTTGTTGTGAAAGGTTTTTACGTGACGTAGTGAGGTAAATGTGACATTGTATTGAAGAGGAAGTGTAAAGTATAAACTTGGTATTAAATGTTCTTGGTTTATGATGTCTTGGTAGATGTGTGGCATGATGTGGTGTTGTTGGTATGGTGATGCAATAAATGGTATTGTAAGAGGGTGAAACGACATTATATGGCAGTAACATAGTTCATTGTCGTCTTATGCACTTGTAATGTAGTTAGTTGTTAACGTGAGCTCCGTTATGTACTTGTGTTGTAGAGTAACACATAAGGAAGGAGCTGGACTGTTGTATTCACACATAGAATTGTTGTATTCATATTGGGAAGATAAGGTGTGTAAGGTTTCTCTTTCCCGTATTCTTTGGCAGCGCCTATTGCTCTCATCGTTACCGTACTTGTTCCATTTCAAAATGTTCCAAAGTGTCTCATTCAGGTTTGACATATATTGTTATTTACATGTTTCTTATTCATTGACCAATTGTGATTCACATGTCTTTTATTCGTTGACTAATGTTCCAAAGCTCCAATAATGATGTTATAACCACCAATGTATCAATCTCACACAAGTAAATGCATCAATCTCTCACAAGTAAAGGAATGAAATAATGAATATGAGTTTTTTTTAGAGGCCGGGTGGTAGCTCAAATGGGTGCAAGCCCAGCTAGAGACGAGCCCGATGATTTTTGATATGATATACTATATTATGTTATGGCCCACCGATAAGGTGGATGATTGTTGATATGATACACTATATTATGTTATGGCCCACCGATAAGGTGGATGATTGTTGATATGATACATTATATTATGTTATGGCCCACCGATAAGGTGGATGATTATGCTATGGCCCACTGATCAGCTGGATGAGTGGTAATGATGATGAACTTAAAAGCAAAGAAAGTAATGAATGTAATGTACATGGTTCCACACATATACAGAACGGTGGTTTATCCATAATGCTTATTCACTTGCAATTGATTCCATCTGAGATCCTATGTTTCATGCAGTTTCTTATAGCATTACATACTCAGTACATTCTTCGTACTGACGTCCCTTGGGGGAATTACCTTACTTGCTGCAGGCACAGGTTCTAGTAGACCTCCATAGTAGGATACGAGTCATCTGCAAACTGTTGGTGAGCTCCAGGTTGATTCGGGGCTTACCGAGTCACATGTGTACATTGTTTTGGTACTGTGTAACAAATGTATAAAGCGGGGACTTGTACCGACTTTAGTCTTGGTTATGTATCTGTTAGAGGCTTTTGTAGACGTTGTGGGATGAATGAAGGAATGTGAGAAATGTATGCTTTTGACCCAATGGCCCTAACGGCCAAGTTTCATATCTATTGAATGTTTTTCCATGACTTCCGCCATTGGTATCTTGTAGTCATATGTGAAGAGAGTGTTGTTCAATTAGTGACATGCATACGAGTGTACATGAATGAAGGTTGGTTGTCTCGGGCCTTAACGACTTTGGGTGCCAGTCCGCCCCATTGGAATTCGGGTCGCGACAGTTTTGGGATTATATTAGTCTTTTTATCATGTTTATTTCGCAGTTTCCTTCCTTTCTCTTTGTAGTCCATTACTAGCTATTTCGGACTATGGGTTGGCTTACCAACTGGTGGGGTAGAGTAGGTGCCGTCATGACCTGAGAAATCGGGTGGTGACTCCCTCTCTCTTTTCCCCTACCCCGTTTTCTACCTCTGACGACGGGTTTTGCAATTGGAATAGCTAGTGCGGGAGCTGCTTCTCTAGCCCCATTGGATCTCATATTCACCATCTGCAAACAATAGAGTGAAAAGGTTAAATACCAATTTGGATCATCAGATACCAATTAAAATCAAGTTATAGCATGAAGAAGAAATAAAGTGATAATTTCCTAAAGTCCTATAGCCTTTCGAAGAACGGTATAGGCGTCTTCGTACCATTCTGCAAGACTCCACTGGACCTGTTTTGGTACAACAAGATCAACAAACCTAGGGGTCTGATACCAACTTTTTCACGATCCAAATCCCGTCGCGAGTGACTCCCACACTATTCCTCTAGTGGGAGAACCATCTAACCCCAATTACCCAACACCAATACTTAATAGTTTTTAAATAAGAAAGAGCAATTCCATTATCAACCAATAATTTGAATAATTCTAATAGTTAAAATGATGTGGAATATTCAAATGTCAAAAATACCCCTTGAAACTGAATGTAATTGTGTCAAAACATCTATATATGATAAACTTCTGGTACAACCCCAAAAACTAGAATAACAAAAGTTTCTGTGTCTGAAGCAACTAGACAAGAACATAATTTGTGAAGACTCATGTCTGCTCGGAAGATGAAGCTCACCCTTGAGTCAGAACGGTCACTAGCTATAACTAAGGTTTCATCGAAGCTGCTGGAATATGCTCTGCACTCAACAAAAAGAAGAGCACAGGTTGTATTAGTACCAAACCATTATGTACTGGTAGGGTCATAGGCCAACTCAAAATAATAAATATGAACACAACCAATAGTTTGTAAACAAGTACAACCATGTAACACTAAGCATATATACCTTCACCAAATCTTTTCTCAACAATAACCAAGTAAATCAGACAAACATAAGACAAGTACAAACATTCCACCAAGTCAACACCATGACTAATAACAATTAACTCAACCTTGCCACAATTACCTTTCCACTAGGACTCCATCAAATAATTACACAATTCAAGTATATCAATAACCCGGACCACTCATGGATCTAATTAACAATAGTATTATCAACCGGTTCACTCAAGGAACCCAAAATAACAACAATAATATAACCCGATCCACTCATGGAACTGTCAAACTCACCAATACCGTGTATACACATGCGATGGGTCTTATAAATACCCACTAGACATAACCTAAAGGGGATGAGCTCAGTCCATATATCAAATAACCCAGACATCTAGTGTCTGCCACCCTTATGCAAAACCAAGTGTTATACCACCCTTATTCCAACGTCCTCACCCTTATACTCCCTGAATTCCACTAATTCTGTGATGATGACCTTTACCAATTCATCTCATAATATAAACCATTGTCATAACATATACAGTCACAGTATGAGATAACACAACCACACTTGCACTTTAAAATAAGTCCTTTGTAACACCCCATAAATTTTTGAACGTATGCGACTAAGTGACAAAATTATTTGAAATTGTAATAGATGGTATATTACTCATGCAAAGTGTTGGGCTCAATTTGTCTTGTCTATTGGTCTCAATTAAGGCCCAAAATTAATAAGAAAGACATGGCCCAAAAAGGGAAAATGACCCATTCATCTTTGACTTATTAAACTTGTCATTAATGACCAAGTGTATGGCTAAGAGGGACTTTTAAGAGACTATATAAGGCTCCAAAAATTCAAGAGACAAAAGATACCATTCAAACCCTAAGGCAACTATACTTGTTTGGACAAGATCATCACTTGGTAAGTATTGGTAAGTGTTTATCCTTGTGGTTTAATATATTATATGCATGAGAGATTATATAGATCATTATGGTTATGTCTAAAAGTGTTGATTAGTGCACTTTTGCTTATGTGATACAAGTTTTGTCATCTTGGTGAATTGAACTTGAAAGGATACTTGAGGTGTTGATGGAAGTGAATGATATGGATGAGATGTTAATATATTTGGAGGTGATTGTCAACATGTTAATATGTGGTTATGGCCTCACTTGTATTCTCTTTGTATATGACTTGTAGAAATGTTGTTATGTGATGGTGTGGTGAAAGGAGGGTATGGTTTTGGTGATATTTTTGTGCATGCTGAAATCATGGTTGTTAATTGGCATCAAGTTAATCAAAAAAATATAAAGAGAAGTTTATTTATGGCCATGAACCATTTGTTACAAAAAAGGGACCCAAAACTGACCCCGGTGGCCGAAAACGAGCACCCGCCCTCTCAGGTGAGGCACCTGCGGGCGCAGGTGGCACCACAAGTGACTCTGGACAAAGCCAGCATGTCATTTGCGGCTATACCTCATCACCTGCGGGCGCAGGTGACCCCTCAGCCCATTTCGGAATTTTGTTTTGTATGTTTTTTTCTCCCTTTGACCCCCCAAGGCCCCTATACCCCTCATGGATCAATTATCAACTTATGAATGACTTTAAAGTAGTATTATGGAGGTATTGTGAATTATACCAATTATGGATTTTCGTTAGCGTGTTGTTGTGAAAGGTGTTTACGTGTCGTGGTGGCGTAAATGTGACATTGTATTGAAGGGAAAGTATAAAGTATAACTTTGGTGTGAAGTGCTATTGGTTTATGATATCTTGAGTGATGTGTGACATGTTTTGGTGTTCTTGGTATAGTAATGTAGTACATGGTATTGTAAGAGGGTAAAATAACGTTGTATGATAGTTACGTAGCTTATTGTCATGTGATGCACTTATCATGTAGTTAGTGGTTAACGTAAGCTCCGTTATGTACTTGTGTGTAGAGTGAAACGTAAGGAAGAAGCTGGATTGTTATATTCACATATAGGACTGTGTATTCATATTGGGAAGATAAGGTATGTAGGGTTATCCTTTTCCGCATTCTTCTGCAGCATCTATTGTTCACATGGTCATTGCACTTGTTCTATCCCAAAAAGGTTGTACAGTATCTCATTTCTCCAAAAGTGCTTAGAGTATCTCATTTTAGAGTTATTAGTACTTGTTATTCACTTATCTATCATTCATTGAACATTGTTCCAAAGTTCCAATAATGTACAACCACCAATGTATCACTCTTAAAGTTAAAGAATGAAGTAATGTATAATTAGTTGTATCCATGGGGTGGAAGGAACACCTGCATGATGAAAATCCCAATATTATCGGTTGTATCCATGGGGTGAAAAAAACACCTGCATGATGATATCCATGGGTGAAAGGAACACCTGCATGATGACGATCCCAATATTATGGGTTGTATCCATGGGGTGAAAGAAACACCTGCATGATGATATCCATGGGGTGAAAGGAACACCTGCATGATGACGATCCCAATATTATGGGTGGTATCCATAGGGTGAAAAGAACACCTGTATGATGATGTTATTTTCCCACTGATCAGTTGGGCTCGGGCATTATATGTTTGATGATTGATGACGTCAAGGAAAGTAAAGTAACGTAAAGTAAAGAAAGCAATGTACATGGTTCCACACATATACCTTACGGTGGTTTATTTATAATGTTCATTCACTTATACTTGATTCCATTAAAGTTCTTATGTCTCATACAGTTACTTATAGCCTTACATACTCAGTACATTCTTCGTACTGACGTCCCTTGGGGGACTTACCTTACTTGCTGCAGGCACAGGTACTAGTAGACCTCCACAGTAAGCTGCGGGTTATCTGTGAATTATTGGTGAGCTCCAGTTCGTTCGGGGCTTTCTGAGTCGTATGTACATGTTGTTTTTGGTATTGTATTACAGATGTATAAAGCGGGGACTTTTCCCGACTATAGGTTTGGTTATATATCTGTTAGAGGCTTTTTAGACGTTGTACAGTTAAAAGAAGGGATGTCTTAGCTTTTTGGACGATATGGACCTAACGGTCAAGTTGCATATATATATATCATATGTTTTCTATGACTTTCGCCATTAGCATCTTGTAGCTATATGTGATGATGATGTTCCTTGAGTGTCGTGCATATGATGTACATGAATGAAGGTTGATTGTCTCGGGGCCTCAACGGCTTTGGGTGCCATATCTGCCCCAATGGGATTTGAGGCGTGACAAAAGTGGTATCAGAGCGGGTCGTCCTAGGGTGTCTACAAAGCCGTTTCTGAGTAGAGTCTTACTTATCGATGTGTTGTGCACCACATTTGGAGGCTACGGGACAAATAGGAGTTGTTTCATTCCTTCATATCTTGATCGTGCATTAGAGCCGAAGTTATAGGTGGACTTATTTCTGATCATGAAAATTATTGTTCTTGTATATTATAGTAAAATGTCCATGACAATAAGAGGTCGAGGTAAAAGTAAGAGGATAGAAAGAATTGCTGGAGAAGGAACTAGTAGAGCCCCAACTGAACCAGTTAATCAAGGCGACGCTGAACAGGAGTTTACATCACATGCTTCATCTACTCTTCCAGTTCCAGAGGAGCTAAGAGGAAGAGAAGTACCTGTAGAACCACCAGTAAATGCTACTGACCAGGACTTAAAGAATGCGGTGCAGATGTTGACCCGAATAGTTGCTGCACAAGTTCAGGGACAAGGTGATCCAACGACAAGAGATGATAGTGCAGCTAATCGACGGACGCGGGATTTTCTGAAATTAGATCCTCCCACATTCACTGGATCAGATCCAAATGAAGACCCACAAGATTTTATAGATCAAATCCAAAGGGCTCTGGAGGTTATGCATGTATCGGGTGTAGAAACGGTGGAGCATGTGGTCTATAGATTGAAGGGCGAGGCTATTTTATGGTATGAAGATTGGAAACGGTCGAGGGGTATTGATGCACTCCCAGCTGGTTGGGAAGAATTTAAAATGGTATTCCTTGATCATTATCTCCCATATGAGGTCCGATAGGCTCGTGCGGACCATTTCTTGAATCTGCGGTAGGGTAACATGAGTGTAAGAGAGTACAACCTTCAGTTTAACTCTTTGGCCCGATATGCTCCGAATGTGGTAGCTACTATGACCGATAGAGTTCATCGGTATGTGGACAGACTGGAGTCATATTTGGTCCGAGATTGTACTATTGCTGCATTGAACAGGGATATGGACATAGCTAGGATACAAGCCTTTGTGCAGAAAATAGAGGATCAGAGGCAATGGAGAAGGACACAAGGAATTGAGGAAGGGCCGTCGAAGAGGGCTAGATCTACGGGGTAGTCTATGGCGTCCCAAGGAGAGTTTAGGCCTCGGAGTTTTACTAGACCGCCTAGGCCATCATATTTTTATTCCACGACAGGCACTCAATCTCAATTCCGAGGGTTTAGAGGCAATCAAGCCGGGCAAAGTAGTGGGAGTCGTGGTTCACAGACAGCAGGATCCTTTCGCCTGCCATGTCAGCATTGTAGACGATTTCATTCAGGTGAATGTAGGCTGGGGATGAATGTTTGTTATTGGTGTGGCATGACGGGGCACATGATGAGGGAATGCCCACGAAGAGGTTCGGGAAGCATGGTACGACCTGCGGGATTCACTGTGGCATCATCATCATCGGTGCCTTCCTTAGGTAGAGGAGTGCAGCCTATTGGACGTGGTAGAGGTGCTAGAGGAGCAGCTAGTTCCAGTAGAACTCAGGATCGTATCTATGCTTTAGCGGACCGTCAGAATTCGGAGGTATCTCCTGACGTAGTTACAGGTATATTGTCCATATTTTCATATAATGTGTATGCATTGATTGATCCAGGTTCTACATTATCATATGTTACTCCATTGATTTCTGAAAATTTTGAAAGAACGCTGAAATTACTAGTTAAGTCAATTGAAGTAGCTACACCGGTTGGTGAATCTATTATAGCAAAGAGAGTTTATCGTGATTGTATAGTCACTGTCTGTGGTTATGATACATTGGCCGATCTTTTTGAGTTAGACATGATAGATTTTGATGTTATAATGGGAATGGATTGGCTAGCTTCTTGTTATGCTACGGTAGATTGCTGAGCTAAGAGGGTACAATTTCATTTTCCGCAAAGGGATGTTTTTGAATGGAAGGGTAATGTGAGAGCACCGAAAGGCAAATTTATTTTCTATCTTAAGGCTAGGAAAATTACATCACCTACCTTAATAAAAGCCTTGCACTGCTCTAACGAAATTGAGCCTTGCCCTTTCTTGTAATTTTAGTTTGATTATGGTCTAAAAACAACAAGGTTATTACCATTCCAACATTGTGCTAACAAATACAAGGATTATAACCTAATCCCATAACTCCAAGGCCAAATCCATGATCATTCCCTTATTCTAAGTTTTTTCTACCTTCATTCCACTTTAATTCTACCAACTTCATGTTTATAGGAATGAATTCTAAGCATGCAATCATAAATTATCCACCCTTGACCAAAACCTAAAGATTACACCTTGTTTTCACTAAGTTACACCAAAAAATCAGCCTAGGTCATGTTAAATCCTCCCCCACAATCAAAACCTAGTAATTCTAAGGATTAATCATAAAAACTAGTCAAACGCATGGATTAACTTACCTCAATGAAAGATTTTGGGTGGAAACTGAGTATTTTCGCCCTAAATTGCCCTTTTCAACCCTGGAATAAAAGTGGAATAAAAATAGCATTTTAATTCTAAAAACTACATTTAACTGCATGTATCCCTCTATAGCGGCCTGATTCCCACCATACCAGTATTGCTATAGCAGGATCTGCCCGCTATGACGGGATTGACCGATGCTGACTCCCACTATAGTGGGAATATTCCCGCTATAGCGGGCCCATGAAAGCTGCCTGCCTCTTGCTATAGTGGCCTAGGAGAGGCAGAAAGTTTGATAGTCTTAGAATTTTTCTAATTTTGCAGCACACTTCCAGATTTTGATATCTCGAACTAACCCATTTTCGTCAATCACGATATCTGGAGTTCTACTGACTCGAATTCACTTCTGAAAGTTTTTACAAACTTCTTAACCCCTCAACTATCATAAAATGGTCTCAAATCATATAAATACCAATGTACCCATTACCAGATTTATCTAGACCATACTACTCTTGGATTTCATGCAAGACTAGCCTAACCTAAAATTTCTAACACTTTATTCAGGGAGAAGTTTATCTCAAATTTTAGCACGCTAGACTATACCATAATTATGGAAAGGGTCATTACACAAGGTTGAGGTAGTTCGATTTTGGTCAAGTCCTACTTCCCCTTCTGAGATCCATAGTTTTGTTTGATTGACTTGCTATTATAGACGGTTTGTGCAGGGTTTCTCTTCTATTGCAACTCCTTTGACCAAATTGACTTAGAAGAATGTTACTTTTAGTGGTAAAATGAGTGTCTTTCAAAAGCTCATGACATTATTGACTTCGATGCCTATCTTGACTTTACCTGTGGAGGGTGAAGGTTTTTGTAACACCCCGTACTTTGCTAACCTCACTTGATACCTTGGGGTCATATCTACCTAGGTGTTGAGATGCCATGAGTATGTGTTTTATGGTGTCATTGGTGAAACATTTGATATCGGACCTAATATGTGCGATTAGACCTTCGCAGGAGGTATTTTGTGATTTCGTGGAGCATTTGGGTAATACCCCATACACATTCTAACCCCATTTGCTGAATTGGAGTCATGTTTACTTGATGATTAAGATCACTAAGTAAGTATTTTGTAGTGTTTTGATAAGGTATTGGACGATATGCAAGAATTGAAGAAGTGGACGAAAAATTCAGCAAGGTGCTGAAACTTGCGCCACTACCCTGTTTCAGGGGGTGTGGCGCAAGCCACTGATTCATAGAGGGTGAATTTCTTGCGCCACTGCCTTGCTTTGCAGCAGTGGTGCAAGGCACAAAGATTGTGCCCTTCCGTGCTCGTTTTGTAACGCAATTCTACGGCGATTCTTAGATGGTTTCTTTTGGTTCTTTGGAGTTTTTTGAGAATTGTTAAAGCTTCAAACACTTCAATACACTCCTACATACTCCTACATGATCAAATCATGAAACATAAATAGTTATCCAAAATGTCCAATGAAGCCATGGGCGGCTAGAATTCCTATTTTTGCAATTGAGACGACGAATGAGAATCTCGTAAGAGAATATTGTTGTGACATTATGGAATTATTTAAACATGAGATATATGGTGAATTATACATGAAATTTTATGGGTTAAATGGATATGTGTTATTGGGCCCAAAATGGAATAAAAGACATGGCCCAAAAGGGCAAAAAGATCCATTCTTCCACTTTGACCACATTTAATGCCAAGGAATGGCTAAGTATGACTTGGGGTCTATATAAAGGCCCCAAAATCAGATTTTAGTTCACACAAAACTCTCATGCCTTTTAAGATATTTCTCAAACATTTCTCTAGTTCCAAACCCTAAAGCAAATATTTCCTTGGGACTCTTTGGACAAAATCATCCTATTCCAAGCCTTGGTAAGTATTTATTCTCATGTATTAACATATTATATGCATGGGAGATTATGTATCTTATGATAGTTATGTTGGCAAGGTGGTGAATAGCGTATTTGTGCTTTTGGTGAAAGATGTGCCATCTTAGTGATTTGAATTTGAAAAGAGACTTGATGTCTTAATGAAAGAGCATGGTATGGATAAAATATGAACATGTATGGTGTGATTTTGTTATTAAACTTGTTATTTTTCTAAAAGTGTAAATTGTGGGATTTTGGCCGATATGTGCTATGAGGTGTATTAAGGTAATTTGATGGATTATTTGTGATGTGATATGGTAAAGGAGAAGTGTTGTGGTGAAATGTATTGATTTTCATGTATTGGTCAATGTTGGGAATATTGTGGGATTTTTGAAATAATAATTTCATCAATGGTTTTGTCAAGGGAAAATGGCATGTTTAAAGGCAAACATGTAACTCATTGACGTTACATACACTTGTAAGGTAGTTGGTGGTTAATGTGAATTTCGTTATGTATTTGTGTTGTAGAGTGATACATAAAGAAGGAGCGGGACTATTGTAGACACGTCTGAGATTGTGTATTCGTATTAAGAATACAAGGTATGTAAGGTTACTCTTTCCGTATCCTTCTACAAGATATTGTTCTTATTGACATTGGGCTTGTTTCAATTCCGAGGGGCTTGAAGTATATCAATTCAGGGTGACGTATATTGTTATTCATATGTGCCCTATTCTTAGATGAATTATGATTCGCTTATCTCTTATTCATTGATTGAAGTTCCAAAGATGCCATGACGTTGTAATTCCTAAAAGAACTATCTCAACGAGAGTAATGAGGTAAAGAGAGCTTGTTTAGTTTGAATAGCATTATTCCAAACATGTCTTGTCCCAAAGTCCTATAGTATGATGATTATC
Organism: Capsicum rhomboideum; assembly: GCA_031232105.1. Taxonomy (NCBI): domain Eukaryota; kingdom Viridiplantae; phylum Streptophyta; class Magnoliopsida; order Solanales; family Solanaceae; genus Capsicum; species Capsicum rhomboideum. The sequence goes on from CP124715.1 coordinate 104,301,803, forward strand.
CTTGTGCCAATTGTTCATAAGTAAGAGTACCAATCTCATAAGAGTAATAAGAGAGGTGATGTGCAAGTTAGTATAATTATTCCTCATAAGTGAAGTTGTCAATCTCATGAGGTAAAGGAGTGAAGTGAGATGTGCATATAAGTGTGTACTTTAATGTCATGATCTTTAACGTGTTACTCTCATAACTAGGTAGAGGGTATAAGATCGTAAAGAGGTAATGCGCATGGTTGCTATATGTTTCATTGAGTATGGACCACATTCTAGAAGGTATAAGCTCAATATGGAATAATCCCAATATTATGCTTTGTTATCTATTATAGCCCACCAAAGGTGGAGGCCCGGTATCATATACCTACTTATATAACATCTCATAAGAATAGTGAAGGAGGTAAAGTGCTAGCTAATATATCTATCCCTCATAAGTTAAGGTGTTAATCTCATAAAGTATAAGAGTAAGGTAAAGCATATTTGTGTGTTGCAATTAGTGTCATGATCCTTAATGTATTAATCTCTCATAAGTTGATATATCAATTTCTCCCACCATAAAGTGTATGTATGTTCTCCCACCATAAAGTGGATGTATGTTCTCCCACCATAGAGTGGATGTATGTTCCCCCACCATAGAGTGGATGTATGTTCTCCCACCATAGAGTGGATATACGTTAATAGAGTGGATGTACGTTATATTATAAATTCCCTACCCCACCACTAGAGTGGATGTATGTGGATGACTGTTATTCTTTTACAACCTAGTAACCAAGTAGATGAACAATAGTGGTAATAAACATAGAAGCAAGAAAACTCTCTTGGGTATAGAAGAATCTATTGGAGGCAAGTCTCTTGAGTGAAGGCAATTTCCCTTGAAGGAGAGTAGTTATAAAAGATAGTATATAAAATGATGATTTATATACATTGACTATTCTCTCATATTTTATTTTATTGACATTCTCATGTATGATGCTATTTCTTATGAGCCTTACATACTCAGTACATTCTTCGTACTGACCCCCTCGGGGGACTTACCTTACATGTTTCAGGTGCAGGCATTAGTAGACCTCCTCAGTAGACTGTGGATCATTTGCAGAGTCTTGGTGAGCTCCACTTGATTCGGAGCTTTCTGGGTCATAGATGTACATTTGTTTGATGTTGTAAAGATAAAGCGGGGACTTGTCCCGACTATTAGATGGTCTTGTAAATGCATCAGTTAGAGGCTTTTGTAGATGTATGTGGGTATATAAAAGCAAGAGATGTATGATCATTTTGACTTAATGGTCCTAACGGACAAGTTTCATATATAGATGTAATGTATGTTTACATGTTCATGACTTTCGCTTAGTTGTATGAGGATATGCTATGGGTAGACATGAGCAAAGATTGGTTCTCTCGAGCCGTATCGGCTTCGGGTGCCAATCACGTCTAAATGGGATTCGGGGCGTGACATTTTTACTGTGTATTGTGATACTTAAGGAGTGAGACTTGGTGGTGTATTGATGTAAAAGGGTAAGGTGATAGCCTATGCTTTGAGGTAATTAAAGATTCATGAGAAGTACTACCCAACATATCACCTAGAGTTGGCAGCGTTAGTAGTTGTTTTGAAGTTGTGGTACATTACCTGTATGGAGTCCATTGTGAGTTGTTCACCAATCATCGTAGCCTTCAGTATATCTTCAGCTAGAAGGATCTTAATCTGAGACAGCATATGCGGATGGATTTGCTCAAGGACTATGACATTTTGATTATTTATCATCTGAGCACGACAAATGTGGTAGCAGATGACTTGAGTCGAAAGACCTTGAGTATTGGGAGTTTGGAGTTTCTTGTCGCTGAGAAGCTACCTATGACTTTGGACATCTAGTCTTTAGCCAATTAGTTTGTTTGACTTGATATTTCTAAACTCTGGCGGGTTTTTTCTCATGTGGAGGATAGATGCATGTTGCTGGAGAAAATTCAGGCACAATAGTTTGATGATGGGAAGTTGAGGGTTGATGTGAGGTCAAAATTTCATATATTTAGTATTTTTATTTGTCCTTTTTGAGCATTGATTTTATGAATTATGCTTAATATTATTTTTTTATTTGTAGGATTAAATTGGTGTGAAGATGAAGAAATTTGGAGCAAAAACGGAATTAAAATTAAAAAGTTATATAAGGAAATCAAGCAAACAACTTAATATATTAAATTTAATATAATAATATAAATTTAAGGTTGCAGCAAATCAATTGAAATTGAATTTGGAATTCAAGGCCACTGCCACGTGGCCGCAACCAATTGAGAATGAGAAGAAAAAGTTCGAGGCGGCCACCAACGAACTCCAGATCCGGTTCAAGTTTGGTTTTTCTAGTCCATTTTGGACTCAGTTATTTTATTTAGGTTTTTTTATAAGTCCATTTTATTTGATTTTTTTTCTACACCTATAAATATTCCATAAACACAATTTTTAAAAATAATTTTTCATAACTTTTAGAACTTGTGAACTTTTAATTTATTAAGAGAAAGCTTGGAGCCGCCGTGGAGGCCGGAGAAAATTGGTTTATTCTTTTATTCTCTATCTTTATTACTTATTCTTTGAGAATTCAAGATTTTGGATTTATTCTATTCAATTTGTAAGTTTATAATTATGATTTTGTCTATAATTTATAATTGTGATTTTCAAGCCATGAGTAGCTAAATCTCATAACTAGGATTGTCGGAACCATGATGAATTAATGAAGTAGGTTAGAGTACATCATAATTCTTGAACGGTGTTTATGCATGTATTGTTGTTTCCTTGGGTTTGATTGCTTTCTGACGGTTTATAACGTTAGAACTCGCCTTATCTTTACTCTGGAAGAAAGGATGAGTAACGGATGGGAAGAAGGGAATGAACAAAAGAGACTTGGAGCTACCAACCTCCACTTAATAGCTTGAGCCGATCATTCGAAAGAGCTAATCTGGGATCCAAGATAGGGGTTAGTAACCCAAACTCAGGAGAAGAGAAAACTTACTTGAGGAAATTACTTAGATAAGAGCGTAAAGCTATTCTAAGTATACATAACCTATCGATTCTACATCCTAAGCACTGAGATAGATCACTAGTACGTAGCACCTACGGAGTTATGAAATCATCGGAAACACAATCCTATTTCATCATTCTCATTGATTTTCTCAACATAAACTGATATTTGTTCACTTGTTACTTCAATTAAAAAAACTATTTTCTTGTGCTTTTAAATTTCTCCATTGAAAATAAATGACTAAAATCCTAAATAACCACATTAACTTAGGTCCTAACCATATTCCTCGTGGGATCGACTTCAACCTTGGTTGGGTTCTATATTTGACAGTGACCGCTTTATACTTCATTGTGAGGTGTAATTTGTACGACATCAAATTTTGGCTCCGTTGTCGGGGAATATAGTTTAGGGTTAGATCAATAGTGTTTATTTGACTATTAGCCCTTATTTCTTGTATATATTTTTTTTATTTTTTTTGGTAAGTTTTTATTTTTTTTATTTTAATTTTTGAATATTTTACTACTTTTCTCTTTATATGACATCTTTACATGATAAAGTGTGGAGTGATGAGGACTCCTATTTTATTGACATCTTAGATAGTATTATTTTTAAAGACTCCAGTGTGTATGAATATGAGGATGTAAATAATAATGCAATTCATGAGTTAGAGCGTATTGGACCTCATTCTAATTATTTTTTCACATTGTGTTTAGATAGTAAGATATTAATCGAACCATCTGAGCCTATGAAAGAGTGTAAGGAGGAGGAAAAATATGTCTACATTCTTGAATTTGTTGTGCCAAATCCAAAGAATTTCATTCCTCACTTAAGGGCCTAGAAGTGCAACATGCGACATCTATTGCTTGGTTCCTTTGTTTTTATACCACCACCCCCTGAGCATAGCAAAAAATTAGAAAAAAAATTAGGGGTGGAATACGTATATTCAAAGTGGAAGGAAAAGTGAGAGTCAACCCAACTTGTAGTGTAGCTTTATTATTTTTTAATTATTTATTTTGATAATGTCATGTTATTTTTGTTTTGTTTTAGTAGATTTAGGGGAAGTCTGAGTACCCGAATTTGAAGCTAAGAAGCATGTTTAAGCTTAAGTGTGGGGTGCGCGTGACCCTTGATGAAAATTGAAGAAACATGTTGCTAGCTAGACCCTAGAGAGTCTCAAGGAGTATCTTTAACCCCCGTTTTACTTTATTTATTTCTTTGGGGACAACGCATGATTTTAAGTGGGGGGTGGGGGGTGGGGGGGTGGGTGGGGAGAATATCTTTCAATATTTGTTAAGGGTAAAGTATGCTATAGGATTTTATTTTATTTATTTATTTTTAATTGAAAAAAAAAGTCCAAAAATACAAAAAGATTTTTCTTTTATTCTTTAGATTAAAATAGTTTTTGTTGATTTTTAGTCTTTTAGTCTTTAGTAGACAATACTTCACCCAAACCTTGATTTTTCTTTTAGGTTCTTTTCCGAGGGGAGGCACTTTGAACCGTGTTATTTTTTTTTTTTTAGGAATAATTTTTTTTTATCTTTTATTTTTATTTGTAGGAGTATTTTTTATTTATATTTATATTTTTTTGGAGTGAAAAGAAAAGACTTTTTTATTTGGTTGATACTAGCAATTTATGTCTAATCTTGAGTAGTACTTTTCTATGAGTGTTTGAGTATAAAATAAAACAATAGACTTTTTGACACCTAGGCTCATGATTGTGACTCTGTATATAGCTTATTCTTATTTTTATAGTTTGCTATGACCCTATCTATCTTAGAAGTGGAATTGATCCATCTTGATTGATACTTGTACCATGTGTGGTGAAGAGTTTTTGCATATATTCCATATTTTGCATCTTAGTCTAGAACTTGCCCGGCATGTTATTGAAGCGAAATAAAAAGTATTGCTTTGTTTAGAATATGATAATAGGTTTTCTTGGATATGCCTTGTAAATTTTAGTCTTTTCAGATATTATATCGCTAGTTAGCCCCTTTGAGCTTGTAGCCTTTTTGGTTGGTAGCCTATATTTACTTTGATCCAATTTTTGAATCCCTAATTTTTGCACGCTGCTTCCTTGGGCATTGTAGCATAGAATGTGTTGAAATTGTTAAATCTGAAGAAAATGGATGGTTGAGTGTAAAAGGTGACCAGTGATAGCTACAAAGTGATGAAAAGTCCCTCTTTGAAAGAATGTGACATGAAATTTTTTTTTTTGAAAAAAAATAATTGAAATATTCTTGATAAGATGAGAATTACTTGTGAAAATAATTGATGAAGAGGGGGGTGAAAAAAAAAAAGTGATGAAAATAATGGGTGATGAAGTTTACAAAGTGCAAAGTGCTTAGGGAAGTATAAGTCACTATTATATAGTTTTTCTACCCGTCCCCTAGCCAACATTACAACTCGCTAAAGTCCTATTTGATTCTATTCAAGCATGCTTAATTAGTGGAGATGTACATAATGGGCAAGCCTATGGTTCTTTGTGAATACATGTGAATTTTTTGTGAGTGTGGGAGTTGTTCTTTGATTGTAAGTCCTTAAATTATATTCGATCTTTTGAATTGAGTGTGGACTATTTCTTCATGTGAGGGCACTTGTTTCATGATAAATAGATGATGTTATTAGCTTTCTTTGATAAGAATAGGTAAGCAAACTTAAATTTGATGAGTTAGAGTCCATCTTTGAGGTTAGTAGGTTAGAGGTTTGTTGTTTTTTTGTATTCTTTGCATAATGACCGAGAAGTGTACTTGATGTTGTGAATTTCTATATGGTCTAATTGCTTATATAAATCAAAGTGGTGGCGTTCCTAGATTGGATTAATTGAGATGAGCTTTAATTCTTGCTCGAGGATGAACATGAGTCTAAGTGTGGGGTGTTGATGTGAGGCCAAAATTATATATATATAGTCATTATTTGTCTCCCATTTAGTATTTTTATTTGTCCTTTCTGAGCATTGATTTTATGAATTATGCTTAATATTATATTTTTATTTGTAGGATTAAACTGGTGTGAAGATGAAGAAATTTGGAGCAAAACATAATTAAAATCGAGAAGTTATATAAGAAAATGAAGCAGAAAGCTTAATGGATTAAATTTATTAAAATATTAATATATATGCATTCATGCGACCCAGCAGCAAATTGAACTTCAATTTGAAGTTCTGCCATATGGCAGCAAATGATAGCAAGAGGAAAAGAGTTTGAGGCGGTCTGGGGCGGCGAGGCGTACAGTTCATCCAATTTGGACATTTTGGAATCAATTATTTTATTTTGAGGTTTTTTTTTACACCTATAAATATTTCATAAAAATAGTTTTTATGTAACTTTGAAACTTTCATAACTTTTGGAACTTTGATAACTTTGAAACTTTGGAGAGATAACTTGTAAAATTTTTATATAGAGAAAGCTTGGAGCCATCGTGGAGGCCGAAGAAAATTGGTTTATTCTTTTCTTCTCCATCTTTATTAATTTTTCTTTGAGAATTCAAAATTTGGGATTTATTCTACTAAATTTGTAAGTTCATAATTATGATTCTTTCTATGATTTCTACTTGTGATTTGCAAGCCATGATTAGCTAAATTCCACAAATAGGATTGTAGGAACCATAATGAATTAACGAAGTAGGTAAAGTACTGTAACTCCCTGTACATTTTTGAACTCATGCTACTACCCTAATGTTCATGGAATTAATTAAGTTGTGATAGATGGTATATTATTCATGGAAGTTATTGGGCTAAACTAATCATGTGTTAATGGGCTCAAAAAAAGGCCCAATAATTAAGCAAAAGGGCATGGCCCAAATGGGAAAAATGACCCATTCTTAAGAATTGACCAAGTAAACCTCAATAACTGATCAAAGTGTGGCTAAGGATGACCATGAGGACCTATAAAAGGCACAAAGAAATCAAATTTTATTCATTAAGAGACACATGCCTCATTCTAGATTTTTCCACAACATTTTTCCTTCAACCAAACCCTAAGGCAACTACACTTGTTTGGACAAGATCATCCTTGTGTAGATCATGATGGTTATGTATAAAAGTGTTGAGTAGTGTACTTTTGCTTCCTTGCTAAAAGATTTGTCATCTATGAGACTTGAACTTGAAAGGAGCCTTGTGGTCTTGAAGTAAGTGAATTTGATGGATTAAATATCAATATGTAAGATGTGGTTATGTCCTTATGCTTTCTCTTTGTGTTTGACATTTGGAATTGTTGTTGCGAAATTGTACATGGAACCGGTGGCGTATTGAAGGGAAAAATATAGTTTTGTGATGTTTATGTGCGTTGTGAAACCATGGATGTTTGTTGGAATCCATGATAACTTAAAATATGAAAATAGAAGTGTAATTATGATCATGGACCATTCATTACAAAAAAGGACCCAAAAGAGACCCATTTTAGCCGAAATGGGCACCCGCCCTTGCAGACGAAGGCACCTGCGGGTGCAGGTGACTTTGCAGGTGACCCTGTACACTGCCAAGAGTCACCTGCGACCGTACCTCAACCACCTGCGGGCGCAGGTGGCTTGGTAGGTCAACCCAGAACCCCGTTTTGTATGTTTTTGTCTCTCTTTGGTCCCCTAAAACCCCTATACCCTTCATAGATGCAATTATCAACTTATGGTACCTTTTGAATGACTTTAAAGGAGTATACTGGAGGTATTTTGAATGGTATCAATTATGGATTGTTGTTCATGTGTTATTGTGAAAGGTATTGAGATGACTTGATGGAGTGATTGTGACGTAGTGTTAATGAGGAAGTGTAAAGGATAAACTTGGTGTGAAATGTTATTGGTTTATGATGTCTTGGTCAATGTGTGGAATTGTATGGTATTGTTGGTATGGTGATGCAATAAATGGTATTGTAAGAGGGCGAAATGACGTTATATGGTAGTCACGTAACTCATTGTCGTCTTATGCACTTGTAAGGTAGTTAGTTGTTAACGTGAGCTCCGTGATGTACTTGTGTTGTAGAGTAACACGTAAGGAAGGAGCTGGATTATTGTATTCACATATAGAACTGTATATTCATATTGGGAAAGATAAGGTATGTAAGGTTACTCTTTCCATATCCTTCTGCAGCACATATTGTTCACATTGTCATTGTACTTGTTCTATTCCAAAATGTTCTAAGGTATCTCATTTCAGGTTGTCATACATTGTTATTTACATGTTTCTTATTCATTGACCAATTGTTATTCATGTGTCACATAATTGGGGACATTATTCCAAAGTTCCAACAATATTGCGTTCTCAAGTTCCAATAATGATGTTATAACCACCAATGCATCAATCTCACACAAGTAAAGGTATCAACCTCACCAAAGAAAAGGAAAGAAGTAATGCATATATGGTTAATTTATGATTACTTTATGGGTACTTTATGGTTACTTTATATGATATTATGGCCCGTCGATAAGGTGGATGATTATACTATAGCCCACTAATCAGCTGGATGAATGATATATGGCCCACTGATTAGCTGGATGAATGATAATGAGGATGATTATAAAAGCAAAGAAAGTATATCACTTGAATGAAAGTATATATGAATGTTATTATATGAATGATAATGATAAGAATAAATGATCGAATAATGAAAATAACGAAAATAATGTACATGGTTCCACACATCTACAGAATAGAGGTTATCCATATTGATTACTCACTTGTTTGGATTCCATTAAAGTACTTATGTATCATGCAGTTTCTTACAGCCTTACATACTCAGTACATTCTTTGTAATGACGTCCCTTGGGGGACTTACCTTACTTGCTGCAGGCACAGGTGCTAGAAGACCTCCACAGTAGGCTGCGGGTTATCTACGAATTATTGGTGAGCTCCAGTTCGATTCGGGGCTTTCCGTGTCATGTGTATATTTGTTTTGATATTGTATAAAGAATTGTATAAAGCGGGGACTTGTCCCGACTTTGGGTTGGTTATGCATATGTATCTATTAGAGGCTTTGTAGATGTTGTGGGACAAATCAAGGGATGTAAGGAATGTATGTTTTCACTTGATGGCCCTAAGGACCAAGTTTCATATATATCATATGATATCCATGACTTCCGCCATTGACATATTATACCTATATGTGATGGAGTGTTTTTCATTCAGTGACATGCATATGAGTGTACAGGAATGAAGATTGGTTCTCTCGGGCCTTAACGGCTTCGGGTGCCAGTCCGCCCCTTTGGAATTTGAGGCGTGACAAGTATCTAGTAATTCTTGAACTGTATATATGCATATATTGTTTGTTCTCATCGATTGATTTCTTTTTAACGGGGGCCAACGTTAGAAATCACCTTATCTTTACTCTGGATGGAGTAACGGATGGGAAAAGGGAATAAACAATAGAGACTTGGAGGTATCAACCTTCACTTAATAGCTTTGGCCGATAGTCTGGAAAAGCTAATCTGGCATCCAAGATAGGGGTTAGTAGTGCATACTCAGGAGAAGAGAAAACTTAATTGAGGATATTTCTTAAACAAGAGCATAAAGATATTCTAAGTATACATAACCTATCGATTCTACATACCGAGCACCTGGAGAGATCACAAAGTACTAAGAACCCATGGAGTTATGAAATCATGAGGAACACAATACTAGTTCATCATTCTCATTGACTTTCTCAACATAAACTTATATTTGTTTACTTGTTACTTCAATTAAAAAAACTGTTTACTTGTTCTTTTAAATCCCTCCATTGAAAATAAACGACAAAAGCCTAAATAACCGCATTGACCCAGGTCCTAACTATATTCCTCGTGGGATCGACCCCAACCATGGTTAGGTTCTATGTTTGAAAGCGACCGCTTTATACTTCATTACGAGGTGTAATTTGGGTGACATCAAGGGTGATTTGGTATAAGGTGTTGAGTGGTAAGGCTAAGGAAGCATGTCTTGATTTAGAGGGTATTTTAAGGATCGAAGGTTTGAATTTTTTTTCCCTAAGGTGGGGGACTTGACTAGATTGATCATGAAGGAGGCTCATATTTTGAGGTATTTTATTCATCCGGGGGCAGTGAGGATGTACCAAAACCTAAAGTAGCATTACTTATGTTGTGGAATGAAGAAGGATATCATGGAATTCATAGCCAAGTGTTTGAATTATTAGCAGGTGAAGTACGAACACGTAAATTGTGTGGTTTGACTTAGAGGATGCCTATGCTCTAGTGGAAGTGGGAGCGTATCACTATGGACTTCATGGTTGACTTACTTGAGACCTTAGGGAAGTTTGACATAGTTTGGGTTATTGTGGATAGATTGTTCAAATCAGCCCATTTTATTCTAATGAAGGTGAACTACAATGTAGAGAAGTTAGTGAAGGTCTACATTCGAGAAATATTTTTCCTATTTCTATCATTTTAAATTGAGGTACTTAGTTTATTTTGCATTTTTAGATATATATGCAGTGGGAGTTTGGTACTTAGTTGGAGATAAGTATGACATTTCACCCTCAGACTGATGGTCAGTCAGAGCATGCTATTCAGGTGTTAGAGGATATGCATCATGCATGTGTGATGGATTATGGTGGTCATTGCGACTTGTTTTTACCCTTAGTGGAGTTCGCCTACAATAACAACTATCATTCTAACATTCATATGGCACCTTGAGGCTTTGTATGGGAAGAGGTATAGATCTCTGATTGGGTTGTTTGATTCTTTGAGGTGAGGCCTTTGGGTAGAAACTTAGGGAAATATTTGATTAATAGAGTGAGATTGATTCAAGACTAGCGGCGACTCTTAGTAGGAAAAACGATTATGCTGATTGGAGGGTTTGTGACTTTGTATTTGGGGTTAGTGAATGGGTTTTGTTAAAGGTATCACCCATAAAGGGTGTGATGAGTATTAGGAGAAAGGGCAAGCTTAGCCCTAGTTGTTTTGGTTCTCTTAAGATCCTTCATCAGATTGGGGAGGGGATCTATGAGTTGGATTTACCTCTGAGTCTTTCAGTCGTACATCCAATTTTCTATGTATCGATGTTAAAGAAGTATCATTCTGATGGTTCTTATTTGATTCGGTGGGCTTTAGTTTATTTGGATAATAATTTGGCTTTTGAGGTAGAGCATATGGCTATTTTGGATAAGCAAACTAGGAAGTTGAGGTCTAAGAGTATTGACTCAGTAAAAGGCTAGTGGAAGCATCGCCAAATTAAGGAGGATACATAAGAGATAGAGTCTGACATGTGGAGTAGATATCCTCAACTTTTCAATAGTTCAGGTTCCTTTCTAGCTCTTACATTTGAGGGCGAATGTGTGTTTTAGTGATGGATAACGTAACAATCCTTTTGGTGATTTTCAAAATTATTAGTGTTTTGATCATTTTATCCCTTCGCGTAGGTACCTGATAGTATTTATGAGTTGCGGGAGTGGGTGGTGCAGTCCCTAAGGTATTTGGTTGGTTTTACGTGAGTTTTGGTTTTGGAAGGTTCTTAAGTTTGTAGAGTTAACTTTGGTCAACATTTGGCGTTCTAGATGTCATATGAGAATTCCTTCAGTTCCATCAACTCCAAAATGACTTTTTTGGATTAGTAGCATAGTTGGTTTGGGTCCGGGGCTTTCATTGTGATTTTGAATGTTTAGACAAGATGTTGGAAAGTTTGGCCAATGGTTGACTTTGGTCAACATTTGTTGAAAACCACTTTCGTTTGAAATTTTAATAATTCAATTGAGTTTGGAACATAGATTTAGTCTAGTAGCATGGTTGGTTTATTTTTGTGGGGTCTTGAACAATTTTCAAGGGTCCATTTGGGGCAATTTTGATCAATGGACTGTACTGGTACAACAGCCATCTGGTGCAACATGATTGCTTATTGTAATCGCAGGGCTCTTGGCCACGATCGCATAACAGGACCATGTCGTTCTTTGTGATCACATGGAGATTGTTGCGATCATGAAATATTAGGTAATTTTCCATCGCGATTGCGTGGATTTACCCCCGATTGTGAAGGGTTCTTATATCAGGTCAGGGTCTGGGTGCTTCCCAGTCACTACGATGGGTCCTGCGGTCGCGAAGAGTAAAACTCCAGATAGCTTTTAAATATCTTTTTAGCACCCCAAATCCCATAACTCAATTTTTGGAGCTTTGTACCTCAATTTTTGGGAGATTCAAAAGATGGTTTTTGATAATTCTTCATTCGGTAAGTTTCTATATTATGAATTTATCATTCGGTCAGTTTATATATTATGAATTTAACATTCTCCAATGATTATTTCTTGATTTCATTCTAAAATCTTGGTTTTTCAACTTCAAATTTTGCGTGGTTTTCGTGATAAAGTTAAATAAAGGTACTTTGATGATTTCAAGCTCAATTTTAACTCCCTTTATAATGAAAGTTTAGATCTAAACTATTTAAGTTATAGATAAATTGATTTTCTTATAAAATTCCAGTTTTACCCTTGGATTCTTGGGGTTGATTTTTGGGTTGACGTTTTAGACCCAGATTAGAATCTTAGCAATATAGGTATCATTGGACTCATATTTATGAGTAGATCTTATTTTTGATAGATTGATTGCATTCTGAGGCTGCTTAAAAAGAGAAGTCCAGTTTATGATTGTTAGAGATTTGTTGTTCAGCTCCGAGGTAGGTTATGACTTAACTTTCTTCAGACTTTGCTTGGATGGATAAATATCGTGTAAAGCATACTGTTTATGGGTGACTTAGTAATTATCATAGTAGTTGATTTATTGTGTTATTGTGATTCTCGATTAGGGATTGTACCATGTTAGTGATATAAATATTACGAATTTGAGTACAAAGAAAATGGATTATTATTGTTATACCCATGTTGGGGGTTGTGCTGATTACCATAGTAAATGAGATGGTTTACTATGGTGAGTTTTGTGTGCGGACTCGTATTATCAATTTGTTTGTGATTCAGGTTGATTGACTCGTATATTGAATTATTGGACTCTTTCACACGTTATTGACATATATCAGGATTCATATTTATCATGATCTTGCGTACTCACTCATCATATGAATTATTGAAAATGTACTTTAGAAACATTGATTTTTGAAAGAAGAATCATTTTTATATGAATCTGATCCGATGTGACATTCTGAATGGAGGCTGATGATATTGATATTCATTACGTCCGATGCAGAAATTTGAGTGGATTATATAGACCTCGCTAGTCCCCCATGGGTCTTACCTTTGCAGCAATATATGCTGGGGTGGGTATATATCGGTATACATAGCCATTGCATATTATTCTTTATCATTGCATTGCATTGTATTTCCTTTTCGAATTAATGTTGTGATTAAAATATCTTTAATATTTATGTGATATTGAACTGCTGGAACTTTTCTACATGCAAGGTTATATTAGTATTCTTTACTCGTTATATTTTCTGCTTGAGCTTAGTCGGTCTATGAGGCCTACTGAGTACAAGTGGACTATACTCACTCCTACTTTTCTGCATCCTTTTGGTGCAGATCCTGGAACAAGTACTCCATGTGGTTCCTAATCATGTGTTTCAATGGTGCTCCGGAGTCGTGGTGAGCTTCTCTAATCGGAGTGATCTTTAGGCTTCATCTATCTTTATTATGTCTTTATTTAATATCTGTGACAATGTTGTAGATGTTAGTTACTTATTTAGGTATTAGAGTCGCTATGTTCTCGTGACACTATGTCTTCGAATGTTTTCAAAGATTACAATTCTGTTAGCCTCTGATTTCTTACATTTATGAGTGGTTGCTAGATATTAGACTGTTAATCTATTAATTACCTTTATTTCAATTACTTTATGTTTCGGGAGATTTGACTTACCTATCATGGAGGGGTGGAGGTAGGTGCCATCACACCCCATTTGTGTTTTAGTCGTGATAGAAGATCCGAAGAATCAAAACTGAATACCAAATTAGTTCGATTCAGTCCATATTTTCGGTATTAATGCCCACCCCTACTTGATATATGAAAAATGGTTCAAAAATTTCCTATATCCACTAATTGATCTGAACATATTTTCAACCTTTTTTTTGACTCAATAATACCCTCAAACTGTTAAACTAACACCCTAAATCTGATGAATTTTGTCAATTTAAAAAAACTACATGACTTTTATGATTGACAACATATTATTTCATTTAAAATTTAAACCTACCCCTAAACTCACTGACCCATTTTCTTAACCTAAACTATATTGCATTATGTTTTATAATGTGATATCAATGGATAACTTTTTTAGTTCAATTAGAAATTACTACTTCTTGAGAAGAAAGATTTAGGAATTAAATCTTTGAATGGGATTTAGATTGCGAAGAAATAACTTAAAGTGAAATATTTATTGAAGAATAATTTTTCTTTCATTGAACTATTTGGCTACAACAACGTTGAAGAATTAATGGTTGCAAATTTCTCCTCAAGAAGAAATGAATTTGGAAAAAAAAACTTCACAAGTAATAAGCATGTTTACATATATTTTACCCAAAAGCACTAGGAGAGAAAATAAGTCATTTACAATTGTCTTTGCACTTTAATGTAAACTAGCTTCTCGACACGTGCGTTGCACGTGCATTCTAAATCATGTAGTATACAATTTGTAAAATCATAGTAAGGATGATTAGATTTTTGGATATTGTTTGAACTTAGGAAAATGAGCAATCAAAGTTTAGCCTACTACTTACATGAATAATTTTCAATATCTCTAAACCCAAGATTTAATTTATCATCTATCATTTTTTCAAAAATTATCAATCATCATTTTCATCAAAATCTTCCCTCATATAATTCTTGTATTCTATAAATTACAACTAACTTGTAATCATAAGCCAAACACCCCAACACTCTCAATATTACACGTGTCTTTTCTATAATGCATACTTATGAAAACCCAAAAACATAACCAAATATCCTTGATATATATAACTCGATATATTTAATATTTAATTAATTTAAATGTATGACTTTTGTCCCTTTATATAGAAAATATGTTATATTCAGATTATTTTTAGAAGTATCTTACCCAATGGTGTGACGATACGTACTTAGCTAACAGAGACAAAGAAATAGTACTGGAGCAGTTAATAATATTTTGAATCTAGTGCATATTCACAAGAAAACGGATAAAAAAATATTTTTTTCATTAATTAAAATTTATATATGCTCAGTTAGATATCACAAATAGTAAATTAGAATTTATCAATAATTGAGGGACCAAAAATATTATTACTTCTTTATTTTTTTAATTATTTAAAAAAAGCAAGAAAGAACAACAAAAATTAGAGAAAGGATATTATTTTATTTTCTTTGTTTAGTTAATTTGAGTTGAAAAATCAATCGATTTTAGGGGAAAAGTGCATTGTTTTCTTCTCTCCACATTGTCAATATTTCCTTTGTACATAAAGCTTTAGCATATTCTGGGCTTTTTTTTTGTACCAACTTAAGTTTAATCAATTGGGGAAGTCGTAAAACTGTCTTCATAATGTGAGAAAATAATAGTTATTTCGTGATGATAGAGAGGTTGTTTCGAAAGACCTTCAGCTCAAGTACTACAAATTAAGTATGTACGAAAAAGAATATGATAATGAAAAAACCATGTCAATTAATAAGGAAAGTCGCACAAAACATATAGAGAAAGAAACCGTAACAACAACAAAATAATGTGGTAGCTAAAAAAAGAAATACATGTACAAGACTAATACTATAACAAACAAAGTGCTCCCAAATCCCAGACTTCCACCAAGCCTAGACCCACCAAAAATTTAGTTAAAACTCAACTACGTATTACCCTTCTACCCTTATCTATAAAGTGTAAATTTTCATGAAACGTGAAGCCTGCCAACACTATCTATGATATAGATGATGGCCAATATTTTTGGATTGCAAAAAATGATAGTTCCTAGAGTCATGGTCTCGGACATAAAAATGGTGAGTCACACTGTCCATTTATTAGATAGAATTCTTTGAAGTACTTACCATTTGTTAAATTGGGACTTTGCCAAGTAAAAACCTTTTCGATCAAAAGTGATGTCATTGTTATGCAGTCATTTGTAGCTTTTTTTGAATCCATTAACGTTATTGATGAAAATTCCATACTCCTAACACGGGCTTTGTTTTATTTTATTTTTGAGTTCATGAATGATCTTCTCCAATTTTTAACTTTAATTAAACTAATTTGGTTGATTGAAATTTTACTAGTTAGTTGCCGATAGCTAGTCTGAATAATTCTTAGTTTGATTGAAATTTTACTAGTTAGTTGCTGATAGCTAGTCTAAATAATTCTTAGTTTACTTTTAAATTGAATTGTTAATTCTGTTATTTGATAATTTCTTTTATTAATTTCTGATGAAAGTGTTAGAATTTTTTTGGTTTCATTGATTGAAGTTACTGGAAGACCGTTGCAGGTCTTTTGTCAAGATTTTTAAGAACATCGCCACTGCTGGTGGTGTTGTGGCCGCCGACGACCAGAGCCAATTAGCCTCCATCAACGCCGCTCCTCATCAACGCCGACCAGTACTATTCCGGCGAACTCTGATTTGAAATTACATGCAGATCTGCTCCGATCAAATGCCGACAAGGTTTTTTCGACCATCTTTACGGATCTGAACGGTAGGGCTGGGATCTGACCAGAAAAGCATTCTCCGGCGTATTTTTTGTCGACTTCTCCGGTGTGCAGATCGACACTTTTCCTGCTTCTCTCTTCTCTCTTTTCTTCTCTTTTCTTTATAACCCCTTTCAGGTATAACAAGCCAAACACATCTTCGAAAGCAGCTCGTGACGTACATTTTTCGGCAACCAATTTTAGGGGAGGGAGCTGCAGCAGATTGAGGTGCACTCCACACCAGTCCAGGTGCACTCGTTTCATATTTGTATTTCTTTCATATCTCTCATTGCATACCTCTCTTAGTTTCTTATCTTGACGATTCTTGTGGACCTACTATTTTCTCGGGTAGTCTCTTGCCTTGACTGTTCTTGTGGGCTTACTATTTTCTCGGGTAGTTTAGTTCTTGTTATTGACTGTTGTTGACTAGACGTGCGTTTTAGTAATTTGGTTTATTGTCATCGGCTATTTGGCATACGTTGTTGACTCGTGCTTCTTCACATAGACTCTTTACTGATTCCACTCATTTTTATTTTATTTTATACCTTTTATTTTTTTCTCGTGGCGTTTTTAGCCTACTCGCCCTTTTTTTTTTAATCGAATTGAGTAGTGGTTGTGGTGGTCGATGGTAGACTAGGGTCATGTCATAGGTAGGGGACCGGGTTGGGGTTAGGTTTAGGAACTGGGTCTACGGTGAGGACGGGTTTAGGGCCTGGCCTAGGGTTGAGTTTGGGGTTGGGGACGGGGGGTAGTAGGGGTAAGTGGGATAAGGGAACCTCCAGGTTGAGAGTTGGATCTTGGAACATAGGGACTCTTCAAGGGAAGTCCGTAGAGCTCATGAAAATTCTTAGAAAAAGGAGGATTAGTATAGCGTGTGTCCAGGAGACCAAATGGGTAGTTTCTAAGGCGAGGGATGTGGACGGGTATAAGTTGTGGTACTCTGGTAGCGTGAGGCATAGAAATGGGGTAGGTATCTTAGTAGATGATGAACTTAGGGGGCAGGTAGTGGAGTTTAAGCGGGTCAATGATAGGTTGATGTCGATTAAGTTGGTCATTGGAGGGTTTACGTGGAACGTTATTAGTGCCTACGCACCGCAAGTGGGCTTGGATGAGAAGGAGAAGAAGAGATTTTGGGAGGTGTTGGGAGAGGCATTCTGAGCACTGAGAAGCTTTTAGTATGAGGGGACTTCAATGGGCATATTGGGCCTTTATCGAGAGGTTATGATGAGGTGCATGGAGGTTTTGGTTTTGGGGAAAGGAATGAAGGAGGAACCACACTTTTGGATTTTGTTAGGGCCTTTGGGTTGTGGGTGGTAAATTCGAGCTTCCCGAAGAAGGAAGAGCACCTTATTACCTTTCGTAGCTCGGTGGCCAAGACTTAGATAGACTTTTTGCTCCTTAGGAAGGGTGATAGAGCGATATGTAAAGACTGTAAAGTCATACCTAGTGAGAATCTTTCGGCCCAACATAAGTTGTTGGTGACGGACTTGGAAATCAAGAAAGGCATAAAAAAGAGGAGTATGGAGGATCGACCCAGGATTTAGTGGGGTTGCTTGACTTTGACAAGTGCTTTGAAAATAGAGGAGAAACTGACGAATATGGGAGCTTAGAAGAGTAGAGAAGATGTGGATAGTATATGGGAGACGACTGCCAGTTGTATCAGGAAGACCGTTAGAGAGGTGTTGGGTGTTTCGAGAGACCGATCTAGAAAGCACCGCGGGGACTGGTGGTGGAATGCAGAAGTGAAAAGAAAGGTGCAGACTAAGAAGGTAGCCTATGACAAGTGGGTTGAGAGCAAAGATGACAAGGAGAAACGGACGAGTAGGGAGGAGTATAAGTTAGCCAGAAAAAGGCTAAGTTAGCGGTTACGGCGGCTAAGACAACAGCTTTTGAGAGTTTGTATGCTACTTTAGATAAGAAAGACGGGGATAAGAAGTTGTATAGGTTGGCCAAGGCTAGGGAGCGGAGGTACTGCGACCTTGACTAAGTGAAATATATCAAGGGAGAGGATGGCGAAGTGTTGGTGGAGGATGCCAACATTAGGAGGAGGTGGAAGTCCTATTTTCATAGACTTTTGAACGACGAGGGGGACAAAAGTCTCGTGTTAGGGGACTTGGAACACTCAGAGAGGCGTCGCGATTATGGTTATTGTAGGCATATCAAGGTTGAAAAGGTCAAGGGTGCTATTCGTAGGATGAGTATGGGTAGGGCGACTGGTCCTGATGAGATTTCGGTGGATTTCTGGAAGTACACTGGCGGGTGATCTGAGGCATATTTATATGCCTTAGTAGCGACGCTAACCCATGATTACCCTAGTTTTGAGAACAATACTTGTGTATTATATAAGTTTTTGATGGAAAATGAGATAATGTGCTAACTAATATGATTAGACTCTTGTAGGTGGAATTTGTGACTTTTTGGAGCATGTTTGGCATGGAAAGTGAAGCTTGGATGAGCGCCGAGTGAAGAATATTGAAGATAGGAGACAAGCCAAAGAGCTTATATTGAAGAATCCATCCAAATCCGTGAAGAGAAGTCAACGAAAGCTAGAATAGTACAATAAAAAGGGCCTGGCGCGCTAGGCAGCGTGCCAGGCCGCTTTTGGCGAAAATGTGATCTGTCCAGGCAGTGCCCAGGCGCGCTGGCCAGCGTGCCACGCCACCTGGGTGAACCCTTTTTGCTGAGGCAGAATCTGCCTAAGTGCTAGGCGCGCCAAATGGCGTGCCGGGCCTCTTTTTGGCCGATTTTTGCCTCGACTTGGGTATATAAATAGGGCTTTTGAGTGATTGTATTAGGGGGCATCATCCTTAGAAATTTTGGGGGCGTTTTTGGACATCGTAATTAGGTTCCATTCCTCTTCTTTTCAGTTTTTGAGCATTCTTATGTTATTTGTTTACTTTTGGATGTTGATAAACATTATGAGTGGCTAGAAACCCCTCATTCTTGGGGTTAAGGCCACGAACATGAATCTCTTGGTTTAATTGTATTGGTTTTTGCTGGAGTTTATTATAAAGTGGTTATTCATATATTCTAAACTTCATTATTTTGATGCTTGATCACCATTGGAATATATTTATTGTCTTGAAGTGAGCTCGAGAGAGAAACTGAGAGATAAAACTTGAATGTATGAAGTGTGGTCTGTCTTGGAGAAGTAATTCTAAGGGATTAACCTGTGGCTAGGACCGAGAGGTACCTAACCACCCACACTCGGTTAATTTCAGGAAGAAAGCTTGAATGCTCTAGAATTGGTTAAGCTTACCACCACTCACAGATGTAGGTAGGTTTCTAAGTCTAGTAGGCAATTATAATTTGGAGACGAATATAGTTGTAAAATTAACCTTGGGATCGATAACCATGATAAACTACTCAAAAATGCTTAAACCAACAACAATTATGCTCGAGAGATGATGTTCATGGTGCCTTAGCCCTGGGAATCTACTTTTTATTGATTTTTCAAGCAAATTTGCGAAACCCAAAGTTACAGTAGCTAAGATAGAAGTTCTTAGTCCGCAATCATTAAATTTTAAGCCCCAAATCCATTGTTGTTTTCGCAACACTAGTTCTTTATTATCGTTTGACATCCAGAGTTGACTTCTGTTAATGAAAGTCCCTTGGATTCGATATCCGGCTCTTTAAAAGGAGCCACTTTATTACTTGCACGATCACGTACACTTGCGTGTATAGCTGGGTCGCAACAAGTTTTTGGCGCCGTTGTCGGGGACTTTCAAATAGATAGATTTCAATTATTGACGTTTGAACTTTAAGTTTCAGCTACGTGTTGACAACTTGATCTTAGCTGTGCTATTTTTGCAGGTTTACTTCATCAGAACACTGGCAAGGAATAAGGATTTGGTAGCCCCGCAGTCTGAACCTAAAAGATATTTCAATAGATTGAGGAGACAGGCTGCAGACTACCCAATCCCACAAGTCGAACTGGCTGGCAAAGGAATACGGGGTAATCCCGTGAGAATTGAAGAACCAGGTGCAGAGAGACGTAAACCGGAAGTGATGGCAGCTAGAATAGTCCGCGATGTGGCAATCTCACTCGCCACTAATGTGACCTCCAGTATTCTCAAACCGGCAGCTGGAGGTAGATTTGAGCTTAAACAGAACATGGTGCAACTCTTGCACTCAAGTGGACAGTTTACTGGTCTTGCTCATGAAGACCCGCAGAGGCATATTCGAAATTTTCTAGAGATAAGCGACACATATATTCCTGCAGGGGTGTATTCAGATTATGTGAGACTTACTTTGTTTCCCTTCTCTCTGTTGGGGGAAGCAAGAAAGTGGTTAGATGCATAGCCGGCTAATTCTATCACTACTTGGGATGATCTTGCTCGAAAATTCTTGATAAGGTTCTTTCCGTCTGGAAAGACAGCAAAGCTAAGGAGTGAGATACTAAGTTTCAGACAGAAAGATGATGAGAATTTGTACCAAGCTTGGAACAGATTCAAATCCATGTTGAGGGATTGCCCCCACCACCACCAAGCTAATGAAGTGTTGGTGCATACGTTTATAGAGGCTCTCGACCCCAACACTAAAATTTTACTTGATTCAGCTGCATGTGGACAGGCTTTAAAGAAGACGTATGATGAATTATATGCTCTGTTGAATCATATATCGCAGGGAAATCCAGACTGGTATAGTGATAATTCGAGGAATTCTACAAAGAAGGTTGCTGGGAAACTAGATGTGGATGCAGTCACAACATTATCTGCCCAAATTTCAGCTATGCAAAACATGATGAACAATCACTTTAGTAGTTTGAATCTGGGGAAACAACCAGCTCTCATAAATGCAGTCCAGCAACAGGTTTCTGTGATGTGTAGCGTATGTGGAAATGGTGATCATACCAGCGAATTGTGTAGTGCTAATCCAGATTCAGTAAATTTTGTTGGTAATGCCCAAAGGGGAGGTGGAGCTCAAAACTACGGTAACACTTATAATGCCGGGTGGAAAAACCATCCGAACTTCTCATGGGGAGGAAATCAAAATCAATATAGGCCTCAAGGATATGCCCCTCAGTACAACCAACAGCAAGGTCAAGGAAATCAAGTGGGTTATAAGACGGGAGATAGGAGTGTGGAGGATATGTTAAAACAGATTATGGCTGAACAAGCAAAGCTAGCAGCAGATGTAAGGAACAATCAGTTGGCTACTCAAAATTTAGAAAAGCAGATTGGCCAGTTAGCTAATGCACAGAATACAAGGCCCCAAGGAGGTCTTTCAGGAGATACGGAGCCAAATCCCAAGCAGGTGAATGCTATAGTCACCCGTAGTGGTAAGCAGTTAGAGGATACCGTTGCACTAGCAAAAGAATTGGAGCCGAAAGTAGTGGTTATAGAAGACGAACAAGTGGAATCTACCAAAAGCTCCAAAGATGATAAAGTGAGACTTAGTGTGAAATTGCCTCCTCCGTTCCCTCAGAAGTTCAAAAAGAAGAAGGAGGATGAATGCTTTGGTAAGTTCATTGAATTACTTAAACAGGTGCACATTAATTTGCCTCTTGTGGATATCTTGCAGGGTATTCCAAAGTATGCCAAGTTCGTGAAAGACATTGTAGCAAACAAGAGTAGATTGATAGAGTATGCCACAGTGGCTTTGACTGAGGAGGTTAGTTCTTGCATTCAGAATCGGTTACCTACTAAGCTGAAAGATCCTGGAAGTTTCACTGTGAAGATTACTCTGGGGGATCGTGTTTGCGCTCGCGGATTGTGTGATTTGGGGGCCAGTATAAATCTGATGCCCACTTCGGTTTTCAAGGAATTGGGTTTGGGTCGTCCGAAGCCTACTACTATTATTTTGCAGCTGGCAGACCGATCTGTGACTAGACCTGATGGTATTGTTGAGGATGTCCTGGTACAAGTGGGGTCATTGATCTTTCCCGTTGATTTTGTGGTGTTGAATTTTGATCCTGACCAGGAAGTCCCATTTATTTTGGGGCGTCCGTTCCTGGCTACAGGAGGTGCAATCATTGATGTAGCAGCAGGGAAACTTACTATGCGAGCTCATGATAAGGTTGAAGTCTTTGATGTATATAGGGCTTTGAAGCTTCCAGAGATTTATGAGAACTTGGCGGCTATCACAGCTATAGATTCGGCCGTTGAAAGCATCTACACTTTGACTACAGATCCGTTGGAAAAAGTTTTGATGGGGTAAGATGTGTTTGGTGATGCAGAAGCTAGTGAGATGGTGCAAGTTCTTGATCTTATGGGTATCTATGCTAAAGAGGGTAGATGGGAACCACTGAATCGTCCACTCGGTCCTACAACTAAGCCCTCAATTGAGGAAGCACCGAAGCTTGAATTGAAGGAACTTCCATCTCATCTTAGATATGCCTTCCTAGGTGAAAACAAGACTCTTCCTATTATTCTGGCAGCAGATTTGTCACAAAAACAAGTTGATGCAGCTTTGTTGATTCTAAAAAGAAGAAAGAAGGCTATTGGTTGGCAGATGTCTGACATCCATGGGATTAATTCGGGCTTATGTATGCATAAAATATACATGGAAGAAGGGCACAAGCCGAGTGTGCAACACCAACGACGCTTAAATCCGGTGATGAAAGAAGTAGTAAGGAAGGAGGTAATTAAGTGGCTGGATTCTGGCATTGTTTACCCTATCTCTGATAGTACGTGGGTGAGCCCAGTACAATGTGTTCCAAAAAAGGGTGGTATGACGGTGATTACAAATGACAATAATGAACTGATTCCTACAAGAACTGTGACAGGATGGCGTATTTTCATGGATTACCGGAAACTTAATGATGCTACGAGGAAGGATCATTATCCAATCCCTTTTATTGATCAGATGCTGGATCGTTTAGCCAGGCAGGAGTATTATTGTTTTCTTGATGGGTATTCCGGTTACAATCAAATTGATATAGATCCCCAAGATCAAGAGGAGACTACATTCACATGTCCTTACGGCACATATGCTTTCAAGCGTACGCCATTTGGATTATGTAATGCACCAGCTACCTTTCAGCGTTGCATGATGGCTATTTTCTACGACATGGTGGAGGAGTTTGTAGAGATTTTTATGGATGATTTCTCAGTCTTTGGTAACTCTTTCGAGGTATGTTTGCACAACCTGGATAAAGTCCTTGCTCGGTGTGAAGAAACTAATCTTGTTCTCAATTGGGAGAAGTGCCATTTCCTTGTGACAGAAGGTATAGTTCTTGGGCATAAAGTGTCAAAGCAGGGGTTGGAAGTTGATAGGGCAAAGATCGAAGCTACTGAGAAACTTCCTCCACCTTTATCGGTTAAAGGGGTGCAAAGTTTTTTGGGTCATGCGGGATTTTACAGAAGGTTTATTCAAGATTTTTCCAAAATTGCACGTCCCATGTGTGCACTCCTGGAGAAAGATATGAAGTTTGTATTCTGTGAATCATGTGTGAAGGCATTCGAGGTGTTGAAAAAGAAGTTGGTAGAGGCACCTATTCTCATTGCTCCTGACTGGGCTTTGCCATTTGACTCATGTGTGACGCAAGTGATGTGGCAATAGGGGCGGTTCTAGGTCAATGAAAGAATAAGGTATTTCACTCTATTTATTATGCGAGCAAGACCCTTGATGCAGCCCAGATGAATTACACGGTGATGAAAAAAGAGATGCTAGCTTTGGTATATGCATTTGATAAATTCAGATCGTATTTAGTCGGCACAAGTGTTGTTATATACACAGACCATGCAGCGATACGATATTTGTTCAATAAAAAGGATGCTAAACCGCGCTTGATTAGATGGATCCTATTGCTACAGGAGTTTGACTTAGAGGTTAAAGACAGAAAGGGGACAGAAAATCAAATTGCCGACCATCTGTCTAGACTTGAGAATTCGACACATATAGAGGATGATGGGCATATTTGTGAGGAATTTCCAGACGAGCAGTTGTTGGTATTAGAGGTCGAGGAGTTTCCATGGTATGCAGACATTGTGAACCTATTGGTAAGTGGATTATTTCCTCCTGATTCGAGTCCTCAACAGAAGAAGAGACTGGCATATGAGGCACGTTTTTATATATAGGATGAACCGTATTTATTCAAGCAAGGGCCTGATCAATTAATACGAAGATGTATTCCGGATGCTGAAGTTAAGCAAGTGTTAGAGAAATACCACTCCTCACCTTATGGTGGACATCATGGTGGTGAACGAACAGCCCGAAAAATATTGCAATCAGGTTTCTTCTGGCCTTCAATTTTTAAAGATGCTCATGCCTTTGTAAAGAATTGTGATCAATGTCAACGTATGGGAACGATTGCCAAGAGACATGAGATGCCCCTTAACAACATCCTAGAGGTTGAAATTTTTGATGTATGGGGGATTGATTTCATGGGCCCTTTTCCACAGTCAAATGGAAATCTATACATACTCGTCGTAGTGGATTATGTATCCAAATGGGTAGAGGCTGCAGCTCTTCCTACTAATGACGCCAAAGTTGTGGTAAAGTTTCTTCAAAAGCACATTTTCACTAGGTTCGAAACTCCAAGAGCTCTTATTAGCGATGGAGGATCACACTTCATAAATTATTTGGTGAAGAATGTATTAGCAAAGTATGGAGTAAAACACAAGGTCTCAACAGCGTATCATCCCCAAACAAGTGGCCAAGTGGAAGTGTCTAATCGAGAGATAAAGCAAATCTTGCAGAAGACGGTGAATACTCAGAGGAAAGACTGGTCACTTAAGCTGGATGATGCTCTTTGGGCCTATCGAACGGCGTATAAGACTCCTATAGGGACTTCTCCCTATCATTTGGTCTTTGGGAAAGCTTGTCACCTCCCAGTTGAGCTTGAGCATCGAGCATATTGGGCAGTAAAAAAGTTGAATCTAGATTCGGGGTTGGCAAGTAAGAAGAGGTTGTTACAACTCCATGAGTTGGAAGAATTTCGCGCCCATGCATATGAAAATGCAAAGATTTACAAGGAGAAAACGAAGCGATGGCATGACAAGCATATTCTGCCTCGGTCGTTTGAGCCGGGTCAGTTGGTACTCTTGTTTAACTCAAGACTTAGGTTGTTTCCAGGCAAGCTAAGATCTAAGTGGAGTGGGCCTTTTGAGGTAGGTCGCACGACACCTCATGGTGCGGTGGAACTTGTAAACAAAACGGATGGTACAAGGTTTATGGTAAATGGCCAGAGATTGAAGCATTACTTCGGTGAGGAAGAGAATCAGACGAAGGACGTGCTTCGCCTTGATGACAACTGAGCTCTTATAATTGGTCGAGCCGCGACATTAAACCAGGCGCTACTTGGGAGGCAACCCATGCATGTGTTGTAATAGTTAGATTCATAAAGTAAAAAGTACAAAAAGAAGAGTCATGCCCCGACCAAAACTAAGGCGCTTGATGGGAGGCAACCCATCTCTTTTACAGTTTTTGTTTTCTAATGTAGTGCCAGGATTTTGTGTTCATGCAGAGGCACGGGGTATGTTGGTCTAAGAATCCACAAGACAACGGTACATTCGGAGGATGGATGATTAATTGAAGGTGCCGGGCAGGCAGGACATGTTTTGAAGCAGAGATTCGAGTTTTGGGACTTGTAAGAACCCCAAGATTATGAGAAGAATGTAAAAAAATTGCTCAGGTATGAGGATAAGTGGTAGGTGCGCTACCCAGCGTACCGGGATGAAACAGTTAAAAAAAAAAATTTTGGGGGGGCAGTGGGGAGGCGCGCTGGCCAGCGTGCCACGCTGCCTTCCCCAAAAAACCAGTACTCATGGGCAGTGCACAGGCGCGCTAGGCAGCGAGCCACGCCGCCTGTGCATAATTTTTGGCTCAGGTTGGCAGTGCACAGGCGTGCTGGCCAGCGTGCCACACCGCCTGTGCACAATTTTGGATAAGTTGAGGCAGTGGGGTAGCGCGCTAGGCAGCGTGCCACGCCGCTACCCCTTATCAAATTTTTTTAGTTATTTGCTTAAAGGAGAACCGACCACCCCCACCCCTCCTCTTTTAAATCCCCAATTTACTTTCTTCTTCACAAATATTCCAACTCCCACACCCAAACTCACGATTTTCTTCCCCCATTTTCAAAAATTTTCTCTATTATTTTTGTCTTCTTGCCCACACAAAGTTCACCTAGTTGCTTTCTCACTTGGGGATTTTGTGCGAGTCCAAAATCAACGCTCTCAAGGTATGTCTCCTTCACTTTCTCTTTCTACAAGTTGCCATGAATTATGCGATTTTGGGTATTCTCGATTTTGTTTATGAAAATCATATTCTCATGGTTTGTTGACTTGCGTCCTATCATATGATTGGGGTTTCTAGGGTGGCATTTCATTGAGCTTGGAAAGCCTATGAAATTGTGGTCAATAATCTTATTGTGATGCATAAAGTGAAAGTGAGTTATCTTTATTGGTAAAAATTGAGCAAATAAGTGGGGGAAATCACCAAATACAACTCATGTGTGTGGAATATATATATGCTTGTTGCTGGATTTCTAAATTAAGAATGTACATTTATTTATGGTGGGAAATTGGTTTTGGGGCATTGAGTGATGAGGGGAAGTCTGAGTACCCTCCGCCCATATTTATTTTGACTTGGTGCTAAGCGACTAGGTGTGGGGTGGACCGCAGTGTCACTGCGCATCAAGTTGGATAGTCAGTTGCTACATGTTTTTTTTTTGACTTGGTTGTGGACCTATGTTACAGGTAATATGTCTGATTCTAATGTAGCGGCCTCTAGCTCTCACAAGAGACGTCGGTCGGGTAATAATGTGCCCGCAGCTCCCCCAGTCCCAAAAGGGCAAAAACGAAAGTATGGGCTACACGCGGTCTCCAGTGCTGGGAAAAGTTGGTACAAAAGTCATCCGGAGGCTAAATATTTCTCCGATGAGTGTATTGATAGGTCAAGCCTTGCTCGGGCTTACCCAAGAATTTTGGCTCGGCTTGAGCAAGTGGGGATGGGCTTTGTTTTCAATAGACCTACAGATTGCAACCTCTACTTGGTGAGGGAATTGTACGCAAATTGGAACCCTGACGCACCTACATGCTCGGTGGTGGTACGAGGTTCGGATGTGATACTTGACTCCTTGAGCTTAAATGGATTATTGGGGGTTCCCACACGGCCAAGTCCTGAAGACATACTCAGTCTAAATGCCAGGCCTCCATATGCTGAAATTCGACACACTCTGTGCGGCCCACGTTCAACTGTAAGGTGGCTTCGCCATCACCAACGAGGGTACCACAAGAGTCTACCCTTTGCCCATCTCAACAAAGAGGCTAGGATTTGGCTTAAGATTGTGTGTTGTTGTTTAATTCCGGGGAGCCACATGACTGAAGTTACAAGAGATCGCGTCTGTTTGGTATATGCTCTCATGACTGATGCGGAGATTCATGTTGGGTTTGTTTTGTTGTCAGCAATGCGGCGAGCTCGTCTTTATGGAGGTCTTCGATATGCTTTCGGTGGACTATTGACCAAATTAATGCGAGCATTCGACGTGCCCGAAGAAAATTTTGATTATCATCCTCCTTTGACGACAACGCCTGTGGATGTCACCCAGACTAAGGTGCCAGATTCACTCGGCCCCACTTTGACATTAGCAGAGCGACATGCTCGAGATGACGGGATTCTAGCCCGTATGTATGGATTGGAGATGCTGCGACACAGAACTGGGGGTAGACCCTCCACAGCGGATGAGTTGAGCCAGGTAGAGAGAGATTATCCTCTCAATGAGCATGTCATGGCCTTATTGAGGATTAGTCCCGACTTTGTGGAGCCTGTGGATGATGATATCCCCACAGATGAAGAGGACATCCATAGTGGTTCGGAAGATGAGGATGCTGAGGCAGATGATCCACCATTAGAGGTCCGTGGCCGGAAGATGACGACCCCCTCGACTGACCAGGGAGCTCCTTACATCCTACTCTTGCTTTGTTTAGTTTGGGTAGCATTGGGGACAGTGCTAATATTTTAAGTGTGGGGTGGGGTGTGATGGACTTCCCTTGTATGTATGTATATGTGTGTTGTTGGGCTGCTGTATGCTTTTATTTTGGGTTCCTTAGCGTTTGTTTTCGGTTCTTTTACTAAGGAGAGTCCCTTTGAACCGTACAAAAAAAATTTTTTTTTTTTTGAATTCTTGATGTTATTTTGTGTTGTTTTGGGGGGTTATTACTTTTTAGTCGACTTAGTCAGAGGACTAAGGGATTTGCTCTATGATGGATGGATGACGACCGTCTTAAGAGCAAATTAGTCATGTATTGTCGTGTCGGGTGTTCTTGCTCGCT
Source organism: Capsicum rhomboideum (assembly GCA_031232105.1). Classification (NCBI taxonomy): domain Eukaryota; kingdom Viridiplantae; phylum Streptophyta; class Magnoliopsida; order Solanales; family Solanaceae; genus Capsicum; species Capsicum rhomboideum. The sequence continues at coordinate 104,330,557 of CP124715.1, forward strand.
ATAAAATTATTCTTACACGTGTGAAACATGCCTGGATATATAATAGCAAGTGTTGAGACGCCTAATTCTCACGTAGTTGACTTGCTAAGTTGCTTAATATTGAATTTATGCGTTATTTCGGAGTTTTTATGGTGAACCTGCTGAGCTGAACATGTGCCATGTGTGAGTAAGGTTTTGTATGATATTCCATGTGCATAATGATGTCTAGAACTTTCCCGGGGTGTGTGCAAAGCAAAATAAGAGATGTTAAGTTTAGGAGATGATATAGGCATTTCTTTGATAGCCATATTTTAGACCTACTTGACCTACCCTCTGTGCATAATCCTAGTATTAGCCTCGTTGAGCCTTTAGCCTTTTCCTTGTTAGCTTTACATATAACTCAATCCTCTTCTTTCAGTGAACCAGAATTTGATCCAATGAGTCCTAAGCGCTTTAAATCGGAAATCGAGAGGTGAAGGAGTGCGAGAGTTTGGGAGAAGCAGAGAGTTAAGTTAAAGCCTCAAGCATGTGTCTCATAAAGGTGTGTGAAAAAGCTTGTGTGTGTTGGTGGGGAATTAAAAAAAAAAAAAAAAAAAAAAAAAAAAAAAAAAGAGAAGAAATAAATAAAGAAAGAAAATTGTTGTTGGAAGCAATGGGTGATAACAGTATTCCTTATCCAGTGTGCGGAAGCTAGTAAAGATAGGGGGCTTAACAAAGAAAAGTTGGGAAGAGAAAAGTAGTGGAAAATAGGTTGGTTGAAGGTGCCCTGAATGCAATTTGTAGTGTAACAAAGCGCTTAGGAAAGATAGCCGCTAGTCTTGACCAAACAGTTCCTACCTGTCCTTGCGCCTACATTACAACCCCTACAAAGTCCTACTTGATCTTGAGCTTTAACATTTTAACATTAGTGAAGTATTACACTAAGGGCAAGCTTATGGTTCATCTTTGTGTGTATGTGAATTCTTTTTGAGAGTGAGTGACTTTCATTCATGCACCCGGTTAGTAATTACGTTGTAGAATTGAGGGGTGATTCTCTTGTTGTGAGGGCACATGGTTAGTGAAGTTTGGTGATCTATTAATACTATGTCACGCATGAATTTGCAACTAGTAAGTTGTTTTGTGAGGGTAGGTTGTTTCAACTTGTTATTTAATTGAGTAATATCCTAGTATGTGGTGCATAAGTGATAAGTATGGTTGTGCGGTGCAAGAATGCTCATTTTGTGTCTATTGTTTAAAAGTCGCCCTGAGTTGAGTATGGTTAATTGTTCGAGGACAAACAAAGGTTCAAGTGTGTGGTGGTGATCTGAGGCATATTTATATGCCTTAGTAGCGACGCTAACCCATGATTACCCTAGTTTTGAGAACAATACTTGTGTATTATATAAGTTTTTGATGGAAAATGAGATAATGTGCTAACCAATATGATTAGACTCTTGTAGGTGGAATTTGCGACTTTTTGGAGCATGTTTGGCATGGAAAGTGAAGCTTGGATGAGCGCCGAGTGAAGAATATTGAAGATAGGAGACAAGCCAAAGAGTTTATATTGAAGAATCCATCCAAATCCGTGAAGAGAAGTCAACGAAAGCTAGAATAGTACAATAAAAAGGGCCTGGCGCGCTAGGCAGCGTGCCAGGCCGCTTTTGGCGAAAATGTGATCTGTCCAGGCAGTGCCCAGGCGCGCTGGCCAGCGTGCCACGCCGCCTGGGCGAACCCTTTTTGCTGAGGCAGAATTTGCCTAAGTTCTAGGCGCGCCAAATGGCGTGCCGGGCCGCTTTTTGGCCGATTTTTGCCTCGACTTGGGTATATAAATAGGGCTTTTGAGTGATTGTATTAGGGGGCATCATCCTTAGAAATTTTGGGGGCATTTTTGGACATCGTAATTAGGTTCGATTCCTCTTCTTTTCAGTTTTTGAGCATTCTTATGTTATTTGTTTACTTTTGGATGTTGATAAACATTATGAGTGGCTAGAAACCCCTCATTCTTGGGGTTAAGGCCAAGAACATGAATCTCTTGGGTTAATTGTATTGGTTTTTGCTGGAGTTTATTATAAAGTGGTTATTCATATATTCTAAACTTCATTATTTTGATGCTTGATCACCATTGGAATATATTTATTGTCTTGAAGTGAGCTCGAGAGAGAAACTGAGAGATAGAACTGGAATGTATGAAGTGTGGTCTGTCTTGGAGAAGTAATTCCAAGGGATTAACCTGTGGCTAGGACCGAGAGGTACCTAACCACCCACACTCGGTCAATTTCAGGAATAAAGCTTGAATGCTCTAGAATTGGTTAAGCTTACCACCACTCACAGATGTAGGTAGGTTTCTAAGTCTAGTAGGCAATTATAATTTGGAGACGAATATAGTTGTAAAATTAACCTTGGGATCGATAACCATGATAAACTACTCAAAAATGCTTAAACCAACAACAATTATGCTCGAGAGATGATGTTCATGGTGCCTTAGCCCTGGGAATCTACTTTTTATTGATTTTTCAAGCAAATTTGCGAAACCCAAGGTTACAGTAGCTAAGATAGAAGTTCTTAGTCCGCAATCATTAAATTTTAAGCCCCAAATCCATTGTTGTTTTCGCAACACTAGTTCTTTATTATCGTTTGACGTCCAGAGTTGACTTCTGTTAACGAAAGTCCCTTGGATTCGATATTCGGCTCTTTAAAAGGAGCCACTTTATTACTTGCATGATCACGTACACTTGCGTGTATAGCTGGGTCGCAACAGCGGGCCAGGTATAGAGTGGCTGACAAGGTTGTTTAACATCATTTTTGGGGCAGTGAAGATGCCCAAATCTTGGAGATGGAGCATAATAATTCCATTATATAAGAATAAGGGGGACATTCAGAGTTGCAACAACTATAGGGGTATCAAGTTGTTGAGCCATACTATGAAGATTTGGGAGAGGGTGGTAGAATTGAGACTGAGGAGGGTAGTGACTATTTCAGAGAATCAGTTTGGTTTCATGCCAGGTCATTCGACTACTGAGGCCATTCACCTGGTGAGGAGATTAGTGGAGTAATTAGGGAGAGGAAGAAGGATTTGCACATGGTGTTCATTGATCTTGAGAAGGCATACGACAAAGTCCCCATGGAGATTCTGTGGAGGTGTTTGGAGGCTAAAGGTATGCCCGTGGCGTACACTAGGTCGATCCAGGACATGTACGACGGTGTGAAGACGAGGGTGAGGATGGTAGAAAGGGATTCAGAGCACTTTCTTATTTTGATAGGATTGCACCAGGGATCGACTCTTAGTTCGTTTTTATTTTCCTTGGTGATGGATGTTTTGATGCGGCGTATTCAAGGGGAGGTTCCTTGGTGTATGTTGTTTGCTGATGATGTGGTACTGATTGAAGAGACCCGGGGAGGAGTTAATGATAAGTTGGAGGTTTGGAGACAGACCCTTGAGTCTAAAGGGTTTAGGTTGAGCAGGACTAAGACGGAGTACCTGGAATGTAAGTTTAGTGATTCGATGCATGATGTGGTAGTGAAACTGGATTCTCAGGCCATTTAGAAGAGGGGGAGTTTCAAGTATCTGGGGTCTATGATTCAGGGGAACGGTGAGATTGACGAGGATGTCACGCACAATATTGGTGCAGGGTGGTTGAAATAGAGGCTCGCTTGTGATAAGAAGGTACCTCTGAAGCTTAAAGGTAAGTTCTATAGAGTGGCCATCCTCCCGACCATGTTATATGGAGCCGAGTGTTGGCCAATTGAAAACTCCCACATCCAAAAGTTGAAGGTAGGGGAGATGAGGATGTTGCGATGGATATGTGGACTTACCAGGAGTGATAGAGTTAGAAATGAGATTATTCAAGAGAAGTTGGGAGTGGCTTCGATAGAAGATAAGATACAGGAAGTGAGGCTGCGATGGTTCGGACATGTGATGAGAAGGTGCACGGATGCCCCGGTATGGAGGTGTGAGAGGCTGGCTGGGGATAGTTTTAGGCGGGGTAGAGGTAGGCCGAAGAAATATTGGAGGGAGGTGATTAGGCATGACATAGAGCAGTTACAGCTTACAGAGGAAATGACCCTTGATAGAAAGATGTGGAGGACGCAGATTAGGGTAGAGGGTTAGTGGGTAGGAAGGTGTCTGTATTAGCAGGGAAGAGTGTTTGCTTGTGTCTGTGCCTGTTGTTTCTTAGGCAGATTTTTGTTCGCGTTGTTTTGGCGATATTTGTGATTTTGAATAACTAGTTTATAGTGTTAATCTGTGAGTGTCTTGCTTCTTCGATTATCTAGCGATGTGTTATCTCTTTTTGCTATTGGTTTTTATGATTTTTGTTTGTTATGGTTATCTGTTCTGAGCCGGGGGTCTATCGAAAACAGCCTCTCTACTTCATCTGAGGTAGTGGTATGGACTGCGTACACTTTACCCCCCCCCCCTCCAAACCCCACCTGGTGGGAATACACTGGGTATGATGATGATGAATGATCTTCTTCATTTCTTATGTTCGCCTAAAACAATGTACACTCCATAGACAAAGCAAATGGATAGAATATGACATCGTTTGAAATTTTTTAGGTCTTTCTCTTATGCAGTCTTGCTATTCACAAATTCGAAGGATCACTTCCCTTCAATTAATTTTAATGTGTCTATTTAATTAATTAATTATTTATTTATTTCTAGTAAGTAGGAGATTTAAACAATAATAGGGGTATTTTAGTAATTTAATAATTGGCTTAAGAACTTCTCACTTTTAATGTAGTATAGATTAAAATTGTGCGTTTCAAATTTTAATCAAGTTTTACACAACGTTAGCGTTCAGAAACTTAACGTAATGTGGATTTAGGCTAAGAAAATGGATAAAAATGGGTCAACGGGTTTGATTTAAGAGTGAGCAGTTTTAATTTTTAAATTAGATAATATATGTGTTAATCGTAATAAATCATGTGGCTTTTTCAAATTGAAGAAAAAAATCATCAGATTTAGGGTGTTAGCATGAAGTATTGTTGAACCAAAAAAATAACTTAGGGATATTTTTAGGGGAAAATTTTAGAAAAATACAATTACTAACTTATAATACAAAATTATATTTCAAAACTTACATTACAAATCCTTAGCCCAATAATGTTATACACCTTTTTTTCTTTATTTTTTTTCTTTCTTTTGGCTTAAGTCCCACAAAACAGAAAGTTTAGTCTATATTATTTCATAACTGTGTTTACGCATCTAGTATACAATATTATTACATTTATTATAATTTTATCTTTGCGACCCAAAATCCCAGGGCTGTGATGGCACCTACCCCAGCCAACCATAGTAGGTAAGCCCAACACATGAACACAAAATCCAATCAAAGCAAAGGACATAACTGAGTAACACAACGAATAAGAAAAACTTCGATCAACGATAATAAAATGGTAAAACCAACAATAGACTCCAAAAGTATCCCAAGACTCAATTGTCACGAATACAAGAGCGGCACTAGGTACAAATGTCAAAACCGAAAACTACAATATTGTCTGAAATAGCAGTAAAGACAAAAATAGATAGAGAAAGTAGGGCGGGAGCCCACCTCGACTTCAAATCAACCAAAATTGCATGATATCAGGATCCTCGATGTCCAATTGAATCGGGATCAACATCAAAAGAGTGTAAAAAGCAAGAGTGAGTATAACCACTAGTACACGGTAGGCATCATAGGTCGACCAAGTGATGTCGCCTAAACTATACCTCCAAAAAAGTGTAACGCAGTTGCTGTTTCAAATATAGAACCACACTAGGTTGGGGTCGATCCCACAGGGAATAGGACAAGATTTTGTCAAGTGTTTGTCTGAGTAATTGGCAAGTAAGCAAAAGGGGAGGTTTTGTAAACAAATAGTACCAGTAACAATTGTTGATTGTCAGATTTGTGATCAATACGAGAAAGGCACTAGGACTATATATATATCTCTTGGGGTAGCGGAAGAAACTCCACTGGTTACTTATGCTGGCAAACTGTCCCGCTGCGTTACATGCAAAATCTAATACTCGAGATCTTGGTTAGATGAATTTCACTCTTCTCCTCTAGGTCTTCGAGTGTCGCGCTACTAACCCTTATTCTTGTCCTCAGATAACTACCCCTGTTACGACTCAAGTTATTAGATGATGGTTGATAGCTTCAAATCTTTATTGTTATTCCCTTTTCCTAATCTCAACTTATCTCTCGAGCAAGTTTAGAATATAGGCGAGTTTATAACATTTGCAACAGTTAGAAGATCAATTATAACAAAGGAAATAATAATACATACAGTCACACTGGTTCAGAATTGGTTCGCACTTAACCTGTTTCTTTAATTCCTCATGGTTCACACAACCCTAGTTGAGAGATTTAGCTACTCATGATTGCAAGAACACAAGAAGAATTCAATGATTAAAACATAATAATGAACTCACAAGAAGAATAAAACTCTGAAATCTCAATATAAATCAAAACCTTAGTATCGATGTTTGAGATTACAAGATCAATGTGTTTATGAACCTCAAAACAATGTAATAGAATCCAAAATAATGTAATAATATCCTGCCTAACATAGGGCAACATAGGAGTATTTATAGATACAAAACGAATCCTATCCTAAAACATGTAGGAGAAAAAAAGTCGACAACTTTCCATGGACCGTGACTTGAGGTCGTGGAATCAACCCACTGGCCCTAACCACGGGCCGTGGGTCTAGGTCATAGGAATCAAGCCTTCATGCACAACTGCAGAAGTTGACTCACAGACCTAACCTATGATCCGTAGGTCCACCTACGGTCCTTGAGTCACAATCGTAGGTCACTTTTGTGAATTTCAACTCCGCTCTTTTGTCTTTAAAAACTTCATTCCAGTGGATGCTTCTTCCCGTCTTCTCCATTTTGCCACCAAAACCTATTCCTGTAAGATAGAACAGAAAACACATAGTACCTACCAAACATACCCAAGTTATTGCATATTTTCCTTATTTTAAGCTTCGAAAGTTCCATGAAATCATGACACATCAAGACCCTCAACTTAGAACGTTTGCATGTCCTTAGGCGAACAAAATAAAACAAACACATTCGATGCATAACTAAGAGAAACCTAAGAGACCTATGTCAGTCGACTCATTTCTTTCGGTATCAAAAATTTTGACCCCCTCCTATTCACAAGTCAAAACCATTGTGCGTATACATGCAACATATTATCATGACACAGAAGGGATCAAGTGATGGCATCAGATTATGAACAAACAACTATTCATATATGCAAATGACATTATCCAAACAAATATCAGCTAACAATGCAACCTACGTACTCTCACAACAAAGAAGTTCCATACACTCATAGTATATTAATGAATATCAAAGTAGGGACTGAGTCAAAACATTCTCTCTCACAAAGAAGTTCAAACAGTGTGCATGAAATACCATAGGCTTGCCCTTATTTTCTATTCTTTAGTTTTTCAGACAGTCAGACTAGGATCACTATAGGACTTTCATTGGCTTGTAATGTAGGCTTGGGGACGGGTGTGGTACATATGGATATGGTGACTCAACCCTCCTTGACACTACACTATTTTTGGCTCCACTTTCCAACCATTCTCATTTTATTCTCCCTTATTCTCCATCATTACATTGTTGGGTGTGGTTTTTCTTTATACTTTCAAAACACATTTTTCTTCTTTTTTATTTTTTGCTCTTTTTGCAATTTCTATTTATTTCACTTATTTTTTTTCTTCTTCACACCCAAATCTATTCTCTTTTTTTTACTAACCTCTTCTTCATACCCAAGTCAAACTACGCACCCCTATAATAGCCACCCTCAACTTAGGCGATTTGTCTGAGTTGAGGTATACAATGTCCAAGGAGGGACCAGGGCCAAGACAGGTTCATTGTAAGTCAAAATGGGAAGGTGAATATGCTAATAAAAGAAATAGGTCAATTAAGGCTCAAAATCGGGATAAAGGGGTATTTACTTCATTTGGTCAGGCATTTAGGCTAAAAGTGGACTTATTTGAGAATGACCTATGATCCTTTCCTAACCACTATCCTATAACCTAGGCAAGACTAAATGAGCAAGTTCTAGATCGCACACACAAAGTAAACTCGTTAATAACCTTAAACACACATAGCACAGGGTTACATTATCAACTACTACCTATCTAGTTCATGCATTGCTAAGCTATAGTTATTCTGCTTATAATCCTAATGCCATAACAAGATCCAACAGCTGTCACAAACTAACATGCTACACATATAGTTCAAAACAAAATTTTTAGGAAGGGTGTCCATTAAACATTCAAAAAGCATCATTATCATTCAAAGTTCGTTCAAAATTGACTGCACTAAGGTTCCCCTATTTTCTCCTAACTAAACACGAAAACACGTAATGAAATAAATAACAACCTAAACATGTCGATTCTACTATGATATCACACTCGGTGGAAAAGAAACACGGTAACAAAAATCCCCGAGTGGTGGTATACCTCCACCCCCAACTAAATAATAGTGCACTGCACTCAGTACACAGCTATAAATGTGATATGTGTAAGGGAGTAAAGACAAACCAGTGGCGCCCTAGGTGCCGGATGTGGGCTCGCCTGCAGCTGGATCATCTGTATCCTCTCTGGGTTTCACGATGGGTGCTGACGGTGGAGGGGGTGGCTGACTAGAGGATGCACCCAGGGCTCTCTGCTTATGGGCAATTTGGCTAACCTAGAACTCTACCCGAGAGGCCTTAGTCGCCCTACTCATATCACTTTCAAACTCATCTCCACTCGTACTCTGATCCTTGGGACTCCATGGCCTCTTGCCTCTAGCAATATGAGGCTCCTCATCAGCAAAAAAATCAACCACAAACGTCGGTACTGTCTGGACATGTGTCGACATAGGCGAAATGATAGGAGTATGGCTGACTGCTAAAGCTCCAACCTCTGACCTTAAATAAGCCACCTCCTGTGTCAAAATCGTCAAGTCTAGAATATGGGCCTCCCGCAGTCGGTTACCCATTTGTTGGTCAAAGCTGTCAATTCGCCCATACAACTGTTTCATAAATCTATCCATGACAGCCAGTATGCAGGCCTCTCCTCTTTTCTCATATGCCTCAATCGAAGAATGTACCCATGGCTTAAGTTGAATCACCAATTAGCCATCTGGGCCTCTGTGTGAGTCTGCCGCTTAATTGCCTGCGTCTATCTATCCACCAGCTGCTGCAGAAAGTTTCTCGAGATTTAAACTATGCCATATGGGTGTAGTGGTACAGTGGGGAATACTTCCCCCTCATTACTCTCAAGTTCAGTTCCTTTAGTAGTCTGTCTCATAGCCTCGGGCTCACTAACCGGTGCGGGGTGCCAATCGGCTCCTTTTGATCCACATGCCCTTCAAAAAGGGCCGCTCCTGACAAAGTAGAGGGTTGAGACCTCCTCTGGGAAACTGGGTTGGCCCGATGCTGCATCAAGCCCTCATCATCCACTCAGGTCACCTTAATATGGTGATCAACCCCAGGTTGCTTGACTACATCAACAATATTGCATAATCCCTGAATCAAACATGGAAAAAAATACTGGTGAAATCTGGAAAAGCTCACTCATGAATCTCCTCAATAATGTAGCGTGCAAAGTTGATGTCATAACCTGCCATGATGCTCTCCACTAGAACCACTAGGTCAAGCGTAAGAGAATTATCAGCACCTGCGGGATTGAGATGGTTCCATACAATCGACCACCAAAACTTGCCCGCAAAGTGGAGTGAGGACTTCTTAATGTCTGACTTCTCAGCTACCCATCTAGTATGTACCCCATCCTTAGTGATATAACTCGCAATCCACTGTAATATCTCCAATCGCTGATCCACATCCTTTATTTTATTCCTATTCTACACTGTTTCCATGTGGTGATCAAACTCAGTAGTATTTGCTGAAACCTCACAAATGGCACCGAACAAAAACCTCTGTATCATCTACTCAAATATATCAACTCATGTGCCAGGAACCAAGGTGTGAGTCAACGGTGGTTGATCCCGAGCTCACTGCTCCAAAGGTGTGATCAAATCAACCAAAATAGCATACGAGGCATAGAACTCACGTACTAACTCTAGACTATAACTACCACAAAGCTCCGTCATCCACCCGAACCCATATCTATAAAATAGTGTCTTAATCTCGGGCATCTCATTCAAATCATCTATCCTAAATCGGGGCTCCTCAATGATATTTCTCTTAAACAAACCCCGCTCAGTAGGCTCCGTATCCCTATCATAGATGGACTTCATATCCTGAACACACCACATCTTAAACAAACCCGTTCAGTAGTCTCTGTGAGGAGGTCGTCGAATCCTGGACACTAGTACCTGAAACATAAGTTGTCTCAGTGTCCTCACCACTATCACCCAACTCCGAAGCATCCTTACCGTCACCATTCTCATTGGTCGCAGGTACATTCTCCCCCTGCCAGTCTCACCGATCACAAAAGCATACTCTTCCTCTTCAAACTGGAGGGAAGAATCAGATAACTGAGTAGGAGTCATCGGTATGGCAGGTGGCGGGGGTTGTGTAGTAAGCTGAGGTGTGGATCGGGCTATAGCCTGTTCCCTATCTTGTTGCCTCGTGGTGTGAGGTACAATAGTAGTATCACCCCGCTCAATATCATAAACCTCTTCGAACCCACTTTTCTCCAATTTTGAAGGCTCATCTCGAAGCCTTGACTTGATTTCTGGGTTTTTAGTTTTGATTTTCAACAAAGAACCCATATCTCCTCAATTGGGATTCCCTTTTGGTGCCATTATTAAGTGGTTTGGGTGTTGGGGGATGACAGGTTGGGTTGGATTTTGGGTTTTATATGTTAGAGGGTCGGGTCAGGTATGGTTTTTGGGTAGAAGGTTGGGTCGGGTATTGGAAACTTTGAGCTTAGGGGATATGGGTATTTGTGGACTAAGGGATTAAGAATATGAGATATGGAAATTTAGATTATTGTAGGGTTTGGAATTAGGAATTTAGGATTTGAGTGTTTAAGATTTGTGAATTTTGGTTAGTATAGGAAGAGGAATTTTGGAGTTTGAGAATTTGAGGGTTTAATCGGGTTTGGGTGTGTTTAATGGATTTTAGATAGTGGGTCAGGTTAGGGTTTATGTGGGTGGGTCGGTGTAATACCCCGTACCTTCCCAACTCTACTTGACAACCTTGAACCATGTTTACTCTAGGTTCGAGAGCAATAAGTATGTATTTTGCATTGATATTAATGGAACATTTGATATTGTGCTACTAAATGTGATTAGACCTTTGAAGTAGGTGGTGTTTGTGACTTTGTGGAGCATATGTGGAGTGAAAAGCGAGGTTTGAAGGACTTCCAAGCAAAGGATATTAAAGCTAAGAGGCAAGCAAAAGATTTGGACTTGAAAGATCCAACCAAATCCGCAAAGAAAAGTCGAAAATGAATTTTTAAGGTGGGGCGCTGCAGGTGGCGTGCCAGGCCGCTTCTGGCCAAGATTTTTCTGACCCAGGCAACAAAGGGGCACGCCAGACGATGTGCCAGGCTGGTTTTTGCAAAAAAAAATTCTTCGACTATTAGTTTATAAATAGGACCCTTGGGTTATGGTATCATTATTCCATCGTAGTAGGACTACTCTTGAGTGAGTTTGGCATCCAAGTTGGGGTTAATTCATCGTCGTAATTATTTTATCAAATGATGTTCGATTAAGCTATGAGTGACTAGAATTTCTTATTTTTGAGATTGAGGCTAAAAGCATGAATCGCGTGAGTTGAATATTGTCGTAACATTTATGGAATTATTTAAACACGAGATATATGATGGATTAAACATTGAATTTGGTGGGCTAAGATAACATGTGTTATTGGGCTCAATTTAAAGCCCAAAATGAAGCCAAAATGCATGGGCCCAAAGGGCAAATGACCCATTCTTCCATATTTGACCAAGTAAACATTGCATTAAATGCCAATAATTGGCTAAGGATGACATAAGGGACTATGTAAAGGCACAAAGCTGATTTTTAATTCATTGTAACTCTCATGCCTTTTTAGATATTTCCAAACCTATTTCTCTGAACACAAACCCTAAGGAAACCATCTCTTGAAGATAAAATCATCACTTTGCAAGCTTGGGTAAGTGTTTATTCTTGTGATTTAATGTATTATATGCATGAGAGATTGTGTAGATCATGATGGTTATGTCGGCAAGGTTGAATAGGACACTTTTGCCCTTTGGTAAAAGATGTGCCATCTTTGTGAATTAAACTTGAAAGGTGACTTGTGGTTTTGATAAAAGTGCATGGTATGGATGAAATATCAACATGTATGGTGTGATTATGTTTCTAAACTTGTTATTTTTCTATAAGGGTAAATTATGGGATTTTGGCCGATATGTTGTTATGAAGTGTATTGAGGTGATTTGATGGAGTAATTGTAATGTTGTGTTGATGGAGAAGTGTAAAGTATGAACTTGGTGTGACATGCTATTGGTTTATGATATATTGGTCAATGTATGGAATGTTGTGGTATTGTTGGTATGGCAAGTTCATAAATGGTATTGTCAAGAGGGAAATGGCATGTTAAGGTAATCATGTAACTCATTGTCGTCATATGCAATTGCAAGAAAGTTGGTTGTTAACGTAAGTTCCGTTATGTACTTGTGTTGTAGAGTGAAACATAAGGAAGGATATGGACTATTGTGTTCACTTATAGTATTTTATATTCACATTGGGAAGATAAGGTATGTAAGTTTACTCTTTCCATACCCTTCGGCAGCACATAATGTTCACTTTGTCATTGTACCTGTTCCATTTCGAAATGTCCAAAGGTATTTTCATATAGTATTACTCACATAACCGATTGTGTAATTTACATGTTTCATGGTTCATTGACTAATGTTCCAAAGTTCCAATAATGCTTATTCACATGTCTCTTATTCATTGGTTATTGTTCCAAAGCTCCCAACAATGTTATGACTACAAACGTATCAATCTCTCATAAGAAAAGGTATCAATCTCTCTTAAATAAATGTATCAATCTGTCACAAGCAAATGTATAAATCTTGCAGAAGTAAAGAATGAAGTAATGAGAATAATGGTTTAATGGTTAATGTTGAGAATGGGTGGTATCTCATGGGGTGAAAGAAACACCCGCATGAATGTCGATCCCATTATTACGGGTGGTATCTCATGGGATGAAAAGAACATCCGCATGAATGTCGATCCCAATCATTATAGCATGGGTGGTATATCATGGAGTGAAAGAAACACTCGCATGAATGTCTATCCCAATATTAGGGGTGGTATCCATGGGATGACAGAAACATCCGCATGATGACGATCCCGATTATGATGATACTTTTCCCACTGATCAGTTGGGCTCGGGAATTGCATGACTAATGATTGATGAAGTAAAGTAAAGAAAAGCAAGGAAGTAAAGAAGCAAGAAAGTAACGAAAGTAATTTACATAGTTCCAAATATACAGATTGATGGTTTATCCATATTGGGTATTTTCTTATATTTGTTTCCATTGAAGTATTTATGTATGATGCAGTTTCGTATAGCCTTACATACTCAGTACATTCTTCGTACTGACCCCCTTGGGGGACTTACTTTATTTGCTGTAGGCGCAGGTGCTAGTAGACCTCCTCAGTAGATTGCAGGTCATTTACAGATCATTGGTGAGCTCCAGTTGGTTCGGGGCTTTCCAAGTCACATGTGTACATTGGTTTTGGTTTTGGCATCGTATATATATTGTATAAAGCGGGGACTTGTCCCGACTATAGGTTGGTTATGTATGTGTATCTGTAGAGGCTTGTAGACGCATGTGGGAATATGAATGTAAGGGATGTATGATCATTTTGGCTTGATTGCCCTAACGGCCAAGTTTCATATATAACATGTTTTCCATGACTTCCGCATAGTTGCATGAGACATAATGATGTTCATACGAGGATATGCATATGAATGTACATGAGCAAAGATTGGTTCTATCAGGCCTTATCGGCTTCGAGTGCCAGTCCGTTCCGAATGGGATTCGGGGTGTGACAGTCGGGTTATAAATTTTTGGTCCGTCTGATTTCCATGGACCCGACCCATGGTCGGTAGGTTGACCCATGGTCCATAGGATTCAGGCGTGGGTTGGAATCCGCAAGTGAAAATTTATGCCTGATTTCCATGGAACAGACCCACGGTCTGTAGATTGACCTACGGTCCGTAGGTGGCCGGCGTGGATGTGAATTCGCAAGTTGAAAATTTGGTCTGATTTCCACGATTTCCACCCACGATCTGTAGGTTGACCTACGGTCGGTAGGTCACCATCGTGGGTTGGGCTGCACACTTTAGTTCATATTTAAATTCTCAACTTAACTGTCCTCTACACCCTACAATGAACAAATCCCAAATAATATCATTCCTTGGGTTGTCTTCCTAGCAGCGCTTGATTTAACGTCACGGCATGATATGGCTAAGTTGACTAATCAGACTTTACCAGTAAGTCCATGGGTTTCCTCCCATGAAGCGCCTGATCTAATGTCACGGTACGACCCAACTCCCTTGACTACTCAGACTTCATCAATGCCGAACTTCTCACACATCCTTATTTCTTCCGTAGTTCCTACATAATGCTTCACACACTGACCATTAACCTTGAATAGGACATTGTTATCACCTTTTAGCTCAACTGCCCCATGCAGGAACACCCAAACCACAGTGAATGGTCCAAACCATTTGGACCTTAGTTTTCCAGGAAACAAGCAAAGTTTGGAGTTATAAAGCAATACCAATTCTCCCGGGTGAAATTCTCTTCGTTCAATCTTTCGATCATGATATAAATTCATCTTCTCATTATACAGTACTGAAATTTCATAAGCCTGGAGACAAAATTCATCCATCTCATTCATCCGCTCTAATCACAATTTAGCCGCTTCGCTCTATTCCAGATTCAACCTTTTCAATGCCCATAATGCCTTATGTTCAAGTTCGATAGGCAAATGGCACGATTTACCAAACACCAACTGATATGGAGATGCACCAATCGGCATCTTAAACGCAGTTTGATATACCCATAATGCATCATCTAATCTTTTCTCCCAATCAGTCCTATTAGCATTCACAGTCTTCGCCAAAATAGACTTAATCTCATAATTTTACACCTCAACTTGCCCGCTCGTCTGAGGATGATAAGGTATTGCTACCTTGTGTTTGACACCATATTTTTCAAGCAGGACTTTGAACAGCAGATTACAGAAGTGGGATCCTCCATCACTAATGATAACTCAGGATGTTTTGAACTGTGTGAATATTTATTTTTCAAGAAAGCCATGACACTCATTCCTTCATTATTGGGAAACGCAATTGCCTCCACCCATTTAGAAACATAGTCAACAACTACCAAAATATACTTCATCCCATGTGAGCTCACAAATGGGACCATAAAGTCAATACCCCATACATCAAACAACTCAAGCTCAAGGATAGTCGTCATTGGAAGTTCATGCCTGAGCCAGATGTTCCCTTGCCTTTGACATTGGTCACAGGTCCGAGCATATTCATGAGCATCTTTATACATGGTGGGCCAATAGTACCCATATTGTAAGATCTTATGAGCAGTACGTGCACCTCCATGATGACCCCCAACTGGAGATGAATGACATGCTTCCAAGATACTCATCATCTCAACCTCTGGAATACACTGTCAAATCATACCATCCGCGCACACCCTAAATAAATAAGGCTCATCATAGAAGAATTTTCTCACCTCATGCATGAATCTCTTCCTCTGCTGATACGACATATCTTCTGAGACTAGATCACTTGCCAAAAAGTTGGCAAAATCTTCAAACCAAAGGATTAAGTCTTGTGATGCTACCAACACTTGTTCGTTTGGAAAAGTATCATCAATATAAAGATAATCCCTAAATTTAATCATGGCCTCCTCCTCAAGGCGTGATAGATGTTATGCAACCTAATTCTCAATCCCCATTTGGTTCTTGACCTCAAAGTCAAATTCTTGCAATAGAAGCACCCACCGAATCAGTCTTGGTTTGGCATCCTTTTTTGACATAAAATATCTAAGTGTTGTGTGGTCTATGTGCATAATCACCTTTGTGCCAATCAAGTAAGATCCAAATTTCTTGAAAGCAAAGACCACCGCTAACAGCTCTTACTCGGTCACCGTATAATTCTTCTGGGTTGGGTTAAGTGCTTTGCTAGCGTAGTAAATCGGATGTAGAATCTTTTCACGCCTTTGGATAAGGACTGCACCCAAGGACACTCCACTAGTATCACACATAACCTCAAATGACATTGACCAATCTGGTGAGACAATGATAGGGGCTGAAATCAACTTCTCTTTCAGACACTCGAACGCTTTTAGGCACACCTCATCAAACACAAACTTCACCTCCTTCTCTAAAAGCTTGCATAATGGATGTGCAATCTTAGAGAAATCCTTGATGAATCTTCTATAGAAAGCTGCATGACCTAAGAAACTTCGAATTCCTTTCACAGAAATAGGTGGAGGTAATTTTTCAATCACCTCAATCTCAGCTTTGTCGACTTCAATTCCCTTATTTGAGATCCGATGCCCCAACACGATGCCCTCTTTCACCATAAAGTGACACTTTCCCCAATTTAGCACTAAGTTGCACTCTTCACATTTTTGCAACACATTAGCAAGGTGGGCCAAGCAGTCATCAAAAGAGTCTCTAACTATAGAAAAATCATCCATGAAAACCTCAATAGTGACCTCCACCATGTCGGAGAAAATGGACATCATGTACCGTTGAAAAGTGGTCGGTGCACTACATAAATCGAAAAGCATCCTTTTGAATGCGAACGTCCCATATGGACAAGTGAAAGTGGTATTTTCTTGGTCCTCGGGGGCAATGAAAATATTATTATACCTGGAATAACCATCAAGAAAATAATACCGCCCTCTTCCAGCAAGACGGTCTAACATCTGGTCCATGAAGGGCATAGGAAAGTGATCCTTTTTGGTCCAATAATTTAGTTTTTGATAATCCATGCAAACTCTCCATCCTGTCACCGAACTCATTGGGATCAGCTCATTCTTCTCATTTGGAACCACTGTGATTCCACTCTTTTTTTGCACACACTGAATCGGGCTCACTTACTTACTATCAGCAATGGGGTAAACCACACCACATCTAACTATTTGATAATTTCTTTCTTCACAATTTCTTGCATTGGCGGGTTCAAATGATGTTGATGCTTAATGCTTGGTATACACTCAGGATCAAAATGAATTTTGTGAGTGTAAATGCCTGGTGGAATTCTGATAATGTCAGTAATGGACCAACTAATGGCCCTGTTAAACCTTTTCAATACCGAAATAAGAGCTTCTACTTGCCACTCCACCAACTCAGTAGAAATAATCATAGTAAAGTGTTGTTGGCTCCCAAGAATGCATAGCGACGGTGAGACGGAAGAGCCTTAAGCTCCAAAACTGGAGGCTCCTCAATAGAAGGACGAGCCGGTGGGGTCACCCTATTCTTTAAATCAAGATCAAGTTTCTTCAGATCATAAGTGTAGGATCCCCTACCAGCAAGTGCACCAACCATCTCATCGTATTTATCAATACCATTTCTATTAAAGTTTATAATCACGGCAACAAGATCTTCAACCCCCAACCTTTCTTCGATGGGAACAACCAAATCTGCTTCTTTGGCTGTGTCAATCACCGAAATTATGCGCATGTCTTTTGGTTGCTTCATGGAACGGCAAACATTAAAGGTAACCTGCTCATCATTCAACCTGAACTTCATCTTGCCAGTTTCTATGTCAACCAATGCACGGCCGGTGGCAAGGAATGGTCTTCCCAAGATTATGGGAACCTCAAAATCAACCTCACAGTCTAGAATCACAAAGTCAGCTAGAAAGATAAAAGATACCACCTTTACCAAAACATCATACAAAATGCCCACCGGCTTTTTCACAGTTCTATCCGCCATAAGAAATCTCATTAAAGTCACTTTTGGTGCTCCCAATCCTAACTGTTTAAACACGGCTAGCTACATCAAGTTAATGCTAACACCCAAATCACACAGTGCCTTTGCAAAGTTGTAAGACCCGATAGTACAAGGAATTGTGAAGGCTCCCGAATCCTTCTTTTTTTGAACAAGGGAAAGCGAAGCAACTGCACTACAATGGTACAAATTATCTGCCGGCTCAAAATTTATAGTTCTCTTCTTCATCACCAAATCTTTCATGAACTTCGTATAACCTGGTATCTGCTCCAAAGCCTCAACAAAAGGAATATTTACTGATAACTCCTTCAACATTGAAATAAATTTTTTGTATTTACCCTCTTCAGCTTTGTTTTTCAACCTAGCTCTTGATTGAATCCCGAGGGTCCATTCAGTGTCGTTTTTAGTTCCTTATTTCAGCTGGTGCTGAGTTTCTGGTACAACCACTAAAGTGGTTCCCTAGTCTCCTTAGTAGTTCCATCTAGGTGGACTAGGTACCACCTTAGTGGATAGTTGACTGGTCCAGCAACATTACCTACGAAATGGTAATGTTGTCTTGGAGATATCGCCTTAGTAGATAATCGACCGCTTGGGTGGAACCCCAGCGTGGCAAGTGACTACCACCTTAGAGGTAGTCTAGCCACTTAGGTGGTGCTGTCTAGGTGATGCCGCTGTATAATCCCCTTTTTTCTTCTCTTTTATTTCATTCTTCCATCTTCAAGCTTTGAGGTCTCAATATTGGTAATTTCAAAGGGAATTTTTCATCAAACTTGATTGGGTAAGATTATTTACCTAATTTCTATCTTTATCCATTGATTTATCTCAAAAACAACTTCAAAACTTAGATTTCAAACGTGGAATTTTGGTGTTTCACCGATAAAGGAAGAAAATGGTTTTCAATGATTTCAGGCTCGATTTCAACTTGTTTTTCAATGGGTTTTCATATTTAGAACCCTTAAATTTGGGAAGCTTGATTCTTTAATAAAATTTTATCCTTCTTGTTTTGGGGTTAATTTTTGAAGTATTTTTGGACCCGAGATGAAAGTAGTTGATATAGGTATCATTGGACTCCTTTTGATGTATAGATTACATATTGAATAGATTGGGTTCATTCCAAGACAACATGAAAAGGAAAATCTCCTTGTTGAAAAGTCCAGGCTCGTGTTTCAGCTTTCAAGGTAGGTTATGGCTTAACTTTCTTCAGACCGGGCTTGGTAGTTAACCATTCATGTAGAGTATGTTATGGATTGGGGATTTTATCATGAGATTTATCTTTTAAGATCATTATTTTATCGTGCTACCCCCGTGGAGGCTTATGTGCTATTGACTTGAGAGTTTATTGTCATTGAGATGCCCGTGCAGGGACTAGTATAGGTCTTATTTGTACATCATTTGCCTTTATTATTATTGTGATGCCAGTGTGGGGTCTTGGATTGATATTACTGATATCTTATATGACTTTCTATCACCGTGTTGCCATACGATGGCCTATATCATAATCTATTGAGATTTGAGGAGATTTGAGCTTATTTATACTATTATTCAGTAGATTCATTACATGATATTGATTTAGTTATAAGAATGCATCCTTATTTCATTCCTCCATATTCATAGAATTGGTACCACTGAGATACATTAATTTTGAAAGAAAATTGAACACTTTATCAAACGCCTTGAACGAGGGATGTGCCGGCAAGGTTGACTGATGAGATTGTGATAGTATATGGGTTTTAAACCCTCCATAGGTCCTGTCCTAAAAGCTTATGCTCGGAAGGTGTGTTCGAGGTGACATTGAGACATTTCATCCTTATCATATCATTGCATTTCATTATTTACACTTTTTTGTGTGTGCTTGATATCGTGTAATTTAGTCTTTCTTCTATGTATATATATGTTGTGTAGTTATCCTTGTACTATTATTGTAGTTGTATTATTTATACTGTTTAGGAGTTGTACGGTTTGAGCTACCATTGGAACTTTTTTGTATGCAGGTGGAAGTGTTGCTCATAGTTTTCTTTATAAGTTTAGTTTTCTAATTTGTTTGGTCGGCCTATGATGCCTACTGAGTACAAATGGACCATACTCACTCCTACTTTCTGTACCCTTTCAATACAGATCTCATTTTAAGCGCGACCTGTGGAGCTTGAGTTCGTGTTGAGTTGGGGCTATTTCGGAGTACTGAGCTCCTCGTTTGGAGCATTGTTCTAGACTTCATCATATCATCATCTTGTTTTTATTTTATATTTCAGAGACAGAGTTGTGTATTTCCATCTTCTATATTAGTTATTTTCTTTACTCATGATACTAGATTTTGAGATTTGAGTTGTATTTATTTCAGTTTCTGAGTTGGTTTATATATTTGGCCTAATTTTATCTTAAAGTCTCATATTTGGGTATTATTTATATTTTTTCAGCATCATTATCTCATTTGGTGTTGGGCGTACCTACCCAGGGTTGGGATAGGGTTGGTACCATCATGACCTCGGATTTTGGGTCGTGACATTCAGAGACACCTAAATCTATTATCCAAGTACAAGAATTGGAGACTAAAAAACATGACCAAAGTTTGATTATAGTACCAGCAACAACATTGACATTGATTTCTGAATTGTGATTGTTTGTTGAGTTTCCTTCTTCCATCTTTGTTTGGTTTATCATGTAAGCAATCTGAACCCTTTGTACATTGGTGAACTGTTGGTCATTATTCATAGTCATGTTGGAAAATAGTGTGATGTCTGGTTTCTCCATTGCTATAACTTTATCATCTCTAACTTGTCCTTGATTGTTCTTGGTGAATTGAAAATCTTTATGGAAATCTATCAATCTGTAGTAGTCCTCAACAACACGTCTAGTTTTCTTGTTGTAGGTACAAGTCATATTAGGATTAAGTTTATTCTTCTTTCCCTTGTAAGTTTTATTCTAAGGTTTCTACCATGTGTTTCCAACCTTCTGAAGACCAAAGTTTGATTTCTGAGTGTTTTCAGTTGCACTTTCTATTGAGATTTTATTCCCTTGAAATAGCTTTGTGGCTGCCCTCCAACTATGAATAAAGATGAATCAGTAACAGTGAGGGGATTCATATAGACCTTCATTTGATTCTCATCTGACAAAAGAAAAGAGTAAGCATGATCGATGGATAACAAGTGGTTTTGCATTATACTATTTCCCCTTACTTATGAGTAGACATAATTCAATCCCATGAGAAACTGAATAAGTCTCTCATCCTCCATCGATTTTTCCATCTTTTCCTTTCCTTCACAAACACACAGCTGCACTTGACATTAACATTCAGAGAGTCAAGTTCATCCCACAACCTCTTTAATTTGGTGAAATAGCCTACCACATTACAATTGTCTTGGACTAATCCGTTTAACTATTTTTGCAGGTGGTACGACTTGGCTCCATTAGATTGACCAAATCTATTTTACAGGCTTGTCCATAGCTCTTAAGCAGACCTAGAATAGATCACACTGACCACTATTTCTCTATATAAGTTAAGGAGCCATGAAGTTACCCTGTCGTTGCATCTGCTTTATGATTGATAATCTTTATTTGTAGGATTAGGTGTTGTACACTACCCAGTGATGAAACCAGTATTATTCTTTGCCGAAAGTGCTATAAGAACTATTCTCTTCCAGCCTTGGTACTCTTTACCATCAAAAGGGTTGTTGACAAGAGCCATTCCTAGTGAATTAGATAAATGCAGAAAGTAGACGTGATTGGGATCTGTCGCAAGAACGCTGCCAGGACCTTGAGTTGCAGCAACACTAGTGCTCGATTAGTGTTGCTCGATTCAGCGTCAGCACTCATGACGGATTGGTTAAATTGCAATTTTAATCAATGTAGTTTATTCAAAGCGTAAGTTCAAATACCATATAAGATCTGAGAGAGAAGAGTTGGAAAATTTTT
Organism: Capsicum rhomboideum; assembly: GCA_031232105.1. Taxonomy (NCBI): domain Eukaryota; kingdom Viridiplantae; phylum Streptophyta; class Magnoliopsida; order Solanales; family Solanaceae; genus Capsicum; species Capsicum rhomboideum. Next base: position 104,352,368 of record CP124715.1, read on the forward strand.
CTGCATATTTTGTTTCATGCCTTGTGTATCATATTTATACAGTTTAGAAAGGACTAAAACGTAGTAAATAAACTTGCTAACAAAACCTAAATACTACCAATTATACAATATACATTTCCACCTATACATGTTCTAGAAGAATCTAATCAAAAGAAATATTAAGAATATTTGTATATTCAGCCTACATTTGTAGATTTGGGCCCGTGTACAGTGTCACTATGTTGGCTCAATGTCGATGAGTTTTCTTTGCCTACTTCGGCCCATTCCGTTGGGTCTTTGATTGAATCTTTAATTCCATCATAAAGTAGTGTCCAGTGAACCATAGTAGTTTATTTCTTCTTATGCATACTTATTTTATAGCTCTCACTCTATTTTCCAAATTGCTTTTTACGTATGTTTATCTATTTGCTAAAAAGTGTGTTTATACGTATTCATACTTCGAGTTAGAATCTTAGATGTTTAATTAATTTGGGTAATTACATCATAGTTATTTAACTATGTTTTGTCTTTAGAAAGTCACTTAATTTTGTCAAGTTAGCTTCCATGGTCATTATTCTCATAAATATAATTTTCGGTACATATGTAATGACGTGACAATTGTAAATACTTAGAAAAAGTATTTTTGAAAACTAAAATCAATATTTAATTATATTTAAAATATTCATAATCAAGACAACACCTTATTAAATTTGATTAATGAAGAATAACAAAAAAAAATAAAAATTAAAGAACAAGAAAATAATTTTAAAAAATTGACTGAGAACCCAATAATTAAATATGATTTTAAATTTCTATAATATTTTTTTAAAAAAAATTAGAGTTGTCACGTCATTAAATATGTATTAAAATTATATTTCGGGAGCAAAGACCATAGAAGCTAACTTGACAAAGTTGAGTGACTTTTGAAAGACAAAACAAAATTGAGTGATTATGATGCAAAGTTGAATGACCATTCAAGCTTCTAACTCTTCATATTTATTTATATGAAATCAACTATATCCTATATGAATATAAACGTCTATATATTATAGGGGCAAATGGAAATTTACTATCCTAGAAGAAAATGTTACTACTAGATTGTGTTCATACAAATGTGAAGGACATGCTACATCAGCTTCCATAGCTAAATCCCTCATTTAGAAGAAACAACCTAAGCAAGTTCCTCTTCTCTTTTATCAATTACAGATTGTAAAGAAGGAAAAGGAAGGAAAGAAACTCTTTACATTTGAACTCTTGAAAGTGAAGATATACTAGATATTGAAGTGGAAATTTTGGTACTTATAGAAGGCCTATAACTGGTGAATGTGCAAAGATTAACTTGTCTTTGTTAGCACTAGTACTATAACCCCAACTTTGGCAAATACTTTTCCTTCTTGGTTTTGCCTCTCCAAGCATGGTTATAATGTCTCTCATTGATGGCCGTTCTTTGGGAAGCTTGGCAGTGCAAAGAAGTGCAATCTTCAGGACAAGAAGCATCTCTTCATGGACATGTTTACATTGGCCAGCTACATCAGCATCTAATGCTTCTTCTGATGCCTTCTTGTTTACTTTCCTTCTAACCCATTCTACAATGTCAATCGATTCTCCGAACAAAGGGTCTAATGGCATATTTCCTGTCAGAAGCTCCAAAAGCACCACCCCATAGCTGTATATGTCACTCTTCTCATCAACCTTCAATGTGTATCCATATTCTGCCAAAATAACAGAGAAAGAAAAATAAGACGATATAAAATGAAATGAATTTCCTTGTTAGTGGAATCACCAGGAAAATATAATTAACCTGGTGCTATATAGCCATATGATCCTGCCACCATAGAAACGGTCTCATTCTTGTGAAGCATCATCCTTGCCAAGCCAAAATCTGCAATTCGTGCCTCAAAATCTGAATCTAGGAGAATGTTGCTTGACTTGACATCGCGATGTATGACTGGTGGATGACAATCATGGTGAAGATAAGCAAGGCCATGAGCAACACCAACGGCAACATTGTATCTCGACAACCAATCTACGAGCATTTTTCCAGATTGTTCTCCATGTAAAGCAGCTCCAAGATTTCCATTAGGCATGTATTCGGATAACATCATGACATCAGTCTCATTGTGAAGATAGCCTAATAGCCTAACGATGTTCCTATGACGAAGCTTCCCTAAAAGATCAACCTCTGCAAAGAGATCGTCTCCTGCTTCAATGTCTCCATCTGATCTCCACAACTTTTTAACTGCTACGACAGAATGTGGCCTCTGAATCTCAGCCTTGTAGACAATTCCATTGCCGCCAATGCCAATCACATTTGACTCCTTTAGGCATGCCAGAATATCAGTACTTGTGAAGCTAAGCCTCTGGAATGCTACAAGCCTCCAAGGCCATTCAGAGTTGTTCTTGTTGAACTGAAAATCTTTGAAAAAGCTGTTGCACAAGTACCATCTGTTGTACATCCATCTCCCTGCTAGAACCATGATCCCAACAGCTAAGATAACTGAGATTCCAATAATGAATCCCACGATTATGTGATTGACATGAGTCTTCCTCACATTTGAAGTGATGGTGAGACTTTGAGAACACGGTGGAAGTATGCCACCACAAAGACCAGCATTTCCTATCAGATCATTGGGATTAATGGTCATGAGTATACCATTGCTTGGAACTGGACCCTCAAGCTTGTTGTAAGACAGATTAAGCATTTCTAGAGCTGGAGAGCTACCAAAGTCCATTGGTATTTTTCCAACTAGGGAGTTGTTTGATAAATCAAGAATAGATAAAGTTGGCAATGTGGCTATGTGAGGTGGGATTTCACCACTGAATTGGTTGTTTCTTAGATTAAGATTCACCAGCTTTTCACATGAAGCAATACTCTGAGGAATTTTCCCTGAGAAATGGTTGCTTGAAAGATCAAGCAAAGAAAGGGAAGGACAATCTTGGAATTGGTCAGGAATGTTTCCTTTAAGATTGTTATTGGAGACTATGAAGGTTTGCAGGCTAGGAATGGACAAACTACTAGAAGGCAAAGATGATTCAAGGTGGTTTGAGGAGACATCGATAAAAGAAAGAGTGGTGGAGAGAGTGAAATCCGCAGGAATTTCACCAGTGAGATTGTTTTTAGACAATTCCAATCTTTGGAGCATAGGAAGTGTTCCAAAGCCAATTGGTATTATGCCTGAAAGAAGATTATTTTGGATTCTAACTCGGACGAGTGAAGAACAATTAGAAAGGCCTAATGGGATTGGTCCAGAGAAGGAATTGTTAAAGAGAATGAGCTTTGTTAGATTGCCAGAATTACACAAGCCAGGAGGGATCTCACCTGTCAAGAAATTTGAAGAAACATCTAACCATTGCAAGGGAGATTTTCTCCCAAGATTCTTTGGCAAAGAACCATTTAAAGAATTTTTCCATAGTTCAAGTATCTCAAGATGTTCTAACTCACCAAGCTTGGTAGGAATAGGACCAGTTAAGTTATTGCACATGAGATTTAGCAGCTGCAAATTCTTCAAATCTGCTAACTCATTGGGAATCTCCCCAGAAATTTTGTTGTCAGAAAGATCCAAGTAAACTAAAGATGTGATATTTCCAATTTCAGCTGGAATCTTCCCTTCAAAACTGTTCTGATACAAGTACACTGTGGTCAGGTTCTTTAGCTTGCCTAATTCAGCTGGAATTTGGCCACTTAAAGTGCCAACAGCCAAGTCAAGATACTGAAGGTTAGTCATATTACCAAGCTCTGTTGGAATTGAACCTTCAAACTGATTGTATCCAAGAATTATAGTCTCCACAGCCTTCAATTCACCAAGCTCGCGAGGGATCTCTCCGGAAAGATTATTCCCAGATAGGCCAAGAAACTTCAAATTCTGCAGATTCTTGAAAGATGCAGGGATTGAACCTTCAAAGAAACTCCCTCGAAAATCCATGATTTCGAGCAACGTAGCATTGCCAAGGTCCTCAGGGAGAAACCCCTTGAAGTTATTGCTGGAGGCATTGACATATTTCAAGCCAGGATTTGCCATTCCAAGACCAGCAGGGAACTTGCCAACAAAGTTGTTCTGGCTCACATCAATGCTCTTCAAAGAAGTCAGATTGGCTAATGACTTTGGCAATGAAGTGGAGAAATCATTGCAGCAAAGATTGAGTGAAGATAGACTTCGCAGCCCTTGAATTTGATCTGAAACTCTGCCACTGAGATTCATGTTTGACAAGTCAAGTCTCTCTACATAGCTTTTGGAGTTGCAGAAGACACCAGTCCATTTACAATGAACAGTACTTGAGCTGCTTACATTGCTTGTCAAATTCCAATCTTTGAGGTGATCCATTGGATCAACAAGACCAGACTTTATTGCTAACAATGTAGAAACTTCAACCCCATTGGATGAAACAAAAAAGAAACCAGTGATTAACAAGCAAAACAGATGAATTTTCATGGTTTGATCTTTTCAATTCAGTTCTTCAACATTCTTTTGGTTCTTGGGAACAAACTTGTATGGAAGTGACCAAAATAACTTATACTATTGGATAAGAGATTGAAAACTATTACAGTATTAATCAGTTAGTTATCATGATTAACTAAAATTGGGACCCATATCTATCTGTATGCATGTTTTTCTTTTTTCATTTTTTTAAGGAGAGTAAGAATGTAATGATTAGACACTAATGGAGGTGGGATTAATAGTTAATTAATTGATAGAAATAGGTAGTTCGTGAGGTCTTGGGAAATGGGATCTAAAACAGCTATGTATTAGTACCTAATGACTGTAAAGATTTTGGAGTTATTGAGAATGGATCCGACATTAAAACATGGGAAGGAATGTGTTTTCAGTCATTTATTTAAGAAAAAAAAAAAACAGACTTGTTTTTGGTCATTTTGTACTTTGTCTCATAATTGATCAAAAGGTCAAACCATTAATTCTGAATGACAATTTGTTTTTTTAATCAATGAGTAGTAAATAATTAAAAAGTTACTACTCATGATATACTGTTCTTTCAGTTTCTGTCAGTGCTTTGGTCTGTTTGGAAGAGAGTTTTGAGGTGCACTGCTTAATCAAATTGTGGTCTCTTGTTTCTCCTCATTTTAGACTAAGGAAATTCTATCTTTAGTTACTTCTGTTTTTGGAAGGACAATATTATTAGGGAGCAAACTATAAGCAACAACGAATTATGCTAGTTATCAACATTGTCTATATTGCGTTTGATCTATTATTATATTACAACATATTTGAGTCTGGGATTTTATAGAGGCTTTAAGACTTCATTGTTTGTCCCAAATTGATGTTTACTCCCTCCATGTGAGAAAAATGAGCTCAAAGTCTCTTTCAAGTTTTCAATTAAATAAAAGGAACAAGTGGGTTCCATAGTATTATTATGTTAAAAAGGATAAAGTCGCTCAAACAGTCACAGACAGTTGTTCGGCAACTGCATTAAAAAAACTGGAAAAAAATTGTCACTTTTACCTAATTTTAAAAACTTGAAGGATCCTCACTTAATTGACAAACTTGTTTGTCACTTTTAATCCAAAATCCCACTCCATTTCTTTTTATATGGTCCATTTTCTTTTTTAAAGTCAAACGATATAAACTTTAACCAACATTTTAAGATGTATTTCTTAATCAAATTGAAAAAAAGAAAATTACAATTTATAGTACTTTTCATATAGTTTTTGAATATCTAAATTTTAATTTTGAAAAATTACTTCCCCCGTTTCATTTTACTTGGCTTCTTTTGAGTTGGCACATCCATTAAGAAAACATTAATTAAAAGTGTATTTTACAAAATTAACCCTATTAATGATGTTTTGAAACACTAAATCTAACTATTACTATTTTCTTTAGTTATTTAATACTGAGGGCAATATGGAAAAAAAGCAATAAAACACTCTTGATTTGCGAAAATGGACAAGTAATTTGAAACAAACAAATTTAAAAAGAAGACCAAGTATTTTGGTAATATGGAAAATAAGTAATAAAACACTCTGGATTTGTGAAAATAGACAAGTAATTTGAAATAAGCAAATTTAGAAAGAAGGCCAAATATTTTGGAATGGAGGGAATAAATTAATTTAATCTAATTTAGCTTTGAAACTTAGTCAAACTGACTCACGAAAAACAAAGAAAACATATAAAAAGGAATGGTGGGAGTAGTTTGCATTATTTTTAGCAGTCGTTCTAATTTTTACACAAACATATCGGTGTTTCTTAATGTTTTTAATTAAAAAATATTATTTACACACCTTGTAGAGGGGTTATCAATTTTTGTTTCAGAATTAAAACTTCTTATTTCTCACATATTCAAGCTTCCACACAACTAAAATCACCTTTCGAAAAGTATTTAATCCAATCTAACATATTCGAGAAAGTAAGTACTGTTAGAGTTTTTACATTGATTTTTTTATTAAATTTGAGTTTTATTTTTTTGAAAGGAAAATAAAAATATACCATAATTATTTTTACTTTTCTTGAAAGGAAAATATAATTCTCTTCTATATTTGGCTAACCTCTTTCTTGAAGAAAATATTTTTTACCTCTATAAATTGAGAATATTTCTTCTTATTTCACAACACAATAACATCCACAATATAGTTCTTAAAGAGTCTTGTTTAGGGGAGATTTCTCCCAATATGTTTTATGCTTTTTGATATTAGTTTCATAAATGTAGGTCGTTTGACCAAATCATATTAATAATATGTTTTTAGTATGTTTTTTCTTTTCGTCTGAATTATCGCCTTTATGGTTTGCAAACTATTATCTCCCACATGACGCTCTATCGACTTTGAACCCAACAAGTGGTAGCAGAGCCTATGGTTCAGTCGTGGGTTGAAGAGTTATAGTTGCAAGTAATTTGATGATAATGAAGATTTTTGTCCAACTACATGTGGAGAAGAAATTTCAATCATATTTTCAATATTCCTACTGCTGCATCTTTAAAAATAAAAACCAAATATTAAATTTTAACCCATTTTTAATCATAATATTTTGAAGCTTATTTTTAACCATGGCAAGCAGCAGTGCTGAAGATGTGAAGAACGAAGATCAAGCATGTGAAGAAGACGGATCAAGTTTTATCAAGAAAATCAAGCCAAAAGGGGGAGATTTGTTAGGGTTTTTGACCTGATTTTCTTAGCAAATTTGAGTTTTATTTTTCTTGAAAGAAAAATAAATGTATACCATAATTACTTTTACTTTTTCTGAAAGGAAAATATAATTTTCTTCTATATTTGCCTAACCTCTTTCTTGGAGGAAAGGTTTTTTACCTCTATAAATTGAGAATCCTTCTTATTTTACAACACAATAGCATCAACAATGTAGTTCTTAAAGAGTCTTGTTTAGGGGGAGATTTCTCCCAATAAGTTTTATGTTTTTTTATATTAGTTTCATAAATGTAAGTCGTTTGACCAAACCATATTAATAATATATTTTTTGTATGTTTTTTCTTTTTTTCTGAATTATCGCCTCTATGGTTTGCAAACTATTATCTTTCGCATGACGCGCCCATCGATTTTGAACCCAACAAGTACTCCCTCTGTCTATTTTCACTTATCTATATTTGACTTGACACACCTCTTAAGAAGTAATTAATAAAATGATAAAGTTTACTACATATATCATCTTTTGAATAAAATAAATTCAATGTTACTTAATATAGGGGTAAAATATGTTTAAAATGATAAATTGTCTCGTGATTTTCTAAACTGAATACGTAAAAATGAACACTTATTTTTAATATAATCGAAAAATAAAATGGACGGAAGAGGTAACAGTTTAGATAATATTGATCGATCATGAGTAGAGGCTGTAGAGCTATGAAATGACAAATAAGACTGAAACCACCAATACCCAAACGAGAGAAAATACTCTTTATAAATGCTTATTTCTATTTCAACCGTCGGTACGGTGGGAGTAATGAAGCATTATACTCAAAAACAATATGAAATGAACCAAATCAAGTGGAATCCAAAAAGAAAATAAAATAAGTAATAATAATTAAATGGAAAAAATGCATTCGAATCTCTACATGTTAGGGCATGTAAAATGGTTGGAAGTGTCTCTCTTCATTATCCCCTTTTTAATAACATTTTCACATAGAATAAGAATAATTGTAATAACCACTATATGCAAAATTAGAGAGAAAATTAATGGTTGTCCGAGTCTATAAAAACAGCATTCTTCCAAATAATGAAATGGCCAAATTTTGCAGGTTTACTTGGTAATCACATGGACCCATCTGGCTAAGTGAATCTTCTTTAATAGTATGTATATACTTCGTTTTGTTTACATAAGTATACACCTAAAATAAATAAATGTTTGGGTATGACACACCCCTTAAGAAAGTTAGTTAATGACATAAATCAAAGGATAATTTATCAATATTGCCTTTTTATTTCTTCCCAAATTTTTTTAAGACTAAGAATAGTTGAAAAACTCATTACAGAAAAGGATAATTTTGAAATAATAATAACTAATACTATATCTCCGGACTTTAAAAAAGTTCATTAAACATAAGAAAAATGTCAAATATTCATTTGTTTTGAACCAAAAGGAGTTGCAAAAAGGAAAATTTTAAAACAATATAGAGAAGAGTACTGCAAGTTCTTGAAAAGGTTGATATGTGTGATATGATATGTTAATAAATTAAATAGATCTCTTTCTCTGAAAGAAAAAAAAAAAGGTTGGAAGCCATGTGAAGAGGACCTGAAGTTGCAGCTGTAGCTTCCTCTTGGGAATGAATGATTGAATGAAACTATGCATATCCCATGCATTATTGGAGGGGACACTTACTAGACCCACATTTGCCACACTCAAACAACTACTACATTTTAAAGGGGACGAAAAAAAGAAAATAGGAAAGAACCGTCATCTTCAAAAGATCAAACTTATTAAATAAATTTTTCAATGAGGGGAAAAACATATTATGCTATTATTGAAGAAATATTAGAATCCATGAGGTGGAGCATTAGGTGCCCCACATGGCTTTATACCAAAGCCACTTTCAAGATTTCATCATTGAACCAATTATATGAGATAAATGAATACTTTCTAGTAATTCCTTTTTTCTTCCCTTTAACCTTCGTTTTGCTTTTCTGGCATTACTCTTTGTAGTATCAAAGCTCTAAATAATATTGTACCAACTTGAACACATATAAGGTGTGTTTGTATGGACCCCAAAAATATTTTTTTATTTTTTCATGATTGGTTGGATAAATTTTTGAAAAACATTTTTTTTGGGGAAAACAAGTTCCTTAAAAGTGAGGGAAATGACTTCCTTACTGAAAGTAGGGAAAACAAATTATATAAGTGACATTCTATGTTTATTGTATCCTCCCACTCACTCAACGCCCCCAACCTCTACCCCTTGACCATCCCACCGTTGCCACCCTCGAGGAACCATACCCCACCCCCTCCCACCTCTATAGTTTTTGCTAGATTACATATAAATGCTCTTGAAATAACTTTTTTTTTTATTTTTTACTTACCAAATATTTGGATTGAGCTTGAATTCAATTTCATTTGGATTGAGGAATTAATTTGAATTTTACAAGTTCAATACGTCCATTTTATTAGTTTCAAGTCCAAGATCTACTTAATATGGAGGACCAAACTTATGTAACGTATTCAAATGACATGGTGCACTTAGTGAAATTGTGACACCTATAAAATTGCAGTTTGCAAGCTCTGAATTGTTAGAAAATCTACCTTTCAACTCTTCCTCAGTTGGATTATCGGGCCATCCATCCCGTTATAGTTGGATTATTAGGTCGTCCACCCCGTTACAGTTGGATTATCGATCCGTCCACCTCATTACAGTTGGACAATTATCGGGCCATCTACCCCATTGCAGTCCATCCACCTCATTACAGTTGAATTATCGATCCGTTCACCTTGCTATAGTTGGAAAATTATCGGGCCATCCACCCCATTACAGTTGGATTATCGAGCCATCCACCCCGTTATAGCTGGATTATCACGCCATCCACCTTGTTACAGTTGGATTATGTCGAAGAGTCCACCTCGTTACAATTGGACTATGTCGGCCTAGGGATGTTCGTAAGTCGTCATCCACAGTCGGATGATGAATTAGATTTCCCAAAAAATTGGTCTAAGGGACATCTGTAAGCTACATTATCTGAAATAGGATAGTGTGCAAGAATATCCAAAAGTTAACGGTTTGAAGGACATCTACTAGCTACATTACCTAAAATTGGATGGTTTCCAAGATCTCCCAAAGGTTGATAGTCCAAGGGCCATTTGTGAGTCGCAACAATATCTGAAATCCGAATAATGTGCAAGACTACCAAAAGTTGACAGACTAAAGGTTATCGATAAGTATTGTCATATCCAAAGTTGATTATGTGCAGGACTACCCTGAAGACTGGCAATTCGAGAGAAATTTGTAAGTCATGTTGTGGCCAACAATAAATAGAAGTGCACGATTATCCAGAGGCTAATAGTTTGAGGGATATCTGTAAGTCGACTTTTATCCAAAATCGGATGATATGCAAGATTGCCTGAAAGTTGAAAATTTGAGAGACATCTGTAACCCACCTCTTAATCAAAGTCGGATAATATGCAAGATTATCCAAAGGCTGATAATTTGAGGGATATCTATAAGTCATGTCGATACATACGATGTGCAAGACTTACCCAAAGCCATATGATCAATATACAATTGCAGGGACCATTTTACCTGAAATATTGCAGGTGATCGAGAGACCCATCCTATCCGGCAACTGCGAAGGATGGCATCAGTAAAGCAACTCACGTGGAAGTATGGTAAGGAACTATCTCTCCCTTCATAAATTATGTTTACTACTAACAATCTTGTTCAAATTTTGTCGAGAGCATCCGAGAGGATGAAATTCTCAAATCAAAACTATAGGTTAATCAAAGAAAATATTGTCTAAGAAGACAAAACATATATTGTTATCAAGGAAAATGTCATGCGCCACAAAGGACGTGGCACATCGCGGAGTTGAGGTGAAGACACTACCTCTTCACGTGAGATTATTTTAACACTAATAATCTTGTTTCAAGATGTTGTCAAGAGCATTCGAAAGGACAAAAATCTCTAAAACCACAGGTGTAGGTTACTTGCTTTTAGGGATGGCAGCCATTAGTAGCCTTTTTTAACTCAACCCTTAAACTCGAGACCAGTTCAGAAGTAGCTGTCTCATGGGCTCTTTTTTTAAGATCAGCCTCCAAGACCGCCAATTTTTGCTCTTGGGCCCCTAGCTTAACCTCAAGATCCTTTCTTCTTTTCAAACTAATTTCAAGACCCTCTCTAAGGAGGGTATTAGCCTGCCAAAGCCAAAAATAAAGGAAGAGTCAGATTTAATTTAAGGAAAGGAAGATTGAGACAATGCTTCCTTAAATGTTACCCTAACAAAAGCTTTTACACCTTCACTAAATAGGTATTCCTCCGAAGATCTCATAAGATAGTCCTCTACTGGCTTGTTAGGTGCAGTTTCCAAAATAGGTGGACCAGAGAAAGTAGATGGCAAAGCTAAGTCGCGAGCTTGATTTGCCAATCCAGAAATGTCATCAGATTTGCGAAGGCCACTTTCTTCAAGCCCCACAAAGGAGACCTTAGGAAAAACTGCTTCAGGAGATTCTCGTCGAACTATAGGTGACACCTCATACACATCAGGCCGGTGCTTTCTTTCCAAAGACTGTCTTTCTTTTCATTTTCTTCATTTATGTTGATTATATATAAAGGAATATGAAGGAGGTCAAGGCGGGAGAGTAATTTTTTATGAGTTGAAAAAGGTTTAGATGTATTAGCAGGAACCAAAGTACTCATTTTTATGGGTCTCCTTCGTATCTTTAAAGAAAGTTGACCATTGGAAATCCCTCTTTTCTGGGAGAAGAAGACAAGCATTTTCTCTTCGCCTTAGACTCAGCCATTTTGCGAGTAGATTCCCTAAGATCCATATCAAGGTTCAACACCCCAACCTTCTTGATGAGACCTATTACATAAACAAAAGAACAAATGTCAAAGACATGAGAAAATGTAGGAAAAATAAGCAAGTCATTATCATGGCTCTTTGCCTTTCAATCATTACCAGATGCAATCTCTCTCCAAGAATGGTCATCTGAGCTAGTGATGGCCACAATGTCTTTCACCCACTAGGGAAGATCCATTATAGGAGGCGGATCCAAGATGGTGGCTAACAAAGCAAGAAATATGTCAAGATTAAAAATCGACAAAGTGAGGTATAAGAGAAAGTACTTTACTTATGAGTTAAGTTCTAAGCCTCCGTAAAAGGGAGACAATTGCTTGAAATGATCTAGCTAATCTTCACAAACACAAACCTATCTATCCATTATTGGTTGTGGACATCATCCACACATGAGATAAGGCTTAATTTACCTTTTTTCACAAGGTACATAACTCCACCTCTGTACATCTGGGGGAATAGAGTTGCATCAGATGGCTTAAAGAAAATGTATCCTCCAGTCTATATGCTTTGACTGCTAAGGATCGAAGTCCATCCACAACACTCTAAATTAATGGTCCAACCTACCCAAAACAAATGTTATACTCCTTGTACAGGTAATAATCACAAGATTGATGGTTGGTTTAAACCTGTATATAATGAAGGAATAAGTGTATACATTTGAAAAAAAAGACCTAAAGATGGTTATGTATTCTGGGATTGAGATCTTAGATAGATGTTCCTAATGGAACTTTTCTCGACTACTAGGAAGAACGTAGGACTTTATAATAATCTCTGAACCATTTCCCCGTGATCACTTTCAGTCGATTAGGCCTACTTAGAGTAATTATTTACTAAAACAATTGTCGAGAGAATAGTATTTGTAATATTGATAACCTCTTCGGCATCCGCAGGAGGTAACACTCTAGAAGATGAATACACGATAGTAGTAGAGGTCGAACAGATGATTTGTCCATTTTTCTCTTACATCAGAAAGATCGGAATTTCGAAGAAAAGGATAGGTTAAAACACCAAAGTCAAGAATAAAAGATAAAAAGGGGGAAAATATTTTCTTGGGATTTTGAATCATCATTACAGATGCTTTCGAAAACTCAACCACCTCCAAATGTCCAATTGCATAAAGACAAGTGGTTTTGAAAAGTTTTGAACGAATGACTTGGATCAGAAATTAAATACAAAATTATGCTTTGGTTCCTACCTCTAGAAGATTCTATTTGAAAACAAAATAAGGGATCTGATACAACATAAAAATTAGGGAAGCAATATATTTAAATTTACCGTCCATAAAATTATGCCTAAGAAATATAGGGACTACCTGTATAAGACAAAAATAGCCTCAACATATTGACAGGTAAGAAGCATGATACGTATTAACAGTTGGACAGAATCCAATGATAGGTCAAGACTGTACAAACTGAGACAACCAAAATTGAATCACGCATCAGGCATCAATTACAGTGCAACGGTCCATACGCCGTGTTAGGAGGATATCTCAGCCCAGAGAAAAGTCAACTAGCTTACACTAGTCGTTCAAAGTCGTTATATAATCGACCCATGAACAATGTCAGTCATTATTTAGTTATCATTTATGGCATTTAATTAGATAATAATTAAGGGGTTTAATACATAGTATTCAATCGTTGGAGCTATAGTCCTATATAAGATCATGTAATCATCATCATTATCGATTATAACTTCCTAAATACAAATCAATTGTTTTAGTTTAATTTTGTTGTTTGAAGCAATATTCCTCTTTTCTTTACTGTTCAATAACTTAGAAATCCTACCAAGCATAGCATCTCTGACTTCAGATCCAGCCAGGCATTCATTAGGCCTCTTGTAATCCTTTGTGATCACTGACCCTCATCATCTTCAGCTCCATCGGCCCTCATCTTATTTATAGCTAACATTACTCTTACTTTACTTTACAATATTATACTTCATTTCAATTACACCGATTGAATCAGGACCTCTTATTCTTTAAACCTCACTAACAAATTTAATTGTACCTTTTCGGGGTAAATAATGACTGAGTAGTAATTTTTTGCAGGAGTGAACCAATCTTCTATGATATCCTATCAACATATAATATATAGCATGTAGGTATATACTACAACTGTATACTTCAATTGCTATTGATTCTATATACTAGAATAAGTTGTTTTCGAGATATAAAAAAATAAAAAATGTACTATGTCAGTTATTTTTTTTATTGATATGAAGAAAAAAAAAATAAAGGAGCCAATAGGTTGTAAAATTGAGTTTTGAAAGAAATAAGAAATAAATAAAAAAACAATTTGACAAAAAAAAGGATAAAATAGATTATGGAGAAAAAAATTAAATATTTTTTTTAAAAAAGAAGAAATTAATAAAACAAAAAAGTTAATATTAAAATGAGATGAAAGGAGCCAAATCTATATATAATATAAAAAGAAAGTTATAAGCAAGGTGATGCGATATCTCTCTATGGCCACCATTCCTATTTATCTTTTTCCTTATTTTTTGGTTTTTTCTTTCCATTACTATTTATCTTATTATTAGAATGAATTTTCTAATTATTATGAGAATATCAATGTTCTAATTATTGTAATTAAGAAGACTTAAAGGTGGTCTCTTTGCCCACCATGGCAAGTCATTTACTTGCCTCTAATTAATTGCCACAAACACGATTTCGTAGTTATGAAACAGATGCAAGAATGTGATAAGCTTCTTTTTCTCCTTTTTTTTAGTATTTCTTTTCAATTTATGTGCCTCTTCCCTTACCCATTAGTTTTGTATTCATTCTTCAAAGCACTTAAATTATTGAGATTTGTCATCTGAAATACAATTGAGTTATCTAATTGAGAGAGCACTAAAGGGACTTAACGTTATTGTGGTGGATTTATGTAAGCACTTAAATTATTGAGATTTGTCATGTAAAATACAATTGAGTTATCTAATTGAGAGAGCACTAAAGGGACTTAACGTTATTGTGGTGGATTTATGTAAAAGACTTTATATTTTCCAACTGACTTCTCATTTACTAAAGTTTTAAAGGTTTAAATTATTAGATGATTTCTTAGCATATAAATATGTTTTCACACCGTTTTTCAGTCTCAACATATCTTCACTACTTGAAAATATTCGAATTTTGAAGATACATTTGTTTTTATGGTAATTTAGAGGTTAGAAATGTGTATGGAGCCAGTGCATGGTCACAATTTTTTTCAATTTATGCATTTGAAAGCTAGATTTTCAAGACGAAACTTCCTTTGGCTGACATTGTTACTTGAGTTGGTATCCCACGATGGCAATTTTCTTGGGTATAAGATTTTTCATTTGAGTTTTACTTACAATGCACTAATTTATGTTGAGCTTAAAACTAACAGTCGTTTCAGATGTGTGAATTCTACATTATGATTATGGAGATGAAATGCATCTCATTTATTGACTTTCTTTTCCTTTTAATTTGTTCTTCTTTGAAATTGTTGTCATCTTAATTTTACATTTTGTTCATTATATTTTCTACAATTGAATAAATTTGGAAGCAAATTATTTTATAAAAAATGAATAATAAACATCTAAACAAATTATTGAATGATATATATCTCAGAGCAACAAAGAATAAAGTGTGGTCTGTCCAATGCAATGAGTAAAATTTAATACTGAATAATAAAAGACTTTTCTCATTTTGAAGCGTGATAATTCATCCTTACTTAGTAAAATAAATACCAACTTTATGTATTTAGTGAAAATATGTTTTGGCTATTAAAAAAGAAAATCGTTTAAGTTGGACATGTAAATCAAGGGAGACAGAAAGATGAGGAGCTGATTTCTATTTGCCACTTGTATAATCTTGATTATCATTTCTATTTTCAGCCTTCTTTAATTTGTAACATATAAGATTTATGATTTCATTTTAGAAGACAACAAATATCAGGTACTTAGTTCAAATTTTATTATGAAACAATCAATCATTCACATAAATGCATTGATAATTTAAAAACGTAAAAGTATGGTTGTGGTTTCGTTGTCCTTTAAATTTTTAAAGATAGAGTGACTTTATGTGCTATTTTCTTTCTCTTTATTTTTCTTTTGAGTTTCTAATATTTATCTGGTTTTAATTATAGTCAAGGATGGGGAAGAGCTACCAACAAGGGTTATGGTGGAGTAGTAATTACTCATTCATTTTTAATTAAAAATTTTAGATTTGAATCTCCGAAATCATCTTTGTTAGAGAATCTTTAACCTCAATATAAGACTTCCCGACAAAAAAAAAAAAGGATAGAAAAAAGGCATATACGATAGACAGATGGATTCATAATTACAAGTTATAAGCATTCTCATAGATTGTAATTTTTTGCTAAGCAGGTGAACATTGGGAGATATTATATTATACTTTTTTTTTTCTTACCCACATCTTTTTTCCATATCTTTCAGAGTTTGGAGCAAGGAGGAAAAGATAATAAGGAGAAAATTATTTGGTACAATTGAATTACAGACCCAAGCGATATAACAATTTTAAATTGTAAAAACAATATATTTTTTAATCATTTTGGAGGTGTCGGTATGATATGGTCAAGAAAGTAGAAAAGGAAAATAAGGAATTATAGGACTGAGATCAAGAAATTAAGAAAAAGTGACTGTATGAATTTTGGTGAAATTGGATGTCCAAAACCGACAAACAACCTAAGAAATACTAAAGTGTAAGATTATCCAAATCTGAATAATATTTTTGTTTACACGGAGTACCCATTTTGCAACAATAATTTTAGTTCCTGAGCGCCATCCTACATCTCCGTAAATATATTTTTATTTTATTGGGAGGTATGTAGTTTTTGTTATAAAATATTATATTAGTTAATATGGATGTCCACTACTCTTCTCCATAATATATAGTTAAGCATCCACTACTCTCACCATTATGGATGTAACTTTTACACCCTTTAACCTCCCCCATAATCTTCATGGTTAATGTCATGTTTATGACAACCTTTTATATGCCTCTATGTAATAATATAAATAGAGGCATAAGGATTTGTATTGGATACACTTGAACAATTGGAAGAATAGAAAACTCTCTTCTCTTGAGCTCTCATTTCTTGTCTACTTTCTTCTTTCATATTGTCTCTTTTAACTTAGTTTTAAAATACGTTATCAGCATGAATCTCTAATTAGTTGAATTATAGAATGGAATGACCGAACCAGGTAACATGAGCTTATAACCAAGTGGAGCACGTTTACTTCTGGTAACTTGTCCTTAGTCCATTTTGACAGGAGTGTTATTAAAAAAAAATTGTCTATCTCTGTGTGTTTGTTTGTAAAGAAACATGATAGAAAGCATGCTAATGGTTTAGACATGATATGACATCTAATAGATGATAATTTCGGTCTATGAATTTGTAAATTCAAATTTTGATAGTTCATAGTATATATATGCATAATTTTGAAGGCTACTTAAGTGGTTTGTCTATTTTTGAATTTTTATGATTTTTGCTATTTGGATTTTGTTTCCTAGGTTGTCAGAAAGTTGGTATAGTACTATTTATGCTATTTGTTTCTAATTTATTTATTTTGTGGTTTAACAATTTTTTTCAGTCCAATTACAGAATATTGCAGTGTTAAAGACAACAATTTTGTTATACTACAACAAATAGAAAATTGTAGTGGTAATATGATTAAAGGCTCAAGGGTATGAGTCCCATTGCATGTTGGCTTATTATGCCATTGGTTGAGGATAAGATGGTGGATTCAAGTTTCATTGCATCAAAAGAGTAAGATATTGAGTTTGAGGCTCGGTGCACTATGATGATAAAATATTGGGTTCAAGTTTCATTGACTTACAGTCTAAGACGCCTCTTATATGGGTAAGACATTGGGTTTAAATCCTAATGCACCATAGTGACGTTATAATAATGAATAAGGCAAAATAATTGATGAAAAATCATGAAATCTGTCACATTGATTTGCTCCATTTTTTATGTGAATGTGGTAGCGGTGCATAACAAGTCTGAAAGAAGACAAATGGTTTAATATATTGGGCATGAAGGAACAAAATTGTAATAGTCATCATTATGGTAAAAATGAAGAACATTAATCGTTGTCAAAATGGTCCTTCAAAAGTGAAGGTAATTTTTATCATCAATTTGGTATGAAAGGTATTGTGCACATGGTTATCGTGCAATCTAATATAAAAAGTATTATAAATCCTCCATCAAAATAATGGAATACAAAGTGTTGATGCACTTTATCTTTCAAAGTGATGTTGAGATGGGTCATATAAATGTGACAAGTGTTTAGGTATGACAATGAGTTTCTAATGAAAATTTGTGAAGCATGTACATATGATTACTGTCCATTCCTTGAAGAGAATGTGACTTGTAATAAGCATTGTAAAATGCTTGGCCATTCTTGAAAATTAATGTGTTTATATGTTAAAGGCTTGAATAAGAATGTGCTTATGTATGGTTGATAAATACCAAAAACTCACCTCTACGGGAGATTTGAGAGAACTAAAGAATTTTAATTTGGTATAAAAAGGTCATTGATGTTGTAGTATGTTTTATCATGATCTACCAAAGGGTAAAAGTAAGAATGATTCTTGCCTATAAAAGTTTTGGCCATGACCAAATGGATATTAAGGTGTGGTCGAATGAATTTGCCATTGATCGTGTAAATATGGTATGCCAAAAGGACTTTGCCGAATGTTATAAAAATAAATTATTAAAGGCAAAAGTAAAGCAAGAAAGAGGCCTTGAATAAATGATTTTGAACATAATGACAATAATTTTCTCTCTAAAAGGAGATAACCGCCATACAATGGTGTTTTGAAATATGAGGTAGTACACAAGTATTTGATAGCTTCGAAAAAGCTAATGTGTTACTACATGGAGGAATGAAATTATTCATGATATTGAGATTGTAGTAAGTCTCCAAAAGAAACTTTTCAAGTTTCAAAGGAATTAAAAAAATTATTGCTTTTTTGAGACTATAAATTATGGAATGATTTTTATATTCTTCATATTACTACAATAGAAACGGGTTATAAATATGAAAGGTTACCCGTTTTCCTCCTATTTGTTGATTTAAATATGGGCATGGTGATGGAATCACATGTGATAGTAAACGTAAAGTTTACAGAAAATATATAAGTTGGCGTGATCGGTTGACCATCTCGGTTCAAATGTGATGCAAAATAATTGAGAATTCATGTGATTATATATTGAAGAAATAAAAGATTCTTCAAGAATTCTCCTATGTTGCTTGTTCTCACGATAAAAGATTATATCGGCTAAGGTTGGAGTTATATCCCTAAATTTTTGGAACATATAACAAGGTGAATATGGGTCCATTCACCTGCCATGTGGACTGTTTACTATGAAATAAGATGCATCTATGGTTGGTCACATGCTCTTTGTTATCAAATTGCACTTTGATTTTTGGAAGGTTGTTTGCCCAAATTGTTAAATTAAGAGCATGGTTCCAAACTATAAAAGTTGATAATATTGATTGGTTTAGCAGAAAGTGCGTGCTTCCAATTATAGTTGAACCATTGGTTATGAGAACAAATCTGCCAAAAAGAAAGTTTGGAGTGAGACGAGTTTATTTAAATGTAGCAACATTTGTATGCATCAAGCCAACAAGGTTCCTCTATATTGTTGGTTCAGGATCAGGAACCAAATAAATCCATCTAAAAAATTTGAATGTGTAACATCCACCATGCACAAAGATGGATCCCCAAAACAAGGTTGGGGTGAATGTTAGATTTTCTAACATTAGGGGGAGATATGATTAAAAGCTGAAATGCATAAAATGAATTATCTAGATCCTTGTAAAAAAAAAGTGAACCTAAAGTTCAAGAGATAATTCATGATTTGCAAAATGTTGCAAGTTCATTGCCAGACTGATCCTATGTTATAATTCAGCTGTAAATGCTCTAATAAAAAGTCCTTGAAGGGCAGGTCTATGGCACATTTGAAACGTGATAGACCAATTGGTTCCAAATGTAAAACTCCTTAAAGAAGGAGAGGAGCAAATGATCAAGATGGTCTTGATAATGAGGCAAGTGCTTTAAAAGAGCACCATGACATAACTCTTCATAAAACTTGACAAAGGTTCAGGTACCTGAAAATGATGAAAAATGAAGAGATCTCGATAAGTTATATCATAACGGAACTGATATCAAATAACCGTCGACGATATTTTTGGTATAATGTAAAGCTCAACATTATAAAAGGTGACGAGGATCTTGAATTCGAATCTGTCAAATAGTATGGACAAATAAATGATTGGCGAGGAAAAATACGCAATTCAAGTATATTTTATTTCACTTGAAAAGTGATGGTATGGACTTAGTCTATAGACTAAGGTATAATGTCTGTGGGGTACAAATGGATTATTGTGCGAAATGTAAAATCTTAAGATATAAAGTACGTATTGTGCCTTGAAACACAAAGATTATTCGCAAAAGTCCTGGCATTATTATTTGGAGATGTGCTCTCTTGTGGTGGATGCAATAAGGTTTCTTTAAATCTGGCAATGTATGAAAAACTTGAACGCGTATAATGAATGATTGTCATGTCTAGCTAGACAGAAAATGCTATATGAAAATCCTTGAAGAATTTAAAAGGTTTTAAAGTAATTTGATCCATTGAATACCCTAATGGTTGCGAGATCACTCAACATAAAGAAAGATCAATTTTGATCTCATGAAAATGGTTAGTGCAATTGATGCACTTATGTATCCTGTTATTTCTATACATGAGAAAATATTTTTTTTTAATATGCAGGAAAGACTTCACTTTTATGTGGATTTGAATGAAATCAAATATTGATTGAATTTATTATTTCTAACCAATATTGTCAAGGAATTGTTGATTATGAAAGTGCAGGAAAATTATTTGATTTATATGAAGTTTGATCTCAAGAAAGTAATCTGTTTGCACATGAGAACATTGTCATATCATGTTATTCGACAAGACGGTCCATTCTATAATCTTGCAAATGAAAGTATCCGCAATTTGGTTGTTGCTACAAACAAGTTGAATTAGTTCAAGAATGCAACAACTTCATGAATGTGATTTGACCACAAAGACACTGTCAATATCAACATTCGAAAAGCTGACATACAAGATTGGAAGACATCATTACAAGGATTAAGTGATGTTTTAATCAGGGGGAGTATAATATGTGTTGTACTCTTTTTTCCTTGGCCGAGGTTTTGTCCCCACGTGTTTTCCTGGCAAGGTTTTTAATGAGGCAACAAATAATGTGTATTAAAATATATGTGTACTCTTTTTCCTTCACTAGAATTTTTTCCCACAGGATTTTTCCTAGTAAGGTTTTAACGAGGCACATTATCTATGGACATCCAAGGGGGAGTGTTATAAAATATTATATTAGTTAATATGGATGTCCACTACTCTTCTCCATAATATATAGTTAATCATCCACTACTCTCACCATTATGGATGTAACTCTTACACCCTTTAACCTCCCCCATAATCTTCATGGTTAATGTCATGTTTATGACAACCTTTTATATGCCTCTATGTAATAATATAAATAGAGGCATAAGGATTTGTATTGGATACACTTGAACAATTGGAAGAATAGAAAACTCTCTTTTCTTGAGCTCTCATTTCTTGTCTACTTTCTTCTTTCATATTGTCTCTTTTAACTTAGTTTTAAAATAGTTTTAGTTTTACTCTTTACGTATTTTTATTTTCAAGTCTTTTTTTAGTTAAAAAGAATGTCTTAAGATAAATATAGGAATCAACATTTTCATATTTGTAAGATGAAATATTTCTTATAATCGCGCGAACATATTCACTACTTGAGTATGAAGTCAAAATAAATGAAACAAAAAAGGAGAAAGGGATAAAAAAGAAAGAAAGAGAAAAAAAAATAACTCATAATATACTACAATATAGTAAATGTTATAAAATGCTATAAAATAAAGGCAAAGTAAGAGAATTAAGACAATGAAGTTATATAGAGAATTCTTCTTATTTCTAGTATATCCAATAGGTCATATAGAAGACCCTATTTCTAGTAGGAGATACATCGTTACATAACTTGTTACAACAAATCAAAACTTGTTACGACAAGCCAAAACTTGTTTTGACCATGAACCTTGTTCTAATAATCCAAAACTTGTTATGACCGTAGAACTGGTTGTGGACATCTTGAGTGGATTCATAACATTCCCCCTTGGATGTCCATTAATAGATAATATGCCTCATTAAAACCTTACTAGGAAAAACCTAGTGGGAAAAAGCCTAGTAAAGGAAAAAGAGTACACATATCTTTTAATACGCCTTGAGTGTTGCCTCATTAAAAACCTTACCTGGAAAACTCAATTGGAACGAAATCTTGATTAATAAAAAAAGAGTACAACGCATTTTTTACTCCCCTTGATGAAGACCACGATTCAGATGGTTAAGTCTTCGCATTCCAATCTTGTGTACCATCTTCTCAAAAGTTGAAGTTGGTACAGACTTGGTGAATGAATCTGTTGGATTATCACTTGAATGAATTTGTTGTACATCAGTATCACCATTTCTTTGGATATCATGTGTGAAGAATAATTTTTGTGATATGTGTTTCCTTTTGTCTCCTTTTATGAAGCCTCCTTTTAATTGTGCTATGCATGCATCATTATCTTCAGATAAAACTGTGGGTACCTTATTATCACACTTTAGGCCACATTTCTCTTTGATGAAATATATCACTGATCTCAACCATACATGCTCGCTACTTGCTTCATGAATAGTTATTATCTCAGCATGATTTGAAGAGGTAGGAATAATAGACTGATTTATAGATTGCCATGATATAGTAGTACCTCCATATGTAAAAACATATACTGTTTGAGATCGTACTTTATGTGGATCAGATAAATAATCTGCATCTGCATGACCAATAAGATCTGCACTATCTTTGTTAACATAAAATAGACCCATATCAATAGTCCCTTTTAAATATCACAATATATGCTTAACTCCATTCCAATGTCTCTGTGTAGGAGAAGAACTATACCTGGCTCACAAATTAATAGAAAAGGCTATATCAGACCTTGTGGCATTAGCAAGATACATAAGTGCACCAATAGCACTAAGATAAGATACTTCATAACCAAGAATCTCTTCAACTTCTTCTGAAGGTCGGAATGGGTCTTTACTCACTTCAAGTGATCGAACAACCATTGGAGTACTTAATGGATGTGCTTTGTCCATGTAAAATTGTTTCAAAATCTTCTCAGTATAGGCAAATTGATGGATGAAGACCCCATTTGGTAAATGTTCAATTTGCAGAACAAGACAAAGTTTTATCTTTCCAAGATCTTTCATCTCAAATTCTTTCTTTAGCTATTCAATTGCCTTTTGTACCTCTTCTGTAGTTTCAATGAGAGTTATTTCATTAACATAAACAACAAGTATAACAAACTCTGATATATTTACTTAATAAAAATACAAGGACAAATGACATCATTTATGTAACCTTCATTTATCAAGTACTCACAAAGGCAATTATACCACATACAACCTAATTATTTTAGATTGTATAACGATCTTTGTAATCTAATTGAGTAAGTTTTTCAAGATTTTGAACTATATGCTTCAGGCATCTTTAATCCTTCTAGGATTTTTATATAAATTTCATTATCAAGTAACAATATTCAATATTAAATATGTGACATCTTCTAGTATCTGAATTGCAGGTCAAATAAACTTTATGTTTACCAAGAGGCATATTTCACTTTTTAATTATTTCTGCGTCAACATACTTAAATAAACGTAGAATTCAGATCCTCATAATCTTGTACAATATTGTGTGCTATTGTACTAAGGATATCGTCGCCGAGATATCATTTGTATCAGTTCACAATACGACATAACTTATTGAGATCTCACCACTTCATTATTTTCAGGTACCTGAAGCTCTTCATGAGGTTTCATGAAGTGTTATGTCGTCTCTCTTCAAGAGCATATTGCCTTTTTATTATGATTATTTACTCCATTTCTTTTTTCAAGGATTATTTTATTTGGAATCTATTGTTCTACCATGATTCGTGCATGCCGTAGACTCTTTCCTTCAGGGACACAGAGTAGGAGCATCTGCAGCTAAATATAAAATTAATTTTGAATCAGCAAATGCTTCTAGCATTTGACTTGAATTATCTTTTAAATGAGGATCATACTAACGATAATTCACAAGATATTTCTTAGTTGCTTATTAACTCCCCCTTATGTTAGAAAAACTAACATATACTCCAATCTGCTTTGGAGAATCCATCTTTGTGCATTAAGGTATATTCATTAGTTACATACCGCACATTAAAAAGCTATTAGATGGAATTATATGTTTCCTGACCATGAACTAATTGAGAGGGAGAAATTGATCATAATATATTGGTCTAATGCATACAAGTGCATAAAATATATCATATTTCAGACCAACACATGAAGTCTTGTTCTCATAAGCAATGGTTTAGCTATTTATTTGAGACATTCAATGCCAAACCAGCTTAAATATAACCAGCATTATCAAGGTCAATTGTCCTGACTGCACAATCTGAAAATTTTGCTCTTGACTCAATTTAATTGAGCAAGCAACTTTATGACTGTAAAACTGTAGGTACATGTGACCACCTTATGGTAGCATCATATCACATGACAGGTGAATGAGCCCTTATTCACCTTTTATACTCTTCATAATGTTAGGGGATTCAGTCCCAACATTAGCTGATCCAATCAACTTATCATGAGAACAAGAAATAATCCTCGAAGAATCTTCTAGTTCTTCAATATATGTCTAATACTCAATATGCTCATCTTCGAGATGACAAAATTATTCATGCCAACAAATAAAATTTTTTGAACTAGTAAACTCTAAGTTTACCCTGGCATATACTATTTACTTGAGTAAATTTTAAAGTTGTACTACTTCGAGAGTAGTTTGCACTATTGCACAATCTTACTACTTCGGAAGTAAATTTCAGAGCATTATTACTTTGGAGTAAATTTTAGATTTACTACTTCAGGAGTAAATTTCATATTTACTAATTAGATTTACTACTTCAGGAGTAAATTTCAAAGTTCTACAATCAATAACACAAATATTCTCACGATTGATCATTGATCCAAATAAAATTTGAGTAGTATCCATATATTCTTTAAGATGAAAATATAAAAAAAAAACAAAAAAAACATTATAGTATTACTAGCAAACAATGTATTACACAAACTTTATTTATTTACAAGACTTAGAGAAACACAACCTACAGAAACATAAACTCATACAACCAATAGAAAAGTAAAATATTTAGGCTGTTACAGATCCGTCACCAATAAGGTGATCTATATTTCCTTCAGTGAGTTCAAAGAAATCTGCAAAATCTAAATCCATAGGAGCAACATTATCTTTAGAGATAAAGTTCATTTCTCCATTATTATTCATCTTCTTCAGGGATGCTTGGTAGAGATTAACTAGGTGCCTTGGCGTACGCTATGTACATGACCAGTGCCCTTTTCCTCCATATCAATAACATCTATTTTCTGAAGTATTCCTTTGCACCGCTTCAGGATTTTCACCTTTATTCTTACATTGTTGGTGAGGAAGGTTATTATTTGGTACGAGGTGATCACAATGATTAGAATTTATTTCTCGACCACGGTCACAATCACTACTGGGGTCAGGACCTTTTGCACGCCTGGGTTGGTAAAAATTTACAACATTCACTTCAGGGAATGAAGCAGTACCAGTAGGTCGACTTTTATGATTTTTTATCAAAAGATCATTATGTTGTTCAGAAACAAGAAGATGAGAAATTAATTCAGAATATTTTTTAAATCCCATTTCTTGGTATTGTTGCTGCAGGAGAAAACTCGAGTTATGGAAGGTGGAGAATGTTTTCTCTAGTATATCATGATCAGTGATAGTTTCTCCGCATAAATTTAACTGTGAAATAATTCTAAACATGACAGAATTATATACAGTTATATCATTAAAATCTTGTAATCTCAAATGGGTCCATTCATAACGTGCCTGTGAAAGAACGACCATCTTCAGGTGGTCATATCTATCTTTTAAATTATTCCACAGTATAAGTGGATCATTAACAGTGAGATATTCCATTTTTAATCCCTCATCGGCGTGATTTCTAGCCTTGGCACGGTCTTGATTCAACGCCTGATTTTTATCTTTGATGGTATCTGCCAGATCCATCATATTCAAATGGATTTCGGCATCAAGTGCCCAAGATAAGTAACTTTTGCCCGATATATTTGCGGCAACAAATTCAAGTTTAGATAGATTCTACATTATTTTAAGAAAAGTAAGTTATTACTTTTATTACCTTATATTCGCTCAAGATGACAGAGTCTCATGTTGATAACGTGTTATAAAATGCTATAAAATAAAGGCAAAGTAAGAGAATTAAGACAAGAAAATTAAAGAGAGAATTTTTCTTATTTTCAGTATATCCAATAGGTCATATAGAAGACATATTTATAGCAGGAGATACATCGTTACATAACTTGTTACAACAAATCAAAACTTGTTACGACAACCCAAAACTTGTTATGACCATGAACCTCATTATCCTCATCCAAAATTCATTATGACCGTAGAACTGGTTATGGACATCCACTCACTCAAAATAATTGGATTCACAACAGTAGACTACTATTAGCATTTAAGAGCATTAAAAAATAACCCACAATGTACTACACTATTATTAACATTTTAAATACATTAAAATATGACTCACAATGTATTACACTTATTACTGACTTTTCAAATGCTTTAACAATAGGTCAAGAGAAATAGAAAAATAAGCATTCAGGTAAATAATTTAAAACATATAAAGGTAAATAGGTAAGAAAGGATAATTAAATAGGCGGTCTGGCTGAAATTGAGCAAGTTAAAATGAGTTGAGTTAGTAAATGGGTTGGACTAAAACCAACCCAAAAGCTACTTGGGCTAAAATGAGTTGGGTCAAGACCCACCCAATTTTTTTGAATGGTCCACTTGACCTTGATCCGAGATTTGGAAATCGAGTCTCAACCTGGCACTTAGGACATAAGACTCAAAACCCGACCTGAGACTTGATTCCCGACTTTGACTCAAGAATCGAGACTCAACCCCGATATGACACTATTAAAAAAATGTCAAGACCAACACAGAAACCAACCTTAGAAGGTCAATTTTTATACTCTTTATTTATATATTAACAAAAAAGAAATGACCTCCGGAGGTTGGTTGTTGTTTTTCTTAAAAAAAGAATAATAATAAAAGACAAAAAAATAAAATCAAAAATCAACTTTTGCACTTTGCAATTTTTTTTTCAAGAAAACCAACCTTGAGAGGTTAGTTTTTGCAACATTTATTTGTTAAAGAAAACGAGAAGGTTGATTTGCATTTTTTTTTATTTTTAGCTATAAAACGGCCAGCGGGGATCATTATATTTTAGAAATCAACCTCATGAGGTTGGTTTTTTTCAACCTCTTCTGAAGTTAGATTTTTGAGGTCTAACTCGAGACATGATCCCTGACCCTCGGTCTCTCGAGATCTCGATTATACTCGAGACCCAAC
Organism: Capsicum rhomboideum; assembly: GCA_031232105.1. Classification (NCBI taxonomy): domain Eukaryota; kingdom Viridiplantae; phylum Streptophyta; class Magnoliopsida; order Solanales; family Solanaceae; genus Capsicum; species Capsicum rhomboideum. The sequence continues at coordinate 104,379,876 of CP124715.1, forward strand.
TGACCCAAAACTTGAGATTCGAGACTCAAGACAGTAAAATTGAGCCTGACCTAAGACTCGAGACTTGACCTGATCTTGACCAATACTAGAGGTCCAACCTAACCTTGACCCGAGACTCGAGACCTGAGCCTCGATCATGACCAAAGACCCAAGACTTGAGCCTTGATCATGACCAGAGACCCAATCCCTACCATGACTCAAAACTCGAGACCCAACCTTAATCCATGACCAGAGATTCGAGACTCCAAGACCCGAGCCCCAACCCATAAAAAATCAAAGTGAATTTTATAAGTACTCCATCCGTCCCATTTTATGTGACACACTTTCTTTTTTTTATCCATCTCAAAAAAAAATATCACCTTACTATAATTGGAAAAATTTAACTTTAAAATTCCCCGTTTACCCTTAATGAAATGATTTACAACCACACAAATATTCAAGGATTATTTTAGATCACAAGTTTCAAAGTCTTTCTTTTTTTCTTAAAAATCACTCCAAGTCAAAAGGTGCCACATAAAATGGGAAGGAGGGAGTAATAAATTCAAAATTAAAGTAAATCTTAAATATGGGTTAGAATTGAGCTAAATTGAAGATTACTTTAAAAATGAGTTATGTTGAGTTAGGCTAACATTAGCCCAATATGAAATTATCTTGTACTCAACTCATAAAATTTTGGATAGATTGGGCAGACCATCAATTTTTGAGTCATATTTAATACCATTAATTTTGAATTTAAGCAACATCAGTTTTATGTTCTCTAAGATTAAGTTTACCTAACTCTTTTCCAACAATACAGATGACGAAATATATTTTTTAAACTAAATGGACGCATGTATATATAATGTATATGTAATGTATCAATATTATATAAATAGTATTTAACTGTGTATATGTGATATATGACTATGTATCAAAGATGAATATACATTCATATATGCTATTTAGATATTATTTATACATTGAAGTAGTTCATCTTCCTCAACAAACTGAAACTTTTTCAATTCCAACTAACTCAAATTATGATACTTCTAATTTATTTAACTTATGTATCACTCCACAATTAGAAATGAAAGAGGAAAAAAAACTCTAGTCCTGAGCTTTAATTTTCATTCTACCATTACTTACTTGTAACTACCACAAAAAAATATAAAGAAATTTGTAGAGTTAATAATTTCAGAGGATCAAGAGAAGAAAAGAGACTATTTTTCTTTATAGGGAAAAGACAAAAGGTGGCCATTAGCAAAAATAATGGCCCAAGTTTGACTCATATACCACTAAATGTACTTTAAGCCCAAAATTGTGATAAGTTATTGTAATAATCCTCGTAGTGATTTTTAGAGTTTTCTGTGTTTTCATCATCTTGCCCCTACTCGTTGTTGTCTTATAGCATTTGTGAATTGCGGGAGTGGGTGACATGGTCTTCAAAGTATTCGAGAGAGTTTATGTGAGTTTTTAGTTTCTAGAAGCTTTTAAGTTACTATAGTTGACTTTGGTCAACATTCGGTGATCCGAGATTCAGATGGAAATTCCAATAGTTCCATCAGCTTCAAAATGTTGATTTTGAGTTAGCAGCATGTTTGGTTAGAGTTTTGAGGCGTTCAGTTTGATTTTGAGTCTTTAGACGAGAAATTGATTTTAAGTTTCCTAGAGTGGTTTCAGGTGTAACTTATTGATAATGACCTTTGTTGATGATTCTGATGGTTCCATTGAGTTCGAACGTCGAAATTAACCTATTAGCATTATTTGTTTATTTCTGTGGAGTCACGAAGAAAATTTAAGGGTCCTTTCAGAGAGGTTTTGGCCCATTTCCTTAGTTGTTTTCTGTTGTTTTGGTGCAGGAGCTTTTATTCATCGCGATCGTGATAGTGGGGACTACAATCTCATTGGCTTAGTCGCGAGCCAGGTATCTTTTGATCATTATGACCACAACAGGACCCTTGCAATAATGATGAATCCGGGTTGGGTAACCTCGCGATTGCGTGGATGGTGACCGCGATCGGTATGGACGTTTTGACTAGCAAATATTTAATCGTTGTTTAGTGAAAAAACTCTATTTTCACCATTTTTAGTGCTTGAGAGCTCGAATTGAGGCAATTTAAAGTGGGTTTTTGAGATCTAAACCTTGAGTGAGTTTCTAAAACTTATTTTCATCATTACCCATTGATTAAATTATAAAATCATCTTCAAATTATAGTTTTTACACTTGAGATTTTTGGGTTCTACTGGTAAAGTAAAATATTAATATTTTAATAATTTCTAGCTCGATTTGAACTCCATTTTTTATGAGATTTTTAGATTTAAAACCCTTAAGCCATGGGTAAAGTGATTTTCTACTAAAACTTCAGTTTTACCCCTTTATTTTTGGGGTTGATTTTCGAGGTGATTTTGGATCCAGAACTAAAGTATGTAAATATGGGTCATTGATCCTATATTTACGTGTAGATCTCATATTTGAAAGATTGGGATCACTAGAAGGTGTTTCGGGAGAGTGGAGATTTTCTTTGATTCTTTGGACTGTGATTCGACTTTGAGGGTCTTCTTTAAGGCAAGTTAAGATTTACCTTGACTCTTTTTTGAGGTGTTTCTGTGCTATGTGCAAGTTCCTTGTATATTATGAGTAACTGGTTATTTGGGGCTCACATATAGATGAGATGACGAGCATTTATATGGGGACCAGTATTTATGTCATGACCCAATTCTTAGGTCATGATGGAACCTACCATAACCCATCAGTAGGTAAGTTAACCCATAGTCCGGAACAACTATTAACGGACTAATAAGAAAAAGGAAGAAAGCAGCAAAAAATAATTCAATAAAGAGAACAAAAAAAAAAAGAAATAATCTCAAAATCTGGTGAATTCAGTGTAAGAGCTTCTAACAATAACAGAATACAAAACAAAGTACAGAATAAATAGATACAAAGCCGTCTCTGAAATGCCAAATAGAGATCAGTCCAACAATAAGAGGGAGAGTAGGAACACTCCGAACATCAGAAGCTCACCACAAATCTCCGATCCATGACTGCTCCGTACGGTGCACACATCAACGGCAAGAACTCGTACTATAATGTGCAGGTTGTAAAAGGTGTAGTATGAGTAGCAATCGCATTGTACTCAGTAGGCATCGACCGACTGAGCTCAAAAGATAATGCAAGTATAAATAACATGTAGAGCAGGAATATACATTACAAGCAACTATCTACAAAACTAAGCATAATAATACTAATGAAGCGATAAGGATTGCCTATCATGAACTACCAATAACCCAGGACAAAGAGCAATGCCATATATAACTAGCCAATATACGGTGGTAAAGTGAAGAAAGAGATGTACCATATACAATAGTAGAGTGAAGAAATGTATAATAGTAGTAGGAAAGAAGGAAATGATATGCGAATCATGGCTAGGGAAGAGTACATGTATATATATATATATATCAACGATATACCGACAAACAGACCCGAAGATACTACTCTGAGGGAGCTAATCTAATATTTCAAGGATCATAAGTGAAATGGGATCTACCTCTAGCATAATTAGGGTCTCTAATCGTAATATGCATAATCGTAAGATGATCTACCAATGAAAAGTCTTACCATAATAATGAGAAAAAGGATTGGAAATGTACCAATAATCTCATGTACCAGTCCATAACCAGCCTACCACTAATCAACCATAACAACCAACAATAATGTAACCAACTATCTCGGACAACCAATAACCCCAATCAAGCCCCCATAAGCCCAGAGAGGCGTAAACAAGCAATCAGTAAACAGCAACCATAACTTGTATCTATACAGCCCCCCATAAGATCGATAGATAGAAGTGCCAACCAATTATACTGGTGATAGGAAATGCATATGAATGAATGAATGCAACGTTAACCAATAATACCAAATCAACTGAGTGCCAAACCGTACCAAGTGTATACACCTCCTCCAGCTCAGTAGCTCGCAAAGGCAGTACCTACGACAACCATCCTTCTCCGATACTATGACTCATCAGATGAAGGAGCCCACAGGGGACTCGAGATATCCTTATACACTGCCTGGTCCCAAACCAGAACTTCTAGTAACCATCATAACCAATCTATTTTGTCCAGTACTGGAAAAATATGTAAAGTATAATAAGAAATGCCGAACTTGAACAAGAATTGAATAAGTGTATATATGCAAATCCATTGTCCGAGATCGTATTCGAGACTAAAATAGTATAGTAATGTAGAAAGGGTCGAAATCTCCCTCGACCGAAGTGAATAAATAGTGGTAAAAGAGAGTGGATCGATAATGGACCGAAATCAGCCTCGATCAAATTTATAATAGTATGTTTAATTTAAAATGTCATAATTCAATAATAAGGGTGGTACGATTTTCTTTCTCAAAAATCAATTTTTAAAGTAAAAAAAAAAGTGGGAAAAAATCCCTTTTTAGAAAACAGTAGTAAAATCAAGGTCTCAATCGGAATCGTACCACTAAATGAGCGTAAATACGTCTGAATGTATGCATGCCATCACCAGTATTCAAACAATACGACTATAAGTGTCCAAGCATCTATAACTATAATCACGTCAGTTGTAAGGATAAAATACTAACCTGGTATCCAACTGGTTTCGTAACCACGACATCGGGCCCAACAATATACAAATTAACAAGATACTAACACCATGAACCTAGAAACTAAGGTGAACAAGGGAATACAACTACTAGAAGGACCTAATCGGGGAATATTTTCCAATTCACTAAGTAACATGGTAAATTTATACACTAAGGGATCTTTCATACCAATCTATAGCTAAATAAGTCTATAATCAAGTGTAATAGGATCCTACAACCATACCAATTATTCTAGACTAAGGTTTGGGCCGTATCTCCAATATAAATCCGCTAAATAAGTCAAGTCAAGATATTAATAAGTATAAACCTATCCTATAATCCCTAACTAGCATGCAATTTACACAATACACAATCTCATAGAGAAAAGTAGACCGGAGCCTACCTCGATGCCAAACCGCAATCTAGAACCATCTATAAATTGCTCGTCTTTACTTCACAGTATTAAAATGTTGTTGGGCTATCAAAAACATCATAGACATAAATACGAGTAAAATACTACCTATATTGCAATATAAAGCTTTGGGCCAAAAATCTGGTCAAGAACGGGCCTAAAGGACCCGCTAATGGAATTCCAAATTGAATCCATCACGAGGTCCCTCGAAGGAAAAAGAACGTGTGCTCAAAAGTTGAGCACAAATGGAGCATAAATCGGGGCTTAGATCAGCCCCGAGAGACAATGGAAATAAGAGGGAAAACAAGAATTAAATGGATGATTTAGGCTGAAAACTTACCAAGAAATTGATGGGAAATGATCACTTCAATGACCTCTACACATTTCCAACTCCAATTGATTGATTCCCACACTCCCTTGAGCTGCTAGGTCTCAAAAATGGCGGAAAAAGGTTAAGAAATGGGTGAAAATTATGGATTTCAGCAATAAATAGGACCAAGGATTACCCATCGCGATTGCAAGGGTCCCTGATCGCGAACGTGAGAGACAAGAGAAATGCTATTCGCGAACGCGGGCGACGAGTCGCGAACGCGAAAGTTATCAGGGTAAAGCATCGCGAACGTTATGCCTAGGCTCGTGAACGTGATGGTAAAAGTTTTGACCCTTCGCAAATGCGGCCTAGCCCTCGCAAACACGAAGGGTAAAATACCCCCGCACCAGCTGCTGGAAAACCAGTAAAAATACTAAGTCCAACGAACTTCGACCGGGGGATCGAGATTCGAAACCCCATGCACACAAATGAACTATGCTATCGTACCAAATTTGATATTTCAGACTCAACAGAACCATCAAAATTTCCAATGGAGGTCATTTCGACACAAAATGGGTCCTATACTCATGGTTCCATTTTTCACCAAATATACCTAATAGCCCAAAATGAGTCTAGAAGCCTTAGGACTCGAATCGAGGGTCCCCCTAACCTAAAATCCATGTTTTGGAGCTAATGGCACTGTCATAATTCTCATCCGATTCTGTTTACTAGGAGTTTTGATCCAAGACCAACTTCTTAACAACAAAAGCTCTAAAACAGGGAAATAAGCATAAAACCCAAACAAACTGTCTGAAAACCAAACCGACAGTCTTGGTGAGTTATAAATGACCTATAGCTGCTATGAGAAGACTCAAAATGGTAAAAACATATAGAAAATGAGAAAATGACCTAGAGGGTCATTACAATATCCACTACTAAAAGGACTTTCGTCCTCGAAAGTCAAGGGGCAGAAAGAGCTCGAAAGGATGAGGTACTGTGCCCATATTCCCCGAGCAAGACTTCTTAGATAACCTTCAAGACTAACCAATGCTTCCAAGGGATTCGCTAAAGGCATCTCTTTTCCCTTCACATCTTGACTTCACTTCCCAAACAACTAAAAACTCAACCTCAATAACCAACTGGCCGCCAACTGAATTGAACACGACTGAAGCATGCAAACCCAAACCACTGTATATCGATATCACACCGATACAACACAACCAAGAAGATACTCAACCAGGCTAAAGATAATCCAAGGCATAAATCATACAGCCGACTCTAAATTCTAAATCTAACATTCTCTTGTACTTCCAAACCTGATGTCAACTCTGAACTGCATATAATCTCTTTGGTATCATTCGGGTCCTGCCCGTGTAATCACATCACACTAACCTAGAAAGACGAAAGTTGACCCATCAAAAATCCACATGGACTAGCATAGGGAAAATGCCCAATAAGGTCTACTTAAAGATCCAAGAGGTGACAACCAATGTCTGATATCTTTGCCAAGCCACTAGCTAGTCCGGATGACCCTCGAAATCAACAGTCATGAGTCTAAAGTACAATCTCTTGAAATTGAACAATCCGATCCAGGATGCCCCACTAACTATGGGTGAAACCATGCTAAGCCCAAGTCGAGTACACTTTTTTAGCTGAGTAGATATTCAAAATTCTGACAATAACTGAGAAACCAAGGTCAAAATAGTAGAAACCAATACCATGTACCAACAGACCATCTTCCGAGCATTTATCTAACAAAATCTTTCTGGACTGAAGAAAACTAAATTGGCAGGAAATAAGTAGGCTTAGTGAGCCTGTCAACGAACTCTTAACTGAATCAAAACCTTAAAATAGGGTTGCAACTAAGTCATGTAATCCATAGCTATAATGTCAACACTGGAGCTGGCTACTCGGCCTCAACTATCCAAACCGATCTTGTTGACAAGTAAGCATCCACATACCAAAATTCATCAAAACTCCCAAGCCGTTATTCGCAAGTGTCAAAAACTACAACTGGATCCAATAAGTTTTCACTAATGTGAAATGCCTAAATTAATCTCACCTTCAAAAACCAAGCATATACCTAACGATTCCCACAATGGCTGAAACTGAAATATTGTCAAAGATCATAATTAGAATGGAGAAAAACTGTAAATAACCAACATGAGCATCAAATCCTTATCTGTTGAGGGGCTCAATACACCAAAACATAACCAAAGACTGACTGTGACTATAGAGCTAAAGACTGACTGTGACTATAGAGAGTCCTGATGATAGCCAAATATCGAGCAACTCAGAAAATATAATCATAGCTTGAATCTGGTCAAACCAAAACTCAATATATGACATCGAACACTTGCTCTCAAAAACCACCCACTTGGGTTACCAACGGCTGATACAAAAGCACATCTTACCAAGCAAAAACATCTCACGAAGTCATATTAGGCCGAACAAATACCGAAATGAGAAATTTCTGAATTCTCCCATGTAAACCAACCTTAACTCAACTGAACCATGAACCATATTGCAGAAGAACGGAGTACCAATCTTAACACCAATGCTAAGATCAAGACTGCTATTAGAACATGAACTAAATAAATCAGAATAGCAAACCTTAACGTCATCAATATTAGGAGCGGGATATAGAAAAAGGATCGTCAATGCTAAAATCACCGCCAGACCATGGAAGGACAAACCTTCTTTCACTTTCACAATCTGCTCAACAACCGACATTATTAGCAGAAAAGGAAAACAACCAACCCAGGTAGACGTCTAAGCCAAAAGACAAGAATCACAAGAAAGGCATACTAACTAGATAATGCTAGTTTAGCCATCTATCGAGTAAGGACCAATCAATGTTAAAACAATAACAATGATAACAATATTATAAAGGGAAGGTGGCACCAAAAATAAAAAACAACAACTAATACCATAGCAAGACCAATATGCCAAAGAAAAGAGACTTTAACCCAAATGCTACACCCCAAGGAAATTACCACACCGATCCACTCAATCCACTACTAAAAGAAAATATTTATGGGGGTAGTCAAACATGCATAAAATCTACATAGGCTTACAACAATCAATATCTTACAACAATCAATATAGCAACATTAAGGCATATAAACATCGATGGTTATGAAAACCCCAACTCAATTCAAATAGAAACTAAAAGATAGCAAATAAAATTTGCACCTATATAATGGAATCCAACGTCATAGTCCCTGACCTGCTCGAAGAAGTATGAATCTGAATGCATCCAATCCCAGACTGAGGTCTGAACCATCAATTGAGCTACTAAGTTCACTACCTTTGACCAAGGTGCCACACCTTTAAGAGACTGATCTGACTGCACTAACTAACAAATAATCCTTTACTGGGGACACTCTCTAGACTAATGACCGATCTCTCTACAGTTGTAACAAACCCCTGAAGCTCTAACCTGGCGAGAAACACGAGCGAGCCCCTGTCGCGCCCTATTTTGAACCGGTTGAAACAACACACAACATTTGGTGGTGGTTGTGACTCACTGGTTTTGAAAATTTTATTTTTAGAGTCGCCACCTAAATTTTAAGGAAAAATAAAGAAAACCATTTTTTATGAAAAAATCTATTTTTAGTATTTAAAAAACGTTTGAGATTCTGAGTAAGGGTTTTGGTTACTCGAGGAGAAGGTGTTAGGCCCCCCTCAGAGTTTATCCGAAGATAGTCCTTAAACTCAGTTTAGGAAAAATATTTGGAAAATATTTTTTATTATTTGCTAAAAAAGGGCGATAACTACCAAAATTTATCAAATTTGAAATAAAAGAAAACTCACAAGGTATATAGATATACACTTACGATATACGAAAAATGTTACATAGCTTATTGCGAAATTTACATGCATGTTTCAAAGAATATGAAAACTAAGAGTAAAAGTTGACATTAATATTTTGTTCCAATATGTATATTAATAAAAAAGTATAAATTCTTATAATTTTACAAAAATATAATATTTAATGGCGTATAAAGTAAAGTATATAAACAAAATTTATGCAAAAACAAAAAAAAATATAGTTTTGAAAACATGTAAGGATTTATTATAAAATAAACATGTCTATGAAGAAGAACAAAATTTATTTAATTTGAAAATGATTTTATATAAATGCGTTTGTCGCAAAATAAAGATATTTATACAAATATCAAAATGTGGTAATATGTTGGTTCTTGAGTAAAATAGACCTGCGTATATTTAAAATATAAAAATCATGCTAATATTTATTTATTTGTAAAGATTATGAATGGTAATGGTTTAAAGTAAATAAATAAATGTAATAGCAAAAATACACATATAAATATATTGTAGAAATAAAGTGGAAATAATAATAACAATAATTTTATTAAAAAATAAATAAATAGATAAGAATAGTGATGAAAATATTTTGCATATGATAATGTATACATGTATGTACCTTGTGTTTTTGAGTTTTTAAAAGTCTAGAAACTCGAAACTAAGGTTGAGAAAATGAGTAAAAGCAAAGTAAAACGTTGGGGCCAATTTATTGAAATAAGTTGAGATTGACAAATGGTTCCCTTTTAAAGAAAAGTTTGAGTTTTAACTACTCGAAAAATGACATAAAACTCTCTTTTGTTTTTAAGGAAATGTAGAGGTTGTGACTTTTGTTCATTCTTGTTTTTTCAAAAAATATTTTTTCTCCCTTTTTATGTAAGAAAGATCCATTTAGCAAGTTAACTAATCATGCGTTAATTGTGAAAAGGTGAGGACGTTAATCTACTTCAAGGAAATTTGCAAACACTAAAGCAATGTGAACACCATAAGAAATAACAATACTTTAAACAATTCTAATAAAAAAAAAATACTAAATTATCATTCCTAGTATCCAAAACTAATAACGTAACTACAACAATAAAGAAAAAAGAAAGGGCTAAGAGACACTAGACTCCTAACGGAGTTTGAGCTTCTAGTTTTCAAGACTCCGACATGCTGCGATCCTAGTAAATGTTGACCCGATGTTTGGGTTGAAATAGAGTTTCAGTTGAAACTCCAACTCCCGAGTTTACATGAAACAAATAATATAATAAGGATTAGAAACCAATTAATCAATCTCAAAAAACACGATAGAAGTAAATTAATAAGGGCATATCAACAAAATCATGTTTCAAGTAGTCAAAATTGAGAATTCAAACATTCATTAGCAAAGAGTCTATTAGCCTTTAATAAATCAAAACATGTTAATACGGGCAGAACTTGTTCAAACAAATGAGGGTATGCAACCATCCCAAGAGAGAAAAGTAAATAGATAAATCAAAGTGTCATGTTACTCAAACTTCTAGTGTCACCGAGACTTTAGCATATATCCACCAACAAATTAGTAGGAGACTTTAACGAAAGATTTTACAAGAAAGCTATTTGGGGTCTTTAATCTTACCTTCTACTATTAATAAAAAAAACTCTATGAGAAGATCAAATACTACCAAAAAATTTGACCAACATTAATTTTGGCAAATAGATGGGGGCAGATCAACTCTACGATCCAAATCTAAGGCAAATCAATTACAAGATTCTAATTATTGCGGGTAAAAACCAACTATTAAGAAGGTAATGGAGTTCAAACTCAAACAACACATAATCTAGGAACATATAACATGTAATGGAGGCAGAAATCGAGCTGCAGATTTAGCAAAAAAATAATTAACGGGTCTCTTGTTCTTTTATCTAAATAAACCAAAAAAGTGTACAAACAAAGAATGAGGCTAAAACTCTAAATACAGGAGCACTTTTGACAATATTTCATTGCTGATTTTAAGTACAAAACCAAAGAATTCTAGACACAAAACCAAATAAATTCTTGCGAGACACACAAGAAAAAATAACATGTAAATCTAAGGGAAAGTACGAACAAAAGCACATATTTTTTTAGTCAACTTTCGTTCTCTATGTGTAAAAGTGATTCGAAAGAAAATGAGCTGGTGCGAGTGGTGAACGAGGTAGGGTGTTTAAATTGACTAGTAAGAGAAAACAACGAAATGAGCACCACTCAACTCTTTACAAACCCATAAATTCATACATAAAACAACCTTCCAGAATCAGCAATTGTATTTATCCATATTCACATGATTCAAGAAAATACCACAGCAACATAACCTCGACCAAATTAAAAAAAAAAGGGCACGTATTCATGGAAATCCCAAAAAAGAGATGAAAGAAAAAGATGAACGTTAAACGAAAAGGGGCGAATTCGTACCTTTTGTTGGGCAGCAAAGCTGAGGCTTTCCGTCAAGATTCCGGTGAAAATCTCAAATTCCTCAAACTCAAAATTAGACAAAAAAAAGATCAAGGAAAAACTAGTAATTAGTAATGAACTTTTTGCTTGCGAATTTTGTGCGAATGTGAACTGGCTTTCCTCAATCACCAACCCGCTTTTCCTTTTTTTTTTTTGAAAGGATGAAAACTTGGCTATTTATAGGTGGAATCCAGATTTGAAATAAGAAATTTTGCAAAATGTGGGGTTTGAAATTTGAATTCAAATCTCTCCAGAGAATCTTTTTCCTCCATATATTTGGCTTTGATGGCTGATTTCAGATCGATATTATTCCCTTGCATCGATTTGGTGACAAGTTCTATGTTGTTGGTGATTCATGGGCTTGGAGGTGTAAAAATGGACGAATCTCACCAACATGTGGCAGTGGTGTGACAGTCAGGGTGGCACCTAGACTTTACGATTTGGGACTGTGGAGGAGAGGTGAGGGAGAGAAGAGAGAAGAGGGCTCGGTGATCGTTGGTTTTTGGGCAAACTGAAAGGGACTTGTCTATTTTTTGGAGAAGGTAAAGAAGACACGTGCATCTTCTTTTGGGGATAGAGAAACCGTGTATTAATTTTGGGAATTTGACAAAATTTGGACCATCCGATTGTTTAATCGGACGGTTCAGATTTTATATAATATATATATATATATATATATATTTAAAAAGGGGGAAATTCGTGGCCCTTGGATTGAAAGAGATTTAATAGCTAAGATGATTTTTTGCTTGTTGGATGAATATTTGTGTTTCTTTGATGACGTGACAGTGTGTGATTGGTGGATGAGGTGTGGAGTGGTTTGATGAGGTGGATGAATTGGAATTGGATTGGACCGGGTTTGGGCCAATTTTTGGGCCTCTTTAGTCTAAAAATAGGTAAATAAAATTGGATTTGCATGAATAAAATTGTAATTGGATTAAATTTGGCCCAAACACTTTCTTTTCACTAAAATTAATTTTAAAAATGCTTCTTTGGTCCTAATTGATTCTTTTTAATAATATATATGTATACAAATAATTTAGTATACATATTTAAATTTAATAATTTTATAATTTAAATATATATATATATATATAGTAATAATAATATAGTATGAAAATATAATTAGAAGAGAAAAATGCAAAGGCAAGTTATTTAAATATTTTTGGTGTGATTTTTAATATTAAATAACTAATTATACTTAGTTAAAATATTTAAAAACATGATAGGGGAAAATGAGCACTCTTCTTTCGTTCTTTCAAAAATTTCATAGAAATTAAAAATACGAATTTATTTTAGAAAATTATTTAGGACCGAGAAGCATAAAAAAAATTAATTAAAGGAAAAAGACAAGCCAAAATTGGGTATCAACAGTTGCCCCTGATGGACCGAAGATGATGTAAGAATCTTTGGGCAATCAAGTTGACGTAGCCAATTTTGTCTTGAGCAAAAAAAGAAAGTTTGGAAGATTATGACCTAGCTTCGGTTTCTAAGCTGCCTACATATCTCGGATTTCATGAGAAATCAGGCCATTTGTAGTTCGAATCATAGCAAATTTTGATCAACTTCAAAATTTGCCCAGTGTAGAATTATGGTAACACTGAGTTCTTTTGGAGGTGACTGTAAAGATTTTAGTGCGAATGGAGTGGATATGGTTGTGCTTAAGTTAAGCTTATTCACATGTCCCTGAATGTGAAAATCAGGCCGGATGTAATTTTTTGGAGATAGCTTGGAATAAGAAAACGTTTGATAACAATATCTGCTGAGGATTTTAAAAGAAAAAGATTGCAGACTTTTAAAAAATGCCCAGTGCAGGTTAAGATAGCACTGGGCGATGACACTAGGATGTAAAAGAGGTATGAAATTTAAACTAAATGTGAAAAATAGAGTCAAGTTTGAGTTTCGAGAATGAATCCTTGATGTAGCTAGGGATGCTTGACATTCCGCTAGCTTGCCCCAGTTTGTTTCTAAGAGGGTAGTTTCACGTTGTACTGTGTTGTCCTGCAAAACAGGTAAAAGGGTGAAAAGTACCTGTTGCATTCAAAAAATTATAAATTGAAATTATAATGTAAAGATGTAATGACCCTCTAGGTAATTTTCTGCATTTCCACATTATTCTGGTGTTTAGAGCTTCCCCATAGCTGCCCCAAGTCATTTAGGACTTGCTGGAGCTGACAGTTCAGTTATCGGGCAGTTCGTTTGGGTTTTTGAGCCTTTTCCCTGTTTTGAGATTTATGCTTTTTAAATTTGGCTAATGGTCCCAAATACCAGGAAGGAGGTCTCGTATGCCAATTCTGACAATTCCATCAGCTCCGGAACATCAATTTTAGGCTAGGGGGCCCTTGTTCCGGGTCCCAAGGCTTCCAGACTCATTTTAGGCTATTGGGTGGAAAGTGATGAAAATGACCCCTTGGGTGTGGGACCCACATTTCATCGAAACAACCCCGGATGAGAATTTTAATTTGGCCACTGAGTCTGGAATGCCAAATTTGATGGTGTAGCATAGCTTGTTTGCGTTCACGGGATCCCGAACAAATCCCGAGGACCCGTTGGAGACTTGGCAAAATAGTGCCAAATGATGGTGCTGCTTCAGCTGGTGCAACCACTTAAGCGGATGGGGAGCCGCTTTAGCGGCTGTAGCCTTGGACTGTCAGTCCGCTTAAGCGGTCAAGTGGCCGCTTAAGCGGTAGCTGCAGCTGCATTAAATCTCAGTCAACCCGTTTCTCTCTCATTATTTCCCTTGGGTTAGAACAAAGAAGCTCTAGAGAGGTAGTGGAGAGAAGGGAGCGATTCTTGGGTGTTCAAGGGAGCTTGGAGAGTCCATTAACACCTTTTTCCCCATCTAAATCTTGGTAATTTTCGTCTAAGTTCTTGGTAAATTCTACATTTAGGCCCAAAACCCTAGTTAGCCTTGTGGTTTGACTTTGGGTGCTATGATGCTCGGAATTCACCCATTTTTAGAGGGTAAATGATCCTTGAGCTTTGAGGGACGTTTTGACGGTTTCAAACTTGCGCATGAGATTTTCGACTTGATTTTGGACCCGATGCATTTTTTATGCAATATGGGTATTGTTGTTCTCATATTGATGAGTAGATTGTTATTTTGATAGCGTGGCATCGGACGGAGGCTTCTCGCAAAGAAAAGTCTCCACTTTAGCAGACTTCACCGAGTGTGCTTCGGCGTCCAGGTAGGTTAGGTTTACCCTACTTAAAGATTGAGTTTAACTATAGTATTAGTACTATATTGTGCTGGAGTTGGGGTTGGAATTTATGGTTGGTCACTTAGTTAGTAAAGTTGGACTATTTGGCCGATTTGAGGGCCGTTTGGAGGTAGAATCGTTCCTTTTTTCCTTCCCTTAAGTAAAATTGATGCCTTGGGATGGGATATCGCACCTAGTTATCCGTAGACTTAGGAGTCCCTCTTCCTCGGTATCATCCTTAGTCTTGGACCTTAGACTACTTGGCATATACCTAGTTTGGAATCATGGGGTTTATTATATATATATGATATACTAAAATACCGATTCGAGTTCGAAATATGATACACTAAAATACCGGTTCGAGTCCGGAATATGATATACTAAAATACCGGTTCAAGTCCAGAATATGATATACTAAAATA
This sequence comes from Capsicum rhomboideum, assembly GCA_031232105.1. NCBI lineage: Eukaryota > Viridiplantae > Streptophyta > Magnoliopsida > Solanales > Solanaceae > Capsicum > Capsicum rhomboideum. Next base: position 104,395,091 of record CP124715.1, read on the forward strand.
CCGATTCGAGTTCGGAATATGATATACTAAAATACCGGTTCGAGTTCGGAATATGATATACTTAAATACCGGTTCGAGACCGGAATATGATATATATAAAGACCGGTTCGAGTCCGTCATTTTCCTATTAGGTTTATGATACTTGGAGATCGATTCGAGTTCGGCGAGTTGTGGTTCAGAATGGGATTCATAAGTGTGGTAATAGTGCATGTCTTGATTTCTTTCATCGGGCTTATGGGGGTCCGATTGCTTTATCTTTCTCTTGTTTGCAACCTCTAGGCTTATGAGGGCCTAGTTGGATTGTATCTAGTCACTTTAATTTTGGTAGTTCATGTTCCTTAATTATTTACCTATGTTAAAGTATGCTTTCAGGTTTGCCCTTTCCCTTGATATACTTTACATCCCCGCATTTTATCTTACTTGTATTATGATTTAGCTCAGTCGGTCGATGATGCCTACTGAGTACCCGTTGTTTTGGTACTCATACTACACTTCTGCATCTTTTCTGGTGCAGATCCGTGTACTATCCACTGCCGTTGATATTCTAGCCAGCTATTCACAGATCTCGGAGATAGGGTGAACTTTTCGAGTCCGAGCTGATCCCCTCTCCTTCCCTTACTTTTGGATAGTCTTTCTTTTTGAGACTACATGTATAGTGATACTTTTAGTACTCTTATTTCCTTACTAGTGGATCTTGTACCGGCCTTACTAGGTCGTGGGATTCTTTTTGGTTTTCTTCCATCTCTTGTATGTAGCCCTATATTTTGTGCATGTATTGTGGGCATAAATTGTAGTATTTCGATATCCTTCCGCCATAACGCCCGCTACTTGTCGTTTCGGGCCGAGGCTTGGCTTACCTACTGGTGGGACATGGTAAGTGCCATCATGACTCTAAAATTGGGTCGTGACAAATTGATATCAGAGCCTAGGTTCACTAGTATTATTGGTACAAGAGCAAGTGTCTAGTAGAGTCTCGCGGATCGAAATGATGACGTCCGTTTCTTATCTTTGGGAGGCTACTGGACATTCTTAGGATGACTTCGTTTCTTCATTCATTTCGTGCATCGAGTCTGTGTTGGTTTCTAAGGTTCTTGTTGTTTCACTCTTTCACAGATGGCTAAGATGCGAGCTACGACGATGGGTGAGGGTGACCCCGAGCCTGCTGGTAGGGCACCTGCTAAAGGCCGTGGCCAGAGTAGAGCTACAGCCCCAGTTGGAGGGCCGGATAGAGAGCCTTCACCAGATCCAGTTATTGCTCTAGAGACAGAGGTTGCTCCACAGCCTCAGCCACCTCAGTCGTTGGTGGGCTAGGGGCCAACCCAGGCTCCACCAGGGTTTATTTCTTCATCATTGCTCAGAGACGCTTTGGTACAGTTATTGGGGTTAGTTGGTGGTGCACCGTCTGATGGTGCACAGTCTGCAGATCATAGTGGTACGGATGTAGGGGCGCAGCCTGTAGCTGCGACACCTAGAGTTCAGTTTCCCCCAGCGCTGGTAGTTGCTCAGCCGGTGGTCGCACAGCCTGCTATGTCAGTTGAGGAGCAAAAGATATTGGGTAGATTACTTAGATTGACTCCTCCGAGGTTTACAGGGGCTCTAGGAAAGGATGCATTTGAGTTCCTGGCTGCTTGCGAAGTTTGGCTCCGTAATTTGGGCCTAGTTGAGGCTCGTGGAGTCGATTACACTACTTTTCAGTTGGATTTGGCTGCTAGGCATTGGTGGAGAGGTTTTCTTGACTCCAGACCCGCTGGACTTCCCCCTTTAACGTGGACTCAGTTCTCTGAGGTATTCCTGGAGAAGTATATGCCCCGTAGCCTCCATGAACGTTTGAGGGATGAGTTTATAGGGTTACAGCGGGGTTCGATGACAGTTCTCGAGTATGTGGCGTGATTTTATGAGTTGGCCATACATGCTACAGCGATCTTGCCTACCGAGTATGAGAGGATTCGGTGTTATGTTAGGGGACTGAGACTTCCTCTTCGCATGGCTAGTCAGAGTTTGGTTTCCGCTGGTAGGTCTTTTTTTGAGATTTCTGATTATGCCTAGACTATGGAGGGGATGCATCGCGAGGCCCAGGAGTGCAGCGACAAGAGACCACGATACCAGGGTAGTTTCAGTGGGAGCCACAGAGGCTCACAGTTCTGAGGCAGAGATTCTCGGGGTAGGTACCCTCCACGTCAATCATATCAGCCCCTGGATCAGTCTAGTATGCTTGTTCAAGCAACACTTCAAATTTCTGACAGAGACCAGCCTAGTTTCAGTGAGTCTTATGGTCAAAGCAGTGGCCAACCCTCTAGTGGTGCACTTTCTGGGTCTTCTAGTCGTGATAGCTATTCCGGATTAACTAGGCCTTCTGGATCGAGTGGTATTTTGAGTCCTTGTTATACTTGCGGAGTGTTCGGCCATCTCTCCAGAGACTGTTCCCAACGTAGGGCGATACAGCCTACAACGCAGAGTGTTCAGCCCATCAGATCAGTGTCGCCTCCAGCTAGGGGTGGTGTTCAGGGTCGCAGGGGTGGTTTTCATAGTTCTCGAGGAGGTTCTCAGGCAGGTAGGACATGTGGCGGGCGAGTTCATTTGTATGCGGTACTTGGTAGACCAAAGGCAGAGTCTTCGAATGCAGTTATTACAGGTATGATTTCAGTGTGCCGTCAGTCGGCTATTTCTCTATTTGATCCGGGATCTACTTATTCATATGTTTCTGTTTATTATGTACCACGACTGGAGTTGCCTTGGGAGCCTTTATTTGTGCCATTGCGTGTATCTACTCCCGTGGGTGAGTCTTTAGTAGTGGATCAGATTTATAGATCATGTATGGTGACCGTTCGAGAGTTTGATACTCGGGTTGTGATCTTATTGTATTGGATATGGTGGACTTCGATGTAATTCTAGGCATGTCCTGGTTATCCCCTTGTCATGCGGTCTTGGATTGCTTCGCCAAGACCGTTACCTTAGCCATGCCTGGCATACCCCCGATTGTATGACAGGGTTCTTTTAGTCGTACACCGACGGGGATCATTTCCTATGTTCGGGCTAGGAGATTGGTGTTGAGGGGTTGCGAGTCTTATCTTGCTTATGTTCGTGATGTTAGTATTGAGGGTCCCTAGCTTAATTCTGTTCCTATTGTCCATGAGTTCACCGATTTTTTCGCTACCGACCTGCCTGGTCTTCCTCCTGAGCGTGATATCGAGTTTGCTATTGATCTTGAGTTGGGCACCCGACCTATCTCTATGGCACCTTACCGCATGGCTCCTGCTAAGCTTAAGGAGGTAAATTCTCAGCTTCAGAATCTCTTGGGTAAGGGTTTTATTCGGCCTAGTGGATCGCCTTCGGGTGCTCCTGTCTTGTTCGTGAAGAAAAAGGATGGCTCTATGCGTATGTGTATTGACTATAGGAAGCTTAATATGGTTACAGTGAAAAATAAGTATCCTATGCCTCAAATCGATGATTTATTTGATCAGCTTCAGGGTGCGGCGGTGTTCTTAAAAATTGACTTGCGCTGGGGTTAGCATCAGTTAAGGATCCAAGAGGAGGATATTCTCAAAACAGCCTTTAGGACTCGATACTGCCATTATGAGTTCTTGGTGATGCCTTTGGGTTGACTAATGCCTCAGCAGCGTTTATGGATTTGATGAATCGAGTTTTCAGACCTTATTTAGACTCCTTTGTTATTATTTTCATTGATGACATTCTTGTATATTCAAGGAGCGAGGGGGAGCACGAGCGGCATTTGAGGATTGTGCTCCAGACTTTAAGAGATCATAGGCTTTATGCCAAATTCTCAAAGTGTGAGTTTTGGCTCGATTCTGTTACATTCCTAGGGCACGTGGTTCTAAAGAGGGGATTATGGTGGATCCAACAAAGATTGAGGCTATTCGTGATTGGGCCAGACCTACATCTCCGATCGAGGTTCGTAGCTTATTTGTTTGACGGGTTATTATCGATGATTTGTTGAGGGTTTTGCTTCCATTGCAGCACCTATGACCAGACTGACTAGAAAGAAAGTTTTGTTTCAGTGGTCCGAGGATTGCGAGTCGAGCTTTCTGAAGCTCAAAGGGTTACTTACTTCATCTACGATTTTGACCCTTCCTGTTGAGGGCCAGGGATTTACAGTTTATTGTGATACTTCTGGTGTCGATTTGGGATGTGTTCTGATGCAGCAGGGCCGAGTTATTGCATATGCGTCGAGGCAGCTTAAGATTCACGAGCGCAACTACCCCACCCATGATTTAGAGTTGGCCGTGGTTGTTTTTGCGCTTAATGTTTGGAGGCATTACCTATATGGTGTTCATTATGAGATCTACACCGACCACCGTAGTCTTCAACACCTCATAACTGAGAGAGAACTCAATTCTAGGCAGCGCACATGGATTGAGTTGTTGAAGGACTATGATATCTCTATCCTATATCATCCGGGTAAGACGGACGTGGTAGAGGATACCTTGAGCTGGAAGGCAGTGAGCATGGGTAGTTTGGCTTCTATTTTAGTGTCAGAGCAGCCTTTGACTTTGGACGTTCGATTCTTAGCCAACCTGTTGGTTCGAATCGATATTTCAAACTCCAGGAGGATCCTTGCTAGTGTCGAGACTAAGTCTACTTTGTTTGAACAGATTCAGAGTCACCAGTTTGAGGATAGTAGACTTTGTGGCATGTGTGATCAGGTGGCGAAGGGTGAGTCCAGTCGGGCTACCCTAGATTCAGAGGCCATTTTGAGGTTTGATGGTCGTATCTATGTTCCAAGGGTTGGAGACTTAATTCAGTTGATACTGCGGGAGGCTCATAGCTCTAGATATTCCATTCACCCTGGGACAACAAAGATGTATAGAGATTTGAGGCAGCATTACTGGTGGAGTGACATGAAGAGAGATGTTGTGGACTTTGTTGCTCGTTGCCTTTGTTGCCAGCAGGTA